>CM044312.1:77712500-82512500 GCA_024291935.2 Okapia johnstoni | reverse complement strand
CCATTGGGGCTTTCTGTGTGGAGGCTGTCAGTATTGTTTATTGTTAAGGAGCTGTCATGCGCATTAGCTCCAAAGGCACAGGTACATTTATTAAACAAACCAATATGCTAGCAAGAGGAATTTAGATTAGCACACTCTATATCCTATATAATTTTATTAGGGTGCTACCGTTCAGGGGCCTTGTTGATTAAGGTTTCGGAATGATCTATTTTAAAAGATAATCAGGAAAAACCTTTTGCCTAAGTCGCAGAAAATAAGAAGAGGTTTATTATAGCAAACATCATAAAGACAGATATTATCTTCAAGGTGAGCGCTGAGGCAGCCTTCCGAGAATCCCTGAGGGCTGAGAAGCCGTGCTCAAATCAGTCCTCTTCCTCATGACTCTGTCACGGGTGGGATCTCGTGGGCTGGCTCCCGGCAGGAAGCTGCTGAAGTCTTGCTGCAGCTACAATTTGAGACATATGAGTGATCATTTCATCCAAGACTATAAGCAATTCTCAAATACTACGAAAAATGATTTTAGAGGTAGTATGTACTTGCTAACACTTCTTAGGGTTCTAGCAAGCAGTGCTGAGCACCATCAGCATTATAATCTCCTATAGCTAAAGTAACGTTCTTTCTCATCCTAAAAACATATAATCCGGACCACAGAACTACCTTTTGTGCTATAAAAAGTGAAAGTGAAGTTGTTCAGTCGTGTCCAACTCTTTACGACCCCATGGACTGTAGTCTACCAGGTTCCACCGTCCATGGGATTTTCCAGGCAAGAATACTAGAGTGGGTTGCCATTTCCTTCTCCAGGAGATCTTCCCGACCTAGGGATTGAACCTGGGTCTCCCGAATTGTAGGCAGACACTTGACCGTCTGAGACACCAGGGAAGTCACAAGTGAAAGTGAAGCTCAGCTGTGTCCAACTCTTTGCGACCCCATAGACTATACAGTCCATGGAATTCTCCAGGCCAGAATACTGGAGTGGGTAGTCTTTCCCTTCTCCAGGGGATCTTCCCAACCCAGTGACTGAACCCAGGTCTCCTGCATTGTGGGTAGATTCTTTACTAGCTGAGACACCAGGGAAGCCCAAATAAGGGTCTTAAAATTCAGGTAAGCATTTTTGTTGTTGAACAGTCACTCAGTCATGTCTGACGCTTTGTGACCCCATGGACTGCTGCATGCCAGGCTTCCTTGTCCTTCACCATCTACCAGGGATTGCTCAAACTCATGCCCATTGAGTCGGTGATGCCAACCAACTATCTCATCCTCTGTTGTCCCCTTCTCCTCCTGCCCTTAATCTTTCCCAGCACCGGGGTCTTTTCCAATGAGTCAGCTCTTCACATCAGGTGACCAAAGTGTTGGAGATTTGGCTTCAGCATCAGTCCTTCCAATGAACATTCAGGACTTATTTCCTTTAGGATTGACTGGTTTGATCTCCTTGCAGTCTAAGGGTCTAGTCTTCTCCAGCAACACAATTCCAAAGCATCAATTCTTTGGCTCTCAGCTTCCTTTATGGTCCAACTCTCACATCCATACATGACTACTGGAAAAACCATTGCTTTGACTAGCGGGACCTTTGTCAGCAAAGTAATGTCTCTGCTTTTTAATACAGTGTCTAGGTTTGTCATTGTTTTTCTTCCAAGGAGCAAGCATCTTTTAATTAAATGGCTGCAGTCACAACCTACAGTGATTTTGGAGCCCAAGAAAATAAAGTCTGTCACTGTTCCCATTGTTTCCCTGTCTATTTGTCATGAAGTGATGGGACTGGATGACATGATCTTTGTTTTTTGAATGTTGAATTTTAAGCCAGCTTTTTCTCTCTCCTCTTTCACCTTCATCAAGAGGCTTTAGTTTCTCTTCACTTTCTGCCATAAGGGTGGTCTCATCTGCATGTCTGAGGTTATTGATATTTCTCCCAGCAATCTTGATTCCAGCTTGTGCTTCATCCAGCCTGGCATTTTGCATTATGTACTCTGCACAACTCTTGAGAGTCCCTTGGACTGCAAGAAGATCAAACCAGTCCATCCTAAAGTTAATCAGTCCTGAATATTCTTTAGAGGGACTGATGCTGAAGCTGAAGCTCCAATACTTTGACCACCTGATGTGAAGAGCCAACTCATTAGAAAAGACCCTGATGCTGGGAAACATTGAAGGCAGGAGAAGATGGGGACAAGAGAGGACGAGATGGTTGATTGGCCTCACTGACTCAGTGAATGTGAATTTGAGCAATCTCCAGGAGATAGTGAAGGACAGGGAAGCCTGGTGTGCTGCAGTCCATGGGGTTGCAAAGAGTTGGACACAATCTAGCGACTGAACAGCAAACAACAACTCTGCATAAAAGTTAAATAAGAAAGGTGACAGTATACAGCCTTGACGTACTCCTTTCCCAATATTGAACCAGTCTGTTGTTCCATATGCAGTTCTTTCTGTTGCTTGTTGACCTGCATACAGGTTTCAGGAGGCAGGTAAGGTGGTCTGGTATTGCCATCTCTTTAAGAATCTGCCACTGTTTTTGTGATCCACACAGTCAAATGCTTTAATGTAATCAATGAAGCAGAAGTGGATGTTTTTCTGGAATTCTCCTGCTTTTTCTGTGATCCAATGGATGTTGGCAACTTGATCTCTGGTTCCTCTGCCTTTTCCGAATCAGCTTGTACATCTGGAATTTCTCAGTTCTCATAGTGTTGAAGCCTAGCTTGGAGGATTTTGAGCATTACCTTGCTAGCATGTGAAATGAATGCAGTTGTATGGTAGTTTGAACATTGTTTGGCATTGCTCTTCTCTAGTATTGGAATGAAAACTGACCTTTTCCTGTCCTGTGGCCACTGCTTAGTTTTCCAAATTTGCTGGCATATTGAGTGCAGCACTTTCACAGCATCATCTTTTGGGATTTGAAATAGCTCAGCTGAAATTCCATCATCTCTACTAGCTTAGTTTGTAATGATGCTTCCTAAGGCCTACTTGACTTTGCACTCCAGGATGTCTGGCTCTAGGAGAGTGATCACACCATCGTGGTTATCTGGGTAACTAAGATATTTTTTCTATAATATCTGATAATATAATATCTTCCAAGGTAGTGGTGAAGAATGCAGGAGACATAAGAGATGTGACTTTGATACCTGGGTCAGGAAGATCCCCTGAAGGAGGGCATGGCAACGCGCTCCAGCATTCTTTCCTAGAGAATCCCACGGACAGAGACACCTGGTGGGCAATAGTCCATAAGGTTGCAAAGAGTCAGACACAGCTGAAGTGATTTAGTATGCACAAGTGTAATATTATTAATAATGTGGAAAAGTAAGGCAATTTCAGGAAAGAGTGAAAAGTGAAATTGAAGCTGAAAGTGCTATTATTCAGTTCAGTTCAGTTCAGTCACTCAGTCGTGTCCAACTCTTTGCGACCCCATGGACCTCAGTACTCCAGGCTTCCCTGTCCATCACCAACTCCTGGAACTTGCTCAAACTCATGTCCAACGAGTCGGTGATGCTATCCAACCATCTCATCCACTGTCGCCCTCTTCTCCTCCTGCCTTCAGTCTTTCCCAGCACCAGGGTCTTTTCCAGTGAATCAGTTCTTCTCATCAGGTGGCCAAAGTATTGGAGCTTCAGCTTCAGCATCAGTCCTTCCAATGAATATTCAGGATTTCCTTTAGGATTTACTGGTTTGATTTTCTTGCAGTCCAAGGGACTCTCAAGAGTCTTCTCCAATACCCCAGTTTGAAAGCATCAATTCTTCAGCCCTCAGCTTTCTTTATGGTCCAACTCTCATACATGACTACTGGAAAAACCATAGCTTCGACTAGGTGGACTTTTGTTGGCAAAGTAATGTCTCTGCTTTTTAATATGCTGTGGCTCAGATGGTAAAGCGTCTGCCTACAATGCAGGAGACCCGAGTTCAATCCCTGGGTCGGGAAGATCTCCTGGAGAAGGAAATGGCAACCCACTCCAGTATTCTTGCCTGGAAAATCCCACGGATGGTGGAACCTGATAGGCTACAGTCCATGAGGCCACAAAGAGTCGGACACAACTGAGCGACTTCACTTTCACTTTCATAATGAAAAAGCTGTATCTACATCATAACAGAGTACCTCCTAGCGACCAAGTTCAGTGTGATCTACATATCCATGAAACTAAAACTGAGCCTTAAAAACGTTTGTCAGAAATTTAATCAAATTAATGAGTATAGTTTTTCTATATCCAATAACAAAAAAGAGCCTACCACATATCAGTATTTATCATACACAGTCTCCTTAATCATTAGCAAATTTGCAAGATGATCAAGAATGTAGTTAGACTCTCAGGTCTTATGCAGTTCTAGAATGGCTGTGTGCCTGAGCCAGGAACAGAGGAAGAATTTGTGTATATGTAGGCGTCAATGGGAGAGGGATTTGATTTGCTTTTATATTAGTGATGTTATTGAGAAATAGGTGTATAATATATTATGACTTTTCCCAGATTGCCCTTGTTGCACTAGACTCTGGCCATTTTAATAAAATGTTTATTTAACATGCAAATTTTTGAGTCTTGTAGTCTGTATATAATTATGATATAGTCGAACATGACTTTGAGGGATCCCCTAACCTTCATATGAATGATTTAACTCATAAAGATTACCTTTAAATTTTTTTTAAATTAAAAAAATTGAGAGAGACACCTGGCAATCTTTGTGTTGGGGCAACACCTATTCTATTGTTTGATTATCCTATTGGCCAAATAAGAGTTTTCTAATGTCTAGAACAAATTATTATAATGTTCATTTTAGACTGATTTTTTTCTTATTTGAACTTCCATCATTAGAGTCGCTGGCCAGAATTATCCTAAAATACTGTAGATCTGAAAAATAGCCTTCAGGTCACCTTGAAGCCTCTTTTTGAAAATGTTTTCACTTTTCCTTGTCAAGCTGCTTCTTCCATTGCTTTAGCTAGTTGGCTTTCTCTTCTTTGAATATGATTCGGTTCTACATGGTTTTTTTAGTGTGCTATTCAAAACAGGATACTTTCTCCCTCTGACTAATGGGGAGGAGAGAAGAAGAATTATGTTTCAGCCTTGCCTACTCTACTCCTATTGATTTGTGCTGGTATCATATTGACTTTTATCACAATAGCACTGAATTGGTGATTCATATTCAGCTTCTGGCCATCCCCCCACTCTCTTTCTGTTTTATTTGTTCTTAATTGTTTTTCCCTATCGTGTCTTTGTGATGCCTGATAGTTTTTCCAGGGTATATTACTCTGTTCTTGCCCTATTAAATATTTTTTAGCTGTTCTTAATAGTCAAGTGTTAATTTCTTCTAGCAGTAAAATATGGGCATGCTTTATAAAATGCTGATCTGAACACATGGTTACTTTTGCATAGCTTTTTTTCAAAACCACATAATGTCTGTTCACCTATATATGCAAAATAACATCTTTCATAGTACATTATCTATAGTAGATGCTACATAAATATTTAGTGATAGTTAATGGCCATAAACTGTTGTACCAGAAACCATTTCAAGAGTTTGTAGGAAACTGATATTTAAAAAAAAAACATGCTTTGAACTGTCTTTCTTTCCCATTTACAATCTTAAACAATAAGGATGAAAAAGTACAAACCAGAGGGCTTCTGTTGTTCTCAGTGAATAACTGAGATGGTGTTTGGTAGCATGCTCACAAGGTTTGTGAAAATTAACTTCACACCAGGAACTCTGTATTGAAATAGATTGTTTAAGAATAATTCTTCTCTTTGAGAAGGGTGAGGGATTAATCTGCAGAAATGTTCATGCTAGAGCTGTGCATGTGTTGAAATTTGTCAGAGGGAAGATAAATGGGCCCTCCTTGAAAAGTAAATCGCACCATGGCTAATCCCTTGGGAAAGCTGAAGAATTGTTATGGTAGCAAAAGCAACCTCGAAAACGGAGGCGCCATACCTTTATACTTAGGGAGTAGGAAGAAGGGGAGAAAACAGGATTGTAAATTGAGATGAAAATGTGCTTAACTATAAAAATATATTTATTAAAATATATACATAAGATGTAATTATATCTATATTTTGATTTTTTGAGGAATAAGTCATGTACTCTAAATGGAGAGTCATACTTAGGACTGTTATTAAAAGCATTTGACCGCATTCATCCAGACACTGACCATTCATAATGGATGTCAGGGGAGGTACCTGGTCTTCATGGGAAGTACCTGAGTCTTGGTTACCTCGTCCAATGACCAGGTGTTGACTCTTTAGTTGCTAACTCAGTAGAAAGTTAGGAGGTGGGGTTGGAAGACCACTTGGGAGGCTCAGAGCAGTGACCATTTTCTAACATGTATGGAAGATATTAATACTTTAGCAAGCAGTATGGCTCTTCTAGTGTGTACCATCTAAATATCTGTCCTCATTCTAATAGAAAATTATCTAGTAATTTTACTGAAAAAGAAAAGAATATAAACTTTCTCAAAAAGATGGAATATTTTAAAGTAAAATGTTCATAAAGTGCTCATGAAATTAGAAGTGTTGGTGAAATTTGAATATCCAATAAGTAACAAATTTCTCAATGTGAGTATATTGAAATAAATATTTGGGACAAACATATTAAAAATTATACATTATTTATTTGATATTCAAATTTAAGAGCCCTGCATTTTATCTGGCAGCCCTAAACAGAATGCATTTAGCACAAAATGTATCAGTCCTATTGAAAATGTTAAGCAAAAGAGAGTAGAAAGGAGCCCAGCACATTGAGATCACCTGAACATATTTGACAAAAAGCTACTCTGGAATTTCAGTAATATGGCAAGAGATCTTATATGCAGAATTATAGAACAAAGGATAAAAGGTTTCACATAATAAAATGCTTTTGAGATTATACTAAAAGGAAATAAGGTGTTACTTGGATTTAAAAGTTGTCTTTCCCAACTAGGAAAAGCTATTTCAGTCATTATCAAATAGCATTAATCAAGTCCCTGTCTGCATAGGACATTCTGCAAGGTGTTTTGCAAAGTGAGAAAACAGACATGGCAGATAGCCTTTGTCAGCCTGTAATCTAGACATCTATACTGAAATGCAGCCATAAAGGAGATAACTGAAGAAATGTTGATCAAGGATCCAGAACCTCCTTCATTCATTCTAAATGGAGAAGAGGAAAGTTCATCTAGTTTATAGGAAAGAGTTTTGTAAATCATTTAAAAATGCAGTTTTATTATAGCCAAACCTTGGTATATAAAACTACTGTATATAGTAGATTCAGAAATATATGCTGTTGAGCAGGGTTTCTTAACCTTGGGACTATTAACCTTTCGTACTGGACAATTCTTTGTTGTAAGGAGCTATCGTGTGCATTGTGGGACATTTAGAGCATCCCTGGCTTCTTCCCACTAGACGCTAGTTACATGCGCTCTCCTTGTCCTGCCAATCAAAACTGTCTTCTGACATTGCCACTGTACCCTGGGGGACAAAATTGCTTTGAGTTGAGAACTACTGTTCCAAGAAACTACAGGAGGGAGATCCCCAGCAATTTGAGTGGAGGTGGGAAGAGGTCTCCTCACTCACAAATGTATCCATGAAAGAGTTAAATATCCGCAATATCCAGAAAGCCCTCATTTTAAATCAGTGCCTCAGTATTAAAAATACTTATATCTGGTTGCACCCCAGTGATTCTGGTTTTATTGATCTGGAGGAAGACTGGATAACCTGACATTTTAAAAATGCTCCAGGTGATTCTAGGTTTAGACTTACTCTCTGGAGTAGTGAGCAGCAAAATATGATGGAAGGCTTGTAAATACAGATGTTTTGGCCCCAGTATTAACTCTGAATATTCATTGGAAGGACTGATGCCGAAGCTGAAACTCAAATACTTTGGCCACCTGATGTGAAGAATCAACTTACTGGAAAAGACCCTGATGCTAGGAAAGATTGAAGGCAAGAGAAGGGGGTGACAGAGAATGAGATGTTTAGCATTCCTGACTTAATGGACATGAATTTGAGCAAACTCTAGGAGATAGTGGAGGACGGGAGCCTGGCGAGCTGCAGTCCATGGGGTTGCAGAGTCAGATGCAACTGAGTGACTGGACAACAGCAACAATTCCTGATTCAGTAGGTCAAGGGTGAGGCCTGAGAATGTGTATTTCTCACAAGTTCTCAGATGCTGCCAATGTTGCTGGTCCTCAGGGCACACTTGGAGATCTACTGGTTTAGCGACACACTCCTAACTGCTCTACACTTTTGCTTCCTTGGAGGGAAGGAAGTATCTCAGACCAGAACACATGGGATTGGTGGATTGTAGAGGAGAAGCAGGCCCATGTGGTTCCATCCCTGCTGAGCCCTTTTTGATGTTTCCCTTCTGCAGGCTGAATACATCTGGCTGTTCTCTGCGGTGCAATGAAGCAGTCAGCTCCTACACCAGGACCTGGGGGTAAGTCTAGCCGAATTTTAGATTGCAGTTTGCAGTCCACTTGTGCTCACACATCTAAGCCATGTTTACCAGCTTTTGATCAGTCATGAAGCTGACGACAGTCTGTTTGTCCTTTGCTTGGATGCCTTATATGTCTCTTAATTGTTTAAGACCATGGATGGGGAAAGGGAATAACACAATGGACCTTTTTCTCTACCAAGCAAACCCTAATTCAGTCCCTTGGACTTCTGTCTTGTTCTCCAGCACCAGAGAGAGAAGGTAGGAACAGAGGGCACACATATAATCCCTTCCTAAGGTCTCCACGTAACTCTTGATATAATATAATTTTCGGAAACATCATAGAAGTACAAAAAAAATGTGGGGAAGCATAAGTCTTAGGCTTTTGGGGTTGTGACAAGTTTGTAAATGTTCACTGAGATGGAAAATGAAAACAAAGAAGTCCTGAGAATTTCCTAGAATAACTCATCAGTGTCAAGGCTGAGTTTGTTCTACCACTCCCATCTCTATCCTCCCCTCTGTACAACCAGGTCTACAAATCTCACTCTCTTGTTACAGTCATTAGGATTCTGGTGCATACTCATGTTTCTAACTCACTGGCTTGGTAATCTGCCTTAAATTTTGTTTCCTAACTATTACTTGCCTGGTGATATTATAATTCCAATTAATCAGGTTAAAAGTTGGCCTAGAAAAGGATCATGGGAATCCACTGATATTTGTTCACAGAACACTGCAATGGTCTTTAAAGGGATTGCCTGCTAAAGTGCTATACATATTAGAGCTACCCATAAATATTCATATATTCATTGATGATGGATTACATGAATAGAATAATGGACAAAGGTGGTTAGGAGAGCTAGTCTATTATAAAAATTTAAAGTACAACCCTACTGTCCTATAAGTAGAGCTTGAAAGTTGCTGTGCCAAGGATATTTCTCATCTTCAGTCTTGTCATTCTGTAGAAATTCTGGAAGACCCAGGGGGAATGCTAACCCTCCTCCCCACAAGAGACACTAATTCAGTATATGTTTTTCCTCCATGAAAGATCCATCAGTGAAGCACAAGACACAAATAGTAGGTTTTGAAAAATAGTGAAGTATATGGTAAAGCATTTTGTGATTAGACCTCAACTGCAAGAAAATGAATTCTCTGAATTGTGCTTTTCCATAGTTTGAGTGATGTATATGATTGTTTGTAAATACAGAATAATCACAGTCAATATCAACTATATTAATAACTGCCTATTAACATATACTTGGCTTCCTTGGTGGCTCAGATGGTAAAGAATCCTCCTGCAATGCAGAAAACCTGGGTTTGATCCCTGGGTTGGGAAGATCCCCTAGAGGAGGGCATGGCAACCCACTCCAGTATTCTTTCCTGGAGAATCCCCATTGATAGAGGAGCCTGGTGGGCGCCAGCCCATGGGGTCACAAAGAGTCAGACATGAGTGAACGACTAAGCACATAACATATGCTTACTGTGAGTCAAGCATTGTGGTAAGCACAACTATTTATTATCTTATTTTATCTTTATAATATCTCTAGGCAGGAGAAATGATAATAGTAATAATAATAGTATTATTACTGTCCTTCCCATTATTTCAAAGAAAAAACTAAGACCCCACACTTCTCTGTTAGTAAAAAGTGGAGTCATAATTAAAACATAGGTCTGTTTACTTGTGCTTCAGCCCACAATGCACACTGCTTAATGCTTGGAAATAGCCCCATCTTCGACCTGCAGGGCTCTATCTAGACCCTTTTCAAAGAAGCTGCCATAACTGGTAACCTAGGCCTTGCATAAACTGGGGCTGTAGCAACTACATTCCTAAAACAGAAGCACCACGCCTCTTGCTGAGCCCCGTGGGGCAGTGACCTCAGTTAATCCACTACCATTTTTGCCTCCAGCTAAGGCCTAATAACTTCCTCTTTAGATCTTCAGTTGCCAGAATGTCAATGGTCTGTGACTAGTCTTAACCCAGTTGTATATATGGCATAAGCTCCTGCCAGGGCTGAGAGGCTAGAGACACTAGTTTCTGTCTTCTTTCCCATGTAACTTTGGAACTCTAACATCAACTGTTAGAGCTTCACTATGTCATCTGACTAAAGGGCATTTGTGAGGAAAGGGACATGTCCAGTTCCATCTCTTTCTATAAAAAGGAGAAAACAAGATTTAGAGAGTTAAGTAGCTGGCCTGAGCTTGGCAGTACCAGACTAGAACATAAGTACCCTAAATATCATGTTGTTTCCCCACAAAGATGAAATGTCTGGATGGCTTGTTTAATTCGATCTACAGAGTCAGAGGAGTTAGTATTGTTACATTGGACCTGTTCCACATACCCTGTAAATGAATCAAAAATCAATATCTTTTGGTTGCCAATTAAATATACAGTGTCTTTGTCAGATCTTGTGAAGGATGCCAAGATCAGTTAGCCATTTTCATCCCTGGAAACCAACTCTCCAATTATAATCCTGGGCTGGAGTTTGGAGACGCTCCCTAAGATTGAATATGAGCCTTTGATATAGCCCACATAGTCCAGAATCTTCTAACAGGACTGGCCAAACTTAGGCCACCCAGTGGGTATCCTTCTACTCAGTCAAGCCTGGGAGCTGTGTAGACTGTGAGAATAGCACAGGGTTTGGAGTTGTGACTGGGAATGAATTAGAGAACTTTTTACTTGCCCAAATTATTTATTTGTCTGAAAGTCACTTTTCTCCTTTATCAAAGTGAGGTAATAAATATCAACCATGCAGGCTGTCTGGGGCACTAAGTGAGATAATTATGTAAAATGTCTGGCACTGAGTATGTATTCAATAAATGGTAGCTGCTGTGTCTGATACTAACTATTGTTACTATACTAACTATTGTTAGTATCAGTAGCACCCAAATGGGATCCCAGGTCCAGATCTGAAACATATAGGTCTCTTGGAGCCTTATGGAATGAAAGGGAAACCCACAGACTTGCAGTGGTCTGAAAGCAAGGTAGTGGGTTCCCTCTAGCAAGGACGGCTTTCCTCTCTGTGTTCACAGCTTCACCTTTGGTGACAGGTTGTGTAAATAGGGATCTGCCTCTTCAAGGCTAGGAAGTGATCCTTCCTGCCTCTGAGCTGGGTCAAGCTGTCATCACATGCTGTGGTCAGTGATGGCCTCCACAGTTTAAAAAGATTGTGGAAATATTTGAGAGGTTCAGGGAGGACCATGCTGTTTTGAGAGTTGCAGTGTGTCATTGTGATTGTTAATTGTATGTGTCAATTTGACTGGGTTATGGATGTCCAGATATTTGGTTAAATTTTATTTCTGGATGTGTGCATGATGGTGTTTCTAGATGAGATTTATACTTGAATCCATAGAGTGAGTAAAGTAGGTTGTCCTCCCCAGTGTGAATGGGTTGCATTCAATTCGTTGGAGGCCTGAATAGAGTAAAAGGCTGAGTAAGAAAAAATACCTGAAATTTGACTTTGGTGGGATTTAATATAAGTAAAATTTTCTTTATTTTTAAAAATAAAAATTTAGGACTTGGATAATTGATATCTTGCACTTAATATTTGCAATTAATATTAAGAGATTTGGGCTTCCCAATTGGCTTAGTAGGTAAAGAATTCACTTGCAATCCAGAAGACACAGGAGACATGGGTTAAATCTTTGGGTCGGGAACATCCTCTGGAGAGGGGAATGGCAACCCACTTCAGATTTCATGCCTGAAAAATCCCATGAACAGAGGAGCCTGGTGGACTACAATCCAAAGGATCTCAAAGAGTCAAACATGACTGAATGACAGCATGCACACACATTAAGCAACATGGGGTAGTTACAACTTTTGCCTTTATGAGAAACGAAGGTCACATTGACTGAGTGAGAACACAAGACATTGATTCTTCCCTGTTTCTTTAGCCCTTTTGGGTACAGACTTGTTTGAAAATAGATACTGAACTCAAGAAGAAGGAGGCATCCTATAGGGTTTGAGTGTCGGATCTCAATATTGGAATTATTTTTCCTTTCTTTGCCCATTCTTAATGCAATCAATAAACTTTTCTAATACACAGACTTTGTACTATCTACTGTACTGGACATGGAGGATAAAAAATGAAGATACTAACCGTGCCATCAAGGACATTACTTTTCCATTATCTGGCACAACAGGTTATTTAGTTAGTGAGTTGCTTCTTAAATGGAGCACTTGAACACTTGATTCTAGGTGTCATGAGTTGATTTGTATGCCCTTAAAAAGATGGGTTGGAGTCACAACCCCTAGTACCTCAGAATGTGATTTTATTTGGAAATGGAGCCATTGCAATTCTACCCAGGTTATAATGATGTTATTAGGGTGATCCCCAGAAAAAGAAATGCAAAAAAGCAAAATGCCTATCTGAGGAGGCCTTACAAATATAGCTGTGAAAAGAAGAGAAGTCAAAAGCAAAGGAGATAAGTAAAGATATACCCATTTGAATGCGGAGTACCAAAGAACAGGAAGGAGAGATAAGAAAGCCTTCCTCAGTGATCAGTGCAATAAAATAGAGGAAAACAGTAGCATGGGAAAGACTAGAGATCACTTCAAGAAAATCAGAGATACCAAGGGAACATTTCATGCAAAGATGGGCTCAATAAAGGACAGAAACAATAGGCACCTAACAGAAGCAGAAGATATTAAGAAGAGGTGGAAAGAATACACAGAACTGTACAAAAAAGATCTTCACGACCCAGATAATCAGGATGGTGTGATCACTCACCAAGAGCCAGATATCCTGGAATGAGAAGTCAACTGGTCCTCAGGAAGCATCACTACGAATGAAGCTAGTGGAGGTGATGGAATTCCAGTTGAACTATTTCAAATCCTAAAAGATGATGCTGTGAAAGTGCTTCACTCAGTATGCCAACAAATTAGGAAAACTCAGCAGTGGCCACAGGACTGGAAGAGGTCAGTTTTCATTCCAATCCCAAAGAAAGGCAATGCCAAAGAATGTTCAAACTACCGCACAATTGCACTCATCTCTCACATGCTAGTAAAGTAATGCTCAAAATTCTCCAAGCCAGGCTTCAACAGTATGTGAATCATGAACTTCCAGATGTTCAAGCTGGTTTTAGAAAAGGCAGAGCAACCAGAGATCAAATTGCCAACATCCACTGGATCATTGAAAAAGCAAGAGAGTTCCAGAAACACATCTTTTTCTGCTTTATTGACTATGCCAAAGCCTTTGACTGTGTGGATCACATTAAACTGTGGAAAATTCTGAAAGAGATGGGAATACCAGACCACCTGACTTGCCTCTTGAGAAATCTGTATGCAGGTCAGGAATCAACAGTTAGAACTGGACATGGAACAACAGACTGGTTCCAAATAGGAAAAGGAGTACGTCAAGGCTGTATATTGTCACCCTGCTTATTTAACTTATATGCAGAGTACATCTTGAGAAACGCTGGGCTGGAGGAAGCATAAGCTGGAATCAAGATTGCCGGGAGAAATATCAATAACCTCAGATATGCAGATGACAACACCCTTATGGCAGAAAGCGAAGAAGAACTAAAGAGCCTCTTGATGAAAGTGAAAGAGGAGAGTGAAAAAGTTGGCTTAAAGCTCAACATTCAGAAAACTAAGATCATGGTATCCGGTCCCATTACTTCATGGCAAATAGATGGAGAAACAATGGAACCAGCGGCTGACTTTATTTTCTTAGGCTCCAATATCACTGCAGATGGTGACTGCAGCCATGAAATAAAGAGATGCTTACTCCTTGGAAGAAAAGTTGTGACCAACCTAGATAGCATGTTAAAACCAGAGACATTACTTTGCCAATAAAGGTCCGTCTAGTCAAAGCTATGGTTTTTCCAGTAGTCATGTATGGATGTGAGAGTTGGACTATAAAAAAAGCTGAGCACCGAAGAATTGATGCTTTTGCACTGTGGTGTTGGAGAAGACTCTTGAGAGTCCCTTGGAGTGCAAGAAGATCCAACCGGTCATCTGCAAACAGTGAGAATTTTCCTTCTTCTTTTCCAATCTGGATTCCTTTTGTTTCTTTTTCTGCTTTGATGCTGTGGCCAAAACTTTCAAAACTTTGTTGAATAGTAGTGGTGAGAGTGGGCACCTTTGTCTTGTTCCTCACTTTGGGGGAAATGCTTTCAGTTTTTCACCATTTAGGATAATGTTTTCTGTGGGCTTGTCATATATAGCTTTTATTATGTTGAGGTATGTTCCTTCTATTCCTGCTTTTTGGAGGATTTTTATCATAAATGGATGTTGAATTTTGTCAAAGGCTTTCTCTGCATCTATTGAAATAGTCATATGGTTTTTATTTTTCAATTTGTTTATGTTGTGTATTACATTGATTGATTTGCAGATATTGAAGAATCCTTGCATCCCTGGAATAAAGCCCACTTGGTCATGATGTATGATCTTTTTTTTAATATGTTGTTGGATTCTGTTTGCTAGGATTTTGTTAGGGATTTTTGCATCTATGTTCATCAGTGATATTGGCCTGTCGTTTTCTTTTTTTGTGGCATCTTTGTCTGGTTTTGGTATTAGGGTGATGGTGGCCTCATAAAATGAGTTTGCAAGTTTACCTTCCTCTGCAATTCTGGAAGAGTTTGAGTAGGATGGGTGTTAGCTCTTCTCTAAATTTTTGGTAGAATTCAGCTGTGAAGCCATCTGGTCCTGGACTTTTGTTTGTTGGAAGATTTCTGATTACAGTTTCGATTTCTGTGCTTGTGATGGGTCTGTTAAGATATTCTGTTTCTTCCTGGTTCAGTTTTGGAAAATTATACTTTTCTAAGAATTTGTCCATTTCTTCCAAGTTGCTCATTTTATTGGCATATAGTTCCTGATAGTAGTCTCTTATGATTCTTTTTATTTCTGTGTTGTCTGTTGTGATGTCTCCATTTTCATTTCTAATTTTGTTGATTTGATTCTTCTCCCATTTTTTCTTGACGAGTCTGGCTAATTGTTTGTCTATTTTATTTATTTTCTCAAAGAACCAGCTTTTAGCTTTGTTGATTTTTGCTATGGTCTCCTTTGTTTCTTTTTCACCTATTTCTGCTCTAATTTTTATAATTTCTTTCCTTCTACTAACCCTCTGGCTCTTCATTTCTTCCTTTTCTAGTTGCTTTAGGTATAGAGTTAGGTTATTTATTTGATTTTTCTCTTGTTTCTTGAAGTAAGCTTGTATTGCTATGAATCTTCCCCTTTAGTACTGCTTTTACAGTGTCCCATAAGTTTGGGGTTGCTGTGTTTTCATTGTCATTCGTTTCTATGCATATTTTGATTTATTTTTTGATTTCTTCTGTGATTTGTTGGTTATTCAGAAGTGTGTTGTTTGTTTTTTTAATAGTTTTTTGTCCTGTTCAGTTCAGTTCAGTTCAGTCGCTCAGTCGTGTCCGACTCTTTGCGACCCCATGAATCGCAGCACGCCAGGCCTCACTGTCCATCACCAACTCCCAACTCCCATGGAGAGTTTACCCAAATCTCACCCATGTGCCCTCACCGAGACTTTCGGTGAGCTCTTCACATCCAAGGTGGCCAAAGTATTGGTGTTTCAGCTTCAACATCAGTCCTACCAATGAACACCCAGGACTGATCTCCTTTAGGATGGACTGGTTTCCCCTTGCAGTCCTCTCTCAAGAGCCTTCTTCAACACCAAGTTCATGAATTCTTCGACAGCTCAGATTTCTTCACCATCCAACTCTTTCACATACATGACCACTGGAAAAAACCATAGCCTTGACTAGATGGACCTTTGTTGGCAGAGTAATGTCTCTGCTTTTAAATATGGGATGAAATGTCCTATAGATATCAATGAGACCTAACTGATCCATTGTATCATTTAAAGTTTGTGTTTCCTTGTTAATTTCCTGTTTAGTTGATCTGTCCATAGGTGTGAGTAGGGTATTAAAGTCTCCCACTATTCTTGTGTTACTATTAGTTTCCCCTTTCATACTTGTTAGCATTTGCCTTACATATTGCGGTGCTCCTATGTTGGATGCATATATATTTATAATTGTTATATCTTCTTGGATTGATCCTTTGATCATTATGTAGTGTCCTTCTTTGTCTCTTTTCACAGTCTTTACTTCAAAGTCTATTTTATCTGATATGAGTATTGCTGCTCCTACTTTCTTTTGGTGTCTAGTTACGTGAAATATCTTTTTCCAGCCCTTCGCTTTCAGTCTGTATGTGTCCCTTGTTTCAAGGTGGGTCTCTTGTAGACAACATATATAGGGGTCTTGTTTTTGTATCCATTCAGCCAGTCTTTGTCTTTTGGTTGGGGCATTCAACCCATTTACATTTAAGGTAATTATTGATAAGTATGATCCCATTGCCATTTACTTTGTTTTTTTGGGTTCGAGTTCATAAACCTTTTTTGTGTTTCCTGTCTGGAGAAGATCCTTTAGCATTTATTGAAGAGCTGGTTTGGTGGTGCTGAATTCTCTCAGCTTTTGCTTGTCTGTAAAGCTTTTGATTTCTCCTTCATATTTGAATGAGATCCTTGCTGAGTATAGTAATCTGGGTCATAGGTTTTTCTCTTTCATCATTTTAAGTATGTCCTGCCATTCCCTTCTGGCATGAAGAGTTTCTGTTGAAAAATCAGCTGTTATCATTATGGGAATCCTCTTGTGTGTTATTTGTTGTTTTTCCCTTGCTGCTTTTAATATTTGTTCTTTGTGTTTGATCTTTGTTAATTTGATTACTATGTGTCTTGGGGTGTTTCGCCTTGGGTTTATCCTGTTTGGGACTCTCTTGGACTTGGGTTGCTATTTCTTTCCCCATTTTAGGGAAATTTTCAACTATTATCTCCTGAAGTATTTTCTCATGGCCTTTCTTTTTGTCTTCCCCTTCTGGAACCCCTATGATTCGAATGTTGGGGCATTTGACATTATCCCAGAAGTCTCTGAGGTTGTCCTCCTTTTTTTTAATTCATTTTTCTTTTTACCTCTCTGCTTTATTTATTTCCATTCTATCTTCCACTTCACTCATCCTATCTTCTGCCTCAGTTATTCTACTGTTGGTTCCCTCCAGAGTGTTTTTGATCTCAGTTATTGCATTATTCATTATTGATTGACTTCTTTTTATTTCTTCTAGGTCCTTGTTCAACATTTCTTTAATCTTCTCAATCCTTGACTCCAGGCTATTTATCTGTAACTCCATTTTGTTTTCAAGATTTTGGATCACTTTTACTATCATTATTCTGAATTCTTTTTCAGATAGACTTCCTATCTCCTCCTCTTTTGTTTGGTTTGGTGGGCATTAATAATGTTCCTTTAGCTGCTGAATATTTCTCTGCCTTTTCATCTTGTTTAGATTGCTGTGTTTGGGGTGGCCTTTCTGTGTGCTGGTAGTTTGTGGTTCCTCTTTATTGTGGAGGTTCCTCCCTGTAGGTGGGGTTGGACGAGTGGCTTGCCAAAGTTTCCTGGTTAGGGAAGCTTGAGTCAGTGTTCTGGAGGGTGGGTTTGGATCTCCTCTCTCTTGAGTGCGATGAAGTGTCCAGTAGTGAGTTTTGAGGTGTCTATGGGTTTGGCATGACTTTTGGCCACTTGTATTTTAATGCTCGGGGTTATGTTCCTGCATTGTTGGAGAATTAGCTTGGTATGTCTTGCTCTGAGACTTGTTGGTTCTTGGGTGGAGCTTGTTTTCAGTGTAGGTATGGAGGCTTTTGGATGAGCTCTTGTTGATTAATGTTCCCTGGAGTCAGGAGTTTTCTGGAGTTCTCAAGTTTTGCATTTAAGCCTCCTGCCTCTGGCTTTCAGTCTTGTTCTTACAGTAGTCTCAAGACTTTTCCATCCATACAACACTAATGATAAAACATCTAGGTTAATGGTGAAAAGGTTCTCCACAGTGAGCGACACCCAGAGAGGTTCACGGGGTTACATGGAGAAGAGAAGAGGGAGGAGGGAGATAGAGGTGACCAGGAGGAGAAGAGGGGGAATCAAAAGGGGAGAGAGCAATCTAGCCAGTAATCAGTTCCCTAAGTGTTCTCTACAACCCTGAACACCCAAAAAGATTCAGAGTTGGGTAGAGAAGAGAAAGAGGGAGGAGATAGAGGTGACTTCGGGGAGAAAAAGGAGAGTCAAAAGGGGGAGAGAGCAATCAAGCCAGTAATCACACTCCTAAGTAAAAATAGGTACTGAAGATTGGATTCTTAAAGGTACATAATTGAAAACAAAAATCAAAAAGCAAAGATTAAAAATCTACAGTAGAGGTTACACTCTCAAAAATACAATATTAAAAAAACTAAGCAAAATTACAAAAATTATAAAAAACACATATGAAATTTGCTGTAAAAATAGGGTCTTTTTTGGAAAGATAATAGTAGGTTATAAAAATGAAAATTAAAGGAGTAATAAAGAACTTAAAATTAAAAAAAAATTAAAAAATTACCAAATGATAATAGTAAAATATATCTAGGAATTTCTCTGGAGCTGTTGAAGGCAGTGTGGGGTCAGTTCAGTTTCAGATAATTCCTTGTTCCAGCTTATACTTCTTCTCAAGGTCTATAGGCCTGTTCCAATGTAGTCAGTGCTAACTACAGGGTTTTAATCTGTTGCACCGGTCACTTCCAGAGCAGTTCCCTCTTCTTTGTTTATTTTGGCTTCTTCTGTTTGTAAGTCTCTTCAGTGTCTAATTTCTACCCTGACACAGGGGAGCAAAGGTGGTCACTTATTTAGGCTAACTTGTTCAGTTGTGCTGTGAGTGGGGGAGGAACACTGCAAACAAATATTACTGGCCTATGTGGGGAGTGCTCACAGTACCTGGGCCACATTGTGTTTGCCTCCACTCATGGCGTGTGTGCTTTCCTAGTCTACACTGCTCAGGCTCCAGGTTGCTTTGCAGGGGAACTATCTAAAGTAGGCCCTGGGCTGCATGTACTTCCCGGGTCTGAGCCACTCAGGTTCAGGTTCTCAGGTACTCCATAAAGGCACAGACTCGGTTGGGCCTGCGTTTTGTGCCCTTCCCAGGTATGAGAGGCTCAGGCAACCTAGTGCTTGGTGAGTGCACTTTCCCAGCTGGGTGGTGCATCTTGTCACCTCCCCGGTCCCAGCCCCTTGGTTTCCTGGGTGTGCTGGGATGGCGCCATCTCAGGTGTGTTCTGTGTCTCCCCTGGGGAGCTGATCTCTGACTGCGACCCTCCTGGTGGATGTCAACTGTCCAGGATCCCAGGAAGACTTCATTAGTAACTGGGAGCCTGCTCACAGTTTGGTGCAGAATGCTGTCTCTGGGGCCGAGATTGCCCCTCGCATTCCAGCTCTGGCTGTCGCCCGCCTGCCTCTCTGCCTCTGGCAGGGGGAGGGGCCAGTCTGCACCTGCCTAGCTCTCCTCTGGTATTCCCTCAATCCTTTGTTCTGTGAGCAGGCCAGGCTGTCCTCAGAGCTTTTTCTGGGAAAGTTCTCTCTCTCTCTCTTTTTTTTCTCTCTGGCTATTCCCACAGTTTGGATTGCTATCTCACATTAGCTCCCTCAGATTGTCTTCAAGGCATTTAGCCCCAGTCCCCACCCTATACATGCAGCCCGCCCCTCCCTGGTCAGTCCCCACTCACTGCTGGCAGATGAGAGTGTCTGGGCTACCTCTCCACTGGGAGTCATGGCTAGGTGCTAATCTGTGGGTTCTTTTTTCTTTCCTCCAGGTTATGTTGCCCTCCGAGATTACAAAATTTCCCACAGAACTGCCGCTGGGAGGGTTTCCTGGTATTTGTAAACTTCTCCACCTTCACGACTCCCTCCCAGGGACGGGTCTCTTTTTATCTTTTATATTTGCCCTACCCCCTTTCCAAGAGAATGGGCTACCTTTCTGAGTGCCTAGTGTCCTCTGCCAGCGTTCAGAAATTGTTTTGTGGAATTTACTTAGCATTCAAATGATCTTTCGATGAATTTGTGGGAGAGAAAGTTGTATCCCCATCCTATTCCTCTGCCATCTTAGGACCGCCCCTGGCATATATCCTTTTAAAAAGGAGAAGTTTGGACACAGACACAGAGAAAATACCATGTGAAGATGGAGGATTGGAGTAATGCATCCAACAAGCCAAGGAATGCCAGTGATTACCAGCAAACCACCAGAAGCCAGGGAGAGGCAAGGGAGGATTCCCCTACAGGGTTTATAGGGAGCATAGCCTTGCTGAAACCTCAATTTCAGATTTGTAGTCTCCAGAACTAGAGACAATAAATCTCTATTTTATGCCACCCAGTTTGTGATTCTTTGTTATGGCAGCCCAAGGAAGCTAATGCATTAGGCTAGGAGATAGATATAACTAAGGGAAATACAATGGTATGTATGCCTTGATAAAGATAAAAAGGAATAGGAAGATTCCCACAAAGGGTGCATTAGAAGGATCCAGTGAATAAGGAGAGAAAAGGACTTAAATGTGAGATGACATATAAGCTTGTTCTTCTAGTGGCCTTTGTATTAATCCTATCATGATGGATCCTGATTCATTATTTCATCTTTGATTTGGGGTCCCCAAAATACTCCAGCCAGAAATAGTGTGGTGACATACACAACAGAAATCAGAAGTGCTGATTTAAATGCTACTTTAAGCATTTAAAAACATTTAAAGCATAAACACATTCCCACTTGTTTTGTATATGTTTGTGATTTTTAATTGTTGGACATTCTCTGTTTATTAGGCCCTGAAGTTGGTCTAAGTTTGGTTAGCATATTTGAATACTCATATTTTCTGGTGTTTATATACCAAGTTACAAAGGTGATCCACATGAAACCCCTGGGCTCATGTGCCCACCCAAAGATCAATCTGGAAAAGTCTAGTGTGGCTTTCTCTCTGCAGGTTTCAGTGGTTTTGATTTTTGAGTTTTTTCAAACAGTATAAAATTCATTCTAAACAGATTTCTTACATGACTTTTAAGCTTACTTTTCTGTAAGATTCAAGTTTGGTACGAACACCCATACAAACTTTTAAGCTTTCATATCCTACTTTTATGTAAGATTCAAGTTCAGTATCTACATCCATGCAAATACAGCTACACAAACTGATCTTGTACAAAAAATCTGGTACAGAGGGACCATAGGTCTCAGGGCAGATGAGTTTTCTAATGAAAACTATAGTATGTACAGAATGTTACAGATTGTAACAAACTCCTGAATTTGGGATTAACTGGTTTAAAAATCAATTTACCTATGACATATAACAAGAATTTTCACAACATTGCAAACATAGAAAGTCACTGGTGTGGGAATATTTATCACAGCATATTTTTGATAGATATAATGAACTTTCCTTTTAACACATTCTGTTATGTTCTCATATATTTTTCTTTGAGTCCTTAGAAGAAAATTTCTATACAAATTCTTGTTATTTTTATTGACTCCTATGTTACAGTGGAGGTAGATGAATAGAGTTTAAAATCAAGTGTTGCTACATATTTCCAGGCCACTTGGCACCTCAAACATGTAAGCACTTTTTCTAAAAGAGAAGTGTGCTATATATTGATCTTATTCTGCTCAAGCATTTAGCAATTATATGAAGTTTTAAGCGTATCTTTAGAATTTCCAGCTTTTCCAGGGCCAGTTTCTATTCAAGGTTTTTATAGTTGTTCTCTTATGACATTTATCATTCTAAGCATATGAACATATTAACACTCACATGTATCTTTGCCATGCATTTTTTTTTAATTTGCTTGTCCAAGCTCATTCTTCAGATGGTAAATTTCTTAAGGTCAGAGAATGAGTCTGTGATTTTTGTTTGTTTGTTTTGTATTACTGTGCTTTGTCCACAGGTCATATTCAACTCATGTTGCTATGGTGCAAATAAAGCCTACAACCAACCCTATAGCTCTCTCTGTCAAGGAGGAGGGTTCTTTCCATTTTCTTCTTGCCCTACATTGATGCAAAGATTCTAGATCTCCACTCTCAGGGATCTATGAAATGCTTACTCCCTGTTTTACCATCTCTTCTCTCCTAAGGAGTATATTTGTTTTCACCATTTTCATCTCTTATCACAAAAGTAGAGAAGTGCTTCATTCTTTGTGGAGTCACATTCAGCCTACTGCATCTAGTCATCTTACCTCATTAGCATGTGTGTGTAGGGCACTAAGAAGAGGAATAAGTTACAGGGACATTCTGCTCAGTATCCTGAATGTTCAAATGTTATCTCTCAAGGAAATAGACTATGAGCCAGAACAGAGTTCTGACCTAGATATGTCATTTCCTCACTGGTGACCCTGAGCTAGTTGCTTCATATCTTGGAGCTTTAGCTTCCTAATCTATAAAATGGGAATAATAATACATTCTGCTTGTCTAATGGGTATATTCATACAAATGCAGTTCAGTTCAGTTCAGTCGCTCAGTCTTGTCTAATTCTTTGCGACCCTATGAACTGCAGCACGCCAGGCTTTCCTGTCCATCACCAGGTCCCAGAGTCCACCCAAACCCATGTCCATTGAGTCAATGATGCCATCCAACCATGTCATCCTCTGTCTTCCCCTTCTCCTCCTCCCCTCAATCTTTCCCAGCCTTTTCAAAAGACTCTCGCAGTCTTTTCAAATGAGTCAGCTCTTCACATCAGGTGGCCAAAGTATTGGAGTTTCAGCTTCAACATCAGTCCTACCAATGAACACCCAGGACTGATCTCCTTTAGGATGGAATGGTCGGATCTCCTTGCAGTCCAAGGGACTCTCAAGAGTCTTCTTCAACACCACAGTTCAAAAGCATCAATTCTTTGACGCTCAGTTTTCTTTATAGTCCAACTCTCACATACTGGATGTGACTACTGGAAAAACCATAGCCTTGACTAGACAGACCTTTGTTGACAAAGTAATGTCTCTGCTTTTTAATATGCTGTCTAGGTTGGTCATAACTTTCCTTCCAAGGAGTAAGCATCTTTTAAGTTCGTGGCTGCAGTCACCATCTGCAGTGATTTTGGAGCCCAGAAAAATAAAGTCAGCCACGGTTTCCACTGTTTCCCCATCTATTTGCCATGAAGTGATGGGATCAGACGCCATGATCTTAGTTTTCTGAATGTTGAGCTTTAAGCCAACTTTTTCACTCTCCTCTTTCACTTTCATCAAGAGGCTCTTTAGTTCTTCTTCACTTTCTGCCATAAGGGTGGTGTCATCTGCATATCTGAGGTTATTGTTATTTCTCCCAGCAGTCTTGATTCTAGCCTGTGGTTCCTCCAGCCCAGCATTTCTCATGATGTACTCTGCATATAAGTTAAATAAGCATGGTGACAATATACAGTGTTGATGTACTCCTTATCCAAGTTGGGACCAGTGTGTTGTTCCATGTCCAGTTCTAACTGTTGCTTCCTGACCTGCATACAGGTTTCTCAAGAGACAGGTCAGGTGGTTAGGTATTCCCATCGCTTTTAGAATTTTCCACAGTTTATTGTGATCCACACAGTCAAAGGCTTTGGCATAGTCAATAAAGCAGAAATAGATGTTTTTCTGGAACTCTCTTGCTTTTTCGATGATCCTGCAGATGTTGGCAATTTCATCTCTGGTTCCTCTGCCTTCTCTAAAATCAGCTTGAACATCTGGAAGTTCACGGTTCACGTAGTTGAAGCCTGGCTTGGAGAATTTTGAGCATTACTTTACTAGCATGTGAGATGAGTGCAATTGTGTGGTAGTTAGAACATTCTTTGGCATTGCCTTTCTTTGGGATTGGAATGAAAACTGACCTCTTCCAGTCCTGTGGCCACTGCTGAGTTTTCCTAATTTGTTGGCATACTGAGTGAAGCACTTTCACAGCATCATCTTTTAGGATTTGAAATAGTTCAACTGGAATTCCATCACCTCCACTAGCTTCATTCGTAGTGATGCTTCCTAAGGCCTACCTGACTTCACATTCCAGGATGTCTGGCTCTAGGTGAGTGATCACACCATCGTGATTATCTGGGTCAAAAAAGATCTTCAGGACCCAGATAATCTTTACAAATGCAAGGTAGAACTAACTATTTGGGGGCCAATGATCATTAAGCAGTCTTCATGATGGTCAACATATTTTTGTGTGTTCAGACCATTCTCTCCTGTTGACTGCCTCACACTTCAGCCCAACGTGGGCATCCCTTGCTCCTTGTTGATGCTTCTAGGACTGGAACAGGACTTGTTGCTCCCAAGAGCAGAAGGGCTGTGGTGGATTGAGCAGATATCCACCTGAAGAGCAAAACGCATGCCCACCAAGTCTGTGCTGCACAAAATGACTTGGTAGGATATACTGAAACTAATAAATATTTTATTCTGAAGCTTTACAAAATTTAGGAAATAGTTTCTGGGGAATATCTCTATAGCATGTTCCTGAGGGGGTCTATGCTGTAGAGCTTCCTTTGAGAAAAGAGCTTATATGCAGCAATTATTTTGTTGAACCACATGAAGTTGCAATATTCAATCATTTTTGACCCCCAAAATGACAATTATATGAAATTCAACCTGATACCTCTTCTTACCACCCCTCCCCCCACAGTCTGCTGAAGATTATGGACTCAGACTGGCCCTAGGGTTCTGTAGTCACGATGACACGATGACAATAACATTCTGCCAAAGAGAACTCCTAGCTGTTACCAAAAAATGTTTTCCTCAAATTTTTGCAAATCTGCCATATGTGTTTCTTTAATTAAAAAACAAAGACATGAAGTTTAGCTGTCACATGTCAGGCAAAAATCTGTTTATGCCTGGAATTGGTAAATATCAATATGACTCTTTACACTGACTGGCAAAAGCTGCAGAAGTAAAATATGTAAACAAAAAATAACTCCTTGGCTAGGCGGGTGCATACTCCAAAGAGTATTAATTTGCATAATAAATAGTTCAATATTCAGAAGGTTATAAAATAGTAATTACTGCTGAGTTGCTATATTAGGGCTTGCTAACAAAAAAGACATTTAAAATGCAATAGTTTGCTCTTACAGAGGCATTCTCCTAAAATCTTTATTTTGAAACAAGATTTTATTTTTTAAAGTAGTTTTGAAATCCTTTGCACATTTCTTTGAAAGAGAAGCAGAAATATTCTAGCTAAAAACAAAAACTGATAAACAATCTATGGAAAAAAAAAATCAGCCATTAACTTTTTTATCTGTTCAAACAAAAAAGAAAAAAAGTAGCTGCTGAGGAGAGTGTTCTCCTCATGTAAGAAAGTACAGGGAGACCCGTGGGGAAGTGTGGAGTCAGACTGTGCAGTAGTAGGTGGTACACTCAGGCAGGGGGTAGAAACAGAAGTCATTACATGTTATGCTAATAGGAAGGTTGACTCCTGCTAAAACACCATCTGTGTTTTTAAAAATGACTCAAGTGTTCCAGGTAATGTGTATCCAAGTACAGTTTCTACTTGCTTTACATATTGTAAGCATTTAATATTGGAAAAGAAATACAGCTTTTTAAGTTGGTTTTCCCTTGTTTTCAGTAAATGTTATAGTTTTAATGCTCTTACATAGAACTTAATTTTTCAATAACATTGCTTTTAGAGTTTTGTATGTGTATATATTACATTAAACCATTTAAGTGTGTATCTACACATATAAACCTATCTTTATAGGTTTATATTTGTTTCCTGCTATGAAGAGAACATGGTGACATCAAGGAAGGTTGTATTTATACCAGTGTATCTAAGGAGATTCTTTTTAAAACAAAGCTCTTGGAGTTGGGATGGCTTCATTTGTTAGGCCCAAGCAAAGGTTGACAGCTGGAAAGATGAGAAAAGGGAAGACCAAGAAAACATTCATGAGCACCTGTAGGGTGCTGGGAGGTGCACTGAACAGTGGAAGGCTCAATTATACAGTGTTAGGTTTACATTACACCCCAAAGTTAGCCACTTTGTCGCAATGTTTTCAGCAGTTCCAGGGTTTAAAACCTCCCAGGATGCCAAACAAAGGGATAATTTATCTTTTGGTGTGTAGAAGCTACCCCTAGTTTAAAAAACCATAATTATTCCCCCATCTCATTGGAAGATACATTTCCAGTAAAATTTTACTGTTATATTTAATAATCTTTTCAAGCATTTTTTAAAGATTTATATTGTTTTATTAAATTGTGTTGTACTAATGCTTTTAAGGTCTTCCTAGGTGGCTGCTAGTGATAAAGAACCCATTGCCCAATTCAGGAGACACAATAGAGGCTAGTTCAATCCCTGGGTCGGGAAGATCACCTGGAGAAGGAAATGGCAACCCACTCCAGTATTGTGGAGAATCCCATGGAGAGAGGAGCCTGGTGGGCTACAGTTAGTTCCCAGGTTCACAAAGAGTTGGACACAACTGAAGCGACTTAGCACACATGCAACACTTTTAAAAAACCCTGCGTGCAGAGGAGTGTTTTTTAACACTTGGGACTTTGTGACTACAGGATATTTTTTTAAGTTAAAAAATTTAATTTATCTACTTTTTTGTTGCAGAGAATTATGATAACATACTCAATAAAGGACTTTCAAATATTAAACACTTATTATAGTAAGATAAAATTGAACAAGAAAAGAGAAGTGGAGACACAATTTCAATGGGATAAAAGAATCATGTAAAATTTGCAACTAATTAAGAAGACTTGGCTGAATCTATTTTTCAGTGGATGATGGTGGGTGTAAAATCACTATGGCATTTATTTCCCATTGAATTCATTGAAAAGAGTGATGTAAAGTTGTATTTTAAAGTGTCAATGTTACATCCTTTACAACTATTTTCACTTATGATTAATTTAAGATGTCAACTTGAAGTGTATGAGGGACACAGTTTTTCAAATTTATGGTCATTTTCTTCCGCCTCCTTATTTGTGTACCCTCAAAGAAGACACCCCTTGAAGGCTAAGACTTTAAAGAAGTTTAGACTTCAGTTTATCTTCTTTTGACTATTAAAAAAGAAAACAGACTTCAATTTTGATACATTGCCAGGTAGAATATAGACAAGCATGATTTCTTTACTTTTTTCTACCACCAATCTCTGGCCTGGTTCTGCATTTGCTTATTGCCTCCCCATAGCACATGAAATCAAAAACAGTGTCTAGCTCAGCAGTGGCACTTTTGGAGTATTTAATAGTTTTATTTGAAAATTTTCTCAAGTATTTCTTTCTTTATGGCCTTAAAAAGATTTTTTCTATGATAAATTACCTGTTTAGAAGCTCAGCTCATGTGTTCAAATAGATATAGGTGAATGACATTCCAGCCTTGTGCATTGTGCAAACTGAGTGTGTCATGTTCATCTGTTACCATGCCTCCTGGCATCCTTTTGGTGACTAGGTGTCTCCTTTTCTTTACTAAGATGGGCATTTCCTCCACTGTCACATGTGAGAAAAAAATTCATAGAAGTCAGTGCTTTTGCTATAGCTTCTTTGTCTTTCCAGGTGCTACTTTTTTTCTAAGCCATTGTCAGTTGAGTCCTCTTTAAGTTGATCACTTTTACTCTGCATTAAAAGATAACTAACACTTGGTCCTTGTGTCCCTTTGAAGTCTTGATACTTCCAACTCTTCATTCTATATCCTGTTTGCTTATATTTCACATTTTGTTCTTTAAAATCACTATCAGTTCTAAACTGATACGTCCTAAATATAAATGCAAAGTTATTGAATCCATAAAAGTTGTTTGGTAGATCTGGTCTTACTCAGAGTTGCAATTCAGCTGTATTGCAAGAGGGAGGTCTCGGATGCCATCATTAAAAATCTTTTGAGCTCCTTGAATCATTAGATAACAACCACTATTACACAGTGGAATCAGCTTCATTTTTTAAAATTTAGTATTAATTATTTTATTTTAAAAAAACTTATTTTATTGAACTATAGTTAGTTTACAATATTGTATTAATTTCTGCTATATAACAGTGATTCAGTTACACATATACACACATTATTTTTCTTATTATTTTCCATTATGCTTTATCACAGGATACTGATATAGTTTCCTCTGTTGTACAGGAGGACTTTGCTGTTTATACATCCTATATATAGTAGTTTGTATCTGCTAGTCCCTAAACTTCATTACTTACATTAGTGACTTTAGCACATCTCCTGTTTAATTCAGAAACTTCTGGATTGTGAATGTGAAGATGATCTAGTAACATAATACTGAAGGATGTGAAAAATAAAAGGGCCATCAAACATCAAAGACAGATTTTCTATTAGCCCTGCTAACAAGCTACTCTTCTCTCTCTTTACACCACAAAATACCATGTGAAGAGGTGATGGCAGTAGAATGAGCAGAGTTAAGAGCAGTGCTAATGCGCTCGGATACACTGGTAGCCTGCACTAGATGTTAAAATAATGAAATAATTTTCCATCAGTTGATAGACAACCACTGGCCCAGCCCCCAGCACTCCTATCTCACCTCTTTTCCTGAGCTTCCTTGGCTTCAGTCTGGACTCCTACACTCACCCAGGATCTGGGAATTAACTAGGTAAACCCTGGTAGGACAGCTGGTCTCATGGATCCTGCTCTAACACATTAACCAGCATCTGTTCTCATTGGTCACTACCTAGAATTTTAAGTTGCTAAACATTTAAAATATTATCCGTGGTTAAAAGTATTGTTTTATACTCTTGAACTTGATTTTTGGCCCTTTGCCTTTTTCTTTCTTTGCAGAACTGTTGGGCCCAATTTTTCACAGTTTGAGAATAGGATAAGCCCAGGGTTGATAGCATATACTTGATTTATGCACATTTTCGTGCATTTGCTACTTGTTCCTTAGTTACGTGTTTCATGATGGTGGTGTCACTGTTTTTCTACACCGTAATTTCCCCGGGCACTTCACTGCTCCTTCATCGCACAGGAAACTGTAAGGGTCAGTGAACTACACAGTGCCACCACTTCCATTTCCTCATTACAAAAATTGACCTTCTTTCTGTTGTTTGAAAGGGCTCAGGCCACTGTCATTCAGATTTCAGGACCGTTGAACAGTAATAACAGTATAGGAGAAACAGGCAACCACCGCAGCAGCTGGGCATTGTGCTCTCTTCCTGGAATCCATTTTGGTTTTCTTAGACTAGCCAGCAGGCGCTGTTTGCTGCCTTTTGCAGGCATTATATTTTACAGTAATTCCCTACTTGTCATTAAGCCATTTAGTTGTATTAGAGCATTGTGCTCTACCCTGTGAATATTTGCCAAGGTTCTTGTGCTTTCTAGGCAATTTCATGTTCATACTCACATCATGCAACTCAATATGTACAACTAGTATCACAGAAAAATGAATAAATTAGTAATTCCTGTTAAACTACCAATTACCTTCTCATCATCTATGAATCTGGGGTGTGTGTGTGTGTGTGTGTGTGTGTGTGTGTGTGTGTGTGTGTGTGTAAGCGGTACTGATGTGAAACTAGTTCAGAAATGGAAAAATAAAAGCACCAACAAAAATTGAAACCAGACCTCTCAGTTTTTTCTGCAGAGTGTTTCATCTATTTATTCTTTCATTTTGTATCTACTGAAATCCCACTGAAACCGCTTTCTGTATATCTAGTTGCTCTTTGAAGAGGAATTTTATGCATTGGAAACATGGTGTTAGAATTCAAAATTATCGTTATTAACTTAAAAGTAATAACCTCTAAGTACTAGGCAAAATTTCTATCTCAGTAGTACAAATGATGTTTATGATAAAATCCATTATTGGAGCTTAGATATTATCTCATACTATCAGAAGACAATTCACTAACTTTTTGTATTTTTAAAAGAAAGTTGTATCATTTTTCCTATTCAGATGAATGTACAGTCTAAGCATATAATTTAGTGCTGTTCTTTTAAAAATAGGAATTCCTTAAATTTTAGAATCATGGAATCAGGATCTCTTAGGTTCCTTTTTTTTTTTTTTCTTTCAAAAACCATCTACTATATGCCACAGAGTGTGTCAAAGATTCATAGAGTAGAAGACAAATTCCCTAACCTTAAAGGATTTTTAAGTTTATGTTTTGCAACAATCTTTTTCTAACAGTGTTGATTTTATAATTTACTTCAAATGGAACACAGTAGCTTTGAGATTTAAATGACAAATAATTGTTTCTATCACAGAATGTTGTATACTTAAAAGTGGATAGCTAGCTGACTGAACAGCAAGGCTGTGATACCAAATAAAATATAATTCAACCAGAAATCAGTTTTGAAAGAATTCTAATTTTCTGAGACTTTAATTGAAGGCTTAGAAAAATAATTTTCTGGTGAGTAATTGCAACCTGTATTTGTAGGTAACTAATTTCATTCCAGATTTTCTTCATAAAAAATCTTAAAAGTATAGTTTTATGGTGAAAGGAAACTGAAATTTTTATTTATGATGTCATAAAATATGTTTTTTCAAAACATAATCTTTAAGTTTCTAAACATGTTGTATTAATATATTGGTTCCTCTTTTATTTAAACTGTTTAATAGTTTGCTAATGCAGTTTACTTGAATGGCACCCAGTATAAGTATTTGATAATAATTATTCAAATATTACTTCTAGCCAAGAAACTCCTTTTATATATACATTTTGTACTGCTTGTGTTAATGTGCATGAGAGCTTAGTTTAGACAATTCTGAACACCATTAGCATCTCTTATTTGAAATGGGGCTTTAGAATACAAAAATATAATAATTTCCCTAAATAAAAAAAGAATTAATTATGCAGCCTGAGGAGAGAAATAAGGAGCAAGCAGGTGTAACACAGGCCCAGAAGGAAACAGGCATGTGTGCAAGGATACTGCAACTCTGTCTGTGACTAAGAAAGAAAAAGAAGTCATACATTTCATATTTCTAGGAGAGTAGTTCTTTTTATCAAGTCAAGGAAATCCAGTACATGTCTGTATCCAGATTCTGTATGTGGCCTAACTGAGCCAAGGATTTTGAAATAGCTTATTCTGTGGCCAGAATCTTCTGATTTTCACCAACTGATTTGCGCTGTTGATGGAATTTCTTGACCAAGGCTTTTTATATGAACCAAGGGGTTTCCCAGCTGAAGGAAAATGAGGCAGTTAAACCTTCACATCTTAGTCACAGATTTTGTCATAATGACCATTGGCAGCAAACAAGATTTCAATGGGCTCCAGCAATGCCAGTCAGGAGCCACTTCCCTTTGGGTTGACAGAAGCATGAGAGGAGATTTCCTTAGAATAGAACTCGTACCTTTAATACCATTCCTTATAAGAGAAGAAGAGTATACACATGGGGAAGAGGATCTCACAGAGTTTTAGATAAAGGTTGGTTCCACCCAATCTGAACATTTCAATTGACTGGTCTTGTTTGAAATAAAGGCATCCACCATCATTTATTTGTTATCAACAGTGTGTAAATTAGTTTGAATTCATTTAAGATAAGATTTTCTGCCATGGTTAACAGTTGTGAACTGATAATATCATTCTCTAAAAAAATTCTGAAAACCAAGGTTGTTTTCAATTTTCCCATTGTGCCCCAGATTACTTGTATGAGGGGAAAGTAGGATTGCCTGAACAACAGTGGGAATATTATGGTTGCAAGAATGGAGGAATTAACTAAAGTACATTAAAAGCACTTTAAGAATGGAAATGCAGATTAATTTTTTTCCTGGGAGACATGAACAGAAATTTGAAGTGATAGGACTAAACGCCTTGGATTATATTATCAATTTTCTTGACAAAGCAACTTTAATCTAGAGATGGAAGTACAATGTTGTAAGAAAAATACTTCTTTCAACTTGCACTGAATGGAAAGAGCACCCCCATCCCTGCAAAGCCACAGAAGTGAGAAATCTGTCTTATTTTCTACATCTCACTATATAAAGAACAGTTTTCTTCCTATGTTTTAAGGCTGCTAATACCTTCATTCTAGGAATCAGCGAACTAAGATGGACTGGAATGGGTGAATTTAACTCAGATGACCATTATATCTACTACTGTGGGCAAGAATCCCTTAGAATAAACGGAGTAGCCATCATGGTCAACAAAAGAGTCTGAAATGCAGTACTTGGATGCAATCTCAAAAATGATAGAATGATCTCTGTTCATTTCCAAGGCAAACCATTCAATATCACAGTAATCCAAGTCTATGCCCCGACCAGTAATGCCGAAGAAGCTGAAGTTGAACGGTTCTATGAAGACCTACAAGACCTTCTAGAACTAACACCCAAAAAAGGTGTCCTTTTCATTATAGGGGACTGGAATGAAAAAGTAGGAAGTCAAAAAACACCTGGTGTAACAGGCAAATTTGGCCTTGGAGTACAGAATGAAGCAGGGCAAAGGCTAATAGAGTTTTGCCAAGAGAACGCACTGGTAATAGCAAACATCCTATTCCAACAACACAAGAGAAGACTCTACAAGTGGACATCACCAGATGGTCAACACCGAAATCAGATTGATTATATTCTTTGCAGCCAAAGATGGAGAAGCTCTATACAGTCAGCAAAAACAAGACTGGGGGCAGACTGTGGCTCAGTTCATGAACTACTTATTGCCAAATTCAGACTTAAATTGAAGAAAGTAGGGAAAACCACTAGTCCATTCAGGTATGACCTAGATCAAATCCCTTATGAGTATACAGTGGAAGTGACAAATAGATTTAAGGGACTAGACCTGATAGACAGAGTGCCTGATGAACTATGGACAGAGGTTCATGACGTTGTACAGGAGACAGGGATCAAGACAATCCCCATGGAAAAGAAATGCAAAAAAGCAAAATGGCTGTCTGAGGAGGCCTTGCAGATAGCTGGGAAGAGAAGAGAAGCGAAAAGCAAAGGAGAAAAGGAAAGATATTCCCATCTGAATGCAGAGTTCCAAAGAATAGCAAGGAGGGATAAGAAAGCCTTCCTCAGCGATCAATGCAAAGAAATAGAGGAAAACAACAGATGGGGAAAGAATAGAGATCTCTTCAAGAAAATTAGAGATACCAAAGGAACACTTCATGCAAAGATAGGCTCGATAAAGGACAGAAATGGTATAGACCTAACAGAAGCAGAAGATATTAAGAAGAGGTGTCAAGAATACACAGAAGAACTACACAAAAAAGATCTTCATGACCCAGATACTCACGATGGTGTGATCATTCACCTAGAGCCAGACATCCTGGAATGTGAAGTGAAGTGGGCCTTAGAAAGCATCACTACGAACAAAGCTAGTGGAGGTGATGGAATTCCAGTTGAGCTATTTCAAATCCTCAAAGGTGATGCTGTGAAAGTGCTGCACTCAATATGCCAGCAAATTTGGAAAACTCAGCAGTGGCCACAGGACTGGAAAAGGTCAGTTTTCATTCCAATCCCAAAGAAAGGCAATGCCAAAGAATGCTCAAACTACCGCACAATTGCACTCATCTCACATGCTAGTTAAATAATGTTCAAAATTCTCCAAGCTAGGCTTCAGCAAAACATGAACTGTGAACTTCCAGATGTTCAAGCTGGTTTTAGAAAAGGCAGAGGAACCAGAGATGAAATTGCCAACATCTGCAGGATCATCGAAAAAGCAAGAGAGTTCCAGAAAAACATCGATTTCTGCTTTATTGACTATGCCAAAGCCTTTGACTGTGTGGATCACAATGAGCTGTGGAAAATTCTGACAGAGATGGGAATACCAGACCATCTGACCTGTCTCTTGAGAAACCTGTATGCAGGTCAGGAAGCAACAGTTAGAACTGGACATGGAACAACAGACTGATTCCAAATAGGAAAAGGAGTACGTCAAGGCTGTATATTGTCACCCTGCTTATTTAACTTATATGCAGAGTACATCATGAGAAACGCTGGGCTAGAAGAAACACAAGCTGGAATCAAGATTTCCATGAGAAATATCAATAACCTCAAATATGCGGATGACACCACCCTTGTGGCAGAAAGTGAAGAAGAACTAAAGAGCCTCTTGATGAAAGTGAAAGAGGAGAGTGAAAAAGTTAGCTTAAAGCTCAACATTCAGAAAACTAAGATCATGGCATCTGGTCCCATCACTTCATGGGAAATAGATGGGGAAACAGTGTAAACAGTGTCAGACTTTATTTTTTGGGGCTCCAAAATCACTGCAGATGGTGACTGCAGCCATGAAATTAAAAGATGCTTACTCCTTGGAAGGAATGTTATGGCCAACCTAGATAGCATATTTAAAAGCAGAGACATTACTTTGCCAACAAAGGTCCATCTAGTCAAGGCTTTGGTTTTTCCAGTGGTCATGTATGGATGTGAGAGTTGGACAGTGAAAAAAGCTGAGCGCCACAGAATTGATGCCTTTGAGCTGTGGTGTTGGAGAAGACTCTTGAGAGTTCCTTGAACTGCAAGGAGATCTAATCAATCCATCCTAAAAGAGATCAATCCTGGGTGTTCATTGGAAGGACTGATGTTGAAGCTGAAACTCTGATACTTTTGCCACCTCATGCGAAGAGTTTATTCATTGGAAAAGACCCTAATGCTGGGTGGGATTGGGGGCAGGAGGAGAAGGGGACGACAGAGGATGAGATGGTTGGATGGCATCACCAACTCGATGGACATGGGTTTAGGTAGACTCCGGGAGTTGGTGATGGACAGAGAGGCCTGGTGTTGTGCGATTCATAGGGTCACAAAGAGTCAGACACGACTGAGCGACTGAACTGAACTGAACTGAACTGAATACCTTCATTCCCAAAGGAGGACACTGTCCAAGGGAGAGAAGTTAGTCTTTTTCCCCTGGAAATTATTGCTTTCTTACATATTCATACAAATTCAAATACTTGGTTCTTCATTCTTGCTGGCTCTGACCAAGCGTGTATATTATTTACTGTAAAACAGATTCTTGAGTCTTTGTTAATCTGTAAAATAATTCACCATGACAAAAGACCTTATGCCACCCTATCCTTAGTTACCACCATTAAAATATTTCTCCAGGATGAAAAAGAACAGTACTTTCTCAGATGACTCTGCGCATGAATGAGGTGATCCTTATATTTTTGTTAGATATTATGGCAAAGTTAATAGTAAAATGACTGTTGTCAAAGACTGCCTAGAGTCAGATAATACTTTAAACACTACTGTTCCAAAATAAGTATTTCCTATTTATAGATTAAGTCCACATCACTGGCATTCTGCATGGCTTTTGTAGGAAAGCAGTGCCACTTTAAATACATCAAAAATTTCTATGCTAAACAAAACAAAGTATCAGAAATACTGCCTTCATATGGATTTATCCACATATAAATACTGTTGGAATAATAAACACTGATATCTGAATAGAGAGGGGAAAATTAACAGATGAAGGGAAAATTCTTGAATGATTTTTTTAGATGCACTTGTATCATATCATCTTATTTAACCAGCCTAACAAATTTGTGAAGTTTCAGACAAGAAATGAAATGTGGGGGCTTCCCGGGTAGTGCTAGTGGTAAAAATCCTGCCTGCAGGTGATGTAAGAGACACAGGTTTGATCCCTGAATTGGGAAGATCCCCTGGAGGAGGGCATGGCGACTCAATCCAGTATTCTTGTCTGGAAAAGAACATGGACTAAAGAGCCTGGCGGGCTACAGTCCATAGGGTCTCAGAGTTGGGCATGACTGAAGTGGAGAAGGCAGTGGCACCCCACTCCAGTACTCTTCCCATGGACGAAGGAGCCTGGTGGGCTGCCATCTATGGGGTCGCACAGACTGAAGCAACTTAGCAGCAGCAGCAGCAGCAGCAGCAGCAGCAGCAGCAGAAGTGACTTAATGTGCATTATAAGATATGCAAACTAATTTGTTACAGAAGTGTTGTATAAAAATGAAAGCAGGAAGTGGGGAGAGGGTTGAGAGAAAGATTACAAAGAGATGGGTATGAGGAAACTTTTAAGGTTGATGCAAATGTTCATTATCTTGATTATGGCAGTGGCTTCACAAGTATGTACATAGGTCAAATCTTATTAAATTGTTTGCTTTAAATAATTACTGTATATTTTTAAATTATGTATTAATAAAGTTATTTTAAATTTTAAATCCCCAAAAGGTAAAGCAAATGTTAGAGCTATTAAGAAAGTTGCCCAGTGGTGGCAGTTGGCTCTAGTTTGGTCTAAATATAATTGCCTTCCTCATTTCATTCTTGTTTAGTACCTCTGGAATTGGGAGACTGGAAATAAGCAGAAAATGCAAGATTGTCTTATAAGAGATATTTGGAAAATGACAGCAAAAATGAAAAGCAAACAAACAAAAACAACAACAACCAAACACCCTCTCTTTCCTAGCTTTTCAGAAAAAATAAAATGTATAAGAATTCCAAGAGTTTAGAGAGATGAGGAACAATCTATCCGATAATTTGCACATTTGTGAATTTGCTTTTTTCATCATGTAAAAGCAGATGAAACAAACATTTTTAGCCTATTAGATTGTGTGCTGGGGGAAATAGTAATAATAGTTCCTGCCTTTTAAGTGTTTATCATCAGCCTAAAGAGTGGCAAGCATAGGCAGAAGGAGTTCCATCTTAAAGAGGACTGTGAGGAATATTGAAACCAGAGAGCCACAGGGTTTGACACACTCAACAAGTACAGCAACAGTGGGGATCAGGCTGATTGCTCCCAGTCCTGGCAGCTGTGTCACCTTGGCATGGATTCCTCCAGTAATGTGGGCACCATGTCAATTGTCTCTACGCCTCATTTTTTTTCAGCCTTCTTGTTTTGTATATTGCTGTGCTTAGTCACTCAGTCGTGTCCAACTCTTTGTGACCCCATGGACTGTAGCCCGCCAGGCTCCTCCTCCCATGGGGTTCTCCAAGCAAGAATACTGGAGTGGGTTGCCATTTCCTTCTCCAGAGGATCTTCCCAACCCAGGGATCAAAACCCAGGTCTCCCGCATTGCAGGCAGATTCTTTACCAGCTGAGCTACCATTTCTCACTCATTAGTCACAGAAATATTGTGCAAATTGAGATGTCTCTAAGCGCTTCAGCCTTCTTAAAAAGATATAAACAAATACAAAAATAACTGTGAGGTTCTAAGAAGTCCATACTTTCCTTTTACTTTTGAAAAATAATGAAAACAATCTCATTATTTAAGAGCAGATAGCAAAACATATTTGTGGTTTGGTTTCAGGTCCTCATGGAAAATGCAAATAAGAAACCTGTTATATAAACAAATAAAAATGAGCAATAGTTTTTCACAAGTTAAACCAGAGATTAGAATACATCTCTTAATTGTTTTAACCTGGAAGAACTATATTTTGGGGACAAACTGCAAGATTCAAAAAGTGGGAAAGGTCTTCTAGAAATTATTTCTATTCAAGAAGAAGTAAGTTCAGGGTCAGATGACCTCTCAACACACATTGCTGAGTGCTAGAGTGGTGATAGCTGACATTTGCGTGCGTGTGTGCTAAGTCACTTCAGTCATGTCTGACTCTTTGCAACTCTGTGGACTGTAGCCCACCACGTTCCTCTGTCCACGGTGTTATCCAGGCAAGACTACTAGAGTCGGTTGCCGTGTCCTCCTCCAGCTGACATTTACTGGAGGCCTATGTTGCACCAGGTAGTTTGTTAAATCTGATTTAATCCTTGTGACTGCACTACAAGTTAGGTGCTGTTTTTATCTCCGTTTTGGAAAGGAGCAATAGAAGTGTAGGTAGTTTACTGACCTGCTAAGACCACGCAGCTAGTGAAGACATAGACAGCATTTAACTCCAGATCTGCCTGGTTCTGGATCCTCTGCTCTTAAACATAGAAGGCTCAGCACCTCAACCCTATGACTTTCAACTCCAAAAGTAAAATAGTTCTTGTTTTGCTAAGGGCCAAGTTCCAGGTGCCTCACAAAATCTCTGTCACTTTATCTTCTATTTCCCTAGCCCTTATCTTTCCTCTCACCAAATACCATTATTTGCATGTGTATTTTGAATGTCGTAACCAGATACATTTAGAAAAAAATCTTGGTCTGGAAGTGGTGACAGGACATACTGTAAGTACAGTTGGCAGCATTCTGTTCCCAACTCACCACAAAGAACATCAAACTCTTTGTGCCTGACACTTTACACAATATGCTCCTTGGCTTTAAGAAAACATTATTTCATGTTCTTACTCTAATCAGTCTTGTCTGCCAGTCTCAAGAACTGAGAGGTTCGTTGTTATATGCAGCTGTCATTTGTTCCATCTCCCGGCTCTCTCTGCCTTCAATATCTTTGTGGTATTTAGTGAAAGTAATTTTCAGTTGGAAATCTTCTGCCCTTTCAGTAAGTGCAAGTATAGCACTTCATCAATGGCCAAAGAATTCTGAGCTATCTGGGATGTATCAGGACAGTTGATAAAACCTCACGGAGCCACCTATGATAGTACATCCCATCATAAATTTTAAAAAAAGGCAGAAAGGGCCTTTGTCAGTGTTTATCTGAAGCGCTTTTATTCTTTGCCCTTGATTTCCTCTTCAGAAAATTGATGCACCCTTAAATTGAAGCAAGAGGCTTGACAGGTGATGGTTAGTGTGATAACTGCTCAGATTTCATCAGCCAGTGTTTTTCTGGTGGTGCAATTGTCGGAACTTTCAGCTAGATTACCTGTCATCCACTACATCAGATAAAAGAGGCAGAGTTGAAAGATGCAGTTTTGCCACTGTACCTTATAGGAAATGAAAAGTGCAGGTGTGGTAACAGTAGCAAGAAAGAAGCACAATTATTTTCTAATCAGGCTATTTCTTTGAGAAATTTGGTGCCTAAATTTGCAACCATTGGGCAAAACCATTGCTGAATTTGCATTGTTAAATTTACAGAAAAGAAATGAAAAGAACTGTCATACTGTAGGTAGTGCTATAAGCTGTCTTCTCGATCCATTTTATTTGTTCCACAAAATGAAGTAGTCATAGTTTATTTTTAGATACAAGAAAAATGTTCCTATTTTGGATACATCTCAGTATACTGATGTGGAGCTTATATTTTAAATTGTTGTTAAGCTGTTTGAAACTGTGAAAGGAGACATTATTCTACACAAAGTTTTACGGAAAAACTTTTCAGCTAGAAAGATTGGAGATAGCACATTTTGGAGGAATTGTGCCATATAATCAGAATAATTTTTTGACAGATATTTCCAGATTTTAAAAGCAACATAGGATGATAAGTCAAAATAGGAAAGATTCTGGATAAATGCATTTTTGTGAGATTATATTGTGCACTGTTTCCTGAACATCTGATTACACAGAATGAACTAATCTCATCCCTTTAAATCTGTCACTTCTTAAAAAGAAAAACAGGTATTTGAATACAGTTGTCTCATGACAAATGGAAATTTTTTTACCTGGAAAGTAAAGGGGGCACCTTGTTTCCTAATAGGATGAGAGAGAGGTATATACTGTGATCTTACCACATTAAATCTCCACTAGAAAAGACAAATTTTCAGAGCTGCCTACAGTTACCCATGATCATTTATTTTCCAGAATCAAACTTAACATCCAAATCTGACTTTCAGACAAGGAACAATAGTTTGTTATTGGGACAAATTAAAGATTTTCCATAACACAGTCACATGGTTAGACCTTCTGTTTTCAATTTAATTGCATGTAGTCGTCAAAATAAATCTTACCAGAAAATCTTTATCCTCACATTGTGGAGCCTCTAGTTTAGTTTGTTAAATATTAATCTAATGTGGGCAAGAGAGTTTCAGAAAAACATCTATTTCTGCTTTATTGACTATGCCAAAGGCTTTGGCTGTGTGGATAACAATAAACTGGAAAATTCTGAAAGAGATGGGATTACCAGATCTCCTGACCTGTCTTTTGAGAAATCTGTATGCGGGTCAGGAAGCAACAGTTAGAACGGGACATGGAACAACAGACTGGTTCCAAATAGGAAAAGGAGTACATCAAGCAGTATTGTCACCCTGCTTATTTAACTTATATGCAAAATACATCATGAGAAACACTGGGCTGGATGAAGCAGAAGCTGGAATCAAGATTGCCAGGAGAAATATCAATAACCTCAGATATGCAGATGACACCACCCTTATGGCAGAAAGCAAAGAAGAACTAAAGAGCCTCTTGATGAAAGTCAAAGAGGAGAGTGAAAAAGTTGGCTTAAAGCTCAACATTCAGAAAACTGAGATCATGGCATCTGGTCCCATCACTTCATGGGAAATAGATGGGGAAACAGTGGAAACAGGGGCTGCCTTTATTTTGGGGGGGGCTCCAAAGTCACTGCAGATGGTGACTTCAGCCATGAAATTAAAAGACACTTACTCCTTAGAAGAAAAGTTATGACCAACCTAGATAGCATATTAAAAAACAGAGACATTACTTTGCCGACAAAGGCCCATCTAGTCAGGGCTATGGTTTTTCCAGTGGTCATGTATGGATGTGAGAGTTGGACTATAAAGAAAGCTGAACGCTGAAGAATTGATGCTTTTGAACTATGGTGTTGGAGAAGACTCTTGAGAGTCCGTTGGACTGCAAGGAGATCCAACCAGTCCATCCTAAAGGAAATCAGTCCTGAATGTTCATTGGAAGGACTGATGTTGAAGCTGAAGCTCCAATACTTTGGCCACCTGATGCGAAGAACTGACTCATTTGAAAAGACCCTGATGCTGGGAAAGATTGAGGGTGGGAGGAAAAGTGGACGACAGAGGATGAGATTGTTGGATGGCATCACCGACTCAATGGACATTAGTTTGAATAAACTCCAGGAGTTAGTGCTGGACAGGGAGGCCTGGAGTGCTGCAGTCCATGAGGTTGCAAAGAGTCGAACACGACTGAACGACTGAACTTAAATGAATATGCATAGTAGATACTTTTTGCCATGTCATCTCTAAAGTTGCCCTTTCTCTCTGTTTTATTTGGAGGTAGTTTGCTATACTAGAATGGCAGAGGCATTAGGGAGACCACACACCATGATGATTAAGCGTTTGGGGTTTGCTTGGAGAAGTCTAAGATCACATGCACCAAATTGGAAAAAATTTGTTGACCCCAAGAAGAGTGACTGGGAAGAGGAGAGAGGCAGATGATTAACTTTTACTTTATATGTCTCTGTATCGTTGGACTCCAATAACCTTTGTAACCAAACATTAGTAATAAAATACATTTGAAACATTTTTTAAAACATATACAGTCTTATAAATAAATAGCTTAGCTTTAAATACTGGCTTCTCTATTCTCCAGCCATGCAATTTGGGACTAGTAATTTTTCTTCTTAAAGCCTCATCTACACATGGCATTAATGATAATATGCAGATTCTAGACTTATTAGAGGATTAAATTATATAATCCACATGAAGTGCTCTGCACATTGAAACTAAACAATAAACATCAACTTTCTGGAATAAGGAGGCCTAAATATCTATTTGATACATAGAGTGTTTCTCAAGTAAAAAAAAATTAAATGTCTTTGAGCTGCTTTTTTCTTATAAAGTGGGCTTATTAGAAGTGATGATATCTGAGGCTCTTGTTCTAACATTTAATAATTCCTTTTAAATGTAGTTGGAAGAGTGCATGCATGTTGACTCCATGGCAAAAGACTCAAGTTGAGATCTTAGTCTATCATATATGTCCTCATCACAACCATTAGGTTGAATATTATGTCTGAGAATAACATTCCTTTAGACAGTCACAGCCTAGATGTGACCCAGTAGATGGTTCAGAGCTGCTTTAGATGATACTTGTCCACAAAAAAATCTATGCCTCAGTTAAAATGAACACCTCAGTATTTCTTCTTTGACCAAGATCCCTATTTTCATGTATTTGAAGTACAAAGTCTCTAACAATCTAAGAAGAAACCTGAAGATGGGCAGAAGATGGTGTGATGGATTGGGAGACTGGGATTGACAAATATACACTACTATGTATAAAGTAGAGAACTTATGAAAACCGACCATATAGCACAGGGAACTCTACTCAATGCTCTGTGGTGACCTAAATGAGAAGGAAATCCCCCGAAGAGGGGATATATATGTACATATAGCTGATCCACTTTGCTGTACAGTAGAAACTAATACAACATTGTAAAGCAGCTATAATATGTCGGCCACCTGATGAGAAGAGCCAACTCACTGGAAAAGACCCTGATGCTGGAAAAGATTGAGTGCAAGAGGAGAAGGGGGTGACAGAAGATGAGACGTTTGGATGGCATCACTGACTCGATGGACAGGAGTGTGAGCAAACTCCGGGAGATATAGAAGGACAGGGAAGACTTGGTGTGCTGCAGTCCATGGGGTTGCAAATAGTAGGACACAACTTAGCAACTGAACAACAACAGCAAAAGCAATTATACTCCATAAAAAGAAAACGAAAAAAAAAAACCTAAAGTGCACTGTGCACTCTGAAATCTTAGCTCATCTCTCCAGCCAATAAGAAAATTCTCCCTCCAAATTCAAGATCTCTAATCTTGGCTGTGGAGTGGTGTGGTCATCTGTATTAACTTCTCATGACAGCTCATGTAGTCATATTCACAAGGAGTTCACTATATTTAAATTAAATCATTCCTTGTGATTAACACAAGTATTAGAAAGATTTCCCTTGCACTGAGCTGAAATCAAGCCTTTCATTGTTCATAGCCTTTTGTCCTAGTTTGGTCTTCCCAAAGCTGTACATAACCTTTCCTCTTCTTCTTCCTTGAGATAGCCTGCCAAACATTTCAAATTTGCTTCATGTCTTCTTTATGCTTATTGTTTTCTAGGCTCACTACCCAGTATTTCACTGTCCACTGAAAGTGAAATAAGCAATACATGGTCCTCCAGCAGTCCTCAAATGTCATAATTGCAGACCTCATCATTTATCCTTTCTTCTCAACATATGCTTTGATGTACTCTTAAAATTTATCACCCTTGGTCAAAACCCTACACGTGAAATGCTCTGACAAGTATTAAATATAGTGGGACTGTTATATTTCCCTCCTTGAATCCTGTATTTCCATCTAAGGGGTATGTGTGTTTTTTGTTTTATTTTTCTGTCATTCTCCAAATCTCCCTAGAAATCTAATGTTTTTAAAGAAGAAAAGTTGGTTTAGACTAACTTGATTTTAGTGAACCCTTTCTAGCTCCTTTTAATCACCATTTTTTAAAAGAAAATTCTGGACAACCATCTTTAAAATATTATATAATAATAATTATACTATTAATTATATATAATTATATATAAATAATATCCCCTTTAAAATATTTTCTTTCTTGAGCAATTGGATATCTATAGATCAAAAAAAGATGGAACTTGATCTAATTCTCATAACTTATTGAAAAAATTGACTCAAAATATGTCATAGACTTAAATGTAACATGTAAAACTATATAACTTTTAGAGAAAAAGACAACATAGTAAAAATCTTTGAGACCTAGGACTAGGGTGATACAAAAGAGGAAAAATTAATCAATTGGAGCATATCAAGATTAAGAGCTTTTCTTCTGGGGAAGTATCTATGATGAAGGTGAAAAAGCAAGCTTCAGACTGAGAGAAAACACTTGCAAACCTCACATTTGACAAATGGCTTGTGTTTGAAATGTACAGGCTCTCAAAACTCAACAGTAAAAAAAGAAGCAAGACAGAAAATAGGCAAAAGACATGAAGTGACACTTCACAGAAGGGGATATACAGATGGAAAATAAGCACATGGAAAAATGGTTGACATCATTAGCATTTGGAAAGTGCATATTAAAACCATAATGAAATGTTACTATGCATCTATCAGAATGGCTAAAATAAAAAATAGTGATAACCTCAGAAACTAAAGAGCCTCTTGATGAAAGTGAAAGAGAAAAGTGAAAAAGTTGGTTTAAAGCTCAACGTTCAGAAAACTAAGATCATGGCATCTGGTCCCATCACTTCATGGAAAATAGATGGGGAAACAGTGGAAACAGTGTCAGACTTTATTTTTGGGGGCTTCAAAATCACTGCTGATGGTGATTTCAGCCATGAAATTAAAGGATGCTTACTCCTTGGAAGGAAGGTTATGGCCAACCTAGATAGCATATTTAAAAGCAGAGACATTACTTTGCCAACAAAAGTCTGTCTAGTCAAGGCTATGGTTTTTCCAGTGGTCATGTACGGATGTGAGAGTTGGATGGTGAAGAAAGCTGAGCACTGCAGAATTGATGCTTTTGAGCTGTGGTGTTGGAGAAGACTCTTGAGAGGTCCTTGTACTGCAAGGAGATCCAATCAATCCGTCCTAAAAGAGATCAATCCTGGGTGTTCATTGGAAGGACTGATGTTGAAGGTGAAACTCCAATACTTTGGCCACCTCATGCGAAGGATTGACTCATTGGAAAAGACCCTAATGCTAGGTGGGATTGGGGGCAGGAGGAGAAGGGGACGACAGAGGATGAGATGGTTGGATGGCATCAACGACTCGATGGACATGGGTTTGGGTAGACTCCGGGAGTTGGTGATGGACAGAGAGGCCTGGCGTGCTGCAATTCATGGGGTTGCAAAAAGTCGGACACGACTGAGCGACTGAACTGAACTGAACTGATGACTAGGGGACAGTAGCAAGAAGAGAGTTGTGTAAATGAAGTAAAAGAGGTAGCTGAGCAGGGTAAGAGTCGAGTTTTGTTCAAGGTATGATGGAAAACCATTTTGGAAAGCCATGTTTTGAGGACAGTACCTGATCTAATTTGCATTTTAAAAATTTACTTTTGTTTGCTGAATATGGCAAGTGGTGAAGCATGGCATCTAATTATAAGGCTGCTGACATATTCTAAGCAAGGGAAGTTGATAGATTGAGAATATTCTTTAGAGGCAGAATTCATTAGACTTGCTGCAGGATTATGTTTTTGTTGTTGAGTTGCTCTTTCACGTCCCACTCTTTGCAACCCCATGGACTGCAATACTCCAGGCTTCCCCATCCTTCACCATCTCCTGGAGTTTGCTCAAACTCATGTCCATTGAGTCAGTGATGCCATCCAACCATCTCGTCCTCTGTCATCCCCTTCTCCTCCTGTCTTCTATCTTTCCCAGCATCAAGGTCTTTTCTAATGAGTTGGCTGTTCACATCAGGTGGCCAAAGTGTTGGAGTTTCAACTTCAGCATCAGTCCTTCTAATGAATATTCAGAATTGATTTCCTTTAGGATTGAATGATTTGATTTCCTTGCAGTCCAAGGGACTCTCAAGAGTCTTCTCTAACACCAGTTCAAAAGCATCAGTTCTTTGTCATTTAGCCTTCATTAAGGTCCAGCTATCACATCCATACATGACTACTGGAAAAACCATAGCTTTGACTATAAGGACTTCCCTGGGCTTCCTTGATAGCTCAGCTGGTAAAGAATCCACCTGCAATGCAGGAGACCTCGGTTCAATTCCTGGGTCAGGAAGATCCCCTGGAGAAGTGATAGGCTACCCACTCCAGTATTCTTGTTCTTCCCTGGTGGCTCAGAATGTAAAGAATCCACCTGTGATGGGGGAGACCTTGGTTCGATCCCTGGGTTGGGAAGATCCCCTGGAGGAGAGTTATGTTAGAATGTTAATAACAAAAGAATTAAAATAAAATAATAGATTTGGACAGATAGTGATGGGGACCTATTTGGCCTCCATGCAGAGATGTCAAGTTGGCAGTCAGACATCTGAGGTCAGAGTTCAGGGAGAGGTCACACAGAGATTAGAAGGGATTGGCACATGGCTGGACCAACTCATACTGGGACCATGTATAGTGAGAAGGAAGAAGGAATCCTAGAGTACAGGCTTACATAAGAGCAAAACAGAGGGTCCCTATAGGGAGGCAAGAGGGGGTGATCAGGGAAGTCTTCCCTCAGAAAGACCTATGATGAAAGATTAAGGGTGAATGGGGATATCGGGCAAATTGGAATAGGGTTGGAAGTTGGGGTGAAGATGGCTGTTGAGGTCAAAGACAGACAGATGAACAAGAGTCAGATTTTGGAGGGGATAGTAAGGAATTTGAGCCTCATCCTTAGAGTACTATGTGTGCTTAGATGCTTAGTCGTGTCCAACTCTTTGTGACCCCATGGACTGTAGCCCACCAGGCCCCTCTGTCCTTGGGGATTCTCCAGGCAAGAATACTGGAGTGGGTTGCCATGCCCTCCTCCAGGGGATCTTCCCAACTGAGGAATCGAACCTAGGGCGGATTCTTTACCGTCTGAGCCACCGAGGAAACCCAAGAATACTGGAGTGGATAGCCTATCCCTTCTCCAGGGTGTCTTCCTGACCCAGGAATTGAACCAGGGTCTCCTGCATTGCAGGCAGATTCTTTACCAGCTGAGCTACCAGGGAGGCCCAAAGTGAAAGTGTTAGTCGCTCAGTCATGTCTGACTCTTTGCATGGATTGGCTCTGACTCTGACCTGCCAGGCTCCTCTGTCCATGGGATTCTCCATGCAAGAATACTGGAGTGGGTAGCCATTCCCTTCTCCAGGGGATCTTCCTGACCCAGGGATCAAACCCACGTCTCTTACATCTCACATAATTATCCTCTCCCCAACTTTTTTATTATAGGAACATTTCTGTTCTTAATTTCTTGGAAGTGTTATAAGTTCTCTGGGTCTTAAAAGTCGAGGTTTCTAGGCAGAGAATGGAACAATGAGCATTCCATGCAGGCTGAATAGCATATTCAAAGACATGGATGTAACTGGGTTACTCCATTGTTGAAAAGCTTGGTGTGAAAGGGTGAGTACAGTTGACCCTTGAACAGTGGGGGGTGAGCTGGTTAATCCATGTGTAACTTTTTTTGGCCCTTCATATTATCAGTTCTTCCACATCAATAAATTCAGCTAAACATGGACTGTGTAGTACTGTAGTATTTACTATTGAAAAATATTGGGCTTCCCAGGTGGCACAGTGGTAAAAGAACCCGCCTACCAATGCAGGAGAAACAAGGGACATAGTTTCAATCCATGGGTTGGGAAGATCCTCTGGAGTAGAAATGACAACCTGCTGCAGTATTCCCGCCAGGAAAATCCCATGGACAGAGGAGCCTCATGGGCTGCAGTCCATGGGGTGGCAAAGAGTCAGACATAACTCAGTACACACACATACATATACACACACATTGAAAAATACTATTTCAAACTAATGTTATTTAAGGGTCAGCTGTAGTTCTGAATGGCTAAATCATGGGCAATTAGAAAAAAAGCATGAAAGCTCTCTCTAGCTAAATACAAAGTAGTTGTACAGACCAATAAAACAAAAAGTCTAAAGACCCCCCCCCATAGTATAAGAAGCTTATTTGCCGAAGAATAATGACTTATTCTCTCAAGTCATTGAGAGACAAGGTGTATTAGTCAGTAAGTCATGCTGGGACAATGGTAAGGCCATCTGAAAAATGTTAAATTTAATCCTTTCTTCATATCATACTCTAGGATTATCTACAAAAGTCTCAAAGATTTAAAAAATGAAGCCATAATAATAGAGGACAGCGTTAAAAAATCCCTTTACAACTTTGGAATGGAAAGGGCCTTTTTAATTATGACTAAAGCCTTTACACCATAGTAAAAATTTAGATACATTTTTAGAAAATAATTGTTAAACTTCTGAATGGAAACAAAGCAAAAACAATAAACAAATCCATAGAAAAACAACAAAACAGAAAAGTAATTTCACATCAACGAAATAGCTAATTGCCCTAATATGTACAGACACTCTACAAATGGTTTAAAACTCAGTTTTTTTAAAAAAAGAGAGAGTTGAATAGCATTTTACAGAAAAGGAGTAGCCCTTGAACATGAAAAAACATGCACAACCTCACTCAATATAAAAGTAAATTAAAACCACATTGAGATATCATAATTTATCAGAGTGTGTAATCAAAATTCCAAACTTCCAAAATGCAGAAATTTATTAACATTTTGTTTTCAAGCCTGTGGGGAAATGGGTAATTTTATATATTGCTGATAGCATTATGAAGTGATGCATCATCTGTGAAAAAAAGTTTGGCACTATCTTTCAAAATAACAAATCATATGTACTTTGACCTAGCTATCCACCTTCTGGGAATTTTTCCTATAGATAAACTTACACATATGTGAAGTCACATATATTCAAGATTATGTCCTGCAACATTGTTTTTCATAGCAAAAGACTGGGTCAATTAAAATGTTCACCAGTAGGGAACTGGTTAAATTAATCATGGTATATCTATGCCTTGGAATAATACGCAATGAAGTTGGTTCAGAATCTGCTGCAATACAGGAGACCTGGGTTCAAACCCTGGGTTGGGAAGATCCCCTGGATAGGGGAATGGCTACCCACTCCAATATTCTTGCCTGGAGAATTCCATGGACAGAGGAGCCTGGTGGGCTGCCATTCATGGGGCATAGCCCGTGGGGTCGCAAAGAGTCAGACAGGACTAAGCGACTGATACTTTCACTTAAAAAAAAAAACAAAAAACAATAACTGGGCAACTTCTCTGTGTATCAGTATGGATAGAGTTCTAAAATATATGAAGTGAAAAATAAGCAATGTGTTGAACAGTGTGTATAAGCCTTTGTTGTAGGAGAAAGAATATAAATATATATTCTATCTTGCATAATATTGTTTATACAAAGAATTATGCAAGAATTATACAAATGAATTATGCAAATAATAAAAATTGTACTCTGTGTGGAAGGTTTTAGGAAGTGACAAATGGAGACAGTGATAGAAGGAAGTGCCTTCACTGTATATATTTTAATATTTGTTGATTTTTAAATTATAAAGATGTATTAATGATTTTTTTTTAAGAATTTGCCTCTACCTCATTCAGCATTTCAGTACTTCAGTTATTAGCTATTAATTCATTTCAGGCATTCGGGTTTTGTATTTGCTTCTTTTTCTCCTCTGCCAGCGGTTAATTTTGTAAGCTGTGGTCCTAGAGTAAAATCACTAAGAGAGTCTCTGCATAGCGTTTTCCATGCATTGCAATAGGGGGAGAATTGGAAATCACAGGAGGAATAGTATTTTTGATGTGTTCTCTGCCCTGTGGTTCCAGACATTAAAACGATTGTGTTGTTATTCAAGGTTGACATGCCTTTGCTTTAAAAATGAGCTAAATATTCCTAGAAGGCACACAGAGAAATAATGCTGGAAGTAAGTTTAAAAAGAGAATAAGATACTTAACGGAATGAGAAGGGAGAATGAAATGCCAAAATTAACCCCCACATGCAGAAAGACAAAAGTCCAAAGAAACTAGCCACCCAAAGGATAATAGGGGAAGGGAAAGAGGAAACTCATCAGCAGGGAAATACAAATGACAAGAGGCTGTTAACACTGATTCATCTAGAGGTCATGACTGAGAAATACCCGAAAGATCCCTCAGGGGTAGACCTGAACCATTAGGCTGTGATATTGAGATGCCCTCATTTTATAGTCAAGGAAGATAAGCCCTTAGACTGTGAAGAGAACAATCTAGTATCACACCAAACCATGTCTGAGACTTCAGCCTAGCATTTTTGTTTTGCTTTGTTTTTCACTTGCCTGTTTATTTTGTGTCTCTTGCTAATTTTCCATTTTATTTCATTTGGAGGCCCTCATTTTAACATGCATAATCACTGTATATGTTTCCAGATAATAGGAGGAAAGTGAGGAGGAGGCTACGAGGAGAGAGATTAAATCTTGCAAATGAATGTAAAGTGATAACAGCAAGTAGTGGACATGTATATGAAATAAATAAACAAAAAATATCATTTGTGCTGAAAGTGGGCCCAGAAAAGCTTGCTCTCGAAACAAAGGGCAAAAGGTGCATGACCATGGCTCTGTATCTTTCTTATTCCAAGGTTTTTTGTAAAAATGATGGTAAAGCATTTAAAAAAATCATCCTTTCTTATTGTCTATAAATCAAAAAGGAATGAATTGCCCCTCAGGGTTTTTTTTTGCTGTAGAATATATACTCTGCTACAGGTATCTTACAAAAATTCTTCCAAAATATTCCTGAACAAATTCTTAAGGCAGAGTTTTACCTCCAAATTACTGTTTAATCAGTTTATTATTCATGTATGTTTTCCTCTGTAGTAGGCTAAGAAGTGTTTAGAATTTTGTTTCAGAAATATGAAGATGTCACACAAATATGAACTCTTAGCTCCTTACAGGAAAGTAGTGTTTTTCTATTCCAGTTCCTAGACCTATACATCACACAAAGGTTCACATCAGAGATGTTTAGTCTTTAAATGTGATTTAGCAATAATGTTGAGTCCCTAATAACAGTGATTGATTCCAGATTATTGTAATGTAGACCATTCTGTTTATTTTTGGCTTAAGTCTTAGAAGAAACCAAACAAACAGAAATGATGCTACTCAATTTACCATTCAAGAAAATATTTAATGTTTTGTATTTTCATTCTAAACTAAATAAATTTCAAATACCCTGAAGAATCATGGGTACTTAAGAGTAATCACTTTTAGGGCTTTAAGGTGGAATTTTTTCCTGTTGCTTCCCTGGAATAAGATCAAGCTCTAAAGTAACATGGGTATTATAAAGAAAGAGACTAAAAACAAAACCCGCAATCTTTTGGAAATGTAGAAAATCAGATAAATACACTTGCAATTGAAGTTCTCATTTTGTACTCATATTCTAAGTTAAAATTTAGTCCTTTCCAAGTTCGTACCATGTACTAATTTTTTTTTTTTATAAGCTTAAGAGGATGTTGATTCTGATACTGCAGACTGATCCTCCACTAACACTCTTTCTAAGGGAAACTGTAATAAAGGTTGTGGAGTTTCATTGTCTCTGATGACATTATAAAATTACCCTTTTTTCAAATCAACAGAAAAACACATAAAAACTGGGACCGCCCTTCTGTTGATCTTATTGGTTCCATTTTTTTCTGCTTCCTAAGCTTAACAGCAGCTATTGTTTGTGATGAGTTAGATACTATATACAAATTACGTACTTTATTGAGCCTTAGAAATCTTTTATACTTTCAAGGATTTAAAAAAAAATTTTTAAACATGAGCCAGTCTGTTTCAGGAGCAGTCTAGTCAGTAGCTGCTTCTCTGTTCAGCATGTTCTCTTCTACCCATAACCTTCATCCACAGGCCTAACTACTTTCTACCTCCCATTCTGAGTGCAACACTTGTGACAAGCATCTAAAAGTCATGACAGTGTTTACTTATGAGTAGGGCTTCAGTTCTAAAATTTCTGAGTTGAAGAATAATGCTAGAGAATGCTATATGCTATTAGATATTATGCTATAATGCTATAAGATATATCAGGATTTCCAAAGGTCTAATTGCTATCAGGCCATTAATTCAAGGAAATTTATAGTGATAGTTGCCATTTAGTGTGCACCTAGTATAAGCCAAGCATTCACAAGACATCTAACCTTCAAAAAATCCTCTGAAGTTATATACTTTTCTGTTTTACATATGGGGCAAATAAAGATCATTTCTTCAAAATGATGATGATGATCATCATCATCACCATCTGGTAAATAACAGAGTTATGATTTGAGCTTGCATTCATTGTTGTTCAGTCACTAACTCCTGTCCAACTCTTTGCAGTCTGTGGACTGCAGCATGCCAGGCTTCTCTGTCCTTCACTATCTCCCAGAGTTTGCTCAAACTCATGTCCACTGAATTGGTAATGCCATCCATCCATCTTATCTTCTGTTGCCCCTTTCTTCTCCTGCCCTTAATCTCTCCCAGCATCAGAGTCTTTTCAAACGAGTCGGCTCATTGCATCAGGTGGCCGAAGTATTGGAGTTTCAGCTACATCATAAGTCCTTCCAGTGAATATTCAGGGTTGATTTCATTTAGGATTTACTGATTTGATCTCCTTGCAGTCCAAGGGACTCTCAAGAGTCTTCTCCAACACCACAATTTAAAAGCTTCAATTCTTTGGCACTCAACCTTCCTTATGGTCCAACTCTCACATCCGTGCATGACTACTGGAAAAACCATAGCTTTGGCTCTATAGACCTTTGTTGGCAAAGTGATGTCTCTGCTTTTTAATATGCTGTCTAGGTTTATCATAGGTTTTCTTCCAAGGAGCAAGTGTCTTTTTATTTCGTGGCTGCAGTCACCATCTACAGTGATTTTGGAGCCAAACAAAATAAAATCTGCCACTGTGTTTCTACTTTGCATTTACCAGAGTTCAAGCTCCTGCTATTTCTACTGTTCAATTAGCTGTGGTCTAAAGCCTAAGGCTCCTTTGATTCTCAAGGGACCTTTTCGATCCTATGGTTCTAGTTCAGGTCAACATGGGAATTTCTTTCTTGAGTACTTTCAAAAAAAGATGAAACCATATTAGATATACCTTAGTGTCATCTTGCTTTATCTCATTTTATTAAAATAATTAATATTAGGAATAGAAGATTGAGTAGAAACCATAGTATTAGATTAACTGAAATGTCATACTTCTCACTGATTATATGTAAATTGAAGTTCGCTCATCCATCCACCTATCCATCCATCCATCCATTTAACTAATTAAGAACTATTATGGATCAGTTGCTATTCTAGTCATTGACCAGAGCTTTTTTTGCTCTCAAAAATTATATTCTAGACCAGCAAGTCCAGTAGAAATTTCCATGGAATGAAAATGTTCTGTACCTGTGCTTTTGAAACAACTGAGGAATGAAGTTTGATTTACTTGTATTTTTAAATTTTGTGAACTTTTATTTAATTTAAATTAACTGAAACTTAAATAGCCAAAAGTGGCTAGTGGTGCTGTATTGATTGTCACAGTTCTAGCAGATTTGAGGAGGTGGGTAGACAGAAAATAAATAAGCAAATTATTATTTTTTTTATTTGGATGAGTACTATGGAAAATAAGCAGAGTGATATGGTAGAGGTTAGAGGAATGGCAAGATTAATTAGGGTTGTCAGGAAAGTTTTCTTTGAATAAATTCCTTTTAAACTGATTCCTGAGTGAGGATAAGGAGCAGACATGGCAAGAATAGAATGACATTCTAACTGAAAGAAGCAAGTAAAAATGGCTTGCAGAGAGAAAGATTTTGGTGTGTTCAGATCAATGTTAGTTAGGTCATGGTGAGCAAAGAGCAAGCAATGTGTAATGACATTGGCAGGCCAGATAACGTGGAGTTTTGTAGATTGTAGTAAAGAGTATGAATTTTATTCTAAGTGAAATCTAAATTTATAGATAATATTTAAAACATCAGATTATCCTATAAAATACTTATGTGCAAAGTTGAATTATTTAAAGATGAAATGGGTGATATTTTGGAGATTTATTATTTTTAATAGCTTTTTTTGTACAGTTTAATTCAAAAGGAGCCCCATGTTAAAAAACTGCTGGTAGTTATGAAATTATCTTAAAGATTCAAATAATCATGTCCTTAAGATACTGGAATCACCAATAGCAAACAATCTACTTACATAGATATACAAAGGGAGAGTAATATTTAGAATCAAGGCATTTCATTTTTAATCTTTGGTGAAGTTAATTTTTAATATCTCTCAGGGCTAAATTGCACAGTTATGAAACACAAATATGAAAACTCTTTTTAAACATTTGTTCTATAGCCAGTTTCCTGTGGATAAGTCATCACATCAGGAAAACATAATACAAAAATTATGTACTCAAGTCACAGCAGAGACTCCTAGACAACCTTACCAGTGCTGAAAGTAGTTCTTTACCTAACTTGATTTTAAAGATATTATTCTTGAATTTACCCAGAGATCTGAGCTAATTCAATATAGTACCTTTAAGGAGTCACAGATGCACTTGGGCCAGCACATGGAGAAAGGGTCAACAGTACCCTAGTCACCATAGAAACTATATTATTTCAGATAAAGAATATTTTTTCCAGATAAAGTGTAATTCATGATACTGAGTTCAACCAATACCAGTATTGGTTGAAAAGAATGTACCCAAACTGTGTCATAAAATGGTTGGAAAAACTGCTAAAAATGTTACTAAAATAAGCAAATTGCTAAATTAAGTAGACAATACACATTACCCTAAAAACTGTCTACATTGTGGAATTTTTAAGTCACTGGCTATTTAATGCCTCTTTCAAATACAGACTTTTAAGATTTACAAAGCTATATTTTTAAATGATGTGAACTCTTCAATATTCATAAGATGTGTCACTTCAGTCGTGTCCAACTCTTTGGGACCCTATGGGCTGTAGCACACCAGGCTTTTTTATCCATGGGATTTTCAAGGCAAGAATACTGGAGTGGGTTGCCGTGAACTCCTCTGGGGGATCTTCCTGACCTAGGGATCAGATCAGCATCTCTTAGGTCTCCTGCATTGGCAAGTGGGTTCTTTACCACTGACGCCACCTGGGAAGCCCATTTATAGGGTATTAAATATTATTTTGCTGTATCATTTTAAAAATAAAAATAAGTTATAAAACTAAACTGTCAAAGAAAATAAAGTTTTAATTCATATTTAGGACTTTTCTTATAATAAAAGGTCAGTTAGTACTTAAGGAGTAAAGAAGGGGGTAGAGAGAGAAAGGAATCCCCATTTCATTCTTAACCAAATTAGTCTGTGCTTATGAAGATGTCAGACCTTCATTTTACCCAATAAAACATTTTTGATGTGGTAATGATGGTCCCCCTAGTGTATTTACATAAAACTAGAATGATAAAAAATTCCAGCTTTGTAACTGAATGTGGACCTATAATTGTTTTAAGCCTTTAAACCAAAAACAAAGCACAGACATGGTTTTTGTCTTAAATTTAGAATAAATTGAAAAAAATACATTGATGTTCTTTGTTTCAAATGTATTTTGGAACTTAGCAGACCACATTCAACCTAGTTAAATTATCTGAATGGATTTTGGGGGAAGAGGAAAGAGTCTGTTCATTTTAATATACCTTCAGAAATATTTTACTTCTTGATGATGACAGCAGCTCTTGCTGACAACTATTAATACATTATAAACACCCCATCAGAGTTATATAAAAACATGTCAGTTTTAAAGAGAACATCTTTGACAGCAAATTTTCTGATTGTGAAACAGCTGTGCCTTCAGTACAATGCATTAAGTAGTTTATTCCTTTTAGATAGTTAAATTGTGCATGAAATGTTGCTGGCACAAGGGCTCCAAATCTGGCCTGATTAGCGAACATCTGTTACATTGGAAAAATTCATGTGTACCCTAATTAGCTGTCAGGCTGATGTACATCAGGCCTGATGGTGAGGGATCCTGTGCTGTTTAAGTCAAACCAGGTTCCTCTCCTCTCCCGTCACCTGCCCTTTCAAATCTCTTCCTCTCGTGTGTTGCTGTAATTAGAGATGGTTGGACATACAATGGAGCAGGCTATGGTCAGTTATAGTCCCATCTGTGCAATATTTTAATTCCCACCAAACTTGGGAGCTGAGACATGAAGTAATTCAACAGCAGCGAGGCTGTGAGACCTGTTAGGTCTACGACATTAGATAATCCTGGCACTGAGATCTTCATTTGAAAGACTCTTAGAATCCTGAAGTCACCATCTGTGTTGACGAAGGGTTATCTGTAGCTTCTGAAGAATTCATTTCTGTTTTGTTTGTTTTGAATAGGGGTAGCTCTCAGCTGATTTTGCAGATGTGATATATACTGTATGATTAGGTACTAAAAAGAATCAAAGTGTTCTGAAAGTGGGAATTTCATAGCTAAATATTTTGTGGCTGTAGACAGATACAGGATGCAATTGAAACCAAAATATCTGATTTTATCGGGTTTATTAGTCCAGCGTACATAGGGTTTTCCAATATCAATAAAAACTTTCATTGATCTGTGGATGGACACAAATCATAACTTCCTGCTCAAGCTAGCAGTAAACTGGAAAGTGCAGTTCAAAGTGTTCCTGAGCTGGTGAAATCCTCATTTGCTCTGTTACAGCCTTTTATATGAGCTGCATTGCCTGGGGACAAGCTCACATTCAACGTGAAAGATAAAGAATATATAAGATTACAACATCAGATTTTAGAATGTGATTTGACTTACGAAGAATGAAAAATCAGCTTTTTTCTGACTTGGTATCATCCTTTCAAGATAATTCAAGTACAGGATTATTATTATTCCCAAGCATATGTGAGGTATAATTACAATGTATGCTAAAATTTAGTAATTGAGGACGAGCTTTATAAAATGCTTAATGCATAAAGTTATAAATGGGGGAACTTATTTACCCAGAGAATGCAGTATTTTTTAGATGAACTCACACAGGATCACATGTAGAATTCTGAATGTTTTTGTTTTAGCATCCTAGCGAAACTAGAGTTGAATTTTCTGCTTGAGGTGGGCTTCCTCGCTCCCTTCCTTTCCTTTCCTTCTTTCTTATGAGTTTTCTTTCACCTTGAAATACTTTCCCTATCCATCCAAAACTTACCTTATAAGGTCTTTAAGTATGGTCTCAAATACCAACTTTTCTAATAGTATTAACCCAAGTTTAAAGGAAAGCACAAAATTTAGTGAAATTAGTATACTTTATATTAATACTATGATTTTACTTGCATCATCTGTCTCTTCTCCACAACTGACATTTTGCATTTCTTTTATGGTACTTGCCATTTCTAATCTTTTATTTAGATATTTGTATACCAGAATACCTCTTATCTCTTATACTGGACTATAAGCTCCTTAGAGACAGAGGCAATTCATTAGTATGTATCCCATAAAGTACAGTTCATAACAGGCACTCAATAACTGTTTTTTGAATGAATGTAATTAGGCTCGGATTGTAAGTGTTCCAAAGCAGGGATAGGTCTCTGGGTGCAAGTATGCACTAGGACCAAGTTCCATGAACCATGAGGACTTACTGGTGTCCCCAGCTACCTGGAGACAGCCACCACAGGTCAGCTGGGAGAAAGGCTTGTTTCAGAGATTTGAGGTGTCTTGTAGGTATGGGATGGCCTTGGAAACATCTCCCAGCATCCCACTAAAGTGCAGAATGGCCAAACTCCCAATAGAGCTACCCAGAGTTCCTGCAGTGTTCAGAATTGTGATCCCAGGAAGACACTGTAAGTCCTGCTGGTCTTGGACTGCTCCCAGCTTGTTCAGAGTGTGAATTTGGGTTGCCATCCTGTTTGGAGGTTCAGAGATGCTCTGGAACAGACTGGGCTTCCTCATGTTTGACTTCTTCTGTCTCCCTGTGCTTTCTCATGGCATTTTCTAGAGTTTTCCACACTGGTATGTAGGTTTGTCAAGAACCAAGAGTATAGGAAGTACTATAAGAACAGAAAATTTATGCTCTATTTTGTGGATTTTAAAGAAAATAAAGAATTTACATTTTTATACATATGGTAAGGTTTTAGAATTGTGTTTATTCTATTTTGAAAACTACTTTGTAATAATAAATCACCAAAGACAGAGAATTACACTGTGCTTTCACTGACTTGAAAAATACCTTTTGAGTAATTTATTTTCTTTTTTAAAAAAAAAGACACATTAAAAGATTTTAATTTTACTGCATATTAAAAATTTTAATACAATTTATGTTGTTCATTTGAATATAGCAGGTATTTTCCATTTTTATCCCATGAATACAGTGTCTGTATTTGAAATGCATAGAAAAAAATCCCAACTAAATAACAGTTGACGATCTTTATTTAAACATATAGTATATGTCACTTCCCATGCAATATTCTTACTGCTCACAGGCTCTGTAAGATTTATTATCTCTATTTTACAAATGATAGAATTTATACTCAGAGAGATTACATAATTTGCCTGGAGCTACACAGCTAGTAAAGAGCAGAGCCAAAATTCAATTCATATCTGACCTCAATGTAGTTGCATAACTGCCACTCAAGGAAATCTCTTTTCATACTTTAAACGTATTTCACATTTATTTTATTTATAAATATTATTACTTGTCTTTTTAAAATACTTTGAAGACTAAGATTATTTATTTGGATAAATGGTATTGTTTCCCAAAAGGAACTATGATTTTTATGCATTTTGCTTGCTTGATGGTGGCAAGTCCAATAGTTTCATAAGAATTTGCATGATACTTGATTCATGCTTTTATGTTTGATTGGGCAAATCTACTCAATGTATATATGTAGTTCAACACAAACTAGTAAGGCTTCTGAAACCTCTTTAGGAAATTTTATCTTTTAAATCCAAGTTTCTGAGACCAGGATTCCAGTAAATCCTAATCTTTCTACAAGATAGACCATGAGGATTATAATAGAAGACTTTGAAATAGTTTTGATGATTCTGACACTATCTGCTTTATGGTCATATAGTTGCTGTGTGCGATTTTGACAAACTTGATAAATAAAATCAAAGGCTTTTTCTTCAGTTGATAAAGAATGATACAACAGAAATATTTACTATGCACTATGCCAACAACTAAATTAACCAGTAATAATTGTTTTCAGTGGTACCAATCAACAGCTGAGAAAAAAAAACCCCACAGGTCATTACATTTATCAAAATTAACGATAGTTTCTCTCTCCACCCTCCTGTATACCATTCCCTTGATCATGCTGCATTTGACACACACACACACACACAGAGGAAAAAATAGCTAATTCTTTTCAGTGTTTGTTTCTCTGGAAGCAGTCTTAACAAACTTTTGAGTATTTTGTGTTGGTGAGACAGCAAATGTCTTATTGCTATTCCAAGGCTGTAATTTACTCTGGAGATTGCTGATGCCATCCTTTCATAGAATCATCCCTGTCATGTTGCAGATGGCAACAGAAGGTCACTCCCTTCCTGGTGTGACTTATTCTCCAAGTTTTTCAGAGAATAGATATCAAATGCATGCATCCCTTCAGAAAATGGTTGCACTCAGGCCACCTAAAACCAGGTAGAGAATCATTACCTCTTTCTTCAAGCTTCACTTTGCAGAATATGTAAACCCTTATAAGAGGATTGGCTAACCTCTCAACCTTCAGATGAGCAGTCATCAGCTTCCAGAACTAGCATGGCCATCATTTGGCCCCAGTACTCTGGACAGTGCCTCAGCTCCTGGGGACAACCTTCATTTGGGCAGTGTGAACAACAGCACCAGAGACCCTGTCAGCAGAGTATTCCTTGTTGATGTTGCTTAAAATGATCATGGTGAGAGGCAGCTGATAAAACTTTTGGGGAGAGTAACTCTTGACAGAATGAAATGCCTCATTAGTGATGACATGAGGGACCATCAGGGGAAGAATCCCAGAGTCATAAGTCACCACAGAATGTTAGGTCACATAGTTAAGGACACATCTGGGTTCTACAGGCCAAGTTTGAATTTCTGTTTAAGAAATGATTTTCTACAGAGTAAAAGTAAAGGATGAGCCCCATTGTGCAATAAAAGCTGTAGTGGCTGTTATCACAATGGATCTTTTCACTAAATCCATAGTAAAAATATTTACTCTTAAACTGTGAGCGTATCATGAACACGTGTGTCTGATACTCTTATTTCTTTGCTACTGTGGAAATTATGGTGTCTAAACCCAAGCAAAGGCAGGAATGTTCATGAGGGGAGAAATCCAACTTTGTCCTTAAACCCAAACAATCAGTCATTTCACTCAAAACTAAAAGATGGGCCCTCAGTAGACAGAGCCCTAAAATAACTCTCACAGTCAGCCAGTATAGAGATGAAAATTAAACTTAGATTTTCTGACACTCTACTCTTGTTTTCTCATCACTGGATCCTCCCAGTTCACTGAGAAATCATTAGGTTTACACTATAAGCCAATTCTCAAAGCCTGACAAATTTATAGCTTCTCAAAACATGGAGGCCAAAGCATAAGTTATCAATTATTTTCAAAGTGTCTAACTTTTAGCTGGGAATACATCGATATAGATATGTGATGGCGTCTGGAATTCCAGCCAGTCCTCAAGGGAATATCCACGAATGCTTTTTTGGAGCCCTCTCTAAGATGATAAAATAGGTTCTAGTCAGACACTGTACCTCACCTAGTGTAACAGCTTTCAACATAAATCTGGACCATGATTTACATTTGAAAGCAGCAGATCGATATTTGAGGAAGGATTATTTTTTATCAACTTGGCTCTAATTTTCTGAAATATAAAGTTATTTTTTAAATGTCAAGACCAACTATACCCACACTGGCATGGAATGTCTTTGTCGAAAAAGTTGAAAAAAAATTAAACGTAAATTTTGTGTTGACATAATCCAGGTTAAGTCTAGAAAAGAAAAATACTTACTTTTGTAAAATGAGAGGCTATTTTATCACTCAGAGAATGTCACATCAATTGTAAAGCCATCAGCCCCAAGGTTTGGTGGTGATTGCTTCATATTTACTGTTAGTCCGGCAATGGGGATGGTACTTTTACAGTCTTTGGACAGACTAGTGAGTGTGACATTTAAAGTGTTGATTTTTGCAGCACTTATGTTAATTGTTGTAATTTTCCTGATGAACCACCATTCTGGTTTCCTGATGCAGCCAAGATAGTTTTACATTTTCTATGCAGGGCCTCTTTGCCATTTGGTCTGTGTAGTGTCAGCTTCGAGTGCTACTGAAAGCAGACAAAATTGCAAGCAAATTGCATCAGATTGCCAACATTGTGAAAAGGTAAATTGCTTGCAAATCTATTTAAACCACTGCCCTATTTTCATCAGCTTCAGTACTTGGTATTCATGATTGCTTAATTGGCGACCTTTCCTATTGTGTAGTGCTTTATGGTGTAATGGAAAGCGATCTTTACCAAACCAATTACCCTTTTTTTCTCAGCACTACATTATTGCTGTGATTGCAACTGCCAGTCCTTTGTAAATGAACTTTCTGATTTCAATGATGTTTTTAAAATGTAAGATAGAAAAAAGTGGCATTCATATTGTGCGATGTTCTATTTTGAAGCCTCTTTATAGCCACTATTGTCTGGGAAAATGGACTGAAGGGTTACACAGTACCTACAAATATCCATGTAACTATTATTAATATTATTATAATGTCCTCCTTTGTACTGGAGCTCAATTAGGAAAGGATAGGAGAAATATTTTGTCACCCTGTCAAGTGCACAGGAAGTGCATTTGAGGCTTCTTTTTTGACACATACATTATCTCTAGTAATAAGATGAGATTTTTTTTATAAAGAGTGGTGATGAAGATATAAAATCAATTTAAATAAAATTCACATTGCTAGTCTGATGGCTACTCAACATTTAAAAAGGAACCTTAAAATGACTCAAATATTAAAACTTGGAATAAAAGCTTTATTTTATAAGAGAAAGTTATGAGCAAGCTGAGAAGCAGTGAATTTTTAAGATTTCAGGTTTTGAATATAGATGACAAAACACAGCAAAACATGTCTATTCTATTAGGTCAGAGCTAAAAATATGTATAATGCAGCTAGATAGCCTGAATTGTAACAGAACTAAGAAAGCTTAATTAAATAGTCTCTTAAATATTCTATAAAGTTAGCATCCACATGAATTCTCATAAAAAATGAGAATGATACAGAATAGAATAGAATGATACAGAATCCTGTTTATGTATTTTTATGTGATTTAGGAAATTATATCATTACTCATAAGTGTGTGTGCAGAAAGGGAGCTACAAGTAATTTAGTCATTCCCTAATACAGTAAGTGGAAATGGATGCATCATTCTACCCCCTACAGTTAGAAACCCTATTGTATGAGGGAAATTTTGCAAAGATTTCTTTTACTCTCTCCTCTCATTTAATTAGGGAAAAAATGGAGTTCAAACAAGGCTTGCCAATGATAATCAGGTGATTGTTGATTTTAGTACCTTTGATGTAATGTAATGATTTATTTACAGCACAGCATCTTATTCTTTGAAAGCAGAGAAATGTGTTTATTATCTACTGCTTATGAAAGTGTTCATAACAACCAATTTCACTGTGATATTGAGTTCTAATACAGTTATTATTTTGTTTAGGCAATATATATCCTTTTGGAACAATTAGACCTGTGATTCAATTTCCTAACTTTAAATGAGTGTCCTACTAATTGGGAGTAGTACACACAAAAACTCTCACCTTGTGGAGGGACTTTATTTAGTAACTCTTGTGAACAGACTTTAAGGTGATTTTATTTTCACTGGTAGTGGAGAAACATAGATTAGCACAGACTGCAGTTATTGTTGTTGACGTTATGTAAGAGGTTGGTTGTGAATGATCACTCTCCTCATTCTTTCTCCACCAGTACTGGGTCCTGTGATGGTGAAGTAGATAACAACAACAGCTAAAAGAGCCCAGGCTTAAGATGTTCCAGACTCTATGCTAAGCACTATAACTGACTGATCTCATTTCAACCCTCCCAACAATCCTATCAGGAAGGTACTATTACTATTCCCATTTTATAGATGAGGCAACTGAAGCTGAGGTTTAGAGGCTGACACAGGGTGTGTGGGTCATAAATGATACATCTAGGGTATGAAACTGGGCCATCTGGCTCCAGAGCCTGTGTTCTACTGCTTGAAGAGTTTAGTTTCCCAGCTTTTAATATTTCTTTCTTGAACTAAGGAAGGAAAGCTGGTTGGCTTACATAAATGTTTAAATATTCTAAATATCTGATTTTCCAGAATACTTTAAATACTTATTGAGGAAATGGAGTGTATCCAGAAGTCATTTAATCTTATTCCCTTTTCTTCTCTCTATACATAGTACAGAATTGGCACTGATACTCATGTTTACATGCAAAACTCTAAGAAACTCAGATGTTCAGATTCAGCTTCTGCGTGCAAAGAATTTTGTGAATGCCAGTGCTCACAAATGGGTCCTGCAGCTATTTCTCCTTTCCCTCCTTCTTCATCCATTGGAAAGAGAGACTTGAACACTGTAGAAACAGAAAATATCCAGCCAGTTCATCTTATCACCTCTGTTAAATAATGTACTCTAGAGTTATTGTTGGAGTTTGTTTGTTGATGTTTGGAATCATCTCATTTCACTCCAAAGCTCTTTCAAAGGAATTGCAATAAGAATAATTAACAGATTTCCTTCTGTCTGTAATGAGTGCATTTGCTGAAGGTTGGAGGTGGGGTAGTGGAAGAGGTTGGGGAAATATGAGTTGTTGGTTCCACTTCAAGTGATCTGCAAGCAAATTATAGAAGAATGAAATGTTCTTTGAGATTGTACATGAGACATTTGTTCAACTGATTTAAACAAAAACCTAGGTGTTTTCTTGTTTGATATTCTAATCTTTACTCTGCTATGGATAGCCAGTGGGAGCCTTGTGTATGTTCTCTAATCTTTTAAACAGCAGGTAACCACATGTTCTATCCCAGAGGGGTCATATCAGTTCAGCTCAGTTCAGTTCAGTTGCTCAGTCATGTCCAACTCTTTGCGACCCTGTGGACTGCAGCACGCCAGGCTTCCCTGTCCATCACCAACTCCCGGAGCTTGCTCAAACTCATGTCCATTGAGTTGGTGATGCCATCCAACCATCTCATCCTCTGTTGTCCCCTTCTCCTCATGTCTTCAATCTTTCCCAGCGTCAGGGTCTTTTCCAATGAGTTAGTTCTTTGCATCAGGTGGCCAAAGTATTGGAGGTTCAGCTTCAGCATCAGTCCTTCCAATGAATATTCAGGACTGATTTCCTTTAGGATAGGCTGGTTGGATCTTCATGAACTGGTTGCACTTCATCCAGCCTGGCATTTCTAATGATATACTCTGCATATAAGTTAAATAAGCGGGGTAACAATATGCAACCTTGATATATTCCTTTCCTAGTTTGGAACCAGAGGGGTCATATATTCTATTCCAAGATGTTGGGAAATTTTGGAAAACAGCAAGAAGCTGGAGAGTACTCTATAGCTTCCCCTTTATGCAGACTCATATACAAGTCTGGATTTACCACAAAGATTAATATAGGGTTGAAGGATTAGTGGGGGGGATATTAACTTAGGAAAGGATCATTTATATAAGAATTTATGGCATCTTTATTTAGTAAATGTCCTGAGTAGATTGAATACTCAAGACATTAATAATAACACAAATTATTTCATTTGTGAACAAAAACTAACATAGAGTTTTCAATTTGCATGTAATTGTAGGAACCTGTCTCTTGTGTTGCGTCCTTCTGTGATGTGCTGCTGCCGCAACTCCTTCCACTCCAGCAGGGTGTGCATATGTGAGGATCATTTGTTTTCTGTCATCACATTTTTCTTCATAACATGCAGTATCCATTTACTCCAAACAATAATAAGGAATTAAACAAGGTTGACCATGCAAGCACTTATTGACTGCTCATGGGTATTAAACTTTTCTTTAACCTGTGTGATACAATGTGTTTTTTCATTGATAATGATGTCATTCCTTCTGAGTAAATAGAAATTCTTTGAGCTTACTTGGCCTTCATTCTTTCTGTATAAGAAGATAAACTATGAAATGTTTCAATAAGATAAATAACCCACAACACTTTTTCCCCACAACTCTTCTGTTCCCCACAACTCTTATTTCCAATTAATAAATGACTTGTCTGAGGTGTACCATCAGAAAGATTATAAAATTTAAAAACAAGTGGAAATGGTATGCTATAGAGAACACAATAAAGTTTGTGAGACAGGATCAACAATCTGTTATATTCAGATTGATAATCATTGGCTCTGTATATTTTAGGGAGAATGTATCTACTTGATATGCTAGTAATAACAATCATGTTTAATATTTATTTAGGGTTAATTACTAGCCAGGTACCTTATTAAGCACTTATCATCAATTAGTCCATTTGATAATTCCAGTAACTCCATGAAGCACATACTATTACCACCCTTGTTTAATAAATGAGGAATCTGAGGTTCAGAGAGATTAAGCAGCATTTCTAAGATGGTTTCTAAGTAGTGGATCTGGGATTCTAACAGGGATAGTCTAGAAGTCATTACTGGCTTCCAGTTGAACAAGAAGGAGGAGGAGGAGGAGGGGAAAGAGGAGGGAGGGTAGGAGAGCAGGGAAGCGAATTTCAGAAATAAGAACACCAACAGGGGGCTGTGTTATCATTAACAAGCTCCCAAGTGCCTAATCATGCACAGTAGGATTTAGAATTCTCCATAGGTTTTTTTGAGATCACTTCTTACTGTACATCCTTGCCTGGAAATCAGTAATAATTCTTGCCTTTACAATTTTTTTTTCAGTTGACTCTTGACCAATGAAGCACTCCTTATATTTTGGCTTCTTGGTGGCCAATGCTGTCAATCACATGATGATTTATAACATGGTATTGATATCTTAACATAAGCAAATTTCCAACTAACAGGAAGCTATTGAGGGGATGCTTATGTAGAACTACTTCCTTTCTCTCTCTTCAGGTGAATTTTTAAGGGTTCATCTTAAGTTAGGTGAACAGCAGAAAGAGAAATGGAAAGACTCAGGAGAGAAAGTGGTGTTAAAATCCAGGGAGATGGACCTCAAAACAAATTTAACTTACTCCTTCTGCCTTGGTCCCTAATGATACAGGCATTCTTTCTTTTTAATGTGTACTGGCTTAGAAGATTTTTAAGGAGAGACATTTTGAGATGCCTTCTACTCACATTTAGCTATTTGGGAAGCCATTCCAAAAGCAAAATAAGCAATTACTTTTCTCACACCCAAAAAAAACGTGTGTTAACCAGAGTGATGATTGTTTTAGCAAGGAGAATTTTCAGTCTTGGAGGCATGGGTGGAAGAATCCATTCAGTCTTTCAGTGAACATTTTTTGAGCACTTTCTATGATCCAGCACTGTGGGTCACACAGTAAGAGTCACAACTCCTCTCTAAGAGCCTCATATTGTGTTGGCTTGCTTTGGAGTCAGCTACAAAGAAACTTCTTTTAGAACGTTGTGCAGTTTAGAAAAAATAATTTTCTTTTCATTAAATAAGTTAAGTTTAGAACAATCTATGTTTAAATGGCAGTGGAAAAAAGCAGAAAGTTGTGGATCCAAGAACAGAATTTTGTGTTAAATGGAGACTTGCTTTACCTAGTAGTAGTAGTAGTAGTAATAGTAGTAGTAGTAGTGTTAGTGGTTCAGTCCTGTAGACTGTTTCCTACCACCTGGAATGTAGCCTGCCAGGCTTCTTTGTCCTTAGAATTCTCAAGGCAAGAATACAGAAGTGGGTAGCCATTCTCCTCTTAAGAGGATCTTCCCTACCCAGGGATAGAACGTGGGCCTCATGTATTATGGGCAGATTCTTTGCTGTTTGAGCCACCAGAGAAGCCCCCAAATTATCAGACAAAGGTCCATCCATGCATGCATGCTCAGTCACTCCCTGACTCTTTGTGACCCCATAGACTCTAGGCCTCCAGGTTCCTCTGTCCATGGGATTTTTCAGGCAAAAACACTGAAGTGGGTTGCCATTTCCTCCTCCAGGGGATCTTCCTGACCCATGAATCAAATCCTGGTCTCCTGCACCTCCTGCACTTCAGGTGGATTCTTTACTTGCTGAGCCATGCTTTATTAAAAGTGTACCAATACATTTAACATAGTCAATTTCATATGCAGATATTTATTTTTTTACTTATCATTTTAATCAATATAAGGGAAATTTCATGATAATGATTTGTTTAAGAACACAGTTAAATTGACTTTGACTGCTAAACTGGATTTTGACATTCAATGAATATATAATCTAAAATTTCAACTGGTCTGTGTTTTAAAGTATTTGTAATTTAGATTAATATTTCAAAAATAAAAGATTGAGACTTTCTTACTCATGATACCCTTCTAAGATAAAGCCCTGACTCCTTTCATTATTTTAGGATGAAATTATCTTATTTTGGTTTGTTTTCAAATGTGAGATAGATTTTTCACTGCATTCTTTCTAAGTAATATTGTCATAAAGTGTTGAGTCTTCACAGACTTGCTGAGATTTTTAAAAAATATCTATTTTAGAACTATCTTACCAACTTAGAGCATTTTAATGAGCAACTTACTATTTGAACAGTGCCTTTTGAAATGAACTCTATAGCCAAGCATGCTGATCACTGCTGTCTCTGGAGCCCTGAGCACCACATAACTCATGGGTCTGGCTACCATGAGATTGAGCATGAAATTTCACATCAAAGACCTCCATGCCTGAGGAGCAGAGATGCAAGAGGGTGGTGTGGCCAGGGCAGAATAGAATGCACAAAGCAGATGGAATTTTTCCTGGTTTGTTTAGAGACTAGATGGAGTTTCTGCAGACCAGGAACCTTTGCAGTTGCTGCTTACCCTGGAAATAAGCTTCTGTGGTCATAGCTGCAATAATAGGAGCATAATCCCTGAAAGACCAAGGAATACCTTGTAATAAGCAGGCTGTACTTCAAGGCTGGGCTGGTTTCCTGGGCATACAATCTGTGTGATCGCACAGGACTCTATGCTTAAAAGGGCTCCATGTTTGGCTTAATATTCTGCAGTCACTGTTCCTAAATTCTTAGTAATTTCTGAACAAGAAGGTCATTATTTTCATTATGTAGCTGGTCCTAATAGGAGGTTTATTTTAAATTAAGGACATCTCATTCTAAGAAAGCCACTGACAACATCCACAATGGAGTAAGGGCTAGAAATTATCACAGAGGAGCTGTTAAAGAAATGAGGACTGATTAATGGGAAAAAATATAATGTGATCAAGGATAATGCTTTATGACTATCTTGATCTAGTAGAACTAGAAATTGTTACCTAGGGAAGGAGTGAGAGCTCCATGGCTCTATTATTGGAGTCTTCATCTTAGAATAATAGTAAAAGAATTTCTGTGTATCAGTGGTGTTTTCACTTTTTGATCATGACCTATAGTAAGAAATACATTTTATTAATGATCTTATATTTATGTATGTGTATATGTGCACATATGCATATGTACTTATATGTATTTTGTGTGTGTATAGTCATAAGGGATTTGATTTAGCTCATACCTAAATGGTCTAGTGGTTCTCTCCACTTTCTTCAATTTCAGTCTGAATTTGGCAAGAAGGAGTTCATGATCTGAGCCACAGTCAGCTCCTGGTCTTGTTTTTGCTGACTGTATAGAGCTTCTCCATCTTTGGTTGCAAAGAATGTGATCAATCTGATTTCGCTGTTGACCATGTGGTGATGTCCATGTGTAGAGTCTTGTGTTGTTGGTAGAGGGTATTTCCTATAACCAGTGCGTTTTCTTGGCAGAACTCTATTAGCCTTTGCCCTGCTTCATTCTGTACTCCAAGGCCAAATTTGCCTGTTACTCCAGGTGTTTCTTGACCTCCTACTTTTGCATTCCAGTCCCCTATGAGGAAAAGGACTTCTTTTTTGGGTATTAGTTCTAGAAGGTCTTGTAGGTCTCCATAGAACTGTTCAACTTCAGCTTCTTCAGCGTTACTGGTCGGGGCATAGACTTGGATTACCATGATATTGAATGGTTTGCCTTGGAAATGAACAGAGATCATTCTGTCGTTTTTGAGATTCCATCCAAGTACTGCATTTCTGACTCTTTTGTTGACTCTGATGGCTACTCCATTTCTTCTAAGGGATTCTTGCCCACAGTAGTAGATATAATGGTCATCTGAGTTAAATTCACCCATTCCAGTCCATCTTAGTTTGCTGATTCCTAGAATGTCGATGTTCACTCTTGCCAGCTCCTGTTTGACCACTTCCAATTTGCCTTGATTCATGGACCTAACATTCCAGGTTCCTATGGAATATTGCTCTTTACAGCATCGAACCTTGCTTCTGTCACCAGTCCCATCCACAATTGGGTATTGTTTTTGCTTTGGCTCCATCCCTTCATTCTTTCTGGAGTTATTTCTCCACTGATCTCCAGTAGCATATTGGGCACCCTCCGACCTGGGAGTTCATCTTTCAGTGTCCTATCTTTTTACCTTTTCATACTGTTCATGGGGTTCTCAAGGCAAGAATACTGAAGTGGTTTCCCATTCCCTTCTCCAGTGGACCACATTCTGTCAGACCTCTCCACCATGACCTGTCCGTCTTGGGTGGCCCCACAAAGCATGGCTTAGTTTCAAGAAACAGAGGAAAACAATAGAATGGGAGAGACTAGAGATCTCTTCAAGAAAATCAGAGATACCAAGGGAACATTTCATGCAAAGATGGGTGCAAAAAAGGACAGAAATGGTATGGACCTAACAGAAGCAGAAGATATTAAGAAGAGGTGGAAAGAATACACAGAGAACTATACAAAAAAGATCTTCATGACCCAGATAATCACGATGGTGTGATCACTCACCTAGAGCCAGACATCCTGGAATGTGAAGTCAAGTGGGCCTTAGGAAGCATCACTATGAACAAAGCTAGTGGAGGTGATGGAATTGCAGTTGAGCTATTTCAAATCCTAAAAGACGATGCTGTGAAGGTGCTGCACTCAATATGCCAGCAAATTTGGAAAACTCAGCAGTGGCCACAAGACTGGAAAAAGTCACTTTTCATTCCAATCACAAAGAAAGGCAATGCCAAAGAATGCTCAAACTACCACACGATTGCACTCATCTCACATGCTAGTAAAGTAATGCTTAAAAATCTCCAAGCCAGACTTCAGCAATATGTGAATCGTGAACTTCCAGATGTTCAAGCTGGTTTTAGAAAAGGCAAAGAAACCAGAGATCAAATTGCCAACATCTGCTGGATCATCGAAAAAGCAAGAGAGTTCCAAAAAAACATCTATTTCTGCTTTATTGACTATGCCAAAGCCTTTGACTGTGTGGATCACAATAAACTGTGGAAAATTCTGAAAGAGTTGGGAATACCAGATCACCTGACCTGCCTCTTGAGAAACATGTATTCAGGTCAGGAAGCAACAGTTAGAACTGGACATGGAACTACAGACTGGTTCCAAATAGGAAAAGGAGTACGTCAAGGGTGTACATTGTCATGCTGCTTATTTAACTTATATGCAGAGTACATCATGAGAAACGCTGGGCTGGAAGAAACACAAGCTGGAATCAAGATTGCCGGGAGAAATATCAATAACCTCAGATATGCAGATGACACCACCCTTATGGCAGAAAGTGAAGAAGAACTAAAGAGCCTCTTGATGAAAGTGAAAGAGGAGAGTGAAAAAGCTGGCTTAAAGCTCAACATTCAGAAAACTAAGATCATGGCATCTGGTCCCATCACTTCATGGGAAATAGATGGGAAAACAGTTGAAACCGTGGCTGACTTTATTTTTCTGGGCTCCAAAATCACTGCAGATAGTGATTGCAGCCATGAAATTAAAAGACAGTTGCTCCTTGGAAGGAAAGTTATGACCAACCTAGACAGCATATTGAAAAGCAGAAACATTACTTTGTCAACAAAGTCCGTCTAGTAAGGCTGTGGTTTTTCCAGTGGTCATGTATAGATGTGAGAGTTGGACTGTCAAGAATGCTGAGCGCCAAAGAATTGATGCTTTTGAACTGTGGTGTTGGAGAAGACTCTTGAGAGTCCCTTGGACTGCAAGGAGTTCCAACCAGTATATCCTAAAGGAAATTAGTCCTGAATATTCATTGGAAGGACTGATGTTGAAGCTGAAACTCCAATACTTTGGCCAGCTGATGCGAAGAGCTGACCTAATTGAAAAGACCCTGATGCTGGAAAAGATTGAGGGCAGGAGGAGAAGGGGACGACAGAGAATGAGATGGTTGGATGGCATCACCGACTCAATGGACATGCGTTTGGGTGGACTCTGGGAGTTGGTGATGGACGGGGAGGCCTGGTGTGCTGTGATTCATGGGGTTGCAAAGAGTCAGACACAACTGAGTGACTGAACTGAACTGAACTGTGTTTGTATATGTGTATTTTGCACATTGATACACAAGTTTCGTGAAATAACTCTCAGCCTTATCCCACATGGTATGCAGTCTGATACTTTCTATTTTTTTCTCTTTTATTAAAAAATATATTGGTTCTTATCCACTAAATCAATTTGTTGTCAACTAATGGATAACAATCCACAATTTGAGAGACTGCTATATAACATGGGCTTCCCAGGTTGCTCTAGTGGTAAAGAACCTGCCTGCTGATGCAGGAGAGGTAAGATACACGGGTTCGATTCCTGGGTCGGGAAGATCCCCTGGAAGAGGGCATGGCAACTCACTCCAGTATTCTTGCCTGGGGAATCCCATGGACAGAGCAGCCTGGCAGGCTGTCCATGGGATACAAGGAGTTGGATATAACTGAAGTGACTTAGCATGCATGTATGCACCTCATGCATGAGCAGTTGCATTAGATGATTCTCTACATTTTTCTAGCTCTAAGATGATAATTTTCAGAAGTTAAAAATTGCAAGTTAGGACTTCCCTAGTGGTCCGGTGCTTAAGAATCCACATGCCAATAAAGGGGACACAGATTCAACCCCTGGTCCTGGAAGATTCCACGTGCCACAGGGCAACTAAGCTCATGTACCATAACTACTGAGCCTGAGTGCCCTAGAGCCTGCTCTCCACAGCAAGGGAAGCCACCAGAATCAGAAGCCCGTGCATTTCAATTAAAGAGTAACCTTACCCCCATTCCCTGCTCATTGCAACTAGAGAAAATCCTACACAGCAATGAAGACTCAGCATAGTGAAAAATAAATACATTGGATTATGTTTTAAAAAATTGCAAGTTACCCCACTGGTGGCTGAATATATGCCTAAACAATTCAGTGGCAAAGTATAAAGAGCCCTTGATTAATTCTTGGAAGACCTGGTTCAAACTAGCTATTTAAGGTATTTTAACACTTTAAAGAAATCTATTTGTTAGTCTTCTCAATTGCCTTATTGGGAAAAGTTTTTTTTTTTTTTAATTCAGAGAATTTCTTCCTTTTAATAACAAATAACAGAATACTTAATCTTCCAAATAAAATCTTTAGAGTATATAAAATGGTTTAGGAACTTCTTTGATGGAATCTGAGGACTGGTCGGGTCTTTTACATATCCTGCTCACCACTCTCCATCCCTCCTCCTCACTTCCATCCGTAGACTCGTATAACTCCAGTGAACACAGTTTGAAAACCACTCTACTCAATAACTGAATCTTACACTTTGATCTGGGAACTTCTGGTGTGCAGTAGTGATTGGGAATGAAACCAAACATTCAATATCTTTGTTTGTTTTTCTCTCAGTTCAGTGTTTTAATCTCAGAAAATGAAAACACACCAGAATGAGGCTGTTTCTGTCTGGTTCCCTGCTTTATCTTCAGCATCTAGCAGAGTACCTAGTATACAATAGGTGCTCAGTACATATTTATTGGACAAATCGGTCACTTTTTAAAATGTATCAGTATAAAAAGTGTTTGGTGGAAGGTGTTTATGAAAATTCTCAAATTGTTAACAGATTCAGATTTTTAAACTAAGGTTCCTGTCTTATCAGGTTGATTTTAGTAATGCATATTTTTGTAGTGAAATTGAACATTGATATCTCTATCTTATAGATAAGACTACCTGGCCCTTATGAAATTCATAGAAGTAACCTAACTATTTGCAGGCAGGAATTATGATCCATAGCTACTGAATTTCAGATCTGTTTACTGGTGAGCTCTGGAAAGAATCTCCATGAGGACATCCTAGCATTCAGTGTATGAATGGGGTGCATCTTGGTTCATGACTTTGTAGAGCCCCTTAAAACACTGGTATTTTGTTGATTGGTATAATGGATAAAAAGGAAGTTGCACTGTGCCAGTCACTTGCCTTTATGGGCTTACCCATTTCATTCTTGAATATGACAGCCTTACTGTTAGTAGCAATTTGTTTCATAATATTGTGATATGATTGAAAGCAGATGGAAAAGAAATAAGGTCACATGGATTTTTTTCCCCTTAATGGAATTACTACACAGAAAAAAAAGTGGTGCTTTGGTTGGGTAAGTTCTTATCATACCAAGTGAGCTCTTCAAAATGTTATGTCCCATTTGTATCACCAACTCTATTTTTGAGATGACAAGAGATGAATGAAATATAAAGCTTATGGTTACACAGGGTACTCATCTTCATGCACAACTTCAGCATTAATATAACCTTTAAAATGTAACCTTTAAAAAGTGCAGTAGTTACCAGCATCATGACCCATATCAAACTGGTACTGCCTGTCAAGCCTTGCTCATTTGATACATGAAAGTTCTATATTTTCCTTCATAGGCATATGTTAAGTACCTTTATGTTGGCCCAAGCAGCATGCCAATGTAGAATTTCCTTAATTGTAGATTCTGAGTCAGAGGTATAACTGTTGACATCTATCTATTTAGGTGGCTCAGAATACACAGATACTTTGAAATAGTTTTTACTTAAAATGAAATCAGAGCATTCTCTCAACTAACATACACATCTTTAAACTAAGTTTGAGCATTCTTTAGTTCAGTTCAGTTGCTCAGTTGTGTCCGACTCTTTGCGACCTCATGAATCGCAGCATGCCAGGCCTTCCTGTCCATCACCAACTCCCGGAGTTTACCCAAACTCATGTCCATTGAGTCAGTGATGCCATCTTACCATCTCATCCTCTGGCGTCCCCTTCTCCTCCTGCCTTCAATCTTTCACAACATCAGGGTCTTTTCAAATGAGTCAGCTCTTCACATCAGGTGGCCAAGATATTGGAATGAGCATTCTTACTCTCCTTTAAAACAATTTAGCATTGTTACAGACATACTTAGAACCCACTTAAATTTGGACGGATGTTTTATTTGACTTAATGCATATACTATATAAAAGCCAGTTAACTACTTGTCACATGACAATGTTCTCTATCACAGGCCTCAAAATAAAAATTGCCCTGAGTACCAAAATGTATCAGAATAGCTAAAGACTTTCAGTGAGAAGGGCCAGATGAAAGGCCATTTTCCCTATTGGATAAAGTAGCTTAACTTTGAATAACATGAAGTTGCCAAATTTCAACCATTTTTGAGCTACAAAAGTGGTTGTTATATCGTTTAATCTATATTTCTAGACACTTGCTTACTCTGCCGTTATGATCTCCCAAGAAAGTTAGAGTTTCCCTGAGTGGGAAGAAAACAGGGACTCCAGATGTTTTCAGTGGATTTCACACTGCCTTCACAGGAAGATAAAATACTTTAATAGATACTTGGTGAGTCTGTTTCTCAGACCTTCAGTTCTGAAAAAAAAAAAAAGAAAGAGTCCCCTGAAAAAATTACCAACAATTTATTTCACCAGATATCTTTACTTTCTAGAAAAGTATACTTAGAAAATAAGATTATGGGCAAAATTTGAGCTACAGTGCTAATAGTTTATAATACCAAAAATTTGAATATAATCTAAAAGACGAATATAAGTATTTTGGTTAAATGTAGTCCTTCCATAATAAAAAATGAAAGTATTTATTAAATGGAAAATAAGTTTGTGAACAAGTATTTACCTAAAAGATGTACATTACTATGTCACTGAAGACATAATATAGATATATGCAAACACAGACATGTTTAACATACATAAACATGATGCATAAAAAGACCAGAATCACATACAATGTTATCAGTGATTATTTCTTCATAGAAGGTTAAGATTGATGGATGACTTTGAAACCTAATCTTTCTTTATCTGTACTTTCTACCATAAATATATATTAATTGTAATGATAAGGAAAAAATAAAGTAACACCAAGAATATTTAGTTTATTGTTTCACTCATTTAAAAAAAATCTGATTTGTAAATTAAGGCAATTCCTGAGTATTTGCATCATGGGGAATCATTAGCACAGATAAAAATCAAATGGAACATTATCCATATGGAAGTTTCCCTTGAAGTTCAGGAGAATCTGAATCACCGAGATAACAAATGACAACAGGGGCAGAGAGATGGAAAGCAAACCCCTGGGAAGGGACTTATAGCAAATTGGTCAGTTCAGTTCAGTTCAGTTGAGTTCAGTCGCTCCATCACGTCTAACTCTTTGCGACCCCATGGACTGCAGCACACCAAGCTGCCCTGTTAATCACCAACTCCCAGAGTTTACTCAAACTTATGTCCATTGAGTTGGTGATGCCATCCAACCTTCTCATCCTCTATCATCCCCTTCTCCACCTGCCTTCAATCTTTCCCATCATCAGGGTCTTTTCAAATGAGTCAGTTCTTCGTATCAGGTGGCCAAAGGATTGGAGTTTCAGCTTCAAAATCAGTCCTTCCAATGAACACCCAGGACTGATCTTTAGGATGGACTGGTTGGATCTCCTTGCAGTCAAGGGACTCTCAAGAGACTTCTGCAATACCACAGTTCAAAAGCATCAATTCTTCAGCACTCAGCTTTCTTTATAGTCCAACTCTCACATCCATACATGACTACTGGAAAAACCATAGCTTTGACTAGATGGACCTTTGTTGGCAAAGTAATGTCTTTGGTTTTTATTATGCTGTCTAGGTTGGTCATAACTTTTCTTCCAAGGAGCAACCGTCTTGTAATTTCATAGCTGCAGCCACCATCTGCAGTGATTTTGAAGCCCTCAAAAATAAAGTCTGCCACTGTTTCCACTGTTTCCCCATCTATTTGCCATGAAGTGATGGAACCAGATGCCATGATCTTAGTTTTCTGAATGTTGAGCTTGAAGCCAACTTTTTCACTCTCCTCTTTCACTTTCATCAAGAGGCTCTTTAGTTCTTCTTCACTTTCTGCCATGAGGGTGATGTCATCTGCATATCTGAGGTTATTGATATTTCTCCTGGCAATCTGGATTCCAGCTTGAGCTTCATCCAGCCCAGTGTTTCTCACGATGTATTCTGCATATAAGTTAAATAAGCAGGGTGACAATATATAGCCTTGACGTACTCCTTTCCCTATTTGGAACCAGTCTGTTGTTAATGTCCAGTTCTAACTGTTGCTTCATGCTGTGTACTTTTTAAATCTACCCATTTGAGTTGTTTGCCTTATACTGGTGAATAGTAATTAAGTTGCTAAAGAAGGCAAACAAACTTAATTGGTAAACAGGAAACATTTTACCTGGGAAGAAGTTAAGTGTGGTTAGTTGAACTTTGTTTAGGAGATATTTCAGAAGCCTTATTTTTCTGCTATCTCTTGCCACAGAAAGAATGCTTTCAATGGTCAAAAAGCACAGTTAAATATTAGAACTTTACTATGAAAAGACAGTATATGGAACAAATAGATAAAACAATGATATTGTGAGTCAGATGAATGTAGTAAGACAAACAAATGGAAATAGCATTTTTATAGGAAGGATCGTGAACATACAAAAACCTCTCAGGATAAAAATAGGCTCCAGAGTCTGATTCACTCTGAGAACATATGCAGTTCTCAGTATACATTTATGGATTGAGTTTTTTAAAAGAATGAATGAATTAATAAAACTTCATCTCATCATCATCTTATGGACCAGTTCTTTATAATTTATGTACAGTAACATTGAGATAAATTTAACTGTGTATGATTACATGCTGCATAAAAGAACATTATTAAATTTTATGGTGGGGTCAAGTTATGTTCACTTTAGTATAATAATTATTCAGTTCAATAGTTCCTTTTCTTATGGAACTTAATAATGTTTGATTCAGAAGTTAAAAAATGAGACACACATATATGTGTATGTATATACACTGTAGTGTACATAAATATATCAGAAAGAACAAAAAGCCATAAAGTCACAATGAAAGGGAAACTATCAAGCATTCATTATTTCAGAGTATTCACTAATGTAATAAACTAATATGTAATTTCCATTAATATGAATTTTTTCTAACAAAGGAAATGCAGCTTAATATTTGTTATGAGTCTAGGGAAGAGAGAATAACTCCTTTACCATTTGACTGGGCAAATGAAAACATCTGTATATTCCTTTTACTAAAGTGAAAAGTTTAGAGGTAAAATAAGTACTTGCCTTCAGTAGTTTGTGTATTTGTGGTTTGTCCAGTATAACTGTTTCATAAATATACAATGCATTTGGTATCCACAAAAACCTACCTAAAATATGGTTGAGGTGGCAGTGGTTGCTGTTCAGTTGCTAAGTCATGTCCGACTCTTTGCAACCCCATGGACTGCAACGTGCCAGGCTCCTCTGTCCTCTGCTATCTCCTAGAGTTTGCTCAAATTTACATCTGTGAAGTTGGTGATGCTATCCAACCATCTCATTCTCTGCCACCCCCTTCTCCTTTTGCCTTCAACCTTTCCTTGCATCAGAGTCTTTTCCAATGAGTCAGTTCTTCGCATCAGATGGTCAAAGTATTGAAGCTTCAGCTTCAGCATCAGACCTTCCAAAGAGTATTTAGGGTTGATTTCCTTTAGGATTGACTGGTTTGATCTCCCTGCTGTTCAAGGGACTCTAGAGTTTTTTCCAGTACCACAATTCAAAAGCATCAGTTCTTCAGCACTCAGCTTTCTTTATGATCCAGCTCTCAGGTACATTCATGACTTTGGAAAAACAATAGCTTTGACTATCCAGATCTTTGTTGGCAAATTGATGTCTCTGATTTTTAATACACTGTCTAGGTTTGTCATAGCTTTCCTTCCAAGGGGCAAACTTCTTTTAATTTCATGACTGCAGTCATCACCAGCAATGATTTTGGAGCCCAAGAAAATAAAATCTGTCACTGCTTCCACTTCTTTCCTTTCTATTTAGCAAGAAGTGATGGGACCAGATGTCATGATCTTAGTTTTTTGAATGTTGAGTTTTAAGCCAGCTTTTTCACTCTACTCTTTCACCCTCATCAAGAGGCTCTTTAGTTCTTCTTCACTTTCTGCATATCTGAGGTTGTTGATATTGTCAATATTTCTCCCAGCAATCTTAATTCCAGCTTATGATTTATCCAGTCCGTCATTTCACATGATGCATTCTGCATGTAAGCTAAATAAACAGGGTGACAATATACAGCCTTGACGTACTCCTTACCCAATTTGGAACCAATCTATTGTTCCATGTCCAATTCTACCTGTTGCTTCTTGACCTCCATACATATTTCTCAGGAGATAGATAAGGTGGTCTGGTACTCCCATCTCTTTAAAAATGTTTCACAGTTTGTTGTGGTCCACACAGTCAAAGGCTTTAGCATAACAATGAAACAGAAGTAGTTGTTTTTCTGGAATTCTCTTGCTTTATCTATGACCCAACAAATGTTAACAATTTGATCTCTGGTTCCTCTGCATTTTCTAAACCCAGCTTGTATATCTGGAAGTTCTCAGTTCATGTACTGTTGAAGTCTAGCTTGAAGGACTTTGAGCATAACTTGGCTAGCATGTGAAATGAGCACAGATTGAAGTGAAAACTGACCCTTTCCAATCCTGTGGACATTGCTGAGTTTTCCGATTTTGTTGGCATACTGAGTGCACCTTTTCATGCTGTTCTTGGGGTTCTCAGTCCTGAATATTCATTGAAAGGACTGATGTTGAAGCTGAAACTCCAATACTTTGGCCACCTGATGGGAAGAACTGACTCATTGGAAAAGACCCTGATGGTGGGAAGGATTGAAGGCAGGAGGAGAAGGGGACAACAGAGGATGAGATGGTTGGATGGCATCACTGACTTGATGGACAAGCTCCAAGAGTTGAGTGTGAGCAACCTCCAGGAGTTGGTGATGGACAGGGAGGCCTGGCGTGCTGCAGTCCATGGGGTCACAAAGAGTTGGACACAACTGAGTTGATTGAACTGAACTGAACTGAGTGCACCACTCTAACAGCATCATATTTTAGGATTTGAAAAAGCTCACCTGGAATTCCATCACCTCCACTAGCTTTGTTTGTAGTAATGCTTCCTAATACCCACTTGATTTCATGCTCCAGGATGTCTGACTCTCTGTGAGTGACCACACCATTGTGGTTATCTGGGTCGTACCTTTTTTGTATAGTCCTTATGTGTATTCTTGCCACCTCTTCTTAATCTCCTCTGCTTCTGTTAACTCCTTACCATTTCTGTCCTTTATCGTACCCATCCTTGCATGAAATATTGCCTTGATGTTGCCAATTTTCTTGAGGAGATCTCTAGTCTTTCCCATTATATTTTTTCCTCTGTTTCTTTGCATTGTTTATTTAAGGAGGCCTTCTTATCTCTCCTTGCTATTCTCTAGAACTCTTCATTCATTTGGGTGTATCTTTTGCTTTCTCCCTTGCCTTTCACTTCTCTTTCCTCAGCTCTTTGTAAAGCCTCCTCAGACAATCACTTTGCCTTCTTGCATTTCTTTTTCTTTGGCAGTGGTAACAATCTGCAAAAATCAGTCATTTTCCTCAAGGTGCACCCATGTTGCAGCATGAGTCAGAATTTTATTCCCTTTTAGGCCTGGGTAATGTTCCATTGTATGCCTATATCATATTTTGCTTATCTACCATCCATTGATGGATGCTTGGTTGGTTCCATATTTTAAGTACTGCAAATAATATTACTTTGAGCATAGGTATACAAATATCTGTTTGAGTTCCTGCTTTCAGTTCTTTTGGGTGTATACCCAGAAATGAAATTGCTGTATCTTGTGGTAATTCTATTTTTTAATTTTTTGAGGAACCATTATAATATTTTCTATCGCGGCTATACCACATTACAGTTTCATGAACAATTCAATTTCTCTGTATCTTTGCCAATACTTGTTATTGTATGTTTTATTTATTTTTTTGATAGTAACCATCCTAATGGGCATGAAATGGAATCTCATTATGGTATCTCTTTATGCTAAGTGAACATAAACCAGTCATAGAAAGATAAATATGAGATACTTAGTCAAAATAATAGAGACAGAAATATAATGGTGATTGCCTGGGGATGGGGAAAATGGATAATTATTATTTAATAAGTATGGAGTTTTAGTCTTATAAGACGAAAAGAGGTAAGTGGATAAATGGTGGTAATGGTAGTACAATATAATGTATATGTATATATTTGATTTATACAACAATATAAATATACTTAACACTATTGAAATATGCACTTAAAATGGTTTAAGATAGAAAATTTTATGTGACATGTTTTTTTTTTTAACCATAATTATCAACAAATGAAAGAATGAATGAAAGAAAACCACCACTTTTTTTTTTTAAGTTAATCTTTGTGTATAAGAAGAAATTGAAGCAAAGCCAGTGAGTTAACATGCCTGAGAGTAACATCATAACAAGAGTACTGGTTACCTGGCCATCACTTTGGAATGATAATGTGAAATAATGGTGTTTGATTATTCAAAACTGAACCTTGAAGAATGGAGACTGAGTCTCCAGGTCTCACAAATCTAAAGATAGTATATGCTCATATTATTGTGCCATCCATTTTATAACCATTAGTTTTAGTCCACATGATAATAGATTTTGACATATTGTTATACATTTGACATACATTCAGTATACTATTGGAGATGTTATGCTTGGTCCTTGATATTTCATCTTATTGTCAGCTGATAAGTCAAAGTCCAATTTAAACAATACTGATGTGGGAGAATCATCTCTCCTCCCTTTCAGAGGTGATCCACTTTGACTCTGTCTCTATCTTGTTTTTTAGGACATTTCCTATCTGTAGAGTCTCCTGTCCTCTGTAGCAGCATCCTCTCTGGTTTTTCTGACATGGATGTGGAGGGAGGCATGAACTAGCACTGTGTATGCCTGACAGTTTTTAATTACCCTACTGGTTTTCTTGGGGTCTCAGCCAGGACTCAGCAATCTCATGTTCTCGATCCATGATATTTTATAACACCTTCAATGTGTATTTAAATTGATCTGAATCATGTAGAGCAATATTTAGTTCAATGTATTTATGTTTACCTGGAAGAACCCAGTTAGGTACCAAAATACCCATCTTAAGAATAACATAATTTGGAACAGTTTGAGAGACCTCCCAGAAATCACTGATCAACTTATTTGACCATATTATAATATTTAGATCTAGATCATTTTTCTATTATGCTAATTTTGAAATCCCTCTTTAAATTTGATGGAGAGAGCTGGCAATTTAGATGCTACTCTAAGCACTTAATATGTTAACTAATTTGATTCTCAAAGCCTTGGGATATCCCTGGTGGTTCAGATGGTAAAGAATCTGCCTGCAATGCAGAAGACCTGGGTTCAGTCCCTGGGTTGGGAAGATCCCCTGGAGAAAGGTAACGGCAACCCACTCCAGTATTCTTGCCTGGAGAATCCCATGGACAGAGGAGCCTGGTGGGCTACAGTCCATAGCATTGCAAAGAATCAGACAGGACCAAGTGACTGACACACACACGCAACCTAAAGGGTATGTGCCATTATTACTGACATCTTACATTGGACAACACCTGACACAGCAAAGCTAAGCAACTTACCCAAAGTCAAACCACAAATAAGAGATGGAGATAAGTGTTGAATCAAATCATTCTGGTTCCAGAGTCTGAACACTCAACCACTATACTCCCTCACCTTTCTCAGAGATCAGGGGTCTGTAACCTTTATCGAGAACAAGTACAACAAAATTACTCACAGGGAGAAAATGGGTATTTATAAAATTTGAGGAGGAAAAATTAATCTGCCCAGATAGAGAAAGCATTAGGAGGACATATAAATATAGCAAACCCACCTGGAGATAAGGGTTTGAAAATCTCTTGGCCAAACTATCTCAGCCATGTCCTTGGTGCCTCTTCAGTGAGTTGCTTAGTGGAGCCATCCAGTTTTTACACTCTTGCCAGAGTTTCTATTCCAGGAAACATTCATGATAAGCTCCTACTAAACAGGTTCATGTGTATGTGTGCACATGTCTACACACACAATTGCATGCGCGTGCGCACACACACACACACAGGTGCCCCATTGTCTCTGTTCCCGGAGAGCTAAGAACTGACCTAACCTAACCTCCACAATATTTGCACCTCTGCCATCCTGCTTTATGTCGGTCTACCTGAGTACTTCCTGTTGTAGGACGTTAGTGCACGAGCGTGTGCGTGTGTGCGTGCGCACACACACACACACACACACACACACCCCTCCATACCTCTCTTTACATGCTGCTCCCGCTGACAGGGACATCCTTCTTCTCCAAAGTCTCAGGTCACCATGGAAAATTTCTGCTCATTTTTAAAGGTCCAAATGAAATATTGGTTATTTTCTGGAAAGCCTCTTTCTTCTCCAGGAAGGTGTTTGATCCATCTCAAAAATGTTTCTATAGCACTGCACACTTTTATGAAAGACATTACAATGTGTTAAGATAATTGTTGACATGTCTCTTTCTCCTACTTACATTCAACTTAGGAAATGGTCATAACTTCCTCATCTGTATCTTCAGCGTCCATCAGAGCTTGACACAGAGAAATTTCTCAGTAAATAGCTAGATTTGCTACTACTGGATATGATTTTATGGATATTTATTATCTCCTGGAAAAATAAAATATCAGGGTCCATGTGTCGGTGTTTTATAGCAAGAACAAAACAAAATAAAGCCCCTGTCCTTAAAAAGTCTTGATCCTTAATGCAGTGGTATTTTCTTTTATAGGAAGTTAGAGAAGTCCTTTGTGAATCTACCTCCTTACCCATTTGAGTATTTTGAAGATTGATATATTCTACAGTGCAGGTTTTATAAAAAAAATAACTATAAGAATCAAACTCTAGGAATTGTGGCATTCCTTCATATAGGAGAGAATGTCTATATTGCTCTCCACATGCATTTTAAAGTTAGTTGTCCTTCTTTTGTGATATGGTTATATCAGTGATTTCAGAGAGGTCTCCCAAACTGTGGCAAATCACTTTCTTTTTTAAGATGGACATTCTGATACTTAAATGTTTTCATTTCCTTCCAGGTAGCAACACAGAGTAACATCATCTTATACTATTGGTCAATTAGTTGTAAGGAAATGCATCACTGAACCTGTTGCATTGTCTTTTATTCAGTGCCTGCATTTACTGGAGGTTTTCGATGCCACGCGCCTTGGACGGAAGCAAAGCCTTTCATCCATCCAGCAAGGGCTTTCCGTGGAGTTGAGCTGTTGGCAGATGCAGCCCCATTCCAGCCAGATCTATACACAAAATGCTTTATCCCCAAGCAATTGTTTTCATGTTTTTCCTCTGTCCCTGTTGAGCAAACGCCTCCCAGAATAATTCCACTGGCACACTGTAAGCCAGAACCTCTTGGGCTTGGAAGGGGAAGCTCCATAGACTTTCACTCCAGTATGTCAAGTCAGGGCACAGCACAGCCCCAGTTACGCGATAAATGGTGGTGTGGAAACAAGTCAGCTTAGCCAACAACTGCCTGAGCCACCACAGTCAGTGTCTTTTCTGTAATTATTGCATTTAATACAGCTAGTTACTTGCACAAAAGAGCTTCCGGATACAGCAATTTCCACTGGGGGTTGTTTAGGAATGTACAGGCCCATCATTTAGCCCTGATATTGTTGGGTTGTCAGAATTGATCACAGCTCTTGACGGAACACCTCTAGCTTTTTTTTTATGGAGTGCCTCAGAGTGACATTTCACATTGTTTAAGTAGGACTGATCTGTTAGTTTATATTTTATCTAAAACTGCAGATTAGATGACCTCCCTCAGGGCCTAAGTACATGAATCCTTTTCGCATGTTATAATTAATAGTGGAGCCCAGAGAGAAATTCATAACAAGGGGCCGAAGAGCTGGGCAGAGCAACTTGTCAAAAAGAAGGAAATTCCACTACAGATTAGCTTATTTTTAAGCATGTCAAGCTCTACATACAAACATGATCTATTGCTTCCTTGTAATGTCTGTTTGGGCCCACATGCTCGGGGCTGTGTCAGAGACTGCTGTAAATTTTGTCTGAGTCAGGGCAATTCTGATTGATCTCTGAGTGTAAAATCGATAAGAAGACACTGTCATTTTCTTAAAGGATGAGCTAGAAAAGGAAAATAAATTAAGACTCCACTGAATGTCTATCTCCAGTGCTCATTAATTCAGTGTGGTCTGTACTTTGTTAATGTTATGGCCACAGCTTTAATCTTCCAGGTGCTCTTCCTGTGGCTACATGCCAGCAGCCCTTTCTTATGTTATGTATATTTCATCTGAATTGGGCTGAGGTGGAGGGATAAAATGGCTGCCCTCTTTTCTCTCTTAGCTCTTGCTTAATCCATTTTATTATTTTGGAGAAATACATCATCATGAATACTGATTAACTTTAAAATGGACGGAGCCATTCTCTCTCTCCTCTCAATCTCTCTCTCCTTGTTCCTCTCTCTACCCCACGCCCCTTCATCAGGCGATAGATTCATTTGTCTTAAATAGTTTGGGCAAATAACTACCAAGCATTTTGCCTTACATAATAAACTCTATGAAGATTAATTTTCTTCTGCCTATTTCTCTTTCTCTCTCCCTCCCATTCCCTTTTCCCTCCCCCACCCTGTGCCTCTATGTCTCTCCCTTTCTCTCTCTCTCTCTTCCCCTGCCCTCTTTCTTACTTAAGGCTTTTTTCTGCACTTTAAATTTTTTTGCAGATTTCTTCAGCCTTAAAACTTCTTGCACATCAAGATTTTTTCCATTCTGTTTCAAGAAATAGTAGCTCTTCTAGTAGTCTAATAAAACACACACCTACACACATACACACAGAGTTTAAAGGTTTCTTGGTTGTTTGTTGTATTTGCCACCAAGAGTCCCAAACATGTCCTGGATCTTCAGATTTTGCATTTTGCTCCCCAGGAAGAAAAGGAAAGGGAAGGCAAGGCAGGTAGGATATCCTCTCCTCTTTATTTGTATTCTGCAATAAATATCAGTATCATAGCCCTTTATGTTTCCCTCTGCTGTAGAAATTAAGCCTTTAGTTTTGTCTGTAGCTCTGTCTTTAGCTTCTGTGAATGGAGATAGTGAATCAAGTGTTTTTCAGACATTGTTCATTTCTGACATATTCTGAATCCCTTGCACATGAGTTACACATTGTGGTCACATCTCCAATAATTGTTCATGGAAACTCATGAATAGGAGACTGATTCCAGAAGCTTTTTATTTGTTTGTGAAAACGTATATTGATACATAGAATTTTTTTTAGGTTTCTCAAAAATGCAGGGACTTAAAAAAGGAAAACGTGGTTAAAAAATCTAGATCAATTTGCTTCAAAAAGCATTAAATTCATATTCATGAAGGGTGTTTTCTTTCTTTAACAAAGCACAGCACATGCCAATTAATTATTTCTCAGGAAAAGGTCACTTAGGGGACTAACTCTGTATCTCCCGTCTTCCCAATTGAGTGTGCTAAATGAATAGATTTGCAAATTTAATCTACAAGTGACACATACTTGGCCTTGAAATTGTTTGTCTTATTCATCTTCTTTTAAACATTAGTCTTTATTTATTATAAAGACCATGATATAGTGAGATAACATCTTGAAATTTGTAAACAATATATAATTGTTTTAGGACTAAATTTAAAGGGAAACTATGTACTAAAGTAATACATGTACTATGTACACCACCTCCCGCCACCAATATGATGCTAATATAATTCTTTACCAAAGAGACTGCTTTCAGAGAGCTGATGGACATCTGGAAATGACTAAAAGTGGTCACTTGTATTTTTAAATTTTCCTTTTGTTTTTTAAACATGAATTTTTTTTTTGAAGGAAGTAAATTTGATGAGACAGTTAAATGGCTATTTTGTATGCATATGGAAGCCCACACTTGCTGAGGGGCACTGTTACTCATGTGTTCATTCACTCCTGCCTGCTGTGTGCCAGGCACTCTATCATAGGTGTTAGGAAACAGAGGGAATGAGTGGGAAACTCTTTACCTACATGTTAGAGATGACACATACCTCACGGGGTAACTGAGGATTCCATGAAAAAAATGTGTCTAAAACAACTAGAATATAGAGTTTTAGTAATAATAGTTCCTCTTCCTTACATTTACTGGTTGATGGTGGCCTGAGGCAAATCATTTATTGAAGAACTTTAGTTCTCTCATCTATAAAAATGAGATAATACATCTTTCCATGCAAAACTGCTGTGAATTTGAGAGATAATGTATTTTTGTGACAGCACCTCATACATATCATGCACTCAAATAGTATTATGTATTAGTATTCTTATTTTTTTAATTACATCTAAAATGTCTATAGCACATCCAGGTGGAAATATCTGGTAGGATGTTGAAAATGAAAGAGTGAGGCAACTCCAAAATTTTAAAACTTTAATTATGTAAGGCAAATATTAGAACAAATTGTTATATCCTTTTCAGCCCAAATTCATATGTCAAACCTCTTTGCTGTTGTTCAGCCACTCAGTCATGTCCAACTCTTTACAACCCCATGGACTGCAGCATGCCAGGCCTCCCTGTTCTTCACCACCTCCCGGAGTTTGCTCAAACTCATGTCCATTGAGTCAGTGATGCCATTCAACCATCTCATCCTCTGTTGTCCCCTTCTCCTCCTGCCTTCAATGTTTCCCAGCCTCAGAGTCTTTTCCAATGAGTTGGCTCTTTGCATCAAATGTCCAAAGTATTGGAGCTTCAGCTTCAGCATCAGTCCTTCCAAAGAATATTCTGAGTTGATTTCCTTTAGGATTGACTGATTTGATCTCCTTGCAGTCCAAGGGACTCTCAAGAGTCTTCTCCAACACTACAGTTCAAAAGCATCAGTACTTCAGTGCTCAGCCTTCTTTATAGTCAAACTGTCACATCCATACATGACTACTGGAATAACCATAGCTTTGACTAGATGGACCTTTGTTGGCAAAGTAATGTCTGCTTTTTGATATGCTGTCTAGGTTGGTCATAGCTCTTCTTCTTAGGAGCAAGCACCTTTTAATTTCATAGCTGCAGTCAACATCTGCAGTGATTTTGGAGCCCAAGAAAGTAAAGTCTGTCACTGTTTCCATTGTTTCCCCATCTATTTGCCATGAAGTGACAGGACTGCATGCTATGATCTTCATTTTTTGAATGTTGAGTTTTAAACCAGCTTTTTCACTCTCCTCTTTCACCTTCATCAAGAGGCTCTTTAGTTCCTCTTCCCTCTCTCCCATTAGGATGGTGTCATCTGCATATCTGAGGTTTTTGATATTTCTCCCAGCAGTCTTGATTCCAGCTTGTGCTTCATTCAGCCCGGCATTTCCCATGATGTACTCTGCGTATGTTAAACAAGCAGGGTAACAATATACAGCCTTGACGTACTCCTATCCCAATTTTGAACAAGTCTTTTATTCCCAGTCAAACCTCTAATATGATGGTATTAAGTGATGGGGCCTTGGAGAGTTAATTATGTTTTGGGGGTGGTACCCCCATGATGAAATTAGTTTAATTATATGGAGAGATAGAGAGCTGGCCCTCTCAGTGTCATATAAGGGTACCAAGAGAAGCTGAGCATCTGCAGATGACACTGAATCTGATAGTATCTCGATCTTGGACTCACCAGACACTGGATCTACTGTTACCTTAATCTTGGACTTCTCAGTTTCTAGAAAGATAAGAAAAAAATACTGTTGTTTAAGCTATCTAGTCTATATCATCTTGTTATAGCGACCCAAATTGAGTAAGGCACATATTATATTCACAAGCAGTTATGAGCAGAGGCTATTTTCAGACTGCTACTGATATTTCTGCATTCATAGCTTCTGTATTAACTTGACTTTAATAGTTGAGTTAACCCTGAGTAGGCAGTCAGGACTTTTAGAATATCCACACATGCATTGTGGAAATCAATTTACGTGAAGTGTAAATGATGGTCTACTTCATGCCACATCCAGCATCAGAAATTTCAAACTAGCCAGAAAACCCGAAGAAATGAGGGATATGAACAGTCTATTTATTTAAACTTAGTATCTGTGCCAGATAAATTTTCTTAATGTAATTTAACAAGCTTGTGAAATAATTAATATTCTCAGTATTAATCTAAAATTTAAATGTATATTCACACTGACTCGGAAATAGTTCTTTTGGGAATTTAATCAGAAAAGATAATTCAACAAGTGTGCCCAGATATATAAACTTATTCACTGTAGTCTTGCTTATGGAAAAAAAACTTATTGTTTCCACATAGGTAATTCAAAATAGATTGTAATGTATAAATGTCATTGAATCATGCATATGTTTAAAATGTTTATATTGCTCTATAACTAGTGATATCTAGGACATATTGCTGAGATCATTGTGAAGGATGGTCACCAATATGTAAACAATAATTATCTGTTATGGTTGGAATTTGTAGTGATAGCTTCTGTGATTTTCTGTATTGCTTGAATTTTCACAGTGATTGCATGTAAATTTTATAAACAGAAAAAGATTGTTTTTGAAAAAAGTTGTGCCTCTATCTTATTGGGTAAAGAGTTTTAATCTATTAATAGATCAGTGGAAATGTGAAGAGAATGTTCTTTAGGGTGAAGAGGACACCATACCTCCAGAATCCTCTCTTTCAGATTCTAACCCACAATCTTGTTTGCTTTTTCTGTACATTTAAGCCACATCAACACTCTCTCCTGGAAGGCAAAACTGGGAAACCACATTACTCTTCAATCCTATACTCTTTTTTGCTTACTCATTTCCTATTCTTTCTCTCCTGGCTTCCTTGCCTCCTGACTTGGGAGTTTCATTTCATACTATGTCATTACCTTCATGATCTTGACATGATTATTAGTTAATTGGACTTGAATTGTCACACTGGTGACCTTACCTAGACCCTGATCAAGAAAAGGGGAAGAGAGGGATGCACACATTTTTAGTGAAATACTAGAATAATGCATACATGAATTCAGAGCTTAATTCAGAGTTTTTCCCTTAACTAGTTCAGATCCCATAATAAAATAACAGAGATTGGGTGGCTTAAATAAAAAAACTTTATCTATCACAGTTCTGGAGACTAGAAGTCCAAAATCAAGGTGCCAGTAGGGTTGGTATCTGGTGAGATCTCTCTCCTCGGGTTTCAGATGGCTACCTTTTCCCTATGTCCTCACATGGCCTGTCCTTAGTGCATGCAGATAGGAACCAAGTGACCTGGTGTCTCATTAATCCCCTTATGAGGGATTGAGACCTCATCTAAACCCAATTACCTGCAAAGGCCCCATCTCCAAGTACCACCACACTGGGGGTTAGGGTTTCAATGTAGGAATTTGGCAGACAAGGATGGGATGGAGGACACAAGTCTGTTATAGCAGCTTCTTAAACCTGAAAAAGTAAGACTCTAAGTCTAGTAGATTGTCTAAGGACCTGCAGGCTTTGAGGAACATTCAAAATGATTGGGTTTTTTTGATGAAGTCTGTAGGGATGTGGAGAGGCTATCTATGGAAATACAATCAGTTCCCATTATTTGTAGTTATTATGTTCTGTAAAGTCACCAGGAACACTGAATTCATAAACGTTGAACCTTTGCTCCTGGAGGAAATGCAGGATTCATTTCCTGTAAGCCTCTGGTCGCAACATTTTTGTCAATTTACCAATATATAACCTTGTTTAATGTGTTTCTGTTTAAAGACACCTTGTTTAATATATATTATTGATTTGTTAGTATTGAATTCACAGCCAATAGTACTCTAACTCATGTCTGAATGAAGCATATCGAATGCATATATTTTCTCCTTAAGGCACATCACAGTCTTCTTGTGTTTAGGAACACTGTACAGCATGTCAGCACTATGCTTAGGGACCATTTTAAACAGTGAAATCTCTAATAAAAATGCAAAAAATTGACATTAAATAGATTGCATATAGGACACTCATTAAGAGTAGGAGAGCTGAAACAAGAACACAGAGTTGTTGTCTTGATCATACTCACTGGGGTATGTACACTAGGAGAAAGCAAAATTGTTTTGCTTTTCTACACACACACACACACACATACACACACACACACACATCTGTAAATGACCATAGAAACAGCAGGAGCATTGATTTGGGGGTTACATTTAAATTTTAGAGAGTAAGAATATTCTCAAATACAGAATCCAGGGATGGTGAGGATCAGCTATAATTGTATAACATTCTTACTGGAACCTATGGTCTAAGTAATTGTTCTCAATGTAGCCACAGCAGTAAGAGTATATCTACAACGGTGTCCTTCCTTCCAATGTGGATTTCATATGAAAAATTTGATATTAACTTATAAAGCCACAAAATCATGAGGAGTACAAGTTTTTCCTTTGTGTTGATTGTACATCTCTCTTGGGGCTTCCCAGGTGGCTCGATGGTAAAGAATCTGCCTGCCAGTGGAGGAGATTCAAGTTCAACCCCTGGGTCAGGAAGTTACCCTGGAGAAGGCAGTGGCAACCCACAGCAGTATTCTTGCCTGGAAAATCCCATGGACAGAGAAGCCTAGTGGGCTACGGTCCATGGGGTCACAAAGAGTTGGACATGAGTGAGCGACTGAGCACACACTTCTTACATCTCTCTCAGTATCCTTTCTCCTCCATCCAGCCCTCATGTTTCAGGTTTGCATCATATTCCACTGCCATAGCTCTGTACTCAATTGACTGCATTTTGAAATTAATCTTATAGCTCAGTTCTGGAAAAGTTTTTCTAATAAGTATATGAAGTAGGAGACTTTAGAGGGAAAACTTACCTTATGTTAGAAATTCAGTAAGTTAAATTTGAATTCAACCAACATCTATTGAGTGCCTATCTTGTTTGTATACATTCTGTTATTTAAGCAGGAACTGTTTAATGGTGGGGTGGTTGAATTTCGAAGTTCCTATCAGATGAGAGTGTCACCCTTATGACACATCTCAAATCACACTAAATAAGTAGCATTTACTGGTTCTGTCTACACTTTCTACTCAACCTATTTCTGTCATACCTCTGCTGAAACAAAATGAAGGGTAGAGTCTTAGTAAAAGTGCATGTGCCCACTGCAGGAACTATAGAACTGCAGGTGAGTATAGGATATGACAAGGAGCATTGCCACAAACACCCACCTTTAAATTAGCTTGTGTTCCAGATTCAGGTAGCCAAAGTGACAGGAATTGATCCAAAGTACAGAACTTTAGAGCAGGAGCAGATGTGTTGCTTCTCAATACAGTGTCCTTCAGGCCTCAGAATCTCTAAAGGAAGGAATCAGCTGCCAGGGATGCTATAGACATAGGGTAGACTCCTGCAGAAATTGAGAGGCCAGAGTCCTTCTGCATCACTGTTCTTTTATACTCATAATTAGATTATAAATTTGAGAGAATTTATACTAACAATCTATGGGCTTCCCTTAAAGGAAAGTTCTATATATATCTAACATGCCTTCTTGATTCTTGAATCAAACTGTACATCATCAAGTAGGCAGAAAGCAATCAGTGTCCAGGAGCCCTCTTACTTTCTGTCATAGATCAGGTTTCCCAGGAAACAGACTCTGAGACTCAGAGATTTATATGAGTCTGGAAAATACTCTCAGGTATAACAACTGTGAGGGGGAAAGGCAGGAGGAATGGGAAGGGGAGAAGTTGATCTGTGAGGCAGTTGTAACAGAGGGTCCAGCCTCTCCTCTGGAAGCTCTGGAACTGGGATAGCACTGCAGAATTGTCCAACCTTGTGGGGAGCCTAACCTTTTTAACATTTTATGAGCAGTCATTGGGCTTTCCCTGCGGGAAGGCTACGAACTTGGACTTGTTTGTGCTGTTTGGCTGTGGGAAATTCCTAGAGAGAGGCTGACCCCAGGAAGCTAAGGTAAGGAGTGTTGTAAGGGGTATCTGGGTGTGCACCACAGTGTTGACTCCACTTCCCTTAGAGGGATCAGGGCCTATACTGGACTCCTCATAAAAGTCTTTTTTCCTCTTCTTACTCAACAGTAAATGTCTTGCCAGGTGTTAACAGAGATAGAAAAAATATTTCCTCTGTTGTATTACAGTCTAAATGGGAATTAGATATACATTATATATAGATGAGAATATTTAAAAGGACAGTAGAAGATGAATATGTGGTATGAACAATGAATACTTTAGATTTTCAGAAGATAGTGACTTCACAGAGAGGCTGGGTTTGGTCTAGGACTTAAAGCCTAATGGTAAAGGACTTAGCAAATATTCAGTGAAAGAATATGCAGAGAATGGATCAGTGGTTCTCAAGATATGCATCTAAATCACCTAGCCTATTGCTTGTTAAAATGCAGATTCCTGGGCCCACCCTCTGGGCTTAGGATTCAGCAGATCTGGGATGGGACCTGAATTTTGGCATTTCTAACAGATTCCAGGTGATGCTGATGCTGCTGGTCCTGGGATAACACTTTGAGCATCTTCAAGTAAAGCGTCATAAAAACAGCACATTGCTTACAAAGGAAAGCACATAGGTTGATTCAGAGACTGTCTAAAGCAGTCTGGCTGGAATGAGGGAAAAGCAAAGTATTGTTAGGATTTTAGATTGGAACCAGATTATGAATGATTCCAAATATCTTATTAAGAGATGTAATTTTCTAGTTCATAGGATGTCATGGAAAGTTTTAGAGCAGAGGAATAGCATGATTAAAAGATTGCTCTTAAGATTATATGTAAGGTCAATAAAGACAAGACATCGTGGAAACAAATATCTTTAGAAACAATTTGACATAAACCCAGAAGTGAGGGACTGAAGCCCTGACTTCTTTGTCAACTCTTATTTACTTCTGTCACAAACTGACCTCCATCAAAATGGCAGTTCAAAAACTGCCAGATTCTTTTGTTAAAAATTGATAGCTACTGTTATCTCAAAGAAGATATCTTTCTCATACATTGCTACCAAGTTCATAGTATAAACAAAAGCATATATATATATATTTTTTTAAAAAAAGCAGATATTAGTCCAATGCCAAATATATATCCACTTATAATCAAGAAGACACAAAAACAGTTTAAAAACTTTGTTATTATAAGATGACGATACCTCTGCTTTCTATCCTTAAACACTAACAAATACCTTGCTTGGAAGATTCACACCAAGATGGAGACAGAAAATTCTTTAGGCGAGAATCACCAGCTCTTTAACTGATTCCTTTGATAGGAAGTGGAGAACAGTTGACCAAGTGGAAGTCTAGTCTTACAGGGCAGCTCAATGCTTAGCTTTAGAGCTGACTGGATTTTTATAACCTGTTCGAATATAGCATGTGTCTTCAGTCCCCTCATCTAACCACCACTACCACCAACAGAAGTTATTTTGAACATTTCTTAAGCTATTTATATAATAAATAAATTCCTTAAGCAAATTTATATAATAATATCTAAAATGCTTGTACAAATTATAACCATCACTAGAGTGCGTATTCATGATTAGATTGCTTCAGATGCAAACTAATTGCCCCTAGGTGTGGATTAAAGTTAATTTACAGATATATAATACCTAGTTTATACTGATATGGAGCTTCCCAGGTGGCACTAGTGATAAAGAATCATCCTGCCCATGCAGGAGATACAAGAGACATATGTTGGATCCCTAGGTTGGGAAGATCCCCTTGAGTAGGAAATGGCACCCCACTCCAGTATTCTTGCCTGGAAAATTCCATGGGCAGAGGGGCCTGGTGGATGCAACTGAGCACATAAAAGAGGCTCTAAGAGTTAAGCCATAATAACAAAGGCTCAAGTTGGGCTTCCCTGGTGACTCAGTGGTAAAGAGTCTGCCTGCAATGCAGGAGATGCAGGAGACTCAAATTTGATCCCTGGATCAGGAAGATCCCCTGAAAAAGGGCATGAAAACCTCCTCCAGTATTCTTGTGGACAGAGGAGGCAGGTGGGCTACAGTCCATGGGATCGCAAAGAGTCAGATAATGACTGAGTGACTAAGAATGCACATGCAAAAACTATAACCATTCTCATTACTTGTATTTTTATAGCTTTCAGATTTTGTCTCTAACCAGTGGCATGCTGGTAAACTATTTCTGGAAGAAGTAAAACAAACAAAGCAAAGCAAAACTTGAAACCTGATTTGTAGTCTTTGCCAATTTCTGTGGTATAAATACTCCCACATTTTCTGGTTTCAAGTTTTAACAACCAGCACATGAAATTCTTGAATACTTAACAGCCAAATCTAGCATGCTTAGGCTCTATCATACAACTATCTCTAGCCCATTTATTTTATGTATTAAACCTGTATTTGCAAAAGACTTGCAGATACCATTGCAGTGGCATTCCCTAAAGTACAGAGTATTTTCACTGCCCTGAAAATTCTGTGTGTTCTTCTATTCATCCCTCCCTTTCCTCTAACCTTTGACAACCAGTGATCTTTTTACTGTCTCCATGATTTTGCCTTTTTCAAAATGTCACATAGTTTAAATTATATATAACCTTTTTGGATTGGCTTGTTTCACTTAATAATATGCATTTGATGTTCCTCCATGTCTTTTCATGACTTGATAGATCTCTTTTTTTTTTTTAGTGTTCACTGTCTGGATGTTTATTTATCCATTAACCTACTGTAGGATATTGTGATTGCTTCTGTGCTGTGTGGTGCTTAGCTGCTCAGTCTTGTCTGACTCTTTGTGACCCCATGGACTGTAGCCTGCCAGGCACCTCTGTCCATGCGGATTCTCCAGACGAGAATACTGGAGTGGGTTGTCATGCCCTCCTCCAGGAGATCTTGTCAACCCAGGGATTGAATCCAGGTCTCCTGCATTGCAGGTGAATTCTTTACCATCTAAGCTACCAGGAAAGAGTCTATATTTTGGCAATTATGAATAAAGCCACTAGTTAGATTAATATGTATCATATTTGTTACTGGTTTTTATTCATTGCCTTTTTTCTCTGTTCCCATTTTCAGTCTTCCACTCTTTTTGTGTCTTTTGCAGCTTTAATTGAGCATTTTATGAGATTCTGTTATTCTCTTCTTTCTTATTATAATAATTATACTACTTAAAAAAAATTTTAGTGGTTGCCCTAGAGTTTACATTTACAACTAATATGAGTCTACTTTCAAATACTACTACACTGCATTGAGTATCTTATAGTAATGAAATATTCCTAACATTTTTGTTATTCATTTCACTTATACATAAGCTCTAATCACCAAATACATTGTTGCTATTATTAGTTTGAACAAACTCTTATCTGTTAGATCAATTAATTTAAAAAAAGTTTTTTAAAAAATTTTATATTCACTTATTTATTCTCTACTGCTTTCCCCTTTAAAAAAATAGATCTAAGTTTCAGACTTATATCATTCTCCTTGTTTCTAAAGAGTTTATATAATTTCTTACAAGGCAGGTTTAATGGTAACAAATTCCTTCAATTTTACTTTGTCTAAGAGAACCTTTTTTCTCCTTCACTTTTGGAAGATAATTCAGCACAATATAGAATTCTTGGTTGGTGGGTTTTTACCCCTCTTAACACTTTAAATATTTCACTTTGCTCTATTTTGCTTGCATATTTTCTGAGAAGTTTGATGTAGTTCTCATCTTTATTTCTCCATAATTATAGACTACTTTTTCTTCCTTCTGGCTGTTTTTTAAGATTTTCTTTTCTTAATTTAATTTTCTCTTAATTTTCAGTTTGAATATGGGGTCCTATGTGTCTTTTTTAAAATTTATGCATTATCTTTCTTAGTGTTCTCTGAACTGCTTTGATTTAGGGATTGGTAGCTGACAATAACTTAGTGAAATTGTCATTTATTATTGTTTCAAATATTTCTTCTGTTTCTCTCTCTTATTAGCCTCCTTTTGGTATTCCCGTTTTGCAAATGTAACTCTTTTTGTAGTTGTCTCACAGTTATTGGATGTTCTGTTTCATTTTTTCAGTCTTTTTTTCTCTTTGCTTTTTATTTTTGAAAGTTTCCATCGACATATTCTCAGACTTACAGATCCTTTCCTCAGCCATGTCCAAACTACTAGTGGGCCCATTAAAGGCAATCTTCATTTTCCCTACAGAGTTTTTGATCTCTAGCATTTCCTTTTTTATTTTCTTAGAATTTCAGGCTCTCTGCTTAATTAGCCATATGTACTTGTGTGCTGTCTACTTTATCCATTAGACCCCTTAGCATATTAATCATAGTTGTTTTAACTCACAGGCTGATACTTCTAATACCCTTGCCATGTCTGAGTCTAGTTCTAATGCTTACTCCATCCCAATAAACTATATATATTTTTTGCCTTTTAGTGTACCTTAGAATTTTTTTGTTGAAAGTGAAGCATGATATATAATACTAGAAAAAGGAACTAGATAGGTCTTTAGTGATGTGATGATGAGGTGACAGGAGGGGGAAGGGGAATCACTGTATAGGCCAATGATTAGATCTCAGTCTCTTCTTGAGTCTGTGCCTCTGGGTTGTGAACTTCACAAATACTCCTCGGTTTTCTTCCCTATTTAAGAATGACAGGATGGCTAGAGAATGCTAGAATTAGGTATTTCCCTTCCCTCAGGTTAGTTGGGCTCTGATAACATCCCAGTAGGTTCAGTTCAGTTCAGTCACTCAGTCATGTCTGACTCTTTGTGACCCCATGGACTGCAGCATGCCAGGCCTCCCTGTCCATCACCAGCTCTCGGAGTTTACCCAAAATCATGCCCATTGAGTCAGTGATGCCATCCAATGATCTCATCCTCTGTCTTCCCCTCCTCCTCCCACCTTCAATCTTTCCCAGCATCAGGGTCTTTTCAAATGAGTCAGCACTTCGCATCAGGTGGCCAAAGTATCGGAGTTTCAGCTTCAACATCAGTCCTTCCAATGAACACCCAGGACTGATCTCCTTTAGGATGGACTGGTTGGATCTCCTTGCAGTCCAAGGGACTCTCAAGAGTCTTCTCCAACACCACAGTTCAAAAGCATCAATTCTTCAGCGCTCAGCTTTCTTTATAGTCCAACTCTCACATCCATACATGGCTGCTGAAAAAACCGTAGCCTTGACTAGAGGGAACTTAGATGGCAAAGCAATGTCTCTGCTTTTTAATATGCTGTCTAAGATGGTCATAGCTTTTCTTCCAAGGAGTAAGAATCTTTTAATTTCATGGCTGCAGTCACCATTTACAGTGATTTTGAAGCCTCCCCCAAAATAAAGTCTCCCACTGTTTCCACTGTTTCTCCATCTATTTGCCATGAAGTGATGGAACCAGATGCCATGATCTTCATTTTCTGAATGTTGAGCTTTAAGCCAACTTTTTCACTCTCCTCTTTCACTTTCATCAAGAGGCTCTTTAGTTCTTCTTCACTTTCTGCCATAAGGTGGTGTCATCTGCATATCTGAGGTTATTGATATTTCTCCCAGCAATCTTGATTCCAGCTTCTGCTTCATCCAGCCTGGCACTTCTCATGATGTACTCTGTATATAAGTTAAATAAGCACGGTGACAATATACAGCCTTGACATACTCCTTTCCTGATTTGGAACCAGACTGTTGTTCCATGTCCAGTTCTAACTGTTGCTTCCTGACCTGAATACAGGTTTCTCAAGAGGCAGGTCAGGTGGTCTGGTATTCCCATCTCTTTCAGAATTTTCCACAGTTTGTGGTGATCCACACAGTCAAAGGCTTTGGCATAGTCAATGAAGCAGAAATAGATGTTTTTCTGGAACTCTCTTGTTTTTTCAATGATCCAGCAGATGTTGGCAATTTGATCTCTGGTTCCTCTGCCTTCTGTAAAACCAACTTGAACATCTAGAAGTTCACGGTTTATGTATTGTTGAAAACTGGCTTGGAGAATTTTGAACATTACTTTACTAGCGTGTGAGATGAGTGCAATTGTGTGGTAGTATGAACATTCTTTGGCATTGCCTTTCTCAGGGATTGGAATGAAAACTGACATTTTCCAGTCCTGTGGACACTGCTGAGTTTTCCTAACTTGCTGGCATATTGAGTGTACCACTTTCACAGCATCATCTTTTAGAATTTGAAATGGCTCAACTGAAATTCCATCACCTCCACTAGCTTTGTTCCTAGTGATGCTTTCTAAGGCCCACTTGACTTCACATTCCAGGATATTTGGCTCCTAGTGAGTGATTACACCACCGTGATTATCTGGGTCATGAATATCTTTTCTTATAGTTCTTCTGTGTATTCTTGCCACCTCTTATAAATATCTTGTGCTTCTGTTAGGTCCATACCATTTCTGTCCTTTATTGAGCCCATCTTTGCATGAAATATTCCCTTGATATCTCTAATTTCCTTGAAGAGATCTCTAGTCTTTCCCATTCTCTTATTTTCCTCTATTTCTTTGCACTGATCACTGAGGAAGGCTTTCTTATGTCTCCTTGCTATTCTTTGGAACTCTGCATTCAAATGGATATATCTTTCTTTTTCTACTTTGCTTTTTGCTTCTCTTCTTTTCACAGCTATATTTAAGGCCTCCTCAGACAGCCATTTTGCTTTTTTGAGTTTCTTTTTCTTGGGGATGGTTTTGATCCTTGTCTCATATAAAATGTTACGAACCTCCATCCATAGTTCATCAGGCACTCTGTCTATCAGATCTAGTCCCTTAAATCTATTTCCACTTCCACCGTATGAAAAGGTAAAAAATTAGGACACAGAAAGTTGAACTCCCCAGGTAGTTAGGTGCTTAATATTCTACTGGAGATCAGTGGAGAAATAACTCCAGAAAGAATGATGAGACAGAGCCAAAGCCAAAACAACACCCAGTTGTGGATGTGACTGGGTGAGGCAAATCAGAAGTGATCAAACAGGAGATGACAATTGTGAACGTCAACATTTTAGGAATCAGCAAACTAAAATGGACTGAAATGGATGAATTTAACTCAGATGACCATTATATCTACAACTGTGCGCAAGAATCCCTTAGAAGAAATGCAGTAGCCATCATAGTGAACAAAAGAGTCTGAAATGCAGTACTTGGATGCAATCTCCAAAACGACAGAATGATCCCTGTTTGCTTCCAAGGCAAACCATCGAATATTATGGAAATCCAAGTCTATGCCCCGACCAGTAATGCTGAAGAAGCTGAAGTTGAATGGTCCTATGAAGACCTACGAGACCTTTTAGAACTAACACCGAAAAAAGATGTCCTTTTCATTATAGGGGACTGGAATGCAAAAGTAGGAAGTCAAGAAACACCTGGAGTAACAGGCAAATTTGGCCTTGGAGTACAGAATGAAGCAGGGCAAAGGCTAATAGAGTTTTACCAAGAGAATGCACTGGTCATAGCAAACACCCTCTTCCAACAGCGCAAGAGAAGACTCTACACGTGGACATTACCAGATGGTCGACACCGAAATCAGATTGATTATATTCTTTGCAACCAAAGCTGGAGAAGCTCTATACAGTCATGAAAAACAAGACTGGGAGCTGACTGTGGTTCAGATCATGAACTCCTAGTAGGTCGGTCTCTCATGAAAGTTTTTCATGAGGGCAGAAATTACTGAGAAGAGCATTTCAAAATGGTTAGTTTTACGCTCACCTCTGCTGGAAGCATGAGAGGATTTTTCTCTAATATTTACTCTGAGAACCTGGTATAGCTCCTGGAGGTAAAAGGTACAAAAGTTTGTGGGGCTGCCCTGTAACTGGACCCAGCTGGAGGTTTTAACTGTCAGACTTGTTCCCACTGTATGCTATGCTATGTTATGTCACATCAGTCGTGTCCTACTCTTTGTGACCCCATGTACTGCAGCCCACCAGACTCCTCTGTTCATGGGATTCTCCAGGCAAGAATACTGGAGTGGGTTGCCATTTCCTTCCGCCAGCAATTCATCAGTTACAGTTCAGGATTTCCTACCCCAGCACTGGCTTTTATAGTGTTTTCTACTTATAGGTTTTACTCTTTGTATCCTTCTGTCTGTCTGTCTTTTCAGTGTTTGGGATAGGACTCTTCCCTGTGACCTCACTTCTGTGATAGAGCTAAGAAGAATTTTTCAGTTTAACTTTTTTTTTTTAAAAATGCACATTTTTATAAATAGTTTTTAATGTATATAAATATGAAACTCAAACCAAAATATCATTAAAAAATATTTCTCCATGGATAAAGACCTGTGAAAACATCTTTTTCTGAGAAATTTTTTTTCAGCGGTAAATAGTTATTTCACATCAGTGATTCCTACTAGCAGACATTATCTCTGGGCCATAGATATATTCTGAGTTTTAGAATAATAAATGTATCAGTCAGCTTGAGCTGTCACACAGGATACTGCAATCTGGGTGACTTAAACAATAGAAATTAGTTTTTTCACAGTTCAGAGGGTGGAAACCCAAGATCAAGGTGCCAGGAAGCTTAGTTTCTGGTGACACTTTCTTCCTGGCTTGGAGATGGCTGCTGTGTCCTCACATGTGCTTTCCTCTGTGTGTGGGTGGTGTCTCTGCCTCTTCTTATAAGGATGTCAGTCCTGTTGGATTAGGGACCACTCTTCTAACTCTTTTACCATTAATTATCTCTTTAAAAAGCCTTTATCTCCAATACAGTCACATTGAGAATTAGGGCTTCAGTATATGAATTTGGTGGTGGGGGAGGGGCGGGGAATACAATTCATTCCTTAATTGTCATTTGTTGAGAAAGGATGCTAGAATGGTTCTGAGTATATGGAGTCATGGTTCTGGTTTCCAATGTTAGAAAAATAGATGTGTATATATGTGTGTGCATGTGTGCTTGTGTGTGTGTGTTTCCTCTAAGTTTTAAGATGGTGTTCTGTGATTCAGTTATATTGTTTTTGAATTTTTTTAATTGACTGGAAAATAACTTGTAGATTTGTTTCTCAGACTGTGGTTTGTGGGCCATATGTATCAAAATAAATTAGTAGTATTATATTAAATGTAGATTCCTGAGTTTCACCTTAGAATTATCAATTCAGAGTAAGTGACCAACTTGGCCTGGGTTCATGTTCTCCAGGCCAGGGTTATATTTCCCAGCCATTAAAGGGAAGGGCCAATCCCTTTTGGGATATGAGCTTGAGTGCTGTGATACTCCTGAGTGTATAGTATCATTAAACATCCCCCAATAGCAATGCCTGGAGAGCATTGTTGTTTCCGCTTCAGAATAATATGTCTAGAATTCTGTCACAGAGAACCTTGCATTGGATCTAAATGCTCATATTTTGAAAATATATTTTTGCATTCATCAAGTGAATGGTCTGGTATTCCTATCTGAGGCAGAATCGTCATGTTTCTGTAAATCTCACTTGAGAATAACTTTCCCTTGGTTCCTAATAGACACCCAACATCCTCTCAGGTGAACATGTCATCTGATAGGAAATGGCAGAATGCAATACACATTCAATTGTAACAACAAGAAAATTTGCGCTTTTATCAAAACTTGTTGGTGAACATTGCATATGTTGGCCAGGATGCCTCGTGGGCTTGAGGAGAGGGATTATGTGGGAGAATAGAGTAAATGTGGTTTAAAAAAGGCAACCAAGTGATCGATACCAAAATCAGACTGATTATATTCTTGGCAGCCAAAGATGGAGAAGCTGTATACAGTCAGCCAAAAAAAAAAAAAAAAAAAAAAAGAGTGGGAGCTGACTGTGGTTCAGATCATGAGCTCCTTATTGCAAAATTCAATATTCCCTACTTAAATTGAAAGTAGGGAAAATCACTAGGTCATTCAAATATGGCTTAAACCAATCCCTCATGATTATACAGTGAGTGACAAATAGACTCAAGGGATTAGATCTGATAGACAGAGTGCCTGAAGAACTATGAATGAAGGTTCGTAACGTACAGGAGGCAGTGATCAAAATCATCTCCAAGAAAAGGAAATGCAAAAAGACAAAATAGTTGTCTGAGGAGACCTTACAAATAGCTGAGAAAATAAGAGAAGCTAAAGGCAAATGAGAAAAGGAAAGATATATCCATCTGAATGCAGAATTCCAAAGAAGAGCAGGGAAAGATAAGAAACTCTTTTTCAGTGATCAGTGCAAAGAAATAGGGGAAAACAATAGAATGAAAAAGACTAGAGATCTCTTCAAGAAAATTAGAGATTCCAAGGGAACATTTCATGCGAAGATGGGCCAATACAGGACAGAAATGGTATGGACTTAACAGAGTAGAAGATATTAAGAAGAGGTGGCAAGAATACACAGAAGAACTATGCAAAAAAATCTTCATGACCCAGATAATCACGATGGTGTGATCACTCACCTAGAGCCAGACATCCTGGAATGTGAAGTCAAGTGGGCCTTAGGAAGCATCACTACGAGCAAAGCTAGTGGAGATGATGGAATTCCAGTTGAGCTATTTCAAATCCTAAAAGATGATGCTGTGAAAGTGCTTCAGTCAGTATGCCAGCAAATTAGGAAAACTCAGCAGTGGCCACCAGACTGGAAAATGTCAGTTTTCATTCCAATCCCAAAAAAAGGCAATGCCAAAGAATGCTCAAACTACGGCACAATTGTACTCATCTCACACACTAGTAAAGTAATGGTCAAAATTCTCCAAGGTAGGCTTCAGCAATACGTGAACCATGAACTTTCAGATGTTCAAGCTGGTTTTACAGAAGGCAGAGGAACCAGAGATCAAATTGTCAACATCTGTTGAATCACAGAAAAAGCATGAAAATTCAAGAAAAACATCTACTTCTGCTTCACTGACTGTGCTAAAGCCTTTAATTGTGTGGATCACAACAAACTATGGAAAATTCTTAAAGAGCTGAGAATACCAGACTATCTTACCTGCCTCCTGAGAAACCTGTATGCAGGTCAAGAAGCAACAATTAGAAGCGGACATGGAACAATGGAATGGTTCCAAATTGGGAAAGGAGTATGTCAAGGCTGTATACTGTCACCCGCTTATTTAACTTATATGCAGAGTACATCATGCAGAATGCCAGGCTGGATGAAGCACAAGCTGGAATCAAGATTGGTGGGAGAAATAATCAATAACCTCAGATATGCAGATGACCCCACTGTAATGGCAGAAAGTGAAGAGGAACTAAAGAGCCTATTGATGAAGGCAAAAGAAGAGAGTGAAAAGGCTGGCTTAAAACTCAGCATTCAAAAAACTAAGATCATGGCATCCGGTCCCATCACTTCATAGCAAATAGAAAGGGGAAACAATGGAAACAGTGACAGACTTTATTTTCTTGTGCTCCAAAATCACTGTAGATGGTGACTGTAGCCACGAAATTCAAATGCTTGCTTCTTGGAAGAAAAGCTATGACAAACCTAGATACTGTATTAAAAAGCAGAGACATTACTTTGCCAACAATGGTCCGTCTAGTGAAAGCTATGGTTTTTCCAGGAGTCATGTGTGAATGTGAGAGTTGGACCGTAAAGAAGGCTAGCGCCAAAGAATTAATGCTTTTGAACTGTGGTGTTGGAGAAGACTCTTGAGAGTGCTTTGGACTGCAAGGAGATCAAACCAGTCCATCCTAAAGGAAATCAATCCTGAATATTCATTGGAAGGACTGGTGTTGACGCTGAAACTCCAATATTTTGGCCACCTGATGCCAAGAGCCAACTCATTGGAAAAAACTCTGATGCTGGGAAAGATTGAAGGCAGGAGAAGGGGACAAGAGAGGATGAGATGATTGGATGGCATCACTGACTCAATGGACATGAGCCTGAGCAAACTCTGGGAGATGGTGATGGACAGGGAGGCCTGGTGTGCTTCAGTCCTTGGAATCGCAGAGTCGGACACATCTGAGAGATTGAACAACAACAACAAAAGGCAACAATTGTAAGGAAGATATCCACCATTTATTGAGAGAATCTTATGATAAATCTCATTCATATTATTTTTCATCCTCATATCCACATGCCAAATGTTGTAATTAATTCTTTCATAGAAGAGAAAAATGAGGTTTATAAAGTTAAGGATTCACACTCAGGTTTATCTGACTCCAGAGCATAGGCTTTTCCCCATTATGTTTCTAAAGTTTCATGGAGCCAGATCACAGAATCCTTCATATAATATGATGCTGGAAAGTTTAAATGGTATGGCTAGCATTTCCTAAAGTGCATCCTGTGGGATAGTAATCCTTCAGCACAGGAACTTTGTTACTCTAAATGAAGGGCTAAGGTGCCCAGATAGACTTATGATATACTGAGTTTCACCAGCCACTCACATTCTCCCACCGTGCATCTCTTGAGCAATGATGTGTATGCCTGAAGCCACTGTTTGGAGCTGGGGGTATTCTGGGGCCGCAGAATAGAGCTTTTGAATGTGTGATGCTAAATGCATCCATTCAGAGGTTGAAATCATGACCTTAATCTCATTAGCAACACAGGGATGAAATGTACATTGTAGTAAATATAATCAGTAGTAATGTAATATCTTTAAATGGTGACAAAGATGGCCAAGATAAACAAACTTACAATTATAACATAAGTACTAGTGATGTAATGTACAACATGATATAAGTAATACTGGTGTATGTTATACATGAAGTAGTTAAGGAAGCAAACCCTAAGATTTCTCATCATAGGAAAAATATCTTTTTACTTTATTTTGTATCTGTATGAGATGATGGATGTTCACTAAATTTATTGATGCAATAATTTTATAATGTATAATGTATGTAAATCAGATGACTATGCTGTACATCTCAAACTTAATACAGTGCTGTATGTCAATTATATCTCAATAAAATGGGAAGAAAAAAGGCAACACTATTCTAGATCTGTTCTATACCTTACACCTATCATGTGATACGGCTTTACTCTGAGGGTATATGCGTTGGAGAAGGAAATGGCAACCCACTTCAGTATTCTTGCCTGGAGAATCACAGGGACGGAGAAGCCTGGTGGGCTGCTGTCTATGGGGTCGCACAGAATCGGACACAACTGAAGCAACTTAGCAGCAGCAGCAGCAGTCAATTCCTAGGAAGCGTGTTTTATTTTTCTTTGCTTTTTTTTTTTTAATCTCGTTTGTTAAGCTAAATTATTGAAGAATGTTTAAAAATGGTTAACCTATAGAATTTTAACTATATACTTAAATGTATAGGTATATATATGTATATGTGTATATACTGCACAAAGAGTAAGCTTCCAATTTTGTTATTATGTATATTTAGACATCTATATGAACATATAAGTAAAAGATTAGAAGAAAATAGTGAGAATTTATTATATCTTTTGTGACAGTATTACAGATGATTTTCTTTACATTTTCTAAGTTTTCAAAAGAATATATATTATTTTCATTAGGAGAAAAATATATTTCCTATATATATCCTCATTAACTAGTTTAAAAATGTGTTGTATTGCTTTTCTTTTTCAGTCTATTTGGCACGTGTCCCTTTTGTATATTTTATTCATAGACTAAAATCCTTGTCTGACTTTCACAACGAAATCAGCTTATTAATGCTGAGAAGAAATACTAAAATTTGCACTGAGACTGAATGATCTTGAGCACGGGAGAAACTCTGGAGACAGAGAGATAGAGTGTCTGTGTGTATGTGTGTTTCTAATATATGATGGAATTTGAATGAGCAGAAATACAAAATGGGAGTTAGCTCAAGCAAGAGGTGGAAGGGAAAATATACAAAGGAGAGGGTGGGGAAAGAAGCCAGAAATGAGTAAAACATAGACAAAGGCTAGAAAAGAGGTGGAGAGCAACAGCCAAAGTGAGTGTAAGGGTTACACATTCCAGAGCATGCTTCTCATACAAATTGAGACTATCCTTTCACTTCTGTTTTATTTATTTATTTATTGCTAGTCTCCATGCTTTTTGATTTTTTTTATTTTTATTTTTTATTAATAAATTTATTTATTTTAGTTGGGGGCTAATTACTTTACAATATTGTAGTGGATTTTGCCATACATTGACATGAATCAGCCATGAGTTTACATGTGTTCCCCATCCTGAACCCCCCTCCCATCTCCCTCCCCATCCCATCCCTCTGGGTCATCCCATTGCCCCAGCCCTGAGCATTTGTCTCATGCATTGAACCTAGAATGGTGTTCTGTTTCACATATGATAATATACATGTTTCAGTGATGTTCTCCCAGAACGTCCCACCCTCCCCTTCTCCCTCAGAGTCCATAAGACTGTTTTATGCATCTGTGTCTCTTATTCTGTTTCGCATATAGGGTTATCGTTACCATCTTTCAAATTCCATATATATGCATCAGTATACCGTATTGGTGTTTTTCTTTCTGGCTTACTTCACTCTGTATAATGGGCTCCATTTTCATCCATCTCAATAGAACCGATTCAAATGTATTCTTTTTAATGGCTGAGTAATAGTCCATTGTGTATATGTACCACAGCTTCCTTATCCATTCGTCTGCTGATGGACATCTAGGTTGCTTCCATGTCCTGGCTATTATAAACAGTGCTGCGATGAACATTGGGGTACACGCATCTCTTTCAATTCTGGTTTCCTCGGTGTGTATGCCCAGCAGTGGGATTGCTGGGTCATATGGCAGTTCTATTCCCAGTTTTTTAAGGAATCTCCACACAGTCCTCCATAGTGGCTGTACTAGTTTGCATTCCCACCAACAGTATAAGAGGGTTCCCTTTTCTCCACCCCTCTCCAGCATTTATTGCTTGTAGACTTTTGGATAGCAGCCGCTCTGACTGGTGTGAAATGGTACCTCACTGTGGTTTTGATTTGCATTTCTCTAATAATGAGTGATGTTGAGCATCTTTTCATGTGTTTGTTAGCCATCTGTATGTTTTCTTTGGAGAAATGTCTGTTTAGTTCTTTGGCCCATTTTTTGATTGGGTCGTTTATTTTTCTGGAATTCAGCTGCAGGAGTTGCTTGTATATTTTTGAGATTAATTGTTTGTCTGTTGCTTCGTTTGCTATTATTTTCTCCCATTCTGAAGGCTGTCTTTTCACGTTGCTTATAGTTTCCTTTGTTGTGAAAAAGCTTTTAATTTTAATTAGGTCCCATTTGTTTATTTTTGCTTTTATTTCCAATATTCTGGGAGGTGGATCATGGAGGATCCTGCTGTGATTTATGTCGGAGAGTGTTTTGCCTATGTTTTCCTCTAGGAGTTTTATAGTTTCTGGTCTTACGTTTAGATCTTTAATCCATTTTGAGTTTATTTTTGTGTATGGTGTTAGGAAGTGTTCTAGTTTCATTCTTTTACAAGTGGTTGACCAGTTTTCCCAGCACCACTTGTTAAAGAGATTGTCTTTTCTCCGTTGTATAGTCTTGCCTCCTTTGTCGAAGATAAAGTGTCCATAGGTGCGTGGGTTTATCTCTGGGCTTTCTATTTTGTTCCATTGATCTATATTTCTGTCTTTGTGCCAGTACCATACTGTCTTGATGACTGTGGCTTTGTAGTAGAGCCTGAAGTCAGGCAGGTTGATTCCTCCAGTTCCATTCTTTCTCGAGATTGCTTTGGCTATTCGAGGTTTCTTATATTTCCATACAAATTGTGAAATTATTTGTTCTAGTTCTGTGAAAAATACCATTGGTAGCTTGATAGAGATTGCATTGAATCTATAGATTGCTTTGGGTAGTATACTCATTTTCACTATATTGATTCTTCCGATCCATGAACATGGTATATTTCTGCATCTGTTTGTGTCCTCTTTGATTTCTTTCATCAGTGTTTTATAGTTTTCTATATATAAGTCTATTGTTTCTTTAGGTAGATATATTCCTAATTATTTTATTCTTTTTGTTGCAGTGGTGAATGGTATTGTTTCCTTAGTTTCTCTTTCTGCTTTCTCATTGTTGGTGTATAGGAATGCAAGGGATTTCTGTGTGTTAATTTTATTCCTGCAACTTTACTATATTCATTGATTAGCTCTAGTAGTTTTCTGGTAGAATCTTTAGGGTTTTCTATGTAGATCATCATGTCATCTGCAAACAGTGAGAGTTTTATTTCTTCTTTTCCTATCTGTATTCCTTTTATTTCTTTTTCAGCTCTGATTGTTGTGGCCGAAACTTCCAAAACTATGTTGAATAGTAGTGGTGAGAGTGGGCACCCTTGCCTTGTTCCTGACTTTAGGGGAAATGCTTTCACTTTTTCACCATTGAGGATAATGTTTGCTGTGGGTTTATCATATATAGCTTTTATTATGTTGAGGTATGTTCCTTCTATTCCTGCTTTCTGGAGGGTTTTTATCATAAATGGATGTTGAATTTTGTCAAAGGCTTTTCCTGCACCTATTGAGATAATCATATGGTTTTTATCTTTCAATTTGTTAATGTGGTGTATTACATTGATTGATTTGCGGATGTTAAAGAAACCTTGCATTCCTGGGATAAAGCCCACTTGGTCATGATGTATGATCTTTTTAATATGATGTTGGATTATGTTTGCTAGAATTTTATTAAGGATTTTTGCATCTATGTTCATCAGTGATATTGGCCTGTAGTTTTCTCTTTTTGTGGCATCTTTGTCTGGTTTTGGAATTAGGGTGATGGGGGCCTCATAGAATGAGATTGGAAGTTAACCATCTTCTGCAATTTTCTGGAAGAGTTTGAGTAGGATAGGTGTTAGCTCTTCTCTAAATTTTTGGTAGAATTCCGCTGTGAAGCAGTCTGGTCCTGGGCTTTTGTTTGCTGGAAGATTTCTGATTACAGTTTCAATTTCCGTACTTGTTATGGGTCGGTTAAGATCTTCTATTTCTTCCTGGTTCAGTTTTGGAAAGTGATACTTTTCTAAGACTTTGTCCATTTCTTCCAAGTTGTCCATTTTATTGGCATATAGCTGTTGGTAGTAGTCTCTTATGATCCTTTGTATTTCTGTGTAGTCTGTTGTGATCTCTCCATTTTCATTCCTAATTTTGTTGATCTGATTCTTCTCCCTTTGTTTCTTGATGAGTCTGGCTAATGGTTTGTCAGTTTTGTTTATCTTCTCGAAAAAACAGCTTTTAGTTTTGTTGATTTTTGCTATGGTCTCTTTTGTTTCTTTTGCATTTATTTCTGCCCTAATTTTTAAGATTCCTTTCCTTCTACTAATCCTGGGGTTCTTCGTTTCTTCCTTCTCTAGTTGCTTTAGGTGTAGAGTTAGTTTATTTATTTGATTTTTTTCTTGTTTCTTGAGGTACGCCTGTATTGCTATGAACCTTCCCCTTAGCATTGCTTTTACAGTGTCCCATAGGTTTTGGATTGTTGTGTTTTCACTTTCATTCGTTTCTTATGCATTTCTATGCATTTCTTTTTTGATTTCTTCTGTGATTTGTTGGTTATTCAGAAGTGTGTTGTTTAGCCTCCATATGTTGGAATTTTTAATAGTTTTTTTTTTCCTGTAATTGAGGTCTAATCTTACTGCATTGTGGTCAGAGAAGATGACTGGGATGATTTCAATTTTTTGGAATTTACCAAGGCTAGATTTATGGCCCAGGATGTGATCTATCCTGGAGAAAGTTCCGTGTGCACTTGAGAAAAAGGTGAAATTGATTGTTTTGGGGTGGAAAGTCCTGTAAATATCAATTAAATCTAACTCGTCTATTGTATCATTTAAAGTTTGTGTTTCCTTGTTAATTTTCTGTTTAGTTGATCTATCCATATGTGTGAGTGGAGTATTAAAGTCTCCCACTATTAATGTGTTATTGTTAATTTCCCCTTTCATCCTTGTTAGTATTTGCCTTATATATTGTGGTGCTCCTATGTTGGGTGCATATATATTTATAATTGTTATATCTTCTTCTTGGATTGATCCTTTGATCATTATGTAGTGTCCTTCTTTGTCTCTTTTCACAGCCTTTATTTTAAAGTCTATTGTGTCTGAAATGAATATTGCGACTGCTGCTTTCTTTTGGTCTCCGTTTGCATGAAATATGTTTTTCCATCCCTTCACTTTCAGTCTGTATGTGTCCCTAGTTTTGAGGTGGGTCTCTTGTAGACAGCATATATAGGGGTCTTGTTTTTGTATCCATTCAGCCAGTCTTTGTCTTTTGGTTGGGGCATTCAACCCATTTACATTTAAGGTAATTATTGATAGGTATGGTCCCGTTGCCATTTACTTTGTTGTTTTGAGTTCGTGTTTAAACATCCTTTCTGTGTTTCCTGTTTAGAGAAGATCCTTTAGCATTTGTTGGCGAGCTGGTTTGGTGGTGCTGAATTCCTTCAGCTCTTGCTTGTCTGTAAAGCTTTTGAATTCTTCTTCATATCTGAATGAGATCCTTGCTGGGTACAGTAATCTGGGTTGTAGATTATTCTCTTTCATTACTTTAAGTATGTCCTGCCCTTCCCTTCTAGCCTGAAGAGTTTCTATTGAAAGTTCAGCTGTTATCCTTATGGGGATCCCCTTGTGTGTTATTTGTTGTTTTTCCCTTGCTGCTTTTAATATTTTTCTTTGTGTTTGATCTTTGTTAATTTGATTAATATGTGTCTTGGGGTGTTTCGCCTTGGGTTGATCCTGTTTGGGACTCTCTGGGTTTCTTGGACTTCTGTGACTATTTCCTTCCCCATTTTAGGGAAATTTTCAACTATTATCTCCTCGAGTATTTTTTCATGGCCTTTCCTTTTATCTTCTTCTTCTGCGACTCTTATGATTCGAATGTTGGGGCGTTTCATATTGTCCCAGAGGTCCCTGAGGTTTTCCTCATTTCTTTTGATTCTTTTTTCTTTTTTCCTCTCTGCTTCATTTATTTCCACCATGCTATCTTCTACCTCACTTATCCTATCTTCTGTCTCCGTTATTCTACTGTTGGTTCCCTCCAGAGTGTCTTTTATCTCCTTTATTTCATTATTCATTGTATATTGACTCCTTTTTATTTCTTCTGGGTCCTTGATAAACATTTCTTGCATCTTCTCAATCCTTGTCTCCAGGCTATTTATCTGTAACTCCATTTTTTTTTCAAGATTTTGGATCATTTTTATTATCATTATTCTAAATTCTTTTTCAGATAGATTCCCCATCTCCTCCTCTTTTGTTTGGTTTGGTGGGCATTTCTCATTTTCCTTTACTTGCTGAGTATTTCTCTGCCTTTTCATCTTGTTTAGATTGCTGTGTTTCACGTGGCCTTTCTGTATTCTGGTAGTTTGAAGTTCCTCTTTATTGTGGCGGTTCCTCACTGTGGGTGGGGTTGGACGGGTGGCTTGTCAAGGTTTCCTGGTTGGGGGAGCTTGTGTCGGTGTTCTGGTGGGTGGAGCTGGATTTCTTCTCTCTAGAGTGCAATGGAGTGTCCACTATTGAGTTTTGAGATGTCTGTGGGTTTGGTATGTCTCTGGGCAGCCTGTATATTGATGCTCAGGGCTATGTTCCTTCGTTGCTGGAGAATTTGCGTGATATGTCTTGCTCTGGAACTTATTGGCTCTTGGGTGGAGCTTGGTTTCAGTGTATATGTGGAGGTTTTTGGATGATCTCTTATTAATTAATTTTTCCTCTGGCTTTCAGTCTTATTCTTGCAGTAGCCTCAAGACTTCTCCATCCATACAGCATCGATAATAAAACTTTTAGGTTAATGGTGAAAAGATTCTCCACAGTGAGGGATACCCAGAGAGGTTCACTGAGTTACATGGAGAGGTGAAGGGGAGGGAGATTGAGGTGACCAGGAGAGAAGAGGAGGACTCAAACGTGGAGAGAGCAGTCTAGCCAGTAAGCACTTCCCTCTGTGCTCTCCACAGTCTGGAACCCTCAGAGAGGTTCACAGAGATACATAGAGAGGGGGGAGGAAGGCAATAGAGGTGAGGATGAGTAGAAAGGGAGGAATCAAGAGGAGAGAGAGAGATCTGGTCAGTATTCTGTTCCCGAAGTGTTCTCTGGTGCCCAGAACACCCTCAGAGATTCACAGAATTGGGTTGAGAAGAGAAGGAGGAGGGTGGGAGATAGAGGTTCCCTGGGGGAGAAGGAAGTGTCAACAGAGGGAGAGAGTAACCAAGCCAGTAATCCCACTCCTGAGTAAAAATGGGTACTAAAGATTGGGTTCTTAAATGTACAAAATTGATATCAAATACGTAAAACAAAGATTAAAAAGAGTAGAGGTTAGACTCTTAAAAAAAATACAATATAAAAAAAAGAAAAAAAGAAAACAAAATCACAAAAAGTGTAAGATATATGTATGCAGTTTGCTTTAAAAATAGGGTTTTTTTTTTTTTGCAAGGTAATAGTGGGTTATAAAAATGAAAATTAAAAGTGTAATAGAGGACTTAAAGAAAAAAGAAAAAAAATTTTAAAAATTAAAAAGAAAAAAAAATGATAATAGTAAAAATATATCCAGGACTTTCTCTGGAGCTGTTGTGAGCAGCGTGGGGTCTGTTCAGTTTCAGATAGATCCTTGTTCCTGCTTATACTTTTCAAGATCTATAGGCCCCTTTCAATGCAGTCGGTGTTAACTACAGGGATTTTAATCTGTTGGCCTGTCACTTCCAAAGCGCTTCCCTCTGTTTATTTGGCTTCTGTTTGCAGGTCTCTTCGGTGTCTAATTTCCGCCCTGCCACAAAGGGGCGGAGGTGATCTCTTTAGGTTCGCTTGTTCAGTCGTGCTGTGGGGAGGGAGGAACACTTCAAACCAATATCACTGGCGTGTGTGTGGAGAGCTCGCAGTGTCTCGGCCGCACTGGGTTTGCCCCCGCTCACGGCATGTGTGCTTTCCCCATCTGCCCTGCTCAGGCTTCAGGTTACTCTGCCGGGGAGTGGGCCCTGAGATGTGTGCACTTCCCAGGTCTAAGCCGCTCAGTTTCAGGTTCCCGGGTACTCCACAAAGGCGCAGACTCGGTTGGGCCCACGGTTTGTGCCGATCCCCGGTCGGAGCAGCTCAGGCAGCCAGGAGCTTGGAGAGCGCACTCTCCCCTGTTGGGGCAGTACTGCTTATCACCTCCCTGGTCCCCGCCTCGGTTTACGGGCGTGCCCGGCTCCGGTGTGCTTTGTGTTAGTTCTGCGGAGCTGGTCTCTGGCTGCGACCCTCCCGGTGGCTGTCGACCCTCCGGGATCTCAAGCAGTCTTTGCTTAGAAACTGGAAGCCTGTTTGCAGTTTGGTAGGAGGTGCCCTCTCTGGGGCCCAGTTTGCCCCTTTCCGTCTCTGGCTGGCCCCGCCTGCCCGCTGCGTCCGGTGGGGGATGGGGCGGTCTGCAGCCGGCTAGCTCTCCTCTGGTGTGGCTCAGTCCTTTGTTCTGTGAGCAGGCTGGCAGTGCCTTAGATTTGGGCTTTTCGCGGGATAGTTCTGTCTCTCTGGCTGTCCCACAGTTTAGGTTGGTATCTCCCATTAGCTCCCTCAGATTGCCCTCAGGGCATTCGGCCCGGTCCTTACCCTAAGCAGTGCCGCCCGCTCCTCTCCGTTCAGCCCCCACTTGCTGGTGGCGGATGCGAGCGTCTGGGGTTCTTTGCTGGAATTTGCCTTTAGGCACGTAATCAGTGGGTTTTATTTATTTTTTCTCCTGGTTATGTTGCCCTCCGAGATTCGAAATCTTCCCCCAAACCTGCCAGTGAGAGGGTTTCCTGGCGTTTGGAAACTTTTCCTCTTTTACGACTCCCTCTCCGGGACGGGTCTCCATCCCTACTCTTTTGTCTCTCTTTTTATCTTTTATATTTTCTCCTACCTCGTTTGGAAGATAATGGGCTGTTTTTCTGGATGCCTGATGTCCTGTGCCAGCGTTCAGAAGTTGTTTTGTGAAGTTTGCTCAGCGTTCAGATGTTCTTTTGATAAATTTATGGGGGAGAGAGTGGTCTCCCCGTCCTATTCCTCCGCCATCCTAGCCCCGCCTCTCCATGCTTTTTTAACATAAAGTTTTAGACTATGTTTCTGTTATACAAAACATAGATTACTGCTTTAGACAATTATAGTCCTATAACATATGTTAGTAATAAATTTGAATCAACATTATTTTCCAAGAAGTACATTTCTGGGATACTTTGACTTCCAACTTTGTGATGCTCATGAACATTAAAAGGAAAAGAAATGAAATAGTCCTACTTCTAGAACTGTGGATTACTCATTAGTTTTGGTTTAAATAGGTTTTTACAACCTAATTTTTCTTTTTGGTGATGGTCCTTTTCTCCTTTTGGGAAGATTTGTACAGTCAGAGTCTTGAGCCTGTGTAAACCTGAAACTTGGCCTGCACAATCATGAAATTACCTAGACCTTCATGGCTTTCACTTGAAATTATGAAGTTGTTTTGATTTCCATTAACCTATCTGAGATGTCTGGATTACCAATTGTCCAACTATCTGTTACTTGGTTTTCATGCATAAATGCGTATGTGTATGCTCAGTCGCTCAGTTAAGTCCAACTCTTTTGTGACCCCGTGGACTGTGTAGCCTGCCAGGCTCCTCTGAGAATGGAATTTCCCAGGCAAGAATACTTCAGTGGGTTGCCATTTCCTTCTCCAGGGTATTTTCCCGACCCAGAGATTGAACCCACATCTCCTGCATTGCAGGCAGACTCTTTAACACTGAGCCACAGTGAAGCCCTCACATGCACAAATACTTTGCCCTCAAGCCAAAACCTTTTACAGTAAGTTCACACATGCCTAGATTCCGTATCTAGAGATTCATTCTTTGTGGCCTTTTGCATTTTGTTGCATATGAACGTATTTCCACTTCTAGAAGAGAATCATTCATGGAATGATAAGCCATTTTGTATTGGGACTGATTTTTTTAAAATAATTTTTATTGAGTGAGATTTTGACCCAAAGATAAATAGAGATATCACAAAGAATTTATACTTAATAAGTAGATTTAGGATATCAAGGAAAATTGAAACAGTGGAAACAAACTTGATATTGTCCCAGCATTGCTTATACTCTGCAAGCTGCATTCATGTGTAGCTCTCCTTTGAACACATAAGTTAAATATTAGCCATCTTGTTTCAGAATGTTCTGCTCTAGATTAAGATTTCTCAGTCTTTGGCACTATTGGCAGGCTTTGGGTTGAATAGTCCTTTGTTGTGAGCAGTTGTCATGTTCATTGTATGATGTTTAGCAGTATCCTTGACCCTTACTTGTGAGATGCTCGTAGTACACACTCTACTTCTGTGGTTGTACCAACCAAAAATACCTCCAGAATTTTCTGCACATCTTCTGGGGTGCAAAATATCCCCTGATTGAGAACTGCTTATCTCAGGTAATTGTTTTTATTTTTCTCCCTAGTGTCTGGAATCTAATCAGCATTTCTTTAAGTTCATATTTAGCAGGTATATATTTCCTTTAAAGCATTTTTCCCTCATCTCTATCCTACTCTTTAGTTTTCAGTTAGTATGATGACTCTTGTGGCCCCAAAACTTTATAATTAACCACTACAGATAATCATTGCTACTAAGCTTGATGTAAAGAGAGTCTTTATAAAATTGCTAAAGGCTTGAAATAGGGGATCTATCACATGCTCAGTTCTTTGACCATACTGAGCCATTATGTCAACTGCTCTTCCAGATGACATCATGGCCTCAAAATCTAGTTTTCCACTGCACCTCCCAACTCATGTATTTATGTATGTGTGTGTGTGTATTGAAAAAATAATCTAATATAATGAAAGATGATTAGTTCCCCTTTGAAGATCTTTGTAGAGTTAGTGTCTGATCTAAAACAAATTGCTTAGTTTATGTTGTTGATTTGTGTTTTAACTTTAACCTAATAACACCCTAAATACATTTAGTATGTCTAGATTCTGCTCAAGGGATGGCACAAACTCAGCAGTAGTGCTATTGTTATGAAACATGCCAAGTTATAGTGTTCTAACGACTAAAGTAGGCCATACCGAATTTAATGCAGAGAAACTGAAGGTTAACTTGCTGGCAGAAAACCCAAATCATGCTAGGAAAGGCAAAAGAAGTTGTAAATAACTGAAGCAGTATTACAGAGCAAGCATGTATGCCAAGGGGAGGACACAAGCAAGGCTGGTTCAGAAAGTCAGAGGCCAGGAAGAATGGGACTAGGTAAGGGTGTGTAATAAAGGCAGCCCAAAAGGAGATCAGTCCTGGGTGTTCATTGGAAGGACTGATGTTGAAGCTGAAACTCCAATATTTTTGCAACCTCATGCGAAGAGTTGACTCATTGGAAAAGACCGTAATGCTGGGAAAGATTGGGGGCAGGAGGAGAAGGGGACGACAGAGGATGAGAAGGTTGGATGGCATCACTGACTCGATGGACATGGGTTTGGGTAAACTCTGGGAGTTGGTGATGGACAGGGAGGCCTGGCGTGCTGCAATTCATGGGGTCGCAAAGAGTCGGACACGACTGAGCAACTGAACTGAACTGAACTGAAGGCCAGTGGTTCTGCATTAGTATAGAGAACAATACCTGGATTATAGAACCTCACTTCTCTGTGTGCTGGCTGTATAGTGTCCAGCAAGACATGAGGGCTTAGAGATGCACAGTAGAACAAGACTATTTTATAAGCTAGATTATGAAGTCATGTACTCTAGATCAAATTCCCAACCTACTCACTGGATTATGAATGTATCCAGTATCTAAATCTCCCTACATACTAAATCATGGCTCTACAAAATATACAAAATGTATCTTAAAGTAGACAGTCATACACTTCTGTTATGTTTTTGGCCCTTAAAGACTAACTTTCATCTATAATTCACCTCGTAGTATTAAGAAGTTTTCAGAACAGCCTACATTTTGAAAAGATATCCAACTATTAGTCAGTTATTGGCAACTCCCATATGTGACTCATATTACCCATTGAATAATAGTTCGAGAATCATTTGCTAATTCTGAAATATATGAGTTTAACATTTTTAAGGGTTGGTAAATGTATTTAATATAATAAAAATGCAAGAAATTTTGTTGGTTAATTGATCATCACTGTAGTTTGTTATCAGTAAATATTGGCACATAATTTCCCACACAGGACTATTATCATACCTTTCATGTCTACGAGCTATGCAGAAGGAAAAAGCTTTTTAGATTAGATTGAATCAATTAGATAATGCATGTGAAAATGGTTAGCAGAGTACTAGGAACAAGTAGGCACTCGATATTTTTCTTAGGGAAACTAAGTAAGATAGCGAATGGCTATCTCAAGTTATCCACTATGATTGAGATGCAGCCAGGGAGTGAATTTAGAATTCTTGTCATGAAATATATTGCCTTTTGTTTGCCATATTGAACCAAGAAAAAGAGGCTTGCCTGGCTATAATTTTTCTCTTTGCAGTATTGATTAATATGATGACTATAAAATGGGACATACAATATGGCCACAGTTTTGCTATTAAGTGATAGTCATGCCTTAGCAACAGTGAAGTCTTGTCTACCATGAGCCCTGGTCAATGTATTTAACATTTCTGAGCCTCAGTTTTCTCATCAGTGAAGCAGGTTTACTATCACCTGCCTCATAAGACTGACTTCAGAGTTAAGACACACATACTATGTCTAACACAGGGTTTAACCAATAATATCTCCTCCATAGAGGGAATTACAAATATTTCATTTTAAGAGAATCTAAATATTTTTGGCAATATTTTAGTCCATTCATTAGGAAGTTTTTGTCATTAGGTGTCTATATGATATATTCAAGCTTGAGAATTTGGTTCATAATTTTAGCTTTTCTTATTAGACAATTTTAATGGCTACATCCTTGAAAAATATATTAAAAAGATTTTTGCTCTATTTTCTATAAGCTTTCTTATAGCAAAGAACATTATTTTACACTATTCCTTAAAGGATCCAAATGAGAGTAGATATGGCTTCTGAAAGTCTTGGGTATTTTTAATCTTCTAAGTCTTCAACCAATTGTCATTTCATTAAGGTGCCCTGCTGAGATGTTCTTTCACATACCATCATTAAGATGAATTGTAGCTCTGCTCCATAATACACATATTACAAGCTCAGTCCACATGTGCTGAAATAATAAATGCAGACACGATTCCAGTTCCCGGAGAGCAGTGCAGAGTCACAGCTGCTGTTTCAGGCAGCTTTGCTGTCAGTTTCAAGTTAGAAACCACCTTTCTAATGAAAAGAACAAAAGCCCAAAATAAGAATAAAGGGATTGGCTCTTTGGCAAAAACCAAGGATTGAAGTGAATGAATATCAAAGATTATTTTTTTTTAATTTCTTTTATCATGGAAAAATATACATAAAATAAAATGTAGCAATATACACTTATTTTAATCATTTGTAAGTGTACAACTCAGTGGCATTAAAAACATTCACAATGCTGTGTAACCATCACCAGTATTTATACCCATCACTTTTGCATTATCCCCAACATTATTTTCATTATCCCCAACTCTGTATCCAGGAACAAATCACTTCTTCTCCCTGACCCAGGATTCTGGTAACCTCTCTTCTACTTTCTGTTTCTGTGAATTTACCTGTTCTAGGTACCCCACATTCTAGTGGAATCATACACTATCAGCCCTTCCATGTCAAACTTATTTCATTAATCACATACCTATGTAATAGCATATATCAAAATGCCATACCTTTTTATGGCTGAATAGCATTCCGTTGTTTTTATATACCACATTTTGTTTATTCCATCATCTGTTGATAGACCTGGGTTGTTTCTATGAGCATTAGTATACAGATATCTGTTTGAGTCACTGCTTTCAATTCTTTTTGGTATAAAACTAGAAGAGGCATTACTGGATGACATCATAGTTATGTGTTTAAATTTGAGGAAACATCAAACTGTTTTTCACAATGGCAGCATGATTTTACATTTTTACCAATTTCTTCACATCCCCACCAGTACTTGTTATTTTCTAGTTTTTGTTATTACTATTGTTATTCTTGTCATCCTAGTAGGTATGAAGTGGTATCTCACTGTGATTGTGATTTGCATTTTCCTAATGACTAATAATGCTGAGCATCCTCTTTTGTACTTATTGATTGTTTGTATATCTTCTTTGGAAAGACATCTATTCAGATCCTTTGGCTATTTTTCATGTTTCTCGATTTTTACTGATTCTCTGAAGCACAGAAAATCCAATTGATTAACCCAACAATACTCAGTAGACAGCAAAGACTTAACCCCCTTCTTCTGACTCTGGGCCCAGTTCTCTTTCCTCTGGAATCTGTAGAGTTGGCAAACTGCCCTTGAGTCAGACGTGGTTCACAGAAACCATGTCTGTTGTGTTGAAGGGGCTCAACACAACCCCTTCAACTTATCATTTGGAGCTGACATTTTACTGTGGCTAGTTTCTGTGGGTCACCTTTGACTATTTTTAAATGGGGTTGTTTGTTGTTGCTAAATTGTAGGAGTTCTTTATATATTCTAAATATTATTTCCTTATCAGGTACATAATTTGCAAATATTTTCTCCTATTCTGTTGGTTGTTTTTCCACTTTCTTCTTAGTGTCTGTTAATACATAAAAGTTCTTATGTTTAATGAACTCTTCTTCATCTTGTTGCCTGTGTTTTGGAATCATAGCAGAAGTTACTTTTTAAAGTTTCAATAGAACTTTAACACTGACTTACAAACATTATTTTTACAACTTGTCTTCTGTCTTCTGCTATCTGTTGCCATAAAAAATGTTTTCCTGGTTTGCAGGTTGCCACTAATCCCTTGTATTGCCAGCATGATGCTCACAGTCACATACAGTAGGTTTGCTGTGTTGACTATCTCTCCAGAAGCTAATATCATCTCATCCTTTCTGCCCTGTAAGGCAAGAGGGGACAAGACAAGGTAAAATGTGTCCATAATATTCAATATCCAGGCTCACAGGTAGGACCAAGTTTGTTGTTGTGACATACTCACGTACTAAGAACACAGTGCCTGAGGAGCCTATGCTTAGTCTTGCCATTATTTCTTCATTCTCAGAGATGAACTCTATTTACCATTTATTTAGCCAAAAGAAGACATGAACCAAAAACCATTGTTGAAGACCTCTCTCCCACTGTACTAAATACTTATAAAGACTTCACTAAACTAAAGCTGATGTCAAAATATATGTGTCCAACTAATTCCTTGTTCTCAAATCCTTATTTTGTGCTGCCATACTTTTGGTCCAACAAGAGGAATAATAAACAGGAAGGGAAAGTAATCAAGATGCCAAGCTGAGAAGTACAAGGGCTCTAAGAGATGAGAAAAGGCAGTCCCAACCTAGAGATGGAAAATATCCAACAGTCCTTTGTGACCCAGGAATACCAGGCTCATCAACCAGTCTGTCCTTTGCTTGGAGGTTCTTGCCAAACTCTATTTCCAAAAAGATTTGGAATATTAAATGCCTTGAAACTTAGATTGAGGCTTCATCCAAAGATGAGAGATCCGAAAAGCAAAACATCATGTGAACGTGAATAGTCAAAACTACCACACCCATTGCTTACTCACTGACTGTAAAGACTAGTAAACATCTCTAAGGTGTATCATAACTATGCTTTTAATCCTTTTTCTAGTACAAATAAAACTGTCCAGCCACAAGCAGTACATACAGTTAAAAATACACACTCAATGATTGTGAAGCAGTACACTTGGCTTGAAAGATCTGAACCTCAAGAGGAAACAAAAAAATATCACTCAATGCAGCCATGTTAGAGATATACAGAATAAGCTTTTCTGGGAAAAGTATGTTTAAGACCCAAGAAATAATCACCCTGAGAAATTATATGGGCCTATGGAACACTAGGAAATCATGACCAGCTCTGAGCTTTTTCTGTCAGGTACTGTATGCATCTTAGCATCAGGACCTTTCCTAACTGTCCCCTGGGATGCTTCAGGGGTCCCCCCTTCTGCTCACCTACCACTGTCCAGGACTTTGTGTTTTTGTCCTATTTTCTGAAGGAGGAGTTGGCAAACATTTAAAGAACCAAATGGTAAATATTTTAGACTTTGGAGTCCAAGAGGCAAAATCCAGGATATTATTTAGGAATTTATATATAACCATTTTACACTTAAAACTATTTAAAAACATGAAAACCACTCTTAACCACACAATTTGCTGAGCCCTGTCCTGGAGGACTGATCAATCAATCGGTGTATTTAGGCTCCACTATGCGGAAGAGCAGCAGGAACATGTCATTAGCACCTGGGGTGAGTTTGTGTATTTGGGGACTCTTCATTGACACAGAATGTTAAGCTTTGTGTCCTTCTAAGGGCACAATGTTAAATGATAAGCCAGGACATGGCAAAACCATAAAAATTTATCTTCCATAAAGGAGCACTGGCAGGTAATTCTTTCTATTTCATTGTGAAAAGTGAAAGTGAAAGTCGTTCAATCGTGTCCACTCTTTGTAACCCCATGGACAGTTCCATGGACTTCTCTGGTCCAGAGTACTAGAGTGGTAGCCTTTTCCTTCTCTGGAGGATCTTGCCAACCCAGGAATCGAACCCAGGTCTCCCACGTTGCAGGTACATTCTTTACCAGCTGAGCCACAAGGGAAGCACAAGAATACTGGAGTGGTTACTGATGTCTATAGTTGCGTGATAAAGACTGATCAGAAACAGCTGAAAGTTTCAGCCAGAGTCTGGGAAGCATGACTGTTCTTCCTGCTGTCTTGGCCTTATGAGAGTACTGAGAAGTGAAAGTGACCATCTTGTTACTATGATCATGTTGGTTACTGACAAGCAGCACAGAAGGCTTATGAGAATGAATGAGATAATGTCTGTCAAGAGCTTTGAGCTCTTTAGAAGAAATTTTCTTTGTAATTAGAAAGTAATGCTGCATTATTACAGTTATTATGATTATCATCATTATTAAAGGTAGAGCCAGAAGACAGGGCCCCTCCAATGGGAAAAGTCATGAATAAAGCCCAGTAACTCATAAAGGAAGTGGTTCATACATCAGTTATGAGCTTCCAGTTTGTAATTACAGTGTACTGGGTGGTTTTACATGTACCAGTTTGTTATTCATCCAGAACAACCTTTACATGTATAATAGCTCCCAATACACAGCAAACATAAATGAAACAGACGAAAGCTCTGTTTGCAAATTTGAAATTCAGTTACCTATTAAGGACTCTCTTTAAATTTACACAAAAACACGGTAAAATGTGTCAATGAGAAACTTGGGTTAAGATAAAAAAAATATAAGTATGACTCTTACATGTGTGGACACGAGGATAACAAAAGGAACCATATATTCACTTCACTCTCCCATTATATTACACATTTATAAAGCCTTTACTTAAGTACTACTGATGCCAAAATGTAAGAGTTCAATTTTACTCTCTTTGGTTCTGAAATGCTCTTTTATTTTGCCACATCTCAGGTCCCACAGAGAGGAAGGAATGAAAACAAAGGGTAAAGAGTAATCAAAAAGTCACCCTGAGGGGTTTAGAGCATGCCTGTTTGCCAGTCCTTGATCCAAATCCAGATGGCCATTGGGACACTAGGGGATTTGTCCAGCAGCCAGCCCGTGCCCTTCTGTTGATACAGTTGTGCTCTTTAAACTCTGCTATAAGCACATTCTGAACATGGAGTTTAAGCTGTGGTTTAACTCAGAGATCTGAAGCTGGGAGACAAGCCACATTGCTAAGAACATCAGGCACTATTGTCTCCCTGCTGCCTGGACAGGGTGTTTTAGATTCAATTCCGTTCAGTCGCTCAGTCATGTTTGACTCTTTGCGATCCCATGAACTGCAGCACTCCAGGCTTCCCTGTCCAGCACCAATTCCCGAAGCTTGCTCAAACTCATGTCCATTGAGTTGGTGATGCCATCCAACCATCTCATCCTCTATTGTCCCCTTCTCCTCCTGCCTTCGATCTTTCCCAGCATCAGGGTCTTCTCCAATGAGTCAGTTCTTCGCATCATGTGGCCAAAGTATTGGAGCTTCAGATTCAGCATCAGTCCTTCCAATGATTATTCAGGACTGATTTCCTTTAGGATGGACTGGTTGGATCTCCTTGCAGTCCAAGGGACTCTCAAGAGTCTTCTCCAACACCACAGTTCAAAAGCATTCTTCAGCACTCAGCTTTCTTTATGGTCCAACTCTCACATCCATACATGACTACTGGAAAAACCATAGCTTTTTCTATGGTGTAATAGACCTTCTTTATGTGGAAAGAGCTGGTTATTTACCACCTTGACACTCTGAGTGACCAGTCTGAGTTCCTGTAACTTGACCTTTAACCCTATCCAGCACGCAGCTGTCCACATTTCCTTTTTAAGTTCATCATTCAGAATCCACAGATGGGAACCATGGTCTCTTACACGTAGTCACTGATAGAGGGATAGACATTGTTTAAGCGTAGTTAAAGGGTGCAAAACATGCCATCTCAAAATATGCCACTCTGGTGCAAGGCTTACTTTTAGCTAAAGAAATTAAAAAGCAGCAGATACACGATGGGTACTCTAAGGAGAAGGAAGTAAAACCCCACATGGGAGATAAACATCCTATGCCAGGAGGGCAGTAACATTCTTATCACCAAAAATGGGAAGTGGTAGTAGAAAAAAATATGTACGAACAAGCCTTGTTAAACTAGCCCTTATCTTCCCAGTTACTTTTCTACCATTAACTGTCCTAACCCAAGCCCCTTTGCTTTGTCATGTTTTTATGGTTTACTTCTCTGTCCAATTCAGTATACAAACACTCAACTCTAACTTGGTCTTTGGGCCTTCATTTCCTTAAGAGGGCTCTCATGTCATGTAAAACTTATATTAAAAAAATGTGTATGCTTTTCTCCTATTAACCTATCTTTTGTAGCAGGAGTCCTAGCTAAGAATTTGTCAGGGTAGAAGGAAAGGTTAGTTTTATTCCCCTACACTGTTCTAGCAAACATTTTCTCAAAGGCTAATTAAAAAAAAAAAATTAATGAGTCTCATTCTTTTCCATTCAAAACAAACCTATTTATTAAATCCTGGAAGAAAAGAAGTTTATATATATTCTACAAATTATATTACTGACCTTATTTAATAAGTGAAAGTCAATGAAAAAATTGGCAGAGCCTTTTAAACAATAAAATGTTAAAAAGCCAAGTATGTTTGAGGAGGAATCAGAAATTACATTTTAATCTTTCAACCCTTATATTTGTAAAGTGCCTTAGAGTTCACAAATGATGGCCACATGTCCACTCTCATTTAATATTTGCAGCGCATGAGGTCTATATTATTGTCATTTCTATTTTTCCCCTAAAGGAACCAAGGTTCAGAGAGGCACACTGATCTATGTGAGATCATATATCCATTTAATGTCAAAGCCATGAAGAGAAATATTTTGTTCCAATATCAAGTTCCTATATTGAGAATTATGTTAGGATAGTTTGGCTATCCTAACAAAGGAGTTTGGCTCCTATAACAAAACCCCAAGCAAGACAGAAGTTTATTCCTTTCTAATTCAATTGTCTTTAAGTTTCTGGGCACAAGCAGTCCCAGGCTGATAGAATAGTTCCACCATGCCTAGGACCCAGGCTCCATCTTCTTGTTGGTCCTCAGCTCGTGGCTTCCATCTCACAGTCTAATTCAATCATTTTGTTCCCATTATCACATCTTAATTGCAGCCAGCAGGAAGGGGAAAAGGAAGGGAGGAAGGGTTCTCTGGTTCACTCTAGCAGCACAGTCTGAAAGTTGTGAACTTCGTTCCTGCTCCCATTAGCCACAACTTGAAAACACCTAATGGTGAGCAGCTTTGCACACAACAAAACCAGGGCATTCTGTTAACAAAGGACAAAGTATGAAATGCATATCAGGGGACAACTAGCAAGCTTTGTTATTTTGAGTACCTATTGTGTTATGAACTATTTAAGATTCTGGGATAAAGAAAGGAGAAATCTATGGTTATTGCCTGTCAATTTAAGCCAGTCTTAGCTTTTTTCCCCCTCTGACTAAAAGATTTCTCTCATCCCTAGCTAGGCAGGACAGTTTGAACCAGGCAGTCAATAATGGGGATAATGGTGCCCAAGATCCACATCTTAATCTCAAGAATCCGTGAATGTCACCTAATATGGCAAAAGGGACTTTGCAGATGTGATTAAATGGAAGATTTTGAAATGGGTAGATTATTCTAAATTGCCTGGGTGGGCTCATGTAACCAGAAGTGTCCTTATAAAAGAGAGGCAGGAGATCAAAGTTAGCAAGAGAAGGCAGTGTGACTACAGAAGGAGAGATTGTAGTGATGTTCCACAAGCCAAGGAATGATGATAGTCTTTAGAAGCTGATAGAGCCATGGAATTGATTCTCCTTGGACTCTGTAAGGAATCAGACTTGCCAACATTTTGATTTTAGTCTTTTAAGACTTATTTTTAACTTCTGACCTTCAGAATTGTAAGAGAAAAAGTTTGTAACTTTTTTAAGCCTCTAAGTTTGTGACAATCTGTTACAACAGGAGTAGGAAATAAATACACCAGGTGAATGTCAGCCCAGATGCAATTAACTTCTCATAAGAGCCAGATGCCAGGACTCAACTCTGTATGGTTGAACACCCCTGGCACCACCTTCCTTATAAATGACATGGAACACTTGGGAGCCTTTTCTCTCTTGAATTCTTTTGCTTTGACATTGGGAATAATGATCATAAGTCTTATATAAAACTGCAGGCCATCATGGCCTGGCAATCACTGTCCATTCATCCTTTGTTTAAACCATCTATGGAGTTCTGCTTTTTGCATTCCAATCATTTTGTAGTAAAAATACAAGGATCATTATAAAGCTGCACTGTCTGTGTGTACCTTGCTTTCAGAGATAGGTGATTCATTTTTGGCAAGGAGATCCAACCGGTCCATCCTAAAGGAGTTCAGTCCTGGGTGTTCATTGGAAGGACTGATGTTGAAGCTGAAACTCCAATACTTTGGCCGCCTCATGTGAAGAGTTGGCTCATTGGATAAGACTCTGATACTGGGAAGGATTGCAGACAGGAGGAGAAGGGGATGACAGAGGATGAGATGTCTGGATGGCATCATCGACTCGATGGACGTGAGTTTGGGTAAACTCCAGCAGTTGGTGATGGACAGGGAGGCCTGGTGTGCTGCAATTCATGGGGTCGCAAAGAGTTGGACATGACTGAGTGACTGAACTGAACTGAACTGAACTGAACTCATATACTCTCAAAAAAAGAAAAAACTTGGAGAAACTTAGAGGAATATAAGTGATTAGAAAAGTATGACCCACAGTAAACTAGTTGTCAGTACTACATTGAATTGCTGTGATCTTTGGCCACTGTCACAAGGAACAGTCTTGCTGCTGTCCTCCTCCTTCTCACTTGAAAACACTGCATGATGAGTCAAGAATAGCCACAGGCTCCATCGGAAACAGAGGCAAATGAATGGGGCATGGCTCGAATATGTCTAATGTGAATTGCTTAGGGCTGAATGGAATCATGCCCTAAACTTAAGCACAAGGCACTGGATAAACACAGCACCTGAACCAAAAAATTGAGAATGAATTTGTCCTTATGGAGAGAAGCCAGAATCAGATGCTTCATATGTGGATGCTAGTCAGCTCTTCTTCACTGTCAATTCTTAGGAAAAGAGAGGATATAAAAGATATGTGTATAGTAGCAGGTATTTAAGAGAATACTCTTAAATATGTTGAGGCTGGATTTGGTTCAGGATGAATAAATTCTAATGACAAATATTTCTCTTATGTTTTGGAATGAACAAAGCATTTTTGTAGGTATTGATCATGTGTCATTATTGCTATCACTCTGTGATCTTATTATTAACCTTCTGGTTACAGATAAGAACCTGAGATGCTGGTAGCTCATCTAAGTCTTACTTAATTTTGACAGACCTGAACTCAAGTCTTCAAACTCTGGGTCTGGGTTCTTTCCACTGAAACATGAGGCCTCTGTAGTGACTCTGAATGTGCTGCACTGGTAAAGGCATTTTAGTGCACTGTGAGAACTGCAGAATTGCACAGGATTTGGGGATTATTTTAGCTCTGCATGTGCGTGTCAGGGTAGAGCTAAGGAGTATGTTTGGATCAGCTGTTCTCAGACATGTTATCAATGTGAGGGCAATGCTGACTGTACACAATTTTTCTAATTGTCTTTCTCCCTTGACTCCAGTGCATCCCTTATATACATCAGAGGCTATAGGGCTTTCCCAAGAACCTTTGATGACAGTTGTTGTTTATATGTTTAACAGTGACCCTAGAAGTCAAGTATATCCCTGTGTTACATAACCAGCATGTCCAAGGTTTCTTGAAGCTGTGCTGTTGTTGTTTACCTCCATTTTCTCAGTGTTCCTCCTTCTCACTGTCTAGGCCTTGCAGGGTGGCCTGGCCAGCAGCCCTGCCCAGAGGACTCACCTTATTCCAGGCACTTCAGAGTCTCAATGAATATCTGCTGAGGGAATGAATGGGGTGAGATTTACATGAATGCCTTCAACTTTGATGCTCTGAGTCCCTCGACTAAAAGACAGTCTAGTCTTTTCTCACAGTGACTCTTCCCAAATATTTTTGTCAATCTCTTGTGATCCTTATATCTGCTTGTGAATCCATCTTCATAATTTGTGCTTCCTGCCATTGTACTAAAACCCAGATGCTCACTCACAAGCTGAACTCCACATCTGATAATTGCTTTGTTGGTTCTGAGTGAAATTTACTTATTTTTGCACTGTCTTGATTCTCATAGTTTGTGCCAGCCAGTGAGAGAGTGGGCATATCTTCTTTCTGTGTTATGATTAGCAAGATGTGTCCATAGGGCTCCAAAGTGTTACTGACCTTCCATTTCATGTAAAAACTGTCAGCATGATTGGGTCAAGATGAGTTCCAGTATCTGGAGTCATTCATGTTCCATGATGCATAGGTTTTGTTATTTAAGGTCATCATGCTGGTATCTTTCCTGAATATGTTGGAAAATAATAAGTAGTCCTCACAACTATACAAAAACTTAGGTTTGATACCATGAATGGTCTAAGTATGACTATAACTTAAAGATATATGCAGTTTCAGAGGTGTTGTTAAGAAAATTCTCTAGGATATTTCCTGGTGCTGTACCTCACAGTCTGTTCACATAGATGAGATCCTTTGCTGGGTGCTGGTGTTAGCTCTTTACACAGGGTAGACACTGGAATGTCATCTTACACCCACACCATAGTTTTCTGTGTGGTAGCCTTATATCTCCATGTATGTTGTCAACTCTTCTGAGGATCTAATATCTTGTTTTTCTGTTTTCCCAATATCTGAATATACAGGAGCTGATCATTAAACACTAGATACTATTTGATTCATACATTTGCATATTATGATCAGGAAGCTCTAGCAAATGAACCTGCAGTTGTTAACCTGCTTCGGCTACATTCACACCCATCATTTAAGGACATTACATACGTGACATTTTTAGCTGTGTTAAACTAATCAACTGAATCATGAGCCAGATTGGAAGAGAAAAGAATGCAGCTGAAAATATCTTGTTTATCAACCCTTGGGAAAGGCTAGAATCATGACTGAACATATTGACTCTGCTTTGCCTTCCTCTCACTATAGGCCGAGTCTCTTCTCATCCTTGTTGATTAATTCTATATTTCTCCATTTCAGATGACAACCAGTCTCTATGTCCATCCATATTATCCCTGACCAAAGTCTTACCAGATTTGAGGGAAACAAGACTCTAAGAAACTTGTTCAGCTTATTTTTCTTTCATACACACAGCTTCTGTTCTTCACACAGGTGAGACCAGTATCACTCACAGTCAGCCGTGGGCACCGGGCTGCTCCTCACCAACCTGTCATGTTATATGCTTTCATCTTTCCATCATCAATCTGTCTCCTTTTTCATTTTAAATGGACTTTATTTTTAAAATGACATACTTACAAAAAAGTGCGCAGATCTTAAATGTAAACTTTGATGGATTTTCAGAAAGTGAGTACATCCATTTAACCCACGTGTGGGTCAAGCAAGACTGTTATCAGCACATATGAATCACTCAAGCTAATCATTATCCATCTCTAAAGATAATCGTATCTCACCATCCTGGCATCTTGCACCATAGATAAATTCTTGTATTTTAAGACTTTGTATATATAAATGGAATTATAAAGTAAGTATTTTGTGTGTCTGTCCTCTTTTGCTCAAAATTATGTTGTGAGATGGGTCTGTGTTGTTGCATGCAACAATAACTTGTTCATTATCATGTTATATAGTATTCCACTGAATATATCTGTTACAATTCATTTTTTTCATTCTATTCTATCCACTTGAAACTATAATTCATTTATTCCTGTTCTCCTCTAAACACATTCATGTATGTCTATTAAACATATGCAGTCATGTGTTGGGTATATAACTAGGAGCAGAATTACTGTGTCTTGAGATTGTCAAAGGGCTTCCCTGGAGGCTCAGCTAGTAAAGAATCCGTCTGCAATGCAGGAGACCCCCGGTTCAATTCCTGAGTTGGGAAGATCCCCTGGAGAAGAGATAGGCTACCCACTCTAGTATTCTCAGACTTCCCTGGTAGCTCAGATGGTAAAGAATCTGCCTGCAATGCAGGAGACCTGGGTTCGATCGCTGGGTTTGGGAGATCCCCGGGAGGAGGGCATGCAATGCACTCCAGTATTCTTGCCTGGAGAATTCCATGGATAGAGGAGCATGGCAGGCTACAGTCCATGGGGTCGCAAACAGTCAGACATGACTAAGCAACAGCACAGCATAGCACAGGATTGTCAAAAGAAGACTTATAGATTTGAAGAAGAAAAGAAGTTTATTTGCAAAGTGATTTAAAAAATTCAGACTTCAAAAGACTCATGAAAACCAAAAACCAAGAGGTTAGTTGAGTGGGAAAAAAACCCTCAAGATTTCTGAGTTCACATTAGTTGATTCATCTATTCATGGTGGGATAGTTCACCTTTCTGACATGATTACCATATCCACAAATGTCATGACCTGTTTTTAGATATCAGCATTGCAAAAGTCAGAGATAGTGTTGTTTTTGCAGGGCAGACAAGGCTTACAGAAAATGTTCAAGGTGTTGTTTAATTGGAGTCTCAGAATTGCACAGGTAGGCCTATTACATTTGCAGTGTCTGGGTGCAAAGTATATCATCATCTCTGTGTAAGTGACACATGTTCAGTTCAGTTCAGTCGCTCAGTCGTGTCCAACTCTTTGTGACCTCATGAACTGCAGCATGCCAGACCTCCCTGTCCATCACCAACTCCTGGAGTTCACCCAAACTCATCTCCATTGAGTTGGTGATGCCATCCAACCATATCATCCTCTGTCATCCCCTTCTCCTCTTGCACTCAATCTTTCCCAGCATCAGGATCTTTTCAAACGAGTCAGCTCTTCGTATCAGGTGGCCAAAGTATTGGAGTTTCAGCTTCAACATCAGTCCTTCCAATGAACACCCAGGACTGATCTCCTTTAGGATGGGCTGAGTGGATCTCCTTGCAGTCCAAGGGACTCTCAAGGGTCTCCTCCAACACCACAGTTCAAAAGCATCAATTCTTCGGCGCTCAGCTTTCTTTATAGTCCAACTCTCACATCTATACATGACCACTGGAAAAACCATGGCCTTGACTAAATAGACCTTTGTTGACAAAGTAATGTCTCTGCTTTTTAAGATGCTATCTAGGTTGGTCATAACTTTCCTTCCAAGGAGTAAGTATCTTTTAAGTTCATGGCTGCAATCACCATCAGCAGTGATTTTGGAGCCCACCAAAATACAGTCAGCCACTGTTTCCACTGTTTCCCCATCTATTTGCCATGAAATGATGGGACCAGATGCCATGATCTTAGTTTTCTGAATGTTGAGCTTTAAGCCAACTTTTTCACTCTCTTCTTTTACTTTCATCAAGAGGCTCTTTAGTTCTTCTTCACTTTCTGCCATAAGGGTGGTGTCATCTGCATATCTGAGGTTATTGATATTTCTCCCAGCAATCTTGATTCCAGCTTCTGCTTCATCCAGCCCAGCGTTTCTCATGATGTATTCTGCATATAAGTTAAATAAGCAGGGTGACAATAAACAGCCTTGATGTACTCCTTTTCCTATTTGGAATTAGTCTGCTGTTCCATGTCCAGTTCTAACTGTTGCTTCCTGACCTGCATGCAGGTTTCTCAAGAGGCAGGTCAGATGGTCTGGTATTTCCATCTCTTTCAGAATTTTCCACAGTTTGTGGTGATCCACACAGTCAAAGGCTTTGGCATAGTCAATAAAGCAGAAATAGATGTTTTTCTGGAACTCTCTTGCTTTTTCAATGATCCAGCGGATGTTGGCAATTTGATCTCTAGTTCCTCTGCTTTTTCTAAAACCAGCTTGAACATCTGGAAGTTCACAGTTCACGTATTGCTGAAGCCTGGCTTGGAGAATTTTGAGCATTACTTTACTAGCACGTGAGATGAGTGCAATTGTGTGGTAGTTTGAGCATTCTTTAGCATTGCCTTTCTTTGGGATTGGAATGAAAACTGACCTTTTCCAGTCCCGTGGCCACTGCTGAGTTTTCCAAATTTGCTGACACATGTACTTATTCATTATGATAACAGGACAAATGGTTAGTTATGCTTTTAAAGAAATGTACGTATTCAGGTTCAGGTGATACTGCCAAATAGTTTTTGAGAGTGATTGTATCAATTTACATTTCCACCAAAAGTGTACATTAATTTCAGTTGCTCTACACTATTACTACTCTAGATGTTGTTTGTATTTATTGCAGATAAGGTGTGCATTCCTCTGCTTTCCTGTGGCCACTTGGTAATCTTTCGTTTAGTGACATTCAGTCTCACCCATCTTTATGCTGGATTGTTTGCTTTTAGTTGTTATTTTTTTAGAGTCCTTTGGGCTTCCTGATGGCTCAGATGGTAAAGAATCTGCCCTCAACGCAGGAGATACAGGTTCGATCCCTGGGTCAGGAAGATCCCCTGGAGAAGGAAATGGCAACTCACTCCAGTATTCTTTCCTGGAGAATCCCAATGGACATAGAAGCCTGGCAGGCTATAGTCCATGAGGCTGCAAAGAGTAGGACACAGCTGAATGACTCACACACAAGAGTCCTTTATGATATGGATATGAATTCTTTGTCTGATATATGTAGTACAAATAATCTCTTCCACTCTGGCTTGCCTTTCCTTTTCCTTCCCTTAACAGTGTCTTTTGATGACCAAAAGTTTTTAATTTTAATGTAATCCAATTTATTCATTTTTTCCTTTTATGGTTAGTGTTTTTCTGTCCTGTTTAAGAAATGTTTGCCTATTCCAGGGTCATGACATATGCTCCTAAGTTTTCTCCTAAAAGCTTTATTTTTTTACCTTTCACATTTAGATCTACAATCTAACTAAAATTGAATTTTGTCAATGGTGTAAGATAAAAGGTTCAGCATTCATTTCCAAATGGATATCAAATTGACCCAGCACCATTTATTGAAAAAAGTAATTGTCATCCTTTCCCCATTACACTGTAGTGTCATCTTTGTCAAACATCAGGTGACCCCATGTGTTTGAATCTGTTTCTGAATTGTAGTCTGTTCATAGGTTTATAGTCTATTTTTGCAGTCTGTCTGGAGTGAGTTGCCATTTCCTTCTCCAGGGGATCTTCCTGACCGAGGGATCGAACCTCGATCTCCTGCATTGTGGGCAGATTCTTTACCATCTGAGCCATCAGGAAGCCCAAAGGACTCTTAAAAAATAACAACTAAAAGCAAACAATCCAGCATAAAGATGCGTAAGACTGAATGACACTAAATGAAAGATAACTAAGTGGGCAATACCAACTTATTAGTCAGTACTGCATCTGGTAGTTTAGATTTTCAAGTTATGTTCTTCTTCAAGATTGCATTGGCTATTCTAAACCCTTCACATTCTGCACACATTTTAGAATCAGCTTTTTTTTTTTTTAATTTTTATTTATTTGGCTGTACCAGGGCTTGGTTGTACCACAAGGGATCTTTGATCTTCATAGCGGCATGTGAACACTTAGTTGTGGCATGTGGGATGTAGTTCCCTGACCAGGGATCAAACCCAGGCTCCCTACAGTGGGAGTACAGAGTCTTAGCCACTGGACCACCAGGGAAGTCCCCTAGAATCAGCTTTTCAAATTACACACATAGACACACACATATATGCACACATACACACACACCGTGGCTGTGATAGCTGTTGAGATTGCATTGATTTTATAGATAAAATTTTTAGAATTTTTATATCATTATACTCTTCAGTTTTCTAATCCATCAAATGGTATTTGTTTCCTTTTAGGTAGTCTTTAAATGATCTTAATAATCTTTTGTAGTATTTAGTATAGAACTTTTAAATATCTTTTGCTTTTCTACCAAGCTCTTGATATATTTTATTCTTTTGTAGGTGAATGGTTTTTAGTATTTTAGTTTCCTTGTTTTTGTGGTTGGTGTACAGAAATATAATTGACTTTTGTTTGCATCTCAATGACATACCTTTTTTAATCTTTTCTGTGTCCTTATATTTAAGCCAAATCCTTGTAAGAAATCTATTGTTGTATTTTTAAAACCCAGTCTGACAATCTGTGTGTGTGTTTGTGTGTGTGTGTGTGTGTGTGTGTGTGTGTGTGTGTGTGTGTGTGTGATGGAGTTCTGAATCTTGCTTACTTTTGCCTGAACAACATTTCAGTACAGTACGTAAACATACATAATTTTTTGATACAACTATAAGTTAAGTAGAGATAATAATGGTACCTACTCTATAGGGGTTTTGTGAGAAATAAATTGCTAATTTTTAAAAACTTAGAGTATAGTTAATATTTAATAAGCTAGCAGTTATAATTTTTATTACAGATATATAATTCTCCCTAAATCTTTGCTGTTTCAAATAACCAGCCATGAATATCCCTGTGCTATTTGTAATATCATACTGTTATCGCTACACTGTTCCACAGCTCTGTTATTACATGTACATGTTTACAATTTACATATATAATTGCAATTTTTTTCTTTCTCCTATAAAATGTATCACTTTTCTGAATTAGCCTAGAAAACTTCTATTTATATTAACAATGTCAAAAATTTCTTGGTACTTACAAGCCACTCTCTGATTAGCTTATGTATAATAAAATCAATCTGTTAATCATTTACTGAACACTTATACATATCAGGCACCATAGAAAGGTTGTATCACATAAGTAGTAAATGTTGTCCAAGAATCAAGTGTAGTTTGGTTTGAATTCAAAGCCTATGGTCTTAAACATTATGTTATGATTCTTCTAAGAGCAAATCTTTCTCATTTTATTCTTGCTGCAAGGGAAGATGGAAAAGTTAAGTGGCGTGCACAAAGTCACAGAAGAGATGGCTTTCTAATCTTCAAGATTTAATTTTAAACTTTTTTTTATTTGGAGTTTAGTTATTTTATAATGTTGTGTTAATTTCTGTCTACAGCAAAGTGGATCAGTTACACATATACATATATTCTCTCACCACAGAGCATTCAGTGCTGTTCCCTGTGCTATACAGTAGGTTCTCATTAGTCATATATTTTATACATAGTAGGACTTTCGTGGTGGCTCAGTCAGTAAAGAATCTGCCTGCAGTGCAGGAGACCCGGGTTCATTCCCTGGGTTGGGAAGACCCCTAGAGAAAGAAATGGCAACCCACTCCAGTATTCTTGCCTGGAAAATCCCATGGACAGAGGAGCCTAGGGGGATACAGTCCATGGGATTGCAAGAGTTGGACACAACTTAGCAAGTCAACTACCACCAATGAATCCCAGTCTCCCATTTCATCCCACCATACCCTTCCCTCTTTAGTGTCCATATATTTGTTCTCTATGTCTATGTCTCTATTTCTGCTTTGTGAATAGGTCCATCTATGCCATTTTTCTAGATTTCACATGTATGCATTAATATATGATATTTGTTTTTCTAATTCTGACTTACTTCACTCTGTATGATAGTCTCCATCCACATCTATGCATAATTTTGAACTTTTTGTCAGCAGTAACTATGCCTCTGACCTTCTTTCTACCTCCAAACCATAGACATGGAGAAAACTCAATAAATGCCAACTCCCTGACTGACTAACTTATCTGACTACACAGGTTCTGCAGGACTATATGTGTAGACAGCTCACATGTTATCCTTGAGCAAATACCTTGACATTTCTGGTATCTTTTAGTTTCTCAACAATAAAGAACAAATCTGTGCCTGTGTTTATAAGTTAGAATGAAAAAATAATATACATTTCCTATGAATAAATCAGTTCATTAAATAAGAAGTCGCATGACAACATACCTCTAGCTGCTACTCACTTACATAACTGAGGGTTTGCCTTCACCTAATAATGATCTAGTCTCTCTTGATAATCCTTCATATTCATTTCCATTGATAGGACAAAGCAGGGTTTCTTTGTTTTATATCCAGGTTGTCATCTCTGTTGGACAATCTGTTCTCCAATAACCTGCTCAGTCAGAAGTCTGAAGTAACTTAATTTGTTAATAACAAAAATCTTCCTCTTTCTCTTTTTCTGAATTTGTAGGGTTCCCCATTCTTATGACATAAACCTACTCACCATCACCAAATGCCTTTTAACATTTTGAGATATAGCATTTGCCTTCAAATAAGCTTTTTTAATCAGGTCAGGAGGCATTATGCATTGCACATGGAGCTGAAAAATAACATTCACCAGCTTCATGAAGCCTTGGCTATTGCATTATAAATTCCTGCAGTAGAAGAGGATGGTAACAGTAATGTCAAGTCCCACCCATTCTTTACCATCTAGAGAACACTTCATGTTTCTTGCTTGCTTATAATTATATTTTTAATTGTTGTGTCACTCAAATACAGCAATTATTGATTTGGTATAAAAATATTTCATTATTCTGGAATACTTTTTCTATTTCAGAAGCATCCACAAAGATTGCTAACTTTTCTCTTAAGGAGAAATAGAGTGAAATTTCAATGGAGGTATTATTTGACACAAGTGTGTTATTCCTCCTTTATAGCTTTCCATTAAAAAAAAAGAGAATCATGCCCTTTTTCATCCAACACAGTTCTGATAGGTAGAAGTAAAAGTCTTTGCTCATCATTAAGAATCGATCTATCACTTTTTAGAAGTAAATGAATGGTTACACTTACATTAAAGAGCAGAGCTTTATTATTAGACTAACTACTCAATTCAAACTTCCTTGATTCAGGTATTTAACTCATAATCTGATGAAGTGAAAGAACACTGGAATGAAAGGTAAATGCCTGAGATCAAGACTTGACTTTTACTGTCAACTTGGTGTTGACTTTGGGAAGTTACTCAATCTCTTTCTGCATCCTCACCTGTAAAGTGAAAGAATTAAAATACTGAAGTCCCTTCTAGTTGTTAGAGTGCATACACTATTCATAATAAAGAAGTAATTCCTACAAAATCTTAGAGTTTAGATTTCTGTCTTTTAAATGTTTGATTGTTCTGTAACCTCAGAAAGTAATTGTATAACTGATATCCCACTAACTGTTGCCGTTACCAGGATTAAAAAGTATAACATGTTTGTTTTACCAAAGCAGTTCTACTGTGGTACTTGTTAAATTCTTGCCTTTAAGCTAATAAGTTATATTTTCCATTTAAACCTTAACAATGTATATGTAATCAAGAGTCATTAAGCATTCACTCAGCAAACACAAGTTTAGGTGTTTGTTGAAAAAAATAGATCTGTAAAATCAATTTGATCCAAATTTTAAAATCAAGCATGAATTATCTGTTTATCATCTATTTACCTACATATTGTATTGTGCTTGTATATTCAAGTTTTGTTGTATTTTAATGAAGATTATAGACACTTTTGTCCTTTGATTTACCCAACACTTGAGATAAAATTGATTCCATTGTTATTTTCTTCGCGGGTCCATCCTTTCCACTGTGGTAGTAGAGAGAATAGGATCATCAAGGAACCTAAGTGCCGTCTCAGCAATTCACTAACCAAAGGCAATTTACTTATAACCCAACTGACTGAATTATCAAGAGAGTGAATAAGATAAATGAATGCATTTTGCAAAGTGTAAAGTGCTAAACAAATGCAAAATAGCATAATACTGACTGTAAATTCCTCACTCAAGCTATTAATTCTTTCACACACACTCAGCAGATATTTTGCGTACCTGGTACATGGCAGGCACTGTTCTGAGCATTGGCAATCAGCAGTCAAAAGGCAGACAAGGAAAGTCTAAGAAACTGTCACAGCAGAAAGGAGCCCAAGTAAACTTAATTAATAAATGTAACATATTATTACATTTATTGGATGGGATGGGATTCTGTAAAAGGATATTAGATGAAAATTAAGGAAGTCTGAATAAATAATAAACTTTAGTTGATAGCAGTATGCCAATATGGGTTCATTAATTACAACAAATGTATTGTACTACTATCAGCTCAGTCGTGTCTGACCCTTTGTGACCCCATGGACTGCAGGATGACAGGCTTCCCTGTCCATTACCAACTCCAAGAGCATGCTCAAACTCATGTCTATTGAGTTGGTGATGCCATCCAACCATCTCATCCTCTGTTGTCCCCTCCTCCTCCTGCCTTCAATCTTTCCCAACATCAGGGTCTTTTCCAATGAGTCAGTTCTTCACATCATGTGGCCAAAGCATTGGAGCTTCAGCAAAGACTCTAAGGCAGGGACCAACTTCAAATGTTTGAGAAACAGAAATAATTTGTGAGGTCGGTGTGTCACGAGCACTGGCAAAGGCAGGGTGTGAAAAGTTCAGAGAAGGAAGGCTTGAGTTCTCCAGAAAGCTACAGAATGTACTAGAGTACATTTTTTGCTGCAGGGCAGCATGTGGATCTTAGCGCCCTGACTAGGGATCAAACCCATGTCCCCTTCCATGGAAGTGTGAAGTCTCAACCACTGGACCACCAGGGGCATGCACAGGAAAGACCCCTTGACTAGAATTTTGGAGTAGTATAGACTCAGGATGTTGTTCACAAGAAAAGGTGCTGCTACTCTGCCCTAAAAAGATTTAGAGTAAATCCTGGGGGCCAGCTGCTTTATACAGGTTAAATAAAAGCTTCATGACACCTACATGCTACTTCCTGAAGTCTTATTTTGGGGAAGCTGGGTTTCAAAGGAGAAAGCATAACCAACATGTTTTCATCATTAGCTAAAAGCTAGTTTCATTTGTGCAAGTACACCAGAGAAGAAGCTTCAAAGTTCTGCACATCACCCACATCACCCACTGGCTTCCAAAGACCCTTGAATCATCTGGTCCATCAACCACAATGGTGTCCTACTCCCTCCATCCCCTCACCCTGCCCAGCACAGAATTAAGCACATTTTCAGGAAAGGCAGGGGCTTCCCTGGTGGCTCAGATGTTAAGGAATCTGCCTGAAATGCAGAAAACCCGGGTTTGATCCCTGGATCGGGAAGATACCCTGGAGAAGGGAATGGCTACCCACTCCAGGATTCTTGCCTGAAGAATCCCATGGACAGAGGAGTCTGGTGGACTATAGTCCATGGGGTCACAAAGAGTCGGACACAATTTCACTTTTTCAAGAAAGGCAGTATAGCAGCAGCCTTTTGTTGTTGCCCTTGCCTCAGCTCCTTGCCCTAGCCTACGAGAACCAACACCCCAAACCCTGCCTTGGCCATCATGCAGATGCTTTTCACTTCTTTAAATCAAATTCCGATAATTCAACATCAAAGAGAAAAGGAAGTTGGAGAGAGTAGCAAGAGCACTACACTGGGAGTCAAGAGAACACAATTCAAGTTTAGATGCGGCCACTTTCAGATCCTTGATCTCAAAGTTCCAATACTTTGGCTACCTGATCGAATAGCCAACTCACTAGGAAAGACCCTGATGCTGCAAAAGACTGAGGGCAAATTCTCTGATGTGTGCAATTAGGACAGAAGTCTTGCCCTGCTGTTCTGATAAAGTGTGTTGGGAATCAAATAACTCTTATCTGTGGAAAGTGCTTTGTGAACCTAGGCTGCTGTATATAAATGGAAAAGGGGAGAAATGGAGTAGCTTCAACTGGTGTGTTTTAATTGACCGTTGATTATGGGAAGAACACTGAGGAAGCATGGTGGTGGAGTGGCAGTGTGAAAAATAAACCCTTTGCCCTTAAAGAGCCAGGAATTATACTAGAGTGGAGATCCATGCATTCAAGGGCCACCATACTACACAACTGTAGTGTGGCATTTACATTGTGGTCTAAGCATTTATTTGAAAGAACTAAGTAATAATGTAAGTTAACATCAATTAAAGAAGTAGTAGTAAGTACTGTTAGGAGCTCAGTGACTGGAGGCAATGAAAATAAAAGATAAATAGAAGGGATGGGGCTTCAGCCAGTTGGTAGAAGAGGAAACATTCTCATGGGGAAGAGACTAGAGACAAAAGACCTTTAGTAAAATTAAGGGTATAAAAATCATTGAGATGTGTTCATCAGGACTAAAAGAAAATGATGTGACTTTTTTTCTCTTTCCTTAAATTTCTGCTCAAAATATGGGAATAGTTTAGGGACTTAAATTGTTGTTGCTTTTGTTCATTCTCTAAGTCATGTTTGACTCTTTGCAACCTCCTGCAGCACACCAGGCTTCCCTGTCCTTCACTATCTCCCGGAGTTTATGCAAACTCAAGTCCATTGAGTCAGTGATGCCATCCAACCATGTCATCCTCTGTCACCCCGTTCTCCTATTGCACTCAGTCTTTTGCAGCATCAGGGTCTTTCCTAGTGAATCGGCTATTCGCATCAGGTGGCCAAAGTATTGGAGCTTCACCTTCAGCATCAGTCCTTCCAAAGCGTATTCAGAGTTGATTTTGTTTAGGATTGACTAGTTTGATCTCCTTGCTGCCCAAGCGACTCTCAAGAGTCTTCTCCAGCACCATAGTTTGAAAGTGTCAGTTCTTTGGCACTCAGCCTTCTTTATGGTCCAACTTTCACATCCATAAATGACTACTGGAAAAACCATAGCTTTGACTATACAGTAGACCTTTGTCAGCAAAGTGATATCTCTGCTTTTTAATACTCTGTTTAGGTTTGTCGTAGCTTTTCTTCCAAGGAGTGAGCGTCTTTTAATATTGTGGCACTCACCTTTTCTTTTTCAATTCAAGCACAGCTCTAAGTATCTGTGGGAAAGGCCAAGAGAAGAATAACATGCCAACACCTAAAATCTTTCCATTGGTCCTCACCCAGTGTTGAAGAGCAGACATAAATTTCTTTTAAAACCTGTGCACACACACATTTGGGGTCTTACATCCTTATGCCCATGAAAAGCATTTTGTTCATCAATAAAGTAATGACATTTAGGGCTTCTCTAGGTCTAACATTTCTTAACATGACATTAGAGTTGAATTAAATAATCTAGTTAAATTTTAATTAAATTTGTAATTCTCAAAATTAAATTTTCTTCTAAGCGTGTTACCTATATTTTAGTAAATAAATGAATGTAAAAGCTGTAAGTATTTCTGTAAAACTAGGTCAATCAAAGATAAATTTTTACTGTTGTCACTTTTTTCCTCTTTTTATTATATGACCTTTGATTTTTTTTTAAAAAAATGCCTTCCAGTTTTGTGGTTTATAATTTATTTTATTAATAACATCTGATTTGAAAATAGCAGTGTCCCATATGAATTTTACAGAGAAATCTGCTTTCTTTCATCACAGCTTCTCTGTGTTGGTAGGTTGGCTGGAAATTTTCCTTCTGATCAGTTTTGTATTACCCATTAGAGGAGAGGGAGATAGTGTGCACCAACCAGTATTCTGATGTTTTGAGGATAAAGATTTGGCAATGGAGTTTTGTCATCTCCTTTATCTTCCTCCTTGGAATTTTCTGCAAAAGCTGAAGCTGTGACTTTTATTCAACACCTGCATCTTTAACAACAGGAGCAGTATAATTACCTTTCTTGAATATTCTATAGAATTGTCAAACAGCAATTTTCTTTTAGAAGACAGGTTTTAAAATAATGTCGTTTACATACAAAGTTTAACATCTCAAGCTAAAATTCTAATTACAAGAATCTGAAATTTACTGCATGTTTATAATTTAGTCTTTATAAAATTGCTAAATTAGGCACCTTTAACATATATTATAAGGCAGAAAAAGTACATATAGTGAGGTAAAATTAAATATTTTGGAATTTCATGAATGTATGTTGATTTCTATTAATATAACTATATTAACACTACTTGGTATTTAATTGCATTTCTCTCGATTCAAGCTATTTGTGGAGAGAGGTGGCTTACAATGACATGACATCAATATCACTTAATGTCATCATTTCCTCATTGTTAATGAAAACTACCAATATTTTAAAAAGGACCGCCATTGTACCTATGTATAGGTACAATGTATATGGTACTATGTATAGGTACTATGTATAGATGGCATATTCAAGCAAGCTGAGATAATTCTTTCAATGGACACACTACATAGTAATGCCAATACTAAATATTAAGATTAGGATTTAGATAGTGTACTGCCATTTGATAAAAGTGACTCATGCCCAGACTGTATAAACACTTATCATTTTTGTCATCCTGATTTTATAATTTTTGAAGTGCAAATGGGATTGTCAACCATTGGGAGCAGCAGTACTTCAAAATTCTGCTACAATGTGAATGTTAAAGTGGAAAATTTAACATAGCATCACATTATTTCTTTTTGGTACAAGTTCTAAATTAATGTTATGAAATGTTATGAGCATACCATAAAACTACTGCTTATAAAAATTAAAGAGTATCTTTTATAATCTCTAAATTGTCACTCTGGCAATTCCTCTGTTGTCCCACATTATTCTCAGAATGTCTAGTCTGCTACATTTTCCTTGTGTGCTTCTGTTTAGGATCTCTGTTCTTTATGCCAGTATGTGTCCAAGGATTCTGCAAATCTTTTGTATCTTTCAGCCTGGACTCTAATGTACAACCTTCCCAGGCTCTTCCTCAAAAGCACACTCTGCCATTCTAAACACACACACACATAGACAGATTTAAAAAAGAATTTTAATAGAGTCTAACATTGTATTGTTTTGAATTTCTATCATGTCTAGATAACTAGTGTTTGTTCACAGTGTTACATTCTATAGAAATATAACTGTCATGTAAAATAATTTTTATTCTGTTTGTATCTTGGTCATATACAATATGATATTTGTGCCTGAAATCTTAAATATGCCAGTAGGAAGGATCAAAAAATCTGAAGTGCTGGAAATATATTCTTTGTGCTATGATACTCAGTTTAAATCTTGACATTTCCAGTTAGGAAAATAATATTTGAAAAAGGAAATGATACTAAAAATATTCCACCTATTCATGAACAATTCTCAATAGCCATATTTTATTACATAAGCATGTTGCAAACCCTGTTTCTCTCCTGTATTTCTAGGTCCTCTATAAAATATGCACATATGATAGTAGATATGTGTGTACATAGGTTGTGTATATTTCATATGCAAAAACCAGAAAGCAAGTAGTGTTTTCATTTCAACTTATATATGGACGTAATGTCACCAAAGCAACAAACAATTCTCTCTCTCTTTTTTTTTAACTTCGCCTTCTCAAGTCATTGCTTTATATTTTATAGGGTTTCTCCCATACTATCTTAACTGGATTAGAGAATAAGGACAAGTTTTCTCCATTACAAAATTCTCATTTAATCCTTATCCACACTTAATTTATCAAATTAAATCAGACAAGATTGATTCCGGGGCTTTTCAAGCTGGACATCGTGTGTAAAATCGGCAGACAACGGTTTGTAAAGGGTGCCCACCGTGACTTGTCATAGCATCTTGCCTCAGCCTCAGCTGCCCTCGCGTCGATCCAGGCGGGGTCAGGATGCTTCTTGGTGTTACACTGGGGGCTCTGCGGGGAAACAGAGCAGCTACACAGCCTCCAGCAGAGTTACTTATTACACCCGCGGCCCCCTTCACCTGCCCCAGCCATTCAAAATAACATCACACCATAAAATATTCATGAACCGCGCAGTGCTGCAGCCAGGGCTCGCTACTGCAGGTGGCTGTTACATCAGTAATTGCCCAATACTTCCCTCCACAGCGTAAAATTGTTTTCATTATGTGTCATGAACACAGAGCCAAGCAGAGCCCTCTTGAGTGGTTTCCCAAGGGCTGGAGGGAGGTGGTACTTAAACAGGCGCTTTTTGGCTTAGATTTCAAAAAAAAAAGGAGAAGCCAGTGAAAGCTCATCATTAACTCTCCTTCGAAGTGCAACAAAAAGCAGAAGCTCATGCAAAACTCCTATAAAGATTATCCTAAATGTCTCAGTTACGAGGAAGAGCTTTAGGGGCTTTAGCGGGACTTAGGATACTTCAAGCTGCTTCAGCAGAGAAGAGAATAACTTTCCACCTGACTGAAGTTCCCATGGAGTGCGGAGCTGGGGGATAAGCAGGTTTCAGCAATAAACTCCTGCATTGTGAGGCAATAATGCCCAGCCAGGTCTCCCCATTTTGATTCAAGGGTGTCTTTTTCTTTCCCCTCTGTGGAGGACTAATCACAGCTCCACTTTGTTTAATTGCAGCAAAGAGAGAAATGTGTTTAAGAAGTCATTCTGGACCCCTTTAAATGAATGCTGGGGTTCTTCAAGGACAACAAACAGGATGCATAATAAATAAGATTTAATTTTCAGATCAAAATAGGCCAAGTTAAAGATTTTTAGTGACTGATCTAGGAGAAATGCAGCTGAAAAGAGAATAGAAAGTCGGGGGGAGTAAGGTGGGGGGAGCAACAAGTGGGAGTAAAGTCTTGGTTTTCGTGTAGCACAAATATGTATGTTAATGGCAGGCAATGAACTGGAGATGAAGAGGCCTAAACACAGGCCCAGCTCTTCAGTACACATCAAAAGCCTTTACAAAAGGAGCAGTAAAAGAGGCAGCGATGGCGGAGCCTTCACTTTTGTACCCTGAATTAGTTCTGCAAGCAATGAAACTGATCTTTTCTCCTTGCCAGAAAAGTCTGCTGATTTTTGTGAGTGCTCATTAGCACAAGAGGCATTTGTGAAGATAATTGACTGACGCTGATACTGCTGGCTGTCACAACAGCGCCAGCCAGCAGTGTATGTGCATTTTAATAGTTGTATTTTTTTCTTTCTTAGACTTCATGGTTTCTAAAACATACCCGTCTTCCAATGGTTTACTCTTTTATCTGAAGATTTTTTAAATCTTTCCTTTGAAAACAGACAGCCAAACTGACTTTAAAAAATACTATGTCTCTGCGCAGTACCTGCTGTGTACACGTGTGCAGGCTTTAAAAGGTCTCAGCTATTAAACACATACAACTGGAAAGAGACCCAAAGTATTTGATCAGATGAACATTCAGGTAATAATGTATACCATAAGGATTCCTATAACACAAACTGTCATTCTGAAAGAATAATAAGTAAAATGATATTACACTATCATCACAAGTAACTACAATGACAATAAATTTTGAAGCTTTTTACAGTTTCCACTTTGGAGACATGTTCTCAAAATTAGAAAATTTCAAAAGAAGATACGGGAGCAGGGTAAGTGTTTTGGAAGTCCTAATTTGCAATGCTTTGACATGAGGCTCTTTTCTGTCAGATGGTACCATCAAGAATGGACTTCAAAGAATAAAACTGTAGATTTCAGGGGACAGTTGAGGCTATATGTTCATGGTGTCAAGAAATTCAACATCAAACATGACATGAACATTCCTTTTCAATGAGTTCTTGATGACAATTTACAACACATTGTAGAATCCTGTATTACTTAGTTGACACATGCCTTTCTCTTTTCTAAAGGAACTTCTGAGACATTTACTTTAATTATACATTTGACTGTTCTTTGTAGGGAATTTGTGTGTCATTGCAGCAAAACACAGATTTTACCATGTGTCTTGTCCCAAATGAATAGTAGTATGCTGTCTTCTGTAGTCTATACATATATTAAGCCATTCGTTTAAGGACTCCATACATTGAAAATTCTCAGAATACCATTTTTCTAAAACATTTCAGAAGCCTGCCTAGTTGTAACATTTCACATAAAGAGTGTTAACTTTGAGAGAGTGAGAAGTTATTTCCCCAAGTTAAGAATGACACAATGAGTTGAGTGAATGCAAGAGTCACTTCTACACTATAGTCACTTTAGAATGAAAATGAGCTGTCTGTTTTACCCTCCAGAGTGTATGTTCCTAGCAGCTCAGGTCACTGATAAGCCAGGTTTCTCTGAAAGGGCTCCAGAGGAGGGTAAATATGTTGGTTTTTTCACTGAATCTGCTCCTTGATATGTTCTTGATTTCTCAAAATGTAGCCATTGTGTCAGCATTTTCTGAAAAGTTAGCTATTGAATCCTTGATGTTTCACCTTAATGGGGTTATATATTTCACATCACAGACAGATACCAAGTTAAAGCATATCAGGGAAAGAATCAAAATTGTTTTGGCATTCTTTTCTGCCATTTGGCTTTCCTTTCATGGTAATCTGATAAGCAGGAAGCTGGCCATCCTTCCAAAGGTGAATGGTGGGATGTGCTATCATGGGGTGTGTTTGAGGGTTGGGACTCTTCCATTTCTGTGCTAAAGAATGCAAAGAGGAGATTTGAATGACACATGGACATTTTCTTTACCAAACTATCATATAAAATCATATTTGAGAAAAAAGTGCTTAGAGAATAATAATCCACATGTGATACAAAGAAGAAGCACTGTGTCCAAAAACACATAAGTAAGAAAAAGAAGAAAATATCCACTTTTTAGGTTATTATGCTTCCCTCTTCAGAGACACCAATGCTCAAATACGGAATTGAATCTGCCGGCAATGCAGGAGAAGCATGTTCTATCCCTGGGTTGGGAAGATCCCCTGGAAAAGGAAATGACAACCCACTCCAGTATTCTTACCTGGGAAATCCCATGGACAGAGAAGCCTAGTGGGCTCCAATCCATGAGGTCGCAAAAGAGTTGGACATGACCTAGCGATTAAACAGCAATAATGGGTATAATGTCTTTAATGATAATTAGATTTCTTTCAAATACCAAGAACTGGTTTCTCTTCAGATTGCATAAATTTTTCACCTCTTTCAAATGCCAAATGTTGGAACAAAAGGTAACAGAATTGCAATTAAAAACCACATAGCATGAATGTTGCCTAGTCTTTAGTGGAAACTATTTTTGTAGAAACATATATTAGACCATAATGAGATCCAGTGTCTACAATGAAATCATCTATGTTGGAGAAACATGATGAAGGCTTGTAATCTTTCTAATATTGAATAATATAACTTTTACCACCAATCTTCTAAGTGAGTTTGTCATTACCATCTATTTCTGTTAAGTGTTTTATTCATTTAATAGATAGGAATGCATATATAATAGAATATATTTATGTATTTCTAATGAAGAAAGAGAGGACTGACCAATTAAGAGAAGTCAGATATGGAGATCACTAATCTGATCATTAGAACATATTTGCTGATAGATGAAATATGGAAGTCTTCAAAAGTGGCCAAGTAAGCAATGCATCTGAATGTATCTTTAAGCAGTGAATATATTCTGGGAAAGATATATGTTTGGTGAATTCACACAACCTAAATCATAACATAAATACACAAAGAGAACCTACTATGTAGGATTTGCAAACCCCCAGCCTAGGAGAAGGCAATAGCAACCCACTCCAGTACTCTTGCCTGGAAAATCCCATGGACGGAGGAGCCTGGTGGGCTGCAGTCCATGGGGTCGCTACGAGTCAGACACGACTGAGCAACTTCACTTTCACTTTTCACTTTCATGCATTGGAGAAGGAAATTGCAACCCACTCCAGTGTTCTTGCCTGGAGAATCCCAGGGACGGGGGAGCCTGGTGGGCTGCCGTCTCTGGGGTCGCACAGAGTCGGACACGACTGAAGCGATGCAGCAGCAGCAGCAGCAGCAGCCTAGGAGAGTAGAATAGCAACATCAATGAAAAATATATATTGCGTCTAGAAGCTACAGCCTCTCCTAATTCACTTAGGAATAAAGAACCCAGCAGTCCAAGGTTTTCTGAGTTTTCAAGAAGAGTCAGAAATCTGAATTAATTTTATGTGAAATTACCCTATTTTAATCTCTTGGCAACTAATTTTAAAACATTCATATAAAACATGCCTATGAGGGCTGAATTCTGCCTACTGATATATAGTTTGCAGCTTCTGATTTAAAGAAGTCTTAGAGATAATTTTTTTCATGTAAATGAGATTCTATGAAGAAAATAAATATATCCCCTTTAAAAATTTTAGTAGATGTTTTAGTTACTTTACAATATTGTAGTAGTTTTTGATATTTTAGAAATAAATATTTCTTACAAAGGAATATTTCTGTACCAGTATTACAGTGTTTTTATGTTCTACTGGGTGCTATATACCTATTTAAACATCTTGATGGTTCTCATAGAAATCGCAAACAATTAATGTTGATGGAGAATCCAAGTAGAATATGGTAGAGATGATGTTTAAGACAGAATTCATTAGAATTTACTCCATTATTTCACAATGTTTTAATCCAAATAATTGGAATGTAAAAAGCCTTTGTGATCAGTTATTTAATTTTCCAAATCATAGTCTACAAAATCATATAGTTCTTTCTACCACTAGCAAGCTATCAGTGAATATGTCACAATCCCTGACCTCAACACTGTGACAAACCCCAGATGAGCATGCATGTACACATGTGGGGGTTATGTTTGTATGTAAGTATTCTACCATTTTGCTATTCACAGCATGGTCCCTGGGAGCTTGTTAGAAATGCAATATCCTAGGACCCACCCTAGACCTACTGAACCAGACCCTGCAGCTTAATAAGATCCCTAGGTGGTGTTTATCCACAATGAAGTTTGACAAGCCTTGCAATAGCAAGAATTGTAACAAAGAGCCAACCACTGAAGAGAGAGGTCACTACCAGCTGTGGGGCCTCAAGAAAATGTCAAGAGAAGGTTGACCTTGAGTTAAGAAATGAAAAGTGATAAAACCCAGAGAAATGCCCTGTCTTATGTGAATTCATAGAGCAATGAGGATGTTCGATTTACAGTTGCTCTCAACTCCAAATCTGGCCACGCTTTGAGCTATCTGCCAGGAATCTTCCCATTGGCCCTTTCCCTTTCTCCTGTGGTATCAGTGCATCAGAGCAGGCAATGATGCTTTAGCTTTTCACTCCCCAAAAGGGATTTGGTCATTTGACTTAGTTAGCCAGCTGATAGCATCATTAGATGTTTTTAAATGCCACTGAGTGCACAGTATATATCAAGCTTACAGACACATAAGTATATTCCAGACCTATAACATTTTTCAGTAATGTTAAAATGGATCTGATTTAAATCATAGACTTTAGAATGTAATTAGAGATTATCTATACTAGTGACTTCCTAACTTATTTTTCTCTCTTTTTGTGTTTGTATTTGTGTGTACATATACATATATAGATCTTCCTCTGCTTATGATGGGTTTATGTCCCAATAAATGCATCCTAAGTTGAAAATATCATGAGTCAAAAGTACATTTAATTCTCCTAACCTATCAAACATCATAGCTTAGCCTAGCCTGCCTTGAACATGCTCAGAATACTTCCATTCAGCCTATGGTAGGGCAAAATCATGTAACATGAAGCCCATTTTAAAACCTGTTGAATACTGTACTGAAAGTGAAAAACAGAATGGTTGTGTAGATACAGAATGGTTGTAAGTGTATAAGCTGTTTACCCTTGTGATCACATGGATGACTGGGAGTTCAGGGTCATTGCCGCTATCCAGCATCATGAGAGAGTATTATATTGCATATCACCTAGCTCTAGAAACAGTTAAGATTCAAATTTCAGTTTCTGATGAATGTGTATCACGTTTGCACCATCGTAAAGTTGCGGAATTCTAAGTTGAATCATCAGAAATCAGGGAATATCTGTAATGTATATATTTATATGATATATATGTACGAATATCATACTAGAATATAAGTTTCACCTTGACAAGAGCTTTTATTTGTCTTGTTCAACTGATTTTAGTGTCATTAAATAGACATTGAATATTTGTTGAGTATAAATGTTTATTGCCACAAAATAACATGAATCCTTATTATGTGTGGAGTACTTGCTTTTCTATCTTGCTCTATTTCATTAGAAAATAGTGATAGTGGGCTATGAAGCATCACAAGCATATACTGGTCTGGGCTCTAGAGCCATGTACCACAGATTTGGTTAGCAAGGGAAGGGAACTTGTAATTAGAGAAGCTCATTTTTATCTGTTGGAATTCCTGTAAGATCTCACCAGAAAAAAAAGATTCCAATATTGAAAAAGAAGAGGCCTAAAAACTGTTATTCAAAGTCAAGTTATGTGAAAGACTAAATTAGTGCATTGTCTTGTTTTTCTACATGAAGCTAGGAAGGGCTGAGAAGGCAAGGGGCATGCCCCAGGTTTGACAAAAGAGTGCCCAAGGCAAGGCCAAAACAAGTCCTTCCATCTTTCCACCACTGAGTAAGCTGAGACTGTAAAAGCCTGGAGAGCTGTGAATTAAGTACACATCAACAAAAGTAGAGGCACCACCTCACCACAACACCTCCACATTTGTGTCACATTAGAGACTGCGATTTGCCATTTTCAACTGATACCTTAGGAGAGTGGGGTTTTGTTAATTAGAATTATTGCTAAAATGTGTATCCTTAGTATGCCTTTAAAAATTGATCAACTAACATTTGTAAATCCTCAGTAGAAGTATGAGTCAGTATCTTTTTATCTTCAGTGGCAAAAACACAAAGACACCCACATTTAAATAGTTTCAAATTATTATCAGAGATATTGAATAGCCTAGCTAGATATTTTGCATCTAAATAAAAATATCAGAAAAGTCCATACTGCTTAGCTTTAGTTATTTTCTCAATAAACCAATCAGCATCCCTTTGTACCACATGTTTAGGAGGTTACCATAATTTTTCAGGGAGAAAAACAAGTGTGTTGATTAATACCATCTCCTCATCTTGTCTCTTTCTGCTTTCTCAGTTGCAGAAACAATGTATGTTGACAAGGAAAGAAGCAGAATATTTTTAGTAAGAAAGTCATGAGATGTGAATTTTTATTCTTTAAAAAAATGGTTATTATATGGCTTGGACATATCTAGCTTGTTCTTCTTTGACATCCTAGGCCATCTGCCTAGAATATACTTTCCCAGTTCTTTCAATGATTTCTCATCATTCAGGTCTTACCATTAATGTCACCTCCTTGGAGATTTCAGTCCTGAGCACTGTTCAGAGGCAGTGCTTTCTCACCATTACCAGTCCCTGATCAGTGTCTTCTCCGAGCTGCTGGTTCAGTCAGCCATTGCTCGTCTCATTCCCCAGGTAGACAAGAAGCTGCATGAGGGCAGACCTCCTTTCTCTATCCCAGTACCTGAAATATGTCTGGAGTAATTAGCATGTGCTCAAACAACATTTGGAATGAATGAATGAAATGAATGAATTTGTGTAAGATATATGGCGTATTAAATGCTACTTTTCTGTCCCATTAAGAGATGAAATTGCTGACATCCATTGGATCATAGAAAAAGCTAGAGAGTTCCAGAAAAACATCTCCTTCTGCTTTATTGATTACACCAAAGCCTTAGACTGTGTGGATCACAACAAACTGTGGAAAATTCTTAAAAAGATGGGAATACCAGAACACCTCACCTGCCTCCTGGGAAATCTGTATGCAGGTCAAGAAGCAACAGTTAGAACCAGGCATGGAACAACAGACCGGTTCAAAACTGGGAAAGTAGTATGTCAAGGCTGTATATTGTCACCCTGCTTATTTAACTTACATGCAGAGAACATCATGCAAAATGTCAGGCTAGATGAAGTACAAGCTGGAATCAAGATTGCTGGGAGAAATACCAATAACCTCAGATATGCAGATGAGGTTATGGCAGAAAGAGAAGAGGAACTAAAGAGCCTCTTGAGGAAAGTGAAAAAAGAGAGTGAAAAAGCTGACTTAAAACTCAACATTCAAAAAACTAAGATCATGGCATCTGGTCCCATCACTTCATGGCAAATAGATGGGGAAACAGTGACAGACTTTATTTTCCTGGGCTCCAAAGTCACTGCAGATGGTGACTGCAGCCATGAAATTAAAAGACACTTGCTCTTTGGAAGAAAAGCTATGACCAACCTAGACAGCATATTAAAAAGCAGAAATATTACTTTGTTGACAAAGGTCTATCTAGTCAAAGCTACGGTTTTTTCCAGTAGTCATGTAGGGATGTGGGAGTTGGACCATAAAGAAAGCTGAGCGCCAAAGAATTGATGCTTTTGAAGTATGGTGTTGGAGAAGACTCTTGAGAGTCCCTTGGACTGCAAAGAGATTACATCAGTCCATCCTAAAGGAAATCAGTCCTGAATATTCATTGGAAGGACTGATGCTGATGAAGCTCTAATACTTTGGCCACCTGATGTGAAGGGCTGACTCATTGGAAAAGACCCTGATGCTGGGAAAGATGGAAGGCAGGAGGAGAAGGGGACAACAGAGGATGAGATGGTTGGATGGTATTACTGACTTGATGGGCATGAGTTTGAGCAAACTTCAGGAGTTGGTGATGGACAGGGAGGCCTGGCGTGTTGCAGTCCATGGGACTGCAAAGAGTTGAACACGACTGAGTGACTGAACTGAACTGAACTGAAGGTTTCTGAGGATGTTCTGCTAATTTGCTAAATTAGCAACTCTCAGACAGTATTAGCTCTTACACAGGTGGCCCCACACTTACAATTGGCTTCTCTTCTCAAAGACCACTTCTAGGCCAGTCGCTTAAGATTCAAAATGAGTTTTCCCATGGAATCACTGCTTTCAAATGGTCCTACAGGCAACTGGTATAGTCTTGTTACCCAGAATGTAAAAAATTATCACTGACAACAGTGTTGAGCCCCAAGTTCTGACCTGAGTTCAGATTGCTGAGTTTGAGTTGTTTTGGGGTCAAAGAGGCAGCTCTGACACCTGAACGCAGCTTCCCAAGGCCTTTAATTTAATCAGGTTTTAAGGCTTTCTGAGCTTTAGAAGAAATAACAAGATGGAGAGAAGGGAACTGGAGGCTGGTTGGAGGTTTGGGGGCTAAATAGGTAGCAGGGGAGAGAATTGCCAGCATCAGAGAAGGGAAGAGCAGGGGCAACCTTGCAGAACTCTGGGCTGAGTTAGAATTCTGGTTGCTCTCCCACTAGAGATGATAGTGGCATAGGATGCCAGAGGAGGGCCTTGAGGACAGCATGGACCTGCTGGCAGGAGGAGGAAGAGGACCCCGAAATTATGAACAATCATGTCTTCAGCATTTTACAGGTATTCTGCATATGCTGCTTCATTTAATTCTCAAAACAGTGGTTTTAGACAGTTGTAGTTTCATTAATTTACCAATAAGAAAGCTGGAGATCATACAAGTTAAGTAACGTGCCCAAAGTTGCCAGTCAGTGATAGACCTAGATTTAAAACCTGATTCTGAAGACTGCAAACCTGTTCTTGTAACCATTTCATGACTCAGTCTCCTGTTAAAAGAATGAGAAGGGTAGAATTAGAAACAAAAACAAACAGCAACAGTTTATTGATTTGAGAGCCGGTTAGATGTGTTCTATTCTTTCAATTTTATGATTATTTTCTCTTGGGTTGACTTTCCGCCCCAGCTTTATTAAGGTAAAATTGACACATAAAAATGGTATATATTTAAGGTGTACTATGTGATGATTTGATATATGTATAAATCATTAAATGATTACCACAATCAAGCTAATTAATATATCCATCACCATTTGTTTGTGTATATGTATGTTGTGAGAATACTGAAGATCTACTTTCTTAGCAATTTTAAGTATACAGTAGAGTATTATTAACTATAATCACTATGCTGTACATTAGATTCCCAGAACTTATTCTCTTACAACAGAATACCCTTAGACGCACATCTCCGTAGTTCCTCCACCCCCTCAGTCCTTGGCAACTGCCATTCTACTCTTTGCTTCTATGACTTCTGCTTTTTCAGATGTCACACGTAATTGAGATTGTCTTTTTGTGTCTGCTTTATTTTATGAAGCACTTTGTCCTCCAGTTTCATCTATGTAGTTGCACGTGGCGGGATTTTTTAAAAATAATATTTCATTGTATACAATACAAGAGGGAAATGGCAACCCATTCCAGTATTCTTGCCTGGGAAATCCCATGGGCAGAGCAGCCCAGCAGGCTACAGTCCATGGGGTCACAAGAGTTGGGCATGACTTACCAACTAAACCACTACCATATATATATAAAACATATCTTTTACCCATGCATTCATTGACAGACACTTAGGTGTGTCCATACCTTGGCTACTATGAGTAATATTGCAATGAATATGGGAATGCAGATATCTTTGCGATACTGATTTCATTTCCTTTGTCTATATATCCAGTGTGCAATTGCTGGCTAATATGGTAGTTTTCTTTTTAATTTTTTGAGCAACCTCCCATACTGTTTTCTGTAAGTTGTCTGTACCAGTTTTCATTCCCATCAGTAGTGTATGTACATGTAATCTGTTTTTTCTATGCCCTCACCAACACTTGTTCTTTCTTGTCTTTTTGATAATAGCCTCCTGGCTTGTCTTTTTAAAAACAAATTTTCTATTTCCTTTTCAGTTTCTTGTTCTCTCACACATTCGTATCATGTACATATGTCCAGGTTTAAGAATGGTGGGATGGAAATGTCCACCTTCTGGGACAGAGAGGGAAATTGGATCGGTGCCTGTCATCCTTCTTTTCCACTGTTCCTATTGCTCCTGGAAGAAGCTGTTTTTTACTCTTGGATTTATTTAGGCCTTATCCCTGATGTAGAGACACCCTAGAGGAATTGCCAAGCACAACTGAAGGGATACTTATGGGTCTTATTTCAATCCAGTAAATAAATCCACATCTTTACCAAGAACTGTGATGGATACAGCAGGCCATGCAACAATGAACAAGTCATGGTTCCTTTTTCCAAAAACTTTATAATCTAATAGCAAATACAGAAATATTCATGCCTAAACTACAGTAAGTGTGAACAATGATAGAGTTCAATGGAGGGAAATTTGTCTCTTTTAATAATTAAAGAAGAAATGGAAATTTGTTTAAAATACTCAAAATCCAAAATATTAAAAAATTAAAAATTTTATCCTATCCCATTATCATCTTTCATGATAAACACCATTATCCATTTTAACATCTATCCTTCTAAAATTTTCTATACATTTACAAACATGTGCTCATATATGCTTAAATAGCCTCTTTCTCTTCCTTCTTTCCTTCCTTTCTTCCATAAAAATGAATTTACATTCTACTCAGTATTCTGCAATTTACTTTTTACTACCATATTTATATGTTGACATTCTTTTCTTGACACTATACAACAATCTAGTTAGTTCTTTTTATTGGCTGTAAATATTCTAATATATAGCTACAACATAATTTGTTTGAATATTTCTCTCTTGATGAGCATTTCCATTGTTTCTGTTTTCTGCATGTACTAACAGTGTTGCAGTGAACGTTTACGGATATTCCCTTATGCACAAGTGTATTTTTGTGGGCTAGAGTTTTGAAGTGAAATTGCCATTAGTTACAACATTTTGAAAGGTTTTGTTAGAGTCTGACAAACTGCCCTCAATAAAAGGCTGTGATAATTTTCAGAATGAGTAGATGTGGTTGGGAGAATCAGAGGAAGGTTTATTTGTTATGGTCCTTGAGGGATGTGTAGGATATCCACAGGCAGAGTCAGGGAAAGGAAGGCTGGATAGAGGAATTGATTGTGTGAGGAAAAGGCGCAGAGGCTAGAAGCCCACAGCCCACTTTTGCAAAGGGGATAGGACAGTTGAGTGGAGGAGAAGTCATGGAGAGGGGTAGAGAGGAATGAGGCTGGAAAGCATGTTTAACTAATGAGTCTAAATTATTCTGCAGACTGTAAGGAAAACATTAGGGCTTTCTGTTGTAGTTGGTGTCATAATCAGATCAAATTTTCCCTAATTCAGGACATGCAGAGGTACCATGGGCATTAGTCACTTTTCTCCTGGATGGAACTATCATATTGGTTTTGACATGTTGCTCTTTATTCTATTTCTAACTTCTGTTAGCTTTTCAAAACAAAACTCAGGATTTTTTTTTATTACCTAGAAATTATAGGACCAATGTGCCCTTTTATATCAGCAAAAGTTAAAGCAACTTTACTTCCTTTCTTTTTGTTGTATTAACTAAATTTCTAATATGGATTTCTAGAATATGGATTTCTACTCTGGCTACTTATTTGTGGAGACAGAGTTTCTAAAACAATATTTTATTAGTCTTACTATATTTAGTATTAAATGAGTTAATTGAGTATATTTTTATATAGTGGGTGAACTGGATTGGAGCAAATCTCCTAGATACTGAAATCACTTGCTTGTTCTTGTAGCTCTTAGACAAGGGAGAAAGGGGGTTTATACCTAGAGATTAGCATCCCAATGTGCAAGTCCTTCAGCATTTGCTAAGCAGTACACATACTGAGATCCTTCAGTGATATTTCTGCTATAAGGTGTTCTAAGTACCAATAAGCTTTCTCTAAACACTTCAAAAAATAAGAGAACCTGGGAACATAGTTATCCAAATAGCTGAGATAATCTGGAGAAATATTAAGGATAGTTTCTCTCAGTTGGATTTAACTGAATTTGTCTTCTTTTGCTTATGAGAACTTCTGATGTAAACCAGGATGGAATAGAGCTGGAAAATCATCACTGTTATAACCTTGAGAGTTGAGGGAAGGGTGGGATTTGACTTTTTTGCCATGGCTTAACTCAACACCCACAGATAGCATTATTACATTTCTACTTAATGATAGTTATTTATATAACACAGCAGTTCTTATACTAGATAGGAAACTTCTTGTGTGAAGACTGTGTAGGATTTGTTTTGTGCCTCCCAAACCACCTGGCACTGTGTCTTGCATATTGGAGAAACCCAACAAATATTTGTTGAATGGTTGATTGAATGATTAAACCAATGAGTGGAATAAAAACTACATTGTTATTCTCATCTATTCTATCAGTTCACATGCTATCACATTCATTTCCTCTTTAGGATAATCTCCTTCACAGGAGATGGAAGAGTCTAAAAAGTGGCTAAGAGAAGTACACTGTTCAAAGAGCTGGGCTTTTCTGTTTTGCTGTTGCTGCTGTTGTTTTGGTTTAACAGGCACACTGTACCTTAATGAGATGAATGCCAGGGTATTTACCTCTAATATTTTAGAAAACAGTGTGCCTGATACTGTAGTCACCCTATATGTAAATATATGCAAATTTAGAAAAGTATAACTAACTTCATTAAATTAAATCTATTTTATCACAATCAAATGATTGAGGTAATAAAAGGGCAAAGAAAGATAATGCTGAATTTTAATGGCTAAAACCTTTGAGTGGAGCATTATCTTGCTGCTGCTGTTGTAGGGGCCAGTAATTGCAGCAGTCTAGACATAGGAACAGATGCAAAGTAGAGCGTTATTATATCAGACATTTGCCCTACTACGATACAGTCTAATTGCCCAGAAAATACATTTCTACATGAATTATTCTTAATTTGATTTGAAATAGGCCAACTGTTTTGTTTTACAAAACTTTATCAAATGATAACATGGAGCATTAAATGCAAGAATAGTTTCTCTTAAATGCCAGTGCTTTTGAAAAAACAAATGATATCCTCAAAGATTGAAATTATGTAAACTCTCCAAATAGGTAGGATATTTGCTCGGCATTGTAATTAGAATTGTGGTCATCATTGTAAAATTTGCACTTTTAAAAAAATACAGTGCCTCTTTTTAGATTTATTGTTTGTTTTAAAGGTGGCTGATAAACTTAAATGACCCGTATAAGCACTAAATGTGAATGGTTTTTCAGTTCTCTTTCTCAAATTTTTTAAGGTCCATTAGAAGTGAGTAATTCTGTGTGTCTGAAACTTTATGCCTGTATTTTTAAGAAATTCAATTCAATTTTTTTCTGCTGGCAGTGAGTTTGAAAAGTCTTAAACATGCCCAAACATCTCAGAGGATTTAAAGAAAATTATAATAGTAACTAGTTTCTTCCCCCTCCCTAAAAAATAGAACACACTACTGAAATTATTTAAATTGACTGAGGCTTTTAAGCAAGTAAACACATTTTAACTAGGTTTTTTTCCCAGTCCCTCCATTCATGCCAACTATAGAAATTAGCCTTCACTCTTCCTTCACTTACACATGGATACACACACTTGCATGGACACAAGAAAAATTTCTTTTCTCCTGTCAGCATTCCTCCTTAACAATGGTTAGATTAGTGGCATGAAGGCGGCCGCAGAGAAAGGACATTCAGGCCAGAAGGCTCCCCACAGGCACAGCTGGTAGGGGTTAATGGCGGCTGAACCTCCCAGCCAGGGCCTTTTCTCTATTGTGTGTTCAGCTCCTGGGAAGGAGGGAGACTTGTGACAGCCACTGGGGTGCAGCGGATCAGAGGTATAGCAGCTGGGTCAGAGAAGCAGTGTTCATGGGGAAGGAGAGTTTAGAACTGCAGGAAAAATGAACCCTGAAATACAAATGGCCATGTCTCTATCTGCACACAACTGCTGCAGGAAAATGCAGAGTATCGTTTAGTAACACAGCTTATAGCTTTTTAATTCATATCGTATCCTTATGGGAACAATTGGGCAGGGACATTGAATTATTCATATTGGAGAGAATTTGAAATTTGCATCAAAACTGTACATGTATGACTAATGTTTGTACATTATGTTTGTAACTGTACATGTATGGTTAAAGTTTGCATGTTACCATCTGGGAGTTCTTTTTTCCACATGGTGTAGAGGATCCAGCTCTCAGACAAAATGGGCAGCTGTGGAAGTTGGGGGCCTCCTGATAAATAGTAGGTTGAAATTTAAGGAAAGAGTGATCAATATGTGTGCATTTCCAGATAAAGTGGGTGGACTTGAACATGTACCATGGGATGGGGAGGGGCTTGGGAGCAGATCCAGGCTTCTAATTTATCTTTTGAATTAAGAACAAGACAAAGCAATAGCAGCAATGTCGAAACAATTCTAGACATCTGATCTCTTTAGTAGATTTTTATATTCGATAAATGAGGCTTTGCAGGCAAAAGTCTCTCTTTATAGAGAGACTGGATTGCTTAAAGAAAGAGAGCTTTGTAACTTTGAGGGACACTTACTTATTAGTGCTGTACAAGTGGGTTCTGTCACAAAATATGATCCTGTGGCTCAGGGCCTGGCAAACTGAGAATCTACAATAAATATTTGTTAAATAAATGAGGACCCCACAGCCACAGAAATTGGCTCTGCTGTTCACTTTTCACTGAAGAGTTCTATTTGTTTGCAAATCAGAATAAGACCCAAGGAGGATATTTTTTATGTTGGTGAAGTGCATTTGTTTCTTTTCAAAGAGCTGAACATCTCTACCAAAGGATGTTAAAACAATTCACTTCCAATTTAAAGTTGGCCTAATTTCTTTTCAATGAACCCAGCCTTAAGTGCTGTCTAATCTGTCTAATTGGAGACCCAGTTTTTGGCCACCTCTAGGCACTGAATGCTAGAGCCATCCATTTTCTAATGCTTTTGGCTTGGTTTATCTAATTTGAAATTTTAATGCCACTTGATGAAAACTTGCCCTCTCCTTGAGTTTGTTTTGACTTATTATACTCTGAGAGAAAGAAGCAGGGGGCTGGAGAACTGATTAGGGCCCTTAGGTTTTACCTGCAGCATCAGCATTTAATACTTCCTCAAGTCACAGTTAGTTTTGCGGGGAGACAATACAGCCAAATGAGCTCATTCAAGCTGGTCTCTGTGGCTTGTAACAGGTGAGTCAGAGACCTGGTGTTACAACACTCTGAGGCAAACTGAAGAGGTTCTGCTTTGCTGAACCTTGACGTGTCTTCTTGGAAGGGCTTGACATTCAGAGTGCATGAGCCTCTTAAGCACCCCTAGTCACAAACGGCCAATGCTGGTGACCATCTTATTACAAGTATCCTTACTAATGCCTAGAAGCTGGTAGAGGATTTGTACTCAGCTTAGGATAGTTGAAGTTCAGTTGACAATCTGAAGTACCGTAACTTTTAATATCCCAAAATATGTGTTTGCAATGATACAAGACCGCAACTTAGTGCTGTTTGCAAAATTCATAGGTGTAAAACACCATAATTGTTTGATTCACAAATACTCATTTTATTCCTATTGTTTCATCATAAGTGATGAGGATTATCCTAACATATGATTTTTTAAGTATAGAAAAGTAAAAATACAGAAGCTTTTCTAATGTACACAGTAAGTCAGAAGGAAGACCGAAAACGTATCCTCAACACATTCATGCTCTACTAGAAAGAGCCCCTCCTTCTCTTGAAAGCACTTCATTTTCTTTTCTTTCCATCTTTTTAAAATTTGGGGATGAGGAGTGTGGCAAACAAAAAACAGAGAATGCTATACTTCTCTAATCGCTTTAACCGCCAAGGAATCATGCGAGTTAAAGTTCATTCTCTATCTTTAAAATCCTAGGCTCTTTGACCCCAAACTTAAAGCTTCTTGTATGTGTGTATGTCTATATACTTATGTTTCTTTTTAATTTGAAAGAGGGAAAACAAGTCAAACCTGGGCTCAGACTTTTTTCTCATGCCAAGTCTCAACTCACAATACATTTTTTTGACTGTGATATTATAAATCTCAGAAAATAAGGCTAACGTGATCTTCTTACAGCAGAGCTTGCAGGTGCTGAAGTAATACTAGGAGAGTTTGTTGACCTTATTGCCTGGTATGTGTATTAACCACACAAAGATCCAAAGAAATATTAAATTAAGAACTCAGGAAGAATTGATTCAAATGACAGCCCTGTACTTTATGAAGGTTTTGCATTTAATAAGCTCCTGATCTCCCTGGGGTAAAGCAATTGATTCAAATAGTTTGTTGTCACATTTTTTAAATGTAGGTAATTCCATTTTCAAAAACAAATTTATCAGAAGATGCTGTTTACAAAATCACAGCACTGTTTTTAAACCATTCACTCCAAGATTGTACAATACAACTACCCAGGACATGCTAGGGAAAGGGTTAAGCTTTTCTGACTTTCAGATACAATGAAATTATGACAGGAAGAAAATTGTGCCATTTTAGCATGAAAATGCTTGTACAAATACTGTCGTTCCTTCCTTCTTACTTTCTTTATAATGCCTCAGCGATAGCTAAGATGACAGACATTTGACAGGTATCTGTAAGCATACGGCCCAGGCAGCTCATTAAAGTTTTTCTTTCTATGCATCAGCTTTCACAAAGGCAAAAACCCATTAGCATTGACTATTTTGCAGATTAGAAGAATTAAGGGCTTCAAACGTTGGCTTATACCAAGCAATGTCATTTGTGAAGTGATGTTTGCTTTATTATTTCCCTTTCTCTCCCTCTGAAACCGGACTGACATGACTTTAGCTCAACGTAGGGCATAATGTGCAAACCAAAGACTGGCTCATCGATGAAAAGAAACACATTCCCTTTTAGACATGACTGGAATGGCAAAGAGGGTAGACTTCACATGTACTATTTAGGCTCATTAGAGGACTGATTATGATAGTTCTCTGGTGTAATCTTTAATCGACTTTGACACTAGATTTGCCCCGTTACAAATCCTGTCATGCAAATTAAGTCATTTGTGTTGTTTGATATGGAAAGATCTGCTATGAAATGAAAGATTAGCTCGCAGACGAGGCACCGGAGACCGCTGCCCTCGTGCACTGTGCAACTGATTACAGGGATGAGAGCGCCCGCTTCTACGCTGCTGTTAACACTTAGGAAAGGAGATTAAATTCACGTGGCTCTAGGTCTTCCTGCATGAAGATACTCAAGATCGAGGTCCATGTTTTCATAGCTGTTATTCTTGGACTCTACCAAACAGGCGCTCTGAAGGCAGTGCCATGATGTGCAGTTATTTTAACCTGCTTTCCACAGGGTGGGGTTGCATTCGTGCATGCTCATGGATGAAAGCCTTTATATACAAGTGATTGGTGTTGACTGACTAATGGGCAGCTCAACAAACTGGGAGGGTGTTCCAGCTGTCCCACGTATTCAAAGACGAGAGGTGAAAGTTGAACTAATTCCTTCCTTCTGTGATTTTTTTAGCCAAAACTGATCAAGAAACTTGTTCTTCCTAAGGGATTTAAAGAAAGTGCCACTTTCATGTATATGTTGATAGTTTCGTGATTGTCATTTATGAGGAGTTACTTAAGGAAACCAGATCTTTAAGGGTGGTGAAGTAGCTATATAAGTGAAAAGTTTTGAAACATTAAATTTTAATTTTAAAACATTAGTCATTTTTGGAATGTAGTCTCATTGGTTTAAATAAAATTTAAGCCATACATTTGAAATAGGAAATAAGAGCTACAAAGTTACTAGGCATAATTTTGCTTCTTTGAAAATTTAAAGAAAAAATTGCAACTGAATCAAAAGGCCCAAAACAAATATAATCCAGGTGTCCTTACCATTAATTATTTCTTATTTATTAATCTATGACTTGCATTCTATTTCTTTTCACAAATAGTTTGCTTAAGAAGTGGCAAAATTTGATTATAGACTTGCTATTAAATGAAAGGTCAAATGCAATAGAGAAATCAGCCACCTGGAAAGAATGTAGGTGCTCTGCATTTCAGGCACCGGATAAAATATTCCACGTAATTTGGGGGCTGTCATGGAAGGTACTTTTGACTGAATGCTAATGTAAATAGTCATTTAAAATCCCTTTTAAGTGATAATAACACAAGTTATAGTGGCCTCCAGCAGCTTCATCCATGTATCTTCTTTTGGAACATTTTTAATAGGCCAGCTTTGTCTTTTGAATGAGTCACCTACCTCTGTTTTGATTAATTTTGATCAAATTTGGAGACTTCATTTTTCCTTTGTAACTAGGTAGAGAATTAGCCATTTAGATATCATTGAAAGGAATTTTAATGAATGAATAGCATGTAGATTTCCCTTGACAATTCCCAGGAGAAAATTAGTCCATAATAGAATTTAACTAAAGACTTGAGAAAGTTTTCACAATTTTGCATGCTTACCTCACCAAGGTTTAGGAAAATGTACACACAGATTTCATTCCCCTTGATATTCATGAAAGATCTAGGTATATTTTAATAATGTGAATTTGTACAGCATCATGAAAGCATGGAGAAAGAGATCCTAAAAAATGGATAAAGTGAGAAAAATAAAATGAGTTTTGCATAATAAAAGAAGTTGAAAAATCCATGTTAAGAATGGATTAATATTGTTGCTGTTATTACTGCTACACTGACATGAATATGACTGAGATTTCCTACAGTTTATGCACAGTGTGTCATTCATAAGGTATCATCCTCACGATTAATGTAGTACTTTAATTTTGTAGTACAGTAAGCTTAATTGTGGCTATTCCTCTTCCATCCCTTTGGCTTGGAGACCTAGACAATTACACATATTGTTTCAGGCCAGTATCAAAAAGACTGCTGGTATTTCTAAACAGGGCATTTATTCTCAAACTTAAGCCTGGAGGACTTGTTAAAACAGATTGCTGGGCCTACTTGCAAACTTTTTCATTCGGCTTTAGGGAGTGAGATTTTACATTTCTAACAAGTTAATGCTGATGATACTGGTCTGGGGACCACACTTTGAAACCGCTGAAATAGAGATTTCAATGTGGGTGTCATAAAGATTTCTAAGGCTGAGATTATGGGAAAACCTCTGAGCACAAGGGAAAGAAGGGAAATTAATTTCCAACAGACTTCCCTTAATGTTCTGTCTTTCTCTATTTTCCTCTTAATGTAGGGAATAGCCAAGTTAGTTCTCAGAATATATTTTTCAATTTTTACCAAAATTCAGATTTTTTCCATATAAAAAGAACATAGTATATAATAAACCTTTAATGTATATTTTTAACTGTTTCATTCTCCAACTAGCCCAAAGAAAATATTTAACACATGGCGTTTTTGATATATAGGATTGTGTGATAACCTCAGATATGCAGATGACACCACCCTTATGGCAGAAAGCGAAGAAGAACTAAAGAGCCTTTTGATGAAAGTGAAAGAGGAGAGTGAAAAAGTTGGCTTAAAGCTCAACATTCAGAAAACTAAGATCATGGCATCTGGTCCCATCACTTCATGGGAAATAGATGGGGAAATAGTGGAAACAGTGTCAGACTTTATTTGGGGGGGCTCCAAAATCACTGCTGATGGTGATTGCAGCCATGAAATTAAAAGACGCTTACTCCTTGGAAGGAAAGTTATGACCAACCTAGATAGCATATTTAAAAACAGAGACATTACTTTGCCAACAAAGGTCTGTCTAGTCAAGGCTATGGTTTTTCCAGTGGTCATGTATGGATGTGAGAGTTGGATGGTGAAGAGGGCTAAGCGCTGAAGAATTGATGCTTTTGAACTGTGGTGTTGGAGAAGACTCTTGAGAGTCCCTTGGACTGCAAGGAGATCCAACCAGTATAAAGGAGATCAGTCCTGGGTGTTCATTGGAAGGACTGATGTTGAAGCTGAAACTCCAATACTTTGGCCACCTGACGCAAAGAGTTGACTCATTGGAAAAGACCCTAATGCTGGGAAGGATTGGGGGCAGGAGGAGAAGGGAACGACAGAGGATGAGATGGTTGGATGGCATCACCGACTTGATGGATATGGGTGTGTGCAGACTCCAGGAATTGGTGATGGACAGGGAGGCCTGGTGTGCTGCGATTCATGGGGTCGCAAAGAGTAGGACATGACTGAGCAACTGAACTGAACTGAACTGATGATTGAGAAAATTTTAACTTAAACACCTACTCTCCATCATTCTGTTACAAAATGTATATTGAGTTCTGATGGGCACCAGACCAACAACTGAATTTAGATTTAAGTCTCCATAAGTGAGGTAAGCAAAGAGAATAGGTTTAAGGGGTAGGGTGGAGTGGGTTATGGAGGAAAGCAGAAATTCTTGGATATTAGTAATTTCAATTTCCAATTACAGTCCTTTCAGCAATGCTTAAAAAGCCCTTGTTTTGTACCAAGCTCTGGGTTAGGGCTTGTGGGAATAGAGATATGAGCTCCCTACCTTTAGGGGACCATGATCTTATTTGTTCTCTGTACCTGCTTAGATTAAGGAAGAACTAGCCCTGGGTTCTTCTTGGGCTTCGACCTGCCACTTAGTCTTTGGGTGATCTTGCCTCTGTCTTTGAGCTTTGTATACTCCTCTGTTTATGGCTAGGCTGCTGGCTCATTCACAGTAGTGTCCCACTGGCATTTCAAAAATGGACCTTCAGCTTTGTTGCATCTGCCATCCTGTCCCTGTCACTACTTCCAGCCTAAGCCTAAATTCCTCTTGGCCATCCCTTCCCATGTCTCTACCTCTGATAATTATGATGTCCATATTAATGACCCTCCAAATGCTCACAATTCCCTGTTCCTTGATTTCCAAGATTCGGCAATCACAGCTACCCACTACTTACAGTATATTTTTTCCTTGCTGTCCTTCTGAGCTGCTCCATGTCTGAAATTCAAAATTTCAAATCCTCAAATACTACTTTCCAATCTTATTCTTATCCTTATAAATTCCCACACTTAGGTCTTTAGTTATTGCTTCCATTGTGACTTCTTCCTCTGCCCATATTGCTCTTCCTGATTTTGTTTGTTGGGTTGCTTACTTATCTGTACCTACAGTGTGGTGGTCACTGTGCCAAGCACTAGGGGTGGAGAGACAAAATAGTTTTATTTCAAGGTGATCTTGACCCAGTGAGGAAGACAGTCTAAAGGACAGTCTAAACAAGGATGACAGGGCGTGGGAAGGACCATGGTGAAGGTTTGTATTTTCTGCCACAGAACTTAGATGAATGGACAGTTTCCTGGATGTGATGCTGAAATCTTAAAAGACAAGTAGAGTTGGCCATCTGTGGGCACATAGGAAAAAAAAAATGTAAGCGTGAAGGAGGAGTATAAGTGAGAACATGGAGACCTGGGCAGGTCTGGTAGCTCAGCTGGTAAAGAATCCACCTGCAATGCAGGAGACCCCAGTTTGATTCCTGGGTCAGGAAGATCCTCGGGAGAAGGGATAGGCTACCCACTCCAGTATTCTTGGGCTTCCCTTGTGGCTCAGTCAGTAAAAGAATCTGCCTGCAGTACAAGAGACCTGGGCTCAATACTTGGGTAGGAAAGATCCCCTGGAGGAGGGCATGGAATGCTTGAGGAAACTTTAAATAGTTAGATTCAGCCTCAGCATAAAGTACAAGTAGGAGATGCTTGGAAAAAGAAGAAATCTGGGCCTGGAGAGGTAATCAGGAGTCAGATCATACAGGTACTTGTATACTCTAACACGAAGACATATGACCTGATTTGTTAGATCATATCAGTTAGGAAAAACACACTGACATTCAGATTGGTGGCAGGGACACCATTTAGGTGCCACTGCACTCCTCTAGGCAGAAGATGATAAGGCTCTGAACCAAGAGAGAGGTTGACCTAGACTCTGGGTTTTGCTCCTCTCTCTTCCCAAGCTAAACTCCAGCATCAGTCATGCCAACACTAATTCTGCTGCACCTTTCAAAGTCTTTAAAATATGCATATCTGTTGACTCAGTATACACATCTTGGAATTTAACTGAGAGGAATTCAAAGATAGGTATATAAAAATAAAATATTACTATAAAATTTAGAAATAGCCTAATTATCCAATAATAAAAGATTAGTTAAGTAAATTTTTCTACAACATTCAGTGATATTTGAGGCAACCATGAAGATGATCACGAAGCTGGATTTGACTATTTAACTATGAGTTTATTTGTGAGACCTCTCAAGCCACGTTCTTCTCAGCACCTGGTATGTTTCTGTCTCATGACTTGATTCTCTCTCCCCCTTAGATCTTCACTGTCAGGATATTGGTATTAGCCTGAAGACATCTGTTGCCATCTGAATTTTCCCACTGCAGTTTTACTGATAGACTGTCTTACTTTGTGCGAATTTCTTTAGGTGTACAAAGCCACTAATCTCTTAGTAGGCTTGGGGCATGCTGGATCTTTTCTTCCATTTGTTAATTAATGTAAAGGCAAGAGCTTTACATTACACATAATTTTGGCTCTGCAGCTGGCCACACCAGACTTGTGGTTATGGCTTATGGCCTCGGGAAAGTATTTTCTTACATATTTAATCAATCGTTGGCTAAAGGTGAAACACCAAAGCTAAGGTACCGTGCTCATTCATCATTCATTTACTAATTCGACAGAATCTCATTAAAGAGTATCCTGGGTATGACAATACAGGATAGTGGGATGGGGAGGAACCCTATAGGTGTTTATGGCCTGGATCCTGTTGCTTGGGAGTTTGTACTTTTGTTGTAAGGCATTCTAGAAGAGGATACATGAGGAAAATGAGAGATGAGAAGATTAGCTAAGGAAACAGCAACATGAAGAACAGTACATAACGTGTATAGAAAGTTTGACATTGTACAGTTTGTATATCACATACATTAGAGTGCTCTTCAAAGGCAGGCGTCACCAAATCCGTATATATCTCAAGTGTTCAAGAAAGAAGGATGATCAGCCCAAGATTAGGGTTGGTATGTGAAAGGAGATAGGACTCAAATAGGTAGATAGGAAGAAAGTCCACTTTGTTTGATGGGAATAATGTAAGAAAAAGCATAGAACAGGGAAGCAAGTACAAGTTGAGTTGGGACTGGAAATTGGACTTCGGCTCATAGTTTGTGAAGAGGAGTGGGTGAGGGTCAGGAAGTGGGAGACTGGGGGTGATGAAACACGGAAATATAGCCAACTATAGAGCTCCTGAATGCCTGGCTAAGGAATTTGTGAATAATGGAATAGTATGTTAACTGTAGCATCTTTAGAAGATTAATGCCACAATTGAAGGCAAAAGGGACAAAAGTGTGGACTAGAAGGGTTATCAGATATTCAGCACTGAGATGCTAAGCCCCTGAATTATGATAGTGTCTATAACAGCTATCTCTTGCTGGTTAGCAAACCATCCCAAAATTTAGTGGCTTAAACTACACTCTATTATAATAATCTTCTGATTTGTAGGCAGGTTGGGCTCTGCTGGATGATTCTTCATTGAGAATCATGTTACAGGCAGTTGTAACCAGGGCTGCAGTCATCTAAAGGCTTGACTGAACTGGAAGTGCAGAAGGTTCACTTGCCAAACTGATGCTAGCTCTCATGGGGGGAGCTGAGCTAGTCTGGAGCACCATCACACAGCCTCTTCACATGCCCTGGGCTTCTCAGAGAGTGGCAGGTAGACTCAGAGAGAGCTGCAAGCCTTCTTATGACCTGGCTTTGAAAGCCCCAGAATGGCATTTCTGTTGAAGCCTGCCCAGATTCAAGGAGAGAGAAATTAGACCCCATCTCTCAATGGGAGAACTGTCAAAGAATTGTGGGCATAATTTAATTTGCCATGGTAATCGTGAAGACGGAAAATAGGCACTTCCTGGAAGTAACTTGTTCATCAGATGTAGACGGCGACACACATAGAGGGTTGGGCTAAGATCACTAAGAGATTTTATGCTTCATTATCAGGGAAAAGAATTCTTATACCATCTTCTCCTGCCTTACCCCAGTATCAACTAAATGTGCTCTAAGTGCTGCTTATTTGCCTCTATCTGCCTCTGTGACCCAACAGCAAAGACTAGAGTCAAATTGTTTCCCTTATATCTCCAGTGCCCTGTTCAAATCTTGTTATAAAATAGGCATTCAAAAGATACTAGTTAAACAAATGGATATATGAGACATTGCCAGGAATGTGTAAGGCAAAAGGAACAGCTGACTTGGAGAGAAAAGATAATATTTAGTGTTAGATATATTAAAATTTAATAAATAAAGGCAAACATATATGTTTAGAAAATGAACATATTCTAGATCACTATTGTAATGTAGTCCAAATGGAGTGTTATGAACCAAATTTGCCCTAGACTTAAAGATCAAACACAAAGAACAAATATTAAAAGCAGCAAGGAAAAACAACAAATAACACACAAGGGGATCCCCATAAGGATAACAGCTGAACTTTCAATAGAAACTCTTTATGCTAGAAGGGAATGGCAGGACATACTTAAAATGATGAAAGAAAATAATCTACAGCCCAGATTACTGTACCCAGGAAGGATCTCATTCAAATATGAAGGAGAAATCAAAAGCTTTACAGACAAGCAAAAGCTGAGAGAATTCAGCACCACGAAACCAGCTGTCCAACAAATGCTAAACGATCTTCTCTAGACAGGAAACACAGAAAGGGTGTATAAACTCGAACCCAAAACAATATAGTAAATGGCAATGGGATCATACTTATCAATAATTACCTTAAATGTAAATGGGTTGAATGCCCCAACCAAAAGACAAAGACTGGCTGAATGGATACAAAAACAAGACCCCTATATATGTTGTCTACAAGAGACCCACCTCGAAACAAGGGACACATACAGACTGAAAGTGAAGGGCTGGAAAAAGATATTTCATGCAAATAGAGACCAAAAGAAAGCAGGAGTAGCAATACTCATATCAGATAAAATAGACTTTAAAACAAAGGCTGTGAAGAGAGACAAAGATGAACACTACATAATGATCAAAGGATCAATCCAAGAAGAAGATATAACAATTGTAAATATATATGCACCCAACATAGGAGCACCGCAATACATAAGGCAAAAGCTAACAAGTATGAAAGGGGAAATTAACAATAACACAATAATAGTGGGAGACTTTAATACCCCACTCACACCTATGGATAGCTTAACTAAACAGAAAATTAACAAAGAAACACAAACTATAAATGATACAATAGACCAATTAGACCTAATTGGTATCTATAGGACATTTCACCCCAAAACAATCAATTTCACCTTTTTCTCAAGCACACGTGGAACCTTCTCCAGAAGAGATCACGTCCTGGGCCATGAATCTAGTCTTGGTAAATTCAAAAAAATTGAAATCATTCCAAGCATCTTTTCTGACCACAATACAGTAAGATTAGATGTCAATTACAGGAGAAAAACTATTAAAAATGCCAACACATGGAGACTGAACAACACACTGCTGAATAACCAACAAATCACAGAAGAAATCAAAATATGCATAGAAACGAATGAAAATGATAACATAACAACCCAAAACCTATGGGACATGGTAAAAGCAGTGTTATGGGGGAAGATTCATAGCAATACAGTCTTACCTCAAGAAACAAGAAAATAGTCAAATAAATAACCTAACTCTACACCTAGAGCAACTAGAAAAGGAAGAAATGAAGAACCACAGAGTTAGTAGAAGGAAAAAAATCTTAAAAATTAGGGCAGAAATAAATGCAAAAGAAACAAAAGAGACCATAGCAAAAATCAACAAAGCCAAAAGCTGGTTCTTTAAGAAGATAAATAAAATTGACAAGCCATTAGCCAGATTCATCAAGAAACAAAGGGAGAAGAAGCAAATCAACAAAATTAGAAATGAAAACAGAGAGATCACAACAGACAACACAGAAATGCAAAGGATCATAAGAGACTATTATCAGCAACTATATGCAAATTAATTGGACAACTTGGAAGAAATAGATACATTCTTAGAAAAGTATGACTTCCCAAAACTGAACCAAGAAGAAATAGAAAATCTTAACAGACCTATCATAGACACAGAAATTGAAACTCTAATCAGAAATCTTACGGCAAACAAAAGCCCAGGACCAGATGGCTTCACAGCTGAATTCTACCAAAAATTTAGAGAAGAGCTAACACCTATTCTACTCAAACTCTTCCAGAAAATTGCAGAGGAAGGTAAACTTCCAAACTCATTCTATGAAGCCACCATCACCCTAATTCCAAAACCTGACAAAGATGCCATAAAAGAAGAAAACTACAGACCAATATCACTGATGAACACAGATGCAAAAATCCCTAACAAAATCCTAGCAAACAGAATCCAACAAAATATTAAAAAGATCATACATCATGGCCAAGTGGGCTTTATCCCAGGGATGCAAGGGTTCTTCAATATCCACAAATCAATCAAAGTAATACACCACATCAACAAATTGAAAAATAAAAAACATATGACTATTTCAATAGATGCAGAGAAAGCCTTTGACAAAATTCAACATCCATTTATGATAAAAACCCTCCAGAAAGCAGAAATAGAAGGAACATACCACAACATAATAAAAGCTATATATGACAAACCCACAGCAAACATTATCCTTAATGGTGAAAAACTGAAAGCATTTCCCCTAAAGTCAGGAACAAGATAAGGGTGCCCACTCTCACCACTACTATTCAACATAGTTTTGGAAGTTTTGGCCACAGCAATCAGAGCAGAAAAAGAAATAAAAGGAATCCAGATTAGAAAAGAAGAAGGAAAATTCTCACTGTTTGCAGATGACATGATCCTCTACATAGAAAACCTTAAAGACTCCACCAGAAAATTACTAGAGCTAATCAATGAATATAGTAAAGTTGCAGGATATAAAATTAACACACAGAAATCCCTTGCATTCCTATACACTAACAATGAGAAAACAGAAAGAGAAATTAAGGAAACAATTCCATTCACCATTGCAACGAAAAGAATGAAATACTTAGGAATATATCTACCTAAAGAAACAAAAGACCTATATATAGAAAACTATAAAACACTGATGAAAGAAATCAAAGAGGACACAAACAGATGGAGAAATATATCGTGTTCATGGATCGGAAGAATCAATATAGTGAAAATGAGTATACTACCCAAAGCAATCTATAGATTCAATGCAATCCCTATCAAGCTACCAACGGTATTTTTCAGAGAACTAGAACAAATAATTTCACAATTTGTATGGAAATACAAAAAACCTCAAATAGCCAAAGCAATCTTGAGAAAGAAGAATGGAACTGGAGGAATCAACCTGCCTGACTTCAGGCTCTACTACAAAGCCACAGTCATCAAGACAGTATGGTACTGGCACAAAGACAGAAATATAGATCAATGGAACAAAATAGAAAGCCCAGAGAATAAACCCACGCACCTATGGACAACTTATCTTCGACAAAGGAGGCAAGAGTATACAATGGAGAAAAGACAATCTCTTTAACAAGTGGTGCTGGGAAAACTGGTCAACCACTTGTAAAAGAATGAAGCTAGAACACTTTCTAACTCCATGCTAAGTCGCTTCAGTCATGTCCGACTCTGTGTGGCCCCATAGATGGCAGCCCACCAGGCTCCCCCGTCCCTGGGATTCTCCAGGCAAGAATACTGGAGTGGGTTGCCATTCTCTAACACCATACACAAAAATAAACTCAAAATGGATTAAAGATCTAAATGTAAGACCAGAAACTATAAAACTCCTTGAGGAAAACATAGGCAAAACACTCTCCGACATAAACCACAGCAGGATCCTCTATGACCCACCTCCCAGAATATTGGAAATAAAAGCAAAAATAAACAAATGGGGCCTAATTAAAATTAAAAGCTTTTGAACAACAAAGGAAACTATAAGCAAGGTGAAAAGACAGCCTTCAGAATGGGAGAAAATAACAGCAAATGAAGCAACGGACAAATAATTAATCTCAAAAACATACAAGCAACTCCTGCAGCTCAATTCCAGAAAAATAAACGACCCAATTAGAAAGTGGGCCAAAGAACTAAACAGACACTTCTCCAAAGAAGACATACAGATGGCTAACAAACACATGAAAAGATGCTCAACATCACTCATTATCAGAGAAATGCAAATCAAAACCACAATGAGGTACCATTTCACACCAGTCAGAATGGCTGCTATCCAAAAGTCTACAAGCGATAAATGCTGGAGAGGGTGTGGAGAAAAGGAAACCCTCTTGCACTGTTGGTGGGAATGCAAACTAGTACAGCCACTATGGAGAACAGTGTGGAGATTCCTTAAAAAACTGGGAATAGAACTGCCATATGACCCAGCAATCCCACTGCTGGGCATACACACCGAGGAAACCAGAATTGAAAGAGACACATGTACCCCAATGTTCATCGCAGCACTGTTTATAATAGCCAGGACATGGAAGCAGCCTAGATGCCCATCAGCAGATGAATGGATAAAGAAGCTGTGGTACATATACACAATGGAATATTACTCAGCCATTAAAAAGAATACATTTTAATCAGTTCTAATGAGGTGGATGAAACTGGAACCTATTATACAGAGTGAAGTAAGCCAGAAAGAAAAACACCAATACAGTATACTAATGCATATATATGGAATTTAGTAAATCGGTAAAGATAACCCTGTATGTGAAACAGCAAAAGAGACACAGATGTATAGAACAGTATTTTGGAATCTATGGGAGAGGGCAAGGGCAGGATGATGTGGGAGAACAGCATTGAAGCATTTAAATTATCATATGTGAAACGAATCACCAGTCCAGGTTCGATGCATGATACAGGGTGCTCAGGGCTGGTACACCGGGATGACCTGGAGGGATGGGATGGGGAGCGAGGTGGGAGGGTGGTTCTGGAAGGGGAACACATGTACACCCATGGTGGATTCATGTCAATGTATGGCAAAACAAATACAATATTGTAAAGTTAAAAAATAGATAAATAAATTTAAAAAAATTAAAAAAAAATTTAAAGATATGAAATCTAAGAGGATAAAAATTGGTACGTAGTTTTCATTTCATTTCAATTCTGTAATGATGATGATGGTGATGGTATGAAATAAGTACATGTTACAAAAGATTTAGGAGACCTAGCATAGAGGCCTAGCATGTTGCTCCTGGAACATAGCAATAAATATTTATTGTTGTGTTGACAAAAAATATGTGAAAGAATAAACTATTAATGTGACTCAGCCTAATTAAATAAACTGTACATTGACACATTTAAGGCAAATTAAACTTTAAAATAGGTTCATTTCTTTCAAACATTTAGAAAAGATGCATGCAATTTTAAAAATTTGATTGAATCAAATAATATAATTTAGTCAAAATTTAGCTGAATGAATAAAAATTAAGTTAATTTATTGTCCATAGAAAATTTTAAAAACTGTGAAAATTGAGTAAATGAAAAGAAACAAATACATAAATGTGTAAGTGGGTCAAAAATGTAAACCACTGTCCACTAAACACTGAATGATTGTCATTATATACTGGGTGTATGCTCAACTCCCTATTCACAGATATATCATTCAATTCCTGTAACAGTCCTTTGAAGTAGGGACTAATACCCCCATTTTCAGACAAAAGATCTGAGTCTTCGAAGCTTGGCTCTAGACATACATTTGAACTCCATATCTGCCTGGTTCCAGGGCTCATAATCTTAATTAAGCACTATGCCCTCAAAGAGAATGAAATAAACACCAAAATATCATGGAGACAGAAACTCATAATAGTGAGGTGCTTTTATTTGTTCAGGGGAGCAGATATCATAAAATGTAATTGAATCATCTTTCATAAAGAAATGAGTATAATCTAAAGAAAATCACGCACGTAGTATGCCTCATTTGCTACGCAAAATAAGCTTTCACAGGTAGTGAATGAAGATGAATCCTCATGGTAAAAAGTTGTGCCTGGTAACCACTTCCAGATGCAACATATTATATAAATTATACTTTGTGTAAATGCAAGGCATTAAGAGTCCCTGTTTCTCATGTTTTGTTACTCACTACTTTGAATTATAAATAAGTAATGCTAAAAGATACATTTACTGAAAAATGCAGGCTAGCAATCCAGTAGCTGCTATACTTTTCAGGCAAATGCACTTTTCTATAGGACATGCTGGTTTTTTGGCACACATTGGAACTTTATGTTGATAAATTATATTGCTTCTTGCCACCTCCAAATTTGCATTGAATCTGAATTCCACTTCCACCCCTGGGACCCTAATTCCCTCCCCAGGCAAAAGATAAAACAGGGAGAAGGGAGACAATCATCTTGCACTAAAGTTTCGTCCATATCCCACTGTAAATCCGCACCTCCCCGGAAAGAATGCTTACCAGAGTATGGGAGAAGGAAAAATATGCAATTCCGTCCATAGCATTGCTAGAAGAGCATCTAGAATTCTACACTTATTAAGAGGGCACCAACTTGTTTGATTCCACAAATAAAATAATATATAAATAAGAATGAAGGACCAGAGGGAGACAAGACTTGCATTGTCTTGTCTCCATTTTGGGGGGTATCATTCTGCCTTGTGACTTGGTGATATCTGTCAGGAAACACAGATAGGAGACTTTTTACACAGAATGACTCTTTACTAATGAGAGCTGGTCCTGCTTCTCTCAGTCACAGTGTTGCAAACCACGCTGCTTGTGACCATGGGCTCTGATGGTGACATAATCCTTAGGCCTGCACATTGCATGTCTCCTACTTCCCCTCCTCACTAACAATCAGTTATGAGTTCTCCCCTAAGACTGGGCTAAAAGTTTGTCATTTGGAAAAGATTGATTAATCTCTGGAGAGAAACTCTCTTCTAATTTGAAAACCCTGATCCTATAGGTATAATGTTTTAAGCTTTACTGCCGAGTCTCCAAGGAAACCATTGCTATTTGTGACTCTGTTTGCAGTTCAAGAAGTAATTCTTACCTGCTCTAGCAAGGCTGACAGTGTCATGACAGCTTTGAGAGGCTGTCGTTTCCACAATGAGAGATTCTGTAAATCGATTATTAATGAAGCACTGCCATATTTTAAGTGACTGTTCTTTGAGGGAGCGTGTTTATATTTAATTATTGAAATGTGAACTGTGCAGTGGCATAGCAACACAAAAGTCAGCTATTATCCCCCCAAAACGGTTCAAAAATCAATCTTCATTCCAAAACCCATAATAAAAAAATAAAAAATAGCAATTTATTGAGAAAAACTAAAGACATCCTGTGTCAGAAAAGCTATCATTAGTTGTGCTAAAACTAATATGTACAGATTTTTAAGGAGAGATGTGCGTAATTATGCAAAAGAATTTTAAGTACTTAGTGAATGGAGGACCCACTGAATTGTCACTATCATTGGTAGTTTGACATTTGCCCTGCTTCTGCCTGTCACTCCAACCGTGGAGGCAGCTGTTATTAGAAATGTGTATGAATAGTAATAAAAAAAACTACACGGGTTACCATGCTTCTGTTCTTTCTTGAGTCTGATCAGCTAGTGCTAACAAAGTTTTGATCCTGAAGAATCTTGCCTACAGAGGTACTTCTGAAATTGTATGATGACACAGGGACATTGAATAGAGGGTGAGAGAGTGGGGTAAGGGACAGCCTTTCCAATTGGACCACTAGTGGCCCCAGAATTTCCACATAAAAGGGAGTGGCACAATAATCTGAATGGAAAACGAATGGAGAACTTGAAGTAGCATTCTTATGGCAGAGTATCTTCCCGACCCAGGGATCGAACTCAGGCAGATTTTTTTGCAGGCAGATTCTTTACCATCTGAGCCACCAGGGAAGCAACACAAACAATATGTGGTAGAGCTACTTTACTTTAAAGCTGTGATGTTTCAACAATTAAGAAGGTAGGTAACCCTAAATTTGTTGTTGTTCAGTCACTAAGTCATGTCCAACTCTTTGTGACACCATGGACTGCAGGCTTCCTATTTTTCATCATCTCCCAGAGTTTACTCAAATTCCTGTCCACTGAAGCAGTGATGCCATCCAACCATCTTGCCCTCTTGCCCTCCTACCCTCTTGCCCTCTTCTCCTACCTTCAATTTTCCCCAGCATTAGGGTCTTTTCCAATGAGTTGGTTCTTCACATCAGGTGGACAGAGTATTGGAGCTTCAGCTTCAGCATCAGTCCTTTCAATGAATATTCAGGACTGATTTCCTTTAGGATTGCCTGATTTGATCTCCTTGCTGTCCAAGGGTCTCTCAAGAGTCTTCTCCAGCACCACAACTCGAAAGCATCAATTATTTGACGCTCAGCCTAATTTATGGTCCAACTCTCACATCCATACATTCTAAATTAGTAAATCACATCCTAAATAAGTAAGCAATTTTTAACATGTAATGGACAAGTAATCTGAGGCTTCCAGGTCAGTTTATAGGTGAATGAAGATGCTCCTTAGAGACAGAGAAAAACGGCAGTGGGATAGCACATTTGGAAGAGAAGACAATGAGTTTGTTCAGGAAATAGTCTTTTTTTTTTAAGCCTAGGCAGAATGTGCAGAGGGAGGTTAGTAGAATGTGCTAACAGGAGATTGGCCACTCAAGCCTAGAGATGAGGTGTAGGGATGTCTAGAAGTTATAGATAAAGCTGAAGCCTGGGAGTTGGCAAAATTGCTCGTGGATACTAGGGAGAATAAGAAGAATAGAGGGGAACTGAGAATAGAACCTTGGGAAAATCTATTTGTACATTTAGAACCGAGTGGTTTATAAGAAATACAACTGTCCTGAATTATATTCCAGGTCAATTAAGTCAATATTTCTAAGGTGGGCCGAGACAGAGGGGCCCATGAAGCTCCATGATGACTTTAATATGCCACATAGGCTGAAACCATGGGCTAAGCAGTGGGCAGGGTGAAGGTCGAGTAATGTGAGGTCTGGGGACCACCAGGAGAGAGTTGTAGCTGGTCACAAGCTGAGAGGGGTCTGGCAAAAGAGGATCTCCCAAAAGGCTGCTTTCAACATTGTTTACAATAGTCAAGACATGGAAGCAACCTAAATGTCCTTCAAAAGAGGAATGGATAAAGAAGATATAGTACACATATACAATGGAGTATTATTCAGTCATTAACAAGAGTGAAATAATGCCATTTGCAGCAACATGGATGAATCTAGAGATTGTTCTGAGTGAAATAAGTCAGACAGAGGAGAAATATTGTGTGGTGTCCCTTATATGTAGAATGTAAAAAGAAATGATACAAATGAACTTCTTTACAAAACAGAAATAGATTCACAGACTTAGAAAATGAAGTTAGAGTTCTGGGGGAAATAACGGGGAGAAGGAATAGTTAGGGAGTTTGGGTGGACATGTATACACTGCTATATTTAAAATGGATAACCAGCAAGGACTTTCTGCACAGCACATGGAACTCTGCTCAATGTTATGTGTCAGCCTGGATGAGAGAGGAGTTTGAGGGAGAATGGATACATGTATATGTATGTCTGAGTCCCTTCACTGTTCACCTGAAATGATCACAACATTGTTAATTGGCTATACCCCCATACAAAATAAAAAAATTTTTTAAAGGCTGCTTTCAGGAACAGTTTCAATGGGATTGTGAAAGAGGAATGCAATTGCCTGGATAAATTACTAGAAGGGAAGCAAGGAGTAGGGCTTCTCTTTTCAAGGATTTAGGATTTAGATGGCAAATCAAAGTAGATATCAAGGGAATATTTGTAGGTGGGGGAGTAGGGTAGTTGGGAGTGACTGCATCATGTTTGTAGGATGCATGGGGGCAATCCAGTGGAGCTGGAAAGTCAAAGGAAGATTTAAGAGAGAAGAGACCATTGAGATCCTGGAGGAGGTGAATATGTGTGGGGATTGAGTCACAAGCATAGGCTGGTCTTGAAAAGGAGGGGGCATATTTTATTCCTTAAGGTGAGCATAAATAAGGATGGATGGACATGAAGGAGGAGATAGAGGGAAAATCAGTTTGGAATTCATACCTGACAGTCTTTATTTTCTTGAAATAGAAGGCTATTTGTTCTCTCACCCCTTAAAAGGTATACCCAGATGTCTCTAGCACAACCTAGGTGGGCTGAATCCTGTGGTGGTGATTTGAACACCTGTAACCTCATGATTGTGCTAATGTGTACTAAGAGCAAGTTCCACAAGTCAAGCTTTAGGGAAATCAGAGGCTTAAAGCCAAGAAGTTTAGATAGAAAGAAGAGACAGAGGTAGCCCTAAAACAGCTTGAGAAACCAGGACACCTGATTAAATAAGTGGTCAAAATGGACAGCAGGCAAAGGGCCCCCAAGCTGAAGGAAGCCAGAGTCAGGTGCCCACAGTAGCTGTTTATGGCACTCCCGCAGCTGTTTCCATAGTCTGCTTCTGCATTCTAACAGAGTACAGAGGTTCAGCAATGTCTGGACTAGAGTGACCAGAACAGTGGCAAAATGTGGAACTCAACCTCCATCACCAGTCACCATCATGGCAATCCAGAGCCAATTGCTTTCAGAGGCACACGGAATGTAACGATCCATCCCTTAAGTTTTGCATTGTTACTTTCCCACTCCTACCTTCAAGAGGTGGAGTCTCTTCCTTTTTTTTTTGCATTTAGACTAAACCTGTGACTGGCTTTAACAAATATAAGGCAATGGAAAAGATGCAGTGTGACTTCTGAACCTAGGTCTTAAAGGACCTTGCAGCTTCTTCTTGTTGCTCTGTTGGCAATCAGCTGTCATATGGAAAAGCTATGAATAAGGAGAGATCATGTAGAAAGGGGCGGGGGGAATTTCAAGGAGAACTGAGATACCCTGGCAAAAAACCAGCACCAAGGCCCCTGACATGTGAATAAGACCTTCTTGGCTACTCGAGTACCAGTCAAGCAACCAGGCTACACCATGTGAAGCAGAGAGCAGCAGTCCCCATGGAGCCCTGTCTGAATTCCTAACACAGAATGGTGAACCATCAAATGGTTATTGTTTTATGCCACTACATTTTTGAGGTGGCTTGTTACAGAGCATTAGACAACTTGTACTTTCATTAGGCAAAGAAATGAAAGCCTGAGCCTTTGAGATGGTAGTTCTTGGAGTGAAATTCTCCTATTGCTTATTCCTCTTGTGACCTTGAAAACACAAGAGGTTTTAGGTCTGACAAAGTCTAATGTTTCTATTTTTAAAATTTTGTTGCTTTTGCTTTTGGTGTCATTGATCAAAAAATAAAAAAAATAAAAAACTATGGCTTAATCCAAGGTGACAAAGACTTATGCCTGTATTTTCTCTCAAGAGGTTTACCTTTTTACATTTAGGATTTTAATCCATTTTGAGATAATTTTTATATATGGTGTGAGGTAGAGTTCTTCATTCTTTTGCATGTAGATCTCTAGTTGTCCTAATACTGTTTGTTGAAAAACAGCATACACAAAGAGAGTGTACGGGAAACTTATAAAAAAAAAAATAAAAATTAAGCAGCAGTTTTCTTTCTTCATGATCTCTTCAATATTTTTACCTGTTCTTCTTTTCTCACTGTGTTTTGTTAGACTCAACCATCAGGATCCAAGGCAGCAAACTTAAGTGATGAAATTCATTTTCTTCATTTGCTGAGGTGCCAGATATCTAACTGCTTTATAAAAACTAGCTCAGTCATGTGACAGGTTCAACTGGAGAGTCCAGATGCAAATCATTTCTCCGCCATAAATTATCTCAGTCCTACTCAGAGTTTGAACTAAAAAGGTGGCAGAAAATATATTTTTTTTGTAACATGTCATATTATTGTAGCCTGTAAAATGATTTTTTTAAAAAAAAAGCCTAGTGATTTTTATCAGAGAAGGCAATGGCACCCCACTCCAGTACTCTTGCCTGGAAAATCCCATGGATGGAGGAGCCTGGTAGGCTACAGTCCATGGGGTCACTAAGAGTCGGACACGACTGAGCAACTTCACTTTCACTTTTCCATTTCATGCACTGGAGAAGGAAATGGCAACCCACTCCAGTATTCTTGCCTTGAGAATCCCAGGGACGGCGCAGCCTGGTGGGCTGCCGTCTATGGGGTCGCACAGAGTTGGACATGACTGAAGCGACTTAGCAGCAGTAGCAGCAGTGATTTTTATTCTTCATTTTCAGTCTTTCTTCATAAATTGAATATTTCCATAGTGCTAAAGAAATTTTTTCTATGAGCGTTTTTCTGTACCAGTCTTCAGAGTACTCGGTCAGATTTCCAAAAAGGACAATGTATGGAACGCTTTTGTTTTTCAACTTTTCTGAATCCTTTTCCTCTTGTTCAAGTACTCACTTTCTAGTTTTAACATCTAATTCCATTTATAATGACTGAATTTTTGTATATTAAGGAAAAAAACTGGTACTACATGTGTGTATTTAAAGGAAAGTAACTAATTCATAAGTAGGGTGATAATTTGATATTTATGAAGTGCCAACTTTATCTATTAATATGAGAATTCTGCAATTATCACTGAACTGATAAAAAACTTTGAAATTTTAGAAAATGAGGTTACTAAATTTCACAATTAAAAGTCAAGAATGAAAATTTTATTTTGCATAAATGAGTGTTTAGATACATGTTCCTCTTTTTGACAGGAATACTGGAATTATGAGACTTCATTTTCAAATTGAATATCCTGTTCAAATCTCAAACTAGCAAGCAATGACTGTTTACACTGTAACCTCCTGCACACAGTAGGCATTTAATTATTTGGTAAACAAATGAAGTTGACTGATCAGTTGAAAAATACTTTAAAAGGAAAACAAACAAGATGAACATTAAGGAAGTGGTTTTTTATTACCTATGCTAAAGGAAGCATAAAACTATGTAGATAAAATAAAGTTAATGCCTTCCCATTTGTTGTAGTTTCTATTGCTGCATAATAAAACACCCTAAAACATATTGGCTAAAAACAACAACCATCATTCATTCTTCTCACACATATTCACTTTGGGTAAGGGTAACTCATTTCTACTTCATGTGGTTTAAGTAGATAGCTCTCCTTGGAGTGGAGGATCAACTTTCAAGAGGACTTCTTCACAAGGCTGGCCAGTCTGTGCTGGCTGTTGGTGCCCATGGTGGGGCTCACCCCGCAGACTTCCCAGTGGGCTGCTTGGTTTTCCTTACAACTTAGTAGCTAGGTTTCAAGAGACACAGAGCAGAAATGCTCAGTTTCTTAAAGCCTGAGTCCAGAAGCTCACACATAGTCACTTAAGTGTTATATTCTGTTGGTTGAGAAGCCTGATTCATGGTGAAGGGATGTAGACTCCAGCCCCAGAAGAAAAGAATGTCAAAGAATCTGCAGACATGTTTGAAAACTGCCACTCCATTGCATTAAAATGAAACCCAGGCCTTTTCCCTTAGCTTTAAGGTTTTAAAGGACAATTGTCTTTTTCTGTAAAAGCCAGATAGTAAATAGTTTAGGTTTGCTGGTGGGTAAAGCAGCAATATCTATTATACCTACTCAGTGCATCTACTCGACTCTGCTGTTGTAGTGAGAAAACAACCATAGGCAGTATGTAAATAAATTAGCATGTATGCATTCCAACCAAATTTTATTCACCAAAACATGTAGTAGGTCAGATTTAGCCCACCTGCCATTGTTTGCCAACCCCATGGACAGAGGAGCCTGACTGACTACAGTCCCTGGGGTCGCAAAGAGTCTGACACAACTGAGCAACTCACACACACACACAAACACACACTGTACATGATGTGCCTCCTCTTACTTCTCCATTCTTCCCTCCCCTCTGCCTACTAAGCTCCAATCACAGAGCTTCCTCTTAGCCCCTCTAAGACAAAAAGCTTGTTTTCCCTTGGGGTCTGTGTGCACCTATTCCTGATAGTATTTGCTGTGGCCTAAATACTACTTCCTTGGGCTTCCCTGGTGGCTCAGTGTTAAAGAACCCACCTGCCGATGTTGTAGACATGGGTTCAATCCCTGGGTTGGGAAGATCCGCTGGAGAAGGGAATGGCAACCCACTCCAGTATTCTTGCCTGGAAAATCCCATGGACAGAGGAACCCAGCGGGCTACAGTCCATGGGTCACAAGGAGTTGGACACAACTTAGCGACTAAACAACAACAGAATACTACTTCCTCAGCAAGTTCTTCACTAATTGTACTTTATAGACCTTGCTGTTTATTCTCCCTGATAATTCTCTATTTCCTTAGTAGTACCTTACATCTTATAATTAACATATGTATTTGTTTTCTTCAGCATTCCACTAAGATTTGAGTATCACTGTGATCCAGGTGTTCTGAACACTGGTGTTATACTAACAAACATGGCTGACAAATTCCTGTCCACATGGGACAAACAATCTTTATGGAGAGACATACAATAAACTAGGAGGCAAAATATCAGGTATCACTTAGTTCTTTCAAGAAAATTAAAAAGGACTATGAGAGACAGAACAGGAAGGCTTCAGTGAAGAGATGACATTTGAGCTGAACACTAAACTGTAAAGAAGCAGCCAGGAAATGATTTGCAAGAAGAGATTTTCATGCAAAGAGGAAGTCCGTGGGACATGTCAGATGGTGGTGGGAGGGTCAAGCTTGGCATGACTGAAGAAATAGAGAGAAGCAATATGGGTGGAGCAAAGTAACTGGTGGGGAGGGTGCTAAGAGGTAAGGTCGGAAAGACAGGAGCCAGATGTTTCAGGATCTACAGGCCATAAGAAACAATTTAGGTTTTATTCTATATGTCTACATGCATTAGACAGCAAACAGACTAATGGAACATGTGCATTGTGTGGGGCCCTGTGTTGAGTCCTAAGATGTAACAGTGAACACATTGTGTCGTCTATTTTTTTTTTAATTGAAGTATAGTTGATTTACAATGTGTGTTAATTTCTGCTGTACAGCAAAGTGACTCAATTATACATATATATATGTATATATATATATATATTCTTTTTTATGTTAATTTTTCCATTATAGTTTATCCCCGGACTTTGACTATAGTTCTCTGTGCTATACAGGAGGACCTTGTTTTCTATCCGTTCTATATGTAATAGTTTGCATCTACTAACCTCAAACTCGCAGTCCACTTCTCTGCCCCCAACACCCTGAGTCTCCAGTTACACTTTGTGCATCACAAGGGCAAGGATTCTTTCTGTTTTCTCATCACAGTGTTCCCAGAGCTTGGCACTTAAGAAGCACTCTATAAATATTTGTTGACTGTATAAAGGAATGAATGAGAATACTTTTGAACTTTTTTGGCATTTTAAAAGTATTCTCAAGCTCAAAAATATGGGAGCCTTGACATAATTCTTCATAAATTTGTTATCATGGAAATATAACTTTTTATCAGACCTGTGATGGGAAAAAATGATATGAAGAAAGCAATATAATATTTTTAGAGCAAATAGTTATTCAGGTTATTCAAGTTGGGCTAAGCAAATAGTAGGAAATTTTTCTGAGTCTTGATACAAGAGCCCTAGCTCTGAACAAGTCACACCTCCAATTTCTATGTATTTCTTGAATAACATATTATTTTTCTGCTTTGAGCCATGGAAACTAGGGGAAAGGCAGCTGTAAGACATTTTAGTGAACATAATACACTGTCACTATAAAAAGTATTTGCTGTTATAAAACATTGTTTCTCACTTCATTTCACATAATCATAACCCATTAGGCATCTCCGTCTTTGACCTTCAATAAATATCAGAGGACACAAAGAAAGCTACACATGATCTAATGGATTTCTGCACTTTCCATTTGTTGGAGGAAAAAACTTCCCTTAGGTTCTTTGAGTCTCATATTTCCATTTCTTTCTTTCTAGTGTGGTTACCCTGTTCAAGTACACACTGTTTTTATATCTTAATTCTGTCAGGTTCAACATAAAGAAAGTGAAAGTGAAGTCGCTCAGTCATGTCCCACCCTTTGGAAACCTATGAACTGTAGACTGCCAGGCTCCTCTGTCCATGGGATTTTTCAGGCAAGAATACTGAAGTGGGTTGCTATTTTCTTCTCCAGGGGATCTTCCTGATCCAGGGATCGAACTAGGGTCTCCCGTATTGCAGGCAGACTCTTTCCCATCTGAGCCACCAGGGAATCCAAATGATTATACAAATATGATATTTAACACAAATATCTCAGCAGCTGGCCAAACTACCAGCATTTCATGGGACATTTTCTTTTCTCTGTGCATGGCATTGGGAGATCATTCCATAAATATTTCCAACCCTCTCTAAAATAAAAGCCAACTCACTCTCATTCTCAAACTTAGCATCTTTTACTCTTGAATTGATTCCTTTTTCTGTAAACAAAGTAGTTTTGTCTTTATGTCATGGTTTTTATCAGCCTATTTCTTATAGGCATGATCAATAGTTTGCAACAAGGGGTGATTTTGTCCCACAATAGACATTTGGCAATATCTGGAGATATTTTTGGCTATCACAGCCTGGGGGGATGGGGAGAAGGCACTGGCATCTAGTGGGTAGGGACCAGAGATCCTGCTGCAATGCACAGAGCAACCACTCACAACAAAGAATCATCTGGCGTCAATAGTGTGAAGTCTGAGAAATCATGAGCCAGGTTAAGATCTCGCCTGCATCTCTTTGAGTAAATGGATGCTTTCAATAGTTTATATGCTTTAAAAGCACTTGATAATTTAAATCTGTCTTCAGGTTGAGCAAATCAGCTCAGAGAAGGTCGTGAGGGTTTGGCTCCCTCAACTTTCTTCCATGAGTGGAGGTCAGATACCTGTCCTTGAGCTTATGAGAAGAAGCCTAAATACTAGGGCTCTGTACACTTAACACCCTGTGCCACTAGGGGGTTCACAGTAAGGTGACCAAGCTTCTCATCACTTCCTCCGGTAAATGATTAATTTTGGGAAAGGTCTCTGCATGAACTCAGAATTTCAGCTGTCTCCCGGAGCGAGTTGTCTGTGTTCAGGAACACTGCTTTTGATTCAAGCCACCAGAAACTGATTATGCTTAACTCACATATGCTCTGCAGAGCAAGCCTTCCCAGGCTGATGAAAGCCATGAAATTTCATAGGTACTGTAAAGTCCTAAAAATTTGGATGGCAAATGCACAAATACTGCCATCAATATCCTCAGGCTTAGTGCTGATATTAACATCAGGCATACATACTATGACTTTATTTCCTAAACTACATAGATAGTGCTTAAATACATGGATTTACTATCACATTTGGCATATTTTATTTATAACATAAGAAAGGTGAAACATTCTGCAGCATTGCATGTTAAGATTAGGATTTATTGTCCAGGAATCCTTGAACAATTTTATCAAAAGCCCATTTCTAGGTGGTGTTTTTCTGCAATAAATCATACAGCAAGAATCTATCAGTGGACACCAGGAAGAGATAAATGAGTGTAGAGGAAAGAGGGTCATCACAGATTTTTTTCTGTATCATGACCTGTCATTGGCAGAAATCCATTTATTATAGTTCACAGATGATTTTTTTTTTGCCTGCTTGCTGTATTTTCTGTTCAGGGTGTTAGCTAAGATAAAATGAAAACCTGGCAAAACATAAGCCATCAAAATCCATGAAAAGAGACATAACTTAAAGATCATGAGACACAAAGAGTATCAATTTTTTCCTCCTCCCATGTAACTGCAACTTTCAGGGGAAATATCTTTTTAAAATGTTAATATTTTAATTTTTAAAGTAACTGCTCCTCAGGTTGGTGGTACAATTATTGGAAAAACAATTTCCTTTGCAGACTAGAAGTTTCCCCTAGAATGTTCCTTCAGTAGAAAAGCAGTAGAAGGGGTACCTAATAGTTGTTGAGTAGTTTTCAAGCACCTACTGAATAAGTTTTCTGTCCTTTTTTCCCTTTTTTAAAACATACCTTATTTCATTGAATCTATCATCAGGACTCTGTAATTTGGAACAAGACCAGGAACATAAATACATGCTAACTGCCAGGCTAAATATGAGAATGATCTTTGTGTGGTTGTCACAACTACAGTTGAGTTTACATTTGATTGAAAGAATTCAATAAAATATATTATTTCAGGTTTCTTTTTAAAAATATATTTATTTTTGCACTGCCTTTTCCTTCTCAAGTCATTTAGGATATGAAAAAACTTGCAAAATATATTTCGAGCTTCTCAAAATGAAACAGTAGCAAATACACATTGTATAAGTGCTGAATTTCCACAAGAATACTTAAAACATGTTTGTTTCTTCAGAAGGGAGACTGAAGGGCTTCTATTCCTACACACTCTGGGATGCAGGTCCATCAATTTGAGGTAATGCTACATGACACCCTGGAGAGCCATTCTCTCTCCACATCCCTCCACAATCCTAAAGAGCCCCCATAGACACTAGCTTTAAGCTGAGCAATACGGAAAGTATAGGTGGATGATGGCTTTCCCAGTGTGTGCCCCAGACCAGGTCCCAGGCCTTCTGTTAAGAAATCCAAAGCAATGGAAGTTCTCATCTCACCTTCTTCCTGGGCAGATGAAGACAAGCCCTCCATCTAGGTGGCTTGTAAACATGCATACCAACCCTGAGCTCACAGACAAGCGCCAAGAACAAAACAAAAGTGACTGCTTCCTTGTACTTTCTGAAATGCCATCTGTCACTCTGAGATACTTGGTGGGAGAAACTGGATAGAACGTTTTAGTCATAGGTAGAGTACTAGGGACTGGAGAAGGAAATGGCAACCCACTCCAGTATTCTTGCCTGGAGAATCCCACGGACAGAGAATCTTGGAAGGCTACATTCCATGGGGTCGCAAAGAGTCAGGCATAACTGAAATGACTGAGCACTCAGAGTACTAGGGACTAGATCAAAATTTAAGAGGACTGAGGGTGCCCAAAACCTCAGTCACCAAAAAAATATTTTAGTGACACTTTTTTAAAAAAAATATTTTTAATTGGAGGATAATTGCTGTACAATGTTGTTGAATTCTGCTGTACAATAACATAAGTCAGTCATAAGTATACATATATTCCCTCCCTTTTGAACCTCCCTCCACACCTTTCCCTATCCCCCACTAGCTGTCTTTCCCACTAGCTGTCTGTTTTACTCGTGGTAATGTATATGTTTCAGTGCTACTGTCTCAACTCTTCCCACTGTCTCCTTCCCCCGCTGTGTCCACAAGTCTGTTCTCTATATCTACATCTCTATTCTTGCCCTGCAACTGGATTCATCAGTACCATTTTTCTAGATACCATATATATGCATTAATATACGATATTCGTTTTTCTCTTTCTGACATACTTCATTCACTCTGTATAACAGGCCCTAGGTTCATTCACTTCAGTTCAGCTGGCTCAAATTCATTCCTTTTTATAGCTGAGTAATATTCCATTGTATATATGCACCACAACTTCTTTATCCCTTCATCTGTCAATAGACATCTAGGTTGCTTCCATGTCCCAGTTATTGTAAATAATGCTGCAATGAACACTGGAGTACATGTGTCTTTTAGAATTGTGGTTTTCCCAGGGTATATGCCCAGTAGTGAAATTGCTGGGTCATTTGGTAATTTTATTCCCAGTTGTTGATTTTTTTAAAGGAATCTCCATCCTATTTGCCATAGTGGCTGTAGCAGTTTACACTCCCACCAACAGTGCAGGAGGGTTCCTTTTTCTCCACATTTTCTCCAACATTTATTGTTTGTAGTTTTTGGGTTTTTTTGGATGATTGCCATTCTCACAGGTGTGAGATGATACCTCGTTGTGGTTTTGATTTGCATTTCTCTAGTAATGAGTGGTGTTTAGCATCTTTTCATGTGTTCATTTGCCATCTATATATCTCCTTTGGAAAAATGTCTGTTTAGGTCTTCTACCCATTTTTTGATTGGGTTGTTTATTTTTCTGATCTTGATCTGGTAGGTTGTTTGTGTATTTTGGAGATTAATCCTCGTCTGCAATTATTTTCTCCCATTCTGAGCATTGTCTTTTCATCTTGTTTATACTTTCCTTTGCTGTGCAAAAGCTTTTAAGTTGAATTAGGTCCCATCTGTGTATTTTTGGTTTTATTTCCATTACTCCAGGAAGTGGGTCAAAAAGGATCTTGCTGCGATTTATATCAAAGAGTATTCTGCCTATGTTTTCCTCTTAGTGTTATAGTTTCTGGCCTTAATTTAGGCCTTTAATCCATTTTGAGTTTATTTTTGTGTATCGTGCTTAGTGACACTTTTTTAAAGATTTATTCCTTTGTTTTATTTTTTGGCTGTGGTGGGTCTTTGTTGCTGTGCAGGCTTCCTCTAGTTACAGTGAGTGGCGGCTTCACTTCGTTGCAGTGCTAGGACTTCTTATTGCAGTGTGTTCTCTTGTGGGCATCACAGGGTCTAGGTGCATGGGTTTCAGTAGCTGCGGTTCCTGCTGTTCCTGCGGTTCCAACTACAGGCTCAATAGTTGTGGCGCACGGGATTAGTTACTCTGTGACATGTGGGATCTTGCCGGAGCAGGGATTAAACTCGTGGTCCCTGCTTTGTTAGGTGGATTCTCAACCACTGGGCCACCAAGGAGGACCCTAGTGATACTTTTAAGTGTTAAAATTACTGCCCCCAAAATATCCATGATGAGTAAAATGCTAATATTTTAAATACCACAAGATCAGTATTATTTATTTTCGTTTGCTCTGATGTGGCTCAGTGTGGCCCTGCATAGTATCCACTGAAGTAAGTGGAACTGAAGTGAAATGAAAGTCACTCAGTCGTGTCTGACTCTTTGTGAACCCATGGACTATACAGTTCATGGAATTCTCTGGGCCAGAATACTGGAGTAGCCTTTCCCTTCTCCAAGGGATCTTCCCAACCCAGGGATCGAACCCAGGTCTCCCACATTGCAGGTGGATTCTTTACCAGCTGAGCCACAAGGGAAGCCCAAGAATACTGCAGTGGGTAGCCTATCCCTTCTTCAGTGGATCTTCCTTACCTAGGAGTCGAACCTGGGTCTCTTGCATTGCAGGCAGATTCTTTACCAATTGAGCCATCAGGGAAGCCCCTAAAGTACAGTAAGTGGAAGAGGAAGTTAAAGAAAGCCAAGTGCCATCTTTGTAACTGCAGTGGTTTGCTTTAACAAGCTGGACATCTTCTGGAAGCAGGCATTTATCACATGTTAATGCTGTAAAGGTCATGGTTGGGAGCAGCACAGAGAAGTTTATGGAGGAAGTTCAGTCACAGGCTCTAGTCCTGGTCTGTCACTTACCAGCCATGCAACCTTGGGCAAGTCACTTGACTTTCCCTGTTGCCATTTCCTTATCCATTAAAGAATGTTGGAAAAAAATTAAGGTTTTGCAATATTTCTGGAACCTACCATATCAATGAAAGAAATCTATAATAAAGTAGATGACTTGGGCATTGAATTGCATTTATTCAAGTTTAATCCAAATTATTATATTGTTTATAGTTCTAATAAAAACAGTTCATTAAGTCAGCTTTTAAATCCTTTAATCTGGATACCAGAAAGGCCCTGAAATCAACTCTGAGGGCCAGTGGTCAGTTCCATTCCACTCCTGCCAAGATGAGGTATTATAAAAGACTTCCAAATGTATGGATTCTGTGCCTTTAATAAGTGTTGTGCATTTTTGATTCTTAAAATATGGTGTGGTATTAGATGTCTCATTCTTTTCCAGATAAATGACCCCTTCTTGTGAATTGAGGTAGAACTAAACCTGGGGAAAGTGATTAGAGACACTGGTCATTTCTAGTCACTTTTGGAGTGAAGCCCATGATAAAGAAGATTCATGAAGACAGCAGTTTTACATCACATAATTGTCTCAGACTTCTCTAACTGACAGTGTTAATCAAAATTTAGCCTGGTATTAGTAGCTTAAAATTCTTTTAAAACCCCATGTCTAATAATTATCCCATTTCTTCTTTCAACATAGTGTGGTACTTCACTTCCAGAATTTTGGGCAGTAATTTTTCTTTAAAAGTTAGCCAGTATCTTGAAAGGAGTATGTCCAGCTTTTTGGCATCAGTGGAGTATTTTTTTGAAAGGAGGACATAATTATGAATCGTAAACAATAGAAAGCAGAAATATTTCATTCTTTTGCGGGAAGGTTACAGGGAACTAAAAAATCTTGAAATATCGTACCAAATAATCACACTTAAGGCATCTGTTGTGGTAAGTTCATCAAAGAGAGTCTAATTGTGTGTGTTTGTGTATGTGTGAGAGAGGGAGTGAGATCACACATGAGTGTGTGAAGATCTGAACTCACTTTCCTCTTCTTCCCCGGTTGCTCCAGAACTGTGTCTGTTGCTGTGCTTTGGTTATGACCTGTAGTCCCCATCTACTCACCTATAAGGTTTATCATCAGCACTTGTGTATCTGAAACCTTTATACGCTCAGTATGAAAACTGAGATAATAATTCATGGACGTGATAATCCGTGCGGTGTTTGATTGTAGGGCCAATGGGGAGAATTTACATACTTTGTCATTTAAAATAACTTAATTCAATTATTGTAAAGAGAGTGACAGATAGAAACAGAGAAGATGGACTGGACTCTTAACCCATTGCAGGGTGTAAATTAAAGGCTGTCTTTGGTTTTTTTAACTTAGTCCAGACATTTTACACAACTATTGTCTCAGCAGAGTAGAAGAATAAAAGGTGCTTGCTTTCTTTGCCATGTATGTTTTTCTTACAAATAAAGCTGAAAGAGAAGAAAGAGAGAGAGAGACACAGAGAGAAAGACAGAGGCATTTCAGGTTGTTAGTTTGGAGAATTAACCTAAAAGGGATATGTTACATAGTTGTTCAAAGTATCCCTAACATTAATTTATCCAGATATCTCAAATTGACAATAAGACATTATGAATCTAAAGGCAAAACAGTTCCCTTTGTTATCCAAGAAATAAAATTGTGCCTTGGGAAGTGGTAATAACAAAGGGAATGTTCTTTGAAAATGATGATTTGGTCATTCTGACTGATAAAATTTTTTTAAGATAAAATTATACAAGTCAAAGTGATATCAGCATATTTTATTATATTTTCAGATTCTGTGACTGCCTTCTTGGACTGATGTTTAAAGTATTAGAATGAAGCTTACCTTCTGTGTGTTTTTGAAACTTCCCACTGATCAGCCTCTGAGAAAAATGCACTGGTGTATCATGTTTCTAACACTTAAAGATCTAATTGGGATGTTGTTCTGTACATGCTGTTAGACACTGTAGTGACAAGAAGAATCCTAGCCCACATTGGCCAAGAGCCAATACATACCTTCCCTGAATAAAGTGCAGGATAATTAAAGTGCAACTACCGAGAGAGCACTGCGGAGCGCGCACAAAAATAGCTATCAGTAAAGAGCTGGAGATCATGCTCCTTGGGAACCTCGGGAGTTCATTGCTACATTCGCTTTCCTTTTCTTTTCAAACACAGTTAATCAGGGATATTTTCTTTTTTCCTTCACTTATTAACTATTTTGTGAGAAGTTCTAAATAAAAAAGAGTAAACTAATATCCCCCCTCCTCAATAATCTCTGCAAAATTATGTGAAGAGTGCTGTTAGGAGATCAAACATATATGATTTCATAAAATTTAAGGGAAATAAGCCATTTTAAAAGCTTCATTTCAATTACAAATGGAGAACTAAGAACTAAATAAAGTGCAGCGGGTATTTTTACATCAGTCACAATTCCTATTCAAACAGCCTATTTAAATGTGCACAGGCCTTTCACGCAGAGCCACTCACATGCCCTTGTATAGCAGGTTCTGCAAGGAAATCAGGAAAGCGCTGGGTCTGTATAAGCCTGCAACATGACCCTGGGTAAGCCTGGCCACCATTCTAGCATAACCATTTAAAAATAGTTTTTCCCATTCACTTTTTAAAGCTACAATTTTGTGCAAATCATCAAGCATTGGGAACCTCTGAGTAGCTGGTTCCTACAGTGAAACCTAAAGGATTTACACTGGAACTTCCCAATACTACTAAAGGGAACAATGCAAATAAATCCCTTTTGCGGTGATGGGGAAATGGGATCCTTAGAAAGCTCCTTCCCTATTCAATGAAACCTGCCAATTTTTTACTCTTAAAATATGATTCCATCCCCAGGGCAACTTCAAAATGGTTTCTCTACATTTCTTTAGCTCATGTGTAAATCAAGTGCTGTTCAGCAGATACCACAGATAAATCATCCATATTTTATTCCTTTTTTTATAGAATGCATTTGCAAGATCAATTTCTGATTCTGTAGAAGTCCCTTGACCAGGTTAAACTCTATCTGGCTTGCTTTTTTATTTAGGTTTGCGTTTCCCTAAGTAAGCCTCAAGAAACATAGTGATAGTCTAAGTTCAGTACACAATCGTCTGGCAAGGTCAAGTGGAGAGTTATAATAGGCAGGCGTCTATTTATTTATACGAGTTGCCCATGCTATACTGAGTTAGCCTCAACACATTCAAGTTTTTAAATCATATAACTTGCTTTCAAATCAACTTCCTCACGACAGCTGAAGGGTTCAAGTCAATAGATGGCTAATGTTTTTTTGTTTTTTTAATTAAATCTCTTGATAGGGTCACTTAATGATTGTTAGGATGCTTGATGCAGCCCCCAGGTGCAAACTGTCTGCAAAGCATAAAGAATGAGCTGTTCTCCCTCTGCCACAGCCTCTGCTGATTTACAACCACTTTGTGTTTGATGCTGGACAGGATAATTTCATCAGTCTCCAACCCTTGTGATCACGTCCCAAAATGACTCGTCAGGTGAAGCCCCAGCGGAAGATTGCTTGTCACCTGTAGGAAGTAGCTGTCTGCTCTGAGTACTCTCTCCTCATAAATGTAATCATCTGTTAGTTATTCATTGAGCTATCCTTCATGGCCTCGATGGAGTGGCGAGGGCACAGGACCAACTCCTCACTGGGGAAACGCTTAGAAACAATGCTAGTACCCATTGTATTTTTCTTTCTTCTCTCTCATCTCTTTCTAATGTTGGGAGGACAAGTGTACATCTGGGCTCATTTTTGAAGATTATGAATGAAAATATCCATGTTAGTACATTAAAGAATATTTTCTTAATTTTTAAAAATTTCACAAATGAGGAAATGGACTTAGAGATGGTAATTTGCCAAATGTCAAATAGTTGGTCAGGTTTGCCTGACTTTCAATTCTTTATTCTTAACCATTTAGCAGTATTGCAGAATAAATCAATGTTTAAATGAAGTGACACAATCACTTCTCTTACACTTTTAAGCCTAATCTAGAATGAAATAATTATATATGTTGGCATCATGTTTAATTTAATCCAATTACTAATTAGCCACTTCATTAGTTCATTTATTGACTCAACACCTATTACGATCCTACTACATTCCAGGCACAGGGCATACTGTAAATTACTCCAATGACTGACTGGTTACTGCCTGTAACAGCCACAGAGGAGAAGTCAAGGGCCATGAGCATATTTAGTCAGTGACTGGAGAAAGCCTGCAGAGGACAGGCCACTTGAAGTATACCTGGATGATGTCTGCATTCCCAGATGGCACAGGGCCTTTCAGGGACCAGCATGCACCAGAGTCACTCAAAACACAATCTGACTTGTCCTAAATCTGTGCATGATTTCTCTAGTGTATCTTGGGAAATTTGGCCAGAAAGGCTTCTGGGACCTTTGCAGTGGGTTTGCCTTGACAGCTTAGGGAGGGAAAAAGAACAGAGCCTGAGATAGACAGGGAGTTTAGAACTGTGCCCAGAAACCTCAATCACAGTGTTTGCTCTGCAAGTAACTAAGGGTAATAAGTGATGGATGGAATACAACTGGAGGTTTGAGACAGAGACCTTGCTTGAAGTTAGAATTCTTGGTGAGTTTGAAACAAGACCTTAGAGAGCCCGGTGGGTCCTCATCTAAGTTGATTCAGGATTCTGGAAGCATTTTACATCTAGGTACAGTCTGGGGAGCAGATCTGAAAAGCATTCAAGATATACAGGGAATTTTATTGGTTGCCATGGTGAGAATTAGATCACATCCTGGGAAGGACTGACCCTATGGTTGGAAGGTCTAAACATGGAAATTTCTAGAGCCCTTATGTATTCCTTTGTTCAAAATGAACTTTGCCAATGCATGTAGGTTGATTGTTCTACACTGATAAACTGAACCAGAATGTCCTTTCCATCAATTCAGTTCAAATCAGTTGCTCAATCGTGTCCAACTCTTTGTGACCCCATGGAATGCAGCACACCAGGCTTCCCTGTCCATCACCAATACCCAGAGTTTACTCAAACTCATATCCATCGAGTTGGTGATACCATCCAACCATCTTGTCCTCTGTCATCCCCTTCTCCTCCTGCCTTCAATCTTTCCTAGCATCAGGGTCTTTTCTAATGAATCAGTTCTTTGTATCAGGTGGCCAAACTATTGGAGCTTCAGCTTCAGCATCAGTCCTTCCAGTGACTATTCAGGACTGATTTCCTTTAGGATGGACTGGTTGGATCTCCTTGCAGTCCAAGGGACTCTCAAGTGCCTTCTCCAACACCACAGTTCAAAAGCATCAATTCCTTGGCACTCAGCTTTCTTTATGGTCCAATTCTCACATCCTTACATGACTGCATACATACAACAATAGTTTTGTACTAATAATAGAATTCCTCATACACAAATTTGCTTTCCAGATCATCAAATACATTTTTGTTAGGGTTTACTCTCTGTCTCCAGAACTGTAGGCCCTTGGTTGGTATTTTGCTCAAACTCTTTCCTACAAAAAGGTAAAAAATTGCTGCTCCTCATGAGTGAATCATTCTAATATTCTCTGGAGGAAGGAAGATCTTTTTTCATAAGCAATGAAATGAATGGTCATTAAACACCTAGTACATCCATTGTATATAAAAGACATGATGTCATAAAGCTCTGAAGAATTACCAGAGACATGGCATGAACTTACCTCTGGATGCTGCAGAGTATGGAACTTACTAGAACTTTTTTCCAGTATAGACCCAAATATGCCTCTGGGTGGCATGTTGTTCACTTGGTAGTATGAGGGCTTTCCTGGTGGCTCACATGGTAAAGAATCTGCCTGCCAATGCAGGAGACCAGGGTTCAATCCCTGGGTTGGGAAGATCTCCTGGAGAAGGGAATGTCTACCCACTCCAGTATTCTTGTCTGGAGAATTCCATAGACAGAGGAGTCCGGTGGGCTACAGAAAGTAAGTTACTTTTAATTATTAGATTCCAAGGCATTGATAATTGGTACTTTTGTCACCAAAGACAGCAATGAAATGGGAGAGAACAACACAGGGGTAAATCATTTTCACTTATTTACGTTCATTAGAAATTGCCAAGTGAATTCAATTTTTATTCAAAAAATAAAAGTTTTCCAAGCTGGGAGGTGTTATGTTCAGCTAAGAAAAAAAAAATGTATAATCAAATTAAAGCACACAATGTTGGAGAATATGTTTATTATAGATGTTGTGATGATTTACTTCTGATCATAATATTCCTAGTAGACACCATATTAACAAGGATTTCCTTTTAATTAGGTTGTGTCTCTTTAATAAAACTATATCAAGTGAAGATAGATTGAAAACATAATGTCTTTGGCAGTGAAGTAGGCTTTTGTGGCATCACTGCCATTGGCTATGACAAGTGACAAGTGAAAGTCACTCAATTGTGTCCGACTCTTTGTGACCACATGGACTATAGGCCATGGAATTCTCCAGGCCAGAATACTGGAGGGCATAGCCTTTCCCTTCTCCATGGGATCTTCCCAACCAGGGATCAAACCCAGGTCTTCCGCATTGCAGGCAGACTTTTTACCAGCTGAGCCACAAGGGAAGCCCGTCATTGGCTATAAATGTAGACGGAATACTGGCTTCAGGGATCTTCTAAAAGCAGCCCTGGAAGGTATAGCTTTGGCACAAGCCAAATCATGTACTCCAGAATCACCTTCTATAGTAGTGAGACATGTAGTCTACCTGCTTCAGCTCCTTTTGGAGAGCACTGACTCCTCTGAAGCGTGGCAAGTGACTCAACCTTCCCAGGAAGAAGGTGAGTTTGTCCAGTGGGAAATGGTCTTGTAGAAAATAAATCTAATGACTGCTGGTGACAGGTACAGAGTTCTGTAAAACAGAGGGGAGACTGTTTTTGCAAAATAAAATAAATGTCAAGAGTTCATGGGAAATCACACTTTTCAAATAGACTATGATCCTTTTCTAAAGAATTATAACTTAATAAATTCAGAGAAGAAAGTAATTTGGACATTCCCCTGCAACAAAAAGAGATGGAGAGCGTTCTTTACTCTTTAACAAAGCTCCATTGTTTTCTTGTGATTTTGCTTTATGGGGTTTAAATTAAAGGGAAGCTACTCTGTGGCAAAGCAAATCTTTGTTTTAAAACATTTAAGTAGAATCCACGCTGGAGAACTTCCTTGAGGGCCAATGCTTGTTCTGAGATGAATTTTTTTTTTTAATTGAAGTACAGTTGATTTACAACGTTGTATCAGTTTCTGGTGTGTAGCAACGTGGTTCAGTTTCATATTCTTTTCAATTATAGTTTATTCAGTTCAGTTCAGTCGCTCAGTCATGTCTGACTCTTTGCGACCCCATGAATTGCAGCACGCCAGGCCTCTCTGTCCATCACCAACTCCCAGAATCCACCCAAACCCATGTCCATCGAGTCGGTGATGCCATCCAACCATCTCATCCTCTGTCCTCCCCTTCTCCTCCTGCCCCCAATCCTGCCCAGCACTGGGGTCTTTTCCAATGAGTCAACTCTTTGCATGAGGTGGCCAAAGTATTGGAGTTTCAGCTTCAACATCAGTCCTTCCAATGAACACCCAGGATTGATCTCTTTTAGGATGGATTGATTGGATCTCCTTGCAGTCCAAGGGACTCTCAAGAGTCTTCTCGAACACCACAGTTCAAAAGCATCAATTCTTCGGTGCTCAGCTTTCTTCAACATCCAACTCTCACATCCATACATGACCACTAGAAAAACCATAGCCTTGACTAGACGGACTTTTGTTGGCAAAGTAATGTCTCTGCTTTTAAATATGCCATCTAGGTTGGCCATAGCCTTCCTTCCAAGGAGTAAGTGTCTTTTAATTTCATGGCTGCAATCACCATCAGCAGTGATTCTGGAGCCCCCCAAAATAAAGTCTGACACTGTTTCCACTGTTTCCCCATCTATTTCCCATGAAGTGATGGAACCAGATGCCATGATCTTAGTTTTCTGAATGTTGAGCTTTAAGCCAACTTTTTCACTCTCCTCTTTCATCTTCATCAAGAGGCTCTTAAGTTCTTCTTCACTTTCTGCCATAAGGGTGGTGTCATCTGTATATCTGAGGTTATTGATATTTCTCCCAGCAATCTTGATTCCAGCTTGTGTTTCTTCCAGCCCAGCATTTCTCATGATGTACTCTGCATATAAGTTAAATAAGCAGGGTGACAATATACAGCTTTGACGTACTCCTTTTCCTATTTGGAACCAGTCTGTTGTTCCATGTCCAGTTCTAACTGTTGCTTCCTGACCTGCATACAGGTTTCTCAAGAGACAGGTCAGATGGTCTGGTATTCCCATCTCTTACAGAATTTTCCACAGTTCATTGTGATCCACACTGTCCAAGGCTTTGGCATTGTCAATAAAGCAGAAATAGATGTTTTTCTGGAACTCTCTTGCTTTTTCGATGATCGAGCGGATGTTGGCAATTTGATCTCTGGTTCCTCTGCCTTTTCTAAAACCAGCTTGAACATCTGGAAGTTCACGTATTGCTGAAGCCTGGCTTGGAGAATTTTGAGCATTACTTTACTAGCAAGTGAGATGAGTGCAATTGTGCGGTAGTTTGAGCATTCTTTGGCATTGCCTTTCTTTGGGATTGGAATGAAAACTGACCTTTTCCAGTCCTGTGGCCACTGCTGAGTTTTCCAAATTTGCTGGCATATCGAGTGCAGCACTTTCACAGCATCATCTTTCAGGATTTGAAATAGCTCAACTGGAATTCCATCACCTCCACTAGCTTTGTTCGTAGTGATGCTTCCTAAGGCCCACTTGACTTCACATTCCAGGATGTCTGGCTCTAGGTGAGTGATCACACCATCGTGATTATCTGGGTCGTGAAGATCTTTTTTGTGTAGTTCTTCTGTGTATTCTGGCCACCTCTTCCTAATATCTTCTGCTTCTGTTAGGTCCATACCATTTCTGTCCTTTATCGAGCCCATCTTTGCATGAAATGTTCCTTTGGTATCTCTAATTTTCTTGAAGAGATCGCTAATCTTTCCCAATCTGTTGTTTTCCTCTATTTCTTTGCATTGATCGCTGAGGAAGGCTTTCTTTCTTTTTTTTTTTTTTTTTGAGGTTTTTGTTTTGTTTTGTTTTTTTCAAATTTTTTTTCCTTTATTTATTTATTTATTTATTTATTTATTTTAGTTGGGGGCTAATTACTTTACAATATTGTAGTAGTTTTTGCCATACATTGACATGAATCAGCCATGGGTTCACATGTGCTCCCCCTCCCGAACCCTCCTCCCACCTCCCTCCCCTTCCCATCCCTCTGGCTCCATCCCTGAGCATCCGTCCCATGCATAGAACATGGAATGGTGTTCCGCTTCACATATGACAATATACATGTTTCAATGTTATTGTCCCAGAACGTCCCACCCTCACCTTCTCCCTCAGAGTCCACAGGACTGTTCTATGCATCTGTGTCTCTTATTCTGTCTCACATATAGGGTTACCATTACCATCTTTCAAATTCCATATACATGCGTTAGTATACTGTATTGGTGCTTTTCTTTCTGGCTCACTTCACTCTGTATAATGGGTTCCAGTTTCATCCATCTCAATAGAACCGATTCAAATGTATTTTTTTAATGGCTGAGTAATAAATATTCCATTGTGTATATGTACCACAGCTTCCTTATCCATTCGTCTGCCGATGGACATCTAGGTTGCTTCCATGTCCTCGCTATTGTAAACAGTGCTGCGATGAACATTGGGGTACACGCGTCTCTTTCAATTCTGGTTTTGAGGAAGGCTTTCTTATCTGTCCTTGCTATTCTTTGAAACTCTGCATTCAGATGGGAATATCTTTCCTTTTCTCCTTTGCTTTTCACTTCTCTTCTCTTCCCAGCTATCTGTAAGGCCTCCTCAGACAGCCATTTTGCTTTTTTGCATTTCTTTTCCATGGGGATTGTCTTGATCCCTGTCTCCTGTACAATGTCGCGAACCTCTGTCCATAGTTCATCAGTTTATTGTATAGTTTATTACAGGATACTAAATATAGTTCCCTGTGCTATATGGTAGGACCTTATTGTTTATTGAGACAAATATTTTAATTGGAAATATTTCAAGTCATTATCATGTAAAACCAACTACAAGGCAGGAAATAAACTACCATAATACCATATGACTTTGCATAAAGTGACCCAAGAGCCTTAGTAAAATCCCCTCAGACATCCAATGTATACAATAAATTGACTTTTCTTTTAAGCATCCAGAGCTTACTAAATATGTACCAACCTTGGGACAAGAAACAAAATGATCATTCATATTCTCTTGAAGCATCGTGTAAGGAGCTAACTTAGCCCCAAACCCTGAAGATCTAGTTGTTCTGTTAACTCTTGGATAGAGAAATTTAAGTAAAAAGTTGACTTCCTTGGTAGGATTATAACCTGGTACTTTCAAAGTTATTTCATTAAGTTTACCATATAATTATAATTGAAGAAAATATAGGGTTCATTTTTAACACATTTTTACAAAAAATCCTTCACTTTAAAAGCTGTTATTTAAAAAAGTGAAAGTAGCCTTTCAGCAAAAACTAAGTTGGAAAACATTACAGCATATAGAATGCATATAAGACTTTTTGATTTACTGTATTATAGGAAAGACAAATGAGACTTTTAATCTTTTATGAAATACTTCTAGTATCTCTATTTCCATTTTCATAGAATTTCATGAAAACATCAATATTGATATCCTGGTGGCTGTGACCTACTGTTTCAGCAGTGTGTGGGCTGTTTATCTCTTTCCTTTTTGCTCTTTTATTTTGTAATGAAAGTGTATTAATTGTAAAAAATAATTTCATCAATCTTTTAGATATTTAAAAACATCAGGTCATTTAAATTGGCTTATCCAAAGTTACACACACTTTTTGGAGTAATATTTAGTCCAAGTGAGGGTGATAAGCACGAAGATCCTGTAAGCACAAGATATAGGAGCACAGAGGAAAGACTCAAGAAAAGTTTCATTAAAGAGATGAAGGGTAACCCAAGATTTGAATGATGGTGAGTTAGCCAAGAGACCTGGGAGACAGATGTTCCAGGCAAAGGGAATAGCATGTGCCAGAGCCCAGTCATGAGATTTAGCTATTTACTAGGAGATTTGAAGCTATAGAGTGCTGGGAGAATGGCAGTGAAAGGACTGAAGGGATAAATGGCTCAGAATGTGGACTTTATCTCAAGGACAACCACTAAAGGATTTTAAGCTTGGGATTGACAAGATCAGATCTGCGTTTATTAAGATCAATTTCATAACTGCTCAAGGGAAAAATTGTTGTGGGAGATTTGAATAAGCAGTTAGGGGGAAATAAAAGATACTTTATTTAAAGCTGGAATTATTTCACAGATTAATGTGAAAAAAATTATGAAAATGTGGACAGAGTCCAGATTCTCTCTGACCATACATAACCTACCCAAGAGTCATGTGATATCTATCAGGAGAAAAGCACTGAAAAATTTAAAGCCCAGAGAAACAAGATGGCTGAATTGTTAGTCTTGTTGGTAAGATCATTCTGGCAGTGACAAATTTTCACCAATTATCTACTGAAACTAAGAAGACACCAAATAATTATTGCTTTAAAGTTACTATTCATTTCATACGCTCACAAGGTCACAATCTGTTGGTCAGGAATTTAAGCAGGGTTTAGTTGGAGGAGTCTTCTGAATTTTGTGGCAACATCTGGGGTCACTTGATAATATTCAGTTGGTGACAAGTCTGGAAAAGTGGCCTCAAAAAGTCTTAATCACGTGTTAAGACTTGAATGTCTTGTCCAGGACCACCGGAAGGTCGTTTGGCTGGGCTACTCTCTTTCACTGCATAATTCCAGCAAAATTAAACAAGATGTTAAAAGGAACATGCAACATGACATCAAGTGGGATTTATCCCTGGGATGCAGGGGTAGTTCAACATACACAAATCAATAAGTATGATATGCTGCATTGATAGTCTGAAAGATAGAAATCATATGATCTATTGAGATGTCAATAAATGGAGGGAAAGCATTTGACAAAATCCATGTTTTCATGAATTGATGAAAGAATCTCTTGACAAATTGGGTATAGAAGGAAAGTACCTCAACATAACAATGCCACACCTGGCAAGCACACGACTAACATACTCAGTAGTAACATCATACTCTTTCCCTCTAAGATCAAGAACATAAAAGGATGCCCACTCTTACCACTCCTATTCAACGTAATACCGGAAGTCCAAGGAAGGCAAGAAAAAGAAATGAAAGCCATCTAAATCAGAATGAAATAAGTAAAATTGTCTCTGTTGGCAGATTATATGATCATGTATGGAGAAAATTCTAAAGACTCCACCAAAAAAAAAATTGAAGCTAATTACAAATTCAGTAAATTGCAGGATACAAAACCAACATGCAGAAATCAGTTGCATTTCTAAATGCTAACAATAAACTAACAGAGAAATAAAGACAACAATTAAATTTATAGTAGCAACAAAAACAATAAAATGCTTAGGAATTAGTTTAACCAATGAAGTGAAACACCTGTACACTGAAAGCTATAAAACATTGATGAAAGAAACTGAAAAGACAAAAATAAATGGAAAGATATTCATATTCATGAATCAGAAGAAATGATATTGTTAAAATGTCCATATGGCCCCAAACCACCTATAGATTCAATGCAATCCCCATCAAAATTTCAGTGGCATTTTTCACAGAAATAGAGAAAACAGTCCTGAAACTCATGTTGAACTACAAAAGACCTTGAATAGCCAAAACAATCCTGAGAAAGAAGAACACAGCTAAAGGCATCACATGTCTTGATTCCAAGCTATATTACAAAGCTACAGTAATCAAAATAGTATAGGACTGGCATAAAAATTAGACACATAGACCATGGAAGAGAATTAAGAGCCCAGAAAAACCCTTACATATGTGATCAATTAATATTTGACAGAGGAGCCAAGAATATTAAATGAGGAAAGAATAATTTTTTTCAATAAATGGTTTTGGGGAAACTGGATAATCACATGCAGAAGAATGAAATTAAACCCCTATCTTACTCCACTCCAAGAGTTTACTAAAAATGGATTAAAGATTTAAAAAATAATACCTGAAGCCATAAAACCCTTAGAAGAAAACACAGAAAAAAATGCTTCTTAATATTGGCAACATTTTGGGGGGGATATGATACCAAAAGCACAACAAAAGCAAAATTAAGCAAGAGGTACATCATCAAACTGAAAACCTTCTGCACAGCAAAGGAAATCATCAACAAAATGAAAAGGCTGTCTACAAGTTGGGAGAAAATATTTTAAACTGTCTGTCTAAGGGCTTAATATCCAAAATATATAGGGGATGCATATAACTCAATAGCAAACAAAAAGAAATTCCAATCAAAAAATGAGCAGAGGACCCAAATAGACATTTTTCCAAAGACACAAAGAGGGCAAGCAGGCACATGAAAAGAAGGTCAACATCGTTACTCAGCAGGGAAATTCAGATTGAAACCACAGTGAGATATCAATTTATATCTGTTAGAATGACTGCTATCAAAAAGACAAGAGATAACAAGTGTTGGTGAAGATGTCGGGAAAAAAAGAACCCTTGTGCATTATCAGTTCGAATGTAAATTGATGCAGCCCTGTTTTCCCCTTGTCATGATTGCTTTAACTATTTAGTCTTATGTTGTGTGAACTCTACATGTAACCTCAAGTCCTTTTAGAAATTAGGGAGTATACAAATAAATAAACCAATAAAAGAGAAATAATTTCAGGCATATATTTATTATGGTGTTTAGAAACAAAAAAAAAATACGACGGAGACTTGTGTTCTTATTTATTTTCTTTCTTTTAGAATTTCTGCCCTTAAAAAGAATCATCTGAAAACCAAAATATGGAGCATGGTCCCATTAGTGTTACCGTAGAAAATGCGGGAGACTTTTAATTGATAAACATGCACTGTGCCAATCCAGTTTGGTCTCAGACAAGTTGGAATTGATTCCTAATTTTAGTTGGCGGCTAGAGAAGAAATGTGGCTTCCCAGGTATCACAGTGCCAATGCAGGCAATGCAAGAACTGCAGGTTCAATCCCTGGGTTAGGAAGATCTCCTGGAGGAGAAAATGGCAACCCATTCCAGTATCCTTGCCTGGAGAATCCAATGGACAGAGGAGCCTGGCAGGCTACAGTCCATGGGGTCGCTAAGAGTCAGACACGACTGAGCGCGCGCGCGCGCGCACACACACACACACACACACACACACACACACACACACACACACACAGGAAATATGCCCAGAAACAAACGAAAGAGGGGGAAAATCATGCTATTGACTTTAAGAACTGGCTTCAAAGGAAGATTAGTAAAGTGTTAGTCACTAGAAAAGGGGATTTGAAGACCTGGATTCCAGTCTTGTTTCTGCTGTCAGATGACTGAGTGCCCCTGAGCAAGTAACACAACCTGGGCACCAGTTTCTCCGTTTCCATAGTCCCACGCTTCAGAGGTGAAGGCTATCTTCTACACTCTCCTCAAGCTCTCTTTACTTCCATCATCCTTTTCATTGCATTTGCCACGTGAGTAGACAGTTTGTTTATGTGCCTCCTCCCTAGAAGTCAGCTTCTAAGTGTGTATGTTTTTCACTCAACTCTGTATGTGTAGTTTTTAACACATAGTTGGTGTTCAATAAAACCAAGGCAAATAAATGTATGAATGAAATCTCCTGTCATTGTATCTTTCTTGGACTCAATTTCATTCACAAAATTAAGGGAGTAACTCAGCAGATCCCAAATTTCCTTCTTTGATTCTGGCATACAGACACATAAAGACTTTTTAGACCATAAAATAATCAGTTCTTACATTTTCTTACAGTTAGAAGCCATTGACTTTTTGATCTCTATTTTGAGTGTTGAGGCCTCTAATAGGTATAATGCAACTTTAATCTGAAAGCGATCACCTGAAGAAGGAAAGAAAAGTGGACACAGCCCTTTATATTCCCAGGACATGGCCTTTCGTCTCATCATACTCTTGAAAAGATGATATGAGATAGAAAAAAAGCACAAGGAGGCTAGCATTTGAAAAGGAAAATGCAACAGGGTGGAGAAAAAAGGATCAGAAAGCCCCTGGAAAGAAGAGTGAGTCAAAGGTACGTCTAAGAGAAGAGAACTGTGGTCAAGGACTCAACTTTTGACCTGGGAGGGAGGCTATGAGAGACACTGGATCTGTACTTTCACTTACAAAATGAATCCAGAAGATGTCTGAGGCTTCTTTCCTTTTTGTCACGAATACTTTATTGGAGCTGCTTCAAAAGGAGACTTTTAACAGGAGCACTTTAAAAAGGATGAAGACAAAAATGTAATAATTGCACACTCAGGCTTGTAATTTCAGAATATCATGATGTTAAAAGGGCTCTAAACATGCTACTTCAGATTTGGATTCCTTTTCACTTCTTCACGAAAGACTAATCTGGTTTGATTGGAGCTGATTGCTATTTTTGAGTCACACCAATAAATGTTTGGAGTCCATTGTCAGAATGGGAAAACTATACTTCTTCCATAATTCGAAAATAATTGAAAGAATGTAACTCAACAATTTTAAAATAATGAATATTTTTAGATAATAGTTAAGTTCAGTCCAATCTTAGAAAATTCTAGCCCCAAAGAGTTCTTTTTTGAGGAAATAAAGAGAAAGGAATCGATGAGCAAAAATGGCGTGTTACAGCAAAGCCCATCGTTTTTAGCTGTTATCTGTCACATTCCCTAAAGGAATATAGAATACAATTTCAAAGGGTATCTCTGTTGACAAAAGTCAAGAAAAAACGTACTCCCCTGTGTCAAAAGGAGTTACTGATGAATTGTGTTTCGTTTAATTGTTCAGAGTAGGTGCGAAGTGGATGAGGAATGGAGATGGGGGAGAAGAGGAACTATGTTTCTTCTGAGGCACTGAGGACTTTTATTTTCCTGTATTTTACAAGTGGTTCACATCAGTCTAAAGCATAGTGTGTGCGGGCTCTTACCTTGTCTCTCTTTGAGGAAAAGAAAGGAAAGGGATTGCAAAAAAAAAAAAAATTGTCTGGATGGTAAATGGAAGAGGCCCTTGTGCAGCCCTGGCCCCTGTCACTGTCTCCATTGTAAGCGAGTCAGAGCCGTCACATCAGGCTGCCACCACAGGGTGCATGCAAATAGGGGAGCACGAAGCAGGCAGTGCTGAGCAGCCACCACCTGCACATTTCCGATTGTTGGCAGGTACACTGCAGTGGACTAAAACAGAATAATTACTGGAGATAGAGTTGGCAAGTATAGTGTACGGGAGAGGCATTCAACTGCACATGAGTACGATAGGTGAACTATAAAAAAAAAAAAGTTGGAAGGGTGGGGGGAAATTCTCCATTAAACACCAGACAGCTGGCAATTCCAATCTTCCATTTCGTTTCCTATGAAATAAGAAAGGCTGACCTATGAAGTCAGATTCTCTAGATTTTGGACCATTGATTTAAACAGGGGACATAAAGAGTAAAATTGGGGTCTTGAGAGAGGCTTCCTGAACACAGAATGGAATAAGCTCTCAAAGACCAGGGATGCATAGAGAAATGTGTGATAACCATCCAGTGCATGAGGTAAATGCAGGATGAATACTGGGACACTTATTTTATCTATCAAACATATTAGTACTTACAGATCAGTCACTATTCTTAGCACTTTACATGTATTAATTGTTTGAATTCTCAGAGTGACCTTGTTATTGTTTTTCTTATCATTGCCATTTTACATGCAGAGGAGGAAACTGAGTCACAGAAAATTAAATGACTTGCCCAAGACTAATTAGCTGTTCTGTGGCAGGGTGGAGGATTCCACTCTGGTCACCTAGCTCCCTGGTCCACACCATAAACCATCACTTCAAGCTGCCTCTCAATGAGAATATATAAGGATGTTAAATGGAATGTTGGCAGAAATTTACATAGAACAACAACACAAAATGATCATTTTATGTAAGCTATCTAAACTATTCAAAGTGAACAGCATTATTTTCTTGAATGTGTAGTTACTTGCATAAAAGTTACTTTTTTCTTTGTAAATCTATGACAGCTTCTCATTTATCAGAGGTTTGTCAATGAAATGCCAGAAACATGTCATGACTCCTCCTTTAAAAAGCTGAAAACTTGTACGTGTGTATTTTACATACTTTCCCTGAATTGCAGTGTGTGTTGGGTGGGGAGGATCTGCTTCAAGGCCGTGTGTACTCCAGTTGCCACTCATGGGACAGTTGGCATCTTTCTAATTTTTTCATATCTTTTGAGCCACTTCTAACAGTAGCACTTTATTGTTTCCCAACTAGAGTTCATCCTCCTGTCTCTTCCTAACAGAACTCCTCATTTTCTCATATATTTACCCTCAAATTAGTACATAGCTTTCCTCTGGCCATCATTAACCCAGAAATAGACATGTGACTTAAGTGACCCTCATTAGGATGAGGTTAAGACAATATATTCCATGGTTCTTCCTCATTTCTTCTTTTCTCTCTCTCAACCCCCTCCCTCCCCTCTCTCTCTTTCTTTTATGTCTCTCTTGATGCTGAGGAAACATCAGTCCCAGTTGCCCCTGGCAGCCATCTTGCATCTTCTGCAAGATAAATCAGTGAATACAAAAGCCTGAAAACTGCAAATCGGAGGGAACTATGTCATGATGACAGCATTTAGTAGCTGATTGTAATGTACCTGCAACTTACTCTCCCTTTGAATTTCCTGTCTTGTGAGACAAGTTTCCATATTGTTTTCCTGTAACTTACCATCAAAAGCATCCAAATACAAGCCCTGAGGCCTGCACTTCTAAGTCAAGTATTCCCTACAAGCTCCATTTATGCTCTTAACAGCTTTGACACTGGTCTACAAATACTTCTGCATCTAGATTTTCAGCCATGGACCCCTTTGACTTTGGAAGCCTCTTAGAGGCTGTCTGAAGTTTGAACTAAGCAAGTTCTGAGACTCCCTTAAGGTACTTTGGTAGCAGCAAAATCATGGATATGAATGAGGCAGGAAGTTGACTTGGTAGGGAAAAGAATCTGCATCTTTTCAATGGAGCTGTTGTTTTCTTTCCCCTGCAGCATTGGTGTGGTAAGAAACAAAGACAAGTTTTTTCAGAAAGAACACTAATATCAAGCACCCACTCCACTATCCGCTCAATTCAGTTCAGTTCAGTCACTCAGTCGTGTCTGACTCTGCGACCCCATGGACCACAGCACGCCAAGCCTCCCTGTCCATCACTAACTCCCGGAGTTTACCAAAACTCATGTCCATTGAGTTGGTGATGCCATCCAACCATCACATCCTCTGTCGTCCCCTTCTCCTTTAGCCTTCAATCTTTCCCAGCATCAGGGTCTTTTCAAATGAGTCAGCTCTTCATATCAGGTGGCCAGAGTATTGAAGTTTGAGCTTCAACATCAGTCCTTCCAATGAATATTCAGGACTGATCTGCTTTAGGATGGACTGGTTGGATCTCGTTGCACTCCAAGGGACTCTCAAGAGTCTTCTCCAACACCACAGTTCAAAAGCATCAATTCTTTGGCGCTCAGCATTCTTGACAGTCGAACTCTCACATCTATACATGACTACTGGAAAAACCGTAGCCTTGACTAGATGGACCTTTGTTGACAAAGTAACGTCTCTGTTTTTTCAATATGCTATCTATGTTGGTCATAACTTTCCTTCCAAGGAGTAAACATCTTTTAATTTCATGGCTGGAATCACCACCTGCAGTGATTTTGGAGCCCCAAAAAATAAAGTCTGACACTGTTTCCACTGTTTCCCCATCTATTTGCCATGAAGTGATGGGACCGGATGCCATCGGATGCCATGATCTTAGTTTTCTGAATGTTGAGGTTTAAGCCAACTTTTTCACTCTCCTCTTTCACTTTCAACAAGAGGCTCTTTAGTTCTTCTCTTTCTACCATAAGGGTGGTGTCATCTGCATATCTGAGGTTATTGATATTTCTCCCTGCAATCTTGATTCCATCTTGCGCTTCCTCCAGCCCAGCGTTTCTCATGATGTACTCTGCATATAAGTTAAATAAGCAGGGTGACAATATACAGCTTTGACGTACTCCTTTTCCTATTTGGAACCAGTCTATTGTTCCATGTCCCGTTCTAACTGTTGCTTCCTGACCTGAATACAAATTTCTCAGGAGGTAGGTTAAGTGGTCTGGTATTCCCATCTCTTTCAGAATTTTCCACAGTTTATTGTGGTCCACACCGTCAAAGGCTTTGGCATAGTCAATAAAGCAGAAATAGATGTTTTTCTGGAACTCTTTTGCTTTTTTGATGATCCAGCGGATGTTGGCAATTTGATCTCTGGTTCCTCTGCCTTTTCTAAAACCAGCTTGAACATCTGAAAGTTCATGGTTCACGTATTGCTGAAGCCTGGCTTGGAGAATTTTGAGCATTACTTTCTAGCATATGAAATGAGTACAATTGTGCAATAGTTTGAACATTCTTTGGCATTGCCTTTCTTTGGGATTGGAATGAAAACTGACCTTTTCCAGTCCTGTGGCCACTGCTGAGTTTTCCAAATTTGCTGGCATATTGAGTGCAGCACTTTCACAGCATCATCTTTTAGGATTTGAAATAGCTCAACTGGAATTCCATCACCTTCACTAGCTTTGTTCATAGTGATGCTTCCTAAGGCCCACTTGACTTCACATTCCAGGATGTCTGGCTCTAGGTGAGTGATCACACCACCTGATTATCTGGGTCATGAAGATCTTTTTTCTTCTGTGTATTCTTGCCACCTCTTCCTAATATCTTCTGCTTCTGTTAGGTCCATACCATTTCTGTCCTTTATTGAGCCCATCATTGCATGAAATGTTCCCTTGGTATTTCTCATTTCCTTGAGGAGATCTCTAGTCTTTCCCATTCTATTGTTTTCTCCTATTTCTTTGCCTGATCACTGAGGATGGCTTTCTTATCCCTCCTTGCTATTCTTTGGAACTCTGCATTCAAACGGATATATCTTTCCTTTTCTCCTTTGCTTTTCACTTCTCTTCTTTTCACAGCTATTTGTAAGGCCTCCTCAGACAACCATTTTGCTTTTTTGGATTTCTGTTTCTTGAGGATGATCTTGATCCTTGTCTCCTGTACAATATCATGAACCTCTGTCCATAGTTCATCAGGCACTCTGTCTATCAGATCTAGTCCCTTAAATCTATTTCTCATTTCCACTGTATAATCATAAGGGATGTGACTTAGGTCATACCTCAATGGTCTAGTTGTTTTCCCTACTTTCTTCAATTTAAGTCTGAATTTTGCAATAAGGAGTTCATGATCCAAGCCACAGTCAGCTCCTGGTCTTGTTTTTGCTGACTGTATAGAGCTTCTCCATCTTTGACTGCAAAGAATATTATTAATCTGATTTCAGTGTTAGCCATCTGGTGATGTCCATGTATAGAGTCTTCTCTTGTGTTGTTGGAAGAGAGTGTTTGCTATGACCAGTGTGTTCTCTTGGCAAAACTCCATTAGCCTTTGCCCTACTTCATTCTGTACTCCAAGGCCAAATTTGCCTGTTGCTCCAGGTGTTTCTTGACTTCCTACTTTTGCATTCCAGTCCCCTATAATGAAAAGGATATCTTTTTTGGGTGTTAGTTCTAAAAGGTCTTGTAGGTCTTCATAGAATTGTTCAACTTCAGCTTCTTCAGCATTCCTGGCTGGGGCATAGACTTGGATTTCTGTGATATTCAATGGTTTGCCTTAAAAATGAACAGAGATCATTCTGTCATTTTTGCTCAGTTGGGAGAGTGTCAGACTGAAGATCTAAAGGTTCCTGGTTCAGTCTCAGGTTTCAGCAGACAACCACCATCCGTTAGCTATGTGTTTTATCAAGCAAGTTACTTAGCCTCACTAAACCTCCATTTCCTCATCTGAAAAAATTAGGACTAGCAATCCTATTATTTCTAATCATATAGGGGTTACAGATAATATAAGGAGAATCAGTGCATGTGTTGAGTCCAAAAGTAGCAACCATTATTATGATCTTGGCTCTACACCCCTCTTGTCTCTTATATAGTCAACAGATCATTATTGAGCACCTACTATATTGTCAAGTATGGTCATAGACAAAGAAGGGAAATGGCAGGATTCTTGCCTGGAGAATTCCATGGACAGAGGAGTGTGGTGGACAGAGGAGTCCATGGGGTTGCAAAGAGTTAGACATGACTGAACAACTAACACAGGACACATGGTCATAGGCAACAAGGCTTGATAACATTTTCATTGCACATTACTAGCTTTTGTGAGGAAAATATTCACGTATGTGTTGCTAACAAGTGCATACATACTTTTATTTCCAAAATCTTTCTTTCAAGATTGATATTCCTCTTTCTCCAGTCTTATTATAACTTACTCAAAATGTGGTTTATCTCTAAACAATACAGAAGCCAGTACTTCCTTTTAGAAAAATCACATTATTGTCTCCTTCCAGTCCAGACTTTATGGTCTACTTTGTTATGGGAAAGATATTCTAAAGTTTAAAATGAATAACAAGAGCTCCATCTGGGAAGAGTAAGGAAAAGTCTACTCCCTTCTCTCTTGCAAAAATATGAGTTGAGATGATCATCTTGAGTCATTTTATTGAAATTAACTCTTATCCCAGGTATGAGGAACCAATTTCCTTGCCTGTCAAAAGGAACCACACCTTCTGCCCTTCAGGATGTACTGTCTCTGGACATTTCTCAGCATTTCTGGACAGCTAATGTAAGGAAGTTGATGCATTCCTTTATATAAGACAGGACTAGAAATGACCTTCAAAAGGGAAGAGCAACCTGTTCTTCTTCAAATGGAACAACCTCTGAGGCAAGAATTCACAGACATGGTTTAGTGGTTCCTGCCCACATGGAGATACATCTTTCACCTATGGAAAAGGGCATGATTGATGGAGGGAAGAGTGGTTTATCTTTGCTTTAGCTGGAGGTTTAAAGGGGAGGCAGTACCCCTGAGGCCATTCTGTTGATGGAAGCAATAATCATTAAAGATATTTCCCAAGGGCACAGGAAATCTCTGAGTTTTAGGAGCATGGAGCTTATTGGCCCTTGGCCATGGTTTTCCTCCTTTGCCAACCCTGGAATTCTTAGTGTTTCCTTTGTTAAGGGATTCTACATGTCCCATTTACCCTTAACCCACGTGGATGACCTCAGAGAACTTTTCTCATTTCCTTCTAACAGGAAACCCCTCCTTTGGAGACTGATGGAAATGAGTTTCCTCAGGAAAAATGATAACAAAAAGACCCACCAGTACTTCTGCTCTGTCACCATTAAGGGCAAATAATATGTAAATCTTGTCAATGCCGGCTCTGTGAGTTAAATAACTGACCAAGTACATCCAAAGTGATTACCACCATTGCAAAAAACAGTGCCCTTTAACTTTCTGAGAAAAGTTAACTGTTGTTCTTTTACTTGACTGAACAGTTTTATAGTCATTTCTTGACAACCAACCAGTTCCTTTAAAATATTATCAAGGTAAAAAAAAAATTTAAATGCATAGTTAACAAAGCCTATATTTTCCTATCTAGGAAAATCATGGAGTTTTTAATCATGGAGATTAAAAAGGACTGTATTTTCATGGTTCCTGACTCCATCAGAAGCAAGACATAAGGCAGATTGAGAAAGTTAAACAGAAATTTCCAATGTGAGGAGGCAGAAGAGGACAGCTTTGTACATGATTGTGGAGGAATGCATGCCTTGAGACTCCTGTTGGCTGAAGTAATCAAGGAGGGAGTTGAGAAAAGACCTTGAAGAAGGGGTAGGGTATAAAGAATAACCACTGAGAGGAAGGGCATTCTAGTCATGAAAGTAAAGGGTCGATGAAGGCACCATGGTGAATTTCCAGAGTCACTGAACCAAGGGCAGGCTGAGCTTGTATGCTGGTTAGTTGAGCTTTGAGTGTGAAATTCAGATATTTAAGTTGTGTCTTGAAAGCAGAGAGGAAACACTGAACATTGTGCAAGGGGATATTATGAAGAATGTGGAGCTTTATGACTGTAAATCTGGCATATGTGGGAGGGAGGCATTAGAAGGGGGAAGACAGGAAGTGATTGCAGAGGCCCTAGGGTCCTAAATCAGGGTGGTTGTGGTGGGGAGAGCACAAGGGGAGTTGCAAGATGCTGACAATCAAGCATTTTCCCTGTGGAGACTCATTGAAGTTTTCATATTTCTTCACTACATTTCATAGGGAAAAAATATCACAATATTGTTTCTAGCAAGTTCAAAATGCAGAACACGATAAGGCTCTGGTTTTTTCAAACCGTTTGAGGTGTAATATTAAAAGCTTATGAGTTATATAGTCAGTATAAACCAGCATGCTTTACCTTCATTTCCTGTAATATGGATAAGTAAAATGTGCATCCTGTGTATGATTTGTGTATAAGTATATCAATAATAATGTATAAAGAAAACATATCTAAAATTTAATCAGGGTTTCTGATTATAAACTGTATGAATCAGTAAGATAACATACTTAGAGTAGAATTTTCAACATCACAAATCTCACCATTACAGATATCAACCTTAAATTAAATTTTCATCATCAAATCAGGTCATAAAATGTGATAGCCTAATTCTCTTCTTATGACTAAGAGAGTAACTAAGGAGTGAGAAACGAGTTCTACCTCCCATATTTGCTTCTCCCTTCACGGATCTCTTGATTATGGCAAAAGCCATATTGTGAGTTACGTGGTAGCTGAATGAGATTTTCTTAATCTTTTATCTATTCTCACACATATAAATTAGAATGAGGTGAAAGGCATTTCAAAAGACATTACTAACTGCCAACTTGTTCAATCCATTTGCTCCATGCCCTGCTCTATGCCCTGCTGGGATCACAAAACCCAAAGAAATATGGAAAGAATCATCAAGCTTGACAGATGGGAGCAGAGAATAAGGAGAGAGTGTTCTTGCTTCCATTCTCACACCCCTCAACATCACTTCTAGTGGGCTGGGCTTCCTCTGTCTGTAGGGAAAATTCATTTCAAACCTTAAATAAAATCTTTTCAGCTAGGTTCCTATGTTTAACTCTTAGAATGCAAAAAACACTTTATAGTTAGGGAACTTACTAAACTGGTAGTTTCTTAAGGCAGATATTATGTTCTGTTCATTTAAACATTCTTTTTCTTTGCTCTGTCCCTACAGTACCCTCCTCAGACCCTGGCAAACAGCAGATACTAAATTAATATTTATTGATTTGAGTTTCTGAATGGTACCTTTTTAAAGATAGAGTTTAAAAATATATAAATCAGGAAAATTCATCAGGAGTCAAGAGAATTTTAATAAATATACCTCTTAGCTTTCACTTTTAGTAAATAGTCACTGTAAAGATCTGTTGAAAGAAAGCCCTGGGCCACATGTTTAGACAGTGGCTGATGCTGATATATCCTTACAACCATTACACATGGATTTGTGGACCTGACAAAATGCGACAGGGGATGAGTCCTTTATAGAATGGTTCTCAGATGGTTAATTTTGTTTGCTGATGGCAGATACCGAAGCTACAGAAAAGCTACTCTTGCTGTTCAAAGAGCCTTTTCAATTTTTAATTTGACCTGGAGAATTACATGGTCTACGATACATGCAGACCAGCAGTTATCTCTTCTCATCAACTTCTTTGGTTGGTTTCAACCCATCTTGGCTGAAAGCAGCTCTATTGTAGGTCTTTTTTCTGGCTCTACCTTACACGTGTGGTTCAATAACAAGATTCCTGATAAACTGGAACAGAGAATGAGGAAATGGCCTTTTAAATGATCAGCTGATCTTCACTTTTCTGAGTTTAGTTTCTGCTTGACAGCCTTATTAAAAGAGAGAGTTGCACAAAGACAACTTGGAGTTTGTCTTCCAGGTCTTGGTCAAATGAGAGTCACAGCCTTTCCCAGCTGGAAGGCATTTTTAGAGGTTATCTCATCCAGCTTTGCTATTTTAATGTAAGAAGATTGATGCTCAGAGGATTAAATGACTCGCCCAACATCCTGCGACTTGTGTTAGAATCAAGGCTAGAACTCAAGCCTGTTCAGGGCTCCTACCTTGCTGACAGTTTTGCTGTTTGATGTTAGGGAAATCTAGGGGAAAAAAGAAAAAACCTAGTTTTTCCATGACTTTTCCCTGCAAGAGTATCATTCTGTGGGGGTCTTATTATGAGGTTTCTAGATTTCTTTGGTTAGGCCACCACTTTAAAACGATGGGGTCCTGGAAAGACTGGCTGTGAATTTGGACTTGGGCCTGAGTTTAGTAGATAACCATCTCTGTAATTTATTGAGCACCTATCTTATGCTAAATATTATGCATATATTATTTGTATCTTCACAATGATTCTAGAAGGAGATATTATTTTATAGGTGGATAAACTGAGACTCAACGTTCAGAAAACTAAGATCATGGCATCTGGTCCCATCACTTCATGGGAAGTAGATGGGGAAACAGTGGAAACAGTGTCAGACTTTATTTTTTGGGGCTCCAAAATCACTGCTGATGGTGATTGCAGCCATGAAATTAAAAGACGCTTACTCCTTGGAAGAAAGGTTATGACCAACCTAGATAGCATATTTAAAAGCAGAGACATTACTCTGCCAACAAAGGTCCATCTAGTCAAGGCTATGGTTTTTCCAGTGGTCATGTATGGATGTGAGAGTTGGACGGTGAAGAAAGCTGAGCGCCACAGAATTGATGCTTTTGAACTGTGGTGTTGGAGAAGACTCTTGAGAGTCCCTTGGACTGCAAGAAGATCCCACCAGTCCATCCTAAAGGAGATCAGCCCTGGGTGTTCATTGGAAGGACTGATGTTGAAGCTGAAACTCCAATACTTTGGCCACCTCATGCAAAGAGTTGACTCATTGGAAAAGACCTTGATGCTGGGAAGGATTGGGGGCAAGAGGAGAAGGGGAGGACAGAGGATGAGATGGTTGGATAGCATCACCGACTCGATGGACATGGGTTTGGGTAAACTCCGGGAGTTGGTGATGGACAGGGAGGCCTGGCGTGCTGCGATTCATGGGGTCGCAAAGAGTTGGACATGACTGAGCGACTGAACTGAACTGAGGGAGGTTAAAGTTTTTCCTACTTTAACAGTCATGCATGTGTTCAGCTCCAGTGTCTGACTGATTCCCAAAACCCCAGTTTTCCTCTATACCACACTACACTTATTATTTTGTCTTCAAGGAAGTTACTTAATGTATAGAGATACATTGAAATTCTTGCTAGCATTGGTGTAGGCTGAGATGAGAAATAATGTATCTGAGTACCTGGCTTTGGACTTGACATAGAAGACACTCAATAGAAGCCCATTCTGTACCTATATTCCTCTCTCCTCTGATTTTTTCAGTTGAATTTATATCCTGAACTATATTGAGTCATTGAAAAGAGAAAATGCAAATACTTATGAGGTGTTAGACAAGGTCAGAAGTGCGTTAAACATTCCAGATGATAATCCCACACTACCAAAAATAACCTAAGGCAAAATAGAAATTGCAAAGCATCAGGCTCCAAACCTGTTCCCTGTGAGTGAAATAACTGAATCAGCCACAGCCAGAGAAAGCACTAACTTGAATTCAGCATCCTAAGTTTAGAAAGCAGATAGTGTTTCCAGAAAAAAATGTGTTCAGCATTCAGGTAAAATGTTGGACAGTGGATTTTCTTTCTATCTCCCATTTATTGATCCTTCTTGTATGTTCTATACAAAATGAAAAGATGCAGGCATATTCATTTAATAATTTCAAGTAGGCATCAGAAATTACTTGATCACTTCTTGAAACAATGTGCGTTCTTTTGTACTACATTTCTGAAGTTATAGTCTAAGTACAAATGTGACTCAATTTATAAAAGTTCAGTTTGCATGCAGTGCTTCAGAGATACACCTATTGTATTTGGCCAGGAACACTTTTTACAGTTGATTGCAATCAAAGAGGTTTATATGAAGAGGATAACTGAAAATAAAGCACAAACAAAAGAAATATCGTGCTTGATTCTGCAGCACAAAGGAGAGTGGAGGACAGATAAGGAAAATCACAGTGATATAAAACAAGATCAGTAAGTTTTTAGAATTAGTAACTGACCTTAGGAAAAATCATTGCACAAACCCCTGAATGAAAGGGGTGTGTGTTTATGGCTGAAATCTGAACAGACTGCTTCATTTAAACATTCCATCACACACAACTTGAGAGAAAGATGACTACTAAACCAAAAGTGTTCCTTTCTAGGAAAGCATACATTGCCAGGGGATGGTGTCTGTAATATTTATCATTGATTAACTTTTTCTATTACACTGAACAGTGCTTTTCCCATAAAGAGTACACAATAATTATTAAATGAGTGAAAATAAAGAATAAAGTCTAATCTGTGGTAGGAGAAAAGTTTACCAGAGGGCTACTAAATGAAGATTTGACCCAAAATTTGCGTGGAGCAAGGCTAAGAATTCCAGAGAGTGCTGCTATAAGTTAGTGTCATTGTGCTGATTTTTCTGAGGGTAAAACAGGATAAAGAAGTCTGTCTAAATACATTATATGCTATGACATGACCTACCCAGGCATAGCATCCTTTTCTTTTCTATTCCAGGGTCTTCCTAATGTTCTTCCCTGTGGCAGGAGATAAATTGTAGCTGCAACATGTATTTTTCAATAAATTTCCTATAAAATATTCCATGACCCTGTTTACAAGTTACCAACCAAAGAGTGAATCTTGGACAAGTCACTTGACTAATCAATAGAAATAGAAGGTTCTTTGGAAAACTAGGTGATGTTCCAATTTTGGCTTAAACAATGATTTTCTGAGTTCAGATACTTTCAAAACCTCCTACTGAATTAATCAGCATACATTTTCTAATGGAAAATATACTATTTTTCTTTTTATAGGGCAGTAATCAGGTTGGATGGGCTTTACTGGTAGCTCAACAGGTAAAGTATCTGCTTGCAATGCAGGAGACCCTGGTCAGGAAGATCCCCTGGAGAAGGGATAGGCTACCCACTCCAGTATTCTTAGGCTTCCTTGGTGGTTCAGATGGTAAAGAATCTTCCTGCCATGCGGGAGACTTGGGTTCAGTTCCTGGGTTGGGAAGATCCCCTGGAAGAGGGCATGGCAATCCACTCCAGTATTATTGCCTGGAGAATCCCCATGGACAGAAAAGCCTGGTGGGCTACAGTCACATGGGGTCACAGTCAGATGCAACTGAGTAACTAAGCACAGCCCAGCACAATCAGATTGAATAGCTTATATACGCAGAATTTGCCTTTATAAAAGTCCTCTACCCCACCCCAGAAGCACAATGATCTGTTGGGAATCAGTGTCATCTGCACGGGGCTCCAGATTAGATTGTGATGAGAAGTCTGTGACCTTCTCTTTCCTTGTATGTCCCCACTCCGCCTCTTCCACGATGGAGGTCATCCCCATTTTTACTACTCAGGAATTTCCTCCGTCTTCTGATCACTTAGCGTGACATCTCTGTGATGCTGCTGTCATCTTTGGCTTGGCAATGAAATTCTGATCCCATCCCAAATCTGCTTCGACCAAATGCTGAATGAAAGCTCTCTGATGACAGCTGGCTTCCAGTCCCTCTGGGCATCAGCAAGCAGTGGACTCTTTCTACCTGCATCCTACTAGCAGTTACAGGAAGGAGCAGCTGCGGACCAGGAGCAGAGAAGACTGGCATTACTCAGCTTCCTTTGGAGTGTTCCGAGGTCCTGGGCATAGGGACAAGGAAGAAGGAAGCTTTTCCCCTTTTAAGTTATAAAAATAGAATAATCTATTGCACCAGAGGAGGTAATTTATCGAAAACCATATGGGCAGGAGATGTCTGGGAGTGGGGGGAAACAACTGTTTTTATTTACATGTGAGCTCCATATTGGCACATTGCTTTACAGTAATTCTTTGGTTAATCCTTATCAGAATTGTTAAAGCAAAAGTAGGATCAAATTGCCAACATCTGTTGGATCACAGAAAAAGCAAGAAAGTTTCAGAAAAACATCTACTTCTTCTTTATTGGCTATGCTAAAGCCTTTGATGTGTGGATCACAACACACTGTGGAAAATTCTGAAAGAGATGGGATACCAGACCACCTTACCTGTCTCCTGAGAAATCTGTATGCAGGTCAGGAAGCAACAGTTAGAACGGGACATGGAACAACAGACTGGTACCAACTTGGGTAAGGAGTATGTCAAGGCTGTATATTGTCACCCTGCTTATTTAACTTATATGCAGAGTACATCATGAGAAGTGCCAGGCTGGATGAAGCACAAGCTGGAATCAAGATTGCTGGGAGAAATATCAATAACCTCAGATATGCAGATGATACCACCATTATGGCAGAAAGAGAAGAACAACTAAAGAGCCTTTTGATGAAAGTGAAAGAGGAGAATCAAAAAGCTGGCTTAAAGCTCAACATTCAAAAAAACTAAGATCATGGCATCTGGTCCCATCACTTCATGGCAAATAGATGGGGAAACAATGGAAACAGTGAGAGACTTTATTTTCTTGGGTTCCCAAATCACTGCAGATGGTGACTGCAGACGCTTGCTCCTTGGAAGAAAAGCTATGACCAATCTAGACAGTGTATTAAAAAACAGAGACATTTGCTGACAAAGGTCCATCTAGTCAAAGGTATGGTTTTTCCAGTGTCATGTATGGATGTGAGAATTGGACCGTAAAGAAGGCTAAAGGCTGAAGAATTGATGCTTTTGAACTGTGGTGTTGGAGAAGACTCTTGAGAGTCCCTTGGACTGCAGGGAGATCCACCAGTCCATCCTAAAGGAAATCAGTCCTGAATATTCATTGGAAGAACTGATGCTGAAGCTCCAATACTTTGTCTACCTGATGCGAAGAACTGACTCATTGGAAAAAACCCTGATGCTGGGAAAGATTGAAGGCAAGAGGAGAAGGGGGTGACAGAAGATGAGATGGTTGGATGGCATCACCACCACGATGGACATGAGTTTGAGTAAGTTCCAGAAGTTGGTGATGGACAGGGAGGCCTGGTGTGCTGCATTCCATGGGGTTGCAAAGAGTCAGACAAGACTGAGTGACTGAACTGAGCTGAACTGAAAGTAGGATGGGGTGGGGAGTGGGAAGGGAATTTCTTTCTGGAAGCCATAGTGACATTTAGTGTCCTGTCTCAATGTTTCAGAAGTGTTAGTCTTGTCTCCCCAGCTATTAATACAGTGCAAGCTCACTTAAGGACGAAACCATATCCTGACTGTGGTAGGCAGAATTCTTCTAAGACAGTTGGTGGTCTCCACTCCCTGGAGTCATACCAGTGTAATCTTAATCCCCTCCCCTTGAGTGTGTGCAAGACCTGTGACTTGCTTCCTGCCAATATGGCACAGGTGATGAGATGGAGGAGGGACATTCTTCTTCTGGCCTTAAGAAAGCAAACAGCCATGCATGATCTGCCTATGGAAGGCACCATTGGGAGAGAACTGCAGCTGCTTAGCTCTTGAGAGGGGTCCTCAGCCAACAGTCAGCCAACAAAAATAACAAGACTTCAGCCGTAGAATCACAAGAAGATGAATTCTGCTACCACTGTAGGGATTTTGGAAACAGATCTTTCCCTAGTCAGACCTCTAGGTGAAAACATAGCTTAGCTTTGATTGCAGCCTTATGAGACCCTGAGCAGAGAACCCAATTAAGCTATGCCTAGACTTCTGACCCACAGAAACTGAGCTGATAAATATCCGTTGTGTTAAGGCACAGATTGGTAATTCACTATGCAGGAATAGAAAACCAATACACAACCCATGCCCTGTCTCTCCTCCTCTGGTCTTTCCCAGGATGGTGAGTACATCCTATGTGTTCAGTAGCTAAGCATATCTTGATTTATCCATCAGTCACCTTGAAACTTTGTCCTTCAAGGTTTTAGATTTGGGGCCTTTGAGATCTCACTAATTTAATTCACTTTTGTTTTTTAAGGTAATTAGAGGAAAAATCATATCTCACTTTATCCTTAGAGGGGAAAAAAGAAAAGTTACCAAGAAATGAAATACTGTTGAAAAATGCTTACTACTCTGGAAATAAACATCAAGAGATATATTGAGATGCAGGTGTAATGGGAGAACCTACCAGTGTTTTGATTTGGAGGGAAGTGTAGGTGTGTTCTCATCATGTTGTCTGGTAATCTGGTTAGTTTTCCTGACACCAGAGAATGGACTGGGATATAGGGAGTGTTTCTTTGTACACCACCAACACACATCTGGGATTTGGGGCCCTGCTGGGGCTGTCCAGATGTGTTAAGATCCATAGGACTGAGCAAAATCTCAGGGAATGACAAAGGTCACTTGTGCTGGGAGTTTTCTTCAGTGTACCAGGATGTCCTGGAGCCAATGAGAGGCAAGACTGTGCAATATGTAGGGCCCAGCGGAAAATAAAAGTGCATGTCCCATGTTTAAAAAGTAGAAAAAGATACTAATACATAACTTCTTCTGTTCTTCCACATTCTCTTTCTAGACCTGTCATGTTAACTTCTATTTGCTACTTGATAACATGCTCCCTGGGGCTTGTGGCTACTCCTGGGGACAGTGTGGCCTGCCAAGCGCCAAGTCCTTGCCTAGTTTTGGTACACAAATGAGTATATGCAACCCTCCTGCTGGCAGGTTCCCCCTCCCACCAGCAGCCAGACTGACAGGCCAGAGATGGGGAATCCAATCTTTCCTCCTAATGGACCTGCCACTCTAACCACTGGTAGATGGCCACACCACAGAGAATGCAACTTATGCCAGGGTGAACTTTGTCCCTGGGTAGGGCATAGGTGAAATGCTCACCAGGTGGTCAGAGCTTCCACCAAATGCATGTGGTATCGCTGGTTCATGGCCAGGATGGCCACCACCGTGCCCACAGGGAGGTTCCATGGGGCACACAGACAACCTGCCCCTTCTCTTCCCACACCCACTCCCAGGCCCCCACTACCTGTGGAGGCAGTGGAAGTTTCTGAGAGAGGAGAAGGCAGAGGTTGGGGAAGCCCAGGGTACTAGTGGGTGCCCAGTGACCCATCCCAGAGAGAGTGGGAGGCAGGCAGCCAGAAGTGGGACCAAGTCAAGGCTCCAAGTCCCCACCACGTGCCTTGATATCTTCACAGCCTTTGCCGGCAAAATACTTTAAACAACAAGAGCAACAACAACAGAACAGCCCAGCGTGAACCATGAAGTGTAGGACCTTTCTAAGCTCAGGGTCGTGTGTGACTGCTCTGGTCACAATCCTGTGAAACCTCCATGGGCTGAGAGGGATACAGGATAGGGTGATGAGCGGGGAGGTTCTCTACACTGACTCTGCTCTGCTCTCTGTGGACCCTCAAGTCCCTTCTCTGCACTCCCTCCATCCTATGAGTTTTTATAAGTCCCTGGGAGGGGGCATGAAGTTGGGGGACATGCTTCCTCCAGACTCTGAGTCTTCTTTTTGGACTATCAAATGCCTTTTATCTACTTTAGATAAGACACCCACCCCTGAGGAAGTCAAGTCTTCATAATATAGCTAAAATAGGAGGGAAGCCCCTGTTTTCCCAAGGGAAAAGGAAATACTTGTAATGAAAAGCATAAATTGCTTAATTTATCAAAATTAGTTTTTGCAACTGCAGGATTCCCAATATTTATACTTTACCATGAAAATCTATGTTTGTGTGTGTGTGTATGTGTGGGCATGCTTGCACAGCAGCATGCTTGTACATATATGCAAATGAAGATCTTTACCAAACTGGTCAAGGAATGAATGGTAAGCATACATATTTAAATGCACACTTTAATGTCACACACGGTATCCTTTATTAGTAGTTACTACTCTTGGAAAAAGCCTCCAGTGAGTCCAGTAAGCAACATTCTGCTCTAACTGAGGCCATAATAGTGTATTTCTTTAACAAACACCTAATCTGCACAAAACTGTATCCTGGTCTGTAGCTGCTACTTTACTTCAAACAAAAGGTTTGATACATAATCGAGGAACACAATTTGATTTTCAAAGGCTGTTAGGAAAGACAGTCCACAGAATAATTCTGTTAATATTTCTACTATTAAGATATCTGTTTCATATTTTTGGAATAACCAGAAAGAATAGAATCTAAATATTTAAATGTCTCAAAGAAAAAATATCTGACAACTGGAAAATGTCTTAAAAGCCTATAAAGTCTGGCACTGGATAATCAGAATCAGCTAACAGAATTCATTTTTATTAAAGCATTTTAAATGATCAAGTCACTGATGCGTTTTAACAGCATAATGGCATAATACCCTTGCCTCAAATCTTCAGAGAGGCAAAATGATCACCGATTAAGCAAGTTCAACTGCTCACAATGTTTTCATAAGCAGAGGAATATTACTCTATAAGCAAGACTTCTGGTATGAATGATGAGATTTTGAGGAAGTACCGTTTTGCTATAAAATGATCTAGTTGCCTGTGGTTATAGATTACCTTGGGCCCAGTTCTCTTTCCCCTCTTCTCCCACCATCCCCCAGCTCCCTTTCTGCCGGATGACAAAGGGAGTTCTGAGCAGGGAAGAAATGAGCTAAGTGATGAGGTGAAGGAGAATCTGACCCTCCATAGTTTTTTTTTTCTTCTTCTTCCCCCTCCCCATTTTGTTATGTGTAATAACTGACAGTGTGGCAGAAAGTAATCCACTAAGAAGGCACAGACAGACACTTGAAGCTAAGAGACAACACGTGCAGTCAGGAAGTAATCTGAACTTGCAGCTTTCATTCCAGCCTAACACTCATCCTCCTAAGGACGAGAAAAGAAGTAGACAGAGGTGCTCTACCCTCTCCAGGAGAGCTGTGGTGTTCCAGGGCCCGACAGGTGGCCTCGAAGATATGGGATGCTGGGGCAAAGTAATCATTACTATCCAGAAGAGGCATCTGACTCCCACGTCCCGTCTAGAAGGTGTTATACAATAGATATAATAGAGCAGTCTCACCTGGAACTGAAAGAACGAGCTCATTTGCATGGGAAACCCCAGCATGACTGTCTTGGCTCCACTGTTCTATCAGCACCTTGTTGTAAATGCAGAATAGTGGAAAGTTGCAGAGTCATTTTTAGGCTGTGGAGGACCAAGTCTACAGAGTGGCAAGGAGAGGCAGTACAGCAGAGTGTAGATTCTAGAATATGACACACCCTGAGTTCAAATACCACCTCAATCTCAGAAAAACTGTGGAGTATTGAGTAAGTCACTTAACCCTTCTAAGGTCACCTCACTCATCTGTAAAATGAGGCTGCTGAGAATACATTTTTCATGGGGTGCTGAAAGGTTTAAAATAGTTTACATAAAGCACACACTTGGTGCTTGGCACATGCAAAGAACTCGATATATAGCTACTCAATATCATGACCACAATGATTTCTTAAATAATTAGTGACATATTGTCCACATATTCTTTATAAGCCCATCAACCCAGTAGAACAGGGTTGTGACCTTTTTCAAATGTTTTGTAAATTGTCCTATACATCTCTGGTGATTTATAAATAACAAAAACCATAAAAATGCATGTGTAATCACTTCCTAGCCAAGGGGACATCTTCAAGTTTTCATGGCATCCAAGTCATTACAAAGGAATTGGGGTCTGGTTGGTATCTAAATGCTGCCTTGCTGCTCCTTCCAGCTGTTCATCAGTGCTCTCCTCTTTTTCCTCTCTTTCATTTTTCCCACCTCTTGATGCAGGATTCAGCAGCTGGAGTCACCATAGGACCTAATTGATGGCTGTAGAACACAGATGGCTGAAGCCAGAAAATGTTTCTGGCAAATATCTCTACAAGCTGGAGTGTGTGTGTGTGTGTGTGTGTGTGTGTGTGTGTGTGTGTGTGTGTACACATGCGCACACGCGTGTGTGTGAGTGTGTGTGTGTGTATACTCTTCCCTTTTATTGGCACTTGAGCTAAATGCCCAGCAGCCACTTCTTGGCTGAGTTCCATTCAAACTACAGTTGGCGCCTGTGAAAATGACTTTGGCTTCAATATCTCATGTGTGACTGTCTATCATAAAGAATTTTCCCACTGCTGATGATTTCTATTTTTATGAATACTTGAAAATACATGTCTCACATAAGAGTTCTGACCTCCTTTTATCTTTCCAGTGAAAATTCTTTCATAAAGAAATGTCATCTCTTTTATACAATTATGCTTTGTGAGGGGCTATTTATAGCACTGTGAAAATTAGGCAACGTAGTGTTCCTTTTGACTTTCAGAAAAATTGTTAAGCATCAAATTGCATGTCAAGAGAAAAATGATCTCATGGAAAAATGAACAGACCTCACTATTTTCCACTACCCCCTTGTAGCCCCCACTTCCAAATACATAGAGGATGGGTACTCATTACCCTCCAATAAAATAAAACTAGCATCAACACTGAAACTATGTCTTACCTCCCTTGATGTAATAAATATGCTGCTGAGAGGGGCACATTTTAAATACATTGAAAGAACTAGAGAATTTGCTTCCCAAGTGGAAACCTGTGGTAAATGTTTTCTGAAAGAAATGATGATTATGGAGGTGACTATCCAGAACCTGACATGTTAATATGTAATTTATTAATTGGCATTGTCTCATACCACCTGTCCTTAAAGCTGGGGTCACCTCCAAAAAGGCTAGACCTATTCTATGACTTCAAAATCTCTCAGTTTATCCATGAACATTCTTTGTAGACACTTTCTCCCTCTTAGCTGTCATTTATGTGATTTCCAGAAATGGTAAAATTTTCATATTACCTGGAAATTGAAAATATACTGAACCAAAGCAAGAACTAAAGTCTCTCTCCAGGATCATCCATTTAAATGTCAAGAGTATACTCCACACTATAGCAAATGTAGAAAGAGGGAAAGGAAAGCTCAAGCAGCAGGTATCCTCAAGTAAGGAAGAAGTTTTTTTAGAAGATATAGCTAACATAATAAGTAAATATTAGATTTCCTCATATTTTTACTACTGGGAAAACAAAAGAAATACAGACTTGCTCTAATGTGAATTTTAAGAAGTTGTGTGCAAGAAGTAAAAGAAGTCTCTCCTGGAAACCCAGAAGATCCTGTAGCCAAGGAAGACTAAGACCAGGGGCTAGGGTGACTCATTCTGTGGAAAGAGCACCTATGAAATTATTGGTACTAATCCTAGAATTTCGAATCTAAATCTCTCCAATGAATCTTAATTCAAATATGTGAATGCTGATGGTGGCTTTATTTGTAATCTCTAAGAACTGCAAACAACCAAAATGTCTTTTAGTCTGTGGCTCAGCAACATAAGAGAATAATACTCATCAATAGAAAAGAATGAATTGTTCATATACACAACAGTGTGGCTGAATCTCAAATGCATTCTGCCAAGTCCAAAGGCTATATACTATATGATTCTGTTTATATGGCATTCTGAAAAAGCAAAGCTTCAGGGGCAGGAAATAGATCAGTGGTTGTCAGAGATTGGATCTGAAGGAAGGGACTGAACTATTATGGGAGAGCTTCTGGGGGTGTTAGAACTGTTCTATATTCTATATTCTGATTGTAGTGGTAGTTACATAACTGTATGCATTTTTGTCAAATCTTACAAAACTGTACAGTAAAAAAGTTAATTTTATTGCATGTAAACTATATCTTATATAAAAATATTAACAACCTACTCCATTAAAAAAATGAAATGATAGGGAATTCCCTGCTGCTCTAGCAATTAGGATTCTGTGCTTTCACTGCCAGACCCAGGTTCCTTACATCCCTGGTCAGGGAACTAAGATCCATTAACATGGCAAAAAAAAAAAAAAGTGATAAGTAAGCTAATTATAAGTTTGACAGTTATATTTATAAAGAGGCACTATAGATACTTTCAATATATTAAAAAGGGAGAAAACAGTTTCCTCAAAATACATCCTGATTCAGACCCTTTGTACCTGCCTGTCTTTCTAACAGAGTAACTCCTTCTGATCTCAGTGGTGGTAATGACTCTTAGCTTATCATGTACTGCTGGGATTTAAACAAGACATTTCCTATGTTCTGAGTAATTGTGGTCCTCCACATAAGCACAAGAATATCTAGGCACAGTCCCAAAGGCCCAGAAGGGTTCCGGACCACCGCTGGGATGAACAGGTCATCCCATGTGAGGTTGAATATGGCTGGGTATCTTTTCAGGACCGGGGGTGTTAGTGGGAGTTAAGCAGTAAAGCTGATCTCAGGCTTGGAGACAAGTGGTTGTAACCAATTTAATTATTTTCCTAAGATTTGGGAGACCCAGGGATATGCACAAAAGCTTGCTTTTTCTGGGTGAGATCAAGTTAAAATAAAGCAGAAGAGCAGCTCTGAACAGGAAAAAGAAAGATAATGCACAGCCTTGAGAATATATGGAAAGCAGGAAAAATAGCCACTCATTGGTGTTGTCTGGGCAGGCCATGGTGGAATGTGTGTATGTGTGTGTGTGTGTGTATTTGTATATCTATATCTATGGGGGGGGTGTGAACAGTCATCTCTTGATTCCTGAGGGCCACCTCCTTAAGCCTCTGCCCTACTAGTTAAAACAAACTGTCTATGGCTCTAAGGGTTTCAGTTCAGTTCAGTTCAGTTCAGTTGCTCAGTTGTGTCCGACTCTTTGCGACCCCATGAATCGCAGCACGCCAGGCCTCCCTGTCCATCACCAACTCCCGGAGTTTACCCAAACCCATGTCCATTGAGTCGGTGATGCCATCCAACCATCTCATCCTCTGTCATCCCCTTCTCCTCCTGCCCCCAATCCTTCCCAGCATTAGGGTTTTTTCCAATGAGTCAACTCTTCGCGTGAGGTGGCCAAAGTATTGGAGTTTCAGCTTCAACATCAGTCCCTCCAATGAACACCCAGGACTGATCTCCTTTAGGATGGACTGGTTGGATCTAAGGGTTTCAGGCACCACATTTGATCTGAACACCCATCTCAGGCCCTTGTCTCTGAAGTGACATATGCATACATCCTGTCATGATGTAAATCAATTACTCTTTCTTCCGTTTTGCTCTTCTTGGCATCTTTCTGCCAAGTACACGCACATCTAGTAAGAGAGATCACAGGGCCCAGTTGATTACTAAAGTTCCTGCAAATTGCTTAAATCAGGACTTCTTCATTTCCTATACAACTCTACTTAAGATATCCAACTGACAGTAGTCATTGGGATTTCCTGTTCATCTGTCTTTCTAACATACCTCTCTATTCAGACACCTAACTTTTTGTAAACCTACCAAGTCAATACAATAAAAATAAGAATACGCAGTCTTAAACTGAAAGTGCTTTGATGAGTACATCAAAATCATTTGTAATTAGCTCAGTAATTGGGGGGCATGCATGCAAAGTGGACGCTGCTAAAGTGATTTTTAATGTATTTGAAAAACAGTTTGCCTTTCCTGTGAAGTAGACTGGACAGTGTTCTCTTCAGTCATGTTGACACTATTAATTTGCTTTGCAATCTCCCTTGTGCTCTCCGCTTTCCCCCATCACTACTGCAGACAGAAGCAAAGAAAGTCAGGCTTGGACAGCTCTTGTGGAGAGAGCCATTTGCTCTGGCTAAAGCAAAAAGCAGGCCAATCAGCCTGAAATCTGAATTTTTCAGACACGTAATAGACCCTTGGCTTATCAAAGCCTCTTATCTGATTAGAAAAAAATCAAAGGTAAACTTCAGGGCTTGTGGAATTAAAAGACAAATGAGATGTCATAATTATCAAAGTGGCTAATTTAGAAAATTAAGCTGTTCACATAGGTGACATAATTGCTTTTCACAATCACTCTTTTTCTCATTAGCTTCTTCCATTCAGCACCTACAGGCTGCAGAACAGTCTATGGCCTTGCTCAACAGTCTTTTGTGGTTGAATATCACATTGTTTCTCTCATCTCCTATAAGTAATGAATATTTATTAGAAGGCTTGTTTGAAGAACAGTTCTAGAAACACCAATCTTTCACAATTTGGTCCTATTTTAAATTCGTTTGTAACCAAACTTAAAACTCTAAGATCATGGCATCCAGTCTCGTCACTTCATGGCAAATAGATGGGGAAATAATGGAAACAGTGAGGCACTTTATTTTGGGGGGCTCCAAAATCACTGCAGATGTTGACTGCAGCCATGAAATTAAAAGACGCTTGCTCCTTGGAAGAAAAGCTATGACCAACCCAGACAGCATATTAAAAAGCAGAGACATTACATTGCCAACAAAGGTCTGTCTAGTCAAAGCTGTGGTTTTTCCAATGGTCATGTAAGGATGTGAGAGTTGGACCATAAAGAAAGCTGAGCACTGAAGAATTGATGCTTTTGAACTGTGGTGTTGGAGAAGTCTCTTGAGAGTCCCTTGGACTGCAAGGAGATCCAACCAGTCCATCCTAAAGGAAATCAGTCCTGAATATTCATTGGAAGGACTGATGTTGAAGCTGAAACTCCAATACTTTGGCTACCTGATGTGAAGAACTGACTCATTTGAAAAGACCCTGATGCTGGGAAAGATTGAAGGCAGGAGGAGAAGGGGACGACAGAGGATGAGATGGTTGGATGGCATCACCAACTTGATGGACATGAGTTTGAGTAAGCTCCAGGAGTTGGTGATGGACAGGGAAGCCTGGCGTGCTCTGTTCCGTGGGCTTGCAAAGAGTCAGACATGACTGAGTGACTGAACTGAACTGAACTGAACCAAATGTGCTTTTGAAATAATTATTAAGAAAGGATTTATAGAATTGATGTAACATATTAATAGTCCCTAGAAGTCATTAACAGTTTTGATATATGTAGTGATGTTTAAAAAAAAAAAAAAAAAACCTTCAGAAGTTAGGTAGAATTTGTCTTTCATTGTCTTCCCAAATTCTGAATAGATGGAAAGGAAATATATTTTTAAAAGTATCAGTTTGTTTTAGTTGCCTAATATTTTGTTATATGATTTCTATAGATCCAGCCTAATGCAAATAAATTCCATTTAAGAGAATTGTTTGTAAGGCTGACAGAAATGCTGTTTATGTATAAGCAAGTTCAGAAATTAAAGATAATATCTAAGAAAGGAAATGAGTCTTTCTTGGTATGTGCTTCTGAAGCATGCTATTGTAAATGGGCAAGGTTAAACATTTTGGATTAAAATCATGAGTATAAGATTGGCTCAAATCCTGTTGTCTCGTAAAGTTGTAGAATGTGGCTGGCAGGAGTTACAGAGGGACTACATCAATGTTATTTATTTGAAGTGATAATCTATGAAGTGATAATCCTGAACTCTACAATGAAGCTGTCATCTGTATATTTCTGGACTATTCATGTAACTATTGTGTTTTGATTTCACTAACATTGAATTAGTGAGGTAACTGTGTTACAGGAGCTATTATAGTTATATACCAAAAGTCCCAAGTTCAGAAAGAAAACTCCATTCAAATCTTTAAATACGTGCTTTCTAAACTGCCTTTACACATAACTGAACCTGAAGTCGTAGTATATACTCAGAGAACCTATAGACATAGACTTTTATAAAGAATTTATTCCCCAAAGAAATAGATACAAGGCCAATTATGTTGTTATGTTTGTTCTTTGACATTCACAGGTGGAGTCACTGGCAAGAGGGATGGCTCTCTAGATACTCTAACCAAACAGGATTTAAGACTAAGACAGGAAAGAGATAGAGGATAGAGAGCTTGTCTTTTCTTTCTTTGTCCACTCTTCCCTCATGCTCCAGTAATACAGCATAGCCCTGGGGTTGAGTTTGTTATGGGTTTTTGAACAAGAAAATGTGCTAGTTTGTGGCAGAGTAAACACTGAGTGGAATTTACATACTCAACATAGGAGGAAAGAGATATGGAAAGAATGAGAGAAAATGGTCTCATGGAGGGGAAAATGGTGGTGGACTGCCACGAGGCAGAGCAATCAATGGCAAAATCTTGCAGATGTCTCAATGGAGAGCTGAAAGCTAAGGGAACATGTGTCAGTTATAGATGAGAACAACACTTGGCTATTTTCAGCAATTAAACCATTCACTTGACTCATCATTTGGACTTTGCATGGAATTCATTGGAATTTGAGTGCAGAGATTTTCAAATCCTTCTCAGTGTATGGTGTCCTAGGTGTTTTAAGTAGGGAAAGCAAGATAAACAAACTAATTCTTCCACCTCCTCCTGCTTCAACTAGCACAATGGAGATTTCATCTGTTTTGTACAGTGGGCTTCCATTTAAGGTTGCATTTGAATATAGATTTCATGGTTAAAAACATTTGAAAGACTACTGGTCCAGTAAGTAGGCCAGTGGATACATGAAGATAGTATGCATGAGATAGTAAAATAATAATGGCATTGCCTAAGAGGTAACATATCAACAATGTCTTTACCCAAAGGACAAATGAATCTGTTGCTAACTAATCTGTTAGTAAGAGAGTTACTCTTCCTAATCTTCATTCTATAAATATTTATTGAGTTCTCCACTACCCATTACTCTCCTCTCAGCCTGAGGTCACCTAACACATCGTATGGAAACTTGAATCGCCCATTTTAGCTACCGCAGTGGTTGCAGTTAAGACTGTTTTTCCGATCTCCTAATCAGAAACCATTATTTCTAGCTTTTAATCCTTCCTGGGATGCATTGTTAGCAAGCCTTGGCATTATTTGCATCTGTGATGAACTAAAAGTATATTGTAACAAAAATGGGGAAAATCAGAGAGGGTTTGGGCTCAGTGGTAAAGAATCCACCTGCCAATCCAGGATACCCTGGAGACGCTGTTGGATCCCTGGGTGGAGAAGATACCCTGGAGGAGGAAATGGCAACCCACTCTAGTATTCTTGCCTGGAGAATTGCAGGGACAAAGGAGCCTGGCGGGTTACAGTCCATGGGGTCACAAAGAGTTAGACACGACAGGAGTGACTAAGCATGTATGTGTGCAGAGACCGTTTGTCTTCTCATAACAATTTCAGGTGGCAGCAACATATACAGGAATTTGGGGATATCTCAGTATTTTAACATTTATAGGGTGGAACATGGATCTTGTCCCTGATATTAGGAAGTTAGGAAATGTGTGCTGAACCCGTGATCTCTTGTAGATTGTTAAACAAATTTCTCAGGTTACACAGATAATAGGTGATAAGTGGGATCTAAACACAAGTCTGTCTGAAGCAGAAGTCTGTTCAGCACACTAGCTACACATCAAGTATGGTCTGCATTCCCTTGCCCGTCTACAAAGAGATGAATGAGCCCAGGAGTTAAGTCCAAGTTCGGATATTTTCATAGTAACTGCTGCTGCTAAGTCACTTCAGTCGTGTCCGACTCTGTGCAACCCTATAAATGGCAGCCCACCAGGCTCCGCCGTCCCTGGGATTCTCCAGGCAAGAATACTGGAGTGAGTTGCCATTTCCTTCTCCAGTGCATGAAAGGGAAAAGTGAAAGTGAAGTCGCTCAGTCGTCCGACTCTTAGCGACCCCATGGACTGTAGCCTACCAGGCTCCTCCGTCCATGGGATTTTCCAGGCAAGAGTACTGGAGTGGGGTGCCATTGCCTTCTCCATCATAGTAACTAGACAGGGTAATTTTACATGCATTGAACATAGTAGTAAAAAAAATGGAGCTTTAGAAATTGTTTTGGTTGTTTTGTATTTTAGTAATGTACGCATATTGTGTTTTGTGAAAAGTATCTGTCTGTGACAGATTGGAAAACAAAAGCCAAGAAAAAACCCTAATCTGTTCGACAGATCGTTTAAAGAGCATCGCACTGCACCAAATTGTCCCTTAGTTTTAGTTCTCCAAATAAAGTGAACGCAGGACAGGAAAGGAGTGGCCCTTCTGATGGCCCCCACTTTATCTTCTGATCTAAGAAGGATACCAGTTCTCTATGGCTTGGTTCAGTTTCACTATTGAATCACTTTGTGCCCAAGCTAAGAACTTTCCCACATGCTTCTCCCCCATTGGAGGGTTGTGTCAGTCGTCTTTGAGCTCCCAGCTCTTCTTCTGGCCTAATCAACTTTATCTGAGAGCAGGTTTAATTAGTTTCCTCTCAGAATGGGTTGAAATAAATAGAGGCTTTCTAATGGCCTGTTCAGGGGCATCCCCTGAAGAGAGATCAAATTTATTTATGATGCCCTTTGGCTAGGTGTTTGATTTCCTGGACAAAACATCACTTGAGTCTTTTAAGGTTTGTTTTTAGGTGTTCTATAGCTGGCCTGAAGCCATGTTCTCTTAAACGGTGATCAAAGGCACAGACAATACAAGTCAGTCAATACAGAGTATGTCCTATTTAAACATATTGCTTGGAACTTCCTTTTTAGTTTTTAAAGGACAGTGTATTGGAGACAGTTACAAACAATTCTACTGTACTATAATTATGTGCATTTTAATTTATCTATCTTATTTTCTCTCTTTAAGACTCAGAGAGGACTGTCCTGACTCAAATTTCTTTGCTTACTTACTTAAACAACAAAATCATTAGGACTTTAAGTAGTATATATAGTAAAACACATTGTTAAAATAGAAGTGAAACTCTTGTCATAATTATATCCAAAAAATAGAAGCCATAATTCATGAAGTGTTTATCAAAGGTGGCCATGTTAAAGACAGGTCTCTTAACAACTAGAAATGTCCCTCTGTTTACTGCAAAACTGTGATGTTTGGGAGAAAATTGTTAAGTTGTCTTTTAAGGGGCTGCCACTGTATAGTTTAAAACAATCACAGTGATCATTGTTTTTAAAGATGTACTACTAAAATACATTTAGTTGTTATTCAAACTTGGTCTGTTATGACCAGAAATAAACTTACCACTTTAAAAAGATCAATTACTCCTGCAAATTGAACCTATCCTAAGTAGCATTTTCCTGGCTGTTGCCTGTTCTTGATGTATATCAAGTCCTGCCAAAGCATCTGCCCCCGTGTTATTTTCAAAACAGAGGATTCAAGATCCCAACAAAAACTGTCCCATCATCCCTCTACTGTCAACAACACAGGTCCTTCACCAACAATAAATATACAAACCAAATGGAGTTGCTTATGATATTGTTTTAATGTAATGATCAACATTGGATCTCACTTATCAGAAACTTTTCAAAGAATCAAAGGTGTTCTGTCAAGTTCTCGTAGGCAAAATTGCACATCACTGGATTCAAGAGGCCCAGGTATAGGTGACTGATTATCCAGTAGTTCATTAGATTTTTGAAATACCTTTTCAAGTATTTCAAGGAAACATTTTTCAGGTACAAATGAAAATAGGATTCTAAAGATGGAGAATTCACTGAAAATAAACAAAATCTTTAGCAGTCATGTGGCAATGTATTAAAAATTTCCTTTGAAACTGATGTTATACCAAATGGGTCTTTGTAGAAACACTATCTTTATCCAAAGCTATTTCTTTTACGGAGTGAAAGCTTAAGAATGAGTTACCTGGAAATATCTAAGCCAAGGAAACTAACTTGTTTAAGCAAGCTCCACAAATTGTGACCAGGTTTTCTGCTGAATTCACTCAGAAATTCACAGATAAAGAAATCTTTAACTCAGGAGTAGATTAGTTAAGTAAATTGCTTATCGACAGAGCAGTTGATTAAGTTCACATATATGTAATAATGTCTACCTGGTATGTTTTGCTACTTTATTCAGTGGCTCTTCTCCCCAGAAACCCAAATGGACTGTACACAAAATTTCTAGTGTCTTTTACAAAGTTCTTTGGCTTCTATAATTGTGTCATAGTGATAAGTGGCTCCTTCTATTGGTGGCTCAGATGGTAAGAATCTGCCTGCAACGCAGGAGGCCTGTGTTTGATCCCTGGGTTGGAAAGATCCCCTGGAGAAGGGGGATACCCACTCCAGTATTCTTGCCTGAAGAATTCCATGGAGAGAGGAGCCTACAGTCCATGGGGTCACAAAGAGTCGGACATGACTTACTGACCAACACACACATGATAATTAGACCTCTTGAAGTATGAGAGCTGTGCTGGGTTCTCAGACTTCTTAATTAAGCTCCAAATTCTGTTGCAAAAGACGTCTTCTCTATTATTGTCATTGAGCCTGTGGTTGTGGATCTTCTGCCACTGTCATCTCTCTGCTTGTACTGCTCTTTCCCTGTGTGTCTTTGCTCGCTTTAGTGCCTTGGTCCCACACAGTCTATGGGGTCGCAAAGAGTTAGACATGACTGAGCAACTGAACAACAGCTATATGCAGAAAGGCCAGCACTGTGCTTCACCTTTAAAAAAAACCACTTGTCCCCTTCCCGTGTACTCATCTCTTGAACCCATTGCTATCTAACTACTAGGCTATGGTGAGTTGAACTCATTCATTGCCTAAAATCTGAATTTGTTTCTTAAGGTCAGCACTTTTCTCTAGAGCCCTCTGACTCAACCGGATTAGGCCATGCCAATGTGAGCACTGTGGTAGGCAGCATAATGCTCCCCTCCATTAATCCTTCCCAGAGTCCATAGAAGGAACAGTCCTGTCGATGTGTAATTTTAGCCTGGTGAGACCTGTGCCAGACTCCTAACATACAGAAATGTAAGATGGTAGCATGCTGAGTCTGAGGTCGCATGCTGTGGCAGTGACAGGACATTAATACAAGTCCTCTGGGCTCTCCATGCCAAGCAGCAGCAGGATGTTAGGAGCCCACCCTTCCCATGTTGGTTCTGGCTTTGCTGATATCTGTGGCTTTCCTAGGCAAGAGAATATCAAGGGAACATTTCATGTAAGGATGGGCATGATAAAGGAAAGAAACTGTAAGAAGCTTACAGAAACAGAAGAGATTAAGAAGAGGTGGCAAAAATACACAGAACTGTGCAAAAAAGGTCTTGATGACCCAGATAACCACGATGGTGTGGTCACTCACCTAGAGACAGACTTCCTGGAGAGTAATGTCAAGTGGGCCTTGGGAAGCTATGAACAAGGCTAGCAGAGGTGATGGAATTCCAGCTGAGCTATTTCATACCCTAAAAGATGATGCTGTGAAAGTGCTGCACTCAGTATGTCAGCAAATTTGGAAAACTCAGCAGTGACCACAAGACTGGGAAAGGTCAATTTTCATTCCAATCCCAAAGAAGGACAGTGCCAAAGAGTGTTCCAACTGCTGTGCCATTGTGCTTATTTCACATGCTAGCAAAGTTATGCTCAAAATCCTTCAAGCTAGGCTTCAGCTGTACATGAACTAAGAACTTCCAGATGTACAAGCTGGATTTAGAAAAGGCAGAGAAACCAGAGATCAAACTGCCAACATTTGTTGGATCATTGAGGAAGCAAGGGGGTTCTGGAAAAACATCTGCCCCCTTGACTATACTAGAGGCTTTGACTGTGTGGAACACACAAACTGAAAAATTCTTAAAGACATGGTAATACCAGACCACCTTACCTGCCTACCACCTTACCTGTCTCCTGAGGAACTAGTATGCAGGTTAAGAAGCACCAGTTAGAACCTTACATAGAACAACTGACCAGTCCAGAAGTGGGAAAGAAGTATGACAAGGCCATATATTGTATTGTCACCCTGCTTATTTAACTTGCAGAGTAACATCATGCAAAATGCCAAGCTGGATGAAGCGTAAGCTGGAATCAAGATTGTCGGGAGAAATATCAACAGCCTCAGATATGCAGATGACACTACTCTGATGGCAGAAGCTAAAGAGCACGTTAATGATTGTGAAAGAGAGTGAAAAAGCTGGCTTAAAACTCAACGTTCAAAAAACTAAGATCATGGAATCCAGTCCCATCACTTCATGGCAAATAGAAGGGAAACAATGGAAACAGTGGCAGATTTTATTTTCTGGGGCTCCAAAATCACTGTGGACGGTGAGTGCAGCCATGAAATTAAAAGACGCTTGCTCCTTGGAAAGAAAGCTAAGACATACCTAGACAGCATATTAAAAAGTAGAGACATCACTTTGCCTACAAAAGTCTGTATAATCAAACCATGGTTTTTCCAGTAGTCTTATAAATAGGAGCACTGGACAATAAAAAAGGCTGAGTCCCAAAAAATTAATGCCTTCGAACTGTGGTGCAGGGGAAGACTCTTAAGAGTCCCTTGCACAGCAAGGAGACCAAACCAGTCAGTCCTAAAGGAAATCAACCCTGAATATTCATTGGAAGGGCTGATGCTGAAGCTGAAGCTCCAATACTCTGGCCACCTGATGCAAAGAGCCGACTTATTGGAAAAGACCCTGATGCTGGGAAGGATTGAAGGCAGGAGGAGAAGAGGATGACAGAGGATGAGATGGTTGGATGGCATCACCAACTCGATGGACATAAGCTTGAGCAAACTCTGGGAGATGGTAAAGGAAAGGGAAGCTTGGCAAACGAGGGAAAACAAAGGCATACATGATGATCCCTTCCACTCACTGATGAGGCTGTGAACCCAGGTTTCCTTCTTGAAACCTTGTATACAGCCAACATTCTTAAATTGTTTTCTCTGCCATGGTCTCTTTTGAAAGTGGTGCTGCCCATTCTCACAATGTTTTTAAGTCAAATATATAAGACTACAAAGAAAATGAATATTAAAAATACACAATAACAGTACAGAAGATGCATGCCTCTTTACTAACATATTTTATAACAAGATCTAAGAAGATTTTGACCATGACATCACAGGAATTGACAACACTTATAATGGAAGAAAAAGCTAAATTTCATTACAGGGACAGTAAAGATGTACTTTTCTTCCCACCCATGTTTAAGGAGCCCAGCTTTAGTTATGTATCCCTGATCTAAGTTAATGTCAAAGAACAACTTCAAAAGAAGTGGATCCTAAAATATTAGTTCTAAATCTGAATACACTTTCTGTATATTTGTTCTAAATTAGAGTTTTGATGCATCACTTTAAATGTTGCCTGTTCTTGTCCAGGAGGAAAAAAAGGAATCTTTAGAGGAAAGAAATCATATCAGTAAAAGGAACAATCTGCTCTCGTTGTTTGTTTATTTATTATTTGTTTACATCCCTTGTTCTAGGAAGGATTTAAGACGGCTTGTTCCTGTCTAAATTCCTAGAACCTGGTTAATTAAATCTTCTGAAAATGTAAATTAAAATGCAGTAACACTGTTTGACAAATGGGACAAAATTATTATCATCTTTTGAATAATGATGTGATTGGGAATGTGTGCATCATATTTATCTAATCTGCAATTAAATCATTTATATCTGCAATTAAATCATTTATATATGCAATACATAAATTCACATCATCAATAACAGGAAATATGGCCAATGGCCAAGTTTGTTGCAAGAACAAAATAGCCTGTGTCAGGAGGAAGGGTCACCAATGATGTTCTAATTGAAATGCTGACAAATTAAACAAGGGCATAACTCATTTTTTCAGCCAGCAAGTGACACAAAGATTGCCACATTGAACTGGCATTATTTTGTTTACTCTTTTCTACATATTCTATAACACACACTTGCCTTGTGGCAACATCACGGTTAATCACTGAAGTAATGGCTTTCTAGATAGTTTCTAATATCTGAACAGGCAAGTGTCTACCTTATTGTGTAAACCTCAATTAGCATTTCCACCTGCAGCTTCAAACCTTTTCAGAAAAAAATTCACTGAGCATCTAACGTGTGCAAAGGCTTTGCTAAAGCATGTGTAGCAGTAAGAGTATTTGTCTATAGACTGTACAATCTACAAGACAAGTCTCTTTCTTTGTATTATCTAAATAAACAAAACTGACTCTGAACTCCCTAGCTAAAAAAGCACCATTAGAACTCCATCTCCATCTCTCTTTAGGTCATATGAAAATCCAGAAGATTTACATGGTGCCCAAAACATCAGGTGGCTATGTAGCCACTACTGGTATTATTCCAATACAGTCCTTGAGTTCTGACAGCTCTCAGTTGCCATGTATTGTACGGGACATGGGAAACTTTTCAGAGGATGGGAGGCTTCATTCGATATCTGGGTCTGGATTTCTAAAGTACAGACACAGACATTTCCTCAAGAACTTGCCACTTCCTCAGGGTTCTGACACCAATAGGTTATGAAAGCCTATCCTCTGCTTCTCTCCTTTTGCAACCTTCCTCTTTCTTCCTGCCCGCCAAGATGTATAGTATTGTCACTGATGAGTTTAGGCTTGTTCAGAAGAACAAAGGTGCTGCCGACTCCAAGTAGCTTCAGTGTTCTCCCCTCGTGACAACCTCTTCCCGGAATAGATCTCTTTCCCACACTCCAGAAAAGAGGAATGCAAACCCTGCTTGGGGGTGAGGAGACCAAAAAACAGAGTCAGAACAAACACAAATCAGTATCTCAATAAATCGATCTATGAATTATTAGAAGAGTGACTTTGAGCCATAAGGAGCTGGTGAACTAGACTTTTATATCTAGACATTCTGAAGTCTGGTAAGGATGAGAAAGAAACATAAGCAAAATAAAGCTTTATATCCCAATAGGCTAAATTAATATATTTCCTTCTGTATGGTGTCTGGTGCTTATTAAATTCTCAATTAAATTAATAGACGGCTAATAAATGTTCCTTGAGGCTAAAAATGAAAAGCTAATAAATTAAAGTCTTTAGAACTATAATTTTATTACTATTGTTAATAATATGTAGCATTTTAGCCTGTATAAATTAGAATGCTTAGATAATTTTTATATATCAATCTGCATTTTAAAGTAATTCTTTTTCCACTCTTTAATGAGGGCCATGTAACAAATGTCACTAAATTATAATACCATCAGAAGCAAAGAAACTTAATGTTTCAGTCTATACAGCCTTCCTAAGAATAAGCATGTAATTTCCAGTGACTTGTTGAAAGATGAGTTTGTGAATTCTAATTATTCACTGGCAGAGGAAACTAGAGTGCTCAATCATCTTAAAAGAGTGCTTACTCTGAGTGAACTATTGTACTAAGTGACTTAATGATTTTATTTCAGCCTTGCCGGAATTCCCACTTTTCAGATGTTGAAACTAAGGGTGAGATAGTCCAGACAACGTACCCACCATCGATGGTGATTGAGATTGCAGAGTATCGATGAGGAAAGGCATGGCAAAGCAGTTTTGTTTGGATGTTGGGGATTTGAGGGAACCAGAGCTTTAGGGTGACATTTGCAGGCAAGCATTCTGTTTCATGGGAAATAGATGGGGAGACAGGGGAAACAGTGTCAACAGTGTCAGACTTTATTTTGGGGGGCTCCAAAATCACTGCAGATGGTGATTGCAGCCATGAAATTAGAAGACACTTACTCCTTGGAAGGAAGGTTATGACCAACCTAGATAGCATATTTAAAAGCAGAGACATTACTTTGCCAACAAAGGTCCGTCTAGTCAAGGCTATGGTTTTTCCAGTGGTCATGTATGGATGTGAGAGTTGGACGGTGAAGAAAGCTAAGCGCCCCAGAATTGATTCTTCTGAACTGTGGTGTTGGAGAAGACTCTTGAGAGTCCATTGGACTGCAAGGAGATCCAACCAGTCCATCCTAAAGGAGATCAGTCCTGGGTGTTCATTGGAAGGACTGATGTTGAAGCTGAAACTCCAATACTTTGGCCACCTCATGCAACGAGTTGACTCATTGGAAAAGACCCTAATGCTGGGAAGGATTGGGGGCAGGAGGAGAAGGGGACGACAGAGGATGAGATGGCTGGATGGCATCACCGACTCGATGGACATGAGTTTGAGTAGACTCCGGAAGTTGGTGATGGACAGGGAGGCCTGGTGTGCTGCGATTCATGGGGTTACAAAGAGTCAGACATGACTGAGTGACTGAACTGAACTGAACTGATTCTGTTTCAGCTGAAGAGAAGAGGCTTGTTTACTGTGGCAGCAGCTGATGGAGTTTCTAGGGCTAGAGCCATCACTCCTGATCTAGGCATCCATTGGATCCATCATGATCCATGGTCAGAATTTAAGTCAAAGAAAGTCTGATTTTAGAAACCCTGCCTTTAACCACTGAGCTGTGCTGAGAGTCATGGCCCATCAGAGATCACTCACTGCTTCCGTCCCTCTTTTCACAGCCTCAACTCCATGCCCTAGGATGTTAATGCCCTCTACTGTTCCAAACACCTGGGGAGCCCCTATGCTTGGCTAGGGACACAGAAATGGAGAAACTGATCTATGAGACAGACCTACAGTAAGGCCCTGTGGAAACTCCTAACTCCATGATATTTGGAGTTTGCAGATTGCTTGGCGTTCAACTAAGTCTCACCTTATCCTGAATTCTGGGTCATGTTGAAATGTATTATAAGCCATTAAAGTGGATTTTTTAAAAAACTTTTAATTTTGTATTGGGGTAGAGTTGATTAACAAACAACATTGTAATAGTTTCAGGTGAACAGCAAAGGGACTCAGCCATACATATGCATGTATCCATAAAATGGAATATTTTTCCCATATTGAAGCATGCTTGTATCTGGAGCCAGATTGCTTGGGTTCTAATTCTAGCTCATTACTGAGGCTTCCCTGGTGGCTCAGATGGTAAATAATCTGCCTGCAGTGCAAGAGACCGGAGTTTGATCCCTGGGTCGGGAAGATCCCCTGGAGTAGGCAATGGCAGCCCACTCCAATATTCTTGCCTGGGAAATCCCATGGACAGAGGAGCCTGGCAGACTACAGTCCATGGGGTCACAAAGAGTCAAACATGACTGAGTGATTAATACTTTCACTTTCACTGACTAGTTATATGACTGTGAGCAATGGACTTAACTGCCTGCTGCCTCCATCTCTTTTTGTGTTTACCAGGGACCATACTACTCCCTACCCTGTAGGGCTTTACACAGATGGATTAATTATGTTTTATCTATCTGTCTATTTAATATATAGCTATAGATAGTTATAGGGCTCCCCAGGTAGTACAGCGGTAGAGAATCTGCCTGCCAATGCAGGAGACTTGTACTCAATCCCTGGTCGAGAAGATCCCTGTAGAAGGAAATGGCTACCCACTCCAGTATTCTTGCCTAGAAAATTCCATGGACAAAGGAGCCTGGTGGGCTACAGCCTATGGGGTTGCAGAGAGTCATACACGACTGAGCGACTAACACTTTCACTTTCATAGATACTTATATTATCTGATAAACCTGATAACTTAGATTTGCCTGAGACAAATGCTTTTATTAGAATCTAGCAGAAAGAATGTGTATCTCAGAGTCTTGGTTATCTACCAATCCACTGCAGATGTTCAGCATTTTCAGACCTTGTCCTCACTTTATTGTAGCAGCACCAAGAAGTTCTTCAGACAACACATGTTTTTATTCCTTTGAATAATGGTAATCCATCATTTTTAGCAGTTATATGATCAAATAAACCTAAGTGACTTGATTAGTTACATATCTAAACTCATTTTTACAAGTAGAAAATGACATCCTCCTCACTGACATATGTTGAAAATATTGGCACAAACTTGAGAAGCCACTGGAGTCAAACCATAGACCAGAGGAGAGGATTTCTCCTGGGGGAAAAAAGACATCCCTTTACTTTCTGCAAGTCTAGTCCAGTGTGAATAACAATTTGCCTTACCAGCAGTCACTGCAAACCAAAAGTGAAATAGGGACCGGAGCCAAAGCAAGGCAACAATTGCTAATTCTATTCATTTATTAATCATTCTATGCTCAGTCCTTGTTTAGTCGCTAAGTCATGTCCCATTCTTTGCAACCCCATGAACTGTAACTGGCCAGGCTCCCCTCTCCATGGAGTTTCCCAGGCAAGAATATTGGAGTGGGTTGCCATTTCCTTTTCCAGGGGATCTTCCTGACCCAGGGATCAAACCTGCCTGGCAGATTCTTTACCACTGAGCCGCCTGTAAAGCCCTCTATGCTCAGTACCTACAGATAATTTCCACAGCTGTCTTTGGTTTTTTAAATGTTAATCTAAGAATGTATATTTGACAGCTTCTGGGGTGCTTCTCTCTCTGATATCATTTAAGCAAATGTAGACCCTGAGAATTGAGACCAGCATAATTCCCTTTCCCTGAATTAAGCAACACAAAGGCATAAAAATATATAGCTATTTACTCCAGGAAATGCTTACTCTCAGAAGATAAGCTGATGATCCAACCAAAGCAACTTACTTCAAGACCCTCTCCTAGCTATAGCCATCAGTCCAAAGTGATTGTGTTATAATCTATTCCCAATGCCAGTCAGGCCGCACTTTGCAAGTTCCATGTGGAAATCACTCAGCTCAGACCCTAAAATCCTGTAAATATTCCTCCTTTAACTTTGCTTAATTAAAACAAATCAAGAGAGGCCTGGATGTGCTCTCCTTGTGTTGGAGTAATGTTCTAGTTTGTTGTTTTAGTTGCTCAGTTGTGTGCTACTCTTTGCAACCTCCACCAGCCTCCTCTGTCCATGGGATTTCCCAGGCAAGAATACCGGAGTGGGTAGCCATTCCCTTCTCCAGGGGATCTTCCCGACTGGGAATCAGACCCACGTCTCCTGCATTGGCAGGCAGATTCTTCACCAATGAGCCAGTGGGCAAGCCTGATAGTCTAGTTTAGAGGATCAGAAACCAGACAGAACCATGGTACTGACACCTCTGTTGGTGTGACCTTCTATGATTGTGGGTTTGAAAGAGGCTGGAACAAAATAGTTACATACATACTCTGTACCTTGATGACAAGTAACTCTATCTTTACTTTTAATTAGTTTTTAGACTTGCTGGCTATTAGTCACAATTAACATCTGGAGATAGAAAATTTAATCATGAAATTTTTGACTTTGTGTCAAACGAGACAGACAGAGGTTGCAGTATGTTTGCAAATTGTTCTAGCTGCCAGTACTTTTTCTTTCAAAGGGCTTATGTTTGGACAGTGGCCCCCATGATGCAGCTCATATGACTTAAACCCTCTATGGCGAACCCTCTGAGCTTCTACTGATGAAACTATAAATCAAGCTCTGATTATGGGACAAAGGCACCTACTGACTTCTGAATATACATCTAACAAGCCAGCTGGTTTGGTTAAATCCTTGATTTAGATTTGTCAAGAGTCATTTTTCTTTGGATTTCTAGCTATTTTTATGTCAATTCCCTTGAATTGTCATGGGGCACCATATGCATTAGGGCAAAACCTCCTGGAGTTATTTTCCTCTTCAGAAGTTAAAAAGAAAAGTTAACTTCCCAAATTTAAAAGGAAAAATGGTTCAGGCAGGGAAGACAGAAGGTGCTTTTTCAGAGTAAAATTGGGAAGCCACACAGAGGACAGCAGGGTGGGTAGCATCAGACAGTGACACAGGTGGCCCAGCCAGCAGGTGATCAGTGTGGCTTGCCACGCTAATTGATAGGAATTTTACCTGTTGTTTCCATAGTTTCAGAAACAGTTGATTTTAGAGATGTGGGATCTGCATTCATATTAGGATAACCCAGTGAGAAACCTGAGTTTGAAACTTCGGCCAAGTGATAGCTACACTTTTCTGCCTTCTGAACTCTTTCCCTGGAGAGTCACAGGAGTGTTAAAGGCACAGACTTGAAGACCACAAGTACTCCCTTATTCAAAAGGAAAAGCCTTAACTTCTGCTTTCAAAGAAGTGCATCAATGTGAAGGGTAATGAGAAACTTTTATGAAAAATAAAGTTAGCTGTATAGCCAGTAACTTACATATTCCTTGAGACAAAAGACCTATTCTAAAGGCTAATATAAGACATGGCCCAAAGTACTGCATTACTGCAAAATAATACAGTTTGTTTTTGCAACTAGGCCTCCTCTTAGTGGACTGATAAAACTCCCATGGAGAAAAATTATTGTAAAAGAATTACCTGTGACTCAATGGAGGTATATCTGTCAGGCATTGATTGCCTGGAATGTCTTCCATCAGGCTTATTAAGATATAACAGTAACAGAAATGCTCCAGTTAAAGAGTATTAAAAACCCAGGCACACCAACTGGTAACATCTAGCCTGATATGGGGGCGGGTGAAGGGTTTATGGAACTGTCAGTTAATCAGAGTCAGATTTCACCTGTCAGTCAACTTTAGGCAAGAGTCCTGTGACAGGTAGGCTATGGTCACAGACAAGACTGTGAACGGTAGATAAAAAAAGAACAGAGAACACTGCTTGGCTAGAAGCTACCAAATGAGCATATTCCCCTGTGTTGGGTTCTGGATGGTGAGGGCAGGCAAGTAAAGTAATAACTTCAAAGCTGAAAATTAAAATTAAAGGCTAATGGTTTCTTCAGGACAATGTATGAGGAACCAAAAAGACTGACAACTGAAGAGACAGAAGAGTTAAAATAATAAGACAAACATTACAAGATGTTAAGAACTACAGGTGTTTAAAGCTGGTAGAAGCTCTACAGACCACCTTCGATTGAGTCCCTTTGTTGGAGAGTGAACGGCAAGCAGAGAGGTGACTTGTCCTCAGTCATCCTGCTTGGTGACCTGCAGAGCTGAGAGCTGAGCCACAGGCTCACAGACTAGCAGGTGCTGAAAGAAGGACCTGGAGTACAGTATCTGAGTGGGAAACAGCCATATACACCATGTATACACCAAGTTGGGGTCAATGGGATTTTAAATCTGGAAAAACTCAACTTTTTAGAGTAATCCCTTATCTTCCTGCTTGTTTAAACTATGAGGGCTTTTCTTATTCTTGAGTGTTGATTCTGGTGTACCTAACAGTGGCCTATTTTACACAATAGATCCTAGAAATAAGAAGTGGGTCTATTTCACTTTTTGGTCATAGTCTAATCACACCCATGCAAAGTCAGGCTAAAAAACGCTCAGCTGCTGACAACAAAGGCAGCCGATGAGAAAGTTAAAATGAGTATGGTTACAGATATGTGGGAGCATTTTGGATGATATTTTTACTTTAAGGCATTTCTCTTGATGAGTTATGAAGAGGTATTAATCTCTCCTGAGCACATAAGACAATGGCCAGCACCAGAGCTCCACATTACAAATCATTTTACCATTAGCCTGAGCAGCTCTAACACATCAACAACCAGGGAAAGTACATTTGCTTTATTTTAAGGTAGAATATTTATTTTGGATAATGGATTATTAAATAGATATGTATCATTTATCTCTGCAAGTCGTTTTATTGAGAATGATTTATAGCACATCAACAGCCATTGCAAATGCATTTGCTCTCTTTTGAGGGCCGATCATTTTATTATGAATGGCTTACTGAGCAGAGAGAAGCCAATTGCAGAGGAATGCTTTCTCAGGACTGTGATTTTTTTTTTTTTACAAGGATTGCCTTATAAATACTTTGTGTATTACTTATAAATCTTTTCTTGGCAAAATATCCTGAAGCTCAATTAATATTCCAATTCCATGGAGCCATTCTGAGAAGGGGCGTCCCTGTGAAAGGGACTCTGAAAACTGGCCTCCTTTACATAAAACAGTAGCTGTGTACTCTGACACAATTATGTCAGGGAGACTTTGATTTCTCATCTGAAATGTCAGTATAAATTAGACTATGTATTTATTAGAACTTGATAGACATTAGGGAAGTTTTATGGCTGAGAATGTGAAGAAAAGAACACCTCTAGCTAATCGCTAACTTTTCTGTTGTTGCTGCCTGAAGAATTCATATTGCTTGCATTCAAGTACGAGATGGTTCATTATTTGTGAAAATTGCAGAGATGGATGTGAAACATAACCTTGGTGATAATAACTTGGGTTGATTTAAAAAACTGACTATTAAGTGTATCTTTAGTACCTTAAGGTAACTCTAATCAAAAAATACAGATTCTTGGCTACTATAGTATAATGTGTCAGATTTTTTAATTTCAGAAAGGGTAAACCACTGCCAAGTTTTGAAGGTCTGCATCAAGGATACTGACATAATTTTCAAAGTCATAGCAATACTGCAGCACCTCCTCTCGACATAAAACCCAGTGGGTTGACACCAGCACATCTCTCCCTAATCTATCCCGTGCATAACAATGTTGCCACAGAACCCACCTGAATATTTGCAACTGCAAGGGCAGAGTGGGTTTTGCAAATGAGATAGGGGTGATGTATTTTATTGCTGATACTGTTTCACCTGAATTTAGTCCCACTGACATGGCAAACCCTCGGCCAATTGTCCTTATTATAGAGCCTGTGTATTTCTCCCCAGCGCACTTGCGCAGGGGGAAGACGTGAGCGTGGAGCGTACTTAACCGCCAAGCTGAATGGCTCTGTAATGTAGCTTCAGTGTGGCATAAATTAAGCTGTCATTTTTTTGGCAGCAAGTGCAGAGAGGCGATTTTCCTGTACTGTAACATTTGAAACAACAATTTTCTCACTCTGGTACTGACTGACAGTTCTGTGTGATACATTCTCAACGTGTGTGCTTCAGGGCTGCAGCTAGAAACTGCCTTCAGGGCAAGGTATTGTTTCTATTAGCAAATCCTGGCTGCACTTGCCCTAACTGTAGACATCTCTTGACTCTGTCTGCCACCACTCTGCTGGAGGTAGTTGCCACCAGGCCAGCAAAAATGGCCCTGGAAACCTATCAACCTGAGCTTAGGCATGATTCTCCTCTGCAAAAAATGGTCTTTTATCATTAAAATCAGATTGTGTGTTCTTGTGTGCTGGCTTTAACTGTGCAAAGCCTTTTACAAATAGGGAAAATTCCCCAAGCAGGGCTCAAGTTTTGTGAGCAAAAAGGACTGTTGGATGCTCTGAGAGCCTTCCTGGTATGGACTGGGAGAGCAGCTACCAGAATATTTCCCATGCTGCAGGTTAGCTGTGGCGCAAAAGCAGAAAGTTGATAAAGGTAATGAGGGGTGTCAGCAGGAGGGTCTCCAGAGGGACCACAGCAAACTGCTCTTTCTTTAAATGTCCTCCACCCCCACCCCACTCCACTCCCCACAGATGACTATAAAGCAATATGGGCACCACCACTTGCCAACTCTCCTGAATACTCATAAAGGGCAGAGAAGGTTACCTTGAAAGTGTCAAAATAAAACTGCAATCACATCAGTCAGGATGCAGCAGGGAGAAATAAGTTATGTTAACCCTGAACCTACATGTGAAGTTGCTGCTGGGTTGCTAAAAGAACCTGCATGTGAAGTTGCTGCTGCTGCTGCTGCTGCTAAGTCGCTTCAGTCGTGTCCGACTCTGTGCGACCCCATAGACGGCAGCCCACCAGGCTCCGCCGTCCCTGGGATTCTCCAGGCAAGAACACTGGAGTGGGTTGCCATTTCCTTCTCCAATGCATGAAAGTGAAAAGTGAAAGTGAAGCTGCTCAGTCGTGTCCGACTCTTCGCGACCCTATGGACTGCAGCCTACCAGGCTCCTCCATCCATGGGATTTTCCAGGCAAGACTGGGGTGCTAAAAGAATGAGGTTGTCCCCCAGATCAGAGCGAAGGTTTTTACCAGTTCAGATTGGCAAGATTGCACCAAACTGACCCCCAGAATGGGTCTTTACCACATTTTGAGAGATCTCCAAGGAAGAATCCATGACTTTGCTGTTTGCATAGTCAAGCTATTTGCCAAATAACTTGTTCACAGTCAGTAGATTCTTTCTTGCATAAAGCTCAAGTCTTTATCTGTTAGTTTCCCTTATTCTCTTTGATGCTGTCATTGGGGAAAATAGAGAATTTTCTCCAATGACCTACACATTCTTCATAAGATAATATCTAGAGGCTGGCTGTTCTCAGGTTCAAATATCTAGGTTTGTGAAAGGATCATTTATTTGTCCAAGCAACAAGCACACAGTGTTTGCTATGGGTCAAACCCTGTCCTGGGGATACAACGATAAATTGCAGGTTAAAATTCAAGCCATCCTTTTCCTCACCTGCTATTTCCCACCACCGTCCAGGCTCACATCCATGATGTTGGTCATACCTACCTCCTCACTAGCTGGAGCAGCCACATTTTCTCTTACATTCTTGTCCTGGCTCAAGTGACTTTATTAATGGGAAATGACCACCCCACCCTCTTCTCTTCCTGATTAACTCCTAGTCCAGACAGGAAGTCTTCCCTGACCAAATCCCACAGCCTAGTCAGGGTTAGACATCTGTGCTGTCATTACTCGAATTTATGCTGCGGACTGTACTCTGTAACCCTGCCACAATGCCTAGTATACAATAGGTATTTAATAGATATCTCAGTAAATAAATGTATACACTTATGGTTATTACTCTCAAGATACATCCACAAATCATTAATTCCAAATAATAGAAAAAAATTATCTGATAATGGGTCTTTTTTATTGGGGAGAAAAAAATTACTATATAGATAATTCCTATTATATTTCTTTTATGATATTCTATCAATAGTGTATCATGTTCCTACATTACTAATCCATGTTCAGTTCATGGTCAACTAGCTTCTAAAGATCTTCCTGCTGTGCATAATATTCTACCATTCTCTAGAGCTTATCTCTGCAATTGTTGAGCTGTGATCATCCATATTGAATTTTCATTCTGCTTATCCTAAGCCATATTACAAGCTTGTCAAAACTATTTTAAATTTTCATGCTAGATATGAACATTCTGTGTTTTCTCTGCCCATGATAGGATAAAGCAAGGATAATATATGTAAAATAAGAAGATCCAAAACAAAATCGGTGAAACACTCCTCAGGTTTTGAAATCATTCTGTGGCCGCACTGTGTTCTGAGAACTAGCAGTGGGGAGAGAACAGAGACCTAGGTTCTGGTCGGGGGGTTAGCATTTACAAGCTGTGACTTTGAGTAAGTCACATAACCATTTTATACTTACCTTACATATATATTTTGTGCAATTGTTACTGCTATGGTGATGCATATAAAAAAAAGACCTGAAAGTTAGGAAAGACTGAGAGTATTGTTGTTACTCTTGAATCTTCAACAATCATACAGATATGTAACCAATGGAAATATACTCTGCTAATTCTCTACTCCTGTCTCTATATCCTCTTCCTCATGATCACCTCCATAAAATGTATTTATTGCATACCTACTCTATGAAAATCACTAAGTTAAGCTCTATAATAACCTATTAACAAACCAATCAAACAGTGAAAAAACCTCCCATTATGTTATTACCTTACAAAACTTACAAAACACTGACATAAAAGATAAATTGAAATGAAGGTCTGCATGATAAGTACCAAGTAAGCATTCCTCAAAATACCTACTATCAGAGGTGGCTGGGAAAGCTTCAGGCAATGTTATTTGAACCTCACCTTTGACATTTTGATTGAAATCTAATTAGTGAAGAGGAAGAAAAGGATGTTTCCAAAGGACAGGAGATGGTGTGTGCAAAGGTTTAGAGAGAGAATTTGTATACCAATGTTCATAGCAGCATTATTCACACTGCCAAAATGTGGAAGTGACCATTGACAGATGAATAGATAAACAGAATGTGGCACGTGCATACCTGGAATATTATTCATCCTTAAAAAGGAGGGGAACTATGACACATGCTACAGTATGAATGAAACTTGAAGATATTATGCCAAGAGAAATAAGCCTGTCACAAAAAGACCAGTACTAGATGATTCCACTATGTGAAGTACCTAGGACAGTCAGATTCATACAGACAGAAAGTAGAGTGGTGGTTGCCAGGGGCTGAGGGGGGAAGGGAATGGAGAGTTATTATTTAATGGGTACAGAGTTTTAGTTTTTCAAGATGAAAATAGTTCTGGAAATAGATTGTAGTAATGGTAGCACAACAGTGTAAATGTATTTAATTCCACTGAACTGTACACCTAAAAAATGGTTAAGAAGGCGAACAATGTAATATGTATTTCAACACAATTTTTTAAAATTTCAAAATTAGAAAAGTGTAATTTAGAAATAAAGAATAATAGATGAATTTGGCAACAGCATCTCATCTTCTACTGGGCCAAGAAGAGTGAATATTGATATTAGAACATACTGCCTATGCTGGGGCCAGACTGTAAGAATTAAGGAAGTGAGTGAATGGTGAGAAAAATGGAAAAATACCATCACTTGCTTGAAAAGTTTGACTGTGAATCATATTTCACCTACTTTTATGATTAAGTTATTGGAAAACTTTGGAAAGTATTTTTAGAGTTAAGAGATATTCTTACCAAACTCATGTCTAGCTGATAGCCGCTCAAAAGCCAGTAGTCAGGAGGCAAGTGTTAGTAGAAAGTAAAGATTGCTTTATTAAGAAGGCTGGCAACCAGGGTAGAGAATGGACTCATGTCCAAAAGCCAACTCCCCAATGCTGATCGGGGGCAAGAGCTTTTAAAGGCGGAGTTTCAGGGATGTACAGACAAGAGGGGAGGCTACTTCCTTCTCTGTCAGTTAGCTCTGACAGTCATCTTGAAATTAGTCATACAATGATCAGCATCATTTTGATCATTTTAAGTATATTTAGCCTTTAGTTCGAGGGTCAATTTGTTCCCATTTCTTTGAGGCCAGTTCTCAGAATTGTGGAAGGTTATGTCATGGCTACAATCTGGTGATCATCTAGTTAACTTCTTTCACCTGATGGGGGTTCTAGTGTCTACAAAACGGTTCAAAGACTATGGCTTAGAATATTATCTGTAGCCCTTAAGGAAGAACTAAATGTCCTTGACTTTGGTTAATGACTCAACTGTTATTATTTGGTTTTGTTTAACAGTTTCCTTTGCTTCTGCATTTTCTCACTTCTCTGATTAAATTTACTCTTTGGCTAAGTTTTTCTACAGACAAAAGGCAGGTGGATGACATGGTGGGAGGTGGGAGGGTGTTTCGTCCCAAGAAGACCCCATAGGGTCCTACTCTGCTTCAGTACTTTTCAACCAGGATTGAAGCCCAGATTCTAGCTCTGTTTTTGTAAGTAAGAAACTTTGGTCAAGAAACGTATGTCTCCTAGGTTTCTATTCCTCCCTCTGAAAGGTCCCCTACTTCTTAACATGAAAATTGTACCCTAGATTTGAAGATTTGGTTTAACATTCTGAATGAATTAAAAATACGACTTTGTTTTTCTAAAAATTCAAAACCAGAGCACAACTAACCTGCACATGAGACAACACAAGCTAATGCAGCCTGAGAGCTTGTGCTAGTGTCTCTGTGAGCACATTACATGTATCACATGATTGAATCGTCCCACAGTCCTGCCAGAGAGGGTTTATTTTCAGTCCTTGTTTATAGATGATGGCGCTGAAGCAGGGAGGAGTTCCCAAAATTACTTGAGGACATATAGTTAGAATGTAGTAAAAATGCACAGACTGAGGCCAGAATCTCAGTGAGTTATCCTTTAGATACAGAGTCATTTAGCATCTTCATTTACTTGCTATCTTGTTCTGAATAAAAGAATACCCAAATACCCAATGTCACTTATGCTTTTCGAAACCAACTTGACTTAACTTCTATTTTTATTTTCTATCAAGAATCCCTACTGAGAGGGAATTCTCTAAATCCTTGCTCCTCGAAGTGTATTTTACAGATGCAGCATCCATATCACCTGAGAGCTTGTGAAACATGCAGGCACTTAGGCCCCATCCCAGACCTACTGAATCAGAATCTGAATTTTAACTAGATTCTCTTTGATTCATGTGCACTCTGAAGTTTGAGTAGTATGCATCTAAATGCTCTCTACTTGCTTCCAGCTCTATTCTTCCAAGAACCAGTTTCCTCTCCTGTTCTCTCAGCATACTGACTTGTCCAGCAGAGTTTTCTCTGCAAAATGCATCCAGGATTACTTACTAGCCACCCAATATCTTGTGCTGTCTTGTGAACCGAGGAGTTGTCATTCCTGTTAAATAAACGTGGCCTCTCTTGATTTTTTGCAGCCCTCCAGTTCTGAACTTGACTAACTGTTGTCTCTTTTTCACCTATAACAGGATAACAGGTCTCTAATGGCCAAAAGCTCACCCATGTCCTGAGGTCCTGGCAGGTGTGTGAGGAGATTTCTTCTCTATCACTTATCCTGAGATGTTTTGACATTTTCTCATACCTTTATTGCCTACTGACAAGAGTTACTGCAAATCTCCTTCCAACTGGCCCTCTGCAAATTGCTGTCAGCAGGTTTACTGTATTCAAATGACTAGTGCCAATCAGACAGCATCATCTGCTCAATCACTCACTCAAACTAACTTCCTCTCGAGGACCAGCTTTTGTTTCAGACCAATGGGAGACAGTTAACTCTGTGCCACTGAGAGATGTTGTCTTGATGCTTTTCTGTTGGACTATAAGGCCCCATGTCATGGGGCTATGAGTCAGAAGCATCCTTGAGTAGAATCTGTGAGACAGTCTCCCTACCCACTTGCATTTAAAGTGAATTTAAAAGATGTGACCATTTGATGACGATTCATGTTACTCACAGGTTTCTAGGCTTCATTATGTTGTTTTATGAACCAGCTTAGCACATTTATTATATCCACATCAACTAGCATCATTATAATTAAGCGCCAGTCACAATTTCCATTACACACCACTGTTTTAAGGGACCTAACACACAGCCATAAACTTTACTTTTGACTGAAATTTGACATGCTTCACTCCATGCCTGATCACACTTTTCATTAAAAGCATAAAATTGTTTCCCAAATAATAGTTTACTCATAATACTTTTATGTTCAAAAGAACAAAGGTGAAACTTCTTCATTTCCAAATGGTCATTAATGTTTTTTAAATTAAAATTCTAGATATATGCAGTACCATATGTAAAATAGATAGCTAGTGGGAATCTGCTGTATGACTCAGGGAACTCAAACCAGGGCTCTAGGGGTTACAACCTAGAGAGGTAGGAAAGGGTGGGAGGTGGGAGGGAGGTTCAAGAGGGAGGGGACATATGTATACTTATGGCTGAGGCATGTTGATACATGGCAGAAATCAATCTAATATTGTAAAGCAATTATACTTCAATTAAAAATAAATTAACTAAAAAAGCAAAGCAAAAAAATTGAAAAATCTAGATATGATAAACTGGAACGCAAATTGTTATTGGGCATAAGAAATTTCACAACATGATTGATTTATAAACCTAACGCTGTTTTCAAGCATTAGCAGTAATGATTATATTAAATGCAACAAATGATGTATTTGTATAATTGTATGTAAATAATCTAAAGAATTATATACTATTAATACATTTGAGGCAATTATGTCCAATGCCTTACCAATATATATGGCCTTTTCTCAGTTGTTGTGTGGGGAGGGGTAGAGAGATGTCACATGAACATGCCATTTTTGTGGTTGAATTTCTAAATGGGTAAATATAACACAGCCTGAACGTGAAAAAAGCCACCAAGATCCCCATTTATAATGAGAAATACTCCTCAAGATAAAATACTGTGGGCAACTGAATAATAGCCTCCCAACGATGTCCGTGTACTAATCCCAGGAACCTGTGAACGTGTTACCTTATGTGGCAAAAGGGATTTTGCAGATGAGATTAAGTGGAGGGTCTCACGATGAGATTGTCCTGGACTAACTGATGGAACCAATGTAACCAACAAGGGTCTGAACAAGAGCAAGGTGGGAAGGTGGGAGTCAGAGGAGAAGAGGAGACTGAAGCAGAGGTCCTAGTGATGTGAGGTTATGAGATGAGGAATATGGACAGCTTCTGCAGGCTGGAAAAGTCATGCAAACGGCTTCTCCCTTAGAACTTCCAGAAAGAAAACTGTCCTGCTTGCCCTTAAGGCTTCTGACTCCAGCATAAGAGAAAACATTTGTACTGCTTTTCACCCCTATTTTGTGGAAACTTGTTACGGCAACAAGAAGCACTGCAGACTACCAGGCTCCTCCGTCCATGGGATTTTCCAGGGGAGAGTACTGGAGTGGGATGCCATTGCCTTCTCCGACAACAAGAAGAAACTAACACAAATACTTTAGGAAATTGAAGGTCAGGTAAGAAGAACACAGATCAAGTTCATTATCTTTAAACTTTTAAGAGCTGATAGTGTCTTTCAGAAACATTAAAGGAAATGGTTTAGGAAAGCTATTTATTAAAAATTTGTGAGCTATTCTTCCTTCTCAATGATCAGTGTTTCAGATGCCCTGTAATCATTACTTGTAAACCGAATGCTAACTGCTCTGGTTCAGGAATAGGGTATTAAATACCTGGGATCTTCTTCCCAAAGTAATGGATGATGGATGCTATTTGTGTATTGTGTTGCTGGGCTGTTCAGGTTGACTTATTGCTCAATGCAGACTCCTTTATTGGTTAGGAGGATATTGGAAGCATTTTAAAAAGTCATTTAAAAAAGTCACCAGTAGAAAAGTTGGGGCTTTACAGTCACGTGAAACTGTGGTGTTTAGTTCTCATCGCCTTTTAAGTAAGCTACTTCTGAAAGTGCATGTACAGCTAAGCCCAGTTTATCCAACTCTACCTTCCTAACAGGTGCATCTTAGACCTGGAGCCCCAATCCCTGTAACTGTCTCCTTCAACCAAGAGGAAATAGCCAGTCCTCTGCTCACCTGTGTGAGAGGATGAGCAACAGGAATGGATGCACCAGCTTCCAGCAGGACACTGGTACGCAGGCCATCATGGAAATGAGATCTTGTGCATTTGCTGCCTTCAGTGAATAATGTTGACAGATAATGAATGAGGTAGCCAGCTACAAAGATGACCAAATTATAAAATCGGTGAGTCTTCAAACTACCCTAACTTGGCTTAGACTCCCACAACGGCTTTCCCAATTTTGTATATTGCATTAGCAGTAATACCAGATGTGCTGTGCTTAGTCACTCAGTCTTGCCTGACTCTTGCGACCCCATAGACTGTAGCCTGCCAGGTTCCTCTGTCCATGGGATTCTCCAGGCGAAAATACTGGAGTGGATTGCCATTTCCTACTCCAATAGGTAGCAGTAAATTATAATGAATCCTTATACAGCCTGAACAGGTGCCACCCAGGTGCAGAAGGAAGCTACTCTCACCAGCGCTGATGCTCCCATGAAGAGTGCCAGAGCTGCTAGAGGGCTGAGATCATCATCCTGGGCATGCATCCCTGCAGCCTGACTCCTGAGTCACACACAGCGATGGAGGTCCAGACATGAGAATGTGTACATGTACGTAACCATGAGAGAATGCCTCTCCCTGCACCGCTGAGAAACAAAAACAACCCCCAAAACATGACATGCTCAAAGAGGAGATCTGCCAATTTTATGGCTTTATTGTGTGTTTTTAAAGTCTGTAAGTGACCAAATGGGACTCGACAACTCTTTCAAACCATAATGGGGCCATTAGGTTATTTTTACCTGGATTTGTACTAAATGAATCCCTAGGTAGCTGAAAAAGAGCTGAAAATTGACCTGAAAGCTTATGGGGGACTGTATTTGAAAACCCTTGGCACCATTTGCACATTATGTACCAGCCCTTATCCCTTTTGGCCTTCTAATAGGGTTATTTATGTATGTGTCTAATCTCTACTCCTGGACTGGAAGCATCTAGGATCTGGGTACCACAGGTACCTGGTCACTGAACAATAAGCTTTTGTTGGAAGAGAAAGAGATAGAGAGGGAGTTCAGAGAGAAGGTTGGCCCCTTCCATTTGCCTCATATATTCCCACAGTAGATAACAGATAAAACAGGAAATGCACTTGGCATTTGGCTGCAGGGGCCAGCACTCCTGGCTCTGTAGGTCAGGGGGATGTTGTTACAGGCAGTACCAGATGAGGCTGCAGGAGGAGGAGAAGCCTGGACAGGGCTGAGTTTATGATTCACAAGTCATCCTGACAAGAGTGCAGTGGGTCCCCCTCCCCATGCATTCAGAGCATCTCTCTAGGAGCTTTGCCATCACAAGATGAAGCTGGTACAGACCAAAAGGCCAGTTTTGCCTGCTTACGTGCTTTTCTCACACCCTGCACAGCTTCAACTATGGGTATTTTTTTTAATGTAATTGATCTGAAAGCCCAAATTTCAAGCATGTTATATTTCATGTGATAACTGTAGGATTTCTGCTCTCTGTCTTTCAGGGGGACTGTCCCTACTCATTTCAGGGGCCTATCCCTACTCATAATGTCCTTTTTGATTATACAATAGAAATAACAAAAAGATTTAAGGGATTAGATCTTATAGACACTCTGTCCAAGACCATGGACGGAGATTCTTGATGTTGTACAGGAGGCAGTGATCAAGACCATCCGCAAGAAAAAGAAATGCAAAAAAGCCGAATGGTTATCTGAGGAGGCCCTACAAATAGCTTTACAATAGAGAAAAGAAGAGAAACTAAAGGCAAAGGAAAAAGGAAATATATACCATCTGAATACAGAATTCCAAAGAATAGCAAGGAGAGATAAGAAAGCCTTCCTCAATGATCAATGCAAAATATAGGAAAACAATAGAATGGGAAAGACTAGAGATCTCTTCAAGAAAATTAGAAATATCAAGGGAACATTTCATGCAAAGATGGGCACAATAAAGGACAGAAATGTTATGGACCTAACAGAAGCAGAAGCTATTAAGAGGTGGCAAGAATACACAGAAGAACTATACAAAAACAATTTTAATGGCCCAGATAACCACGATGGTGTGATCACTCACCTAGAGCCAGATATCCTGGAATGCGAAGTCAAGTGGGCCTTAGGAAGCATCACTATCAACAAAGCTAGTGGAAGTGATGGAATTCCAGTTGAGCTACTTCAAGTCCCTAAGGATGATGCTGTGTAAGTGCTGCGCTCAACATGCCAGCAAATTTGGAAATCTCAGCAGTGGCCGCAAGACTGGAAAAGGTCAGTTTTCATTGCAATCCCAAAGAAAGGCAATGCCAAAGAATGTTCACTACCACACAGTTGCACTCATCTCACATGCTAGCAAAATAATGCTCAAAATTCTCCAAGCCAGGCTTCAGCAATATGTGAACCGTGAACTTCCAGATATTCAAGCCGGATTTAGAAAAGGGAGAGGAACCAGAGATTAAATTGCCAACACCTGCTGGATCATCAAAAATTAAGAAAGTTCCAGAAAAACTTCTACTTCTGCTTTATTGACTATGCCAGGGCCTTTGACTGTGTGAATCACAACAAACTGTGGAAAATTCTTAAAGAGATGAGAATATCAGACCACCTGACCTGCCTCCTGAGAAATTTGTATGCAGTTCAAGAAGCACCAGTTAGAACTGGACATGGAACAATGAACTGGTTCCAAATTGGGGAAGGAGTATGTCAAGGCTGTATATTGTCACCCTGCTTATTTAACTTATATGCAGAGTACATCATGAGAAGTGCCAGGCTGGATGAAGCACAAGCTGGAATCAAGATTGCTGGGAGAAATATCAATAACCTCATATACTCAGATGATACCACCCTTATGGCAGAAAGTGAAGAGGAGCTAAAGAGCCTCTTGATGAAAGTGAGAGAAGAGAGTGAAAAAGTTGGCTTAAAGCTCAACATTCAGAAAACTAAGATCGTGGCATCCAGTCCCATCACTTCATGGCAAATAGATGGGGAAACAGTGGAAACAGTGAGAGAATTTATTTTGGGGGGCTCCCAAATCACTGCAGATGGTGACTACAGCCATGGAATTAAAAAAGGCTTGCTCCTTGGAAGAAAGCTATGACCAACCTAGAGAGCATATTAAAAAGCAGAGACATTACTTTGCCAACAAAAGTCCATCTAGTCAAGGCTATGGTTTTTCCAGTAGTCATGTATGAATGTGAGAGTTGAACTATAAAGAAAGCTGAGTGCAGAAGAATTGATGCTTTTGAACTGTGGTGTTGGAGAAGACTCTTGAGAGTCCCTTGGACTGCAAGGAGATCCAACCAGTCCATCCTAAAGGAAATCAGTCCTGAATATTTATTGGAAGGACTGATGCGGAGACTGAAGCTCCAAACCTGTGGCCATCTGATGCAAAGAACTGATTCATTGGAAAAGTCCTTGATGCTGGGAAAGATTGAAGGCAGGAGGTGAAGGGGAGAACAGATGGTTGGGTGGCATCACCATCTCGATGGACATGAGTTTGAGCAAGCTCCGGGAGTTAGTGATGGACAGGGACGCCTGACGTGCTGCATTCCACGGGGTCGCAAAGAGTTGGACACAACTGAGCGGCTGAACTGACTGAGTGACTGACTGTACCTTCTCAGGATCCCCTGGGCTGTCTTGCATGTGCTGATAAATCAGACTGAGCTGAGACTACTTGGAACCAAGTTTCCCGTTACTTGAGAATTTGATCCCCTCTGGACCAGGGCAGTTCTCTTGGGCTGTCTCTGCCTCCCACTCTTTCCTGGTCACAGCTTCATCCTCTGAGGTGGTCAGGGTCCTGTACCAAGTTTCTGCCAATTCCAGGGAATTCTGTCATGGCCTTGGGTAATCTGAGGCTGGCAGCTGCTTTTACCAAGAAAGGTCAGAGATGGAGGTTGACAAGAGAGGCAAGCTCAGTCCACCGCCCTTACCTCTAGTTACATCTTCTTCGTCTTTCAGTGGACTTCGTGACTGGCCTTTGGGTCCCACAAAGCCAGAGGTGGTGATCCCTACCCATCCTCTAGTCTAGTCTTTTATTACAGAAAGCAGAGTATTGAGGCAAAATTCAAATTTCACCTGACGTGATAAGTTATGATGGTTGCCTGGCAAAGATGAAACTGGTCCCATGGTCTTCCCTCTTCCTTTTGATTTCTGGTCATCCTGAATTTTTCAGATTCTCCTTTGGAAAGTTTTTTCCAGATTTACATGAGCTATTTGGGAGGAGATGGTCCCATTTGCATCCTTCACCTCTCCCAGAAAGCCCTGAGGCTAATTCTTGGCAGTGCTTTAGTCCACCAGAAAACTGCTCTCCTGGCTGCAACAAAAACAAAATGGCAGCAGGCCTGTTTCACTAAGTCCAGCATTTTGCCTTTGGAGGCTGGACGGTGCCTCCTCTCGCTACAGTGGCCTCTAACTGTACTGTACCAGGCTCTGAAAGATGGAGTGGCTGGCTGCTCTGAGCACTGAAGGATGGGCAGGAACTGTTGAGACACTTTAAGACAGATTGTAGTTTTCTCTTAAGCCACCCAACCGTGGCCATCCAGCCCTCTGAAACCTGAAGCCTGCCCCATAGCAGGTATTGAGGCTAGCAGTGGGACTCATTCAAGGCTGGCACCATCTATACTACATCTTGTGGCAGGGCAGAGCCCTTCTGAAACAAGGTTTCTAACCACCGTGCTTGGGGAGACTTGCTCCTGCCTGCTGCTAGGTGTTAGGACAACATCTGCAAGGTGAGCCATGCTTCTGAACACCTGGCTCACCTGTCCCTTCTCATCTCATCTGTGTGCTACTCCTGCAGAGATACCAGGCCCTCCCCTGGTCACCTTTTGCCTGCCCCTTGTGAGGCCAGCCATGCTGGCCCCTCTGTGTGACCTCTGCCAGTACTTTATTCCTGTTTGCTGAATATTCTTCCTCTCTACCAAACCCCATGAGAGTGTACACTTAGGGCTGAGGACACACTCAAGCTCAAGGTTGAGGGCGCTGTCATTACAGACAAGGATGCTAGCTGTACCTGCCACCAGCCATTTCATCTTTCTCTAGAAAAAGATTTATTCTTGGAAATTCTCTAGCCAATGTAGAGGAATTAAGGATCATTTTCTAGGGACCCTTCTCTTTTCCTTACATTTTCCTCGGCATAGAATGAAAATCAACATACTCCACAAGCTCTGAAAGGCTACATTTATATTTTGTTCTCTCCTGAACAGTCTGACAAGCACTTTTCTATGCCTGAGGAGAAGTTTTAACAAACAAATCAATTGGCTCTAATCTCTGGAGCAATGGTTAATACCTGGTGCATAAGTGCATGATCCAGGACTCAAATAAACCTAGAGAAACACTACAACATGTAGCTCAAACAACCCTGTACCTCCCAGTGGGGGCTTCCAGTGTAGTCTCATGGTGACTGAATCCCAGATTTCACTGGATCTTTAGCTTACTTAGGTTGCATTAAAGCTTTGATCCTTCCCACCATCTGAGTTTCCTCTTCCTCTCTGCAATTGTTTTTTAACATTCCAGAGAGAACTTCGCATTTGTGACCCCACTGCCATCTCTAATCAGCACCCCACCCCCAACCAATTCAGTCCATCCTGGTGAAGCCACAACTTGGCCACAGATGGGACATAGTTCATTCCTGTCACTCCTGCTGCTGTCAGAATTCCACCAGGATCCCCCTCTACTTTGTCAATTCACGACAATGCTCTGCCACCATAGCCGTTACTGTTATTACTTTGATCCCAAGTGCAGAGAGCTGAAGGCAGCCATGGCTCTATAGGAAGGGACTTGCTGTTTCCTTTGTGTGCTATGCTTTGCTCTGAGGGGCTCATGGCAGTGAGTCCAGTACCTTGAAATGTTAAGAAGACTAATGGGCTTCTATTTACCTATAATCTACAATAGTAATAACTCCAGAGTAATAACAATAATAATCACTAACATTTATTTATCATTCACCATTCTGAGCACTTTACATGCATTTACTCATTTCATCTTCACAAAGACTCTGTGAGGTAACTTCCATTACTACCATCCCCATGTTACAGATGAGAAAACCGAGGCACAAACCAGTGAAGAATTGTTGGAAGTAGGCAAGGAGGAAAGGTGGGCTTGGAACATGACTGTGGAACTTGCATCCTTAACGGCCATGCCATTCTGATTCATACAAGCACGTGCCAGCTGGTTGGAGCCTAGAAAGTCTCAGTGAAAAGCAGCATGCTCCCCTCCAGAACCATGCTCTCCTCGGAGGAATACAAAGGGAAGTGGGGTCACAGCAACCATGCCTGCCCCTACTTTCCCATGTCTGTTTCTTTAAATGGCTCAGAGTCCTCCTTTGCAATTTGATTCAGGCTTCTCCTTCCCACCCTCCACTCTATTCCAGGTGGTGTCTGTGCTCTGGAACCTCAAAGATAGGCATGACTTGAGGACTTTTCAGAGAAACCCCTGTTCTCTTGGTAAATTAGTGGATATGTATAGGTGAGGAAAGATAATGGTTGCCTCCCCACTCATTCAGATGTATCTGAATCCCTACCCCAGCCACCAGGACCTCCTTCATAAAAATATGGATTATTTCATTACTATTTCCTGAAAGCAGACTGCAAATCTTTAAAGTCAAATTTGTGCTAAGGCTTTATCAGAGTGATTGTTTTTCTTGTTCTGTGAGATATTATTGAGGAAGGAAGTTAAAGAAATTAAGAGCAATCCAGACCATTTGGAAATTGACTAAAGCAACCCATATTTCCCACTTTTGCACTATTCTCATCAAACATGATGACAAGATCAAGTAACTCTAAAGGATTTGGCATCACCATGGTCCTTTGCAGCTGGTTGCACAGAACTGGTCTAAGAATGAAATGATTCTTCTATTGTTTGCTTTTTACTTATGTCAGATAGAGAATACAAGAGCAAATGACCTTCTCTGCTTGCAAGAGATTTCACTCACGTGCAGCTCCCTGTGCAGCCTCTTCCCTCCTCCACAGCCATCCCCATCGCTGTCTCCATTTGCTTTTTCCCTTATACTATTTTGCATTTAAGCACATTAAATGCAACCCATGTTATACAAGCCATTATTTATTCTCACATCAAAACACTGTAGGTCACCCACTACATGCTAAAAAGAGAAAACCCATCAACAAATAGGCCCTGTCCATTCAGTTTAATTGACATTTCCATTGTCTTTAACTAGGGTCTCTGCATAACACTGTACACCAGGAAGGATGTGGCAAGAGCACCCATTGGCTGCTGCCTGGCTTCACTTCTATAACTGAGCACCATTTGACCAATGCTGAGGGGTTTTCTGGGCATGTTTCTCTCCTTTGTCAATGTTAATGCAATGCCAAGTGATAAAGATGCCCTTTGGCATTCAACACTCTTAGCCTTTAATAATAAACATTTTCTGCATCTCAAATTGCTGCTATACATGAACAGGTTTTAGTCAACCCCTGAAGTGAATATGTACCTTCTCATTACAGGGCAGCGGTGGTGAGAAAGCAATTCACTAAGCCATAGGGTTGGCAATCACCCATATTTTCTGCTATGAGTAAATAACTTCAATTGATTTAATCATAAAAGAATAACAGGAAAACTACATTGATTTCCAAATCCCTAATGTGAACATCAGACTCTATTGACCAGGCTGCATGCAAGAGGTTGTAGCCATTTGTATGAACTCAAGAAACATCAATACTTGATCATTACTCCAACAACAAAAAAATGACAATTTGGGCCTATTTCAAAATGGATTGAAGTAATATTATGCAGGGTGATTGGGCAATCTAGGGTGATATAAGTGATAATACACTGCAGTGCTCATTAGGTTAAAAAGAACAAAATCCATAAATTCTGGTGAATAGTTCTCCTGTTAATTGTAACAGGTCATTCACCTTCTATAGTTACAGTAATAACACATTAGACCTCTATTTCTATTAAAGCAACCAAATGGTGTTGTCAAAAATTCATTTGTTGCTCATGTAAATTTAGCAGCTCAGAAGAGCCGTACATATAGAAAATCTCTGTGTAAATGGAAAAAAAGGGTTTGTTTTCCTGATATTGACTGATCATTTGGGTTTTAGGAGCAAAGCTCAAAATGTTTAAGAGGAACATTTAAGTATAAAAATGTGCAAAAAGAAATAAGCATGTTCTTTATTTTAATGCAGGAGAAAAAATATCGGACTGAGTAGTTAAGTGGGTGAACATGTTCATATAAGTAGGGAGAAGCTGGGACAAGAGCCCTCAGCCAGGACTATCCCAGGAAAAGTGGGAGCCAGGCTCATTGAGGAGTGAAGGAGGCTGACTATAACCTCTGGCACTAAATTGTTTTGAAACTCTGAATACATCACCTTCTAGTTGGGGGTCTGTTCTTCACCTGCAAAATGAGACAAGCTATAATTTTGAAGTCTTCTCCTATCCATAGAAATCTGACCCTGAACTAGGTGATTGGAGAGTGATTTTAAAGTCTTCATTCTTTTACTCATTATATATTATTAGGAATGCCGCTTGACTATTGATGATCTCGGTACAAATGGTTTCTACTTTACTAAGCTATACTGAGGCAAATGATGATTATTTTAATGAAATAAAATAATTTTGTCTCTTGCAGAAAATATAACAGATGGACCCTCTCCCAGTGAAAGCCCTTGATAATGTTTAAATATGCAAAGTGTTGGTGATCACCATTCTGAGAACTTAACCACATGATAAGCATCTTAAGGGACTCAGTGGTCATAAGATGACTGGACTTGCACTTTGTGGGTGTTCAGCAAAAACCCAGGTCTACCAGGATATGGAAGTCATAAAAGAAAGATATCAGCCCTCAAGTACTATACATTGTTGTTAGGGAGATAAAATTAACACACAAAAGTATTACTGAACTATATGTGAGAGTAGTTAATAGAATCCAAAGTTTACTTTGAAGAATATGCTATAGAATCTAGAAAAAACTAGTCAATGAGAATTGGATTAGTCAGCAAAGCAATGGTAGCAAAAATGAAACCTTGTGAATTGCTCTGTGTCTCTAAACATGAGAAGCTTATAACTGTGGCAGAGAAGACAAATTTAGGTGTAGGTAGACACTAAGCACTTGGAAATGTTGAATCATTTTATGAGAAAGTTATTCCCCTTTCAATTCCTTTAGTTATACTAGTAAGATTTTCTATCACATTTTATACACATTTTACATCACCCTAGCTATCACATGTTAATTTTCCTTTGTAAAGAAAAAGAAAATAGACCTTCAGAACAGAAACTCATCCACCTATGAGTTAATAATATGATTGTGTCCCCAGTGTATTAATTTTAAGATTATTTTTTACTTCTAATTCCATTCAGTGATAATGGCTTTCTTTCTATAGTTGTGAGATATATAAAAATATATGTTCATATATACATATATATTATGTATATATATATACATGATTTTTTTAAGGCAGAACAGTTAACAGTGTGTGAAATAAGAAGTGATACAAGCAGCATCCATGGAGGAGGACATGGCAACCCACTCCAGTATTCTTGCGTGGAGAATCCCAGTTGACAGAAGAGCCTGTTGGGCTACAGCCCATGGGGTTCCAAAGAGTCAGACATGACTGAAGCACCTGCACACGCATGCACAAGCAGCATCCAGATGTGATCCTGAAGGTGGTATGTGAATGGAATTTTGGAATATACTATTGAAGTAGAAAGAGCACTGGCCTTCAAGGTAATAAGAGCCTGATTTTACATCCTCCTTCTGGGGTTTATTAGTGGAGACCTTGAGTAACCCCTTACTCCCGCTGAACCTCAGTTTCCTCATCTATAAAGTGAAGGGATAAATGAGATAAACTCCAAGGTCACCTTCAGCTTGCACTTGTGATTAAAGGGCTATTGAAGGCTTCTCAGCAGACAGTGACAAGATGAAAGTGGCATTTAAAGAAGATTAGTCTGGCAGTGACATGAACGTGAGTTTGGAGAGGAGAAAGCTTGGGGTCAGAGAGGGCAGATAGGTAGCTGCTTCTGTGATCCAGGAATGAGCTGATAAGGGCTGTGGCTCAGATGAAGGCAGCGAGAATGTGAGGGGTGAAGAGACATGAAGAAAGACATTTCAAAGAAAGATTTGATGGGATTTGAAAACTAAATAGTGAAGAGAATCATAAAAGTGATTTGAGGATTTTGAACCTTGAAAAAAGAAACCTTTTGATAGGGTAAATATGTTGAAAAGAAGAGCTTGTTTAGTTCTGAAAATCTTAAATTTAAGCTGATTGCAATATACCAATACTGAAATGCTCCTGGGATAGATGAAAATATAGGACTGCACTTAGATGAAAAGATTGATGAAGAACTACAGAGTCTTCTACAATGAAATGATGACCACATAAATTGCTAGAGAGATGAAAAACAAGAAAAACAGAAAAGCCTCAAATTGAATTTTGGACTATGATGCCTATTGTTAAGTGGGCAGGATAAACAGGAAAGACCAAGAAAAGAAATAAATATAGAATGTTTAGAGTGTGAGGGAAAAACAGAATCGTGTGGGGTTCTGCAAGCCCAAAGATGAGTCCGTTTTCAAAAGATGGGTAGTACTGACAGAAAATGGTCAAGGAGGAGCTCTGAAGCAAAGACAAAGGCCTGGCTGATGTGATTAGTGCCCTTTGCAGAGAAAGCATCAGAGTGGTAGCAGCTGACTGAGATTAAGAGTAAGAGCCTGGTGGGAGGAAAAAGTGAAGGCAAGAATATGGAAATTTATCTGAAAGTGGAAAGAGAAAAATTAGACACTAGCAAGAGAAACACTACAGGTTCAAGGAAAGTTGATAATATATATATGACAGATATATGAGTAGACTATAATTTTGATAGCAGAGAGGGATTGAAGACTTTTGGAAAAAAAGATGTAAGTTTCTGGAAAATAGAGATAAATTATGGACCTCATATTGTCAGGTCTAAATTATGAACACGGCCATCCTTGAGTCACCAAAAGTGAAAGTATTAGTTAATTTAAAGAAAAGAGGCCTCCTGTCTGTTCCCCCTTCCCCAGCACATCTTTACCAGGTTCAGATGCAAAAGTCACTAAAAAAAGACTAGTCAGTGTTTCTAGGATAGACTTCAGTGTAGGTTCACTCATCCAAGCACTCCTGATAGCAGCTGGCCTCTGGTGTTGGGCTGGCCAGGCCTTTTTCCTCTATCATGTCAGGGTCAATCTGGCTTTCTTCTTCTGATGCCTCAAGTGTGAAGTCTCAGCGCTCACATCAGCAAGTTAGAAATTCTCTTACCACCCAGTATTTTACAAACTGGCTTTTGGCACACAACTTTTAACTACAGGATGACTTTAAGATCTCATGACTCAGAGAAGAAGTCCATTTGTCCCATATTTATTATTAGTCATTACTAGTCTGAGGCCCAGCTCTTTCAACCCTAGGAGTTCCCCTGCCCTTGAACCCCCTACTGAGACTTTGCCCTTCTGTTGGGGACCTGAGATCCAAAATTGCCTTTCACTTGCCACTTGTAACCCATCAAGACCCAGTGCTCTTAAGTGGTCTCTGATAGACCAAAAAAGATAGAAGAGACATTATCTAACTAAAAAATGAGTTACAAAATGAGAGTGCTTTCTAACAGGATTTGTATCTTAAAAGAGAGAGAACACTTTTGTGTGGACCTAAATCCACTTTAAAGCAATCTGAGGGAGTAAGATAAAATGTACTGCACAACTTGCCAGGAGATGTTTTGGGGAAAGTCAGGGATCTTTCTTGATCCTCTAAATTGTGTGGGAGTCTAATGTCACTAAGGAGCAGGGCTGGATCCACCTCATTCATTCATTCATTTATTCAGAAAATGTTTGGTCAGCTTATATCACATGCTAGACACAGAGTGCCATCCAAGTGGTGATGGAGAAGCAGGCCCAGCAGGGACCTTGTCCTCAGGGTCATGGCGAGCCGTTAAAAAAGGCAGACACCTCATTAGGGTATTATATGACACTGCCACAGAGCTCCAGCACTGACGCTTTCCAGCGAAGCTGTAGACCATTGTCCTGCCTTTGTAGTCCCCTGTCTTCCTTTCCTCCACCCTATAGGTCCTCCCTCGCTCCAGGCCCTGCTTCCCCCAGTTCTGAATTCTGCTAGGTTATAGAGTCTTCCTGATCCCATAGCTGGGGTCTCTGAGCAGTCTGGTTTCCACATATTAGTGGATTTAGCAGCTGGGCACCATGGGTCCACTCCTGGCTCCAAATGGCTTTGGCTTCCTCACCTGCAGACTGTTACTCGTGCTGCTCCTGCTTCCAGGAATGCCATCTGCCTAAGCATTTGCCATAGCCCTTATGCTGTTTTGCCCTCCTGTTTAGTTGGTTCCATTTCTACATCTGTCATCAACCTGCAAGGTCAGGGGTCATGTCTTTTTAATCTGTGTATCCCCTATAGCACGTTTGTGTTTTTGGTGCTCAATAAATGGTGACTTAAATGTGTTAAGAGCTCTCCTTCCAATCTGTTTATAGAAACCCTGTGTACCCTTTGAGGACTCAGTTAAATGCTGCTTCTGCCAGGCAGCCTTCTCTGATTGCTTCAGCCTCAAACTTCCTGCTCAGAGTATCTATAGCCTTGGGTTTGAACTACTCTTGCTACCAGTCTCACATGGGGCCTTATTCTCTAAGTGCTGTACATACGTGCCTCATCTCTGCCAGACTGTAATTTTTCAGAGGGCATAGGAAATTTCTTCTGAGTCATTCCACCTTGCACGTGGTATTGCCTGTAGTTGGATTTCAATAAGTAGGTATTGAATCAGTGTGCTTGAACAAATAAATGAAGAAGACAGAATCTGAAGAGCATAACTGATTCCACACAAATACTCCCTTCATTTATGCTTAGATTTCAGAGTTTGATACAAGTTTAACATAGGCATTTGTATATCTCTGAGATGCCTTTTAAAAATAATGATTGTTATTAATTTGATTTTCCAAGTAACTAAGGACCACAAGCAGTCACTGAAGAAAATCTTTTTTAAAAAAAATCTATTTTATTGAAGTATAGTTTATTTACAATGTTGTGTTAATTTCTGATGTACGGAAACGTGATTCAAGTATATGTATGTATACATGCACATATATATTAATATATACATTCTTTTCCATATTATTTTCCATTATGGTCTATTACAGAGGATTGAATATAGCTCCTTGTGCTATATATAGTAGGACCTTGTTGTTTAATCCATCCTGTATATTCTAGTTTGCATCTGCTAATCCCAAACTCCCAATCCATCCCTCCATTGTCTGTTCTCTATGTCTGTTGTTGTTTTGTAGATTAGTTCAATTGTATCATATTTTAGATTCTACAGATAAGCAATATCATACGGTACTTGTCTTTTTCTGACTTACTTCACTTAGGATGATAATCTCTAGGTCCATCTATGTTACTGCAAATGGCATTATTTCATTCTTTTTTATGGCTGAATAATATTCCATGAAGAAAAATCTTTGTGGTAAGAGATAATGTTCATTGTAATGTCCAGATTATTATATATTCTCTAAAATATTGGCCCTTTAAGAGTTGGGAGGTTAAGACTCTTTTCCTTTACTGAGTTTAAAGCAAGTAGCTGGACTTTTTCCCCTTATACCTTCTTTTCTCTCTTCTCTTATTTGTTATTTCTAGTGCTATTACTATATCCAGTAGCCTTCTTCCTTCTTCTCTTCTCAGTTCAGCTTATTGAGTCAATAGTTATTTATTAATCACCTATTATATGGCTGTGAATCTGCTCTAGGCTTGAAGAGCTGACAACTCAGCTGGTTGAAGTAAGGTTTAAAGCATGAGACACACCCATGGAGTAAGGAACCATTGATTAGTAAAACAACCACACTTCAGTGCATGGATTTTGCAGACTCTATTTTGGATTCAGAGTGAGCAAGTAGATGTCTGACTCTTCCTTGTGCTCCAGAACAGCTGGTTGAATAACTGAGCAGAGAATGAGCTTGGTACCACTGAACTTATAGCCTCTAGAAGGGAATTGATAGCCGGAGCAAGGAAAGGATTTGCTTCAGTCTGCAATGAAATCAAACTGCAATTCAGCATCCTAACTTCTTTTCTCTTGATTTTGCCGTTAAAGCTTATTGTCTTCTTATAGTACATTAGTAATGAGGTTGCTAAAATCATGGAGGAAAGCAAGATAAGAAAACTACAAAACCATACTCTGCTAGGACTAATGATACAATATTGCCAAGAAATTAACAAAGTCATTTTTCATTCCTTTATAGCAAGGGAAAACAAAAGGAGTGACTAGCTACATAATCTTTCTGGTGAAAATTTTCATATAGATAATGTACAGAATAGGCAATGTAATACCTTCAGTAGTGATGGAATAGTGATTTCTTTTTCCTAAAATATAACAATAACTCACACATCAGTGTATAGGGCAGTAAAAAACTACATTGTTAATCTCTACCTTAGAATCATGAATGATTTCCCTTTCTATCTCTAAAAGCCCATAGACTTTTAACTATTGCCATTGATTTGAGCAGGCTTTTTGACTACAGGAATAATGATCTGTGGGATTTTTAATTACCTAGATTCCAGTAAGAGCCCTTGAGAACTTAAAAAAAAGAAGAAGAAGAAAACGAAGTATATGACCCAGTGTATTAAAGGTACTTAATAAAATGAGATGTGCTCTGGGAAAATTAAGGTTTTATAGCAAAGAAGCTGGCACAGATGCTGAGAATTGAATCCCTTGTGCTTCAGAGAAGGCTGGACAGAGAAACTTTCAAAGAAGGTAGATGAATACTTCTCAGAGGAATTTTTATACGAGTAAATAGTCTTCAGCCATCTTCGTGGTTACAATTTTATTATCTACATATGCCTTGGGCATGTTGCAAATCATAAACTCACACTCCAAGTGACACCAGCTATAAGCGTGCACTGGCTGACTTTTCAGCTCGTATCCATTTGTGTGTTAAAGAGCTGATACCATGGGCTCTTTTTTCCTCACATCTATAAGCCAAAGTCATTGTCCTGTCAAGCATATAACGATTTTAGTATTTTTGGAGTGCCAGCTATAGGATTTTTCCATTGCATTATGGAGCAGCAGCCCTATCCATAATGTGAGGAGCGGGAGAAAGAAAGGAAGTTGAGTTCAGAAAGATAAAGGAAAGAAAAGAAGAAATGTTCTATTTGAAAAACGGGACCTGAGCTGTTCTCAGTGAAGAGCTTCTTAGGCTGTCCTGAGTGAGCTATGTGATTGGTCTGCAATGCTTTCAGAGCCCCAAGGCTCACCAAAATGGCAAATATTTTTAAATGAGCCTTTTGCCCTCAAGTTTCTGAGAGCTGAGCCCTGCAGGAAACTGATATGATGTACACCTACCTTCAAACTGCACTTGCAGTGTTTGCCTAAGCCCATTTTTGTCTGGTTTCTAATCCATTGGGTATTAATGTTAATCTGATATTTCTGAAGTGCTTAATGGTGTTGGTCTCTGAAAGACACTGGAAAAGCGGACTGATGGATTGTCTGTGGATTTGACAGGAATTCAACTTTTGAAAAACAAACCTACTTATCTGAAAGTGCCAAATAACCATCATATGTTTCCTGAAAATAAGAGCGATACATAAAGAATCTTATGAGATGGTGTCACTAATTTCCATGTTTGCCGCACCATTTTAGCACTCCCATAAACCTGTAGCAGTTTTAACAGAAATATGGCCAGATGAGGCATATTTTATTCCTCCACACGCAAGCCTAATGAATAGAAACTTCAAAACATTCTTAAACAGTCCCTGCCTTCAAATTTAGGGGAACATTTTAAGAAGACATAGAGTTCACCCTCTTTTTATTTTTTTTTTTATTTTTTATTTTTTTAAATTAATTAATTTATTTTTTTTCACCCTCTGTTTTTAACATGGGGGGAGATAACCTGGTATCTGATTATGATTTACAGGATCAGGACAAAGTATAATCAGACAAAGTATAATTCTTAGAAAGAAGTTTTCTGCCCAAATTATAGCCCATTATATAGATCTTAAAAAAGAGTTGGTCAAATCTGCATAACTCCATATTTTACCAAATGTGATGATTTTACCTCCAGCAGCTCTTTATTTGTTTCCCACACAGTGAACTTCTGGATGGTGGTCCCTACTCTGGCCGAGTCTTTGGTAAAACTGTCTTAGGATTCCTCCATGAGGGCCACATTATAGTTGAGGCTTTGAAATTCTTCTCAGAAATGAAACTGGTATATTGGGCCCAAAGATGTCCTATATTGATCTAAATTCTGTGTAAGTGAGGTGGAAGTACACATGTTAAAGGATACAGAGGAAAATGTTTTATCCCTGTGCTTAGTCACTCAGTCATGTCCAACTCTTTGCGACCCCATGGACTGCAGCCCGCCAGGTTCCTCTGTTCATGGAATTCTCCAGACAAGAATTCTGGAGAGGGTAATCATTCCCTTCTCCAGGGGATATTCCCAACCCAGGGATCAAACCCAGGTCTTTTGCATTGCAGGTGGATTCTTTACCATCTGAACCACAAGGCTACCTTTTTAAAATTAGCATTTTTAACATGAAAGCAATATATCACCTAAAAAAAAAAAATAGAACACTCAAACAAGCAAAAGGAAGAAATGTAAAATAAACATAGTCACATTTAAGCTTTGATGTCTATCCTTTGAGATTTATACATATGTATAAAAATTTACTATATATAATATATATTGATTATAATGAAATATACTTGAATTTAATTAGCAATATATATCTATATAGCGGTATTAGTTACATAAGAATATGAATATATTTAATGCTACTGAACTGTACACTTAAAAATGGTTAAATAATTTAATGTTTATTTTACCACAATAAAAAATATACATTTTTTAAATGAGATTCTAAAAAATGTTCTACTCTGTTACTTTTTTTACACCAATGTGAGACAATAATCTCTCCCTGTTAATACAATTCAAGAGCAGCGTTTTAGTGTCTATACCACAGAATATTCCACTTTGTGGAGATGTGCTTTAGATTATTTAAATCAGTGATTCTCACCCTGACTGCACATTATTATTACTTGGAAAGCTTAAGGAAAAAACAGATTACCAAGCCTTAACTTATGATGTTCTGATTCATCCAATCTGGAGGGGTATGTGGGTATGTGTGCTAAGTCACCTCAGTCGTGTCCAACTCTCTGTGACTCTATGGGCCATAGCCTGCCAGACTCTTCTGTCCGTGGGATTCTCCAGGCAAGAATACTGGTGTGGGTTGCCATGTCCTTCTCCAGGGGATCATCCCAACCCAGGGACTGAACCCATACCTCTTATATCTCCTACATTTGGAGGAGGGTCCTTTACCACTAGCGCCACCTCAGAAGCCAAAAACTTGGGTAACAGTAGTGTTTTAAAGGTGAAAGCTTCCCAGGTTATTCTAATATTCAGTCAGTGATGACGAATGCTGATTTAAATGATCTCTTTTCTTAGACAGTTAAGTTACTTCCTGTTTTTTTAATAATTATATAAAACTGAAAAGATTAGTTCAAAAAGATTTTGTAATACACATTCATAATTATGTACCTAATTGCTGAGATATAAGACCATATATTTTATCATCCCAATCTCAGGACCTCTGAGAGTGAATGCGGTGCTATTATTCACTATACTAGGATAATAGGTGTGTATGTCAGGCCTATTTGGCAAATCTTGTCATTTATGGTTGCACTATTCAAAACATATACAAACCTTTAAGACATTTGGTAGTTATTATCAAAACGCCATCCCAAAATACTGTATTAATTATATCAAGAGTTTTTGAAAGAATTTGATTCCTGAAACCCACAAAGGCGTTAAAAAGCATTCATTGATTCACTTGAATAAATATTTGTTTAACTATTGCTATATGCTAGCTTATGCTAGACATGGGGTTAGCTATTAGGAGCAGTATCCATTCATAAATCTATTAGGAACAATAGATATTCTACAAATGCATGAGACTACAAATATTATCATTTTATTTAAACTTAATAAATTTATTAATCAAACAGGTATCTTGTTTTAATTTGTATTTATTTGCTCACTAGTGAAACTGAACATGTTGTTTATGACTATTTGTATTTCTTCTTTTTTAAGTTGTTTATTACATCTTTGCCCATTTTGCTATAGTACATGGTTTCAAGTATTTTTCATTTTTATTTTCTTTTAATAGAAAGACAATTGCTTTACAATGTTGTGTTGGTTCCTACTGTATGACATTAATCAGCCATAAATATGTGTGTGTGTGTGTGTGTTCAGTTCAGTTCAGTCACTCAGTCGTGTCCGACTCTTTGCAACCCCATGAATCGCAGCATGCCAGGCCTCCCTGTCCATCACCAGCTCCTGGAGTCTACCCAAACCCATGTCCATCGAGCCGGTGATGCAATCCAACCATCTCATCCTCTGTCATCCCCTTCTCCTCCTGCCCCCAATCCTCCCCAGCATCAGGGTCTTTTCTAATGAGTCAACTCTTTGCATGAGGTGGCAAAAGTATTGGAGCTTCAGCCTCAACATCAGTCCTTCCAAAGAACACCCAGGACTGATCTCCTTTAGGATGGACTGGTTGGATCTTCTTGCAGTCCAAGGGACTCTCAAGAGTCTTCTCCAACACCACAGTTCAAAATCATCACTTCTGTGGCGCTCAGCCTTCTTCACTGTCCAACTCTCACATCCATACATGACTACTGGAAAAAACCATAGCCTTGACTAGATGGACCTTTGTTGGCAAAGTAATGTCTCTGCTTTTTAATATGCTATCTAGGTTGGTCATAACCTTCCTTCCAAGGAATAGGGTCTATTAATTTCGTGGCTGCAATCACCATCTGCAGTGATTTTGGAGCCCCCAAAAATAAAGTCAGCCACTGTTTCCACTGTTTCCCCATCTATTTCCCATGAAGTGATGGGACCAGATGCCATGATCTTAGTTTTCTGAATGTTGAGTTTTAAGCCAACTTTTTCATTCTCCTCTTTCACTTTCATCAAGAGGCTCTTCAGTTCTTCTTCACTTTCTGCCATAAGGGTGATATCATCTGCATATTTGAGGTTATTGATATTTCTCCCGGCAATCTTGATTCCAGCTTGTGTTTCTTCCAGCCCAGCGTTTCTCATGATGTACTCTGCATATAAGTTAAATAAGCAGGGTGACAATATACAGGCTTGACATACTCCTTTTCCTATTTGGAACCAGTCCATTGTTCCATGTCCAGTTCTAACTGTTGGTTCCTGACCTGCATACAGGTTTCTCAAGAGTCAGGTCAGGTGGTCTGGTATTCCCATCTCTTTCAGAATTTTCCAGTTTATTGTGATCCACACAGTCAAAGGCTTTGGCATAGTCAATAAAGCAGAAATAGATGTTTTTCTGGAACTCTCTTGCTTTTTCAATGGTCCAGCGGATGTTGGCAATTTGATCTCTGATTCCTCTGCCTTTTGTAAAACCAGCTTAAACATCTGGAAGTTCGCGGTTCACATATTGCTGAAGCCTGGCTTGGAGAATTTTGAGCATTACTTTACTAGCATGTGAGATGAGTGCAATTGTGCGGTAGTTTGAGCATTCTTTGGCATTGCCTTTCTTTGGGATTGGAATGAAAACTGACCTTTTCCAGTCCTGTGGCCACTGATGAGTTTTCCAGATTTGCTGGCATATTGAGTGCAGCACTTTCACAGCATCATCTTTCAGGATTTGAAATAGCTCAATTGGAATTCCATCACCTCCACTAGCTTTGTTCGTAGTGATGCTTTCTAAGGCCCACTTGACTTCACAGTGGAAGTGGAAATAGACACTAGTGGAAATAGTGGAAATGACAAATAGATTTAAGGGACTTGATCTGATAGACAGAGTGCCTGATGAACTATGGACAGAGGTTCGTGACACTGTACAGGAGACAGGGATCAAGACCATCCCCATGGAAAATAAATGCAAAAAAGCAAAATGGCTGTCTAAGGAGGCCTTACAAATTGCTGTGAAAAGAAGAGAAGTGAAAAGCAAAGGAGAAAAGGAAAGATATCCCCATCTGAATGCAGAGTTCCAAAGAATAGCAAGGAGAGATAAGAAAGACTGCCTCAGCAATAAATGCAAAGAAATAGAGGAAAACAACAGAATGGGAAAGACTAGAGATCTCTTCAAGAAAATTAGAGATACCAAGAGAACATTTCATGCAAAGATGGGCTCGATAAAGGACAGAAATGGTATGGACCTAACAGAAGCAGAAGATGTTAAGAAGAGGTGGCAAGAATACACAGAAGAACTGTACAAAAAAGATCTTCATGACCCAGATAATCACAATGGGGTGTGTGTGTGTGTGTGTGTGTGTGTGTGTGTGTGTGTGTGTGTGTAATCCCCTCTCTTTTGATCCTCTCCCCCACCCATCCCCCATTCAACCCCTCTAGGTCATCACAGAGCTAGGGCTCTGTGTTATACAGCAGCTCCCTGCTATCTGTTTTACACATGGTAGTGTATATATGTCAATACTACTCTCTCAGTTTGTCCCACCCTCTTTTTCCTCCACTGTGTCCACAAGTCTGTTCTTTATGTCTGCATCACTATTCCTGACGTGCAAATAAGTTCATCAGTACCATTTTTCTAGATCCACATATATACGTTAATATATGATATTTGATTTTCTTTTTCTGACTTACTTCACTCTTTAACACCAGCTTATTTTTTTTATGTCAAACTTTTGTATATGGTGGGTTTTGAAAGAAGATTAAAAGTTTTGTGTAGTCATACCATCTGTAGATTGTTTAATAATTTCTGACTTTAGTATTAATACCATAATTCATCTATAATTTATAATGAACACATCTGGTGTAGAATGAAATAAGAGTCTTACATTAATGATTCCAATTAAACAATTACTCAATAACATTTATTTTAAAAAATTATTTCCCCCATAAGAAGGAAGGAGGAGAGACAATATAAGGGTAGGGGACTAAGAGGTACAAACTATGATGTTAAAATAAGCTACAAAGATATATTGTACAACACAGGGAATATAACCAATATTTTATAATAACTATAAATGGAGAATAACCTTTAAAAATTGTGAATCACCACATTATACACCTGTAACTTTTATAATATCATACATCAACTATACTTCAATTTAAAAACATTTTCCCCACTAATTTGAATTGTCATCTTCAGCACAAGATAAGATCCCATATATATTTGCAGATCTGTTTCAAGGATTTCTATTATATTCCTTGATCTATCTGTTGGTTCTCATAATATCTCACCATTTTAATTATTTGGTGTTGAACTATGTTTTAGTATCTGATTATGCAAGTACTCCCTGGAGAATAAAATGACAACCCACTTCAGTATTCTTGCCTGGAAAATCCCATGGATGGAAGAGCCTTGCAGGCTACAGTCCATGGGGTCGCAAAGAGTCAGACATGACTGAGTGACTTCACTTTACTATGCAAGTACTTACTCCTGCCATATTGTTTTTCTTTAATATTTTATTGTTTTTTCTCCTTGTTCACTTCTTCCAGATAAATTTTATAGGATTTCCCTGCAAAAGTCATTGATCTGATGCGAATATACAGAAAGAGAGAATCAACAATTTTACAGGATTGATGTCTGTCCAGGAACTTGGTATGTCTCTCTACTCATTCAGATATTCTTATATGTCCTATATTTTTCTGATTTATTTCAGGGTTTTTAAAACCACAGATTTTGCATATTTCTTATTAGATATGCATTTCTAAGTGTTTCATTGCTTTGCTCTGTAGGTATATGTGCATGTGCAGAGGGGATTTTTTTAATCCATTTATGTTTTCTAAATGGTTATTTCAACCTAGTGGTTTCCCCAGTTCTAGCTAATAGCATGCTACCATGTTACATCAGATAATAACGTACACTGATGACTTGCATAAATATATCCCTCTAATTTGAGTTACTCTTCCCTACTTTAAATATATTACATAGCAATAGTCTGGCTTAATCTGGGCCCAGCCTATGATTATTTTCACTTTCATTCACCAAATGTCATTAAGACTCTTCAAGGGCTGCACGCTGAGTTGGGTGTGAGGATGTGACAGTAACAGAGGACAAGAGTTCTGAACGAGAATACACAGATCTAATTTAGCTCAAATCTTCATCAGGCAAGGCTGCCCTGAGAAAAATAATATTTAAGCTGAAGCTTGAAGGGTGATCAGGATTTGACTAGACAAAGAATTGGAAGACAGAATTTGTAGCTTAGGGAGCAGCATGGAAGCGCCAGTCCGAAGAGTGGGCAAGAGAGGGGTCCTGAGTAGGGTTTACATCAGGGAGGGCTGAGTGTTTCTCACAGGTGCCATCTATGAGCTGGAATCACAGGAGGCCAGATTTGGGGCATGAGGGGAGACCCTAAGTTCCCAGTTTGGAGGTTTGGAGGTTGACGTGCCTGTGAAACATCTAAGTGGAGACATCAAGTAGATTGTTAATACATGAGGAGGAACTCATGGGAGGAGTTTGAGCAGAGAATATAAATTTAAAAGTCACCAACATGTAGATGGTGGTTGAAATTATACAAGTGAGGACTTCCCTGATGGCTCAGTGGTAAAGAATCTGCCTACCAATGCAGGAAACATGGGTTCTATCCCTGGTCTGGTATGATCCCACATGCCGCAGAGCAACTGAGCCCATGCACCAACTCTTGAGCCTGTGCTCTAGAGCCCAGGAACCACAACAAGAGAAGCCACCGCAGTGAGAAGCCCATGCCCAGCAACTATAGAGTAGCTCCTGCTCGCCAAAACTAGAGAAAAGCCCATGCAGCAGGGAAGACCCAGCACAGCCAAAAATAAATAAATAAATAATTAGAAAATATATACAAGTGAATAAAATTGCCTTAAAGTGAGTGAAAGTATGCATTAAAGGGACTAGGTCCTAAGGAATTTCAATATGTAGCAGTCAGGCTCAAGTTCGGTTAAAAGGGAAAAAAACTGACCTAAGGATGATTAAATATTTAATGGCATTTGAGAATAGAAACAGGAAAGGAGGTCAAGGCTTATAGACTAATTTGGTGATCTTTACCTACTGTTAAAACCTTGAGCATTTGATTACATTTCTAATGTATTCCCTGGTGGCTCAGACGGTAAAGCGTCTGCCTACGATGTGGGAGAACCAGGTTCGATCCCCGGGTTGGGAAGATCCTCTGGAGAAGGAAATGGCACCCCGCTCCAGTACTCTTGCCTGGAAAATCCCATGGACGGAGGAGCCGGGTAGGCTACAGTCCATGGTGTCACAAAGAGTCGGACACGACTGAGCGACTTCACTTTCACTAATGTATTCTCATGGAAACACCTTTTTCCTTGCAATGCTGGGTTGTTGTGTTTTTTTCCTTCCTTTCAACACACTGCTCTAATTCCCATTCACAGAACACAGTTCTAGCCCAAAATAGTGATAGACTTGCTTGCTATATCGGATGGTTAAGCTCCCCTCTGAGGCTGAGTTAACTGCTCAGAAGCCCTGGGACCAAGCAAGGGCCCTTCATCATTGGGAACTGCCCTAAATCTTCCAGAATCCGCTCCTCCTAAGGGAGGGTGAGAATGGATGTGCTTCCTCAGATTCACCATCCTAGGCAAAATTTAGGAACATGCTCCCCTGGAGCCAAGCAGGCTCTTCATTTTAAATCAGCAGAGTGCATCCCTAAATGTCAAGGATTAATGTCATTACCTAGGGAGTCTTGTTCAGCACAACTAGTTAGATAGGTACAAAATGGTGCTGCTTTGGGGTAGTTTGCAAAAGCATGAGTAGGAAGTAAATGGTGTTAAAGTCAAACTAGTAGTAAAAGGATGCATAGCACACTGAGATACGGCCTGCACACAGCTTCCCTGTGTCATGGGCCTCCCTGTGACTGACAACACACAGACGGACAAGGAGACTTGATGAATACAGTGACAGTTTATGAACCATCCACTGTGGTGATTTCAGTTTCTTGATATCATCTGATCATTCGTTTACTCAACAAGTGGTGATTGAGTGGCCACGGTGTTCCAGGCAATGTTCTGGGCATGAGGGTGCAGCAGCAGGAAACTGAAGACCAAGTTTATACTTCAGTGGTAAGGAAATAAGAAACAAGGAACACATTGTGCTGTGCTGTGCTAAGTCACTTCAGTCATGTCCAACTCTTTGCAACCCTATGGACTATAGCCCCACAGGCTCCTCTGTCTATGGAATTCTCCAGGCAAGGATACTGGAGTGGGTAGCCATGCCCTCCTCCAGAGGATCTTCCCAACCGAGGGATAGAACCTGACTCTTTTCATATCCTGCATTGGCAGGCAGGTTCTTTACCACTAGCACCACCTAGGAAGCCTAAGGGACACAATTAGGCAAGAATAAAATATAGTTAAGTGATAGAATTGTGATTGACTAAGGGATATGTCAGTTTGGGTGAACAAGCATCACAAATGTGGTGAGATGATTTACTTGGTTAAGTAAATTGGTAAAGGTATTCCCATGGAGAGAGGAGCCTGATGGGCTATAGTCCATGGGGTTGCAAAAGAGTTGGATGTGACTTAGTGACTAAAACAACACAAATTTACCAAGCTAAGAGGCTATTTTAGTGGCAGAGTTCTACCATAGAGTGTGTCTTAGTCCATTTGGGCTGCTATAACAAAAGTACTCATGAGCAACAGAAATGTATTTCTCACAGTTCTGGAGGCTGGAAGCTGAGATCAGGATGGCACATGGTTGGGTGAGAGCCCTCTTCCTGGTTCACAGATGGCCATCTTCTTGCTGCAGCCTCACAGGCAGAAGGATAAGAGAGCTCTCTGGGGTCTCTTTTACAAGGGCACTAATTCCACTCATGAGAGTTCCACCCTCAGGACCTAATCACCCCCAGAAGCCTCACTTCCAGTCACATTAGGGGTTAGGATTTCAATATATGAATTTGGGAGCAGGGACAGCAGAGTCTACATATAGTCTATAGCAGAGTAGATCTGAATTTCAGTCTGGCTACTTGCTAGATATGATCTCTGACAAATTGTTTCAGATATTTGAGCTGGTTCTAGCTGTTCAGTTCTCTGAGCTTTAGCTGCTTCATGTGGAAAGTAGAGCCAGGGAACCTACTGCCATGATCCAGTAGATCTCATCAAGAGTCTAGCACAGGCTACTAAACTGTCTCCCTCCCCATCTGTCCTTCCCCATGTGAAAGGCTTAGCCTATCCTAAGTTTAGAGCTAGTTGAGAGCCTGTGACTTCTCACTCACAGTACACCTTCATCATTTCTAAAATAACAATCCCAGGCACATGAAAGCTTCTTTCAGTTGAAAAAAATTGTTACATTGCAGATATATTTTGAAATATGAGAGAAAAAACTTCAGCTTAAGTAAAAAGCTAATAGCAGAGTCCCCCACATGACAAGAAAATAGCAGTTGGTTCCAACTGTTACAGAGATGTCACCAAACACACCCTCATTGGAATAGATCCTTTTCATTGCATTTCTGGTGTTGGTAATAGTTGTCTTGAGTATTTCATATACTCTTGTTCAATCCACCACTATTTATTAATTAAGATATAGATTCAATTTTCTGTAATAGAAACTCAAAATGCAGGGACAAACTGCAGAAGTTGACTTCTCCTTTGTGAAGCTACCTCAGAGTTGGTATTCCAGGATTGGGATGGCAGTTCCTCAGTTTCAGACCTAGGTTTCATGCACACTGCCTGTCACCCTTGGATTATTGCCCCATCTTCACAGCACAGAGATGACTCATCACCATCACATGGGCATTCCAGTTAGCGGGAAAGGGACAGAGGAAGGGAATGGCAAACTGGAGATAGCGCAGGTCACCTCCCTTCACACTCCATTGGCCAGCACTTGGTCACAGGGTCAAAATAACCTACAATTGCTATTTTAGCACATCAGGGAAGACAGATTATGAGGACCACTCAGTCTCAGCCTTAATTTACAAAGGTGCAGCCCATTTAAGGGTATAATCTATGCCCTAAGACATACCAGTGTGTGACTTAAAGTATAAGAAACATATTTTAAAGAAATACAATTGATTTTTTTAACATACAAATCTATTTACTTTTAAGCTAGTTACTTTTGGAAGTTACTCTTTGAAAATTGTTGTTCCAAATATTTCTTGCCACTGCCTTTTGGAAACAGTTCTTATACCACATGAGAATATCTGACTTACTGGTTTATAGTAAACAGCTCAGTTTTTCTCCAAAGTCAAAATTATTTTCAAAATATAGAAAATTCACTATTGAGGAGTTTTTAAAAATGTTAGATAGCTCTAAAAGCAATTCCCAAAACCTTCATAGAAAAGACGTTTTGTGTGAATCAAAAAGTTCTAGTATGCTTGCTCAAACAATGAATGACTTTTACCTTATGTCCTACTTCATACGGTTTTTAGGGTAATGTTAACTGGCCATTTGTGAGAATGGATGTGCTGAGCAGGACTCACCTGTAATAGGCAATGACTGCCATATACCAGGGGGAGCATTGTCCCTGGGCTTTTTCTTGTAACTTCCTTCAAGATATCCTATAACCTGTTGATATACATTTTTGCAAACAGTTTGAACTCTTTTGTGTCTTTGAATCTTTGTTCAAAATCACCTCCTCTGTGAACCTGTCAGTAACTTCCCTGTTAGAGCCAGTTACTCTTCCTTCTGTGTTCCTGTCACATTCTATGTACAGCAGACTTTTAGTGCTTAATATATCATCCACTAATTATCCATTTACCTGTAATCCCCACATTGTGCACATGGGTGTGTGCATGCATGTTTGCATGTACCCCTACGAGGGAGGGACTTCTTAGGCCTCCTTCTGACCGCCTTGTTCATCCTTGCGTGCCCCCTAGTGCCTTCTACACAGTGGCACTCAGCAGTGTTGGAGCAATGAATGGGCAAACAAATGTAACCTATTCTTAGAAAATAACTTGCTTTCTGTCTCTGGCTCTCTGGCGCTCAGCTTCTCAGCTTTATTTATAGTTTCCTTATAAAACCTGGGGCGTGGCACAAGTGTTCCCTGAAATCTTTTGATTCTAGGCAATACTGGGCCAAGACTGTGATTTTGACGGAGGTACTGGCAAATTCTAGGGATAAAGTCTGCTCAAAGAAGGTGGAGGAAATGCTGGGACTTTCAAAGACATACCTTTGTTAGGAGCCCACCTTTCAGACAGGCTGGGCTAGATTTGTCTCATATGGTAAATGCTGTCTCTACACACAGACGCTTCCGTTTCATTGGTGAAGAATTAGGTAAAGAAAACAAAGCTTTAACCTTTCTGTGTCTGGAAGCACAGTGAAGAAGGAATTACCCGTTTCCCAAGAAACTAAATTATTGACTGCAATGCCTACTAAGATTACTGAGAATGATTAAAGTTAGCACTGCAGAACCCTTGAAACTGTTAAACCAAAATAGAAATAATAAAAGGGAAGCTTTAACTCTTAATTTTTGGTTTACAATCTGATTGGATAACAGAGAATATTATCACAAACACATATGTAAAATAAGAAAACAAAGGAAAAGCTATCACCAAATAACATCATTTAATGCAACTTTAAAATTTCCTCAATGTGCCATTTCCCAAAAGGAGTGTCCTGGAATACTTTCGTGGTAAGAAAATTATTTATGTATTCAAGTTGGAAGAGTTAAAAAAAAAAAGCCCATGTGATATATGTTCTTAGAAAAACAGACCTAACTTAACCAGGACTTGCCAAACACCAAAACAATTTTTTTTTCCATAGAGAAAAAATTGTTTAAAATATCCCAGCAACTGTAACAGCCTGTGGACCATTACCTGCAGTGTGACAATAACCGAAGTTTTCTCACTGAAGCTGCCTCGTGATTGCTCATCACAGTCTTTGACCTGGAGAGGGAAAGTGGGGACTGGGCGAGGGGCAGGGGGAAAGCCAACCTCAAAGGAAGCAAAAGGAGAAATACTGGAACGGCCTTTATTTCTTTTTCATTTCTCTTTAGTTGTCGGTGAATATCAATGAAGTGTTTCCATCTCAATCTGGAGCACCGATTTGATGCCCCAGGCCTGAGCGCTGCTTCTTTTCAGCACAAGATCAAGGAGTTCATTCGTTGTTTACTCATTCGAGATTATTCCCTACTACACACCACCTTAGCAATAGTTAAAAAAAAAAAAAAAAAAGACATCATGTGGCAGCAGGCAACTCCAAGGTTTTACCTGTCTTTAATTTATGCAGCATTTTCAAATGGTGCCATCCCGGCAGGTGTGACTGCGCTTTTGCAGAGCCTAGGTGCTATTTTACCTGCTTGAGTCTCTCAGAAACCCATTTGTATGCGTCCGGCTAATGTGCTAGAAATCAAAGCCCTAAACTGTCAAGTAAACTCTGCACCTGTACGAAGCAGTTAAATTGTTCCATCTGCTATTATCCCGGGAGATCAAAGGCCATCCCCGGGAGGGGTACCCAAGGACCAAAGCAAAGGATGGAGCGCCTTGTCTCGGAGTTTAAAAAGAAGAGGACAACGAAGAGGAGAGTGGTGAAGGGGGTGAAAACCCGAGGAGAAAAAGATCCCTGAGGCTCGGGCCGGGCTGGACTACCTGAAGGAGCTTTTGTCTGATCCGGGGCGCGCTGGGAGCACATTCTTTCACATTAAGAACCGCAGGGGAAGACATTCATTCACTCCCCTTTTTTTGGTGACGTAGCTGGGGCATTCATGTGTTTTTAACCTTGAATAATTTTTGTCTCTAAGCTCCAAACAAGTTTTATCCTGTCCACAGGTCAGTTTTGTTACAGAGGCCAATTAGCAGTGCTACCTTCGCCTGCGGCAAAAAGCCAAGTAATGGCGGGGCAAGCCCTCCGGAGAGGTGATGAATAACTCTGGAGAGCTGTAATTTGAAAGGGGGGCCTTTGAAGCATTTACCTTACATGGGACGCTATTGTCACTGCAGGGTGTTTGATCTTAAAATAATTTACTTAATGATCTCACCATGGGAGCAATTGGCAGAGCAAGATTAGGCTGTAAGGCCTAATGGACATGGGAAAAGTTAAAATTGCTCGGAGAAAGGTATGTACAGCTCTGAGATCTGTCCGTGTTGTGTGTTCATTACTTGGGGGCTTGGGGGAACTGGGGGGAGGTGGGAGGCGGGGAGCCTGACCGCGATCGGCTTTGCATAGCTCATCAGAGAAAATCTTCCGATGCCCGCCTCTCATGGCATGCGGCTGAGCATTTTTTCTCTTGCCTGCATTTCAGTGTTTCTGCGAATTAATGATCTGATTTTTACAGTCAATAATTCCCGCCCCCCCCACCACCACTTTCTTTTCTGCAAGCAAGGAGCCACTGTATTAGGAAGGCACGGGGAGGAGGGTGGCATCCCCCTTGTAGGGTTCTGAGCTGGAATCAGAGTCAGATGTAAGTGTGAAAGTTTGCCCTTTCAGTTGGCAAACAGGACCTCAGTAGACACAGGGCAATTTTTCCGACAGTTGTTATCTGAGGCCCAAATATGGCTTCGTCCTCTAGAAAGGAAATTTTTTCTAATGTGAGCCCTGATTCACCATATTTATAACTCATGTTTGCTTGTGTTTTCTTACATACACATCAAGTACTCATATGGCAATTGGGCGAACTATGAACTATCTTAGTGTTGGGGTCTACCTGTTTGACATCAAGAGAGCACTTTGGGGTTTAAATTTCTTCTTAATTTTGCTCTTTCGACCATTCACAGTTTGCTTACAGCCAAGCCCCTTGGGACTTCCCTGGTTGCTCAGATGGTAAAGCGTCTGTCTACAATGCGAGAGACACGGGTTCAATCCCTGAGTTGGGAAGATCTCCTGGAGAAGGAAATGGCAACCCACTCCAGTATTCTTGCCTGGAAAATCCCATGGACGGTGGAACCTAGTAGGCTACAGTCCACGGGGTCCCAAAGAGTTGGACACGACTGATCGACTTCACTTTCACTTTAAGCCCCTTGTAAAAGGTATCCTATTTTTGTCAATTATGGACTTGGAAAAGACACCTTAAATGAATATCTAATCAGAAAAAAAGCAACCTAAGAAGTGCTATTGCTGTTTTTTGTATTTGATGCTAAGCCTAAGGAAGTGTGATGCAATAGAACATGAATAAATAACAAATGAATTCATTTCCTCTCTAGTGCAGATTCTAGCTAAGCAATATCATAGAGGCCTGTCCATGCAGCTCAGTGTCTTGATATGTATTCTTCCTTTGGGAAGCAGTACCCAGAGAATGTATCTACACACATCCTCTGGAAAGTTTGACTTCATGTTATGTGTGCAAAATAAAAAGCTCAACTTTGAGCTCAAAGTAGGTGAGTCTGATTTCCCAACTTTTGCCTGTGTCTGGTAGGACAGTGCAATAAAATATTTTTAGTTCTTGCAAATCAAATAATTATGAACACAAGAACCAGCTTTACACCAGCAAATGCCAGTTGCATGTGCCAATTTAGGATAGCACAAATGTTCCTCACAAGTCTGAAACTTTTCTGAAATTTAGCTTTTGGAGTCCATTTCTGGTGAATCTATTGAGATATGCCTGAGAATCTTCATCTACCAAAATAGACTCCTTTTGAGCTTGTCTTTTTATCACTAATCTGTACTGAAAATTAGCAACTTATTAATTTGCTTCAATAATTTCTTCTCTGATGCATGGAAATAACTATCTGAGGCTGAACTAAAGGTTATTTAAAGATTATTTATGCTTTGCTCATAGATTCTCCTTTGTTAAATTACTTGGTAAGTGGGCCTGGCCGTCATTCTCATACCTGGCCTGGTAATGCAAAGAACGGCAGCAGGTAAGGATATGCACCTGTGTGTCTTACCCGTTTTCAGTCAGCCAGAAGGAGATGCCAGGCCCACATGGGTAATGTGGGGATTTAAGTGACATAATGTAGTGAGGCACGTGGGGATGATGCAGCAAACAAAAGATGCTCAATAGAAGTTCTTTCCCACCCTGTGCTCTGGCAACAGCTTTAAATACCCCTAGTCAGAGTTAAGTTGGCGTCACCTTCCTCCTCCCCATGTAGCATTTCCCTCCTTTTCCACTCATGGTCCAGTAGAGGTTACAAGTGAAGCTGTTTTATGTGGGTAAGTCAAGCTGAGATTGTTTGTGAACATCTGTGAACTATTCAGGGAGAAGTTAGGTTAGTCATCTCTAGGCCATGTCAAAGCTACAAGTGCTAACGTAGATTTTCAGCCTCTGGTGCTGGGTACTCAGTGAGATTTTTCTCTCTTTCATCTTTCCTTCTTCTCTGTTTCCATTTTTCCCAATGCTACCATTAAATTTTTTTCAATCTTAAAGTAATTCTAGTTGCATTTGTTGTCTTAAGACGTAAATGTAACTTGAAACCAAGAGAAGAGACAAACTAACATGGATTAGAAAAGAATAAGAAAAGATAACTAGGAAAGAAAGGAAGTTATGCCTATTTTAACATGTAAGTTACCATTTGAGTAACAGCATGATTATACCTTCATTAAGTCCCTCTACTGGTTTTTCTTTCTTCCATGTTCATCTCTCCCTCCCTCTCTGATCTCTCTCTCCATCTCCGTGTCTCCATTTCTCTTTCTCCTCTTCCGTTTCCTCCTGGCCATAATACTTGCATATTATATGAAAGTGTTCTTATTTCATAGTATATGAGATGTTACATGGAAATATATTCTTTGAGTATTATATGAAAATATTCTTTTCTCCCCCTTTCTGAGTTTCCGAGTGCATGTCTCCATCTCTGTCTCCTACTATGCATGTTCTTCTGTGTCTGCTGGCCCTCTCTCTCTTTCTCTCTCTCTCTGAAAACCCAGGATGTAAATTAAAAGGTCAAAATTGAGTATGTGAATATTAGAAAAATTTTTCTTTATCATCATCTGTAATGATTTGCTTTTCCAAGTAAAAGCTGTGAATTCACAAGCTCACTCTTAGAACTTTCCAATCTACCAGTGACCTGGATGTCAAGAAGCACTTGACCTTCACAGATAGCAGGTGCCGAGCCATCTCCTGAGCCCACACGGCAAGGAGGCAACTGCCCTGCCAGTCCCAGCATTCATGCTACAGGATGAGTCATAAGAGAGGGATGAAAAAGAACAAAGTCAAGGTCAAGCCACTCACCTACCTCTCCCCGCCCGCTCCCTCCCACCTTGTACTGATTACTGTCCTGTGTTTCAGAGGCATTCCCACTGGCCTAGAACCATCATCTCATCCAGAAGACACATAAATTCCACCCAGGTAGTTCTAAAATCACCCAGCTGATCATTCAATTTATATACAGTATCAAGTTTCATTTCATAGCTGCTATTTCAGTCCCAGTGACCTATGGGTCCTTGACAAGTGCTTCGCTAGGTCTCTCCAGTGATGTAAAAGTAAATTTTTAGTACTCGCAGAAAAAGCAGTGAAGTTCATTTGTCACAGATTGCCAGGCCCTATCAGACATGAAGACACTGTAAAGTAGGCATCATACAGTTTTCAAATGTCCATCACTATCAGGGGAAAGAGCTGGCTACGGTGGCCGGGGACTCAGACTAAGTCCCCTTACTTAGTATGCTCTGTGACTTGGCATTAGGCTCCCTGAGAGCCACTGACTCCAGTGGGGTGCCCGAAGGAGGTATCTGGATGTATCTCTATAGGATTTTTATTTTATTTTTTTCATTTCTATCTGTGGGCACCATCTGTACTGGCCCATGCCAGAAGTATCTTTCTCTTATTCTAAGATGAGCTGCAGGAGAGGAGACAAGCTGGGGCAAGGGAGACAGTTGTCTCTCTCAGGACTCTGCTTTATGATCACTGCAGACCACGCCACTTCCGAGCTGTGCCCCTTCCTTTACCCCCATCTCCCCTGGATATTCCCATAGATCCTTGTTTCCTAATCCCCCACTGTCTGTTCTTTGCTTCATCACTCCTGCTTAATTCCCCCACTGTTCTCTATGAATCAAGATCATGTGACTTTCTGTTTGGGAACTTGAAAGATGCATACTGGCCATTGGCCCAATTTCAACTTTAAGACAATAAGTGCATTATTGTTAAAGACAATAACCAGTAGTTTCAGAAATTTCTTCCCCCCAAATGGAAGAGTAGTTTCTGGAGTAGCCAGTTTGCCTAGAAATTCAGGACAAGGGTGTTCAGAGACTGAGAGAGTCAGATGTGAAGAATTTGACCACAGATTTGAAAGGAGGAAAATAAGATTTGTTGTGATGTGTGTTGTGTTTGTGTGTTTTTAATGTTAGAAAGTAAAGCCCCAGTTCTTACGAATTGTTGGAAATTTGATTTGTTCAGCAATTTTTTTTCCTTAAGTAAAATGACTTCTCATGACAACTGCAGAATTTTCAGATTCTGAAGATCTTACTCTGACTGTTGCAATCACAATCCCTATGAATGAATGATCTTACATCTTTCCTTCAGCTGTAGTTTCTCTCATACTTCTCAAGGACAGATATTAGTGTTTAGAGTTAAAATGGAAAAACAAAACCTCAAAATCTCTAACTTGTCTCTAGTAGATGTTTTCGGTAGATATTTTTCTAAGTCGAAGCGTCGAGCGTGGACTCACAAGACTTTCTGAAAAATATATACTAGTGTGACCCCTGCTATTAGCTCATACAATTTCTGGTAAGTCAGCTATGGGTGACATAAGAAAAAGAGAACTGATATTCATTTGCCCTTAGCGCATCACATGTGATACTTAAGCAACTTGCTGTACAGCAAAGGAAACTGGGACCTGGGAGGATCAAGTGGAAGATCTGGGATTTGAAAGCCAGTTCCTCTTCGTGAGCAGCTGGTGGTTCTAATGCTCCCCTCCTCCCAGGTATAAAACGCTGTTAGCGGTGGTAATGCGAGTGCCTTCTCCTGGTGGATACTCCGGTGCACTCTGCAGACACTTGTTCTCCCAGCTCCCGTGTCTACAGTCTGCTGCTACAGCTCTCAGCTGAGTCCCTCTCCCAGTTTAGTCTTTGGCTTAAGAGAAAGACCTCTGTCAAGATTAGGCTCCCTCCCTGTGGGGATCCTGCATCTGGAGTCTGATTGATCCCTGGGAGTACAATGTATGAAGAGGTGGCTCTTTTTTATGATGGCAAGGGGTGTGGTTCTCTTTCCTTGTCTCCTGTTCCTCTAAGGCAGGAGAGAGAGGTAAGGGAGGGAGTAGGTGCTAGGAGGGACAAAGGCAGGGTGAGGGGTTAGAGAAGAGAAAGCAGCTGAGAGGGGAAGAGCCAAGTTTAGATCAGGTGACCTCCAAACATCGCAAGGAGAGAGGTTAGGGTTGCCACTGCTCATATAGGTCAAGGGTTTAGGACCAGGGTTAAGCTCATCCGTAGCACACCAGCCTTGATCACCCCAGATACCTGGCCTTCTCTCACCCCTTGCTGATTTGGGCCCTACTGAAGGGCCATCTCAGTTCCAGAGCTCCAGTGGGACTGACTGAGGCCTTTCTCTTATCTGTGTCACAGTTCAGTTCCTTCCTCTTCGATATCTTATTTCCTTCTCATCCCCAAAGGTATTGATCCTGAGAGATGACAATAAACTTCCTGCTTGTAAACTTCCATACAAAATCTGTTTCCCAGAACCTGACCTGTTATACTAGTAAAAAAACAACAAAATTCTGTAAAGCAATTATCCTTCAATTAAAAAATTAATTAATTAACAAAACAAAACAACAAAAAAACCCATGTCATCATTTTCAAGCGCTGTTGCATGCTGTCACTATGATGTTCATGACACACTGAGGCTCAGAAGAGTGAAGAGACTTTCTCAGGGTTGCACATCAAAGTGCTGGAACTGAGACAGAATGAATTCTCAATTTCTGGTCCAAATGCTTGTATGAGCATCATAAGGGTGTTCATACTGAACTATCCCTAAAAATATTTATCCTGAGACTATGATCCTTCATCATTTCACTTCCACCATTCATTTCTACTTCCTTAGTTGTTTACCTTTTCCCCTTCCCCAACTTGCTTTTTCCCAGTCCTATCGGCTCCCTTCTGCCAGGCTTTCTTTACAATAGCACTGAGGGAGGAGGTACAGGGGCTCCGTAGGGCATTAATACTTTGGCACTAGAGACCTCTTAGGGATTGGAATGAAAACTGACCTTTTCCAGTCCTGTGGCCACTGCTGAGTTTTCCTAATTTGCTGGCAGCACTTTCACAGCATCATCTTTTAGGATTTGAAGTAGCTCAACTGGAATTCCATCACCTCCACTAGCTTTGTTCTTAGTGATACTTCCTAAGGCCCACTTGACTTCACATTCCAGGATGTCTGGCTGTAGGTGAGTGATCACACAATCCCGACTATCTGGGTCGTGAAGATCTTTTTTGTACAGTTCTGTGTATTCTTGCCACCTCTTCTTAATATCTTCTGCTTCTGTTAGGTCCATACCATTTCTCTCCTTTATTGAGCCTATTTTTGCATGAAATGTAACCTTGGTATCTCAGATTTTCTTGGAGATCTCTAGTCTTTGCGATTCTATTATTTTCCTTGATTTCTCTGCACTGATCACTGAGGAAGGCTTTCTTATCTCTCCTTGCTATTCTTTGGAACTCTGCATTCAAATGGGTATAACTTTCCTTTTCTCCTTTGCTTTTTGCTTCTCTTCTTTTCACAGCTATATGTAAGGGCTCCTCAGACAGCCATTTTGCTTTTTTGCATTTCTTTTTCTTGGGGAGGGTCTTGCTCCCTGTCTCTTGTACAATGTCACGAACCTCCATCCATAGTTCATCAGGCACTCTGTCTATCAGATCTGGTCCCTTAAATCTGTTTCTCACTTCCACTGTATAATCGTAAGGGATTTGATTTAGGTCATACCTGATTGCTCCCGGCAATCAAGATTCCTGGGAGAAATATCAATAACCTCAGATATGCAGATGACACCACCCTTATGGCAGAAATTGAAGAAGAACTAAAAAGCCTCTTGATGAAAGTGAGAGAAGAGAGTGAAAAATTTGGCTTAAAGCTCAACATTCAGAAAACTAAGATCATGGCATCTGATCCCATCACTTCATGGGAAGTAGATGGGGAAACAGTGTAAACAGTGGCAGACTTTACTTTGGGGGGCTCCAAAATCACTGCAGATGGTGACTGCAGCCATGAAATTAAAAGATGCTTACTCCTTGGAAGAAAAGTTATGACCAACCTAGATAGCATATTAAAAAGCAGAGACATTACTTTGCCAACAAAGGTCCGTCTAGTCAAGGCTATGGTTTTTTCCAGTAGTCATGTATGGATGTGAGAGTTGGACTATAAACAAAGCTGAGTGCCGAAGAATTAATGCTTTTGAACTGTGGTGTTGGAGAAGACTCTTGAGACTCCCTTGGACTGCAAAGAGATCCAACCAGTCCATCCTAAAGGAAATCAGTCCTGAATGTTCATTGGAAGGACTGATATTGAAGCTGAAACTCCAATACTTTGGCCACCTGATGAGAAGAATTGACTCATTTGAAAAGACCTTGATTCTGGGAAAGATTGAAGGCGAGAGGAGAAGGGGACAACAGAGGATGAGATGGTTGGATGGCATCACTGACTCAATGGATGTGAGTTTGAGTAAACTCTGGGAGTTGGTGATGGATAGGGAGGCCTGGCCTGCTGCAGTCCATGGGGTTGCAAAGAATCAGACATGACTGAGTGACTAAAGTGAACTGAACTGAGAGACCTCTGCCCAAAAGAAAGTGGTGACAGGGGAAATGCATCTAGTACCCTGGCAATGCATTACTGACCCTCTGTTCTAGGTAACTGGTTCTTCTAATGCTTTACACTCCTGACTTTAAAGTGGAATTTCATCAGAGCCAGTGCTCCAATCTTGATTGCAAAGAGAGGGAATTTCTCAAGCTAATAACTATGTAAGTATAGAAGCAATTGGGATGCCCAATAATTCTGTGCAACTGTTTTAATGTTCTTGGGTCTATTCACCAAGCTTACAATACCCTCTGGTATCCCTGGGGATCCTCAGTCATTTGGTTCAGCTCAACACTGGCTGTAGGAGGAATCCTTTCCGCTCCCCAAAGAAAAGCCTTAGGATCTATTCATTGTCTTGGTGTTCTGGAGCTCCCAAGGCCTCAGGGGATTTCCACCTCTCCCTGCAAATCCTCTCAGACTGATTGGCAAGCATAGCTCATACCAATTAGCTTCTTTGCTTAGCCTCAGGACAGGTGTTTGGGGAACCAAGGGTTCATAGGTACTATGTTTCATTTTATTTTTGATCCTTGATTTTTCCTCTCTCTCTCTCTCTCTCTGTGTTTTTTTTTTTTTTTTTTTTTGGACAATATTTCGGAACAGAGGTGAAGTCTGTTCAGATCTATCTGTCTCCTTACTATTTCAACCAATATATTACCTCCTACAAAAAGTATGTCTTCAGAAAATACGCTCAGGTTGGAAAAGTGTGGAAAGAGCAGATGAACTTACTGTCAGGGGCCATATAGTCCCTCACTGTTCATTGTCTTCATCACTAAGTAAGACCCATCAGATAAGGCACTCACACTCACACACTTTGGCTTCTCCTGGGCCAAGGTAACAATATAGCCTGGGGAAAAGTCCTAGTCTGACCCATGTGCAGTGTACATGTATGTGGTATTTTGTTGAATTTTATGTGTTCTAAGCTTGACTGTAAATGACCTTTTTAAAAAAGAAAAAAGGCTTAGACTTATCTGTTTCATGAATCTGTTATTTATTGGGGGTGGGGGGTGGGAGGCAGGTTCCAAAACACCTACATATCATAGAATTTGTTTTAGATATGTCTTTTCTGTGTTATACCAACCCTCAGGAGTTCAAGAATGTCCTCAAACCATCTGTCTTCCTAAAAGGCAGGGATTAAAAGTGTTGAACCCAGGTTCAGATCTCCCCTCTTACAGTCAGTGGCCTGTGTGACCTTGAGCAAGTTACTGAAACTCTCTGCTCCTCAGTTTCTTCATCTGCAAAATAGGGGTCCTAATGGTAGTGTTATTGTCAAGATGAAGTAAAATAGTTTATTTTGAAGTCTTTGCAACAGTCTTTGGCATAGAAAACATGCTTATGTGTTATATGTTGTTTTCCTATTATTGTTGCTGTCTTTCTCAAGTCAGTTACAGCTGGAGATTTTAAAACAACTGTCCTTTGTGTTGCCTGACTATATTTGTGGCACAGAGAGAAAAGAGAGACCCTTTAAAACATTTAAATATCATCCATCCATTTGTTTCACAGGCAAATTTTTTGTGTATTAAGGAAGGAAATTGGAAGGTAAGTGCCCACTGTTTTTAAACTTGGGATGAGGTATTTTTAAACAGTTTTCAATTTACTTAAGACTTTTAACACAGCTAATATTAGTCGGAACTGAATGTCTGAGAATGAGGTTAGTGTTCTGCATAAACCCTGCTTTTAAAAAGCTCACACGAAGGGTCAAAGACCAGGAAATGCTCTCACTATAATTCTCATTTTCAGCTGAATTGGACATGGCAACAAGAATGCAGGCTTGAATCACATTATGTTCCAGGAACCTTTAACTTTGCATCATAATGACCTGCAGACTAACAGAAGCAAATTGTGAATGGTTTCAAAAGGAGAAACTCTAATTTATATTAAACGAGTATTATAACTTAAGCAGCTCGTTTTGAAAGCAAAACGAAAAACCTCATCATTCATGATGGCTCCTAAATGCATCCTTTACATTTTACCTGTAAAATGCTCTGTGTTTGCTGACAGGTTAAATGTATACTGTACACAGAGAGCCAACATTTCTCTTTGTAACACCGCAGCAATCTTACTAGTTTTAGCAGCATTCTTATTATTTTCAGCTGTCTCCATTGTCTTCTAAACACGATAATTAGAAGCTTGAAAAGCTTACAACAACCAAACCCAATAAAGTCTCATTATGAACAAAATATTCTACTGTGGCTCAACAAGTGACCTTGTGTAGTCCAACATGATGAAGCCTTCAGACTTCCTGCCCCATTAGGGCTTCAGGTACATATAAAAGTTTGCCTTCCAGTTTGATTTAGCAACTCCATGCAAGTTTAGTTTCTTGGTTATAATTAATTTCTTACTGGTCTCTTTGTTTCGTTTTGTGCACAGAAAAGAAAACCTGTCTGTTGGAAGGAGTTCAGAGTATCTCTTCTTGGTGAAGTGGTGATTTATAAATGAGTTGAATGAGAGAGTCAATAAGTAGAGAGCTGAAATAATTAAACAGTGTGACTCAAGTAAATAGAAAGGGGGGTGATTCTAGGGCCCAAGATAATAGGGCCTATTTAGGGCCCAGTGACTTTTTAATTTGATGCTTAGCATATTTTCCCATTTGATTCAAGTCTTCTTGAACTGTATCCAAAAGTGAACCACTATGTGAGATATAATAAATTAAACATTATTGGTCATATACATGTGAGTATAAATGAGTACATACTTTTTTTCTTTCATAAGGAGATAGAGAAAACAGTGTTCTAGGTATCTAATGAGGGTTGAAGTAAGAAAAACTAAGTTAGGAAGAATAGAAAATGCCTCTTCTAGTCTCCTGTTTTACCTGGGATTGTTGCTAATTTAAATACCTTGCTTCACTATGTTGCCCTGTCTTTTCGTGTTGCCTCTAAGCCTGGAAATATTAGGTGGGGGAGAAGTGGATATGTTCTGGTATTCTATATCTGCCTTAGGGAACACTTTCCCATAGCCAGGAAGACACAGAACTACTTGGTTATGAAATATTCACCTTTAAACCAAGCATGTGAAATGTGAAAGTACATCTTTTATTTATTTATTCTTTCCTATTTTACTGGTGAAACACTGAACTCTGAAAAATAGGTCTGTCATGATTGATTTTAATAAATCCACTTACCTATCACATGTTTTCAATGTTTCCTGACTGTTTGCTAATTATCAAGCTGTATATCTCTTACTTCTCTGATCTTTAGTACACATTGAAGCGTATCAATCAGCACAAACCTCATGGAAGCTGCTAATCTCTGAAATCTCATCTCAAATATTGGTCTCCCAACCAAGGACAGCCCCCATTGGCAACATTCCTTTTTCTCTCTTCACTTTTATACTAAATATAGATGCAGATTTTCTTTTTCCTCTTCTCTCTCTTCTCTGCTACCTTTTCCCCAGAGAACACACGCCTGCAGATGAAACCTGAAACTGATACTCATCCAAATAAGGGGAAAGTGACTTTTAGAGCAACTCTCCTCTGTAAGGCAGTGGGGTTCAAAATACAGTTTGAGAAGTGTCCCCAAGTCAGGATCATATCAGGGAAGTAGAAAAATGATCCACTGACTTGAAAACCTCTGGATGTTGCCAGGAACCTGCCTTTATAACAGGCTCACCAAGCACCTTGTAAGTTATTTAAACCAGAGAGCCACTGCCTTGGGGATCTCATTCTCTACCAAGCACTTATTCCAAAATAACATAATTAGCTAATCCAAAATTCTCTCCCGAAGATAGGCACGTTATCACTTAAGTTACTGAGTCTGGCACAGAGAGAAGGTGGAGAAAGGAGATTGTACTTCCACTATTCATTTTTTTTCACACCCACTTTTATTGTTATAGTTCCTGAGGAGAGATGTCAACATAACGAACTCTGAGGATGCAGGATGGCGACCCAGCTGATGCAGGATGGTGACCCAGCTGACCAAGGGGCACTGTCCTCCACTGGCTCACTGTGGTGGCGGGGGTGGGGGATGGCGGGACTGCACCTTCCTGTCTGTCTACCTTGCTTGGCTCAGCTTTGGGACATTGCTTCCCAGGACAGTTCCCAACATGAAATTCTCCCTGATTATAAAAATAAAAAGGAATCAGAACTGCTGCATCCCACTGGCTTTATTTTTAAAAATCAAGTAAAAGGTAAATGCCTGCTAAATGCAATTTCCCCATATTCAAATCTTAAAAAATGCACTTTGGGCATCTATATTTTTTCAGATGGTAATTTTATCCTCATGCCTGTTTCAGATGATCCTTAGTAGCAAGGCTGGGTCTTTAGAAAACACTTTTTAAAAATATTTTTGTCTTCTAACTGGATGTAGCCTGTAATCTGAAGATTAAGGACTTCAATCAGTGTGAGATCCAGCAGAGAATGAAACAGAAAAGGCTCCTTGTTTTTGGCAATAACTTAAAAATTCAACAAAATCCTGACAACACGCTCCTGGTGACTGCAGAATCATTCCAGTGTGTGTGATGCTGTATTTAATTTGCCTTGTTTGGCAGGAACTCTTGAAGGCCTTTGACTTTTACCTTTCTGGTGAGAAAAGTAGGGAAGGAGAAATTTTTAAAGAACAACTAAAATTAACCTCTATGAAGGGATTTGAGAATGAAGCTAATTGTGGGTAGTGATGAACTTGATTGGATGAGTTAATGAAATTGCATGAGTTAATGGTCCCAACTTTTCCACTGGTAAAGCCTCTGGATCTCATTTTTGGGAAATAATTTCTCTATTAAAAAAATAATCCAACCTTTCAGTATGACTTCTCAGGTCCTTAGAATTTAGGCACGGTGTGCCTTCTTAGTCTCATAGCTCCACCAATCCCACACCTACATGATCCAGTCTTCGTTAATGATTTTGTTTCTAGAACATGACACATTCTCTAATGCCTCGTAGTCTTTGCATCTGCTGCTTTTTTTTTCTCCTCTGGAAGATGTTTCCTCTTTGCCACTCTCCTCACAACTGCAGTGACCTATTTTAGGTCCTCATCTTAGTTGGCCCATCAGTATTTTGATGGATGCCCACTCTTTCCTTATTGAAGCCCTCTTTTGGTTTCCTTCTGATATCCTCTTTTTTGATTCCTCATCATTTTCCAAACTCTTAACATTGGAGTGCTTACAGCTCAGTTTGTTAATATCTTCTCTTTATCTATATTCACTCCCTAAGTGCCATCATTCAGTCTCATGGCTTTCATACTTGCTGATGGGGTCACACAGAGTCGGACACGACTGAAGCGACTTAGCAGCAGCAGCAGCAGCAGATGACTCCTAAATATGGTCCCAGCGATGCACCTAAACCAGCTCTCCTGTGCACAAGAGCACATTTCTTCCTTACTCTGCATTCAATCACAGTGACCTCACCTTGGTAACTATAAGTCAGCTATTGAAGGTATTTATACCAAAGAAATTGGCAATCTCTGCTACATATTGGACTTCTTTCTTTTTCCAGAAAGATAGTTGTTAAGCACTTTCCAGCCCACCATTTTTCCTCAACTTCAGACTCATGTATGGCAGTGTGTCTAGCTGCCTACTGGATATTTTCCTTTGCAGATCAAACATGTCTCAAACTGAATTCCTCTCTGCCAAGCCTCTCATTCTCCCCTCAGTTTCCCCCTCAGTAAGTGGCAACTCCATGTTTCTAGCTGCTCAAGTCAGAAATATTTTAGTCACCTCTGACACCTCTCTTCCTATCATACCTTATTGTCAAGTGCTTAGTAAATCCTATTGGTGTTACCTTCAAAATATATCTAGCATATTCAAAATACTTACTCAAATGACCTCCATGGGATGCATGGATTAGACACCAGAGGAAGGGAAAGAAGAGTTGTGTTTCTTGAGCTGACTTGACTTCTTGCTGCCCTTCTCTGCTGCTGTGCTCCTCGCCTAGTTGACTAAACACTGAGTCTTTGCTTCACTTTTTATTTTGGCCACCTCATGCGAGGAGCTGACTCATTGGAAAAGACCCTGATGCTGGTAGGAGTGGGGGCGGGAGGAGAAGGGGATGACAGAGGATGAGACGGTTGGATGGGATCACTGACTCGATGGACATGGGTTTGGGTAAACTCCGGGAATTGGTGATGGACAGGGAGGCCCGGCGTGCTGCGGTTCATGGGGTCGCAAAGAGTCGGACACTACTGAGCGACCGAACTGAACTGATAGCAGACTCCATTCACGTATCCTCTTATGTGCTTGTTTCAGAGAGAAATCAAGAGCATGGACTATTTTTATCTGTATCACTGCTGCATACAATCAACCACATGGGCGGTGTATATGAATTCTCTCTTTCTATCATTATTCTAGTTTATGCAACGAAAGTCAACAAGTCAAAGGTGGACTTCCCAGGAAGCTAATGAAGCTTAAGCTTCAGGATCAACCACGTGGACTCATGTGAGGTCTGGGAATGGCAGGGAGGCCTAGAGTGTTCTAGGTGGGGAGGAATAGCCAAGCTGCCGCTTGAAAAGCAAGTCAAAGGTGCCAGTTATTGAAATCTAATTTGCTGATTATACAATACATGAAAAGAAAGTTAACACATAGTCTATCTAAATATATTTGAAATTTAGGAGAGTTTTTTTTTAAAAAGATGCTCAAGCCGTCTTCCTGATTTCTGATCAAAAGAGTTTAATCCTGATTTGATTTGGATCTTCCAAAGAGTTTATACCACACTGTTACATGATCTACACATGTAACGGGAACTTCAACAACTCCCTATTGAAGTAAACTCAAAGCAATAATACAGCAACTATTATCCCAGAATATAATAATGGCATATAATGGGATTTCAGAAACATCAACCATTAACCTCTGCTCAAAAATATTATCTTCTGAAGTATTACTTTTTTTTTCTCCTCTGGCACTAGCATTTTGGAAAGTTGTACTGACTCCATCCGCCCAGAAAAGGACAGAGCACGGAACAGGGTTTTTCAGACTGAGAATACAGAAAAGCCACACTAACATCCCAAGAGAATAATGTCTTTTTTTTTAAGTTTTCCAACTTTTACACTTCTCACTGGCTAGCCTTTGAATGATTGAAGTGCAGATGGGTCATCTCCCTTAAATGTCACCCACAATCCTGTTAACAGCCAACAACAAAACAAACAGATGGCTAGAGAATGGGATGGGGGTGAAGGGCAGATGGAGAAGGAGGAAATGCCTACTGGAAATAACTCAATTCTTGATTTAGCAAGTTGTGTGTATAGAATTCTGCTGGAAAAGTTCACAGGAGTTATACTTTTGGAAAGTCAGGAAGATTGGATTACATCTTTAAAATAATTGTTCAAATAAATGGGCCAGAACACAGGAGAAGCCTGTATTGACTTTCTGTTTACCCAGAAGGGGGAGAAAAGTACAAAACAAGCTTTTCTTTAATTACAATGGCAATCTTCTAATAGCAGCACTGACTGGCTCCAAAATACAGGACTCAGAGGTTGATAATCATCTTTCAGCTTGGGTTATTGCATGCAATTTTTCACATTCATTCAGCTTTCTTCATATAGCTCTTAGTAAAGTAACTCTCTTAACAATAAAAGCTTTTATGGAGCCCATTACATTGGAGAGCTAACCACTCCTGGTTTTTTTTTCCTTCTTCTTCATCTTCCTTTTATTGGCTCCTTGGAATATTTATAGCTGCCTTTGTTCTCACTGCAAAGTTATATATCTGGCTGCGTGTGGCCATTTTCGGTTTTTTTGTTGTTATGATTGGGTATGAAAAGGCTAAGTATGTGTGTATGTTTGAGTGGCTTCATTTTTCCGCACATGTATCTGTCTTTATCATCCTGTCATTGCAACTGTCCATTGTATAGCTGTGGATTGTACACCCTTGGACTCCTTCCACTGTGAGTTCCTTGACATAAAACTTTATGTGCTTCCATGCTACTTTTTCCTGATAAACAGGTTCTCTAGTGGAGGGAGCTTTGACTGAGATTGGGCTTCAGGAACAAGAGCTTGGCTCCCTGAACGCTAAATGAGCAGATCAGATTCCCTGGTTAAGAGTTTCACAGGAACTCACTTGCTTAAGCAGAGCAGGCACAGTCTGACCTGTGTGGAGAAATAGCAAGGGAGCTTATTCTGTATCCCAGCCTCATCGACACGAGCTCAGCATGAGTGAGAAGACAGCCATCTATACCGCTCCATTAAAGGCATTTAGGCATTACAACATCAGCACCAAAGTCTCCAAACTCATACCAGACAACTCAGCCTTATCATCCTCATGCCTCCTGCTATTAAGTCCATCCTCTTGTCTGAAAGACGAGAGAGTGGTAGAGATGGCTGATCTAGAGCTAGGGTGTCTGGCTGAGTTATTTAACTCACCGAGTCTCAGTTTCCACACCTGCAAAATGGGAATAATAAAAATATTTAACTTATAGAGTGATAGAATGGAGCTAATACTAGTAAAGTGGGTAAAAGAATACCTGGCCCACAGTAAGATCTTAAAACACCGGATCTTATTAATCCTCTATTTAGAATGTAAGCTCCATAAGGATAAATTTGGTCTGTTTTTTCACTGCTGTATCTCTAGCATCTAGGACTTAGTAGGTGCCAATAGATACTTGCTGAGGGAATTCCTCACCAGGTTAACCTAAGAACTTGTTCCAGGAAAGAATGAGGGAAAGGAGTTTCCTAAACATCAGATATCGGGAAGCCATGGGCCTGGTTCCTGTTAAGTGCCTGCCCATTTAAGGAAAATTGTGTTGAAAGGGGTTTGGAGGTTCTCCACCTCTCGATATTGCTTCTAGGTCAGTAACTCAAACCAATCCAGAAGGCAATACAGGTGATTCCCAAATCCACAAAAATCCACTTCTGTTTTCCTGCTTTCCTTACAGTCAAAGAACGGGAAACGTAGTGCCTCTCCCTCCCCAGCACATCTCCTGCTGAAGAAATTCTTGTCACCTGGAGGGGTCGGTTCTCATGACTCCTCTGCTGTGAGGCTCACTTTGAAGGTTTTTGGCATCGGAGGCTGTAAATGTGAACATAAAACTTGTGTTGCCAAAGGCAATTGGGTATCACAGATCTCTTGACTTTGAAGGCTGTAGTTTTCCAAGGCAATTTTAGACCAATTTGTGCTTTATTGTTTAACTGTAGCAGAGTGTTAATGTGGGACTCTTTCTGAATAAGTTTTAGCTGAGGCCCTGAAAGCACAAAGCAATAGGTGGCAAGCATGTATGTAATCTTATTAATCTATAGCTTAATTTCCCTATGGATCCATACTCACCTTCATGGCACCTTTATAAAGCTAGATGACTTGAAGACAAACTTGGTCCCTTAAATTCTTTCATGCAAAGAGTCTTCAATATGGAGTCCATGAAGGAAACACAAGTGGCTTTAATGATGAATGAGTGGGGCAGAGGTGCCCTGGTGTTGCCTTTGCCCACCTCAAGGCTTGCTCTTTTACCTGATTCTTTCAGGAACTCCCTGGGGTATATGTTGAGCAGTCAGATGCAGTGGGTCACCTGTACTCAGCATTATGGAATAGGCTACTCCCCACTCAGAAGAATGTGAGCATTGTTGCAGAAATCAAGAATTTACTGGAATGTTAACCACTGCCTGGTAATCCTGGGGAACCCAGAAAGTCATGGAATGCTTCAGCCCAGCTCAGGGCATATACAGGGAAGAACTTTTTTCTTCTGTAGTTGCTGCAAAGAAGCAGTTGAGTCACTCAGGTATATTCCCAGCGGTCCATGGGCATGGAAGGCTTTTCCAATGCAAAGGAAACATCAGTAACCTCTGACTGATTCTGTCCTCACCTTCTCTGTGCCTATGCTTTCAAGTAGCAATTAGGGAATGTTTATGCTGATGAACTCAAATTTAGCTTTGGAAGGATTGAAAAAATACAATTTCTTGTATTCATGTGACATACAGTTCAGAATGGATTTTTGAAAACTTAAGGACATTCTCTTAAAAATGGATAGGGACATGTTTTAAAAGGAAGAGACAGAGATTCAGAATGTGAGGTCTTCTTTGGGTCAGGAAACCCGAAGTACAAAGAGTTCGGGCTTGAGAAAAGGTAGAGGATGGCAAGTCAGAAGATCTTGGCTGGAGCCCCTAAGAACACTGTCTTGAAAACATGAACAATGTGGGCTTTGCCTGAGTGCCATTGGGTAAAGTCTCATGTGAACAGCCTTATCCCTTTAAGGGCAGTCACTGTGACTCACTGGACATTTGTTAAAGCTGCATGACAGATCCCCCCCTCCAGCCTTTATCCATTTCAAGAGCTAGAGAAGCAAAGGTATGAAAATGCACCTTAAATACATCTCTCTTCTGTTATGAGTCCAGGCCTCCTGCAAGCTTTGTGGTGTGTTCTTTCTATGTAAGCCTGAAAGATCAGTTGACACTCACTACACTGAGCTCAGTTTTAATTGAGTCAAAATGAAGGAAGTTTAATAAAACTTTGGTGAAGTATTGAAATATAAATTTAAATATTTTTGATATTTATAATTATGGAATAATCTAGTATAGAAAAACAGGGTTAGTGGTGAGTGCCAGGCATCTCAGATTTATTTTTCTAAAATAATGGAAAAATCTGTGTTTTGAGTCACTGTAAACTGCTTTAAATAATGATGTTGTGTCTAACATCACATACACACAACAATGGTTTTCTCTAATCCTGTCAAGATACAGTCTTGGTTGTTCTGATTTCTATCAATAGCTCTTTGATCACCAAAATCTTTGACCTTGAGGAGTTAGAGCTGTGATTCTCAACCAGAGGGCATTTTTGTCCACCAAGAGCCATTTGGCAATGTCTAGAGATGGTTCTGATGATCACAACCCACTCCAGTGTTCTTGCCTGGAGAATCCCAGGGATGGGGGAGCCTGGTGGGCTTCTGTCTATGGGGTCGCACAGGGTCAGACACGACTGAAGCGACTTAGCAGCAGCAGCAGCAGGGGAAAGAGAGGGGAAGGATTTGCTATTGGCAACTAGAGAGTAGAGATCAGGGATGCTGTTAAACATACTATAATACACAAGACAACCCCTCACCACCAAAGAATTACCTGGAACAGAATGTTCTTAGTATCAAGGCTAGGAAACCAGGAGATAGACTCTTAAAAGTGAGTCTGGTATATTGTTATAAAAATATTAATGAGTTAAGTTATTACAAGATAAATTTCTCAACTAGGTTATCTTTTAGAAAATGTGTATAATATTACAGCATCTTAAGTTTAATAGAAAATAAATATGAAATGTTTAAAGTAAAATAATTTTAATAAATGATGGTTTCTAAGGAAAACTTCTTGAAAACAGTGATACTCCTAACTCAGTGTGAAGTATAAAACAGTAAACTTGTCTTTCCAGTAATAGCTCACCAGCCCATAACTGGATACCTGAGGCATTTTGTAAGTACAGATAGTGTGTCTGCAACACTGCTTGCTCTCCTGGGGGCAGCATGTCATGTGACCTCTCATTATAGTGCTATCAATACAGATTTCGAATTACCAATTCCAAAGCATTTTTCTTTGAGTTTATTGAAAATTGCTTGAGAGGTGCAGTGTGCATGACAAGCACCCCACCTATGTGGGGGCAGATTTGAGAGGAATGACATGAGTTCTAACAATTTTCTCTTGGAGAACTTTATCCCATCTATGCAAAGTCATATGCATGTTGTTGGGTTTTTGGTTCTTTTTCTATGTGTTTTAGTCTGTTCAGGCTGCTATAACAAAAGACCACAGACTGGATGGCTTGTAAACAACAGAAATTTATTCTCACAGTTCTGGAGGCTAGAAGTCTGAAATCAGGTTGCCATTGTGGTTGGGTGAGGGCCCTCTTCTGGGTCTCTGACTTATCATTGTGTCCTCATGTGGCAGAAGGGATGAGGGAGCTATGTGTAGTCTCTTTTAGAATAACACTAATCCCATTTGTGAGGGTCCACCCTCATGACCTAAGCACCTCCCAAAGGCTTCACTTCTTGGTACCATCATATTGGGCATTAGGATATCAACATGAATTTGGGAGGCAGGGCAGGCACAAATATTCAGACCACAGCACCATAATTACATAAAATGATGTCCCAACTTCTCTCACTTAGGTTTATCTGCCTTTTTCCACACTGCAAACATAAATGATTAGCAGTGTGATATTATATAAATCTTCTTTACCGTTAGTCTTTGGAAATGAAGTGTATTATTTGTTCAGAAAATTATATCATGTTTGTGTGGAATTAATTTGTTCTCACTAGGCTGCAACTTTAGGAGGAGGCATCCAATAAAAATAATTCTTGGGAGACAAAACATATCAACATAAAGGAAATATTTATATCATGAGTTTCTATAATATGAAAATTAAGTATCACCTTCCAGTCAAATGAGCTAGTGTCCTAGAGAAGCATTAATGCTGGTTATGCAGGTCTACTTGAGGTGTGCATATCAGACTCTATTCTCTGATAGCACTGTATTCATCCCTCCAGTCATTCAAGAAAGATTTATTGAGTGCCTTCCACTAGCAAATGTTGTACTAGACATTATATGGGAAATGTGGTGTGCTGTGCTTAGTCGCTCAGTCATCTCCGACTCATTGCAACCCCATGGACTGTAGCCTGCCAGTCTCCTCTGTCCATGCAGAATTCTCCAGGCAAGAATACTAGAGTGGGTTACCATTTCCTCCTTCAGGGGATCTCCCCAGCCCAGGTATTGAACCCAGGTCTCCAGCATTGCAGGCAGATTCTTTACCATCTGAGCTGCCAAGGAAGCCCATATGGGATATAGTTGCTATAATTTGTTGGGTAAGTTTTACCTATCACACAAATCAAAATTTAAAATTGTGATTGTGTCAATAAGTCACTATTTTGTTTCACTCATCCATCCATTTAACATATGTCTGAAGTACCTCTATGTACTAGGAATTATGCTAACTGCTAAGGACACCAAGACTTTTAATTAAAGTCAATAATCCTTATTTAAGTAGGATAGGCATAAAAACTTTCCAGGTTAGATGAAAACCAGCTGTGATGGAAAATGTGGCTGGCACTCAGCATCCATTTTAACCTCTTTCTGCTGAGCCTTTTTAAAAACAATATTTTTAATTGGAGGATAATTGCTTTACAATGTTGTGTTGGTTTCTGCCATACATCAATATGAATCAGCCATAGGCATACAGATGTTCCCTCCCTCTTGAACCTCCCTCCCACCTCCCACCCCATCCCACCCCTCTAGGTGGTCACAGAGCACCAGGCTGAGCTCCCTGTGTTATACAGCAACTTCCCATTAGCTTTCTATTTTACATAAGGTAATGTATATATTTCTGTGATACTCTTTCAATTCATCTGACCCTCTCCTGGCCCTGCTGTGTCTGTAAGTCTGTTCTCCATGTCTGAGTCTTTCTTCCTGCCCTGCAAATAGGCTCATCAATGTCATTTTTCTAGATTGCATATATATGCATTAATATACAATATTATAACTGTTTTTCTCTTTTTGATTTACTTGACTCTGTACAACAGGCTCTAGGTTCATCCACCTTACTAGAACTGACTCAAATCTGTTCCTTTTTATGGATGAGTAATATTCTATTATATATTTGTACCACAACTTCTTTATCCATTCATTTATAGCTGGACATCCAGGTTGTTTCCATGTCTTGGCTACTGTAAATAGTACTGCAATGAACATTGGTGTACATGTGTGTTTTCCAATCATAGTTTTCCCAGGGTATATGCCGCATAATGAGTCCTGAGCCTTTTTGTACTACCAGCAGCTGGGAGACTAGATGCCTTGCTTCCCAGAATCCCTTGCTGCTGGACCTCTGCGTGCAGATTAGACGCTCTCCCCCGAGACTTGGGAGGCAGCCCAGGCAGAGGGAGCCATTTTCCTACAGCTTTACGGGTTTCTCCGGGGCAAGTGCCGTCTTAGAGATGTTGGTTTTCTTGTAGCGGTTTTTCAGTGTCCAGCCGCTAGCTTCATGAATGCTGAGAGGAAAATGCAATAGTGGTGGCAAACAACCGCTTCCTGACCCTGAGCTAAAAGTTCCAGTTAATAAATTCAGTGGATTCTCCACCTTCCTGACTGCGGCAGAGCAGGCCCCTAATGGGCAGCTTTTGAGGTGTGATTCTGAGAGCCATTCCTGAACATCCAGTCGGAAGCCCCTGTCTCCAGCCTTTACAGCAGTTTTGTAAGTAATTAATTCCCTGTATTCATCCTGCTTTAGTCAGGTTTCGCTCCCCGCAGCAAAACTTAACCTTGAAAACAAAACCGCAGGAGACATGCGCCGTATTGGAGGCCTCGAGGAGCAGCCCCTCTCCCGCTTTAGGTGCTCGTGGGTTCTGAGTCCTGTGAGGCAGATGAAAGTCAACAAGGTCCACTTTGCCGCGCAGAGTAGATTCCCTTGTCCTTCAGGCACTGGATGGGGCTTTGAGAGTTTTGTGCCGGGCAGCGACATGGCGGCGAGACCTTGGGAAACAGAGACTTTGTATCCTTTCATCTTTGTATCCTCTGACTAGCGGAGTGCCTAGGGCGTATTAGCCCTTGATAAAGATTAGATGCTAAACGATGAGAGTAGTGCTCGAGGCGCATTGATCAGACTAAGAACGAGAGCGGAGGCAGAGAGCCATCGGAGTTATGTGGGAATAAAGTTAAAGGAGCCTGGAAGAGCATGCGGAGGAGTTGAAGCAGAACTCAACAAGCACTAAGGGACTGTAGCAGTCAGAATTCAAAGAGAAGCAAACCCAGTAGGAGATATATACATATATATAGTATGAAGTTTACTGCAAGGAATTGACTTATGCAATTGTAGGGGTGGGAGGGGCAAGCCTGAAATCCTTAGGGCAGATGGTCAGGCTGGAGCTCTTAGGTCCACAGGTGGAATTTCTTCTTCAGAGAAGCCTCTGCTCTTAAGGCAGTTTAGCTGATTGAATCAGGCCCACTCAGATTTTATAGAATCTTTCTTAAAGTCACCTGGTTAAGGATTTAAATCATATATATAAACACCTACAAAACAACAGCTAGATTAGTGTTTGATTGAATAACTGTGGGAGCGATAGCCTAGCCAAGTTGACACACTATAAAAAGACCATCCACCAGTGACCCTGTGAAGCAAGGAAATAATAGAAAAGGGTGAGGAAGGAGTCAGATGCAGTAAGTTCATCTACTCTTTTTGATGCTCTAGCATGCAGCTAGGAAGTGTTTAAAGCGCACTGGGGTAGCAACCTATTCTGCATGAGACTGATGGAGGTACTTTACAGTTGAATTTACTAATAAGCAGAAAAGCTTCTCCCTTAAGATTAAAATAACTTATTAATTTGTTATCCAAACTGGGACAATATTGAGAATAAAAAGGCGTTCTGTTAATAATTATGTCAGGAAAACTAGCAAAAACCAGGACAGTCCCAGGCAAAACAGAGCACATGGTCCGTCCCCTCACTCAGCCAGAGAAGCTTTGAGTCCTCCTTTGAACTCAACTCTTGAGGTTTCTTCAGTATATGTAGATGTACAGTGTCCCTCCTACCCACTTTTAATATTGCAGTGGGGAAAAGAAAATGCCATTAAACACAGAGTTTTGTTAAGTTTGTTAAAATTCACATGGAGCAATTTATTAATACTAAAAGATCATTTAAAAAGGAAGATTTTTGTTTTCCTTGAATGAACCAGTTTATGAGAGGATTATCTTAATAAACATTAATAGATACAAATTGTAAGCAATTAATGGTTCAACATACCATTCATGCCAAGTGATACAGTGATGTTACAGTAAAAGACCCCAGTGCATAACAATTAGGAGCTTGACTTTGGAGTAAGATTGCTTTTGATTCATGTCCCAGTTACTTTATTATTGATTATGTGAATTTGAACAAGTTGCTTATTCTCTCTTAGTCTCAGTTTCCCTACCTGTTAGATGAGGATAAAGATAAAGCTCATATCATGGGAGCATTTGAGGATTAAATAAAACAATCCATGTTAAAAATGCTTGGCACAGTGCCTGGCACATAATAAATTTTCTATAACCACATGTTGTTATTACTGTAATACAGCTATTCAGTCTTTGAACTGAAATATCAAATAAGATTTATTTCAGGCAACACAATAAAATGTTCTTATTTTTAGGACTATTTGCTAGGGTTTTATTCCTGTTTACTAGCATGTCCATTTCAATTATATAATACTCGTGGCAACACCATACTGTATCTGGAAATTTGCATATGACAAACCCCTCCTGGAGCAATACTAGGCATCATATTATCCACATCTTCAAAACCTTTTTCATAAATGTGATTCTTATCCATAAAGTGTAATTATTGAATACAGCTTTGTTTGTGAGATTTCTGCTGAGAGACAAACTAGCAAAAGCATAGGACTGTTCAACCTTACTAGAAATGATGGGGAATAAAAGAGCTTTCCCACTATGCTTTGTAGTTTATGAGACTATCTCCAGGTAATTCATTAGTTATAAAGTGACATGAAAATCAATTAATTTTAATGGTAGATAACAGATTATGGTATTTAATAGTTCATCTAATTTCATGAGGCAAAGTGAATTAGACAATGCAGTGTAAATCTAATAAAGAGTTGTGAGAGCTCATTTGACGGTCAAATGCAAATATGAATGTGTGTGTCAAGAATTGGAGAAAAAACTAAAGCATTCTATACAAACTCTATACGCTTTATGTACAGTTTTAAGTTAGAAGCCTTAAGAAATGTAAAACACTGTTCTGCTTTAGCTTGCTCTTAGAACTTATTTATTAAGCACTTACTATCTAATCTATGGTGTCTGCTAAAGAAAATAGCCCAGAAAGATACATGCATCTCTCTTATCATTTTTTTTCCTTTGTAATTATAAGTAGAATAACTTAGAAATGTTGATGGTAAAAAGTTCTTCATGAAAGGCTGTTTATGAATAATTGAAATGATGGAATACCAGGCTGTTGATGAGTTCTGTTCATCTGTGTGATATTAAAAATAGCTTATTTGCTCTAAAAACATTTTTTTATTGTTCTTAAATAAGTCCATTTAAACTCAGAAACAGAGCCAGTTCTTCATAAGATTTAGCACAGCTGAGACTTTCCTTGCCCCATGAAACTCAGTTTACAGCACAGTTTCCATTCCCCAGTAGAATAGAAAGTACAAAGGCAGCCTTGCTAGAAAGTTTCTTTTTAAAATGTTGCAAAATGATTTCTTTGAAATAGTTGTTGCTTTACAGTAAAGGAATAGGAGGTCACAGTTGCCTGGTTTCTGTTAATTCTCCTAGTTAATAAAGAGTTAAACAGTGAAGTGTGGACTTTTATTTTTATTTTTTTTAAAGGCATTTTGAAGGTGCTGGAGAGGGAAGGCCTAGTCCTAAGTGGTCATGTGGCTACCGCCATTCATCTTGGTAGTGACTATCTGTCAAAAGTGGCAAGAGTCCCTGTTAACAGCCCTGACCTGAGCAGTAATGAAGGGAGAGTGCACGGCAAAGTGTCCATTATCAGCAGGTCGGGAGCAGTAAATTGGAGCAGTTTGCTTCAATCTTGCTGCAAGTTGAAATGTAAGATAGGTGGGGATCAGCAAGAGGCAATTTTATCCTATGATCATTTTTGTCAGATCGCATCAAAGTGGCAACTTAGTTCGATGCATGATTTCAATTAACCAACTCTGGACGTAATGCTTCCACTGCCAGGGGAAGCTCTTTTCTGAGCCTGGGTTCCTCATTATTTCTTATTTCAACCCACCTGGGTACCCACAGGTGAAAGGAACTGTGAGGTTAGAGAAAGGAAGTGACATGTATGGATGACAGCCACTCCCCCAGACCTCGCCTTTGGGCAGCAAGCATCACGGTGTCTGGGTAGCTCTAAGTGCTACCTTGTGTATCTGCAAATTTCCTAACTCATAGATCTGTTTTTAATGACCTTCAACTATGGATTTTAAATATGTTGAACTTGCATGTTGTTTACCCTTTAACAAAAGAATTAGTCTTTTGCATGTCAGTTTTAGGGAGAGTCAGGTCACAAAGATCTGTACTTGTGCTAAGTCACATGAAGTTACTCATAAGCACTAAAAAGTGAATGTGAAGCTGAAGACTGAAGCTTTGTTAATTCTTAGACCTCTGAGAAGTATTTCCTAGATGGCCTAAGTGAATACTGGGTTCAATGATTGTACGGAACATATGCATATGTACATAAGGAAAGCCATGTCTGCTCTCAAGGAACCCACAGTTCAGGAGAAGTAATATTCACGGGTTCTGTGAGGTGAAGGGGGCTGTACAAGTGTGTATTCAAGAGATGAGCATCTGGGAACCATCTGGCATGGTACTGTAGAAAGAACAGTTTTTGAGAAAAAGAAAGGAAGGGGCTAGGAAGGAAGCATTAGGGATATTTGTGAACAGGTAGAAAAGTTATGACCAACCTAGACAGCATATTAAAAAGCATAGACATTACTTTGCCAACAAAGGTCCATCTAATCAAAGCTTTGGTTTTTCCAGTAGTCATGTATGGGTGTGCGAGTTGGACTATAAAGAAAGCTGAGTGCCAAAGAATTGATGCTTTTGAATTGTGGTGTTGGAGAATACTCTCTGGAGTCCCTTGGACTGCAAGGAGATCCAACCAGTCCATCCTAAAGGAAATCAGTCCTGAATATTCATTGGAAGGGTTGCTACTGAAGCTAAAACTCCAATACTTTGGCCACATCATGCAAAGAACTGATTCATTTGAAAAGACCTTGATGGTGGGAATGATTGAAGGTGGGAGAAGGGGAAGACAGAGGATGAGATGGTTGGATGACATCACCGACTCAATGGACATGAGTTTGACTAAGCTCCAGGAGTTGGTGATGGACAGAGAATCCTGGCGTGCTGCAGTCCATGGGGTCGCAGAGTCAGACACGACTGAGTGACTGAACTGAACTGAATGTGTTAGTTTTCTCAACTAAATCAAAACATCGAGGTGACTGGGGAATATTGGCCTGGAAAAGGATTTTAGATTAAGTCCATGAAGCATCTTAAATTTCAGAGTGAAAACTCACCAAAGGTTTATAAGTGGTGATATAATTATCTTTATGATTTTTAAGAAGGTGATTCCTAGGTGCAGGACAGATTGAAAGAGAAAGCGCTGTATGAGAAGGGGTTGTCTCTCTCTCTGTACAAGGATGGAGGTTCTTAGGGTAGTAGTGTCTTGCTGCTGTAGCCTCAAGTAGAACATAATGGGCGCCCATTACACATTTGTCAAATGAACAAATGAGTATGTCAGGACAGGAAACAGTTGCCATAGTCTGGGTGAGCAATATTAAGGGAGGCATTAGGGAGACAGCAGTGCAAAGAGAAAGGAGGGGAGGTGTATTGAAAAGATGTTGCAGAGCGGTAAGCAATGGGATTTATAAACCTGTGGAACAGGAAGAAAAGAGAAATCAAAACTGATATCAGTTTGGTTTTTTCTTTAGGTGTCATTACCAAAAATTTATTGCCAAGACACTTCCCCTGTTTTCTTCCAGGTGTTTTATGGTTTCCAGTGTTACATTTAAAGTATCCATTTGATTTAATTTTTATGAGTGGTGTAAGATAGAGATCTAGTTTTATTCTTCTACATGTGAATATTCAGTTTTCCTAGCCCTGTTTATTGAATAACTATTCATCTTTGTTGTATATTCCTGGCTATTTTGTCAAATATTTTAAGTCTTTGAATTAAAGGATATGCACAGGTGTAGACAGGTAGATAAATGTTGCTTATCAGTGGCACATGTACATTTAAAATATGTAAATAATTTGGAAAAATTCATAAGTGACAACCAAGATTGTTGAAGAAATACAAGATAGCTTTCATAAGAAAAGATTAAAGTAATTGAACCATTTAGTCATGAAAGATTAGAGCAGGAGGTACCGTACATGCTATCCCACTGAACCTTTTAACTAGTGAGGACTCTCACAATACCCTCTGTGCGTGATCATTCTGTCTTTGCTTAGACAATTTCAGAGACCAAGAAACCACTGGATTTTTAGACAGCCTGTTTAAGTTTTGGGCAGCTTTGTTATTACATCTTTATCATATGTCAAGATATGCCTTCTTATGATTTATTTCCGTTGCTCACAGCCTACTCTTTGGAGCAGTGCCCACAGACACAATATTCCTTCACATGACAGCACTTCAGGCCAACTGAAGTCCCATTTCTTGTGAGGAATGCATTCCTGAGGACCTTGCATATTCAAAATTCATGAAAACTGAGTCTAATTCTGAAAAGGTTGGTAGGTAGTCTAGTTTTCTGGCTAAAATGGTGCTTCTGTGTGGCAATAAGAGAAGTACAATTCACTATTTGAACTTGTATAATTCCTGATTAATTTTTAATTGAGGAGAATTGCCTTTGGAGATTAAGGAGAGCTATTTCAAATTCCCTTAGAAAGGCAGAGAACTGTATTTGAAGAAAACGGTCATTTCTCCAAGGCTTTTCTTTCCAAACTCCCTCAGCATATGGAAACAGCAATATATTAGTCTACTAAAACAATCCATGACGCCTGGAGGCAGTTTAAGAACAGGTAAATTAACTCTCTTGAGGGATCAAGAATTTGCATATTCCGAGGCTGAGAAGTAAACCAGATGACCCACTGAAGTTCTTCAGCATGAATGGCATTCTGATTTTTGTTCTTCAATCCCAGGTTTCTTAAATGTAACGGTGTTTCCACACAACTATTTCCAATGGTAGGTATAAGGCATATCCAACAAAATATAAACTTAAAATACAGATTGGCAAAAGAGAATACCATTGTTTTTTTTCAGTATATTTATGTGTATGCATAATATGTAATATCCAATATTCAGAAGTCATTTATTTGCTTTAAGTCTTCAACTTGGCATGAACCTGTGTTTGAAAACCACTACCTGTGTTTGAAAATACAATTTTTATTTACATATTGTTATATATCACCATAGAACTCATGGATTTTTTGCATGTGTAGCATTCAGTTTTCTTTCTCATGTGGCACTTAAGCATACAGAGAAATTTCAGAAACAAAAAGAAAACAAAACACTTTGTATAACACTTCATATAAAAGTTTCCAGCATTTTGCTTTTAAGAAATAAAGCTGTTAAAGTCAACTAACTGAAGCCCTGAGTGGCTGCCACTCACAACTGAAGCCCTAACCCCATCATTTTTTGCTGTTTTGTTCTTTTCAAACAAGTAGCAGTCATTGAAGTTCAAAAGAACACTTTTCCCCTTTGAAAACTTTTTTTGTCTTTGTACACACTGAAAATTCTCAGCAATAGACAGGTTTATGTTTAGACAGACTGAATTGTCTGAAAAATTGTGATGCCGCAACTGGGCTGAGAGAGAAGTGAAATGTTTCTTTATGTCTGAACCTCTCTAACAGGAAGACAAGAAAAAAGTTGAAATTGTTCTCCAAATATGAAAGCTATCTGTCAAAATATTACATTGTTGAAATGATTATTATTTAAATTTATCAACCCAATAGCATCTGCAAAATGAGAGGAAGAGGGTTAAGAAGAAATGTTCTTAAGATCTGGAGCTGATGTTTCCTTAGCTCTCAAGAGTTGCTCCCCAGATGTTAAATAGCAGGTTCTTATTTTCGAAGTCTATACAAATAATTAGTAAGCTGTGGAAAAGATTGGGACAACTCCTGTCTTCCTCACTAATTTAGTTAGCCTTGATCTGGACTCTTATCTGTACTACCCAACCAAGTACAAAACTGAGAAAATAGAGTCCTTTGGAAAAAGAAAGCTTGAAAACACAAGGTGGTTGAGAGAGATCATAAGACTATGAGAATAACCGGTGGTGTGGAGTCTCTGGGCTTTCCAGGTGGCTCAGTGGTAAAGAATCTGCCTGCCAGGCAGGAGACACAGGAGATGTGCGTTCTATCCCTGGGTCAGAAAGATCCCCTGGAGATGGAAATGGTAACCCACTCATGTATTCTTGCCTGGGAAATCCCATGGACAGAGGAGCCTTGTGGGCTACAGTCTATGGGGCCAGTCATACACAACTGAGCTACTAAGTACATAACTCTACTGTGAGATCTCTGAGAAAAGAGAAGGAAGGAGAACCAGAGCTCATCTGAACTCACTGGTCTTTGAAAAGAGGAGGGAAAATGAGGTTGGAATCAGAGGTGGGTTTTACAGATGAGAAGATGAAGGAATTCCCTTCTGGTGATTTCTGTTTTTGAAAAACAGAAATTTAACACCCAAAGACTTTTATGTTAACCAAATTCATAGGCTGAGGACAAACTGCCCTCCTTTAACACACATACACACACAAAATCAACATAGTCAAGGTCATAAAAAAAGAAGATAGAGGGAGAAATGTCTGGTTTATTTCATGAGGAACCAAATATTTATAACAGCAGCAATAATAGGAGTAACTGTTGTCAACTACAAATTGGCACTTACCATGGGCACTTGGTATATACCTCTACAAGGATTAAAGCATGTGCTGCTGCAGCTGCTGGCCTTCAGTACCCCCTAAAATGAGTTCAAGGTAGAGAGCAGAAATGAGGCATTCTGTGTTGTGGGGAGGGGTAAGGGGACTGGCAGAACACGTCTTCATGTAGATATTTTCAGGAGCCAATTTTATGAGCCCAATTCTTGTATCTCCCTATATCTGGAGGAGGGAATGGCAACCCAGTCCAGTATTCTTGCCTGGAGAATCCCATGGACAGAGGAGCTTGGTGGGCTACAGTCCATGGGGTTGCAGAGCAGACACAACTGAGCAACTAACACTATGTCTAGAAAAGCACTAACATCTTTCATGGTGAAGACTGTTCCTTGTGACTAGCAATAAGCTTCATGAGACTAGTAGAAACCTGGAAAAATATGGGCTTGATTGCATGTATCCCCCCTTCACCAAAATCACATATATGCTGACCTTTACCCCCTGCCTCTTTGGAGCAGTTTCTCAGAGCTACTTGAGGTACTGTCTCCTGGACTGGTCCGCATTTTGCCTCAAATAAAACTTAACTCGCAGTTCTCACATTATGCATTTTTTTAAGTTGACCCTATTGATGGTATCAGGACTGAATTTGATTCCGTAAAGTCCATTCTAAAGACTCAAGACAGTTTTTGCCCCAAATTAGTTGCAGACAAGGCTTTAAAAAAATCTACCATAGGAGGGCTTCCCTGGTGGTCCAGTGGTTAAGAATCCATCTTGCAAAACGAGGGACACCAGTTCAATCCCCTGGTCTGAGAAAATCCCACATGCCTCGGAGCAACTGAGCATGGTGCTCTGGAGCCCCCAGGCTACAACTACTGGAACCCATATGCCACAGAACCTGCGCTCCTCAGCAAGAGAAGCCACTAAAATGAGAAGCCTGCACACCTTAACGAAGAGTAGTCCCCACTCACCACAACTAGCAAAAGCCTGCGTGCAGCAATGAAGACCCAGTGCAACCAAAAAGAAAAATTAAAAAATGTCAGCCAAAGGAATCAGGTTGATTATTTAGTGCCTGTCCTGAGATAGGACTGGAAGGGGATGAGCTATGTAGCTAATGTGGAAAGTAAAACTTTTAACTTCAGTTTCCTTTGCATTCTTTGTAATGATGTATAAATCAGAACCAGCTGAATTAAGCAGGCAATGCACAGCACTTGAATACAGTGATTAATGGTACCTACACAGTAATTTATGGGAAAATGCTATTAAGCTCAGATATTATCATGACCGTTTTTCCTACATAGTATAGTTCAATACATGTGTACAATATCACCTTAAAAAAACAAATTTGCATTACTTATTTTTCTCCACATTATCAACCTTAGTGGATAGACTCTTGACCATCTCTGTTAAGAGACATGCTTCATCTCAGTTGTGCATATCTGATGATATTTCTTACATTATCAAAATGTTTAACAGTCTTATGATGGAAAGGGAAAAAGGATTTAAGGTGTTTAAAATAAATTCAAATACTTTTTATAAAGCTTCATTCTTTTATTTGCCCAATTCAAAATTCAAAGACTATGTATATATGTGAGTATATGCATTTTGAGGTAAAAAAATTACCAATGAAAGTATAGAATTAAAAATAACTGAAAATAGTTTATACACTGCTGCCTGTTTCTATACCAATTTTTAAAATCCTTTACTAGTTTTTCATATTTGCTTTATGCCCTTTAAAGGACTCAAATTCATAATATATAAAGAAGTTTATGTGATATATAGAGCAGAGCCATAAACCATATTTTATGCATAACAGTGATTAAATGCACGGTTGATATATTTCACAAAGATGGAAACCATGTCAAAAGGCTTACATTTTGATAACTTTCCTTTTGGGGGGCATTTCTAAATTATTTAAGTTGAAGAACAAAATGACTTGTTTGTGAATTTGCATGATCTTCTTAATCATCTTTAGGTAATGCTGATATGGCAAAGACACTAAATTACAGGCATCAGTGGGAATCTGCTGGGTAAAAAAGCACAGACTCGTTTTGTATATGAGTCCATGAGGAATATTCTGTTCAAGGAGTGGAGACATAAGAAAATTACCCAACTCATGAACCACACATTAAGAGCGTAGTCAGCTGTTGTAAATGCGTATCCAACAACAAACCATTATGTATCTTTGGCTTAATTTTATGTGCTTATTATACACCTGTACTGCAGAGTAGAGGCTGCTATTTGCATTACTTGTGGTTTTCTCTATCAAAACAGCATTAGCATTACGAAGCTTATCAAGCTTATGTGTGATTTCTCTGACTTGAGTGTATAAGTCCCTTTATTTTGTGCACAACCCAAACAAGATGAGGGGAACAAATGAAAAAACATTTTAATCATGTTTGTAAAGAATTTAAATGTAGGGAATTCATAGATGTGGAAGAGCATTAGCAAAATCACTAAGCTTTTGTAAACCAACTCGATGCTTTGGAAGAGAGTTAAAAAGTTAAATAAATTCAGCATTTAATTTTTTCTCTAGAGTTCCATCATCCTAAAGGGTGTTAATTATTGTGATGTTGATATTATTTACAAAATAGAGATAAATGTTAAACTAACAAATAATTTATGATTTAGAGTTTTTACAACTCATGGTAAATAAACAATCTAGGCAAAATTATTCTGTATATTTAAGAGCATTTACTAATACATGGAAGTATTAAAACATTATGTAAAAAGTATATTTTAAAAGCAAAAATATATATGTATTAAAAACAGTCTCAAAAATAACTCTGAAGAGAATTGTATGGAGCATTTCATTTTTATACATCATTGAAACCTATTTTTACAAATTAGATTTCCCCTAAGGTTTTGATATATACTTGTTTTAAAAGCATCTCAGAGTCACTAATTAATCTTTTAACTTCACCACTGGCTATACTTAATCTTCCCATGCCTTTCCTTTACTTCTGTTTTGCATCCTTTCCAAAGGAGAAAAGTGAGGTTACACTAAAGGAGATGACACATATTCTGATGAACACAATCCTATTATCATGACAAAAACACCACCATTTCAGAGGGATAAACAACAAATGGTGCCCAATGCCCAGAGAAAATTAAAATTCTGTTTGAAATTCCCACAGGGTCTAGTACCAATCCCTCAGTTGAAGTTTGATAATTTCTCAGGAAGGCAAAGCTTAGGAAAAGAAGGGGTTTCAAACCTATTTGAAAGTAAGGGGTTCCATGAAAAATATGGTAGTAATAGCAAAAGGAGAAGGGCTCCATATTAATTGATTTATAGTAGACCCAAAGGAGCAGATGGTAGTTTGGAAAAAATATGCCTTGTAATTTTAGTAGCTACCTCTTAATACAGAATATGAATTGTATTTCCTAAAAACCACAGAAAATCTGCAAGTAAATCTCTAGAAATTCCAGCAAGTTTCTAGAATCATAACTCCAGTAATTTTTATCTTAAAGATTAGGGTCAGATGTAAAGATAGCAAAATTTTCCCAGCTCTGCTGAGAGATCATATATTTATTAAATGTTCTATTACCCCTTCATTCACAAAAACCAGAGACACTAAAATAAATATGGTCAGTGTTTTATATTACAGTGTGTGCTCAGTCATGTACAACTCTTTGCGACCCCATGGACTGTAGCCCTCTAGGCTCCTCTGTCCATGGGATTTCCCAGGCAAGAATATTGCAGTGGGTTGCCATTTCCTTCTTCAGGGTATCTTCCTGACCCAGGGATCCAACCTGTGTCTCCTGCACTGGCAGGCAGATTCTTTACCCCTGAGCCACCTGGGGTTCCCAGCTAGCCTTTATTATTAATTACTTAGTCACCCAGTCATGTCCGATGCTTTTCGACCCCGTGGATTGTAGCCCACGAGGGCTTCTCAGTCCATGGGATTCTCTAGGCAAGAACACTGGAGTGGGTTGCCATTTCCTCTCTATTATTATTAATTAAACTTTATTAATATTTATGTAGAGATGATTTTTCAAATCATTTACTTTAAAAATACTAATTTTTGTCCAATAATCACAGCAATGTTTTCTCAGGAATTGCTTTTATGGTAAAACTGTCTGAGGTGACTAGAACAATGATGTAATCTTTTTTTTTTAGAATTTAGATTATCTCCACAATGTCTATTACATATTTTTGCAACTCAGCAAATTATTTCATTTCTCTCTCCCTAGTATGGAAATTTAATCTAGGTATTTATTTCATTTTCAGTAACCTGTTTGGAGAAAGACTAACTACCGTTCAGTATACAGTATTACATTATGCATTCAAAACTGATACTATAAATTATATAATCTAACAAAAAAATTATTAATGGTTTGCGTGGGGGGAGCCACCATGAAACCTCACCTGCCAGCAATGGAAGTAATTTTCTCTATACCCATCAGGAAAGGGAAGGAACCCAGAGTGCCTGTGTTTAAACAGGTCCATGGTATGCATTCTCTTTCACACACATCGCTGTTTGTAAAGACAACAGTAAGGCCCCAAAGCAAACTTCAAGTCTAACCGTAGGCCACCTTTAAACATCAGTAAACAGATACTTTAATAAAAATACAGCTCTTCAGTACTTTTGTGTTCAGGTCCATTTTAATAAGCAATTCATGACCACAAAAGAAGGATAGGATTGTCATTTTACTGAACTGTGTAGATGACAGAATTTACCAGCTGTTTTTCTCTGCTATTCTTCTCTGCTACTGCAGTGCTCTCCCCACAAATTGTATCATGATTAAAAGCAGTGAATGTAGATTCTAAAGCTTTTTAAGCCACTTTAATATCACCTGAATTAGGGAAGGAATCCTGTAATCCCTCAGGTGAATCCTTCTGAAATTCTGTGTTGAAGAAAATGGATGCCTCCACTAGACACAAGAGTACAATAATGGAGAATCCTGGCCAAAAGCAGGATTCAGAGGCATCCTAGGTCAACATGGAAGTCCCAGAGGAAGGTGGGAACCTTGGATTTGGGCCATCCATCCATGTTGGGCACTTGTTTGTGTGATTTTTACCCCCTGCAGCACTATTCAGCTCTAGGTTGAAAGAGCTGATTAGGTTTCTTCAAAAATAGTAGAAAAGAATAAACTGCTGCAGTGGGCCTGGAGTCTAGGATAAGTGAAAGAGTGCAGGGTTTGTGATAGACTTACAGGCTGGAGGCTGGAGAGGCAAAGCCTTTTAGGAAATCCACTGAGAGAACACGGGTCCTCCCTCCATTTATATCAGGTCCCCTAATAATGACAGTTGTCATAATCTAGCATTTCATGTCAAACAGTGTGAATCGTGGGGTAAATGTAGTACAATTCACAGAACTCTGTTTTACAGAAAGTCTTCAATTTCTAAAAATATTTTACATAAAAATTATAGGAGAATTCATCATGAGATATTCAGTATGATTAAGACAAATCTGAATGTAATTTAATATAAAATAATAGGCTGAGCACCAAAGAACTGATGCTTTCGAACTATGACACTGGAGAAGACTTGAGAGTCTCGTGGACAGCAAGGAGATCAAACCAGTCCCTCCTAAAGGAAAACAACCCTGAGTATTCATTGGAAGGACTGATGCTGAAGCTGCAATACTTGGGCCACCTGATGTGAAGAGCTGACTCATTAGAAAAGACCCTGATGCTGGGAAAGATTGAAGGCAAGAAGAGAAGGGGATGACAGAGGATGAGATAGTTGGATGGCATCACCAACTCAATGGAAATGAGTTTGAGCAAACTCTGGGAGATTGTGATGGACAGGGAAGCCTGGCTAGCTGCAGTCCATGGGGGTCGCAAAGAGTCAGACATGACTGAGCGACTGAACAATAACAACAGTTCTCTAATATAATTTCTTGGATTTGTGCTCACAACAATTATTCTATGTCCTAGTCTCAGAAAAAAAGATTTTATATTAGAGCATCCTGCCTAAAATGAAGCTGAACTTTGTCATACCCTGTTTTCCAAATAGACTGTCTCAATTCTATCAGGGGCTTCCCTGTGGCTCTGATGGTAAAGAATATTCCTGCAATGCAAGGGACATGGATTTGACTCCTAGGTCAGGAAAGTCCCTTGGAGAAGAGAATGGCTACCCACTCCAGTATTATTGCCTGGAGAATTCCATTGACAGGGGAGCCTAATGGGCTACAGTCCATGGGGTCACAAAGAGTTGGACAGGACTGAGCAACTAACACTTTTTTTCACTTTCAATTCTATTAAAATAGTAGAGTGATTGATTTGTTTTGATTTATTTTTATTTATTTCTTATATGAAGGATGAAATCTCCCTCACTATGGGATACTTTTGAGTTTTTCATCCTTAAATTAATATGTAAATACTTCCTCAAATTGATACATAAAGATGTTCTTAGGACTCAGGAATCTGCTCTCTCCTCTTCTATTTTACAAATTTAGTTTGATGCTATCATACAGTCTTCCCACAATATGCTAAAGGAAAGTATTTGTTTTGTTTTGTTCTGAGAATTTAGTATTTTTGGTACAAAGCAGAGAATTTCAAGTAGGATCCTTGTATCATTAATGAAAAGAAAACTGCTTTGCAATTTTAGCTTTCACATAATGCTGCTAGTTATGAATTACATGAATTATTATATGCTGAGTTTCATAATATGCATTGTCATTGGGTAGATTGTGCCCCCCCGAAAAGATATGTTTAAGTGCTAATTCCAGATATTCCTGAATCCAACCTTACTTATTAAATATGGCCTTTTAGCAATGTGTTCTTGGATGAAATCATAGTGGATTGAGATGGGCCCTAGATCCAACAACTGATGTCTTTTTTTTTTAAGGAATCTTTTAAAATTGAAGTATAGTTGATTTACTTAATTTCTTGCATACAGTAAAATGATTGAGTTATATATGCTTTTTTTATATTCTCCTTGTGATTTATCAAAGGATATTGAATAATAGTTAGTTCCCTGTGCTGTATAGTAGGACCTTCTATATATTAGCTTGCGTCTGCTAACCCCAAAGTCCCACTTTGTACCCCCTGACACACACATCCTCTTTCCCATGGCAACTATTAAGTCTGACCTCCATGTCGGTGAGTGTTTCTGTTTTGTAGATAAGTTCATTTGTGTAATAGTTAGATTCCATATAAAAGTGATATCATAGGATATTTGCCTTTCTCTGTCTTACCTCACTTAGTATCATCATCTCTAGGTCCATTCATGTTGCTGCAGATAGCATTATTTCATTCTTTTTATGGCTGAGTAATATTCCATTGTATATATCTACCACATCTTCTTTATCCATTCATCTGTCAATGGACATTTAGGTTGTTTCCATGTCTTGGGCTTCCCAGGTGGTGCTAGTAGTAAAGAACCTGCCTGCCAATGCAGGAGATTTAGGAGATGTGGTTTTGATCCCTGGGTCAGGAAGATCCCCTGGAGAATCCCCTGGAGAAGAAAATGGCAACCTACTTATTCTTGCCTGGAAAATCCCATGAACAGTGGGGCCTGGCAACCTACAGTCCATAGGGTTGTAAAGAGTCAGACATGACTGAAGTGACTTAGCATGCATGTCTTGGCTATTGTGAGTAGTGCTGCTGTGAACATCGGGGTGCATATATCTTTTTGAATTAGGATTTTTGCCTGGATATATGCCCAGGAGTGGGATTGCTGGATCATATGGCAACTCTATTTTTAGCTTTTTGAGGAACCTCCATACTGTTCTTCACACTGGCTGCACCAACTTACGTTTCCACCAACAGTGTAGGAAAGTTCCCTTTTCTCCATACCCTCTCCACCCTTTGTTGTTCATCAACTGGTGTCTTAATTTATAAAAGAAAGGAGAGGGAGGTTTAGATTCAGAGACTTGAGGATATACACAGGCAAGAAGGCCATGTGGCAACTGAGGCAGAGATAGGAACGATGCAGCTACAAGCTAAGGAACACCGAGGAGTGCTGGCCACCACCATAAGTTAGGACAAAGGCATGGACCAGATTCTCCCCTCAGAGTTTCCAGAAGGAACCAATTTTGTTGACACATTGATTGTTGCACTTCTGGCCTCATAAATTGTAAAAGAATAATTTTTTAAAGCCACCTAGTATATTGATAATATGCTATGGAAGTCCCAGGATATAAATACTTGCAGTAAATATAAAATCTGTAAAACCATACTTTAGATTGTTTTCTGGTGTAAAAAAAAGTCAACATAAGCCAAGACTTACACCACTAGAAACAGGTGGAAGACTGTGGGGTGGATATCTGGTGACTTCTTTTTTTTTTAATGTGGACCACTTTTTCAAAAGTCTTTCATTGGATTTGTTTTTTTCTTAATGTATATATTTTATTGAAGTATAGTTGACTTATGATGTTTCAGATGCACAGAACAATGATTCAGTTATACACATATATTATTTTTGAAATTATTTTCCATTATAAGTTAATTCAAGATATTGACTATGGTTCCCTGTGCTATACAGTAAATCTTTGTTGCATATCTCTTTTTAAAAAATTAGAAATCTAGCATTCTTTTCATACTAAGTCAAACAAGTAGAATCAAAATGTCATAAATTTTTTAGTTAGGCAAAAATTCACACTTTATAAAATACATATATTATACACATTATTTACATATATGTATTAAAAGCTTTTCTCCTAAAGTTGATAAAAGCTTGAGAAAGAGCATTAAAACAAAGAAGAAATGGAGAAATTGGAAAACAGACTAAATGAAATTGGAGCCCTGAATATGAAATAGAGAAAGTAAAACAAACTAGATAAAAATAAAAGATCCTCATATAGTCCAGTTGTTTTTAAACATGGCTGCTCATTACAAACATATCTGGAGCTCTGGAGGAAAAACAGAAATACCTGGGCATTTGTATTTTTCCAAAAATTTCAAGATAATGTTGATATGCATCTAGATTTTAAAAGGTGGAAAATTCTTAAAGAGATGAGAATACCAGACCACCTGACTTGCCTCCTGAGAAATCTGTATGCAGGTCAAGAAGCAACAGTTAGAATTAGACATGGAACAACAGACTGATTCCAAATCAGGAAAGGAGTACATCAAGGCTGTATATTGTCACCCTGCTTATTTAACTTATAAGCATGATGTATGCAGAGTACATCATGCGAAATGCTGGGCTAGATGAAGCACAAGCTGGAATCAAGATTGCCTGGAGAAATATCAATAACCCCAGATACGCAGATGACAGCACCCTTTTTACAGAAAGCAAAGAAGAACTAAAGAGCCTCTTGATGAAAGTGAAAGAGAGTGAAAAAGTTGGCTTAAAACTCAACATTCAGAAAATTAAAATCATGGCATCTGGTCCCATCACTTCATGGCAAATAGATGGGGAAACAATGGAAACTGTGAAAGACTTTATTTTGGGGGGTTCCAAAATTACTGCGGATGGTGACTGCAGCCATGAAATTAAAAGACGCTTGCTCCTTGGAAGAAAAGCTATGACCAACCTAGACAGCATACTAAAAAGACGAGACATTACTTTACTGACAAAGTCTGTCTAGTCAAAGCTATGGTTTTTCCAGTAGTCATGTATGGATGAGAGAATTGGACTATAAAGAAAGCTGAGCGCTGAAAAATTGATGCTTTTGAACTGTGGTGTTGGAGGAGACTCTTGAGAGCCCCTTGGACTGCAAGGAGATCAAAACCAGTCAATCTTAAAGGAAATCAGTCTTGAAAATTCACTGGAAGGACTGATGCTGAAGCTGAAACTCCAGTACTTTGGCCACCTGATGCAAAGAACTGACTCATTGGAAAAGACCCTGATGCTGGGAAAGATTGAAGACATGAGGAGAAGGGGACGACAGAGGATGAGATGTTTGGATGACATCACCAACACGATGAACATGAGTTTCAGTAGGCTCCGGGAGTTGGTGATAAACTGGACAGTCTGGCGTGCTGCAGTCCATGTGGTCACAGAGTTGGACAAGACTGAGCGACTGAACTGAACAGGTTTTTCTATTAAATGGTAATTTTGGTGATATAGCATTCTATTATTTTTTGCTTGACCAATCATGCTACAGTGGTATTAAGTGAGTGATAATTACCTAATCACAACAGTAAAAAATGTTTATCAGTTTTCACAATCAATAGCCAGACAAAAAATAAAAGATAAATACAGTTGCAAGCCATTATGGGAACATGATTAATCTAACAGTATAAAATGGTAGGTGAAAGTGACAGTTGCTCAGTCGTATCCAACTCTTTGAAACCCCATAGACTATATATAGTCCATGGAATTCTCCAGGCCAGAATACTGGAGTGGGTACCCTCCAGTATTCCCTTCTCCAGGAAGGGAATCCTGGAGAATTCCCTTCTCCAGGAAATCTTCTCCTGGTTCCCTTCTCCAGGAGATCTTCCCAACCCAGGGATCGAACCCAGGTCTCCCACATTGCAGGCGGATTCTTTACAAGCCCAACAGTATAATATGCTGCTGCTGCTGCTGCTAAGTCGCGTCAGTCGTGTCTGACTCCGTGTGACCCCATAGACAGCAGCCCACCAGGCTCCTCCGTCCCTGGGATTCTCCAGGCAAGAATACTGGAGTGGGTTGCCATTTCCTCCTCCAGTGCTTGAAAGTGAAAAGTGAAAGTGAAGTCGCTTAGTCGTGTCTGACTCTTCTTGACACCATGGGCTGCAGCCCGCCAGGATCCTCTGTCCATGGGGTTTCCCAGGCAAGAGTACTGGAGTGGGGTGCCATTGCCTTCTCCACAATATAATATAATTACATACAATTTGGCTGGTCAAGCAGAATGATGTGGTAAGTGGAAGTGCATACATGCATATGTTTTCATCTATCCAGCCCTTCTGTGTCTTTTAGTTGGTGCATTTGATCCTATTACCGTTTTCTTAATTGTTTTGGGTTTATTTTCTGTAAGACTTTTCCTTTTCTTGTGTTTCTTGCCTAGAGAAGTTCCTTTAGCATTTGTTGTAAAGCTGGTTTGGTGGTGCTGAATTCTTTTAACTTTTGCTTGTCTGGAAAGCTTTATGATTTCTCCATCAAATCTGAAAGAGAATCTTTCTGGATAGTTTTGGTTGTAGGTTCTTCCCTTTCATCACTTTAAATATATGGTGCCATTTCTCTGTCTTTAATTTTTGCAGTTTGATTGCTCTGTGTCTCGGTGTGTTCCTTCTTGGGTTTATCCTGCCTGGGACTCTCTGTGCTTCCAGGACTTGGTTAACTATTGCCTTTCTTAGGGAAGTTTTCAGCTATTATCTTTTCAAATATTTTCTCAGGTCCTTTCTTTCTCGCTTCTCCTTCTGGGACCCCTATAATGTGAATGTTGGTCCTTTTAATGTCGTCCCAGAGGTCTCTTAGACTGTCTTCATATCTTTTCGTTCTTTTTTCTATATTCTGTTCTGCAGCAGTGATGTCCACCATTCTGTCCTCCAGGTCATTTATCCATTCTGCCTCAGTTATTCTGCTATGGATTCCTTCTAGTGTATTATTCATCTCTATTAGTTTCTTCTTTAGTTCTTGTAGGTCTTTGATAAACATTTCTTGCATCTTATCCATTGTTTACCCAAGATCATACATCATCTTTACTATCATTATTCTAAATTATTTTTCTGGAAGGTTACCTATCTCCACTTCATTTAGTTGTTTTTCTGGGACTTTTTCTTGTCCTTTCATCTGGGACATAACTTTCTGCATTTTCATGCTGATTAACTTTCTTTAATGTGGTTTTTGTTTTAGCCACTGTGGGACTGTGGTTCCTCTTGCTTCTTCTGTCTACCCTCTGATGGAGGAGGCTAAGAGGCTTGTGTAAGCTTCCTAATGGGAGAGACTGGGAGTGGGAAAAGCTACGTCTTGCTCTGGTGGACAGGGTCTTGCTTAGTAAAGCTTTAATCCAATTATCTGATGATGAGTGGGGTTGCGCTCCCTCCCTGGTGGTTGTTTGGACTGAGGCTACCCAGCCCTGGAGTGTATGGGCTCTATGGTAGGGTTAATAGTGACTTCCAAGAGGGTTACCAAGGGAGACCTTCTCAGACTGCTGCTGCCAGTGCCCTAGTCCCTGTGGTGAACCCCTGCCAACCCACACCTCCACAGGAGACCCTCCAACACTAGTGCGTTGTTTTGGTTCAGTCTCCTGTGTGGGTCACTGCTCCTTTCCTCTGGGTCTTGGTGCATGCAAGATTTTGTTTGTGTGCCTCCATGACTAGAGTTTCTGTTTCCCTCGGTCCTGTGGAAATCCTATAATCAAATCCTGCTAGCCTTCAAGGGCAGATTCCCTGGGGATTCCCAGTCCCTTTTTCAGATCCCCAGGCTGGCAAGCCTGACGTGGAGTTCAGAACCTTCACAACAATGGGAGAACTTCTTTGGTATTATTGTTCTCTAGTTTGTGGGTCACCCACCCGGTACGTATGATATTTGATTTTTGTCATGACTGCACCCCTCCTATTGTCTCACTGCAGCTTCTTCTTTGTCTTTGGACGTGCAGTATCTTTTTTTGGTGGATTCCAACATCCTCCTGTCAATGGTTGTTCAACAGCTAGTTGCAATTTTGGTGCTCTCACAAGAGGAAATGAGCACGTGTCCTTCTACTCTGCCATCTTGAACCAGAAGCCCTTTTATTGAATTTGTTACAGTTTTGCCTCTGTATTTTTTTTTTTTTGGTTTTTTGGCCTCAAGATATGTGAGATCCTAGCTCCCCAACCAGGAGTTTAACCCACATACCCTGCATTGGAAAGCAAAGTCTCAACCACTGAACCACCGTGGAAGTACCTCTGGTTGACTTCTCTTTGATATCTAAAGATATTAGCTTACTTTTCCTCATAATATACTTTCATCCTCATCTTTAGAAATTTTAAAGGCATATGTGTGTACACACACACAGAGAAATATATATATATATATATCACTGTATAAATACCGAAATGATAATATTAATAGAATTGGGAGTTTTCAGTTTTTTTCTTTTTGGTTGTAGAGATTTCCTACTGCTTCTACAGTGAATATGAATTGCTTATATAATAAAATAGAAATTAATAGAGACTTTACCTGGTCCATGGCATGAAGTTTGCATTTTTGTAGGTCAAATATGTCTGACTTTACTGTTGTGCCAGGGGAAATAAGGTAATGAATTCCAGTCTCCTTGCCTTGGAGAATTTACACACACACACACCCCCCTCATACCCACAAATCCAACTAATAGAAGAGTGTTAGCTTTTTCAACAATGAGATATAAAGGAGACATCATGGATGTATCTGACACTTAACCAATTTAGATTCCTTTTCCACAACTTTCACTTTGAAGTGTGTCTTTTGATTCTCTATTTAGAGAAATCTGCCATGTTTGCTGATCAGAGAATGTCTAACCAAGGCTGCCCTATCCCTACAACTCCTGAAGTCTATTCAGTCACAACAGTTAAGTAAGATGTGAAAATGCAATATGCAGCCCATGGAGTCATATGTGACAGTCCTCAGAAATACCCTGTTTTCTAGAAACACTCTGCATTGTATGAAAGTCTTGAGCATTAAAAAAAAAAATTAAGAATATCCTGTTTTACAGCACTACCAATTTTTTAAAACCTGATATTTCTAGGCCTACCAATAATCTAAGGACAAACAATATCTTTAAAGTGGCCTACAATGCCCTATGAGGTCCAGACCTGCCTCACCAACCTCATTCCCACCATGTTCCCTTACTCTCTGCAGCTCAGGCCTCTTTAATCCCTTGGATATGCCCCGATTTTTCCTGCCACAAGGCATTTGCAAATACTTTTCCCTCTGCCTGGAATTCTATTCCCCTGACCTCTTTACCTAAATCATCCAGTTCATCTCTGTCTTTGTTTTTTTACAGTACACTTTCCTTCCCCACAGACCATGTCTACCAACCCAGCTTCTGTTCTCACAACACAATTAACCTTTCCTTCCTGTCACTAAAGATGGAATTTTACATTAGTATGATGATTTTATTAATGCCTATTTCATCTTCTAGAATGTTCTATGAGGACAGAGATGAAACTGAATTTATTTCTTATCACAGAAGCTCCTGCACTTTGACAGTGCCTGGCACAAGTTACAGTTAAGCTCTAAATAATTAAATTAAAGAAATATAAAGATGAATAGAGATACAAACATTAGAACCTTCTCCTGTAAGTCCATGAGACATAAAACTGTACACCTAGCTAGACACAGATTGGAAGAACTTTGAAAGCAGCGGAGTTCAGTGACCATTCACAAATTGATGCTTAATCATGGTGAGCACTTTGCTTCTTTTTGAGGCATACTACTAGCTATTCTTATTCATGAGTCCAGTACACAGCATGACATTTCTACCATTTCTTAACACATACATAGTGTCTTACATTTGTATTATTCAATGGAGTTACATTTGGGGAATGTTCATGATAAAAAGATGAATTCCCACATCCCTAAGTTATGCATTTTTGTTGTTGTTCAGTTGCTCAGTTGTGTCCAACTCTTTCCGACCCCATGGACTGCAGCACGCCAGGCTTCCCTGTCCTTCACTATCTCCCAGAGCCTGCTCAAACTCATGTCCATTGAGTTGGTGATGCCATTCAACCATCTCGTTCTCTGTTATCCCCTTCTCCTCCCACCTTCAATCTTTCCCATCATCAGGGTCTTTTCTAATGAGTCAGCTCTTCGCATCAGGTGGCCAAAGTATTAGAGCTTCAGCTTCAGCATCAGTCCTTCCAGTGAATTTTCAGGACTGATTTCCTTTAGGATTGACTGGTTTTGATCTCCTTGCAGTCCAAAGGACTCTCAAAAGTCTTATCCAACACTGTAGTTCAAAAGCATCAATTCTTCGGCAGTCAGCCTTCTTTATTGCCCAACTCACATCCATGAATGACTACTGGTAAAACCATAGCTTTGACTATATGGATCTCTGTTGGCAAAGTAACATCTCTGCTATTTAATATGCTGTCTCAGTTTGTATTGCTTTTCTTCCAAGGAGCAAGCGTCTTTTAATTTCAAGGCTGCAGTCACCATCTGCGATGATTTGGGAGCCCAAGTAAAGAAAAATCTCTATCTCCATTGTTTTCCATTTATTTGCCACGACCTGCAGCCAAGCTCTTGCTGTCACTGCTGGATAATCATTACAAAGGAGAGGAAAATTTTCCCAACTCTTTTTGTCCAACTTAGGACAGGAATAAAGACCATGTTAACGGACAAACACTATGTTCTCATGTCTCACTTTAAACATCAATGGACGAGTGTCTGCTTATTATTTTATAGAAATATAAAAGGCAAAAATGTGGGATTTCAGGAAGAAGATGGGCTTTTACTAGAATGTTTAATAGTTTTACACATTCTTTCTTCTCACCAACAGACAAATCATTGTATAGAGGAGATACTCTGGGATACCCTGCTTGAGATCTTCACTTGTCTGTTTTTTGTGTATGCTTCCTCTGAGAAGGTAAAATCATTATGTGGTAGTGTTGGCGTCTCAGGTTACATGTCAGGTATTTCTCAAAAGGTCTCCTCAAAATAGAGCCAGTTTAGTTTGTCACATTGCTGCTTTTCAATTTTGTGCTCATTTTAATTGCAACCACTGAGCAGTTCATTATAGTCTCATTCCCTGAAGGTCACTCACTGTTACCACCTCTGAAGCTGATGCTGCACAAAACAGCATAACAGCTTAGAGGAAGACCTCTAACCGCACTGTCCATTCCTCAGATACTCACCACCTCAGCTACTTTTAATTCCTCCCTACCAAACTTGCAACTTCAAAGAAAATGACTCTAGCATGCAGGTTTTATGTGGCATTTTAGACATCATAGGGTTTGTGTATGGACTGTAAGGGGTGAGAGCCCTTTCTTACACCTCTGAGGTCTCGTAAAGGCAGTTCCTGATCTTGCTTATCTATAATGCTTAACCCCTTTATAGACATCTTCCTGATGTCAAACGTGAAAAGAAAATAATTAAAATGGAGAACTTCCCATATATGTTTTAGAAATGAATTGGGAAGCCCTTGAATCACTGGTCTTCCATGATCTAACACTTTACAACTCCCTGTTTTAAGGGGAGACTGTTTGGAAGTCTGCTCAGGCTGCAATCTACAAAATCACAGCTCTGGAAAGAACTCCCTATTCGATATGCATCCATAGAGACATGAGTATATTATTCCTTCCAAAGTCAGCTGCAATTGAAGCTCACTAAATTGACTCCACATCTTCCTATCTCAGGCAGTGACAGAGGAATAGCAAGTATTTTTTACTAAAATGCTCATTTTTAACCAACCCCTTCTTTGAAGATTTCTCTATCATTGATGCAGAGGACATGATCTTTACTTCATAGAAGATGGCAGAACACCAGCAAATCAATGTTTGAGTCCAGGGGCTGCTGTCAGTGCATCAAATGCTTATCCAGCAACTGTGTCTTTTGCCAGAAATGTCATGCAGAGTTGAGGACAGGATTTATTGTAAATGTAAGGGGATTAATGTCAAAAGGGAATTTTGCATTTTTGTGAACGTAAATATATATGTTTGCATGCACGGAGAGTCAGGCATTGCACAGACATACCTGTCTTCACCCCTTGGTGCTCCATACTAATGATAGCCAAGAAAACCATGCTAATTGTTACATCTCACATTGTATAAGAATGTGTTTCAACAGATAGCTTGCACCAATTCCTCTTCTAAGCTGCCTCTACTGAGTGATAGATGACTGGTTTCTTTTTATTTGTTCATTCTGTTCATCTTCATGGGGAGCACTCCCACGCCTATCATCTTCCCACTCTGCCCTCTTCTAGCAGAATTTTCCTGAACTGGGTTGTGTTGAGAATTATGAAGTTGTAATGGTGAGTGGATAGAAAATTGAAGGAAAGGCAGGCAGAGGAAAATGTGGAAATCTGGTAGTCAAACCCTTAATCAAGTTGGTTTTACTTGGTTCACATGAAAAAAGTACCTCTTCAGCAAATGCTACCTTCCCAAAGATTACTTTTGTCACATATCAAAATGGTGATGATCATTTATTGAATGGATGTAATGTTACAGGCACCGTGCTAAAAGCTGTGTGTGCACTAGGTCAGTTAATCCTCGTTCCAGTGCTGTCAGGTATTGCTGGTATTATCCCCTTTTCACAGCTGCAGACACTGAGGTTCAGAGGAACTAACACATCCGTGGCCAAATGGCTACTAGATGATGAGTGCATGCAGAATATGAGTGTGACAGTGTAGTCCAGAGCCTAGACACTTAATTAGGACTTCTCTGCACCATTTATTTTTACCCTTGAAATTCCCAGTTATTTTGTAGATTTTGATAACCTATCATGAAGAGGTAATACAGAGGCAACAATGAAAGCTATATAGAGAAGACACATGAATTTTCTACTAATAGGTCAGCAAAATCTGATGCTCTGAAATGTGAATCTTTGTTCTCACCCCTTATTTGAACTTTATTTTGCCCGTGACACATACCTCTAGAGCTCAGTGTCAATCCTGTGTCCCCTACCACCACCATCCAAACAGCCAAGACCTAATCATTCCACAAATATGCTGTAAATAAATTGTCTTCAGAGGTGGAGGTTGCCTAGGAGCTAAAGTAGTAAATTTTAAAATCACAGCTCCTAAATAGTACTGAATTTTTATCAGAATACAATTTGACCATCTTTGTGCTCACAAACTTATTTTGAAATCTCAGTTCAGTTCAGTTGTTCAGTCATGTCCAACTCTTTGCGACCCATGGACTGCAGCACGCCAGGCTTCCCTGTCCATCGCCAACTCCCGGAGCTTGCTCAAACTCATGTCGATTGCACCAGTGATGCCATCCAACCATCTCATCTTCTGTCGTTCCCTTCTCCTCCTGCCTTCAATCTTTCCCAGCATCAGGGTCTTTTCCAATGAGTCAGTTCTTTGCATTAGGTGGCCAAAGTATTGTAGCTTCAGGTTAAGGGTCGTTCCTTCCAATGAATTTTCAAGACTGATTTCCTTTAGGATTGACTGGTTTTGATCTCCTTGCAGTCCAAGGGACTCTCAAGAGTCTTCTCCAACGCCACAGTTCAAAAGCATCAATTCTTCAGTGCTCAGCTTTCTTTACAGTCCAACTGTCACATCCATACATGACTATGGGAAAAACCATACCTTTGATTAGATAGACCTTTATTGGCAAAGTAGTGTCTCTACTTTTTAATATGCTATGTAGGTTGGTCATAGCTTTTCTTCCAAGGAGCAAGCGTCTTTTAATTTCATGGTTGCAGTCACCATCTGCAGTGATTTTGGAGCCCCCAAAATAAAGTCTGTCACTGTTTCCATTGTTTCCCCATCTATTTGCCATGAAGTGATGGGAGCAGATGCCATGATCTTAGTTTTCTGAATGTTGAGTTTTAAAGTCAACTTTTTCACTCTGCTCTTTCACTTTAAGCAAGAGGCTCTTTAGTTCTTCTTTGCTTTCTGTCATAAGGGTGCTGTCATCTGTGTATCTGAGGTTATTGATGTTTCTCCTGACAGTCTTGATTCCAGCTTGTGCTTTGTCCAGCCCAGCATTTTACATGATGTACTCTGATTTGGAACCAGTCTGTCGTTCCATGTCCAGTTCTAACTGTTGCTTCTTGACCCGCATACAAATTTCTCAGGAGACAGGTCAGATGGTCTGGTATTCTCATCTCTTGAAGAATTTTCCACAGTTTATTGTGATCCATACAGTCAAAGGCTTTGGCGTAGTCAATAAAGCAGAAGTAGATGTTTTTCTGGAACTCTCTTGTTTTTTCTATGATCCAATGGATGTTGGCAATTTGATCTCTGGTTCCTCTGCCTTTTCTAAATCTAGTTTGAATATCTGGAAGTTGACGGTTCACATACTGTAGAAGCCTGGCTTGGAGAAGTTTGAGCCTTACTTTACTAGCGTGTGAGATGAGTGCAATTGTGCAGTAGTTTGAACATTCTTTGGCAGTGCTTTGGGTGAAATATACAAGTACCCAATATCATTCCCTTGTAAGAACAGGGACTTCAAAGAATCACTCAGCTGATTTTGCTACCACTGTGGCCCATTCAATTCCCCTGACACTTGTTGAACGTAAACAACCCAGAGTGAAAAAAATAGCCATTCTGGATGATATTTGTTTGATCAGGCTGTGAAAAATTGAATCACTCAATCAAGCCTGAATATTTAAGGGGACAGCTCAATTGACTGACAGCAGATTGATGTGTGAGCCAGCATCTGTTAGTGGAGCTGACTAACAAAATGACTGTTGATCATATGGATAAGTTTTTATCTAGTTGCAGCCTGGAGAAGCAATGAAAAAAAAATTATCTACTTGTAAGTGATATCGAGGCCAGGTGAGAACTGGAAACTGAATATTTGAAAGTCTGTGTTTATTAGGGCACTCCTTTGTTTTCTCTTATTTTGGGATAGTCTGCTTTGTGGGGATCATATTCACCTATTCAAATGTAAAGATGTAAAGAAGAGAAATCAGAGCCCCCTTTAGAAAGTTAGATTTAGAATATTTCATCAAAGTTCATCTTGCGTTGCCCAGACTGACTTCTTGCTAAACCCTTGTTTTATCTCAGCCTCCTCCTTAGTTAAAATTCTGCTCTTTGAACCTATCTCTAGGTTGAAACTTTCTTGGCAAAATAATATAAGCCAGCATCTGCAGCTTGATGGACCTTTCAAGCCCTCCCAAGGTGAGAAAATGTTATTTTTCCCTTTTATGTGTTGTGGTTCATGGTGTAGTATTTGTCATCTTGTCATATAACAGTAATGATGTTCATCATGTTGAAATACAGGCTTAAGCAGCAGCATCTTTTGATGTGGGAGCAGTCTCCATACTGTGGCCCTCATCAGCCCCTCCAAGCACTCCCAGGCTTACATATTCCTCATGAAAAGATTCTCCTTAAACTGCACCGTTTCATTCTGGTTTGTCACAAGGGTCTGTTCCTTACTAGAACAGTCTTTCTTTTGGAGAGGCAGAGGGATAATTGATTTGCATGTGGATGCTTTTTACCATATTTTGCACTGACAGTTGTTATTATATTCTTTAAGTATTCCCCCCACACACACACATATATATGCAAACATACACACACTCGATTTCTGTGGGGGAAACAGGTTTGTTGTTTGCCATGAGGACAGCTGTAGTTGAATCACTGTGGTAACATATAGTCAAAGAATTCCTGAAGGTGCAAATTGACAGCTCAGAGGGACATAGCTTAGGCTCCCCTTTTGGGAAAACCACCTCTCTGCTCTTAGCTCTATAGAGACTCAGGGAAGGCCACATGTACTCATTCCGTCAAGCCTAACCCCATTGCCACTGCCCCCCTCAGGCTGCACAGAGCCCCTTAAGATTTCTTCATAACTTCAAGCCACACGGTAAAAACCATTTTATCCTCTCTCTACTATTACCTGTCTTTTAGAGAGAGGGGAACTGTGGAAAAAGCACACAGAATGATCTTCCCACTGACCTCTTCCAGGCGGGATTATCTTGGTCTCAAATCTCCAGGAGAGACAGTTCTGCCTATTGACAAATAGGCATTCCCAGGCAGTTTTAGAAAAAAACACTTTCACAAATGATCTTGTAATTTTTTTGGAGAAAAGTTTCCCAAGAACACAAAACCAAAAATGTATAAAAATGTTAGAGAGGTTAATGATCCAGTCAGTGAGATTTTTGTGGTATTTCTGATTTTTAATTTTTTGTCAGTTCACTATCCCTATCCCAAAGAGAACACTAAGTTAAAAAGAAAAACTCATCAAAAGCCCTTTAAAGATTTAGGCGAGGCCATTTCAGCAGTTGTTTAGTATGACAGGGAAAAAATATCTTATAGACAAAAAAGAATTTTCAAATGTACAAGAGATATGATCTCATTTTTTGATGAAAGTGTGTTGATGATGGATACCTGACTTTCAAAGCCAAAAACTTATTTTGGTAATATTGCCCAAAATTTTCATTTATGTATATTTAATAATAAATTCAGGAATTATTTCAGTTTTTTTGAATTTGCCAAGACTAGATTATGGCCCAGGATGTGATCTATTCTGGAGACGGTTCCGTGTGCGCTTGAGAAAAAGGTGAAATTCGTTGTTTTTGGGGTGAAATGACCTATAGATATCAATTAGGTCTAACTGGTCCATTGTATCATTTACAGTTTGTGTTTCCTTGTTAATTTTCTGTTTAGTTGATCTGTCCATAGGTGTGAATGGGATATTAAAGTCTCCCACTATTATTGTGTTATTGTTAATTTCCCCTTTCATACTTGTTAGCATTTGCCTTACATATTGCAGTGCTCCTATGTTGGATGCATATATATATTTATAATTGTTACATCTTCTTCTTGGATTGATCCTTTGATAATTATGTAGTGTCCTTCTTTGTCTCTTTTCACAGCCTTTATTTTAAAGTCTCTTTTATCTGATATGAATATTGCTACTCCTGCTTTATTTTGGTCTCTATTTGTATGGAATATCTTTTTCCAGCCCTTCACTTTCAGTCTGTATGTGTCTTTTGTTTTGAGGTGGGTCTCTTGTAGACAACATATATAGGGGTCTTGTTTTTGTATTCATTCAGCCAGTCTTTGTCTTTTGGTTGGGGCATTCAACCCATTTACATTTAAGGTAATTATTGATAAGTATGATCCCGTTGCCATTTGTTGTTTTGGGTTCGAGTTTCCCTTTCTGTGTTTCCTGTCTAGAGAAGATCCTTTAGCATTTGTTGGAGAGCTCATTTGGTGGTGCTGAATTCCATCAGCTTTTGCTTGTCTGTAAAGCTTTTGATTTTTCCTTCATATTTGAATGAGAAGGCAAGGTGGGATGATTTGAGAGTAGCGTTGAAACATGTGTATTATTATATGTGAAACAGATCACCAGTCCAAGTTTGATGCATGAGACAGGGTGCTCAGGGCTGGTGCACTGGGATGACCCCGAGGGATGGGATGGGGAGGGAGGTGGAAGTGGTGCTCAGGATGGGGAACACATGTACACCCATGGCTCAGGGCTGGTGCACTGGGATGACCCCGAGGGATGGGATGGGGAGGGAGGTGGAAGTGGTGCTCAGGATGGGGAACACATGTACACCCATGGCTGATTCATGTGAATGTATGGCAAAACCACTACAATATTGTAAAGTAATTAGCCTCCAATTAAAATAAATAAATTAAAAAAAAAACAAAAAAAACCTCTGGACTTCCTTGGTGGGTCAGCTGGTAAAGAATCTGCCTGCAATGCAGGAGACCCTGATTCGATCCCTTGGTTGGGGAGATTCCCTGGAGAAGGACATGGCAACCCACTCCAGTATTCTTGCCTAGAGAATTCTGTGGACAGAGGAGCCTGGCGAGCTACAGTCCATGGGGTCGCAAAGAGTTGGACATGGCTGAGTGACTAAGCACAGCACAATAATCAACTCATTTAGTTGCTTTGTGTTGCTTTAGTTGCTTTATTTATGCGACAATATTTTAGAGAACACAACAGGAGATAGCATTGTTCAAAGCAGTACATTCCGAATACTTTATTGAGTTGATGCTATGGATAGAGTTGAGTATTTGAGTAAAGATTTCCATGCTAAAATTGTAGTCAAAGTCTAGAAGTAGAACTTTGGGGCTTTAGTTGTCATTTGTCTGTGAATTAAGATAGATATAAATTATTTTCTAAAAAGAATTTTCATTCTGCTCATTGGTAATGCTTTGACTTCTGGTAATCCTCTGCATGGAAATAGACCAGCTTTATGTTCATTTTTTTTAGTCATGTGTTTTTTGCTAGGCTCTAGTACTTTCATAAGGGGGAGGGGTATCAACCCTACTTCTAGTTTGACATTTCATTAAGATATAGTTTTAAATCGGATTCATGTCAATCTATGACAAAACCAATACAATATTGTAAAGTAAAAAAATAATAAATAAATAAATAAACCGCACTGAAAAAAGAAAATAATTATATTCCAGATAATTGCCAAAGAGAATAATTTCAAAATCAAGTTATCTAAAACACAGCAAAAGCCTACCTGAAAGAAGTAGAGCTTATGGGGGACCACTCAAAGAATATGAATGAAATCCACATACACTTGGACACACTCTAAATATCTTCCTACTGAATTGCATTTGGGGTAAAGTCTTAGTCCATGTCATTAGCCATATGAAATTGATCATGTTGTCTCTCAAGTATTATTGAGGATATTGAGCAATTACAGTACAGAGAATCCCTTGTCTATGCGACCTCAAGGACAGTTTCTACGTTATCTTAGCATCTGAGCTTCTCCTAACAATTGCTCTTTGTTATTAAGGATTTGCCTTATGGATACTGTGGCTGGTGTGTTGCCCTTTGCTCCTTACAGACATAGTCCAAATAGCCATCCACAAATACCAAAGAGCATGGGCCTACAGGCTAGGCATTTTATATTGGTTGATCACTAGATCAATTTAAGGTCATTCTCCTTATTTTTCCTTTTTCTGCCTCTAGTTAATATTCTTTTGCTGCATTTTAGTCATCTGGGAAACCATTTTTGTAAAAAAGAAGGCTAATGATATTGCTACTTAAGGGAAAGAGGTTATTACCCCAAAGCCTCAGAAAAGCCTGACTTATCCTATAGTAAGCTGGTAAAAATGGGGAAAAATTTCTGCTTGGTTTCTCAAAAAGATTCAGAAGGGAAAAGTTAAAGAGCTTCTTTGAATAAAGAGCAAGCAAGCATAGAAAAAAATCAAAGCTGAGATAAAGTCAGATACAAATATAGCTAAAATAAGGAAATAGTACAATAAAAAATGTAATAGAAAAATGTAAATTTGCTTTGATATTGATTATAGACAGCATAAATGATTTCTAAATTCATATCTATACTATGAAAGACACAGGAGATACCCATTCAGAAGCAGAGTAAAAAATGCAGAAGTAAGAAAAAAATATGAAAGGCATATATGTGAAGTCAGACTTGGATAATAATTTCCCAAATTCAGAAACCAGAGCAATATGAGTGAAGCAATAGTCATGGATCTAATAGACAAAACTTTTCTGAGTGAAGAAAAATCACGACTCAAAGTGAATTACCAGGGTCTAGGCAAAATTAGTTAGAAGAACCTACATCTAAATCTGAAGTAGGAAATGGCAACCCGCTCCAGTATTCTTGCCTGGAAAATCCGTGGACAGAAGAGCCTGGTAGGTTATAGTCCATGGGGTTGCAAAGAGTTGGACACAACCGATCAACTAAGCACACACATCTAAATAAACAGTAATAATTTTTAAAACTTAAATTCAGGAACAAAAGGGAAAATTATATAATCACTTTTCAGAAACACACAGCAATAAGAATGCTCAAGTTTCTTTTTTCAATTTTAATGAAAGAAAAACAAAAGAATGTTATCTATAAAATTTCAAAGCATAGAAAGATTGAGAAGCAAGAATTACATTATAAAATCTAGATGACATATCTATGCCAAGAGTCTCAGTCAGGCAAGGATTAAAGGGTATATCACTATGTGTCCTTCCCAAGAAGAATACTTAAAGATAGATCCATCAAGTGTCAAAAAAACTGGTGGGTTTCTGGGAAACTGTAAAATTTAGATAATTATTAATAAGATATTATAGATATAATTGCAGAATTCAATGAGAAATCCTAGAACTATTGGGTGAAAAAGTAGAGTCAAATGACAAAAAATGATGTATAAAAATAAGCTGGATCTATAACCCTAAATGAAATAAAAACTTTGTAGTAAAGGCAGACCATGGAAAATTAAGGGGACACTGAATTCTTGGCCATATATTATAAGGGAGTAGAATCAAAATTTATTTTTCATGACCTTAAGAATTAAGAGATATAGATAAATTTAATGTATCTAGATTGCTGTAGAATTAATTCAGAACTTCCCCACTGCTGTTAACTGCAAAAGATACCAGTAGAGCAACAACTGTATAACCAGTAGAAGAGAGAAAACAAAGACAACAGTATCATCAGAAAGCTTAAAATAAGACCACAGAACCTTGCTGAATTTTAGCTCTAACTTTGTATATGTAATCTTTGGGGTTTTCTAAGATACGAGGTCGTGTCAGCTGTGAGTAGGGATAGTGTTGCTTCTTCCTTTCTAATTTGAATGCCTTGTCTTTCTTTTTCTTGTCTGCTTGCTCTGGCTAGAACTTCTCATATAATGTTGACTGGAAGTGGCAAAAGTGGGCATTGTTCCTTGTTCTGGGCAGGCAGGCTTTATGTCTTTCGCCACTGTGTTGTTGGCACTGTTTTTCATATATAGCCTTTATTGTGGTGTGGAAGTTAACTTCTATTTCTGTTTTACTAAGTGCTTTTGTCGTGAAAGGATGTTGAACTCTGTCAGATTTTTTTATTGCATCATTTGAGATTCTGTTTTTTTCCTGCATTCTATTGATATGATATATTACCTTGATTAATTTTTGTCTGTTGACCCATACTCAAATTCCAGAAATAGGTCCCACTTGGCCATGGTATATAACCCTTTTAATGTACTATTTTGGTTTGCTGGTATTTTGTCCAGGATTTTTATGTCAATATTCATAAAGGATGTTTGTAATTTTCTTATAGTGTCTTGGCATCAGTGTAAAAGTTTGTAAAATATATTCTGAATGCAAATTCCTTTTCAGATCTATAAAAAAAAAAAGACCACAGAAATACATGCCAGTTATGACAGTACACACACCTTCAGCCCCATGAAAAGATAACTTAAAGCAACCAAAAGTAGCATGTGGTCCTTACAGAAAATCCAATAGAGACAGAGGGTTTTTGTTTGTTTGTTTGTTGTTTGTTTTGTTTTAGGTACATAAATTCATAATTTTGAATATAAATATTGTGGTAGATTGAAGATGGCCACAATTTCTTTGTCACTTTTTCCCTACCAAGAGGTGGAATCTATTTCCCTAACTTTTATATTAAGCTCACTTGTGACTTGCTTTGACCAATAAAAAGCAGCAGAAGGTATTTTCTGGGCCTTGGACTGAAGAAGCCTGGCAGTCTAGGTTTTTGCTCTCTTAGAATACAGCCACTGTGCTGTAAGGAAGCCTAAGTTATCTTGCTTGAGACCACAATATATATTACCACAATAAAAAAGAATATATATTGATAGAACAAATGTATGTTCTAAAAAATTACTTCATCTTGCTTTATCCTGCCTTATCACAGTTACTTTTAGTATTAATAATGATTTTTTCTTCTTATAGTTTGCTCAGTATTTTTTTAATTTTTTTTAGAAATCAGATTTTTTAAGGGTTTTCAAATGAAAATCTTTATCTAGCAGTAATACCCTCAGACTTCAAACCTCAGCTCCCTAAGGACCAGTGAATTGTGCTTGTCAGTTGCAAACTGTGGGTCTGCAATATTCCACACAGTATTTTCTGTTAAGGAAATGGTCTTCTTTGTAAAAGTTCCAGTTAATCAGCAAAACAACCTGATTACTACCAGTCTCTATTATGCTAGTTGTCCCCTCCTAACCCAAATTATATAGTTAATATCTAAAATATAGTTTCCATTTCTGAAGTAAATAGATTTCAAGGAGGACCAAGTATGATTCTTGCTGCATTTTTCTTATAGTCAATCCTTATTCAAGAATTTTGTTGCTGGAATCTCCTGTATGAATCCTGCTTCTCTCATACTTATTTTCTCTCCCTCCTGCCCTTACAGTGTGTTCTAGGGACACAGCTACTTAAAGCTGTCCTCAACCCCCACCCCTCCCCTTGATATTTCTCACCTCTATACCTTTTTAGGGTTGCATTCCCCACCCCCTGCAATTTTGCTTTGCTACACACACACACTTCAACATTTCACTAAAATGCCCTCAACTGTCACTGCCCCCCCCCACCCCGCCAACACACACTTCAGCATTTCACTAAAACTCCCTTCTACTATCACCCACTCCCGGTAATGTTCCTGGACCCCCTCCACTCCACCTCATCTAGACTCACAAACCCATGCATGCTTCAAGCTAAATTAGATGACTTTCCTCCAGGCTCCTAATGGTTTTTTTTTCTTCTCTTATTACACTTCGGTTCCTTCCTCTTATGTTAATACCTACTTTTTGCTGCCAAGAAAAAAAATCATTTGCTCTGTCACAATTATGGCAATAAATCTTACAGTGAAGACATTTAATGATGGCTACAAAGCTTCCTTTATTTTACCTTACAGAGACAGGCTTTAAGCTGAACTAACTTGGCATGTCAGGAAAAGCAAAGAATGGATGTGTTTTAGTTTTGCAAATGCCTGTTTAAGAAATATGTTGTTAAAAAGTACTTTTTTGGTCCTAAGTTTGCATGGCCCATGATAAGACTGTTGCCTTCTGTATATAATAAGTTTAATTACATTTAGAAGTAAAAGATTTAGACTTTTCGTTCTTGGGAACTAAAATTTTAAGTTTAACTTGAAATAAGTTTGACTGACTCAGTTATTTCAGACTTATTTGCATCTTGAGGTTCCATCGGCTTCTAAATTTTTGAATTAATTTTGAATAGGAAATATGCTCAGAATATAAAATTCAAAAGGTCCCAAAGAGAGTATAGTGAAATATCCTTCCTACCCTGGGCTCCCTGCTCTACTTAACACCTTCCTCAATCCATACACTTATACCAGCTTCTTCTGTATCATTTCAGAAGTGTTATATGCAAAGCAAATATTGAATATGAATATGCAATTTTCTTATTTAATGTCTTTGAGACTATCCCATATCAATACATATTGCATTTATTTTAATAGCTGCATAGAGTCCCATTAGATGGATAGAATATAATTTATAATCAGTCACATATTGATAAACAAATGTTATTACAAATGATATCTCAAATGCTTATCATTGGCACATGTGTCTTTCCACAAATGTGAAGTTATGTATGAATCTTAAATTCATAGAAGAGGAATTGCTAGGTCAAAGGTTATATATGTTTTACCTTAATAGATATTGCAAACCAATTTCCTTAGGTGTTACACCAATTTATATGCCACCAACATAAGTGCGCCTGAATTTTCACATTGTCACCAGAGAACATGTTACCAAAATTTATTTTTTACCAAATATAAAGGTTACAGAATATTCCCGTATATTATAAACTATGGTGAACAGCTCTTATTTTTTCAAGATAGTTATCTGAAAAACTATTTTTAAATGTGAAAATGTTCTTATTTAGAACATTTGCGCTAACTGATGAGTGAGATAATCTGAAATGGTTTAACACTCATCAAAAAAGGAATTTAAAATTTTTCTTTGCAGAGTATGCACACATCAAAACAGAGGAAAGAAGAATTTGAAATCTTTCCCCACTTCTTTTTTCCCCCAGCTCCAAATCCATTCTGTACTGGCTAGTCTTTACTCATTTCTCTCCCACCTTTTCCCCACTTAATAAAGAGATCGTTTAGTTGACAGTTATTTTTTCCTAAGTGTGGTTATTCAAAGTATAGTGACTGGATAAAACCAAATGTCTTTGGAATTTAAGGGCAAATTCAACTAATAGGAGACAGGACATTTACGCCTTTTCTTTTAACCAGTTTACCAGATCATCTTCTATGCTAATTTTCCTTTAGAGTTGAGTTTTTATTTATTTCCTTTTCTGCTTTCTTAGGAAAGAAACCTATTCCCTGAATCTGCAGAGCTGACTTAAATGCTCTTTTCCAAAGCAGAGCACAAACTAATGAAGTCTTTTATTATATGGTAGTCACTGTCATTGTGGTTAAGTACATATAGCACAGAGGCAGTGTTTTTTAAAGATACACACAAACACACATGCGCAGTGGTTTCTCTTTGATGAATATGGCAACCTGTTCATTTTTTTCACAGCTGTAAAGAAGACAGTTGTTAACAAGTAAAATCCAAATATCCATTTCATCTTCTCAAATGAGAGAGAGTATAAATAAGTTGAAGCTAAAACTTCACTAAGATTCATATACTTGGCCATATATTTATATTTGAGGAACATTTAAAAATTATTTATATTTGGCCATTCTAAAAATTAAAATGCGAAATTGGGCCCAATGGGAGGTCCAATTGAGATAGTGTTGCAGATTAATGCTTAAATATTATAGTTAGCCACGCCAGTGCTGTGCTTAGTTGCATCTGACTCTTTGTGACCCCATGGACTGTAGCCCACCAGGCTCCTCTGTCCATGGGGATTCTCCAGGCAAGGATACTGAAGTGGGTTGCCATGCCTTTCTCCAGGGGATCTTCCTGATCCAGGAATCAAACCAGGATCTCCTGCATTGCAGGCAGGTTCTTTAACCAGCTGAGCCACCAGGGAAGCCCATAGTTGGCCATAACGTTAGGCGAAGCACACTGACTGAAACTACCCACCCTGGCCAGGCACCATAATAACCAATTGCATGAGTTGTTTTACGACAGGAGGTCCTGGTAAGGAACACGGAACTAATAAGCCACCACCAACCGCAGGAGTTGGGGAAAGGTCAAAAGGAGACCACATGTGGGACCACATCCCAGAATCCTTATCTCTGGTATCCATCTTGGCTGAACAAGACGTGCACTGCCAGAAAGGACTCTGAGTCAGAATGACTGGCTAAAGACAACCCGGAAACTAATACCATCACCATAAAACCCGAGACTGCAACCCATGTAAGTGGAGCTGTTCTCCTGGGTTCCCTTACCCTACTGATCCCCACCGGGGTGCCCTTTCCCAATAAAATCTCTTACTTTGTCAGCACTTGTGTCTCCTCGGACAGTTCATTTGCCAGTGTTAGACAAGAGCCCAGTTTTGGACCCTGGAAGGATTCCCCCTTCCTGCAACAATAAAAGGCTCTAAAATTAAGGTTTACACTAAAACCAAAACAAAAAATTAATTAAAAAGTATAGAAAAAGCCAATGATAGTTTCAGTAGTTTTTTTTAGCGCAAGTATCCCTTGACTTAAGCACACTCAGTAGCAAAATCTTTAGTAACATTGATTAAGAAGTCAATCCATTATACATATCTAAAGGACCAGTTCCAAGTATTGATGTTTTAGTTTTAGTTTTGCTTTTGGTTAAAAATAATATATGCTGGGTGTTAAGCACATTCTGATGAAGTATGCTATTACAGTTAGTTCTAGTAGGTATATTTATGTTCTGTATACAAAAAAAGAAAAAGGCAAAAACTTTGAGAGAAACTGTTAGGCCAGATGTGAAATCAAAAGGAAGATTCCAATTATACAACAGGCAGACTTTAACAATACAGATAGAGCAGGAAAAATGTAATACAAAGCATACTGAAGCATGAACCAAAATCTGTTGGCAAGATTTCTAGAAGGAGAGTGGTGATGCAATAGAAAGTTGATAATGTGCGTTGAAATGTCAGGGACCATAAATAGGGTGTGTTCCAAGAAGAACCTTTTTTATATCTCCTGCATTTGCAAGCAGGTTCTTTACCACTGATGCCACCTGGTAAGCCCCGAAGAACCTTTTGGGAAAGACTAGAGATCTCTTCAAGAAAATTAGAGATACCAAAGGAACATTTCATGCAAAGATAGGCTCGATAAAGGACAGAAATGGTATGGACCTAACAGAAGCAGAAGATATTAAGAAGAGGGGGCAAAAATATACAGAAGAACTGTACAAAAAAGATCTTCATGACCCAGATAATCACGATGGTGTGATCACTCACCTAGAGCCAGACATCCTGGAATGTGAAGTCAAGTGGGCCTTAGAAAGCATCACTACGAACAAAGCTAGTGGAGGTGGTGGAATTCCAGTTGAGCTATTTCAAATCCTGAAAGATGATGCTGTGAAAGTGCTTCACTCAATATGCCAGCAAATCTGGAAAACTCAGTAGTGGCCACAGGACTGGAAAAGGTCAGTTTTTGTTCCAATCCCAAAGAAAGGCAATGCCAAAGAATGCTCAAACTACCGCACAATTGCACTCATCTCACTTGCTAGTAAAGTAATGCTCAAAATTCTCCAAGCCAGGCTTCAGCATTACATGAACCGTGAACTTCCAGATGTTCAAGCTGGTTTTAGAAAAGGTAGAGGAATCAGAGATCAAATTGCCAACATCTGGTGGATCATTGAAAAAGCAAGAGAGTTCCATAAAAACATCGATTTCTGCTTTATTGACTATGCCAAAGCCTTTGACTGTGTGGATCACAATAAACTGTGGAAAATTCTGAAAGAGATGGGAATACCAGACCATCTGACCTGTCTCTTGAGAAACCTGTATGCAGGTCAGGAAGCAACAGTTAGAACTGGACATGGAACAACAGACTTGTTCCAAATAGGAAAAGGAGTACGTCAAGGCTGTATATTGCCACCCTGCTTATTTAACTTACATGCAGAGTACATCATGAGAAACGCTGGGCTGGAAGAAACACAAGCTGGAATCAAGATTGCCAGGAGAAATGTCAATAACCTCAGATATGCAGATGACACCACCCTTATGGCAGAAAGTGAAGAAGAACTAAAGAGCCTCTTGATGAAAGTGAAAGAGGAGAGTGAAAAAGTTGGCTTCAAGCTCAACATTCAGAAAACTAAGATCATGGCATCTGGTCCCATCACTTCATGGCAAATAGATGGGGAAACAGTGGAAACAGTGTCAGACTTTATTTTTGGGGGGCTCCAAAATCACTGCTGATGGTGATTGCAGCCATGAAATTAAAAGACACTTACTCCTTGGAAGGAAGGTTATGGCCAACCTAGATAGCATATTTAAAAGCAGACATTACTTTGCCAATAAAAGTCCGTCTAGTCAAGGCTATGGTTTTTCCAGTGGTCATGTATGGATGTGAGAGTTGGATGGTGAAGAAAGCTGAGTGCCACAGAATTGATGCTTTTGAACTGTGGTGTTGGAGAAGACTCTTGAGAGTCCCTTGGACTGCAAGGAGATCCAATCAGTCCATCCTAAAGGAGATCAATCCTGGGTGTTCATTGGAAGGACTGATGTTGAAGCTGAAATGGCCACCTCATGCGAAGAGTTGACTCATTGGAAAAGACCCTAATGCTGGATAGGATTGGGGGCAGGAGGAGAAGGGGAGGACAGAGGATGAGATGGTTGGATGGCATCACCGACTCGATGGACTTGGGTTTTGGTAGACTCCGGGAATTGGTGATGGACAAAGAGGCCTGGTGTGCTGCAATTCATGGGGTCGCAAAGAGTCGGACACGACTGAGCGACTGGACTGAACTGAACTGAACATTATTGTCAAGGATAGCTTATGGTCTGAATCTCTTGTTAGGTGGAGAATGACCTCTCAGTTCTAAAGCAGCGATTATTAGAGTGTGGTCCCATACCAGCATCATGGGCATCACTTTTGGGAACTTGTTAATAATAAAACAAACTGGGTTGAGGCCCAGAAATCTGCAAATTTTACAAGCCTTCCAGGGATTCTGATGAAGGCTCAAGTCTGGAGCCCACTGTTCATAGACAGAGCTATTGTCTCAGTGGTTTATAAGAATCAGAATGTGTCAAATAAGCTCTCTTCGATTCCAGTAAAGTCTATTTCCATGTCCTGGTATCATAAGATTGTCTGTTTGGAGCTGGAGGAAACAGGCCGAGGAATAGTCTCCATTCTGTGGTGTATCTTCACAATCACAGTTCATAAATTAGTTTTGGTTTCTCACTGTCCCAGAAGTCTTTTCTGCATTATTTATCATTGTAGTAGAAGAGAAACGCTTTTTCTGCTATTGGAAAGGTATGTTAATTGTGTCAGTTTTCCCTTACGTATACCAGTGGGAGGCAAACACCATAATGAACACAAATCCCATGTGGAAATCTTGGAAAATATGTGTTTTCTAGATGGCAAAGCATTTGGGGCATACTCTGCTCATATGCCATAGAGACCACCATGTTAGTTAGTTTGTTTTTTTTATTAACTCATAGTAGTTGGGGCTTCCCCAGTAGCTCAGATGGTAAAGTGTCTGCCTACAATGCGGGAGACTCGGGTTCGATCCCTGGATTGGGAAGATCCCCTGGAGAAGGAAATGGCAACCCACTCCAGTATTCTTGCCTGGAAAATGCCATAGACTGAGGAGCCTGGTAGGCTACAGTCCGTGGGGTTGCAAAGAGTAGGACACGACTGAGTGACTTCACTTTCATAGTAGTTAATCACTACAATAAGAATTAATATTTATTGAGCATTTTCAAGCTAAGCATTGTGTTGAGAAAAAACTTATTTAACCCATTGGTCTATGAGGTAGGTGCTATTATAATTCTCATTTTATACATAGTGGAACTATAACTTAGAGGGGTTAAGTAACTTGTCTAAGATCATCCAATTAATACATATGTGGAAAGGACCTCACTAGGTTTGATGCCAGATCTCATGTCATTAAAATCATACAGTCTCTTCTTCTCTATGCCTTCTCCCTGGACTGAGACAGTCCCCCAAGATCTTTCTTCTGTTCTTGATCACTTCCACATCCCATTCTGTTCTGGGCTTTTGTTCATAGCCAACATCTACAAAGAAGTGAGATACCTTTTAACCTTTTTTCCCACCTATTCCTCTTCTTATACAGAAGATTAGTGTGTAGGCTATATAGTTTTAATAAATAGATGATACTATTTGCCTCTAGGTAGCTAATGCTCTGTGTTGTTGGCCACCATTATACTTTTACATGAATGAATGCTCTGAAAGACTATTTTACTAAACAAATAAAAAAATGTATCCCTGTGTAGGTCACTGATTTGGAGATGAGGACATAGCACCAAGAGAGAAGAAGTAATGAAGACAGACTTTCCCTATCTTGTGGTCTTAACTAGGTTTTCCCCCAGATAGAAGGGAGATAGTTGGCCATTGGTTACCATTAAGTAGAATCATATATTCAAATTTTTTAGATGTGCTGTCATCCAGCACATAGTAAACTCAAGTATGAGTAGAATTCAGCTGTGAAGCCATCTGGTCCTGGGCTTTTGTTTGTTGGAAGATTTCTGATTACAGTTTCAATTTCCGTGCTTGTGATGGGTCTGTTGAGATTTTCTATTTCTTCCTGGTTCAGTTTTGGAAAGTCATAGTTTTCTAAGAATTTATCCATTTCTTCCAAGTTGTCCATTTTATTTGCATATAGTTGCTGATAATAGTCTCTTATGATCCTTTGTATTTCTGTGTTGTCTGCTGTGATCTCTCTGTTTTTCATTTCTAATTTTGTTGATTTGATTCTTCTCCCTTTGTTTCGTGATGAGTCTGGCTAATGGCTTGTCAATTTTATTTATCTTCTCAAAGAATCAGCTTTTGGCTTTGTTGATTTTTGCTATGGTCTCTTTTGTTTCTTTTGCATTTATTTCTGCCCTAATTTTTAAGATTTCTTTCCTTCTACTAACCCTGGGGTTCTTCATTTCTTCCTTTTCTAGTTGCTCTAGGTGTAGAGTTAGGTTATTTGACTTTTTTCTTGTTTCCTGAGGTGAGCCTGTATTGCTATGAATCTTCCCCTTAGCACTGCTTTTACAGTATCCCATAGGTTTTGGGTTGTTGTGTTTTCATTTTCATTCGTTTCTATGCATATTTTGAATTCTTTTTTGATTTCTTCTGTGATTTGTTGGTTATTCAGCAGCGTGTTGTTCAGCCTCTGTGTGTCGGAATTTTTAATAGTTTTTCTCCTGTAATTGACATCTAATCTTACTGCATTGTGGTCAGAAAAGATGCTTGGAATGATTTCAGTTTTTTTGAATTTACCAAGACTAGATTTATGGCCCAGGATGTGATCTATTCTGGAGAAGGTTCTGTGTGCGCTTGGGAAAAAGGTTAAATTCATTGTTTTGGGGTGAAATGTCATATAGATATCAATTAGGTATATAGATATCATATAGATATCAATAGATCAGTTAGCTGATCTATTGTATCATTTAAAGTTTGTGTTTCCTTGTTAATTTTCTGTTTAGTTGATCTGTCCATAGGTGTGAGTTGGGTATTAAAGTCTCCCGCTATTATTGTGTTACTGTTAATTTCCCCTTTCATACTTGTTAGAGTTTGCCTTACATATTACGGTGCTCCTATGTTGGGTGCATATATATTTAGATGGCTTCACAGCTGAATTCTAACAAAATTTAGAGAAGAGCTAACACCTATCCTACTCAAACTCTTCCAGAAAATTGCAGAGGAAGGTAAACTTCCAAACTCATTCTATGAGGCCACCATCACCCTAACTCCAAAACCTGACAAAGATGCCACAAAAAAAGAAAACTACAAGCCAAAATCACTGATAAACATAGATGCAAAAATCCTCAACAAAATCCTAGCAAACAAAATCCAACAACATATTAAAAAGATCATACGTCATAGCCAAGTGGGCTTTATCCCAGGGATGCAAGGATTCTTCAATATCTGCAAATCAATCAGTGTAATACACCACATTAACAAATTGAAAAATAAAAACCATATGATTATTTCAATAGATGCAGAGAAAGCTTTTGACAAAATTCAACATCCATTTATGATAAAAACCCTCCAAAAAGCAGGAATAGGAGGAATGTTCGTCAACATAACAAAAGCTATATATGACAAACCCACAGCAAACGTTATCCTCAATGGTGAAAAACTGAAAGCATTTCCCCTAAAGTCAGTAGCAAGACAAGGGTGCCCACTCTCACCACTACTATTCAACATAGTTTTGGAAGTTTTGGCCACAGCAAAAAGAGCAGAAAAAGAAATAAAAGGAATCCAGATTGGAAAAGAAGAAGGAAAACTCTCACTGTTTGCAGATGACATGATCCTCTACATAGAAAACCCTAAAGACTCCACCAGAAAATTACTAGAGCTAATCAATGAATATAGTAAAGTGCAGGATATAAAATTAACACACAGAAATCCCTTGCATTCCTATATACTAACAATGAGAAAACAGAAAGAGAAATTAAGGAAACAATTCCATTCACCATTGCAATGAAAAGAATAAAATACTTAGGAATATATCTACCTAAAGAAACAAAAGACTTATATGTAGAAAACTATAAAACACTGGTGAAAGAAATCAAAGAGGACACAAACTGATGGAGAAATATACCATGTTCATGGATGGAAAGAATCAATATAGTGAAAATGAGTATACTCCCCAAAGCAATCTATAGATTCAATGCAATCCCTATCAAGCTACCAACGGTGTTTTTCAGAGAACTAGAACAATTTCACAATTTGTATGAAAATATAAAAAACCTCGAATAGCCAAAGCAATCTTGAGAAAGAAGAATGGAACTGGAGGAATCAACCTGCCTGACTTCAGGCTCTACTACAAAGCCACAGTCATCAAGACAGTGTGGTACTGGCACAAGGACAGAAATATAGGTCAGTGGAACAAAATAGAAAGCCCAGAAATAAATCCACGCACCTATGGACACCTTATCTTTGACAAAAGAGGGAAGAATATACAATGGAGAAAAGACAATCTCTCTAACAAGTGGTGCTGGGAAAACTGGTCAACCACTTGTAAAAGAATGAAACTAGAACACTTTCTAACACCATACACAAAAATAAACTCAAAATGAATTAAAGATCTACACATAGGACCAGAAACTATAAAACTCCTAGAGGAAACATAGGCAAAACACTCTCCAACATAAACCACAGCAGGATCCTCTATGACTCACCCCCCAGAATATTGGAAATAAAAGCAAAAATAAACAAATGGGACCTAATTAAAATTAAAAGCTTTTGCACAACAAAGGAAACTATAAGCAAGGTGAAAAGACAGCCTTCAGAATGGGAGAAAATAATAGCAAACAAAGCAATGGACAAAGAATTAATCTCAAAAATATACAAGCAACTCCTGCAGCTCAATTCCAGAAAAAAAACAACGACCCAATCAAAAAGTGGGCCAAAGAACTAAACAGACACTTCTCCAAAGAAGACATACAGATGGCTAACAGACACATGAAAAGATGCTCAACGTTACTCATAATCGGAGAAATGCAAATCAAAACCACAGTGAGGTACCATTTCACGCCTGTCGGGATGGCTGCTATCCAAAAGTCTACAAGCAATAAATGCTGGAGAGGCTGTGGAGAAAAGGAAACCCTCTTACACTGTTGGTGGGAATGCAAAGTAGTACAGCCACTATGGAGAGCAGTGTGGAGATTCCTCAAAAATCTGGAAACAGAACTGCCATATGACCCAGCAATCCCACTGCTGGGCATACACACTGAGGAAACCAGACTGGGAAGAGACACGTGTACCCCAATGTTCATTGCAGCACTGTTTATAATAGCCAGGACATGGAAGCAGCCTAGATGCCCATCAGCAGACGAATGGATAAGGAAGCTGTGGTACATATACACAATGGAATATTACTCAGCCATTAAAAAGAATACATTTGAATCAGTTCTAATGAGGTGGATGAAACTGGAGCCTATTATACAGAGTGAAGTAAGCCAGAAAGAAAAGCACCAATACAGTATACTAACACATATATATGTTATTTAGTAAATCAGTAAAGATAACCCTGTATACGAGACAGCAAAAGAGACACAGATATATAGAACAGTGTTATGGACTCTATGGGAGAGGGCGAGGGCAGGATGATATGGGAGAATGGCATGGAAGCATGTAAATTATCATATGTGAAACGAATCACCAGTCCAGGTTCGATGCATGATGCAGGGTGCTCAGGGCTGGTGCACCGGGATGACCTGGAGGGATGGGATTGGGAGGGAGGTGGGAGGGTAGTTCTGGAAGGGGAACACATGTGCACCCATAGTGGATTCATGTCAATGTATGGCAAAACCATTACAATATTGTAAGGTTAAAAAATAGATAAACTAATTTAAATTAAAAAAGAAAAAAAAAGGAATGATGGAATATAAGTCAGCTAAGTCTGAATTTGGAAAAAGGAAAAATAAAAATCTGTTATCTCTAAAGAAATGTAGGTAGAAGCCTAGGTCAGAGGCTTGCCATCTCTAGGAGGGTCACCAGGTCATGAGGCTTGGAAGTGGATAGTTATCCGAAGAGAATCCAAAGATGAAATGGCTGAAGAATTGTGAAAGAAAACAGCTATGGCTAGGCTACTGTGAACATGGTATTGGGCTTGAAAGCAGCAAACCTCAGTTTGATGCCCTGCTGTTCTGCACAAGCTGTATGATTTTAAGCACATGAGACAGTCCTTCTGAGCTTGTTTTCCTGTCTTTAAAAATGATACATTAACACCTATTCTAATCGCACTACAACATAATGTGAAAAGTCAAGATTAGAGTGAGAGGCTAATAAAAAGCTATATTTTATCGGTTTTATCTTTCTCATTATACTGTAAAGTAAGCTACTTCAAATTAGTTTTTAAGAGAAAGATTACAGATGTATGACTAGAGATATATACAATACACATAAAAGAAATTATTGCTATTATCCTCTACCATGTCCATGCCTAAAAACAGGGACTGTATTTTTTTTTGCTTTTTATCAACATTTTTATTGAAGTATAGTTGATTTACAATATTACATTTATTCCTCTTGGAGAGCACAGTCCTGTAGAGCACAGTGATTCAGTTTTATATATATATATGTATATATATACACACACACACAATTCTTTTTTTATATTTTTTCATTATGGTTTATCTTAAGATTATTGAATATAGTTCTTTGTTCTACACAGTAGGACCTTGTTGTTTATTTACTGTATGTGTAAAACTTTATATCTGCTTACCCCAACCACCTACTCCATCCCTCCACCAATCCCCTCCCCCTTGACAATCACCAGTCTGTTCTAGATATCTGTGAGTCTGTTTCTGTTTAATGGATAAGTTCAGTTGTGTCATATTTTAGATTCCATGTTTAAGTGATGTCATATAGTATTTGTCTTTCTGATTTATTTCACTTAGTATGATAATCTAATCTCTAGTTGTATACATGTTGCTGCAAATGGCATTATTTTTTTTAATGGCTGAGTAGTATCCAGACAGAACTATAATTTAAGAAGATACATGTACCCCTGTGTTCATCAGCACTGTTCTCAACAGCCAAGCCATGGACACAACCTAAATGTCCACTGACAGATGATTGGATAAAGAATATGTGGCAGATATGTATATATACAAAGGGACCATTCTTAAATCAGTTTAGAATCCCAAGAATCTTGTACATATTCAGTTCAGTTCAGTCTCTCAGTCGTGTCCAGCTCTTTGCGACCCCATGGACTGCAGCACACCAGCCTTCCCTATCCATCACCAAGTCCTGGAGTTTACTCAAACTTATGTCCCTAGAGTCAGTGATACCATCCAACCATCTCATCCTCTGTTGTCCCCTTCTCCTCCTGCCTTCAGTCTTTCCCATCATCAGGGTCTTTCCCAATAAGTCAGCTCTTTGCATCAGGTGGCCCAAGTATTGGAGCTTCAGCTTCATCATCAGTCCTTCCAATGAATATTCAGGACTTATTTCCTTTAGGATTAACTAGTTTGATCACCTTGCTGTCCAAGGGACTGTCAAGAGTCTTCTCTAGCACCACAGTTCGAAAGCTTTCAAAAGCTATACATGGTTATACTAAAGATGTCATATCCACAGACACTCTTATAGTTTTTATGATTTCTGTAAATTAAAATTGGTGTAAGTGCAAATAAACCAGTCCCGGTTTAAATAATTACCATAGTGCTTAGTCTAGGGGTTCTAGGGAGCTGATGTCTCATGGTATCATGGGAAAAATCCATAATAACAAAAATTTTACCCAGTTGCTCCATCTACTAATGGCATGGCCCTAGGTGAGAAGGAACTCTTTGAGACTGTTCTCCTACTAGTAAAATGGGCATAGTTATTTCTGTATTAAAGAATTTTGAAGCGTAATTGGCTCCACAGAGGTTGCTTAGTACAGGATCTGGCACAGAGGGGAAGCTAGTTTTCGGTGTTATGATAGTTGTTTTGGCAGGTCCTCTGGGGAAGGGAATAGGGTCAGTCGGCTCTGATGGCAGAAAACAGCACAGATCCTAGTGGACAGTTGAAGCTCAAATAGTTCTGACCATGGTTGCTAGTGTGTATTGATGATTCGTAGCTTTAGTGGCATAGATAACACCTAGGAATCTTATTAAAGTGTAGTATTTAGTAGATCTGGGGCCCAATAATCTACAGTTCTAAGTAACTTCTGGATAACATGAATTCTGCTAGTCCGCAGACAATATTTAGGGTAGCAGGGTCATAGACTAAGGTTCCAGCTTTAGCAGGTAAAATACTGGGAGGGCGTGCACACTGGACCCTGTCCCCAGAGTTTCCCAGCTAGTAGTTCTTAAAGTAGTTCAATAGATGGATGCCATTGGATGTGACCTGAAAATGCGCATCTCTAACAAGTAACATCAGCATTAGGTGTTATTGTAGTTAATGACTAGGGAACCACACTTTGAGAACTGTTGCCCTGGACTGTGTGGCAGACATCTTGGCTTCTTCATTGACCTTAAACAAATGACCTGATTTGCCTCAGTTTCCTCAGTTATAAAATAAGGATAAACTGAATAATTCTTAAGAATCCTTCTAGTACTAAAATCTAACTATTCCTACTGGCGTTTGTCTCAAAATAAGCAAATATGCTGCATTGGTGACTGTGAAATGTACGTAAACACATTTTTGCCGATAGTGTTTCCTTCATTTGAAAATGACCAATAATAACACAGGTTTACTTAGGGAAGAACACCTGTCAGCATCTTTTTTTTGCCTTCGTATGTGCTAAAGCTAATTGAGAACTGATTTTTAAAAAAATGAAAATCAGAGCCTAGAAGTCTTGATCCTTCTGCCTGCTGTCCTCAAGAGCAATCCAATGAAGAGCTCTTCTTTTTTGACTTAGAATAGTCCAGACTAGCCTTACTAATTGTTGTTTAGTAGCCAGAAACTCGGAGAAGGCAATGGCAACCCACTCCAGTATTCTTGCCTGGAGAATCCCAGGGACGGCGGAGCCTGATGGGCTGCCGTCTATGGGGTTGCAGAGAGTCGGACACGACTGAAGTGACTTAGCAGCAGCAGCAGCAGCAGCAGCAGCCAGAAACTATGCTGTGTACTTGATGTGGATCATCTTATTTAGCCTTCACAACTACTGTAAGAGGTAGTTACCAATCTCATTAATTTAAGTGGAAAACTAGGAGATTTAAAGTAAGCTACCCAGGTGTATACAGTGGTAGCGATGGAGCTAAAATTAATTCCTAGCCTGGTGAGCAACCTAGACAGCATATTAAAAAGCAGAGACATTACTTTGCCAACAAAGGTCCATCTAGTCAAGGCTATGGTTTTTCCAGTAGTCATGTATGCATGTGAGAGTTGGACTATAAAGAAAGCTGAGTGCTGAAGAATTGATGCTTTTGAGCTGTGGTGTTGGAGAAGACTCTTGAGAGTCCCTTGGACTGCAAGGAGATCCAACCAGTCCATCCTAAAGGAAATCAGTCCTGAATATTCATTGGGTGGGCAGATATTTAAGCTGAAACTCCAATACTTTGGCCACATGATGAGAAGAACTGACTCATTGGAAAAGACCCTGATGCTGGAAGGATTAAAAGCAGGAGGAGAAGGGGACAACAGAGGATGAAATAGTTGGATGGCATCACTGACTCAGTGGACATGAGTTTGAGTAAGCTCTGGGAGTTGGTGATGGACAGGGGATCCTGGCGTGCTGCAGTTCATGGAGTCGCAAAGAGTCAGACATAACGGAGCGACTGAACTGAACTGAGCCCGAGAGATGGCAGAGACCACATTCTTAAACACTAAGGATGCAGAACAGAGAAGAGAAAAAAAGGAGGAGAAGGCTGTTTGATGTTTTCAGGTTTACTAATCCCTAATAATGGAGTCTAACGACAGAGTCAAAAACTACAATGAGGTTGAAAGATTTCAAACAGAAAAGAGTATAAATCTATGATTTCAAGAACATTCTAAACTAATCTGTGGTGACAGAAGTCATAGTAGTGGTTAGCTCTGGGGAGAAATGGGGGAGTATGGAAAGAAGGAAACTGTCTAGGGTGAATGAAAATATCTGGATATTGGTCACAAGGACTTCCCAGGTGGCACTAGTGGTAAAGAACCCGCCTGCCAATTGAGGGGACACAAGAGATGTGGATTTGATCCCTGGGTCGGAAAGATCCACTGGAGTAGGAAATGGAAATCCACTCTAGTATTCTTGCCTGGGAAATCTCATGGATAGAGGATCCTGGCGGGCTGCAGTCTCTAGGACTGCAAAGAGTTGGACATGTTTGAAGCTTAGCACTGAACTGAAGTGGTTATGAGGACATATATATACACACACATGCAAAACCTCATTGAGCTCTGCATGTAAGATTGTGTACTTTATTGCTTATTAATTCTACCTCAGTTAAAAAAAGGTACCTGAGAGCAAAATGCATGTGCATACACATACATGTATGCCAACATTTTCTAGTTTATATTAAGCCATATACTAATGATTCCTCACTGAGCTTCTTTCTATAGGACAGTCAGAATTACCACTCCATTTCACAGATGATTTAAGCAAGGTAAAGAAATCCGTAGTGCATGACTGACTTTCTAGTTCCCAATATTCTTCGTAACTTTATATTAGTTAGACAATGTGAGCTTTTATGCTTGTGGCTAGACACATTTGTAAAAAAAAGGCAAAATTAAATATAAAACGTATGATCCTAAGCCATAGACTATAGTCTTTTCACCAGCATGTGATTTTAGGTATATGTTCAGGATGTTTCTAAACGAATAGCTGTTTTCAGTGAACTGCTTTATTTGTTAATAATCAGTTCACCTATACTTTTCTTAGCTTGGTTTATGATACTATATCTCCTTATTTCTTTGTAAGTTAATGGAAGATAATTCCCTGAGAATCCCATTTGTTATGTCCATCCAATCATAAGGTCACTTTAGTGCCCTTATTAAGTAGCACTCTAAAGTTTAATAATTTTGCTGGCACCAACGCTTTGCCATTTCTCCCCCAATGTATTTTGTGTAATTTATTCTTGTTACAACTCATCCCCCTTCATCTGCCCATAAACTGCAGTCATGATATTTCATGATATTGCCAGCACCATATAATTTACAAACAGCCTTGCATACCTAAAGTTCTGTTTAGAAAGAAAGAATAAATTGTTGCAGAGAGAGCTCGGTTAAACAAGTGGAATCAGGAAGTTTCATTAGCGAGAGCTCAAAGAGATTTTTATAGTGGTAGTTTCTTATTCTTAGACAAGGAACAGACACTTGCAGAGGGAAATAAAGCAGGCGGTTATTTTGTGTTCCTAATTAAATTGTTTGCCACCAGTAGCAAAACAGAATCTGCCACTGTTCAATAGGCAACATCAAGGTAACTGGCATTGGTTCCTAAAAATATTTCAGTGCAAAGATTAATAAGAACAATTCTCAGAGAAAGGACTTGTTTAGGACAAACCTAAACAAACAAACAAAAAATAAATGAATACCTTTGAAGTACTTTTTGTGCATGAGAGATCTGCCTGAAATGTTGAAATGAACAAAAGCCTAGAATTCACAAGCGGCAACATTTTAAATCTGTCCTCTGAAGAGTGGGTAATTCTCTAAGCTACAGAACAGGAATCCACCACTGTCCCCACACCTTGAAGTACAGTGCCTATTAAATGAATCCAGAGTACAAACCATAAGAGAAAATGTCCAGCTCTGTCTCCTCCCTACATTACAATTATGAACTGGATTTTCTATTCTTTCTGCATGGGTTTCATTAAAAATAACTGTTATCGCTAAATGTACTGGAAAAATAAATATTTTAATTGCAAACTCCTTTTCATTTTCTGTTTTGGAATAGTACAAAACTAGTGTTATTTTTACATATTTTAAAAATTATATTTGTTACATAAAGTGTGAGAACTTGTGAGTCTTACCACTGCTTTGAGAAAACGTGTTTCCCCAGTAAAGGTGTCATTCTTTAGGTATGTTTGTCTATTCATGTTATGACTGAGAAATAATGAACAAGTAATGCTAAGGTTTAACCGGTGTTTACAGATTCCCATTTTAAGACACATTCAGAAGCTCTAAGAATTAAATAATTCTCCTCCCCCCACCTTGAAATTACAAAATCAAGTGAGGGGGAAAAATATTTACTTCCTATAATTTTAAATAAGATTTAAGTCCTTTAAGATTTACTTGCTAATACTGCTGCCTGATTTTAGTTTCCAGAATAGCGGTAAGTAAAAAACATTTAAAAAATAAAAAGTCAAATATAAAGGAAAAACACTCCCTCGTATTAAGATAGGAACCCCCTGGTGTTTGAAGCTGAAAGTCAGTAGAGAATCTCACACACTCTCAAATATGGTATCATTACTTTCCTTTAGCAGAAGGGATATGATAGGGCTGACAAATGTGATCTCTGTTGGTAGAAAAGAGAATGGGATCAGCTCCCTTTATGAACACATGAAAAAGCCCGTATAACTTTAGAAACCTTGGTGTGATTGAAGATTAGTAAATTTTAGCAGATCTCTCTTTTAAACAGTTTTCCGCCATCGTTTGATAAGCCACTTCATTTTGCCATCTCAGGATACCAGTTGGGGGTGGCTGGTACTTTTTTGTTGCTGAGTAAATGACATCACAGAACCGGCATACCCCAATAGCAGATAAAAGGTGCTGCATCCACAGAGCCATGGGCACCTCTAGGATCTGGGGAAGCAGGAAGGAAAGAACACAAACATGCAAACTCCTGGTTAGGTGGCTTTCATTGTCTAGGTGTTTATTATTTGTATGTTTGTTTTTAATAGAAAGACATTTTCTGTCTTTGAGATTCTGGAAATTAATGTAGGGTGGTTTTCTTTGCTTGAGAAATGTGATTGTAAATGTCACTTCTGTGTTCATGAAGTGCTGATATTAAGAAAATATATCATGATCTACAAAAATCTATACACTGATTTTGTTAGCTGTTTCGCATATAAAATATGTTCATAAGGTGGTACAAATAATTCTACATATGGCTTAATAATCAGCCTATGTATGAGCTATTGAAAGACAGTATTAAAGAATTACAGTATATTCCTGTTTTCCTAAGAAAATTAGGGAGTGCATTTAATTAATGCTGAAATGCAATAGAATTCCTATGGAAATACTTATGACATCCACATGCATACCAAATAAGTTCATGATGATCAGTGTTATTACAGTGAATACCAAATGAATTAATAATGCTGGGACACTCGAAGTGTTACCAAGTGTTGTGGTATAACAAATACGGTTAAATATTGTGTGATTAAAGTTATTATAGGGCTTCCCTTGTGGCTCAGCTGGTAAGGAATCTGCCTGCAATGCAGGAGACCTGGGTTTGATCCCTGGGTTGGGAAGATCCCCTGGAGAAGGGAAAGGCTACCCACTCCAGTATTCTAGCCTGAGTGTCAGTCAAAAGAAAGCAAAATTTCATGTCTCTTGTAGGGAGTTAAGAGGGGAATCAAACTGCTCTTTCTAAGTACTGTGATTCTTAACTTTGAGCAGTCCCTGAAAGTATTTTCCCACATACTATAATCATTTAAATCACCTTGGTGCCAAGTGGCAGAGGAGGTGGGGGAGGGTGGGTGGAATGATGGGGTTGTGGGGTGGGAGGTAGGTGGGGGAGAAGCAACAGAGAATACCTCAAGAATTCAGCAAGTTGTAAGTGTATGTATGATTTTCTGTAGTTTGCATATTAAGAAAAGGAGTTTTCAGCTTAATTGTTCTCCTCTAATGACGAGCTTATTAAGATAACTATTTAATATGTATTTCAGGACAGTGAGGCAGGATAAACAGGGATAGTTTCTCTAGTTTTATAGCTGAAGTCCCACTTTTCTGTGTCAGACATTTTCTGTGTCATAACAATTTCTAAAATAAGTTGTTCTTTATCCTGTACCCCAACTATATTTGTGTAAATTATCTCCACACGTTCTGTTGTGGAAAAGCTGGACTCCACATCTGCATTGTATTATTTACGCACTTAGATGTAATACATCGTAACAGTTCATATCTGTTATAGATTTAGTAAGACGTGAAGGCATAAGTGGATTTAATCAGACATGTAATTATTTTTATGCTTCCAACTCAGAAATATGTGTAAATGAATTTATGGTTATTTGGCAATCAGTGGAAATGGTCTTTATAAATGTTGAAACAGCTGCTGGCAAATATATTTGCAAACGAAGGAAAACGGCACTTATCTTCTTGTTGGGTAAATGGTAAAGGAATATTGTTAGCTGCACGCAGTACCCTAGCTGCTAAATATTTGCTTCATCATCTTTAATATCACATAAATATACCCTAAACATAAGAAAAACCTTGAGTTTCTTTCCTTTTGTGATAATGGAACACAGTTTTTTATAGGAGGATTTTTAGAACACATCTGTATCCTAAAAAGCGTTTTCTCTAAGTCTGAGCAGTTTCTGTCATGATGTTTGACTTTTACATTCCCATTTATTCTGTTATTTGTGGTATTACTCCAGTTCTTGAGGTAGAACACTCTCATTTAAAATAATGGGCCATGATAATGCACACACTTTAGATATGTTGATTCTGGTGTCTACTAGGATTTCTCTCTTTTACAGTAGCTTTAAGACATTTGTAAAACTTTCCTGCCACAGAGAGTAAAATGCAATCCCTGTACTACCAGAGTATGACTTTGTTGTGTTGAAATGTCAAATAAATTACATATCAGTAAATGTAGATCTTGGACAAATACTCCGAGAAGATCTAATTTTCTAAAAGTGCATCTTTTTCCATTTTTTCAGGTTTTCAGTTTAAATTTAATGCCTTTGACTGATGAAAAATTAATAGCCCCAGCACTTGAAATTTTCTTTATTCCCTGTAACAGAGAAAAAAGCTAGACCTCTCTAATGTGTCAATTATGACCCTGATAGATTACCATATGAAGAATTATTTCATTTTTCTTGGATCAAATATAAAACAGCTATAATATATTTAAGTTGTACTAAAACAGTCACGCTGAAGACACTCCCGCACACAGTGTGAGGGCAGGCAACATAAATAAAGTTGTCATTACCTTTACAAGGTGAGCTTGGATTTGAGCATGCATCTGGGTTTTATGCAAATGATGATTTCCTGTACTAACCCTTTGAGTGATACTCAAATAATAACACACCACTGACTTAAAAGTCACTTGCATCAGACTTTTGTAAATCACGGGGTTCTCTTTCACTCAGGTATGTTGTTTCAACGATCAGTAGCATTTCCAATGAATTACACACTGACCAGTTGGAAGAGCTTCTGCCTGTCATTGGAGCAAACTCTGTGCAAACCTCGTCTGTCAGATGCAGCACTCCCAGCCCTCAGCCCCTTCACCGGAGCTGAGTTCCTTGGCAAACTATAGACTGCCCTCTGTTGATGGAAAAAGCAATGCTCAGTGCAGGACACATGGAGAAGCTTTCCGTTAAGTCGCAAAGCTGCGATTAGCTGGTACACATTTGTGATGAAAAAAATCACATTTTAAGCTATAAAAATATTGATTTAATGGGTACTGATATAGTAAAACTGTTGCAAATTCAGAGAGTTCAGAGGCAGTTGTGGAATAATATCTATTTACACACACGCACAGCTTATTTTTCAGTTTCTACATAGCTGGAAATGCTAGGTAAGACGATTTCTTTTTATTCTGCGTAGATACTGATTTACCTACACACACTGTGCTTCCATTCAGTTATTTCTGAAGCTGAATCTAAAAGTTGGCATGAATAATAATCCTAAATGCTCAAGGTCTATAATTTAAATAATTTTAAAGTGAAAAACTATAACAAACAACTCAAATGAATAGGGAAATTTCTAATTCCTTCAGGCTCAAGGAAGGGTGGGGGTGTTTAGACAGAAAGCAAAATCGCGGAGAGCAGCCTCCAGCGCTGTCTCTGCAGGGCGAGAAAAATGGATAACCTGGTTTGCTGTTAATGGCTTTCAAAGGACGTTCTAGTGAGCCCTTATAAAACAGTAAATTTTATTGAAATTTTAAAGTAGTCGTTCACTGATGCTTTCACTTTTCACAGTCTTTCACTTTTTCTTTCTTCGTTTCTATATTTCCGTTTACTTTGAATTGGAAGGTGGAGGGGGGTTGGAATCAAATCTCACAGAAGTGACAGCTTTCCATTTTAAATCCATTTCACATGTTAATTAGTTTAAAAGCAAACTTGAAAAAATGTTAACTTGCACCAAATACAGGAAGCATTTTAATTTGTGTGACTTCCTTGCCTATTTTGGATAAAGACACGTTGCTACTGCATGTTTCAAATGTCTTCTGTCTAAGAGACTGAATGTGGGTGATCTTTGTGTATTTTAGATACACAAAGCTGTAAGCTGCTCTTGTGCTTGTATCTAAGTATCTGCAACCACAAAATTAACCTTATGTAAGAATTTGATTGCAATCTTCAATTCCACTGTTAGAAATGGAGAGTTTTTTTTTTTCTGAGGTTCCATTTGCAAATGCTAAATGAAATTGAGACTTAATAAATTAATCTTTATGCTATTGCCAAAAGACAGTGCTACCAAGAAAAGAAAGGGGGTATGTTAAATTGGATTTTTCAGATATGTTATCAGTGTTGTTGAAATTGATCGGATAAATTACTCAGTAACACTTTTCATTTTTCTTACAGAGAGGCTAAGAAGTGGTTTTTTTGTTTTGTTTTTAAGTAGTTTACTTAAAGCTTTAAGGAGTCTTTCTTTAAGAAGTTTTTCTTGACTTCTTTAAAAAACCCAATCTTTTTCTATTTGAAATAACTTTGTTAATGTGAATTCAGGTAATTTTCACAAGATTTGTTTGCATAAGGATGGGACGTATGCTGAGGAAATAATTTTAAATGTGAGTTGAAATTCTCATTGACAATGATCTGATGAATGGGGCTGGTGATGCTTCAGAAGTTGATGTACACAGCCTAAATAACTGGATGAAAACTGAAAAATTCAGTTAGCATACCTGAGATATCAGCTCACTAGAACCTCTTTATTAGGAGGAATTGCAAACAGGAGAATGAGATCCTGTTGGCTTGACAATGTACTGCAGTTTGTTAAGATTCCAAAGGGTTTTATCAATAGTCCCTAAACATGCTTCCTACTTTACCCATCTTAGCTCTCATATGTTGATGTGGTATTTTTTTAGCTTTTTTTCCCCTGAAAGCAATATAATATGTTTTTTTTAATCAAAAGTATAATTACCTCATTTCGATTTCTTTTTTCAAACGGTAAAATTAACACTTAGGGACAGAGAACAGAACCTAAGTGTGATAAACACTTTTTTTGTTGTTGATACTTAACAGTGAAAAAAACAACACAATTATTAAAATGCAGATGTATAGAAAATGAAAATAAAGTTCACAGAACTTTTTGCTTTGCTTCCACTACTTTAATTGAAGCTTGAAACTAAAATAAATTTACATTTCAAGGAAAATCACATTTTAAAAATTAGAAATAGCTAAACTCATTATAATTTGCTTTTACATTTAATAAAGAGTATTTAACTAATTTTTCTCCTTTTCCCAAATATTAGTGTTATTTACATGGATTGAATTGTAAAATAGTCTCATGACACTTGCAATATTTATAAAGCAAAGTTAAAGAGGTGCTAAATATTTTAGAAACAGCCCACCAGAGGGCAGTCAGCTTTTAGTCTAACAGATCTGAAGTAGATAAATTTATTGTTATGGTTGGATTTTAAGTAAAATATCTATTTAAATTACATTTACTTTTGCGTGTACAAGTTGAATGAAATAAGTCATGACTTCACATTGAGAAGGTTAAGGCCTCAAACTTTTTTATAAAAAATTATTAAAGGGTGAACAATTCTAACTTCTGCCCTCTGTACACCCTCACACTCAGTTTTTCCATTGTGATATTTATTTTTAGTCATAAAGTAAGATTTGTTTTGATTTGAGATGCCTTGGGACATTAATATTTTTTAATCAATACAGACTTTAGGACAACTTCTTTCTGAGAGAGTCAAGGACAGAGACAAATTGGGGGGGTGGCACGGAAGAAGGAAGGAAAGGAGGTTAAGAAAAGATTTTGTTTTCTTGCTCACCTCTGTCTCTTACTCATTCCAAACACATCTACTATGGTTTTATTGGTGAATAGTGTGCTTAATAATATGTATTGTACAGATTATACAGAGGAAATTCTGGTACCTGTGTTTGGAGATTGTATGATCAGTTCATGGTTTGTTTCTTCATGCAGATACTATAGGTGAGGGCACTGAATATCCTCTCATTATCTTAGTAGTGGGAGATAATATTATTTATTTAGAAGAGGAGTTCAGAAACACTGAGATTCTTGTATATACAGTTTGTTTAAAATAAGGACAAGCCATTGAGGTTTGGATAATATTTTGTCATTGTTGTTGTTATTTGCAAAACTCTGGTTGTTACAATTCTAAGCCCTAGAAACAAAATGGTCCTCTAAAGCCTGCAAAAGAGAACATGAGTAATAATAATTCCTTATGAGGGCTTAAGTGCTTTCAGATATTCTTTCACTTGCTTTTCTGTAATAACCCTACAAGACATTGAGACCTGGGTTAAATCACTTGGCTATGATAGCAGAACTGAGACCTAGATCTCATCCTCATGTTGTTCATTATCTTGTCCTAGAATTGGAGAAGCCAAGAAAGAAGATAGAGTTGTGGATCCCCCAAGGGTCATTTGTTTATTTTTATTGTTTTTGTCAAAATGGAAACCAAATTTTTGTGATTATAAAAATCACCTATGTTTATAGGAAATAATGATCTCCCAACTACAGCAATTAATTGTTGTTGTAGTTTAGTCACTCAGTCGTGTCTGACTCTGTGACCCTATGGACTACAGCATGCCAGGCTTCCCTGTCCTTCACCATCTCCCAGAGCTTGCTCAAACTTATGTCCATTGAGTTGGTGATGCCATCCAACCATCTCATCCTCTGTCATCCCCTTCTCCTCCTGCCTTCAGTCTTTCCCAGCATCAGGGTCTTTTCGAATGAGTTGGCTCTTTGGATCAGATGGTCAAAGTATTGGAACTTCAACATCAGTTCTTCCAATGAATATTCGAGGTTGATTTCCTTGAGGAGGACTGGTTTTGATCTCCTTGCAGCCAAAGGAACTCTCAAGAGTCTTCTCCAACACCACAGTTCAAAGGCATCAATACCTCGGTGCTCAGCTTTCTTTATGGTCCAACTCTCACATCCATACATGACTACTGGAAAACCACAGCCTTGAATGGACGGACCTTTGCTGGCAAAGTAATGTCTCTGCTTTTTAATATGCTGTCTAGGTTTGAAATAGCTTTTCTTCCAAGGAGCAAGCGTCTTTTAATTTCATGGCTGCAGTCACCATCTGCAGTGATTTTGGAGCTCAAGAAAATAAAAATCTGTCACTGTCTCCATTGTTTCCCATTTGTTTGCCATGAAGTGATGAGACCAGATGCCATGGTCTTTATTCTTTGCATGTTGAGTTTTAAGCCAACTTTTTCACTCTCCTCTTTCACCTTCATCAAGAGGCTCTTTAGTTCTTCTTCACTTTTTGCCATAAGGGTGGTGTCATCCGCATATCTGAGGTTATTGATATTTCTCCCGTCAGTCTTGATTCCAGCTTGTGTTTCTTCCAGCCCAGCGTTTCTCATGATGTACTCTGCATATAAGTTAAATAAGCAGGGTGACAATATACAGCCTTGATGTACTCCTTTCCCATTATTTAACCAGTCCATTGTTCCATGTCTGGTTCTAACTGTTGCTTTTTGACCTGCATACAGATTTCTCAGGAGGCAGGTCAGGTGGTCTGGTATTCTCATCTCTTTAAGAATTTTCCATAGTTTGTTGTGATCCACACAGTCAAACACTTGAGCATAGTCAGTGAAGTAGAAGCAGATGTTTTTTTGAAATTCTCTTGCTTTTTCGATGATCCAGTGGATTTTGGCAATTTGATCTCTGGTTCCTCTGCCTTTTCTAAACCCAGATTGAAGATCTGGGAGTTCTCGGTTCACATACAGTTGAAGCAGTTAATACTCTTAACATTATGATATATATGTTTCCAGATATTTCCCCTGCATGTGTACATATTTTTAAAAAAATGGGATCACAATATATACCCTGTTTCATAGCCTCTTCTATTCACATTACAGTATATCATGAACACCTTTTCACATCATGTTAGTAATAAAAGCTAACATCTGCTGAGTGCTCACCATTCACTAGGTGCCCTTCTAAGCATTTTACACGAGTTATTGTATCAATTCTCATAATATCCCTCTGAAGTAGGTAATATTGTTTCCTCATTTAGTAGAAGAGAGAAGAGATTAACTATTGGATGACACACAGAGCTTGTATCTTGAATTTTTAACATTTTTAAGGCGTCCGAGCATTCTACTATATGAACCATTTAACCATTCTTCATTGGTGAGCAGCTCCCAGTTTCTGAAAAGCAGAATTTCCAGAAAGGGGAATTCTAGTATCCAAAATAGTATTCCTTGATCTGTGCAGATAGATATTAAACCATTCTGAGGTGTTTTTTTTTTCTTTTTTTAAATATCACTGTTTCCTTATTGTTGTTGACCCTTTTTCCTCTTCACTCATTCCAGAAAAATGAGCCATATCCATTTTTCAGGACTTCTGAACCGACCCCTTACCACTGCCACTGAGAGACAATAGTTCCAACTCAGGAGTGAAATGCCCAGAGTTTAAACCTTGACTATGCTATTTACCAACAGGGTGCCCTTAGGTATTACTTAATTTCCTCAGGCTACATTTTTCTTATCAACAAAATAAGTAAGAAAAGGCACCTACCTCACAGAGTTGTTTGAAAAATGGCATATGCAAAGAGCCTGGCAAATAGTAAGTTTTCAATATATTTGGGAAGGAAATGCCCCATTACTGCTTGATTGGGGACCTTAAGGTGAAATGGAGTGAGAAAAGTGTATCCTACATTGTTATAAAGACAAACTCCGATCTAAGTACTAGGCTTCTAAGGACATTGAGAATTCCAAGTTATAGTCTCCTTATCTTGAGTGACACATGAAGGAAACTTGAAATGAGTACCTTTCTTGAGGATGTTTGAATAGACATTTGTTTTCTGCCATCCAGTTCAGTAAACTTGTGGGAGAAAGGAGGCTGAAGGAGGACAAAATAAACTATAAATTCCATTCTTGACATCCTTCTTCTTGTAGTGTCTCTAAATACTAAATTATGAAGATTTGAAATATGTACTAAAACTCACATTCCATCACCCAAGCTCTGAACTGTCTACAGCCAGTACCAAGATGCTAATTCCGAGTCTGTTCCTCAAAACAATTTCTGTTTCAGACATAAGGCTCTGCTATTAGCTGGCCCAGCTCAGTAACTGTCAGAATTTGAGATTATTAGTTCCCAAACCCATTGTTAGCAGGTAGAGCCAGAGCTTTTAGCTAAAACATCAGTGTTGTTCTTCTCAGCATCCAGGGTGTGGAATTGCTTCTGATGTGTGCAGTTGTAATTCCAGTTGCCGCACAGTAAGACTGAGTGTAAACCACTCTCAGAGACAGAGGTACTGATGAGAATTTGTCCAAATTGCATAGAATGGCGGAAATCCCCATAGCACCTGGTCTGATGCTTGACCTTGAATACCATTTGGTTATCCACTTCTGTAATGGTCATTTTCCATTTATTTGTAAGGAGAAATTCTTGAGTCTACACGAAAAATAGTACTTGATTAATAGGCACTCTTTGGGATTTAAAAACAATTAATTCAGCAGCACGGTCCCTCTGGATGCATGTCCAGCTACTCCTGTTCTTAGTCAGAAACATGGTCAATGGAATAAACCTTAGTGAAGAAGTTAGTCCCTTGGAGCCTAGGTAGCCTGATTTTTCACAAACTTCATTACATGTACTTTTCACAGGAATCCTCATAATCTGGCATTATGACATTTGGCCAAGCTTTAAAAGTTCATATGATATTATAACTCAGAGTGACAGAGCTGGTGTTCAGATCCAGGTCCTTGGAATCTATGCTCTGTACTTTTTCAATAATTCTGGAGCTGCTTTCCCCCATGGATTTTCCAAAAGCTACCAATGAATGCAAATCCTCATAGTGCCCTGGATAAGGCCAAGGAATTCCATATTAAGAGGTTTCTCCTTCACTGGGGATGAAGTACTAAAGGTACTAAAACACACATCAAAACTGACATGTATAACCCTTATTTTTCCTGCCTATATTTCAGAAAGTGATAAATACCAGTCCAGCTACCAATATTGAGGGCTAGAAAATATCCTCAAGTAATCCAGTGGGCCATGTCTTTTTTGTTGTTGTTGTTAATATAGCAATCCCTGGATTTACATCGAAAATGCTCAGAAGGCCCTAGTGTCATAGTTAAGAACTGCATCCAGTTACTTAAAACTGTTGGTCTAACTAGCCCTGAGTGTAAGCCAAATAAAAGCCACAGAAGAAATGCCTAGGTTTTCCACCTTGGTACTGTGGTTGCTAAGCAGACATGCTTCCTTTTCTAATGTTTTAACATTTAAATTTTACTGTCTTCAGAGAGATGTTAATTTTCCTGTGCTTCATTTTCGTTTTCAAATTTCTAGAGCTCAATGACGCTTTCTCTTTAAGGTGTAGTGAAGCAAAATTTTTCCCATGAAGTGTCAATCAAGGTAGCCTAGTATCAATACCAGACAATACCTAAATCTCAACAACTTCACAATACAGAGGTTCATTGCTCACTCATAGGACATGTCATCTCCATTTGCCTAGGGACTGCTTCATGTGGTCTCATGCTGAGACGTGGCTGACAGAAAAGCCACTGTATGGAACATTCTGGTCACTATGTCTGAGAAAAAGCAAGCTCTACAAGGGCTCCCAGCATCATGACTCCAGTCTGGAAGTGACTGTTCTTACATCTCTTTCATAGGAACAAGTAAGATGGCCTTTTCCTACCCACCACAAGAGGGCCGGAAAGCATTGTCCCAGAGGAGCAGAAAGCTGGAGAGAGTGAGCATACCCCACTCACTGCTGGTGCTACCTGGAAAGTTTTTGCATGTTAGGGGAAAAAAAAAGTCTCTTCAAGATTCTGTGTTTTTCAAACTCTTGTCTTTTGCACATTCCTGTCCACCTGAGAACAACTGTAAATATTACAAGATTTGTATGTGAAAGGAAATTTGGGAAATAGGAACACGCATTTTGAGATGTCTGTGTTCTACTTTACATTCAGAGCATAGCATCCAAACATCTGTTCTGTCATTCCTGTATGCAGTCGTGCAGAGGAGTACTGAGTGTCAGGCAGGCAACAGTGAGCCAGCACCCAGCCTGACAGTGTTTCGGGGAGACAGCCCCCGCAGGTCCACACTACACAGTGTGACAGGAGGATAAGGTGTCCGAAATCTCAGAATCGCACCCAACCCAGCTGGGGTGTCCAGGAGACTTCCCAGAGGATGTTAAATGTACTACAGGAAGGAGGACATAATACATTTAGTGCATTTCTTTTCCATCTTCTCCCCCAAGCCTGGTTTGTTATTTTTATATAATTTTTAGAACACTTTTTAGCCAAGTGTGTAAACTGCTATTAGGTAAGGAAATTATGGTATTCCAGCTCAATAGACTATGTAGCCATCAAAGTGACAGTTATTGCCTCTTATTATTAAGTAAATGGACAAGATATAGGAGAAAACATGAAAAATGGACACTTGAGACTTATATATGGGATTGTGGGTAAAATTTTATTATGGATTTTTAACATGACTGTAACATTAGCATGTTACTGTTACGATGTAAGGCAATACATGTACACATACCCCAACACTAAGCAGTCCTTTAACTGTGGCCTCAGTGTTCCTGCCAGAGAATAATTCTGAATCTGTTTAGCTGAGACATTTTTATACTTTTGATTTTGTGCCTTAATGTCTACATTCTGTGAATCATCCATGGTAGAAAGATTAGGATTTGAAACCTGGTTTTAACTATCTTCTATATGCTGATAACTACAAATTTAAAAATCTACAAAAAAAAAAATTAAAAAAAAAAATAAATAAATAAAAATCTAGCTCTGGATGCAGATAATCCAACCCCCTACTCAACATCTCTGCTTAAATGTCTAGTAGAAATTTCCTTCCAATAAATCAACAGCATATGAACAAAATTCATAAATGCAGAATTTTATGGTGCTGATACAAAAAAAACACACATATATTAACTAAGATCAAGCTTGTACTGTATTCCTCAGTATTTTATTGCCTTAGCCAGGGTGTCAACTAACCATATAAATATCAAACATTAAGAAGTACAAATCAACTTACTAAAATATCTGTCAGAGCTTTCCACATTTGTCAAATTTGATGTATTGCAACCTACAGGGGAAAATATGTGTAGCAAAAACTCAAAAATAATTGAATAACCATATGTTATGAATTTGAGTTATTTGAGTTATTTGTTATTATTTGAGTTATTACGTAAGCTTAAATGAAGAGAAAAGAGAGTTAGGAAGATCAAGTTATATTTACACACTTTTGTTTGTTACAAATTTTCTACATGTTGTAGAGACACTAAGCTGTGTATTACTTATGAAGGAGTTTTAATCTAATTGGACATGTTCAAGTTATATTAAAAGTATGTTTCAGTATGTTCTAGTTGCTTCAAAGAATAGTCGTAAATTTAATACACAAGTCATTCACTTAAAAATTTTTTTTTTAATTTTGACTAAAGAAGGATAAATCCTCAATTTGAATAAGTAGTTCCTCTCTTAGGAGCCAACATCTTGTGTAATGATGAAATACCAAAAGCATCACCATTAAAAAAAGATGTCCTGTATCATATATTATATAGCATTTTCTGAATATTCTGACCAATTCATAAGATGTGAAATAGAAATAAGGGGTATAACTTTTAGAAGAAAAAGATAAGCTTTTATGAATAATATGTTATGATTTATTAAAACAAAGCAAAAATTACCCCAGGAAACAACAGTAGTCACACTTGATATCTCTTAAATGGAGAATGATTATTTTTAATCAATAAAATTATATACTCAGCCAGTGAAAATCTCAGTATCATGAAGAATTTTACTAAAGTAATGGAGAAATATGAAAAATTAATCACTATTTTAATTAAATATAAAAATGTTAAAAATATAAAAATCTGACATTATGCTCATGTTTATGGCAATGCACACTTAGAATAAATGTAAAAGAAAACATGCAGTTATTATAAGAAGAAACTAAAACCTTTTTTTTGAGATTTTGAAAAACTTTACTGAAGATACTCTATATCTCCCTCTCTGTAAGAAAGGTATAATAGTAATACCTACCTTAGTAAGCTTGTTGTGAGGACTATGTGAGTTTATATAAATAAGCTGTTTTAAAGAGTTTGAAAATAAATAAATACATAAAAAGACTTGCCTGCATGAAAGCCTGAACAATAGGAAGGTACCAGTTCATCCCAAATTGATTTTTAAGATTAATGCTATTTCAGTTGAAATAGTTGTTGTCTTGAACTGGGTTGATTGGATTATTTTAGATTTTTCCTATTCTAGTGGCTTAGAAATTGTGTCTGTTACTCTGTTCTTCTGTCATTTTTCCTTAAATTTTCTAACAAAACAATGTAAACATGTTTGTCTCTCAACATCCAGACTTACACTGTCGTCTCTGCCCCAAGAGTAGGTAATTTTAATCCTTCATCTACAGTCAGGAGCAATTGCTGTGTTCAGTTAAGATCATCTGAAATTTTAGCTCCATATTATTGTTTTTTCAGAGCGCTTTAAAATTCAGTTCAGTTCAGTTCAGTTGCTCAGTCATGTCCAATTCTTTGTGACCCCATGAATCGCAGCACGCCAGGCCTCCCTGTCCATCACCAACTCCTGGAGTCCACCCAAACTCATGTCCATCGAGTCGGTGATGCCATCCAGCCATCTCATCCTCTGTCGTCCCCTTCTCCTCCTGCCCCCAATCCTTCCCAGCATCGGGGTCTTTTCCAATGAGTCGGCTCTTCACATGAGGTGGCCAGAGTATTGGAGTTTCAGCTTCAGCATCAGTCCTTCCAATGAACACCCAGGACTGATCTCCTTTATTTACTGTAATATTCCCAGTCACTTTATTCAAACTTAACTATAAAACTTACCAGTGCCTTTACTCACTGTCGATTCTTGTGAGATGCAGGCAGAAATATTTTTATCCTTATAAGACTATTCATAGACTTTTCCATGGCTTCTCTCCCTGCCACACACAAACTCCTAAAAGTATTATTCCATCTTTCCAAATCCATTCCTGATGTCAGTTGACATGAAGTTGACTTCAGAATAATGGGTAGGTTGGAAAATAGAAAACTGCTTTCCTGCCTGCCAATTTATATTGGAAAAGGCAGGGAATTACTCTAGAAGGAAAGAGTTAAAGAAGTGAACTGAAACAGGGGCATGGGCATGGTATGGAAAAGATTTTGGAGATCTTAGAAAAGAGAGACATTTTGGATTTGGTGGGTAGTAGCTAGCATGTGTAGGAGATACAAGAAAAACAAGGAAAGAGAATTTTAAGAAATTTTCAGTGCATTAATAAAAGAAATTTCAGGAAAGATTTTAGTTGCTTTTAATTTTATCTCCCTATTTGCTTGTTTTGTTTCACCATTGTGTCTTTGAATGTGACTCTTCATTGAGATTGAACCATATGATGCCTCAGCTTGATATGTATTGTATCTGTAGATCATTCTTTTCAGAAATTCAGACCAGAGAGAAAATCCAGACTCTTGGAAGGTGACATCTGAGAAGATGTCAATAGCTTCAAGTCTGTGGAACAATTACTTATGATAACAAATGACCTTGAAACTTAGTGGCTTAAAGCTATGAACAGTTATTTGATATGAGTCTGTGAGTTGAGTAGAAATTTCCTCCAGTCAGGTTGGCTTGCCTTGGCCTAGTTCACATAAGCAGGCTAATTCCCAGCAGCCTCTGCTTGAGTTAATGCTTGCCATTGTCCCATTGGTCAAACCAAGTCAACTGGCCAAGCCTAGGGATAGTTTGGGGAATAGAATCCACCTTTTGATGGGAATTGCTACAAAGCACTTTGCAAAGGGGTCTACATAGAGAGAAGGGAATGATTGGGAACCATTTGTGTAGTCTTCCATTTTTAGTGACAGAATATATTAGTAGGGCAGTTAGTTAATTCAGTGGTCTTATTACTTTAAATAAAAACAACTAACTGAAGAGCTATAGCTGCCAGTACTGAGTGTGGGTAGAAAAACTTAGGTGGCCCTGGAGGTGAGGTTTGAGAGGTACTGAACAGAGAAGATGGGGATTTTTTTCCTTTATATCTTTGTTTTATCTCATTATAGCAATAAACATCAATCACCTTTGTGATTTGTGAAATGGGATCTAATAAAGTGCATCTATTCATTTCCTACTGTTTCTGGAACTCAATACCACAAATTTAGATAAAGCAACACAAATTTATTTTCTTATACTTCTGTCCATCAGAAGTCTAAATGAGTAGGCCAGATTGTGTTCCTTCTGGAGGCTCAGAGCAGGATCCATTTCCTTGCCTTTTCCAGCTTCTAGAAGCTGTTCACATTCTCAGCTCATGACCCCATATCACTCAGCCCTCTGCTTCAGTCCCTTCTTTTCTGACCTCCCTGCCCTGCTCTTAGATGATTAAATTGGGTCCATCAGGTAATCCAGGGTAATCTCCTCATCCCAAGATCCTTAACGTGATCATATTGATAAAGTTCCTAAGGTAACATCTTTAGGTGTTGGCGGATTAGGGTGGGGATGTCTTTGGGGGGCCATAATTCAACCAGTCACAGTGTATTTATTAAATTAATTTTAAAGTTCCTCAGGTTAAGGAACCCTTGCCCAAGATACTTCTCTGATTATAGCCACAGTTTTCTCTGCTTAAGTGATTTTTGCATTCAGAAGTTGCTAAATGGCTGCAGTTTTCCTGATGAATCCACTAAGAAATGATTCCACAGAGATAATAGCCATTGCCATTGTTTGTTTCTGGTGGATTACCTCTTACTTCTTTCTATATAACTATACTTATCTTCTCAGGGAATCCATGGTCTTAAGACTTGTCTTCTCAGATAATCCTCCCAGAGCCTCTGTATTATCAGGCTTAGATGTCCATTTGCATGTTACCACAGGAACCTCTAGGAAGCTGCACACTTAGACAGTGTTTAAGTTGAGTATTGATGGGATGTGTGTTCCCCATTGAGAGACCCATTTGCTGGTTTCTTTAGAATAAGTGGACTCAATTGAGCTTGACCTTAAGAGAGACCTTGTAAAAATGAGACCATAGCTGTGGATTAGCCCACCTCTAGACACAGGCGAATCTGGTAGAGAGAAATAAAGTTTGTATTTGGTATACTCTTACTGGCTTCCTGGTGGCTCAGTGATTAAAAAAACAAACAAAAAACGTTCCTGCCAATGCTGGAGATACAAGAGATGTGGGTTCGATCTCTGGGTTGGGAAAATCCCCTGGAGAAGAAAATGGCAATCACTTCAGTATTCTTGCCTGGGAAATCCCATGGACAGAAGGGCCTGGCAGGCTACAGTCTCTGGGGTGGCAAAAGAGTTGTATATGAACTTAGTGACTAAACAACAACAAATAACAACACTGTTGTTATCAAAAGTGAAAGGGAAAGTGAAGTCGCTCAGTCGTGACCGACTCTTTGCGACCCCATGGACTGTAGCCTATCAGGCCTCTCCGTCCATGGTATTTTCCAGGCAAGAGTACTGGAGTGGGTTGCCATTTCCTTCTCGAGGGGATCAAAGCACAAGCACAATTCACCTCTGATTTATCAGTAATGCCTCACCTAAGTTTTGCCACAAATAGTTGGCGGTATTCTTATATGCTTACTGAGTACATCAGTTCAGTTCAGCTCAGTCATGTCTGACTCTTTGCGACCCCATGGACTGCAGCATGCCAGGTCTCTCTGTCCATCACCAACTCCCAGAATTTACTCACACTCATGTCCATGTCCATTGAGTTGGTGATGCCATCCAACCATCTCATCCTCTGTCGTCCCCTTCTCCCACCTTCAATCTTTCCCAGCATTGGGGTCTTTGCCAGTGGGTCAGTTCTTTGCATCAGGTGGCCAAAGTATTGGAGTTTCAGCTTCAGCATCAGTCCTTCCAATGAATATTCAGGACAGATTTCCTTTAGGATGGACTGGTTGAATTTCCTTGCAGTCCAAGGGACTCTCAAGAGTCTTCTCCAACACCACAGTTCAAAAGCATCAATTCTTCAGCACTCAGCTTTATTTATAATACAGCTCTCACATCCATACATGACTACTGGAAAGACCATAGCTTTGACTAGATGGACCTTTGTTGGCAAAATAATGTCTCTTCTTTTTAACATGCTGTCTAGGTTGGTCATAGCTTTTCTCCCAAGGAGCAACTATCTTTTAATTTCATGGCTGCAGTCACCATCTGCAGTGATTTTGGATCCTCCCAAAATAAAGTCTTTCACTGTTTCCATTGTTTCCCCATCTGTTTGCCATGAAGTGATGGGACCAGATGCCATGATCTTAATTTTCTGAATGTTGAGTTTTAAGCCAACTTTTTAACTCTCCTCTTTCACTTTCATCAAGAGGCTCTTTAGTTCTTCACTTTCTGCCATAAGGGTGGTGCAATCTGCATATCTCAGGTTACTGATATTTCTCCTGGCAATCTTGATTCCAGCTTGTGCTTCCTCCAGCCCAGCATTTCTCATGATGTACTCTGCATATAAGTTAAATAAGCAGGGTGACAATATATAGCCTTGACGTACTCCTTTCCTGATTTGGAACCAGTCTGTTGTTCCATGTCCAGTTCTAACTGTTGCTTCTTGATCTGCATATAGATTTCTCAGGAGACAAGTCAGGTGGTCTGGTATTCCCATCTCTTGAAGAATTTTCTGCAGTTTATTGTGATCCACACAGTCAAAGGCTTTGGCATAGTCATGGTGGTATCCAAACCATTTGCAAGGAGTAGTCTAAAGGTAATACATTCTGGTAATATGGACTTGAGGGTTTAAGTAGAATGAACATCAAGCTTTGATCCCAGAATTAAGTTGATTGCTTTGAAATTCCATTTTCCTGTTTGCTTATTATGTTTGGTAAAATTGAGAGAGATTCACCAGCCACTGTGAGAGTGCTAGTGTTCTAAGTGGCAGCCACCACCATCTCCTGGGGAAAGTACAAAATTTAAGACTGAGAAGGTAGGATTTTCCTGGTCTTCAATTCAGAACATTTTAATTGAAAAAATTAAATCTATACAAATTAGATATTCATATTTTAGCTGTAATGAAAATCAGCTCTATTACTAGCACTTACTTCCACTAGCACTGACTTTAAACATAACCTCATATTCATTCTCCCAGGGAAAGGGATCTTTCTTGTGTGTTATGATTGTAATTCTTAGGATTCCATATTAGCTACCCAGTCTATGGACTTTTGTTACAGCAACCTGAGCTGACTAAAACAATCTTTTATAGTTCCTTAGAGCCTTTGCTTTATATGGCATCTGTCTAGAATCATCTCTCTCTGATATGTGTATGGCTGGCTCTTTCTCAATATTCAGATATCTGTTTAGCTTTTGTCTGATCATAGGTCCATCATGTATCGAGGCAGCTTCCACCCCACAAATGCTGCTCAAGCCACTGTTAATTAACCACAAAAAGACCTAAGTGTATCTCCTCCAAATGTGGCTGTAGGTGTGGTAGTTACTTAAGGTTTCCTGGACCTCTCCACATACAGGTATAGAGAAGATTGCAGTTGCCTCAGGGCAGGAGGGTAAGGATCTGGGCTAGGATAAGTGGCAGTGTGGATGTGGAGAAACTTGGTGCCAGGATATTGGAAACTGACGCTCATGGTATCAACCAAGAGAGGAACTGAGGATACAGATATCACTAGCTTAGGAGACTGGGTATTACTGATGTTATTAACCAACATGGAGCTTCCAACTCCACAGCAGGTTTGTGGGGAGGTGATAATTTCTATTGGGGACATACTCAGTTGTAGAGGTGGCCTCTAGACAGTGGAGAGTAGGAAACGGTAAGTGCTGAGACCCATCAACAAGGAGAACGTAGAAATGAGAAGTGGCTCTGGGACAGACTCATAAAATCAGATATCTACTAAATTCATTCAGACCCTGAAAGTAAAGTAATGGGGGGAAAGAAAACAGGCAAAAATCTCTGCCTTCATGGAACTAACATTATCATAGGGAAAGCAAATAGTAAATAAAGTAAACGACTAAATGAGATGAGAAAGTAATCAATATTTTGAAGAAAAATAGAGAAGGAGAATAGTTGGAACTGGAAGTACGGGAGGGAGGTTTTCAGTTTTTTTTTTTTTTTTGTATTTTTGTTTTATTTATTTATTTTTCTTTTTATTATTATTATTTTTTAATTAGTTTATTTATATATTTTTTAACTTGGGGCTGGTGCACCGGGTTTTCAATTTTAAATAAGGTGTTCCTCAACTATGAAGTGGCCTTTGAAAAATGATTTGAAGTTAGTGAGGGATTGAGTGATGCAATTATCTGGTCAGATCATTCTGAAAAGCAAGGAAGTCCTCACTGCTGATACTAGCTAGACAAATAAGGATAGCATTGCCTGGTGCCTTACTCTAGGTAGGTACTCTATGTAGATATTCAAACAGTATATAAAAATAACAACAGATTGACTTGGAAAAAAATTAAGTATGTAGAATATCTTCTTGATAAAATGCATATTTAAAGGTTGCAATTTAACAACTTAAAAGATCTTCAAGGGACTTCCCCAGTGGTCCACTGTTTAAGACTCCATGCATTCAGTGCTGCTGCTGCTGCTAAGTCGCTTCAGTCGTGTCCGACGCTGTGCGACCCCATAGACGGCAGCTCACTAGGCTCTGCAGTCCCTGGGATTCTCCAGGCAAGAACACTGGAGTGGGTTGCCATTTTCTTCTCCAGTGCATGAAAGTGAAAACTGAAAGTGAAGCCAGTCAGTCGTGTCCGACTCTTAGCAACCCCATGGACTGCAGCCTACCAGGCTCTTCCATCCATGGGATTTTCCAGGCAAGAGTACTGGAGTGGAAAATCTCTAAAAGATCTTTTATTTTCTTTCTTTCTTCTTAGAGTAGGTATCAGAGAAATATTTGAAGGATTGGAGGATGGGTGCTTGGTTCAATCAGTTTGGGTTTTTGGAAGGTGATACTTTGTTCTCTTTTGCCTCAGTCCATTATTTCATCCAAAATAACTCATTTAAACATTACAGTCTTATTCTGATTGACAGTCACACAGTGATTTCTAATGGCTGAGGTATCTAATATAAAGCAGATCTATATACACATGTACATATACAATTTATATCAGGACTATGTTAAAAGTGAACTGTGTCTTGATTTTTGAGAACTTAAATATTTGCTTTTCTGCCACTGCCATGAAGAGTTCATAAGTGATGGAAGTACTTTGGCTTCCAGAGAGATGCCATTCCTTTGTAATGCTACCTCTTTGGGGAACGAATGTGAAAAATAAAACATGTCATTTTACATGATACAGAGTCTTTTTATTGTCACTTTCCTGGCTTTAAAAGCAAATGGGACAAATCATAAAAAGACATATTGTAGGTGCAGGTTCTGCTTTAAATTTAGATATTCTAATGGAGTGTACAATCTGTGAGGCTTTTCTGTGTCACTCATTTTTCCCATTCCTTATCCATGGGTAGAATGACCTGGTAATAAAGCACTGGACTGTGAATAGTATGATTTATTTTTGGCTGACAGCCTTTCTCAGCTTATAGCTCTTGGAGATGATTTCCCTATCAACTTACTCCACAAGAGTATTGTTAAAATACAACAAATTGAGCCCTGAGAATTTAATAGAAGTGAATGAATACATAAATAGCTTCAAGGGCTGTTTGCCAAATTTTCAGAGATTGTGATCACGATGATCAATTATTTATTTATATAAGTGTATATTAATATATGTACATAATTGATATATAATATTGAAATGATACTTAGAAACTGATACTTTAAAAAAGTTAATGGAGCCACACTGGGATTGCTCCATACCCACTAGGATGGCTATGCTACTGCTGCTGCTGCTAAGTCGCTTCAGTCGTGTCCGACTCTGTGCGACCCCACAGACGGCAGCCCACCAGGCGCCACCGTCCCTGGGATTCTCCAGGCAAGAACACTGGAGTGGGTTGCCATTTCCTTCTCCAATGCATGAAGGTGAAAAGTGAAAGCGAAGTCGCTCAGTCGTGTCCAACTCTTAGCGACCCCATGGACTGTAGGCTACCAGGCTCCTCCGTCCATGGGATTTTCCAGGCAAGAGTACTGGAGTGGGGTGCCATTGCCTTCTCCAAGGATGGCTATAATAAAAAAGAAAACAGTAACAAGTCTTGGTGAGGATGTGGAAAAATTGGAGCCCTTATACACTGCAGCTGAAAAAGCAAGATAATACACTATAAAGAACAGTCTGACATTTCCTCAAAAAGTTAAACATAGTGTTACTATATGACCCAACAATTCCATGCCTATGTGCATAAGCCCAAAAGAATTGAGAACATATATCCATGTAAAATTCATCCAAACATTCATAGCATGTATTCATTATTCAGCATTATTCATAATAGCCCTAAAGTAGAAACCACTCAGATGTCTATCAACTGATGAATGGATAAATCAAATGTAGTATATCTATACAGTGGAATAATATTCAGCCACAAAAAGGAATGAAGTACTGATACCTGCTAACCTGTGGATGAACCTTGAAAACACGCTAAGTGAAAGAACACGGATACAAAAAGCCAGATATTGGGGCTTCCCCGGTGGCTCATTGGTAAAGAATCTGCCTGCTAATGCAGGAGACACATGTTTAATCCCTGAACCAGGAAGATCCCATATGCCCTGGAGCAGCTAAGTCTGTGCACCACAGCTATTGGGCCTGTGCTCTAGAGCCTGTAGTGTCATCCGCATATCTGAGGTTATTGAAATTTCTCCCGGAAATCTTGATTCCAGCTTGTGTTTCTTCCAGCCCAGCATTTCTCATGATGTACTCTGCATATAAGTTAAATAAGCAGGGTGACAATATACAGCCTTGACGTACTCCTTTTCCTATTTGGAACCAGTCTGTTGTTCCATGTCCAGTTCTAACTGTTGCTTCCTGACCTGCATACAGGTTTCTCAAGAGGCAGGTCAGATGGTCTGGTATTCCCATCTCTTTTAGAATTTTCCACAGTTTATTGTGATCCACACAGTCAAAGGCTTTGGCATAGTCAATAAAGCAGAAATAGATGTTTTTCTGAAACTCCCTTGCCTTTTCGATGATCCAGTGGATATTGGCAATTTGATTTCTGGTTCCTCTGCCTTTTCTAAAACCAGCTTGAACATCTGGAGGTTCATGGATGACACCACCCTGATGGCAGAAAGTGAAGAAGAACTAAAGAGCCTCTTGATGAAGGTGAAAGAGGAGAGTGACAAATTGGCTTAAAGCTCAACGTTCAGAAAACTAAGATCATGGCATCTGGTCCCATCACTTCATGGGAAATAGATGGGGAAACAGTGGAAACAGTGTCAGACTTTATTTTTTGGGGCTCCAGAATCACTGCTGATGGTGATGCAGCCATGAAATTAAAAGACGCTTACTCCTTGGAAGGAAGGTTATGGCCAACCTAGATAGCATATTTAAAAGCAGAGACATTACTTTGCCAACAAAGGTCCATCTAGTCAAGGCTGTGGTTTTTCCAGTAGTCATGTATGGATGTGAGAGTTGGATGGTGAAGAAGGCTGAGCGCCGAAGAATTGATGCTTTTTAACTGCGGTGTTGGAGAAGACCCTTGAGAGTCCCTTGGACTTCAAGGAGATCCAATCAGTCCATCATAAAAGAGATCAATCCTGGGTGTTCATTGGAAGGTCTGATGTTGAAGCTGAAACTCCAATACTTTGGCCACCTCATGCGAAGGGTTGACTCATTGGAAAAGACCCTAATGCTGGGTAGGATTGGGGGCGAGAGGAGAAGGGGACGACAGAGGATGAGATGGTTGGATGGTATCACCGACTCGATGGACATGGGTTTGTGTAGACTCCAGGAGTTGGTGATGGACAGAGAGGCCTGGCGTGCTGCAATTCATGGGGTCGCAAAGAGTCGGACACAACTGAGCGACTGAACTGAACTATAGCCTGTGCTCTGTAACACAGGAAGGAAGTCACCACAATGAGAAGCTGGTGCGCTGCAACTAGAGAGTAACCCCTGTGTCGCCACAACAGAGAAAAACCTGCACAACAACAAAGACCCAGCACAGCCAAAAATACATGAATATATACTTTTTTTAAAGGCCAGACATTATATGATGTCACTTATATGAAATGTCCAGAATAAGGATATCCTTAGAAATGAAAAATATATGTTAATAGTTGCCTAGGACTGGGGAGTTTGTGGATAAATGGAAAGTGACTGCTAATAGGAATGGCCTGTGCCTTTTAGGGATGATAAAAATGTACTGAAATTACATAGTAATGATGGTTGCACAATTTTGTGAACATACTTTAAAAAAAAACATTGGATTGTACACTTCAAAGGATGAATTTTATAATATGTGAATTGTATCTCAAATTGTTATTTTAAAAAATGTTTTAAATCAAGGTCTTGGCATTTGATTGAATATAAAATTATATAAATGGATAATTGTTAATTTTTGGTATGGTAAACATTTTATGATAATGTTTTTAAAACAGGTCTTATGAAGATAACTTAAAAATAAATTTAGAAAAAATTAACGGCAAGCTCTTATCTAGATAGATTTCCATCACATGGACACAGTGATCATGGACTCCATATCCTAGGTTAGTGCTGTAATCTTGAGAAAATAACTTAGCTACTGCAAGACTCAGTTTCTTCTTCTATAAAACAGAGATTGTTATTAGGATTGAAAGGTCCCAGGACAGTTGTGTAAGCCAATAGGAAACTGAGAGATGGTAGTTGTTGGCGGTGGGTCAGGAGGTTGGAGGAGGAGATGGTTAACTTTATCACACTGCAGGGCTTCTCTAACAATTCAGTCAGGTGGTTGCCCATGTGTGTTATGTCCGACTCTTTGTGACCTCATGGACTGTAATAAAGGAGCATCTTACATTCAAATAGCTACTTAGACTCTGTGAAATAACAGTATTGCTAGTACTATAACCACTGCCCTCACTGTTGAGACATAGTTGGTTTTGTTTGCCATCCTTTTAGCCAAATGCTTCTCTTGACACATGTGGTCTTCAAAGAACATCAGTATATTCTGTCTTCTCCACTTTCCCTATTTCTTGTATTTTGTTGTCCCTATTTATTATTTCTTGATCCAACAATTATCTTCAGTGTTACTATAGACAGTCAATTTTACTTCTTCAAAATAAGTAAATATGTGAAGTAATAGATGTGATAACTCGGTGAGGGAATCCTTTAACAATGTACACATATACAAATCATCCCATTTTACATTTTCAGTATCATAATTTTATTTGTCAATTATATCTCAATAAAACTGTGGAAAAACTTGCCTAAAAACCATAGTAAATAAATATTAACTAAATACAAAAACAAAAGATGATCTTTCAGAAAAGAGGCCATAGTTTGCAAATTTTGTTTCCAAAAATGATATTTATGTAGGAAATTTCAAATGTGTAAGCCTCTGTTTATTTTCACAGGGAAAAGAAAGAAGACTGTACATATATATATATATATATATATATATGTAAATCAAATATAACTTCTTCCACTTAAAAGCAAAACCAAAACTTAGCATCTTCCATATTGATTTCCTTAGCAACTGAACTGAACTGAGTATCTATAAAATGATAACAGATATAGCTCTACCAATCTTATATTCTAGGAACTGAAAGTATAGTGGTTAACCACAGAGACCTAAAATTTACCCATGGGGAGCTTGCATTCTAGAAGAGGGGCTGTAAACTAATAAGCATTTGCTATATCAAGTAGTTATGTGTACTAAAAAATAGTAAAGTTGAGTGAAGGGGTTAGTGTGTTTGTTGTTGTTGTTTTTTTTTTTATAATATAAGGTGTTCAGGGAATCCTTCTCTGACAGGTAATATTTGACAAAAAGTAGGAAGACAGATAACCATTATGAAAATATGTCCCCCTTTCTCCAAGGGGTCCAAGAAACCCCGCCTGAAACCTCGGATAGTACCGAGTCTTACATGTTTTTTCTTATACATACATACCTATGATAAAGTTGAATTTAAATTATCCACCGTAAGAGATTAACAACAATAACCAATAATAAAATAGAACAACTGTATGCAGTATGTTTTAATAAAAATTACACAAAGTGGGCTCTCACAGTATCTTTTTGGACAAATTTAATGCCTTTTTCATCTTCACTGAACACTTATCACACACTGTGGCCGTGACTTTTGCAGTCTGAGATGTGAAAGCAAAACTAGTATGAATGTCTTCTTCCTTCTTGAAAGTTTCATGAGTAGAGGATTAAACCTTACTGTAGCTCTTAGCAACCTCAGCATATGATTTTTTTTTTCTTTCCTTAAGTCGAGAACTTTCACCTTTCACTTGAAGAAAGCGCTTTGTGGCTTCTCTTTGAAACATCTGAATCGCCAGCATCACAACTCTTGCACTTTGGGACCATCATTACCTAAGATAAGGGCGACTTGAATACAAGCACTGCTATATCTCCACAGTGGATCTGATAATCAAGCCAGCTACAAAGTGACCAATGGGCAGGATATGCTGGACAAAGGGATTCATGTCCTGGGTGGGATGGCATAAGATTTTGTAATGCTACTTAGAAGAGTACACAATTTAAAACATTTGAATTGCTTATTTCTGGAATTTCCCATTTAATGTTTTCAGAGCTTAGTTGACTGCAGGACTGAAACCACAGAAAGTGAAACCACAGTTAAGGGGGGACTACTGTACTCTGTAAGCTGTAAAGGTAAGGAAGTGTTTTCTCTCATCATTCTATAAAGTCATTGTTATCTGAGTGAGGCCCTAAAAAAAGACTTAGGTGGATCTCTTGGTCTTTATGAAGTTCATGGGCTTGTTTCAGAGGCAAGAAGAAAAAAGAATTGCTGTGCAGTATGGTAACTACTGATAGCTTATGGTGAATGGTGTGGGATTTGTGATCTCCAAAGATTTAGCTTTGGGACCAGGGACCAGGCTTGATCACTCAAGAGCTTTTGTGTAGCAGAATTTTATTAAAGTAAGAAAAGGGACAGAGAAAGCTTCTGACATAGACATCAGAAGGGGGATGGAGAGTGCCCTCACTTGCTAGTCTTATCAAGGCCTTATATACTTTTACCAGACCCACTCCTACAACATACATCTTAAAGTAACAAGATTAGAACTAACAATAGAAAGGTCTTACCAGAGCCACTCCCACAATATATGTCTTAAGATAACAAGATTAGTCAGAAGGTTCTTGTTAAGGAGAAACATGTCCTCCTGCAAGATACATTGCTATATTGACTGCTGCTGCTGCTGCTGCTGCTAAGTAGTTTCAGTTGTGTCCGACTCTGTGCGACCCCATAGATGGCAGCCCACCAGGCTCCGCTGTCCCTGGGATTCTCCAGGCAAGAATACTGGAGTGGGTTGCCATTTCCTTCTCCAGTTATATTGACTAAGACAAAGCAATATAGAAAAAAATGTTTGTCCTTTTCTCCTTGAGAGCCCCAGACCCCTTTCTCCTTCTCAAGGGCTCTGGACCCTTTCTCCTTCTTGGGGACCCTGGACTACTTATCAACCTACCTAGTAACTGACTCTCTCACTATTAATATAGAAAAATCTAACACTTCTGTGGAAGCATAGAAGAAGCAGGCCTAACAGAAGGCTTGACAGGTGATTTCAGTGGTATTTACCACTTGAGTCAAATCTTTTAAAATATTTTTTAATTAAAAATGTGTTTTTAGAGAAAATTCACAGAACACAGGAAAGAAAATATCACCTCATCACACAGGAAAGAAGATACCACCCTCATGACATACTGTTAGTTTTGTTTTGTTTTTGACATGTGAATGTAAGAAATAAAATCGTTTCCTCCTTACCGCTAGGATTTGTCTCACTTTTTCTGTAAATGACCAGATAGTAAATAATTTGGGTTTTTTGGACCAGGTGGACCCTGTCACAGTCTCTCAACAGAGCCAGTGCAGCACAAGAGCAGCATAGACAATACATGGATAAATGAGACCAAGGCTGTGGCCCAGTGCATTTTTATTTACAAAAGCAGGCAGCCAACTGGATTTGGCTGTAATTTGTCGACTCCTGCCTTACCTTAAACCCCAGAGATTTGTAGTAAAAAAATTTGGTGGATGTTCAATTCTTTTTCTACTTTAAACTTAAAGAATGCTTAAAAAATTTTTCAGAATAATGGAGGAAAAGAGAAACAGTACACTTAAGACAATCATGTGAAGTTATGAAAAGTTACAGTCATGAAAAAGGGAATTCCTTGGCAGTACATTGTTTAGGACTCCATGCTTCCCTTTCAGGGGACATGGGTTCGATCCCTTGTTAGGGAACTAGGGTCCCACAAGCTGTGTGACATGGTCAGAAAAGAAAAAAAGAAAGGGAAAGATCTAATCACACCATTCACAGACTATTCAAAGAGCTGAACTAATCATAGTTAATATTGTTAGACCTGATATTTCACAAGCTAAAAAACATAGTTCCTGTGTAATAATAAATTAATGGCAATTTACTGAAAGAGTGATAGGATGACAAGAAATGACTAGAGGTATCTCAATTTTAAATTTTACCTGTGTGCTTTTTGAGTCTCAGTTGCCTATGGGAGGAAGAAGTGTTTGTACTTCAAGTTTCAGTTATTTCTTAGCATTCAGATGTGAATACAATGATTGTAAAGGCTTTAGCATCTTCATTTCCCCCTTGGCTCCAAGGACATTTCCAAAGATCTTCTCTGATTCTGCCATAAGCTTTTATTTCCACCATACTTACTCCAGAATCTTAGCATCCATTTGCTTCTCTGACACATAGTTTTTTGTTGGTTTTACACTTGGGTGAGATGACCTGGAACCATCTGAGTGACTCCTGTTGCCCTGCATATCTGCTAAGACTTTTTTTATAACCACCCTTAAATTTCCCTACTGCTACCAGTATGGCAGATTATGTACACAAAACCAAGTAATGACATACACCCCTTACCAAAAAAAATCTCTCAGTAGGAAAATGAAACCAAGAAGCTGAGTGTTCACAAGGACCTTTTAGAACTATTATGTCTGTGGGCAAATGTATGTCTCATCTCTTGAAGTTCTGCCCCTGATGTGATGATAGTAGTTCAAGCATCTGAAACAGACATAGGCTTGAATTCTTACTCTGTACTTGAGCAAATCACTGCACTTCTCTGTTGCTCATCTATAAAATGGATGTTTACTCCATAGGGTTGTGGTATCAAAAAAAAACTTGAGTGAAAGCATGGACTGATATCCAGCAGGTCAGAGGGGCTTAGTCACTGTTAAGCTCTTTCATCTCCCTTAGTTAATATGTAGTCTGTTTATTTGCATATTGAAATATGGCTTCACACACAAAAACATGGAAAATCAGTTTTGATATGCAAGTATAGAATTATTTTATGTGATGATAAATAATCTGGTTTTTTAAAAAAGTTAAAATAGCATTTAAATCATCTTGAGAAAGAAAGAAGAAAGGAGAGAATGAAAGAGAAATTAAAATAACGTTTTTATTCTGGCTTCTTTTGATTTAGTATTTCATCTCAAGCCTTAACATACCCAGTCCTCATTCTTGTTTGTCTCTCCTCTTTATTCTGCCTTTAACTCATATTGCTTGTATTTTATGTTCATCTGTAATCTCCTGGAAGTCCTTTCTGGAACACAGTGGGGTATAAATAAAATAAAATATTATGAGTCAGAGATGGCAACTTCAGAAGGAGAGCCCATGGAAATCAATAATTCTTAACAATGCATAAAACGGTCTAGTCCCAGCCCTTAATCTGGGGCCCGTTGACTCTTCTTGAACATGTTTTACTAATTTAAAAGTTAAAAAGAGGTAACATTTATCAAGTATTTAGTAAGTACTGAAGGTTAGTCTAAGAACTCTTACCTGTGTGTTTTTGTTGTTGTTCAGTGTTCCCTACAGTTCTAAAAGCCAGGTTCTTTTTATTCTCCTCAGTGTACAATTGAGGAATGGGTGGCAGGGAAGTTAAGTTTTTTTTAAGATTACATATGTGCTAAGTGGCAGTGACTTATAGAGGATTTATGAAGGACTTATAAAGGACTTAGAAACCCTTTTACAATTCCTTTATTTGGTTTTAGTCTCATAAATATTTATAAACTGTATAGAAGACTGCTCTCGTATAAATCAGCTTACTTCCATTAAAGTTGTTATTATTTTGGTCATTCCTTCAGTGTATTTTCAAAATTTTCTATACAGATATTTCGTGGCTAGGAAAGAGGAGTGAAAATAGCCTATCCTTTTAAACAGTCAAATCAATATAATAAAATATCCACAGAGACATGACTGCATCAGACATGTGCAAGATTCTGAGTCTGCACAGTGTTGGGTTCTTTGGCTTCATGGTGTCTGGTCCAACGGGGAATCCACATGTGAAACATGATGTGATAATATTGTATGAGAGAATCATGGTAACACGTGATGCTCTGAGAGCATAACTGGGTACCATTTCCAAATGGGTCACTTAGGGAAGTCTTCCTGCAGAAAAGTTGCCTCAGTTGAGGTCTTTTGAAAGTTGAGATAAAAGAAGTAAGTGGTGGTATTTAGGGTGTGGTGTATCAGTCAGCTCAAGCTGTCATTACAATACCATAGACTGAGTCTCTCAAGGAACAGAGATTTGTTTCTCATACTTCTGAAGGCTGGGAAGCCCAAGATCAAGGTGCCAACCAATTTAGTGTCAAATGAGGGCTTTCTTCCTGGTTTGTAGATGGCAGCTTCTTGCTGTGTCCCCACATGGAGGTGGAGGTGGATAGAGAAAGAGAAAGGGGAGCAGGGGAACCCTCTGATGTCTCTTCTTATACGAATACTAATCCTATCAGATAAGAGTCCCATTCTTATGACTTCATTTAACCTTAATTACCTCCTAAAAGTCCTATCTTCATATACAGTCACATTGGATATTGAGGCTTTCATATGAATTTGTAGGGGGTGGGGGACAAGAGGTGGTGGACACAAATATAGTTTATAGCATACAAGTAGACAGACAAAAGAAGATAGAGTTTGAGTCTGGACAGTGTTTCAGGAAGACAAATGTAGAACTGAGAGCTAGTTGCTTTCAAGGATCTGAACATAATTCAGTAATTAGGGTGTTTGGACACTAGAGTTAGGGAGGGTACCAAGATAAACTGGTGCTCTTTATCCAAAGAGCAGTAGCAATGAAAAACCACTGACAGACTTTCACCCAAGAAGAAATATAATGGGACTGAATTCTTCAAAGACCCTTGTTGCAGTAGCAAGAATACCTTGAAGAGGGCTAGATAGAAAGTGAACAGTAGAGGAGATTGTGATTTTAGGGTAGTGACAATGAAGACAGAAAGAAGTGAACAGATTACAAAGAGATGTTTAGGGAGTCAAATAGCAGGGTTTAAGAGGTAAATTGTACATTGTGGAAGAGGGATGGAAAGGTTGTCAAAGCTGGCACCACAAGTTGCTGATGGGGCCTCACCAGCACTTTGCCCCAGAGGAAGAACAGGAGTCTTCATGCAGAACACAAAGAGAGATATTGTCACCTGTTTACCAGGCAGGGAGCAGTGGAGAGCACTCGCCTAGTTGCAACTACCCCACATAGAGCTGGGGGTCTCTGACTACCAGAGCAATTCTGTCACTGAGCCTACCTTTATTTTTTTATTTTTTATTTTTTTTTAAGGTCTTCGGAACTAATTAACACCTTTATTGGGCTTTAGCCACAAATGTTCATGAAAACTACAGTTAACTCTTTTTTTTTTTAAGAAATTTATTATTTTGTTGGGGGGCTAATTACTTTACAATAATGTAGTAGTTTTTGCATACATTGACAATGATATCAGCCATGGGTTCACATTTGTGCTCCCCTCCCGAAGCCCCTCCTCCCACCTTCATCCCCATCCCTCCCTATGGGTATCCCAATTGCTCCATCCATGAGCATCCGTCCGGCGTGGTATTCCGCTTTCACATATGACAATAGACATGTTTCAATGTTATTGTCGAAGTCCCACCCTCACATTCTTCCTCAGAGTCCACAGGAGCTGTTCTATTGATCTGTGTCTCTTTATTCTGTCTCGCATATAGGGGTTCCGTTACTATCTTTCAAATTCCATATACATTGTCATTAGTTACTGTATTGGTGCTTTTCCTTCTGGCTCACTTCACTCTGTATAATGGGCTCCAGTTTTCATCATCTCTATGATCGATTCAAATGTATTTTTTTTTAATGGCTGAGTAATATTCCATTGTGTATATGTACCACAGCTTCCTTATCCATTCGTCTGCTGATGGACATCTAGGTTGCTTCCATGTCCTGGCTATTGTAAACAGTGCTGTGATGAACATTGGGGTACACGCATCTCTTTCAATTCTGGTTTCCTCGGTGTGTATGCCCAGCAGTGGGATTGCTGGGTCATATGGCAGTTCTATTCCCAGTTTTTTAAGGAATCTCCACACTGTTCTCCATAGTGGCTGTACTAGTTTGCATTCCCATCAACCAGTGTTAAGGAGGGTTCCTTTTTCCAACACCCTCCCAGCATTTATTGCTTGTAGATTTTGGATAGCAGCCATTCTGACAGGTGTTGAAATGGTACTCATTGTGGTTTTGATTGCATTTCTTTGATACGAGTGTATGATGAGCAATCTTTTCTGTGTGTGTTAAGCCCCTCTGTATGTCTTTCTTTGGAGAAATGTCTGTTTAGTTCTTTGGCCTTTTTTTGATTGGGTACGTTTATTTTTCTGGAATGAGCTGCCGGAGTTGCTTGTATATTTTTGAGATAATTGTTTGTCTGTGCTTCGTTTGCTATTATTCCATTCTGAAGGCTGTCTTTTCACCTTGTATAGTTTCCTTTGTTGTGCAAAAGCTTTTGATTTTGGATTAGGTCCATTTGTTTATTTTTGCTTTTATTTCAATATTCTGGGGGGTGGGTCAGGGAGGATCCTGCTGTGATTTATGTCGGGGTGTTTTTGCCTATGGTTTCCTCTAAGAGTTTTATTGTTTTGGTCTTTCGTTTAGATCTTTAATCCTTTTGACGTTTATTTTTGTGTATGGGTTAGGAGAGTGTTCTAGTTTCATTCTTTTACACGTGGGGATGACAGGTTTTCAGCACCACTTGTTAAAGAGATTGTCTTTTCTCCATTGTATATTCTTGCCCCTTTGTCGAGATAAGGTGTCCATAGGTGTGTGGTTTATCTCTGGGCTTTCTATTTTGTTCCATTGATCTATTTAATTTCTATCCTTTGTGCCAGTACCACAATGTCTTGATGACTGTGCTTTGTAGAGAGCTTGAAGTCAGGCAGGTTGATTCCTCAGTTTCCATTCTTCTTTCTCATGATTGCTGTTGGCTATTCAAGGTTTCTTAATATTTCCTACAAAATTGTGAATGATTTATTCTAGTTCTGTGAAAAATATCATTGGTAAGCTTTGATAGGGATTGCATTGATATCTATAGATTGCTTTAGGGTAGTATACTCATTTTCATATATTAATTCTTCCAATCTTGAACACGGTATATTTCTCCATCTGTTCTGTGTCCTCTTTTTGATTTCTTTCATCAGTGTTTTTGTTTTCTATTTATAAGTCTTTTGTTTCTTTAGGTTAGGTAGAAAATATTCATAAGTATTTTATTCTTTTTGCTGCAATGGTGATTGGTATTGTTTCATTAATTTCTCGTTCTGTTGTCTCTTATTGGGTATAGGTATGCAAGGGATTCTGTGTGTAAATTTTCGTATCCTGCAATATTATATTCATTGATTAGCTCTAGTAGTTTTCTGTAGAAATCTTTAGGGTTTTCTCTGTACAGAGGATCCTGTCATCCTGCAAACATGTGAGTTTTATTCTTCTTTTCCTATTCTGTATTCCTTTTTTTTCTTTTTTTCCACTATGATTTGCTGTGTTGCTGGCAAACTTCCAAAACTATGTTGTATAGTAGTGGTGTGAAAGTGGGCATCCTTGCCTTGTTCCTGACTTTAGGGGAAATGCTTTCAATTTCCCTTTCACATTGAGGTTAATGTTTGCTGTGGGTTTTGTCATATATACCTTTGTATTTATGTTGAGGTATGTTCCCTTCTATTCCCTGCTTTCTGGAGGGTTTTTTATCATAAATGCATTGTTGAATTTTGTCAAAGGCGTTCTTGAATTATTGAGTAGGATCATATGGTTTTTATCTTTCATTTTGTTAATTGTGGTGAATTACATTGATTGATTGTGGATGTTTAAAGAAGAAACCTTGCATTCTGGGATAAAGGCAAACTTGGGTCATGTGTATGAACTTTTTTATATGATGTTGGATTTTGTTTGCTAGGATTTTATTAAGGATTTATTTTTTGCATATATGTTCATCAGGATATGGCCTGTAGTTTTCTTTTTTTTGTGAATCTTTGTCTGGTTTTGAAATTAGAGTGATGGTGGCCTCATAGAATGAGTTTGGGAAGTTTACCATCTGTCTTTGCAGTTTTCGGGAGAGATTTGAGTAGGAATAGGTGTTAGCTCTTCTCTAAATTTTTGGTTTAGAAATTCCGCTGTGAAGCCATCTGGTCCTGGGCTTTTGTTTGCTGGAAGATTTCTGATTACAGTTTCGATTTCCTGTGCTTTTGTGATGGGTTGTTAAGATCTTCTATTTCTTCCTGGTCTGTTTTGGGAAAGTTATATCTTTTCTAGAATTTGTCCATTTCTTTCCAAATTTGTCCATTTTATTGGGCATATAGCTGTTGATGGTAGTAGTCTCTTATGATCCTTTGTATTCTGTGTAGTTGTTGTGATCTCTCCATTTTTCATTTCTAATTTTGTGTTCTGATTACTTTCCTTTTGTTTCTTGAAGAGTCTGGCTAATGGCTTGTCAATTTGTTTATCTTCTCGGATCAAAACAGCTTTTATTTTTGTTGATTTTTGCTTTGGTCTCTTTTGTTTCGTTTGCATTTTATTTCTGCCCCTTAAATTTTTAAGATGGTTTTCCTTCTACTAACCGGGGGTTCTTTCATTTCTTCCTTCTCTAGGTGCTTTAGGTGTAGAGTTAGTTTAGTATTTGAGTTTTTTCTTGTTTCTTGAGGTACGCCTCTGTATTGCTATGAACCTTCCCCTTAGCATTGCTTTTACAGTGTCCCATAGTTTTGGGTTGTTGTGTTTTCATTTTTATTCATTTATATGGCGCATTTGATTTCTCTTTTGATTTCATCTGTGATTGTTGGTTATCAGAAGATCCTCTGGTGTGTTGTTTAGCCTCCATATGTTTGGACATTTTTAATAGTTTTTTTCTGTAAATGTGTACGATCGTACGGCATTGTGGTCAGAGAAGATGGTGGGATGATTTCAATTTTTTGGGAATTTACAAGGCTATGATTTATGGCCCAGGATAGTGATCTATCCTGGAGAAGTTCCGTGTTTGCACTTGAGAAAAAGGTGAAATTGTTGTTTTGGGGGGGAAAGTTCTCTGTAAATATCGTTTATTTCTATTGTGTCTACCGCTGCTGGCGTTTGTGTAGGGGACGGGCGGGGGGGAAGTGGGGTTGTGGGCGGGTATGGTGTGGGAGGCCGTTTAATGTGGGGGAGCAGGGAGTGGGGTTGGTCTGGCGGTTTATTGGGGACGAACATAGTAGGGGTGGGGGCGGATAGGGAGAGGGTGCGTAGGGGGTTGGGAACCACAGGGCATGAAAATGGGGGGCCAGGTGGGGACAAGGGGAGGGGAGAGAGTGTGGGGGAGGGACGGCCGGGGGGCGTGAAGGGAAGTGATGGGCCGTGCGATTGATCGGTCCAGTAGGCCTGTGTTGTGTGACTGTAGTGGGTTGAGACTTCGTCTTGGATGAGCTTCAGGGGCGTGGCTAGGTGGGGGGTCTGGGCGAGGGACGAGCGGGTGCGGAACGGGTGGCCTATGACGTGTGCCCTGGAGGGGGGTTTGCGAGATCATTTGTTCGGTTTGCGTTTGGAGTGCGTCGCCGGCGGGGCAGGTGGGGACCTCCGATGTGCTCATCGGACTTTACGTTTTGGGGATGCCCGGCTAGGGTGAAGGAGGGGGTGAGTGTCCCCTACAGTTGTGATCGCGCGGGGGGGGTCTCTCTTGGTAGGACTGCTATGTAGGGGTTTGTTTTTTTTGTAATTCCCACTACATGCCATCAGCTTTGTCTCTTTTTGGTTTTGGGGCGCCAATTTTGGCCGGATGTCTTCCACCATGTTTACATGTTAAGATGGTTATGTGTTGTGTTATGGGTTGTTAATTGGTCACACGGGGCTGGGGGGGACCACTTCGTTCAGGTGCTTGTTTTTTTTTTTTTTATAACTGTTTGATCTTTTTTGTTTTTTTGTTTTTTTTTTCTTTATTTTAATTTTTTTTTTTATTTAAACAATCCTTTTACTCGAGTTCCAGCTTTATGTTTTAGAGGAAAGAACCTTGTTAGCATTTTGTTTGTTGGGGCGGGAAGAACACTTGGTTTGGTGGTTGGTTGGTGTGAAAATGCCAGCTCACGTTCTTGCTTTGCTTTTTGTTCAATTGTCTGTAAACAGTGCTTTTGAAATTTTCCATTTCATTGCTGTATGAGTAATCCTTGCGGGGTTCCTCGTACCCCCTTTGTAATCTGGTTGGGGTTGTTGTATGTTTTTTTTTCTTTCATTACTTTAAGTCTATGTGCCCCTGCCATCTCCTTCTATCCTGAAGGGTTTCTATTTTGAAAAGCTATCAGCTTGTTTATCCTTATGGGGTTTCTCCCCCTTGTGTGTCTATTTGTTGTTTGTTTTTTCCCTTTTGCTGCTTTTTAATATTGTTCTTTGTGTATTGAATATTTGTTTTAAATTTTATATTAAATTAATATGTTTTTAGTCTCTGGGGTGTTTTTGTTTCGCGCCTTCTTGCTTGGCTCCTTGGGGTTTTTTTTACCCTTTTTGTCTTCTGGTTGGGACACTCCTCTTCCTCACTGCGGTTTTTCTTGGATGGACAAGACTTCTGTAAACTTTTTCCTTTTTCCTTCTTTTAGGGAAATAAAATTTTCAAACTATTATCTCCCATTCGAGTATTTTTTTTATGGCCTCTTTTCCTTTTATCATTCTTCCTTCTGGGAGACTCCTATGATTATCGGAATAAAATTAAAAATATAAATGGTTTTGGATTGTTCCTTTGTGGCCGTGTTTTCCTTTCATATTTTCTGTTCCAGGAGGGGGTCCCTGAGGGTTTTCCTCATTTCTTGTGATTCTTTTTTCTTTATTCCTCTCTGCCTGCTTCGTTGTTTTTATTTTCCACATTCTATCTTCTACCTCACTTATTCCTATCTTCGGCCTCTGTCTTATTCTACTGTTTTTGGTTTTCCCTCAAGCGTTGTCTTTCCTACTTTTTATTCCTTTATTTCATTATTCAATATATATTGACCTACTTTTTATTTCTTCTAGGTCCTTTGTTCATAAACATTTCTTTGCATCTTCTCACATTCCTGTCTCCAGGCTATTTATCTGTACTCCATTCTGTTTTGTTTTTCAAGATTTTGGATCATTTTTACTTCATATTTCTAAATTCTATTTTGGATAGATTCCCTATCTCCTCCTCTTTTGTTTGGTTTTTGGTGGGCATTTCTAATTTTCCCTTGACTTGTTTGAGTTTATTTCTTGCCCGCTTTTCATCTTTTGATTTAGATTACTGTGTTAGGCGTGGCCTCTGGGCTTTCTGTTATTCTGGTAGTTGAAGTTCCTCTTTATTGTGGAGGCGCCTCTACTGTGGGTGGGGTTGTTGGACGGGGGTGGTGGCTGGCTTGTCAAGGTTCCTGGTTGTGGAGCTTGTGTCTGTTGTTCTGGTGGATGGAGCTGGTGGATATTTTTCTCTCTAGGAGTGCAATGGAATGTCCCAGTATTGTGTTTTGAGGATGTCTATTAAGGATTCATTGGTTTTGTGCCTCTGGGCAGCCGTTGTAGTATTGATGCTCAGGGCTATATTACTGTGTTGCTGGAGAATTTGCGTGTATGTCTTGCTCTGGGAAACTTTATTGGCTCTTTGGTGGAGCTTGGTTGCAGTGTATATGTGGACGGCTATATTGGATGATCTCTTATTAATTATGTTTTCCTCTGGCTCTTTCAGTTCTTATTCTTGCAGTAGCCTCAATACTCTCCATCCATACAGATCGATAATAAAACTTTTAGGTTTAATGGTCGAAAAGATTCTCCACAGTGAGGATACCAGATCAGAGGGTTCATGAGTTACATGGAGAGGGAAGGGGCGGGAGGTTGAGTGTCGACCAGGAGAGAGAAGAGGGGGGACTCAACGTGGATGGAGCAGTTCTAGCCTAGGTAAGCACTGTCCCTCTGGGCTCTCACAGTCTGGGAACCTCGAGAGGTTCACGAGATAATAGAAGAGTGGGGAGGAGCGGTAATAGAGGTTTGAGAATGTTAGAAAGGGAGGAATCAATGTGACGGAGAGAGAGATTGGTCTGTTATTCTGTTCCCGAAGTGTTATCCGGTGCCCAGATACACCCCCTCAGAGGATTAACAGAATTGGGTATGGAGAAGGGAGAAGGTGGAGGGTTGGAGATAGAGGTTCCTTGGGGGATGGAGAAGAAAGAGCATCAAATAGCCACAGGGAGAGAGTAATCAAGCAGTGTAATCACACTTGGAGTAAAAAAAATGGGTACTAAAGATTGTATTCTTTAAATGTACAAAATTGATATCAAATATGTCAAAACAAAGATTAAAAATCTAGAGTAGAGGTTAGACTCTTATAAATCATACAAGTATTAAAAAAAAGAAACACAGAAAACAGTATTGAAAAGAAAAAAGGACAGTTAAAACAGGAAAACAGGAAAAAAAGAAAAAACAGGAAAAAAACAGATAAAAGAAAACACAAAAAAAGTATGAGATCATATGTACGCAGTTTTGCTTTAAATATTGGGTTTTGGGTTTTTTGCAGGTAATAGTGGGTTATGAAAAATGGGAAAATTAAAGGTGTAATAGAGGTCCTTCTAAAGAAATAAGAAAGAATAAAAAATTTAAAAAAAAAAATGATACTAGTAAAAATATTATTATCCCGACTTTCTCTGAGCAGTTGTGAGCAGAGTGGGGTCTGTTCAGTTTACAGATAGGATCCTTGTTTACTGCCTTATACTTTTCAAGATTATAGGCCCTTTCATGCAGTCATAGTTAACTACGGGATTTTAATCTGTTGCTGTCCCTTCCAACGCGGCTTCCGTCTGTTTATTTGGCCTTTTGTTTGGAAGGTTCTCTTTCATTGTCTAATTTCAGCCCTGCCACAAAGCGTCGGAGGTGGTCTCTTTAGGTTCAACTTGTTCAGGCCTGTGTGGGGAGAGAGGACCACTGCAAAACCAATTTTATCACTGGCGTGTGTGGTAGTGTGGAGGCTCGCAGTTGTCGTCGGGTCACACTGGTGTTCGCCCCCGCTCACCGGGCTTGTGGTGTGTGTGCTTTCCCAGTCTACCTGCTCAGGCTTCAGGTTACCTCTGCCTGGGGGGTTCGGGGGGGCGGTGGGCCCTGAGATTATGCGCGCACTTCCCAGGTTAAGCTGCTCAGGTTCGGTTCCCGGGTAGTCCAAAAGGCGCAGACTCGGTTGGTCCGGCAGTTTGTGCAGTTCCCGGGTCGGAGCAGCAGCTCAGGCAGGGCCAGCCAGGAGTTTGGCGGAGCGCAATTATCCCCTTTTAGGGCGGGTGGGGTTATCACCTCCTGGTCCCCGCCTCGTGTTTTAGGGGCGCGCATTTTTTTTCCCGGTTTACTCCACTAAGCGCAGGGACTAGACTCGGTTGGATCGCGGTTTGTGGGCGTTCACTGGTCGGGGGAGCAGCTAGGCAGCCAGGAGTTTGGCGAGCGCACTCTACCCTGTTGGGGCGGTGTGGCTTATCACCTCCCGGGTCCCCGCCTCGGTTTATGGGTGCGCCCAGCTCCGGCTCCGTTGTGCTTTGTGTCGGTTCTGGGGAGCTGGACTCTGGTGCCGACCCTCCGGCGGCTGTAGACCTCCGGGATGCTCAGGCACACGTCTTTGCTTAGAAAATGGGAGCCTGTTTGCAGTTTTTGTAGGGGGTGCCCTCTCTGGGCCGAGAGTTTGCCCCTTTCAGGCTCTGGCTGGTCCCGCCTGCCCGCTTCGTGTCGGCGGGGGATGGGCGTGTCGCAGCATGCTAGCTCTTCCTCCTGTATCGCTCAGTCCTTTGTTCTATTGGGATGCGGGCTGGCAGAGTGCCTTAGATTTTTGGGTTTTTCGCGGGATAGTTCTGTCTTCTGGCTGTTCCCACAGTTTAGGTTACTATCTCACGTTAGCTCCCTACCGATTGCCCCTCAGGCATCCGGGCCCGGTCCTTACCCCAAGCAGTGCCGCCCGCTTCTCTCCATTCAGCCCCCGCTTGCTGGTTGGCGGGTGCGAGCGCTCTGGGTACTTTATGGAAGTTGCCTTTAGGCTCGTAATTTAGTGGGTTTTATTTATTGTTTTTCCCCGGGTTTATGTGCCCTCCGAGATTTCTCGAACTCTTCCCCAAACCGCCGGGAGGTGAGAGGGTTTCTGGTGCTTAGAAATTTCTCTCTTTTACGACTCCCTCTTCCGGGACGGGTCTCCGTCCCTAATGTTTTGTCTCTCTTTTTATCTTTTATATTTCTCCTACCTCTTCTGAAGATAAGCGCTGTCTTTATGATGTCTGACGTCTCTGCCAGCGTTCAGAAGTAGTCTTGTGAAGTTTGCTCAGCATTCAGATGTTCTTATCGATAAATTTGTTGGGGGAGAGAGTGGTCTCTCCGTCCTATTCCTCCACCCATCTTAGCCCCCCCGCTCCAAGCCTTTACTTTTATAGCCACTCTATGACTTAAACCTTTAAAGGCTAATGACAGCCCCATTGGTGTTGTTTATCAGGTTTTTACCAGTTTCTTACAAATTGACTGTGGTCTGAGTTTTTCCTTTTTCTTTGATTGTTTTTCTCAAGGTACATGGGAATTCTTGAGTGTGACCTTGTAGGTTATCTATTGATTGGTTGAGCACCTTTGAGCCATAAGGTCTTAGATTTCTTTTCTGAATATTATAGATGAGAAAAAGCAGTTAATACTATAATAACAATAATAATGACTACTGTTTAGACAAGCATTACCATGGTGCCAAATATGGACTTAAGACATATGAATATTTATTAATATCAAATTGAATCCTGACAGCCACTCTCTGAAGTTGGTACTATTATTACTTCATCTTATAGGTAAAGATATTGAGATTTGGAGTTTAAATGCCCTGCTGGTAAATCAACCAGCCCAGAGGTCAGACAAACAGATTGGCCCCGTGATCCTTCTTTCTGATTTGTATACTATTTTGCCTCTTCAGTTTTTCTCTATGATGGTTTAATGATAGAAATACATTTAAAACATTTTATCTATTAAATTGTTAGCATTTATACTGTGATCTAAAGTAACTTTCTTATTACTATAATAAGAAGGCTTATTGCAAGAAAAACTTGTTAAATATAAAGAAAATAAAAGTAACCCATAATCCTACCACCTGGTGATAACCATTATTATAATTTTGATGTATTTTGTGCCAGTATTTTTCAATACATGTTTTTAATAGTTGAGATCAGTGTTTATACATTTTAATGATACTTTTTCCATTTAAATTATAAACATAATGCTGTCTCCATACTATTAAATATGATTTACAAATGTTGTTTTCAGTGGCTGCAAAATATTTCATCATATGGGTATAATTGATGTCACCAAGCATTTTTGAACATTTAGTTTCTTCCCATTTTTTTACTACTGTAAATAATACATTTTGTATTTCAAGTTATTTCCTTTAAAAATATCACCAAAAATGTAATTATTGCTTCAAAAAGGGTAGGTGCTTTTTTTTTTTAGATTTATTTTTAATTGGAGGGAAGTTGATTTATAATATTGTATTGGTTTCTGCTGTACAACAACACAAATCAGCCATAATTAAACATATATTACCTCCCTCTGGAGCCTTCCTTTCCTCTCCCCATCCTACCCTTCTAGGCCATCACAGAGCACCACGCCGGGCTCCCTGTGCTGTATAGCAGCTTCTTAACTAGTTACCTATTTTTACACATGGTAGTGTGTATATGTTGATGCTACTTTCCATTTCTCTCACTCTCTCCTTCCCCACTGTATCCATAAGTCCATTCTCTATATCTGAGTCTCCATTCCTTCCCTGCAAATAGGTTCATCAATACCATTTTTCTAGATTCCTTATACATGTGTTAATATACAATATTTGCTTTCCTCTTTCTGACTTCCTTCACTCTGTATGACAGGCTCTAGGTTCATCCACCTCACTAGAACTGACTCAAATGCATTCCTTTTATGACTAATAATCCATTGTATATATGTACAACTATTTTTATTTACTTTTTTTGCCACTGTATTTTTTAATTGAAAGATAATTGCTTTACAGAATTTTGTTGTTTTATGTCAAAACATCAACAAGAATCAGTCAGAGGTATACCCATATCTCCTCCCTCCTGAACCTGCCTCCCCATCCCACCCTTCTAGATTGTCCCAGAGATCCTGTTTGAGTTCCCTGAGTCATACACCAAATTCCCATTGCCTATCTATTTTACATACGGTATTGTAAGTTTCCATGTTACTCTCTCCATACATCTCACCGTCTCCTTCCTCTCCTCCTCCCATGTCCAAAGGTCTGTTCTTTATGTCTGTCTCCATTGCTGCCCTGAAAATTGATTCATCAGAAGCATCTTTCTAGATTCCATATATATGCATCAGTATATGATATTTATACTTCATTCTGTATAATAGGGTCTAGGTTCATCCACCTCATTAGAATTGACTCAAATGCATTCCTTTTTATGGCTGAGTAATATTCCATTGTGTATATGTACCACAGCTTCTTTATCCATTCATCTGTTGATGGACACCTAGATTGCTTCCATGTTATAGCTATTGTAAATAGTGCTGCAGTGAACACTGGGGTACATGTATCTGTTTCAATTTTGGTTTCCTCAGGGTATATGCCTACCAGTGGGATTGCTGAGTCATATGGTGGTTTTATTCCTAATTTTTTAGGGAATCTTCATACCATCTTCCATAGTGGCTGTATCAATTTACATTCCCACCAGCAATGCAGGAGGGTTCCCTTTTCTCCATACCCTCTCCAGCATTTATTGCTTGCAGACTTTTTTGATGATGGCCATTCTGACTGGTGTGAGGTGATATCTCATTGGAGTTTTGATTTGCATTTCTCTAATAATGAGCATTTTTGAGCATCTTTTCATGTGTTCGTTAGCCATCTGCATGTCTTCTTTGGAGAAATTGCTGTTTAGATCTTTTTCCCACTTTTTGATTGGGTTGTTTGTTTTTCTGGTACTGAGTTGTATGAGCTGCTTGTTTATTTTGGAGATTAATTCTTTGTCAGTTGTTTCATTTCCTGTTATTTTCTCCCATTCTGAGGGTTGTCTTTTCACCTTGCTTATAATTTCTTTCATTGTGCGAAAAGATTTTAAGTTTAATTAGGTCGATTTGTTTGTTTATTTTTTTTCATTTCCATTTCTCTGGGAGGTGGGTCATCTTTGGGTCATCTATTTGTTTGTTTATTTTTTTTCATTTCCATTTCTCTGGGAGGTGGGTCATCTTGCTTTGATTTATGTCATTGAGTGTTCTGCCTGTGTTTTCCTCTAAGAGTTTAATAGTTTCTGATCTTACATTTAGGTCTTTAATCCATTTTGAGTTTATCTTTGTGTATGGCATTAGGAAGTGTTCTAATTTCATTCTTTTGCAGATAGCTGTCCAGTTTTCCCGGCACCAATTATTGAAGAGGCTATCTTTGCCCCATTGTGTGTTCTTGCCTTCTTTATAAAAAATAAGGTACCTGTAGGTGCATGGGTTTATCCCTGGGTTCTCTATCTTGTTCCATTGGTCTATATTTCTGTTTCTGTTTTTGTCCAAGTACCATACTGTCTTGATGATTGTAGCTTTGTAGTATAATCTGAAGTCAGGAAGTTGATTCCTCCAGCTCCACCCTTACTTCTCAAGACTGCTTTGGCTATTCAGTCTTTTGTATTATATTCAGTCTGCTTGGTCTTTTGTATTTCCATATGAATTGTGAAATTTTTGTTCTAGTTCTGTGAAAAATGCCATTGGTAATTTGATAGGGATCACATTGAATCTATAGATTGCATTTGGTAGTATAGTCATTTTCACAATATTGATTCTTCCTACCCAGGAACATGGAATATCTCTCCATCTGTTTATGTTGTCTTTTGTTTCTTTCATCATTGTCTTATAATTTTCCGTATACAGTTCTTTCATCACCTTAGGTGGGTTTATTCCTAGAAGTTTTATTCTTTTTGTTGCAGTGGTGAATGGGATTGATTTCTTAATTTCTCTGTCTGATTTTTCATTGTTAGTATATAGGAATGTAAATGATTTCTGTGTATTAACCTTGTATTCTGCAACTTCGCTGAATTCACTGATTACCTCTAGTAATTTTCTGATAATTTCTTTTGGATTTTCTTTGTATAGTATCATGTCATCTGCAAGCAGTGAGACTTTTACTTCTTTTCTGATCTGGATTCCTTTTATTTCTTTTTCTTCTTTAATTGACATAGCTAGGACTTCCAAAACTATGTTGAATTATAGTGGTGAGAGTGGACACCCTTGTCTTGTACCTGATCTTAGAGAGAATGCTTTTAGTTTTTGCCATTGAAAATAATGTTTGCTGTGGGCTTATCATATATGGCCTTTACTCTGTTGAGGTAGTTTTCTTCTGTGCCCATTTTTTGAAGCACTTTTATCATAAATGGGTGCTGAATTTTGTTGAAGGCTTTTTCTGCATCTATTGAGATGATCATATGGTTTTTATCTTTCAACTTGTTAATATGGTATATTAGATTGATTGATTGCATATATTGAAGAATCCTTGCCTCTCTGGAATAAACCCAACTTGATCATGGTGTAGGAGCTTTTTAATGTATTGTTTAATTCTGTTTGCTAGAATTTTGTTGAGGATTTTTGCATCTATGTTCCTCAATGATACTGGCCTGTAATTTTCTTTTTTGTGTTGCCTTTGCCTGGTTTTGCTATCAGGGTGCTTGTGGCCTGATAGAGTGAGTTTGGAAGTGTTCCTTTGTCTGTAATTTTTTGGAAGAGTTTCAGAAAAATAGACATTAGCTCTTCTCTAAATGTTTGATACAATTCTCCTGTGAAGCCATCTGGCCCTGGGCTTTTGTTTTTACGGAGATTTTTGATCACCGTTTAGATTTCAATGTTTGTAATTGGCTTGTTCATAATTTCTGTTTCTTCCTGGTTCAGTCTTGGGAGGTTGAACCTTTCAAAGAATCTGTCCTTTCCTCTAGGTATGTACAACTTCTTTATCCATTCATCTGTCAATGGATGTCTAGTTTGCTCCCATGTCCTAGCTATTGTAAATAGCACTGCTATGAACTTTGAGATATATGAGTCTTTTTCAGTTTTCTCAGGGGTGGCTGGGTCATGTGGTAGTTTTATTCTTAGTTTTTTAAGGAATCTCCATACTGTTCTCCATAGTGGCTGTTATCAATTTACATTCCCACAAACAGTGCAAGAGAGTTTCCTTTTCTCCACATCCTCTCAAGCGTTTATTGTTTGTGTATATTTTGATGATGGCCATTCGGACTGGTGTGAGGTGATATCTCACTGTAGTTTTGATTTCATGTTTTCATGTGTTTATTGGCCGCTTGTATATCTTCTTTGGAGAAATGTCTGTTTAGCTCTTATGCCCATTTTTCATCAGGCTGTTTGTTTTTCTGATATTGAGCTGTATGAAATGCTTATATGTTTTGGAGATTAATCCTTTGTCAGTTGTTTCATTTGCAATTATTTTCTCCCATTCTGATGGTTGTCTTTTAATCTAGTTTATTGTTTCATTTGCTGTGCAAAAGCTTTCAAGTTTAATTAGTTCCATTTATTTTTGTTTTTATTTCCATTCCATTATTTTTGTTTTTATTTCCATTATTCTAGGAGGTGGGTAAAAGAGGATCTTGCTGTGACTTGATGTGAAAGAGTGTGCTGCCTATGTTTTCCTCTAACAGTTTTATAGTTTCTGGCCTTGCATTTAAGTCTTTAATCCATTTGGAGTTTATTTTTGTGTATGGTGCTAGGAAATGTTCTAGTTTCATTCTTTTGCAGATAGCTGTCCAGTTTTCCCAGCACCACTTATTGAACAGACTGTAAAAAGGATAGATGTGTTTTTAAGGATCACATTACTTTCAAAAAACAGTAAACAATAGACACTCCTATCAGCAGGAAATGAGAACCTAGCCTCATTATATTCTTACCAGCACAGTTGATTATCATTTAAATCTTAATTAATAATTTAAATCTTTTCAATAATTTAAATTTCTGTTTGACTATAAACAACATTTAAAATTGTCATCCACCTTTGGAATTTTTTTATCTTTAATTTTTTTTTCTTGTCCCTTATTCATTCACCTATTAATTAATTTAATAAACATTTATTGAACAATTATTACATACTAGGCCCTATGTGAAACTATAAAATGTAACAGTAAATAGGATGGGATTATCGTTGCTCTCATGGTGCTAACAGTCTAAGGAGAAGGCATAAGTAAATGAGTTTAGAAGAACATCTGAGGGTAAAGGGCTCTGCACACGATTTATTTAAAAGGGGTAAATATGAAAAAGGAAAAGAGCCAAGTTCTTTTTTGGTCTCAGGAACCATTCACATTCTTAAAAAATTATTGAGGACCTCAAAGTGGGTATTATCTATTTATATTTACTGTATTATAAATAAAAAAAATTAAAACACAAGAACACTTAAGCACACATTCCATTAGTAGCCATCAGTTCAGTTCAGTTCAGTTGCTCAGTCATGTCTGGCTCTTTGTGACCCCATGAAGTGCAGCATGCCAGGCCTCCCTGTCCATCACCAATTGCCGGAGTCTACCCAAACCCATGTCCGTTGAGTCGGTGATGCCATCCAACCATCTCATCCTCTTGTCGTCCCCTTCTTCTCCTGCCCTCAATCCTTCCCAGCATCAGGATCTTTTCAAATGAGTCAGCTCTCTGCATCAGGTGGCCAAAGTATTGGAGTTTCAGCTTCAACATCAGTCCTTCCAATGAACACCCAGGACGGATCCCCTTTAGGGTGGACTGGTTGGATCTCCTTGCAGTCCAAGGGACTCTCAAGAGTCTTCTCCAACACCACAGTTCAAAAGCATCAATTCTTCTGCACTCAGCTTTCTTTATAGTCCAACTCTCACATCTATATATGACCACTGGAAAAACCATCGCTTTGACTAGATGGACCTTTATTGACAAAGTAGTGTCTCTGCTTTTTAATATGCTGTCTAGGTTGGTCGTAGCTTTCCTTCCAAGGAGTGAGTATCTTTTAATTTCATGGCTGCAATCACCATCTGCAGTGATTTTGGAGCCCAAAAAAATAAAGTCAGGCTTCTTTATGGTCCAACTCTCACATCTGTACATGACTACTGGAAAAGCCATAGCTTTGACTATATGGACCTTCATTGGCAAAGTGATATCTCTGCTTTTTAATTCACTGTTTAGGTTTGACATAGCTTTTCTTCCAAGGAGTGAGCATCTTTTAATTTCATGGCTGCAGTCACCATCTGCAGTGATGTTGGAGTCCAAGAAAATAAAATCTGCCACGGTTTCCACTTTTTTCCCATCTATTTACCATGAAGTAATGGACCTGTATGCCATGATCTTAGTTTTTGAATGGTGAGTTTCAAGCCAGCTTTTTCATTCTTCTCTTTCACTCTCATCAAGAGGCTCTTTAGTTCCTCTTCACTTCCTGCTGTAAGAGTGTATCATCTGCATATCTGGGGTTTTGATATTTCTCCCAGAAATCTTGATTCCACCTTGTGATTCATCTAGCCCTGCATTTCACATGATATATTCTGCATGTAAGTTAAATAAGCAGGGTGACAGTATATAGCCTTGATGTACTCCTTTCCCAATTTTGAACAAGTCTGTTTTTCCATGTCTGGTTCTAACTGTTGCTTCTTGACCTGTGTACAGGTTTCTCAGAAGGTAGGTATGGTGGTCTGGTATTCCCATCTCTTTAAGAATTTTTCACAGTTTGTTGTGATCCACACAGTCAAACGCTTTAGTGTAGTCAATAAAGCAGAAGTACATGTTTTTCTGAAATTTCCTTGCTTTTTCAATGATCCAATGGATGTTGACTGTTTGATCTCTGGTTCCTCTGCCTTTTCTGAACCTAGCATGTACATCTGAAAGTTCTCAGTTCAGGTACTGTCGAAGCCTCTCTTGAAGGATTTTGACCGTTACCTTGCTAGAATGTACACGCGTGCAGTTGTGTGGTAATTTGAGCATTCTTTGGCATTGCCTTTCTTTGGGATTGGAATGAAAGCTGACCTTTTCCAGTCCTGTGGCTATTGCTGTATTTTATAAATTCACTGACGTATTGAGTGCAGCACTTTTAACGGCACCAACTTTTAGGATTTTAAATAGCTCAGCTGGAATTCTATCACCTCCATTAGCACTAGCTAATGAACATTTACTAATGTTCATAATAATGTATCCTAAGACCCACTTGACATCATACTCCAAGATGTCTGGCTCTAGATGAGTGATCATACCATTGTGGTTATATGGGTCATTAAGTCTTTTTTTATTTAGTTCTTCTGTGTTTTCTTGCCACCTCTTCTTAATCTCTTCTGCTGGTGTTAGGTCCCTACCATTTCTGTCCTTTATTGTGCCCTTCTTTGCATGAAATGTTTCCTTGGTATCTCTAATATTCTCAAAGAGATCTCTCAGTTCCGTTCAGTTCAGTCGCTCAGTCGTGTCCGACTCTTTGCAACCCCATGAATTGCAGCACGCCAGGCCTCCCTGTCCATCACCAACTCCCGGAGTCTACCCAAACCCTTGTCCATCAAGTCGGTGATGCCATCCAGCCATCTCATCCTCTGTCTTCCCCTTCTCCTCCTGCACCCAATCCTTCCCAACATTAGGGTCTTTTCCAATGAGTCAGCTCTTCTCATGAGGTGGCCAAAGTATTGGAGTTTCAGCTTCAACATCAGTCCTTCCAATGAACACCCAGGACTGATCTCCTTTAGGATGGACTGGTTGGATCTCCTTGCAGTCCAAGGGACTCTCAAGAGTCTTCTCCAACACCACAGTTGAAAAGCATCCATTCTTCGGCGCTCAGCTTTCTTTATAGTCCAACTCTCACATCCATACATGACTACTGGAAAAACCATAGCCTTGACTAGACGGACCTTTGTTGGCAGAGTAATGTCTCTGCTTTTCAATATGCTATCTAGGTTGGTCATAACCTTCCTTCCAAGGAGTAAGCATCTTTTAATTTCATGGCCTCAGTTTCCATAAGCAGTGATTTTGGAGCCCCCCAAAATAAAGTCTGACACTGTTTGCACTGTTTCCCCGTCTATTTTCTGTGAGGTGATGGGACCAGATGCCATGATCTTAGTTTTCTGAATGTTGAGCTTTAAGCCAACTTTTTCACTCTCCTCTTTCACTTTCATCAAGAGGCTCTTTAGTTCTTCTTCGCTTTCTGCCATTCCTATTCTATTGTTTTCCTCTATTTCTTTGCATTGCTCACTTAGGAAGGCTTTCTTATGTCTCCTTGCTATTCTCTGGAACTCTGCTTTATGTTGGTTATATTTTTCCCTTTCTCCTTTGACTTTTGCTTCTCTTCCTTTCTCAGCTATGTGTAGCTCCTCCTCAGAGAGTCATTTTGCCTTCTTGCATTTCTTTTTCTTTAGGATGGTTTTGGTCACCACTGCCTCCTGTCCAGTGTTACAAACCTCCATCCATCCCTCAATAGTGAACAATTTCTAAAAATTATGTGGAAATTAAAGATATCAAACCCAGTTTTAAAATACCTGTTTAGTTTTTCTAATGCTCCAGCTGAAGATCCCAAAGTAAGTATTTCCATAAACAGGATCTCCATTTTGATAAGAAGAGACAAATGGAAGTTAGTTCAAAGCAATAATATTTAAGAATTGCTGATTCTGAATCCAGTTGATTTTAAAAGAAAAGGAAAAAAATGAAAGAAAAAAATGTGATAGATTGTAACCAATGGAACAATTTTCCACAGGGTACCTGAAATTTCTTCACCTTTTTCTCTTCTGTTTGCTTCCACTAACTTCCTTCAAAGTCCTAATTTTAGCTGTCAGAAAATAAAAATATTACATGGTTTTAGCAAATCAAATGCTTTCTATTGGAAACAGCCTTTGGAGAGAATGGAGCTAACTAAAAGATTAGATGTAATTTAATTTTTAGTCCAGGAATGTGTCCTTAACAGGAGTCCTTTAAATAGCAAATAGCATTTTTTATTATGAATGTGGGTGTCACCTCCAGGAAGAGCTTTGTAATTCCTTTATTGTGTTAATGATGCCTTATTCACAGCTGACCCATGGGACATTTGCTGAGTTTAAAGAGTTGAGAAAAACACATATTTTTATATACTGTAGGGCCAAGAGGGGCTACATAGAGGAAAGAAGTGCACAAATTATCTGGCTTTTCTTTCTTTTTAAATCCATGATTGATTTAAATAGTTAATATGTAGATGGATGTAGAAATTTTTTTTTTCAAACCTATTTGGTGTACCTTCACTGAGTAGTTAAAAGCCTCTAAAACAAGAAAATATGATGACCAATTGTAAGACTGAAAAGTCCAGCATTACAAATTAGGTTTGGGTAGAAATTAGAAATGCATCTAAAATGGGCTGGATGAGGCTCGAGCTGGAATCAAGATTGCTGGGAGAAATATCAATTACCTCGGATATGTAGATGATAACCACCCTTATGGCAGAAAGTGAAGACGAACTGAAGAACCTCTTGATGAAGGTGAAAGAGGAGAGTGATAAAGGTGGCTTAAAACTCAACATTTAAAAGACTAAGATCATGACATCTGGTCCTATCACTTCATAGCAAATAGATGGGAAAAATGGAAACAGTGACAGACTTTATTTTCCTGGGCTGAAAAATCACTGCAGATGGTGATTGCAGCCATGAAATTAAAAGACAGTTGCTCCTTGGAAGAAAGGCTATGACAAACCTAGACAGCATAATAAAAAGCAGAAACATCATTTTGCTGATGCAGGTCTGTGTAGTCAGAGCTATGGTTTTTCCAATAGTCATGTACAGATGTGAGAGTTGGACCATAAAAAAGGCTGAGAACTGAAGAACTGATGCTTTTGAACTGTGGTATTGGAGAAGACTCTTGAGATTCCCTTGAACAGTAAGGAGATCAAACCAGTCAATCCTAAAAGAAATTAACCCTGAATATTTATTGGAAGGGCTGATATTGAAGCTGAAGCTCTAATACTTTGGCCACATGCTGCAAAGAGCTGATTCACTGGAAGAGACCCTGATGCTGGGAAAGATTGAGAGCAGGAGGAGAAGAGGGTGACACATGATGAGATGGTTGGATGGCATCACTGACTCAATGGACATGAGTCTGAGCAAACTCTGAGAGATAGTGAAGGAGAGATAGTGAAGGACAGGGAATCTGGCATGCTACAGTCTATGGGGTCACAAAGAGTCGGACATGACCGAGAGACTGAACGACAAAGAGATTAGAAATGCATCTAAAACAATAAAGTTTATCAAATTTTTAAATTGTAGTAGGAGAATAAATACCTTCATGATTAGAATCAATAATGTGGTTCTGAACCAAACGGAACATTTCATTCACTTTGCTTTTGTGTTATTAAAGAGAAAGGGAAAGAAAATAGAATCAGCAAATGAACTCCTCCCTTCCCTTCTCTACTTCAGCCTTTGAACAGTATTAGATTGAATCGCATACCTAACCATTTTTTAGGTCAGACAGTAAGAACTAGTAATTTCATACAGTTCAGGCTTCATGTTGCTTTTTTCAAATCATGAAACTTCAGAATATCTGAGCTAAGATGCTTCCCACATTGTATACACATGACCAGATGTTCCCTTTGTGTAAAGACCACAGTGTCAGCTGGAATGTTTTTGACTGTGGGCTTTGTGAAAAGCAATATATGCTCTTGGAAATATATACGTGGAGATGTACTTACAATTAAAAGAATATACCATTGTCTTTCTCTTGATAGTACAATGATAATTCACTGTAATATAAAGATAAGTAAAAAGTTAAGTGGTATGTCAAGATACAATTACTTTTCAAATGCCTCTTTAAACATTCTGGATTGTTGTGTCTCAGGCTAGAAACAGCAGACCTATGAAGGCTCAGTCTTGCGCTTTCTCACTTGTGTCTCCTTAAAATCTTAAGAAAATGTGCTTTTGCTCATAACATATCAAAAGGAAGGCTCAAGCCCTCAGTATCACTGTGAAGTGTAATTTCCACATGGCTTTATATGTTAGTAGAATGTGACAGTGTGAAATTCAACAATTTGAACCTTCTCTGAGGAATGCTCTCAAAGAGATTCCAAGGCCTCACTCAAATACAGATGTTTTCAGTTGTTAGTGATTTATTTTGCTGACTCTTTGCATTTGTCAACCATTTGAGAATAGACTCTCAGTTTTCAGGATTCTAATACCAAATCACATGGCTAAAATTAGAGCTCTTAAATGTGTGCTAAGTGCCTACAATTTCTACATCTCTAGAAAATAAAAGGAATCTGGTAGCATTAGGAGAGAGGATAGAGGCCTTGTTAGATGATCTTCACCTAATCACTTATGGTCTCTGCTTCTAGAAACTAGAATAGCCTGGTCACTTATTTATTCCTCCTCTAATTCTGCCACTTGGCTGGAGATCCAAGTCACTCTTAATTTGTCTTATTTTAGAAATGTATAATCTGGCTAATTTGTTCCTTAAGAATTAAATTTCAAGTCAAACATCTCCCTTTAAGCCTAGGTCTATGTTATGTCCAACCATCCAGGTAAGTTGGGGGAGGAAAAGGAAATCTATCATATATCTCAGAGTGAAACAATGCATGAATCAGAAATGCTAATCTGTGTGTTAATGGACCATTTGTTTGCACTCCATTTTCCTTAGGGGGGAAAAAATGTCCTGTGTCAGTCTTTCTCATTTTGAGTGCAGTATGCGTATCTGTTGATATTTAAAAAGCTGCACATGCACAGGTATATTCACATCTCTAAGCTTTATAATTGGTTTCTGTTCCAAAATAGAAACCTATCAACTAAATGACTCACATGAAATATTTCCAAATACCCGTTTGATAAAGTGATTGATATACTGCAAATATCTATTGATGGCTTTTAATAAACTGATGGATTTTGCTAAATAGTAAATGGCAAGAGGAGTCCAAACTTTCAAGTTGTATAAAATTCAGAGTTGCGTTATTTCAAGGGAATAAGTGGGCAAGCCTGCCCACATAGCCAGTTCAGAGTTGTAGTTCAGCAGCGTGAATCAGCAGTGTCCTGGTCTCAGGCATAATTTTGTGCCATTAACCTGGCGGCAGTTGTCTAATCTGGCTTTAATATCAATGAGAACAATTCTGGCTTCTCTGACTGCCTGGGACTTCCAGGATTCAAGCATCATTCCAAGAATCCCTCCATTGACTGGTACCTGACTCATTTTTATGATTAGGGAGATTGGACCAAAAAAAAACAAAACAACAGTGTTGGAGGTCTGTGGTTTCCTTTTCCTGCCATTTCCCAAGATGGAGTTGCCTGCTTATCAAACCCAGTTTGCAAAAGCAAGCTGGGCAGAGAATGAAAGCCAATCACCAGTTGCAGAATATTGTAATTCACATGGTCACAGAACTTTACTGTATTATTATCATGAATATTGTTTTTTGCCAGCTTTTAAAGTCCGAGTATCAAACTTGTACTCAAAAGTATATTTGCAACTTCATGTTGATATTTTTTTGTAGGCCAAGAACCACTAAACAACCAGTTTTAGAAAAATAACTAATGTGTTGTATTTGAGTGTTTGCATGGGTTACTTCAACCCTATAAGGTAGGTAGACTAGTTATTCCTATTTTAAAGGTTAGAAAACTGAGGCACAGAGAAGTAACTAAATTGATCAAGATCACTATATTAGGGCTTGCCTGGTGGCTCAGTGGTAAAGAATCCACCTACCAATGTAGCAGACATAGTTTGATCCCCTGTCAGGGAAGATCCCATATTCCATGGAGGAATTAAGCCGGTGCACAACAACTATGGAGCCTGTGCTCTAGAACCCGTGCCCCACAACAAGAGAAGCCACCACAAAGAAGCCCACACACTGTTAACTAGAGAATAGCCCCAGCTCGCCACAACTAGAGAAAAGTCAGTGCAGCCAAGAAGACCGACCACAGCCAAAAATAAATAAATAAATAAATAAAATTATTTTTTTAAAAAAAGACCACTATATCAGTTTCCTAGAGTTGCTGTACCAAAGTACCACAAGCTTAGTGGTGGTAAGAAATGTATTGTCATACAGTTCTTGAGGTTGAAAGTCTGTCTGAAGCCTATAAAAGAATTCTTCTTTGGAGAAGGTCAGTTATGGTTACTCAACAGTGAGAGATTTAAGACTGAAACGTGGGGTCAAGAATTAAGTTTAGGATGCTTTTATCAGAGTCATAGGAATTCAGTGAACTGTTTTTAAAGTCATTGTGCCAACAGGAGATCCCAAGGCCATACCATACAACTTGAATTCAATTTAATGACCTCTGTCTCCTGAATTTTTACACTATTTCATAATTCATTCTTTCCTTCCTTCACTCATAATCTCTTTTAATTTTAGCACTTGATCTCTGTTAAGAGAATTCTACACTTCCATTCAGTTTGCTGATAATTTCTTACAGCCATTATTCGGATTATGCAAAATTCTTCCCTACCTCTTTTGGAGTCTGTATTCTGATCATGCTATTTTTGTCTTATATAGCTCTTGGCCACAACTCTGTGTTCATCCTTTGTATTTTTAACATCTTTATGGAGATATAATGTACATATCATAGAATTCACATGTTTAAATTGAACAGTAATTTTTAGTGTGTTCACAGAAATGTACAACTATCACCACAATTTTTCAATACTTTTATCACCTCAGAAAAGAAACTGTACCTTTCAACTATCACCCCACACCACCTTTCCATATTCTGGTCTCCTCCCAGCCCTAAGCAACCATTAATCTACTTTATATCTCTATTAGATTCCCTATTCTGAACTTTCATATGAATGGAGTCATATAGTATCTTATGTGACTGACTCAGTTGGCAAGAATGCAACATGCCCAGCCCGGCACAGGAAACTTTGCTTACAGAGAGGTCTGGACTAGATTTAGAGTAAAAGGTGAAAATATCATGACTTTTCAGCTAAAAGTGGTGGTATAGGATGGAATGGACAGGGGAAACATCATGGTTTGCTAGACCAAGATTGCATTCCAGTTGGGATGAATGGTTGACTAGCCAGAAAACTTAACAGGGAGAGTCTAGAAATAAGAGAGCCATACATAGATAACCTGATATAAGCTCTCCACATATCCAGGGGTCACTGGGATACATAGCAATGCATGGCAAAAAGTTCTAGGAAAGGGGGAGTAGAGGACTGACTGTAAAGTTTAAAGTATCCCCCAGTGCACACAAAGATCACTTCAATACAGGATAGAAGCATTATGACCTTGAGATACATGAACACCTGTGCTTAGTTGCTCAGTCATTTACGACTGTTGGCAACTTCATGGACTGTAGCCCGCCAGGCTCCTTTGTCCATGGGGATTCTCTAGGAAGAATACTGGAGTGGGTTGCCATGCCCTCCTCCAGGGGATCTTCCCAACCCAGGGATCAAACCCAGTTCTCCCACATTGCAGGCAGATTCTCTACTATCTGAGCCACCATTCTTGGGGAAGCCCAAGAATACTGGCGTGAATAGCCTGTCCCTTCTCCAGGGGAACTTCCCGAACCAGGAGTTGAGCTGGGGTCTCCTGAATTGCAAGCGGACTCTTTACCAGCTGAGCTACCCAGGCACAACTCTGCCCAAATTAGTGGCCTAACCACTAAATTATGTTGACACAGTGATGACTTCCTGAAAGTCAGGCTGTAGCAAAAAAATATAAACACTGAAAAGACATAAGCAGATGAATGATACAGGAGAGACACATTCTGTGGTTTATGTTCAGGCACATTACTAAAAATAACCAACAACCCCCCTTCCAAAAAAAACCTCTGAGTTGATACAGTATGTTATCTAAAATGTCCACTTTTCAACCCAAAATTGCTAGACATGGAAAGAAATAAGATATAATCTATACCTGGGAGTGGGTACAGGGAGTCAATGGAAATGGACTTTGAGGGGGCCCAGATTATAAAATTATCAGCAATATGATATATACTCCAATCCAACTATTGTAAATATGTTAAAAGAATTAAATATAATGGCAATAATTCAATGAATGAGTTGTCTCAGTAAGTTGAAACTACAAAAAAGAACCATAAACTCCCTACAACAAGACAGATGCTACAGGAGCTGGAAATATATTCCTTGCCCAGTAGAGAAAAAAAGGAATAGGGAAGATGATGGAATCTGTGAGTTGGATCATGTCACCGTCCTCCTTAAGGTCCATCGGCAGCTTTCCATTGACTTTAAACTAAAAATCCGACCCCCCCAAAAAAAATTATTAGAGGAAAGAATTAAAAGAATCATATAAAAATTCAGTATTTGAAAAATAGAATAATTGAAATAAAAAATTAAGTAAGCGAGTTTCATAACAGATTTGAGATGGCAGAAGAAGGAATAAGTGACCTTGAAGATAAGTCAATCGGAATCATCCAATTTAAGAAACAAAAATAAACATTCTCAGATATAGGGGACATTTTCAGGCATTCCAGCGTACATAAAACAAAAATCCAAGCAAGAGAAGAGAAAAGAAGTTCTGAAAATACATTTGAATAAATAGTGGCTGAGAACTTCCCCAGTTTGCTAAAAAAAAAAAAAAAATTACAGATCCCAGAATCCACTGAATCTCAAGAAGGATAAATAGAGACCTAAACACAGACATATTTTGCCAGACTGTTGAAAGAAAAGAGAAAATGTTGAAAGCAGCAAGACAAAAATAGTGCATCACATTCTTGTTCCCACGAAACAATACAATTAACAGGTGACTTCTCATTGGAAACAATGAAAGTCAGAAGAGAGATAGCATATTCAAAATGCTGAAGGAAAACACAATATCAACAAAGAATTCTATCAAGTAAAATTATCTTTCAGAAATGAAAGTGAAATTAAGATATCGCCAGTAGACAAAATCTAAGAGAGTTTATTGATAATTGATCTTTCGTCTGAGAAAAGACCTGGAGACTGAAAGGAAATGATCTTTCTTACAAAGAAGACCTTCAAACTGAAAGGAAATGACATCACATGGTAACTCAGAATTACCCCAGAAATGGTAAATATATGGATCAATGTTTTTTAAATGTAAGACTATGTTCTTCAGCTTATAAAATGTACAAATGTAATGTGCTTGAGAGTAATAACACAAAGGTGAGAAAAAAGTGGAATTGTATTGGAATAAGTTTACAGTATTTACTTAACAACTAAGAATATTTACTAACTAACTAAGTATAATTATTTGAACTAACCAAAAGTAGGTTGTACAAAGATAAAATCATATATGTTAATGCCTATATGTTATATATATTTGCGTGCTCAGTAGCTTAGTTGTGTCCAACTCTTTACAACTGCATGGACTATAACCTCCAAGCTCCTCTGTTGGTGCAGTTTTCCAAGCAAGAATTCTGGAGTGGGTTGCCATTTCCTCCTCCAGGGGATCTTCCTAACCCAGGGATTGAACCTGCAACTCCTGCGTCTTCTGCATTGACAGGTTCTTTACCACTACCCCACCTGAGAAGCCCAAGAATAACCATAGACACACACACACAAATAACACAAAAATTATAGCTAAAAAACTTCACAAAAGAAGTAAAATAGCCTAATAAAAAATATTTGAGGTCTTCCCTGGTGGTCTAATGATTAAGAATCCAACTGCCAATGCAGGGGTTGCAAGTTTGATCCCTGGTCCGGGAAGATTCCACATTCCTCGGAGCAAGTAAGCCTGTACACTACAGCTGTTAAGCCCAGGTGCCATAGCTACTGAAGCCCAGGTAACTAGAGTCTGTGCTCTGCAACAGGAGAAGTCACTGCAATGAGAATCCTGCTCAACACAGCAAATAGTATCCCCCTCCCATGTCTAAAATTAGAGAAAGCCAACACACAGAAACGAAGATCCAGCAAAGTCATAAATAAATAAATTATTTTTAAAAATTGATTAACAGAGGAGTAAAGAAGGAACTGAGAAACAAAAGACATGAAATATGTAGAAAACAACAGTAAGATTGTAGGTACAAATCCAGCCACATCAAATAAGGATAATAAATTTGAATGGGCTAAACACTTCAATGAAAAGGCAGAGATTAGGAAATTCCCTGATGGTCCAGTGTTTAGGACTCCAGGCTTTTATTGCTGAGGGTGCAGTTTCAATCCCTGGTCAGTAGACTATGGTCCCACAAGCCATGTGGTATAACCGAAAGAAAAAAGGCAGAGACTGTAGAGTGGATTAAAAATCGACAGATCCAACTATAGGCTATTTATAGAAGACACTTTAATCTTTATAAATTGGTTGACCTTACTGCTAACATGTCAAGAAACAGTACAATACACCTTCTTTTCAAGTACATATGGAATATTCTCTGGGATAGATAAACTGTGTGCTAAGCTATTTTTAAAAAGAAAGAAAAGTATCAATAAATTTAAAACAGTTGAAATCATACAAACTATGCTTTCCAACCATAATCGAATTAAATTAGGAATCAATAACAGAAAGACATTTGGGAAATCCCAAAGTAATTGAGTGTTATATAATACATTTCTGAATAACTCATGATTTAAAAAAGAAATCACAAGAGAAATTAGAAAATATCTTAAACTAGATGAAAATGAAAACATAAACTATCAACATTTAAGGGATACATCATTGGCAGTTGCTAATGGCTCAGATACATAGCCAGAGACCTAGAGAGAACAAAATTGAGACTTGGTTACAGGAATGATCGGCACAGTGTAAAAATGTTTGTGTCACATGTGATTCTAGCTGCAAGGAAGAAGGTCATTATCAAATAATCAGGTGGATATGACTTACCCTATGATGTCAACTTCTTTTCCTAGCAAACTTCTTATAAGGAGTGTTTATAAACAAATTAACCAGGTTGGATCAGTGAAGCTCATCATGAGCTTGTATTTATATATTCTCCCCCTCTCCCAATTAGTTATTAGTTATTTGCATTTAAGTTTACTTACGGCATCTTCTTATATGTAAGAGATTTCTGTGTTGCCAAATCACTTGTATTTTCTTTGGGGGTTTCTTCTTCTTTGTGTATACATATAGCCTTTTCCACCCTCCAGGTCATAAAAATAATCAAATATTCACATAAATTTCCTTCAAGTTTTATTATGGTTTCATCAAAATATAACTTTATGCTTAACTCTAAACTTTAAATATTATATTCCATGGTACTGTTGTTTAAAACAGTTTATTATTACATGGACTTAAAGAAGAATCCAGTCTTATTACCCTGAAACCATTACACATATTTTTAAAGCTTAAAATAGAACCACTTGTCATGTCTTCTAATGTTAAAAATCATAAATAGCTTGTAACTTACCAACATACTAGGTCCCAGTTATTTTTACATTGCTCTTTCTTCACTTTTTCTTCATATACTTGTCATCATGCCAGATTAACCCCCAAATAGTGTTTCTTCTGTATAATCTTTAAGCCTCATCATTTCCAGTTTAGATAAGAAGAAATAATTCACCAGGCTGAGGACTTCGTCTACAACTCATGTGTTTGAGAAACCTGATCCTATGTGTGTTTTTTGGCTATATTTCCACACTTGCTAGAAGTAAACAAAATGAAAATGGTTATTAAATATTCAGATTTCTTCTGCCTACAGCTCTATTCCTACAGTTTTTAAAAAAATATGTGTTTTTATTTGGCTGCACCAAGTCTTAGTTGCAGCATGCAGAATCTTCGATCTTCCTTGCGGCGTATGGGATCTTTATTTGGAGCGTGTGGAATCTAGTTCCCTGACCATGGATCAGACTCAGGCCCCCTGTACATTGGGAGCACAGAGTCTTAGCCACTGGACCACTGGGGAAGTGCCTCTACAATTTTTTTTTTAATTATCCTCTCAGATAGTAATTTGAGAATTTCACTCTTCACTGAGCACAGTGCTTCCCTACCTCCACCAGTGGTTTTTTTCCCCCTGAATTATTTCCAAAATATTCTTGTGCCTGCATGTAGAGTCGTGTCCGACTGTGATCCCATGGACTGTTGCCTGCCAGGCTCCTCTGTCCATGAAATTTTCCAAGCAAGAATACTGGAGTGGGTTGCCATTTCCTCCGCCAAGGGATCTTCCTGACCCAGAGATGTCTCTTGCATTGGCAGGTGGATGCTTTACCACTGTGCCACCAGAGAAGCCCAAACCATCATGTAGTATTTCTTAAATCTCAGAAAAAAGCAAAAATCATCCACAAGCCCTTCAATCATCTTTTGGAATTTCTAATAGCATGGTGTTCATACTGATTCAGTATCATATCCAGGTGCTATTAACTATCTTTCCTTCTTAAAAGTTTGTGAAAAAAAATAGAGGTGAATGAGAATGTACTTTTTTTGTCCCTTGAGATTATACCTCAAGAGACTAAAAAAAGAGAAAATAGCTCCCAAAGTGCCTCTTAATTGTCATGCAAATGTATATATTCAGAAAGAAGCTACAATTATATACAGTATATGATAAATATATACCATATATTCTACTATATGTTATAGTGATCATTATGAAACTGCAGGACTTTGCCAGATCCACAGGATAAATATATCTAGCTAATACACTGCTATTCTTTGGGGAAAAATAAAACTTAGCCTTATGGAAAAATGAGATAAAAGAAAAAATATGCAGAAATATTGCCAGAATGTATCTTTTCCTTTGCAGAAGATTTCCTCTTAATTTTCAGAGAAGTAAGGTATATACTTATTGTTTTGAAAAGTGGCAGTTGTCATGGTCCTCCTCCTCAATGACCACAAACTTGACTTTCTTGTAATCCCTCCATCATTAGAAAAACTTCTTTATGATCCTTTACCAACCAACAGAATAGTATGGCAGTATAAGAACCATCACTGACACGGAGAAGAGAAAGGCATTTAAAATTTAGATTCTCAGCCCACATGTAATCAGGTTTAAATCATCCAATTTATGATAGAAGAATTGTCACTGTCTACGAGACTCTTCTTTTCTTACATTTCCTTAATACACTTTCCAAACAAATTTTTAAGAAAAATCATGTGTATTTCTTAGTTTTCATCAACTATGAATAGTTTTCATTTTAAATTTATGATCTCTAAAGCAAGAACATTTTCAGACCACTGCTAGAAAATATTTGGTTATCCCCTAATTCCTAACTGAATTTCTACAATTTTAAATTATGTTTTACTTTTTCTAAAAGTTAAAATCATGTCTTTGGACCTAGCTATATGTATTGAAAATTGAAGTCTTCCATTAATGACACTTTCAAGATTTGTGCTATAGAGAACACTTTCTGAGAAGTCAGACCAGTGACATATTTCTGTGATCTTTAATTGCCTGACAGTGTTTGCCCGTAAGACTGTTTTTGTAGTCTTGGCTTCATGATATATTTTCCTATCCTACCTATTTTGTGGAACACATTGAGAGGATGCATATGGAAACAGTGAAATTTGCATCAAAGTAATTACATTTTAAAGATTTGGGATCTTTATTACAATTACAAAAAACCAATAATATACTTCATTATTCTCCTATTTCAAGTCTTTGACTTGTAATCCTGTAGTTGTTGTATACTGATTTATTCCACAGATTGCTTTAAAAAGGGCAGCATCAGTAATATTCATTTACAAATTACTGTGTCTTGTTGTCAGTATCTTCTAAAATATTATTCTCGGCATATGTGATTCATGAAGACAGCCAGATGGTAAATTTCCCTTTGGCAGAATACATTAAAACTCTTTCATTCTATCATCCTTTTGCAAGTTCTTACTGTAATAAGCTCTTACTGTTAACAAATTGGGTGAGATAATGCTCTTAGGAGTCTGATACTTTGAAGAGAGAGGATAAATTCTTTCCTCTCAGTTATAATTCAGTTATGTTCACAGCACCCATATATCACTAAAATGTTAAAGGTCACATGGATACCAGCTTGTAGCAAATGCTCTCTTGATTTGTTCTACGCAGCTACAGTTTCGCATTTAGCTGGCAAGTTAAATCATACCCTTTTCTGTTAGGTCACTAATAGCATTCAGAAGAAGAAATCCCCCTGAGTATCACCATTAGAAATCATTTCACAGACAATGGAACGTTCACAGAGTCTCAAATCATCTGGGAGTTAGAGCTCAATGATGGGAGGGCAGTGTAGTTACCATGTGAAAAGTTTTCAGAAATAAGCCATATAAACCTAAATAATCAAAAGAAACCTGAAATCCCCACATTTCTCTTTAGAAATGTACTTGGGAATCAGTGTTGTCTTGTCTCTTTCCTGATTTGGTGTTGGTTAATGACATAAAATCTTAAGAATGTACGCACATATATACTGCTATCACTTATTCTATCTTGGGGGCAAGGAGCTTCCTCTGGAAACTAGAAAAAGACTTTATTCAAAGTTCAGTCAAACCAAAATGGATGATTCAGGTGCCTTCCAACAAAAGAAAACTCACTTCCAACAAACATATTGTGAACAATCTTTGTTAATATTTCTGTCTGGTTCTAGATATTTCGTAAAAGCCATTAACAAATAGCTGATTTACCAATATTAGGTTTGAAGAATCATTACAAATAATAATTTATTAGTGAAAAGTAGTTTCATAAGGATCTCTCATATTCAAGTAAGCCCCTGTCTCCTGTGGCTCTGCTTTATCTCTCTTTTTATTTCCCATCAGTTTCCAGCTGCTATAAGAAGTTGGAGCACGACAAAATGACCATCCTCAAAGTTCTGTTTTGAGTTTTGCACAGAAAGAACTACAGTTGTTATGACAATGAAGAGCAGTCAACTGAAATAAATAATTAATGGAAACAAGTAAATTAAAATGACTTTCAGAGAATCAGAGAGGTTGCTTCCTTTGTGTTCTTATCAATCCTCCTAGATGCAGCTACAGATTCAGGGACAGAATTGGGTGAAATCAGTACCAGATAGCAACTTTCAGTCACAATTATGAGATGGAAGCTCCCTCCAAACAGCACAATCAGCAAACACCCAGTAGTAGCAGATGTTGACAAAGCTCTGTGGGCTGAGTAAAATGCAGTGAACCAGAAAGCCTGCAAACTAGAATGTTATGGCCAGGTGACCCTGGGGGCAGGTGCATTGACAGATGTGAAACTCAAGGCGCTGTTGGGAAGTTCCTTCTTGGGTCTGATCCTTTGTTTAATTTCTCTCCTCTTGTTATAATGGTTTTGGCATCTGTATTGGGCTTCTCAGCATGAAGAGTGCTCTCTCACGTGCTGTGTCTTCCAAGCCTCAGGAGATTCCTCTTGAATGAAGTGTTTTGGTATCTCTAGAGGAGGAAGTGCCACTCAGTCAGGCTTGATGATATGCTCCGTTTCAAACATCCAGTGATTGATGGTCCTGGGACTTGAATATAGATTTGAAATATCTGTATCTTCTGTCATGTTGACCACATCACACCGCCTATTACTTACACTGGTGGAGACACAAATAGGTTAACAGCTATCCTCCATACAATATCTGCAAAACATCAAGGAAACGTCTGGTCAAATAAAAGGTGGAAAATGCTGAATACTGTCTTGCTTTAGGAGCCTTACTATGTGTAATAGTATATTTAAAAGTTCTGAGAGGTCCTGAAAGAAAGGAACTGTATTTCATCTTGCTTTTTCCAGCATTTTCCTAATTTTTAGTCCATAGACCACTTTTTCCACCTAATATGCATCAGCATTTCAGAGAGAAATGTTCCATAAAAGACATCTCAGGTAGCACTACCAAATGAAATACAGGTCTCTCAGTTAAATTTGAATTTCAGATTAAAAAAAAGAGATTAATAAGTGTGCACCAAATATTCTATGTGACAGAATAATTACTTATCGTAGTTAGACTAATTATGTGACTTTTTATCTGAAGTTCACTTTTAATTGATGTCCTATACTTTTATTTGCTAAATCTGACTATGCTAACTGTGATCATTAATGTTTACTGTCTTTCTTTTCCCATAGGTACTCAATGAATAATAAGTTCTATGGCATAAATTTTATTTATTCTATTGTGCCATATAATTATTAGGTAAGTATTACACAGTAATGAAGAAAATAGATTAGCCCTAATATCAAAACCATAGAAAAAATTAAAATGTAAGTTGGAATTATAATGATGGCTTCTTTTCCCACAAATGTCCTTTGAACATTTTGAATCCTAGACTAAAATAACCAAGCAGGTACATAGCAAAATCAAGCAAGCCAGCTGGAAAATGAGAAAGTGTGTAACTTGGGGCTATTATATGTCCCTAGCATTATCTTCATTGCCTGCTGCTTATCTCCAAATGAATGACCGGCTGGCACCTCAGTCCTGCAGCACTACTCTGCCAGTACATACCATTGTTAAGAAATTGATGTTGTCTTTGACTCAGTTCTCTCATTGTTGTTGTTCAGCTGCTAAGTCGTGTCCAACTCTTTGCAACCCCCTGGACTAGGTTCCTCTGTCCTCCACAAATTTGCTCTCCCGGAGTTGTTCAAATTCATATCCATGAGCCAATGGTGCTATCTAACCTTCTCATCCTCTGCCACTTCTTTCTCCTTTTGCTTTCTATCTTTCCCAGCATTAGGGTCATTTCCAATGAGTCAGCTCTTCGCATCAGGTGGCTGAAGTATTGGAGCTTCAGCATCAGTCCTTCCAATGAATATTCAGGGTTGATTTCTCTCCTTAACCCCACCTATCCGATGGATTTCTAAATCCCCATCAATCCTACCTCTAAAGTAACTTGTATCTCTACCTTCAGAGGTAATGCCATCTATACCGCCTGTGTGCAGATCCTCCTTTTACTTACATCTCCAGTATCTCCTGATGGGTCTCCCTGCCTCTAATCTTTCCCCTCCATAGTTCCTCCTTTATAGTATACTACCATCAGAGTTGCCTTAAAAACTAATTTAAACATCTCTGTGCTCAGTTACTCAGTCATGTCCAACTCCCTGCGGCCCCATGGACTGCAGCCCACCAGGCTCCTCTGTCCATGGGATTCTCCAGGCAAGAATCCTGGAGTGGGTTGCCATTTCCTCCTCCAGGAAACATCTGTAGTCTCCTCAAAAACATACAGTGATGCCCACTATCTGTATTTGTTTGCCAGTGCTTGGTAATAAACCATTGTCCAAAGCAAGTTAAGTGGCAAACCACAAATTCAAGAGTTAGAAAAATAGACTCCTCTAATGGAAGGAAGTGCAGAAGCACATTGCAATATATACACAATATATGTTGTGACTATAGAAATAGACTCTACTGCCATTTGTGCTATCTACAATATATAGACCCTTGTCTAAAAGATAAAACTGAGACTTTGTCTTTCAACTTTCACACTTTTTTATTGGCATTTTAAAATTTTTAATTAGAGGATAATTACTTAACAATATAGTGATGGTTTTTGCCATACATCAACATGAATCAGCCATAGGTATACATATGTCAACTCTCTTGAACTCCACTCACACCACCCTCTCCATCCACCCCTCTAGGTTGTCACAGAGCACCCACTTTGGGTTCCCTGCATCATACATCAAACTCCCAATGGCTGTTTTACATATGCTAGTGTATATGTTTCAGTGCTATTCTCTCAAATCATCCCACCCTCTCCTTCCCCCACTGTGACCAAAAGTCTGTTCTTTGTGTCTCCTTTGCTGCCCTGCAAGTAGAATCATCAGTACTATCTTTCTAGAATCCATATATATGTGTGTGTGTGTGTGTGTGTTAATATACAATATTTGTTTTTCTCTTTCTGACTTACTTCACTGTGTATAATAGGCTCTAGGTTCATCCACCTCATTACATCTCAAATGCACTCATTTTTTTTTTTTTTTTTTTTTTTTTTTTTATTTATTTTATTTATTTATTTTTTTTATTTTAGTTGGGGGCCAATTACTTTACAATATTGCAGTAGTTCTTGCCATACATCGACACGAACCAGCCACGGGTTCACACGTGCCCCCCCCTCCCAAACCCTCCTCCCATCTCCCCCCCCCCTCCCATCCCTCAGTGTCATCCCCACGCTCCATCCCCGAGCATCCGTCCCACGCATAGAACATGGAATGGTGTTCTGCCTCACATATGACAATATACATGTTTCAATGTTATTGTCCCAGAACGTCCAACCCTCACCTTCTCCCTCAGAGTCCACAGGACTGTTCTATGCATCTGTGTCTCTTATTCTGTCTCACATATAGGGTTACCATTACCATCTTTCAAATTCCATATACATGCATTAGTATACTGTATTGGTGCTTTTCTTTCTGGCTCACTTCACTCTGTATAATGGGCTCCAGTTTCATCCATCTCAATAGAACGGATTCAAATGTATTCTTTTTAATGGCTGAGTAATATTCCATTGTGTATATGTACCACAGCTTCCTTATCCATTCGTCTGCCGATGGACATCTAGGTTGCTTCCATGTCCTGGCTATTGTAAACAGTGCTGCGATGAACATTGGGGTACACGCGTCTCTTTCAAATCTGGTTTCCTCGGTGTATATGCCTAGCAGTGGGATTGCTGGTTCATATGGCAGTTCTATTCCCAGTTTTTTAAGGAATCTCCACACTGTTCTCCATAGTGGCTGTACTAGTTTGCATTCCCACCAACAGTGTAAGAGGGTTCCCTTTTCTCCACACCCTCTCCAGCATTTATTACTTGTAGACTTTTGGATAGCGGCCATTCTGACTGGTGTGTAATGGTACCTCATTGTGGTTTTGATTTGAAATGCACTCATTTTTATAGGTGAGTAATATTCCATTGTGTATATGTGCCACAACTTCCTTATCCATTCATTTGTTAGTGGAAATCTAGCTTGCTGCTGCGTCCTGGCTATTGTAAATAGTGCTTCAATGACATTGGGTTACATGTTTCTTTTTCAATTATGGTTTCCTCAGGGTATATGCCCGGTAGTGGGATTGCTGGGCCATATACTAGTTTTATTCCTGATTTTTTAAGAGATCTCCATACTGTTCTCCATAGTGGCTGTATCAATTTGTATTCCCACCAACAGTGTAGGAGGGTTCCCTTTTCTCCACACTCTCTCCAGCATTTATTATTTGTAGACTTTTTGATGATGGCCTGGCCTTTCTGATCAGTGTGAGATGATACCTCATTGTAGTTTTGATTTGCATTTCTCTAATAATGAGCAATGATAAGCATTTTTTCAGATGTTTTTTAGCCATCTGTATGTGTTCTTTGGAGAAATGTCTGTTTAGGTCTTCTGCCTACTTTTTGATTGTATTGCTTATTTTTCTGGTATTGAGCTGCATGAGCTGCTTGTTTGTTTTGGAGATTAATTCTTTGTCAGTTGTTTCATTTCCTGTTATTTTCTCACATTCTGAGGGTTGTCTTTTCACCTTGCTTATACTTCCCTTCATTGTGCAAAAGATTTTAAGTTTAATTAGGTCCCATTTGTTCATTTTTGTTTTTATTTCCATTATTCTGGAAGGTGGGTCATAGAGGATCTTGCTGCGATTTGTGTCAGAGAGTGCTCTGCCTATGTTTTCCTCTAAGAGTTTTATAGTTTTTGGTCTTACATTTAGATCTTTAATCCATTTTGAGTTTATTTTTGTGTATGATGTTAGGAAGTGTTCTAATTTCATTATTTTACACATGGTTGACAAGTTTTCCCAGCACCACTTGTTGAAGACATAGTCTTTTCTCCATTGTATATTTTTGCCTCCTTTGTCAAAGATAAGGTGCCCATGGGTGCATGGATTTATCTCTTGGCTTTCTATCTTGTTCCATTGGTCTGTATTTCTGTTTTTGTGCCCATACCATGCTGTCTCGATGACTATAGCTTTGTAGTACAGTCTGAAGTCAGGAAGGTTGACTCTTCCAGTTCCATCCTTCTTTCTCAAGATTGCTTTGGATATTCTGGATCCTTTGTGTTCCATACAAATTGTGAAATCGTTTGTTCTAGTTCTGTGAAGAATACCATTGGTAGTTTCATAGGGATTGCATCGAATCTATGGGTGGCTTTGAGCTGTAAAGTCATTTTCACCATATTGATTTTTCCAATCCAAGAACATGGTATATCTCGCCATCTGTTTGTATTGTCTTTGATTTTTTTCCACCAGTGTCTTACAGTTTTCTGCATACAGATCTTTTCTCTCTTTAGGCAAATTTATTCCTGAATATTGTATTCTTTTTGTTGCAGTGCTAAATGGGATTGTTTATTTAATTTCTCTTCCTGAATTTTCATTATTAGTGTATAGAAATTCAAGGCATTTCTGTGTATTAATTTTATATCCTGTGACTTGACTATACTCAGTGATTAGCTCTAGTAATTTTCTGGTGTCATCCTTAGGGTTTTCTATGTAGAGAATCACGTCATCTGCTAACAGTGAGGGTTTTACTTCTTTTCCAACCTGGATTCCTTTTATCTCTTTTTCTTCTCTGATTGCTGTAGCTAGCTAGGACTTTGGAAACTATGTTGAATAGTAGTGGTGAGAGTGGGCACCCTTGTCTTATTCCTAATTTTAGAGGAAATGCTTTTAGTTGTTCACCATTGAGGATAATGTTTGCTGTGGTTTTGTCATATGTGGCCTTTATTAAGTTGAGGTATGTTCCTTCTATGCCTTCTTTCTGGAGAGATTTGATCGTAAATGGGTGTTGAATTTTGTCGAAGGCTTTTCTCTGCATTTGTTGAGATGATCATATGGTTTTTATCTTTCACTTTGTTAATATGGTATATCACATTGATTGATTTGTATATATTGAAGAATTCTTGCTCAACTTTAATGCCGTTTCCATCACACTACAGTGCCACTTCAAGATGAAGCACCCCAAAATATTAATCAGTTTAATGCCTTTATGAAGCCATAGAAATACCAATAAACTAGCTTTGGACATAAGCCTTTCTTTATTCCTTACATCTTCATCTCTTTGGTCTATGCTGCTGCTCTGACTTCTGTTTAATCAGCACATATGTCTGCAGCTGTTACTTGGGCTCAGGGACCTGCATCTGCCTTGTCTACCTGTGACATTGTCTAAGGTTACAAATGAAAATTTCATCTTCATAGAAAATTTTTTTAACTACCACCATCACCTCAGTCAATAAATGTTTAAAAAGTGCAATTTGTGAAAGAGATGCTTCAACTAGTTAATATCTGGAGAAAATGTTCAATTTCACTAATAATTACAAAATTCAGATTAAATCAATGAGATACAGTTGCCCGTCCACCACCTTATTTCACTCTCAGTGATTTGGTTTGTTCTTTGGGGTTATTAATCAAGAGACCTGGTACTTCCAGGGGAGTGTAATTCGGAATATTTGTTTCTCAAAAGATTTTAGCTAATTTTAATCAAGAGATTTCACTAATTACTATTCCGTGAATGTCTTCTAAAGAACAAATCTTAAATTTGAAAAATAGCTATGTGCACAAAGATGTTTGTTATGTAATTATTTATATTACCATAAAACTGACACAACCCAGTTTGGGTAATAGTGAATAGAGGAATAATTCAAACTATTGGGTGCTAACTTGGAATATTATAAACTTATAAATTATATGAATGTGTGAAAATAAAACATGTGCTTATAAAATTAAGCAAAGGAACCAACTCATAAAATTCTCATGTACTTATTTCTATATATAAAAACAAAATAAATAGTTAAAAACTATCTACAAAGTAAATACTGAAATGAAACCTACACAGAGTTGGCTATAGCATTTCTGTACTCTTCACAGTATCATTATTAATCTGTATTTCTTTCTTAAAATAAATTCAGTTTTTATTTATCCTATATAGTAAAGATTTCCCTTTTAAAAAAAAATCATTTATTCACTATTGGTTATGCTGGGTCTTTGTTGCTGTGCATCCTTTCTCTAGTTACAGTGTGTAGGGTCTACTCTCTAGTTGAGTTGAGTGAGCTTCTTATTGCAGTGGCCTTCCATGTTGTGGAGCATGGGCTCAAAGGCACGTGAGTTTCAGTAATCGCGGCAAGTGGGCTCAGCAGTGGCGGTTCCCAGGCTCTAGAGCATGGGCTCAATAGTTACGGCGAACGAACTTAGTTGCTCCGTGGCATGTGGGATCTTCCCAGATCAGGGATCCAACTCGTGTCTCTTTCATTGGCAGGTGGATTTTTACCACTAAGCCACCAAGGAAGCCCTCCCTTTTGTTTTTAACATTAATTCAGTTCAGTTCAATCGCTCAGTCATGTCCAGCTATTTGCGACTCCATGAACTGCAGCACGCTGGACCTCCCTGTCCATAACTCAAACTCATGTTCATAGAGTCAGTGATGCCATCCAATCATCTCATACTCTGTCGTCCCGTCTCTTCCTGCCCTCAATCTTTCCCGGCATCAGGGTCTTTTCAAATGAATCAGTTCTTTGCAACAGGTGGCAAAGTATTGGGAGTTTCGGCTTCAGCATCAGTCCTTCCACTGAACATTTAGGACTAATTTCATTTAGGGTGGATCATTTGGATCTCCTTGCAGTCCAAGGGACTCTCAAGAGTCTTCTCTGACACCACAGTTCAAAAGCATCAGTTCTTCAGCACTCAGCTTTCTTTATAGGCCAACTCTCACATCCATACCTGACTACTGGAAAAATCATAGTTTTGACTAGATGGACCTTTGTTGGCAAAGTGATGTCTCTGCTTTTCAAAATGCTGTCTAGGTTGGTCATAAGTTTTCTTCCAAGGAGTAAGCGTCTTTTAATTTCATGGCTGCAGTCACCATCTGCAATGATTTTGAAGCCCCCCAAAATAAAGTCTGTCACTGTTTCCATTGTTTCCCCATCTATTGCCATGAAGTGATGGGACCTGACGCCATGATCTTAGTTTTCTGATTGTTGAGTTTTAAGCCAACTTTTTCACTCTCCTCTTTCACTTTCATCAAGAGCCTCTTTAGTTCTTTGCTTTCTGTCATAAGGGTGGTGTCATCTGCATATCTGAGATTATTGATATTTCTCCCGGCAACCTTGATTCCAGCTTGGGCTTCCTCCAGTCCAGCATTTTTCATGATGTACTCTGCATATAAGTTAAATAAGCAGGGTGACAATATACAGCCTTGATGTACTCCTTTCCCAATTTGGAACCAGTCTGTTCTTCCATGTCTAGTTCTAACTGTTGCTTCTTGACCTGCATACAGATTTCTAAGGAGGCAGATCAGGTGGTCTGGTATTCCCATCTCTTTCAGAATTTTCCACAGTTTGTTGTGATCCACACAGTCAAAGGCTTTGGCATAGTCAATGAAGCAGAAGTAGATGGTTTTCTGGAACTCTCTTGCTTTTTTGATAATCCAACAGATGTTGGCAATTTGATCTCTGGTTTCTCTGCTTTTCTAAATCCAGCTTGAACTTCTGGAAGTTCACAGTTCACGTACTGTTGAAACCTGGCTTGGAGAATTTTGAGCATTACTTTGCTAGTGTGAGATGAGTGCAATTGTGTGGCAGTTTGAGCATTCTTTGGCATTGTGTTTCTTTGGGATTGGAATGAAAACTACCTTTTCCAGTCCTGTGGCCACTGCTGAATTTCCCAAATTTGCTGGCATATTGAGTGAAGCACTTTCACAGCATCATCTTTTACGATTTGAAATAGCTTACCTGGAATTCCATCACCTCCAGTAGCTTTGTTCATAGTGATGCTTCCTAAGGCCCACTTGATTTCACATTCCAGGTTGTCTGGCTTTACATGAGTGATCACACCATCATTATTGTTTGGGTCATGAAGATCTTTTTTGTAGAGTTCTGTATTCTTGCCACCTCTTCTTAATATCTTCTGCTTCTGTTAGGTCCGTACCATTTCTGTCCTTTATTGTGCCCATCTTTGCATGAAAAGTTCCCTTGGTATCTCTAATTTTCTTGAGGAGATCTCTAGTCTTTCCTATTCTATTGTTTTCCTCTATTTCTTTGCATTGATCACTGAGGAAGGCTTTCTTATCTCCTTGCAATCTCAAAAAATGACAGAATGATCTCTGTTGTTTCCAAGGCAAACCATTCAATATCACAGTAATCCAAGTCTATGCCCCAACCAGGAATGCTGAAGAAGCTGAAGCTGAATGGTTCTATGAAGACCTACAAGACCTTCTAGAACTAACACCCAAAAAAGATGTCCTTTTCATTATAGGGGACTGGAATGCAAAAATAGGAAGTCAAGAAATACGTGAAGTAACAGGCAAATTTGGCCTTGAAATACCGAATGAAGCAGGGCAAAAGCTAACAGAGTTTGCCAAGAGAACGCACTGGTCATAGCAAACACCCTGTTCCAACAACTCAAGAGAAGACTCTACACATGGACATCACCAGATGGTCAACACCGAAACCGGATTGATTATATTCTTTGCAGCCAGAGATGGAGAAGCTCTGTACAGTCAGCAAAAACAAGACCGGAGCTTACTGTGGCTCATATCATGAACTCTGTATTACCAAATTCAGAGTTAAATTGAATAAAGTGGGGAAAACCCCTAGACTATTCAGGTATGACCTAAATCAAATCCCTTATGATTATACAGTGGAAGTGAGAAATAGGTTCAAGGAATTAGATTTGATAGACAGTGCCTGAAGAACTATGGATGGAGGTCAGGACATTGTACAGGAGGCAGTGATCAAGACCATCCCCAAGAAAAAGAAATGCAAAAAGGCAAAATGGTTGTCTGAGGAGGCCTTACAAATAGCTGGGAAAAGAAGAGAAGCAAAAGGCAAAGGAGAAAAGGAAAGATACCCATTTTAATACTAATGCTCATACCAAATCTTTATTAACTTTATATAGAATAAATTATTGTTAGATATTGGCCACATACTCTGTTTGTCCATGTTGATTCTGTTTTCCAGATTCAGTCATAAATTAGTAATTGTACAGCGCTAGTGTTATAATGAGCTACTGATGTCAGTGTATTTGGGGTTTGGAATCTTCAGACTGTGATGTCTCAATATTGACCCTATAGTGTATATCCCAATTTATGTATAATTTCTCTTATGAGCAGTACCATTATTGTGATAAACAGTATAAATAATGCTCTTTAATAAGAATATATTTTGTGAGAAATGACTTTTAAATTATATTTTTATTTTAGAACCTGGAGAATATGTTTGGATATTTTCAATTTTTCTTTCATATAAACACTTCCTTACCCATTAGAGCTGGAGGATTTTAATGTATATATTTTACTATTCTGTCTCCAATTTTATTAAAGTAATTACTGCTTTTTCTGTGTATCTTTAACCATCAGTTCCCTGAACTATTATTAAAGTATTAATAGATTTCAGAGTATGGCTACAAAAGTAATATGAAAAAACTATTCCCTTTTTCTGAAAGAGAGAAACACTGACACTTCACTCAACTTGATACCCAGATATATATTAAGCTTATTGCTTTGACAATGGTTATATGATTTCCAATAATATTTGTCAGGGTTTTAAATGAGTAGCAGATTAGGTTCAAGTGATATGCTAAGAGATGGCAAGTGTAATGAGCTGGATTCTCAGTTGTAAATAACAGAATTCCTTCCCTTTGAGTTTCAATAAAGGAATTTGTTGTGGAATATAGGTAGAATATAAACTCACTGGAGATGTTCTAGAAGAAAACTAGAGATTCGTGTTGAGGAATGAAAACAGAGCTACATCCACAACAAGCCTGCCTAGAATGTTGTGCCTGCCACAATCAGAAAACTGCATCCAAATGATGAGCCCCCACAGATGGCAGCTAGGGAGTCATGTTGCCTCTGCCAGAGTCTGTGCTACAAATGAATGTTTTGCCTTATGCTAATTTCTCCACAATAAATCATACCTGAATCCAACTTGTCATATGAGGCCACAAGAATCCAAAATGCAAGGGTATTGTGGCACTTATTATTACATTTCTTCATAGAAATACTCATTTAAATTAGGAGTAAAGAGCTGAAACATGCTCTTTGGTAAGGAAGATCACTACTTCACGTTTACCTTGCTCTCTCTGAGTCTCCTCTCTCCCCAGAGATGTGAAGCAGAATGCTTTGAGCTTCTTGAGTGTTCACTGGAGACAGATTATATCTCTACTAAGAGTTGTTTCTCTGCCTATCATAGTAGTGCCTTTTTTCTTGGCTATTATCTCATTAAGAAGGTATTTTTAATTTACTACCATTTCTCTGTATTTTTGTAAGTGAGAGATGAACACTGGTTTTTCAGTTGACATACCTCAGTAGTAACTTGAGTTGGTTTTGTACCTAAGACAGTGATAGCTTTGTGCAGACTATCTTATAGTTGTTTGAATCATCTTTAATGAACCGCGAGTGCAGTCATATTCCAAGATTGGTGTCATCAGTTGTTCCTATGCCCCTAGCAGGGATCCTCATAAACATTTGGGAACGTGTCTCTACTTCTTTATAACCTGTAGAATAGGACCTGTGATTATTGTTGTTTAAGTCTTAAAGGAAAACCTGACCTCTGAACTCTGGAACATTTGAGGTTACTTGGAGTTTCAATTTTTAAAACAATCCAGGAGACATATACTACAATTAACACAACCGTTTGGTCATTATTAAAATCCATGTAACTAACCTGGCTTTAGATATGTCTTGTGCTGCTTTCAGTGACAGTAACTTGCAAAACTGACTTCATCATCTCTGGGTGGAATGGGGCATGAAATTAGTATTTTACCAGTAGTTTCAAAATTACTTCAAGTGGATGATAACAAGATGTTTAGTGCAGTAAGTTGAAAATGAAGTACAATGGTCTATACAAGGCTATACATCTAGTTCTATGCAAGTTCTGTACAAATTGAAAAGCAAATGGAAAAACCCTAAAGCGATAGCTTTAAGAAGAGAAGTTATGACAAATCTAGATAGCATATTAATATATAGAGGCATTAATTTGCCAACAAAGGTCCATATAGTCAAAGCTGTGGTTTTTCCAGTAGTCATGTACAGATTTAAGAATTGAACCATAAAGAAGACTGAGCACCAATGAATTGATGCTTTCAAACTTTGTTGCTGGAAAAGACTCTTGAGAGTCCCTTGGACTGCAAGGAGATCAAACTGGTCAATCCAAAAGAAAATCAACCCTGAATATTCATTGCAAGGACTAATGTTGAAGCTGAAGCTCCAATACTTTAGCCACCTGAAGTGAAGAGCCAGCCCACAGGAAGAGACCCTGATGCTGGAAAAGATTGAAGGCAGGAGGAGAAGGGGACAACAGAGGAAGAAATGGTTGGATGGGATCACTCACTCAGCGGACATGAGCTTGAGCAAACTCTGGGAGATGGTGAAGGACAGGGAGGTCTTCCATGCTACAGCGCACAGGCTCACAAATAGTCAGACACAGCTGACCAACTAAACAGTAAAGCAACAGCAGCACTGGAAAATTCTGTGGTTTAAAATGGTTGTAGCTTGGCATATTGGGAAATAATACTCAAATGATGAAGAACTTTCCTTATTATAAAAGCATTCATTCTTGACTGTAGTAATCTGCCTTCTTGGCCAGTTCATTCAGATCACTGTCATAAATGACTAGTCCTGTCTGCCTATTAAAGGCTATTTTCTAAGACTTAGTCAGTTTCTACACAAATAGAAAATATGATCTAAAGAAATCAAGATGCTATTCTTCTGAAAAGAATAGCATACCTCATACTCTTGTGATAGTCAAAAAGAGTCCAGCTCTTTAAAAGAAAAGATTCTCCCTATAAATACGTTGTTTTATATTCTAAAATCTAAGTGATCTCAGTTCAGTTCAGTCACTCAGTCATCTCTGATTCTTTGCGACTCCATGGACTGCAGCACGCCCGGCTTCCCTCTCCATCACCATCTCCTGGAACTTTCTAAAACTCATGTCCATCAAGTCGATGATGCCATCAACTATCTTATCCTCTGTCATACCCTTCTCCTCCTGCCTTCAATCTTTCCCAGCATCAGGGTCTTTCTAGTGAGTCAGTTCTTCACATCAGGTGGCCAAAGTATTGGGAGTTTCAGCTTCAGCATCAGTCCTTCCAATGAATATTCAGAACTGATTTCCTTTACGATTGCCTGGTTTGATCTCTTTGCAGTCCAAGGGACTCTCAAGAGTCTTTTCCAACGTCACAGTTCAAAAGCATCAGTTCTTCGGCACACAGATTTCCTTATAGTCAAACTCTCACATCCATACATGACTACTGGAAAAACCATAGTTTGATGGTGTGTGTGTGTTAGTCACTCAGTCGTGTCCGACTCTTTGAGACCCCATGGACTGTAGCCCACCAGGCTCCTTTGTCCAGGGGATTCTCCAGGCAAGAATGCTGGAGTGGGTTGCCATTAGACGGACTTTTGTTGGCAAAGTAATGTCTCTGCTTTTTAATATGCTGTCTAGGTTTGTCACAGCTTTTCTTCCAAGGAGCAAGCATCTTTTATTTATTTATTTTTATTTATTTTTTTAATTTATTTATTTTAGTTGGGGGCTAATTACTTTACAATATTGTAGTGGTTTTTGCTATACATTGACATGAGTCAGCCATGGGTTTACATGTGTTCCCCATCCTGAACCCCGCTCCCACCTCCCTTCTCATCCCATCCCTCTGGGTCATCCCATTGCCCCAGCCCTGAGCATTTGTCTCATGCATTGAACCTGGAATGGTGTTCTGTTTCACATATGATAATATACATGTTTCAGTGCTATTCTCTCAGAACGTCCCACCTTCACCTTCTCCCTCAGAGTCCATAAGACTGTTTTATGCATCTGTGTCTCTTATTCTGTCTCGCATATAGGGTTATTGTTACCATCTTTCAAATTCCACATATATGCATTAGTATCCTGTATTGGTGTTTTTCTTTCTGGCTTACTTCACTCTGTATAATGGGCTCCAGTTTCATCCATCTCAATAGAACTGATTCAAATGTATTCTTTTTAATGGCTGAGTAACATTCCATTGTGTATATGTACCACAGCTTGCTTATCCATTCGTCTGCTTATGGACATCTAGGTTGCTTCCATGTCCTGGCTGTTATAAACAGTGCTGGCATGAACATTGGAGTACACGTGTCTCTTTCCATTCTGGTTTCGTTGGTGTGTATACCCAGCAGTGGGATTTCTGGGTTATACGGCAGTTCTATTCCCAGTTTTATAAGGAATCTCCACACTGTTCTCCATAGTGGCTGTACTAGTTTGCATTCCCACCAACAGTGTAAGAGGGTTCCCTTTTCTCCACACCCTCTCCAGCATTTATTGCTTGTAGACTTTTGGATAGCAGCCATTCTGACTGGTATGAAATGGTACCTCATTGTGGTTTTGATTTGCATTTCTCTGATAATGAGTGATGTTGAGCATCTTTTCATGTGTTTGTTAGCCATCTGTATGTCTTCTTTGGAGAAGTGTCTGTTTAGTTCTTTGGCCCATTTTTTGATTGGGTCGTTTATTTTTCTGGAATTCAGCTGCAGGAGTTGCTTGTATATTTTTGAGATTAATTGTTTGTCTGTTGCTTCATTTGCTGTTATTTTCTCCCATTCTGAAGGCTGTCTTTTCACCTTGCTTATACTTTCCTTTGTTGTGCAAAAGCTTTTAATTTTAATTAGGTCCCATTTGTTTATTTTTGCTTTTATTTCCAATATTCTGGGAGGTGGGTCATAGAGGATCCTGCTGTGATTTATGTCGGAGAGTGTTTTGCCTATGTTTTCCTCAAGGAGTTTTATAGTTTCTGGTCTTACATTTAGATCTTTAATCCATTTTGAGTTTATTTTTGTGTATGGTGTTAGAAAGTGTTCTAGTTTCATTCTTTTACAAGTGGTTGACCAGTTTTCCCAGCACCACTTGTTAAAGAGATTTGTCTTTTCTTCATTGTATACTCTTGCCTCCTTTGTTGAAGATAAGGTGTCCATAGGTGCGTGGATTTATCTGTCTCTGGGCTTTCTATTTTGTTCCATTGATCTATATTTCTGTCTGTGTGCCAGTACCATACTGTCTTGATGACTGTGGCTTTGTAGTAGAGCCTGAAGTCAGGCAGGTTGATTCCTCCAGTTCCATTCTTCTTTCTCAAGATTGCTTTGGCTATTTGAGGTTTTTTGTATTTCCATACAAATTGTGAAATTATTTGTTCTAGTTCTGTGAAAAATACCGTTGGTAGCTTGATGGATTGCATTGAATCTATAGATTGCTTTGGGTAGTATACTCATTTTCACTATATTAATTCTTCCGATCCATGAACACGGTATATTTCTCCATCTGTTTGTGTTCTCTTTGATTTCTTTCATCAGTGTTTTATAGTTTTCTATATATAAGTCTTTTGTTTCTTTAGGTAGATATATTCCTAAGTATTTTATTGTTTTCGTTGCAATGGTGAATGATATTGTTTCCTTAATTTCTCTTTGTGTTTTCTCATTGTTAGTGTATAGGAATGCAAGGGATTTCTGTGTGTTAATTTTATATCCTGCAACTTTACTTTATTCATTGATTAGCTCTAGTCAATTTTTGGTAGAATTTTTGGGGTTTTCTAGAAGGATATGTCATCAACAGTGAGAGTTTTACTTTCTTTTTTTTTTTTGGGTTTTCCTTTTTTTTCTTTTTGCTCTGATTGCTGTGGCCAAAACTTCCCAAACTATTTGAATAGTATGGGAAAAGGGGGCACCCTTCCCTTTTTCCCTGACTTTGGGAAAAATGTTTCATTTTTTCACATTGGGGTTTTAAGGGTTTGCTTGGTTTGTCTATTAGTTTTATTATGTTAAAGTAGGGTTCCTTCTTTCCTCTTTCTGGGGGGTTTTTATCATAAATGGATGTTAATTTTGTCAAGGCTTTTTGACTTTGAAAATCATATTTTTTATTTTCAATACCCCCCCCCCCCCCCCCCCCCATTGGAAATGGGTGATTTAAGACCCCTTTGCATTCCTGGATAAACCCATTGGTCATGATGTATGATTTTTTAATTGTTTTGGTTTCTTTTGCTAAATTTTTTTAAAGGGATTTTTCATCTATGTTCTCAGTGTTTTGGGCCTGTTTTTTTTTTTTTTTTGGCATCTTTTTTTGGTTTTGGGAATAGGGGGGTTTGGCCTCATAGAATGAGTTGGAATTTACCTTCTTCTGAATTTTTGGAAGATTTAGAGGATGGGTTTAGCTTTCTCTAATTTTTGGTAGAATTTAGCTGTGGCCCCTGTCCTGGGCTTTTTTTTTGCGAAGTTTTATTCATTTTTTTCCGTGTTGTAGGGGTCTTTTAAAGTCTTCTTTTCCCCCCCCGGGTTCAGTTTTGGAAGTTTATAACTTTTCTAGAATTTTGTCCCATTTCATTCCTAAGTTGTCCTTTTTTTGGGCATATAGCTGTTGGTGTAGTATCTGAGCTCTCCGTTTGCATTCCTAATTTTGTTGATTTGATTCTTCTCCCTTTGTTTCTCGATGAGTCTGGCTAATGGTTTGTCAATTTTGTTTATCTTCTCGAAAAAACAGCTTTTAGTTTTGTTGATTTTTGCTGTGGTCTCTTTTGTTTCTTTTGCATTTATTTCTGCCCTAATTTTAAAGATTTCTTTCCTTCTACTAACCCTGGGGTTCTTCATTTCTTCCTTATCTAGTTGCTTTAGGTGTAGAGTTAGGTTATTTATTTGATTTTTTTCTTGTTTCTTGAGGTACGCCTGTATTGCTATGAACCTTCCCCTTAGCATTGCTTTTACAGTGTCCCATGGGTTTTGGGTTGTTGTGCTTTCATTCTCATTCATTTCTATGCATATTTTGATTTCTTTTTTGATTTCTTCTGTGATTTGTTGGTAATTCAGAAGTGTGTTGTTTAGCTTCCATATGTTGGAATTTTTAATAGTTTTTTTTTTCCTGTAATTGAGGTCTAATCTTACAGCACTGTGGTCAGGGAAGATGATTGGGATGATTTCAATTTTTTTTTAATTTACCAAGGCTAGATTTATGGCCCAGAATGTAATCTATCCTGGAGAAGCTTCCATGTGCACTTGAGAAAAAGGTGAAATTGATTGATTGGGGGTGAAATGTCCTGTAAATATCAATTAAATCTAGCTGGTCTATTGTATCATTTAAAGTTTGTGTTTCCTTGTTAATTTTCTGTTTAGTTGCTCTATCCATAGGTGTGAGTGGAGTATTAAAGTCTCCCACTATTATTGTGTTATTGTTAATTTCCCCTTTCATACTTGTTAGCATTTGCCTTACATATTGTGGTGCTCCTATGTTGGGTGCATATATATTTATAATTGTTATATCTTCTTCTTGGATTGATTCTTTGATCATTATGTAGTGTCCTTCTTTATCTCTTTTCACAGCCATTATTTTCAAGTCTATTTTATCTGAAACAAGTATTGCGACTCCTGCTTTCTTTTGGTCTCCGTTTGCGTGAAATATCTTTTTCCAGCCCTTCACTTTCAGTCTGTACGTGTCCCTTGTTTTGAGGTGAGTCTCTTGTAGACAGCATATATAGGGGTCTTATTTGTATCCATTCAGCCAGTCTTTGTCTTTTGGTTTGGGTATTCAGCCCATTTACATTTAAGGTAATTATTGATAAGTTTGTTCCCATTGCCATTTACTTTGTTGTTTTGAGTTCGTGTTCATACATCCTTTCTGTGTTTCCTGTCTAGAGAAGACCCTTTAGCATTTGTTGGAGAGCTGGTTTGGTGGTGCTGAATTCTCTCAGCTTTTGCTTGTCTGTAAAGCTTTTGAATTCTCCTTCATATCTGAATGAGATCCTTGCCGGGTACAGTAATCTGGGTTGTAGGTTATTCTCTTTCATTACTTTAAGTATGTCCTGCCATTCCCTTCTAGCCTGAAGAGTTTCCATTGAAGGATCAGCTGTTATCCTTATGGGAATCCCCTTGTGTGTTATTTGTTGTTTTTCCCTTGCTGCTTTTAATATTTGTTCTTTGTGTTCGATCTTTGTTAATTTGATTAGTATGTTTCTTGGGGTGTTTCGCCTTGAGTTTATCCTGTTTGGGACTCTCTGGGTTTCTTGGACTTGTGTGACTATTTCCTTCCCCATTTTAGGGAAATTTTCAGCTATTATCTCCTCGAGTGTTTTTTCATGGCCTTTCCTTTTATCTTCTTCTTCTGGGACTCCTACGATTCAAATGTTGGGGCGTTTCATATTGTCCCAGAGGTCCCTGAGGTTTTCCTCATTTCTTTTGATTCTTTTTTCTTTTACCTCTCTGCTTCATTTATTTCCACCATTCTATCTTCTACCTCACTTATCCTATCTTCTGCCTCTGTTATTCTACTGTTGGTTCCCTCCAGAGTGTTTTTGATCTCATTTATTTCATCATTCATTATATATTGACTCTTTTTTATTTCTTCTAGGTCCTTGTTAAACATTTCTTGCATCTTCTCAATCCTTGTCTCCAGGCTACTTATCTGTAATTCCATTTTGTTTTCAAGATTTTGGATCATTTTTATTATCTTTATTGTAAATTCTTTTTCAGATAGATTCCCTATATCCTCCTCTTTTGTTTGGTGGGCATTTATCATTTTCCTTTACTTGCTGAGTATTTCTCTGCCTTTTCATCTTGTTTAGATTGCTGTGTTTGGGGTGGCCTTTCTGTGTTCTGGTAGTTCAAAGTTCCTCTTTATTGTGGAGGTTCCTCACTGTGGGTGGGGTTGGACGGGTGGCTTGTCAAGGTTTCCTGGTTGGGTAAGCTTGTGTCAGTGTTCTGGTGGGTGGAGCTGGATTTCTTCTCTCTGAAGTACAATGGAGTGTCCAGTAGTGAGTTTTGAGATGTCTATGGATTTGGTGTGCCTCTGGGCAGCCTGTATATTGATGCTCAGGGCTATGTTCCTGCGTTGCTGGAGAATTTGCTTGGTATGTCTTGCTCTAGAACTTATTGGCTCTTGAGTGGAGCTTTCTTTCAGTGTATGTATGGAGGCTTTTGGATGATCTCTTATTAATTACTGTTTCCTAGAGTCAGGAGTTCTCTGGTGTTCTCAGGTTTTGGGCTTAAGCCTCCTGCCTCTGGTTTTCAGTCTTATTCTTGCAGCAGCCTCAAGACTTCTCCATCCATACAGCACTGATAATAGAACTTCTAGGTTAATGGTGAAAAGATTCTCCACAGTGAGGGATACCCAGAGAGGTTCACCGAGTTACATGGAGAGGTGAAGAGGGAGGAGGGTGATAGAGGTGACCAGGAGGAGAAGAGGGGGACTCAAACGTGGAGAGAGCAGTCTAGCCAGTAAGCACTTCCCTCTGGGCTCTCCACAGTCTGGAACCCTCAGAGAGGTTCACGGAGTTACATAGAGAGGAGGTAGGAAGGAGATAGAGGTGAACATGAGTAGAAAGGGGGGAATCAAAAGGTGAGAGAGAGATCTGGGCAGTACTCTGTTCCCTACGTGTTCTCTGTTGCCCAGAACACCCACAGAGATTCACAGAATTGGGTTGAGAAGAGAAGGAGGAGGGGGGGAGATAGAGGTGCCCTGGAGGAGAAGCAATAGAGTCAGTAGGGGGAGATAGTAATCAAGCCAGTAATCACACTCCTGAGTAAAAGTGGGTACTAAAGATTGGGTTCTTAAATGTACAAAATTGATATCAAATATATAAAACAAAGATTAAAAATCTAGAGTAGAGGTTAGACTCTTAAAAAATACAATATTAAAAAGAAAACAAAATCACAAAAAGTATTAGATATATGTATGCAGTTTGCTTTAAAAATAGGGTTTTTTTTTTTTTTTGCAAGGTAATAGTGGGATATAAAAATGAAAATTAAAGGTGTAATAGAGGACTTAAGGAAAAAAGAAAAAAATTAAAGAAAAATGATAACAGTAAAAATATATCCAGGACTTTCTCTGGAGCTGTTATGAGCAGTGTGGGGTCAGTTCAGTTTCAGATAGATCCTTGTTCCTGCTTACACTATTCATGATCTATAGGCCTCTTTCAATGTAGTCGGTGTTAACTACAGGGATTTTAATCTGTTGGCCTGTCACTTCCAAAGCGGTTACCTCTGTTTATTTGGTTCCTGTTTGCAGGTCTCGTCAGTGTCTGATTTCTGCCCTGACACAAGGGGGCGGAGGTGGTCTCTTTAGGTTCACTTGTTCAGCCGTGCTGTGGGGAGGGAGGACCACTGCAAACTAATATCACTGGCATGTGTGTGGAGAACTCGCAGTGTCTCGGCCGCATTGGATTTGCCCCCACTCACTGCATGTGTGCTTTCCCAGTCTACCCTGCTCAGGCTTCAGGTTACTCTGCCAGGGAGTGGGCCCTGAGATGCGTGCACTTCCCAGGTCTAAGCTGCTCAGGTTCAGGTTCTTGGATAGGCCACAAAGGCGCAGACTCGGTTGGGCCTGCGGTTTGTGCCGTTCCCAGGTCGGAGCAGCTCAGGCAGCCAGGTGTTTGGTGAGCACACTCTCCCCTGTTGGGGCAGTGTGACTTGTCACCTCCCTGGTCACAGCCTCGGTTTCTGGGCACACCTGGCTCTGGTGTGCCTTGTGTCAGTTCTGGGTAGCTGGCCTCTGTCTGCAACCCTCCCGGCGGATGTCAACCATCCGGAATCTCAAGAAGTCTTTGCTCTCTTGGGCTGAGTTTGCCCCTTTCCGGCTCTGGCTGGCCCTGACTGTCCGCTGCATTGGAGGGGGGGGGAGGGATGGAGCAGTCCGCAGCTGGCTAGCTCTTTTCTGGTATTGCTCAGTCCTTTGTTCTGTGAGCAGGCTGGCAGTGCCTTAGATTCGGGCTTTTTGCGGGATAGTTCTCTCTCTCTCTGGCTATCCCACAGTTTAAGTTGCTATCTCACGTTAGCTCCCTCAGATTGTTCTCAGGGCATTCGGGCCCGGTCCTTACCCTAAGCAGTGCTGCCCGCTCCTCTCCATTCAGCGGCCACTTGCTGGTGGCAGATGCAAGCGTCTGGGGTACTTTGCTGGGAGTTGCCTTTAGGCACGTAATCTGTGGGTTTTATTTATTTATTTTTCCTCCTGGTTATGTTGCCCTCCTAGATTTGAAAACTTCCCCCAAACCCGCCATTGAGAGGGTTTCCTGGTGTTTGGAAGCCTCTCCTCTTTTACGACTCCCTCCCCGGGATGGGTCTCCATACCTAACTCTCTCCTCTCTCTTTTTGTCTTTTATATTTTGTCCTACCTCCTTTTGAAGACTATGGGCTTTTTTCCAGGATGCCTGATGTCTTCTGCCAGCGTTCAGAAGTTGTTTTTTGAAGTTTGCTCAGTGTTCAGATGTCCTTTCAATGAATTTGTGGGGGAGGGAGTGGTCTCCCTGTCCTTTTCCTCCGCCATCTTAGCCCCGGACTCCCGCATCTTTTAATTTCATGGCTGCAGTCACCATCTGCAGTGATTTTGGAGCCCCCCAAAATAAAGTCTATCACTGTTTCCATTGTTTCCCCATCTATTGCCATGAAGTGATGGGACTGGATGCCATGATCTTAGTTTTTGAATGCTGAGTTTTAAGCCAACTTTTTCACTCTCCTCTTTCCCTTTCATCAAGAGGCTCTTTAGTTCCTCTTCGAATTCTGCCATAAGGGTGGTGTTATCTGCATATCTGAGGTTATTGATATTTCTCCCGGCAATCCTGATTCCAACTTGTGCTTCATCCAGCCCGGCATTTCTCATGATGTTTAATTAAGCTGGGTGACAATATACAGCCTTCACGTACTTCTTTCCCATCTTGGAATCAGTCTATTGTTCCATGTCTGGTTGTAAATGGTGCTGCTTGACCTGCATATAGATTTCTCAGGAGTCAGGTCAGGTGGTCTGGTATTCCCATCTCTTTCAGAATTTTCCACAGTTTGTTGTGATCCACACAGTCAAAGGCTTTGGCATGGTCAATAAAGCAGAAGTAGATGTTTTTTGGAACTCTCTTACTTTTTCAATGATCTAACAATTTGATCACTGGTTGGCAATTTGATCTCTGGTTCCTCTGCCTTTCCTAAATCCAGTTTGGACATCTGGAATTTCACAATTCACATACTGTTGAATCCTGGCTTGGAGAATTTTGAGCATCACTTTGCTAGCATGTGAGATGAGTGCAGTTGTGCAGTAATTTGAACATTCTTTGGCATTGCGTTTCTTTGGGATTGGAATGAAAACTGACCTTTTCCAGCCCTGTGGCCACTACTGAGTTTTCTGCATTTGCTGGCATATTGAGTGTATCACTTTCACAGCATCATCTTTTAGGATTTGAAATAGCTCAGCTGGAATTCCATCACCTCCACCAGCTTATTCATAGTAATGTTTTTAAGGCCCACTTGACATCACCCTCCAGGATGTCTGGCTGTGCATAAGTGATCATACCAGTGTGGTTATCTGGGTCATTAAGTCCTTTTTTATATAGTTCTTCTGTGTATTCCTGCCACCTCTTCTTAATAGCTTCTGCTTCTGTTAGGTCCATACCATTACTGTCCTTTATTGTGCCTATCTTTGCATGAAATGTTCATTTGATATCACTAATTTTCTTGAAGAGATCTCTAGTCTTCCCCATTCTATTCTTTTCCTCTATTTCTTTGCACTGATCACTGAGGAAGGCTTTCTTATCTCTCCTTGGGATTCTTTGGAACTGTGCATTCAGATGGGTATATTTTTCCTTTTTTCCTTTGCCTTTAGCTTCTCTTCTATTCTCAGCTATTGTAAGGTCTCCTCAGACAACCATTTTTCCTATTTGCATTTATTTTTGTTGGAGATGGTCTTCATCACTTTCTTCTGTACAATGTCATGAACCTCTGTCCATAGTTCTTCAGGCACTCTATCAGATCTCATCCCTTGAATATATTTCTCACTTCCGCTGTATAATTGTAAAGTATTTGATTTAGGTCATACCTGAATGGTCTAGGGGTTTTCCCTACTTCTTCAATCTAAGTGATCTAAAGACTAATTATTTTTAATGGAGTTAGCACAGAACTTGGTCAATAGTAGATTTTCCTGATAAACTCCACATTGAGATTATTGTATTAAAGCAGGCATTCTTATAAGGTCTGTAGCATCAGACTCAAATGTTCAATTGAAGACCAGTATTAATTCTGAGATATCGCTAAGTAACTTAGAAATGTTATGCTATGAATCTTCTTGTGCAATGCCAGAATTTGTTGGTTTGTAAATAAAAGATGATCTGTTTTCCATACAGAGAATAAATTTATAGAGCACCCTGGTAGGCATATTTTAAAAAATTAACTAACTCACTAGACTTCCAGTAATGGTGATTGTGGAAACTATTCCACATTAAAAAAAAAATTAACTGAATTTTTAAATATTAAGACACTAGAGAGCATCCAAAGGCAGATAGCTGTATTGGATGATTTAGTTTTGAAAAACTGCATTTGGCAAGATAATTCTCAGTTTGCAGTTTTCTGGTCTGTGGGCACTTAACAACCCCCAAAGCAATGATTGTGGAAATAGAAATAGTGTAAATTGCAATCATACCAGCTCAAAATGTCAGAGATCAAATTTCAGGGCTATAAAAACAGGTGGAATGTTAAAGGAAAAACCCAAGCAACAAGAGAGCTACAAAAGGACAAATACCCAAATTCTGATTATGAACTGCCAAAATCCCTGGGTGACAGTTTAATTATGCATCATGGGTGTCTCAAGTGACCCAAGAGGGAAGGAGAGCCCCCCAAATCAAACAGCTCAAAGAAGAATTGACTCTTCCAAAATAGACTCACACAGAGCTTTACCTGTGAATCTGATATTTTCTTCTTTTATAACAGCTGAATGGAGCTCTAGCAGTAGAAAGCCAAAGCCTTACAGATTTGAAGTGTACCCCCCAGACTCAAAGTATCAGAAGATGGAGCACAGGACCCAAAGAACAACCTGAAATTCCTTGTCTAAGAGACAAGGAAACTACAAGGGTGAGCCCATCCTTGCCCATCCTTGACTGATTACCAAACTATATAGATGCAGTACAGAATTCATGGAGCCACACTGAAAAAGCAGTGGTGGAAGACCAAAAGGACAGGGCAGAAACATCACTTGTTATATACCGCAGGAAAGGTAAGGTTTGCAACTACTGTCTAAGCAGGCTAACTGGTTACTAAATCAAAAAAGCAAGTCTTTAGAAAAATATAAGATAGGAATTGTAGCAATATGTCATCTATCGTGTCCAATTTTCAACCAAAAATCACTAGGCAAGCAAAGAGCAATGTGAGATCTATAGTTAAGAAAAAGTAGTCTGTAGAATGGAGAAGGCAATGGCACCCCACTCCAGTACTCTTGCCTGGAAAATCCCATGGACAGAGGAGCCTGGTAGGCTACAGTCCATGGGGTCGCTAAGAGTCAGACACGACTGAGCGACTTCACTTTCACTTTTCCCTTTCATGCACTGGAGAAGGAAATGGCAACCCACTCCAGTATTCTTGCCTGGAGAATCCCAGGGATGGGGGAGCCTGATGGGCTGCCGTCTATGGGGTCGCACAGAGTCGGACACGACTGAAGTGACTTAGCAGCAGCAGCAGCAGCAGTCTGTAGAAAGTGACTTAAAGTGAGCCAAGATATTGGACTTCAGATTTAAAGGCTTATAAGCAATATCTGCATTTATATATTCAAAAATTAAAGTAACATGTGTTCAAAGAATTAAGTAAAAATGTAATATCAATGAATAAACAGCAGTCTCAACAGAAAACAAATCCTAAAGCTGAAAATTTTAACAAATGGAAAAATTCATTATCTGGGATCGATAGTAGATTAAAACAAAAACAGTAATAAGCAACAAGGATCTACTGTGCAGCACAGGGAACTATATTCAATATCTTATAATAACCTATTATGGAAAATAATCCAAAATATATATATATATATATATATAGCTGAGTCACTTTGAACACTTGTATACCTGAAACTAACACAATATTACAAATCAACTACACTGCAATAAGTAAGTTTTAAATAAAAATAAAAACAGTAAAAAAAAAAAAGTAGATTAAACAGAATGAAGAATCCATTCATTGATGTTAATAGAAATTAGGTAATTTGAAGAACAAAGAGAAAAGGGTTCAAAGAAAAATGAGCAATCTTAGAACCTGTGACTCAGTGGCAAGTGGTGCAACATATGAAAACTGCAATTCTATAGAGAGAAATGAGGGAAAATATTTGAAGAAATAATGGCTGAAAACTTCCTAAACTGGATAGAGAAAACAAATTCATTGGTCAGAGAAGCTCAACCAAAACATAATAAACATAGAATTGCTCCTACAAGTGTTATAGTTAAACTTCCAAAAGCAAGCATAAAAGAAAATCTTAAAAGCAGTAAAAACAAAAAAAAAGCCATTCCATCAGGGAAACAATAGGTTATATCAGCAGTCCCCAACCTTTCTGGCACGAGGGACTGGTTTCGTGGAAGACAACTTTTCCATGGACCCAAACGTTGGAGAACCCTGGGTTAGATTAAAGTTGTATAGATTAATGGCTCATGTATCATCTGAAGCCATTTCAATCAGAAGACTGTGAAATGACATATTCAGAGTGCTGAAGGAAATTATTTTCCACTAAGAATTCTACATCCAGGAGCAAGTACTTTCATAATGAAGATAAAATATTTTGTCAGATAAATAGAAACTGAACCAAAACTGAATTAAACCAAATACACAAAACTGAATTCATCAGTAGCAGACCTGCATTTAAAAGCACAAAAGCAATTTTCATGCTAAAGGGAAATGATACAAGAAGGCCTCACACTAGGGAAGGCTACTGACTTAAAAGATCCTCACAAAAACATCCAGAGTAATGTTTGATCAAATACTTGCTACTCCATGGTCATCAAATTGACAAAATTAATCAGCACAAGTCTACCCCTTGTCATTTGGCACTCATATGCATCTCCTTCACCATACTTAAATCTCCAAACAAAGACAGTGACACGATCATAATTCTGCTTAAGATGATACAACAATGAACCAAACACACAAACTAACGGCTCCCCCAAAAGAGGAGGTAAAGTCCTTGAGTGGTGTTGACTCTTCTTCATGATATTATGCAGCTTAAGTACCATGATGTAAAATTGTATTTTAAAATACTTAAATATTATGATATTAAGTCTGTACATATTATGTTACATGATAAAGGAATAAAGAAAAGAAAGAAAACCAGTACTCACACAAATATATTCATGACAAATAAGGAGGAAATACTCATGACAGTTATAGTCCTTGGTTTCTGTTTACTTGTCATACATAGCTGGTGTTTATAACTGTCTTCTTTTACTACCCATTCTATATTTCCTTTGCATTTAGCAAGCATCTCAGCTAGTTTCAGTTCCACATAGTGGGGTGACCCTGAAGGGTCTGGGCCATTAATAGTGCTATCTAGATTGGGCTGTTGCAGTTTTCCTGTAACTCTTATCCTAGTACTACTAAGAGATACCCTAGGAGATTTCCTGTATTCAAGACATACTTTTCTTTATCTCCATTGTGGAGCAGTAGGATTTTCCTTGGTGGTCAGGACCAACCACCCCAGCTAGCACATAAACTCAATTTGCCTGTTGATTCATAAGCTTGAGGAACCCAACGTGGTGGGGCAGCTGTCTTAACTTCCAGTTCAGTAAAATTATTATATATCTCCTGGTGGAAGCATTCTTCCTTTGGAACTAAGACCTCTAGGCCAGCGGAGCATAAGATCACAGAATCAGGTTGGTTTATTTCTCTCAGTTCGTTCTTGTCTTACTGTAATAAAGATTTGGAATGATAGACTAATTATAGTGTAAGCAGGCAGGATTTCTCAGTTCCTGTTTTGTTGTAATAAGGATTTGAAACAACATGGGCCACTTTATCATGTAACTTATTTGTGCTTTCAGGGACTGCTTGGGCCTGGTAACATATATACCACTTCCATTTGATGATGGAATGTTGCTATACATACCCAACTTTATGGTTTGCTCAGTCAGATATCAGTATCAATTCATGATGAACAGTTCAAGTTGCATAGTAACTATGGTAGCCCATAGTTAAGTATTCAGTCTCTACTAAGACTCAGTAGCTGACCAAGAGCTCTTTCCCAAAAGGAGAGAAGTTATCAGCAGAGAATGGCAGGACTTTAGTCCAAAATCCTGAGAGTCTGTGCTGTGAATCATCAGTAGGGCATGGCTGCTGAAAGCTGAAAACAGCATCCTTGTCTACCTACTACACACTCTTCAAGCAGTCTTGGATCTGCTGGACCACAGTGGCAGAGCAGTTGGCACAGCAGCCTGGACCTGGTACAGAGCCTTCTCTTGTTCCAGACCCTACTCACAGCTTTACAGGTCACTTTTAAAAAATTAATTTATTTATTTTAATTGGAGGGTTATTACCTTTAAAATACCTTTCAGTATTGTGGTGGGTTTTGCCATACATCGACATGAATCAGCCATGGATGCACATGTGTCCCCCATCCTGAACCCCCCTCCCACCTCCTTCCCTACCCCATCAGCAGCTTTGAGTGCCCTGCTTCATGCATCGAACTTGCACTGGTCATCTATTTTACATATGGTAATATACATGTTTCAATGCTATTTTGGCATATCATCCTACCCTTGCCTTCTCCCACATAGTCCAAAAATCTTTTCTTTACATCTGTGTCTCTTTTGCTGCTTTGCATATAGGATCATCATTACTGTCTTTCTAAATTCCATATATATGCATTAATATACTGTATTGGTATTTATATTTCTGACTTACTTCACTATGTATAATAGGCTCCAGTTTCATCCACCTCATTAGAACTGACTCAAATTTCTTCTTTTTTATAGCCAAGTAATATTCTATTGTGTATATGTACCACAACTTCCTTACCCATTCATCTGCCAATGGACATCTAGGTTGCTTCCATGTCCTAGCTATTGTGAACAGTGCTGCAATGAACATTGGGGTACATGCGTCTCTTTCAATTCTGTTTTTTTTGGTGTGTTTGCCCAGCAGTGGGATTGCTGGGTCACATGGCAGTTCTTTTTCCAGTTTTTTAAGGAATCTCCACTGGCTGTACCAGTTGGCATTCCCACCAACAGTGTAAGAGAGTTCCTTTTTCTCCACACCCTCTCCAGCATTTATTGTTTGTAGACTTTTTGATGGTGGCCATTCTGACTGGTGTGAGGTGATCCCTCATTGTGGTTTTTATTTGCATTTCTCTAATAATGAGTGACGTTGAGCATCTTTTCATGTGTTTATTAGCCATCTGTATGTCTTCTTTGGAGAAATGTTGGCTTAGTTCTTTGGCCCGCTTTTTGATTGGGAGTTCTTTTTTCTGATATTGAGCTAGTTGTGCTTCTTTTATATTTTTGAGGTTAATTCTTTGTCAGTTGCTTCATTTGATATTATTTTCTCCAATTTCAAAGGCTGACTTTTCACTTTGCTTATAGTTTCCTTGGTTGTGCAAAAGATTTTAAGTTTAAATAAGTCCCATTTGTTTATTTTTGTTTTTATTTCCATGACTCTGGGAGGTGGGTCATAGAGGATCTTGCTGTGATTTATGTCGTACAGTGTTCTGCCTATGTTTTCCTCTAAGAGTTTTATATTTTCTAGTCTTGCATTTAGATCTTTAATCCATTTTGAGTTTATTTTTGTGTATGGTGTTAGAAAGTGTTCTAGTTTCATTCTTATACACATGGTTGATCAGTTTTCCCAGCACCACTTGTTAAAGAGATTGTCTTTTCTCCATTGTATATTTTTGCCTCCTTTGTCGAAGTTAAGGTGTCCATAGGTGCATAGGTTTATCTCTGGGCTTTCTATTTTGTTCCATTGATCTATATTTCTGTCTTTGTGCCAGTACCATACTGTCTTGATGACTGTGGCTTTGTAATACAGTCTGAAGTCAGGGAGGTTGATTCTTCCTGTTGCATTCTTCTTTCTCAAGATTTCTTTGGCTATTTGAGGGTTTTTTGTGTTTCCATACAAACTGAAATTATTTATTCTAGTTCTGTATTGGTAGCTTTATAGAGATTGTGCTGAACCTATAGATTGCTTTGGGTGGTATACTCATTTTCACTACATTGATTCTTCCAATCCACAAACATGGTATATTTCTCCATCTATTTGTGTCATCTTTGATTTTTTTCATCAGTGTTTTATAGTTTTCTATATATAGGTCTTTTGTTCATTTAGGTAAATTTGTTCCTAAGTATTTTATTCTTTTTGTTGCAGTGGTGAATGAGATTGTTTCCTTAATTTCTCTTTTTGTTTTTTCATCATTAGTGTATAGGAATGCAAGGGATTTCTGTGTATTTCTGTGCAAATTTACTATATTCATTGACTAGCTCTAGTAATTTTCTGGTGGTTATCTTTAGGGTTTTCTATGTAGAGGATCATGTCATCTGCAAACAGTGAGAGTTTTACTTCTTGTTTTCTAATCTGGATTCCTTTTATTTCTTTTTCTTCTCTGATTGCTGTGGCCAAAACTTCCAAAACTCTGTTGAATAGTAGTGGTGAGAGTGGGCATCCTTGTCTTATTCCTGATTTTAGAGGAAATGCTTTCAGTTTTTCACCCTTGAGGATAATGTTTGCTGTGGGTTTATCATATATGACTTTTATTATGTTGAGGTATGTTCCTTCTGAGTCTGCTTTCTGGAGAGTTCTGATCATAAATGGGTGTTGAATTATGTCAAAGGCTTTTTCTGCATTTGTTGAAGTAATCATATGGTTTTTATCTTTCAATTTGTTAATATGGTGTATCACATTGATTGATTTGTGAATATTGAAGAATCCTTGCATCCCGGGGATAAAGCCCACTTGGTCATGATATATGATCTCTTAAGTATGTTTTTTAATATTGTTTGCTAGAATTTTGTTGAGAATTTTTGCATCTATGTTCAACAGTGATATTGGCCTGTAGTTTTCTTTATTTGTGGCATCTTTGTCTAGTTTTGGTATTAGGTTGATGGTGGCCTCATAGAATGTGTTTGGGAGCTTACCTTCCTCTGAAATTTTCTGGAAGAGTTTGAGTAGGGTAGGTGTTAGCTCTTCTCTAAATGTTTGGTAGAATTCACCTGTGAAGCCATCTGGTCCTGGGCTTTTGTTTGTTGGAAGATTTTTGTTTACAGTTTCGATTTCCATACTTGTGATGGATCTTTAAGATTTTCTATTTCTTCTTGGTTCAGTTTTGGAAGATTATACTTTTCTAAGAATTTGTCCATTTCTTCCAAGTTGTCCATTTTACTGGCATGTAACTGCTCATAGTAGTCTCTTATGATCTTTTGTATTTCTGTGTTGTCTGTTGTGTTTTCTCCATTTTCATTTCTAATTTTATTGATTTGATTCTTCTCTCTTTTATTCTTGATGAGTCTGACTAATGGTTTGTCTATTTTATTTTTCTCAAAGAACCAGCTTTTAGTTTTGTTGATTTTTGCTATAGTCTTCTTCATTTCTTTTTCATTTATTTATACTCTGATTTTTATGATTTCTTTCCTTCTACTAATTTTGGGGTTCTTCTGTTCTTCTTTTTCTAGTTGCTTTAGGTGTAAAGTTAGGTTGTCTATTCCATGTTTCTCTTGTTTCTTGAGGTAGGCTTGTACTGCTATAAACCTCCCTCTTAGCACTGCTTTTATTGAATCCCATAGGTTTTTGAGTTGTTGTGTTTTTATTTTCATTTGTTTCTATGCATATTTCGATTTCCTTTTTTATTTCTTCTGGATCTGTTGGTTATTCAAAAACATGTTGTTTAGCCTCCATGTACTTTAAGTAGGCCAGAGCAACATACCCAAATAAGGAATATGTTGTCTCCAAAATTTAAAGAATTCCACTAGACATTGTGCCCCTTTCTTGGTTGTAGGAGGAGCCAGATGTGACAACTTATCCTTTACATTGGAAGGAATATCTTGACATGCCCCACACCACTGGACCCCTACAAATTTTACTGAGGTAGAAGGTTTTTAAATTTTCGTTGGATTTATTTCTCACCCTTTGGTACACAAATGTTTTACCAATATATCTAGAGTAGTTGCTACTTCTTGCTCCTTCTTGCTCCAGTCATCATAATGTTACCAATATAATGTACCAGTGTGATATTTTGTGAAAGGGAAAGGCAATCAATATCTCTGTGAGCTAAGTTATGATATAGGCCTGGAGAGTTGATATCCCTTTGAGGTGGGACAGTGAAGCTGTATTTTTGGCCTGGCTTTGTGAAAGAAAACTGCTCTGGTAGTCTCTGTTAGCAGGTATGGAGAAAAACATGGTTTACCAGATCAAAAGCTATAATATATATCATTTACTGTGGGATGTGTTAATTAGCTCAAGAAATGAAACCACATCTGGTACAGCAGTCACAGTTGGAGTCACCAGCTGGTTAAGCTTGAGAATCCACTGTCATTCTCTAAGATCCTTCTGTCTTCTTCACAGGCCAAATAGAGGACTTTAATGGGAATGTGGTGGGAATCACCACCCTTACGTCCTTTAAGTCCTTGATGGTGACATTAATCTCTGTAGTCCCTCTATGAACGATTGTTGATTTTGGTCTACTATTTTCCTTGTAATAGCCCTTACTCCACAGGTCATAATGGCCCTACTAAAGTAGTCCTCACCCCAAAGCTCAGGGAACAAATGAGGAGATTCTGCCATTTGCTGAGTATGTCTATTTCAGTTATGCATTCCACTGAGTAGTAATGATGAATAGGTTCAAGGACCACTGGGTCCACTTTGAAATGGACCTGGGCTGAAACTCCATTGATCACTGACCTCCATTAGCCCCTACTTTGACTGCTGGACAACAGTGATCTTTCAGGTCTCCTAGGATTTGTGTCAGTTCAGAGCTAGTATCTGGAGAAGGCAATGGCACCCCGACTCCAGTACTCTTGCCTGGAAAATCCCACGGACGGAGGAGCCTGGTAGGCTGCAGTCCATGGGGTCGCTAGAGTCGGACATGACTGAAGTGACTTAGCAGCAGCAGCAGCAGCAGAGCTAGTATCCAGGTGTTCCCAAAAGTTCTGAGTAGTGCTTTTTCCTCAGCGTACATTTATCCTAGTAAAAGGTTATAGGTCATTATGGGGCAATTCTGGGAAAAAGATTAATGGTATAAACTTTTAGCAGCATACTTCCTCAAGGAAGCCTCTCTCTTTCATTTAAGGGGTTCTGGGTCTGTAAACTGGCAAAAGTCTGGAAATTGACTGAGTGACCTTGACCTTGTTTTTTTGATTCAGTTGAGACTTTTGTTCACTTGACCTATATAGATTAAGTAAGGCTCATATAGATTTTTTTGGCTCATATAGATTAAGTAAGGATTTAGTAAGCTTTGTATCTGTTTTGCTTCTAGGAATACCATGATCAACTGGCCCACCCCATAGGTCTATGGGAGTCAAACTATTCCACTTACTGCTCTGACTCTGCTGGTCATTATGATAACCATGCCCGTCTTGCCTTTGGCAGTTGAGTATAACCACTTGGCCCCTGCATCCCAGGATCCAATCTTACCATTGCATTTAGATTTCTCAGTTCATTGATGGCAGTTTCCATTGTAAGGTCTGACCTTTAGAGAAGAGCAGTCACAGAGCTCTTCAAGAATGCTAGCACTCCCCTCACAAATTTATTTCTCAAAGTTGTGCCTTGAGAGGGTATGCCTTCTGAATCCTCCCAGGGTGAGTAAGTTGGTTTTAAATGGCAAATCCACTCTAACGTTCCAGTCTTTCTAAGCAGTTGAATCTCTTCCTCTACACTAAACAAAGGCAGATCTGGCATTTCTAATTTGCTTACTATAGGCCACCTTTTGGTCCATATTTTATCCAGTCATCCAAACTGTTGGAACCCTTTCTGACTCTTTGAGCTGCAACATTAACTGCAGAATTTCTGCTTAATGAGGCTTCCCTGGTGACTCAGTGATAAAAGAATCCACCTGCCAGTGCAGGGGACACAGGTCCGATCCCTGGTCTGGGAAGATCCCACATGCAACAGAACAACTAAACCCTTGTGCCACCACTATTGAGCCTGTGCTGTAGAGCCCAGGAAGCACAACTTCTGAGGCACGCCTGCCCTAGAGTCTGTACTCTGCAATAAGAGAAGCCACCGCGATGAGAAGTCCATATACTGCAACATAGAGTAGCCCCCACTCACCACAACTAGAAAAGAGCCCACGCAGCAACAAAGACCCAGAACAGCCAAATAAATAAATAATTTCTGCTTAATGAGTCCATATCAGTAACTTTCTGTTCAGCAGCATTCACACCCTGGCTGCTCAAAACACTTTTCATCATGCTTTTTAAAAGTTTCCTGGGCTGCAGAAAGGAGTGGCCCCTAGAGAGGAGAATGAGGACTAAGCAAGGTGTGAGGACCAAATGTCCAATATGGGAAACCAATGAAAGATGTGCCCCTCCTGGTAGTAGGTGGGGCTAGTTAGCAGGTGGGTCATAGGGAACCTCTTGGGCCTATCAACTGATGGGTGCCAGGTAGACTGGGTCACTAATTTACTCTCTTTGGCTTCCTGGCCCTGTTACAGGCCCCACTGTGACCTGCTGGATTGGAGGCTGGAGAGTCTCTAGGTATTGACTCTACTCAATACATGTGATCCTTTCAAATCCTGGCTGCATCCCAAGTTAAGTTCACTTTGTAACTCCTCCCTCTTCTCACTGCTACCATCTGACAAATTTATGTCATCTTCATGTAGCAAGGGCCATAAAATAAGCACTCTACCTGTCATGTAGATATTCAAGAATTTTTTTAAAAATTTCACACCTCAACCTTGGCTTTTGAAATTCAACAACCAAAGATTTGATTACTTTTTTCTTGGTTCTTCTGTTCCAGCACATAAAGAAGCAATAGGTCCCTAAAATATAGCTCACAGCAGCAATGGTCACTCACCAAATACCAGAAAAATGACAACCATTCATATACCAAAATAGTATCTTACTAAAGTAAGAAAGCAAGCTAAGGAGTAAAATCCCGGGAAACCCCAATATTTAAAGGTCTGGTGGATAGGGAATAAGAATGGGCTCTTGAACACCAGAGAAGTAATATATCAGGGACAAGATCAGCAGTGTCTGTGCCATAAAGAAGTAAGTAAGGCATAGATTTTTACAGGCCATTCACCTTAGTTATGAAGTCTTTGTCAAGCTCTGTTTCTGAGGAGGCAGCATGGAACTTGGAATCAGAGGGATATGAGTTTCAATCTTAGCTGCAATCCCTACTCAGTACATGTGTGACCTTGGACGAGTGACTCAGCCTTGCATCCACCAGTTCCTCTTTGTGCTGATGTTTAAAAATGCTTTAGTGATTATCAGAGTGCCGTTTCAAGGACACCAGTAACAGAATCACAGGGAAACCTATTAGAAATGCAACTTCTTGCTGCTGCTGCTGCTGCTAAGTCGCTTCAGTCGTGTCCGACTCTGTGCGACCCCATAGACGGCAGCCCACCAGGCTCCCCCATCCCTGGGATTCTCCAGGCAAGAACACTGGAGTGGGTTGCCATTTCCTTCTCCAATGCATGAAAGTGAAAAGTGAAAGTGAAGTCGCTCAGTCGTGTCCGACTCCTAGCGACCCCATGGACTGTAGCCTACCAGGCTCCTCCATCCGTGGGATTTTCCAGGCAAGAGTACTGTAGTGGGTTGCCATTGCCTTCTCCGGCAACTTCTTGAGCCCTATCCCATATCTATGGTAGCAGAAACTCTCAGGGTGGACCCAGCAATTTCTTTCTGACCACGTCTCCCAGGTGTCTGTGATCATATCAAAGATCAAGAATCATGACTCCATAAAATTGATTCAGTGAGGAAAACAGAATCAAATATAAAAAAAGGAGGACTGTACTGCTAACTCGTCGTAGATCATGAGTAGATTTTGCTTGTTGCCTTTCTGCCTTCAATCCAGCCCTCACTTTGGTCTTTCTGGGTAACCTGCTAATCTTTCCCCTTGTTTCTAAGCCATCCTCTCCCTCCTTCTTGTCCCCATTCCATCACAAAGGAATACTTTTAGGTACTTACTTAACTCTCCTAGGCCAATTACTGATAATGTGGTCCACATGGTGATGAAAGAGCCAATTAGTGCAAATGCATTTTCTTTTTACTGAACAGAAAAGAGCTAACTGGCTATTTAAAGTCACGCAGGAACCTCCACACACAAAGCCCAATTATTTGGCTGAATTTTTCACTTTCTATTTGCTTATGTTGGTGCTGTGTAGACAAAACCTCAACTAATTACTCCGTAGGTTTCTGGCTCTAACAGTATCAACAGAATATAAAAGTCACATATTTGAAGATGTAGCCAAATGAGGTTCCCAGGAAGAGGAAATAAGCAACAGCTTTCCCCTAAATTTGGGCCTGTATTTATTTCTAGTAAAAGCTCATAATGAAAATCGCTATGTGCACTTGCTGACAAACACACTGAAATGAACAGAGTGTCATTATTTGGCACAATACAGGTTTTGCTCCATGGCTTTTTGTACCAGCATTTTCATCCTTTACCAGAACTTTGCTTTTCTAATCACTAGATTGATAGAAGTAAATGTGGAGGATCAGGAAGAAAGAAAAAACTTGAAAACAAATAGTCAAATGCTGCATTTTTATCAAGCCAGTTGCTTAATTGATCGTGCATCTTCATTCAGTTTAAAACCAAAATTTAACTGTACAGAAGAAAGCTCTCCTTCTAAGCTACTTGTACTGGAAATTACTTTAAACTGTCACAATTTAAATAAATTTCATTAGGCAGATTATGTACAATCAAGTATCAGTTCTGCCTGGGCAATTGCCGAGGAGCCTCAAAAATATTGTCAGGAGCACGTTGTGCTATGATATTTGGAGTAGTTTTATCTCTGTCCGTGTCTCTCTAGTTTCAGATGTCTTTAGCAATGATGGACTTATCAATGTTTATCTCATCTCTCTTAGGTCTGTTTTCAAACTTCCCTCAGTGGCAGCACCAACTCCTCTCCTGGAAGGGTCAGCCAGCTGCACTTCCTCTGCCATTCTTGACTCAAAGCAGAGGATTTAAACAGCCTTATATCCCAGTACTAATACTTGGCCCCCTGTGGCTCTCTCGAATTAAAATTTTAGCATAGGGAAAATAGGAGAGGACTTTTACTTAAATTTGGGCCAATATTTATGGACTCAGTTCTGGGCTGCTGATAAATTTGCTTTTTCTCTTCTTTATTTTCCTTTCTTGTTATTGCCATTACCGTTGTACACTATAAGGTTTGCTGTGTTTCAGGCACCATTGACTAAACCCCCAGCATAAGATTACAAGTGGGGTCCCCAAAATTCAACTCTATAAAATGTGAATTTCTCTTTATTGAAAGATTGATTAAATGATCTCCGTCAGCCTGCATCAGAGCCAGGCAGCCTGGAGTTCCAGGGCCCAGGAGATAGTTGCCAATAGCATTGCATCTGAAATATGCATTATTATGGGGCTTGCTTTTATTTTTACACATAAAATCTCACTTAATTTGCATAAAATCCTGTAAGAAAGATAGGACTGTTATTCCCAGTTGACAGATGAGAATGTCACAATTTAGAGGGGTCAGGGACCTTTCCCATGGGCACAGGTCACTGTGATTTGTGTCTCTAGCTCAAATATGGCTCACTGAAGTGCCCTAGCTTTTATCCACCATGTTATAATTTCATGCCTTTGTAACTCTTCTTAAAGGCTGCAAGCCTTACCCTGAACCCAGGCCTAGTATAAATTGAAGGCAGACTTTCCTGATAGCACCAACAGCCCCCAAAACTCAGGACATTGCCTCCCTTTCTACCGCGCTGTCAAAATCTGTCTGCATGGTTGAGACCGCACAAGCTCTTCCAGGAACAATCTATCTCCCATGCTAGGTGTGGCTTGAGTCACACTGGGTTGTGCTGGCACATAAACCATGCAACTTTTAGCCAAGTAACTTGGCCTGTCTGACCTCAACTTCCTCTTCTGCAAAATCAATATAATGATAATGTTCATGTACTTCTGTCATGTAGATGACAGAATATATGTAAAACCCCTGCACTAATACCTAGATGCTCAATCGATAAATGGTACCATCCTTTCTTTGGCCGGTGTAGCTACCAGCTACTTGTGCACAGTTCACTAGGCTTATCTTCCAGCTTTCAGTTGCTGGTTGAGTATCATGCCAGCCTTGAGCTTTTTCTTTGACTGTGTTTATTCTCTGCTACTAGGAAAAACCACCACCCAAATTCTAAAACCCTGAGATAAAATAGGTAGTCATTGTTAATATAGTTCCTATTCTCTATCATAACATTGACTTTTAGAAAATATTCTGGTGGGTTTATTTGGGGGGGTGGGGGAGGAGAATAACCAATATTTTCTTTCGACAGTCTTAACATATGACTTAAAATTTAGTAAAGTCTGCAAATGTTTAATTGCCAGGAAAGCCTTCTCGCTTCCCCTCCCACTTTCCATATTTCCCTGTTTTTTCTTCCTTTTTGAGTTGTTTTGGTAAAGGTGATTCAGTTGGAACCTCCTAGACTCAAATAGGTAGAAAGATTCCAAGATTCCAGGGTATCAGTTCTCTCTGATGGTTGTAAAGGTCCATTTGATTCCCCATTAAGCAAAACCATGACTCTTTATTTCAAAGAAGCATAGTGTTAAGATTCTTTTATGGGCCCTAATCTTACAGGGCCCTCTTACAGGAATGCTGGTGTAATGATATGAATGAAAGGTATTTCTTTGTAATTCTGATGTGCCCTGGAAAATCTTCAGCTTCCAAAATGCATTTCTTTAAGATCAGAAACAGAGAGAAGAGAAAAGAGACTTAGGAAAAGGGAGACAGTTCAGTTCAGTCGCTCAGTTGTGTCCAACTCTTTGCGATCCCATGGACTGCAGCACACCAGGCTTTCCTGTCCATCACTAATCGGAGCTTACTCAAACTCATGTCCATCGAGTCAGTGATGCCATCCAACCATCTCATCCTCTGTTGTCCCCTTCTCCTCCCACCTTCAATCATTCCCAGCATCAAAGTCTAAAGAATTGCAGGAGACTAGGATTCAGTCCCTGGGTTGGGAAGATCCTTTGGAGAAGAGAATGGCAATCCACTACAGTATTCTTGCCTGGAGAATTCCATGGACAGAGAAGCCTGGTGGGCTACAGTTCATGGGGTTGCAAAGAGTTGGACACAACTGAGCAACTAACACACACACAAAGCAAGTGCTTGTACCTGGCAATCAGTTACTGGAACATTGCCCCAAGCCAAAGCCTGAATCTTTAAAGCAAGGCAGTGTGGTATATCAGAAAAAGGCTGTGAAGTCAGACAAATCCAAGTATAATCCTATTTATAATCTCAAATTTGCTCTGTATCTTTGGGCAAGCTACTTAGCCTATCTGAATGTTAGACTTATAATCCATGTGCACTGGGGATACTAAGGCTTACCTCACAGGGCTGTTGTGAGAATCACATTCATGTAAAGTTTTTTATCAGATGGATTCTAGCGTTCAGGACACATGTTGCTTCGTTTCCTTTACTCCTAGTCTAAGAGATAAGAACAGGACAACCTGAAAAAGCATTCAGTGGCCAAAGCTGGAACAGTTTCGGCAACAAAATGAATAGCTAGAATGTTAGATCATAACCCATAGATAAAACAAATATCCATGAGTCTATATCAATACAAATAAATAATTGTTTCTATAAATAAAAAATGGCAGTTCTTCTTTAAAGAAGCAGTTCTATCAATAATATGTAACAGTTGTTGTGGATAAGAAGAGAAATGGCACTAATTAGTAAAAAGAACATATACCAAAGTAAAAATCTTACTAGAAAAAGTAAATATAAAGTTAATGAATCAATCACTTATAAAGTCAGTATGAAAGTTAAAAGAAAAAAGTATTGAAATTCACTGAAACTACATTACTTAGGTAAGAAATGCATAAAATATAAATAGTAAAAGGTAACATCAAACTTATTCAGTGTGAAGGAAGTAAACATGTAAAGTTCTGGAATGTGTTCAAGTTTAAATTGTTACCAACTTAGAACATTGTATACATAGGATGTTGTATGTGAACCTCACAATAACAACAAAGCAAAAATTTATAGTAAATAACAAGCCAAAATGAGAAAGTAGCTTCAACTTGATACTAAAGAAAGCCATCAAACCACTAAGGAAGGAAGAGAGAGAAGGAAGAGAGGAACTGCAAGCAGTCAGAAAACAGTTAACAAAATGACAGTAAGTACATGCCTATCAGTAATTACTTTAAATGTAATTGGACTGAATTCTCCAATGAAAAGACAAAGCATGGCTGGATGGATTTAAAAAAAAAAGGACCCATCTATGTTTTACCTATAAGAGACCTACTTCAGAAGTAGGGACACACACAGACTTCCCGATCAAGATGACAGAGTAGAAGGATATGTGCTCATCTCCTGCGAGAGCACCAAAATCACAGCTAGCTGTTGAACAACCATCGACAGGAGGATGCTGGAACCTACCAGAAAAAAAAATACCTCATGTCCAAAGACAAAGAAGAAGCCACAGTGAGACAGTAGGAGGGACACAATCATGATAAAATCAAGTCCCATAGCTGCAGGGTGTTGTTGTATAGTTGCTCAGTCCTACCCAAACTGCAGGGTGGGTGACCCACAATCTAGAGAATGGTAACAAAGAAGTTCTCCCAGTGTTGTGAAGGTTCTGAACTCCACATCAGGCTCCCCAGCCTGGGGATCTAACAAAGGGAATGGGAATCCCCAGGGAATCTGAGAAGGCCAGCGGGATTTGATTACAAGATATCCACAGGAGTGGGGGAAACAGAGACTCCAGTCATGGAGGGCACAAATAAAACCTTATGTGCACCAAGACTCAGAGGAAAGGAGCAGTGACCCCATAGGAGACTGAACCCAAACTATCTGCTAGTGTTGGAGGGTCTTCTGTGGAGGTGTCGGTTGGCAGGGGTTCACCACACGGATGGGGGCACCAGTCTGGGAAGGTCCCCCATAGTGTATACCTCTTAGAGGTTGCCATTAACCCAATCATAAACAACCATACATAACCCAAACCAGACCCTAGGGCTGGGCTGCGTCAGGCCAAAAACTACCAAGAAGGGAGCACAACCCCAGCCATCATCAGATAATTGGATTAAACTTTATTGAGCAAGACACTGCCCACCAGAGCAAGACCCAGCTTTTCCCACCACTAGTCCCTGCCAACCTCAGCCTCCTCCATCAGAGGGCAGACAGAAGAAGAACCACAGTCCCACAGCAATTAAAACAAAAACCATGCTACACAAAGTTAATCATCATGAAAAAGCAGAAGTTATGTCTCAGATGAAAGGACAAGATAAAACCCAAAAAAACAAGTAAATGAAGTGGAGATAGGCAACCTTCCAGAAAAAGAATTCAGAATAATGATAGTGAAGATGATCCAGAATCTCAGAAAAAGAATGGAGTCAAAGCTTGAGAAGATGCAAGAAATGTTTACCAAAGAGATACCAATATTTCATGCAAAGATGGGCACAATAAAGGACAGAAACGATATGGGCCTAACAAAGCAGAAGATATTAAGAAGAGATGGCAAGAATACAGAAGAACTATACAAAAAAGATCTTCATGACCCAGATAACCGTGGTGGTATGATCACTCACCTAGAGCCAGACATCCTGGAATGCGAAGTCAAGTGGGCCTTAGGAAGCATCACTATGAACAGAGCTAGTGGAGGTGATGAAATTCCAGTTAAGCTACTGCAGATCCGAAAAGATGATGCTGTTAAAGTGCAACACTCAGTGTGCCAGCAAATGTGGAAAACTCAGCAATGGCCACAGGACTGGTAAAGTTCAGTTTTCATTCCAATCCCAAAGAAAGGCAATGCCAAAGAATGTTCAAACTACCGCACAATTGCACTAATCTCACATGCTTGCAAAGTAATGCTGAAAATTTTCCAAGTTAGGCTTCAACATTATGTGAACCTATAACTTCCAGATGTTCAAGCTGGATTTAGAAAAGGCAGAGGAACCAGAGGTCAAATTGCCAACATCCGCAGGATCATCGAAAAAGCAAGAGAGTTCCAGAAAAACATCTATTTCTGCTTTCTTGACTATGCCAAAGCCTTTGACTGTGTGGATCACAAAAAACTGTGGAAAATTCTTCAAGAGATGGGAATATCAGACCAGCTTACCTGCCTCCTGAGAAATCTGTATGCAGGTCAAGAAGCAACATTTACAGTCAGACATGGAACAATGGACCGGTTCCAAATTGGGAAAGGAGTATGTCAAGGCTGTATATTGTCATCCTGTTTATTTAACTTATATGCAGTGTACATCATGTGAATACCAGGCTGGATGAAGCACAAGCTGGAATCAAGATTGCCAAGAGAAATATCAATAACCTCATATATGCAGATGACATCACCCTTATGGCAGAAAGTGAAGAGGAACTAAAGAACCTCCTGATGAAAGGGAAAGAGGAGAGTGAAAAATCTGGCTTGAAACTCAACATTCAAAAACTAAGATCATGCCATCCGGTCCCATCACTTCATGGCAAATAGATGGGGAAACAATGGAAACTGACAGACTATTTTCTTGGGCTCCGAAATCACTGCAGATGGTGACTGCAGCCATGAAATTAAAAGATGCTTGCTCCTTGGAAGAAAAGCTATGACAAACCTCAGTTCAGTTCAGTTCAGTTCAGTCGCTCAGTCGTGTTTGACTCTTTGTGATCCCATGAATTGCAGCATGCCAGGCCTCCCCGTCCATCACCAACTCCCGAAGTTTACTCAAATTCATGACAAAGCTAGACAGAATATTAAAAAGCAGAGACATTACTTTGCCAACAAAGGTCTATCTAGGCAAAGCTATGGTTTTTTCCAGTAGTCATGAGAGTTGAACAGTAAAGAAAGCTGAGTGCTAAAGAATTGTGATGCTTTTGAACTGTGGTGTTGGAGAAGACTCTTGAAAGTCCCTTGGACTGCAAGGAGATCCAACCAGTCCATCCTAAAGGAAATCAGTCCTGAATATTCATTGGAAAGACTGATGCTGAAGCTGAAGCTCCAGTACTTTGGCCACCTGATGCAAAGAACTGACTTATTGAAAAAGACTCTGATGCTGGGAAAGATTGAAGGCAGGAGGAGAAGGGGATGACAAAGGATGAGATGGTTGGATAGCCTCACCGACTTGATGGACATGACTTTGAGCAAGCTCTGAGAGTTGGTGATGGACAGGGAAGCCTGGCATGCTGCAGTCCATGGGGTTGCAGAGAGTTGTACATTACTGAGTGACTGAACTGAACTGAACTGAGAAGAACTAAAGAACAAAAAACCAGAGATGAATGAGACACTAGAAGGAATCAATAGCAGAATAACTGAGGGAGAAGAATGGATACTTAACCTGGAAGACAGAATGGTAGAAATCACAGCAGAACAACCAAGAATACTCTACTCAACAAGACTCTCCTTCAGATTTGATGGAGAAGTCAAGAGCTTTCCAGACAAGCAAAAGTTAAGAGAATTCAGCACCACCAAACCAGCTTTACAACAAATGCTAAAGGAACTTCTCTAGGCAGGAAACAAGAAAAGGAAAAAACCTACCTACAGGAAATAATCCCAGAACAATTAAGAAAAATATCAATGAATTAAATGCACCCAACAAAAAACATAGACTGGGTGGGTGAGCATATGAAAACACGTGCATGTGTATGCACTTCCACTTACAACATCACTCTGCTTGACCCCCAAATTGTATGTAATTATTTTTGGTTATTTTGGTATTGTTAGGTTAATCATGTTCCTGTTTTGGTGTGCAATTGTAATTATCTTTTTTCTTTTGTCTGGCTATTGATTGTGAAAACTGATAAACATCTTTAACTATTGTGATTATGTAAATATTACTCGCTTAATACCATTGTATCATGATTGGTCAACAGAAAAACAACAGATTTCTATTATCTCCAAAGCTACCATTTAATAGAAAAATACCTGTAATCACTTTTTAAAATTCATATGCCTATCAGAATTATCTTGGAATTTTTTGAAAAATACAAATGCTCAGGTTTCGTTTTTTGTGTTTTTTTGGCCAGAGCTCCAGGTATGTTTCTAATGAGCAGTCATATTTAAAGTCCACTGGAATATATGAGGATCTTTTACTTTTATCTGCTTTGGTTTACTTTTTCTATTTCATATTCAGTACTCTCATTTCATTTAGTTATGTTTTCCATTTTTTCCATCTCTTCTTTTTGTTGATGTTCTTTCTCAAGCCTTTATCAAGCGTAGTAGAAAAGCTCTTGTATACAATATATATAAATAATATGTATGATATATGTATTTTAGAAAGCTTTTAAACTTTTGCCTAACTAAAAAATTCATGACATTTTTATTCAACTTGTTTGACTCACTATGAATAGAATGCTAGGTTTTTATTTTAAAATAATAGATACACAACAAACAACAAAAGTTTACTGCATAGCACAGGGAACTATAGTTGATATCTTGTAATAACCTATAATGGAAAATTTCAAAAACAATGTATGTGTATATGTATAACTGAATTACAAAAAAAAATAATTCTACCTTTTGAAATTTAATAATGGTTATCTTTTTGCCAGTTTTCCTAAATGTCCTATGGATACCTAAGAACAACATATGAGATATGTTCTTTAAATATATTCATGTAGGATATGAGATTAATATAAACAGAAATAGAAATGTTATATTTAAATTATTAATGACAGCATTCAAGATGCTTCTATTCTTATTTTTTCTGCACTTGATAAAGTATTCTCAGAAAAATGTTATTATGTCTCACTATGATTGTATATTTTTTTCCTTTTTGCTTATATTTCTTCTGATTTTTGCTTTATGTATCCTTGTTTCTTTGTTGTTAGGTGTCTGATGGTTTATAATGTCAATCTTGTGAACTGTACTTTTTATCATTACAAATATTCGTCTATTTTTCAGAAGAAGTAAGGACAGAAGAAGTAAGGACACACAGACTGAAAATGAAGGATGAAGAAAGACAGTCCATGCAAATAGAAACAAAAAACCTGGTGTAACTCAGATAAAATACTTTAAAACAAAGACTGTAATAAAAGACAAAAAAGGCCATTACATAATTATAAAAAGTTCAGTACTGTGGAAAGATATAAAATATATAAAAGATATAAGATGTTTATAAAATATTTATGAATCCAACATAGGAACAGAAGAATATATAAAACAAAATTAATGGACCTAAAGGGAGAACTTGACAGCAATACAATAGTAGTAGGAGAGTTTAACATCAATGATCAGACAGTATCAGTAAGAAAACATTGATTTAAAATCGCATCGCATAAAATCACAATAAAATGGCACATTGCACCAGATGGACTGTACAGATAAATACAAAGCAATCTATCCAAAAGCAGCAGAGTAAACATTCTTCTCAAATGCACATAGAACATTCTCTAGAATAGATCACATGTTAGACCCCAAAAACGTCCCAGGAAATTCAAGATCATTATAATGATATGGAAGCATCTTTTCCAACCACAATGGTATGAAACTAGAAATCAGTTACTAGAAGAAAAATAGAAAAAAAATGTGGAGATTAAACAACATGCTACTGAATATTCAGTGGGTCACTGAAGCAATCAAAGGAGAAATCAAAAAATACCTAGATACAAATGCAAACAGAAGTACAACATACGAAAACCTATGGAATGTAGCAAAAGTTTTACAATGGAAGTTACTAGTAATATAGGTTCACCTCATTAAATAATAAAAACCTTAAATAAACAATCTTTCTTTTCATTAAATATCTAGAAAAAAATAATCAAAGCCCAAAGTTAATAGAAAAAAACAAAAATAATCAAGATCAGAGTGGAAATAAATAAAATAGAGACTAAAAAGATAATAGAGAAAATCTCTTTCTTTAGATTTAGGCAACTAGCTCTTCTTAGTTCTTTGAAAAGATTTTAAAAATTGGCAATGTTTAGATAGACTGACCAAGGGGAAAAAAAGCATTCAAAAAAATCAGAAATGAGAGAGAAATTGTAACTGATACAATGAAATGCAAAAGATCACAGGACTCTACTACAAACAGTTATATGCCCACAACTTGGGCAACATAGAAGAAATGAATAGAGAATAAATTTGTAGAAATACACAGTTTTCCAAGACTGAATCATGAAGAGATGGAAAATATGAATATAAATAAATCAGTAATAAAAACCTCCCAAAAAACAAAGTCTCAGAACAGACTGCTTCACTATTGAATTCCATCAAACATTCAAAGAAAATTTAATATCTATCCTTCCCAAACTCTTTGAAAAAAACTGAAGAGGAGGGAATGCTTCCAAACTGATTTTACAAAGCTAGCATTATCCTGATAGCAAAACCAGACAAGGACACCACACACACACAAAAACATCAAGGTCAATAGCCTTGATGAATATATAGATGCAAAAATTTTCCAGAAAATAGTAGTAAGCCAAATTCAACAATACATTACAAGGATCACACACAATGATCAAATGGGATTTTTCCCAAGGATGTAAGGATGATACAACATCAACAAATGAATCAATGTATACCCCACATTAACAAAATGAATGATAAAAATCACATGATCTCAGTCGATTGACAAAAAGCATTTCACAAAGTTCAACATCCATTTATGTTAAGAACCTCTTCACAAAGTAGATATAGAGGGAGCATCCTCAACATAATAAAGATCATTTATGACAAATCCTCAACTCATACTGTATTCAGTGGTGAAAAGTTCAAAGCTTTTTCTCTAAGATCAGAACAAGAGAAGAATGCCCACACTCACTGTTTTTATTTAACACATAGTATTGGGAGTCCTTGCCATGACAGTTAGGCAAGAAAAATAAAACAAGAGGTATCTAAATAAAAAGGAAGAAGTAAAATCACTTTATGTATGACTTGCACTATATACAGAAAACCCTGAAGATTCCACTTTAAAAAAAGTTAGAAATAATAAATGAATTCAGTAAAGTTACAAGATGTAAAACCAGTACACTGAAATCTGTGGCATTTTGATACACTAATAATTATCAGAAAGAGAAATTAAGAAAACGATTCCATTTACACCTGCATCAAAAAGGATAAAATACCTAGGAATAAATTTAACTCAGGAGATGAAAGACTTATACACTGAAAATGGTAATATATCATTAAAAGAAATTGAAAAAGATACAAATAAATGGAAAAATATAGTCAACTCACAGATTAGAAAAATTAAAATGTCTATACTGCTGAAAGTAGCCTACAGATTCAGTGAAGTCTCTATTAAATGTCATTTTTCACAGAGCTGGAACAAAATTCTTAAATTTGTATGGAGCCACAAAAGATCCGGAGAAGCCAAAGCAATGAGAAAGAAAAACAAAGCTGAAAGTATCATACTCCCTGACTTCAGACCATATTACAGAGTTATGATAATAAAAACAGTCTAGTAAGGGCACAAAAAAAAAAAAAAAAAAAGGCACACAGATCAGTGGAACAGAATGGAGAGCCCAGAAATAAATCCATGTTTATATTATCAGTGTAACACAAAGGACGCAAGATTATATTATGGGGGAAACAGTCTTTCCAATAACTGTTTTTTGGGGAAATGCACATCCACATGTAAAAGAATAAAACTAGACCACTCTCTTACATCTAGAAAAAATTAACTCAAAATGGATTAAAGGCTTGAATGTAAGACCCCAAACCATAAAATTCCTAGTAGAAAATATATGTGGTGAGCTACTTGAAATCAGTCTTGGCAGTGTTTTTGTGCATCTGAATCCAAAAGCAGGAGAAACAAAAGCAAAAATAATTAGAATTACACCAAACCAAAAACTTTTGCACAACAAAGGAAACTGTCATCAAAATTAAAAAGCAACCTAGCGATTGAGGGAAGATATTTTGAATTATGTATTCAATAAAGGATTAATACCCAAATTATATGGAGAACTAATACAACTTAACAACAAAAAACAAACCAATTTTAAAAAAGATGAGCTAGATAGACATTTTTTTCCAAAGAAGACAAACAGATGGCCAACACGTATGTGAAAATGGTTTTACCATAAGGAAAATTCAAATCAAACCACAAGATACTACCTTACACCTGTCAGAATGGTTATCTTCAAGAAGACAGGAAAGAGCAGTTGTCGACAAGGAGGCTGAGAAAAGGAAACTTTTGTGCCTTGTTGGTGGGAATGTAAACAGGTACGGCCATGATGGATAAAAGTATGGAGATTCCTAAAAACATTAAAATAGAACCACCATTGATCCAGCTATTTCTCCTCTGTGTACTTATCCAGAATATATGAAAACACTAATTTGAAAAGATGTATATGTACCCAATCACAGCATTATTTATAATAGCCAAGATATGAAAGCAGCCTAAGTATCCATGGATAGTTGAAGGGATAAAGATGATGTGATACACACACATACACACACACACACACAAACACACACACACACACACACAATATGGAATATTACTCAGGCTTAAAAAATGATACCTTGCTTTTGCAACATAAATATACCTTGAAGGTATTACATTAATTGAGATAAATCAGACAGAGAAGAAAATATCCTATGAATTAACCCACATGTGGAATCTTAAAAACAAAACGAATGAGCAAAGAAAACAAACTCATAGATACAGAGAATAGATGTGTGGTTACCAGAGGGGGATAGTATTGTGGGGTGGGTGAAATAGGTGGACATCAATTGTATGGTTGTTGTAGTTCAGTCGCTAAGTCATATCCAACTCTTTGTGACCCCATGGATTACAGCACATCAGTCTTCTCTGTCTTTCTCTTATCACCCGGAGTTTGCTCAAACTCGTGTCCATAGAGTTGGTGATGCCATCCAACAATCTCATCCTGTTTCGCGCCCTTCTCCTACTGCCCTCAGTCTTTTCCAGAATCAAGCTCTTTTCCATTGAGTCAATTCTTCGCATCAAGTGGCCAAAGTACTGGAGCTTCAGCTTCAGCATCAGTCCTTCCAATGAATATTCAGGACCGATTTCCTTTAGGATTGACTGGTTTGATTTCCTGGCTGCCCAAGGCACTCTGAAGTGTCTTCTCCAACACCACAGTTTGAAAGCATCAATTCTTTAGCGTTCAGCCTTCTTTATGGTCCAACTCTCATACCCATACATGACTACTGGAAAAATCATAGCTTTGACTATATGGACCTGTGTTGGCAAAGTGATGTCTCTGCTTTTTAATATGCTATCTCGATTTGTCATAGCTTTTCTTCCGAGGAGCAAGCATCTTTTAATTTCATGGCTGTAGTCATCTTCCACAGTGATTTTGGAGCCCAAGAAAATAAAGTCTGTCATTGTTTCCATTCTTTCCCCATCCATTTGCCATGAAGTGATGGGACTGGATGCCATGATCTTAGTTTTTTGAATGTTGAATTTTAAGCCAGCTTTTTCATTCTCCTATTTCACCCTCATCAAGAGGTTCTTTAATTCCTCTTCACTTTCTGCCATTAGGGTGGTATCATCTGAATATTTGAAGTTATTGATATTTCTCTCAGCAATCTTGATTCCAGCTTGTGATTCATCCAGCCCAATATGTACTCTGCATATAAGTTAAATAAGCAGGGTGACAATATACAGCCCTGACATACTCCTTTCCCAGTTTTGAACCAGTCTATCGTTCCATGTCCAGTTCTAACTATTGCATCTTGACCTGCATACAGGTTTCTGAGGGGGCAGGTAAAGCGGTCTGGTATTCAGATCTCTTTAAGAATTTTCCACAGTTTGCTGTGATTCACACAGTCAAAGGCTTTGGCATAGTCAACAAAGCAGAAGTAGATGTTTTTCTGGAATTCTCTTGCTTTTTCTGTGATCTAACAGGTGTTGGCAGTTTGATCTCTGGTTTTTCTGCCTTCTCTAAATTCAGCTTGTACATTTGTAAGTTCTTTGTTCCTGTGCTGTTGATTGACATTAACTAGACTTCTTGTGGTGATCACCAAAAGTGATCACAGATATTGAATTATAACCCCAAATCACTGCAGATGGTGATTGAAGCCATGCAATTAAAAGATGCTTACTCCTTGGAAGAAAAGCTATGACCAACCTAGAGAGCATATTAATAAAAGCAGAGACATTACTTTGCCAACAAAGGTCCATCTAGTCAAGGCTGTGGTTTTTCCAGAAGTCATGTATGGATGTGAGAGTTGGACTATAAAGAAAGCTAAGCGCCGAAGAATGGATGCTTTTGAACTGTGGTGTTGGAGAAGACTCTTGAGAGTCCCTTGGACTGCAAGGAGATCCAACCAGTCCATCCTAAAGGAGATCAGTCCTGGGTGTTCATTGGAAGGACTGATGTTGAAGCTGAAACTCCAATACTTTGGCCACCTGATGCAAAGAGCTGACTCATTTGAAAAGACCCTGATGCTGGGAAAGATTGAGGGCAGGCAGAGAAGGGGACGACAGAGGATGAGATGGTTAGATGGCATCACCAACTCAATGGACATGAGTTTGGGTATGCTCCGGGAGTTAGTGATGGACAGGGAGGCCTGGCATGCTGCGTTTCATGGGGTCGCAAAGAGTCGGACATGACTGAGAGATTGAACTGAACTGAACTCCTGAAACTTATATAATATTATATATCAATTTTACCTCAATGGGAAAAAAAGGTAGAGTGAAACCTAAACCTGAAACTCTTCATTTTGTTTTAAATATTCCAGCACTTAATTGTTGGCAAGGTGGAACTACATTTTAACTCAGATTACGGCAGTCAAGTTGGAACTCAGGAGTCTAACTTCATCAAAACAGCACAGTTTATACTTTTGAAAATATTTATTATTTGTAGGGCAATGATCCAGCTATTGTATTCTTAAAAGAGAATAGCAGTAAAAGATAATAATAAAAATCTCAGTATTGCTCTCCAGGTCCTTGTCCTCTTTCTCCTCTGCTATAGAAGTGTTGAAACTATGTAACATCAATGTAAAATAGAAACTTTGCTCTCTGCCATAAAGAAGTGAAGCTATGTATTGATTCATCCCACCAATCCAGATAGACCTTGGAAGTTAGATTGTGGAAGCTGAGATTCATCTGCCTATAACATTTTTCTCTCTCTTCTTTTTCTGGTAAAGAACTTCTCTGTTATATGTAGAACAGAGGACCAATCTAATCTCCGTGTACAGGGATGGGAAGGTCATCAAAACTTTGACCAATCAGGGTCATTCCCCGTATTTGTGCTGCGTCTTTTCTCTCTGAAATTATAGGCCATAAAGCAGAATATATCCTTGGAGCACTGTAGGATACCATCTGTTTTAGCAAGGAAAAGAAATTCCCAGAGAATAAAGTCAACACAGGGAAAGGTAGATTTGACACATGGTACATGGGAGGGAAAGAGAGAGAGAGAAAGAAAGAGAGAAGATTGGAGAGGGTGGGGAGTGGATAAAGAAAGAAGAGAGAAAGATAGAGACAGGAAGAAAGAGAGCAGGACAGAGAAACCAAAGTTTCTGTGAACACTGGACATGAGAGCCTTCCATCTGTTTGAAGTCTGCACTCTTCTGTTCTTGAGTTACACGCCCAAAGATATTCCTGTTTTTCTTCAGCCGGATGAGACTGTCAATCTGTCATAGTGAAAAATAAACATCTTCTTTGTCAGTTTTACCTCAATAAAGTGGGGGGAGAGAGATGATTTATCATTTTTAATAAGGAAATAAAGGAATAGTATTGATGACAAAAAGCATTGTAATAAACATCTTAATGGGCATGATCTCTTTATGTGTCTCATCAGATAAAAGAAGCCTCTAAGCTCTATGTCAACCTTTCTTGACATTTTAGCATGCCTTTAACCGTGCAGTAGATCAGGTTGTGAAATCTAAGTTCATACTCAATCACAATTTTTCAACCAGGGCCTGCTCTACAGATAATTCCATAAAAGTAAAGTTGCTTTTGAGGCTAGTTTCTCTTCATTGTTGCCCCATACAAATGGATTTTCATTGCTTATGTCCTAAGGAGAGAAAGGTAATCTGATACATTTATTAATACTTAAAGATCAATGAATTTACGTTTTACTCCTTCTGGTAATATGACTGTGTTTTATAAGGTTTAACATCAGTGTTTAATCCAAAGAAATGAATGTATAATTGTAGAATTACAAGGGCTGTAGCATGTGGATGGGAAGATATTTTCTGTCAAGGAAATTACCCTCCTTTTTATGTGAGGGACTCTAAAAGTGACATTTTAAATATCAAAAGCTTCGGCATCTGTTTACATTATTTAAAATTCAGATGAGTGGTCATGCAAGGGATCAACTCATTCTTTTTTCTTAGAATAGAATAAGGCATATAATTTCACAAAAATAATTTACAATTATTTATTTCAAGTTCCTCCAAAATCTGGATGCATAAATGTCACAATTCCCTTTGACTTATTGCCCTTGGGGACTTTTACCAGCAGGTCATTCTTCACCATCCAGGTGTATGAGAGATCAGAAAATGAATGTTCAAGCCTTAAATCTAAACTGTTTTTAATTAAAATAGTATCATGTTTATGATTTCAGTTCATTCAAGCCAAGTCATGCCAAAGGACACTAAGCAAATGGCTAGTTTACACAATTAAATAATCAAAACAACTAGTAAAAATAAAAAGAACATTGACATCTGAATTTCTAGAGGAGGTAAAGGATAATCCAGATATGTTTTAGACATATTTCCATCATGCACTCCAGTGAAGATCAACTTTCGATATTCTCCCCTACTCTTGATTTGGATCGTTTTTATTTTCTTCAGCCCCCTCCATTTTTCATTCTTTTTTCATTTTTCCTCCTTTATCTCCTCCTTCTATCATCCTTTCCTCTCACCACTTCCTTCAGTTTATTTGGTTAGCATTTGTTGGGAAGCTAATCAGTTCCAGGCACTAGGCTAAACACTGGGGATTAAGCATAAAAAGGCAGAGTGCCTGCTGTAGTAGTTTTCTATTGCTCAGTAACAAATTACCGCAAATTGAGTGACCTAACCTAAGACCCAGTCATTAGCTCCCAATTTTGCAGCAGTTGTATGTCAAAAGTCCAGCCTGGCAGAGTCTCACCAGGCCAAAATCAAGGTGTTAACCAGGCTCAGATCTCAGGTATGGATTCTGAGGACAAATGCATTTCCAAATTCATTCATGTTGTAGGCAGAATTCATTTCCTTGCCATTATAAAACTGAGGTCTCAAGTTTCTTTGCTGTCTCTCTTCCAGGGCCTCTGTCAGCTCTTTAAGTCATCCACATTTCTTTTCACATGACCTCTCCATCTTCAAACGGAGTGTTGAATACCCCTCGTGCATTGTGTCTCTCTGCCTTCCTCTTCTGTCACCAGCTAGAGAAAATTCTGTGCTTTTAATGAGCCTCCCTGGCTAATCCAGTTTTCCCATATAACAAAACAATCTCAAGATTGATAGGTCATCATATTCACAGATCTCAGGGACTCAGGCAGGACATTTGTGGAGATCCATTGCAGAAATTCTATCCACTAAATCTGCCATCATGGTGCCCGCAAGCTAGTGAAAACAGGAAAATTATAGCATTACAATAATTATACAAAAGAGAGTGGTATAACAAAATGTGGTATGTGTCATAAAAAGGAAAAAAATTCTGATTCATGCTACAACATGGATGAACATTGAAGACATTGTATAAGGGAAATAAGCCAGACATAAAGGACATGTATTGTATGATTCCACATATGAGGTACCAGAATAGGCAAATTCATAGACAGAAAGAATAGACTTTACCAGGGGCTGAGGGAAAGGAGAAAGAGGGGGATATTGTTTGATGGGTGCAAAGTTTCTGTTCAGGATGATGAAAACATTCTGGAAATGCATAGCATCATTAATATACTTAATTGAACTGAATTATACACTGAAAAGTGGTTTAAATGGTAAATTTCATGTTATTTATATTGTATCATGGTAAAATAAGATTAAAATGCTGAAAAAATATAGTAGGAACATAGGAAAAGAACAGCATAAGCTATTTCCTGAAAGATCAAAGAGTCAGATGTGGTAGGGGATAAGATCGCAGGAGTGTGGGTGGGGAGAAGGGTGTGGACTGTGCAATAGGGAGGATAGTGGCTTAGTTTCAGTTCTCTTTTTGATCATCTCAAGATTAATGTGTTCATTTTGTCCAGATATGGCCTTCCTTTCTCACACAGGCTGCCTGGAAAGCAAACCTTACTTTGCAATCATTGGTAGTCCTAGAACCTTGAGTGCTGGTGGTAGAGGTGTGAATTAAGTTAGCTGCTATTTGTTAAATGTCACATTGGTGACCCCAAGTTCACTTTGTTTCTAGGAAATAAAGAAAAAAAAGGAAACAGAGACTGAACACTCCTCTGTGCTGGCCTCTGGGCTTCTTCACAGAGCATCAGTGTCTCACAATAACTCTGCCAGTGGAGTACTATTATCCCATTAATAAAACTAATTTTATTAGTTTCACCAATAAAATAGTTGAGGTTTTGAGAGTGTAGATAATTTCCCGCATGTCACATGAGTTACCTTCCCACATCTGGGTCGTGTAATATGTGGTTCCCTCTTCCATGATTATCTGTCTTCTTTTAGCACTATCACTAGCCGTCCCCCCACCCCCCACCAGTTTAAGTTACTTCATTTAAATCCTACCTAATATTATGCAGGGCTGTCATGTTCAGCTTTATCGGTTGGGCTCTGCAAAAGATCCAGGAGCATTATTCACATAGATTACAGTGTAGAAGATGCCCTCTGGTGTTGTACAAACACACACGGCAGGTGTCTCCTCAGTTTTGGCTTAGATATTTTTCCCCAGAGTAGAGGGCTTGATTAGATCTCATACTCATATTACATCTGTAGTCTCCTTCAATGCATGTATTACAATCCTGAAAGTGAAAGTGTTAGTTGCTCAGTTGTATCCAACACTTTGTGACCCCATGGACTTGTAGCCCACCAGGCTCTGTCCATGGGCTTCTTCAGGCAAGAATACTGGAGTGGGTTGCCATTTCCTTCTCCAGGGATTCCCAACCCAGGGATTGAACCTGGGTCTTCCGCATTGCAGGTAGATTCTTTATGGTCTGAGCCACCCCGGGAAGCCACTTAAATAATTATTTGCATAATTAATGTTTGGTATCTGACTTGCTGGCTAAACTATAAGTTCAATAAAGGGAGGAATTTCATCTGCCTTTAAATTCTTTTTTTAACAAATAAATGAGACAGAATTGGGTTTATGTGAGTTCAGTTCAAAACAGACTTCTTTTAATTGCAACTTAGTGGTGGTATCTGGGACTGATGCAGAGATGTGAGTGATGCAGCTGCTCACCAAGGAACACCAAGGATTACTGGCCACTACTGGAAGTTGGAAGAGGGAAGGAAAGATTTTTCCCTAGAGCCTTTGGAAGCAAAATGTCCCTGCAGCCCCCTTGACTTCAAACTTCCAGATTTCACAACTATGAGTGAATAAATTTCTGTTCTTTTAAACCATCTAGTTTATGATACTATGTTATAGCACTCTTAATTTTTTGAAGTCTCCCAGTTGTGTCCAACTCTTTTCAAACCCCATGAACTATACAGTCCATGGAATTCTCCAGGCCAGAGTATTGGAGTAGGTAGCCTTTTCCTTCTCCACGGGATCTTCCCAACCCAGGGATCGAACCCAGGTCTCCCGCATTGCTGGTGGATTCTTTACCAGCTGAGCCACAAGGGAAGCCCAAGAATACTGGAGTAGGTAGCCTATCCCTTCTCCAGCGAATCTTCCCAACCCAGGAATTGAACCAGGGTCTCCTACATTGCAGGTGGATTCTTTACCAACTGAGCTATCAGGGAAGCCATGTTATAGCACTCTTAAGAAACAAAAATAATAACCTTGTCTATGACTACATATAGTCCAGGTGTGCTAAGTGCTTTGACAAATAAACCTCAAAATTTCAATCTTGTTGGTAGAAGTTTGAGACTCAGGAGCTAGTGTCTGTTGTAGATATTCCAGGTGTATTGGTGGCCATCCTCCACATGGTGATTCAGTGACCCAGACTCTTTCTGTCTTGTGACCCCACTATTGTCTGTAGAAAGAGAGAGAGTTTAGAAGAGGTAGTACTTTTCAGTTGCCTTAAGTGACAGACATTCTGTTCATAATCTGTTGGCAAGAACTGGTGACATGGCTACACTAGATAAAAGAGTAAATACAGGCACTTTTGAATGGCAGTGCTGTATTGTGGGAAAGGGATACAAATTTTGCTGGACATTTTGCCATTTCTGTCCTGTTGACCTCCCAACCTCAGTAGATTTGGCCAGTCAGAGCAGTGACCTCATACTTGGCATAAAACAATGAGCTTGATTAGTGAGATCCTCATTCTTGGGAATTTTGTTTTAGAACCTTAGAAAGAATCAAGCACTTAGTAGAGGAGCTGATCCTGAAAGGATGTACTTGGAGAGCCAGAGGTAGGCCAAGGCCATAAGCAATTATGAGAAACCCAAGTTCTCAGAAAGCAGAACTGTGAATAATCAGAAACCTTGACGAATATGTAATTCAACAAGAAGAGGATAACTAGTTGACATAAAAGAGAAGCTAGATCATGTTAATAGCAGAGCACCAGAATGAAACTCTTCAAACTCCTTCTAAGGCACCTAAAGCAGCTATGCATCAAGTGTCAACTCTTCTAAAACTCAACTTGAGTATATATCCTGTGTCTGGAATCCCATGACACTTCAGTTGCTATTGTCACTCATGTATGCTTGCCATTTCTTTCCCTATGCCATCCACCTCCTGTGACTTAGCTAGCTTGAGTATTTGTTTCTTGCAATTCAAAGAATATCACAAAAACAGTCATCCTGTTCTTATTTCTTGTTGTTGTTCAGTCGCTAAGTTGCCCTCTTCTTTTGCCTTCAATCTTTCCCAGCATCAGGGCCTTTCTCAGTGAGTCGGCTCTTCACATCAGGTGGCCAAAGTATTAGAGCTTCAGCTTCATCAGCATCAGTCCTTCCAGTGAATATTCAGAGTTGATTTCCTTTACGATTGCCTGGTTTGATCTCCTTGCAGTCTACGGGACTCTCAAGAGTCTTCTCCAGCAGCACAGCTTGAAACCATCAAGTGTTTGGCACTCAACCTTCTTTATGGTCCAACTCTGACATCCATACATGATTACCGGAAAAACATAGCTTTGACTATACACACCGTTGTCAGCAAAGTGATGTCTCTGCTTTTTAATACATCTAGGTTTGTCATAGCTTTTGGAGAACAGTAATTACCAGCACTGATCATCAGGTTTCTAGAAGTTATTGTAAAAGTTTTAAAATAATGTGATAATTCCAGACCTTTGAGCATCAAGAGGCAGTAGTATGAAATCAAAGTATAGTAATGTACTCAACTCAGAAAATTCTGAGAGTCACTGAGAAAGGAGGAAGGGCAGACAATAAGAAGGAAAGGAAATCTTATTAAATCTCTAAGAATGAAAAATATGGATGAAAAATATGAATAGTTGTGTGTGAGTGGTATAGTCACCTCTGATTTTCCAAGCTAAAGGGAAGAGCATTAGATTGGAAAATAATGACAATAGCAGATAATTGCCTCAGGGGATTCTTTAGCATATTCATCTCAAAAATAAAGATGTATAATTCACTGTACATGTCACCACCAAATTAATCTTCCTGACACATTTCTTTAATCATGTCACTTTCCAATTTAAAAACCTAAACAGTTTTTCATTAGTTAAAAAATAACAAATTTCTAATGGTTGGGACCCTCCACGTTCTGAAACCAAGGTATATAGATTTATATAGATTTTATGTTTATATATATTTTATGTTTTCTGGTCAAGGTAGTCTCTTGCTTGTCCCCCAGAGTGCATGGCAGTTGCCCACCTCTGTACATTTGTTCATGTTCCTTTCTCTGCTGAAATCATCTCTGACCATCAAAGTTATACTTTCCCTACAGGGTTCATACCCCACCACCAGCTGCTGCTTCTGCAGGCTTTCCTGCATTACCGTAGTCAGGAGCAAGGTCTTCATCTCTGACAACCTACAAAGCTCTACTACGGCACAGGCTCTCTTCTGTTAGAGCTTTTGGTATATAAGTTTTTTTAGCTCTTGCTTCAACCTCTTACCAAGCTCTTGAAGTCAGCGACTATATCTGATTCATCTTTATACCCTGCATATTTCCTTGTGCAATGGTTTACTCATAGTAGGAATTTAATACATACTTGTAGTGTGCATGTCCAAATGTATGAATGAATTAGGAAGCATTAATAGTTACAGTGCCTATAATATGAATGTAGATAATAAAATTGACCATACTCAACTGTAGTTGAATTTTATTTATTTATTTACTATAGGGTTTATTCAGTGACTTTTCTCCATGTAAAGAGAGATCCGTCATTGGATCCTAATTTTCAGTGTTTTGCCACACTGCTTCAAACAGTGCAAGAGGTATATGTGAGAGCGGAAGTGATGGCTCTTTAGTTGCATGAAACTTACTTAGGATTTTGCACAATGGCTTGCCATTTGTCAATGCTAGCATGCGCCTCAGCAAAAAAGCCACATCAGATGAATTATGGTTTCCTTCTTTCTCTCAGAGCAGCAGTAACCCCATGGCTATATCTAGTTAGGGCACAAAGTCGTTAACCACCGTTACAAGAGACTCAGCCTTGACATGGAAACACTTCAGCAGCTCTTTGGCAGAAGGCTGCAGTATCTGGGTTAATCAGTGTCAGATTCATTTTGTGCTCATCTGTGGGATTGCTTAAAGCCAAGTGAGGTTATCGGGGCCTGAAAGGTATAGCAGATTGACACCTAGAAAAACTCCAATGTTAGGCAACTAGATATGTGTGCTATGAGATTTTTTCAAGATATATATATATGTGTGTGTTTGTGTGTGTGTGTGTGTGTGTGTGTGTGTGTAAATCAAGGGCATTCTTAACTAGATTGCTCATAGATCTGCTACTTTCCCACTGAAGATGTTGAGCTTTGTTTTTCTCCCCTAAGGAGCAGCACCTTAGGATGCCACATAATTCCAAGAGATATCAGAAAGTAATTTCCTCAGTTCCCTTATGAGTTTCAAGAGCTGATCCCTGGGGGAAAGGGAAGAATTTTGTGATTTATCAGCTGCCTTGCTTAAACACTTCACAAGTGAATTATTGCAATCTACAGGCAGCACTCAAAATAACAACTCTCTCTAAATACTAACCATCACTCAGTCACTGAAGAAGCGGACAGGGAAATATGACCAGTGTAAAATGACAGTCCTTTTCTTGAAGCCAAAAAGAGGTTCATAAAATCATTAAATTCTGCCACAAGTCACTTTATTAAAAGTGAAAAACTTGATCAAAGTAGGGACATCATTAAATGGAAGCAACTGACATGTATCATTTTGACCACAGGAGTGACAAGTTTCAATAGGATTACATGGCTGAGATTTCTTATAGTCAGATCTCTTTGAACAAGGAAGAGAAAATTTTCAGCTGTCATTCTTAGATACTTTTTTTTCATTGCCTTTATGCTTTATATCCAAGGTGAACCTAAAGGATGATTTAAAGTAACCCTTAGTGGAACAATACTGGTTGTTGATCGTTCTTTTCCAGGTTGAGGGAGTGAAATTTGCTCCTCTTTGCCCAGTAGAAATAAGCTCAAAAGTGATAAAATCCAACCTGCTTCAGCACTACCAGAATAAATAAAAAGAAAAGAAAATACCAGGAAAACAGTAAAATGCACTCATGATAAGTTGTCTTGGAAATATCACCTTGGAGTCAATGAAGAAAGAAATGTGAAGAGTGACAAAAATTTTTTTTCCCACTGATTCCTAGGAGAATAGAAAATAGTACATTTAAAAATGACAATAATGAGTTTTATAGTGATAAGAAGTCTTTAGACACTTCTAAAAATGGCATTGCTTATTGAGTATTAGGTATGTATCATGCATTCCCCTCGACACTTTCTATAAGTTACCACCAATAATAACCACCATCTAATAATATTACTATAATGTTATTTTTATTTTATACAAAAGAAATAGACAGTTTCTCAGTGAAGCTCAGAAATGAATCCAGAGCATCACACCTAGTGATTTGTGGTGCTGACTTCAAATCATGATACTAAACCCTGTGCTTTTTCCATCATCTTCAGTCATTCCCAACCATGACACATGCATCAGAGAAATCATCTAAGGTGTATCTTAGCTACACTGCACAGACCTAGATGGTATATAAAGGAATTTTCTAGTCATAGTCTCCAGTTTTGTTTGAAATTAAGAATGTCCCTGATGGCGCAGTGGTAAAGAATCCACCTGCCAGTGCAGCAGACACAAGAGATGCAACTTGGATCCCTGGGTTGGGAAGATCCCCTGGAGTAGGAAATGGCAACCTACTCCAGTATTCTTGCCTGGAAAATCCTATGGACTGAGAAGCTTAAAAGGATACAGTCCATGGGGTCGCAAAGAGTCAGACATGCAAAGAGTCAGGTAGTTTAAGATCTACTCTAATATGAGCAACGGGAAAGACCATATTTGGGTAATTGAATTTCTACACAATTTAAATGAATAAGTAGGCAAGTATCTCCAGTCAGAAAACTTCCTATCGTTATACTACCCCTAGAAACTTTTCCCGGAGAAGGCAATGGCACCCCACTCCAGTACTCTTGCCTGGAAAATCCCATGGACGGAGGAGCCTGGTAGGCTGCAGTCCACGGGGTCGCTCAGAGTCAGACACGACTGAACAACTTCACTTTCACTTTTCACTTTCATGCATTGGAGAAGGAAGTGGCAACCCACTCCAGTGTTCTTGCCTGGAGAATCCCAGGGACAGGGGAGCCTGGTGGGCTGCCGTCTGTGGGGTCGCACAGAGTTGGACACGACTGAAGTGACTTAGCAGCAGCAGCAGAAACTTCTCCTTTTCAGGCAAGGAAAGTTTCCTTTTCTGACTCTTTGTGACCCCATGGACTGTATTTGTCCTTTATTTCTCTGTGTAAGCATTTATCTATTGGTCCTTAACATATCACAGATTCTCTCATTGCTCATGTCTAGCTCTCTGGGGCATAAACCATGCACTCAGCTTACAAAGGTACAACCTCATTTTGCTGCTCTTCATGTCATTATTTGACACTGTATTCTTTTTTCTCTTCCCTTTGTCCACTGGTGACTTTACTAACTCTGAAACAAGAATACTTGAGAATTTCTCATGATGCTTGAAGACATTCTAGTTTTGTGTGTGTGTGTGTGTGTGTTTTTTTTTTTTTGGACCCATTCTATATTATCCAGGTCAAAATCATTTTCTTCTAAAATGTAGAGGCTCTGCATTTGAAGTGTTTTTTCTTCCTGGATTAATTGATGTTTTTTAGGCCACATTCTCCTTTCTGGCTGACTTGTCCTTTGTTGGCAGATGAACACATTTTTGGCCACATCCTGCCTCTGTTAACCTGCACCCAAATTACAATGCGTTCTGGTTCCCTGTTCTTAAAACTTTTCCTTGCATACCCCCTCTCCGCTATCTTGACTTTCTCTCTTACATGGACTGTCAACTATTCGATTATTTGCCTCCCCATATGTATCTCTGTCTACCTCTGCTGACAGAAGCACCCTCATAGCTGCATGTAATTTGGAGAGAACAATTTTTGCCACATGAGTATCACCATGAAGATATTCCCAATCAGCCCAGTGAGGAGTCCGCAGACTTTTTCTTTAATCTAGAGCATTTGCTAGAAGAATCCCTGATGTTGAATCTGATTACATATCAGGACTCCACCAGCCACTGCTTTGGCTTCCCGGTTGGGTGGTATTCTGTGTGCCTGCAGCTGAAGCATCCTCTTCCAACCCCCTCTAACCTAGCTGGCTTGTTTCAAAGAAGGGCCCCTGGTAAGGATGAAAATTTAAATGGTCTTCTCTCCCTTGTCACTTTGCTCCCCCTCTTTGCTTAGTTTATACACAATATGTGTGATTCACAAAACAACATTTATTCTGTTGCTTTGTGTGTCCCTTTTTATGTGTAAATTTTATTTCTCAAGTAGACTGAAGACTTTTTAAGAACAGAATCCTAGTCATAATATTCACTTTCCCAACAATAACTAACATGATAAGCAACAGATACTCAAACACTGTTCTTTAATTTGCTCTTTAGGTTGACGAGCTATTTCTAGCATCATTTGGTACTTTTGATAATTTGAAGATGAGGAGGTCTACATACTCCTAAAGCCTTTTATCATAGAATGGAATTTATTTTAAGGAAAAGCAAGGAGATGCCTGAAAACTTTGGCTGAGGGGAAATGGCATTTAATCTGTTGGCCCCAATATTGTCACCAAGTTAATATTTAGTTTCTGGAACTTTTTATTTCACTCGGAGTCCAGTTACTCTTGCCTTCTCATCAAAAATGTGAATTCTCTTGTAGACGCATGCAGAACAGAAAATATTTGCTTACAATTTTCCTAATTAATTTCCCAAGAAATAGTCACTAGAGTCGAAGAATTGTCTTTTCCATCTTGGAAAATAAAGAGCATGTGAAACTAAAACCACATAAACACCATGGAGGTGCTGAAGTGCACGTTTGATGTGTGTGCAGTAAGTGTAACGAATATTAAGGGTTTTGATCTAAATTTGTTTCCCCGTAAAATTCCCCCTAAAATTCACATATTGAAATCCTTATGCACAAAGTGATGGTGTTGGAAGGTGGGCTCTTTGGGAGGTGATTAGGTCATGAGGGTAGAACCCTCATGAGTGGGATTAGCTTTTATAAAAGAGGACCCAGAGAGATCCCTAGCCCCCTATCCACCTCGTGAGGAAACAAGAAATCTGCCACCCTGAAGAGGAATATTGCCTGAACATGCTGGTACCTTGATTCCAGACTTCTAGCCTCTGGAACTGTGAGAGAGAAATTTCTGTTGTTTATAAGCCGCTCAGTCTGTGGTATTCATAGCAGTGTGAATGGACTCAGAACAGACTGTGTTGTCTTATTAATCTCCTATAACCAAGTTTCAACCTATGTACCTCAGCAATATGACCTCAAAATTGCTAAAATCTATAAGATCAAATAGATAAGTTTTGTTTTATGTTTGATTTTTGAAATTTTAATGTGTTCCCTTTAATAACTTATTTTTACTGGCTGTCCCATTCTCTATTATTGAGTTAGTATTACTGTAAAATTTCCATACGTTACACTATACACTGTATGTCCCTACCCATTTAATGGAAGATAATATTCTTTACACAGCTTTAAAGTCATTATTTTTAATAACAAAAAACTTTCTTTCTCCCCTCTTCTGTTGTACTTTATTCCTTAACTCAACCAAGGCAGTGATTTTAACATGGGAAGTATCTTTGCAGTTTTTTATTCTCAGAAGTTTTCCATATTTGATGTCTCAAGAGCCGATTAAAATAGGTATATTATGGAATTTTTCTAGATATACATAATTACATCAAGTGTTCAATGTGTCAGCAGTTTTTTTCTAAATTTGTCAACATAGAGCTTGCACTCAGTATTTAAAGCATATTATATCTAGCCTCTCTCGGTGCATTAATTTGATATGTACAGTTTCATTTCTTAAGTTCCAATAAGTCTTTATTTAAAATTCTTTAGTACCTTGAATTCACAATATTGAGAAAATTTCTCCCAACATGTTTAATACCAACATTATACCCTGAAAATATTAGTTTCTTACGTTCAGTTCAGTTCAGTCGCTCAGTCATGTCCGACTCTGCAACCCCACAGACTGCAGCACGCCAGGCCTCCCTGTCCATCACCAACTCCTGGAGTTTACTCAGACTCGTGTCCACTGAGTCGGTGATGCCATCCAACCATCTCATCCTCTGTTGTCCCCTTCTTCTCCCGCCTTCAATCTTTCCCAGAATCAGGGTCTTTTCCAATGAGTCGGTTCTTCACATCAGGTGGCCTAAGTGTTGGAGTTTCAGCTTCAGCATCAGTCCTTCCAATGAATATTCAGGACTGATTTCCTTTAGGATGGACTGGTTGGATCTCCTTGCAATCCAAGGGACTCTCAAGAGTCTTCTCCAACACCACAGTTCAAAAGCATCAATTCTTTGGCACTCATCTTTCTTTATAGTCCAACTCTCACATCCATGCATGACTACTGGAAAAACCATAGCTTTGACTAGATGGACCTTTGTTGGCAAAGTAATGTCTCTGCTTTTTAATATGCTGTCTAGGTTGGTCATAGCTTTTCTTCCAAGAAGCAAGTATCTCAATTTCATGGCTGCAGTCACCATCTGCAGTGATTTTGGGGCCCCCCAAAATAAAGTCTGTCACTGTTTCCATTGTTTCCACATCTATTTGCCATAAAGTGATGGGACCAGATGCCGTGACCTTAGTTTTCTGAATGTTGAGCTTTAAGCCAACTTTTTCACTCTCCTCTTGCACTTTCATCAAGAGGCTCTTTAGTTCTTTTTCGCTTTCTGTCATAAGGGTGGTGTCAGCTGCATATCTGAGGTTATTGATATTTCTCCTGCCATTAATTTCTTATGGCTGAAAAACTCCATCATAATCTACCATCATACTAATTGATTAACTCTCATCCCACTTATTTATTTAGCTAATAATTGAGCACCAACTATGGGCCAGGTACTGTGCTAGATACTGAGCACACAAAGATTCAAAAAGACGAGAGATGAAGCCTCTGTTCAGTGCCACAAAATCAGTAAACTCAGGAAGAAAGCAGGAGGCGCAGCTCACTTAATTCTGTGTGTGTGTGTGTATGTTTGTGGTGGGGTGGAAGAAGTAGGGTATTTGTTAAGAGAATATTCCCAGAGGAGGGAAAAGAAAACCAAAGCTGAAGTTTGGATACCGAGTGGGAATTACCCTGGGAAGTGGAGGAAGGAGGTAATTATAGTTAACACTGCCAATACCTTCTTCTGGATCAGGTACTGTTCTTTACATATAGTAACTCACTTAATCTTCTAAAGAACCTGGATATGCAAGTACTATTAGAACATATGGACAAGGAAAACACATCACACCGAGGTTAAATCATTTGCTTGAGGTCACACAGTTGGTAAATGCAGAGTCAAATTTAAGTCTATGCATTTGAGCCCTGCTTGTTCCATCTTTTCCAGTAGAGATAACACAGACCCGGGGGCAACAATAAGGAAACTAAACTTAACATTTGCTGAGCACTTTGTCAAGTCCTCAGCATGGGTGACTTCGTTTATCCCTCATATCATCATGTGACTAAGTGCTGTTACTTGCCTTATCATCACAGATGTAGGTTTGAAGGCTCAAAAGAGTTGAGTCACCACACAAGATATGACTTCACACCCACTAGGATGTCTATTAAAAAAAAAACAACAACAACAGAAAATTACAAATGTTGGTAGACTGTAGAGAAATTGGAACCCTCACACCTTATTGGTAGGAATGTGAAATGCTGCAACCACTGTGGAAAACAGTTTTGGTGAATCCTCAGTAAGTTAAGCATTGAATTACAATATGATCTAACAGTTACACTCTGGGGTATATACCCAGAAGAATTGAAAACAAATGTTCAAACAAAAACTTGCACTTGAATATTAGTAGCAGCACTATTCACAATAGCAAAAAAGTAAAAGCAACCTAAATGTCTGTCACCTGATGAATGGATAAATGAAGTGTGGTACATTCATACAATGGGATATTTTTCAGCCATAAAAAAAGAATAAAGTACTGATACATGCTACAACATGGATGAACCTTGAAAACATTATGTTGAGTAAAAGAACCTAGACACAAAAGGTCACATATTGTATGATCCCATTTTATGACATGTTCAGAGTTGGCAAATCCATAGAGACAGAAAGCAGGTTAATGCTTGCCAGGAGCTGCAGGAACAGGAAATGAAAAATGATCACCTAAATAGGTATCTGCTTTTATTTGTGGTGATGAAAATGCCTGGAAATAGATAGTTGGCAAAAGTTGTACAACATGACAAGTGTACTAAATGTCACTAATTGTAAATTTTATGTGTATTTTACCAAAATATTGTTAAAAGGGAGAAAAGAGATGGTTTAAAAGAGAAAAATTGAGTAACTTGCTCAGGACTGTATTGTTGTTGTTCAGTCACTCATTCGTGTCCGACTCTGACTCCATGGACTATAGCACGCCAGGCTTCCCTGTCCTTCCCCATCTCCCGGAGCTTGCTCAAACTCATGTCCATTGAGTCAGTGATGCCATCCAACAATCTTGTTCTCTGTCATCCCCTTCTCCTCCTGCCTTCAATCTTTCCCAGCATCGGGGTCTTTTCTAATAAGCCAGCTCTTCGCACCAGGTGGCCAGAGTGTAGGAGCTTCAGCTTCAGCCTCAGTCCTCCCAATGATTATTTAGGATTGACTGATTTGATCTCCTTGCAGTCCAAAGGACTCTTGAGAGTCTTCTCCAGCACCACAGTTCAAAAGCATCAATTCTTCGGCATTCAGCCTTCTTTATGGTCCAACTCTCAGATGCATATGTAACTACTGGAAAAACCATAGCTTCGACTAGACGGACCTTTGTTGGCAAAGTAATGTCTCTGCTTTGTAATGTGCTGTCTAGGTTGGTCATAGCTTTTCTTCCAAGGAGCAAGCATCTTTTAATTTCAAGGCTGAAGTCACCATCTGCAGTGATTTTGGAGCCCCAAAAAATAAACTCTGTCACTGTTTCCATCGTTTCCCCATCTATTTGCCATGAAGTGATGGAACTAGACACCATTATCTTAGTTTTTTGAATGTTGAGTGTAGCACATCAGATAAAAGCTGGTTTCAAAATCATGAAAGGAAAACACTTTTCAGAATCTCCAAGTTGTTTGATCTGTATACAGTGAGGTGTATGTGTTGGGGGAGGGAATGAAGGCAAAGACCCAGGTCAAGGAAGAATCCGTCTCCATTATGAATACACCTGCCTTGTAAGGCGATAGAGACAATTCTAGAAGCAAAGACACAGGAATGGGGACACTCAGGAAGAGGTCACCAACCTGTCACTTAAGTGAAGATCTTCCCTCATGACATGCCCGTCCCTGGAAGAACTGCGTCCTCTGGGTTTCTGGATAGAGAAAGTGCTGCTGAAACAGAATAAACACAGCAGTCAGTCATTATCCATCCTCTACCCCAAACAAACAGTAAAGTTAGAAGTATTCATTTCTATACCTCAAATATCTCTTTTGTAAAATGGAGATAATGATAATAGTTCCTATTTCAAAAGTCTGCCTCAGCATCAATAAGTTAATGCACACAAAGTCCCTAGCATAATGGCTGGCCCAGTCAACACCTGTAAATGTTTGCTCTTATTACCTTGATGGTTTCCATAAAGTGTCCCTCACATCTTTCCATTGTTATCATATATGATAAAACTGAGTGCTGTCATATCTGGAATGTTTGCCCAAGAACAATACATTTTGTTAACCTAGGACTAATCACCCAAACCTGACCTCGTGGGAAATGGCATCATCTGTCATTTCATTTGTATTTTACAGCTGCAATATAAATTGCTTTCCTGGTTACTTCATTTACTGTGATGACAGAGAAAAAGTGTTTTTTTCAGGTTAGCCTGTACTTGTCAACGTAGAACATAGTAGCACTAATTAGGAGACTCCAAAAAAATTAATATAATACAATAACATAATGAACTATACCAAATAGCCTGGGCAAAAGATGATTTTTCTGATTTCCAAGAAAAAAACGTGCTTTTTATCAAAGCACATTGCATAAACATTGTAATCCTTCACTCAGATTACCAAAGAGGACAAAGGCAAGAAAACATTAAGCATTTTTAGAGGCTGCAACTGTCCATCATGCTTTAGTACTTTCGGCACCACGATTCACTAATCAACTCTCTCTCACACAGACTCATTATGTAAAATGTGTATCAGTAAAATGTGAAAATGAGCCCTCCTCACTGTAACCAGGCTTGAGGAAAGGAGAATTATAAATCTTGACATTTGGGAGTGTGTGTTAGTGACAACAGTGTGACAAGTAGGTCATTAATCCTATTTTATCAAATGTGAAATAAGTCAAAATTGCTATGAACAAGTAACAATATAAATAGTCTTCTAAGAAACAAGGTCCTTACGATTCTTGAATCTAAACCAAGAGCTTAGACTTTTTCTGTATGAGGTCATATAGTAAATATCTTAGGCCTTGCAGGTCATAAAGTCTCTGCCAGAGCTACTCAGTTCTGCTATTGTAATGTAAACATGGCCATAGATAACATGTAAAAATACGGGCCTGACTGTGTTCCAATAATACTTTATGTACACATGCTACAACATGGATGAAACATGAAACATTATGGCAAGTTAAATAAGCCAGACACAAGAGAACAAACACCGTATGGTTCCAGTTATATGAGGTAACTAGAATCAGCAAATTCATGGAGACAGAAAAAATAGTCATTATCTAGGTTCTGGAAAGGGAGGAATAGGTACAGAGTTTAAATTTGGGATGATGAAAAAGTTAAGGCAATAGTGGTAATGACTGTACATAATTGTGCATGTATTTAATGCTACTTGCACACTTAAAATGGTGAAATGCTACATTTTATGTACCGCAATTGCAAAAACTTCATTTTACAAAACATGCACTTGGCCCTCAAGTCTAAGTTTGCTGACCCCTGAGCTAAATGATCATTTGTTGAGCTGACTGTGCTTCTTTCTTTCCTTCCTACATCTTTGCCGTTGTTTCTGCTGCTGCTGCAGCTGCTCTTTATTTCATTCCTTGACTAAGCTGTGCAGTCAAATGTTGCCTTGTGCGCAGGGGAAAAGAAAACCATTTGCATTCATTGGGGCCAGTTTTTTCTAGATGTAGTCCATGCTGAAGCCCCCAGTTTTTGCAGATGCAGATCTAGAACTATAAATATGAGTATGTTGTTCCATGCATATGAAAATGACCCTTTTCATATACGCCAAAACATTAGAGGATAAACTTGGACTGGTTTTCACTTTTTCTGCTGGGATCAACAGATTTTCACTTTCCTTTCCCTAGTTTCTCAGTGGCTAGCAGCATAAATGAAGGTGCTAGTGTTAGGGCACTCAGGCTGTGACTGTCAGTAGAGCTGTTCTTTTCAAGATTATTGGATCTTAACAGGATGAACCATTGGCCTTGACTTACAGCTTGCGTCTAACCAATTAGGTCAGTTGATCTTGAGTTAATCATTTTCAGAAGACAGTGATGAGTGCTTAACCTCTGAAGACAAACCTGATTCCTCAAAATAGAAACTCAGGCAATTAAAAAACTGAGATTTTAAAAGGGAACCTATTTGCAAATATGTATTGTTTTTGGAAGATACATTTAAGTGGACTAACTCAGTCTACTGAGACCTCTTAAGGATTAGAATCCCTAATTTACTTCAGAGTCTAGTCCATCAAAATTGATGACCAGAGAGCTGACCTGGGTAAACCACCTTTGACAGAGCCATAATAGTAAGAATAATCAATCTTCTGTCTTTAACTAATGAAATGAAAATTATTTTGCTGAAGTGAGAGAAGACAAGGCTCTTGATTTCAAATAGCTTTTTACCTAAATAAACGAATTAAAAAACTATCACTTTTGTTATGTCACTCATCATGCTACATTTTTAAAGCATCCCAGTATCTGCTTAAAAGACTAAAATCATATGACTTATACACTTCAGTAATTATTAGTGTTTTTTTCCCCTAATTCCTATCATGAATCTTTGTGTGTCAAAGTAGAAAAGACATTGAATCTAGAAGTCTCAAAAGTGCAAATATCAGATTACCTTAACAATATCATTTGATACCAAAATAGATTGTTTTACATTTTTAAGGCCATTTATGCTTTTTTCCCCAACACTTGGCCCTGCTACAAATAAGACACTAATTGATGGAAAACAACCTTAGTTTTTAAGTCTTTTTTAGTCTTTTTAAGCCTAAGTACTATTTGCAGTTAAGATGAGAAATATATTTGTATTCAAAACTCCATTTTCTTAAAATCTCTTTAATCTGCATATGATAAAAATTATGTTAAAATATTTTATAAGATGAAATACAGAAACATCACATGATAGTCAACTTTAGTTGTAAGCCTATATACATTGTGCAGATGCTCAGATATAAGAGGGAAGACAGCAATGATATCTGAAAATTTATAGTCACCAAAATGATTAGGTTACAACATTCACTTCTAAGCACTTGAAGTATTTACAGATCACTTGAAAAATCACTCTAGTTTGCAGGATGTTACCTGTTGACCTTTGAAAGTGGAAGCAAGTGAATTTTGCCATCAGTATCCTTCTTTCATTTTGAAGTGTAATATAGTGTCATTGGTTCGCCAATATACAGTGCCAATTTTCCACTGATGTCTTGTATCTTGAGTTTTTTTTCCCCTGTTAGAAAAGTGTAGTGATGAAATAGGTGCAGTAACTTTGATCACAGAAAGCCTGTGTGATTACATAGTGTTTCCAGCACAATTCACAATGTTCTGACACTGGATATCAGCACAGTGATAAGTAAGATCAAAAAGCTTGTCAGGAAAGTTTGGCGAATGTGGCCTCAGGTGAAAAGGTGGTGGCTTTGAATACTTAGAAATCAGAGTGTATATGTGGAAAATAAGTTGCCTTCTCCTGGTCATTTCTAGGAAATCTTTTTGTGAGGCTCATTTTTCTTTTAAAAAGACAGAATGTCGTAAAGAAAGTGAAATGTTTCTTTCTCTTCTGAGAAGAAACATTCTTGGAAAGGATTGTTCCCAGACAGACGAGGACATGGACTATTGTTAGAATTACATAAATAATTCCTTCTTTAAAACTGACTTCAGTTCTGTTCAGTTCAGTCACTCAGTCATGTCCGACTCTTTGCGACCCCATGAATCGCAGCACGCCAAGCCTCCCTGTCCATCACCAACTCCCAGAGTTTACCCAAACTCATGTCCATCGAGTTGGTGATGCCATCCAGCCATCTCATCCTCTGTCATCCCCTTCTCCTCCCGCCCCTAATCCTTCCCAGCATCAGGGTCTTTTCCAGTGAGTCAACTCTTCGCATGAGGTGGCCAAAGTATTGGAGTTTCAGCTTCAACATCAGTCCTTCCAATGAACACCTAGGACTGATCTCCTTTAGGATGGACTGGTTGGATCTCCTTGCAGTCCAAGGGACTCTCAAGAGTCTTCTCCAACACCACAGTTCAAAAGCATCCATTCTTCTGGGCTCAGCTTTCTTTATAGTCCAAACTCTCACATCCATACATGACCACTGGAAAAACCATAGCCTTGACTAGATGGACCTTTGTCTCTGCTTTTCAATATGCTGTCTAGGTTGGTCATAACTTTCCTTCCAAAAAGTAAGCGTCTTTTAATTTCATGGCTGCAATCACCATCTGCAGTGATTTGGGAGCCCCCCAAAATAAAGTCTGGTACTGTTTCCACTGTTTCTCCATCCATTTCCCATGAAGTGACTTATAATTCTGCAATTTGACAAGATTTGACTAGCTGCACTAATTGAACTCACACAAATACAGCCCAGTTTCCCTTTGAAAACTGAGGGCCACCCTGCTGGTATTTTCCCTTGAGAATTATTACTCTCCAGGGCCCTAAGTGCTCAGCATTCCAAAGTACCGGTTTTTGTCCCTTTCAAGTGTTTCTCTCTAACTATGCATAAAATTGGTTAGAACAAATGCTTTTACTTAAGCCCGGGTGCTACTACCCTTTTTTCTTTGGTTTATTTCTTGTTTTTGAATTTCTTATCATGAGTTAGCTTGTATTCACCATGAGTAGCTACTACAGCACATTCCCAACTCTGCTGGTAGTCACACTGAACACTCTTGACTATATGTGCAAAGGAGAGAGTAAAGGATCCTTCCATGTCTCTGATGTTCCTTAACTTCAGAGGCACCTGAGATCACATATTTACCCAAAATACACCTCTGAAACCAATCTCTAGGATTCTATCAGATGCTGCTGTATGCACTTTAAATATAGATACTTCACTTCCTCAAAAAGCAAGTAGGTAGTTATTATCATGTCCACTTCACAAGTATGGAAACTGTGGCTAGGGGGTGTTGAGAAACTTGACCGAGGTCTTCCTGGCTGGTAAACATTGAAATCAGGATTTAACCTCCTTTCTAACACCAAATTCCATGCTCCCTCCATCACTTGGCATCAAACATCACCAAAGCTTCTTGGCTCTCTTCTTGACATGTAAAATCTGCAAGCATCATCATGGTAAAAAGCTTGTTTTTTTTTTTAAGGAACTTAGATGTTTTATTTTATATTGCTTATTTATTTATGCCTTTTCATACTGTTCATGGGGTTCTCAAGCCATTTATTTATGGCTGCAGTGGATCTTCTTTGCTGTGTATGGCCTTTCTCTAGTTGTGGCTAGCAGTAGCTACTCTCTAGTTGCAGTGCACAGGCTTCTCATTGCGGTGGCTTCGCTTGTTGTGGAGCACAGGCTCTTGGGCATGCAGGCTCAGCAATTGCAGCACTCAGGCTCTGAAGTGTGGGCTCGGTTGTTGTGGTATATGGGCTTAGTTGCTTTACCTCACAGCATGTGGAATCTTCCTGGACCAGGGATCAAACCTGTGTCCCCTGTATTGGCAGGCGATCTCAAACACTGGACCACCAGGGAAATCCAGAAAGTTAAAACTTTAGAAGCAACATACCAAAAAACACATGTACAGGATGTATGGTACATTTCTAATGTACTTTAATTAATGATTAAAATATATAAAAAAGACTGAGAGCTAAGACACCAAAATATTAGCACTGGGTATCTTTTGGCAAATTACTGGTAATGTTTATTTTTTTCTTACACTTTTCCTTATCTTACAAATTTTCTATAATAAATATGATTCTTTTAAATATCGTGTTTACTTAAAATGCAAGAAATGTCCCTATTTAAATGCAAATGGTATAATGGGCTGGATTTTGCAGAGTGCCTTACACATTTGTCATTTGTCTTTGACAATTGACAGTTCATTTGACAATTATCGTTGGGCTTCACATGTCAGTGAATATTTTAATGTCCAAGGGAGGGCTTTTATATGCAAAATGAATCACTTAGAGTTGTCTAAATATGCAATTTGTAATGGTAATTAATTAAAAGAATTTTTTCTTCAGTCAGTTTTCAACATAATCAGTTTAAATAAATTCAACTTAAAATTCTTGCTAGTTGATTTATGAATTACATAATTTTATTAAAAATAAGTACAATCACTTTTACTTCTTGATTAATTTTAACTAAGTTTAATATAGTAGGTGATCTCATGTCATTATTAAAACCCATTCAGAAAACTTACTTCACTAAATTTCCCTTAAACATTTTAACTTACATGAGCAAATTAATTTCCTTTTCTTAAACACATCTCGTTCACAGTAAGGCCAGTTTACAAGCTAAAGCAATTTTTATAAGTTCTTGGAAGCTTTTAAAAATATAATAAATTGAATTTACAACTTTAGTAAGCATTCAAACAACTGTTAATAAGCTTAATTAATTCCATTCTCTAATTCATGTCAAATTTGTCACAAATATCAATCAGGCATTTCTAATTAAAAGAACAAGGCAAATAATTAGATTCTCTAACATGTCAGAAATTCTCTAACATGCTTTTCTTGGACTGCATATAATGAACATAAATCATCATTGTGACTTAAAATATATTCTGCATAAACTGACTGCTGCAGGATTAACACTATCTATAGACCTTCTTCATTACTGCTATAATTATATAGACAACGTTCTAGGTTTGCAAAATAATTTCTCCAAGAGTAGAGTTTACTGTCTCCAGCAGAGCCATGTTCCTTGGGTAAAGATTCAGAACTGCAGATCTGGATAATTGATTTGAATTTGGGGACAAGAATGTAAGATCAGATCTATGCTTCTTTTCCTAATCCTGAGTTGCTTGCCATATCAACAGGGGAATTCAAAAGAATGCTTTTAGCTGCCATATAATTTTGTACCCCCTAAAACATATTCCTTGAAAATATTTAAAATTTCACCTTTACACATTTTTAAAAACTTTTTTGTGGACTGATTTAAATAGATGAAATTCTGCACCACCCATATGGAATCCTGCTAATTGCCTTCAATTAGACTTAGCTGAGTTCTGTACCCACTTCATGGTTATAGCATTCTTTTTATATGTTGCTCATTATCTATTTCCTTGACCACTATTTGATAGGCATTCTATTAACAATACAGTAACAATATCTTACTTGTAGATTATATAGTCACAAAATGTTTATAACTTGCCTTAGATCTGTACTCTAGCACAAGAACACATTATATCCTTGTTAATTTATTAAAATTATATTTAGATAGCAGGCTTGTTAATATGTTAAAATTATATTTAGATCGCAGTTGAGGGGCAGCTAGTTCGTATGACCATCAACCCCTAAGGGCAGCCATCACCCACCTATAATCATACAATAATAATCTTTCCCACATAGGCATGAAGTGTTACTCATAATGAATGTAGGATTTTGTAAACCCACTGCAGCACACCTAATTAACTTCATTTTTATTATTGTTTTCAGAAAATCTGACATAGATGCATAATACAAATTGTGGTCATCCTCCAAATTAGCACAGCATTTTAAAATTTACCTTTGGCTATTATAATTGGGGCTGTTTTCAATTTTTAGTATCAAAATCACAGTGAACATGTATTTGATCATGAACATAGCTTTATTGTTCTGTTGGATTTTTTTCCTTAGAAAAAAATATTATTACTCAGTGATATTATTACTCAGTGAGCAGATGGACTTAGTTTTGGATATTAATAGGTATTGTCCTTAATGTTTTCCAAAGAGTTTGTTTGATTACAGCAGTGTCAGGATTTATTTGTTTTGTTTAGATGTTCTTTAATTTGGACAGATTCATAGATTTTAAGTGGTACTAAAATGGCACTGTGATTACTAGGGACAATAGATTTTTTATAACATTTGTTCACTATCTGCATTTTTACTTATGTGTTTTACCTGTTCATAGTGTTTGTTCATTTAAAAATGCTTCACGTTTATCCTGTCAATTCATGTTAATTCTTTATATATTATAATACTAACCTACTGGTGCTCACACTTTGTACAACCTGGTCTTCTATTTAGTGGAGAAGGAAATGACAACCCACTCCAGTACTCTTGCCTGGGACATCCCATGGACAGAGGAGCCTGGTAGGCTACAGTCCATGGGGTCTGAGAGTCCGACACGACTGAGCGACTTCACTTTCACTTTTGACTTTCATGCATTGGAGAAGGAACTGGCAACCCACTCCAGTATTCTTGCCTGGAGAGTCCCAGAGACAGAGGAGCCTGGTGGGCTGCCGTCCATGGGGTCGCACAAAGTTGGACATGACTGAAGCGACTTAGCTTCAGCTGCTGCTTCTATTTAGTTTTATTATATTTTATACTTACATTAAAATGATTTGTTTCAAATATTATGGCAGTGACACAAAGAAAGCAAGGGAATTCCAGAAAAACATCTGCTTCAAACACTGTGTGAAAGCCTTTGACTATGAATCACAACAAACTGTAGAAAATTCTTAAAGAGATGGGAATTCCAGACCACCTTACCTTCTCCTGAGAAACCTGTATGTAGGTCAAGAAGCAACAGTTAGAACCGATCATGGAACAAAGGACTGATTCAAAATTGGGAAAGGAGTACATCAAGGCTGTGTATTGTCACCCTGCTTATTTAACTTATATGCAAGAGTACATCATGTGAAATGCCCGGCTGGATGGATCACAAGCTGGAATCAAGATTTCCAGGAGAAATATCAACAACCTCAGATGTGCAGATGGTACCACTCTAATGGTGGAAAGGGAAGAGGAACTAGAGAGCCTCTTGATGAAGATGAAAGAGTAGAATTAAAAAGCTGGCATAAAACTCAGCATTAAAAACTAAGATCATGGCATCTGGTCCCATCATTTCATGGCATATAGATGGGAAAACAATGGAAACAGTGACAGACTTTACTTTCTTGGGCTCCAAAATCACTGTGGAAGGTGACTGCAGCCATGAAATTAGAACACTTGTGCTCCTTGGAAGAGAAGCAATGACAACCTAGACAGCACATTACAAAGCAGAGACATTACTTTGCCAACAAAGGTCCATATAGTCAAAGCTCTTGTTTTTCTAGTAGTCATGTATGGATGTGAGAGTTGGACCATAAAGAAGGCTGAGTGGCAAAGAATTGATGCCTTCGAACTGTGGTGTTGGAGAAGACTCTTAAGAGTCCCTTTGACATCAAGGAGATCAAACTAGTCAATCCTGGTGGAAATCAATCCTGAGTATTCATTGGAAGAATTGTTACTGAAGCTAAAACTCCAATACTTTGGCTACCTGATGTGAAGCGTCAATTCACTGCAAAAGACCTTGATGCTGGGAAAGATTGAAGGCAAAAGGAGAAGAGAGCAGCAGAGGAAGAGATGGTTAGAGAGCATCACCAACTCAATGGACATGAATTTGAGCAAACTCTGGGAGGTAGTGAGGGACAGGGAAGCCTGGCGTGCTACTGTCCGGGGGTCACAAAGAGTTGGACACGACTTGGCGACTGAACAATGACAATAAATATGGCAATGAATCTAGCAGTCTTTGAAGAGTGATTCTCTAGCTTTCTTTTAAGAAATATAATCTATTTTAAAATATATGACTGCTCTGTGAGGGCAATGACCATGCCCATTTATTCACAAGAATGCCCATAATTTAACAAACACATCCTGGCTCATGGTGGTTAGTCATCATTTTTTCTTTTTTTCTAAGAATGTACAGCATTTCCAGAATTGTTTGGCAATTAAATAAATTTAGGAAACACTGAAAATTACAGTCTACTTTATGAGTTTTTTTTTTAATGAATTTATTTATTTTAGTTGGGGGCTAATTATTTCACAATATTGTAGTGGTTTTTGCCATACATTGACATGAATCAGCCATGGGTTTACATGTGTTCCCCATCCTGAACCCCCTCCCTCCTCCCTCCCCATTACTTTATGAGTTTTATAATGTATATTAGTATGTTAAATGGAGAAGGAAATGGCAACCCACTCCAGTATTCTTGCCTAGAAGATCCTGTGGACAGGGGAGCCTGGTGGGCTGCTGTCCATGGGGTCGCACAGAGTCGGACACAACTGAAGCGACTTAGCATGCATGCATGCGTTGAAGAAGGAAATGGCAACCCACTCCAGTATTCTTGCCTGGAGAATCCCAGAGACGGAGGAGCCTGGTGGGCTGCCGTCTATGGGGTCGCACAGAGTCGGACACGACTGAAGCAACTTAGCAGCAGCAACAGTATGTTAAAGGCTCTGAATAGCTGGTTATTTAAAAAAAAAAAAAAACTTGATTGATTTTATTTACCCCAAAAGTATACACATTTTTTTAATCGTAGAATGTTTATTGAGTAACATCAAAGAACAAATTTCCAATAATGGGCTTCAGAAATTATATACTAATATCATAGAACATTTATTTACCTAATTTATTTACTAATAAAGATATTCAGGATAGCTACTCACATAGAAAGTGTTAGGGAAAAAACTATTAATTTAGTTTGTATACTAAGAAAAATATATATATTTCAGGAATGAAGGATAATTAATTTTTACAACATGCAGTACCAGCAAACCTGTATTATAGAAAGTATTCAAGAAGATTCTTCAATAAAAAGAATAGGAGATCAGACAGAAATGTGGATTAATGCAAAGAAATAAAGAAATTATTCATTATTTATTATTACTATTTGTCTAAAAAATTAAAGATAAACATAATAGTTATATTTTTATTTTTGATCACTCTAAAAGATCATCATAAAGCAAAAATAGAAACAGCAATGTATTTGGAGTTTATAGCATATATAAAAGTAAATTGTCAATAATATCACAAAAGATGGGAGGAAGATGGGGAGCTTCCTCTTGCAAAGTTCTTATATCTCACACAAAGCAGTGTAATATTATTTGAAAGTAGATAATCATTAACTTCAGATGTATATTATAAACTCTTAAGAAAAAATACTGAGAAAATAATTTAAGGATATATAAACAATAAGTAAAGAGTGGATGTAAAAATGGAATGTAAAAATCTACTAATCTAAACACAGGACAAAAAAAAGAAAAAAATGTTTCTTAAAAAATGCTGTTGTACACTCGCTCAGTTGTGTCTGACTCTGCAACCCCATGGACTGCAGCACGCCAGGCTTCCCTGTCCTTCACTATCCCCTAGAGTTTGCTCAAACTCATATCCATTGAGGCAGTGATGCCATCCAGCCATCTCATCCTCTGTCATCCCCTTCTCCTGCCCTCAATCTTTCCCAGCATCAAGGTCTTTTCCAGTGAGTCAGGTGTTAGCATCAGGTGGCCAAAGTATTGAAGCTTCAGCTTCTGCATCAGTCCTTACAAAGAATATTCAGGATTGATTTGCTTTAGGATTGACTGGTTTGATCTTGCAGTCCAAAGGACTCTCAAGAGTCTTCTCCAACACCACAGTTCAAAAGCATCAATTCTTCGGCACTCAGCTTTCTTTATAGTCCAACTCTCACATCCATACATGACTACTGGAAAAACCACAGCTTTGACTATACAGACCTTTGTTGGCAAAGTGATGTCTCTGCTTTTAATACACTATCTAGTTTTATCATAGCTTTTCTTCCAAGAAGCAAGTATGTTCTAATTTCATGGTTGCAGTCACCTTCCAAGTGATTTTGGAGCCCAAGAAAATTAAGTCTTTCACTGTTTCCATTGTTTCCCCATCTATATGCCATGAAATGGTGGTACAAGATGCCATGATCTTAGTTTTTTGAATGTTGAGTTTTATGCTAGCTTTCCCACTCTCCTTTTTCACCTTCATCAAGAGGCTCTTTAGTTCCTCTTCACTTTCTGCCTTAAGGGTGGTGTCATCTGTATATCTGAGGTTTTGATATTTCTCCCAGCAATCTTGATTCAAGCTTGTTATTCATCCAGTCCAGTATTTCGCATGATGTATTCTGCATATAAGTTAAATAAACAGAGTGACAGTATACAATCTTGATGCACTCCTTTCCCAACTTCGAACCAGTCTGTTGTTCCATTTTCAGTTCTAACTTGCTTCTTGATCTGCATACAGATTTCTCAGGAGGCAGGCAAGGTGGTCTGGTATTCCCATCTCTTTAAGAATTTTCCACAGTTGTGATCCACACAGTTAAGTGATTTAGCATAGTCAGTGAAGCAGAAGTCGATGTTTTTCTGGAATTCTCTTGTTTTTTCTATGATCCAGCATATGTTGGCAGTTTGATCTCTTTTTCCTCTGCCTATTCTAAACCTGCTTGTACATCTGGAAGTCCCTGGTTCACATACTGTTGAAGCCCAGCTTGGAGGATTTTGATCATCACTTTGCTAACAAGTGAAATGAGTGCAGTTTTGCCATTTTTAGGAAATCGCATGGAACAAATAGAGAACAGTTAGCAACATGGTAGATTTTAAGTTAACCGTATCGGTACTTAACAAGTAAATAGTCTAAACACAGTAGAGGACAAAGAGTGTAGACTAGACAAAACAAGAAACTCATTTTAAATATAAAGACATCTATTTTAAAGATACACCTTTCAAATAGTAGTCAAAATATTTTGATTTTTAAGCCAAGTTCAGCACCCTTTAGTGGTAAAATTATTTAATGTTTTGAGAATGTAGCCTGATTTATGTATATTAAATTAAGAAGTAAAAAATTTTCCTTAAATATATGGCTTTCTTTCCAAAGTTATTGTTTAGAGATGCCCTTCACCTTTGTCTTCCTGATACAAGCTAGCACTTCAAAAGGGAGCCAAAGCTAATAATAACTCAGTAGTTTCCTATTGAAAATTGGTCCACATACAGCCCTGGACTCAATCAGTTGAGTTGTCACTTTTCTTTCATCAAAATAGGAATAGGTGACTATTCTTACATTAATGTTAATGCAAATGCTTATTTACAAGACTCCATAAAACTGAGTGTATTAGATACTTAATGTTAAGTTTCTCTATGTTTCTTCTACTTGTACAGTTTTGCTCCCTGATTATACTGCTGTATGTTCTTATCATCATCTACCTCTCATCTTTCTTGTAAATTGAAACTTGCTAATGGATAATCTGCTTGTTACTCTGCAAGCTTTCTTTTTTTTTTAATCTTGTATATATTTCACATATGCAGGGATCAATAACATAAAGTCAATTTTTAAAACACTTTGATTCTGTCGTATCAAGGTATTTCCTATAAAATAATTCATCTGAGGATCCTTTCTAAAACATGAAAACCAAACTGTCTCTCCTTTTGGGAATCTCCAACCACAAAAAATGCTAATTTATTTTTGGCATTTTGGCAATTATCTTCAGAGCTAAAAACTGTGAATTAGAATGTTTAAAATTTGGATTTGAAGCCTGATAACATCTCAAGATAGGTAATTTAAGCAACAAAGAGATGGTACCTCCAATTTCTGTTTAATAACTTAAATTGTTAACAAATTGAAATCTATGTCTTTAGCAAAGTCCTTGATAATGGAAATCCTGGGTTTAGGGGGAAATATTACAAATCTAGTTAATCTCCTTATTTAATTGCTTTTTCTTAAAGTCATTACTGTTTTTTATAAAGGCACACAAATATAAAGCAAACAGATTTCTGTCCTTTTTCATAATCTTAAAGCATAACAAATAACAATCAAAAAGTGAAAGAAGATGAGATGAGTTAAGGACTGCTTCGATATTATAAAAATTATGTGAAGAGTGGACTTAAAAAAGCTACTCAGAAAACTGATAGCCTGAATTCATTAGTTGAAATCTTTACAAGCGTTTTTAACTGGAGTGGATTCTTTTGCTTATGGAGGGAAGCCTTGTCAGATGAAGAGCAGCTCAATGGAGAGGAAACTGGTAACAAGACATGGGACATTTTATTTTTGAGATTGATTTGTCTCATGAAGGCTAATAGTGACTGGACAGCTGCCATCTTATTATTGTGCAGTTGCTTATGGGAAATAGATCAGCATAGTTTAGTTTCTAATAGAAGTATTTTCCATACATCATAAATTGCTAGCCCAGTTAATGCCCTTGTTACAATAAAGTGTTAGTAAATTGAATGCATCTGAGACTTGTGTAGGAGGATGATCCCTTTAGGGCTGATCCATTTTAAGGTTGCTGTTTTTTGTTATTTTTACAGAGAGAGAATTTCATTCCCATTAAAAAATAAATTCATATCAAGGCTTTTGTGTGCTACTCTTCTTTATCCTGCAGTATCATCAGTCAAATTCCTTTCTGAGGAAAAATTAGCCCTGATTATGTCTTACTAAATGTTTTTCAGGGATGCTGTATAACCTATACTAGAAATTTGTAGGAATGGTATAGATACTTATTTGCAAAAGTTATTAAACACCATGTTGTCTAAAAATTGATGGATAGGTTGAGTGATGAGTCTTTCTAAAAAAACTTCATAGCTTAATTAAACACTTAACGTACATTTGGTCCCTGTCTGTCAGTGCAGATAAACTTGAAAAAGTGTAACCAATGCATAACTGAATGAATCAGTGGTATTTTCAGTGGTATTCATATCTGTCCTATCTATGGTCTTCCATATCTGTCATATATATAGTCTTCTATACTAAAAAGGAATGATCTTAAAGAGACACTCTACCTTAAAAGCATCTATTTTATGTTTGGGGACTAATCTCACACAAAGGGGTAGACCTGTTGTTTCCAAATTACTTTGAGACATTAGATTTCACCCTAGGATCTTTACATTGGGTTCTTTTGGAAGCTTAAATCACCTAGAATTAACTAGAAGTTATTAGTCATAATATTTTATCTTGTAAGTGCAAGTCACTCAGTCATGTCTGACTCTTTGCAGCCCCATGGACTATACAGCCCATGGAATTCTCCAGGCCAGAATACTGGAGTGGGTAGCTGTCCCCTTCTCTAGGGGATCTTCCTGACCCTGGAATCAAACCAAGGTCTCCTGCACTGCATTCTCCTAAAAGTTGCTAATTAGTGTATGTCTTAGGCTATGTGACTTTCCTGGTGGCTCAGATGGTAAGGAGTCTGCCTGCAATGCGGGAGACCCGGGTTTGATCCCTGGGTTGGGATGATTCCCTGGAGAAGGAGATGGCAACCCACTCCAGTATTCTTGTCTGGAAAATCCCGTGGACTGAGGAGCTTGGCAGGCTACAGTCCATGGGGTCGCAAAGAATCAGAAACAACTGAGTGGCTTCACTTTCATCTAAACATCTTATGCAGTTAAAGTTAGCAAAATACCTTACAGTTATGATAAACAGATCCAAGTCAATATCATGACAAGTAGTTGGGCTTCCCTGATAGCTCAGCTGAGCTGGTAAGGAATCTACCTGCAATGCAGGAGACCCTGGTTTGAATCCTGGGTCAGGAAGATCTGCTGGAGAAGGGATAGGCTACCCACTCCAGTATTCTTGGGCTTCCCTGGTGGCTCAGCTGGTAAAGAATCCACTGGCAATGTGGGAGACCTGGGTTCGATCCCTGGGTTGGGAAGATCCCCTGGAGAAGGGAAACGCTACCCATACTGGAGTGGAATTGGAAACTATAGGTCAGATTTTTATCTAGAGCAGAGGTTTTTAAAGTGTAATCATGATACCTCTACTTGACTCATAGTTTGCATCTTGTCTGTCCATATGAAAGGAAAAACAAAAGAAAACTCTATTCACGTGCATCTCACAAAATTGAAGTATAAGGTTAATTATATAAAATATTTGTTTATGATATTATCAATATATATAGGAAACCCTAAAGATTCCACACAAAAACTGTTAGAACTGATAAACTAATTCAGCAAGAGAGGAGGACACAAGATTAACATATAGAAATCAGTTGTATTACTTTACACTGACAGTGAAAAATGAGGATGGGAATGTCAAAAACAATGCCTTTTAAAATCGAACCCCCCAAAATAGAATATTTAGGGATAAACCTGACCAAGGGGTGAAAGACTTATATGCTGAGAACTATAAAACATTAATAAAGAAAACTGAAGGTAATTCAAAGAAAGAAAAAGATATCCTGTGCCCTTGGGTTAGAAGAAATAATACTGTCAAAATGGCCATACTACTCAAAGCAATCTACAGATTTAATGTGAACCCTATCAAATTATCCAGGACATTTTTCACAGAACTAGAACAAATAATCATAAAATTTATATGGAAATGTAAAAGCCCAGAATTGCCAAATCAGTCCTGAAGAAAAAGAACAAATCAGGAGTCATAACCCTCTCAGACCTCAGACAAGACTGCAAATCTACAGTAATCAAAATGGCATGGTAGTGGCATAAAGACAGACATATGGATCGATGAAACAGAATAAAGAGCCAAGAGAGAAACCCACACATCTACAGTCAGTTAATCTTTGACAAAAGAGATAAGACTGTACCGTGGGAAAAAAAAGACAATCTCTTCAGCAAGTGATGTTGGGGAAGTTGAATAGCTGCATGAAGTCAGAACACACCTTCCCAACATACACAAAAATAAAGTCAAAAACAAAACCTTAAACATAAAACATGACTCCTAAACATAAAACTCCTACAAGAGATCATAGGCAAAACATTCTGTGACGTAAACTGTACCGATAGTTTCTTAAGTTACTCTCCCAAGGTAATAGAAATAAAAACAAAAATAAACAAATGGGACCCAATCAAACTTACAAGCTTCTGCAGAGCAAAGGAAACCACTGGCAAAATGGAATGACAATATGTGAAAAAACAGTAAATATTGGCAAATGATATGACCAGTAAGGGTTTAACATATAACATATATAAAGAGCTGATACAACTCAACATCAAAAATAAATAAACAATCCAATGGGGGGAAAAAAGGCAAAAGTCCTGAATAGACAGTTTTTCAAATAATACACACAGATGGCCAAAAGGCACATGAAAAGATGCTCAACATAGTTAATAATCAGAGAAATGGAAGTCAAAACCACAATGAGATATCTCCTCACATCTATCATCAAAGAGGCTACAAATAATAAACATTGGTGAGGATGTGGAGAAAGGGGAACCTTTTAACCCTGTTCCGGTAATGGAAATTAGTGCAGCCACTATGGAAAACAGTATTGAGTTTCCTCAAAAAGCTGCTGCTGCTGCTGCTGCTAAGTCGCTTCAGTCGTGTCCGACTCTGTGCGACCCCACAGACGGCAGCCCACCAGGCTCCCCCGTCCCTGGGATTCTCCAGGCAAGAACACTGGAGTGGGGTGCCATTTCCTTCTCCAGTGCGTGAAAGTGAAAAGTGAAAGTGAAGTCGCTCAGTCGTGTCTGACTCTTCGCGACCCCATGGACTGCAGCCCACCAGGCTCCTCCGTCCATGGGATTTTCCAGGCAAGAGTACTGGAGTGGGATGCCATTGCCTTCTCCATCCTCAAAAAGCTAAAATACAACAATTTGATCCAGCAGTTCCATTCCTGGTTATTTCTTCAGATGAAGAAAATGAAAACACGAATTTGAAAAGATACACATACCCTAATGTTCATAGCAGCATTATTTGTATTTGCCAAGATATGGAAGTGACCTAAGTATGCTTCAACAGATGAATGTACAAAGAAGTGGTGTATACACACACACATGCGTGCGCACACACAAATGGAATACTACTCAGCAATAAAAAATAATTTCCCATTATTTATGACATTTGCAACAATACAGATGGACCTAGAGGCTATTGTGCTACTGAAGTGATTCAGACAAAGGCAAATGCTGCATGTTATCACTTATATAGGATCTATTAAAAAATAAACCAATGAATACAACAAAACAGTAACAGACTCACAGTGCAGACTAGTGGTTACTGGTGGGGAGAGGGAGCGAGGAGCAGGAAAGGGGGCTAAGAGGCGCAGGCTATGTGTATAGAATGATAAGCTACAAAGGTATGTTATATAACGCAGGGAATGTAACCAGTATTTTCTAATAATGCTGAATGTAATAAAGTCTATGAAGTTTTAAATCACTGTGTTGTAAAGCTGAAACTAATGTAATATTGTAAATCAACCAAACCTCCTTAAAAAATTGTGCTGTTTATGTTAGACAGTGTCTATTAGTGTCATTTGGCAAAGATTTTTGCCAAAATTTGTTTTATTGCTGAGCAAAATGTGTATTATTAATTTTTATGACTAGTTTTACCAGCCTATTAGTAACAGTATGACTTGTGCCTGTTTTTGCTGTGAAGTCTTCAGTGTTGAAAATCTTGTTAGTTTTGGTTTAAGTAATATAAATTATCAATTTTATGTTGAAAAATATTATTCAGTTCTGGAAAAACTAAATTGGCTTACATTTTAGCTTTTGAAGAAAACTGTACTTTTTCAGAAAATGAAGCAAAAGTGTGGAGAAATTCGTGTTATTTTTTGACAAAGCTTCATTAGAGAGGATGAGGTAAATGGACTGCCTGTACAATAAAATGCAGCCTTCGGTTATCCATAGTGGCATTTCCTATGTGTGCTTTTCTTTTTCGGTTCCTTACGTGAAACCAATCCTCTCTATATTCATTTTCCTCTGCCCAGAAAGACTCACATTTAGATTCCACTGAAAGGCTGTGTTACTTACCTTTCTTTATTACTTTCTTCTGTGTTGCTGGGATTGTTGTTATTGCCATCTTACTTTTATGCTTCAGTGAGGCACTACTGGATCATTTTTGAGACTTGGGGATAAAGCACCATGGCACTAAATAAAATGCAAAACGTGTGTTGTGCTGTGCTAAGTCATTTCAGTCATGTCTGACTCTGTGATCCTATGGACTGTAGCCCACCAGGCTCCTCTGTCCATGGGATTCTCCAGGCAAGAGTACTAGAGTGGGTTGCCATGCCTTCCTCCAAGGGATCTTCCCAGTGCAGGGATCAAAACGGAATCTCCTGCATTGCAGCCAGGTTCTTTCCCATCTGAGCCAGCAGAGAAGCCCCCAAAATGCAAAATAATAGATATTAAAAAAGAACATGAAAATATTTTCAGAGATATACTTACTAATGCAGTTTTTATAAAATATGCAAAAGCAGCAAATATTAAACAGGTTACGGAATTTCTGTGAGAATAATGCTCAATCTTTAAAGAAATATTTTCTTTTTATTGAAGTATACTTAATTTACAATGTTGTGCTAATTTCTGCTAGCAAAAGTGATTCAGTTTTATTCAGAATAGCAAAGTGATTCAGTTATACATATATACACATTTTTAATGTTATTTTCCATTATTTATCATAGGGTACTGAATATAGTTTCCTGTGCTATGTAGTAGGACCTTGTTGTTTACCTGTTCATACATAATAGCTTACATCTACTAACCCCAACCTCCCTCTCCATTCCTCCCCCAACCCCTCTCCTCCTTGACAACCATAAGCCTGTTCTCTATATCTGTGAGTCTGTTTCTCTCTCATAGATAGATTTATCTGTGTCATATTTTAGATTCCACATTTAAGTGATATCATATGGTATTTGTCTTTCTCTTTCTTACTTGCATCACTTAGTATGATAATCTCTAGTTGCACCCATGTTTCTGTTCTTTATTATAACTGAGTAGTATTTCATTGTATATGTTTAACACATCTTCTTTATCCATTCATCTGTCTCCGAACATTTAGGTAGCTTCCGTGTTTTGGCTATCGTGGATAGTGCTACTATGAACATAGGACTCCATATATATTCTTTCTTTTTCTCTGAGCTGAGTCTCCATTGCATTGGGCAGGCTTTCTATAGTTGGGGCAAGTGGGAGCCCTTTGGCTTGCGGGCTTCTCATTGCAGCGGCTTCTCTTGTTGTGGAGCAGGAGCTCTAGGCATACAGGTTGCAGTAGTAGCAACACACAGGCTTATTATTTGCCACTCATGGGTCCTAGAGCTTGCAGACTTCAGTAGTTGTGGCACGTGGGCTCTAGAGTGTTGGCTCAGTAGTTGTGGCACACCTGCTTAGTTGCTTCACAGCATGTGGAATCTTCCCAGACCAGGGATCCAACCCTTGTTCCCTGCGTTGGCAGATGGATTTGTATCCACTGCGCCACCAGGAAAATCCCATGTATCTTTTTGAATTAGAGTTTTTGTCTGGATGTATGCCCAGGAATGGGATTGCTGGATCATAAAATAATAATTTTAGTTTTCAGAGGAACCTCCATACTGTCTTCCATAATGGCTGCAGCATCTTATATTCCTACCAGTGGTATAGGAGGGTTCCCTTTTCTCTGCACCCTCTCCAGCATTTGTTATTTGTAGACTTTTTAATGATGACCATTCTGACAGGTGAGAAGTGATATCTTATTATTTTAATTTGCATTTCTCTAATAATTAGTAATGTTGGGCATCTTTTCATGTGTCTATTGGCTCTCTGTATGTCTTCTTTGAAGAAATGTCTATTTAAGTTTTCTTCCCATTTTTCAATTGGGTTGTTCACTTTTTCATTGTTGAGTTGTATGAGCTGTTTTTATTTTGGAAATTAAGCTCTTGTTTGTTGTATCATTTGCAAATATTTTCTCCCATTCTGTAGGCTGCCAGATCCCCTAGCTCACAATGCTAATGGAAAAGAGAGCTTTATTTTATTTTAATTATTTATTTGAAAACCATGATATGAATTAGAAAGTGTCATATGTACCCATGACATGTAGAACAAGAAAGGATGTCAGTACATAAATAAAAGGAAGTTCACCCCAAGTGCCAATCCTCCTCAGGCTGCTTTCTCAGTAAAGAAGAGCAGGAAGATAAAAATATGTCTCTAGATATTAATTCATAATTTAGGGAAGTTGTGAAAATTGTGAATGGGATCAAAGTATGCTGATCCTATTTTCAGCATGCTGAGCAAAGAGATGCATAGCAATTCAAGGTTCTGATTTTTCACATATAAGTATACTGGCTTTTGAGAGGACATGAGAAATAAGATAATAACCTTTCCTGATCACTTGACAAAACAAGTATTAGGTTGGTGCAAACATAATTGTGGTTTTTGTGAATTTTAAATCATTATAACTAAGCTCAAACACATCTTCATTAATCAAAATAGGAGCCATTACAACCAACACATTTTTGCTAATGTGAAATAAGTTTTTATTCCTGTAGTGCAAAAATCCATGTTTCGGGATTCAACAAACTCTTAGATATTATTTGCTGAATCCTGCTAGTTGTGGAAGCATTTTCCCTGCAATAAGTTGTCAAGATGCTTGAAGAAGTGGTAGTCAGTTGGCAAGGGGTCAAGTGAATATGGCATATGAGGCAAAACTTTGTAGCCAAATTTATTCAACTTTTGAAGCATCGATTGTGTGACCTATGGTTGGGTGTTGTCATGAAGAAGAGAATTGCACCCTTTCTGTTGACCAACGTTGGCTGTAGGCATTGTAGTTTTCAGTGTATCTCATCCATTTGCTGAACATATTTCTCAGATGTAATGGTCTCACCGGGATTCAGAAAGCTGTAGTTGATCAGATGAATAGCAGACCACCAAACAGTGACCATGACCTTTTTTGAGTGCAAGTTTGGCTTAGGGAAGAACTTTGGATCTTCTTAGTCCAGCCACTGAGCTGGTTATTACTGGTTGTTGTATAAAATCCACTTTTCATTGCACGTCACAATCTAATTGCAAGATGTTTCTTTTTTGTTGCATAGAATAAAAGAAGACACCACTTAAAAATGACTGTTTTGTTTTTTTTTTAATTTACAGTCAGTCAATGAGGTGCACACTTATCGAACTTTTTCACCTTCATAGAAGGGTCAGTGTTGAGTTCTTCAGAAACTTCTCATGTACTTGTAAAAGGATCATCTTCAAGGGTGGCTTTAAATTCATAGTTGTCAACTTCGATGGCCATCCACTGAGCTCCTTATCTTCAGGGCTCTCATTTCCTTTGCAAAACTTTTGGAACCACCCCTGCACTATATGTTCATTAGCAGTTCCTAATGTTGCAAGTTGTCTCTCCTGCTTTACTACCCATTTTAAACTTGAATAAGAAAATTGCTCAAATTTGCTTTTGGTCTAATATCATTTCCATAACCTAAAATAAATATAAAATAAACATCAAGTAATGAGATGGTTGGATGGCATCACCAACTCGATGGACATGGGTTTGGGTAAACTCCGGGAGTTGGTTATGGACAGGGAGGCCTGGCATGCTGCGTTTCATGGGGTTGCAAAGAGTCAGACACGACTGAGCGACTGAAATGAACTGAACTGAATAAGTCATTAGCAAAAAAGCATAAAGCAAGAAACTCACATTAAATTAATTAATTAATATAACCATGGAGAAGGAAATGGGAACCCACTCCAGTATTTTTGCCTGGAGAATCAATCCCATGGACAGAGGAGCCCGGCAGGCTACAGTCCATAGGGTCGCAAGAGTTGGACACAATTTAGCAACTAAACAACCATAACCTAATCAAGTTTACTTAAGAATGTATTCCAATATCAGGGTTATGGGCTTCCCTGATAGTTCAGATGATAAAGAATCTGCCTGAAATATGGGAGACCTGGGTTCAACCCCTGGCTTGGGAAGGTCCCCTGGAGAAGAGAATGCCAACCCATGCCAATATTCTTACCTGGAGAATTCCATGGACAGAGGAACCTGGTAGGCTACAGTCCATGAGGCCACGAAGATTTGGACACAGCTAAGCAGCTAACACTTTCAACTTTCCAACATTAAAACGACAAATTTCAACAATACAAAACCAAAATTACTTTTTCTCTAATCTAATGAAGCTCATTTCTGTGATTTTAATGGTTTTGTTAAAGTGGTGGTTGTTCAGTTGCTCAGTCATGTCCAACTCTATGTGACTCAGTGGACTACAGCATGCCAGGCTTCCCTGTCCTTCACTATCTCCCAGAGTTTGCTCAAACTTCCATCCATTGAGTCAGTGATACCATACAGCCATCTCATCCTCTGTCACCCCCTTCTCCTCCTGCCCTCAATCTTTTCTAGCATCAAGGTCTTTTCCAAGAGTTGGCTCCTTGCATCAAGTAGCCAAAGTGTTGGAGCTTCAGCTTCAGCATCAGTCCTTCCAACGAATATTCAGGACTGATTTCCTTTAGGATTGACTGGTTTTAGTGTCCAAGGGACTAGTGTCAAGAGTCTTCTCCAACACCACAGTTCAACAGCATCAATTCTTTGGCACTCATCCTTTATGGTTCAGCTCTCACATTCGTACGTAGCTTTGACTAGACAGACGTTTGTTGACAAAGTGATATCTCTGCTTTTTAATACACTGTCTAGATTTGTCATAACTTTTCGAAAGAGCAAGCATCTTTTAATCTCATGGCTGCAGTTACTGTCCACAGTGATTTTGGAATCCAAGAAAATAAAGTCTGTAATTGTTTCCATTTTTTTCCCCATCTATTTTCCATGAAGTGATGGGACCAGATGCCATGATCTTAGTTTATTGAACGTTGAGTTTTAAGCCAGCTTATTACTCTCCATTTTCACCTTCCTCAAGAGGCTCTTTAGTTCCTCTTCACTTTCTGCCATTAGGGTGGTATCATCTGCATATCTGAGGTTTTTTATATTTCTATCAGCCATCTTGATTCCAGCTTGTGATTCATCCAGCCCTGCATTTCACATGATATACTCTGCATATAAGTTAAATAAGCAGGGTGGCAGTATACAGCCTTGATGTACTGCTTTCCCAATTTGGAACCAGTCTGTTGTTCCATGTCTGGTTCTAACTATTGCTTCTCGGCCTGTGTACAGGTTTCTAAGGAGGCAGGTAAGGTGGTCTGGTATTCCCATCTCTTTAAGAGTTTTCCAGTTTGTTGTGATCCACGCAGTCAAAGGCCTTGGCATAGTCAATGAAGCAGAAGTAGATGTTTTTCTGGAATTCTCTTGCTTTTTCTATGATCCAACAGATGTTGGCAATTTGATCTCTGGTTTCTCTGCCTTTTCTAAATCCAGCCTGAACATTTGGTAGTTCTCAGTTCACATACTGTTGAAGCCTAGCTTGCAGGATTTTAAGCATTGCCTTGCTAGCCTGTGAAATGAGCACAATTGTGTGATAGTTTGAACATTCTTTGGCATTGCCCTTCTTTGGGATTGGAATGAAAACTGACCTTTTCCAGTCCTGTGGCCACTGCTGAGTTTTCCACGTTTGCTGGCATATTGAGTGCAGCACTTTAACAGCATCATCTTTTAGCATTTGAAATAGCTCAGTTAGAATTCCATCACTTCCACTAGCTGTGTTCATAGTAATGCTTCCTAAGGCCCACTTGAATTTGCATTCCAGGATGTCTGGTTTTAGATGAGTAATCACACCATCATGGTTATCTGGGTCATTAAGACCTTTTTTTGTACAGTTCTGTGTATTCTTGCCATCTCTACTTAATCTCTTCTGCTTCTGTCCTTACTGTTTCTGTCCTTTATGATGTGCTGCTTTGCACGAAATGTTCCCTTAGTATCTCTAATTTTCTTGAAGAGATGTCTAGTGATTCAAGTGGTATAACTCGGCAACTTGTTTTCAATTTTTTTCAACAACACTATTATTATAATTAATTTGAGAAAGGATCAAGGTAAAATATTAACAATTGGTTAATCTAGGTGAAGTAAAATGGTTATTGTGCTGTACTTGTGATTTTCACATATCTTTTAAGTTTTTAATTTAAAAAGTTAAAAAATAACTCATGAGACCAAAACAAGTAGTGTCTGTTAAACATACCTAATTAAGGTTCTACGCTGCTTTATTGTTTGACTTAATCGTGTTTCCATTGAGGGAACTTCGTATATTAGAACTTGCTAATTTGTTGCACTTTGTGATTGGGATGTACTGTAGGATGGGGCGGGAACCACTTACTGTGTAACCTGATTACTTTTTAAGAATGGATCCTAGTTTTAATAGAAAATTATAATTGTACTTTTGCTAGTACAAAAACTATAGATTATTTTTGCCCTTTTTTTCAGAAAACATAAAATTTCAAGTACAGTGTACATAATTAGGTCAAATAAAGTATAGGCAGTTTTTATGAGGCTTGAGGCTTACCTAATTTGTGGAGAGGGGAGGGGCACTTTAAAAAAAGGTATGCAAGTTTATATGTGAATGTAAATATTTAGCATGAAAAATTAAACATTGCATTACAAATTACATTACAAATTTTATTATGCCAAGGGATAACACAAATATTTCTAAATCTAAAAATATTATTATATTTTGATCAAATGTTGGTCTTAGTTTGGCTGATCTTTATTGAAATAACACAGACTGGGTAGTTTATAAAAAGCAGAAATTATTTGTCACAGTTTTAGAGAAGTGGGAAGACCGTGGGAAGTCCATAATCAGGTGGGAAGTCCATGATCAAGATGTTAGAATGGTGGACTCCTGGTGAGAACCCTCTTACTGGTGCATAGCCAGCAGTTTCTGGTTGTATCCTTACATACTAGAAGGGGCTGGAGAACGTTGTAGGGTTTCTTTTTTTTTAAGGAATTTTAATCCATGCATAGAGGCTCCACCCTCATGACATAATCACCACCCACCTCTTAATACCATGACAGTGAACATTAGGATTTAAATATATGAATTTTGAGGAGATGCAAATATTCATACTGTACCCAGTGTCTCATACATTTCTAACTTACATAGATACATACAGAAGTAATTGTCAACCTCATAAATATATAAACAATGATACACACCAAAAGTGTCCCCAGCTCAACTTGCTTTTAGCAAGTTCCCCAAAAAGCTCACAACCATTTGAAAAATACATGATAAAGCAGGAAGTGTGAAGGAGGGAAGTACAAGTGGAAAGAGCCATATTTACCAATTACAATTCAAATAATTTGTACATATTTATGCAAATGGATTGTTGGGAGCAATTGAATGCCAATAGTTACATCAATGATAATTCATCCTGTAAGAGAATTTTATAGTGAAAGTAGAATGGAAATAGGAGTTCATAGAAAATTAGAAACAATGTAAAATTTCTGGCTACTAAAGAAAATCTGTTCATGTATTTTAAATGGACAATGATGCTATCAAATCTGTGTGGTATTTAAATGATCCGTAAATGTGCTTTTAAATATGGTGTTAAAGCTTTAATTTTAAAATACCATAGATAAATAGGCTAAAAATTATATCCTTTAAAAATTTTTTAAGCTTGTCATGGAAATTCTTAGATAATAGTTTTTAAATGTTTAAAGGGCATATGGTTTTTCCAAATTATTTTAAGATGTACATGAATAAAAATGTCTGAGGACCAGTACCCTAGTTTCTCTAAGCTTTTTGCCTGTACAAAACAATTCACTGGTAATCTGTCAACCTGGATAAAACTAGTTCCCCCCCAAAAATTTCATGGAGCCACAAGTCAACATTTTATGCAATTCATTAGTGGGATTAAAATTTTAGTGGAATAAAATTGTCCTGTCCTTAAGAAAAACTTTTGAATGGCTTTTATTATGCCAGTCAAGATCTGATGGAATATATACCTCCCAAAGTACAAGGTAGAGAATTTTGTTCATCTTAATACAGAGGTATGACCCCATAGCACATCACAATTTTATTTTCCATTGGCTCTTCCCAAAGTGCAGAGTCAAATTTAGCACTGAATTTATATAGTTTTCATGATACTGTGTTTCCTAGCACCTAATTGTCTTGTTGGCCACCTCAGTTGTTACTTACATTGCACCTGCTTTATTTATCTTAATGATTTTATGGTTTTATTGTACCTATGAGTGAATGGATTGTTTTCTTTCTTTGACCTTTAACTCACCCACTTGTTAAACACAAAGTAGCTTGGGTAAATTCAATTTGAACTAAGCAAATCATCAGAGAATCAAAATATTCAGTTTAGATGGTGGTATTATTGACAGCTAGAAATAGTTATAAGAGTACCAAATTAGCATTGTATTTATTAAATAGAAACTTAAATGACTAAAATCATTGCATTTTTCTTTTCCAACTGATAATTCAATTAATTATTCTTGTTTTGTGGCCCAAAATTAAGGGATTAGGATTAAGGCAAATGGGAAAATTGCCAATGTTATCAAAAGGCAAACAGTAGCCACTAGACATATATTATGATTTTTAAATTAATAACAATAAGCCAAAATTATAGTTAGCACAGCCCAGTCTTAGTAAATGCAAGACAAAAATTACCCAGGAAGTAGCTATATCATAAAATAGCAGATGGTATTAAGTTCTAAAATATTTTGCAGAGCTACTTAAAATAATTAAATATAATCAGTGTTATATTTACAAAACATTATAGAGGCTCCTTCAGTTTAGGAGGTGAATACAGTTTGTGATAAGCCCTTCTAAGGTAATACTGCATATAATGAATTGATTCCTTTATTTAAATTATTTGTTTAAATATGTATTTGTGAGAGAAAAAGAATTCACACAGAAAACTCTATTGAAAAATTTAATAAAGGAAGAAATTAAGTTGAGGGCATACCAGTGATGATTTCACATAGAAATTATCATCCCCAGCTATAGTTTACTTGAGAATTTCAATCAGGTCTTACTGATCCTTTACAATGACAACAATATAAATAACAATCAAACACCAGTTCAGCTACTCGTCTGTACCCTCACTGTGGCAGCGTGTAAGTAAAAAATATTAAATTTTCTTCTAGAAGATCCACTTTTATCTATGTCTTAAGTAACCCTCAGTCTAGTATATAAGCTGCTTTGGGCTGATCAAGGCATTTCCTGACCTGCTGTAGGGAGTGTTTCTCCTCAGGAATCACACAGTACTTACAGAGAAGTTCCTATTCAAGAGTATAAATATTCCATTTGATCTTTTGTTTTTAATGAAGTATTCACCGTGAAAATTTTTATGCCCTTCTTATTCCCTTGCAAAAATAATTTAAAATGTTAATTGAAAGGAGAGTTCCTCGTAACTTATTTTAGCTCCCTGTGCTGTGCAGAGTTGTGCTGTGCTTAGTCGCTGAGTCATGTCCGACTCTTTGTGACCCCATGGACTGTAGTTTGCTAGGCTCCTCTGTCCATGGGGATTCTCCAGGCAAGAATACAGGAGTGTGTTGCCATGCCCTCCTCCAAGGATCCTCCAAGGGATCTTCCCAACCCAGGGATCAAAACCAGGTATCCCGCATTGCAGGCAGATTCTTTACCATCTGAGCCACCAGGAAGCCCATATACTCAGCCATAATAAAAGAAAAACTTTGCCATTTGTGACAACGTGAATCGATCTGGAGGGTATTATGCTAAGTGAAATAAGTCAGACATAGGAAGACAAATAGTGTATGCTATCACCTACATGTAGAATCTTATCAAAAATAAATAAAGTAGTGACTATAACAAAAGAAGCAGACTCACAGATATAGGAATCAAATTGGTGGTTACCAGTCCAGGGAGGGGTAAGATAGGGATAGGGGATTAAAAGTACAAAATTATTATATATGAAATAAATAAGCTACAAAGATACACTCTACAGCACAGGGAAAATAGCTAATATTTGCTAATAACTACATGGAATATAAGCTTTAAAAATTCTTGAATCACTGTATTATACCCCTATACTTATATAGTATTATATATCAGCTCTATTTCAATAATTATAAAAAAAATTCTGGAATGCTGAACGCATGGAAGGTACTGGACAGGTGGTTTGCTTGGATAGGCCATAGGAGTTCCATGTCTTGCTAAAAAGAGAATCAGAGCCAGACAGTAAGTTAAAGCAGTAAAATAGATTTTATTCAAAAAACTATTGCATATATATGTCTTTGTCAATCCCAGTCTCCCAATTTATCACACTATATATATAAAATAGATAACTAATAAGAACGTACAGGGCTTCCCTGGTGGCTCAGATGGTAAAGAATCTGCCTGCAGTGCAGGAGACCCAGGTTCAATCCCTGGTTTGGGAAGATATCCTGGAGAAGGAAATGACAACCTACTCCACTATTCTTGCCTAGAGAATTCCATGGACAGAGGAGCCTGGCAGGCTACAGTCCATAGGGTCTCAAAGAGTCAGACAGCATTGAGTGACTGACACTACTACTACTACTAAGAACCTACAGTATAGCACAGGGAACTCTACCCAATACTCTTCCTATAAGGGAAAAGAATCTAAAAAAGAGTGTATGTATGTATAGCTGATTCACTTTGCTGTTTAGTAGAAACTAACACAATATTGTAAGTCAACCATACTCCAATAAAAATTAATTTTAAATAAATAATAATACATTTAAGAAAATATTGCAGTAGGGAAAGAGAGATTACAGTATAGAGCTAGAATCAATTCCAAATACAACCAGAACAAGTATAGATTTATAACCAAGCAGTGAGTTTGGGTGGGACATTGGTAGATGGAAAATTACTACAAGGAGACGAGTCTGGGGAAGTCTGGCTGAAATGACTTAACAGGATTCTTGCTGAGGGCAGCCAGGCTGATCAGATACCATGTGGGGGAGGTGGCAGAAATGAGAAGTTTGATGGGATATTAAAGGTGGGAATTCTTGCTAAACTGATTTAGCAGGATTCTTACTGAATCTGGATTCTGCTAGGAAATACAGGGATGGGCCTTGATGGAGAGAGAGTTTAGGGGAAGCCTGATTGAAATTTGGCCTGGTAAAGCACCTTTTAAACCCTCCCCCTATATTTTGCTCTGTGCATCTCTTGCATCAGGATGTTCGTCTGTAACCTTTGAAGTATCTTTTGTTAAAATAGGCAATGGTAAGTAAACTGTTTCTCTGAGTTCTGTGGGCCATTCTAGGAAATAATTGAACCTGAAGAGTAGGTCATGGAAACCTCTGAGTTATATAGCCAGTCAGAAGGTCAGATGCCCAGATGACAACCTGGCTTTGTGTTTGACATCTAAAGTGAGATTAGAAACAGTATTGTGGGACCAAAGCCGTAATCGGTGGGATTTTATGATAACTCCAGGTAGACAGTGTCAGTTTAATTGTGAGATGGTGTCTGGAAAGCCAGAGAATTGCTTAGTATGGGAGAAAAATCCACACACATTTGGTGAATGGAAGAGTCAAAAGTAAACTATTCCATGACTAGAACATTGAATTGAGAGTAGAGGAGAAATACAGGAATTTTTTTTTTTTCCTATAGAGTTGTTAACTTCAGGAATAATGTAATTGGGAGTTTTTAGTAATGATAGGAACCCAAATTAAACTAGCTAACTTAAAATAGAAATTTGTCAGCTCAAATAATTGAGAAAGACTAGGATGTATCTGTTATTGGACATGACTTAATCCTTAAACATGTTATCAGGTTCTCTTCTCTTGGTTCTACTTCTCTTTGTATGTATCTCTTTGTATGTTCTCCGTGTTGCAGAGATAATGTTAATGGTGGTGCAAGATTTATACTTTTTTGCACTGTGCATCCATATGCAAGATAAACTTTCCCCACAGATTTTTGCCTGAGGTGGTTTTAACAGCAACCCCAAAGCATAACCAAGGGAATTGCCCAAGTCTCTCACACATACCAAGGGAATTGCCCAATTCTCACACAAATACCCGGAGAAGGCAAAGGCACCCCACTCCAGTACTCTTGCCTGGAAAATCCCATGGACAGAGGAGCCCGGTAGACTGCAGTCCATGGGGTCACTGAGAGTCGGACACGACTGAGCGACTTCACTTTCACTCTTCTCTTTCATGCATTGGAGAAGGAAATGGCAACCCACTCCAGTGTTCTTGCCTGGAGAATCCCAGGGACGGGGGAGCCTGGTGGGCTCCCGTCTATGGGGTCGCACAGAGTCGGACACGACTGAAGCGACTTAGCAGCAGCAGCAGCACACACATACATAAACCTCTGCTGGCAGACTAAAATAAAACCAACTATTGAACGAGGGCAAAAAGAAGGACAACTTGCCAGTCACTCAGAATGTTAGTACGATAGGGAACAGAAAGCAAATTATAATCATCATCAAACTCACTGAAATGGCTGTGAATTTAGGAGTGTACATAGTAGACCTGTAACGTGAAGAAGGCTTAATTGGGTAGGGGTGGGACGCTAAACTTATTACATGGTCTGTTCTATTAGAAGAGAATAAGTCAAACAAAACCAACTTGACCAAGCACATAAGTAGTTAGACTGCAGGAAAATCCTGTGGTCTGGACTCAAGAGTCAGCAGGTCCTCCAAGGGCCTGAAGCTTTCCTAGAAATTAAAAAGTGTTATCCCCACCCCCAAATCATCGCTACCCTCAACCGCCCCCACAGATTTTCAAATGTTTACATCTTTATGTAGAGAAGTCCAAAGGATTTTTGAGATGTCTGGAGCTTCATGGGATCTCTAGGGAGCTCCAGTAGAGTTGATGGCATTTGGAAGACCCATAAAATTCGCTGGATTCTGACCAACTTAGAAATGTAGACTCTCTATCCTCGATACATATTAATTATATACTGGAACAATGTTTCTCAAAGCATGGACTCAACCAGCAGCATCAGCAACCTTTAGGAACTTAATAGAACTGGAGATTCTTAGATCCCACCCCATGATGACTGAAGCAGAAACTCTGGGGAGAGTCCCAGCATCTGTGTTTTAACAAACTCTCCAAGTAATTCTCACACAACTGAAGTTTGAGAACTGCTAATCCAGAGATGACTAGAAGTTCACTAGCCAGACTCTTGAAATATCCTGTATGATGGTTCATTTTATTGATCTGTCAGAAGATAATGGAATTGTTTCTCAGAGTAATTCCCAAAAGAACTTTGGATAACTCCCAACCAAGTTCATGAAGAATTACCATGGCTTTGGTGTAGATTACACTGTTAACTGGTCATTTATTCTGTAAATAAATAGATTGTATAATTATATGGAAACAAAGTGTTTTGGTGGATATTTTCTTTTTCATCTATTCTGTATAAATAGTCTGTTGTTATTATCCAAATTAATAGTTGTAATACACTGTGATTTATATAATGCAATGTAAAATTGCCATAATTACATTTTGTGAAAAACACAGCTTGTATGGTAATGCTAAAATGATCAATATAATATGACATCCTGCATAACACAAATATAGGGATACACCCAAAAGTTAGATCTTAGAAAGTATGAATCACAGTTTTAGATAATGAAATGTACACTGAACAGTACAATTGTGATTATATAGTATCAGAAATAAATAACTTGAAAGTCAATTATACCCTTGCTCTAATATAGAAGTGAAGATAAAAACACAGAAATGTTTTAAGATGCAGGTGAGTAAATACTGAGAAGCTCCTGTCAGTGGTCTCTTTAACAGTTAACATTTATAGAGCACTTATAGGTGCCAGACATTATGTTAGGAGCTTGGACAAACACTATTGGTTGGAGCCTAAAAATTTTCTTATGGCATAGATTGCTTTTACTAACTCATTCCACTTTAGAGAAGAGGAAACAAGGCTTGAAAAAGTTAAATACAGTTTACCTAAGGTTAGACAACTGGTAAATGGGAACTCATGGCTCAAATCCAGTGCTTCAGTACTGTAAAGCTGGTGGTCCTAAGTACCAAAATATGGTAGTAAAACAGTTCATAAGAGAAGACAAGAGTAATCTTCATGACCTTGGATTAGATAATGATTTTTTAAATATGACATGAAAATCACAAGCCACCAAAAAAAATGGATAATTGGACTTTTTAGAAATTGAAAAATTTTGTGCTTCAAAGAACATCATCAAGAAAGTGAAAAAACAATGAAATGAATGAGAGAAAATATTTTAAAATCATTTATCTGATAAAAGGGACATTCATCTTCCAAAGAAGATGTACATATGGCCAACAAACACATGAAAGATTTTCAATATCATTAATCATCTTAGAAATCAAAATCACAATGAGGTACCTCTTCATATATACTTTTGTTGTTATTTAGTGGCTAAGTCATGTCTGACTCTTTTGCGACCCCATGGCCTGTAGCCCACCAGGCTCCTCTGTCCATGGGATTTTCCAGTCAAGAATACTGGAGTGGGTTCCATTTCATCCTTGAGGGGATCTTTCCGACCCAGCGATCAAACTTGCGTCTCCTGCATTGGCAGGCAGATTCTTTACAACTGAACCACTTCATCTGCCAGGCTCCTCTGTCCATGGGAGTCTCCAGGCAAGAATACTGGGGTGGGTTGCCATGCCCTCCTCCAGGGGATCTTCCTGATGCAGAGGTTGAACCCTTGTCTCTCCCATTAGCAGGTGGCTTCTTTAGAACTAGTGCCACCTGGGAAGCCCACTCATATATACTAAGATGTCTAAAATCAAAAAGACAGAAAACAGGAGTTGGCAAGGATATAGAGAACTGGAACCCTCATATCCTATCCTCATATCCTATACTGGTTGGTGAGAATTTAAGATGGGGCAATCACTTTGACAAATAGTCTGGCAGTTCCTCAAATGATTAAACATAGAGTTAACAAATAACCTCGAAATTCCACTTAGGTATGTGCCCAAGAGAAATAAAACATATGTCCATACAAAAACTTATACACAAATGTTCATGGCAGCATTATTGACAATAGCCAAAAGATAGAAACACCCAAATGTCTATCAGGGGATAAATGGATTTAAAACTGTAGTATGTTCACACAGTGGAGCATTTTTCAGATATATATCTTCATAAAAAGGAATCAAGTTCTGATTCCTACTATGAAGTGGATGAATTTTGGAAACATTACACTAAGTGAAAGAAGCCTGTCACAAAACCCACATATTATCCAGTTCCATTTATGTGTAATGTTCAGAACAGGCAAGTTTATAGAGAGAGAAAATAGATCATTGGCTTTTTAGGACTGGAGTGCTGGTGGATAGGGTTTGTGTGGTGATGGTTCAAGGGTACAGTATTTCTTCTGGGAGTGAGAAAATGTTCTAAAATGGATTCTGGTGAAAGTTGTACAACTTTGTGAATACATGTTTTTAATATTGAATTATACACTTCAAATGGGTGAATTGAATGGTTATATCTCAATAAAGCTGTTGCTGAAAAAAAAAAGAGTGAGAGTAGAGAATGATTAGAGTCCTTGGGAAGGTGATGGTTTAGGATAGCTGTTGGAGTAAATATGGTAGGAACTGGCCGAAGATAACAAACCATTTCTGTCAAGTGGTGAGAAACTGATTAAAATTGGATTGTGAGCATATACAGAAGTATCAAGCCTACAGGAGAAGAAATCTTCAGCTCAAAGTCTGGAGTGAACAGGCTGGAGAACTTGCACACAGGGACTGAAGGTCACCATAGGTTCTTCCTGGGGTTCTGTGTTCTCTGACCATTCCTGCACGGTCTTCTTTCTTTCACCATCCTTATTCCATTGTCCACCCATCAAATGTCTGTGTCTTCAGGTGCTCCACGTGCCAGCCCTCTACTCTTCTTGTGCTACATGCTGTCTCCTGGTGAGTGCACACTCTCATGTTTCACCTGCCATGTATGTATATTCTGCTGAAACCAAAATACATGTCCACAGCTCAGTCCTTGGCTGAGCACCAACCCATTCTTCAGCTGCCCACTGGACATCTCTACATAATTGTCCCACACATGTCCCAAACTCAGCTGTCCAACATCGCTCCTTCTCCATCCAGCTTATCATCCTCTACTCCCTATCATGGAAAATGAAAACCAAAATCCTTTGATAGTTTAGTTTTGCATACAGTAGAACAGTGGTTTCCTGGAGCCCGATGAAATGAGAAGGTTTATAAATGCAAAAAGAACTGGAAAGTGGAAGAGACTCTTACAAATTAGCCCCCTGACCAAGTCACACCTTTGGTTGACAACTTTCAATTATCTTTAGAGTGCAAAGATGAAAACCCAGATTCTACATGCCATTACTCATGATTCAGCTTTCTCTGTAAATTTAATTAAAAAGAGTATATACTGAGAAATTGTGATATAAACATAGACCTTGACCTCAAGTGGTTATGATCTAGCAAAGGGGGCTCCTGACTGAACAAGAAACTTCCAAACACGTGGTAAATGTAAATGAAGATTAAGCACAAGATACTCTGCTGGCACGTAGGGCACCTTATTCAGTAATTTAGGGATAGGAGGGTGGAATGTGTTAGAAATGGCTTTCCTGAGGCCAGAACATTTCTGAAACGAATAGGATGAGTAGAAGTATAGTGGAGAAAAGAGTATCCCAGGTATGAGTTTGGCCTACCTGTGCCTCTATAAGGTTTGCTACAGAGAGATAAGGATTGGAAAGGGAATCTGGTGAATTCAGAAAGAGACTTGAGTAAGGTGGAGCCACATTAAGTGATGCGTGAAGAAGTGGACATGAAAAGGGGTAGAACACTTTCCCCATAAACTTGCTGTCAAGAGGGAGAGAAAGATAAGGCAAGATGCTGAAAGGGGGTGTATACTGGGGGAAGTGTATAGGGTTGTTACATGTGTGTGTTTCCAAAATAAGAGAGATGTGAGCAAATTTAAGCAGTGAAGGGAAGAAGCCAGAGCCAGGATTGATTGGAAAGATGAGCTATGGAATTAGATATCTAATGTGGGAAAGACTGAGAAGGTGAACAAGGTGAAGGTTTTAGCCTCATTCTGTGGGATTAGAAGGAAGAAGCAAAGATGGGTGTGAAGGAGAGGTTGGCAGGAATTTGATGGGTTTCATTTTCAAAGTCAATGACAGGGCAAATAGGAGGATAGATGGTTTTCAGAGTATAAACAATGTTAGAAATAGCTGTAATGACTGTAGAAGGACTGAACGGCAAGCAGACTGGTATTTTCCATGAATTTGAGACCAGCTCAGCCTGGTATAAATATCAAAATTGTAAAGATAGGAAACTGAGATTTTAGCACGGAATGTGCTATTTTGTGATTTCAGAAGCAAATCAATCCCAGGTAATGATAAGATTGAGACCTAGCCATGGGACTGAGTGACTAATTAGGAAAATGAAGTTATTTTTACCTTTGAATCAAGGGAGTCAGTGAACTGAGAAGCCAGTGAGTGAATGGAGCATCCACGTGTGCACTAAATTCCCCTAGTTGATGGCAAGCCTTATGGAGAAGATCATTCAAAAGAACAGAAGATGGCTCTGGAACCTATCTCCCTGATTCTGTTGTCTATTCTTCACATAATGGCTGGGTTAATTTTTTTTTATGTATTTCTTATTTTTGTTATTCTGTTCAAAACCCTCCCATGTCTTCCCACCTCCCTCTGATTCATTCCGGTATTTGTACCCTGGTCTTCACTATCTGGCCTGCCTACCTTTCCTCTTTGAGTCCCTTTCTTACCACTGAACTATTTGTTCCCAGCCACACCAGCTTCTTGACTGTCCCCAACATGACCTAACTTGTCCCCACCTCTGGGCCTTTGCACTTGCCATTTGCTATGCCTGGAAAGCTCTTCCCCCAGTGGCCTCCCTCATTTTCTTCCAATCTCTGCTTAACTGTCACCTTCCTCTTTGTCTTCTGTGCCTTTTTCTATAGGAAGTGCCTGTTCTCCACCTCTGCTTCATTTCTTAAATGGCATTCATCACCATCTAACTATACATATGTTTACTTTTTTTCCCCTTAGAAATTCCCTCCCAAGAATAGAAGCTACCTGAAGGTAGAATTTTTGGCCATTGCTCACTGCTATATTCTATAGGAGGCATAGGTTAAAAAAAAAGTTTGGTTTGTTTGTTTGTTTTTTTTTTGCATGAACACAGTAGCAGTAGCATAGCAGTGGGTTTTGAGAAAGACCTTGACCGTAACTATGTGGAGTTTGTGAGCAACTGCAGGGAAAGGGAGAGAGAGGGAAGAGTGTGCACATGTTGAGGAGTTGCTGGCAGGCAGTGACACTCCAGTGGGCACTCAGAGGTATTGCTGGAACACTAGGCATAGGTCATTGGTAAGAAGCCCAAAACAGTCTGGAGACACAAGGACAGCAAGGGTGGGTGATTGGAACAAGTTACTTTTCAGGAAGTCTCCAAAGACAATGGCAGGGATGGGAGGTGTGGTAACATTTCCTGGCTTTAAAGTTTCCAAAAACTTAGAGCTGACATCCCTTGGATTGTACTTTTGAATTGTTATACTTCTGAAGGAATTCCCATGAGAGATAATAGCAGTCATGGGTGTGCAAGGAACACAAAACTTGCTGGAAGCAGTTGCCTATCCTGTGGGTGGATGAATGTGTCACACACATGGATCCCTGGATACCGGTCAGTACCGCGGCACTTTACCTGGAGTTCTCCACAGCAATAGCCCTCAAGGGTGAGGGGCTGGCCCTGAAACAATGGCAAGTCCTGTCAGAATTCATGTTTACTGTCCTCGCTCCAAAGGTGCTCTTGCAGCATTTTCTTGCCTCCATACCTATGCTCACACTGTTTCCTCTGTCTGGAATCTGGAATACCCTTCCCTCCCCTAGAACTCTTCCCATTTTTGGTATTCTTTAAGATCCAGCTATATTCTCCACAAAGTTTTCCTTTACAGCCCCAGCCTGGAGGGGTTTTTCCTTGCTTTGAACTCCTATTGCAGTAATTGACTGCAGAATTCACTGCCCTGTTCAGTGACTGCATTGAACTCTTATTTATACCTTCTGGGTTGTATATAACATGTGTGTGATGGTGCCTTGCTGTCTCTCTAGCTTCCCTGTAGGCTTCATGAAAGCAGGGGCAGGTTTGGTTGTCTGGAGCTCCCACACTACCTGACACAGACCCTTTCCCAGAGAAGGTATTTGTGTAAATTGATACAGTTTAATTTGTTAATCATTAACATCCTATCCCAACACCCAGATGATAGTTCTGTTTACCTTCTAATGATTATTTAATATGATTAAAGTGTTGTAATATTGTATACTTTCCCTTTTCTATTCACAGATTCTTCTAAGCACTGATATGTTGGGTTCTCTGTTGAATAATTCAATTTTACTTTTTTTAGCAGAGGCCAGAGAGGTTGGTGGATGAAGGAACAGCTTCTGGAATCAGATGTCTGGGTTTGGATACAAGCTCTGCCACTTCCTAGAAGGGTGAGTCTGAGTAAGATCTGTAAAAATCTTCCACACTCAGTTTCTTCATCTGCAAAATGGGGATTGTAGTAACCTGCTTCTCACTGATTTGTTGTGGGGACTAAATAAATTATACCATGTGACATTCTTAGGTCAGCTTTGGGTGTATGATAAAGCCCTCAGTGTTTGCTCGCTGCTATTTCTGAGTGACCAGAAGTTCCGAGACTTACAGTACGAGGTTCTCACAATGCTTTTCACTCTACTCCAATCACTGAGGAACAGAGAGCAAGCAGTGAGGCTGTGGTGCTCTGCTGTCTGTGTCAGGAGACCAGGCTGCAGGCTAAACTCCACCACTTAGTTTATGTGTTATTTTAGGCAAGACACTGGACTCTTTGGGGTGTTGTAAAGATCAGGGAGTAAACATCAGTGAAAGTACTTTGTAAACAGCATGCTTGCTTTACCCAAAGCAAGGAACTGTGGTTGAGAACAGGAAACAAATTTATTGGCTTGGTTTTGAAAATCTTACCCTTAGAAAATTCACCTCAGGAAAAAATAACTCTTTGTCTCGCTTTGATTGGATTATCTATTTATCTTATGTGGCCTTCTTCTTCTTTTTTTTTTTTTTTAATTCCTAGTGCTGTGGAAAGTCTTCTTGAGCCCAGGATATGCTTCCTTTTCTCATTTGTAAATCTGTTTGGCCTACTAAACAAGCAACCGCAGTCAGACATGATTTTGTGGTTTCAAGTCTGTTGCTGGGCTTTGACAAAGGTGCTCTGTAGGGAGTGGTAATGCGATTAGACGGGTAACTGACTGAGGGCGTGGGGACACCCAAGCCAGACACACAGCCCTCCCTACAGGGTTCTTGAAGAAATGTGTCAGAGGCAGGTTAAGAGCAAGGTCTCTGGTGGGAGTGGCCTGGATACGAACCCCAGCTTTACCACTTATTTTCTGGGCAAATTACTTCCCGTCTCTGAGTGCTGCTGATTCCACATCTGTAAAACGAGAATGGCTATAGTACCTACATTATAAGGTTACCTGGGGATTAAATGAGTTGATACATGTAAAATGCTTACACCAAGCATTATTGTTGTTGTTCAGTCTCCCAGTCATGTCTGACTCTTTGTGACCCCATGGGCCGCACCACGCCATACCTCTCTGTCCCTCACCATTTCCTGAAGTTTGCCCAAGTTCATGTCCATTGCATCAGTGATGCCATCCAGCCATCTCATCCTCTGATGCCCTCTTTTCCTTCTGCCCTCAGTCTTTCCCAGCATCAGGGACTTTTCCAATGAGTCACCTGTTTGCGTCAAGTGACCAAAATAGTGGAGTTTCAGCTTCAGCATCAGTCCTTCCAATGAGTATTCAGGGTTGATTTCCCTTAAGATTGACTGGTTTGAGCTCCTTGCTGTCCAAGGGATTCTCAGGAGTCTTCTCCAGCATCACAGTTCAAATACATCATTCCTTGGTGCTCCGCCTTCTTTACAGTCCAGCTGTCACAACCATACATGACCATTGGCAAGACCATTTTGCCTTGACCATATGGACCTCTGTCAGCAGAGTAATGTCTGCTTTTTAACACACTGTCTAGGTTTGTCATAGCTCTCCTGCCAAGAAGCAAATGTCTTCTGATTTCATGGCTGCAGTCACCATCCACAGTGATTTTAGACCCCAAGAGGAAATCTGTCACTACTTCCACCTTTCCCACCCCTCTATTTGCCATGAAGCAATGGGGCCGGATGCCATGATCTTAGTTTTTTAAATATTTAGTTTTAAGCCGGCTCTTTGACTCTCCTCCTTCACCCTCATCAAGAGGCTCTTTCATTCTTCTTCACTTTCCTCCATTAGAGAGGTATCATTCACATATCTGAGGTCGTTGATGTTTCTCCTGCCTATCTTGATTCCAGCTTGTAACTCATCCAGTCTGGCATTTCTCAGCACATAGATTACACAAACGGTGACAGCAGACAGCCCTGTAATACTCCTTTCTCAATCTTGAGCCAGTCAGTTGTTCCATACTGGGTTCTGACTGTTGCTTCTTGACCCGCATACAGGTTTCTCAGGAGACATGTAAGATAGTCTGATATCCCCATCTCTTTAAGAGCTTTTCACAGTTTTTTATGATCCACACAGTCAAAGACTTTGGCCTAGTCGATGAAACAGAGGTAGATGTCTCTCTGGAATTCTCTAGCTTTCTCTGTGATTCCGCAAATGTTGGCAATTTGATCTCTGGTTCCTCTTCCTTTTCTAAACCCAGCTTGGACATCTGGAGGTTCTTGGTTTGCATAATGCAGAAGCCTAGCATGCAAGATTTTAAGCATGACCTTACTAGCATGGGAGATGAGAGCAATTGTCTGATGGTTAGCACATCCTTTAGTACTACCCTTCTTGGGAATAGGGATGAGGATTGACCTTTTCCAGTCCTGTGGCCACTGCTGGGTCTTTCACATTTGCTGATACAATGAATGAAACAGCTTGATGGCATCATCCTTTAGGGTTTTAATTAGTTCTACTGGAATTCCGTTACATCCATGAGCTTTTTTAACAGCAGTGCTTCCTAAGGCCCACTTGACTTCGTTCTCCAGAATGTCTGGCTCTGGGTGGCTGATGATACCATGGTAGCAGTCCAGTCCATTTAGATCTTTTTTATACAGTTCTTCTGTGTATTCTTTCCATTTCTTCTTGATCTCTTCAGTGTCCACTAGGTCTCTACCATTTATATCCTTCATTTTGCCCATCTTTGGGTGAAGTGTTCCCTTGATATCTCTAATTTTCCTGATGAGATCTCTAGTCTTTGAGAGTGCTAAATAATTACTTTCTATTAATATATGCATAGAGTCATTGCCAGCAAAGCCATGTCATTAGGTACTAGATAAACCTTCCCAAAAGCCAGTGCACCTCTGGGATGGATGGAGGACTCATTTTGCCTAGGCTAGAGATTTAAAAGTAATATAGGCCTAATAGGTTTCTCCTCTTTACCCTTTTCTGTAAGGGCTTCCCTAGTGGCTCACATGGTAAAGAATCTGCCTGAAGAAGATGTGGGTTTGATCCCTGGGTCAGGAAGATAGATCCCCTGGAGAAGGGAATGGCAACCTACTTTAGTAATCTTGCCTGGAGAATTCCATGGGTAGCGGAGGTTGGTGGGCTGCAGTCCGTGGGGTCCCAAAGAGTCAGACGTGACTGAGTAACTAAAACTTTCATTTTTTCACTTCAGTAGATTTCTCCTCCTCTTTACCCTTTTCTGTAAGGCCGCAGTCAAGGAGAGGAAAGGTGGATTCCGAACACACCAATCAGATAGAAAAAAAGGTAAAGAGTGAGTCCCAGTGCTGGTTGGGCCTGGATCTTCCTAGTGCCAGAGGAGACTTTCCCATAGAATTTGCCCCTTGGTGTATTTTGTACATCAAATAGAGAAGAGGGATGGGAAGACAAGGGCAGACAGGAGGTGAAGGGAAGGAGGAGGGAGAGAAGTGGTTTAGAGAGAACTCGGCCTCTCTCTGGAGTGCAGTACAACCCCTGGTCCCATCTTTCGTCTTCCACCTCTTCGAAAGAGATGGGGCAGTTGGAGAAAGATGGCTGGACCTTTTGCCAGGTTTAACTTGCCATCTCAAATTTGAAGTGTCCTCATGAGCTACATGACAGGAAAAGAAGCCAGAGAATGACAGATCAACGAGAATCAGGTAGACTGGGCCCTCTCTCAGGAAATAGCAGACAGATCCCTCATTTACCTTTCTCATAAAAGAAAATGCATCTCAAGAGCCCAAAGGAAGGAGCCTCAACTGCAGGGCACCACGTGGGAAAGTGAGTTATATTGTAATCTGATCAGCATTTCTCAAGCTTTGCTGTGCATCAAATGACCCAGGAATCTTGTTAAAATACAAGGGTAGGTCTGGGATTCTGCATTTCTAACAAGCTATCTGGCTATCCCATTGCTGCTGGCTAGGACCTCACTTAGAGAAGCAAGAGTCTTCTAGATGATTGGTGACCAGGAGTTGTGTGATGCACAGGAATTCTGCTAAGTTACTCCCCTCTTAACCATGTAGTCCATCTCTATACACTTAAACTTGGCCAGCCTGCTTCTTGGAAGTGGGGTGACAAGAAATGTCCCAGTCCTTGATTCTGACGCAAACTTTGTGTAAGGGAAATGGGGGCTAGGAGGACAAAGGTGTTTATCTTGGTCAGTTAGTTCTGTGAGAGACTTTACCTATCTGTTCATAAGCAAGAATTGTTTGAAATAATCCTAATGTGAATATTGCAAACATTTCATGAACTTTGTTGCCTTATGCCTTAAATTAGGGATTGTGGAACAACATCATTTATTATCTCCAGATGACAGATAACACCATATGACATTTTAAAAACCTTTTCCTTTTGATTACTCAAATTTTATTAGTCCTTCAAATTAGCTGTCATTATGTATACAACTTCCGTATACCAGTGCTTTATATACATTTTCATTTAGATTTTCCCAAACAATATATAGATCATCACCTCCATTTTACAGATGAAGGAATTAGGACTCAAAGAAGTAATTTGCCCAAGGTTACCCAGCTATGAAAACAGAGGCTAGCTAGGAACCCAGGTGAATCTAATTTCACTTCTCTCTTTCTGCTCCCTCCATGCTGTGCCATCCATAACAGAATGACTATTTTTAAAATTAGAAAAGTTATTCATTATTTAAAAACAAATTCATATCTCACATTTATTTGATATCAGCTGACTCCCTTGGCATGTATTTATGACACAGCTAATGAAGCCTAAGTTTTATAGGATTCCTTATTTATAAATGTGCCTTCCAAAGGCGCTCTGACTTTTATTCATAACTTTGTATTATTTGTTCTTAAAAGGAGCTCCCCAAATTTGAAAACTTTGGGCTTTGCAAAATCTAGATCTGCTTCTGTTGCTGTCAGGTATGTAAACCTTTTTTTCCAACATTCTGAATGAGGAGTAGTTCAGCCTGTGCTTGAAAATCTCCACTTAAGAAGAGCTCACCACCCCACAGGGAGTTTGTTTCATGTCAGATAGTTCTAATTCTTCAGAAGTTCTTTTTAGACTGTGCCAAAATCTATCTCCTAACAACATGCACTTATTGATTGCAGTTCAGCCCTCTGAAACTGCATAAAGTAAACCTAATCCCTCTTCCTCTAACATGTCTGAAAGTATGTGAAGGCTGTTACAGGACCTTTTCCCAAATCATCCTCAATGCTTATGACCATTCCTCAGCTCATCCATCCTGGACCACTTTCTCCCCTAGTTGTTGATGTCCTTCTTAAACAGTATTCTGTGTTTGACTTGACTGACAGAGAGCAAAGCAACTCGCTTGCTCTATTTATTTGTTAAGGACTTTTCATTTATCACCGTGGGAAATGATGGTTGCTATTATATTTAACTCACTGTTGCAGCTTGCCCAATCATGTTGTGCTCATAGTTTTCCTGCCCCAGACTTCAGTGTCCTGAGAGATGCTCTCTACTCTTCATGTGATGATGTCATGCACATCAAATGATCTGTTAGGAGGTGAGTTTGTCAAGGCTTAGCAAGAAGGCTTCCTACACACTGCAGACAAGGGCCATAGGAAGATAGCTCATCTGCAGCTATCCTTATATACAACACACCACCACGTCTACACCCCTTGGCGGGCATTACTCCCTCCATGATCACACTCTTAATCTAAGTTTTCTCAAGACACTTACACATTTGGAAAAAATCTTCATGGGAAGAGCTCATTGAACAGGATAATTACACTGGTTTTTCTTTTTTTCATCGCATTTGCTATTTATATTCTTTTCTACATGAATTTCCTCTCAATCCTTTTGCTTTGTCTTTGTTTTCCCTAGTATTCCCTTTGTCCTGTCTAAAAGCTCATCATGTTCTCCAGTAATGTAGAGATAGAGAAGCACCCCTAAAACTCATGCCTCTGCTATGCTAAAGGAACGTATCCCCTTTGGAAAGAAGCCAGACAGTGTTTTCCCTGCAGGGTTCAGCCTTGTTACTCTCTCTGCCCTGCCTCTCCCCATACTCACCTTCCACATTGCCTTGTATCTACCAGAGACCCTCACATCTCCATTATGTCCTTTTCTTGTGTTGGGCAAACTCATCATTCAGTCTTGTAGGTAGTGTCGGGGGGTGTGCACGCATGCTCATGCACTCAGTCACTTCAGTTCAGTCGCTCAGTCGTGTCCGATTCTTTGTGACTTCATGGACTATAGCCCGCCAGGCTCCTCTGTTCATGGGGATGCTCCAGGCAAGAATACTGAAGTGGATTATCATGCGCTCCTCCAGGGGATCTTCCCAACCCAGGGATCGAACCCAGGTCTCCTGCATTGCAAGCGGATTCTTCACCATCTGAGCCAACAGGGAAGCCCAAGAATACTGGAGTGGGTAGCCTAACCCTTCTCTAGGGGAACTTCCTGACCCAGGAATCGAACCAGGGTCTCCTGAATTGCAGGTGGCTTCTTTATCAGCTGAGCTACCAGGGATGCTATAGTTTCATACCAGAGAATGTTCTAGTTTCGTTATATTACATGTAGCTGTCCATTTTCCCCAACACCACTTACTGAAGAAAATGTCTTTTCTCCATTGTATATTCTTGCCTCCATTGTTGTAGATTAATTGACCATAAGTGCTTGGGTTTATTTCTAGGCTCCCTATCCTGTTTCATTGACCTATGTATCTGTTTTTTTGCCAGTTCCATAGTGTTTTGATGACAGTAGATTTGTATTATAGTATAGTATAGTCTGAAATCAGGGAATGTAATTCCTCCAGCTCTGTTCCTCTTTCTCAAGATTGTTTTGGCTATTGATGTCTTCTTTGTTTCCATACAAATTTTGAAGTTTTTTGTTTCAGTTCTATAAAAAATGCCCTTGGTATTTTGATAGGGGTTACATTGAATCTGCAGATTTCCTTGGACAGTATGGTCATTTTAACAATATTTATTCTCCCAATCCAAGAACTCGGTTTATACTGTATCTTTAAACTTTGAATTCACTCTTAGATAAACTGGCCCTTTGTCCCCCTGAGCCCTCTTTGGCTGATAGACTCGGGATTTGGTGTTACCACGAAACAGGGTAGCTTTAGCAGATAATTGCTTCAGTATTAGAAAGAAGGAAACTAAAATCTAAAAACTAAAATCCTTGGCATTGACAGAAAGTCTTAGATATCTGGTTTTGAGTTGATTCATTTGGTTATCTTAAGGTTGTTAGCATGATTGTTTTAAATGTCCAAGGGACCCTTTTTGACACTTTGTAACAATGAATATACAGATTTTTGGAATTTCAAGTTAACATTCAGTTAATTAAACTCACAATTTTTTTTCCTCAAGCCTTCATATCCACTTTTCAGATCTCCATGGTCAGTTTTAATTCTCAAATTATTTGAATAAAATAAGAAAATTACTTTTATTTGATCTTTTATTAATGCTCTATTAATCTCAAAATAAACATATTAACATTTTCTAAAAATCTCATAGAGGAAATTAATTTAAATTCATTAAATATTTCAAACCATATTGTTAAACATAATTATTTTTCCAAGCACTGAAAATGCCTGAAATGGTGAATTATAGACCTAATATGCAAGTGGCATTTATAAAATAGCTTAAAAAAAAAAAACAAAAAAAAAACCCAGAAAACAAAATAGCTGTTTTTAGAGCTAGCAAGAGCTTTGCTTTCCCTGAGAAAGTGGCTTTTTTCAACTTTCTGAAAATGAGAACTATAGAACCAATCATGTTTCTTTATTTACTCTTGCTCTAGGAACTTTGGAATCAAAATTAAACTTCAGATGAAACAATCTGTTGACACTGTTGGTGGTCATATTTGTATTCACCATTTCATTTTAAATTTAAATTTCACATTTTATTATATATGATTCAGGTCCTTGTGAAAATTGTTATCAATTAAAGTAAGTAAGGAAATAGACCTGAATATTATTATTAGCTGCCCTCAGATTATTTGGGAGAATCTAGAACAATCATTGCTTCCCTGGTGGCTCAGATGGTAAAGAATCTGCCTGCTGGCAGGAGACTTGAGTTCATTCCCTGGGTTGGGAAGATCCCCTGGAGAAGGAAATAGCAACCCTCTCCCAATATTCTGCCCGGAGAATTCCATGGGCAGAGGAGCCGTATAGCCCAAGTGGTTGAAAAGAGTTGGACAAGACTGAGAGACAAACACTTTCACTTTTCATAACCATCATTACAAATCAATTCCTGCACGTGCTAGGGAGAGTAACTGCTTATAATACATGGGGTGCTCTCTTAGGTATACATGCCTCTACCCCCACTTCTGGTGAATGATAGTTTGTGTTTTATTTCAAACTATTTGAAATGTCTTCCAAATTTGATTAAAAAAATTATTCCAGAAATTTTGCTGTGACAGGGTAATTTTATTTGTATAGATTATGTACTAAAACTTTCAATACATATTTATTGACTCAATAAATATGTATTGAATGCTTCCAGTGGTCTAAGCACCCTTCCAGGCATTTAGGATTATGTGTGTAAGGGACAGGGGAGGGGTGGGTTGTGGAGGAGTAGGGGTGGGTAAGGAGACAATAATTCTGTCCTAGTCTAGTGAAGAAAACAATTCTACCTGTATAGTACGAAAGGTACCTTATTCCTGTGTGAAACCATATTTTAATGAACTATGAAAAGCAGTCATTTAGGTTGATATTATCCTTGATGAAATAGAGTTCAGAGTATATTATACAGAATACATGGAAAAGTATCAAAGAGAATAGGTTGAAAAAATATTTTGGCAATACAAATGACAAAGAATTAACATTATCATGTACATTGAGCTCCTTCATTGATAAGTGAAAGACGATACTATAGGAAATTAGCGGCAAGGGTAGTAGTAAGCAATTTGCTACAGTAGAAATCACTTGCCACTAAGCAAATGCAAAGAGGCTCATGCTAGCAGTCAGATAAATACCCTCCTCACCCATCAGATCTGCAATAATTTACAAGGTCAGGAACAATCACTGCTGGTGAAATTATAGGGAAATGAGCACTCGTACTACCAGGCAAATATGTAAATAAAATTACTTTTCTGTATAGTAATCTTATTGTATGTATTAAAATTTTTAAATATGCACACACTTAGTGTCAGCAATCCTGCTGTTGGAAATCCTTCTACTAAAATAAAAATACTAACATAAAAGAATATATTTGCAAGTGCCAGTACAAATAAGTTTATTGCAAAGTATTTATGGCAGGGTAAAAACAATACAAACTTGAGTGACTATAGTAGGGGTAGTTTTAATGAATAGAATATATTCATACCATAGAGTAGTAAATTCTATGAAAATAATTACTTTGATTTATATTTTTTGACCTGGAGATATGGTTATTATATGTTATGGTTAAAAAAAGCAAGTTTGCATATATACATCTCTATGTTCACGTATGTGTGTGTCCAAGTGTGTACAAAATTTTACCTTAACAAATTATACACACATATATAAATTTGTGTGAGTCAGATAAAGGTGAGAAAGGATTTGCCCATTGGTTATCGTTAATAACTTTAATCTTTTTAATAGAGGTCAGTTAAAACAGAGTTTTTAGTCACTTATATATCTCTAGTTTGGCTTGTTGCAACTAGTGTATCTTAGCAATAATACTACTACTAATAATAAAAATCATAGGTTCCAGGTGAGACTTTACCACATGCCAGAGACTGAGATGGTGATATTCTCACCTTTGCTGTTTTATAGATGACTTAGGAAATGGGGTACGAATCACTGTAAAATGTAAGTCACCTGCCCCTGGTTTCATCAACCAGGGAAGACTGACTTTTTAAAAAATTCTGACTGGGCTGGGTCTTGGTTGTGGTGCACAGGTTTTTTGCACAGTCTCTAGAGCATGAGGCCTCAGTAGTTAAGGCACGTATGCTTAGTTTTTGTATGTGACATCTTGGTTCCCCGACAAGGAATCCAGTGGAGCCCCCTGATTTGGGGGTCTTCACCACTGGACCACCAGGAAAATCCCCAAGACTTACTCTTAACACAGGGACTAGAACTAAACCCAGACAACTTTGTCATAGACAAATATGTCATGTTTCAATATGAGCCCATTCATCTTTCCTAAAAATTACTTACTCTCTGGTAAGAAGTCTACATTCCCTCTCCCCTTTCCCTGCTAAGATGACATTTAAGTTTGAATTCTTAGACATTTTGAGTAGGTATTCATTTTACTGTTGGGTATCTCACATGTGTACTTGAGGCATACATGTTAATAACATTGTTTTTCTCTTGTTAATCTTTGTTTTACTCGGGGCGGGGGTTGTGGCTTAGCTAAGAAAACAAGGGTAGGGGGAAACTGATTTTTCTTCCCCTCACAAGGTTTCATGAATTACCATTATTACCACTTATCTATAAGGCACAGAATATTGAGAACACTTTTTAGATCTACACTGAATGGATAAACAATTCTTTTCTTTAATTCATATTTAAAGCCAGTGACATTGCCCCTCTGAGGCAGGTTTTGCAAGTTAAGAAAAACTACAAGGAATGCTCCAATTCATAAGATAACAAAATGTCTTCCTTCATTCATCCCAGTGAATTGGGGGGAAAAAAGACTGAAGGATAGACGGTGTATCTGTAAATGCGAGAAGCACTTTCGAGCTTTCTAAATTGTATATGGTGGGGGAAAGGCAGGTGATTTAAGGATCTTAGGCTCATTTTTTAGGAAGGGGTAGACAATACTATTTCTTTACTCGAATTCTTTGTCTTGTTGCACTCCTGGCTTTGTCATCAGCCAATGTTGCAATAACTTTAACAAGCAAAGGAAATGCCAGTCAAGTGAAGCACCTGGGACCTCCTCACTCAGGTGACACGTCAGGCCTCCGGCAGGAGACAAAAATGCTCTAGGCTGTGTGTGAAGCCCAGGTAAAGAGGGGGTGGGTGGCTGTGAGCCTAGGTACGTAAGGGCGCCTAGTCCCAAGGCTAGTGTTTATATTAGCGATTCACTTTCATCTTTGGTACGTTTAATCAGGCATTATTACAATGCATGGCATCATCCTGACTTCAGGACTTTGGAGGAAAGCTGGCCGTTCAAGTTAATTTAACAAGATGCTTTGTGCAGCCAGATACGAATTTCACCTGCCCAGAAGCTTATGCAGAACCGTGACCAGGGCTGACCCAATGAGCTGTGCTTTTCTTCCACTCGAGAATCTTTTGAGACTCACAGAGTGAGAAGTCCGACAACCACGCGGACTATTCGGCAAAACGCAACGCAACCTTAAAGGGCGGGTCATTGCTCTGCTCCAGCAACCAGCTAGAGACAACAAAATGGAAGATCTTTCTCCGAGGGAAAGCAGGCCTCGGATCTGAATCGCGGGGCCTGAGTTAGGGAGGTGGGCAAAGAAAGGAGAGGCGAAGGCGCAGCTCCAAGAAGCCGGGTTCATTCAAACCCGGAGGACAGCAAAACCCCGCCTCCCCACGCCGCCGCCCGCTCAATCGCCGAGCGCTCCGGGTGTGAGCTCGCCCCGCGGGGAGCGGCTTGGAGCCGAGGAGGCGGCGGCAGAGGTGGTTTGGGCAGCCCTGCGCGGCGGATAGGCCCAGGCAAACAACACCCCTTCCCCCTCCCCCTCGCTCAGTTCAACTCCCACTCGGCCCCGGCCACGCCCTGCTGCCACCGCCCCCTCGGGCAGCTTTCCGCCCCGCGGCCGGGCCTCAGTCGGGGGCGGGAAGGAAGGCGGTGTCTTGGAGGGGCCGTCGCGGCCACCGGCCGCACCGCCGCCCCCGCGCCGCGCGCCGCCGCTGTCAATCAAGGGCGAGTCAGCAGGGCTCGGGCGGAGAGAGGAGCTGCTACGCCACAGCCCAGCGGCGGCCATTCGCGGAAAAAGAGGCAGAGCCTGTGCCAGCTACAGCCTCCTCCGAGCCACCGCGGGCGGGCGGGACCGGCCTCTCCTCCCTCCCGCCTCCCCCCACCCCCACCCACCTCTATCCCAGTGTCTCCGTCTGAGGGTTTGTCCTGTTAATGCGGGATGAGCGGTACGTATTCTCCACCCCCCTCGGTCTCCTTCACCACAACCTCCCTCCCTCCCTCCCTCCCTCCCCAGACCCTGCTCGGTTCTCCCCCCTCCCCCGGGGCCGCTGAGATGCTTTAAGGGGAGGAGGAGAGGGAGGGAGGGAATCAGGGGGAGGGAAGGAGGGTTGTGTTTTGTCTTAATGTCTGAGAGAGAACAACCTTCTGGGTGTTGCTCTGGAGCCGATGGGTCGGGTTTCAAACCACGTTTTGTGATATCCCCCTCCTCCCTTCCCTCCTTCTCCCCCACCCCCTGCCGGTGTGCGTGGATCGCGGGTTTATGGAGATTAATGTTCGGGGGGAGGGGGAGGAGAGGGGAAGGGGAAGACGAATAATAATAATCCTAATAACCTGTTGTCGTGTCCGGGGGGGGGGGGGTTTGTTGCAGATCAGAAGAAGGAGGAGGAGGAGGAGGCGGCACAGGCAGCGGCGATGGCTACAGAAGGAGGGAAAACCTCTGAGCCAGAGAATAACAATAAAAAACCCAAAACCTCAGGCTCCCAGGTAAAGGCAAACATTAAAAAAAAAAAAAAAAAGCATCACGAACGTAAGGGGAAAGAGGGAGTTATGCCCTTTAAATGCCCAGAAGTGAAGAACAGAACAAAAATGTTTATCCACTCAAAACATCTTTCTGAGAGTTAGGAAGTAAAATTGTAAATTCATACGGATTTCACATGTTTGGGATATCGTGGTTAAAATTCCACCAGGAACTCAGACTATAGGAGAAAGATGTGTGTTTTCCCAAGGGCGTTTTGAGTTTAGCAAAATAACACTTCAAGAAAGTTTGTTAGAAATTTCTTATTATTTATAGTTTATATTGTGGGACCTGCTTCCTTATTCCTGTATCTTGTTGCTTTTGTTAATGTTTAGATTTCTTTCCCTGAGTAAGTTCTGAAATGTAGAGCTGTCAAAATAAAATAAAGAAACCCCTCCCAACTACTGGCCTTCACTAAAACCTCCCACTTTTTTTCCCTCTCCCTTTTACTATCCCATTTTGGGTAGGACTCTCAGCCCTCTCCTCTGGCTTTACTGGCAGCTACTTGCAGCAAAATAGGGACTCCTGGTGAAAACCAAGCAACTGGACAACAACAGATTATTATAGATCCAAGCCAAGGATTGGTGCAACTTCAAAATCAACCACAACAGCTAGAACTGGTAACAACACAACTTGCTGGGAATGCTTGGCAACTTGTTGCCTCCACTCCTCCTGCTTCGAAAGAAAATAACATTTCTCAACCAGCTTCTAGTTCATCTAGTTCTTCCAGCAGTAATAATGGGAGTGCATCTCCCACAAAAACTAAATCAGGTAATTCTTCTTCCCCTGGTCAGTTTCAAGTCATACAAGTACAAAATCCAAGTGGTAGTGTACAGTACCAAGTGATTCCACAGCTTCAAACAGTGGAAGGCCAGCAAATTCAAATCAATCCAACTAGTAGTTCATCTCTACAGGATTTGCAGGGTCAAATTCAGCTCATTTCTGCAGGTAATAATCAAGCTATACTCACAGCTGCTAACAGGACAGCTTCTGGGAATATTCTTGCTCAAAACCTGGCAAATCAGACAGTTCCAGTCCAAATTAGACCTGGTGTTTCAATACCACTGCAGTTACAGACCCTTCCTGGTACTCAGGCTCAAGTTGTAACAACCCTACCAATTAACATTGGAGGAGTGACTTTAGCTTTGCCAGTGATAAACAATGTGGCTGCTGGAGGAGGAACTGCACAGGTTGGCCAGCCTGCTACTACTACTGATAGTGGGACTTCCAATGGGAGTCAGTTAGCTTCCACACCTACCACCACCACCGCTTCTGCCAGTATGCCAGAATCTCCCTCCTCCTCCACTACCTGTACAACCACTGCATCAACATCTCTGACCAGCAGTGACACGTTAGTGAGCTCAGCAGATACGGGCCAGTATGCAAGCACATCAGCTAGTAGTTCTGAACGCACCATTGAAGATTCTCAGACACCTGCTGCTACAGAGTCTGAAGCCCAGAGCTCCAGTCAGCTTCAGTCTAATGGAATACAGAATACACAGGATCAATCAAATTCTCTTCAGCAGGTGCAAATTGTAGGTCAGCCTATCTTGCAACAGATCCAGATCCAACAGCCTCAGCAACAGATAATTCAAGCTATTCCACCCCAGTCTTTTCAACTCCAGTCAGGGCAGACGATTCAGACCATCCAGCAGCAGCCTTTGCAGAATGTTCAACTTCAAGCAGTAAATCCAACTCAGGTGCTTATCAGGGCTCCAACTTTAACACCTTCAGGGCAGATCAGCTGGCAAACTGTACAGGTTCAGAATATTCAGAGTCTTTCAAATTTGCAAGTTCAGAATGCTGGGTTATCCCAGCAATTAACCATCACCCCAGTGTCTTCAAGTGGTGGCACAACCCTTGCTCAGATTGCTCCTGTGGCTGTTGCTGGTGCCCCAATAACTTTGAATACTGCCCAGCTTGCATCAGTGCCTAACCTTCAGACAGTGAGTGTTGCCAACCTGGGTGCTGCGGGCGTTCAAGTGCAAGGAGTTCCAGTTACAATCACCAGTGTGGCGGGTAAGTTATTATACAGTCTTTCTCTTTAAAGATCCTTTTATACTGTTTTTAGTAACGAGTTACTGCTTTCCTTTGCTGACTCTTAGATTTGGTGTAAACCCATAAGTAAGCAGAGGATCATAAAGAAGCTAAAGTACACAGGAATATTAGACTCACTACCATAACTCCGTATTCATCAGTATGACCTGTTTCTAGTATTTAGCGTTAGGTTTTATGTGTTAAGTTTTCTAAAATTTTTTTTCAGCAGAGCAGACTTTCTGGATAAGAATCTTTTTTTTTTGTTTGTAATTTAGAGATCAAATTTGTGTATACTTGAGCTTTTCTGAAAGAACCCTAGTCAAAATGATTATGTCTTATTTAAGGGAAAGTCGATTTAAAGCTGAAATAATACAGTTCTAGATCTGCTGCAGTTTGAATTCTGTTACTCCTCACACTTCTGCATCTTGTTGCCCGGGCTTGTGCATTTTACTATACAAAACTAGATGTTGATGCAGTTGAGAGATAGGATTTTGAGTTGCAAATTGTTTCATTAACTTTTATGTCTACTTTTCTGCTAAAACCAAGATTTGCTCGGGACTTTCAGTGAATAGTTCCCTGTAAAATTATATTTAAGTAAAATCTGCGGTGGTTAAATTATTTATAGGTGTTTTTAGTGTGAAATTGGTGGAAAGCAATTAAAACTGTAGACAGTAAAATGTCACTAATTTGAATTTGTTGTAAGGTCGTTTTAGAACTAGTTATAAAGTAGTTATTTGTTACATATGTGAATAGAAACTTCTGAAGTAGTTGGAAAACCAGTCTTATTAAGTGTTTTAATCTTTTGGGATCAGTCTTTTTTCACCTAATGCCTTTTGTTTTCTAGTAATTAAACACTTTTCATTTGATTATAAAAACCTAGTTGTGGTTTTGGTGTCTGATACTTAAGACCTCTTGAGTTAAATTATTTCTGTCTTGAGAATCAGAAATGGATAAACATACCACTTTTGAATAACTTTTCTTGAAACAAGTTGCAGATAAATTATGCTAGGGTTCTTGTTTTACAATCACTACGTAAGTAGAATTATATATTTAAAATTTAGAAGTTGTCAGCTAGAGCTCTCTGATTCAGGAGAATGGAGATTACATGTTTTATTTAGATACCCATTGACTCTAAGCCAGAGCTATCCAAGAGAATAGTCAGTGACGAGGGAGATGTTCTGTATCTCTCCTATCCAGTATGTTAGCCACTAGCTGCATGAGGCTATTGAGTATTTACATTATGACTAATGCAGTAGAAGAACTGAATTTTTAATTTTAGTTGATTTTATTTCATTTTAATTTAAATAGTAACACATGACTAGTAGGTTTTATATTGACAGCACAGTAACTAATCAAGAGAGTGTTTTGAGTGTGGTACGTTTACCCCTAAAACTATTACAGCACAATTTCATGCCTGTTTCTATGGATTACAATCCTCAGCTTCCTTTGTTTCTACTCTTTTTCTGAACATTGACAAAATGTTATTTCAGAAAAATATCTGTTTTCTAGAAATGTTCAGTTTTTCTGTTTTCTCATTGATACCAATTATGACCCAGAGTTTTTCCTTCGCCTCTTGTGAAGGTAAACCAGCATAACTGAGAGTAGGATCTTCTGACCGCCTTAGATTCACTTGCTGTGCTGTGCTTAGGCACTCAGTCGTGTGGACTCTTTGCGACCCCATGGTTCGTAGCCCGCCAGGTTCCTCTTATCCATGGGGATTCTCCAGGCAAGAATACTGAAGTGGGTTGCCATGCCCTCTTCCAGGGGATCATTACCAACCCAGGGATTGAACCCAGGTTTCCTGCATTGCAGGCAGATTCTTTACCGCCTGAGTCACCAGGGAAGCCCACTTGAATGATACATTATTGTAAATGCAGGATCTGTTTTCTGGAACTGTAATTTTTAGGGGTGATGGTCAAGGATTTGGTCAAGGATTTCAAACAAACTTTCCAGGTGGTTGTAAATCTCATTTAAGTTGGAGAACCAGGGATCAAGTTGTCAGCCATGAACTACTGATAAGGCAAAAAATATGGAGGAGATGGCTTTTGAGCCTAGTTCATAAATGGCTCAGAGAATAGATTTCTGTGGCAAGTACAATTCATAATTTTTATTCCACAAATATTGACTAGCTATGTGTTGAGCACTCTCAGTAGGTGTGTTTAGTCTTGCATTTTCTGGAATAATTTTTTTATTTAAAGAGTTTATATGATTTGAGGGACACTTAGGTGTATGAGAAAATTTGAGCTTTATGTAGTTGGATTTTTTCCTCCTAAAATCAAATATCTTAAATTTTGTTAATTTTTAATAGATATGCTCTGTTGTTCTAAGAAGATAGCCATGCTATAAAGACCAGAAATGTGTGCTAATTTCAACAAGTCTGTGCAGTTAATCTGGGTCTCATTTGCAGATTTTGCTTTACTCCCTAGCATAATAGGTGTTTGACAGACATTTGTTAAATTAAGGTACAAATGGTGGTAGAGAACATAGCAGTTTAGAATTGGGAGCAGCACCCTGGAGTGGTTTCATTTTTTATGTTTTTATAATGTTATTCATTTATTTTTGACTCTGCTGGGTCTTCATTGCTGCAAGCAGGCTTTCTCTGGTTGGGGGTGGGAGGCTGCTCTCTAGTTACAGTGCTCCGGCTTCTCATTGTGGTAGCTTTTCTCCTTGTGGAGCGTGGGCTCTGGGCTCGCGGACTTCAGCAGTGGCGGCTCCTGGGCTCCAGACTGCGGGTTCAGCAGTTGTGGTGCACTGGCTTAGTTGCTCTGCAGCATGTGGGATTCTCCCGGACCAGGGATTGAACCTGCGTCTCCTACATCGCAGGCAGATTCTTTACCGCTGAATGACCAGGGAAGCCCTGGAGTGATTTTAATGAAGCTAAAGAATTAGCTGTTTTCATTCATTTTGACTTTGAGCATTTAAGACATTAAGAGTGGTACACCAGGTACTTTCCTGTCTCTGGAAGGGGGAGAATGAGCAGCAAGGACCTGATATTTCCCTTCTATAAATGAGTCCTGAAAGTTCAGATTTTTTACTTTGTGTTCTCATTTGCTTTTTAGTACTTTTCGATTTATTTCATGCCCCTTCCCCCCCAGTGGTATTGTTTAATTTATGGGAAATTTTTGTTCTTAATATTCATAACAGCTGTTACCAGGCCTTAAAAAAATGATTTATCTTTGACAGACTGTATTGGCTAGCTCAAGAACAAGGGGCTAAGAGTTCTCCACCATCCATCCTCATGTTCTTCAGGAAGTATAGGAAAGGTTCTGGATGATATGGACAGAAAAAATTTTTTAAAAATTATATGAAATAAATCAAATGAAACTAGTATTTGAAGCTGAGGAGCTTCATACTTGATTTTATGAAATAGCAGTGTTAATGATATCCTACAGGAAGCTTCTTTCCTTGATAATTGTTCAGTTTATGTTTCTGTGGTTTGGTCTCAGCTTGAATCCTAAGTTCCAGGTTGGGCATCTAGCTAGTTAGAATTGTAGTAGGAACTAAATACATGTGCTCCTACTATGAAACGTATTGTTTGTTTCCTTGTAAGAGTTTGGAGGTTGAAGAAGATGAGAAATCCTCTTAAAAAGGTTAAGAGCAAATATAATAATTAATCATGGGCTTCTCAGGCTCAGTGGTAAAGAATCTGCCTGCCAACGCAGGAGACGTGGGTTCAGTCCTTGGGTTGGGAATATCACCTGGAGAAGGAAATGGCAACCCACTCTAGTCTTCTTGCTTGGGGAATCTGGTGGGCTGCAGTCCATGGAGTCGCAGAGTGGAACACAGCTTAGCAACTAAAACAACAGTAAGAACTAGTTACGCTGCTGGCTGAAGAGTATCCTTTGTTTTAAGTGAGGGGAATGGATGATGTTTTCCTCAAAAACAAACTACCTGCTTTTGCAGTGTGTTCTAGTAGCCAAAGTGTCCTAGATAAAATGAACTTCAGGAGTTATTTCTCTTTAAAAAATTTAGAACGTGTAGGGACCATTGATTTCATTAGTAATTAACCTGCACTGGCCAGCAATTTGATTTATTTTTGGCCCTGATCATATATGGTAATAGATCATGCTTTTGCTTGATAGATGGATGTTTCTTTGTCAGTTTTAGTGGAAATTAACATTTCTGTGCAAATTCTTGCCTAAAGGTAGTTCAGACATGAAATGTTGCTGGCACTTCAAGAACTCTCTCTCTTTATCTTCCTTTACTTCTTTGGAGATTAAAAATATAAAACCTTGGGATTAACAGAACCAGGTATGAAAGAGTCAGTTTTGGTGAAAATAGAGTCATTATTGGTGAAAATAGAGGCCAAACGAAATAGTTGACATTTATATTTAATTTAAAAACCTAATTTAATCCAGTAGAATCAACTTCTTACACCAAACTTTTTTCCAGATCTAGTAAAAGTAGATTGACTAGACATTTAATACAAATATGATTTTCCTCTGCCATACGTTGTATTAGTTTGGATTTCCCTAGTAGGCATCTTAAAACAATGTATTACACTGTTGGTGGGAATGCAAACTAGTACAGCCACTATGGAGAACAGTGTGGAGATTCCTTAAAAAACTGGGAATAGAACTGCCATATGACCCAGCAATCCCACTGCTGGGCATACACACCGAGGAAACCAGAATTGAAAGAGACGCGTGTACCCCAGTGTTCATCGCAGCACTGTTTACAATAGCCAGGACATGGAAGCAACCTAGATGTCCATCGGCAGACGAATGGATAAGGAAGCTGTGGTACATATACACAATGGAATATTACTCAGCCATTAAAAAAAATACATTTGAATCGGTTCTATTGAGATGGATGAAACTGGAGCCCATTATACAGAGTGAAGTGAGCCAGAAAGAAAAGCACCAATACAGTATACTAATGCATATATATGGAATTTGAAAGATGGTAACGGTAACCCTATATGCGAGACAGAATAAGAGACACAGATGCATAGAACAGTCCTGTGGACTCTGAGGAAGAAGGTGAGGGTGGGACGTTCTGGGACAATAACATTGAAACATGTATATTGTCATATGTGGAGCGGAACACCATTCCATGTTCTATGCATGGGACGGATGCTCAGGGCTGGAGCATTGGGATGACCCAGAGGAATGGGATGGGGAGGGAGGTGGGAGGAGGGTTCGGGAGGGGGAGCACATGTGAATGAACCCATGGCTGATTCATGTCAATGTATGGCAAAAACTACTACAATATTGTAAAGTAATTAGCCCCCAACTAAAATAAATAAATTTATTAAAAAAAAAACAATGTATACACATATGTTATACACATGTACACACATATGTATATGTACATATATAAACATACACGTATCTGTTTGTATGCATAGGTCTCCTGTGTTTAGTTATTTCCTTTTTCAGAGAAGTCATGTTTATTCCTATAATTTTCTTTTTGTAAAATCTTCTAATACTGTTTGTTATAGATTGGCATTCATTAAGAAACTACATCTTGTGCCCTGTACAAGTGATTTGGATTATGAACTACCAAGTTGGTTTTACCCATTATAAGATGTATAGCATGACCTTGAAGATCTGTTGATGATGACATAACAATATCGTTGCCTATTTTCAAGTTTTTCATGGAAGATAAAAAAGTACTTGTGTAGAGCTACATTAATTAAAAGGACATCTTTGGGAGGGATTTCAATAGAGTGAGAGAAAATAGTGTATTGATCATCTGCTTTTCAAATCTAAATCAAGGAATATATAACAAGTAATACTTAAATATTGGAGCTGGCATAAAAGCAAGTTGAAGAGAAAGAAAGGAAGCTTGATTAAGCAAGAAGATGGGGAAAAGTTGTACAAATAACACAGATTTGCAAATGATAAACTTTTAGCTTGAAATGGTCTTTGAGATTATTGCTCACCAGTTGGCCTTTCATTATTGCTGTTCAAGTCTATGTATAAAGGAATGTTGTGTTTTTACTGTTACAAGTGAAAGCAGAAACATGGGTCAGAGATTCTGCCGTGCTACACTGCATTCTTTTAGGGATGATATAGTAAGGACTGACAGTAAAAGGGGCATCCTGGCCTGATAGCAGACCGTACCCAGATGTCCATGTGGCCTCCCCTGTACTCTTCTGACCTGGGTATGAGTAAGATTGGCTACTCCTAATGCTTGTCATTTTGTTACCTAGTGGATGAGCAAGTTGTGGCGAAGGAAACCTATTGCTAATGTAAGTGTGTGTAGTGAGATAAAGACTGACTAAAGTTGTAGTTAACTCAGGTAACCTAAAGATAATTGAGCATCCTTCCTCCTCCCTCATCCCTTAGTGGTATTTTACAACAAAAGAGACTGAAGTTTAGAAAGCTTAAGTGACTTTCTTGTATTTTGTGGTAAAGTGAGGACTAGAATCTTGGCTTCTGCTTGAGTTGTCTTTCTCCTATATTTCTGCCTTTGTTAACTGAATCTTTTGCTTGGTAATGAGTAAATGTAGCTGAGGTTTAGGGATCATAAAGGGAGAGTATCACCTTGCCTTTTCTTCTCCCACATAGACTGTGTCTATTAACCCTGATATTCAGTGTTAATATATTGAATACAGCATTGGTGAAAAACCCAATTCTCTGTCTCTTTGTTGTTGTTTTTAATGGTGAAACCTCAGTAGTAGTATTTTGTCCGTTCTTGAAAGAGCAATTTCAGAACTAAAGGGATTAGTAAATTCTATATGTAGGTAAGCCAGTTCTAACTCTAGTTAGAAATTTTTTTTTTTTTTTGGAAATGAGATTTGAGGAGGGAAACAAACATTGTTTTCCTAGTATGTGATAGGTGCTAGGTATTTATATTATCTCAGTATATCCCACAATATCCTTGAGATTATTGTGCTTATTTTACAGATAACCTCATTGAGGTTTACTTATATATGGAATCTAAAAGACGGTACAAATGATGTAGAAAAGAAACTTACGGTTACCAGGGGGTAAAGTGGGGGAAGGATAAATTGGGAGCTTGGGATTGACATATACATACTGCTGCTGCTGCTAAGTCACTTCAGTCGTGTCCGATTCGGTGCAACCCCATAGATGGCAGCCCACCAGGCTTCTCTGTCCACAGGATTCTCTAGGCAAGAATACTGGAGTGGGTTGCCATTTCCTTCTCCGCATATACATGCTACTGTATATGAAATAGCATATATAAAATAGATAACTGATGAGGACCTGCTGTGTAGCACACAGTCATTGCTTGACCAAAATGGTGTAATATGGAGAAGAGGCAGAGCTTCTCCATCCACCCAGCTTCTGTTAACCAGTGAGGAAAATGCAGTTCCAGTGGAAATGACTAGAGCTGTAAGTCACTCTGAGATATTTATTCAAGGTAAGTGAGGAGATGGGGGACATTTAGTTTCTGTTTGGAAGTCCGTATGATCCAGACAAATGCTATCCTAAGGTCAGAAGGAAATTTCAGGCTTCATTTCAGGCCATATCAATAATTTAAAAAGTTACACAGCATGGAAAAATTGAGCATGAATAAGCACCTCACTTTTTGAAAACACCCCACACGATAGACAGATGAGCTCGATAACTGCCCATAACAGAGTCCTTTAATGAATTACAGAATAGTTGCCCTCTGAATATTTAAAAGAATTCAGAAATCATTGGGAGCCAGTATGGGTTCACCAAAGAACTAGGTTCACAAATTCATTCTTTAGAATTTCTGGATGAGTATACAAAAGAAAATAACATCAACCCAATGTATCTTGATTTCAGCATTGATAGTCATGATTTCTTTAAAGGCTCATACCTAATTATTATGTGGAAAATGTAGGCTGTGTTCCTCAGTAAAGGTCTCTGGTATTGTGGCATAGGGTTCTAAACTTGATACGGTCCTGTTGAACTTTTGTTTTTTTCAAATTTCAAACCTAAGAATTACCTATTTACTGAATTCAAAGATGAGACAAAGCTAGGGGGTATTGCTAATAATTATGAGAGGGCATAGAATTTATATGCCAAGTGATCTTCAGTTTGGTTCAGTTGCTCAGTCATGTCCAACTCTTTGCAACCGTATGGACTGCAGCACACCAGGCTTCTCTGTCCAGCACCAATTCATGGAGTTTACTCAAACTCATGTCCTTTGAGTCAGTGGTGCTATCCACTCATCTCATCCTCTGTCGTCCCCTTCTCCTCCCACCTTCAATCTTTCCCAGCATCAGGGTCTTTTCAGATGAGTCAGTTCTTCTCATCAGGTGGCCTAAGTATTAGAGTTTCAGCTTCAGCATTCAGGACTGATTTCCTTTAGGTTGGTGATCTTACTAGACCAGAATTCTGGACCAGAACTAGCAACATAAATGTAACAGTTAGGATCCTCTATTTAAAGTTGATGGGTGGGGAGGCATGATTTTATACCTACAAGATGGAAAACATGGTTTGTCAGCAGGACATGTGAAGATGATTTATTGGCTTAACACAAACTAAGAGTAGAGTAGAGTAAAGCTCTTGTATTTTGTACTTAACAGACCATATGCAGTATTGTGTACAATATTGGATGTGGCACATTTTAAATGGGACAGTGACAAACTGGCAAGCATATCAAGAAGGGTTCCCAGGTTGAAAAGTGTGGAAAGCATTTCATACTAACAATAATCAGAGAGAGGGGGGTTATTATTAAAAGAGAAGAGAAAATGTGACACCTTTAGATATGTAAAGAGCTTTTTTAATTGATGAAGTTCTGTTATGTTTTGTCCCTGAGAAACCAATAGAATCAGTGTATGTATATACACATGCCCGCCTGCAATGTGGGGAACCTAGGTTCCATCCCTGGGTTGGGAAGATCCCCTGGAGAAGGGAAAGACTACCCACTCCAGTATTCCTGTCTGGAGAATTTCATGGACTGTATAGTCCATGGAGTTACAAAGAGTCAGACATGACTGAGTGACTTTCACACATATACACAATCCTGTGTAGTAATGGAATAGTTTGTTTCATGAAGTGGTGCTCTTCCTAGTGTTAGAGACTGAGTGCCCATCTATCAGAGACACTAAACTATAGAAGAATTTCCTATATTGTGTAGAAGATTTGACTAGATACTCTGTGAGTTTTCTAATTCTAAAATTTAGGATTGTATGAATATTTGAGTACATAGTCTATTCTGGGTACTTTCATCCAGCATATGGTGAGAGCTCTCTATAAGTCTTGTTAAGCTTACATGATTGATTAAGTAGGGATTTGGTTGGGGGAGGTAAGGGTTGAGAGTCATGTTTACCATTTTTCTTATTACAAAGGCAGTGTGATTAAGATGATTTCTATTAAGAAATTAATGTAATACTTTAGTTCATAAATTAATAGTTTTCTGTTCTTCATTATTTGTTAGACTTACTGATTGTGCCCTTAGATGCTATTTTTCTGTTATTGGTACTTCTGTTAGGTGACTACCAAAGCATTAGTGTTTTAAACATACACTGAAGTGCCCAACATTGAATTTATAGTTAGGATATTTTGTCTCAGTATTTTAACCATGGTCATATGTCTGATAATGTCACTTTAGTATGAACAATGTGATTACTTTTTCTTGAGTGGACTTGGCGAGCAGTTGGAAAATCCAGGATCCTGATGTAGTTCAAACTCTGGGAAGCACTTAGAACTTCCAGTCTGTTAATGTGCTCTGTGTAGTAAGCAAACCCAGTAGGTCTTTCTTTTTGGCTTATAACATTTAGCTCAAAGGTGTTTTAAAAACCGTTTGAGGCCCTAGACCCTTTTGAATAGAAAAAGCAATAATTGAGATAGATGAAGGTTCTCTTTGCCTTAGGTGTGATAATAAAGTTAGCTGTGTTGTTAGTCACTGAGTCGTGTCCGACTCTTTGCATCCCCATGGACTGGAGCCTTTATCCATGGGATTTTCCAGGCAAGAATACTGGAGTGGGTAGCCATTCCCTTCTCCAAGGAAATCTTCCTGAACAAGGGATAAAACCCAGGTCTCCCTCACTGCAGGCAGTTTCTTTACCAGCTGAGCCACAAGGGAAGCCCAAGAATACCGGAGGGGTAGCCATTCCCTTCTCCAGGGGGTCTTCCCAACCAAGGAATAGAACCCAAATCTTCCACGTTGCAGGCAGATTCTTTACTGTCTGTGCCACCATGGAAGCCCCAATAAAGTTATAAGTGGAGACTATCTGGGCTTGATCAGCGGTATAGTTCAGGTAGTAGGTTTATTGTTACTGGAGATACATGAACTGGGAGGCTTCCTAGATCACAAGTATTTTGTTCTTTTAGGTGATCATCAGTCATTTGCAACCAGAAGAAGAGGTACAAGAGAGGCCCAGGAAAAAAAGTTTATTATACACACAGGTCCTAGAGAAACAGTCAGTGTGCACTGAGAAAGGATCACATGGGAGGTGATGTCAAGGAAGCTGGCTCAACCTGGGAGGTGGGGAGCAGAGAGAACAAGAACCCATGGGCAGATGCCTTTATTGGGGAATCAGGATGTGAGGGGATTTCATTGTGTTTAAATGTTGCTTAGTCACAAGGGAAGGTTGGGGGAACCTCATGGCAGTAGCCACCCTTATCACTTTGGCACACCTGACGGCCTGGGTGGGGTGCTCACAGCCTGCTTGTGGGGATGTTCAGGCAGCAGTGGGAAATGATATTTTAAAACATACAGTACAGCAGAATTGGGAAGTAGAACTCTTTTATTGGTGGGCACTGCTCTCTGTTAGCTGTTCCATCCAGGGCAAACATGTTATAATTGGAGCGTTAATCCTTTTTTCATTTGTAAAATAGTGTAATTAATTCCTTCCCTTCTTACCTCATAGAGCTCCAAAGATCAGATCAGATAAAACGTATAAGAAGGGTTTGGATATTGTAAAGAAAATCGTGTATGGAAGTTGGTAACCTAGTAAAAAACCTATACGTAGCAACTCTCACCCACTAGAAGAATGTGAGATAGTAAAGTTGGAAAATAAGTAGTTTTCAATATGGATATTAGCTTGAATTAAAGATTAGAAGTAGGTAACCAAAGGGAATTTGCTGTATGACTCAGGGAGCTCATACTGGAGCTCTGTAATAAACTAGAGGCGTGGGAATGGACGGGAGGTAGGAGGGAGACTCAAGAGAGAGGGGACATATGTACACCTATGGCTAATTCATATCGGTTTATGACAGAGATCAAACCAATATTGTAAAGCAATCCTCAACCAATTAAAAATAAATAAATATTTGAAAAAGATCAGAATTAAAAGAGAGATCTGTATAAAAGGGGTATCTGAAAGCCATGGTGAAGTGCAACTAAGGATATGGGGAAGGGTGTATGTGCAGGTGGAAAAGAAGCGGTGTATTTCAGTGTAATAAGAACTAAATGTGTGCTGCGTGCTGTCTGCAGGCTCTGAAAGTATTTGTTTAAAAAGGATACTTATGTTAGGGAGATAAGGCTTACATACATGAAACAATTATATGACTGCTGCAATTGCATATGAGAGTTTACACTTAACTGCTGGGTTTTGAGGTAAGGAGAACGGCTGGGAGAGTTCAGAGACAAGTGAGATCAGAGGTTTGCAGTAAACAAGGAATGCTTTCTGTGGTGAAGATTGGTTTAGGAAGTACATATTTGAAACTTCGAGGGTAGAAAGGTGAAGAGAGAGGATGTGTTAAGCCAGTTGAACTTGGAATGAAAAGGGTGAAGTCCTCACAGGGAAGCTTACAGCTAACAGAGAGAGTTGTGTTCTCTCATCTTTGTGCTCCATAGAGGCATAGTGGTCTTCCAGAACAGCTCAGGGCAGGCCCAGTGCACAGCCTGCCACCCCTGCTTCAGCCAGAGAAGTTCTGTGTTTTTTTGGATTGTGTGCTTAATATTTTGTTTGAAGAAGAGATTCTGCCAAAGTAATAATAATTTTGAAAAACGTGAGTCTAGTGGATAGAAGGGATTGAATGGAAAGTTTTGCAAATGATACTGTTAGAGCATTTCTCTATAGATAAAAGTGTGGAGAAATTAGGAGCCCAGAAGAAAGGATGTTATTGGGGTAATTTAACAGTGAATTCATCGTGGTGTTGATAAAGGCTATGGCAATGAAGTTGCTTAATACAAAAGACAGTTTGTTGAACCTCTCTTTAATACACAGAATGGTGACATGAAATAAGTGTGAAGGGATTATGTAAAAAACATCAGGTTTGCTGGTTTCTTTTCTCTACTTTGTATTAAGTATGGTAATAGGCATTGAGACACTAAAGATGAAGTGAGAAATTGGCCTCCCTAACAATATATTCCCTATTGTGGAACCTGCCGAATCACTTTGTTTCTAAGACGTAATTTTTTTTTTAAACAATTTAACATCTTGGAAATTGAAATCCACCTCATAATCAAAGACATGTCATAGTTTAATTAGCAAAATAGTTTCTCTTTCTTATGATCATTTGCATCTCAGACTTAATGGAATATGATGAATATATAATTTATTAAAGTACAGCATGGTTTGTAAAGGCTGTGAATGAGATGTTCTGGAAGTCCAGAGGAAGGAAAGACTCTTGCTTGTAGAGTTCTGGGAGTGTTTTCATGGAGAGGGTTAACAACTGAGCAGGACCTTAAAAGGATGACTAAAAAGTTTGCAAGGTTGGGATGAAGACCGTCATTTCTGGTTATGTTGAATTTTTCATGTTGGAAATGCAGTTAGAGTCTTCTATAAACAGTGCAGAATTTAGGCGTAGATAAAGGAATATTATTATACACTAAAGTTGAATTGTAAACCTCCTGTAGGCAGGAGCTGTGTCTTATGTGTATGATTTTTTTCTGTTTCACCCATCAAGGAACGTTGCTTGGTACATACAATCCTGATACTGAACTCAGGGAAGGCGTACAGGTAGAGGAAAGCTTTGATTTCATAGAAGAATGGGATGGATAGATCCTTGGGATAAGAGTCAGGATGCATACTTGAAAAGGAATGAGTTTATGATCATAAAAGAAAAAGTGCTTAGTAAAACTAAATAAAAGAGGAACTTGCATATCTAATTGTTTCATTCATCTAATTGTTTTGAGAGACAGTTGCAGATGAGAATCTTAGCAGTAAGGAAAGTTTTAAGGAGAAGTCAAAGGTATTTAAAGTCTCAAGGTTGCTTCTGTCCCTCAGAAGTTATCATGTAGGTGCCTCATAATGTGGCCCGAGAGAGTTTAGTCCAGTTGTGTAAATAATGAGTCAAGTCACCACAGCTTTTTGTTCACAGAAGCGGAGCTGCTTTTGCACAGAAGTATAGGAACCAGATAGTGATCTGTGCTGTGGTAAGTGGGTGCCTCCTGCGCCTGGTGTGGGATTGGGCGGGAGGGTGGGAAATCCTTGTTATAGTTGAGGGTGTCTAGGCCAGGGACCTGAGGGAGAAGAAGAAAGGGGAAGAGATCAGATGCATATGATGACATGTACTAACAGAATTTACATAGGATAAACAGTTACACTTAAAGTGGTTTGTAAATCTTACCCATTTTCCCATACAGTTAAATCTACATTTAAATTTGAAACTCTAACATTTGACAGATATTTGTCATAAATACTATGAACTATGACAGTAGACTTATTGAAGGAATAATTTATTTTATAAATAATCTTATTGATTACTTGTTTTATAGTTTTATAAAGTTAAAGTGCATTGTGTTTTTATTTCTAGAATTTCACCTTTTTTCCTCATTGGTAGGATGTCAGTAGTTAAATTGATTTTAATGATAGGGCAGTAAATGGTTTTAGTAACCTCTTGATAGACTTTCATCCATTTCGTGGACTCCCTGCTGGCGTACTGCATCCATAAATTCAGTCAGCAAATATGTAGCCAGTGTCCGTATTATGAGGCTTGATACCTTGCTTATGAGATTGAATGATATATGGGACCGAACTTCCACTTTCAGATAGGAAAAGAAATAATTCTGTTTCCTTTCATGAATGAAACATGAAGTAAAAGTGTTCTTTAATTATATTTAAACTCACATTTACTGCATGTTTAGAGTATCCCAGATACTGTATGTGGCACTTGAGATACTAACTCATTTATTCTTTAGAACACCCTATAAAGTTAAGTATTGTCAGGTGTAAGAACTGAGGCCTAGAGTGGTAAATAATTTGCTCAAGGTCATCTAATCTCCATACACATTTTGTCTCTAGAACCCTGGCACTGTAACCATTACCACTTGTCTCACCATAAACTCCCCATGTACTGTACTGTACTCCCCAAATACTGTGTATTTCCTGTAATCAGTTGTGGAAACAATTCATTGTCTCAAAGTGTCAGACATTGTGCTTAAGCATTATATGTATGTTAACTCATTTGATTTTGGCAGTCCTCTGAAGCAGATAATGATGGTGATCTCAGTTTTTAGAACAGGAAACCAAGGCTATCAGAGGTTAGTGTCTTGGCCAAGGGCATACAGCCAGTATGTTAGGCAGCTAGTAAGTGAAATAGTTCGTAAGACTGGTCTAGGTGAACAGGACTGTCTTTACAGCTAAGCAGTATGATTTTAAGTTATGTTACTGTAATTGTTGTAGTTATGTTCAAGAAGTCACTGATAGCTCTATCTCTAGGTGAGCCCTCTACTGTTTATCGACCTGTGGGGCACAGGACATATGTGCCACAGAGAGATTTAGAATTTTAAAAAATGTATTGCTTTATGGTATTCTGTGTTGATAGGGAATTTGAAACTAATGACATTTCCTTTAGTAAATATATATGTACCATAAACCAATTTTGAATGAATTTTGAAAAACAGATTCTAAGAATATAAGCTATAGAGCAGTCTTATTTCATTTTCATTAATATTTGTAAACTATTGCTATTAGTATTTAATATGTTAGTTTTGTATTAAGCAATATTATTAAATACAGGTTAGGCCAAAATTTCATTTGGTCTTTTTTTATACAGTGTTATGGGAAAACTTGAATGAACTTTTTGACCCACCTAATATCAGCATATATTGATAATTATTGTCTTATATTAATTTATACACACTGATATTTAATATATTAATACAAAATTAATACAGTTATTAAGCATACTGAAAGGTATACCATAAGGCCTGTATTTCATGACTTGCTTCTTGATCAGGATGTGATGTGTCAGTATAGATCCACGTTTATCTACCTTCTGAAGTGAATATCATTAAAAAGTAACTTTTAAAAACCCAGAGATCATAGGAATTACATGTATAGAATGTATATTCTTCAGATAATTCTGCATGTCATTTTTATGTAGCATCAACTCATTTGACGAGAGTGATGCTATAAATTTATTATGGTTGTTTAGTGGACAAATAATAAACAAGATATTTTGAATATCTGCCTCTATGTACTGCACATTGTTCTAGGTGCTGGGGAAACAAAACAGACATGTTCTTCTCTACTCATGGAACCTATACTTTGTGCTACATGAGGTTTGTTTTGTATCAATCTTAGATTATAGCCTTTTTTAGGAGATGAGAAAAATTAAGGCTGAGAAATGGTAAAGAATTTGCCCAGTGTTACAGAATTAACACTGGGATGTGGGGGAAAGAACCCAGATTCCACCTAGACTCAAAATTATTGTTTGATCGTTAATCATCATTAAGTCCTTAGGGCCAAGGAAGTTGTTACCATGAAAAAGTTTTAAAAGTGCCCCCTCACCTCAGTTTTAAAGAAACAAAGTACCAAAGAGAATTAAATGCTAATTTACATTTTATAGAGTTTGATACACCAGAATAAATTTATAGTATATGTGAATGGAGTAAATTTAGTGTGTATTTTCAAAAGATGTGATTGAGTTCATTTTGTCTGTCTGTGAGTTTGTATCTGTACAATTTATATATATACATTTACATAAGGGGATTATATATTCTATACCTGTGAACCTGTTCATCACCTTCCTTGTTCCCCTAACTCTACCCTATAATTAAGGATACCAACCTATTTGGGGGTAATCCTAAAAAATTAGCAGGCCTCCTCACACTCCACCCTCAACCCAAGTCACAAAGAAAACTTGATTGTTGAAATGAAAGTATTCAGACAGCTCTCAGTGCTTTTTAAAGGGATTCTTTGGCAGCTATCTGAGTTGGCAATGATAACTGTGTATAATTTTCAAACTGGAAGGCAAATATAATTTCATCCCATAAGCAGTTTGTGATGAGTAGAGGTAACCATGATATATTTAAGAAGTCACTTTTTTCCTTTGTTACAATGAAATATATGTATATTTATGTATTTTGTAAAATGAAATATTTGAGGTATTTTTGTTTAGTGTTAAAATTCTATCATTTTAAACACAAATGTATGGAAACAAATTTGCACTTAAATTTTATTTCTGTGAACCAAGAGGAAAATTCAGGAAAAATATCATTTAGCAATATTTCTAGTTTTTAAATCAAATTAATTACTTTTTGGAGTAAAACTCTGAATATGTCAGTATTTCAAAAAACGTCAGAGTTTGTTCTTGTTTCGGCAAATCTTTGAAATTAAATCTAATATTGAATCTACGCTATTGCCCTTTAAAGAAGGTCATTTATCTAAGTTTGAGTCATTACTAAGGATTTGCAGATTTTTTTTAGAAAATGATTCGCTGCCATCTTTTTAAACTAGATACATGCCTAGCCATCAGCAACAGCAGAGATGAGGGCCAGGCCCCTAAACCCTGGGGCATTCATACTGCCATCTGGGACCTCCTCGACTACTCAGAATGCCCTTGCCAGTGGATACAGACATTGAAGATGCCTGGTCAGAGACCAGCTGCCCTTTAAGACAGGAAGTGTGCTTTCCTGGACCTGAGCTTCTCAATAGCTGACAAGCAGCATCGATAGCCTTGTGAGAGTAAATACTGCTGAGAACCCTCTTAGGTGGCGTTACCTCCTAACCCTTCCAAAAACTAGTTCCTGATATTCAGGCCAGAGATTTTACTGTCGTTTTTGCCCCCTTCCTGCTTTCTAACTTTATGGTAAACATCCCAACAGACCTGACTGTTCTATTACCTTAGCACCTCATGCCTTAGATTTCTAGTCAGCCTGCCCCATGGAAAATAGTGTAAAATCTACAAATTTAGAAGTAGAAGAATTAGGTGGATCTTTTTTGTCTCAGTTTCAAAGGAGAAAATGTCTTACTTCTGATGCTAGAAGGTGAAGAATATGACATCTGATTTGTAGTCCAAAGAGATCTCACAAGAGCACTTGTATTTTCATCTGCTTGAACTTTAGATTTTCTGCTTGGGGTATTAAAGTAGGAAGAACTCCATTTTCAGCCTCATAACTATTGGCAAAGGGGGGTTGAATTTAGACTCTAGCTGCTACCTTGGGAAGAAAGTGCTGCTTTAATTGTTGGGTTGTGCTGATGTCGAGATGCATTTGTAGAGTGACGTCTATGAGGGATTTTTTTTAAATTAAATAGTAAATAACAAGACGGGATTTTTAACAAATGCATTTCAAAAGTAATTTTAATATAATATTTACTTGGATTTCATTTGGTAAAAAGTTAATTTGAATTTGTAGAAACACTTTTAAAAATTTATATTCCCCATGATTACTGAGAAACAAAAAAGTTGTTTTGGTAATCAAGTCTTTAAAAGGTTATGGAAAGTCTGGCACTCAGCTATTATACCAAAGTTTGAAAAAAACAAAATTGTGCCTTTAAATATGACTTAAAAGCACCACTAGTAAAAGATTTATTTATTTGTTTGTTTGTTTTATGTTATTAAGAATCCTACAAGCTTTTCAGTATGTTAGCCCAGTTGTTACAGTAAAGGCCATCCAGCAGTCAATCCTCATTGTTTAGGCGTAGTTAACTATTTCTTTCTGCATAAGAATACTATAGGTTTAACTTAATATGAAGGAGATGTGGTGCTGGTGAAATAGACAGGAGTAAAGACCTGTCTTCAGTACCCTGATCTTCCAGGTACTGTCTGTGACATGACAATGCTCAAGGATGGCCTTCAGCATTCTTGAGCCGCAGTTTTAATCACCTGTAAAATGAAGATAACAAAATGCTTATTACTAAACTGGGTTTTTCTGAGAATTAAATGCAGTAGCATGTAAAAATGTTTGGTAAATACCGAAACACTTGTATTTGTCACAAAATATTTGGTAAATACCAAAAATTTAGATGTAAATTATTATTAATTATTATAAATTTATCCTTAATGCTTTTCTTCTAAATCAGTATGTTGTATGTGTTTAGCGTTTTGCAGTCTGATTTTCTATTACATGTTCATTTTTGTTTCTGCAACATAAACTGCAGTTCTGGTAATGTAGTAAGTATTCAAGTAGAAAGGAGTGAGACTGCTCTGTTAGCTTAAGTGGATGTGTAAACTGTGGGTTTTATTTTCTGTTTTCTGATGCTTTGACATCTGGGGCCTCACTGATCCTGAAGGAACTGCTCTTTCCAGGGTTAAAAAGTTCTGGAGATTGTAAGCAATCCACCTTGAGTGTGCTTTTCAAATACAGACCCCTCCAGAGCCTACTCCCAACCAACCACAATCTTTGTGGCCCTCATGCTTCAGGCTACTGTCTGCCTGCTCTAGTCACAGGGCCAGGCACCAGACAACAAAGGACAGCCCTCATGCTTCCAGAGCCATTTGAAATTATTCAAACTGGCCAATCCCAAGCCTGTTTCCCCTGCCTCTGTTTCTCCTGACTCACACCTTTTCCTTTTTGTGGAAACCACAACAAAGGCCCTTGTCCACATTTCCTCTCTGTCCCTCTGCCCCCTGACCCACTCTGGGCTTCCCTGTGTGGCCTTTGGGGCATGCTGTGCCCCTTTCTCTTGGTAACTGCTGCTGCTGCTAAGTCGCTTCAGTCGTGGCCGACTCTGTGCGACCCCATAGAAGGAAGCCCACCAGGCTCCTCCGTCCCTGGGATTCTCCAGGCAAGAACACTGGAGTGGGTTGCCATTTCCTTCTCCAATGTATGAAAGTGAAAAGTGAAAGTGAAGTCGCTCAGCCGTGTCCGACTCTAAGCGACCCCATGGACTGTAGCCTACCAGGCTCCACCATCCATGAGATTTTCCAGGCCAAGAGTACTGGAGTGGGGTGCCATTGCCTTTTCCACTTGGTAACTGAGTAACTGTCTTTTCACTGACAGTCTTCTCATCTTACTATACCTTGAATTTTCTATTAATAAATTATATTTGAAAATAGTTTTAAAATAGTAGACTGATGATTTATTTTTTTAATCCTTAAGGCTAAGAGTCTGATTACCAAGAAATAGTATTTAATACAAAGTTTTAAAGTTTTCTTTAGCACTAACTAAAACAGAGATTTGGACCGATATCAGGATATGTATGTGTGTAGGTGAATATATACATATGCTCATGTGTATAGAAATTTTTTTTTAACCATATTGGAAGATTACAGAAATTCTGATATGTAAGTGACCTTTACAGATCATCTTTTTCTTTATAAGAGAAAAAACTAAGACCCAAAGGATATGTAAATTTACCCAAATCACATCTTTAGTTATTGGCAAAGTCAGGATAACTCATGTCTAATTCCCTGAGGCTTAAATAGACATGCAGGTGTCATAAGCATTTTTATTAGGAAGAAAATTGTTGGCAAGTTTTTCTTGCTTCTTCCCTTTCTCAAAGGAATAAAGTCTTAAGGTTAATTTTATTTTCTCCTGTCCCAAGAGGCAATGGTTTGGTTGCTAAGTAATACTTCCGATTGTTACAATTTTTTCATTTAGCAGAACTAAAATTTAATATAGTTATTCAATTTTACTTCATAAACTATTTTTAATTCTAGAATCCAGATATTTGTGTCCAAAATTCACTCATTTTGTATCTGAGTTCCTCTTTTTTTTACTTTTGTTAGATTGTCAAACTCAGAAACTTGAAGCAGCTGTTGTGCTAGATACTTTGTTATAAACATTTTTCTAAAGTATTTGTACTTTTATGACAAATTTGACTGGGCCAAATGATCATTTCATGAACTGAGATAATATGAGGAGAAATTATGAGATCAGTGAATATATAGTGGCAAAAAATGAGTTAGGAGTTTTGGTGGGTTTTCTAATTAAGTTTCCCCCCACTTTGGCTAACGAGGTAAGAGGTAAATATACAAGATGTGGGGTGAAATAGCTTTCTGTAGTGTTCTGTATTGCTGGGTCTTGATGTAGATATTGAATCAAGTTTGGCTGTTTCACATGTGAAATAAAAAGGAGAGGTGGGGTTTTTTTTTATTTAATTTTAATTTTATATTAGAGTTTGCTTCATCCACAGTGTTGTGTTAGTTTTAGGTGTGCAGCAAAGTTATTAGGTTATATATACACATATATCCATTGTTTTTCAGATTCTTTGCCCGTGTAATTTATTACAGAATATTGAATAGAGTTCCCTATGCTCTACAGTAGGTTCTTATTAACTATTTTATATATATGGGAAGTATATGGTGTTTATACATACACCACATATAGTGGTGTGTATATGTTAATGTGAAAGATAAAAGTATTAGTCACTCAGTTGTGTCTGACACTTTGCAATTCCATGGACAGTAGTTGCCAGGCTCCTCCAACCATGGGATTCTCCAGGCAAGAATACTGGAGTGCGTTGCCATTTCCTTCTCCAGGGGATCTTCCCTACCCAGGGATTGAACCTGGGTCTCCTGCATTGTAGGCATATTCTTTACCTTCTGAGCCACTAGGGAAGCCTATATATACTAATACCAAACTCCTAATTTATTCCTTCCCTTACCTTTCCCCTTTGGTAATAAGGTTGTTTTCGAAGCCTATGAGTCTCTTTTTGTTTTGTAAATAAGTTCATTTGTATCACTTTTTTAGATTCTACATGTAAATGATATAATTTTTTTTTGCTTTGCCTAGTATGATAATTTCCATGTCCAGCCATGTTGCTGCAAATGGCAAAATTTCATTAATTTTCATGACTTAAGATTCCATTGTGTGTGTGTGTGTGTGATGTATATGTAGCCACATCTTCCTATCCATTCCTCTGCTGATGGAGGCGTAGGTTTCGTCCATGTTTTGGCTGTTGTAATATAGGTAGTGCTGCAGTGAATATTGAGGTCCGTGTATCTTTTCAGATTGTGATCTTCTACAAATATATGCCCAAGAGTGGAATTACTGGGTCATATGGTAGTTTTATGTTTAGCTTTTTAAGCTAAACATACTGTTTTCCATAATGATTGTACCAATTTTAGATTTCCACCAACAGTGTAGGACAATTCCCTTTTCTCTGCACCCTCTACAGCATTTACTATTTGTAGACTCTTTAATGATGGGCATTCTGACTGGTGCGAGATGATAACCTCCTTGTAGTTTTGGTTTGCATTTCTCCAACAATTAGCATGTTGAGCATCTTTTCATGTGCCTTTGGGTCATCTATATGTCTTTTTTGGAATAATGTCTGTTTAGGTCTTCTGCCCATTTGCTGATTGAGCTGTTTGTTTTGTTTTGATATTGAGGTACATGAGCTGTTCATATATTTTGGAGATTAATCACTTGTTGGTCACTTCATTTGCAAATATTTTCTCCCATTCTGTGGGTTGTCTTTTCATTTTGTTTATGGTTTACTTAGCTGTTCAAAAGCTTTGAAGTTTAGTTAGGTTTCATTTGCTTATTTTTGTTTTTATTTTCTTCAGGAAGTGAATCCCATAAGATATTGCTACAAGTTATATCAAAAAGTGTTGTGCCTATGTTTCCCTCTAAGAGTTTTATAATATCCAGTTTTTAATCCATTTTGGTTTATTTTTGTATATGGTGTTAACAGAATGTTCTAGTTTCATCTTTTACTTGTAGCTGTCCAGTTTTCCCAGCATCACTTACAGAACAGACTGTCTTTTCTCCCTTTGCCTCCTTTGTTGTAGATTAATTGACCATTAGTGAATTGGCTTATTTCTGGGCACTCTGTCCTGTTCCATTGATCTCTGTGTGTTTGGTGAAAATATCATACTGTTTTGATGACTGTAGTTTTGTAATATAGTTTGAAGTCCTCCAGCTCTGTTGTTCTTTCTCAGGACTGCTTTAGCTGTTCGGAGTCTTTTGTGTTTCCATACAGATTTAAAAAATTTTTGTTCTAGTTCTGTGAAAAATGCCATTTGATTTGATAGGGATTGCATTGAATCTATAGATTGCCTCAGGTAGTATGGTTTTGACATTTTGACAATACTGATTCTTCCAATCCAAGAACATGGTATGTCATTATCCGTGTTATCTTCGATTTCTTTCATCAGTGTCTTACAGATTTCAGAGTACAGGACTTTTGCCTCTTTAGGTAAGTTTATTCCTATGATCTTATTCTTTTTGATGCAGTGTTATGTGGGGTGGTTTCCTTAATTTCTCTTTTTGATCTTTCATTGTTAGCATGTAGAAATGCAAGCAATTTCTGTGTATTAATTTTGTATCCTGCAACCTTACTGAATTCATTGATGAGCTCTAGTAGTTCTCTGGGAGAAGGCAATGGCAACCCACTCCAGTCCTCTTGCCTGGAAAATCCCATGGACGGAGGAGCCTGGTGCGCTGCAGTCTGTGGGGTCGCGAAGAGTCAGACACGACTGAGCAACTTCACTTTCACTTTTCACTTTCATGCATTGGAGAAGGAAATGGCCACCCACTCCAGTATTCTTGCCTGGAGAATCCCAGGGATGGCGGAGCCTGGTGGGCTGCCGTCTGTGGGGTCTCACAGAGTCGGACACGACTGAAGCGACTTAGCAGCAGCAGCAGTAGTTCTCTGGTGGTGTCTTTAGGATTAGAAAGGAGGGGTGGCTTTAAGTTGGTCCTCCACATGGACAGTAGTGATAGTTCTCCATTTCCTCAGTAAACTGAACTATACGTGATATAATTAGATTGAAAGGGAAAATGTAGCTTAAACTAGAGAAATGCATTCATAATAATGTAAATAATTAAATAGGGCACAACTTATTGAGGGAGGATTTAAACCTCTGCCCTTCAGAATTTTTTATATATTAACTTAGATTGGAGGACAGACAACCCATTCTAGTATTCTTGCTGGGAGGATCCCTTGGACAGAGAAGCCTAGTGGGCTTAGTTCATGGAGTCGCAAAGAGTCAGACACAACTGAAGTGACTTAGTGTGCACGCACCTGTCAGATTGTTCTAGAATTGCGTGTCAGCTGCTCCCCAGGGATCCCCTTATTTTCTAAAGTAAGAAAAATTTAATTTTTTGATCATAGAATAAAGCACTTAGCAACTTCTATATACTGCAACCTTAAATCACAGAGGAATGATATTAAATAATAACCTGATACATTTGGGGAACTCGTGGACTTAAATTTTTTTTCCCCACTTCCTACCAGATTTCCCATCTTTTTTCTTGCCAGCTCTTGCACCTGATCTGCTAGAGGCCCTGAAACACTGTTATTGCCGTAGCTTTCAGCTTTTGAAATTGAAATTGTGGCTGTAAGTTGGAGCTAAGTAATGGTTCCCTGTACTGTTTCTAATAGTAACCTGATTATCTTTGCTTCCTTCTCTGTGCATAGACAGTGCCTTGCATATAGTTACAGCCTGAGATGTCCACTTATTGTTAGTTGCTCAGTAGTGTCCGACTGACTCTTTGCAACCCCCAAGTACTGTAGCCTGCCAGGCTCCTCTGTGCATGTGATTTTCCAGGCAAGAATATTGAAGTATATAGCCATTTCCTTCTCTACGGGATCTTCCTGACCCAAGGATCAAACCCAGATCTTCTACTTTGCAGACAGATTCTTGACCATTGAGCCACCAGGGAAGCCCCTGCTTATAGTTGGTGCTTAGTAAATATTTGACTCGGTAGATGCAGCTCTGTTTTTTAAAAAAATTGTATTTAAAATACTTTATTCTGTTTTTCATATAGTATGTGGTCATTTTTCAAAGTTTGTCAACTGTTTCAAGGACTGATATTCATTTTAACTGTAATAAAAATAAGCATACAGAAACTTTGGATTTCACCTTTTAGAATACTTTGCCTTTTTTGTTAACTGAATAAAATACTTTATTATGTCATGGTAGTATGAAAATCTCAATATTCTGTATTGCTGTAAAATCTTTTGATTTTATTTAATGACATTCTATATTGAGTTTTTGTATTTATTGTAATTGCTAATAAAAGTTACCTTAAATAGTTTTTTCTTGTCTTTTAGCATTATAGTTCCTTTTTTTACTGAAATGTTAGATAAACGTTGGACAGCCATAGTCCAGATAAGCTAAATCTGGCCAAATTTTACACTTTGTTGTTTAGGATATTAAAATCACTCATAATTCTTTATTAATTAAAACTAAAAATTTTAAGCAATACAGAACTACTAGTGGCCTTTGGAAGAATATAACTAAATGTAGTTTTGTTTTGTTTTCAAGCTGTCTTTGTTTTTAGAGGATTTACTAGGTCTAGAAATAAGAACACTTGCATGTTCCTTTCTTTTTCAAAATCAGGGGTAAGCAGGCAGGAGTATTCCTTAGTAATGAATAGATCATTGTCTGCCCAAGCTGATAAAGCACGTTGAATTTTTCCAAGGGACAGCAAAGTAGAAATAGAAAATAATAACTAAACTCCCTAATGTGACAAAGGGGATAGGAATATGAATGTGATCCACTGGGTTTTTTTTAAAATTAGTTCTTTCTTTAACTTTACATAATTTATTTCATAGTTATTCTGTATATCATGGTTAAGTGTAGAAATAATCTTGATATACCTTAGCTGTGAATATTTAAATGAAATATTAATACAGATATTTTGTAAATTCATGCATGGTCTTTTGGAGCTTTATCATGGTGAAGAAATTAAAAGGACAATATAAACTTAATTCTTAGAACTATTTTGAAGAGGAAATGTAGAGATCATTTGTTGTAGAGATCATTTGTTAAGAATTAGGCTTTGATTATAATTTTACAGTGGAGCTCATTCATTTCCTTGTCTGCACATATCTTTAAATTATTTAAGTTAGTCTCTTCCATCAAATGAGCAAACATTTCTGTCTTTTAAGGTTTATTTCTGTAAATGAGTTTTTAAGTTAATCATACTCTGAATTTTTATAAGTGAACAGAACCTTTTCTTTGCCTATGTTCTAATTCCCCCACAAATATGCCAAATGTTACTTCATTTTAAGAAAGTCAATTTAGTTTTAAAAATTCTCCCCCTACTCCTCCAAAGGTGTACTCATATTCATCTCATCTTAATTGAAAGTGAAAAGAGGTGACTAGTACAGAATTGCCCTCAACTGAAGATGGGACTGGATTACATTTCAGAGGATGTAGGATGGTTCTTACATGGTTAGAATGATCCTCTCTATGGTTTTAGAGAAAATCTGTGGCGGGTTTATGTACACTTGGAAGTAGAAAGCTAGACTTTCCTGGTTGCTCAGTTTCCTATTAGAGATGAATCTGAGAATAGCCATCAATATGGGATTAGGCTGATTCGTGACAGCGTAACAGTGTTGGCCTAGCCTCTTTTGGCCCTGAACTGCACAACTATTTTAAGCCATGAGCCTAAGAACTGACAGAGCATACTATACCCTGGTAGCACTGAGTGCCACTTCTGTATTTTCCAGCCTGGACAGATCAACTGTAAACTTCAATGTATTTGAGGCTCTCATTCAAGGGACTTTCCTAGTGGTCCAGTGGCTAAGACACCATGCTCCCCTTACAAGGGCCTCAGGTTCAATTCATGGTCTGAGAACTGGATCTTAGTTGCCAGAACTAAAGATCCTGTTTGCCACAATTAAGACCCAGCGCAGCCAAATAAAGAAAAAAAAAATTTTTTTTAAAGACTTGCCATTCTAATGTTTTAGGAATCTACACCAACCTACATAGGCTATCTTGCTTTGACATACCATATTTCATTAAAATAAGTATCATTGGTGGGAGAAGATAATTAAAATCCAAACCCTATATTTTATTAATACCTGTTTATTGCTTGTTTGGGTGAACTGCCTATAAAGCAGAAAAATTCCATCATTTGATGATCACTGTTACAAAAGTTTGCTGTTTTCGGATGCTAGTACACTAATGCCTGATTCTGTGATTGCCTTTGCACATGTTCTCCAATCTCATGTCAGATTACTTTTTTCTCCTGTTTCCTGTCACTGAGTTGTTGGCATGCCTGGTTGCTGATTTCTCTTTTTCTTATTATTATCTCTCAACTACATATCTTTTGTGTGATCAGTCCTTAATTCCTACTAAGTGTAGGCACAGGGCTAAATTCCTAGAACATCAAAGATGGTATAAGACATAGTCGCTGCCTTCAAAAAATGCTTCTCTTCTATGTGGAGACAGAATATATATTAAAATTAGAGATGGTACATAGAAAGAATACATAGTGGCACATAGTAAAATTAAACTGAATGGTGAGAGGTAGTTACATTGAAATTAGAAGTTGGAGGATGTCACTGAAAGACAAGGTGGAAATAAACACTTTCCAAAGGAACATTTAATTCAAAGATGGGCACAATAAAGGACAGAAATGGTATGGACCTAACAGAAGCAGAAGATATTAAGGAGAGGTGGCAAGAATGCACAGAAGAATTTACAAAAAAGATCTTCATGAACCAGATAATCACGATGGTGTGATCACTCATCTAGAGGCAGACATCCTGGAATGTGAAGTCAAGTGGGCCTTAGGAAGCATCACTACGAACAAAGCTAGTGGAGGTGATGGAATTCCAGTTGAGCTATTTCAAATCCTGAAAGATGATGCTGTGAAAGTGCTGCACTCAGTATGCCAGCAAATTTGGAAAATTCAGCAGTGGCCACAGGACTGGAAAAGGTCAATTTTCATTCCAATCCCAAAGAAAGGCAAGGCCAAAGAATGCTCAAACTACCGCACAATTGCACTCATCTCACATGCTAGTAAAGTAATGCTCTAAATTCTCCAAGCCAGGCTTCAACAGTACATGAACCGTGAACTTCCAGATGTTCAAGCTGGTTTTAGAAAAGACAGAGGAACCAGAGATCAAATTGCCAACATCCGATGGATCATCAAAAAAGCAAGACAGTTCCAGAAAAACATCTGTTTCTGCTTTATTGACTGTGCTAAAGCCTTTGACTGTGTGGATCACAATAAAGTGTGGAAAATTCTGAAAGAGATGGGAATACCAGACCACCTGACCTGCCGCTTGAGGAATCTGTATGCAGGTCAAGAAGCAACAGTTAGAACTGGACATGAAACAACAGACTGATTCCAAATAGGAAAAGGAGTACATCAAGGCTGTATATTGTCACCGTGCTTGTTTAACTTATATGCAGAGTACATCATGAGAAATGCTGGGCTGGAGGAAACACAAGCTGGAATCAAGATTGCTGGGAGAAATATCAATAACCTCAGATATGCAAACGACATCACCCTTACGGCAGAAAGTGAAGAAGAACTAAAGAGCCTCTTGATAAAAGTGAGAGAGTGAAAAGTTGGCTAAAGCTCAACATTCAGAAAACTAAGATCATGGCATATGGTTCCATCACTTCATAGCAAATAGATGGGAAAACAGTGGAAACAATGTCAGACTTTATTTTTTTGGACTCCAAAATCACTGCAGATGGTGACTGCAGCCATGAAATTAAAACATGCTTACTCCTTGGAAGAAAAGCTATGACCAACCTAGACAGCATGTTAAAAAACAGAGACATTACTTTGCCAACAAAGGTCCGTCTACTTAAAGCTATGGCTTTTCCAGTGGTCATATATGGATGTGAGAGTTGGACTATAAAGAAAGCTGAGTGCCAAAGAATTGATGCTTTTGAACTGTGGTGTTGGAGAAGACTTTTGAGAGTCCCTTGTACTGCAAGGAGATCCAACCAGTCCATTCTAAAGGAGATCAGTCCTGGGTGTTCGTTGGAAGGACTGATGTTGAAGCTGAAACTCCAATACTTTGGCCATCTGATGCAAAGAGCTGACTCATTGGAAAAGACCCTGATGCTGGGAAAGATTGATGGCAGGAGGAGAAGGGGACAACAGAGGATGAGATGGTAGGATGGTATCACCAGTGTAATGGATATGAGTTTGGATAAACTCTGGAAGTTGATGATGGCAGGGAGGCCTGGTGTGCTGCAGGCCGTGGGGTCACAAAGAGTCAGACACGACTGAGTGACTGAACTTAACTGAACTGAAGCCTAGGAAGCTTGAACTGATTCTTGAAGGAAGGCAAAGTCCTCCCAAAAGCGTGAACTAAGAAGGAATGCATTATTGGCCAAAGAATCAGCCGGTGCAGAAGAGAAGAAGCGGAAATGTGATTTACCTATTTAAGAAAGAATTGGTAGATCATCTTAGTTGAGACCTTGAGGAAAATGGTAGAAGGTGCAGTTGGCAAGGTTGGTAGAAGTTTGGTTATAGACTGAGAATGTCAGACTAAAGACTGGGGACAAGTCACTGAAACAATGCGTGAATGTGTTAATTTTTGGAAGGATAGAGGAAGTTTCATTTATGAAGAAGTATTTTAGGTTTATTATCTAGCAGACATAGGAAAAACTGGAAAGCCAATTTTGGGACCATATAGTTAGTTCTGATACCAGGGATGGGAAATCTAAACTTGGGTGTAGCATGTGATTCAAGACTTGAAGAGAACAATTGACAGAATGTGATGCATGAATATAGAGAAGAAATAATAAGTTTAAGGTAATTCTTGAGAGTTTGAGCCCAGGTAATCATGAAAATGATTGCACCATTAAAAAAAGTGACATTGAGAAAAACAAAGGGATGAACCTGAGTTTTGTTATTTGTTAAGAGTTGAGTTAGAAGTACAATATTCCGTTGGAGATGTCCAGTTCATATTTGGAGATTGGACCTGAGAAGAGGGATCATAGTTGTCATTCTGAATTTGGGAAGAGTCTTCTACATAGAGATAGTAGTTGAAGTTATGGCAGTATGTGAGATTGATGAGGGAAACAGTTTTGAGTTTGAAGTGCAGTAGAATGAGAACTAGCCTTAGGATTACACTCAGTCTTCTGGGGACAGAGGAGACACTTGAGTCAAGAAGTGAGATTAGTCAGGGAGATAGAAAGAGGACAAAATTGTATGTATGCATAGGAACCTGGAAAGTTAGGTCCGTGAATGAGGGCAAATTGGAAGTGGTCAAATAGGAGATGACAAGAGTGAACATTGACATTCTGGGAATCAGTGAACTAAGATTGACTGGAATGGGTGAATTTAACTCAGATGACCATTATATCTACTACTGTGGGCAGGAATCCCTTAGAAGAAATGGAGTAGCCATCATAGTCAACAAAAGAGTCCGAAATGCAGTACTTGGATGCAATCTCAAAAATGACAGAATGATCTCTGTTCGTTTCCAAGGCAAACCATTCAATATCACGGTAATTCAAGTCTATGCCCTGACAAGTAACGCTGAAGAAGCTGAAGTTGAACAGTTCTATGAAGACCTATAAGACCTTCTAGAACTAACACCCAAAAAAGATGTCGTTTTCATTATAGGGGACTGGAATGCAAAAGTAGGAAGTCAAGAAACACCTGGAGTAACAGGCAAATTTGGCCAAGGAGTACAGAATGAAGCAGGGCAAAGGCTAATAGAGTTTTGCCAAGAGAACGCACTGGTCATAGCAAACATCCTCTTCCAACAACACAAGAGAAGACTCTACACATGGACATCACCAGATGATGGACACTGAAATCAAACTGATTATATTCTTTGCAGCCAAAGATGGAGAAGCTCTATACAGTCAGCAAAAGCAAGACCAGGAGCTGACTGTGGCTCAGATCATGAACTCCTTATTGCCAAATTCAGACAGAAATTGAAGAAAGTGGAGAAAACCACTAGACCATTCAGATACAACCTAAATCATATCCCTTATGACCATACAGTAGAAGTGAGAAATAGATTTAAAGGACTAGATCTGATAGACAGAATGCCTGATGAACTGTGGATGGAGGTTCGTGACATTGTACAGGAGACAGGAATCAAGACCATCCCCAAGAAAAAGAAATACAAAAAAGCAAAATAGCTGTCTGAGGAGGCCTTACAAATAGCTGTGAAAAGACGGGAAGCGAAAAGCAAAGGAGAAAAGGAAAGATATATCCATTTGAATGCAGAGTTCCAAGGAATAGCACGGAGAGATAAGAAAGCCTTCCTCAGCAATCAGTGCAAAGAAATAGAGGAAAACAATAGAATGGGAAAGACTAGAGATCTCTTCAAGAAAATTAGAGATACCAAGGGAACATTTCGTGCAAAGATGGGCTCAATAAAGGACAGAAATGGTATGGACCCAAGAAAAGCGGAAGAGATTATGAAGAGGTGGCGAGAATACACAGAAGAATTGTACAAAAAAGATCTTCACAACCCAGATAATCACAATGGTGTGATCACTCACCTAGAGCCACACATCCTAGAATGTGAAGTCAAGATGGCCTTAGGAAGCATCACTATGAACAAAGCTAGTGGAGGTGATGGAATTCCAGTTGAGCTATTTCAAATCCTGAAAGATGACGCTGTGAAAGTACTGTACTCAATATGCCAGCAAATATGGAAAACTCAGCAGTGGCCACAGGAGTGGGAAAGGTCAGTTTTCATTCCATTCCCAAAGAATGCCAATGCCAAAGAATGCTCAAACTACCGCACAATTCCACTCATCTCACACGCTAGTAAAGTAATGCTTAAAATTCTCCAAGCCAGGCTTCAGCAATACATGAACCGTGAACTTCCAGATGTTCAAGCTGGTTTTAGAAAAGGCAGAGGAACCAGAGATCAAATTGCCAACATCCGATGGATCATCAAAAAAGCAAGAGAATTCCAGAAAAACATCTATTTCTGCTTTATTGACTGTGCTAAAGCCTTTGACTGTGTGGATCACAATAAAGTGTGGAAAATTTTGAAAGAGATGGGAATACCAGACCACCTGACCTGTCTCTTGAGAAACTTGTATGTATGTCAGGAAGCAACAGTTAGAACTGGATATGGAACAACAGCCTGGTTCCAAATAGGAAAAGGAGTACATCAAGGCTGTATATTGTCACTGTGCTTATTTAACTTATATGCAGAGTACATCATGAGAAACGCTGGGCTGGAGGAAGCACAAGCTGGAATCAAGATTGCTGGGAGAAATATCAGTAACCTCAGATATGCAGATTACACCACCCTTATGGCAGAAACTGAAGAACTAAAGAGCCTCTTGATGAAAGTGAAAGAGTGAAAAAGTTGACTTAAAGCTCAGTGTTCAGAAAACTAAGATCTTGGCATCCAGTCCCATCACTTCATGGCAGATAGATGGGGAAATAGTGGGAACAGTGCCTGACTTAATTTTGGGGGGCTCCAAAATCACTGCAGATGGTGATTGCAGCAATGAAATTAAAAGACGCTTACTCCTTGAAAGGAAAGTTATGACCAACCTATTCAGCATATTAAAAATCACAGACATTACTTTGCCAACAAAGGTCCATCTAGTCAAGGCGGTGATTTTTCCAGTGGTCATGTATGGATGTGAGAGCTGGAGTATAAAGAAAGCTGAGTGCCAAGGAATTGATGCTTTTGAACTGTGGTGTTGGAGAGGACTCTTGAGAGTCCCTTGGACTGCAAGGAGATCCAACCAGTCCATCCTAAAGGAGATCAGTCCTGGGTTTTCATTGGAAGGACTGATGTTGAAGCTGAAACTCCAGTACTTTGGCCACCTCATGCGAAGAGTTGACTCATTGGAAAAGATCCTGATGCTGGGAAAGATTGAGGGCAGGAGGAGAAGGGGATGACAGAGGATGAGATGGCTGGATGGCATCACCGACTCGATGGACATGGTTTTGGGTGGACTCCGGGAGTTGGTGACGGACAGGGAGGCCTGGCATGCTGCAGTTTATGGGGTCGCAGAGTCGGACATGACTGAGCGACTGAACTGAACTAAGAGGAATCTGAGAATGTTGAATATTGAAAAGATGACTTGGAGAGAGAGTGTTGATAAATGTTCATTGGATTTTGTGTTTGAAATGTTTTCTTAAACTCTTTTATTTTGGCTGTGCTAGGTCTTCTTTGCTGCTCACTCTTTTAGTTGTGAGCAGGGGCTACTCTTCGTTGCAGTGCTTGGGCTCCTCCTTGGAGTATCTTTTCTTATTGTGGAGCATCTCCTGCAGATAATGTACTGTGTAATCCAATGAGAGAATTTGCAAGAAAGGTTTCTCAAGGAAGTGATACAGGATGACAAGAAATTAGCCAGGTTGGCAAACAAGGCAAAAGGTCTGAGTCATTTAATCGCATGATGTGATCAGGAAATCACAGATGGTTTTTCATGTATTCATACCAAGAGTTTATGTGCAATAGTCATTGTGGCAAATTCCTGGACATGGAGATTCTTCCCTTGTCATGATACAGAATTTAAAAGCTTTGAGGAGCTTTCAGAGGACCTTAAAAAGAATATCATGGTCAAATACACATTTTAGGTTGCACAATATGAACTTGGATGGGAGGAGGCTAATCTAATTTATCAACACTCTCTCTCCAAGTCATCTTTTCAATATTCAACATTCTCAGATTCCTCTTAGTTCAGTTCAGTCGCTCAGTCATGTCCGACTCTTTGCAACCCCATAAACTGCAGCACGCCAGGCCTCCCTATCCGTCACCTGCTCCCGGAGTCCACCCAAACCCATGTCCATGGAGATTGGTTCACTAGGAATATAGAACTAGTAGAGAGGAAAAACCTGGAGAGAGAAGAGATATGATTTCTGAGGCAGTAGAAAAAACCAGATTGTTTTCAGAGGTATTTCTGACAGGAATTACCAACGGACATGACAAGTTCGAAGAGGCAAGAGATAATTGGCAAAGGATGCCTAGTGAAGCCAGAAGAGGTTACTGAATTCAAGTGTTTTTCCAGTCAGATTACTAGAAAACAAGGTGAGGATGAGGATGAAGTTCAAAAATTTGGGGAATGAAAATGGCAGGTTAATTGATGAGAGAAGAGGCATATGGAACTTGACTTGAAGATAAAGCAGTTCTAATTGATGACCGAGTTGGAGCTAGGGTTCTGCTTGGAGGAGGTACCTTGAGCATAGAACTGATTTTCCTCTCCTGACCCTCTTCCCTCCTTGATTCCTTTATCTCAGTGATGGGCTCGTTCTCTTCCTTGTAACCCGGAATGGGATTCTTAAGGACTGACTTGATCTTAGCCAGAGTTTGTAGTGATGTAGTCTAGCTAAAATCACTAAGGTTTGTAGCTTTATGCCTGAACTTTGGAAAGACAAACTTTGATTCACATTTTGGTTTTACCACCTAGATGCCAGTCACGTGTTTTTCTGGATATGATGTCCACGTCTATAAAATGGTAATAATCATGTTATTTTAGTGGGATAATAAATATAAAGTGGTTTGCACAGTGCTTAGGCTTCCCTGGTGGCTCAGATGGTAAAGAGTCTGCCTGCAATGTGGGAGACCTGGGTTCGATCCCTGGGTCAGGAAGATCCCCTGGAGAAGGAAACCCACTCCATTATTCTTGCCTGGAAAATCCCATGGACAGAGGAGCCTGGTGGGCTACAGTCCATGGGGTTGCAAAGAGTTGAACACAACTGAGCGACTAACAGTTTAAAGCATAAGAGAGTTTTCACTAAGTGATAGCAACCATTTTTGGTTACTACAGTTATTTTTCTTATATTGAGTTCTTTCTATGTTCTATTCATTTTCAGGACCTCATCATCTAGAAAGTAAAATAGGTTCTTCTTAACTGGCTTCTCTGCCTCTAGCTTCTGTGTCGCATACTTGACATTCCAGAGTTTTCCCGAAACTCAGATTTGATTGTGCACTCTTTTTTCCTGTCCTCAAAGGTTTCCAATTGCAGATTTTTCAAGTTACCAAGACTAATACGTTTTGTTTTCTGGAGGTGAGAGCCTAATGTGGGATAAAGTTTGTGATAGAGATCCTATCAGTTCAGGCCTACCTGTAGTGACTGTTACTCTGAAGAACTGAAAAAAGTTTTACATCTTTAAAAACTATTAACATTCCATATAGAAGAAGTCCAGTTTTCCTTTGACTTTTTCCACTGCCCTCTTAAATTAGTATGATTCAATAAAGAATGAGTGGAATGAGGGAAAATGAGAATTTTTCTTAAAGAGATTCTGTTTAAAGAAAATACTCAGTTCCTTCTGGGGTCAGTTGCTTGCTAACTGGGAAGGGTTTCTACAGCATAATTTTTGCTTATACAGATAAGGAGTTGAGAAGAGTGGCCCTGTTAGTCTGGATAAGGGACAGGATACATAGAAATAACTAACAGTTAAAAAGTAATGTATTTATTATTAATGAATTACTGAAGTATGTATATGTAATTATTTAATTTAAGATGGTTTAGTAGTTTTCCTCTTTTAGGGTAGGGCTTCCTAAAGTGTTCTTTGATAGAAAAATAGATCTATGATTTAGCTTATAGCTTTGCGATTTCAGGAGGATTTTCAGGTTTTGATTCTAGAGAAATTGATTTATAAACTTAGGATTCACAGGAGACTGACTTACAAACTCAAATACTGGGGGTTTTCTTGTTTTTTTTTTTTAGTATATGCTAAGAGAGAAATCTTTCCAGTTACTAGAATACTCTTAATCTTCTTTTTCTGGTGTCAGGGTACCTGAGAAATAACAGTCAGTTAATTGCTGAGCATGGAGTCAGAATATTAGGAGGTTGTCTTTTGGAGTAATTACCTATTTCAGCAGATTATGTGTGAAGTATGTGAAAGGCCTTAGCACAGTGCCTGATGTCGTTGTTATGATTTTCTTTGGGATTATAGCTGTATCCACTACTGGAGAGTTTATCTTTCTAATAATTAGAATGTTTCCTTCTAGTTAATGTCTTTTTAAAAATATGATAGTTCTAGATAAATATTGGTACATTCTTACTATTCACTTTTTCCCGTATTCTATACTGAACATTAAAAACATCATTAGATTTCCTCAGAGAAATTTAAGAAGAGCATCTTAAAATTAAACTTCAGTTATAATTCTACATGTAAAATTCTATAGAGAAAATTATTTTTACAATGAGTATTTTAATCTGTTTATGTTCCTTCTTGTCAGAAACGTTTTTCTATGTTAATGTTTTTTAGCAGTGTCCTCAAATCTTGGTGTGACACTTTCGGGAAATGCACAGTCCCTGTGATAACTGCACTGCTTTTTTTTTTTTTTTTTAAGCATTTTAGATATATCTCCAAATCAAGTTATAACCATCTCAAACCATATCTATATAGTGGGTTTTGAACATACTTAACTGTGGGTTTTTAGCATTTTCCATAGGCATACTTATTGCCAGTGTGTCTAGATAGGTTTTTGTTTTTTAATACTTCTCTGTTTATGTCTTATTCATGTTATTCTGAAAGGCATTGATCTCTAAAACAGAGAGCAGGAAGAAAATGTTAGACTTTCTTATAAAATAATTTAAAATGTCTACTTGTATATGTCTTATAATGTAGGCATTGCTATGCATTTATTATCTACATAAGTTATAAAGAAATACTTCGGGTTATGAAGTCAAGGTATTGTTACTGATAGGGTTATATAGTAAAGAAAGTTTGGAGACTACTAGTGTTTGTTTCCTGGGAGAAGGCAATGGCGACCCACTCCAGTACTCTTGCCTGGAAAATCCCGTGGATGGAGGAGCCTGGTAGGTTATAGTCCATGGGGTCGCTAAGCGTCGGACACGATTGAGCAACTTCACTTTCACTTTTCCCTTTCATGCACTGGAGAAGGAAATGGCAACCCACTCCAGTGTTCTTGCCTGGAGAATCCCAGGGACGGGGGAGCCTGGTGGGCTGCCGTCTATGGGGTTGCACAGAGTTGGACACGACTGAAGCCACTTAGCAGCAGCAGCAGCGGTGTTCGTTTACAAACAGCATTCTCTGTTCTTGCTTGTTGGGGTCCCCAAGTGGCACTAGTATAAAGAACACACCCCCCAATGCCGGAGACATAAGAGATGTGGTTCGATCCCTGGGTCAGGAATATCCCCTGGAGAAGGTCATGGCAACCCACTCCAGTATTCTTGCCTGGAGAATCCCATAGACAAAAGAGCCTGGCAGACTGCAGTCCATGGGGTCACAAAGAGTTGGACGTGACTGAAATGACTTAGCATGCATGCAATGCTTGCTTCTTGACTCTTCTTAGATGTTCCTCCTAAGTGTATTTATTCTATAAAAAGAATATAGAGTTCTTCTTCTCACTTTCCTGAATTCCAATATTAGATCATTAGTGTTCATTGTTAAAATGTGGCCCAAATCTGTTCTTCTGGTCCACATTTGCTTTTCATGAATGATGGCAACCACTTTGGAACTTTAAAAGAGAGGGGGGAAAAGCTTAATTACCACCTACCATGCCTCATCAGTAGCAGATTCTAAGTGACTGAGTTACATTTCCTTCCTAGTTCAAGAAAGTTCAAAAAAGCAACACCTTCAGGCATCAAAATTGGTTGGCAGGTTTTACTTAGGTATACCTGAGATACCTGCTCTAGAAATACATCCTAGTGTCTTGTTGGATTTCTGAGCCATTTTAAGAGATGCACGGCTTATAAACTCAAGCTTCGCCTGGTCGTATGTGGGATTTTTTTTTTCTGCTTTTTGTTTTGCAATAAATGGTAATGGAAACGCAAGTCTTAAAATGATGCACAGGTCTGGTCTAAGCAGCTTTCCTGTCTGATTTGTGTAAAAGTTACAGTAGAACACTGATAAAATCATGTCCATAATATAATATGGAGGATATAATGATGGATCTTTTACAGGTCTTATTTGAAAATTATTAATAGAACTTCCACACTCCATTCATTGATTGTTTGGTAGTGTTTTATTTAAAATGTGACCTTGAATGGGATGGGGAGGGCGGTGGGAGGGGTGTTTCAGAAGGGAAACACAGGTACACCCATGGTGGATTCAGGTCAATGTATGGCAAAACAAATACAATATTGTAAAGTTAAAAAATAGATTAATAAACTAATTAAAATAAAAAATAAAATGTGACCTTGAATCCATTAAGTTTCTGTTTAAAACTATTTTTAACTCTATTGCCTCCAAAGCCCAGTTAATATACCTAGTTCCTAGGGAGATACCCCACCAGCCAGAAAGGAGTCCCAGGCCCGGGCTTATTCAGCTCAGGCTGAACAAGGTTCACACCTTGATAGCAGCTGCATCACCTTGAACGATTTATGTAACTTCTCAGAGCCTTTGGAGAGGGCATTTGGTGATAAAGTATAAGTATAAAGTAGTTGATTTCTATAATGGCCATTTAATATATTCAGTTAAAGTGGGTGATTATTATTGTTGTTGTTTAGTCACTAAGTTGTGTCCAGATCTTTTGCAACCCCATGGATTGTAGCCCGCCAGACTCTTCAGTCCATGGGATTTCTCAGACAAGAAGACTGGAGTAGGTTGCCATTTCCTTTTCCAGGGGATCTTTGCAACCCAGGGATCAAACCTGCGTCTCCTATATTGGCAGGCATATTCTTTGTCATTGAGCCCCAGGCAAGCCCAGAGTGATTGTATGGCAGCTGTTCTCTGGTTGCGGAAGGGAGGCATGATTCTTTAACAAGGACTCACCCCTCTCATCCCCACCCCAGAGAGTTACTCATTTAAGAAATTGAAATCCTTCCTGATTTATCCTTCCAACACTCTTTAGCCTCTCGTTTGCTTGCACTTTAATCTCCAGCAATACAGTATCTCAGTTATGCCTTTAAATATTCCCTTCCAGTTGCCTTCCTGTTTTCCTTTATTCTTTCTACCCATCTGTGGTTTCATCTCCTCCATGAAACCTTCCTTGTTTCTCCTTGCCAGTAAATCATTTTCCTCTGTTCTTCTTAAGCATCTTATGTATGTTTTTGTTGTAGGATATATCATAATTTGAAAAGACCCTGATGCTGGGAAGGATTGAAGGCGGGAGGAGAAGGGGACTACAGAGGATGAGATGGTTGAATGGCATCACTGACTCAATGGACATGAGTTTGAGTAAGCTACGGGAGTTGATGATGGACAGGGAGACCTGGCATGCTGCAGTCCATGGAGTTGCAAAGAGTCAGACACGATTGAACAACTGAACTGAAGCTGAATATTGTAATTATTTGTTTGGACTTGTCTTCCCCACAGGTTCGAGTTTCAAGTCAGACTTTATTTACCCAGAAGTGTTAAGCAGGTAGCAGATACTCAGGAAATGTTTGGTGAATGAATCTATCTCACTTGTACACTGGTTTCTTGTCCAAAGATCTAAGACCTATAGAAATCTGAATGGCTATTATTAAGTGTTTTTACTTAATAATTTATGCAGTTTTAGATGTATTGTAGTTGAGTGTTTAGTCATACTCCAGATATTGGGCATTATCTCAGTTAATTCCTGCTACTCAAAAGAAGAAACTACGAGATTTAGGACTCAAAGACAGATCTGTCTGATTCCAAAGCTCTTCTTTAATCTATAGGTACTGCTGAACTGTCCATTGTACCTGCTCAGAAACTCAGTATATCTTTGCAACTTGTACATGACCCATTGAAGGTAAATGAGTCCTGGAAGTCATTGGCTAATAGAGTTCACCTTCATTTAAGCAGTGCAGAGAGGACTCAGTTATCTTAATGTTCTCAAGTTATAGTTCATCTGTGGCAAAAAACTACATAGTTAAAAGCTCTTCAGTAAGATAAAGAAGTATTTTGTAATTAATAAGCAAAATTTCAAACTCAGGATATTATTATTTTTACTGCCACTGTCCTGTGGAATCTATCCCAGTCATAGATCTGTCAAAGTCGGAAGAAAGGCAAGCGCATTCTTTACCCTTCAATCACCTGGGAAGCCAAAAATGCCTGTCTTCAGTTCAATCACTCAGTCGTGTCCGACTCTTTGTGACCCCATGGACTGCAGCACGCCAGGCCTCCCTGTCCATCACCAACTCCCAGAGCTTGCTCAAACTCATGTCCATAGAGTCGGGGGTGCCATCCACCATCTCATCCTCTGTCATCCGCTTCTCCTCCTGCCTTCAGTCTTTCCCAGCATGAGGGTCTTTTCCAGTGAGTCAGTTCTTCACATCAGGTGGCCAAAGTGTTGGAGTTTCAGCTTCAGCATCAGTCCTTCCAGTGAATATTCAGGATTGATTTCCTTGAGGATTGACTGGTTGGATCTCCTTGCAGTCCAAGGGACTCTCAAGAGTCTTCTCCAGCACCACAGTTCAAAAGCATCAATTCTTCAGTGCTCAGCTTTCTTTATGATCCAACTCTCATATCCATACATGACTACTGGAAAAGCCATAGCTTTGACTAGATGGACCTTTGTTGGCAAAGTAATATTTCTGCTTTTTAATATGCTGTCTAGGTTTATTATAGCTTTTCTTCCAAGGAGCAAGTGTCTTTTAATTTCATGGCTGCAGTCACTATCTGCAGTGATTTTGGAGCCCAAGAAAATAAGATCTCTCACTGTTTCCATTGTTACCCCGTCTATTTGCCATGAAGTGATGGGACCAGATGCCATGATCTTAGTTTTCTGAATGTTGAGTTTTAAGCCAGCTTTTCACTCCCATCTTTCATTTTCATCAAGAGGCTCTTTAGTTCTTCTTCACTTTCTGCCATAAGTGTGGTGTCATCTGCATATCTGAGGTTATTGATATTTCTCCCAGAAATCTTGATTCCAGCTTGTGATTCATCCAGCCCAGCATTTCACATGATGTACTCTGCATATAAATTAAATAAGCAGGGTGACAGTATACAGCCTTGACGTACTTCTTTCTCAGTTTGGAACCAGTCCATTGTTCCATGTCTGGTTCTAACTGTTGCTTCTTGACCTGCATACAGATTTCTCAGGATGTGCAGGTATGTTGGTCTGGTATTCCCATCTCTTGAAGAATTTTCCGCCGTTTGTTGTGAACCACACAGAGGTTTTGGAGTAGTAAATAAAGCAGAAGTAGTTGTTTTTCTGAAACACTCTTGCTTTTTCTATGATCCAGTGGATGTTGGCAATTTGGTCTCTGATTTCTCTGCCTTTTCTAAATCCAACTTGAATATCTGGAAGTTCACAGTTCATGTACTGTTGAAGCCTTGCTTGGAGAATTTTGAGCATTACTTGACTAGTGTGTGAGATGAGTGCAGTGTTGTGGCATTGCCTTTCTTTGGGATTGGGATGAAAACTGACCTTTTCCAGTCCTGTGGCCAGTGCTGAGTTTTCCAAATTTGCTGGCATATTGAGTGCAGCACTGGGTTGGGAAGATCCCCTGGAGAAGAGAAAGGCTGCCCACTCCAGTATTCTGACCTGGAGAATACCATGGACTGTATAGCTACTTGAAATGTTCCTTTGGTATCTCTAACTTTATTGAAGAGATCTCCCATTCTGTTGTTTTCCTCTGTTTCTTTGCATTGATCACTGAGGATGGCTTTCTTATCTCCTTGCTGTTCTTTGGAACTCTGCATTCAGATGGGTATGTCTTTCCTTCTCTCCTTTGGCTTTAGCTTCTCTTCTTTTCTCAGCTATTTGTAAGGCCTCCTCAGACAACCATTTTGCCTTTTTGCATTTCTCTTTCTTGAGGGTGATCTTGATCACTGCCTCCTGTACAGTGTCACAAACTTCCACCCATAGTTCTGCAGGCACTCTATCAGATCTAATCCCTTTGTCCATTATCCTAATCCATTTGTCACTTCCACTGCATAATTGTAAGGGATTTGATTTAGGTCATACCTGAATGGTTTAGTGGTTTTCCCTGCTTTCTTCAATTTAAATCTAAATTTTTCAATAAGGAGATCATGATCTGAGCCACAGTCAGCTCCCAGTCTTGTTTTTGCTGACTATATAGAGCTTTTCCATCTTTGGCTGCAAAGAATATAGTCAGTCTGATTTCGGTATTGACCATCTGGTGATGTCCATGTATAGAGTCTTCTCTTGTGGTGTTGGAAGAGAATGTTTGCTAAAATCAGTGCTTTCTCTTGGCAAAACTCTGTTAGACTTTGCCCTGCTTCATTGTGTACTCCAAGGCCAAACATGCCTCTTACTCCAGGTATCTCTTTACTTCCTACTTTTGCATTCCAGTCCCCTATGATGAAAAGGACATCTTTTTTTGGTGTTAGTTCTGTAAGGTCTTGTAGGTATCATAGAACCCTTCAACTTCAGCCTCTTTGGCATTAGTGGTTGGGGCATAGACTTGGATTACTGTGATACTGTTGGAAGCAAACAGAGATTATTCTGTTGTTTTTGAGATTGCACCCAATTACTGAATTTCGAACTCTTGTTGACTGTGAGGACTACTCCATTTCTTCTAAGGGATTCCTGCCCTCAGTAGTAGATGTAATGGTCATCTGAATTAAATTCGCCCATTCCAGTCCATTTTAGTTTACTGATTCCTAAAATGTTGATGTTCACTCTTGCCGTCTCCTATTTGAGCACTTCCAATTTACCTTGATTCATGGATGTAACACTCCAGGTTCCTGTGTAATATTGTTCTTTACTGCTCTAGACTTTTTACTTCCATCACCAATCACATCTACAACTGGGTGTTGTTTTCACTTTGGCTCCGTCTCTTCATTCTTTCTGGAATTATTTCTCCACTCTTCTCCAGTAGCACATTGGGCACCTTCCAACCAGGGGAGTTCATCTTTCAGTGTCCTATCTTTTTGCCTTTTCATACTGTTCATGGGGTTCACAAGGCAAGAATACTGAAGTGGTTTGCCATTCCCTTCTCCAGTGGACCACGTTTTGTCAGAACTCTCCACCATGACCTGTCTGTCTTGGGTGGCCCTACATGGCATGGCTTATAGTTTCACTGAGTTAGACAAGTCTGTGATCAGTTTAGTTAGTTTTCTGTGATTGTGGTTTTCATTCTGCCCTCTGATGGATAAGGATAAGAGGCATGTGGAAGCTTCCTGATGGAAGAGATGTCTAAAAATGTCTTTAGACGTTACCAAATATCCCCTGTAAGATAAAAATACCCCCAAGTGAGAATCAACTAGTTTAAAGAGACTTAGAGCCATCAATAGTAGAATTTTTAATTTTTTAACAGCTTTATTGATGTTAGATTCATATATTGTATAGTACAGCCATCTAAAGTTTACATTCATTGGCTTTCAGTGTATTCAAAAAACTACATCCATCGCCATGATATAATTTTGACATTTTCATAACCTCATAAAGAAACCCCTGACACATTAGCAGTCACTTCCCATTTCTTTTCTCCATCTCTACCCCCACCTCCTCAACCATAGACATATCTGGTTATCTTGTTATGTTTGGGAATGCACAGCCTTCTTGTCTGTTTTATTATAATAAACCCTGTTTCAGAGTGTAGTTGCTGAAAATTATTTGCATCAGTGTAAGGAGACATACTTTGTTTCCTTCAGAGGCTTTTGTTTAGACGGACTGTAAGTTCAATTTGTAGAGGAAATAAGCCAAAATAGGCTGATTTAAGAAACATTTTAAAGTTATTCAGAACAGTAAGAAGTCCATCTAGCCCTCCACAGCAAGTTTTATGGTACAGAAGTCAACAATTTTTATTTTTCCTGATCAATTCTAGTAGATAATCTTATATCCTAGATTATGTGTAAAAACACAGTGATGAGACACATGTACTTAAAATAGTATTTTGAACCTGGTTCTTCATTATTATTAAATTATTATTGACTGTTATTAAATAGATCATTTTCAGTGTATTGGTATTTGGGTTAATTTTTTACAGATAATATAATTGGGGCTTCTTTTATTTTTCAAAAGTATAGGTCTATTTTACCTACACAGTAATGTTACCTATCACTCACTGTAAAAAAAAAAAAAAAAGTTAACATTATTTTTCCCATAAGAAGAAATAAGGATCAGTTAGATTATATTCTCATGTATAAAACAAAAATATTATCTGTCCTCCTCCCCTCAAAGGGGTGGTGTGACATACTAAAAGAATCAAATCAGTACAGTCCAAAGAAATGGGCAATAAGGTTGTACTTCATCTTTTATCATTTCTACTTTCCCACTTGTGTTCCCATTGTGTTTAAATGTTGTGAAGGCATCAGTATTTTTTAAAATGTCATTTATAGCTGACTTCACAAGGCTTGACCAAGCCTTATTTCCTTTGTTTTTAATGTGTGTGGTTAAAAGTTATACATCATAGAAAATATTTTAAGCAAAACAAAGGCTCCTTTATTAAGGAGCTACCCAAAAGAAAAAAAAAAAAACTAAGCCATAGTAGATAAATGGCAAAGGATAGGAACACACAGTTCAGAAAGGATATGCAGATGGCCAATATGTATTTGAAAAACATGTTCAGTTCTATTAGGAATCAAATAAATGCAGATAAAAGCAATAGTGAAGTTCCAGATTGGGTCTGTTAATTACTAGCAGGATTTTTCCTTTTAAAATTAGTCTTTAATATGTTAGTAATACATGGAAACCTTTTCTTTGTTTAAAAAAAGTGCACCTAGTTTAAGTAAGACCAGCCCCCCTGCAAACTACACTCCAGTCTAAGATGCCCTTTTAGAAGTAAGCACTCGTAATCAATTTGTCATATATCCTTTCAGACTTTTTCCAATTTATTTGTGAGTGTGAAAATCAGTGTAGGAAATAAAGAGTTGGACACAACTGAGCAACTGAACTGAACTGAATGTAAAAATCAAGTAACTTCCTTTAATTCAGCCATATATTTTAGAGGTTTATTTGGGTTAGTACATAAAGATTTCTTTCATTCTTTTTGACTATTACAGAGTATTACTATTACAATGAATGGTTCTTCTGGAAACTGTGTTAAGAATGCACTTATAGAGGACAGTGGTGGTAAGGAGAGCAATTAGGAAGCTATTGTAATAATCAAGCAAGAGAAAATGGCGGATTGGACCACCGTTTTTGTGGAATAACCTGTCTCATTCCTAGAAAGGTTATCTCTGAAAAATCTGAGTGGAAATGTTCCCTGGCAGATAACAAGAAGAGTATGACACTCATGAGAGGTATTTGAGCATAAATGTATAGTTTTGGGAGACATTGGCTTATAGATAGTAGTAAAAGTTATGAAAGTGGGTGAATAACCAGAGGAACAAGTTAGAATGAGAAGTCAGAATTCTGTGGGAATGGTTAGAGAAGTAGGAACACCAGTGGTGAGTGGAATCAGAGAAGCAAGGAGGGCATTCAAGAAGAGGGTGGGATTAGCAGCTGCAGGTGCTCCAGTGGTGAAATAAGAACAAAGCGAAGAGTATTTTTGGGTTTACCATCAGAGAAATTGTTCGTTCTATCATCATTTTAGCAGAGCAATGGGTCAGACACCTAATTTCAGTAGTTTAAGAAGAGAATGGGGAATGAGGAGTAAAGGCAACCAGTCTAGGTAAATCTGTTAAGAATGTGATGTCAGTTTAGGTTTAAATGCTGATAGGGAGAGCTAACAAAGAGGATGAGCTTCTGAGGATGTAGGGACTTAGCTCCAACAGCCAAGTTTTAAGGGTGGTGTGGTCAGTGATGTAACGTGCAGCAGTGCAGTCTTACTTATGTGCATTGAGACAGTGCACTTTGGATTTGGCCATTAGGAGGAGATTAGTGAGTCAGGAGTCAAGTCCCTGTGGTAGAGTCCTTTGAATGGCAGACTTTGGTAAATGGGGAATAAATGAAAGTTTTATTGAGCATGGAAGTGATATGATCAGAATGGCATTAACATGTTTTCTTCTTTTAAAATCTTCTTCGTTAAGCTTGTGTTATTGAGTGGCTTATGTTAAATTGACCAGTATTTTGGTCATCTGATGCAAATAGCTGACTCATTGGAAAAGTCCCTGATGCTGGGAAAGATTGAGGGCAGGAGAAAAGGACGACAGAGAATGAGATGGCTGGATGGCATCACTGATGGAATGGACATGAACTTGGGCAAACTTTGGGAGATAGTAAGGGACAGACAGACCTGGTGTGCTGCAGTCCATGTGGTCACAAAGAGTCAGACACAACTGGGGGACTGAACGACAACAACAATTGAGTGGCTACTGTGTGTTGGGCTCTGTTCTACATCTGAGGATGCAGCAGTGAACATAACAGGCCGGATTTCTGTTCCTGTGACCTTTAACATCCAGGGGTGAGGTGAAGACAAAAAATAATAAAAGGACACGATAATTTAAATAAGACAAAACTTGATGATGAAACAGAAACAGACTGAGGGGAAACTATTTTAGATGTTGTGGTCAGGAATGGCATTTTATAAAGAGAAGAGATTTTAACTATGATCAGACTGTTACTAAGGAAGTAACTGTGCAAAGATCTGGGTGCAGAAGCATTTTGGCCCAGACTGGAGAGTGTGTGCAAAGGCCCTAAGAAGGAAATGAGCTCAATTGTTTGAGCACCAGAGAAAAATGTCTGTTCTGTGGTTTTAGTGACAGAATCTAATAATCATGCATGGTTTTGCATTTAGTTCAGTCGCTCAGTCATGTCCCACTCTTTGCAACCCCATGAATTGCAGCACACCAGGCCTCCCTGTCCATCACCAACTCCTGGAGTTTACCCAAACCCACATCCATCAAGTCAGTGATGCCATCCAGCCATCTCATCCTCTGTCGTCCCCTTCTCCTCCTGCCCCCAATCCTTCCCAGCATTAGAGTCTTTTCCAATAAAATAAAAAGACTCATCAACAAAGAGTTGTTTGCTTAAAGTATTTAGGAATGAGAAATGTCCATAAAACTTAATCCTTTGTTCAGTTACTTTTTACTCCTGTGATTTCATGGAGTGAATGAGGTGTGTTGCTGACTGTAGAAATGGTAGTAATAATACTTTCTATTTATGTAACACCTTTCATCCAAGGATCTCAAATAGTGTCTCACAGATCCTCACAACAGTTCTGTGAGGTAGGTAAGTGGCAAGGATTATTAATCTTCATTTTATAGATGGAGAAATTAAGCCCCAAGAGAATTTAATGGTTTATGTATGGTCCCATCAACCAGATATAGAGGCAGCCTGAGCTGCTAAGGTTAGAATATTATATTTTAAGGGGGATTGACATAGTATAAATCATTAATGCTTTTGTACTTTACACAGATTATCTGTTAGAATAAATATCATAGTTTTTAAGTGTCCCTATGGAAATCTTTTTAATCCTTTTTTTAGGAATATAAAACATGGTAATACTCTTTTTCCCCCTCTCATTTTTAGGTCAGCATCAAGGACAAGATGGAGTGAAAGTCCAACAAGCTACCATAGCTCCTGTAACTGTAGCAGTTGGAGGAATTGCTAATGCAACGATAGGTGCTGTTAGTCCTGACCAACTCACACAAGTGCATTTGCAGCAAGGCCAGCAGGCTTCTGATCAAGAAGTGCAGCCTGGCAAGAGGCTGCGAAGAGTTGCCTGTTCCTGTCCTAATTGTAGGGAAGGAGAAGGAAGGTAAATGCTCTGTTGCCACCACCCAACTCCATGGAGACTAGTATAATATAACTAACATGTAATGAACAGTTACATGTAATGAGGGCATGTAGGATGTTAGTTAAAACCAAGCCATTGGCTGAGTACTTTGACTATTGGAACATTACTAGCTTTATAACCCAAGAGTAGAGATATAATATTGTTATGAAAGGAATTGAATAGAGCTATTCTAGGAATGGGATTTCAGTGGTTCTTTACCATGTATCTTATACTTTCTCTTAATGGTTTTCTTTTTTCATTTATTTTGTAAAATTTTAAAACAACTCTATTGATATAAAACTTACATGCCATACGACTCACTCATTTAAGCTGTACATTTCAGTGGTTTTTAATGTATTCACAGAGTTGTACATCCATCACCACAATTTTAGAACAATTTTATTCCCCTCAAAACAAATCCTGTATTTTTTAGCCATCACTCCCTCATCCCTCCCAGCTCGAAGCAACCACTGAACTGATTTCTGTTTATAGTTTTGCTTATTCCAGACATTCATAAAAGGGGAATCACATAATATGTGGTTTTGTGACTGATTTCATCCACTTCATATGTTTTCAAAGTTTTTCTGTACTATTGCATATGTCAGTATTTCATTCTTTTTACTGAACAAAATAATATTCCATTTAATAGATAATACAGGATTTTACTTATCCATTCATCAGTTGATGGACATTTGGAATTTTTCCATCTGTTGGCTATTATGCTGCTATAAATATTCTTAACATATATATGTTATGTATGGGCTTCCTCAAGGCTCAGCAGCTGTGAAGAATCTGCCTGCAGTACAGGAGACACAGGTTTGATCCCTGGGTCAGGAAGATCCCCTGGAGTTAGGAAATGGCATCCCACTCCATTATTCTTGCCTGAAGATCCCATGGACAGAGAGGCCTGGCTGGCTACAGTCCATGGGGCCACAAAGAATCAGACACAGCTTAGCAACTAAGCATGCATGCACGCAAATACTTATACAAGTTTTTGATTTGCATTTCCCTGATGACAAATAATGTAGAGTATGCTTTTATGTGTGTACTATTAGCCATTTGTGTGTCTTCTTCAGAGAATTATCTATTAAGATCTCATGCTCATTTTAATTAATTATTTGTGTTTTTATTATTGAATTATAGTATCAGTAGTTCTTTATATATTCTTGATACAGGTTCCTTATCAGAGATATGATTTGAAATAATTTTTGTTTCAGTTTGTGAGTTGTCTTTTCACTTTCTTAATAGTATCCTTTGAAGCAGAAAAGGGTTTAATTGTGAAGTCCAGTCTTGTTTTTGGATGCTTCTGCTTTTGGTGTCATATCTAAGAATCCATTGCCAAATCTGATGTCTCAAATCTGATGTTTTCCTGTAAGAGTTTTATAGTTTTTGTTGTTACATTTAGGTCTTTTGTCCATTTGGGGGTTAATTTTTGTAAATGGTGTGAGGTAAGGGTTCATCCAACACCATTTGTTAAGAAACTATTCCTATCCCATTCATTGAATAGTTTTGGCACCCTTGTCAAAAATCAGTTGATCATAGACATATAGATTTATTTCTAGACTCTCAGTTCTGTTTCAGTGATCTGTATGTCTGTCTCTCTATACCAATACCACATTGTGTTGATGACTTTGGCTTTGTGGTAACTTTTAACATTTGGACATATGAGTCTTCCAGCTCACCCAATATGAAAGCATTTTTGATTGTGTCAGATGTTTTTCTTCATCTGTTGAGATGATCATGTAGTTTTGTTTTTTTATTATATCAGTATAGTATATTACATTAACTGATTGTCAGATGTTAAAGTACTTTTGCATTTACAGGATAAATACGTCACTAAGTCATGTCTGACTCTTTGCAACCCTATGAACTGCAGCATGCCAGACTCCTCAGTCCTTCACTATCTCCTGGAGTTTGCTCAAATTCATGTCCATTGAGCTGGTGATAGTATCTCAACAGAGATCATCCTCTGCTGCCCGCTTCTCCTTTGCCTTTAGCCTTCAGTCTTTCCCAGCATCAAGGTCTTTTCAGAAGTCATTTTTTTGCATCAGATGGCCAAAGTTTTGGAGCTTCAGCTTCAGCGTCAGTCCTCCCATTGAATATTCAGAGTTGATTTCGTTGGGGATTGACAGGAAGTCAACCCCAAATATTCCTTGGAAGGATATTCAATGGGAAGAATATTCTTTGGGAAGTCTTCTCTCCAGTTTGATTTTTTTTGGAAGAGTTTGAAGAACTGGTGTTAATTTTTAAAAGTTTTTATGAACCTGTGAAGCTCACTGGTCCTGGGCTTTTCTTGTGAATACTTTTTTGACTGCTAATTCATCCTGTTAACTTGTTTTGAGTTGTAACGTGTTCTTGAGTCAGCTTTGGTACTTTGTATATTTCTAAGAATTTGTTCCTCTGATAGTTTTTTAATTAATTGGCATACAGTTGTTCTTGGTAGTCCCATATAATCGTTTTTATTTCTGTCAGGTTGGTAGTGATGTTCCCTTTTCCATTTCTGATTCTAGTAATTTGAGTCTTCTCTCTCTCTCTTTTTTTTTTCCTTTGTTAGTCTCCCTAACAGCTGTAAGTTTTGTTGACCTTTCCAAAGAATTACCTTTTGGTTCCATTCATTTTTTTTGCTTATTGTTTTTGTATTCTCTAATTCATTAGTTTCTGCTCTGTTCTTTATTATTTTCTTTCTTCTGCTTGCTTTATTTTAGATTTAATTTGCTCTGTTTTCATTGTCTTAAGATGAAAAGTTAGATTATTTATGATCTTTTTTCCTTCCAGTTTTGCTGAGATACAATTGACATACAGCACTGTATAAATGTCAAGTGTACAGCATAATAATATGATTTAATATGTCATGAAAAGGTTATCATAATAAGTTTAGTGAACATCATCTTGTGTAGCTATAAAATTAAATAGGAAAAAAAATTTCCTTGCGATGAGGATTCTTAGGATTTACTGTCTTAACAATTTTCATATATAACGTGTAGCAGTGTTAATTATATTTATCATGTTGTATATTTCATCCCTAGTACTTAGTTATCTTAAAACTGGAAGTTTATACCTTCTGACTGCCTTGATCCATTTTACCATCCTCTGGTAACCACAAATTTGATCTCTTTTTTTCTGTGAGTTTGTTTGCTTTTGAGGCGTAAATGACCTGCAACACTATATGTTAGTTCCTGTTGTACAATATAGTGAATCTGTATAGTCAAAGCTATGGTTTTTTCTGTAGTCATGTTTGTATGTGAGAGTTGGACCATAAAGAAGGCTGAGCGCCGAAGAATTGATGCTTTCTAACTGTGGTGCTGGAGAACTCTTGAGAGTCCCTTGGACTGCAAGGAGATCAGACCATTCGATCCTAAAGTTAATCAACCCTGAATATTCATTGAAAGGATTGATGCTGGAGCTCCAATACTTTGGCCACCTGATGTGAAGAGCCAACTTGCTGGAAAAGACCCTGGTGCTGGAAAAAATTGCGGGTAGGAGGAGAAGAGGGCGAGAGAGGAGGAGATGGTTGGATGACATCACTGACTCAGTGGACATGAGTTTGAGTAAATTCCAGGAAATTGTGAAGGACAGGGAAGCCTGGTGTGCACAGTCCATAGGGTCGCAGAGAGCCAGACAAGACTTAGCGACTGAACAACTTGTGTACATTTCACAGTAATCACAATAATTCTATGATATATCACTGTACAAAATTATTGCGTAGCTACTGACTGTATTCCTCACGCTGAATATTTCATCCCCTCGACTCAAATCCTTTTTACCTGGAAGTTTGTGCCTCTCAATCTCCCTTGCCTTATTTTCCCCTCTCCCACTCTGGCAGCTACCTGTTTGTTCTCTATATCTATAACTATGTTTCTATTTTGTTATGTTTGTTAATTTGTTTAATTTTTTCTGATTCCACATATAAGTAAAATCATTCAGTATTTGTCTTTTTCTGATTTGTTTCATTTAGCACAGTCCATCTGCATTGTCACAAATGGCAAGATTCCATTCCTTTTGATGACTGAGTAATACTATATTGTGTGTGTGTGTACACACATATTCATATGTATATATATTTTATCCACTCATCTATTGATGGGCATTTTGGTGGCTTCTGTATCTTGGCTATTGTGAATAATGGTACAGTTAACATAGAGTGTTTATCTTTTCTAATTAGTGTTTCATTCTCTTCAGTTAAATACCTAGGAGTGGCATTCCGGGGTCTTAGGGCCATTCTGTTTTTAAGTTTTTGAGGAGTATCCATACTGTTTTCCATCGCAGCTATACAAATTTACATTCCTAACAACAGTGCATGAAGACTCCCTTTTCTCCACATTTGTTATTGTCTTTCGGATGATAGCCATTTTGACAGGCTTGAGGTAAGACCTTTTTAAATATAGGTATTTACAGCTCTTTAAGTTTCCCTCTGAGCATCACTTTATGTGTATGGCCTAAGTTTTGGTATGTTGTGTTTTTGTTTTCCTTCATCTCAGTGTCTTTTGATTTCTTCCTTGACCCACTGATTATTTAGGAGTATATTGTTTAATTTCCAGTTATTTATGAATTTCCCGGTTTCCTTCTATAAGTGATTTCTTGTTTCAGTTCATTGTGGTCAGAAAATTTTGTTATTTCTGCCTTTTTTAATTTATTGAAATTGGTGTCACATCGTAGCATATGATCTATCGTGAAGAGTATTCCATGTGCACTTGAGAAGAGCGCTTTTGTTGAATGAAGTGTTCTGTGGATGTCTGACAGGTCTAATTCATTTATAGTGTTATTCAGGTCTTTTGCTTCCTTACTGATTCTCTTCCTAGTTGTTTTGTGGAAATACTGAAGATAACTGAAACTTGAAATTATTAGCATTGAATTATCTGTTTTTCCTTTCATTTTCTGTCAATTTTTACTTCTCTTTTGGCCCTTTCTTGTATCTATTGTTTAAGTGAATGTATGTTTATAATTATTACACCTTCCTGGTGGATTGACTCATTTATCCTTAACAAATTTATCTATTTCTAATAGCGTCTTTTGTTTTAAGGCTAATTTTGTCTGGTATTAGTATAGTCACTCCAGCTTTCTTGTGGTTGTTGTTTGCATGAGACCTTTTCCACCTTTTTACTTTCAATTTCTTTGTATTTTTGTATCTTTAAATGTAAAGTGTGTCAGCTATAGACATTGCATAATGGCTCTTGTATTGTTTTAAATGTAATCTGACAGAACCTACCTTTTGATGAATATATATATAATCCATTCACATTTTATATTATTATCAATATAATAAATTTATGTCTGCCATTTTACATTTTGTCTTCTGTCTCATGTCCTTTTTTTTTTTGTTCCCCTATCCCTCCTTTACTGCTTTCTTTTGAATTAAATTAATAATATATCATTTTAATTTGTAATACAGTATTTTAATTTCATTAATGATTTTTTTCATTGTACTTACATATTTCTTTAATGGTTGCTGTAGGCCTTACCATGTATAGCTTAATTTATCATAGTCAGTTTGAGATTTATAGTAATTTAATTCCAGTGAGTTATAGAAATTTTCCCCCTATGTAGATCTGTGCTTCTCTCTTGTGCTTCTCTTTGTGATATTTTTGTTATACATAGATATTGCAAGTGTTACATACCCCACAATACAGTGTTATAATTATTACTTTATATAAATTTATCTTTTAAAGAAGTGGAGAAAAATAAGCATGTATATATTGGTTTTGCTATGTTAACTTTATCATTTCTGGTTCTCTCTATTTGTTCCCTTGAATTTGAGGTCATTTCCTTGTAGTTCAGTATGGCTTTGCTTCCACTCACCTCCTTTGTGCTGTTTTTGGCAAATATGTTGCATATGTTGTGTTTCTCTATAGGCTTGACAATACATTTTATACATACTGTTTTATAAAATTGCTTTTTAAATCAAGTGAGAAGAAATACACACTTACACTATCCTTTATAATTACATAATTACCTTTGCTAGAGCACTTTTGTTTCTTTATATATATTTGAATTACTTGCTGGTTTCACTTGCTTTCAGCTTAAAGAACTTCTTTTAATATTTCTGCAAAGCAAGTCTGCTGGCAACAAGTTCTCTTAGATTTTGGTTTATCTGGGAATATATTTCACTTTCATTTTTGAAAGATAACTTTGCTGAATATAGAATTCTCATTTGAGGCTTTCTGGTTTTATGTGTGTGTTTTTTGTATTTTGACTGTGTTTTCTCACTACCTTCTGACTTCCATTGCTTCTGCCGAGAAGCCAGCATTTAATCTTTCTTGCTGTTCAAGATTTTGTCCTTGTCTTCCGGTTTCAGTGCTTTTAGTATACAACGTCTATTTGTAGATCTCTACATTTATCCTACCTGCAGTTTGTTGAGTTTCCTGAAAATATAATGTTTTTTGTAAGTTTTCAGCTGTTATTTCTTTGAATATTTTTTCTGCTTCATCACCTATTCCCCTTTTCCCTCTTCTCTCCTTTTCTCTCCTGGTATTCTCATTCATATGTTGGTGTCCCTCATTTCTCTGACATTGTTTATTCTTTGTTCTGTCTCTTGTCTCCTTTTCAGGTTACATAATCCCTGTGAACTGCTTTCAGTTTCACTATTTCTTCCTTCTCTTGAGTCCCTCTTGTGAATTTTTCATTTCAGTTGTACCTTTTATCTTAATTTCTCATTGGTTCTTTAAAAAATAATTTCTAGCTCTTTATTGATATTCTCTGTTTGCTGTGAAATTGTCATTATACCTTGCTTTTCTGCTTTAATCATAATGTCCTTTACTACTTTGAACGTACTCATAATGGCTACTTTGAAGACTTGTTCAATTAGGTTTCTCTCACAGGCAATTTCCTTGCCTGCTTTTTTGCTCAGTATAGGTCATATTTTCCTTCTTTGTGACTTTTGTTGGACTTTTGTTTTCTGTCTCATGTCCTTTTTTTTTGTTCCCCTATCCCTCCTTTACTGCTTTCTTTTGAATTAAATTAATAATATATCATTTTAATTTGTAATACAGTATTTTAATTTCATTAATGATTTTTTCATTGTACTTACATATTTCTTTAATGGTTGCTGTAGGTCTTACCATGTATAGCTTAATTTATCATAGTCAGTTTGAGATTTATAGTAACTTAATTCCAGTGAGTTATAGATATTTTCCCCCTATGTAGATCTGTGCTTCTCTCTTGTGCTTCTCTTTGTGGTATTTTTATTATACATAGATATTGCAAGTGTTACATACCCCACAATACAGTGTTATAATTATTACTTTATATAAATTTATCTTTTAAAGAAGTGGAGAAAAATAAGCATGTATATATTGGTTTTGCTATGTTAACTTTTGTAATTTTTGTTGGAAACTTAGAGTTGGAATAATACATTGTAGCAACTTTTAGTATTGCCCTCTGTCCTCCTCCCACCCCTTGCTTGTTATTGTTGTTTGATTGTTTGTTTAGTGACTAGCTGAATTATTCTTGTGAAGAATCCCGCCCCCCGCCCCACCTCCCCAATTGAGTCATCTTGTTCCTTAGTTACCCTGGAATGATAGTGGTTTTGGTATGGATCTTTTGGGGTGTCTTCTTCCCTGACCACACCCAGCTGTTAAGCTCCACTGATTGCTCTGTTGTTTTTAATAATGCCCTGAAGCATATATTGCTACACAGACTGATCCAGTCAGAGGTTAAAAGGGCAAGCGTTAGGTCTGTATCTGAGATTTATTTTGATCCTGTAGGGCTCCTACCAGCTGCCTCTTTTCCTCAGTTTTCTCTGGAGCATAACAGTCTGCATTTTAGCTTACTTCACCAACAGATCTATTAGTTTCCTCCCTGTCTATTCTGTTTTTAAGAGCATCTTTAGACCTCTCCACACTCCTTTGCAAATGAAATCAGTTTCTTGGGAAGAGATTTGCAGCCTGGTGTTTTATGGTGTGCTCTCCTTCTGGCCAAAATCTGTGTCATGGCTGTTGAACTGGGACAGTGGGACAGTGGCACATTTCTCCCTGTGCATTCCATGCCCCAGGAGATGAGCGCTTGGAAACAGGGTGATCAGTACTAGCCTCAGATTTTATATCTTGCCAGACTTGGAACCTCTGATTTATGAACTACAGATGAGCTGGGTCTAGAGTAATCTGGACTTAAGGGTTTTCATCAACGCTTTATTCAAGGTCCAGCCTGTGTCTCAGGAATTGAAATTGAGTGGAAGAAGGTTGTTCCTCATCTGTCAGCCACACTCACCTGAAACTTAGCCTCAGCAGCAGGTAGATTGAGAAATACTGATGGCCTGCCTGTGTTGAGGTGATAACCCTCCAACTGGAAGGTGTGAGCAGAGGGAACAGTGTTGTTGATTGCACCAGTCTGTAGTGTTTATCAAGGCAGGTGGAAGGAGGAGGGAGAGACAGCATGAGTATTGGTTCAGATACAACAGCCTCTCATTCGTCTTACCAAATTCTATTTGGTTTTCGTGAATCAATGTTTCGTTATTTGTTGCATACTCATAGGGCCATTTCCAGAGACTGTAAATAGTATTTGCTTTGTTTGTTATCATTTTCACTAGTTTCACTGGGGAATAGGTCCACGGAGCTCTTCACGCTGTTTTTGTTGGAAGTGAAACTCTGAACCTTACACTTTTAAATGAGGATTACCATATTTTGCTGTTTTAGAGAAGAATGTTCACATGTCTTAAAAAGCTTAAAGACTTTTTCCCAGGGGAGGAAGCTACTAGGAAATGAACAGGAATTCCGTGGCAGAACATAGCATTCTCTAAAATTAACGTGTTTTCATTGCACTTTTGAGTTTATTCCACAGCCCTGTTTTCTTTAATTGAAATTTTTCTGAGTTTTAACAACAGTTGTGACATCATGATTTTAAAAACCCATTTAGAAAGCATCATTTAATTACCTTGATTCCTTTTTATTTTTCCTTAATATAAGCATGATATTTGGAAGTGTAATTAATGTTTGTTTTTTGTTTTTGATAGAGGCAGTAATGAACCAGGAAAAAAGAAACAACATATCTGTCATATTGAAGGATGTGGAAAAGTTTATGGCAAAACATCTCACCTACGAGCACATCTTCGCTGGCATACTGGAGAAAGACCTTTTATATGCAACTGGATGTTTTGTGGCAAAAGATTTACAAGGAGTGATGAGCTTCAGAGACATAGAAGAACCCATACAGGTTAGTTGGTTTATTTTAGGTCTTGTTACTTCTTGCGTCAATGCTTAGATGAAACTTTCAGTGATAGTGAGCTATCAAGTTGAAAATACAACAAAAATTAAAGAGCAATCATTCATTTTAGTGATTAACTGAAAGATGTTTAAGATCAAAATTTTTTACCTTATTTCTGGGATATATTTTATTCTGTTTTTTGTAAGGTTTATCAGCATAATTACATGACTTGGAATGTATTCCATTTGTTTATCTTTTTTTCTTAGTGTGTCGAACTGGCATATATTACTTTTTGTCAGTTTAAATTAAAAGAGAGTTGAATTACCATCTTATTGGTGATCTTAATTAGTTTCTTTATAAGCCAGATAATTGAGTGAAGTATTGAGAATCATATGACAAATGCCTTCCTAAACTCTTTTTCAAAATTGACAGCTATTAGCATGTTATTTTTTAACAAAACAAATCATATAAAGTTAACATCATCTTTGTCCTCCTACCTCCCAAAGACAACAGCTACCATGAATTTGAAGTGTAAGTTTTTAGTATAGTTTTAATACTCTAACATATTTTGTTCATGGATATATATATGAAATACTGTTTTGTGTGTTCTGTAAAACTTGATGTAAATGATATATTACAGTATCATAATTTCACTTATGTTTTGTAATCTATCCAAGTTCATATCAAACACAAATATATATATGTGTTTGAATACATGTCTGTTTCTTTTAACTGCTGTGTAGTATTCTATCACGACTTGACTACACTGTGTAATCCAGTCCCCACACTCTTTAGATGACTTCGAGTTTTTGTTGCTGTCACGGTCTTTACTGCTTTGAACATACTGAATATGTACCAGAAGTAGAATTACTGGATCTTAGAGAATGTGTATGTTTGATTTTGCTAGATAAACACTAGAGTCTTCACAGTGTCTATCTATTACCATCTCTGTTACTCTCTAGGGATTGATCAAGAGTTTTCACTGTGCAGTATGTTCACCAGTACTCAGTAGCATCAGGCTTTGAAAGTTTTTGTTAGTCTAAAATTGTTTCTGACTTTAAATTAGCGTTCTTCCTGATTATAGTGAGATGAAGCATCTTTTCATATGTTTATTGGTCATTTATATTTTGTTTTCTGCTCTTTTTTATTGTTTTCCTTTTTCTAACTGATTTATATTTTGCAAAAAGTTTTCACATACTGCTAGTTATTATCTTGGTGCCATCTTTTGTCATATGGAAGTTTTACATTTTTATTTAGTCAAATATAACAATATGTAAATATATCCCTTTTACTTTTTTTGATGAAATTTTCTTATATCCCAAGATCATAAAGTTTTTAAAAACATTTTCTTCTTATTGGCTTTAAGGTTTTCTTTTCATAAGTTTGATCTTTTATTAGCCTAGAGTGTTTTTGATGATTTCCTAAAAAGGAAATATAATTCTATTTTTATTTCATGTGGAAAGCCATTTTTTTGAATAGTTCAGTTCTTTCTTCTTTGATTTGTAATGGAATTTCTCTCATATATTGATGTCCCCTCTAAGAATGGCTCGATTTCTGGATCCTCTGTTTTATCTATTTGTCTCTTCCTATAGCAATACTGTACTGTTTTAATAGAAGCTTGTATTAAGTCATGCTATCATGTTGGGTAATTTTCCCCTTTTTTGGGCATATAACAGTGATATGCTGTATTTAGAACATGTAAAGTTTATATTTTGGGGAGTCTATTTAATTATTGAAAAAAAGCAATGATTTGGGTAGGTTTTTTTCAATTAGACTTTAACAGTTAACTTGAATCAAGGTACATAAAGGACAAAAGGGGAATTGGAACTGAGATTTATTGATCAGCTACTGACTATCAGGTGTTTCAAAAACATCATCTCATTTGATTCTAACAAAAGCATTGTAAGCTAGAAGTTGGCTGTATTTTATATATTAGAATATAGTCTCAGAAGAAATGATGATTGCTAGATCTCTTCAAAGTGATAAATAAAAATTGCTTAGTTTGATATGCACACAAGTTAGTAATACAGATGAGTCTTAGTGTAATGGCTCAATCACTGAGTTAGCATTATATTAAAAATAAGACTTTTAATTAAAGTTTTAAAAGCTTTCTGTAGTTATTGCACTGGGGTTTCTAATGCCACCTCACCTTTCATACTGGCAAATGTATTGTGATTAAAAATTAAACCCATAGAAATATTGATATCTGTATAGAAAAATACTCTGCCAGAATTATAGGATGCAGTACTTTCACCCTGGCTTAGCAATGGGACAGATTAGGGAGGCTGAGAAAATTTGGAACCTCTCACATTGTGATTTCATCATTTTTGAGAAATGACTTTCTCAAGTTCCTTTCTGTTGTACACCCATACTCATACAGGTTACACAAGATAAATTTATTGAAAAATTTATTTAAACATTTACTTCAAAAGATTTAATGATTTGGAGGCATAATTTCTTTCTTTTTTGTTTTTTCTACTTCTTTGGAGGCATAATTTCTTTTTTTAAATGGTCCCCATCATTATCATCTTCTAATAACTTGAATAACTTGGAATTTAATGTACTTAAAGCTTATTTTCAGTATTTCAAACATCTTGAATACATCATGAAATTTTTTATTTAAACATGTTATTTTGAAAAATGTTTGACTTAGCATCAGATACTTGTTATTTTTAAGGACATAATATCAGTAATTTTCACTCTGTTTATTAAAGTTGTTGAAAAAAATATGAAACAATATCTTTTGAAATAATTTAGTATTGATTAAGCATTTAACATGTTAAGCTAAAAGCCTTGGTCTTTCATGGCAAGAACTGTGTTTTATTTAATACCCAGCCAGTGCACTAAGTAGAAACTCAGTCATCACCTTACTGTAAATGAATAAATGAGTTATCGTTTTTCACTGCTGAGAAATAATGAAGATTATTTTTTTTGCTTTCTGTAAAATAAATTTAAAATTTTTCCAAATGATTCATACATATGGTATTTTTAAAAATCAGATCATTGGGGGAGAATGGACACGTGTGTATGTATGGCTGAGTCCCTTTGCTGTTCACCTGAAACTATCAGGACATTGTTAATTGGCTATATCAATACAAAAACAAAAACTTTAAGAAATTAAATCATGTAGAAGAGCTTCAATTGTTAATCCAAGTCTTCCCTGCCGCCCCCCCCCCCTTCTGCTCGCTGGAGTAAATCATGTGTTTTAACTGTTTCTGCATTTTTTATTAATCCTGTGATGGCTCAATATATCTATAAAATATGCTTATACTGTTATTTATTGATATATCAATATTAAACACTACTGACTTCGTGCAGTGAGAGTTAAGAATTTACCTCACAGATGGCCAATAGACACATAAAAAACTGCTCAACGTTGCTGATCGTCAGGGAAATGCAAATCAAAACCACCTCACTGTGAGAATGGCTGTCATTAAAAAGAACACAAGTTAAAAAAGAGTGGTAAGGATGTGTATACTCTTGGTGGTAGTGTAAATTGGTACAGCCACTCTGGAAAATAACATGGAGGTTTCAAAAAACTAGAAATAGAATTGCCATGTGATTCAGCAATTCCACTCCTGCATATATGTTCTGGGAAAAAGAAACAACACTAATTTGAAAAGATGCATGCACCCTAGTGTTCATCAGCATGATTTACAGTTACCTAGAAATGGAAGCAACCTAATTGTCCATCAGTACATGGCATGAAATAAAGACCAGTACTGTATGATATCACTTATAGGTGGAATATAAAATATACAACAAACTAGTGAATACTTTTTTAAAAAAGAAACCGACTCACAGGTATAGAGAACAAACTAGTGGTTAAGAATAGGGAAAAGGGAAGGGGGTAGATAGAATTTAGGGGTAGGAGATTAAGAGGTACAAACTATTAGGTATAAAGTAAGCTACAGGAATATACTGTACAACACAAGAAGTATCACCAATATTTTGTAATAACTATAAATGAAGTATAACCTTAACAATAGTGAATCACTATATTATACTCCTGTATAACTTATATAATATTGTACATCAATATACTTCTGTTTTAAAAAAGGGACACTAAGTTACAAACTGTCAGAAATCAACACTCCTCCCAAAATAATTTACCTCACCTTATACCATCAATGACTTTGAATCTTTTCTTTTATTGCATGTAGGCCAAATGTTGTATCATGACACACCACTCTGTAATAGCATGTTGCCATGTCTGTCCTTCAGTTTTCATCTCTTCCACCTTTTTAACTTCTGTCACCTAAACTTTTACTCTCTCTTATCTTTTCTCTTGATGTTAAAATGCTTACATTTTCTTTAATAACCACTGCCTATTTTATATAGCTTAGTTCTTAATGTTGAAAATTAATAAATAATTATGGTTATGTAATGGACTTGGAAGGAAAGTTATGACCAACCTAGATAGCATCTTAAAAAGCAGAGACATTACTTTGCCAACAAAGGTCCGTCTAGTCAAGGCTATAGTTTTTCCAGTAGTCATGTATGGATGTAAGAGTTGGACTGTGAAGAAAACTGAGTGCCAAAGAATTGATGCTTTTGAACTATGGTGTTGGAGAATACTCTTGAGAGTCCCCTGGACTGCAAGGAGATCCAACCAGTGCATCCTAAAGGAGATCAGTCCTGGGTGTTCATTGGAAGGACTGATGTTGAAACTAAAATTGCAATACTTTGGTCACCTGATGCGAAGAGTTGACTCATTGGAAAAGACCCTGATGCTGGGAAGGATTGCGGGCAGGAGGAGAACGGGACGACAGAGGATGAGATGGTTGGATGGCATCACCGACTCGATGGACATGGGTTTGGGTAAACTCCGGTAGTTGGTGATGGACAGGAAGGCCTGGCATGCTGCGATTCATGGGGTCACAAAGAGTCAGACACAACTGAGCAGCTGAACTGAATGGACTGTCATTATGTGGGTTACATGTTGTTTCCTATGTATTTTTTTATCCCCAAAGATTCACATTGCCTTCTTCCCCCTTGCATTGGTTAGCTTTATCACCTCCTGTTGTTATTTTAACTTTTCAAGAGAAGTATCAACTCCATCCAGTTTCTCCTTATTCCTGGAGGTCTCCAGCTTTCTGATCAAACACTGATTGATTTCTCTCTAGGACTGCTGCACAGCTATAATCCTGAAACCTTTCTTCCCTGCTCTGTTGGTTTGGATCCAGTGTTCTCAAGATCTTACATCCTCAGTTTTCTCAGTTTATTCCCTTTGTTTCTGGAAAACATTCTGAAATGCTTCCTACAAAACGGCATAGGGAAGTATATTTGTTTGAAAATGCCTTTACTTTTGCTTTTCAACTTAATTGATAGTTTGGCTAACACAGAATTCTAGGTTGAAAACTATATATTCTTGAAGCATTAATGACAGTGCTCTATTGTCTTCTTACATCTGATTTACTAATAATAAGTTACTGTTACTGTTATTTTTTGGTAGGTGACCTAATTTTTCCCCACTAGCTTTTAAGAGATTATTTTAACTTTTTATTTTGAAGTAATTCTGTACTTACAGAGGAGTTGCAAAAATGGTAGAGGGAGTTCTCAAATACCCTTCATCTAGCTTCCTTTATTGCTAATGTCTACCATAATACAATGTTAAGAAATTAACATCTACTAATTAAACTACATGCTTCCCCACAGATATACTTTTTCTCTTCCAGGATTCAGTCCAGAGTACCACATTGCATTTACTTGTCATGGATCTTTACTCCTGCAGTCTGTGAGATTTCATTTTTTTTTTCTGATCTTTTTCTTACCTTGACACTTTAAGTAAAGTGAGGTATCTTGTATAATATCCCTCAATTTTGGTTTGCCTGATATTTTCTCATGATTAGACTGAGGTTATGAATTTACTGTGTCTAATTGCATCATATCGGGCATACATGATGTCAATATGTCTTATTATTGGTGATGTTAATGTTAATGAGTTAGTTCAGATAGTACTTCCTAGGTATATCCACTGTAAAGTTTTTCTTTTTTCCTTTCCATGTTTTTGTTTATTAGAAGCAACTGACTTAAGTCCATTCAGTACTCAAGGGGAAAATTTATTAAGTTCAATAGCCTAGAGGGAAGAGCATCAAAGAATTTGTGGACTTAACCATAGTAGTTAGTAAATATGTTGGAGGCTACACAAATGTCTTGTTTTTTCCTTTAAAGAAAATACTATTTGCACTTTTAGCATTCCTCATTGTATCTTGCCTGAAGATACAATGTAATGTTCTGTGTGATGTTACTGTGATATACTAAAGACTATTTTCTGTTACCCTCACTGCTCATATAATTTTTAGTTGTGCCTCTTCTGTAATGAAGATTTATGCTTTCTTCACCAGGGATTTGTTTATTTAGTCATTTATTAACACCACTATGGTATGGGTGGAAGTTCATGACCTTGTATAGGAGACAGGGATCAAGACGATCCCCAAGAAAAAGAAATGCAAACAAGCAAAATGGCTGCCAGAGAAGGCCTTACAAATAGCTGTGAAAAGAAGACAAGCAAAAAGCAAAGGAGAAAAGGAAAGCTATACCCATTTGAATGTAGAGTTCCAAAGAATAGCAAGGAGAGATAAGAAAGCCTTCCTCAGTGATCAGTGCAAAGAAATAGAGGAAAACAATAGAATGGGAAAGACTAGAGATCTCTTCAAGAAAATTAGAGATACCAAGGGAAAAGTGCATGCAAAGATGGGCACGATAAAGGACAGAAATAGTATCGACCTAACGGAAGCAGAAGATATTAAGAAGAGGTGGCAGGAATACACAGAAGAACTATACAGAAAAGATCTTCATGATCCAGATAATCACGATGGTGTGAAAACTCACCTAGACCAGACATCCTGGAATGTAAAGTCAAATGGGCCCCAGGAACCATCACTGCGAACAAAGCTAGTGGAGGTAATGGAATTCCAGTTGAGCTACTTCAAATCCTAAAAAATGATGCTGTGAAAGTGCTTCACTCGATATGTCAGCAAATTTGGAAAACTCAGCAGTGGCCACAGGGCTGCAAAAGGTCAGTTTTCATTCCAATCCCAAAGAAATGCAATGCCAAAGAATGCTCAAACTACTGCACAATTGCACTCATCTCACACGCTAGTAAAATAATGCTCAAAATTCTCCAAGCCAGGCTTCAACAATACATGAACTGTGAAATTCCAGATGTTCAAGCTGGTTTTAGAAAAGGCAGAGGAACCAGAGATGAAATTGCCAGCATCTGCTGGATCATCAAAAAAGCAAGCGAGTTCCAGAAAAACATCTATTTCTGCTTTATTGACTATGCCAAAGCCTTTGACTGTGTGGATCACCACAAACTGTGGAGGATTCTGAAAGAGATGGTAATACCAGGCCACCTGACCTGCCTCTCGAGAAACCTGTATGCAGATCAGGAAGCAACAGTTAGAAATGAACATGGAACAACAGACTGGTTCCAAATAGGAAAAGGAGTACGTCAAGGCTGTATATTGTCACCCTGTTTATTTTAACTTATCTGCAGATTACATCATGAGAAATGCTGGGCTTTAGGAAGCACAAGCTGGAATCAAGATTGCTGGGAGAAATATCATTAACCTCAGATATGCAGATGACACCATCCTCATGGCAGAATGCAAAGAAGAACTAAAGAGCCTCTTGATGAAAGTGAGAGAGGAGACTTAAAAAGTTGGCTTAAAGCTCAACATTTAGAAAACTAAGATCATGGCATCCGGTCCCATCACTTCATGGCAAATAGATGGGGAAACAGTGGCTGACTTTATTTTTTGGGGCTCCAGAATCACTGCAGATGGTGATTGCAGCCATGAAATTAGAACACGCTTACTCCTTTTAAGGAAAGGTATGACTAACCTAGACAGCATATTAAAAAGCAGAGACATTACTTTGTCAGCAAAGGTCTGTCTAGTCAAGGCTGTGGTTTTTCCAGTGGTCATGTATGGATGTGAGAGTTGGATGGTGAAGAAAACTGAGCGCTGAAGAATGGATGCTTTTGAACTGTGGTGTTGGAGAAGACTCTTGAGAGTCCCTTGTACTGCAAGGAGATCGAACCAGTCCATCCTAAAGGAGATCAGTCCTGGATGTTCATTGTAAGGACTGATGTTGAAGCTGAAACTCCAGTACTTTGGCCACCTCATGCAAAGAGCTGACTCATTTGAAAAGACCCTGATGCTGGGAAAGATTGAGGGCAGGAGGAGAAGGGGACGACAGAGGATGAGATGGTTGGATGTCATCACCAACTCAATGGACATGGGTTTGGGTAGACTCCAGGAGTTGTTGATGGACAGGGAGTCCTGGCGTGCTGCGGTTCATGGGGTTGCAAGCGTTGGACACGACTGAGCAACTGAACTGAACTGATGAAAGTGAAAGAGGAGAGTGAAAAAGTTGGCTTAAAGCTCAACATTCAGAAAAGAAATATCATGGCATCCGGTCCCATCACTTCATGGCAAATAGATGGGGAAACAATGAGAGACCTTATTTTCTTGGGCTCCAAAATTGCTGTAGATAGTGACTGCAGCCATAAAATTAAAAGACGCATACTCCTTGAAAAAAAAAGTTATGGCCAACCTAGACAGCATATTAAAAAGCAGAGACGTTACTTTGCCAACAAAGGTCAGTCTAGTCAAGGCTATGGTTTTTTCCAGTAGTCATATATGGATGTTGGACTATAAAGAAAGCTGAGTGCTGAAGATGATGCTTTTGAACTGTGGTGTTGGAGAAGACTCTTGAGAGTCCCTTGGACTGCAAGGAGATCCAACCAGTCCATCCTAAAGGAAATCAGTCCTGGGTGTTCATTGGAAGGACTGATGTTGAAGCTGAAACTCCAATACTTTGGCCACCTGTTGTGAAGAACTGACTCATTTGAAAAGACCCTGATACTGGGAAAGGTTGAAGGCGGGAAGAGGAGGGGTCGACAGAGGATGAGATGGTTGGATGGCATCACCGACTCAATGAACATGAGTTTGAGTAAAGTCCAGAAGTTGGTGATGGGCAGGGAGGCCTGGCGTGCTGCAATTCATGGGGTTGCAGAGAGTCGGGCACAAATGAGCAACTGAACTGAACTGATGGTGTTTGTTCATGAATATTTGTTTTTTGAGTTATCGTCCAATTTCATCATTACAAACACATCTCAGAGATAGTCCCAGTTTGGTTCCAGATGACCTCGGTGAATATCTCAGTAAAGACAGTGACACTAATTTTTTCATCTCGCAGTGCATGTGAAAGTTAGATTTACATAATACTATAGTCTATTTAAGCATACAGAAGTGTTACATCTTGGAGAAGGAAATGGCAACCCACTTCAGTATTCTTGCCTGGGAAATCATGAACAGAGGAGCGTGGTGGGCTATAGTCCCTGTAGTTGCAAAAGGAGTCAGACACAGCTTAGCAACTAACAACAGCAGCATTCTAAAAAAACAATGTACATCCCTTAATTTTAACATGCTTTATTGCTGAAAAAAAGAAAAAGTCGACTGTCATCTGAGCCTTCAGTGAGTTGTGACATCAAAGATCAGTGATCACATATCAGCCTAACAAATACAAAGTAATTAAAAAATATGAAGTATTGCAGTTACCAAAATGTTACACAAAGATATGAAGTGAGCAGATTCTGTTGGAAAAATGCTGCTGATAGACTTGCTGGAAACAGGTTATAACTAATATTGAATTTTTAAAAAACACTGTTTATAATAGCCAGGACTTGGAAGCAACCTAGATGTCCATCAGCAGACGAATGGGTAAGGAAGCTGTGGTACATATACACAATGGAATATTACTCAGCCATTAAAAAGAATACATTCAAGTCAGTTCTAATGAGGTGGATGAAACTGGAGCCTATTATACAGAGTGAAGTAAGCCAGAAATAAAAACACCAATACAGTATACTAATGCATATATATGGAATTTGAAAGATGGTAACGATAACCCTATATGCAAGACAGAATAAGAGACACAGATGTATAGAACAGTATTTTGGATTCTGTGGGAGAGGCTGAGGGCGGGATGATATGGGAGAATGGCATGGAAGCATGTAAATTATCATATGTGAAACGAATTGCCAGTCTAGGTTCAATGCATGATACAGGGTGCTCGGGGCTGGTGCACCCAGATGACCCAGAGGGATGGGATGGGGAGGGAGGTGGGAGGGTGGTTCTGGAAGGGGAACACATGCACACCCATGGTAGATTCATGTCAATGTATGGCAAAACCAAGACAATATTGTAAAGTAAAAAAATATATATTTGCAAAACACAGTAAAGCAAATCGTGATAAAACCAGGTATTCCTGTATTCTTTAATTTTTCACCATTGAGAATTGTTTCAGATTGTCTCCTCCATTCTTTTGTTATGCCCTCATCCTGAGCTTTCTTTTAATCTTTAGTATTCTGTTAATGTCATAATTATGTATGTAAGCATAGGTTTTCTTTTATGGTATAGTTCTGGATGGAATTTTCAACTCTGGGTCCTCCCCCACCACCCTACATCCACTCATTCACCCTTTTTATTTTTTCTTCATTTTGAGCTCTTACTAGATGTATGTTGGACTCCCTATATTGATATTTTTTTACACCTTTTTTCTTCCTTGTCTTTTTACCTTTTCTTATATTTTCAGTGAAATTCCTTAGCTTTAGCTTCAGGTATTTTTGTTGAATTGTTTTTTAATTTCCAAGAGTGATTTTTGATTTTTATTGCATCTTGTTCTTATTGTATAAATACAGGAGCTTACTGGAAGTCTCTTGTTTCCTCCAGGGTCATATTTTTTTGTCTGTATTTCACTTTTTCTGAAGTAGGCTTACGTGCATTGTCCTGTGATCCCGAGCTTTTGCTTAAATAGATGGTGATGGTGATGATCATGATGATGATAAAGGTGACTGACAAATATGTTTAAGTGAAAGATTCTGAAATCATTGTTAACTGGTGGCCTTCTTTTTAGGAAATTGGGTAGGGGCACTGTGTGTTATATTGAAAGGGACCTAATTATCAACGTGTTGTATTCAGTGTGGGACCACATTTCTTTAGATAGAAATTCTCAAATGTTTTGCCCCAATTTTTTAATAGTAGGACTAGTATTCCATGTATAGGCTTCAGCTTACTGCTTTATACTCCATGTCTCCCTCTCATTATTTTAGTTTCATACTTTACAGAGTTCTACAAAAGACAAATTGGCTCTTTTCTAGAATATATCCTCTTCCTTGATAATCTGTATTCTAATTTGCAGAAATGTGATCCAGTTAAACTTACATAACAATGCATAATAGAAGTGAGTTTTACAGGACTTTTTTTCCTTTTGTTCTACCAACTTTGGCCCTGTGGGCCCTGAATAGCAGGTATAAACAGCAAACACTGTAGGAGAAACCGTGTATATCTGGCAAGAGAAGTGAGAAAAGAGGCGCTTGACTCCAAGGCCAGCCTGTTTGTGGGTTGCATTGTAGTAGTGTCTGCATAAGTAACTAAAATATTGAGAAAATACTTTTATCTTTGGTTAGAGAAATCAGGAAATATTGGGCCCTTGTTTTTCAGTGAATTTGAGGGGAATTACTTTTTTTTTTTCTTTCTTTGTCATTTCACTCTTAAGATAATGCCAACCATGATGTGTGTGGTGGACCATGAAGGAACCCCCCAAGAATACTGGCTTTCTGGCCAGAGAAACCAGATAAAAGGACACCTGGGGGTTGGAGAGTATGAGGATAAGTTTGTAGAGATCTGTAAAAGGTGATATCCCCTATTTTCTGTATGGAATAAAGTAAGTTCTGGACTCAACTCTGAACTGCACATGCACAGAACAATCCTCAAGAACTATAGCAGAGGCCTCAAAGACTGAGATATATTATAAACCACCACTTAATTTCTGACATGTGCTAGACATACTCAAAGAGCATAATAAAATCTTTAAAAATAAATTAATGTTGAAATTACTGATCAAAGAAGGCAAGCTGTCACTTTTAATATGAACCTAAAGGGGTTGTTTTGCTAAAATAGAACTGTTCTCTAGAGGATTTGTAATAGAACCCAGAGTCACCATAACATAATATAAAAAATGTCCAGGATACAATCCAAAATTACTCAGCATACTATGTATCCACCATGTCAAGATGATCCACATGTTAGAATTATTAGATGAAGACTTGTTAAGAATTGGCAAAGGATCTAGACACTTCACTAAAGAGAATATACATGTGACAGATAAGCACATGAAAAGATGTTCACCATCATCTTTTACTTGGGGAAGTGCAAATTAATACTGCCATAAGATACCTGTCACCTATTAGAATGGCTAAAATAAAAAATAAGAACGTCAAAATTCTGACAATTAGAAGTACTGACAAAATTGCAGAGCTGGAACTTCATTTCTTGTGGGAATGTAAAATGACACAGCACTTTTGTAAAACATTTTGGAATTTTCTTATAAAAGTTAAACATACGCTTAACTATATCCACTCCCATGTATTCACCCTAGCTTTGAATATATATGACAGATTTATGTATAATCACCCAAACTGTATACAACCCTAATGTCCTTCAGCTGGTAAATGGATGAAATGTTGCGGTATATCCATATGTTGGAGTACTGCTCCACAGAGTAGAGGAATGAATTATCAATACACAAAACCACATGGATGAAATTTAGATACACTATGCTAAGTGAAAGCATCCAGCTTCAAAAGGCTACCAATTGAATGATTCCATTTACATGATATAATAGAACAATCAAAACTGTACAAATGGAGAACAGCTCAATATTTTGTAATGTGTGATAGAGGAGAGTTTGACTGAAAAGACATCAAGAAGAAATTTTTTTTAGTGAAAGTAGTTCTATATTGGAATTTTAGTGATAGCTACGTGACTTAATGTGTTTATCAAAACTCATAGAACTATGTATAAAAAAGAATGAATTTTACTGTATGCAAATTGAAACATTTTCAAAAGCATGAGACAATACTTATCTTTGAGAAATTGCAGTGTAAAAATTGAGGGAGATTTTCTAGTTAATTTTTATTTTAACAGTCCCAAAGAATTTCTTGCTCAGCCTCACACACATGCCTCATGCAATGTGTCTAGAGCCAGTGGGACTCCTGAAAACGATTTTGTGCAATTCCACCATTTTATAAATAAAGACTAAACGAAGTCTTAAGAGGTTGATTGACTTCTTGATCAAGGCTTGAAACTTAGCTCCCTGAGCCAAGTTGAGTTATATAGTGATGAGATAGAAGGAGCCACGGAAGCAATAAATTCAGACAGGCAGTAACAGTAGTAGTTAACATATCTGATCTTCAGTGTGCTGGGTTTCTGAATGCTTTTTAAAATCCACTTTCTCATTTCATCCTTTGAATAGTAACATAAAATAGGTATTTCTGCTATTCATAGTTAAAAATGAAGAAACTGAGAATTGGAGAGAGAAGTTGCCAGGAATTACACAGTTGGTCCGTGGAGCAGAGTCAGAATTTTTATCTTGAACTAGAAGCTAATTTATACAAGAAAGAAGATATGATGTCAGGATGTACAAGCAGTTCAGTGTTTGGGAACCATGATGTTTGTGACAATAGATTTAAAAAGGTAGGCAGAGATCAATAGGATGTTACATATATTTGATTTTGTTTTTTTCTGCAACTATAGGAAATGAGGAACCATTGGAAGTTCTCAGCTAGTAATCAGATGGTCACCTTTTCATTTTCAACCATTTGATATTTGTATGGAGGACAGATTTCTAGGGAATAATTCTGAGACCAATTAACAAAGACAGTAGGAACTTTTGGTAAGATCCTAATAAAACAGAATTTGTAAGGTGTATTTGGGACCAGTTTAAGAGATGTCTGTAATAAAATTAAGGAGTTGGTGACTGATTAGATGTGAGAAAAGAGATGAAAGGTATCAATGATGACTACTGCAGTTGAAATGGAGAATTCAGGAAAAGGATGGCTATAGTGTGGAATGTCTATCTCCCTTCGCTTATATTGATTTTGCTTCTTGTGGTTTGGAGCTCTGTTGGTAGGTACTTACATGTTTCTAGGTGTTACAGCTTCTTGGTGGAGTGGTACTTTTATTATTATGAAGTACCCTTTCTTATCTCTAGTAGTAATTTTTATCATACTGGCCTAGTATTAGTATAGCTATTCCAACTCTCTGTTTGCACAATGTATCCGTTTTCCATCCTTTTAGCCTCCTCATGTCTTTGAATTTAAAGATAGCTTCTCTTAGATAGCATATAGGTGTGTCATTTTTTAAAATCCATCCTGTCAGTTTCTGCCTTTTGGAGAGTTTAATTCATATTTAATGCAATTACTGATAAACACTTCTGCCATTTTAGTATTTGTTTTCTATTTGTCTTCGTGTGTTCTTTTTTGTTCTGGTGTTTCTCCATTGTTGACATTTTGTGTTAAACAAATACTGCTCGTGTGTTATTTTAATTACTTTGTAATTTCTTTTAATATATGTAGGTATAGGTATGTATATATGTATGTTTTATATATATATGTAATTTTCTTAGTGGTTCCTGCTTGGGGTATTACAGTTCACATCTGTTAACAGTCTAATTTGGATTAATACCAATTTGATTTCAGTAGCATGCAAAAACTTTCTCCTACATAGTTCTGCCTCCACTTACGCTGTTATTTTCACTAATTACATCTTTGTATATGGTGTACCCTCAGCACAGATTTGTAAGTATTATGCAGTCTTGTTTGAAACTAGATAGGGGGAAATGAGTAAACAATGCATTTATACTGTCTTTAGTATTTGTATAGTTACTTCACCAGGCATTCTTTATTTTTTCATGTGTATTCTAGTTATCATTTAGTATCTTTTCATTTCAGCCTGAAGGACCCCCCTTTAACATTTCTTATAGGTGTGACAGATTCCTTCAGTTTTTTATCAGTCTGGAAGCATCTTAGTTTCTCTTTAGTTCTGAAAGATATTTTTGCAGTATATAAAATTCTTGGTTGATAGGTTTTTTCTTTCGCTTCTTTGAATATATCATCCCATTGCTTTCAGACCTCCATGATCTCTGATGAAAAACAAATCAGCAGATTTTCTTAATGATGATCCTTTGTAGGTGATAAGTCACTTCTCTCTTGCTGCTTTCTAGATTCTTTTTTTTTTTTTTTTGACTTTAAACAGTTCAATTATTAATTGTCTCTGTGAATTTCTTTTCGTTTAACCTGCTTAAAGTTAGTTGCAGTTCTTCCATGTGTATATTAATGTTTTTCATCAAATTTGGGGAATTTTCAGACCAATTAATCTCTCCCTCTTTTCTGGGAGGCTTTGTGTGCATGTTGGGGCACCCTCAGCTCTCAGCCAGACAATGCTTATTCTCTTCCTTCTTTTGCAGAGCCTCAAAGGATAGGTAGGCATAAGTGAGAGTTTGGTTCTTCTCAACCCTTCTCCTGAGTATATTCACAGCCCTAAGCATGTATGTGGCTTCTACATTCCAAAGAGTATGTCAGAACTTTTTAGAGCCCCTGTGGATATCTCATACCGCTGATCTTTTTGTTTTAAGTTTTTTGTTTATTATTTGGCCTAAGTATTAGTCATTGTTTCAGGTATCCATGAAGTTAAAATACTTGTCTATAATTGTTTTAGACAAACACATGCTCTTCTCTATTCCTAGAGGAAGACTTCTTGCATTGGAGCACTTCCAAGGAATGTTCACTGCAACAGTATTTTAAGTCCTCCAAAGAAGCAATGATGATTCTTTGGGAAAGAAGTTTTGAAAGGGCTCTCACTCTGTTCGGCTTCCTCTGGTGGCTACCAGGCTGCTGGGAAATAGTAAATGGAACTAGCAAGTTAAAACACCACAAAACATGCTGTTCTTATCAAGATTTAGCCATTTTCCTTATAAAACACTCCCTGAGTTACAGGAACCCTTGATTAATTTCCAGAGTCTAAGTGAGTTGATTTGACTGGTTATTTCCCCCCCCAGTTTTCTGAGTCTTTTCACAGAGGAGTTAAGTTTTGGTCACTGTCTTTACTAATATTGTCTTTTTCATATTTTGGGGAGGATTTCCCCTTTTATTTCTGAGAATTATAAGGATTGGAAAGTTAATGAGTTCTTTTTTGTGACATGTTGAATGATGCTTTCTATGGCACATCTGGGAGATCAAATTCCTATTTTAAGACTGTATCTTGATGTAGCCATCCATTTATAGATGACAGTTAAAACCATTAAAGTTGATAAAATTGCCTTTTTAAAAAGTATTAATAAGGAAATGACTAAAAGGCCTCTTCTGTTTGAGCAGATAATTGCTGAAGGAGGAAATGAAAAAATTCTCATGATGTAGATTGATATCTACAAATTTTATGGTCTCAAATCTCAGCCAGTCTCTCAGGACAGCCTATCAATCTTACTCTTTTTTTCAGCTTTCACATTGCCTTAGTAATTATCTAAACCTTCTCAAGTCTTTTTTTTTTTTTTTTAGCACATTAACAGTTTTATTTTAAAAATAAAATGATTACATTCCACATCAATAATACAGATAACAGCCATGTGACTCATAGGTTTCTTAATATTTTCACTGTCATACTTTAGACCCTCAAGTCTTATTTCTCATTTCTCCCACTTAACTTTCCCTTATCTGTCTTCTACTTTAAGAAAACTTAAGCCACATAACTTCTCTCAAATTATCATTTCTCCATCTTTTAATTTACTTTTATCCCCAGGTAATGATAGGAGAGAATTAAGTGTACTTGTGAAATGAAGGGATGTCCAGGAGGGACTGATAGGACCATCACAATAGGCATTGGAGGGATCCAGGGACTACAGATTTCTCAGTTTGAATAATTAGGTTTTTAAGAACAAATCAAAATATAATTTCTGTAAAGTGAGTTATATATAAAAGTCTGAAAAGAAATTGTATAGATGCTACATATGGATGTTTGATTGACGTTATCCATTGAGCAAAGGGTGTTTTTTTGCTTTGCTAATAACAAATGCCATACATTTAAAAATGTCCCTGTAGTGGGTTGAATTGTGTCTCCCAGAAAGAGAGACAGTTCCTACTCCATAGAATTTGTGAATGTGACCTTATTGGGAGATAGTTCTTTGCAGATGAGATGCATTAAGAGGAAGTTATAACTATGTCTGGTGCCTAGCATTTAGGACCTAGTGGACGTTAAATCCAATGATGGACATCTGTATAATAAAGAGATGATACATAGGGGGCAAGGCCATGTGAAGGCAGAGGGAAACATTGGAGAGCTGCACCTACAAGCCGACCAATGCCTAGGATTGCCAGAAGTCACCCACAGCTAGGAAGAGGCAAGGAGAGATTCTTCTCTAGAGCCTTTGATGAGAGCATTGTGCTACTGACACCTTGATTTTTGGCATCTAGTTCCATAACTGTGAGAGAGTGAATATCTGTTGTCTTTAAGCCCACAGTTTGTGTTTTTTGCTTTTGTTTTGTTATAGTAGCCCTTGGAAACTAATAAAATCTCTTAGGTCACTCTTGAAATTATTTTAATTGGTAAATATGCAGATATGTTATCAAATGGCAGGCTTCGAAAAATATTCATAAAGTGTGTTTTTTACATTGTATTCCTTAGGTTCGAGGGTAACATGAAAATGAAATTATAAGTAGAACTCGGACAGCTAGATAATTGGCTCTTGATGGATTACCTCAAATAAATAAAATTTAAAAGATGTTTTATTCCATTCATCCCTTCAAATCTATGATTCCATTTGAAAATCTCAGCTAATTCTTTTCTGAGAGAAATGCTGTTATATCATGTTAGGAAATAATCTGCGTAATTTCTAAGTTTGCATCTTCTACCTACATCCTTTTTATATGTATAAATATATATAGTAGTATATATAAATACTACTGTATATTTGAATAATTGTGTCATACAGCATGGCATTTTACTAATAATCTAGATAAAATATGCATTTTTTTATGTTCAGTTTATTAAACCAAAGTCATTTTGGTTACATCCTTTAGATTTTCTTAGAGAAAAAAAAATTGAAATTTCTTCTTGAAATGCTTTTGATACTTGAAGATATTTTGCAGATCTTGATCCACATTATAAATCAACTGTAATTTACTTTTTGAATTATGCTTTACCTTTTTCAAGATTATATCTTTATTAGTTTTCTACTGCTCCCAAGACAAGCTATCACAAATTTAGCAGCTTAAAACACACTTTTTTATATAGCTATATAAGTCCAAAGTCTCAATAGGCTCAGCCTGAATCCTCTGCTTAACATCTCACAAAGTTGAAATCAGGGTGTTGACTGGGTCGTGTTCCCAACTTAAGTCTCTGGGGAAGCATCTGCTTCCAGACATATTCTCACTGACAGTCAAACTCAGTGTTTGCTGTTGTAGGATGTTGGTCCTTGTTTCCTTGCTGTCTGTTAGTGGAGGCTAATGTTTGCTCCTGGAGGTGACCCACATTCCTTCTCATACTTTCCATGTAGAAATCACCCCCCCCCCCCACCCCCACTCCCCACCAGCAGCAACAGGTCAAGTTCTTCTCACACTTCTAATTTCTCCTGCTGCATTTTTCTGACTCCAGCTGAAGAAAGCTGTCTGCTTTTAAGAACTCATGTGATTAAATTGGGCCCACCCAGATAATTAAGAACAGTTTCTCTATATTAACCTTGTTAAACTTAAGTCACATCCCTTTTGCCATGTGATAAAATGTATACACAATTCCAGGGATTGGGACCCAGACATCTTTGTAGGGGATTCAAGAGGAAGAGGACATATGTATACCTATGGCAGATTCATGTTGAGGTTTGACAAAAAACAACAAAATTCTGTAAAGCAATTATCGTACAATTTAAAAAAAAAAATGTACACAATTCCAGGGGTTGGAGCACAGTCATCTTTGTAGGGAGTTGGGGCATTTTGCCCACTGTAAGTATTAATAACTAATATCAACAGTTTTGATAACTAGTTGCATTAAGTATAAAAAGTGTTAACCCTACTAAAATAATTATAGAACCCTACTGAAATAAAATAGAAATAATTCTAAGTATAAATGCAAAAAGAAATACTGTAGGATATATAGTTAATGTAAGAGCTCTGTGCCTCCTTACATTTGTATTTTGTAAAGTATAATGATAATGTTTGCCCAAGAGATAGGAAATTGTCTTCTTACACCACAGAAGACACACGTCTCTTTGGAAAAGGTTAATGAACTGAAATGTCATTCCCCTAATGATAGTTTAATTGTACAATGTAATTTACTTATTTTGAGATTCTAGCCAACTTTTGTTGCTTGAAATTAATTGGATACCCACACCACTTAGGAGTAGACTAGAAAGTCCGCACAAAAACCATGTCCCCATCATTTCTCATTTATCTTAGAGTTTGGTACTGAGTAGCTGGGGACTTGAATTCCTTTCTCTTTTTGTACCAATAGCTTCATGTGGTTAACAAATGACTCTCAAGATAATGGATGCTTCTTAAAGTCGGAGACTCTGACTTGTTCATTTTTGTATCACCAATACCTGTCATACTGCAGTTGTTCCAAATATGTTGGAGCAACACAAATATTAGGTTGGTAGAAACATATTTGTGGTTTCAGACCATGAATTTTAAATCATTATAACTAGGCTCAAACACATCTTTATTATACAAAATTGGAACCATTACAGTCAACACATTTTTGCCAATGAGAAGTAAGTTTGTTTATTCCTGTAGCATAAAAAAACATGCTTTGGGATTTGGTGAACTCTTGGAAAGTATTTTGTGCCTCCTGCTGGTTGTGGAAGCATTATCCCTGCAAAAAGTTGTTGAGATGCTTGAAGAAGTGGTAGTCAGTTGGTGAGAGCTTAGGTGAAAATGGCAGATAAGCCAGAACTTTTTAGCTCAATTTGCTCAAGTTTTGAACCATTGTTTGTGCATCATGCAGTTAGGCACTGTCTTGGAGAAGAATTGGGCCCATTCTGTTGACCAGTTCTGGCTGCAGACATTGCAGTGTTCAGTGCATCTGATAGATTTGCTGAGCATACTTCTCAGATGTAATGGTTTTGCCAGGATTCAGAAAGCTGTAGTGGGTCATACTAACAGCAGACCACCAAACAGTGACCATGGCCTTTTTTGGTGCAGATATGGCTTTGGGAGGTACTTTTGGAGCATCTCAGTTCAACCTCTAAGCTGGTCATCACCAGTTGTCTAAAACCCATTTTTTGTTGCATGTCACAATCGATCAAGAAATGGTTCCTTGTGTAAAATAAGAAAAGTGAAGTGAAAGTCGCTCAGTCATAAATGACTCTCCGCAACCCGCTGGACTTACACAGTCCATGGAATTCTCCAGGCTAGAATACTGGAGTGGGTAGCTGTTCCCCTCTCCAGGGGATCTTCCCAACCCATGGATCGAACCCAGGTCTCCCGCATTGCAAGCAGATTCTTTACCAGCTGAGCCACCAGGAAAGCCCAAGAATACTGGAGTGGGTAGCCTACCCTTCTCCAGGAGATCTTCCTCACCCAGGAATCAAGCCAGGGTCTCCTGCATTGCAGGCAGTTCAGAGTGACAATTTTTTTCATTTCCAGTCAGCTCATGAAGCACCCACTTACCGAGCTTTTTCCTTTTTCCTTTCCAGTTTGTTTCAAACATCAACATTGAGTCCTTTGGCAACTTCTCATGTAGTTGTAAGAGCTTGATGATTGCTCTTAATTGGTCATTGTCAGCTTCCGATGGCCGGCCACTGCACCCCTCATCTTCAAGGCTCTCTTCTGCTTTATAAAACTTTTTGAACCACCAATGCACTGTGTGTTCATTAGCAGTTCCTGGCCCAGACACGCTGCTAATGTTATGAGTTGTCTCTGATGTTTTACTACCCATTTAAACTAGAATAAGAAAAATCACTCAAATTTGCTTTTTTGTCAAACATCATTTGTCTAGTCTAAAATATAAACAGTAAGTAATAAGACATTACCAAAAAGAAAACAAATAAAGCGAGAAATGCACATCAAAATTATGTATAATGTCACTACATTTATTTAAGAATGTATTCTAGCATTTGTCTAGTCTAAAATATAAACAGTAAGTAATAAGACATTACCAAAAAGAAAACAAATAAAGCGAGAAATGCACATCAAAATTATGTATAATGTCACTACATTTATTTAAGAATGTATTCTAGTATCAAATGGCAAAGTTCAACAGCACAAAACCGCAATTACTTTTGCACCAGTCTAATACTTGTTGAAAAATAACTGAGTTCATGAATAAATACCACAGTTAACAAATGTGTATTAAACAGCCAGTGTGTACAAGTTGGTCACCCATTGATTCAGTGTTTACTGAATAAAGCTCATGCCTTTAAGCCATCACTACCTGATATCTTTCCGATTATTCTTGGTTATCATTGCTATAAAAGAATAGGTCTCTACTACAGGTGATTTAATACAAAATACCTGAAGTAGAAATCAGGTGTCCTTAATTCTGCTCTTTTATTAATTTATTTCATGATTAATTGGGTGATTCCCAAGCAAATTAATTTCCGAGGCTCAACTTATCTATAAAATGAAAATGTAAAATAAGATCCTTTAAATTTCTTCCAGCTTTTAAATTTGTACACTTTGAATTTTTCTTTTGAAATAAAATGGGAAGCCTGAAAGATAAAGGAGTTCAAGATTGATCCTAAACATAAACCCTCATTTAATTGTTTTTTTTATCCTTGCCTGAGTGTTAGCATTCATAAAATGCAAGTCATTTTGCCTTAAAACTTAACTGGCTTTATTTATTCCTTAAGGATTTTATCCATTCACTTAATTATTCTATGAAAGGAAAAAGGAAGTTTCAATGAATCACATGCAATTCTTTTTTAAATAAAAGCAAACACATAAAGAAGAGAGGATAATATCTGACACGTGAACCTATGGATTTTTCGATTGGTCAGTCAAAAGCAGGGCCAGGTAAAAGAAGTCGGCCAAATTGAATTTTCTTAAGTTCTACTATCAGACTGGGAAAATAGTGCTTCTTTCCACTAAGTAATAATTTTATGGAGAAAAATAAAGCTAATAGTTTATCCATTATAAATGTGATGATATATCAATTAACTAAATTTTTATGTGCCCCTGCCTATTATACATAAAAATGAAATCTTGTTTTTCTAAAATACAGAAGTTCAGTTCAGTCGCTCAGTCGTGTCCCAACTCTGTGACCCCATGAACTGCAGCACGCCAGGCCTCCTTGTGCATAACCAACTCCCGGAGTTTACCCAAACCCATGTCCATTGTTTCAGTGATGCCATCCAACCATCTCATCCTCTGTCGTCCCCTTCTCCTCCTGCCCTCAATCTTTCCCAGCATCAGGGTCTTTTCCAATGAGTCAACTCTTCACATGAGGTGGCCAAAGTACTGGAGTTTCAGCTTCAACATCAGTCCTTCCAATGAACACCCAGGACTGATCTCCTTTAGGGTAGACTGGTTGGATCTCCTTGCAGTCTAAGGGACTCTCAAGAGTCTTCTCCAACACCACAGTCCAGAAGCATCAATTCTTCTGCGCTCAGCTTTCTTTATAGTAGTTACTTCCAATAGAACTATCTTATAATATAGTTCTATAATATTTAAGGATCACTCTGTCTACCAGAACCTAATAGTCCAATTCTGCAAGATCTAAAAACTGTATTAAATTTGAAATGTAGTGTTTGTTCCACTCTCATTTTTTACCTTGTAAAGAAACTCGGTACACTGTAAAATTGTTAACTGATTTTATTTGCAGTAGTTTCAAGGTATTTCCTGCCTCTGGGCATTATGTCCAAAACTTTGACAATAGTTTTTAAGGAAGAGTGGATATGAGCCTTGATATTATGCAGAGTTATAACTGGAAGAGACTTTCGAGATCATCTGTTAGAAACCTTCTTATTTTGTAGATAGAGAAACTGAGGAAGCAGTTTTATTTTCAGTTCTTAGCAGAATCAGAACTTTAACACAGTTCTTTTATTCCCAGTCACGTGGTCTTTCTCCTATACTGCACTGTTTGTCTGGTGGCATTTTGAAATAGAAACAAAGTATTTTGCAACTGTTGAAAAGTTAAAAGTGTAATATGACCAGAAGAGAAATTATTTTAAATGATATTTTCATTCAGATAAAGTGGATTGCTGTTTATTTACTATTTTTCTGTTTAGGTGAAAAGAGATTTGAATGTCCGGAATGTTCTAAAAGATTTATGCGGAGTGATCATCTCTCCAAACATGTCAAAACACACCAGAATAAAAAAGGTGGTGGGACAGCTCTTGCCATTGTTACCTCCGGAGAACTGGACTCATCTGTTACAGAGGTGCTTGGCTCCCCAAGAATTGTCACAGTTGCAGCCATTTCTCAAGATTCAAACCCAGCAACTCCCAATGTTTCAACCAACATGGAAGAATTCTGAAGTTATTTATAATAGAGACCTCTAGTGCTGCACTTAAGTTTACACACCTTTGAAAATCTGGAAATGGGCTGGTCAAGTGGATTACAGAGTAGGAAATCATGTTTTCATTCTTGGCTTCTTTAAGTATTCCAAGATTTTGGGTCAGCACATGAAGTGTTGAATTTTTTAAAATACAAAAGCAAACTGATATACTGGAAACAGATAGAAAAGTATTTCCTCCATATTATGTACGTTGTAGTTATTTGGAGATATATCACATAGATCTTTAAACTGAATCTTCCCCTCTCTTAACATCATGTGTTAACCTGTTTAAAAAGACAGACCTCAGTAGTTTGCAGACTGGACCTTAATTGGACTTGTCTTCTTTGAAAGTACTTTGTTATAAATTCAGTCAGTAATATTTATGTGGATTTTTTTCCCCCAAGATCACGGAAAACAGATAGTTAACTGATGATAAGAGATAATACTTTATTTCCTTAGCTTGATTTTTGGAAAATCAGTTGAAAATAGTTTTGGCCATCTTTTCTAAATATTAGAAATTCTTCAACAGTTGAATTAGGTAAGTTCCAAAAACATAATCTGAGAGGCATCTCAGATCTTTATTACCACTACATTGTAGTAGTGCGTATGCAGACAATCAGTGAAATCCAATTACTTTCTCCATTTGGAGACGCAAGAGGAACTTAGAGCTAAACCTTAGGTTAAATTTTAGATTGAAACCGTAGGAAAATACTGGGGGGAAAATGGTTGAAACAAAACTCATAATAGCTTCAGAAAAATAAAATGAGGCAACTTAACAGGTATGGCTTTGAAGTTAGGATTGATTATATTCCTAACACTAGGTTGAACCACAAAGTTCATTTTAAATGTTTATATTGGAAATATTTGCGTAGAGTTTAAATCGTCCTGTAGTTTCATATTCTGTAAATATGAGTTACGTTGACAATGTGCAGAATTCTTTATGCTTTGACTTGGTAGCCAAAGAAAGAATTATCCCACTTTTTTTAAGGCCAGCAGAAAATTATCTTTTAACTACATTATAATTTCTGTTTTCCTCTTTGCTAAAAATTAGCCAATCCCATTTTATTTCTAGCACTGTTCTAGAGGCTGATTAAGAATTTATAACACAGTAATGTCTTTATGTTATGCCAGTAACTGAATTTTCCTTAAGAAGACATCCTAACAAATGTAGAACAGATGTGATGCTATGAAACAAAAAGTATTTTTTAAAAATATCAGTCAGTTATAAGTGATTAAAGAAATAAATGTATTTCATTGTTTGTACAAGGATCTAATAGGAAAGATGGCCAAAAGTTTCATATAAAAAAATTTGGAGTATGCCAGTAGCTTAAATATTAGTAAGATATTTCATATTTAAAAATATATTTATGGTGAATTATAATGCAGTTGAAATTCACCATTTGAAAACTGAAGTTTTTAACTACTTGGTTAATGAACACCATTAGTTTGGGGACTGTTTGAGTATAGGTGTATGTTATTTTCTTGTACATTCTCTATTATTTCAGGAAAAGTACTACTCATGCGAATTCTCTTCCGAAATTGTGATGTTTCTTGTATTTTTGATGAAGGAGAAATACTGTAATGATCACTGTTTACACTATGTACACTTTAGGCCAGCCCTTTGTAGCGTTATATAAAACTGAAGGTCTTTTGTGCTTTCAGTTTGTATAAAAAAGCTTTGAGATTAAAGGAAAAAAAATTTTTTACACTGTGGTTATAAATTTCAAGTTTCTTAAAGCTTTTGTAGACTTGTAACAAAGTCTTTAAATTTTAGTTGGATTTTGTAAATTGTTTTGTATATTTTATTTAATGTACTCTTAACAACTGATGTATCTGGCTTTAAAACATCAGAATCAGTTTGTTGTTTTGTTTGGTACAGAGGAGCATTTGGTAGTGTTAATTTTAATTTTATTATATAGGAGCTGAAACATCAAATATATATTTTATCTATCATTATGCTACACAATCAGTGCTATAAATTTTTTTATGCAAAGAAACTTTCCTAATGTTTGAATCATGTTTCCTCAGAGTGACACTTTTTGTTGTTGTTAATACTGAGTGTGAGCTCTCTGCACCATTATTCTATGAACCATTTTTAATGCATACCTATGTATGCTCCTCAGAAATGGAAGTTATTTTTTAATCAACAATGAGGCCTATTATAAATTTAACAAACTGAATCTGGATAGCTTTATAGCATATAAAATACATTAATTTGTGTTAGCAGGTGCACATTTCACCACTGAAATTAGAAATATTTTGACAGTCTGTTCTGCAAACCATTCTGAATCCACTCTTCTGTCTTATAAGAATCGTAAATTTCAATGTCCTTTATTTGACTCAGTGGGATATAGCTGTTATAAGTAATAGGGCACAGATGTGCAGTAGAGTCTTGTTTAATGACATTTCACTGTTCATTCCCTTTGCCACTGTTATAAAACTTTTCTTTATTGTAATTATCAGTGCAAAGCTATGTATTTATCATGGTAGAACTCCAGTGTTAGAATAGTTTTTTCTTACAGTATACTTTCTTTGGTTAGTTTTGTGTATGTGTTGCTGATTACATTAGAACTTGATGTTAAGTCATTATTTATCACACTCTCATGAGAGCAGTAATAAAAGTGTGTAATCTAGGAGAAAAAGTTAATTTGTCAAACTTAGATAAGCATGATGTTTAGGTCCTATTTTTCAATTTTATAACTGTTTTATTGCAACAATATTTGTATTTAAGTCTTCATTTTAATGCCTTGTGGTGTTTTTTTATGCATGTCACTAAGTTGTCATCCCACATAAATTGATGTGCAGCATAGGGTATTAAATCTACATAATGATTTTAAAACAGAAATAGTTGATGGTAAAATGTAAATGTTTTGCAAAAATTCCTTATAAAAAGTTTTGTAGTAACATTTCACTTGTAAATTTTTTTTTTTTTGTAAAAAAAAAAAAAAAAAAAAGGAAAAAAAAAAGATGAATCCAGAAAAGAACTTGTTTCCCATATCCTAGAATTTAGACAGTTATTCTGCCAGCAAAGCCTCTGGGGCTGTAATTGACATTTTTACAGTGCTGATTTGTATAAAATTTGTTTTTTGTGGATTTGGAAATAAAATCATGTACAAGTTGTTGCCTGCAATAACAATTGCAAGTAACCTATTAAAAATTCCCTTGAGTTTAACATGTTTCTTCATTTAATTATGCATACTATAAAGCAGCAATAAATTGTTTGAACTATCAACCTTCTTATAACGATGAACACTGGAAAGTAATGTTCTCACTAGAAAATGTATTGGCAACTCTTCATAATTCCTAGTATTAAGATATGATCACCACGTCTCTGAACATATCACCAAAGAACACCAATTCGAATTTCATGTTAATTTGTAGCCATTGCTCTAGACATTTATGGAAATTAAAATTTGATTTAGGTACATTTTTTACTTAAATATTTTTAAGCAGTAAATGTTAGGAAATTGTAGGAAGAGCTGAAAATGAAAACATAATTAAAATATTATTTAAGCTTACAGAAGCAGTAAGAAGCAATGCATGCCATGTAGATGCTACAGTCTAAAAGCAAAAGCTATTTGCTTTTCCTCTTGGGAGACCTCTGCAAATCTCATACAGAACCTTAACTGACATAATAAATATACTGCTATAACAACTTTAGTTATCAGATTTCCAAACCCAGGCTATATTACATATCATCCTGTGAGGTGCAGAGGATATTAGGCAGCAGGTAAGTATTAATACTTTGGTCCATAGGATGCCAAAAATTCTTTTTACATCTGTATTAATCAGGGCCTACATTGTGTTTGGGTAGATGCCTTCTGTACTAAAACTGTAAGGTAAAGACATGGCTAGTGTAATAATACATGTTCATTAACAATTCCTGAATCAAGAAACAGGTTTATTTTACTCTGCCAAATGACCAGTAAAGAGGTCTTACTAAATTTTTCAAAATATTTGTATCAAACTGGAAATGTATTTCAATTATTTGAAAAATTCACATTTGGAAGCATCAGGATGAAACTGTGTAAAAGGGATAATGCAAGTAGTAGACTTCTTATGTGGTAGTACCAGTTTGATTTCTTGGACTTCTAGGAACTTCAGTCTCAACCAGGAGCCTAAACTGAATCAAAGAAAATACCAAAAAAGTAATGCTTTTGACCTCATCCTACATAAAAGTGTTGATATAGTAAGTTAGGACAGTTGAAGCAGTTCTAAGTGTAACACTGTAAAATATGGTATAGTTTATAAAGCTATTCATGATAACTTCAAAATATCAAGAAAGGATTGCATAGCTTGCTTTTTTTAATTTAAAAGTTCAGATGCTTAGAAAGAGTGCAGAGACTTCAGATATGTACAAAACATATGAAATACTTTATTCTTCAGTACACTACTGTATTTACTGCCCAGGTGCTAATGTCTAGTTCACACACAGCCAACTTGTAATTATGTAGCAGGGTTTTTTAGACACGGTATTCAATGCTCCTAAAAGTTGCTAATTAGTGTATGTCTTATGCTATATTCTTCTTCCTTGAAGGTCACAATGAATTTATTTTTGGATGCCTGAAGCTGATCTCAAGTGCAAATAAAGAGGAAGGGAGGAAGGAAGATCATACAAATCTTTGTTTTTGTCTAAGGTAATAGTTTGGCAAATGCTAGGATAATTTCTCCTGGAGGAAAATGTTCCAATTAATAGGGTTTCTGGATTTCAGAATTTTAGTAATCAACTTTTCCTGTATAAAAAGAAAGGAATCAATATGCTATTTATAGTACTTTAGCCCAGAAAAGCAATTTATGTAAGTGTGTACATATATATAACAGCTTTTACAATAAGCATTTGATCTAGCAAATGAGTTAGCAAATTACATATATTGTATTGGACTGTACTGACATAAAATCTTTTTTTTTTTAACTAGGAAAGGTATTTTAATGATAAATCACACATCACTATGCTGCCCACAGCTAGGTACAAATGCTCAAGCCTTAAGTACATTGTACATTCTCTTGTGAATTCAACCAGGAAAATTCGATGACAGTTAAGGAAAATTTTCACATGAGCTTGCAGCGTTTGAAACATTTCATTAAAAAATATTGTACCACAATGAAACAGTAGATGCATTTCCAATTAACAATAATCCCTTTGCATAATTGTGGCATTGTTTAAAATTTTTGTTCAGTGAAAACATAATCCATGAGATTTTTGTTGCCTGTATGCATTTTAATAAAATGAGGTGCATATATAGAGAAAATATAATTTTAGATATATATTAATATAACATTTGGGTTGGGTTAGGAAGTTCAGACTTCCACATAAAACTATTTTGTCTTTAAAGTTGCTGAAAGACTGCAAGAAATACAGATAGGCATAAATATACACACATTTCCTAAAATTCTGTATAAAAGATTTGTACCAACAGACTGTTTCCAAATTGGGAAAAGAGTACGTCAAAGCTGTATATTGTCACCCTGCTTATTTAACTTATATGCAGAAATGCCAGGTTGGATGAAGCACAAGCTGGAAGTAAGATTGATGGGAGAAATAATAACCTCAGATATGCGATGACACCACCCTTATGGCAGATAGCGAAGAAGAACTAAAGATCCTCTCGATGAAAGAGGAGAGTGAAAAAGCTGGCTTAAAACTCAACATTAAAAAAACTAAGATCATGGCATCTGGTCTCATCACTTCATGGCAAATAGATTGAGAAACAGTGGCAACAGTGAGAGACTTTATTTTGGGGGGCTCCCAAATCTCTGCAGATGGTGACTGCAGCCGTGAAATGAAAAGACGCTTGCTCCTTGGAAGAAAAGCTATGACCAGCCTAGACAGCATATTAAAAAGCAGAGACGTTACTTTGCCAACAAAGGTCAAAGCTGTGATTTTTCCAGTAGTTGTGTATGGATGTGAGAGTTGGACTATGAAGAAAGCTGAGCACCAAAGAATTGATGGTTTTGAACTGTGGCATTGGAGAAGACTCTTGAGAGTCCCTTGGACTGCAAGGAGATCCAACCAGTCCATCTTAAAGGAAATCAGTCCTGAATATTCATTGGAAGGACTGATGCTGAAGCTGAAGCTCGAGTACTTTGGCCACCTAATGCGAAAAACTGACTTACTGGGAAAGACCCTGATGCTGGGAAAGATTGAAGGCAGGAAGAGAATGGGACAACAAGGTAAGATGGTTACATGGCATCACCGACTCAACGGACATGAGTTTGAGCACGCTCCAGGAGTTGGTGATGGACATGGAAGCCTGGCATGCTGCAGTCCATGGGGTCACAAAGAGTTGGACACGACGGAGCAACTGAACTGAACTGAACCAATAGTGTCCATAAAACTACATGTTTATGTAGCCCTCCTACTTCTGGATGTTAATTTGCTTCAGGACTTAATGATAGCCATGAATGTTAGGCTTGTATTTTGAGTCTCCACTCATTGGACAAGTACTGAGGGTCTATTTTGTACCAGGTGCTAATCTAGGTGTCAGACCAAGAATTAGACAAAGAGCCCTATCCCCTGCCTTCACAGAGTTCACGCACATTTGAAAGTGCTAAGGGCAAGGGGGACAAGTAAGCTAGAGGTGAGGAGTGCTGGGGCTGTGATTATAATTAGGGGGTTCAGGAAGCCTCCTGAAGTGATGTCTGAGCAACACGAAGTGAGGAAGCAAGGTTTGCTGGTCAGTATCAGGAGATGAACCCTAAGCCTGACTGGACCAGGGCTGAAGCGCACTAGCCTGGAGGGACCAAAAATGAGGACTGCAGCAGAGAGGTAAGAGTTGGTGGTGCATCCTTGCCATGGGGGTAAAGGCTTGCTTGCAATGCAGAGGGTCAAGCACCCTGGTGAAAGCAAAGCCATGTAACACATAGATCATCCACTGGGAGGCTGAGGAGTGTGAGCCTGATTCCTACACAACCCGGGCAAATTATCTACCATTTCTGCATCCTCTTTTCCTCTTGCGCAAAATGGAAATAATATCTCACAGGTCTCTTAAAGAGGATTGACTAAGATAATTCTCAAGCCCCGAACACAATCGTGTTCAATAGATAGAAGTTACTATTAATTTTAGGTTAACCCAAAAGGAGGCAGGGAGGATGGAGAAGTTCTCAGTTGAGAGACCAATAAGTTGAAAAGTTAATGCTCAATATCCCATTAAAGAAGAAATTTCAGTGAGTATTTAAGTACATTTGTTTTTCAGACTACCTATGAAGCTAGTTTCTGTCTGAGAATTTTATGATGGTCATCTTTTCCAAATGCTAAGCAAAATTAAAGTTTCAAGTCTTAGTTATTTTCTAATTTTAAAATGTTTATTTTGACTACTTGCATACCTAAGTGACAGTAGACAAGCAAGTAAGAAGGAAACCAACTACTAAAAAACAGAAATGGCTGCTCATGTGTTGTTCAATAATTTTGGGGGGACACGTGTGTGGATAATTTTCTATATCTGAAATCATCTCCTGTGTTTAGAGATACACTTGGTAAGAGGGAGGGGTCATTTGTTTACCTATGGCTGATGCATGTTGATATACAGCAGAAATCAACCCAATATTAAAAAGCAATTATCCTCCAATTAAAAATTTAACAAAAGAGAGATACAGTAAAATAAAATGAACCTGAACTTACAGGGCAAAAAGTACTGTGTTTTCAGCTCCCTATTAAGTTGGGGCCATGAACAGAAAATAGTGCATTTTGTGTCCAAAATTTTTCTTATCCTAGACAACTTCCTGTCAGACTTGGTTCAGAAAAGAATAAGGTGCTTTACATTTCTGAGCACTAAGCTACTCTCACTTAACTTTTCAGATTCTTTGTGGAATAAGACATAAACAAATAAATTGTCCAAACTGACATTATTCCTTGCAAGGCTCAGAGACCCCTCCACTAGCTTCTGCCCTCCACTTCCAGCACCTCATGCATTTTTTTACTACCTTAACTGGGCTACAGATCCTGTTCTTAACTCTGACTTGCCCCTTTCATTCCCAAACTAATCTGTAGAGCTACTTTTTTGCAATCAGTTAATACATTTAGCACCCATTGTGTTAACCAGGTTCAGGTACAAGGGTGCTGTTCCTCTTTTCTGTAGTAACCCTGCCTCCCTGCATCTCTTCCTCGGCTGGATTTCTTGAGCACCTCAAGATCCCCTTCCCCCACTCCTAAGATAGGCTGGCCAGCACTTGCAGAGATGGGAGTCCAGTAAACCCACATGTACGGGAAAGAGCCAAGGCTCAGATCATGTTGGGCCAGGTTAAGATAAACAAGTCTTGAGTTGGAGTCAGAGAGCCAAGAAGTCAGACCCTGGGAGCTAAGATCAGACAAAAGCAAATTACAGGTTAAGAGGAGGAAGTTAAACTTGAGCAGTTGTCTCATACACTCATTTGTCTTTTAATCATGTCTTTCTAGATGGTTGGCTTGGCTCAAATTGTTATTATCTTGCTATGAAATGTGGCTTAATAAATATTTTATTGATAGTAGTATTATTTTTGAGATGTGGAAGCCATAATAAAGTTATATTTTCTGCTGGCAAAATCGTTCCTAGCTTGTATAATTTTATGTCGGTATTAAATACATCAGTGATTCATGGTGCTGTGTAAAGGGCAACATGGCTTGAAAGTGTCTTGGTACTGTAACAAGTTTGGAAAACTACTGTTGGAGAAAACACTATAAAGGCAAAGAGGAAGCTAACTGAGTAACAATTCCAATGCAGTTCAACAATATTGTAAATAGTTACAGTTTTAACTTTTTTGTGTCTTTAAAGCTTTTATGTTAGCTTTTTCCTTGTCAGATTTTTATAGGTATATGTGGTATGTGTGTGAAGCATCATATTAATATATAATATTTCTAATTACAGTTTATAAGTCAGAATCAAGTTTATAAGTTACTGTGGTTTTGTATTAGAGTTACTTCCTCTCACTTTCTATAATTATATGGACAGAAAGATAATATTGTTAGAAAATTAAGACCTATTCTGATAGTGATATATAACCTTTAATTCTCATCTTTATGGAGTAAATCATGATTAGTACATGGTTGTGGGTCCTATGGAAAGAGCTTCAGGTTTTCATTTATTTTCCTGTTTTGTTTTTCAAAATACCAATTGGTGTTGGTATTGGTAATACCAATATTGGTACTAATTGTAATTACCAATTATAGTTGGTAATACCAGTTGTACTGGGGACATCAATTTGTATTAAAAATCTGTGTAAGCACTGATCATTTTTTACATATAGAAATATCAAATCAGTGTGTTGTGCACACAGAATTAACATAGTGTTGTAGGTAATGTATGCTTAAAAAAAAATTACCAGACAAGCTAATAAAACAAAAGAGGGGCTTCTGGTTGAAGATGGCAGAGTAGAAGGACGTGCATTCATCTCTTCCTGTGAGAGCACCAAAATTGCAGCTAGCTGTTGAACAATCATTGACAGGAGGATGCTGGAACTCACCAAAAAAACAAAGGTACCCCACGTCCAAAGACGAAGAAGAAGCTACAGTGAGACGGTAGAAGGGGATGCCATCACGATGAAGTCAAATCCCATACCCACCAGGTGGGTGACCTACAGACTAGAGAACAATAATACCAAAGACGTTCTCACACTCTTGTGAAGGTTCTGAACCCCACATCCGGCTTCCCAGTCTGGGGATCCAACAAAGGGACAGGGAATTCCCAAGGAATCTGGCTTTTAGGGCCAGAGGGATTTGATTATAGGCTGTCCAAAGGATTGAAGGAAACTGAAACTCCAGTTTTGGAGGGCACGTACAAAATTTTGCACACACCAAGACCCAGAGGAGAGGAGCCGTGACCCCACTGGAGACTGAACCAAAACTACCTGCTAGTGTTGGAGGGCCTGCTGTGGACGCATGGGTTTGTGGGGGCTGGGAGCACTGGAAGATTCCCCTTGGTGTAAACCCTCTTGGAATTCACCATTAATCCTACCATAAAGCTTGTAGACCCCAGGGCTGGGTCACCTCAGGCCAAACAACTACCAGACAGGGAGTACAGCCTCACCCATCAGCAGATAATTGGATTAAAGCTTTAATGAGCAAGACTCTGCCCACTAGAGCAAGACCCAGTTTTTCCCATCACCAGTCCCTCCCATCAAGAAGCTTACACAAGCATCTTAGACTCATCCATCAGGTGGCAGACAAGCACAGTCTCACAGTGGTTAAAACAAAAACCATATTACAGAAAGTTAATTAGGATGAAAAAGCAGAAAGTTACATCCCAGATGATGGGACAAGATAAAATCCAAGAAAAACAACTAAATGAAGTGGAGATAGGCAACCTTCCAGAAAAAGAATTCAGAATAATGATAATGAACATGTCCCAGAATCTTGGGAAAAGAATGGAGTCAAAGATTGAGAAGATGCAAGAAATGATTACTGAATACCTAGAGGAACTAAAGAACAAACAAATAGAGATGAATAATGCACTAGAAGGAATCAATAGCAGAAGAACTGAAGCAGAAGAACAGATAAATGACCTGGAGGACAGAATGGTGGAAATAACTGCCACAAAACATAATATAGAAAAAAGAATGAAATGAAGACAGCCTTAGAGACCTCTGGAACAACATTAAGCACACCAACATTTGCATTATAGGAGTCCCAGATGGAGAAGAAAGAAAGGACCTGAGAAAATATTTGAAGAGATAATACCTGAAAACTTCCTGAACATGAGAAAGGAAATAGTCAACCAGCCGCAGGAAGCACAGAGAGTCCCAGGCAGAATAAACCAAAGGAGGAACACACCAAGACACATAGTAATCAAACAGACAAAAATTAAAGACAGATAAAATATTAAAAGCAACAAGAGAAAAATGACAAATAACATACAAGGAAACTCCCATCATGCTATCAGCTGACTTCTCAACAGAAACTCTACAAGCCAGAGGGGAATGGCATAATATATTTAAAGTGATGGAAGAACCTACAACTAAGAAGACTCTACCCAGCAGGACTCTCCTTCAGATTTGATGGAGAAATCAAATGCTTTCCAGGCAAGCAAAAGTTAAGAGAATTCACACCAAACCAGCTTTACAACAAATGCTAAAGGAACTTCTTTAGGCAGGAAACATAAGAGAAGGAAAAGGCCTACAGAAAATAAACACAAAACAATTAACAAAAAGGTAGTAGGATCATACATATCCATAGTTACCTTAAATGTAAATGGATTAAATGTACCAACCAAAAGACATAGACTGACTGGGTGGATGAAAACATGTGCATGTATGCGCTTCCTCTTGTCATATCACTCTGCCTGACCCCCCCCAAATTGTATGTAATTATTTTATATTGCTAATCATGCTCCCATTATGACTTGCAGTTATAATTATCTTTTGTTTTTTGTCTGGCAACTGATTGTGAAAACTGATAAACATCTTTTACTATTGTGATCAGGTAACTATTACTTAATACCATTGTCTCATTGGTCAACAGAAAAGTAATAGAACCTCTATACTACCAAAAGTGTTAGTCACTCAGTCATATCTGATTCTCTGTGACCCCATGGGCTATCGTAGTCCACCAGGCTCCTCTGTCCATGGAATTCTCTAGGCAAGAATGGAGTGGGTTGCCATTCGCTTCTCCAGGGGATCTTCCCAACCGAGGGATCAAACTTGGGTTTCCTGAATTTCAGGTGATTTCTTTACCAACTAAAGCATGAGGGAAGCCCAAACTATCAAAATATCATCAAATATCACCCAAACCAGGATCTAACAGAAAAACCTGTAATCACTTTTTAAACTCCATATGCATGTCAGAATTATCTTGAAATGTTTTGAAAACTACAAATGCTAAGGTATTGCTTTTTTCCTCCAGATATGTTTCTGATGAGTTCAGTTCAGTTCAGTCACTCAGTTGTGTCCGACCCTTTGCGACTCCATGAATCACAGCACGCCAGGCCTCCCTATCATCACCAACTCCCCGAGTTTACCCAAACCCATGTCCATCAAGTTGATGATGCCATCCAACCATCTCATCCCCCACCGTCCCCTTCTCCTCCTGCCCCCAATCCTTCCCAGCATTAGGGTCTTTTCCAATGAGTCAACTCTTTGCATGAGGTGGCCAAAGTATTGGAGTTTCAGCTTCAACATCAGTCCTTCCAATGAACACCCAGGATTGATCTCCTTTAGGATGGACTGGTTGGATCTCCTTGCAGTCCAAGGGACTCTCAAGAGTCTTCTCCAGCACCATAGTTCAAAAGCATCAATTCTTCGGCGCTCAGATTTCTTCACCGTCCAACTCTCACATCCATACATGACTGCCGGAAAAACAATAGCCTTGACTAGACAGACATTTGTTGGCAAAGTAATGTCTCTGCTTTTAAATATGCTATATAGGTTGGTCATACCTTCCTTCCAAGGAGTGAGCGTCTTTTAATTTCATGGCTGCAATCACCATCAGCAGTGATTTTGGAGCCTAAAAAATTAAAGTCTGCCACTGTTTCCACTGTTTCCCCATCTACTTCCCATGAAGTGATGGGACCAGATGCCATGATCTTAGTTTTCTGAATGTTGAGCTTTAAGCCAACTTTTTCACTCTCTTCTTTCATTTTTATCAAGAGGCTCTTTAGTTCTTCTTCACTTTCTGCCATAAGGGTGGTGTCATCTGCATATCTGAGGTTATTGATATTTCTCCCGGAAATCTTGATTCCAGCTTGTGTTTCTTCCAGCCCAGCGCTTCTCATGATGTACTCTGCATATAAGTTAAATAAGCAGGGTTACAATATACAGGCTTGATGTACTCCTTTTCCTATTTGGAACCAGTCTGTTGTTCCATGTCCAGTTCTAACTGTTGCTTCCTGACCTGCATACAGGTTTCTCAAGAGGCAGGTCAGGTGGTCTGGTATTCCCATCTCTTTCAGAATTTTCCACACTTTATTGTGATCCACACAGTCAAAGGCTTTGGCATAGTCAATAAAGCAGCAATAGATGTTTTTCTGGAACTCTCTTGCTTTTTCAGTGATCCAGCGGATGTTGGCAATTTGATCTCTGGTTCCTCTGCCTTTTCTAAAACCAGCTTGAACATCTGGAAGTTCACGGTTCACGTATTGCTGAAGCCTGGCTTGGAGAATTTTGAGCATTACTTTACTAGCGTGTGAGATGAGTGCAATTGTGCAGTAGTTTGAGCATTCTTTGGCATTGCCTTTCTTTGGGATTGGAATGAAAACTGACCTTTTCCAGTCCTGTGGCCACTGCTGAGTTTTCCAGATTTGCTGGCATATGGAGTGCAGCACTTTCACAGCATCATCTTTGAGGATTTGAAATAGCTCAACTGGAATTCCATCACCTCCACTACCTTTGTTTGTAGTGATGCTTTCCACGGCCCACTTGACTTCACATTCCAGGATGGCTGGCTCTATGTTTAAAAACAACTGGACTATATGATAATCTTTTACTTTTATCTAGTTTGTTTCATTTTTTCTATTTCATATTCAGTGCTCCCGTTCTATTTAGTTTATGTTCTCCAATTTCTCCATCTCTTCTTCTTTTTTTTTTGATGTTCTTTCTCAAGACTTTATAAAGTGTAGTAGAAAAGCTTTTGTATACATATATATGTATAATATATAAATATTTTAGAAAACATGAATTTTTGCTTAAAAAAATTATGACATTTTGATACCAATTGTTTGACTTAGTAGGAATAGAACCCTAGATTTCTAATTAAAAAATAGATATGCAACAAGTAACAAAGGTTTACGGTATAGCACAGGGAGCTAGAGTCAATATCTTGTGATAACCTATGATGGATAATATTTTCAAAAATAATATATGTGTATCTGTATAGCTGAACCACTTTGCTGTGCACCTGAAGCATTGAAAGTCAACTGTATTTCAATAAAATATATATATAATTAAAGTAATAATATAAAGAGGGAAAAAAGCAGTCTCTGTAAATGTGTCCACCAATTAGATAAGTAATTGGGAATATTTTTATTCTTGGGTCCAATTGTAAATGTAGACTTTGACATAAAATAGGAAAAGAGAAAGGGTGAACCTGCCTAGAGAATTTTATTAAATTGATCATTTTGCAGATCTAAGATATATACTGTTCTATATTTTTAGGAAAAATACACCTTGTTTACAAAATGTTTTTAAAATATTTTCTTTTAACTGTTATCCTTATTAAAATCCATGATCTTAACAAATTCTCTGAAGAATTAATGCAATGAGAAAAGAGGTGGTAATCACTAGTGAATACATTTAAATAAAATATCTGCCTTCGATTTATACATTTTGTCCTAATAGAAATACTGATTAGACTTGTGATTTAAATATGTATGCTTCTTACTAAATATAAAATGTCTTTTAACCTTGGCATTGTTCAGAATACCCTCAAAATAATTATGGTGACTCTAAAAATATCAAATAACTCTTTTTTTTCTTTTGGTTTTGTAGGTGAACTGTCAGCTCAGTTCAGTTCAGTTCAGTCGCTCTATCATGTCAAACTCTTTGTGACACCATGGACTGCAGTACCCAGGCTTCCCTGTCCATCTCCAACTCCCAGAGCTTGTTCAAACTCACGAACATCGAGTTGGTGATGCCATCCAACCATCTCATCCTCTGTCGTCCCCTTCTCCTCCTGTCTTCAATCTTTCCCAGCATCAGGGTTTTTTCCAATGAGTTAGTTCTTCACATCAGGTGGCCAAAATATTGGAGTTTCAGCTTCAGCATCAGTCCTTCCAATGAATATTCAGGATTGGTTTCCTTGAAGATTGACTGGTTTGATCTCCTTGCAGTCTAAGGGACTCTCAAGAGTCTTCTCCAACACCACAGTTCAAAAGCATCAGTTCTTCGGTGCTCAGCTTTCTCTGTAGTGTAACTCTCACATCCATACATGACCACTGGAAGAACCATAGCTTTGACTAGATGGACCTTTGTTGCCAAAGTAATGTCTCTGCTTTTTAATATGCTGTCTAGGTTGGTCATAGCTTTTCTTCCAAGGAGCAAGTGTCTTTTAATTTCATGGCTGCCGTCACCATCTGCAGTGATTTTGGAGTCCAAAAAAATAAAGTCAGCCACTGTTTCCACTGGTTCCCCATCTATTTGCCATGAAGTGATGAGACCAGATGCCATGATCTTTGTTTTCTGAATGTTGAGTTTTAAGTGAACTTTTTCACTCTCCTCTCTCACTTTCATCAAGAGGCTCTTTAGTTCTTCTTCACTTTCTGCCATAAGGGTGGTGACATCTGCATATCTGAGGGTATTGATATTTCTCCCTGCAATCTTGATTCCAGCTTGTGCTTCATCCAGCCTGACATTTCTCATGATGTACTCTGCATATAAGTTAAAGAAACAGGGTGACAATATACAACCTTGATGTACTCCTTTTCCTATTTGGAACCAGTCTGTTGTTCCATGTCCAGTTCTAACTGTTGCTAACTGTTAAACCTGCATACAGGTTTCTCAAGAGGCAGGTCAGGTGGCCTGGTATTCCCATCTCTTGAATTTTCCAGTTTGTTGTGATCCACAGGGTCACCGGCTTTGGCATAGTCAATAAAGCAGAAGTAGGTATTTTTCTGGAACCCTCTTGCTTTTTCAATCATCCAACAGATGTTGGCAATTTGATCTCTGGTTCCTCTGCCTTTTCTAAAACCAGCTTGAACATCTGGAAGTTCACGGTTCATGTATTGCTAAAGCCTGGCTTGGAGAATTTTGAGCATTACTTTACTAGTGTGTGAGATGAGTGCAATTGTGCGGTAGTTTGAGCATTCTTTGGCATTGCTTTACTTTGGGATTGGAATGAAATTGACCTTTTCCTGTCCTGTGGCCACTGCTGGGTTTTCCAAATTTGCTGGCATATTGAGGTGCAGCAGTTTCACAGCATCATCTTTTAGGATTTCAAATAGCTCAACTGGAATTCCATCACCTCCACCAGCTTTGTTCTAGTGATACTTCCTAAGGCCCACTTGGCTTCGCATTCCACGATGTCTGGCTCTAGGTGAGCTATAACTTGGTCTAAAATACGCCAAGGTTGTGAATCCACAGGAGATTGCTTTGTTCTCAAGAATCCACAACACCCAATCAATCAAAATTCAGACATATTTAGATATCAAACTAAGAGTTACCCTATTCCAAGTTCAGTTCATTCCACTTAAACAATGTAACAAAAATTACTGTTTCTTATTATTATGCAGAGATGACAGAGATGACATTTTAATAACAGACACAGCACAGCACCCATCAATCAAAAGGGATGCTAGACATAGTACTGGAGGAACGTCCAAGAGCCCCTCCTTATTTCTCCATTCCACACCCCACCCCCCTCCACCCTAACTCCCTGGCATTACTCTTCCAGTTGCTGGGGAGTAGGGGCATGGGGAATCAGAGTGGCTATTTGCCTTCCAGTATGGAATTGGTATCTTAATAACCAGTGTGGCTAGACTAGTGTCCTAGCTGAATATGGACACTGGACAGGAAGGTTTCTACTGTGGCATGAAGAGTGTTAATGATGTAGCATATCTTCAAAGAATGGTTTCCTGTTATCACCAGGAATTTCTTCTGCGCTGACAGTATTCCACTGTGCAAGTCTTGTTGCAGATGTATGGGCAATAGTAACAACAACTGATATATCTCTTGGCAGACCACAAATGTAAGATGGACTCCAACTGCATAGATGTTAAAATGTGGAAAAAGGTTCATCACATAATCTATGAACTACACTTTAAGATTTGTTTTATTTCCTTTCTGCTTCCATCAGCCCCCTCTTTTCCCTAACACCTTGATTCTGCCAATTGTAGTTTTGTTGACCCTTTTAGAACCAAACTACTAAGGTTCCCAGGAGATGATTTGTATCCTATGTTTACATGAGAAGCTAAGGGTTTGGATGGCCACAGGTAAAGAACTATTGGTGCGCATTGAAAGGATGTTTTATTAATTCTGACCTTTCCCAGCCCAAGCAACCTCACTGTGTGCCACAGAGTGCCCTCTTTGTAAGGGGCTGGAATTGCTGGGAAAGTGGAAGGGGCGACTTGCTGCTGATAGAATTGGGACATAAAATTAGGGTATGTTAATCCTTGGAGATTTGGGGATAATTACCAGTTATATGTGATATTCTATGTCCTGGAACAATTCACTTCTAGCATATTAGGAATACAGATACATATTTGGGGAGAAAAGCAAGAATGCAAACAGTGCTTACTGGTTTAGGAAGAAAGCTTTAGCAGCATTACAATGGGTACATCCACAATGTTAATAGAAAGGGGGATTTACCTGATATAAACACACTGTTGTCCTCCTCAAATCTCTCTCCAGTAAATCTCGCCCATAAAAGGGCTTTGTAAACTGTGGAGCACTAGACAAATGTAAGGCTGTGTGTGTGTGCTCCCTCCAAAGGGGAGGGATCACCAACTCGCATTTAATCCCCAGCTATGCCTAACTCTGAGCACTTTCTCTGAGCTTTCTCTTCATTTCTGATTTCAAAGAAAGGTTTAACAAGCAGGAATAGAAATAATAATGTGTTTGATATGATATAGGAATTATTCAGAAATAATTGTGCTTATACTCCCTACAACTTAACTCTCATATTCTTTTGTTAAATTTATTTAATCTCTATATCCTCTTCCTTCTCTGGAACTAGGGCTCCCATAGTAAAACTTCTTTCTTGTTCCTTTAATTAAATGGATTAAATAATCTCTTTTTTTACAAATTCATTTTTCCTTTCTCCCTTTAGAGGCTCTCACCTTTTACCTGACTGAAATTTTTTGCTTTACAGAAGTCCCTCCCTTGCTGGCATTTTATTCTGAAGTGCTTATTTCAATTCAACAAATATTTGAACAGTGGAATTGCTGGAGGTTCTATGCTAGATGCTACAAGGGGTAAAATAGATAAATGTCACAGTCCCTGATAGCACCTACCTTCAAAGGGCTTAGTTGCTAATAAGGAAGAATAAGAAAACTGCACAAGTAACCATGAGGCAAGGTAGAGTACCTTATGCAGGTACAGGAGGAGATTACACTTAAGACTGGTGAGGATTTCCTCTCAAGAGTGCTCTGTGGTTCTTGTTGTTTGCTTGCTTGCTTCTGTCAGTCATTTCTTGTACACCTCAGAATTTTCTTTCTAAATGTTACAAAATTATTCTTTCCTGCAAATCCTCTGGTTTTCTACTACATTTCCCTGTTGAACTCCTAAATTCATGCTTGGACTTTGCAAAGATGCTTTAGGCTTTTTGTTTGTTAGTTTTATTTATTCTTAATTGAAGGATAATTGTTTTACAGTATTGTGTTGGTTTCTACCAAACATCAACATGTATCAGCCATAGGTTAACCCATGTCCCCTCCCACTTGAACATCCCTCCCACCTCCCTCCCTACCCCACCCCTCTTTTCAATCAAAAGGAACAGTGGTAAGAAACTGTAATTTAACTAGTGCTTTTTTTATGTGTTTTGAATGGCCTTGAACTTATGAGTTGACTTTCCTGTCTATGTCTCTTCTCTGCCCCCACCCTTGAGCATGGCACATATCCGGTGGCCTCAGCAGCGGCTCCCCATTATACTTGTCCTTTACTCACTTGTTTCTGTCTTGATATCTCTGAAAATCCAGGCAGTAAAAGTCCTCAAGTCACATAGCTTTCTCAATTTTTACCCTGTTTTCCTTTATCCCCTTCCAAAATCTCAAGTTGATCTAAGTCATGGGCTTCTCCAAGAGTCAAGTTCTTTTAATGTTTAGCCACAGTTGGGGGGCAAAAAAAAGTAAAGTCTTCACAATTCTTGAGGAATTGTGTTAGTGTAAAGTGATACTTCCCATGATTTACATGTATATAGGGACATCTGAAGAAAAAAGGACATTCATTCCTGTCTTGGAATTCCTACCAAATGGACAGTTTTTTTCTTTTTCTTCACTAGCAGAATCCAGATTTTGCTCAGGCTCCTCCTAGTGGACATATCCTTAAGAGGAGGCTGGAGGTGGATCTTGATCTCATTTCCCACAACAAACACAAAGTTTAGATACAGACATGATGAAATACTGGCAAATCAGATGAAAGGGAACATCTTCTGAGCGGCTTCAGAAAGTTTTCTTTACTCAAAAATGAAGATGCTGTTTTCTTGCATTGTCACCTACAAGGAATGCTAAAAAGCATCACTACCACTTAGCATTCATGATAGGAGATTAACTGGAGACCACAGAAAAGAGAGACAAACAGCAGTTTCATCCCAGAGTCTTTGTGTTAACCAACCCATGGCTTTTCTACAACCAGACTTCTTGGGTGAGGTTATAAATATTCTTATTGTTTGCCACTATTACTTGGAATTTCTGTTAATCACAGTTAACCACAGATTTTTGTTCATTACAGATGAAATTATTTTTGAAATATATAAATTATTTTGTTAAAAGCCTAAAGGTCAAGATTATATTGCTCTGTAGGACAATAAGGAGTACTGTATCTAATCTAACAACTTTATTTCAACAGTCTCTGCTGCCTGTGAATCTTTTTTTCTTTGATTCTCCTGGAACCAACTTCACCATTTTGTTATTTCCTCATTAATGAGTTAATACACCTTTGATGTGTTTTCATTCTATAAGTTACATATGTACCTTTTTGAAAACTGTAGTTAAATAGCATTATGATTTCAGATTTTCTACTGAATTTTAAAGTGGTTTTCCACTTGAATTTAATTCAACTCTTTTATTTACAGAATTCCTGTTTCCCTGTGGTAGAGGATGCAAAGGTAGATCATAGGGTTGAGAGGAAAGACTAAGAAGAATCATATGGTATTTTCAGTGATTTCTAGGCTTGCTTAGTAGCTGCTGGGTGCCCTAAGGATTGCCCTGGCCAGTACAAAGCAGCCTTGAAGTTTGAAGTCATTGTAAAGACTTCTCAGGAGCCTGTGTTCAAGATTCTGATGATACAACTAGAAAAGCCTACAGTGGTTATCAGACATAGCAGATATCCTGGGGGGGGGGGGAACTGTTGAGGCACCTAGTCTTGCTGGAAACAACCTATTTATCAATCATCAGTTATTACAATGGATTATTGAGGGCAACACTCACTCATGTGTCCTTGGGAAACACGAAGTTTGAAGTTTTTATTTTGAAATGAACAATTAACAAATGGAAAGGACTAAAAAAAGTTTAATTCGAGGACTCCCTCTCAAAATTCTGGTTCCTTCAGTCTCAACAAATGTCATTAACAGACTGTACTGAAATCCCATTTCAACATCCGAGAGACTGCTACTAATCTGGAACTTTTCTCCTGTGACGTTTTAGATTGAATAATAATTCTCTATATATTTCAGAGCACTTTGACATTTCCAAAGAGCGTCATTCATTCTTTCACTGTGTGTATTAACATCCCGGTAAATGGCAGGTGAAGTTCGGAATAAGGATTTTGAATACCTAGATCTTGGGATTCCCACAACTAAGAAAGCTGAATTGCAGTGTTGATTCTTTTTTGGAATCACCTAACCACTGTGGGCAAAGTGAATTAAAAGACCTGGGCGCGAGACATGAATCTGCCATCTCCTTGTTGCTTAGGCACTTTGTGACTTATTTCTTTGGTCATTCGATAAGTTGACCAATTGAAGCCCTGACTTTCTAGGTATTAAAATAATCAAGAAGATGGACTTAGCATGGAGTTCAGCACATGGCAGCATTGCTCAAAACACAGCAATTAATACTGGACTCTCTCCGGGAGCCCCAACGGAGATGTCCTGTGTGCCAGGGAGCCAGAAGGCAGCGGAGAGGCCACCGAGCGGCTCACACCGGTGGAGGGCAAGCCCCTCCCCTCCGGAAAGCCGCTCTGCTTGGCGCTCACTCCGCCCTCAGCGGGCCGGGGCGGGGACGCCGTTCCCCTGGAAACGGGACGCGCTGCTAAAGACACTCAGGAGCTCCGTCCCGCTGCGCTGTAGCTCTGAGAGCAGACGCGGGAGGCCAAGTGGGAGCAGGTGTGAGACAAGCACACTTGAACGTTAACGAGTTTAGTATTTGTACTTCTACGAGTACAGCATTTGTACTTCTAGACTTTGAAGAGTTTGGAGCAAGATTTATAGTCTTGAGATGCTTTGCTGTTATGTTGTAAAGTGCTACCATCATCGCTAGATGTGGTGGATTATAACGGCAGGGATCCCAGAGAAGAAAAAATAACTGGAGTTTTACCTTAGAGTTTTAGGAGTTCCGAATTTTGTTTGTTTTGCTACTCTCCTAGTTTAATTTTTAAAAGTTTGTCAGAGTAGACAAAAAGAACACTTTAGTATTAGGTTAAATAGTCATGATATCTGGAGAAATGACTTGGTAGTCATGAAAATGCTAGAATATCTTGATTAAACACGTCTGGTTTTTTGCTTTCAGGATAGTAATCAAATGTAACCTCTTGGTCTTTATATCAGTTGGGCTTATTTCTAACACGAAAAGGTTATACAAAAGAATAACCTTTGCTGAGATGGAAACATTCTAATTTCTCCCTGTATTTGTTTTTAATAATGAAACTTTATGGTATATAATCTGGTGTGATCAACATGCTTCTGAAAGGTGATATTTCACACCAATAATACTGTGAAATTAGCTTTATAAATGAACAAAGAAAACTGTATACACGTTGCAGAGGAGCAGTGGAACAATCTTATTTATAAAGGTAGGCAAGATGCCAGATTTTGTTTCTCATGCTTGCAATCCAGTTAGATACAGTACATCTTGCTTGTTAACATGGAAGCTACATTATGGGCTTAAAATAGTTATGTTGCTCGTTTCAGATTCCAAGAGATGTGAAACATAAACTTGTTTACATTGCCAAGAAGACCACCAAAAACATTGGCGTAAATGACTTCCCTCAGGTAGTTTTATTTGGAGAGTTACCTGCCTCATCTCTTGGACATGTAACTGCTTTCCTAGACGAGGTACTGGTCTATGCTTAATATTTTAATATTTAATTTATCTTCATGACACTTGAGATTAATTCAGGATAACTGGCTATTAAAAAGAATGTAGAAGCTGGTTATCTCATTAACCAGGTGGATGGAAAATGATAGCTTTCAGACTGTTCCTAAAATGAGCTGATACTGATGCTAACATTCAACAGGTGGTAATTTGTAGGATGATCCTTTACCTCTTTCTTTCTAAATAGTGGAAGGAAATTAAAAAGCAACTTGAGTAGGCTTCTGCACTTAGCTAAAGTATTAAACTTCCTGTTCAGAGTAAAGATAGATTTACACTTTGAAAAAGTATGTTGTCAGTTTTTAAGATTCCTGTTTGTTTCTAAGGGCACTCATGTGAGATAATGGAAAAAGATAACAGAAACAATTAGGAATGAGAGCCTTAAAATTCCTTGTCTCTCCCCTTCAATCAGAGAAGTGTTCTCCAAACCCGTGTTACTGGCACTCTAATGTTCCTAAGAACCGCTTAGGGATTTTGGAAAAGGCAAACTGATGAAGTAGGTCTGGAGTGGAGCTGATGCTGTTTGTTCACAAACCAGCTTTGAGGAATAACATACAAAAGGACTGAATTTGAAAGAACCAGAGCAGTAGTTTTCAAAGTTCGCTGAACATTAGCATCACCTGGGGAGCTAATGTAACTCTGCCCAAGTCACACATAATACCAATTAAATAAGAATGTCTTGGGGTGGGAGCCAAGCTTCAGTAGTGGTTAAAGATTCTCAGGTGATTGTGTGTGGCGGGTGGGGGAGGGTTGTGTTACTCACTCAGTCATGTTCGACTCTTTTCAACCCCCCATGGACTGTAAAAGGCTCCTTTGTCCATGGAATTCTCCAGACAAGCATACTAGAGTGGGTTGTCATTCCCTTCTCCAGGGGATCTTCCTGACTGAGGAATCCAACCAGGGTTTCCTGCATTGTCGGCAGATTCTTTACCATTTGAGCTACTGGGGAAGTCCAAGTGATTCTAATGCACATCAAACTTGGGGAAACTGGGTTAGGTCTCAGTAGTCAAAGCAGTCTTCCCAAGACCAATATTTAATGTAGGAGTAATTGCCAACGTACGTATTTATTACTGAAGATTTGTCAGCCTCCGTCTTTCACCTCTTCTACTTTCTGAGGCTCTTCTGCTTTCTTCTTGAAAAGGATTTTCTTACCGTCTCTGGATTAGCTAGGGCTTCTCTCCCCCAACTTCAGTTCTACCATGGTTTCCCTCTATTGAGCTTCTATAGTGTTAGTTGATTTCCAGAAGACACTAGGGAGAAAGTTTTCTATCTTAAGCACTTGAGACAGTTTTTGTTTTATCACAGGTGTTCAGGAGATTTTTACTGAACTGAATCTGATGAAAGGGTTTCACATGGAGTGTAAATGACCTTTGGTCATGAGAATCCAGGCTGCCATCAACTGGACTTAGAAGTGCAAAGCTGGACTCCTATTGGAATGCTTTCTTTACCATCTGTGACAGAAGATATAAAACTCTTCCAGGTTTCTCTGACCTTTTTCTGCATAGCCCTCTGAAAAGTTTAAGTGAAAGAGTAAACTGTCCATGAGTATATCTATAGAAGACATAAAACATTCAGAACCTCATGGGTTTAGGTGGTTTTGGAAGATTCTAATTTATTTAATTATGCTTGAGGATATGAGCATTGGGACGAAAAACGTGAGGACATCACACTTACGATGTCCCTTGGGTTTCTTTGTGGACAAGACTTAAATTTGGAATGAAGGGGCCCTAAGGCATGAGTCCAGATTCTCTGTGGTCTGACCTCCCTGTGACCTCTCAACTCTTTTCAATTGCTAACTCCTGGCTTCCTTGTGGTGGTTCCTTAATTATTTCAGGCACACTGTTGCCCTGGGGCCTTTGCTCTTGCTGTTTCTTCATCTGCCCCAGAATCCACTCAGCCAACCCATTCATGTCTTTCAAGTCTTTTTGCTCAAATATCTCTTGTCTGTGAAGCCGCCCTCCAGGTGAACAGGGATCTTTGAAGGGCCTGGACATAGGGTCAGGCAAGTGAGGCACCCAGCTCAAGAGGAGAACTTCCAGGGAGGTGAGGAGAAACACAAACATCTGATTAATCAGAATGAACAGTAGTTTAAGGCAGTTTTTTTTGTGTTTTGTTTTTTTTGGTTGCACCACAAGACTTACAAGATCTTAGTTCCCTGACCAGGGATTGAACTCAGGTGCTAGCAGTGAAAGCATGGAATCTTAAACACTGACTACCAGGGAATTCCCTAAGGCAGTATTTTAAAAAATAAAAATTAATGCAAGTAAATCACTTTAAAAATAGGATCACTAACAGTGCCATGCCAAGTCATATTGGAGCCTAAGGCAAATGTCAGTAACACTCATCTTTATTTAAAAATGTCCATTTTGTTCATCAGTTTTGGATTAAGTTTTATTTAAAAAATATTTTAAAATATGACTCATCTTATTGAGTTGTTGAGCTTTCCTGGTAACTCAGGGATAAAGAATCCACCTGGAATGCAGGAGACTCAGGTTCTATCCCTGGGTTGGTAAGATCCCCTGGAGAAGGAAATGGCAACCCTCTCCAGTACTCTTGCCTGGAGAATCCCATGGACAGAGGAGTTTGGAGGGCTACAGTCCATGGGGCCACAAAGATTCGGACACAACTTAGTGACTAAACAACACATCAGGTTGTTGTTATTTGTGGGGGTTTTTTGTGTCCTCTTATAATTTGTTCCATAGTGAGTGCCTTACTTGCCTTGCCCTAGTCACAGCTCTTAATCTTTCCTCACTGTGTGCTTGCACACTCCGTCATATCCCACTCTGCGAGCCCATGGACTATAGCCTGCCAGGCTCCTATTCTCCAGGCAAGAATACTGGAGTGGGTTGCCATTTCTTTCTCTAGGAGATCTTCCCAACCCAGGAATTGAACCCATGACTCTTGCGTCTCCTGTATTGGCAGGCAGGTTCTTTACCAGTTGAGGCACCAGGGATGAGTCCCAAACCCCCAAGATTCTGCCTGACACATAGTAACAGATAAGTAAGTACTTGTTAAATGAATGAAAGTTAAGTAAGGGCTAAAGATATCCTCTTCTAAGAGACAAAACAATGAAGCTTCAAGATACTTTTTTAGAGGAAAAGCATTTGATGTATGACCTCTGATATCTCCATTTGAATTTTTTGACATTTATGACAACTGTGGGCCTATTGCTATACAAATTCCCAAGTGTCCCTTTGGGCTTTTCACTTGGAATTTGTATGCTAACAAGCCCACAGTTGTCATTTGTCCCTTTAGTTAATACTTTTTTTTTTTTAATTTATTTTAGTCGGGGGCTAATTACTTTACAATATTGTAGTAGTTTTTGCCATACATTGACATGAATCAGCCATGGGTTCACATGTGCTCCCCCTCCCGAACCCTCCTCCCACCTCCCTCCGCTTCCCATCCCTCTGTGTCATCCCAACGCTCCATCCCTGAGCATCCGTCCCATGCATAAAACATGGAATGGTGTTCCGCTTCACATATGACAATATACATGTTTCAATGTTATTGTCCCAGAACGTCCCACCCTCACCTTCTCCCTCAGAGTCCACAGGACTGTTCTATGCATCTGTGTCTCTTATTCTGTCTCTCATATAGGGTTACCATTACCATCTTTCAAATTCCATATACATGCATTAGTATACTGTATTGGTGCTTTTCTTTCTGGCTTACTTCACTCTGTATAATGGGCTCCAGTTTCATTCATCTCAATAGAACCGATTCAAATGTATTTTTTTTTAATGGCTGAGTAATATTCCATTGTGTATATGTACCACAGCTTCCTTATCCATTCGTCTGCCGATGGACATCTAGGTTGCTTCCATGTCCTGGCTATTGTAAACAGTGCTGCGATGAACATTGGGGTGCACGTGTCTCTTTCAATTCTGGTTTCCTCGATGTGTATGCCTAGCAGTGGGATTGCTGGGTCATATGGCAGTTCTATTCCCAGTTTTTTAAGGAATCTCCACACTGTTCTCCATAGTGGCTGTACTAGTTTGCATTCCCACCAACAGTGCAAGAGGGTTCCCTTTTCTCCACACCCTCTCCAGCATTTATTGCTTGAAGACTTTTGGATAGCAGCCATTCTGACTGGTGTGTAATGGTACCTTATTGTGGTTTTGATTTGCATTTCTCTAATAATGAGTGATGTTGAGCATCTTTTCATGTGTTTGTTAGCCATCTGTATGTCTTCTTTGGAGAAATGTCTGTTTAGTTCTTTGGCCCATTTTTTGATTGGGTCGTTTACTTTTCTGGAATTCAGCTGCAGGAGTTGCTTGTATATTTTTGAGATTAATTGTTTGTCAGTTGCTTCATTTGCTATTATTTTCTCCCATTCTGAAGGCTGTTTTTTCACCTTGCTCCTAGTTTCCTTTGTTGTGCAAAAGCTTTTAATTTTAATTAGGTCCCATTTGTTTATTTTTGCTTTTATTTCCAATATTCTGGGGGGTGGGTCATGGAGGATCCTGCTGTGATTTATGTCGGAGAGTGTTTTGCCTATGTTTTCCTCTAGGAGTTTTATAGTTTCTGGTCTTACATTTAGATCTTTAATCCATTTTGAGTTTTGTGTATGGTGTTAGGAAGTGTTCTCGTTTCATTCTTTTACAAGTGGTTGACCAGTTTTCCCAGCACCACTTGTTAAAGAGATTGTCTTTTCTCCATTGTATACTCTTGCCTCCTTTGTCGAAGATAAGGTGCCCATAGGTGCGTGGGTTTATCTCTGGGCTTTCTATTTTGTTCCATTGATCTATATTTCTATCCTTGTGCCAGTACCACACTGTCTTGATGACTGTGGCTTTGTAGTAGAGCTTGAAGTCAGGCAGGTTGATTCCTCCAGTTCCATTCTTCTTTCTCAAGATTGCTTTGGCTATTCGAGGTTTCTTATACTTCCATACAAATTGTGAAATGATTTGTTCTAGTTCTGTGAAAAATATCATTGGTAGCTTGATAGGGATTGCATTGAATCTATAGATTGCTTTGGGTAGTATACTCATTTTCACTATATAATTCTTCCAATCCATGAGCACGGTATATTTCTCCATCTGTTTGTGTCCTCTTTGATTTCTTTCATCAGTGTTTGATAGTTTTCTATATATAAGTCTTTTGTTTCTTTAGGTAGAAATATTCCTAAGTATTTTATTCTTTTTGTCGCAATGGTGAATGGTATTGTTTCCTTAATTTCTCTTTCTGTTTTCTCATTATTGGTGTATAGGAATGCAAGGGATTTCTGTGTGTTAAATTTTGTATCCTGCAACTTTACTATATTCATTGATTAGCTCTAGTAGTTTTCTGGTAGAATCTTTAGGGCTTTCTATGTAGAGGATCATGTCATCTGCAAACAGTGAGAGTTTTACTTCTTCTTTTCCTATCTGTATTCCTTTTATTTCTTTTTCTGCTCTGATTGCTGTGGCCAAAACTTCCAAAACTATGTTGAATAGTAGTGGTGAAAGTGGGCATCCTTGCCTTGTTCCTGACTTTAGGGGAAATGCTTTCAGTTTTTTCACCATTGAGGATAATGTTTGCTGTGGGTTTGTCATATATAGCTTTTATTATATTGAGGTATGTTCCTTCTATTCCTGCTTTCTGGAGAGTTTTTTATCATAAATGAATGCTGAAATTTTGTCAAAGGCTTTTTCTGCATCTATTGAGATAATCATATTGTTCTTATCTTTCAATTTGTTAATGTGGTGAATTACATTGATTGATTTGCGGATGTTAAAGAAACCTTGCATTCCTGGGATAAAGCCCACTTGGTCATGATGTATGATCTTTTTAATATGATGTTGGATTCTGTTTGCTAGAATTTTATTAAGGATTTTTGCATCTATGTTCATCAGTGATATTGGCCTGTAGTTTTTCTTTTTGTGTGACATCTTTGTCTGGTTTTGGAATTAGGGTGATGGTGGCCTCATAGAATGAGTTTGGAAGTTTACCATCTTCTGCAATTCTCTGGAAGAGTTTGAGTAGGATAGGTGTTAGCTCTTCTCTAAATTTTTGGTAGAATTCCGCTGTGAAGCCGTCTGGTCCTGGGCTTTTGTTTGCTGGAAGATTTCTGATTACAGTTTCGATTTCCATGCTTGTGATGGGTCAGTTAAGATCTTCTATTTCTTCCTGGTTCAGTTTTGGAAAGTCATACTTTTCTAAGAATTTGTCCATTTCTTCCAAGTTGTCCATTTTATTGGCATATAGCTGTTGGTAGTAGTCTCTTATGATCCTTTGTATTTCTGTGTAGTCTGTTGTGATCTCTCCATTTTCATTTCTAATTTTGTTGATCTGATTCTTCTCCCTTTGTTTCTTGATGAGTCTGGCTAATGGCTTGTCAATTTTGTTTATTTTCTCGAAAAACCAGCTTTTAGTTTTGTTGATTTTTGCTATGGTCTCTTTTGTTTCTTTTGCATTTATTTCTGCCCTAATTTTTAAGATTTCTTTCCTTCTACTAACCCTGGGGTTCTTTGTTTCTTCCTTCTCTAGTTGCTTTAGGTGTAGAGTTAGTTTATTTATTTGATTTTTTTCTTGTTTCTTGAGGTACGCCTGTATTGCTATGAACCTTCCCCTTAGCATTGCTTTTACAGTGTCCCATAGGTTTTGGATTGTTGTGTTTTCATTTTCATTCGTTTCTATGCATATTTTGATTTCTTTTTTGATTTCTTCTGTGATTTGTTGGTTATTCAGAAGCGTGTTGTTTAGCCTCCGTATGTTGGAGCTTTTAATAGTTTTTTCCTGTAATTGAGGTCTAATCTTACTGCATTGTGGTCAGAGAAGATGGCTGGGATGATTTCAATTTTTTGGAATTTACCAAGGCTAGATTTATGGCCCAGAATGTGATCTATCCTGGAGAAAGTTCCGTGTGCACTTGAGAAAAAGGTGAAATTGCTTGTTTTGGGGTGGAAAGTCCTGAAAGTATCGATTAAATCCAATTTGTCTATAGTATCATTTAAAGTTTGTGTTTCCTTGTTAATTTTCTGTTTAGTTGATCTATCCATATTTGTGAGTGGAGTATCAAAGTCTCCCACTATTATTGTGTTATTGTTAATTTCCCCTTTCATACTTGTTAGTATTTGCCTTATATATTGTGGTGCTCCTATGTTGGGTGCATATATATTTATAATTGTTACATCTTCTTCTTGGATTGATCCTTTGATCATTATGTAGTGTCCTTCTTTGTCCCTTTTCACAGCCTTTATTTTAAAGTCTATTTTATCTGAAATGAGTATTGCGATTCCTGCTTTCTTTTGGTCTCCATTTGCATGAAATATATTTTTCCATCCCTTCACTTTCAGTCTGTATGTGTCCCTAGTTTTGAGGTGGGTCTCTTGTAGACAGCATATGTAGGGGTCTTGTTTTTGTATCCACTCAGCCACTCTTTGTCTTTTGGTTGGGGCATTCAACCCATTTACATTTAAGGTGATTATTGATAAGTATGGTCCCGTTGCCATTTACTTTGTAGTTTTAAGTTCATGTTTAAACATCCTTTCTGTGTTTCCTGTTTAGAGAAGATCCTTTAGCATTTGATGGAGAGCTGGTTTGGTGGTGCTGAATTCCCTCAGTTCTTGCTTGTCTGTAAAGCTTTTGAATTCTCCTTCATAGTTAATACTTTTTAATACCTACTTGGTACCACTGGCAGGACACATCTGGCAGTTAGTGATGACATTTCTGCCCTCAGAAAGCATGCAGTCTAACTAGGGAGGCAGACAGCTGAACTAGCAGGGATACAGCGTAGTGGACATTGTGGTTTCAGCAGAATGCTGTGACATCTTACATAGTTGTCAGGGAAGGTATGAAGTCTCAACTCTAATAGGTTACAGGTCTTGCTTTGCCTGAGTTGGTTCCAGTCTCCTCTGTTACAGATTGGATGACATCTGCTAATTCTTATTGTTTGTTTTTACTCTCAAAAGCATCCACAGTTGTATGGTAAATTATTTGTTGAAGGTAAATCATTGTAAATTATTTGGTAAATTGTTTGTTGAAGGACAAGGAGCAGTAGCTAGGTGTGGAGAAGGGAGGAAGTGAGAAGCAGTGCAAAGGCCCAGAGGTAAGGAAATGCAGATTGCATTTTTAAAAACAAAGTACATTACTATAGTTAGATAGGGGAAGAAGAGCTGGAGGGTGGTGAGATACAAAGCTGGAAAGGCTGATTAGAAAATTAACACCCCTGCAACTGTTTCACCCAGGTAGTTGCCACCAAAGCCAATTGTCAAGCCCACATCCATGTATTTATTGAAAGATGATAGTGGTTATGAAAGTTCTCTGAAGGTTTTTATTAGGTCAGACTTCATTTAAAAGTTTGAAATCAAATAGGCCATTTGTGACTTGCATTCCAAACTAATTAACTACTATCTTTCTGGGTACTTCCTGGTACATTAAGAAGAAAAACATTTAATGCAAGGATTGGTGAATCAATGACTCAATCGAGGACCACAGAGGGACTGTGTTACTGAAGTAGTGATTGGATTGAAAAGTGTTGAGGGAATTTTCCAGTGTTGTGGTTCTTATACTGGAGTAAAATAAAGAGATGGACCAGGTGTTTGAACAGAAGATGAGAAAAAGTCATTTATGACTTCATATTTATTTTTTTCTCATTTAATGACCTAATATACTCTCAACTATATGTTGTATAGTCTTTGAAGTTTGATGCAGATATACACTGATAAACAGTAATTTATGTTGATATGCTAGGCTCTCCCAAACTTCTCTTCCCAGCCCTGTTCTCTCTCCTGAACTTCAAGCTTGGACTTCCACTGCCCTACTAGACATGACACTTGCTGTGTAACAGACATCTCAGAACTAACGTGTGCAAAATTTTGCTCCTGATCTACTGTTCAATATTTTTATGTGTCCCTATATGCTATTATTGTAACTATATTATATAATTTAGCAAAAGTATTAAGAATGTCATGCAGTTATTTCTTTAAGTATTATGTTGACCCATATCTTGAAAGAATCAATAACTGTAAATGTTTCTCTAGCCAGAATGAAAGTATGATTTGGTTCTTGCAGTCAGTGTCTGGACCACTTTCCTATACATTTCAATTTAAGAAATCTAGCAGAGGCCTCGGCTCCTGTATTTTGAAATTGTTGACCAGGTAATAGTCTCTACTGATTTAAGAACTGTTGTTAAAAGGAAGATGCCAGTTTCAAAAAAGAATAAAGAAAGTGAGTAAAGAGTGCTAGCAAAGGCTTTTTTACCTGTAATTGTATATCCGCTAGTAAACATGTCCACATTATTTTGGTTCAGAGAAAGTTTGGGGAGTTTTCTTACAAAGCATAAAACCTAGACAAAAAACTTCCAGCTAAAAACAAAACCCCAGATTAATTGAATTCCTTTGTATGTGCTTGTTGCTAACAAGGTTTATTTTCACTACAGAGCACATCCCAGGTCAGCTTGTTTGAAATGATGTTCATGGAGATACTCTAGCCCTCTGCCTAACTGCTCTACAAAGCATGTGGCTCAGAATTGCGTAACAGTTTTATCTACAGCTTATGACACAAATATTTAATTTTAAAAGAAGTTGATCTTGTCACAGAGCAGTAAATAGAGCAAAAGTTTGAAACTGGATCCAGTAAACTGGAAATGTTGAAGAACCAGAATTATCCCTATCCCTGACTTTTAGAAAAAGCTGTTGATACTGGGAATTTAATCTAGAAAGCAGTTGTTCAGTGGGTCAGTGCATGGGCAGCCCAGCAAGCCTAAATCTTCAGTCTCGTTTTCAAAGCTCTTCATGCACCCCCCTGCTTTCCTCACAGCCCCTCTCTTTAGGGGTGCTGGCTCCAGTTTCATGCAGGCCAGACTGGGAACTTTCTTGGAAGCAGTGTGTACTCCTTTAGCCTTCAGTGATTTTGCATCAGTGTTCAGGTTTCTGCCTGCCCTACTCCTTCATCTTTAAGCTTTAAACTGAGTATCAGCTTTCCTGGCGAGTCTTCCCTAATATCCCTCCCAGTCAGAGATGGGTGTCTTTCCTGTGTTTTCCACATGACGGGAAAATGTGCCTCTCACGGCAGTGCTGACCCACAGAGCTCGACACACTAGTTTTTTTGTCGTTTTTATTGAAGTACAGTTGGTTTATAGTGTTGTATTAATTTTTGCTATAGAGCAAAGTGATTCATATATATATATTCTTTTCCATTATGGTTTATCTCAGGATGTTGAATGTAGTTCCCTGTGCTGTAGAGGAGGACTTTATTGTTTATGCATCCTTTATATAATAGTTGACATCTGCTGATCTCAAACTCCCAATGCATTTCTCCCCAGCCCTCCTCCCCATTGGCAACCACAAGTCTGTTCTCTGCCTGGGAGTCTATTTCTGTTTCATACATAAGTTCATTTGCGTTTTATTTTGGATTCCACATATAAGTAATACTGTATGGTATTTTTCTTTCTCTTTCTGACAATTCACTTAGTTTGATCTCTAGGTCCATTCATGTTGCAAATGGTTTTATTTCATTCTTTTTATGGCTGAGTAGTATTCCATTGTATATGCACATACCATATCTTCTTTATCCATTCATCTGTGGATGGACATTTAGATTGTTGTCACTGCAAGCCACACTATTTCTTACTGATCTCCTAGCTCAACAAGTAGAGGGTACAAAGCAGGAAAATATAATACAATTTGGAAATATTTGTTTTATCCTCATTGGAAAATGAAATGAATTTTCAGTTTGTAGTTAACTAGAAGATTGTGTTCTCAAAATCAACTTTAAAAAGGTAGGCTGTTTTCTAAGCATTTTAGCTAATGGAAATTTTATGGTTAATGCTGAAAGTCCAGACAGATTGTGTCAGAAAAAAATGTTTGCAATTAGTACATATTGGAAAAGAATGAGGAAGAAAGAAGAGACTAACTTCATTAACTCAACAAACTATAATTACTTAACATGCTGGGCTTTGGGAACACAAAAAATAATTTTGGAGGTTTCCCACACATATAGTTTCATTAATATTCCCAACTTAATGGTGGAAGAAGTTCCAAACAAGGTTCATATGATTTAATAAATATCTTTCTATCAAAATTTAATCCACTGGGATGTCCCTCAGAGCTGGACAAGATTAATTTGCTTTTGCCTCCATGTGATTCAAGAAGATTTTTTCCATTAATACACCTGCCAATGTGTTCAATTTGCATTAAGAAAGCAGTTTACTTACTTGACATGATTTTGCTTATTTCATACAGGGTCTGAGTTACTGGGAGCCTCCATAAATGTTTGATAAATATGTAAATGAATGAACAAGCAGTATAGTACTTCCACTTTGAAAGAATTTGTCTAATTGATTAAGTCTAGATGGGTCACTGGCTTTGTCATCTGTTTGTAAATTTGATGTCACAGGAGGACATTTATGAAATTGAAGTTGAGTGGTTTAGTTGCCGATCTTGTGTAACAAGAAAATCTTTGAAGGAATACGTTGTCTGTAAATTAATTTTTATGCTTCTTAAAATGTTTTTCTTTCTCTAGATTTTAGTGCCAATTATTTCTAATAAGAACAACCATAAATCCTGGTCATGCTTTATTTCACAAGACATGGAACATCATATAGAAGTCATGAAAAGTAAAATGCATATTTTAAGGGGCAAAATGTTGAGAAGAACTCTTCTACCAATTCCCACTATTGCAGGAAACATTGACCTGGATCAGAAATATTCAGAGACCAAGTATGTAATGATACAGTTAACACGAGATATCAAAATGGAGAGCTGTATACCTACTTAATATCACATCCCCGTAACACCCCCATGTTAGCAACATAGGAATATTATTGTAATGACAGCATATTTTAAAAATAAAAAAAATAGTTATTAAAATACTAAGCCCTGTCCTTAGTCGGATGAAATGATTCATTTTGTATTATATTATTAATCATTTCAGTGTTTGCAGACTGGAGCCAAATGAAAGGAGAGTACTCCATGCAATTGAATCAGTGGTTATTAAATGGTCACATCAAATCCAAGAAATCGTAGAGAAAGATTCAGTGCAGCCTTTGCTAAGTGGTCTTCACTCAAATCCTCAAACTGAACTGGATTTCTGGACGATGAGAAGAGAGAACCTATCATGCATTTATGATCAAGTAAGTAGAGAGCCCTAGAAATTGCTTTTCAGTTGAATTAGCAGTCACTTGTTGAATTTGGTGTCCCAAAGCAGGGATTTCCAATAACTTTAAAGGTTTAACACACTGTCTCTGAATGACTTACTCAATTTTTATTGCAAAATTCTCTATAGTATGCATTCTTAAAATTACTGGGTATTAACGGTGAATTTGCCTTTTTGAAAATATTTTGACAGCATGTGAGTAATTGGAAACACTTTGTGGCAAAGGAAGTGTAGTTCCCAAGGGAAATGTTGAAGATTTTTATGACTTAATTAATCTAGTTGATATAATTGATTTGGGAAAGGAGTAGGCTTTGCTTAGTGGAGAGATGCAACTTTGGAAGAACTAACTGATTCCTCTGCTAGTGTTTGCCTTAGAAGTTATTCAATTTAATGTTCTAAAAACTAAGACATTCATTCACATGTTCACCTATCTCTTAGAGATTTTTCTGAAACAGATTTTATATGGAAATGTATTATCTTACGTATATAATAAAATGTAAATTAGGAGGTTTTTAAAAAAGTCAAATAAAGACCTATAAATGTAAAATAAAATACAAGCTTATGGAAAAAAATGTTAATTTTAAAAATTATTTTCAACTTGAAACGAGGTACGTCTTTGAGTATTAAATACTGTGTCTATTGTGCATTAATGGAATATAATTTAAATATTTTTGTAGAATGCATTTACTTAGTCATTAATCTAGGTTATATATATATTTCAATTTAGCTGCAGACTCCTATTGTCCTCAAAATGGTTAAGATCCTGAAAAATAAGCAAAGCAGCTATTTTCCAACATTGAAGGACATTTTCATGGCTGTGAAAAATGGTAAGACTTGTGTTCCTTGGCCTGGATCAGTGGTCCCTCCTGATCTGACTCCGGCCTATTTGCTCAGCCTCCTCTACCCTTAGTTTGCTCATGAAATGATTGCACTTGACTCTTCTAATGGTAAATCCATCTTAATTGTATGCAATTTATTCTTCAGCTATTAGTAAACCATTACTAAAGAGGATCTAGAGTGAACTTTCAATGAGAGTGCCTGTGTGGAGGGGAAAGGCTTTTGGTATTTATCAGGAAGTCATTGAATGCCCAGCATGGAGATTTTCTAATCAACAGTTGGGCTGCAATTAGTCCAGTTTTTCACCAGTAGAATCTCCAAATTTGCCTGAGTTCCACCGTTTATGTAACTCCTAAGAATGCAAAATCATCATTGAAGATTTAACAAAGAGAGGAGGGTTTGTCTGTTGAATTTCCAACAGATAAATACATGCACATTGTTTAAAGCCAGAAATTATAAGATGGTATTTATAATTTAAAATATAAAAGTGCAAATTCTCCTTATCTTTCCAGTACCCAGTTTCAGTCTCAACCAGGAATAACCCCCTCCATAGTTTTTTGATTTCTGTTCATGTTTCTTTAGGCATGTGTAAGCAAATATGGATATGATCCATGATTCTAAAGTTTTTTTTTTTTTTTTTAATAAATTTATTTATTTTAGTTGGGGGCTAATTACTTTACAATATTGTAGTGGTTTTTGCTGTACATTGATATGAATCAGCCATGGGTTTACATGTGTTCCCCATCCTGAACCCCCCTCCCACCTCCCTCCCCATCCCATCCCTCTGGGTCATCCCATTGCCCCAGCCCTGAGCATTTGTCTCATGCATTGAACATGGAATGGTGTTCTGTTTCACATATGATAATATACATGTTTCAATGCTATTGTCCCAGGATTCTAAAGTTTTAAATGATAGAAAACCTTGTGAAAGCACATATCCTAACATGGACCACCAAACTAGCTGTTTTTTTTTTTGACATTAGGGGGGAGGGGGTGAGGACTATGTGCACAGCTTGTGGGATCTTAGTTCCCAGACCAGAGACTGAACCTGGGCTCTAAGGCCTCTTTTGAAAACAGAGGGAAGTACATCCTTAATTTGCCGAGTTTCTGGTTTCCATTGGCCAAATTGGCACATTAAAACTTTGTTTGCAAATTGTTGCAAAGAGTGAAACACTGTTTTGCAACCTTGTCACCACTGACATTTTGGGCGGGATAATTGTTTGTTATAGGAAACAGCCCTATGCATTGAGGCATATTTAGCAGCATTGCTGGAGTCTACCCACTACCCTCATGCCCATTATGACAAAAAAAAAAAAAAAAAAAAAACCACAACAGAATTTAAGACATTGCCAAATGACCCTCAGTGGGGAAGACCTCCCCCGGCTGAGAACCACTGGACTGAAGATTTAATATACAGTGTACAAAGTACTGGGCTTCCCTGGTGGCTAAGTGGTAAAGAGTCCACCTGCCATGCAGAAAATGCAGGGGACGTGGGTTCGATTCCTGGGTTGGGAAGATCTCTCGGGAAAGGATATGGCAATCCAGTATTCCTGCCTGGGAAATCCCATGGACAGAGGAGCCTGGGTGGGTTACATTCCGTGGGGTCGCTAAAGAGTCTGACATGACTTAGCAACTAAACAACAAATACAAAGTACTAGGCACACAGTAAGTATACCCTCCATAAATAGAAGCTGCTTGTGTTTTTTCTGTTAGTAAGATTTAGCATTTTCTTTGGATATAAGGTCTACAGGAATGAATCCCAGGGATCCTCAGAGCCTTATGAGCATACGGCCTAGAGATTCAGGGAAAAAACACTTTCAGTAGAGCAAGTGGCCCAAAGCCATTGTTAGAGTTAGAAGGCCCTCCCAAAGATTTCCTGGAGGCTCTGTAAAGTCACTAGATACGCTTATCACATTTTAAGGGCACTTTACCTATTACATGCAGTTATTTGATTTTGAAATTAACATTGAAAACACACTCATTTCAGAACATGAGTGCATCTGGGATAAAAATGGTTCTTGGACCCTGTCTTTCTTCCTAGGTCTTTATTATTAGGTGGACAGATACATGAGTTACTTGTCAAGTAGAGTACTGTGGGTGGGTAGATATCTGATTCCAACAGCCAAAAAAAAAAAAAAAGTGTAGCAGGTTATTTTGTTTTTAATCTCTAACAGGAGTATTTTGGGATATACAAGAAAACAATTTAATTTCCTTCATATCCTACTTTCATAGGAGATACCTTTCAGTAAAGCAAAAGTATTTGTAGCCTCATGAGTAAAATGGAGTCTGATGGAAATCTATTTAGGGCCATCAAAAGGGCCAGTTTTAAGAGAAAATTTGAATTAAGCAGTAATTAATAATAGTTAACTATTTAAATTGTTTTCATATAGCTTTAAAAAATATTCCTACCATGCTTAACAATTTTTTCAATTTTATTTATTTTTAGTTGAAGGATAATTGCTTTACAGTGTTGTGTTGGTTTCTACCAAACATCAATATGATATGCTTAACAATTTTTAAATTTGTGGTAAAATTCACATAACATAAAATTTTAAAGGGTACAGTTCAGTGGCATTTAGTGTACTCACAGTATCTGTAACTATTGCCTCTGTCTACATCCAAAATATTTTCATCACCCACGCTTAAAAATTTCAATAGTTATATTTTGAATAATAATGTAATAGAAAATTTTTCAGTCATTGTATAAGTTACTCTCATAGGATAGAAGAATGAAACAGTAAATGATTAAATTGTGCTGGTAGCAAGTACCTAGGAGGAATTAACATTCTGCTGATGAAGCTTGTGAGTCTTTAGTCACAATTTACTTGTGCTGTAAGGGTGAATACGCCCGGGCTCTTTTGAAGGGTTCTTACAGCCGGACAATATGTGAAGCTTTTCCTAACCTGTCATGTGTCAATTGTAGGATAAATAATCTAAAAAGAGGTAACATTTAAGTATAACCATGTTGTTTTGCATCGTTCTCTTGAACTTGTGAAGTGAATTTAGATAGAAGAGATTGCCTCACATTAACAGTGGTTTCCTTTCAGCTCTGCTCGAAGCCCAAGATGTGGAACTTTACCTGAGACCCCTGAGGAGACACATTCAGTGTCTCCAGGAGACGGAATTCCCACAGACCAGTGTATTAATTGCCCCGTTATTTCATACCATCTGTCTGATCTGGAGTCATTCTAAGTTTTATAATACCCCTGCTCGGGTTATAGTTTTATTGCAAGAGTTTTGTAATCTCTTCATCGACCAGGTATGTAGCATGAAAAAATAGTCAATGAGCATTATTGCCATGTGGTAGGTTTTATTGGGGTTTCTCTAGTGGCTCAGCAGTAAAGAATCTGCCTGCAATGCAGGAGACCTGGATTTGATCCCTGGGTTGGGAAGATCCCCTGGAGAAGGGAATGGCAACCCACTCCAGTATTCTTGACTGGAGAATTCCATGGACAGAAGAGCCTGGCGGGCTACAGTCCATGAGGTTGCAGAGAGTCCAACACAACTGAGCGACTATCGCTTTCACTTTTCAAATTTTATTAGATCAGTGAGGAATGAATAAATCCAGTTAGTTATTCCTCTTTTTTCAGAGAGGACTTTTATGGTAACAAAGGCCAGGTGATTTTCTGTCCTAAATGGCAAAGGTGCACTAGAAATAACTTAAATACAATCACAGGACAGGTTGTTACTGGATTCTGTTTGTTCAATACCCTACTTTTCTTCAGAGATTTAAGGTAACTTCTAATACAAGGCACACATGTGTAGTACTTTCTTTGTATCTTTCCTTTTGTTTTCCATGGAAACACAGGCTGAGGGAAGACTTTTGGAAAGTAAAGTAAGAGAACCTGGTGGAAGCAAGAATGATCCTCAAAAAATAGTAGTCGAATTAAAACAGTTTTGATTCATTGGAGATCTTTAAAAATCTCTTGCTTATAATTGTTTCTCTACTCTTCCCTTACATTACAAAATATTTTTAAAAATTAGACTGCTTCCTCATCCAGTGGAAAGTTTTAATTCCTCTTGTGTCCATAATATCAGAGAGCATTTCATAATTTCAGAGCTAAAAGATACTAGAAGGGCGTATCATCTAGTGATTCTCTAAGGGCATGTGTATGTGTATGCGTAAGTCTGCTTGAGTTGCTATAACAGAATTCCACAGGTTGGGTGGCTTTATTTTCAGAAATTGCTTTCTCACAGTTTTGGAGGCTGGGAGACCAGTCCAGGTTCCTGCATTGGTGTATTCTGACCAGTGTTCTTTTCTGGCTTGCCGATAGCTGCCTTCTCTGTGTGCCCTCACGTGGTGGAGAGAAAGATGTTCCTCCTCCTCCTCTTACAAAACCACAGTCCTATCAGATCGGGATCCACCCTCCTGTCCTCATGTAACCTGAATTACTTCCTGAAGACTTCATCTCTGGGTAGTCACATTGGTGGTTAGGGCTTCAACACAGGCACTGTTTCAGAGGGCATGGCACAGTTCAGTCCATAGCAGGGTCTATATCAGGGTGTGGGTCTGAACCACTAAAGGGTTTTTGTAAAATGGATGCCAGAGAATCAGAATCTGTGCATGTGGCTTAGCCTTTGTGTTGCTAAGAATACCTCTTATTAGAGTCGCATCACTTCTACCTGTAACTGGCAAACTGAAACAGAAAGAAGAGCCTAAGTTCACATTAACTTGGAAGTCCAAGTGTGCAAAGACTTGAGGATTAGCATTCTGCAGGAGAATCAGATGCTAATTTCAAAACTCCACTTTGCTCATTTGTGTTTGATTGACTTGATTCTTAGCCTCTCATCACATGTAAATAAGGTGGCTTTTGGTAGCACTAGAGGGATATTCTGCTACTAGAAGACCTTCCTCGGAAAGAGACTGACTTTGTTTTTAGTTCTGGACCAATGGGTTTTATGATGGACAGGGAATCCTGGCGTGCTGCAGTCCATGGGGTCGCAAAGTGTTGGACACGACTGAGCAACTGAACTGTGAAAGCATTTTATTTTCTCTCCTGGAGCAATCCTGTGGCCAGGAAGATAGGATATTTTAGACGGATCTGGATCACTAGCTCAGGAAAGGGTGGACAACTATGACTGACCTAAATAAATCCCCAATCTAGTCTAATGCTTCTCACCTTATGACTCATTGAAAATTAAAAAATTTTACTGCACAGTGGGGTAAATTGGAAGAGATTGGGAACCCTGAAAATCTGCTCATAGTCAAGGCAAGCAGCTCAGAGCTTCTGCTGCCCCAGGCCCCAGAACTTTGCTGTCCTAAGCATTCAAGAGAAGGATGTTGTAGGAGAAACTAGTTGGGGAACTGGGTTCCATTCCAATCTCTGATATTTTCTCAGATGAATTAAATGAAATTTGAAAGATATCATTTGCTCAACTTCTTTGAGAATTTAGGGGGACAAATTAAAGTACAGATCTTCTGACTTGCAGTTTAGAGTTTTGGGAGTATAAGATTGAGGTAGAGGTGTGGGTGTGTGGGTGTGTGTGTTCTCCTCTCCTCTCTGCTTCTGATGAGATAGAATGGTGTATGCAAAGGGTTTTGGACTCAGACCAACCAAGATTCAAATCTAATTGAACCATTTTAGAGGAGAAGGGAATGCTACCTATTCCAGTGTTCTTGCCTGGAGAATTCCAGGGACAGAGGAGCCTGGCAGGCTATAGTCCATGGGCTCGCAGAAGAGTCAGACATGACTGAGCACACAGTGGAGTTAAATCACTTCTCTGAGCCTCAGTTTCTGCCCTGGTAAGTGCCTAGTTCCTGGGCTGTTGTAAGGATCAGAGGAGAGAACCTAAATGAAATGCTCAGTGCAACATTTAATAGAAATTAGTAAAATTTCCAAACTGTTGACTTACAAACTAGTTGCAGCTCTTGATCAGAGATAACGGGTCAGTTCCTTGCTATATTTTAGTGTCTCCTCTGGCTTCATTCTATTTCTGTTTCTCTGTTGTGCAAACTCAGTTTTGCTCTTTTGTTAAGTGAGTGCACTGGGCCCCAGTGGACACATCTCGTGTGAAAGGCTTTGATCCCTACTGCGGTTTTAACAACTGTGACCACAGCTGCTCCCAAACCCCTTTTGAGGATCCTCATCTCATTTTGAGAATGATCGAAACTTTTACTGCAAAGCCCTGTTGGTGTAGAAACCTCAAAGATTGTCATTCATTTTTATAGGTGGCTTACAAAGAGCCCTGGTTACCTGTAAGCCTGTTAACCGATTATCCCTGGCCCCTGGTCAGTGTCTGTGCTCAGAGTTTGCCAAACTCCTGAGGAAATAACCTTGCTTTCCTTGTTCCTTAGTTACTATTCCTGGCTTGTGTCCAAAGGTTTAGTTTACCCAATTTCCTGGATTCTCCAAGTAGACTTTGTAGTAAATCTGCCCCAACTTACGTAAGGAATCAAAAATGGGCAATGAGTCAACTTTCATACCTGGGTTCTCTGAAGAGCTAAACTCTGCAACACCCATCACCACCTCCAGTTGTTTGTTGTCCAGTTGATTTTTAATGCCTTTTTAATGCACAGTGTATATGTGCATGGTCAGTTAGCTGTGTGCGACTTTCTGCAACCCCATGGACTGTAGCCCACCAGGCTCCTCTGTCCGTGAGATTTCCCAGGAGAGAATACTGGAATGGGTTGCCATTTCCTCCACCAGGGAATCCTCCTAACCCAGGGGTCAAACCTATATCTCCTGTGTCTCTTGCATTGGCAGGTGGATTCTTTACTACTGTACCACCTGGAAAGCCGCAGCAAGCACTGTATAGTTTCTATTGTTTGCCAGAATTCTTCTAAGCCCTTTACAAAAATCTATGAATTTATTCTTCTAGCGGCACTATGATATAGGTACTATTTATTAGCAGATCCAGCTTATATTAAAAAAAACAAACAAAAAAAAAAAAAACCCAAAGTCCAGAAAGGATAAATAGCATGCCCAAGGTCATCCAGCTTGTAAGAAAGAGCTCTTACCCGTTATGTTATACTTCATATTTTAAAATAAGTTTTTTTTTTATTTCTAATTACCATGTAATATGTGGTATACTAGTGATAACTGTAAAATATTGTATGAAATTTATAATAATGGAAGTACTCCTATAATTCCATCCCCCTCAAATTCAACATTAAAAGAATTTTCCTTCCTCTAAAACTTGTACTTATTAATACATTTTATCATATAGTTTTTTTTTTTTTTTCCTATCTTCTTGAAAAGTTAATTTGTTTTTATTGGATGTGTAGATTGCTTCCAGCCACTTGTATTGTAAACAACATGTAGACAACAACTTTATACAAAAATCCTTTTTCCTTAACTTGGATAATCAGCTTAATATAAATTTCTGATGTTGATTAAGGGGTATAATCTTCTCATGACTCTTGAACAATATTTGATGTATACAAATTATTTTTAAAAGTTTGTATTAATTGCATTGCTGTTATTATGTGTAACAAGTTTTACTGTAATTCACCAGCTTTTAGCATTAGCATTTTTAAAAAATTTGCTGTCATTTGTGGGTATAGAATTATACCATGTTGTTCCTTTAATTTTGTACTTCGCACAATTTGTGTGGTTACACACTGTCTTTTATAATTTCCTTACATAGTGTTTATGTACTTTGTTTCTGTGAAACTATAGACTTCAGTGTGTTTACGAAACATTTGAACCCCTGAACCCTTAGCTTATTATCAGAAGTCATAAGCTGGCATTCTGTTGACTGTGTTTGACCAATGGATCAATGTTTTTATTTTGCATAGTACTTTGTTATTTTTATTTAAATGTTGCTAATGCTTAAATTAATTAGGTCTTGTTTAAATTCTAGCATTCTAGCCTCTGCTGAAAAGTCAGGCCTCGCTGCGTTGTTTCTTCCATCCCCATTGACACAGTCAGCTGCTAGAGCTTCAGGTACCCCCTTTAGATGGGCCATCTGCTGTCCAGGTGTCTCCTGCTGTCCAGGAGACCTTGGTCTCCACCATCCACTGTTGTTCCTGATCTGCTTCACTTATTTTCCTTATCTGCCTGATCTTTCTAGGCATTCCAGGCACGGTCAGAAATCCTTTGTTACTTTAAAAGCAAATGTTTTTCTCTTTACTTGTTTTCTAACAGTGACTGTTAACCTAGTCATTCAGGCCAGACATATAAAAGGCATCATCTGACCACCTTGGATAATGGCACACTTTGGATAATGGCACAGTAATGGTGTCTTATTTTAGTGCCTTGCTTTTCTTCCATAGTTACCTAACTCTGCTCCCTGTTCATTGTGAGTCATTACCATTCTAGGCCCTCCACTCTGTTCTATAGCTTACTTAGTGTCCCTCTTGGGGATATTCTTATTCACAAGATCCTAGATGACAAAGAGTTTAAGTCTGCAAGGTTGAACTTGGAAAAGGGATGGTAGAATTAAGCAAGAGTCCATGAAATTGCATAAATAAGACGGAAAAGCTGGGAGACAGGCATCAAACTAATACAACATTGTAAATCAACAATACTCCAATGTAAAATAAAAATTAAATTTAAAAAATGCTATCACTATTAAGTTCATTAATTGATTGGCTTATTGATAAAATAAACTGGTCAGTCATTTTTTATTTTATAAGGCTTTGGACATGGGACCAGTTCATCCTAAATCCAGTGGGGTTTTTGTTGGTTTGTGCTGATACTCCTGCGCATGAGAAAATAGAGCTGGTATGGTTGGGTGTGCTCCAGGGAGCTACTATAGGAACCAGAAAAGAATTCAGAAGTTAGGAGCTGAAAAGAATCTTGAGGTTCACCTCATTCATCTCTCCTTTTTTTGTAAATAAGGCAACTGAGACCCTCTGAGAAAACTGATGTCACAAAAGCAGTTAGTGGTCCCCAACTGAACCACAGCCAGGGCCCTTGCCTCTGCTGATTCTTTTTCCCTTCGTACAACCTGCCTGGAGCTTACCAGGTGGCTCAGTGGTAAAGAATTCTGCCAATGCAGGAGACGCAGGTTCCATCCCTGGGTCAGGAAGATCCCCTGGAGGTGGGCATGGCAGCCCACTCCAGTATTCTTGCCTGGGAAATCCCATGGACAGAGGAGCCTGGCAGGCTACAGTCCATGGGGTCACAAAAGAGTCAGACATGACTTAGCGACTCAGCAGCAGCCAAAACCTGCTGCCCAGTGAAAGGATATAGACTAGTTTTCTGATCTAGGATGTTGGGTACTGTGTTCTTGATGTAGGAGGTCTAATTCAACAGTGGGCTCTGTGAACAGAAAGCTAATTGCCGTGATCGTCTCATCTATGTGAGGGTCAGGCAGGAAGCACAGGAATGAATGTAAGGATGGCTTGCCCAAAGGGAGGCTACTTCAGATGTTGGTAGTCAGGTCATGGAGGGTTGCTGAATCAGCCTGCAGTGGAGTCATCACTGTAGATTCTTCAGCTTCCTAAAAGGACACATTTACTCTAAAGAATACATGTAGATAAAGGCCTGTGGAATCCCTAACCCATGCCAGTCTGCAGACTCTTACAAAACTCAAATTACTGAGGGATTCCTGGGAGTTCTCATCCCTGTTCTGTGTGAAATACTAGTAACATTTAGGGAGAAGTTAATTTTCCATCCAGCCTGAGTGAGAAACATAAGTATAGATTGGGAATCTGTAGCCAGAGTTGACGGAACTAGTCAGTAAGCTTTGTAGACACCAAGTGAATGATTTTCTTACTACTTTACACATTACATTTATGTCTCAGAGTCTATATTTCTGGTAAAACTGTAGCCACTGCATGTAAAACTAGCCATTTATGGGAGAAGGAGGGTAATACATTCTGCATTTAGAAATCATTCCTTCAATTGACTGTGTTGAACCCAGTGGCTTTTTATTACATTCTCCATTGAGATTTGTTACAGCTTTCTAAACAACTGTAGAATTAAAGGCATGCAATTTTACCTTTAATTTATATAAGGTGAAGATGCATTGGGATTAAAATTTATAGGTTCTTGGGGTCCCTAAACAGGGAACTTGTGAAGATTCATAACAAATAGGGGAAAGGGAAGAACTGAATGATGGTAGTATGAGAGCTGCTACATGGATCAGCTGGTTTCTCTTTAATCATTTTCACCTTTGCATTTCAACTATTCAAAATCAGTTCAAGTTGCTATATCTCAGCTAGATTTTATGTACTGTAATGAGCCCCCAGAAGAGAAGTTTGTTGACCTAAAAGAATTGCCAGTGGTATAATCACCTATGTCAGCTCTTCCTCACCTTTGCAAGTGACCCTGTGCTGCCAGGTAACATGACCATATTTTTAAAATACATAATCTCCATAGGTTTCCCCTCCTGGCTTCTACATTTCTTTATATGAAAAAAAATTTTTGCAGAATATTTGTTGCCTCAAATAGCCATGCAAATTCTGATTACACAGTTGTTTTATTTTTGAAGCTTAGCAAAAATTCAGTCACGGCTGAATGTTTGATTCCAGTAATTATAGCATCTTCTGTAGATTTTTTTAATGTATACATGTATGTCATTAAAACCTAGTTACCTGAATTTCTAGAATTTGTGTCTTCTGTTTCACAGCATTGCTAGCCCATTTCTAGACATTGTTATTTGAAAATGACTCACTGAAAAATAAAACATTTCATTGAAACAGATATTTTCGGGAAAACTATTAAACATATTTTCTTATCATTCTTTCTTTGATTTCTAGGCAATAGCTTACCTATCACCTGAAGATCTCTTGAAAGGGGAAATTGAAGACTGTCTGGAAAAGGTTCAAGTGGCCATTAACATCTTCAAGACTTTCAAAAATTGTTTCTTCAACTATAGAAGAGGATTGGCAAGCTATTTTATGGGAAATAAGGAACTGAAACCATGGGATTTCCAGTCTTATCTGGTGTTTCATAGATTTGACAAATTTCTCGATCGTTTCATGAAAATAGAGGTATTTACTTATTGGCTTCTAATTGATTTATATTGTAGGTTAATTCAAAAGCCCTATATCTTTTAATATGATTCAGGAAACAGATTATTTATTCTATTTGAGTGGGAGATGAGAAGTTTGCTTTGTTGGTGATTTTCATGAGGAGCTTACAAGGCCAGTGCTGTCAAGATACAGTAAAAGTTTTAGTTTCAAAGCTTTGTTTACATTCAAAGCTTTGGTTTCTTTTTTCAAAACTTTATTAATCTTTATGTATCTGTGACCTTTGTGATCCTTGTGATCAACCCAGTCAATCCTAAAGGAAATCAGTCCTGAATATTCATTGGAAGGACTGATGCTGAAGATGAAACTCTAATACTTTGGCCACCTGATGTGAAGAATTGACTCACTGAAAAAGCCCCTGATGGTGGGAAAGTTTCAAGGCAGAAGGAGAAGGGGATGACAGAGAATGAGATGGTTGGATGGCATCACCAACTCGATGGATATGAGTTTGAGCAAACTCCGGGAGTTGGTGATGGACAGGCAAGCCGGCGTGCTGCAGTCCGTGGGGTTGCAAAGAGTCGGACGTGATTGAGAGACTGATCTAAACTGAACTGACCCTTCCCCTACAACGTACTAATTTCCTAGAAGACAGCTGTAAATTGGGAAGCTATAAAATAATCCCTTTTTCCCTTTTACATGTTTAATGTTTTTATTGGGATTCCATACCTGAAAACCCATTTGATCATATCAATATTATGGTAACTTTTAGTATATAAATATATACATACTATTAAAATATTAAAGCTACCCATGAAAATAGGTGAAAAGAACATGAAAACATGTGCTCTGTATAAATGTTTTAAATACCAAAAAATCAAACATTGAATGAATTGCTGTGTGCCAAGTCACTTCAGTCGTGTCCTACTCTTTGCAACCCTAAGGACTTGTAGGGTTCATAGGCTCCTCTGTCCATGGATTCTCCATGCAAGAATATTGGAGTAGATTGCCATGCAGTTCCCCAGAGGACCTTCTGGACCCAGGGATCGAACCAGGGTCTCTTAGTTTTCTGCATTGGCAGATGGGTTCTTTACCACTAGCGCCACCTGGGAAGCCATTGAATGAATGCATACATGTAAACACATTTAAACACCAGTTTCTATGGAACCAACTGGCTACGATTTTTTTTTTTTTTTTAAGTTTTGAACTGCCTTATTTATGAAACTCTTTCTAGCAAGTTTGGGCTTTTTTGTTGTTAGATTTATCAAATTTCATTCAAAATCAGAGTTTTATGTTTTGAAAATTCTCATCATTTAAGCAGCCCAAATGCCTTTTAATTTTTGGCTGCACCATGCAGTGTGTGGGATCTTAGTTCCCTGACTAGGGATTGAACCCATGCTCTCTGCACTAGGTACACAGAGTCTTAACCCCTGAACCACCAGAGAAGTCCTTCTGAATGACTCTTAAAGTCAGTGCCAAATGCATAACACTGGGCCACGTGCACCATGCTTTCTTAACAGCTCATTCACCATAGCGTTGGTGGATCTTGCCTGGGCATCTGACTTAGGATCAGTAGGATGTGAAATAAGAGAGTTAAATGTTTAGCTGTGGTTAAGTTAGATGTCACCTATACTGCTCAATAATTTTCAGTCCATGTGAAAATGAGAGTATAATTTTAAAAGTAGGTAGTTTGTTGATTTAAATCATAGTAACATTTATTTTCTGTCATGTAAATGTCTATTGACTCACCAATTTTGAATGCTGGAAAATTTCTTTCTTTGAATCTTTAAAATGTTCTTTTCCTACTCAAGAGGGTGGAAAGATCTTTACTGTGTTTTTTCAAAGGATATATTTGTCACCATATTGGAATTTGAAAAGCTGGAAAGACTTGAATTTGGCGGTACCAAGGGAGCGATTTTAAATGGACAGATCTATGAGATGAGTGAAGAATTTATGAAACACTGGAAGATTTTTAAACAGAGCACGTATGACCCATCTGATTACAATAACATGGTAATGTTGTATCTTTGTGTTTTCATTTCATAGAATCTTACTTTAAAGCTGGGAAGGACAGTAGGTCACAGTGATAATAAGTTCTCTCCAGTCCAGCCTCTCTCGGATGAAAGAGGCAAAATGGCTTGCCTGGATTCTCTCATCTATTTCATGATAGATCAGGGACTAGACTTAGGCCTTTGCATTTTCAGTTGGGAATATTTTAAACTATTTCTAATAATGTAACAGTGGACCTCCGTCTGGATTTGTTTCTTATTGATGTATGTTGAAAACTTACCATATTAACTCATCTTGATCTGATTATCTGGTGTCTGTGTAACTTGCATGTTTTATTTAAGCCTTTTCTTGAACCATTAAGTATATTTTTCATTTACTTGAATATTTAGTTTCACCTCATTTGTTGTATATATTATTAACATTATGTAGTCTTTTTTTTATTATTCTTAAGAGATATTTGTTAATTTCATATTACTAATCTCAGGGAAAAGAGGGAAGCTTTTCAGGTTTAAGCTGCTTCTGTTTTCTGTTACTGCCAGCAGGTTAGGGGCCAGGAGTTCCCTGTGATCGTCCCTGCAGCTCTGGGATAAAAATAGCTTCATTTTAGTGTTTTTCCATGACAGTGAAGCCCAGGTACCAAAAACAAAAAGTAATGATTAGCTCTCACCCTTGTTGTTTTTTGTGAAATGTGAATTTATTCACTGTTATGTTTATATTTGGTCAAATAATTAACTCTTTGAAATGTATAAGTACAGTGTGTTAGCTTTGTAAGGACATGGTCTGCAAATTGAATCCCTCTGAACTGTTGACAGCTTTTGGGAAGTGGAGTTAATAGTAAGAAAGATACAGCCATTGTGTGTCTTGCTAATTTGTGGAAAAGTAAGAGAAACCCAGATCTGTGGTGATGAATAGCCTGAGCTCTTCCCCAGAGCCTGGTAAGATGCCTGGCACGTGGCAGGCACTCAGGGAATGTGGACAGAATGGGACTCTTGGAGGGGCTTGGTTTAGCTCTTCTGAGCAACTGAGCAGTGGAATGTGAGACCCACAGGGTACAGACCCTCAGGTGCCTTTGAGTTGCAGGAGGGTCTTGATTTACTCATGATTACAAATCCTGGTAGGTTTTCAGCATGCCATTAATATATATATAAATATATATTTTTATATGAGTGAAGTCGCTCAGTTGTGCCTGACTCTGCAACCCCATGGACTATAGCCTACCAGACTCCCCTGTCCATGGGATTTTACAGGCAAGAATACTGGAGTGGGTTGCCATTTCCTTCTCCAGGAGATCTTCCCGACCTAGGGATTGAACCCGGGTCTCCCTCATTGTAGGCAGACGCTTTACCATCTGAGCCACCAGAGAAGTCCATATTTATATATATGCATATATATTTCAGATATATATATCTGCCTTGTATTTGTATTTAGTATTTTGAAGCCCCATTTATTTTGTAAATGAAAAGGGCAAGGCACCTCTGATCTCCAAAGGTTGGAGACATCTATAGCGTTCCCTTGAAGTTCCCCTTCAACCTCCGGTCTGATTATCTTGACTTTGGTTATTCCTTGAAATCAAAATGTGAATTAACTAAAAGTTCACTTAATTGGTGTGCTTATATCAAAGATGTTTCTTTTTCTTTAGTATGTCTTGGTTATCAGTGTTGCATCATAATATTGCAATGATTATTTATTTTGGCTTGACTAAGCTGTTCATTTGTTGAACAGCTGAGTTCATTGTGTTCTGGTTTTGATGATGAAGTGAAGTCACTCAGTTGTGTCCAACTCTTTGCGCGACCCCATGGACTGCAGCCTACCAGGCTCCTCTGTCCATGGAATTTTCCAGGCAAGAGTACTGGAGTGGGTTGCTATTTCCTTCTCCAGGAGATCTTCCCCACTCAGGGATCGAACCCAGGTCTCCCACATTGTATGCAGATGCTTTACTGTCTGAGCCACCAAGGAAGTCAGTGAAATTTGATGATGAAATTGGTTGGTAATTTTTAGGAGACAATACTTTAGCCAACAAACTGCCTCCAAACTCATATATTTGTAGTGGTTTATTGCTGTGTATTCCATGCCCAGCCCCATGCCCTTCCTCTCCCACTGCACACACCGCTCTGTGTCCCCTGATCCCCATGAGCAGTGCGGATGCAGCAGTCTGGTGTGTCATGTCAGCCTTCCTGCCCTTTGGTGTGGAAATGGTTTACATATGTTATGGTAAATTAAAGAAACAGTGACTGGTAGTTTGTTTTTAGAAATGCTGTTACTTATTTCTCTCTCTTCATTATTCTCAAGCCTATCAGTCAGGCTCTGAGCCTATATTTACCAGAAGTTCTGCCACTGTGGTCTGTTTACAGAAGAGGGGGGGCCTCAGGTATGTCCATTAATGTGTCCTTGGGTTTCTGAATTATTAATACTGACTATAAAGGTCACTTTAGGTATTTGCTTTGATTTCTTCCTATGGGACTGTTTGAGATCTAGGCAATTATGGAAAGACACTTGCTTTCTTAATTAATAATTAATTGAAACATGGAACATTGTGGATGTTTAAGGTATATAACATGCTAATTTGAAGCATTTATATATTTTAAAAGCCATTGTAGTGATAATTGACACCCATATCATGTTGCATAATTATCATTTCTTTTTAGAGGTGGAAATCGTTAAGTTGTAGTGTCTTGGCAAGTTTGATGTTAGGGAGTATACACAGTGATACTGTATTAAATTGAACTTGACAAGAGGATTGCTTTCTTAACTGTTTGTGTTTAACTGATGGACAGGTGACTTTAGGTTCAACAGTTAGGTTCAACCAACATCCTGAAGTGTTCCTTGATTAAATAAAATTCCCCAGATAGCTATGCAAGGATGGTGGATATTCTTGAAAGTAAGCCCTTACCTCCATTAGAGTCAGTTATTCAGAGTTTGTTAATATTTACTGAACAAATGTTGGATGCCAGACATCATGCCAAACCTTTATACACATTCCTGCTTAATTCTCACTGTAACCCTGAGAGTAACCACACAGGCAGATGAGGGCAAGTAAATTACCTGAGACAGTTCTCAGGGAGTGAAACAGAAGTTCCAACTCAGAACTCTCAGCCTAGAGAGAGTTTTTGCTATGTTTAGCAAAAACATATTTTTTATGTTCTACATTTAGGTATTTGGTAAATATTGAGTTATTCTTTGTATATCTTGTAAGGTATATGAACAAAACTATGTGAACAGTTTTGTTGTTCATAACTAATGTATAGAAGTACAACTGATTTTTGCATGCTGATTTTGCACCCTGCATCTTTGCTGCATTCTTTTTATCTTTGGTGCAGAATCTTCAGAGTTTTCTATGTGTCAAATCATGTCATCTATTAACAGAGATAATTTTACTTATCCCTTTCCAGTTTGATTACTTTTTATTTTTTTTTCTCACATGCTCTAGCTAGTGCTTCCCATGCTTTGTTGAGTAGAAGTGGTGGAAGTGAAACATCCTTGTCACGCTCATGATCCTATCGGGACTACTTTGCCTTTCACCATCGAGTGTGGTATTAACTGTGGGATCTTCATCATGTTGATGGCCTGTAGCATTTCTAATTTGAGTGTTTTTATCATTAAAGGGTGTTGAATTTTGTCATTTTTTTCTGCATCAATTGAGATGATCATGGGGTCTTTTTCCTTCATCTTGTTAATGTGGTCTATTATTGATTTCATTTGCCATCTTTGCATTCTGCAAATAAATCCATTTGGTCATGGTGTGTCATCCTTTTGATATGCTGCTGGGTTCTATTTGCTAGCTTGTGCTGAGAGTGTTTATATCATTTTCTGTAAAGGATACCTGTCATGTCTTTATTTGGCTTTGGTATCAGGGCAATATATGCTTTATAAGATGAGTTAGGAAGTGTTCCCTCTTCACTTTTTCGGAAGAGGATTTTTGAGTAAGATTAGTGTCAATACTTCTTTAAGTGTTTGGTGGTGTTAACCAGAAAGCTATCTGGTCCTAAACTTTTTTTGTTATTTTTGGAAGTTTTTTGATGACTAGTCTCTGTACTAGTTATAGGCCTATTTAATTTTTCTGTTACTTCATGATTCAGTCATGGTAGGTTGGTATTTCTATATTTGTCCATTTCATCTGTTACATAATTTGTTATACAGTTGTTCATAAAACATTTTTATGATTCTTTTTACTTCTGTAAAATTGGTAGTAGTTACTCAGATTTAATTTTAGGAATTTTAGTTTCCCTCTTTTTTTCTTTAGTCAGTCTGTCTAAATGTCAATTTCATTCTTTTTTTTTTTTCCTAAGAAGAAACTTTTTGGTTTTGTTGATTTTTCTCTGTTTTTCTGTTATTGAGTTCATTTATCTCCACTTTAATTTTGATTTTTTTCCCTTTCCTCTGCTAGCTTTGGTATTAGTTTGCTCTTTTTCAATTCACATGATGTGTAAAGTTAGGTTATTCAATTAAGATCCTCCTTTTTTAATGTATATGTTTATAGCGATAATTTTTCCCTTAATACTGTTTCTGATGTATTCCTTAAGTTTGACTTTGTTGGGCTTTTTTTCCCCCATTTGTGTCAAGGTATTCTTAATTTCCCAGGTGATTTCTTATTTGACTCACTGCTTGTGAGAGAAATGAAATCATACAGAGTATGTTCTTAGATGACAATGGACTCAAACTAGAAATCAATAATAGAAACCTGACAGGAAAAGCTCCAAACACTTAGAAGCTAAAGATCACATTTCTAAGTATTCCATGAATCAAAGTAGTAGTCTCAAGGGAAACAAAACAGAGAGAACGGAATGAAAATGAATGAAATGAAAATATAGTATTTCAAGATTTGTAGGAACAGCTAAAGCAGTTATGAGGGAAACTTATAGCACTAAATGCATACATTAAAAAAGAGGAAAATACCAAATCAGTAATGTTTCTACCCTAAGAACCTAGAAAAAAAATGACAGCAAATAGATACAAATCAGAAAGAAGGGAAAAATCAGAAGGGAGGAGCAGAAATCAATGACATTGAAAACAAATAATAAAGTCAATGAAACTAAGAGTTAGTTCTTGGAAAAGACAAAACTCTAGTAAGACTACAAAGAAAAAAAGAAAAATTACCAATGCCAGGAGTAAAAAAGAGCTACCATTACAGGTTCTGCAGATATCAAGAGAATAATGAGTGATACCGAAAAACAAAAGAATAACCTCCATACATGAATTTGATAACTTTGATTAAATGAAATAATTCCTCATAAAATTCGAATTACCACAACTCACCCAATATGAAATATTGAAAACTGAGATATAATTGACATGTTACATTATATTAGTTTTAGGTGTACAACATACTAATTTGCTACGTGTGTATGTTGTGAAATGATTATCACAGTAAGTTTACTTAACATCTGTTATCATAGATACTTAATTTTTTTTTTTCTTGTGAGGGTGAGAAAAATTGGATTTGTGTTTAAAAACTTCCCCTAAAGAAAATATTGATGCCTGGGTGTTTCACTGGAGAATTCTACCAAATATTAAAGAATTACAGGCACACCTCATTTTTCCATTTGTGCTTGCCAGATACTGTGGGGATTTTTTGTTTTTTTACAGATTGAAGGTTCATGGCAACCCTGCACTGATCAGTATCATTTTTGCAGTAGCACCTGCTCACCTTGTGTCTTGGTCACATTTTGGAAATTTTCACAATATCTCAAACTTCTTTGTTATTACTATATTTGTTATGGTGATCTGTTATCTTTGATATTATTACTATGACTCATTAAGGCTCAGATGATGGTCAGTATTTTTTAGTGATAAAGTGTATATAATGTGTGTGTGTATATATATATTTGTTTCAGATTCTTTTCCCATATAGGTTATTACAGAATATTGAGTAGAGTTCCCTCTGCTGTACAGTAGGTCCCTATTATCTGTTTTATATGTAGTCGTGTGTATATGTCAATCCCAATCTCCTAATTTATCACTTCCTCTCATGTTTCCCCTTTGGTAACCACAAGTTTGATTGTGAGATCTCTGAGTCTGTTTTTGATTTGTAAATAAGTTTATATGTATCTTTTTTTTGGCTGTGCTGCACATGTGGGCTTTCCTGGTAGAGCAGCTGGTAAAGAATACACCTGCAATGCAGGAGACCCTGGTTCAATTCCTGGGTTGGGAAGATCCCCTGGAGGAGGGATAGGCTACCCACTCCAGTATTCTTGGGCTTCCTTGGTGGCTCAGTTGGTAAAGAATCTGCCTGCAATGCGGGAGACTTGGGTTCGATCCCTAGGTTGGGAAGATCCCTTGGAGGAGGGCATGGCAATCCACTCCAGTATTCTTGCTTGGAGAATCCCCAAGGACAGAGGAGCCTGGCAGGCTACAGTCCATGGGGTCGCAAAGAGTTGGACATAACTGAGCGACTAAGCACATATACAGTATGCCGGATCTTAGTTCCCTGACTGGGGATCAAACTTGTGTCCTCTGCAGTGGAAACATGGAGTCCTAACCACTGGACTTCCAGGGAATTCCCCATTTGTATGATTTTAAAATTTAGATGCCACATATAAGTGATATAATATGATTTTTGTCTTTCTCTGTCTGACTTCACTTAGTATGATGATATCCAGGTCCATCCATGTTGCTGTAAATGGCATTAGTTCATTGTTTATGTCTGAGTAATATTCCATTGTGTATATATGTACGACATCTTCTTTATCCATTCCTCTGTCAGTGGACATTTAGGCTGCTCCCATGTCTTGGCTGTTATAGTGCTGCATGTATGGGTATGCATGTATCTTTTCAAATTATGATTTTCTCCAGGTATATGCCCAGGAGTGGGGGTGCTGGGTCATACTGTAGTTTTAGTTTTTTAAGGATTCTCCATACAGTTCTCCGTAATAGTTGTACAATTTTATATTCATACCTACAATATAAGAGGATACCCTTTTCTTCACACCCTTTCCAACATTTATTGTAGATTTTTTGATGATGGACATTCTGACAGGTGTGAGGTGATACCTCATTGCAGTTTTGATTTGCATTTCTCTGATTATATTGAAAAGCAGAGACATTACTTTGTCCACAAAGGTCCGTCTAGTCAAGGCTATGGTTTTTCCAGTGGTCATGTATGGATGTGAGAGTTGGACAGTGAAGAAAGCTGAGCGCCGAAGAATTGATGCTTTTGAACTGTGGTGTTGGAGAAGACTCTTGAGAGTCCCTTGGACTGCAAGAAGATCCAACCAGTCCATCCTAAAGGGGATCAGTCCTGGGTATTCATTGGAAGGACTGATGTGGAAGCTGAAACTCCAATACTTTGACCACCTCATGCAGAGGGTTGACTCATTGGAAAAGACCCTAATGCTGGGAAGGATTGGGGGCAGGAGGAGAAGGGGATGACAGAGGATGAGATGGCTGGATGGCATCACCGACTCAATGGACATGGGTTTGGGTAGACTCCGGGAGTTGGTGATGGACAGGGAGGGCTGGCGTGCTGTGATTCATGGGGTTGCAAAGAGTTGGACATGACTGAGCGACTGAACTAGACTGAACTGATAATTAGTGATATTGAGCATATTTTCATGTGCTTTTTGACCATCTGTCTGCCTTCTTTGAAGAAATGTCTGTTTAGATCTTCTGCCCATTTTTTTATTGAATTGTTTGGGATTTTTCTTGATATTGAGCTATCTGAGCTGTTTGTATGTTTTGAAGATTAATACCTTGTTGGTCACTTGCAAATATTTTCTCATATTCTTCAGGTTGTCTTTTCATTTTGTTTATGGCTTCCTCTGCTGTGCAAAAGTTTTTAAGTTTAACTGGGTTCTGTTTATTTATTTTTGTTTTTGTTTTCATGGCTCTCAGAGATAGATCCAAAGAGATAGAAATATAGATTTATGTCAGAGAATGTTCTGCCTATATTTTCCACTAAGAGTTTTATAGTTACTGGCTTTACATTTAGGTTTTTAATCCATTTTGAGTTTATTCTTGTGTGTGATGTTAGGGAGTGTTCTGATTTCATTCTTTTACATGTAACTGTCCGGTTTTCCCAGCACCACATGTTGAAAAGACTGTCTTTTCTCCACGGTATATTCTTGCCTCCTTTGTGATAGTTTAGCAATTTTAAAACTTCGATGCATTAGGTTTTTGACCATATTCAACATCCATTCATGATGGGAAAGAAAAATTCTCAGAAATAGGAATAGTGGGGACCTTCCTCAAATTGATAAAGAACATCTACCAGAAGCCTCAAGGACATTATACATAATGGAAAGGACCTCCTTATATCCCAAACACAAAGCATGTATTTGGCTGCCTACTCAACATCTCCACTTGTATATTTAATAGACATCATCAGCATGCTTTACCTCTCCCCAAGCCTATTCTTCCTTGTATTTTTCAACTCAAAAATTCTCCATATAGTATACTGCTTAGTGCAAAATATAGGAGTCATCCATGATCTTATTCTTTTCTCATGATGAACATCAGGTTCTGTCATATAAACCCTGAGAATATATCACTCTGAAAATATATACAGATCTCATCTCTGACCCAGGTTATTGCCTTTGCTCCTAAACCTCTCCTTCAGCCCGTATCTTGGCTCCATCACGGCTATTCTTCACACAGCAACATGATTGCCTATTAAGAGCTAAATTAGACCATGATATTTCTCTAGCTAAAACGTCAAAATTTCTCATGTTACTAATAAGGGCAATTTGGGAGTTTCTAGAATATAGAAAAATGGTTTTGAGTAGCACCAGTATATTTTTTATTCTCTAATAAATATTGAGAAACAGCTATGTGCTGGGAATGTTAAATATTGGTACTGTCACTGTGAGAAGAAACCTGGGTACTGTCCTCATAGATCAAAAGCCAGTGGGAGAATCCAGGTAGTCAGTTATACAGTGTGCTCAGTGCTAGGGTATGGAAAGTGCTGTGTGTCATGGGAGTATTTATGAAGGGCCCCTTTCCAGGGGAGGTGAAAGGGAAACTGAGACAATGCCTGAAAGGTAAGTGGAACTGGAAACATAAATAGAAATGAAGCAGGTGAGGAGTAGGTGAAAAGAAAGTGATTCGAGAAAATTGTGTTATACACAGAGCATCAGTGTGACAAGGCAGGCCTGGCTGGATCCGAGAGTGTGAAGGGGGAGAGACACAAATAGTCAGGAGGAGTAAGTAGGGTTCACATCACAAAGGACCTTGTAGATGAGGCTAAGACTGTGAGACTTCACCCTAACAAGTTAAGTATTCCGTACTGAGACATGGAGAATTATTAGTACGAGAGTGACATATGATTTCTATTTTAGAAAGCTTGTTTAGATTGCAGTTTAGAGAATGATGGGAGAGATGAGATTAAAGATAAAGAGAGTTATTCAAATATGGAAAACAGAAATCTAGCTAAGTGGTAATGGTGATCCAGACGAGGGTGATGCCTGGACGATGGAGAATACATAGGAGAAAAGACGGATAACACTTGAGCAAGAGAGGAAGGAGTCAAAGAGATTGCCAGAGTTTTTGTTAGGGTTTATAGAATGAAGAGTGTCTTTATAGAGAGGATGAGTTCCCATTTGGCAGCCCCATGGACTGTAGCTCGCCAGGCTCTTCTAGGATTTTCTAGGCAAGAATGTTGGAGTGGGTTGCCATTTCCTACTCCAGGGGATCTGTCCGATCCAGGGATCGAATCCTGGTCTCCTTTATTCCCGACAGATTCTTTGCCATCTGAGCCACCAGGGAAGCCTTTGTATATAATAAATTTGAGTTATCTGGGGGATTTCCTAGGGGAGAAGTTCCCTCAGCAATTCTGAATTCAGGCTGAGCTGACAGAGGTTGGGAGAGAGATCTGTTATGGGAAATAAGTATTTGTTCCTTCCCTGATGGTTGGATGGCATCACCGACTTGATGGACATGAGTTTGAGCAAGCTCTGGAAGTTGGTGATGGACAGGGAATCCTTGCCTGCTGCAGTCCATGGGGTTGCAAAGAGTCAGATACGACTGAGCAACTGAACTGAGACATTGATTATTTGCTAATTGTTCAAATAATGTTTGAGGATCTTAAGTTGTATGTTCCCTGTTGCCACACTGAGAAGAGGGGCAAGGTAGGCTTGTTACAACTTGTTGGGCATTTGTCTTTACTTTTAAAAGTCAGTGATCCTTGAATGAAGAGACTGTTTGGCCCTAAGTCAAAACTGGAGACTTCCTCTTGATGCTAAATATGACATTGCTGTGTATGATACACAGTGCTCTAGAACTGTGCTGTTACGCTGTTTTCTAGTGTGTATTAAATTTAGCATAAGATGCATTCCTTCATAGAAACATCCAAGATCACAGTTGGAGTGTGAGCTCTGGAGCCAGGTTACCTGGTTTTAAATTCTGGCCCTGCTCTTAACTAGTGGTATGACTGTGGACATAAACTTCTCGGAGTTTATTTTGGTGCCCATAAAATGGGAAAAATACTACCTACATTATGAATTGTCAGAATTGAGTTAATAATGTAAAACATTTAAAATAGAATTGAATAAATGTTAGCTGTCATTATTGTTATTATTCCTGTTAGTATTATTAATAGAAAAGGCTCAGTTTATGGAGGTAACAAAGGGCATCCATTAAGTGTGTGGTGTACACTCCTGGGGTGGCTTGACTAGGAAGCCCCAAGTGTTTCTGAATTTCTGGGGCTTCACTTAAGACTGAATTGGAATGCTATGCAGATGATGGTTATTTTGTCTTTGTTTCATTGTTCGTAATTATGAGAGTGGGTGTTTATGTATTAAGAGGAAACTGGAAGTTGTTAACCGCATGTTAATAAGAAACTGGGGAAATAGGAAGAGTGTTAACGTTACGTCTGTATCTCCAGTGATGTTTTCTTACAGACCTGTGGATTTTAGTTCTCACTTGAAGAAATAGTGTTTCCTGGCAGGTTTTCTGCTCCATAAAAAACAAAATAAAAACTTTATTTTTAAACTCTAGATGTACTAAATTTATAATGAGACAAGATTTTTTTTTCCTTTTTCTTTTCTATAAAGCTTTGCTTTTTAAATTTATAATCAAAATAGCATGGAGAAGGGTGGACCAATAGGCCAAAGTTCTGATGTTGGGGTCTGAGGCAGTGGAAGGCATTGTGGAAATGTGAGCTGACAGTGCTAGATGTCCCCCGCTCTATAAGGCTGTCACTGAACACTTAGTCAGATACAGCTGTTTCTTTCCTAAAATCCTGCTATGAAAAATAAATACGTTCAGAGAGGAAAAGAGAGAGGTGTCATGCTTTTGTGATTGATATTTTCATTGTTGGATTCTTTCCTGAAAACTAATGTTTTATTTTGAATTTTATAGGAATTTGAAAGTGATTATGTTGTGTTTAAGTACAAAATTCTGGATTTTGACAGAAGGCTTGGGTCAATTCTTTGTGAAGCTTTCTTCAACTGCAGTGGTCTGGAAGCTGCGTTTAAGGTTAGTTCTGAAGAAGTTATTAAAAAAAAGTTTTAGTAATGAATAATGTAAGAGTATTAGATGAAAAGAGGGAATACATTCTTTTCTGATTCAAGTAAAGTATTAACTAATCACATTCTTTTCATATTCAGCTCACTGAATTATAAGCTTTGAATAACACACTAATGAATAATGACCTTTACCTTGGACAAGCTCAGTTTTACGACATTCGACTATCGATCTTTGCTTGAATTCATTGCTATTTCGTTACCTTTAGAGCAAGTTTTGGGAAGACCTGTGAAGTACTGATTCAAAATTAAGCCACTGAAAAGTGAAAAATACCAGTTAATTCAAGAATTTCTCTTCTTTACCATTGTTTATATAGGTTGGGTTCTCCTGCCCACTTTATTGATCTGACTGAAATAAATAACAGTTTACGCACTGTTTTTCATTAACCATAAGACACCAATTACCAAACACGCCATTGTTTATCAACAAAGGAAAACACTGCCAAAAGATTAGGATGCTGTTGATCATATAACATAATCTAGTTTCAAAGGTGTTAAAACATAAAAGAATGTTTATCATAGAACTGATGAAATACAGTATAGTGTATAAATAGTCGAACTTGCTTGTCAAAGAAGAGAATCTGAAGTCAAGTGTAAACTTAGATGACATCCCCAAAGTGGAATGAGGACTCCGTGTCAATAGAAACACAGCTAGAGAATCATGGACACAATTCATTGAAGATTGCAGTACAAAACAAAATAACACACCCAGACTTTGTCAGAGATAATTGCTTGATTTTGATCTTAAAATTCAAATAAATTGGTCAGATGGTGGTTAAGCTGCTAATGTCTTCTGACACTGTCAACCATTTTAACACAGGGAAGTCACAAGGCCCAGAGTTCTCTCTTATGAGCCCTTGGATGAAACTGAGGTGCTGCTGGCTGAAATATATAGCCCGTTGTTATAAAATAACACCACCCGTCATGCCATCTCTCAGAAGTTACTGTGGTTTTTAATACTGCCAGTGCTTTTCTTTGACTAGATATGCATACATATTTCTCTTTGCGAAAAATGACATATTCTGAACTCGGCAATCTTTTTGTAGCCTTTTCGAGAAGCGGTGAATCATAAATATTTTTACTGTAATAACAGATTTCAACAATACCATTTTTAGTGGCTATGCACTAGTCTATTCTATTCTCTGTTACTGGACTTCCTTTCAGACTTTTGGAAATCACTGCAAGAAAGAATGTGGAGGAAAATCTCAATTACAGAGGCTCTTACCTTTTCTCTCTTCTCACAGCCATTCATATGGATTCTATTTTAACATGCCAATTACTTTTCTAAACAGTTTTATCTCTTTATTGTCATGTATTGTTTCTTTGATTCTCAGCATATTTGTACCTTGTCTACTGAAAAATATAGCATAAGCTGCTGCCCTTATAAGCTCTCCAGGGGTGGGGCATCATCTTAGAGTTTTGGTTATATTTAGATCACCTTTTGCAATCCTTTATGTAAAGCAGGCACTTAACTGTGACATTAGGAGGGCTAACTGGTTTTCACAGTCCTGCAATGACATGCAAATGAAGATAAGCCACAGCAAGAGTCGTGGCAGAAGGAAAAAATGACAGGGTGGTGTATTTAGGGAGAAAATTAATTCTACTATAGGTCCAGGCTGATGAACTCCACCCAGTTACTGTTGTGTCCTGGGAATTAAATACCTGCAGACTTCTCTGAACACCAGGACCCAGCAAAGCCATGAGCAGGAAGGGCCCTGGAAGCCAACAGTATAAAACTGTGGCTCAGACCCTGCAGAGTTAGCACTCAATAAAAATTAAAACAAAACAAAATGCTGATGGAAGGCTTTCTAAAATTTACAGTGCCTCTACATGAAGGGAGACTGAAGTATGTAAGGTAAGTGTTGAGAAGTCTTTAGATGAGATAACAGAACACTAGAAAATCGAAGTGTACGTGGTTCATACGGCAACAGATTTAAAAAATCTGAAACAGAGACAAATTTAGGAAAAACATAAATATTGCATAATGAAACTGAGAAGTAGAAGAAAATCAAGGTAAACCTTACAGACCTCTAATGGAATATTTAGGAAGGAAGCACGTATTGGGAATCAGTCTTGAATCTTTCGAGATTGATATGAAGGACAGAATCTGTTGTCATAAAAAAGCTCTCAGTTCCAATGTGACAAGTAAACCAGGAAAGTTCAAATGACCTTTATTTTCATCCTGGAAGATAATTTTTATTTATCTGTGATGTTGAAAAATTAAGGTAATGTGTACTTAATGTAGTTAAGACTTTAACTACTAATTTCTGGCTTTACTATCTCCCCAATGAATGTTCTCTCTCTCTTTCCTATTTTACACTTGGAGTTAAGTTCCACTAAGCATGCCAGCTGGGCAAAATGAGATGTGGCTGGGAAGCTTCTGGTTTTGTTTCAGTTGTGATTGACATAATGAGGGTTTGAAAGAGAACGCTGTGAAATAGATGTGTTTCCTTACTGTAGTTACAGTCCAATTCTTCATGAAATTTTTAAGGCTGTTTTTGCTTCAGAATGTTAACATAAAGTCCAAATGTAACAAAACAGTGGTTGTAAGAAGAAAAGTTAATACTTTGCATTTTGCTCGGCAGCAACTAGCCAAGCGGATTTTAAATAGTTAGTAGTTTCTACAGTACTTTTTATTGAAATCTAGTTGATTTATAATGTGTTAGTTACAGGTGGTCAGCAAAGTGATTTAGTTTTACACATATATACATATATATTCTTTTTCAAATTCTTTTGTAGATTATTACAAGATGCTGATAGTTTCCTGTGCTAAACAACATGTCGTTGATTATCTATTTTTTATCTAATAGTAAATGTCAATGTGTTAATCTCAAGCTCCTAATTTATCCCTCCCCACACCCGTTCCCGTTTGGTAACCCTAAGTTTTGTTTTCTACGTGTGTGAGTCTGTTTTTGTTTTGTAAGTTCATTGGTATCATTTTTTAGATTCCACATGTAAGTGATATCACGTGATATTTGTCTTTCTCTAAATGACTTATGATCACATGTTGCTGCAAATGGCATTATTTCGTTATTTTTAGGGCTGAGTAATATTCCATTATATGCATACCACATCTTCTTTATCCATCGTCTGTCAATGGGACATTTAGGTTGCTTCCATGTCTTGGCTGTTGTGAATAGTGCTACAGTGACTACTGGGGTGCATGTCTTTTGAGCCATGGTTTTCTCTGGATATATGCCTAGGAGTGGGATTGCTGGATCATATGGTAGCTGTATTTGTAGTTTTTTAAGGAATCTCCACACAGTTCTTCATAGCGGGTGCACCAATTTCTTTCCCACCAACAGTTTTACAGTAGTTATAATTGATATTACCAGAAAAAAGGCCAGCATGTGTTTATCTCAATTGCCTCTAAGATATGGTTAGATCTACCTTTCTGTTTGTATAATTTTTTTCCTTGTGTTTTTTTTTTTTTTTTTACTGGGTAGTTTTTAGGAAATCTTTACAAAATGTTTACAGTGATAACTGCTTTTTTAACAACAACAATTTTGGGGGTACACCCATTAGGTACCCCTAAGAGGAATAACAAAGCTCTATCTTTTGCCATGTCACATCACTAACAAGGCACAAATCTTGGTATATAGTTTTTTGCCACCTTGATGATATTTAGTTATTTTGAGGAGATACTTCCTTTTATTTCAAAGAAAGTATCTATGGAACAGGCCTCATAACTAACATTTTCTGAAGCCCACACAGAGTAGGTAACTAACAAAAGAACAATTTTAAGTGGCACCTGGGCTGATGGGAGGCCACACAAGGTAGCAGAGGCTGCCCTGGTGCCAGCCTGCACAGTGTCAGTGTCAAACCTCAACTCTGTATTAGCTCTGACAACTTGGGCAAGTTGTCCCCTGCCCACAACTCAGTTTCTTTATCTGGAGCATGTGAGAACCACATTTTTAACTCCCTTAAAATACAGTGCCTGGGCACCTAGTCAGCGTTCTGTAAACATTGCTTTTATAAAAATATGTATGTTTACTACATTATTTTTCTTGCAAAGAAAGCTGTCTCACACTGATGTACAGGAGAATCCCCACAGATTAGAAAATAAGACAGGAGGACAATAGAAAACCAAAGTTAGCCTCACCAGACAGCTAAGCTTTGTGAAAACTCGTGGTTGGTCAAGATCAGTTTAAGATCTGAGGGCTTCATAACACATCAACAGGAATTGTGGGCTTACACTCCACAGCTTGCTGGTTGTGTGATGGTGTTTTAGGTCACATGTCTGCTTTTTCTGTCCCCTTACTCATTGGCTTCCCCTGCTTGCTAGGACAGTTGATCCTTGAACAATGCTGACCCCCTTCATAGTCAAAAGTCAGTGTTTAACTTTTGGTTCCCCTCAGACTTAACTAACAATAGCCTAGTTTTGACCAGAAGCCTTGCCAATAATGAGTGGTCAATGGGTACACAGTTTGTGTGTTACATGTATTGTATAATATATGCTTACAAGAAAGTAAGCTAGAAAACAAGAAACTGTTACTAAGAAAAATCATAAGGAAGAAAAAACACACTTACAGGACTGGATTCTATTGATTCTGTGAGTCTGTCATCTCTACAAGATGAATCATCTGTCAATACCTACATCGGTATTGTGTACCTATATCAATATCATCTTACATGATACAGAACACATGTATTACCAACACTAGACATAAAAAAACTGAAAAGATAATGTGAAAAAGAAATTCATATTTCTTTACAGGTATAATGATTCATACATTGATGAAAAGAAGCAGCAATTATGAGTTGAAGCAGCAAAAATGAATTCATGATTGCCGCTTTTTATCAGTGATTGAATGATTGCTTCTTTTTTTCAGCATGATTGTTCTCTGGTAGCCTAGAACAATCGACAGGACTGTTCCACAATAGCCTAGCCTATGTACTAATAACTGAATTATTATAAAATTTTTATGGCATAGAGTATTACAGTCATATTCATAATATGATATTGGTAACATTGTTACTTAAAACTGTGGTGATAGGCTGATAGGCAATTTCTTCAGTTATGGGAGAAGTATACTGTTTGGTAATGTAATTTTTTGAAAGCAAAGTTATAAAACAGAAGACTACACATTATTTTATATTAAATAGATCCTTATATCTATGTGAGGATAGACTAGTATCTACATATATTTAATGCATTCATGACACCTCTTAAATTTTTGATATTTTTTGGCAACTTGTTCATCTGAGTCTTTTCAAATTGTCTCAAATCTCAAAAAAACTTTTCCAGTGTCTTTATTGATAAAATTTTGTGTAAAAGTAGACCCACGGAGTTGAAGTTCATTTTGTTCAAGGGTCAACTACAATTTGTCTTCACTCATTTTACTGGCATTGGTTCAACCTGCCATGCCCTAAATCTTTTTCTGAGAAAGAATCTGATTTATCTCAAGGCGTAGGTTTCAACTACGACTTTGACACTGAAGGAACTGTCAGCCTGTGGAGTGGGTGTCATTGGAACAGGTCGCCACTGCTGCCCCAGCTGCTGTTTTTGGGGTGACTGGGTCCTGTGGTACAAAACACGCATGGGCATAGACAGGACAGTCACTGTGACTGATGCTTCCGGTATAACTATTTATTTAAAATTTATTTTACTGAAGTATAGTAGATTTACAATGTTGTGTCAAATTCTGCTGTATAGCAGAGTATTTCAGTTATATATATATATATATATATGCACATTCTTTTTCACATCCTTTTCCTTTATCATCTATCACAGGGTAACTATAATTATTATCATGTGACCTGGAGGTCCTCAATATGGATATTCTTATTTCCAAGGGTATATGTGTAGGTTGTTGCTGTTCAGTCGCTAAGTCCTGTCCGACTCTGCAACCCAATAGGCTGCAGCATGCCAGCCTCCACTGTCCTATATTACCTCCCAGAGTTTGCACAAATTCATGTCCATTGAGTCAGGGATGCCATCTAACCATCTCATCCTCTCCCCTTCTCCTACTGCCCTCAATCTTTCCCAGCATCAGGGTCTTTTCCAATGAGTCAGTTCTTCGCATCAGGTGGCCAAAGTATTGGAGCCTCAGCTTCAGCTTCAGCATCAGTCTTTCCAGTGGATATTCAAAGTTGATTGCCTTTAGGATTGACTGGTTTGATCTCTTTGCAGTCCAATGTGTAGGAGAGAAGAGCAAATAACAAGTACACAGTCTTGCTTCCGTTCTTAAATCTTCAAAGCATCTTATACATTCCTGGTGCCCAACAGGAAGTATTAGTGTCAGCCGTGATCAGGGATTGCTAACAGAGGGTTCGTTTCTGACTCCTCACTTGCTGGTGAGGAAGGGAAACTGCTTTACATTTAGAATTTGCCTTATTGGATGTGTAGAAATTTTAGCGAGATGCAAAGATATGTTTTCGATTTGGAGACCTTGCAGGATACTTGCAGAGATTTAAATGTTTGCTCTGTATCTACTCACGGAGGAGGTTTAATGGGGGAGATAGTGAACTGAGTATTTGTATTAACAACCTACGGTGGTTAACCTTTCTTTCACTTTGATTTTTTTTTTTTATAGCTTTTGACCGTATTTGGGAATTTTCTTAAGAAACCAGTTGTCATGGAAATTTTCAGCCCACATTATAGCACACTTGTGCACATGTTCAGTGAAGAGTTGGATATGTGTAAGCAATTGTATAATGAACACATGAGACAGGTGAGTGGGGAGATAAAGTCTGGCACATTCACAGCATCATGGTCAGGGTATCAAGTAGAACTACACTGAGTGATACCTAAAGGTGAGATACAGGCACTAAAGTTGTTATGCTTTTATTTAACTGATTTCCTATGGATATGAATAACCTGCCTTAGGACTATAACTCTTCTACCAACCAAGTTATTAGCACATGTATTTTGTATATTTGTTCTGTAAAAGTACCAAAATGAGCAATTGTTCACAAGGTTGTAGTGTACTCTCATTAAATGTTCCCTTTCTTCCTCTTCACCACATTATCAATTTGCAGATTGAACAAGGAAATGTAATTCTTAACAAGAATATGCCATTTACTTCAGGAAATATCAAATGGGCTAAAGAGGTTCTTGACCGACTTCAGGTGTTTTGGTCAAACTTTGCATCTCTCCGTTATCTGTAAGTAGTTAGGCTTTCCTGGTAACACTAACCCTGTGACACAGGCAATTTTTATAGAGAGTGGTGAGCTGTTCATTTTAGTGCTTATTGCCTTATTTAACTCTTGTCATTGGCTGGGCTTGTTGAGAGGGATTTATTCCCATGGTTTGGAATATGTTTAATAGGACTTAGAACTTCCTATATTTCTATGTTTTAGGTCTTTTTTTTCCTTTTCACTTTTCTATTTCATCCAAAATATGCTGATAATTTTTGTTATTGTTTTTCCTTTCTCCAGTAACTAGCATTCCTTTTATTTTGCAGACTTTTGTATCTTTCTCTTTTCTTTGTAGGGATTGATAAACCTGTTGCTATTTGATTTAGTTAAATGTTTGGCATTCCATTCATTTTATTACTATCTTTCTTAAACAAAGACCAGGAATAAGCATTGTTTGACCTTTATTGGTTTTCTTCCTGGTTTATAGTGTATTTTCTTACATTTTCTACTGTGTGTTATTGTCAAGTAATTAAGTTGAAATCTAATATATAGAAAAACCATATTCCTACAGATTCTTGGAAAGTCCTGATGACACCTTGGTTTATCAGAAGTATGTTGAGATGACAACTTTGCTGAACCAATTTGAAGATCATATCTATAATGAATGGAAAAGTAATGTGAATGAAATCTGTGAATTCAATTTGAATCAACCCTTGGTTAAATTCAGTGCCATAAGTGGTCTTCTCAGTGTCAACTTTGACCCAAAGGTAGGGTTTAATGTTTTTAACATGTTTCTACAGATGTCATTTTTATTGTAAGTATATACCTAATACCTCCAGTCATTTATAATTTTATTTTGGGAAAATGTCAGAGCTATGAGTACTGTAACTTAAAATAACTTCTGTATGTCTGCTTTAAAGATTCGTTTACCAAATTTTATATTATTTTCTTATTTTGTCTTGTAATTATTTATTTACTACTACCACTTAACTGGATAATGAGTTACTTGAGAGTCAGCTCCATTGTATTTCATCTTTGTGTTTTGTGTGTCTAACATAGTACCTGGCGCTTGATAACATTCAATAGATGTCAGTTTAATTGAACAGAATCAGTCATCTTTGATCAGTTTTTCTCTGGCTTATGTTTTCTGGCCCTGTCTCATGGCAGTCCAACTTTATGCCTAGGTGGGAAAATTAGTCTCACTGATTTTAATAGTCAAAGTCTGTACCCAAGTTCTGATTCATTTCCTGAAATATTACAAAGAATAGCATCACCTAATTTTTCTTATTAACCTCAGGACATGTATATAAATGTATAACCTGGAGAGCTGAGGATTTTCTCTGCCTTCTGATTGCATAAAACCAATATAAAAATTGAATTTCTGAGATGTTTTGGAGATAATCCCTACTATTCTACCACAAAGGATTATAAACACACAAACTATAGTTACTAGTACTAGTTAACCCTGGAGTGACAGCCTGAGGAAGTCGGCTGGGTCACCTTCTAAAGCGCGTTGCATGGTCTTTCCTCAGAACCTTGAATTAAGGCTACACTCAGTTCTGCTATGACATGACATATGCATTCCTAAAAATCACTTCACAATGAAAGACTGCACAATAAAAAGTACAGGACTGATGGGGAATGTGAGGGTTAGGGTACAGTACTCAAAAACTTTGTCAGTGATAATAAAAAATAAATGTCAGAATAACAAATACTGTATGTGATATCACTTATATTGGGAATCTAAAAAATATAACAACTGAGTGAATATAACAAAAGGAAACAGATTCGTAGATACAGAAAACAAACTAGTGGTTAAACTGAGGAGAGGGAAGGGGAGGGACAACCCAGGGGTAGGGGGTTAAGAGATTCAAACTATTAGGTATAACATAAGCTACAAGGATATATATTGTGTGACATGGGGAATACAGCAAATGCTTTATAATAACTAGAAATGAAGTGTAACCTTTAAAAATTGTGAACATACTGTACACCTGTGCCTTATATAACATTGTACAGCAACTATACTCTAATAGAAAACAGGAACAAAACCTAGGAAAAAGGGTAGCATACTTTTATACATTTTAAATGGTTAAGTAATAGATAAATTCTCCAATGAACTGACACTTTCTCTTGACAAAGACGTGAAGTTTGTTCAAGGAAGTAGGTTACGACTTGTGTGTTACTGTGAAGTGGTGGAAGGGTCATTTGAAACCAGACAAAAAATTCTGCCACCAGCAGTGGATGGATGTGTGTCATCACACACGTGTGAGTGGAAGTGGATGTTTATGAGGTGTGCATGTGAAAATTTTGTCTTCCTAATAAAACTTTCAATTTAGTCAGGTGCAGTTTTTAGCATTTACCTAGAATTTCTTGTGGATAAATCTGCAGATAAGCAAAGACAAAACTTGTAGCATGCTCAGATTCCTCTCTGTTATATAATGATGTTGTGGTTTCACAATAAGCATTAGAATAGGACTAATGATGCTGGGAAAAGTTCAAGGTCCATTTATGGCCTTCCATTTCAGACCTTCATGTGGATGTTGCTTGAATTCTTTCTCTGACAGTGAGCCACAACCAGTGCTTTCTCCCTGTATTATTACTTTTTGAAACTTTTGATTTTGTATTTGGGTATAGCTAATAAACAATGTTGTGGTAGTTTCAGATGAACAGCAAAGGGACTTAGCTATACATATACATGTGTCCATCCTCCTCTAAAACCCTCTCTCATCCAGGCTGGTACATAACACTGAGCAGAGTTCTGTGTGCTATACAGTAGGTTTATCTATTGTAACTATAGCAGTGGGTACATGAACTTCCCAAACTCCCTAACTATTCCTTCCCTCTGGCAATCATAAGTTCATTTTCTAAGTCTGTGAATCTCTTTCTCTTTTGTAAGTAACTTATCTACCTTTATTAGTTATATACTTCTATGTCATATGGACTGTATCATTATTGCTTTGAAAAAGCATAAGAAACAAAAACCTCTCTGCCCTGACAGTTTGAAAATATGATTATCATTGATGAAATTACAAGCATTTTGATGTTAACTTATGTTAGAATAGAATGGTATCCTTCAGTCAGTTCAGTTCAGTCACTCAGTCATGTTCCACTCTTTGAGACCCCATGGACTGTAGCATGCCAGGCTTCCCTGTCGATCACCAACTCCCAGAGCTTGCTCAAACTCATTGAGTCAGTGATTCCATCCAACCATCTCATCCTCTGTCATCTCCTCCTCCTCCTGCCTTCTTCAATCTTTCCCAGCGTCAGGGTCTTTTCCAGTGAGTGAGTTCTTCACATCAGGTGGCCAAAGTATTGGAGTTTCAACTTCAGCATCAGTCCTTTCAATGAATATTCAGGACTGATTTCCTTTAGGATGGACTGGTTGAATCTCCTTGCAGTCCAAGGGACTCTCAAGAGTCTTCTCCAACACCACAATTCAAAAGCATCAGTTCTTCGGCACTCAGCATTGTTTATATTTCAACTCTCACATCCATACATGACTACTGGAAAAACCATAGCTTTGACTAGATGGATATCTTAAATAATGCAATAATTCTTGATTTTCTTTTAATAGCTAGTGGCCGTACTAAGAGAAGTGAAATACCTTTTGATGTTGAAAAAATCAGACATACCAGATTCAGCCTTCGCCATCTTCAAAAAAAGAAACACTCTCTTAAAGGTCTGTGTTTTCAGATATTGGGACAAATTTTGAAAAGAAATAGTTGGAATTTTAATTATTAACATGTAGACCTATGATACTTTCATGGCTCCAAGAGAAAGCAGCTGTAACATATGTGGTGCTTTTTGTTTTGGGGTTTTCTTTTGCTCAGTACATTGGAAATCTTGAACTTCTTGTGCATGGATATAATAAGCTGAAACAGACTCTTCTGGAAGTTGAATACCCCCTGATTGAGGATGAGCTGAAGAGTGTGGATGAGCAACTGCAGGCAGCTGCCACATCGCTGACATGGCAGGATGACTGCTGGGGATATATCGAGAGGGTAAGGATGGTCACCTTAGAGCTGGAGCACAGAGTGGAGCATGCACAGAACAACGTCAGAGTGATCCAGCAGACCATGCGGGCTTGGGCCGAGTGCCTGCTTCTTCCCAGGAGAGAACACAGGCGGGAGACCGTCTTGACTTGGGAGGGCAAGAGTGAATTATTTACAAAAAAATACAAGCGAATCCAAGAAGATGGCTGCAAGATACACAACTTGGTCGAGGTACTTGCCTTTTTTTTTTTTTTTTAATATTTATTTATTTATTTGGCTGCACCAGGTCTTAGTTGCAACATGTAGGATCTTCCTTGTAGCATGTGGGCTTCTTTTGAGTTGTGTTGTGCAGGCACCAGAGCATGCAGGCTCAGTAGTTAGTGTTCAGGCTCAGTGGTAGCTGTGTAGTACCTGGGATCTTAGTTCTCTGACCACGGATGGAGCCTGTGTCCCCTGCATTGGAAAACAAATTCTTAACCACTGGACCAACAGCAAGTTACCAAGCCCCCCAACCATACTTGCTTTTAAGGTTTCAAAGTTTGCAGCAGCTCCTTTCATTAAGTTTGTTTTTTTTGTTTAATCACTTAGTCATTTCCGACTCTTTGCAACCCCATGGGCTGCAGCACACAAGTCTTCCCTCTGTCCTTTACTATCTCCCAGAGTTTGCTCAAAATCATGTGCATTGAGTCAGTGATGCTGTCTAGCCATCTCATTCTCTGTAGCCCCATTCTCCTCCTGCCCTCAATCTTTCCCAGCATCAGGGTCTTTTCCAATGAGTCAGCTCTTTGCATCAGGTGGCCAAAGTATTGGAGCTTCAGCTTCAGCATCAGTCCTTCCATTGAATATTCAGGGTTGATTTCCTTTAGAATACACTAGTTTGATCTCCTTGCTGTCCAAGGGACTCTTAAGAGTCTTCTCCAGCACCACAGTTTGAAAGCATCACTTCTTTGGTGCTTAGCTTTCTTTATGGTCCAACTCTCACATCCATACATGACTACTGGAAAAACTGTAGCTTTGACTGTATGGATTTTGTTGGCAAAGTGATGTCTCTGCTTTTAATACACTGTCTGGGTGTGTCTTAGCTTTCCTTCCAAGGAGCAAGAGTCTGTGAGTTTCATGGCTATAGTCACTGTCTGAAGTGATTTTGGAGCCCAGGAAAATAAAATCTATAACTTTTTCCATTTTTTTCCCTTCCCTTTGCCATGAAATGATGGGGCCAGATGCCATGATCTTAGTTTTTTGAATGTTGAGTTTTAATCCAGCTTTTTCACTCTCTTCTTTCACCTTCATCAGGATGTTCTTTAGTTCCTTTTCACTTTCTGCCATTAGAGTGGAACCATCTGCATGTCAGAGGTTGCCAGTATTTCTCCTGGCAATCTTGATTCCAGCTTGTGATTCATACAGCCTGACATTTCACATTATGTACTCTGCATATAAGTTAAATAAACAAGGTGACAATATACAGTCTTGTAGTTCTCCTTTTCCCTTTTGAACCAGTCTGTTGTTCTATGTCTGATTCTAACTGTTGCTTCTTGACCTGCTTACAGATTTTTCAGGATATAGGTAAGGTGGTCTGGTATTCCCATCTCTTAAAGAGTTTTCCACAATTTGTTGTGATCTACACAGTCAAAAGCTGTAGCATAGTCAGTGAAGCAGAAGTAGTTGTTTTTCTGAAACTCCCTTGCTTTCTCCTTGATCTAACAAATGTTGGCAATTTGATGTCTGGTTTGTCTACCTCTTCAAAACCCAGCTTGTACATCTTATACATTCACATACTACTGAAGCCTAGCTTGAAGGAGTTTGAACATAACCTTGCTAGCTTGTGAAATGAGCACAATTGTTTGAATATTATTTGGCATTGCCCTTTTTTGGTATTGAAATGAAAACTGACCTTTTCCAGTCCTGGGGCCACTGTTGAGTTTTCCAAATTCGCTGGCATATTGAGTGCAGCACTTTAACAGCATCATCTTTTAGGATTTGAAATAGTTCAGAAGGGCTCTTTTATTGGATCCAAAAGAGCTTTATGTATGGTTTTACTAAGCACTGAAAATGGAAGAATTTGTATTACTTGCCTGTAATTTCTTAGATGTTACTGTGCTCATTTTTGAGGGAAGAGATAGGAATATGGGATCTTTTGGTAAAACAGAGAGGCTATAAATGGGGTTATTATCTTGGTCATAGTTATCACCTGTTTTGAACGCTGTCAGTAGCTACCACTGTTGGGTGAATGCTCTATGTGACATCCATCTTGTTTACATCGTCTCATGTAACCCTCTCAGCCATGCCCTGAGGGTGACAACAGTAGTTACTCTCCTTATAACAAGTACTTGAGTTTTTAAAGCAGTGACAGGCACTATTCCAGAGTTATCAAGGTAAGAGAAGATACGAAATGAAACGAGAGCAAAGAACAGAACACAGAAAAAGCAACGCAAAAGAAAAAAAAAGTCTTTTGTCTCTTAAACCTTACATCCTTGTCAGGGAATATAGAAAGAGAAAATAACAAATATATAATAGTACTTCAATTGATCATAGGAGCTGTGGTGAAAAATAAAGCAGAGCTGGGAAGAGAGAGAATCAACAGCAGGCAGGGTGGACATTGTATTTGAGGTGGTTAGAGGGACCTCTTTACTAAGGTAGCATTTCTGCTGAGAACGGAAAAGGAATGAGCTATGTGGAAAACAAAAGAAGGATGTTCTAGGTATCAGAGTACAAAAGCTACAGAAGGAGTATTGGTCGCCTGACAAAGCGATGATAAACCCAGTCAGTGTATTAAAAAGCAAAGACATCACTTTGCCAACAAAGGTCTCATAGTCAAAGCTCTGGTTTTTCCAGTAGTTATATACGGATGTGAGAGTTGGACCATAAAAAAAGCTGAGCGCTGAAGAATTAATGTTTTTGAATTGTGATGCTGAGGACAACTCTTGACAGCCCCTTGGACAGCAAGGAGGTCAAACCAGTCAATCCTAAAGGAAATTAACCCCAAATAGTTATTGGAAGGACCAATACTGAAGCTGAAGTTCCAATTCTTTGGCTACTTGATGCAAAGAGCCGACCCATTGGAAAAGACCTTGATGCTGGGAAAGATTGAAGGCAAAAAGAGAAGAGGGTGGCAGAGGATGAGATGGTTGGATACCATCACTGACTCAATGGACATGAGTTTGAAAACTCTGGGAGATAATGGAGGATACAGAGAAGCCTGCCATACTGCAGTCCATGGGGTCACAGAGAGTCACACATGACTTAGGGACGGAACAACAATGGGTCGCATATCTAAGGATCAGTTAGAGAGCCAGCCTGCCTGAAGCATAATTTCCAAGGGGAATAATTGCACATAATTAAGTTTGAAAGGGACTAAGGGCAAATCCCTGGTGGCTCAGGAAAGAATCTGCCTTCACTGCAGGAGATGTGCTATCCATCCCTGGGTCAGGAAGATCCCCTAGAGAAGGGAATGACAACCCTCTCCAGTATTCTTGCTGGGAAATTCCATGGACAGAGGAACTTGTGGACTACAGTCCTTGGGGTTGCAAAGCGTCAGACACAACTGAGTGCCCACTTTTAGGGCAAATCACATAGGATCAAAAGGCCATTTGGAGAACTCTGGGTTTTGCTCTAAGGGGAAATAGCAGCCGGAGACTCTCTGCTCATAGGCTTTCCCTCCGGAGACTCTATGCTCATAGGCTTTCCCTGTTGAGTGAAATGGGAGACAGGAGATGGTAGACAAAGAGACCGTGAGGGGATGAGTCTATAATCCAGGTGATGATGGCTTAGGCCAGGGTGACAGTGGTAAAGAGTAGTCACATGCTGGATGTATTTTGAAGGCAGAGCTGAGAATATTTTCTGTGACAAGTCAGGGGACAGAGAAGTCGAAGATGAAATTAAGGTTTTTGGTCTGGGCCGCTGGGAAAATAGAGTTTCCCTTTACTGACATGAGGAGGGCTGTGGGAGAGGAAGATATTGTAGAGAAAAGACAAGGTTTGTCTTTGGGCATGTTAGTTGGAGATGCCCACCCAAGCGGAGATTTTTGCATAGACTGGCATTGGAATTCTGTGAAGACAGTATCTGAAGAGCAGCAAATGCATTCACTAAAAAGTAACAAGTGGTACATTTGATATGCTGTACTGAGTGTCACAAAGTGGCAGGGGGGTGGGGGGGAGAAAAAAATGCATATGGGTTTCAAAGACTGTTCACTTCTAAGTTTGTCTGAAATATCTAAGAAAGTGTAAGTTTTTCCTACTGGTAACACTTATTAGGGCAGAAACTTTGCTTTCTTTGCTGACTGCCTATGTTAGCACCCTTGGGCTACTAGTAACAAAGTAACAAATGCTGTAACAAAGTACCACAAATGGATGTCTTAGAACAACAGAATTGTGTTCTCACACAGACTGGAGGCTAAAAGCATGAACTCAAGGCCGGGTAGGGCCATGCTTAGAGAGAGAAGGCTCTCCCTAAGGCCTGGGTAGCTGGGGCTTCCCGGGTGGCTCAGTGGTAAAGAATCTGCGCACCTGTGTAGGAGACTCAGGTTTGATCCCTGGGTTGGGAAGATCCCCAGCAGAAGGAAATGGCAACCCACCCCAATATTCTTGCCTTGGAAATCTCATGGACAGAGGAGTCTGGTGGGCTACAGTCCATGGGGTCTCAAAAGAGTCAGACATGACTTAGCGACTAAACAAACAAAGCTTGAAGGAATTGAAGGGATGTTATGATATGCAAAGAAGAAAGTTTTTTCAGCAGTATCTTAACTTACTCATGCCATTGACTATTCCTAGTTTGCCAAGATACTGTGAATTATGCTGTGACTTTTAGAACACACTAACAAGTGTTTATGCCTTAGAATCTGTCTCATGGAGGACAGATGATGGGTTATGATTAGCTTCTTCTATTGTATTTTCTTGATAATAAAAAAGTGGACTCCCTAAACAGTAACCTGGGGGTTTAGACCAGTAAGATTTATGAATCCTGATCAAAATGCATTGAAATTATTGCCAATATATGACTAGAAATAGTTACAAGCAAGGTTTTGCAGTGTTATTCTCACAGAATAAGACTGGAGTTTTTCTACTAGTAAGTAGACTGCTTTTTGCCTTTAAGTAAAAAACTAAGAAGCTTTGAAGTCACCAAGAACTGTGGAGAGCTTCCAACTTGAGGGAATGCAACTTTAAAATAGAAATGAAATGATTACTTGTTTATATAATCTGTCATTTAAATGATTGCCCCACCTCTTATTAGCACATCATTTTGAGCTTGGTCCTCAGACTTCCAGTGAGGAGTGTGGTTTTGGGGAAAGATAGAAAGCCAGCAGGAAGTGGGTAAGTTCTGCCTTTGCATGCCATGCCCTTTGTGGCTGTCGATTCTCAGTGCGTGTCTGTAGTCAGCATCTAAGATGATGAAAGAGCAGAACCATGGAAGATTGGGTCTGGAAGGGACCCGAGTGATAATTTAGTCACCCAAAGCTCTCCTTTCTATTTCTTTTCCTCCCTATACTGTAAATTGTGGAAACTACAACAATTTCTTGTAAGTGGCACTGTAGTGATATACACTGAGTCTCTTGATATGAGAAAGTATGAACAGTGAGGAAATCACAGGTGTATTACTGTGACATGTTGCCAAGAACACTGCTTTGAGGAGTCAAGAGGACTGGCTTCTAGTTCTTGTTCCTATTAATGGGATGCTGGATGCATTTTAGGTCTTTGTTTTATACCTTCAAAATTCAGAACCTGAACAAGATAGTCTTTGAAGATTTTTTTCACCCCTTTGACCTCTGTACTTCTTTCTGGTTTCCGCAGTGGAGGCGGGACTGCTGTGCACAGCTGTCTGGGGTGTGTACTGCCCAGCTCCAGAGGTGTGGGTCATATACAACACACAGATGTGAATGCTTCCACCTGGATGGTGGAAAAGACAGCATTCCTGAAAATAGCAGTTCTTAGATTTGTTAGAAGGCAAAAAAAAAAAAAACCCTCAAAAACTTGCTAATTTCTGCCCTGCTTTATCAGGATTGAGAGTCACCTCTGTAGTTCTGATTCTTGCCTATAGCACACACCTTTGAATCCTGGATCAGATCTCCACAGTGGTGAATAATCAAGGAAAGAGGCCATAATCTACCTTATAATCAGCTATTTTGCTGTCATCTTTTCTCTGTGTCCCCCTTGGTAGCTCAGATGGTAAAGAAATCTGCCTGTGGTGCAGGAGACCTGGGTTTGATCCCTGGGTCAGGAAGATCCCCTGGAGAAGGAAATGGCAACCCACTCCAGTATTCTTGCCTGGAAAATTCCATGGAGAGGCTGTAGTCCATAGGGTCACAAAGAATTGGACACGATTGAGTGACTAACACACTTTCTCTGTGTCACAGTAGCTTCTGTCTTTGGCATCTACTCTCTGGCCTATATAGACTTCAACCTTTGCCACTCAGAAGGTGCCCCTGGAACCAACCTTGTTGCTCACCTGACCTTTTCAAATCTCTGTCCCTCGGCCTGCCACACTGTGCCCAACCTCTAGCCATCCTTAACCGTGTCTGTGTCTGGGCTATTGTGCCCATTGACCCACCCATGGGGAGATGCGGAGGTTGAAGAATTTGATGTTATTAAAGCACAAAGGGAGGTTGGACTTCCCCAGGTCAGTGTTTCCCAAGCTGAGTTAGTATTACTCCACCAGCTGCTCATAGGTGGGTGGCCCAAAATAATTTCGTGTTTGGAAACAATCAGTTAAACCAGGTTAATGGACTTTAACATAAGTACAGTTGCAAGTCTCCAAGAATGGCCTAGAGCACGTCACTCTTTACTGACTTAGTGATCTCTAGTTATCCCAGTACCGTGTTCTCTGGATGACTGGTTAGGTAGGGGAACTTCATTTACAGGAGAGGCCCTGGAAGGTCAAGTCCCAGGCCCCATTCATCTAGGATGCTTTGGGAAATAGTGTAGTTCTTGTGTGTATTTGTAGGTAGCAGTCTTCATAATGATTTCTCCTTTAAGGAATGACTTTTGAATGTATTTTATAAATAAACTAAATGTTAACAAAATCCTGCTTAGGTTGTTGCCATCTGGCTTAAGACTCTACAACCAAGCATTTGAATGTTTCTATGTTGTACCCCCAAATGCAGCCTCTTTAATATGCTATTTAAATGAACAGCTTTCATTTTTACACTCACTGTTGTCTATATTGATCTATTAATACTTGTCTGTCTGTAGGAAAATAGGAAGCTATTCAGAGCCAATCCTTCTCTAGATGCCTGGAAGATTTATGTAGAATTCATTGATGACATCGTGGTGGAAGGCTTTTTTCAAGCGATAATGCATGACTTAGACTTCTTCCTGAAGAACACAGAGAAACAATTGAAACCTGCACCATTTTTTCAAGCACAAATGATCTTAATGCCCCCAGAGATTCTGTTTAAACCTTCTTTAGAAAGAGAGGCTGGAGATGGCTTCTATGATCTGGTGGAAGAAATGCTGTGCAGTAGTTTCAGAATGTCTGCCCAGATGAAGCGAGTAGCAGCACATCTGGAAATGGAAAACTACCAGGTATGCTCTTTGTAAATAGATATTACATTGATTGTTACTTATATATACATATTAATAGATTAAGAGCTTATAAATACATGTATTAATAGTGTTGCTGAATACTGAATGCAGAAAATAGAATACAGAGAAATCAAGGAAACTTACAAGGAAACAAATTCTTTAAAAAGTTTATATATTTTTAAAAGTTCAACATATTTACATATATTTTATCCAATTTTGCACATATGTTTAGAGTTACAAACAAATGCAAAGCTAATTCCAAAGCTTTTATTCTGAATATACTTCAGTTTTGAGTCCTAGCATTCTCTATTCTGATGTTCACACTTTTGTGCTGTATTTATACCAAGTATGGTTAATTTTATTTGTAACTAACCTAAAAGCAAGATGCTGTGAGCTGATCCTGAGGCAGCCAAGAAAATCAGGTATTTTAGAACAGCCTTTTAAAATGGGATAAAGCCACATGAAAGAAAACATTTCATTTCTGATATATAAATGCAAAAGAGAAAATATTAAGAAACAATATTTCAGATGAAAAGGCAAAAAAGGATATAGAGGGTTGCAACTTCCCTGAATTCAAAACAAATGTGCTTACTCAACTACCCAGACATTTGAATACTTAACGCCCATACAAATACATGTATATTAATGACAATTATTATTTATTGTAAAATTAGCTTGTTATTAATGATTCAAAATTGATTGGGATAATGAGCATAAAGAAAGAATTTGGGAAAGGCAACACAATTTTTTATCTCACCAACTATTGTCCTTTTGAAGAATGGCCTTGGAGAATGTTAGGTTGCACATAGTTGAGAGAACATGGTTGGCCTTTGTAAATGCTTGGCTCTCCTGTTGTTCAGAGTGATGTGGACAACATGCTGGGCCTGGCAGAAGGTAGGCAGGAGATCATGAGGAGAGTAGCAGACGTTATCAGCAAAGCCTTGGACTTCAGAAACACCCTGGACACGTATGCTTACCTCTGGGTAGAAGACCGAGCCGAGTTCATGAAGCACTTCCTTCTGTATGGCCCTACTGTGTCGGTCGAGGAGATGGAGCTTCATGTGAATGAAGAGGTTCCTGAACAATCACCAACGCTTGAGCAGTTCAAAGAACAGGCAAGGAAAACCCTAAGCAGTCAACCTAGTTTCTGGGTTTTGACTGAGTTGTTACACAGTGACTATTTTTTTTTTCTAATTATAGATTGACATTTATGAGGCTCTGTATGTTCAGATGAGCAAGTTTGATGACTTCAGGGTGTTTGATAGTTGGTTCAAGGTGGACATAAAGCCTTTTAAAGTGAGCTTACTGAACATTATCAGGAAATGGAGCTGGATGTTTCAGGAGCATCTTTTGAGATTTGTCATCGACAGGTAGCCCTTTGTTTTGGTATTTGGAATTATAACTTTTCATACCTAACTGCTTCTTAAAACTGATGTATTAATTTTAAGAGCATTAAAATTGTCAGTTTTATAATACAGTTAACAAGCATTTACTTAGGTAAATACTGAAAATAAGAATCAGTCAAAGCCTTATACTTCTAAGTTTTAAAGAGTTTAGTTTATGTTTGTATATGTATATGTACATACATGTTTTTATAGCCTGAATGAACTACAAGAATTTATAAAGGAAACAGATGCTGGACTCCAGAGAGGATTAAGTGAAGGCGATCATGATGGTTTAGCTGACGTTATGGGGCATCTTCTGGCTGTAAGAAGCCGACAGAGAGCCACTGATGAACTCTTCGAACCACTAAAAGAAACCATCACACTCTTGGAAATGTATGGCCAGAAGATGCCCGAGCAAGTCTATACTCAGCTAAAGGTGAGTGTAGTGGTAAAACAATCATGATTACCATAAACTGAGCACCTCCTGTACCCACATTCATTTTTCACACGTACTCTCTTATGACTCCTTGTAGCAGTGTATACTGTAGATATTAATGTTTTCATTTTACAGCTTAGGAATCTGAAGCTGAAAGGGACTTAATAATTTTCTCAGGGCCACTCAAGTAGTGAAGTCAGGACATACAAATCTAGGGGTATTTCATGCCCAAATCCTTGCTCTGCATGGCCATGCTTCAACACCTTCATGTTAGAGGTATTCAAGTAATAGAGAGTCTCTCAAGTACTTTTTTGGGGTTCCTCTTATATCTTCACTTTCCCATGTGAAATTAACTCCAGCTCTCTTTTTCATCTAAAATTGCCTGTCAGTTGACAACTGTACTCAATATGCCAGCAAATTTGGAAAACTCTGCAGTGGCCACAAGACTGGAAAAGGTCAGTTTTCATTCCAATCCCAAAGAAAGGCAGTGCCAAAGAATGCTCAAACTACTGCACAATTGCACTCATCTCACACACTACTAAAGTAATGCTCAAAATTCTCCAAGCCAGGCTTCAGCAATATGTGAACCGTGAACTTCCAGATGTTCAAGCTGGTTTTAGAAAAGGCAGAGGAACCAGAGATCAAATTTCCAACATCCACTGGATCATAGAAAAAGTAAGAGAGTTCCAGAATAACACCTATTTCTGTTTTATTGACTGTGCCAAAGCCTTTGACTGTGTGGATCACAATAAACTGTGGAAAATTCTGAAAGAGATGGGAATACAAGACCACCTGACCTGCCTCTTGAGAAACCTGTATGCAGGTCAGGAAGCAACAGTTAGAACTGTACATGGAACAACAGACTGGTTCCAAATATGAAAAGGAGTACATCAAGGCTGTATATTGTGACCCTGCTTATTTAACTTATATGCAGAGTACATCATGAGAAACGCTGGGCTGAAAGAAGCACAAGCTGGAATCAAGATTGCCGGGAGAAATATCAATAACCTCAGATATGCAGATGACACCACCCTTATGGCAGAAAGTGAACGAGAACTAAAATGCCTCTTGATGAAAGTGAGAGAGGAGAGTAAAAAAGTTGGCTTAAAGCTCAACATTCAGAAAACTAAGATCATGGCATCTGGTCCCATTACTTCATGGGAAATAGGTGGGGAAACAGTGGAAACAGTGTCAGACTTTATTTTTGGGGACTCCAAAATCACTGCAGATGGTGATTGCAGCCATGAAATTAAAAGACGCTTACTCCTTGGAAGGAAAGTTATGACCAACCTAGGCAGCATATTAAAAGGCAGAGACATTACTTTGCCAACAAAGGTCCGTCTAGTCAAGGCTATGGTTTTTCCAGTGGTCATGCATGGATGTGAGATTTGTACGGTGAAGAAAGCTGAGCACCAAAGAATTGATGCTTTTGAACTGTGGTGTTGGAGAAGACTCTTGAGAGTCCCTTGGACTGCAAGGAGATCCAACCAGTCCATCCTGAAGGAGATCAGTCCTGGGTGTTCATTGGAAGGACTGATGTTGAAGCTGAAACGCCAATACTTTGGCCACCTCATGGGATAGTTGACTCATTGGAAAAGACCCTAATTCTGGGAAGGATTGAGGGCAGGAGGAGAAGGGGATGACAGAGGACAAGATGGTTGGATGGCATCATCGACTCGATGGACATGAGTTTGGGTAAACTCTAGGAGTTGGTGATGGACAGGGAGGCCTGGAGTGCTGCGATTCATGGGGTTGCAAAGAGTCGGACACTACTGAGCGACTGAACTGAACTGAGAACTGTCCTAGTCTTTGGAAACAAATCTTGGACATGTTAATAAAGAAAAAATAAATCCCAATTTGGATGGAGAAATCACTGTTTCCTAAACAGAGCTTTTGTGTCACCCTCCTCTTTCTATGTCCTGGACTGACTTGTTGGCTGTTGTGTGCCAAATGATATACAAAATCTTTGTAGTTATAACTGAATTCATGAATAATAATCTCACCATTGAGATGCTATTCCCATATTCACATTGAAGTTCTATAGATAGTTTATATATTTACATCATTTACCAGCTTCCAGGACAGGTTTACGTTTGACTTTGCAATGTGATCAGTTTCTGCATTAAGTGAAAAAACCTTTTTATTGAATTCTGTTTAGTTCAGTGCTTAGAGCATGGAACTCAAACTAGGATTTCTTTTTTGCAAATCCATCTCATATGTTTGTCTCAGAGCATGCTTCCTCTTCAACAAAATATCCCTCAAGATCCCTCACTTTTAACTTTTGTCTATATTGTCTCCAATTCCCCGTGTTTTTTTAAAAAATTGAGGTGAAATTCACAGTTCATATAACATAAAAGTAACCAGTTCAAAATGTGTGGCATTAGTACAGTCACAAGGTTGTGTAACCACTGCCTCTATCTATCATAGTTTCAGGACATTTTCGTCACCTTCAAAGAAACTCCATGTCCATTAGTTGTCATTCCCCACTACTCCCCTACTGCCTGCCATCAGTCCGGGGCTACTGCCTATCTTTTCCTGTCTTTATGGATTTACTTACTGTAGAAACTTCATATAAGTGGGATTATACAATATGGACCGTTTGTGTCTGGCTTTTCTCACTTGGCAGGATATTTTTGAGATTCATGAACATTGTAGCATATATCACTACTTCATTCCTGTTTATGGCTGAGTGATGTTCAAGGGTTGTGTGTGTGTGTGTGTGTATGTATGTTCCAGTTTGTCTAGCCTTTAACCCATCAAAGATTATTGTGTGTGTGTGTGTTCCTGTTTGTCTAGCCTTTCACCCATTAAGGAATATTAGGGCTCTTTTCATCTTTTGGCCGTTGTGAATAATGTTGCTGTGAACATTAGCGCAAAAGTATTTGAGTACCTGTTTTCAGTTCTTTTTTGAAAAAAATTTAAGAGTAGAATTACTGGGTCACGTGGTTTCTAAGTTTAACTTCTTGAGGAACCACCAAAATGTTTTTCACTTCTGCTGCTCCATTTTATAGTCCGCATTTTGTTTTGTGAAGACTCATTGCAACAATGTATTTACAAGTGCTCTGTTGGCTACAGAGAATTACTGTATATGAATAATTAAATTTTGTGTAAGTAAAATTTGTCTCTAAAGAAAATCTAGTTCGACTTGGAGTGAAAGACAATGTGGATAGATAATATATAACAAGAGTGAGAGATTAAATAATTACGATAGAACACACTATAAGTGTTTGTTTTTAGGAAGATTGGGATATTCTTTGAGTCAGATCTTGAACCTGAAAATATGTCATATAGAGAAACCAGCCATAATAGAAGCAACTGACAGGGGGTTGGGGTCATGGCCTCCAGAATTTGTATTATAAAAGTCTGGCTCACACTTTGCTAAAGCTAGGTCCCAGTCATTTCTGTTGTCATTTTTAAGTCTGACAAATTTTCCTGACACACATGACACCTTATATACATTGTTCAACAATAAGTGAATGAGGAAAGTATAAGTGGTGATGGAGACATGTTTAATCAAGTCACTTAGTTCTGACTGTTAGTTTTTTTTTATGAAATGGGGGTTCATATATTTAATTTTAGTGCTGTGGTCTGGTGAAAGATTTAAAATTCTTCTATGCATTTTTTAGCTTACATGCTTTCTAATGGACTCTTACATTTCCAAGATGAATAAAAGCAAATGTGGTATTCTGCTTTTTTTCTGTAAAAGTAAGTTTGACTCACTACTTAGTCTTGGCAATATTGAAAATACTAAGCTTTTCAAGATTTCAAAAGTGAACCACACTTTTAGCTCTGTGTGTGTCTCGATGCTGGTAATTCATGCTGATCAGGGGAAAATATAAGATTTATAGGCAGTTCAAGTTGCTTGTGAGGAATAACAATGTACCAGATTTGTTTTAATTTAAGCCATTTGTGAGAGTTACTTTTTCTCCTTCATAATCATTAGCAGTCATAACATTTCCCAAAACTTGCCTGTGCTCAGTTTGATGCTTAAAACCCATGGGCATGGCTGTGTCCTCATACTCTATCTACAGTGTGATCTGAAGCTAGATTACATCTGTAATCTATAGATTTTATTAAGTCCCTTCCCTGTTAAGAAACCTTCATTGACTGCCCCTAGACTCAGAATCCTGTCCAGTTTCCATAGAGCCCACACTCTCACTCCATTCTGCATTAGAAATCTTACAAGATATTGAGGGATCGCACCCTCATCTCTCCCTGTTGAAATCCACTCATTGCTGTGAGCCTCTGATGCAGTTTCTCCTCCTTGAGTGAACCAGTATCAGCTAGACTTTGGAGGTCATGCTGTCCATTGGTTTTCAATGACAGTTTACTTTTTATCAAGTGGAAGCTTCTTTGGTATCCCCAAATATAAAGCAGATACCAGCAGGTCTAGTATAGTCAAAGAAGATTAAGGAACTGGAGCTCACCGATGAGACCTCTTCATGTCTTCTCTCCCATGGCCCTGAAGGGACTCCATGAAACTTTTAGGTTCTGTGGCGTCAGTTGGAATTGCAAAGTGAGACTATGTACAGATGAGGATGCAGAGTTTTGTTGAGAAGGATGGAAAAACAAGATGAAAAACAGATAGCTTTAGAGCCCAAGTCTCTTAGCTCCTGGCCTGGTTGGGTGTTTCTGTCATGACACCTTGTTGCATTTTAATTTTATAACATCTCCTGATCAAAGTTAACATGTTCTATCATGAAAAAAGTTTATTTTGTGTGCCTCTCATTCACACTGACAGATGATATAACAGTATCAGTCTAAAGCATATGTTTTATCTTTGTAGCCCCCCTCCACCACTCAGGTACAATTTATACTTAGCACAGTGCACTTTTCATAATTGACAGTAACTGAATCATTTATCAAATATTTATCAAAGGTTACATAATAGTCTTTAAAACCTTTGATTTTTGTACTTCAGATACACAAGTAGAGTCCCATCACCGTGGGTGGTTTTGTGTGACAAAACAATTTCAGTGTCCTGGGAGATGACCCAGACAAACAATGCTTTCCTAGTCTGGACACAAGGAATGCTTTTCGCCAGCAGTTACACAGAAGGGCTCTTCACAGAAAGTAAGTTGCTGTTGCCGTTTGCATTGTAGTCAGGACAGCAGAGTTGAGTTGCTACCTGAGCAATTCATGACTGCTTTGTCCTCCATCAAGTAGGAATTAACCTTCTCTTCCCTTTGTCTCATCTCACTTTGAAAATCCTGGTCATTTACACTTAACCCAAACATTCAAACTCTCCATCCAGAGCGAGTACAGACACACCTTTGGGAGTCAGAGGAAAACAAAGGACAAGACTGATTCATAGTTTCATCTCTGCCCCACCAGATCCAAAACATCTTTTTTACACTGGCTAAATATGGCTCCACTTCTAGGTGTTAGATCGACCGAGTCATTTCCAGAGCACTTAATTTTGTTCTCTCAGTAGCAAAATAATTTGGTAATTTGTGTTTATTTTGAAAACATTTTGATTTATGCTGAGGTCAGTCTCAGGACAGCCTGGTTCGTGCTTGGAAGATGTGACTTCAGAGGTGCCAATGTGTCAGCCTGGGATTCAGCCTGATTCTGAGCCTTTTAGTCACTTTAATTTTGGGGGTAGTGATGAACTCCTCCTTGTATACAAGAATGAAAGGATGCCATAGGTTAGCAGAGAAAGTTTAGGATAATTTAATCCTGTGGAGTTGGTTTGTTTCAGGTGCTGCAGTTGTTTCCAATTTGCACCTTTGTTTTTGCAGGAATTACCTGAAAGATGGGAAACCACCAAAAAGATTGCAGCAACTGTCAGACACGAAGTCTCACCTCTCCAAAATGCAGAAGTCACTCTTATAAGGAAAGCATGTGTTTTGTTTGATGTAAGCTCGCTAACAAAGTTGTTGTGTTGTTTGTTCAAGAAAGGTTTTATAAGACTAGTTGAAGCTGTTTGTTTGAGATTCACTCTGTTTTGTTCTGCTTTCATTAGGAGAAGCAGGCAGAGTTCAGAGAGAGATTCAGATTCTATGCGCCCCTTCGTTTCAATGCAGAAAATCCATATACAGTCCTCGATAAGGTAATCTTGTGTGTTATAATAGCTATTTTAAAAAAGAAATTTGGACACTGAGATACTGCTATATTTTACCTTAGTTTTGCAATTAGTTATGGGTTGAGAATTACCTCTATAAAACCCAGTTATAAACCATTTTCCCCAAGTAGATTGTGATTTAAATCATGTCTCCCCAGAATGCTGTTATCATCAAAGTACTCATATTAATGCAACTTAAACTACTATTATTTTTTAAACACTTTATATGACAAGAACTTTGTTAAGCATGTTACATACTTTATTCATTTCAGTTCTTGCAATATCCCTATGATATAGCTTCTATTCTTTTTTTTTTCAGATAAAGATATAATCATGTATAATTGAGGAACTTGTTGGAGATAACACAGTGACAGAATCAGTGTTAAAATTTTAGCTGTTTATTTTTACTAAAAGATGTGAGACTTGATTCATAATTCTTAATCATAGTAACGAAAGTCCATAACTTACTCTTTTCCCCCTCTCTGATTTATGTCTATTGCCTCTATACTTCCTTCTTTAGGCTTGATTACATGTCCTCAGTCTCACTCCCAACTGCACGCTATATACGTCCCCGTGCTCACTCCCCAAATATATGTTATGTGGTTTTCTGGAGGTGGCTAGTGTTTTAGGGCCTTTCAAGTGAATGCCCATAACTTATTCTTAATTCTGGATACAAATATTATTGAGTCATTCAATCCTAGTTCATAATGAGCTACTTTATCATAGTTGACTATAAGAATGTATGTAACGGGCAAATAATCCAAAATGGTGCATAATTCATGAGGCTTGAAAAAACATTTTAAAATTTTATTAGAAAAATTATATCTTTGTTTCTCTAAGAATTCTTAACCTAGCAGCCTAACTGAGAAAATGACTTTGAAGCTTAGATTCAGGGGCCGGGAGTTTTTCTGGGTTCATGTAGGCTGCCATCCTGACTTGACCTCATGCTGGAGATAGTCTTTACTCCTTTTGCTATTGTTCAGTCGCTCAGTCATGTCTGATTTTCTGTGACCCCATGGACTTCAGCACTCCAGGCTTCCCTGTCCTTCACTGTCTCCCAGAGTTTGCTTAGACTTGTGTCCATTGAGTCAGTGATGTCATCCATTTAGTCCTCTGTTGTACCCTTCTCCTCCTGCCTTCTATCTTTCCTAGCATCAGGGTATTTTCCAGTAAGTCAGTTCTTTGCATCAGAGGGCCAAAAAATACTCCTTAGACTGTTGTAAAGCTTGAAGCTGATACAGTTTTTTACTTCTCGCTCCAAATTTTGGTTTGAATTTAGTTTTAACTGCTTTCAATCATTCATTAAACACCATTCTATAGTATGAGGTCTTTTCTTTCACTTGGCTGAGGGAATGTGGTTAATATATTCACTGAAAAGGGAGTAGGTTAGAATATGCTAATACTGTTTTTTTTTTTTTTTAAGATTATATCTACATTGCAGGTGGTCTGAACAGATTGGATGGGGAGGCATTTTTCCTTGACTAACTAATGCACTGTGTGTAAACGTTTCCTACAGTTACCATTTATTGAGCCTTACCATTTTCATGCTATACTATAACACCATATAGTTACATATTTAAAAGTCAGATATTTAACTTTGCACCTACAGAATATGTTGAGGATTTATACAAAGTTTTGAATATAGTAGGACTCGGTTACTTTTATCTTGAAGTCATTTTCTTGTGTGTTTGTTCAGCAAGTATGTCTAATGTTTATGTAACTAGCTTAATGCAAGTCATGTATATGCTTGTTCTGGACTGACATGGTAGGTCCCAGTACTCAAGGCACTTCACTCCAAAAAATGGAAACCATTGCCCCACCAGGAACAAGGGGAGTGGTGTAGTACATCTCTCCTTTTATAACCAATTACTGGGAAATTTATATTATGTGCTATTCTTTCTTCATAGCCAAAGATACAGTGAACAATTGAATTAAAATAATTAGATTTATATTTCTAGGAATAATTGAATTAGTATAAATAATAGGAAAATAATTAAAAATAAATAAAAGGGCTGTTGACTCTGGGGAGTGTGGTTGACTAGCCATTTCGAAAATCCCTCTTTTGTAAAACATATGCTAAAACATGTCCACAAATACGTAATTCTAAATCTATTGCTGAGTTCCCAAGAAAACAAGAGAAATCTTTAAAGGGCAGGAAAATAGAGTAGCTGAAACCAGAATGGAAAGCAGAGGGAAACATAAAAGCCTGTGCTGCTGTGGGGGCAAATCAAAGTACCAGAAGCCTAGAACTTTATGATTAGCCCTTTCAAGACAAAGGAGGAGATCCTTTTAAGAGGGCTTCCCTGGTGGCTCAGCTGGTAAAGAATCTGCCTGCAATGTGGGAGACCTGGGGTTGATTCCTGGGTTGGGAAGATCCCCTAGAGAAGGGAAAGGCTACCCACTCCAGTATATTCTGGCCTGGAGAATTCCATGGACTGTATGGTCCATGGGGTTGCAAAGAGTCAGACACAACTGAGTGACTTTCACTTTCACCCTTAATGAAAAGGTGGGCTGGGAAAATCTGCAGCCTGCAGGGTGCCTTTGAGATGACAGTCTTTGCTCAGAATAGGGTGAAAAGCCAGAGAAAGGGATCCTCTGGGAATTGGTAAACATGGGCCTGTTCTCCCAAGAGTTGTGGTTCAATTTTGTACTACCCTTATGGTTAAGGAATTTCCAGGTCAGGAAACTGAAATGGTTACAGTAGTTCTTAGCATACAATAGAAGCAAATCCAGATCGCCTCTGGATAGAAGAGAATAAGGGAATGATCTTATTCTAATCTCTTCAGGAGCCCAACAGATTAAATTTAGTTAAATTTGAGTTTACAGTAAAATAAACACACCATCATGCATAAGGGCCAAAAGAAAGAGCAAACCACCGATACAGACACATAAAATGTCAGATATTAGAAAACGTTTATTGGGGCTACTCTGGTGGTCCAGTGGTTAAGACTGTGCTTTCGCTGCAGGGGGCCTGGTTTTGATCCCTGGTCAGGGAACGAAGATTCCACGTGTGGTGCAGCCACACACACACAAAAAAACAACCCAGCATTTATTAAGGAAATAAAAGGTAATATTGAAAAAAATAAGCAAGTTCTCAGTTTTGAGACTATCAAAAATGATCAGCTGAGTTTGAAAAAGGACCAGGGACTTATGGAAATGAAAAATAAAATTATTTTAAAAGATACAACTCAGTAGTGGTTAAAGAACTAGTTAAATTGAAAAGATTAGTGAAATGCAAATGACATTGGAAGGAATCACTTAGAAGACAGCACATAGGTGAAAGGAGATAAAAAATACAGAAGAGATTAAGAGATACAGAGTAAGAAGTTAGAATGATGTCTAACTCTTCTAATCAGACTTCCTGGAAGAGAGAATAAGCAGACTATTAAACAAGCAATGGAGATATAGTAGCTGAGATTTTTTTTTAGAACTGGTCAAAGCATGGATCAACTGATTGAGAATATTCACTGATAAAGGTTAAATAGGAAGTCAACATCTGGACACATCACAATGAACTCCAGAATACCCATGGCAAAGAGAAAACCTTTAAAGCATCCAGATAGAAAAGACAGATTATCTGTTAGAAGTGATACCTGATGTAAGAGCATATTTGTCATCAGCAACAGTGGAAGCTGGGAGATAATTTTTTCCCAATTCTCCTGTGTAAAATTATATTTCAGTTACAAGAGTATATTTAAGGTAACCAAAAGCAGAATGCATCAACCATCAACAAATCATCACTGAGATGACTTCCAGTATGTGTATTTCAAGAAAAGAGAGGACAAAGCCAAAACTGATTCTCAGAAAAGACTAATTATATTGACAAATCCCAGGTGGAATTAACAAAGGGAAAAAAGAAAAAATCCGCAATCCTAGGAATAAATAGGGAACGGCAGTACAGAAAGAGCAGAATTCAAAAGATCGTCAAATGTAATTAATAAGAAAATTTAAGCAAAATGGATACATTTTTGGAAAAACATAACTTACTAAAACTATCTCAAGAAATAACATACCTGAATAGTCCTATAACTATGAAAAATTAGCCAGTAGGAAAATCAAAATATAAACCATTAGTTTAAAACAGAGAGAATAACAGGCCCTGATGGGATTATAGGTAAATTTAAGGAGCTTTCTGGAAATAAACCTCATTCATATGCTTCCAGAGCCCAGAAGAAGAATGAACACTCAAAAATTGCTCTATGAAGCATGCCTTATTTTTGTGAAAGGACAGTACGAGAAAGGAAAAATTATAAGCTGTTCTTTTTTCTGTACACATAGATACAAACAAGCTAAACAAAAACCTAATCAAATCATATAAATTGGTTGGGTTCATTCCAGGAAAATGTTTAATTTAACATTAGAAAATATAATTCATATTAATAGATTAACAAATGCCAAAAGATCTTTAGGTATCATTCAACATTCATTCATGATAGAAACTATCCTTTTAACCCATTAAAGGATAGCAAAACTCTATTTAAGACATTTTTACCAGGGCGCATAAAAATCCTAGTAGCATTAGTGCTAATGGTGAAATACAGAAATGACTATCAGCAGTAGAATAAATTAATTGTAGTGTATTCACACTGGGTAGTGCTATAAAGTGGTAGAAATGAACTTAATACATACTTTTCATGAATATGTAGAAGTACCTCAAAAATAAAATATATTAAAATTCTTAATATACAGTGTTCATATAAATTTCAAGCCATAAATTCTAAGAGTTTAGCATTTGTAGTACAAACACATGTAGTGAAAATATTATAAAATCAGTGATATTAAATAAAAACTTAGTGATTTTGTTTATAGTGGGAAAGAGAAGGATAAAATTAAGAAGGTCATTAAGAGTTATTAATAAGTATTTCTTAAGCTGGATGGTGTGTATGCTCTTAGCCACACCCCTTTTTATGTGTATGGAATTTTTCTAACATTTGTAATACTAAGAGAATTGCAGTTAATGTTGATAAAGGCATAACATGTAAAAATGAAACAACTTACATCATGAAAGAATGTTAGAGTGCTAATATTCTGATTTGCTTTGCAAGAAATTAAGAGTTGCAAGTTGATAAATGATTAACTGTGGATATTTAAAGTTAAGAAAAGAAACTCAAAAGACCTAAAGTAATAGAATTGTTGGATATTGAGAGAAGGTTGAGAGAAAATATAAAGTAGAAAAGCCAAGTTAAATCCTTTGTTTGCAAATCCAGTAAATCTGTAATGTCCCAACTTGATAAATCAATAAGCAGCAACTTGTGCAGAGAACTGAGAACTAGAGAAACAGCCTCCAGAAGAATGGAAGAGAGGGCCTTGGGTTTCCAGCTTTTCCTGCATGCAAGCTCTTTTGTACTCTTTACACCTGACCATATTAATACACCAGTATGTTAATAAAAACTAAAATTAAGAATTGGCTTATCAAGAAAGAAAAGAGTCAGCTTACATTTGTTGTAAAACATAAACTGTTGTACATTGACGAGATGGTAGGGGAGCCAAATATAATCATATGGTGAAATTTTTCATGTGTGTGCTCTGTCTTATCAGTCATGTCCAGCTCTTTGTGACCCAATGGAATGCAGCCCGCCAGGCTCCTCTATCCATGGGATTCTCCAGGCAAGAATACTGGAGTGGGTTGTCATGCCCTCCTGCAGGGGATCTTCCCAAGCCAAGGATGGAACCTGTGTCTCTTATATCTCCTGCATTGGCAGGCAGGTTCCTTACCACTAACGCCACCTGGGAATATTTTGTGTATTGATAATCGCTAGGGCATTTTTTTAATTTGAAGGTTGTTTTTTATTTTTAAGTGATTTATTTTTCAGTGGAAGCTTCTTGCACCTCCTCTTTTGCTCCCCAGAAAAGTCCCCAGCTGTATGAGGAAAATCAAGAGGAAAATTTGCATTCATAGCAATTTGATACCAGAGCAGATTTTGCTGAAATAGTATATGGGGAGGGTACTGATATCATTATTGTATTTACTGATAGTCTACTCTAACTTTTTGAGTAGCTGTGAGTTTGCTCATCTAAAGCCTTCTACATTTTACCAATAATTATACTTCAGATTTCTCTTTCTTTTAAAAATCGAAGTTGTAAATATTAATGTAACCAGAACACCGTGGCTTCTCTTCTCTGGCAGCTTGTTGGATATTAAGTGTATTTGTGTTTCTGCTTTCTCCTCAGGCAAATCAAGAGCTTGAGGCATTAGAAGAAGAGATGCTGCAAATGCAGGAATCTACTCATCTTTTTGAAGTGGCTCTTCCAGAGTACAAACAAATGAAGCAGTGTCGAAAAGAGATAAAATTGCTCAAGGGGGTCTGGGATGTCATTATTTATGTTAGAGTAAGACACTGCTTGTTGAAAGCATGCATTTTGTTTTTTTATCTTTAAGTATTTCTTTTGTATAAATATGCAATTTTTAGTGTCTGCATAATTGTATAATATCTTAAAATATGTGATTATTAAACTTTTGCCCCAGAATTGGAGTTCCTATAACTTGTTAGTTGAAGATTCTTCTCTGAATTATTAGTGGTTTTTGTTTTCAGTTCTCAATGAAACTTGGTATGAGTCTCAAATCTTTCTAGAGAGTTCTATAGGATATAAATAAAAATTAATATATATTGCACACATATGGTCATCTCTCCATACAAATTCACATGTATACCCATGCTTGTACTTATATATGTGTGCATATATAAACAGGCCTGGCTAAAAATAATTTGTATATTGCTAGTTAAGTTACAAACTTAAGTATAAAAGTAAGTTCTAGGAAACTAGACATATTGCAATATGTGTTATACATGATTTTCTTTGAAGTTAGTTGAAAGCCATATAGAAATACATTTACAAGAAACTCATAAGAGTTTTGGCTATAATGGATGAAGGTTTTCTTCCAAAAGCTTACCTTATAAGTAGAATTATAAAAATATGATATTTAATGGTAACATTATTTATCAATTCATTCAAACTATTCAGGATTAAATGATAATGATGGTATGTGTATGGAATTTGCCATTGCTTCTAGAAATTAATGTATCACAATGTTTTAGCCTTAAGTTTGACATGTTCTGATAACTTTTTGTTTTGGTGTTAGGGAAGCTTTGACAGATGCAGTTAATACTTAAATAATTGACTTTCCCCTGGATGATGGAGTTGCTGTGTATCATCAGTTTATGTATTTTGCTGTGGAGACTTGCTTTCACCAAATGTTGTTGACACTTTTATCTGCTTGTGCGTTTTCAGAGAAGCATTGATAATTGGACTAAAACCCAGTGGAGACAGATTAATGTGGAGCAGATGGAAGAGGAACTCAGAAGGTTTGCCAAGGCAAGTTCCATAACTGTCTGTGATGACGATTTATCTTCCTCCGCACCACCTCCTTCCATCTTCCCTAACCTAGAATCTGCTGTGTTGGGCCGCATGTCCTTATTTACTTCAAACAGGATGATTTGAGACAGGAATTTTTTTCCCACTCTCAGCCAGTTGCACTTGTAATCAAGCCTGCCTTTCTGTGAATGAGTGGATAAAAGCATATTAGGGCTAATGAATTGATGAGCAGCGGCTAAACTCAGACACTCTCTGTGGCTGTCTAGAGTAAAAGAGAGGTGAAGAGCAGGGCTGAAGGGTTAGGTGTATGAAACTGTTGAATTCTTTCCTTAGCAACCATAAGTGTATTGTATCTTCAAAGGTACCTTTTGACTGTGGGCTTTGGGGCAGCTCATTGGGGTAACCTGTGGAAATATATGAAATATTATGATCTTTGCTCTTACTGCCTACTCTGATATCACAGGGGGGCTCAATACGACAGAACTCAGCTTCTTTGAATATTGTGTTTTGGTATTTAATCCCCACTGCCCTATGCCCTCTAAAAAAAGTAAAGCCTCTTTGGATAAAGTCAAATACATATCAGTGAGAGGCTGGGCCTTTTGCTCTCTTATTGCCCCAGAATGTCCTTGCCCAAACTCAGTCCTGTGTTGCACTGCAACCAGCTCTTCCCATCCTTTTCTCCCATTTTCTCCTGGTCCAAGAACCCTAACTAAAATACCCCGTCATTCTTCTGGATGTCATAGGGTCACTGTGCTCCTCCTCTGTGCCCGGTTTCCTGCCCGTGTCCTTTACCACTGGAGGGTCTCACTGCAGAGTCACAGTTTAAACCCCACTCTCAGCTGAAACTGTTTTGCCTTTTTTCCTCTAAAAAAAGTAGCACTGTCCTTTTGTACTGAAATTGTTACTTTCTTATGGGTTTTCTCATTCAAAATTGTTGATATTGTTCCATGAGCCAAGAAGACAGCCAAGTCAAGGGCCCTATTTGACATGTCGTAAAGTTGTTTTAACAAGTTAGGTCTTTGGAGGAAGGTCTCAGCAATCCAGTAACAATCTCAGTTTCCTGCGTGTTTATTTTTCTAGAGGAAACTCTCTTCATTCACATGCCCTGTAGACTCTTATTTCACTGCATTTAATGACCCATGGGTTTCCTCATGGGACATCCAATTAGAGCCTATGAATAAGAAACCAGTGTGTCTAGGTGTCTTGTACATAGTGGGCTAGTACATGAGTGAGTGGATATTTTTCTTTTTTCTCTTGTTTTAGTCCTTAATCTATGGGCTTAAACACGTTTTACTCTCTTCCTAATCCAGGAAAAAGTACACATAATTTTTTATAGGAGGCAGATTATAAGGTATATTACTATATGCAAGAGCTGGGTTGTTTTTCACTTTCCTTTAGGAAATCTGGTCTCTGGATAAGGAGGTTCGCGTGTGGGATGCCTACTCAGGCCTGGAAGGCACAGTGAAGGACACGATGACCTCTCTGAGAGCCGTTGCTGAGTTACAGAGCCCTGCCCTCAGGGACAGGCATTGGCACCAGCTGATGACGGCCACCGGGGTCAGTGTCCTGGGTCTCATTAATTGAATATTTTTGTGACATGTTATTCCTTGGTTCATATCATTCATCTGGGATGAAGTGGGATTTGGGGAAAGGTCTCTGATCAGATGCAAGAGGTCAATCTCCTTGAGATGTGACAAAGGACTGGACATGCAGAGTTCCTAGTTTTAGCCTCTGCTGCTATAGAGTAAATGTGTCATTCCCCTGCACTTGCCCAGTTCATGTGTTGAAGGCTGAATCCCCAGTGTGACGCTATTTGGAGAGGGAATACCTGGGAGATGATTAGGTAATGAGGGTAGAACTCTAATGAATGATATCAGTACTTTGTAAGGGGGCCCCAGAACTTTCTACTCTCTACCATATGAAAATAAAACAAGACAGATGTCTGTTAACTAAGAAGGAGGCATTCACCAAGAACCCAATGAAGCTGGCACCCTGATCTTGGACTTCTAGCCTCTAGAACTGTGAGAAAGAAATGCTTGTTGTTTAATCCCCCTAGTCTAATGGTGTTTCGTTAAAAGCAGACAGAAGTAACTAAGACGCCCCTCTCCCCCCACCACCACTTTTATCTCTTACTGGCTATATGACCTCACACAATACACTTAACCTTTTTCACTGAGTTTTACTTTTTATTAATAAAATGAGACAGATGCTATCTACTCTCATACATCATGTATATCTTGTAAGAATCAAGTAAGATAATGTGAAGGCATTTTATAGAGCATGACATGGATGCAAAAAATCTTATATTTAGTGGAGAGGATGAAAGAGCACAGAAGTGTATTTAGGAGGAGAGAGAATTTGGAAATAGTGATCCCCTCCCACAATTCATTTAATAATAGTGTCGTGTTTTGTTTTGATGGTCTTTCGATGGTCTTGATTTTATTGCAAAATATAGAATTATTTCTCATGTGTCCATGCCACTTGAGATTATGTTTTCTTTCCCTTCTAAATCTTTTTAAGAGCAAATATACCAATCTTACATTTTATTTTCCGGGGAAGGTGACCTTCATGAATTTAAAATATATTACAGGCAGCCTGATGTGCTTGTTTTCTGCTAGGCAAACATTGTGGGAAAAAGGCTCTCATGATTTGAAGACAGAGTTTGCAGAGTGGGGAAATTGAGGAGAGGCTCAGCCTGGTGAAGTGGGGAAGGCCTAGGCTTTATTGGTCCAACCCTAACACATCTCTGGGGTCCTGGGCAAGTTACTTGCTCTCTGTACCTCAGTTGCCCATTCCATGAAATACAAATCATGCTATAGCACTCCTGTGCAGACTTGGTGAACACACAGGAGATGAGATTACATATAGACCTAGCATGTAGCAAATCCTCAGTAAATGGTCCCTGAAGCTGTTATGATTGTAGTACTTTCCAGAGAGTCTTTTAGACATTGCATGTTTAGCCTTCATAGTTGATTACTGTGTTCTTTTAGAAAATGTTTATTGAGTCTCCCAACATGGTATGTAGACTGTATGTCCCTACTCCCCACCCCCTCCTCCTATTTCCTCTAGTGAGCTTTCTCCTCACCACAGGCTCTTACCTGCACTATGCCTTTCTGCAAGCTAGAAAAAGATGTCTTCTCTGGCAGACAATTTATAAAAAGACATATTCCTCCAGGCTGCTCTGGGGCACCAGAACAGCGACTAGATCCAACTTCCATTTGTCACCTATTCAGTTCCAGTTGTCCATATTCACTGTACAAACCATGCAACTAACCATGCAACTGTTACACATCCCTGCTTGTTCCTCCTCTAAGACAGACGTGACCCCCATCAGCTCTGGAGTGAGGTCAAAGATGATGCAGAAGTAACTAACTCATCTGGTTTGCTCAGGACTTTTTAGGTTTTAGCCAAGGAAGCACCCGGTCCTGGACACACAGGGCTGTTTAGTCATCTTGTGCAGAGAGGCAGATGGTGATCAGCAGTTGTTACAGACTGGGGAGAGCCAGAGAAGACTTCAGCTTCCTGGAGGGTGGGACTGGATGTTGATAGGAGGAGCAGGAATGGAAACCATGTAGTGGGGTCAGCTCTTCATTTGTGAAGGACATGGGTGACTTTGGGCACTTAGGAAGAGCTGAGAGCTTCTTAGCAAATACTGGGGTGGGGAACTCATGAGATGAGGAAATGGGAATGACTATTTTCACATGGTAAATATGAATAATGACAGTATGAGTAAGAATAATTATTTTTTGCCAAGGAACTAAGATTAAATCAATGATAAAACTAGGTTAAATGATGAAAGCAACTGGGAATTATGTTCAGTGAATAGAATACTTAAGAGAAGACAAATGAGCTACTACCGGATTCCTGGGATTTCAACCAAATTATAATAAACGAATAATGCGATTCTCTTTAAATTTGGGTTTTGTGGGCAAAGGAGATAAGAAATGAGCTGACAAGGAAAGGTTATGAAACAAAGAAAGTAGTATAGTGTGAACTTGGCCTAAACCTCAGCCCTCGCTTCCGGTGGGTGATGGCTCTGTAACTGTGAGCCAAAAGCAGTGTCTTTGGTTGTTCACACACTTCAGAACTTGACGTGTACTCAGCCACTGACTTGAGTATATTTAGCTCTGGTTCAGTCCTCTGGCCATTAGGTAAAAGGAACCATTAGTATATATGGAATCAGTCCTACCTTTTTTTTTTCTTCCTAATCAGGTCAAATTTTCCATAAACGAAGCCACAACTTTGGCAGATCTGTTAGCCTTGCGGTTACACCAAGTGGAAGAGGCTGTCCGAAGCATCGTGGACAAAGCAGTGAAAGAGCTGGGGACAGAGAAGGTTGTGTCCTCGAGCTGTTTCTTTTTACCCTGGGCTAATTCTGTGACTGGCCAATGAGCAGACTAGGGAGAAGGCCTCAGGCCCTGGTTGTGTGGAGACATGTCTCCCAGCAGGAAACAGATTCCTTGTCAGCCACAGGAAATGTGTAAAACAAGAGTTGACCCAGTTGATGACAATTATAGTGAAAATCGCTTATCTATCATTTACTTGGTAGCAAGTAAAGCTCTCCATGCTTTATACTAATTCATTTGATTCTCTGAGGATTATGCCTATTCTACACATGTGGAAACTGAGATATAGAGAAGTGATTAGCTTACCCAGTTTCAGCAAGGAACTGGGATTCACATTCTGGCACTTACAGCACTGCCTATCCTGTGCTGGCTAATTTGTACGTAATACCTATCAGAACTTGAAGATAACTTTTTAAGCCCCTTCCTGCTCTGGCATTCCACTTCAGTAAAGGATATAAAATTCGGATCTAATAAAAACGTGACATGGGTATGATGTTTGTTCTTTTATGTGATGAAATTCATTCTTGAAACCTCAACACCATGAATTATTTGAAGGAAAGAAAATTGAGGCCAATGATATCCCTCTATTGGTTTTTTTAAAAATTTTAAAAACAGTTTTAAAAATTTCATATGATAGTCTAGGTATTGGTTCTAAATTAAACTTTTGTGAACATAACTAAATGCTGTTGATGTCTAGGTTATTACTGAAATCAGCCAGACCTGGGCAACCATGGAGTTCTCTTACGAAGTTCACTATCGGACAGGCATTCCATTACTGAAGTTTGATGAACTATTGTTTGAAACTCTAGAGCACAACCAAGTAAGATGGGTGTTTTTCTTATAGATCTTTCTTTTAAATTATGATTTTAGGCTTTTCCAAAGTTCCAGTACTCCATATCTCTTTCTTCATTCATTCGACATCTGCTTGTACCAGACTCTAGGCATAGTACCATTTGGGTTCAAAAGGTATGAACACTTGTTCTCAAGGAACTTGCCCTTGAGTCAAGAGACAGAGAAGGGTTCCAAAGAGTCTTGCAAGGTGGTGGTACTTGTGCTAAACCTTGAAGGATGGGCTGGTATTCAAGAATGATGATCAGAGAAGAGTGATATATGCAAAGAGGACAGTGTCGCTGTTTAATGGCATCTTGGAATGCCAAAAAGTACCTGACATTCAGAGGTAATTTAAAGAATTTGGTTTCCTTAGAATACAGATTTTCTTGATAGGAGTAATGAAAAATAAGGTTGGAGAGACAGTCCAGAATGCAGCCTATGTGGTCTTGAGTTTTAAGGGTATGAGTTGGCATCTCTTTGGACATGAGAGATAAGAAAGGTGAAATAATAACAGTGGTGTTACAATTATTAGACATAAGGCACTTAGGAAAGAACCTGGTCTAAGAGATGATGCTCTGTTATTTTTGATGTATTTAAAGTGAGGGACATTGATGTAAAGGTGGAAAGTCAGACCCAGAACCCAGTGCAGAGGTTCAGTCTAGAACTGTAGGTTGGGAGGTCGTTGTTGGTATCATGAAAATTGATGAGCTAGATAATGAGAGGAAAAGAAGATACACTAGCCAGGAACAGTACGGAAGGCTGCATTTGGTGAGTGAGAGAAGGAGACATAAAGGAGGCAGAGAGTGAGAATAATCAGAGACAGAGTGGAAAAAGGATACTGCAATATCATAACAGTCATGGGATAAATTTTTTCACCAAAAACGAGTCAATATTATGGAAACAACCTAAATGTCAATTGATGGATGAATGGATAAAAGAAATGTGTGTGTGTGTATACACACACCCATATATATATACACACACATATATATGAAATGTATGTAATAATGTTTCATGTGTATGTACATATATATATATATATATATATATATATATATATATATATATATATATGAATGGACTGTTCAGCTGTTAAAAAAGAGAAATCCTGGTGTTTGTGACCACATGAATGGATATTGAGGGCATTATGCGAAGTGAGATAGCTCAGAGACAACAAATACTGTATGTTCTGTCTTACCTGTGGAATCGAAAAAAGCCAAACTCATAGAAGCAAACAGTAGAATGGTGATTACCGGGTGCCGGGGCTTTGGGGAAGAGGGGAGATGTTTGTTGAAGGGTACAGACCCTTAATAAGTTCTGGACATCTATTATACACTATGGTTGACTATATTATATTGAAAGTTATTAAGAGAGATCTTAACATTAATGTGTTAATGTTAACACACATGCATGCTCACGCACAAAAGATAATTATATGGGGGGATGTGAGCATGCTTAGTCGTGTCCGACTCTGTGACCCTATGGACTGTAGCCTGCCAGGCTCCTCTGTCCATGGGATTTCTCAGGCAAGAATACTGCCATTCCCTTCTCCAAGGGATCTTCCTGACCTAGGGCTCAAGCCAGGGTCTCCTGCAACTTCTGCCTTGGCAGGCGGATTCTTGTACCACTGAGCCATGGGTAGAGGTATTAACATAATTGTGGTAACCATTTCATAATATATACACACATGTATCAAATCATCACATTGTATGCTTTAAACTTACAGATCATCTGAGTAATATCTCAACAAAGCCGGGGGAGAGGGGATATAGAAAGGATCAAATGTATTAAATACATAAGAGGTGAAGGAGAATGGGAAGAGGTTGTTCTACTCAGTGACTTCCTGAGATTTCAGTGTCAGAGAACAGGGGAAGTGCTCGAGGGTCTGCAAGGCTTAGTGTTAGGACAGCTGCAAAATTTGGTAGTAAATTCAAAGGGGAGGAAAACAGAGCCCGAAGGCTTAGCAAGCTAGAGGGAAGTTTGTTTTATATTTTCAATATTGAAGGAAAAAAAAGAACCATAACTTTGGAATGATTAGTAAGCAGAGACCATGTGGAGAATGAAGGAGGATGAAAGAATGAAGTTTAATTCCTAAAACTTCACCCTGGTGCCCAATATATTTTCCTGCCTACAAAGAGATACGTGTTAGTCTTGTAGAAGACCTGTTACATGTAGTTGCTTGTGTTTATCTTTTTCCTTTTAAAAAAACAAAACAAAACCATGTTAGTGTGAATATGCCATTACTTCACTAATTTAGCAAATACTTACTGAATGCTTGTTCCACGTTTTGCTTGCTAGGTCTTAGGAATCCAGCAGCAAAAAGAAGCAGTGTAGTCCCTTCCTTGTGGTGCTCATAGATAACTAATTTAGATGTTATTTCACATTCTTTGCCTTCATTTAGGTTCAGTTACAGACTCTGCTTCAAAGCAAGTATGTGGAATATTTCATTGAGCAAGTCATAAGCTGGCAAAACAAACTAAACACAGCAGACTTGGTCATCTTTACTTGGATCGAAGTCCAGTGCACTTGGTCTCACCTAGAAAGCATCTTTGTTTGTTCAGAAGATATTCGAATCCACCTTGTGAAAGATGCTGAGAGATTCGACAGAGTAGATGCTGAATTTAAGGTTCGTGGAAGACAGGCTGTTTTCTATCCTGACAACTTTTTCCAAATAATATAAAGGCCTTGTAAAGAAACGTCTTTTTCTAAATAACGTAAAGGCCTTATATAAAGAAACATAATTTGGGGTGTTGAATTTATGAAATATATATATGTAATCAATATTTGCATTTCAGGAGACAAAAGTTAGGAAACTTTTCTGTGTGACGGGTCAGAGGATCAATATTTTAGGCTTTGTGGTTGTATCTGGTCTCAGTCACAACTACTCAGGGCCACCTTTGTCATGTGAAAGAAAACACAGACACGGCATAGACAGATAGGTGTGGCTGGCACCAGGAAAACTTTCATAGACGCCAAAAATTGAATTCCATATTATTTTTGTATGTTACAAAGTATTAGATTCCTTTGATTTTTTTCGACTAATTAAAGATGTAAGCATGAATGGATGTTGTCTTCACTTTGTGCTGTACAAAACCAGGCAGCAGACCTGATGTTTCCCACAGACTATGAACTGCCCACCCTACAGTAAGGCCTAGGAGACAGGTTCATCTTCATGAAGTAAGAGACTGGGAGGGGAAGCCAATAACAAAGTTATACTATCAGTTATTGGTGTGTTTCCTAAGAGCCACAGAGAATACATGAAAGTATTAGTCACTCAGCCGTGTCTGACTCTTTGTGACCCCATGGACTGGAGCCTGCCAGGCTCCACTGTCCATGGGATTCTCCAGGCAAGAATACTGGATTCTCCTTCACTGCAGGCAGCTTCTTTACTGTCTGAGCCACCAGGGAAGCCCCAGAGAATAGACGGTGAGGTAATATAATAATAAATGATTTGAGAGACTTTAAGCAGAGAATAGTGGCTTTACCTTTTTATGTAGAAATGGGGATGAATTATTTTCTCCTTGCTAGCTGAAGCAGAATACCTGAGGGATTCTATTTTGTTTAACTTTTAAGCAGGAAAGAATAGATGGATTGTTTAGTATCATCTCATTTTAAAATATGAATATATTCTTTAAGATTCTGGTTCTCTGTCTCTTTGTGTTTTTGTTTGTTTAGAAGAGAGAAATTCTGCATGGACCTAGAGTGGTGGTAATGCTTATCAAATGTATATTGATAAAAACTATGTGATTACACTTTGTTTTTGATGTTCATCTAAAAGTTTAATAGCAGAGCAGGCATAGCGTTAGCCTCAGTAACCTTGCTTTCTCATAGTTTGTTCTTCACTTTTTAATTCCCCAAAGGGATGAAAAATCCAGAAAAGTAATTTCTGATATCAATGCTTGCATGTTGTACTTTCACACAGGAATTAATGTTCAAAACTGCTAAAATAAAAAATGTTTTAGAGGCAACATGTGAGCTGCATCTCTATGAAAAACTTAAAGATTTACAGTACAGGTAAGAATACAACTTTTTATTTCACAGTAGAGGAGCCTCTAGATAAAAATATATTGCATACAATTATTTCATAATCTGGAAGTTTTTTGAGATAAAGTTGACCATAATTTTACAAGTGTGAATTTCCACAGAAGTTAATTATTTCTTAGTCAGTGATTTTTGAGGGCTTGGTGGCTCTGCCTCTGGGTCTTCTCTGCTCTGCTAAGAGAAGAGTAAAGTGGAAATGGTTCAGGGTGTTATGACTTCCCTGAAAACCAGAGAGAAGTAAAGCCACTTATATTTTTTGTAGACATTCAGTGGGAAAAACAAAACCTTAAACCAGTTACATGTTAACTAAAGCACTTTGTGCTCAGGGTGAGTGATGCCAAACCCAGTCTTCTCTCCTGCTGTTGAGAAGTGTCATTAAGATAAGTGACAATATATTACACTTGAAAGCATGTGGGTTGTTTTCAAATATCTTTTGATATTGATTTCTAACCTAATTCCACATTGACAAAAGAACAGTCTGTATGATTTCAGTACCTTTAGACCATGAAACTTTTGTGCTTTGTTTTATGTCCCTGGATATATTTCAGTGTCTCCTAGATTATAGTCTATAGAAACTTGAAAAGAATTTGTATCCTACTGTTGTGTGAAATTGTATAAATCTTAGTTATGTTGAATTGATTCATGGTGCTTTTCAGTTCTATTATATCCTTCTCCTTTACTATATATTCATTCTATTAATTTTTAAGAGTTTGATATTGAAACTCTAAGTAAAAATCTTAATTTGTCTAGTTAAAAAATAATTGTATATTATAGTGGAACTATAAAAAAAATAAGTGACAACAAGTAACATCAACTTAAATTTGATCTGTATTTAGTCTCAACTAGTGTGTGTGTGTTTGTGTGTGTGTGTGTATCTCCTCCTACTTGGCACAAGTTGTACATTAGTCACAAACGAAATGATGATGTTATAAGAGAAGGAGATAGGTACCATGTTAAACAGTGAGCTTACTGAGATGAATGGACAGATTGAGACACTCTGGGTTTTGCTGACATTTTAATAACTGAATGGGCAAAATATGCTTACAATGATGTTTCATTCATACAGGTTTTCTCTTTGTGAAAAAGCTCTTGCTCAGTACCTGGAAACCAAGCGTTTGGCTTTCCCACGCTTCTATTTCATCTCTTCCACAGACTTACTTGACATTCTCTCAAAGGGATCTCAACCTACACAGGTAGTATTGATTTTGAAAGTCTCATATTGTCCTTTGTTAGCTAAGGAATGTCAGTTTCTCTGTCATTGTCTAAATGCTACCTACCATGTCACATGTTCCAAGAGCCAGAAAATATGCAATAACAATTCTTAATGTAGCAACAGAGAGATGTTAGAGGCAATGCTAAAGGAATTAGGAAGGATAACTACCTTGTCTTCAGTGAAGGGACACTACAAATGTCTAGAAAGGAGAACAAATGTACAAGGCTTAGAGCCCTACAAGAAGTTAATGGAAGAAACACCAATTCCAAATCCCCAGAACTGGGGTTCCATTGCCTGGTTCACAGTTTTCTTGGGAAAGACTGGGTCACTGGGAATGAGATCATGGCAGGTACCTTCTTTCAAAAACTGCTCCAGGGTAACCCTTATAATTACTAAGCTGGGCTAGGCTTCAGTGCTGTTCAGAGGTGTACTGGTATAATTTCAGGCTCATCCTCCACCCTCGAATTTTCTCCTATCCATTCAAAAATAAGGTAGCACCCATGACAGTATGTAAAGCAAATAAAAGAGGCAGTTGTCTTTTGTAATATGAGAGCACAGATCAGAGACAAACTTTGTGCCAATCCCCAAGCTCTCCTTCCCCTAAACATTTAGAGGATATTGCTTTTTATTATATCTGTTCAGTTGTTCAAGATCTTAGAGTTGTTACAGCTGACACAGGTAGTTACTCCTGGGCTTGACCATATATCACAGATTGTGCTTTACTTTTATAGGTTTGTCTCCGTGTTCTTTCTCTAGAAATTTTTATGTCATTTTCTTTGGAATATGTGTCTCTTCACACTACAGTTTCCTGAATTCTGATGTCCTGTGCACACAGTATTTATCTTGATTATTTCTCTCATTAATTTCTCTTTTTTTAGTTGGAATATAATTGCTTTACAGTGTTATAGTTTCTGCTGTACAACAAAGTGCATCAGCTATAAGTATACATATATCCCCTCCCTCTTGGACCTTCCTCCCATCCCACTCCCCAATCCACCCATCTAGGTCATCACAGAGCATTGAGCTGGGCTCCCTGTGCTATACAGCAGGTTCCCACTAGCTATTTTACATGTGCTAGTGTATATATGTCAACCTTAATCTCCCAATGTCGTGCCCTCCCCTTCCCCACCTGTGTCCACATGGCTGTTCTCTTCATCTGCATCTCTATTCCTGCCCTGCAGTAGGTTCATTTGTACCATTTTTAGAGATTCCACTTACATACATTAATATACAATATATGTCTTTCTCTTTCTTCACTCTGTCTGACAGTCTCTAGGCCCATCCACATATCTACAAATGACTCATTTCTCTTTCTTTTTATGACTGAGTAGTATTCCATTGTATACATGTATCACATCTTATTTATCCATTCATCTGTTGATGGACATTTAGGTTGCTTCCATGTCTTGGCTACTGTAAACAGTGTTTCAATGAACACTGGGGGTCCATGTATCTTTTTGAATTATGATTTTCTCAGGGTACATGCCCAGGAGTGGGATTGCAGGATTGTATCGTAGTTCTGTTTTTGTTTTTAATATACCTCCACAGTGTTTTTCATAGTTGTTGTACCTGTTTACATTCCCACCAACAGTATAGGAGGGTTGCCTTTTTTCTACACCCTCTCTAGCATTTATTGTTTGTAAACTTTTTGATGACGGCCATTCTGACCAGTGTGAGGTGACACCTTGTTGTAGTTTTGACTTGCAGTTCTCTAAATGATTAATGATGTTGAACATCTTTTCACGTGCCTCTTGGCCATCTGTATGTCCTTGTAGAGATGTTTATTTAGATCTTCCACCCATTTTTTGATTGGGTTGTTTGTTGTTATGTTATTGAGCTGCATGAGCTATTTGTATATTTTGGAAATAAATCCTTTGTTTGCTTTGTTTTCAAATATTTTCTCCTGAGAGTTGTTTTTTTGGCTTGTTTATGGTTTCCTTTGTTGTGCAGAAGCTTTTAAGTTTAACTAGGTTTAAATAAATAGTTTTATTTTTTGTTTTCATTTTCATTTCTCTAGGAGGTGGCTCAAAAAAAAAATCTGTGATTTATGTCAAAGAATGTTCTTACTATGTTATCCTCTAAGAGTTTTATACTGTCTTGTTTTACACTTAGATCTTTAATCCATATTGAGTTTATTTTTGTGTATAGTGTTAGGTAGTGTTGCAATTTCATTCTCTTTGATGTAGCTGTCCAGGTTTCCCAGCACCACTTACTGAAGAGACTGTCTTTTCCATTGTATATTCTTGCCTCCTTTGTCATAGGTTAGGTGACCATAGGTGGATTTATTCTGGGGTTTTCTATCCTGTACCTCTGATCTCCTAGGGTGATGATATGAGATCGGTTTGGTCGGTTCAGCCACTCAGTCATGTCCGACTCTTTGCGACCCCATGAATTGCAGCACGCTAGGTCTCCCTGTCCATCATTAACTCCCAGAGTTTACTCAAACTCATGTCCATCGAGTCGGTGATGCCATCCAGCCATCTCATCCTCTGTCATCCCTTTCTCCTCCTGCCTCCAATCCTTCCCAGCATCAGGGTCTTTTCCAGTGAGTCAGCTATCCCATGAGGTGGCCAAAGTATTGGAGTTTCAGCTTCAACATCAGTCCTTCCAATGAACACCCAGGACTGATCTCCTTTAGGATGGACTGGTTGGATCTCCTTGCAGTCCAAGGGACTCTCAAGAGTCTTCTCCAACACCACAGTTCAATAGCATCAATTCTTCAGAGCTTAGCTTTCTTCACCGTCCAACTCTCACATCCACACATGACCACTGGAAAAACCATAACCTTGACTAGACAGACCTTTGTTGACAAAGTAATGTCTCTGCTTTTTAATATGCTGTCTAGGTTGGTCATAACTTTCCTTCCAAGGAGTAAGCGTCTTTTAATTTCATGGCTGCAATCACCATCTGCAGTGATTTTAGAGCCCCCCAAAGTAAAGTCTGCCACTTTTTCCACTGTTTCCCCTTCTATTTCCCATGAAGTGATGGGACCAGATGCCATGATCTTAGTTTTCTGAATGTTGAGCTTTAAGCCAATTTTTTCACTCTTCTCTTTCACTTTCATCAAGAGGCTTTTTAGTTCCTCTTCACTTTCTGCCGTAAGGGTGGGGTAGAGGGTGTCATATCCTATTCCATGTATATGTTCCTAAACACTTGAAAATTTGAAATACTTAGAATTCTGAATTTTAACTCTGTAAATTAAGTGCATAAATCCGTAAGTAAGAATATTGCTTTTTCTTTTATATTCTTTAAACATAATAAACACATATGTGATGTTTTATTGAACAGTATTACTTACCCAGAATATATACATGAGACATTTTTATTTTTCTACAATTATTAATCTCAAATGTGCCCTGCTGAATCTCTTTACACCAAGTAGAAGATCCCTTTATAACACCTTGGATAGGCGCTGTAATGCTCCTGTCCCCTTTTCTTATTAATAGTTAAAGAAACCCAGAGCAACTCAGCAAGATCTAGTTTAAAATTCCAAGCTCACCTCTGTGTCAGGACCAGTTTTTTGCATAAAGAAGCTGGAGTTGAGATCTTTTATTTCTCCTCCTTACCAGTTTATTTTGGGCAGGGACAGGGGAAGGGTGTCATCTGTCAGTCATCGCCCTTTCTTAATGCATATTCCTGCTTCTCTGTTCAGCAGTGGCTGTTTACTTTGCCCCTTGACAGCCAGTACCCACATCTGGGTCTCTTGTGGAACAGGAGCAAGTCCTCAGGACAGGGAGAGCTTCCCAGGGGTATATACACAGCGCCAAGTCTGTCTCAGTGCTTCTAGTTCTTGCCCTTGGCAGTGTAGTCAGTCATTTGTTACATCTTGTTCCTCCTTTCCACCTAAAGAGATGTGCGAAGTAGGGACATGTCACAGATTCACTTGCTGCAGGCACCCATGGATTCTGTGAGTGGTTCTCCAACCCCACTCACTGGACAAGTTAAAGGGCAGAGGTTGGGGAAACAGTCCTTCACCTTGAAGCCCCACGAGAACTGAGGAAAAGTCAGAGCATCCCCCTCTGGGCTGATAACTCACAGGGGTGAGGATGGTCGTCTCTCCCCACCTCCCTGCTGTGCTTTCCCAGAAGGGGGGCTTGGAGGCAGATGATGGTAAGTTGTTGAGATGTGTCTTGTCAAGCCCTGAAGGGACCAACTTGTCCTAATCCCTGTCTACTCTCTTCAGAGCATGTGCGTTCCCATTTCCTCTCTGTCCTTAATTGAAGTCCTAGGCAGGCGCTAGAGGAGCAGATGACTCAATATACACTTGTCACCCATTCTGTGTCCTTTCAAATCATCAAAAAGTGCTTCGTGCGTTAGACATGCTTGTTGGCTCACAGGCATATGCATCCCTGATACCAACTACTGTTTTTCCACATCCTTCCTAAATTACAGGATGAGGCTTTGCTTTTTTAAAAAAGTAAACTTAAAAGATGTACCTTTAAAATAATTCTTTTTATTTTCACAGTATCACTTCAGTGTTTTAGAGTGTTATCTTTCGTATCACTGTGATTAGACAAGCCTTCTTGTCTGCTTCATTCACAGCATTCTAATTGTAAGTTCTAAACCCCTGAACCTCAGGTGCATTTCTCAGTGCTAGTAACACTCTTTAATGTAGGACTAGTAATGCCGGCCATTAAAAAGATCTTAAATTTTAATGTAGCTGAATATTAAAGTCACAGCAGAGGGAGTCTCCAGAATGGCTCACAGCCATGCTAATGAGTACCAGCCGTGGTGCCGTCTATACCATATCAACAAAAGGAGGTAGGATATTTCTGCTTACTAGCTGAATGGATCTGTCTGACTATGTAGCTCCAGGGTAAACACAGTTTACAGTTCTCCTGAACTGCCAGCTTTGAAACGATTTGATTTTTGAAACATTTTGAAATTTGAGGTACACTATGTCAAATTTGCTCAAAATTTGACTTTGTTGAGATCTTTTTGTTCCACGAATTAAACCTTGAACAATTCAATTTCACATCAAATGTCGTCACACTTTTAGGAAAGGGTCCTTATTAGGGAAAGGGTTTAGCTGCCTCTGAGGTGCAGGTACCATCAGGGAGTGACTTGCTGGGGCAGAGGATTGAACAAGTGCTAAGGATGAGTTGAGTCATCCTGAGCCACAGTCAGCTTCTTTCCCTGCAGTGTTTCTGCAAAGTCAAGGTGTGATCTCAACTCTTGGTCACTTACTGTGGGAGAGTTAATGCTTATGGCTGTTATGCCAAAGGGCCTAGCCTTCCTGCACTCTCTTTCATTATCAGAATCAGTTTCAGGCCATCAGACACAGCTTTTTCCATCTCTGCCTTTTGTGCTAACATCCTGAATGTGCTCCCTGTAGTGTGACAGACATAACGTGGCAACTGCAGCTTATGGGATAACAATGCAATGGCCCTTTGTGGGCAGATGACTCATGTTGACTTCTTGTGAATGACTTGAATTCTTCAGGTTCCCCTCCTCCACCCACTACACTCAATTTAAGAGTATTGGTCCAAGTGAGGGTTTCTGCAGTTGATGTGGAATTTGATCAGCCTGAACACATCAGCTAGGGGAGGGGCTGATATTACTACATCCTGCATTCTATAAGCAGAAATGCCCAATTTAAGGTACTTCAGTTGGAATGTCAGAGTGGTGACGTCAGTGCATCTAAAATGCCTTCAGTGGTTTTTTAGCTCTCAGTAAGTTTGGTTAAGGTCAAGTTTTAAAGATTTTTCTCCTAGAATTCATCCTGACCTCCCAGTCTCACAGATTATCTCAAGGACTGAGGATAGGGCTGTGCCATGTAACTTAAGTGGGAAGAAATTTCTGGCGGTTGCTTGTGGAAACACAAACTTAGAGGTGTCCTTGCAGGGTTAATGGACATGGGGTAGTAATTATGCAGTTGCACCTGATTCAGTATTAACATTCTGTGATTCTTCTCCTGCTTAGAAAAGCATCCGTTTGTGTTTTTCAAGTAAAGCAAGTGTAGTGGTTAAAGTCAGCCTGGGTAACATCAGTTGCCCTGGGGTGCCCTCCCAGGTTGTAATACAGTGTCTAAAAACAGCAGACAACCAGTTTTTAGCTACTGGATCCTTATGACCTGAAAGATCTTTTTGTCCTAGAAGAGTTGGTGTGTTTTCTCTTTCTTCATCTTCTATGTGATGATGAGTGAAAACTTCCCCATGTTGGAGCTATACTAAAGACACACTTTCTATGTGATCAGCTGCATTTGTGTTACATGATGGAGATAGCCATGGAACACATGTGGCTAATGGGCACTTGAAATGTGACAACTGAGAAACTGAATTTTTAACTACAATGTGTTAGAGTTGATCTTTGATTCAGTTATTGGAAAACATAATTTTGAAACAACTTGAGTGTGAATCTACTTTCTCAACTGCGTATCTTATGAAACATAGAGACAGATCAAGTATGTCTGATGAAGAATCCAAACTGAGATAAGCTATAAATGCAAAATATGCACCTGGTTTCAAAGACTTAAAGAATATAAAATATCTCATTAGTACCTTTTCTATTAATTATATATTGAAGTGACAATACTTTGGATATATTAGGTCAAATAAAGCATGTTAGAATTAATTTCACCTGTTTCTTTTTACCTGTTTTAATGTGACTACCAGAAAGCCACTGCTATGGCAGTTGAGGCCACAATTTTCTAAATGACAAGATCAGGAAATATACATACTCAGAAATATTGAATGTTTGCATCAAAAATAGCCTTCATGGCATCAGACCAAATCTATGTAAGAAGAAATCTGCCAACTTGTCTTTTGAGAAGTCCCCAAATTGCAGTATGAGGCAGATGGCACTCAACTGATACCCTTAATATTCTGTCAATATTGGCACTTGGACAGGTGCTTGTGAGAAATGGGCTTAGTATTAGGTAATAAAAAGAACTTCTGGATCTTCAAGGGGCAGATGTCTAAAACCCCGCATCCCCACAAGCACAGTATATTTCTGGATAGTGCTTCCACTTGGTTCTCTCTGTGATGGAGTGAAGGTGCCTCAGGATCTGAATCTCAGGAATCAGAGTGATGCAGCTCAACAATCACTAATGGTGAGTCACAGCCTTCTTGACAAAGATTAGTCCTCCTGAGACAGTAAAGGGAGGGACTTTGCTGGCAGTCCAGTGGTTAGAGCTCCAGGCTTCCACTGCAGGGAGCACGGGTTTGATCTGTGGTTAGGGAACTAAGATCCTGCAAGCCATGTGGCACAGCCAAAAATAGCATAAAATAAACTAGTATGTCTTAGACAATCAAGAGTAAAAAGGCTGAAGATGCAAGTAGTTTGTTGGCCACATGTAAGAGTGAATGAGTTTTAGCTGAAATAAAAAAGATTCCAACTTGTCTATAGGGAGTAGAAGGTTGGAGAGCTCGTAGGTACCTGCAGTGGAGGGAGGCGATTGTCCTTGAGTTTAGGTTGGGGCTGAGGATGGAATAAAGGAAGAGGCAGGAAAAGAAACCGAACACAGAAGATGGTCATGGTTTTGACTACCTCACCATAATCTCTACTTACCTCAGCTGAACAGCAAGGAATGGAAGCTGTTTGTCTAAGTGTAGTTCTTTATAGAAATTGCCAGTGAGAATAGCTCCACTTGGTATGCATGCACGCATACTTAATCACTTCAGTCATGTCCAACTCTTTGTGATCCCATGGACTGTAGCCCACCAGGCTCCTCTGTCCATGGGATTTCCCAGGTAAGGATACTGGAGTGGATTGCCAGTATAACTTAGGACTGTGTCACATTTCAAATGGATGTCTTTGTATAAAGGTGGCCTTGTACTCAAATGACTTAGGCATTTATGTGTGTGACAAGAAAATAGACAATGAGTTTTTAAATAAAATCATAAATTATATATCCAGTAGAGATTATCCTTGATCATCCTTGCAAAATGGTTAACATATGGTTAACTACAGGTTATATAACAACATTTTTTTTTCCATGTTGTCAATGTGTTGCTACTGCTTAGAATTCTGTTGGAGCTCTTTTACTGGAATTCCTTCCACAGCCAGTTTATAAGTTACACAACAAAATCAGGGTTATTATAATGCAGGATTAAAATACCACTTAATGTAACAAGATAAAAAATTGTCTTATAAATTTGGGATCCCACTGCTAAAGAGTCTTAGGCTTTGCTGTGCAATCTAAAACTCCTGGTCCTGGCTTTTGTTTGCTGTCAAGTTGTTCAGCTCCAACTTAAATTCAGTGGGTAGGGTTTCTGGCTCTAAAACGTTAGCTTTTTTATAAAATTGGAGTATAATTGCTTTACAATGCATTAGTTTCTACTGCACAGTGAAGTGAATCAGCTATACAGGTACATATATCCCCTCCCTCTTAGACCTTTCTCCCACCCCTCCCATGTCCCACCCATCTAGGTCATCACAGAGCCCTGAGCTGGGCTCTCTGTACTATATAAAACAGGTTCCCACTATGTAAATATGGTAGTGTATATATGTCAATTTTAATCTACCAATTTATCCCACCCTCCCCTTTCCCAGCTGCATCCACATGTCCATTCTCTATGTCTGTGTCTCTATTCCTATCCTGCAAATAGGTTCATCTGTACCATTTTTCTAGATTCTACATACATGCCTTAATATATGATACTTGATTTTTTTCTTTCTGACTTCACTCTGTATGACAGACTTTAGGTCCATCCACATTGCTACAAATGACTGAATTTCATTTCTTTTTATGGCTGAGTAACATTCTATTGTATATATGTACCGCATCTTCTTTATCCCTTTATCTGTTGATAGACATTTAGGTTGCTTCCATGTCTTGACTATTGTAAATAGTGTTGCAATGAACACTGGGGGTCCATGTATCTTTTTGAATTATGTTTTTCCTCAGAGTATATGCCCATGAGTGGGGTTGCAGAGTTGTATTGTAGTTCTCTGTTTAGTTTTTTTTTTTTTTTTTTTTTTTTTTTTTTTTACTGTACCTCCGTACTGCTCTTCATAGTGGTTGTATCAACTTACATTCCTACCAACAGTATATGAGGGTTCCATTTTCTCTATACCTTCTCCAGCATTTATTGTTTGTAGAATTTTTGATAATGGCCATTTTGACTGGTATAAAGTGATAGCTCATTATGGTTTTGATTTGCATTTCTCTGTTAATTAATGATACTGAGTATCTTTTCATATGCTTTTTGGACATGTATCTTCATTGGAAAAATGTCTATCTAGATCTTCTGACCTTTTTTGATTTTTTTTTTGAACATAGAGCTGCATGAGCTGTTTGTATATTTTGGAGATTAATCCCTTGTAGGTTACTTTGTTTGCCAACATTTTCTCCCATTCTGTGGGTTCTCTTTTTGTTTTGTTGATAGTTTCCTTTACTGTACAAAAGCCTTTAAGTTTAATTAGGTCTCATTAGTTTTTGATTTTATTTTTACTGCTCTAGGGGGTGGATCCAAAAAGACATTGCTGAGATTTATGTCAGGGAGTGTTCTGCCTATGTTTTCCTCTAATAGTTTTATAGTACTGGCCTTACATTTATGTCTTTGATCCATTTTAAGTTTACTTTTGTGTATGGTGTTAGACAATGTTCTAATTTCATTCTTTTACATGCAGCTGTACAGTTTTCCCAGCACCACTTACTGAAGAGACTGTCTTTTCTCCATTGTGTATTCTTGCCTCATTTATCATGGATTAATTGACCATAGGTGCATGGATTTATCTCTGGACTTCCTATTCAGTTCCATTGCCCTACATTTCTCTTTTTGTGCCAACACTGTACTGTTCCGATTACTGTAGCTTTGCAGTATAGTCTGAAGTCAGGGGCCTATTTCCCCCAGCTCCATTTTTCTTTCTCAGGGTTGCTTTGGCTATTCTGAGTCTTTCGTTGTTTCCATACAAATTAAAAACAAAAAGTTGTTCTAGTTCTGTGAAACATACCATTGGTAAATTGATAGGGATTGCATTGAATCTGTAGATTGCCATGGGTAGTACAGTCATTTTGACAACATTGATTCTTCCAATCCAAGAACATGGTATATCTTTCCATCTGTTTGTATCATCTTTGATTTCTTTCTTCAGTGTGTTATAGTTTTCATAGTAGCAGTCTTTTGCCTCCTTAGGTAGGTTTATTTATAGGTATTTTATTCTTTTTGATGTGGTGGTGAAAAAGGGATTGTTATCTTAATTTCTCTTTCTGATATTTTGTTCTTAATATGTAGGAATACAAGAGATTTCTGTGTATTTAATTTTTTTTTTGGCTGTACCATTTGGCTTGCAGGATTTTAGTTCCCCTACCAGGGTTTGAACCCACACCCTCGGTAGTAAAAGCAGGGAGTCCCCTCTACTGGACCACCATGGAATTCTCTTAATTTTGTATCCTGCACCTTTATTGAATTCAGTGATATGCTCTAGTAGTTTTCTGATAGCATCTTTAGGATTTTCTATATGTAATGTCATGTCATCTGACAGTTTTACTTCTTTTCCAATTTGGATTCGTTTTATTTATTTATTTTTTTCTTCTCTGACTGCCATGGCTAGGACTTGCAAAACTATGTGGAATAAAAGTGATGACAGTGGACACCTATTCTTACTCCTGATCTTAGAGGGGATGGTTTCAGCTTTTCACTGTTGAGAATGATGTTAGCTGTGAGTTTGTTGTATATGGCCTTCATTATGTAATGTCCATTTTTGAGAGGAGGGATTAGAGACTGACATGGGCCATGAGGAGTATTTTGGGTACAGATATATTCAGTTTCTTAATTGCCTCAGTGTTTACAAGAGTTTTTTAACTTGTTAAAATTTATTAAGCTGTACACACATGATTTTTTTTACTTTTCTCTCTATACACTTATATTTTAAAAGGTTATTTGAAAACTCAGTTTGTGTTGTCAGCACACTTATATACATTTATGTACACATGCTAAAAATGTTTAGGAAGAAATACAGAATCAGCATTGATAATATAGTTATATCCAAGTTATATTAATAAGTGCAAAATCAAATGGCAAAATAGTATGTATACGATGATTTTAGTTTTGTTAAAAGCAAACCAGTTAATATCTGATACCTAATATTAGCTATAATGGTTTACAAAATTTATAAAAAACTAATATAATCTTTGCTGGGAAAGATTGAGGGCAAGAGGAGAAGGGTGCAACAGAGAATGAGATGGTTGGATGGCATCACTGACTCGATGGACATGAGGTTGAGCAAACTCTGGGAGATAGTGAAGGACGGGGAAGTCTGGCATGCTGAAATTCATGGAATCACAAAGAGTTGGACGTGACTTAGCGATTGAACAACAGCAAATATAGTCTTTCTGAATTATATAATTGCATGTTCACTACTGAAAGTTTAAAAAATATAGAAGATTAGAATATTATTAGCATACTCCTTGATGCTATATTTGAGTGATTATGGTGAGATTTTTTTAATGTGTTTGTGTAGGTCAGAACACTATATTTAATAAAAATTGAAATATTCTTCTTTAATATGATGTTTAATGTCTGTAGAAGTTATCATTATATGAAAGTGCTGTAACTGATTAAACCTATTCCTGAAAGTTTTTTTGCATATTTAGACTTCAAACAATGATATGTGTCCATGTACTGTCACCTGTACTGAGTATTATTAAAAATATAAAACACAACAACAAACTCTTCAACATTTTGGCAGGCTTAAATTTGTACATGTAAAAGGAATAGACTCATTTTTCTCTTATTCCAAAGGATAATATTCACAATAGATAAGACTGCCTACATTTTGGACATTATATACTTCTCACAAATACTATCATGAGTATTACCGTCATTATGAATAAATGAGTTAATTACTATGTATGAGTGAACTATGAGGTGCTCACCATGCCGGGAATGACATTAGGACTTTGTGTCTGTTTTATCTCTGTTAATCAGAAGCAGCATCTTTCATAGATGGGCAAATATGCAATGAAATATAAGCAAAAAGCAATGGGGAAAGCTTTGAGAATGTATAATAGCCATACAGAGAAGTTAGTACATAGCAATACACGGAAACTATGCATAGACGCATATGTAGAAGCTACATAATTTCATTTTCTTCCCTTTGTTCTCTAGGTAGACTGTTGATCATAGAGTAGACTGTTGATCTGATCATTGTATTAGTTTTCATTTTAAATTATAAAATTACCGAGATGAGTAGTTTTTTTCACTTTTTTTTTTTTTTACAGACAAAGCTCTCAAAAAGGTAGTTCTCCTTGTGCAGAAATCTGAAAAATATTAATTTCAGTTATCAAGGATTGGTTATATAACTCCATTCCCCCCAATAACATGGTTCACATTTCACATACTATGGTGTGTCAACTGTGACCGATCTTGAGAAGCACAAATTTAATTGCTGGTTCCTCAGTCCACAAAAATCACCACGTGAATGACAGATGTACATCTCGACACATGATCAGTGATGTCACACTTTTCACAGTTTGTCTGTGGTTAGCCATCACACATTTGTTGTTTAGTTCTCATACAGTCAGCGGAGAACGTAGTGTGCTACAAATTTATCCCCAGAGAAGAACCCACCTGATATTTTATAAAAATACACCATCAAAAGAGAGAATTAGTGACGAAGTTGGAAATATAGCAAAGAAGTGAAAATTGATAATGCTAGAAGTGAAATTTGAATCATAAATGTAGTTACGGATGAAAAAGCTGAATGTAGAAATGACATCGCCTTTTGAGAGATTCTAGATATGCATCCAGAGGACTATAGTGAAAATGAACTTATCAAAACAAATGTAAACAGTGGTCAAGATAAAAAGGAGGAAGATGTGCCGCAGGTAGTGATACCAAAAAAAAAAGAAAATCCACATTAAAGAAACTCTTAGAAATACCAGGACGTGAGGCTTCAAAGGATGAAATGTTGGCAGCTGATCCAAACTTCCAAAGGAACATGAAGATTACACAAAGCACAGGAAAGATGCTCATTTGGTATCTTAAGTTATAAGATGAGAAGAAGGAGGCAAGTGCTGTTTGAACTACTCCTGATAAGTTTCCTATAAAGAACTAAAACAATTTTTAATATTTTAGTATTTTCAGTTAGTGTACTAAATATTTATTTGCAGTTTTTTATTTCCCTGTACTTCTATAACCAAGAGTGAGAGGGATTTTAATATTTTAACAAAAATTTTTAAAGGCCAGAGCACTATTGTGTGTTAACCCATTGATTGTAGAGTTGCACAGTTGTTCTTACGATCCTGCACTACTGTCCAAAGCAGGACCTGCCTGAATACCTATGACCCAATGGGTGGATGCACCTGATTTACTGTAAGTCAGTGAAACAACATTTCAGTTTTTGTCACTAACCTTTTAGAAACCTGTTCAAGATATGATCAAATTATTGAATTTCATGATTTGAAATGTTCATATCCATTCTGTTTCTTCTTAGTGAGGTAAAAAGAGGGAGCCTTCAGGTTTTTTTTTTTAATTGTAAAATTAAAGATCTTTCCAAAGACCCACCTATCAAAAAGGAATTTAAATTTTATGTTAACAAGTACAAAGAAATGGAACTAATTTGAGGGCAACAGCATGCATGTTAGTTAAGAAAATGGTTGTGTTCTCTCAGAAGCTCGAAGTGGAGGGCAGAATAGGAAACTGTTTAACTTCCAGCATGCCAGGTATAAGTCACAGGAGAACAGCAAGCTGTGGGGTTTGCATGTCCTGGTCACCCACTGAATGACTGCGGGATTAGAAGTTCTTGTGAAATGCTTTCCTGGCCAAAGCAGTGATGTGTGAGGGTGTCTGATGGTTGAGGTCTCATTTATCCTGCAGCTTTGCACCTGAATATTATTTAGGCCCATTATGCAGTAGAAGCCATTAAACATCTGTGCACTTGCTGGCCACTTCAGCTGTGACAGTGAACTGTGAGATGATTGGAGAGACTGTATGTAAATGTCCTCTGGGTTATGTGAGGGATGCGGTAACTGTGATAATCCAAGCAATGATCATCGGCTACCACTCTGTCTACACTGAAAGTGAGAGTCCCAGAAACTCATCTGTTTTCAACTGGGAAGATTCCTTGTTGTGATTTTCTTCAATACTAAAACAGCGAATGCAGCAAAAATGTCAAGGCTAAAAGCTTCAGAGATTAAATCACCCTTAAGTTCCTTCCCAGTATTGATAGTGGGCTTGTCATGTGGGAAATTTAGGCGGATTGCTATTGTCCCTAGAAGCTGCTGTTGGGATAGTTATCAAGTCTGGTTAAACTGTATTTCAAGAAAATCTCATTACAGAGATGGCTGTAATGCTATGTGCTAGGAAAAGTTCTGTGGCTTGAAACCATCTTCTGGTTTTTATTTATTTTTTATTATTTTTATTGAGATGAAATTCAGACAACACAAAATTAGGCATTTTAAAGTGTATGGTTCATTGGGATTTTGTACATTCACAGTGTTGTGCATCTGTTACCTCTGCCTAGTTCCAAATTATTTTATAATAATTTACCCTGATATAATAATTTCCCTGATATAGAGCCCCATGCCCATCAAAAAGTCACTACATTCCCTTGCCTGCCCCCACCCCCAGCCACCTCCTAACAGCATGACATTTTTGACAAGGTTCATCTATGTTGTAGCATGCACCAGTGCTTCATTCCTTTTGATACTTGAGCAGTATTCCATTGTATGGATATGCCACAGTGTGTCTGTCATCTGTCTGTGGACATCTGGGTTAGTTCCACCTTTTGTGAATAATACTGCTATGAGTATTTTTGTACAGATATTTTGAGTACTTGTTTTCTGTAGTTTGGGGTATATACCTAGTGTGAAATTTCTGGGTCTTACAGCAAGTCTATGTTAACCTTTTATTTATTCTTTTTCTAATTTTATGGATGTATTTTTGTGCTGGAACTTCATTGCTGAATGTGGGCTTTTTCTAGTGGAGGCAAGTGGGGGCTCACTCTCTCATTGCCCTACATGGGCTGCTCCTCGTGGCGGCTTTTGCTGTGGAGCACGGGCTCAGTCATTGTGGCTCATGGATCCAGTTGCTCTGCAGCCTGTGGGATCTTCCTAGACCAGAAACTGAATCCGTGTCCTCTGCTTTGGCAGACAGATGCTTAAACACTGGACCACCAGGCAAGTCCCTGTGTTAACTTTTTGAGGATTCACCAAACTGTGTTCTCCTTTGCAGCTTTTAGTTGTGCCACATGTACGGAGGGAATACTTGTTCCCACTCCTGATACTTCCTGTGGTTCACTCTGCCCTTTATTCAGTCCACCCCAGAGGAGGTAGAGTGGCTTGCCTGACTGAGAGCCTGGAGAACACATGTCTTCCTCTCCTTCCCTCCTCACCAGCCCTTTTAGGTGTAGAGGCCAGTCCCAGTCTGTTCTGATATGACCAGATGGAGAAGACTTACTGGTTCTCATGTTCTGTATGGAGGCCGATTGGGCTTTCATCTCCGAACTGACCTCTAGCAGAACAAATGCAAATCTTTGTTTTTTAACTTGGTTTGTTTTATATTTCAAGTAGTCTGGAAACTGCTCAGGGTTCAGTATGTTATATTATTGAGGACGCTTTTGGGAATCCCACAACTTAGGATCTAAAAGATTATGAGGCCAGAAGAATTTGAACTTTGTAAATGTGGCCTAGACTTGCAGGTTTAAGATCTAACTGCCACTTATATTTAGCAATGTCAACCTGATGAAGTCACCTGATATTTGACTTTCAATTTCTTTGTCAGTGAAAATGGGAGAACCCCATTCACCCTTCTTATGTAACAAATATGCCGTGGGACTCATGTCGGTATCAAAGCAGATGCACGGTAGCAAACGACCTGCCCAAGGAGAAGATCTAATTTACATTTTTGTTTCAAATATTTTAATACCTTTTTTTATAAAGTTTTTATGGTGTAAGTAAAATAGCGTGTCTGAGCTTTAATAACCTGACCACAAAATTTCCAGCAGAATGATTGCTGCAGGAATATGGTACAGATAGAGAAGTTGTTAAGTCTCCAACCTTTAAGGAGAAAACAGTTGACCTACCTGGGTAAGCATTCACCTCCCAACACCTGATGATGTGATCAGAGTGCCTGGCTACTTCTCCACCAAGGTCATTTCAAACTGAAATTGAAGAAGTGATTTTTCTTTGGAAGGAAAAAAAGCATTTTAAGGCAACTCTGTGACGATATAAAGACAGTTTTGTGAATTCATTTAGCCACCTCTCTAGATTCCCAGAACGCACCTCCCGTAAGAAGTGCTCTTATCTCTTCTCGTATCTTGTCTTAGGTTACGCGCCACCTTTCCAAACTCTTCGACAGCATTGCGGATCTGCAGTTTGAAAATGATCAGGATGTCTCTGCACACAGGGCGGCTGGAATGTACAGCAAAGACAAGGAGTATGTCCCATTCCCAGCTGGGTGTGAATGCATAGGCCATGTAAGAGCTGATTATGAGATTCTCTATGCTAGGGGAGGATTGGGGGGTCGTTTTTAAAAGTTGAATGGAACCAGAAATTGTCAGTTCATGTCAATTGTCAGTCTTGTGCTTTGAGATTCCTGTTTGCATCTGTCTGGTGTGTCTGAGGAGTCCTCTGCCAGGCTTCCTACTCTGTGCATCAGGCTTCAGCAGCCTGCAGGGGCTTGAAGATGCTAGCAGTTGAGCTGGACAGGAAGGACTGTCACGGACTGAATGAGCAGACCCCAGCATTAGTAGCAAATGCCACCCAGTGACTGAGTCTCCTACAGAGAGAATTACTTTCAGCCCTGCTCACCATTCAGGGAAGGATTAGGGTGAAGCAGTGCCTTGCAGTGAAGCACATTAGAAAGTGGCTGCAGTTCAGGATTATGAGGTGGATGTTATAAATGGCTGCTTGTAAATAACTTTGGTTGAGTCCTCAAAGCTGATGTCACGTATACCAATTACTGCATGCACAGACAGTTAACATGTTCTCTTCTCTCACAAACACCTCAAATATATTCTTAACCAGTTATCTGTAAGAACAGCTCGTTATGATTTATGAAGGAGCTATTGGTTTTTCAGATGATTTAGAGGAATTGCATCTTTTTATGATGATGTTTGTATAACTTAAAAATTAATCCACAGAGTAACAGAGAGAGTAGCCTCTATTATAGAACAGTTTAGGTTGAGGCAGGGGGTTCTTTAAAGGGCCCTTTGCAGAAATCTGATGGCAATCCCTTTTCCTACAGGGGTTTTCTCTGTTGCTTTTTAATATTGTACCAGAAAAATCCTGCCAAATGCAGGGAAAGCAGATGGTGGAATACTTTGATTAAAATATATATTTTATCTCTTGGGCTCTTTAGGATATTATTACAAAGATTAGAAAAAATCACCATAAACTATCTTGACAAAAGTGTGTTGCTGTCTGCCTCCTCCCCAGCAGACTGCTAGCTGACTGGCATAGTGCCTGGAAGGAGGACAGTCCAATTGATAGATGCAGTTATCACTAGCAGAAACCCTTGATACTGAAAGTTTTCACAGTGCTCTAATTTATCCTGTATAAGCAACTTAGGCTAGAGACTTTGGGGCATGTACCGCATGTACCCTCTAATTGCCTTTGTTTTATTAAAAGATGCTTTTCCTTTAGGCCTCCCCCACTACCCCGCACTTTTATGATTGGTTCCTCCCAATTTTGGCTTTTTGCCTTTTATTTGACAAATGTTTATTGAATACCTACTATGTACCAGCCCCTGGGTTTGGCCTTTGGAAATCCAGAAATGAGTAAGACACAGCACCTGTCCTTTGGGAACTCTTGGGCTCATTGAAGAAATAGATGTTCACATAAATAGTGATAACAGGAAGTGACAATTCTTGTTACAAAGGGTTGGACAGAAGCTGATGAAAGACTAAGATGTGAGAAGGTATCAAGCAAGCACCTCATCAGGGCTTAGTTCCCAGCTTATGCTGAGCTGAGTTGCTGTTGGTGGCATAGTCTCTAAAGAAGGGGTGATGTGTTAAACTGTGTATGTATGTTTGGTCTTCCCAAATGGACTGGACAGTTGTGAAGAACAGGTGGCCATATTGAGGGCATGGATCCCAGAGCATCTGGAAGATGCTAAAATGATACATGATTTACTTACTAAAGGAGCCTGTTGCTTGGTGACATTGAGTTGTACTGAGTGACGATGGTGGTGCTTAGATCTCCTGCACTCAGGCATAGGAACAAAGCCTGGCTAGGAGGCCGGGGAGAAGGCTTCTAGGATACCGGGCCATAGCCAAGGCCATGCTTCCTCCTCCTCCCAATAGGGAAGGCTGTCAACTCATTGACCACATGTCACTCCTTCCCAGTTCTCCAGAGAAAGAGGTTGTAGGAATGAATACTGCTGCCATCTTCACAGAGGCAGGAAAAGAAATCAATTATATAATTTCAGGATCTCATACAGTCCTTGGAATTTATTTATTATAGTTAACTTTTATCGCTATGGTCAATTATTTTCAAATAGTATAGGTATCCTTTTGTTATATAACATCATCCCAGGGAAACGTATATACAGACAAATATAACAAAGCATATTTGAATAGAATGGAAAACTGGCTGAAATATATCTGTGGGAACAAAATACACTTTGAATGAATTTTTTCAAGATTGATTTTCACAAGTCAGCAGTTGTCCTCTTTCTCATCTCTCTTCCTGTCTAATTTCTGACAAGTGTGAATATGAGAGCCAGTAAGGACTATGATTAAGACACTTGCTGAAAACACTGTAAGACTAGGTACTATGGAGATTTTAGGGTAGAATCTTCAGTATATTTAAAACTCATCAAAAATAAATTAAAAAATCAATTTCCTAGACTCACAGACACAGAAAGCAAATTTATGGCTACTGAAGGAGAAAGGGTGAAAAGGGATAAATTAGGAGGTTGGGATCAACAGATACACACTACTATATTTAAAATAGATGACAGCAAGGACCTATTATAGCACAGAGAACCATGTTCAATATCTTGTAATAACCTATAATGGAAAAAAATCTGAAAAATACATATGTATGTATAATTGAATCACTTTGCTGTACACCTGAAACTTAACACAGCATTGTATATCAAGTATACTTTAAAAAAAATCCATATCCTGTGATTTTAAAATCTCTAGAATTTTACTGTAACATACCGGCTGTGATGTTTGGTTTCTCAAAACACTGTGTGTTGCCAGAGGGGAGCTTGATCTAGAGCCCTCTGGTCTTCAAATCTGAAAAATGAAGAATGGAGAGCACCTTGTGTGGTTAGGGTGTGGAAATTTATGAGACAGCTGGTGGGTGAAATAAGATGAGCAGTATCCTGGCCAAAGACAGTTTTATGTGGGGAAGACTTCATCTGTCGGTAGTTCACCAGCCCCTTTGAGTTACCTTCTAGTACAGGAGTTTAAAACATTGGGTTGGCCAAAAAGTTCATTTGAGTTTTTCCATAAGATCTTACAGGAAACCTGACCAAACTTTTGGCCAACCCAATAAATCCACCTGAGGCCTTCCTGTCTTTGTAGCTTTCAAGCCTGGGAGAGAATAGCATGATCCCTCTTCCATAGTTAAGCCTGTGTTACTACATTTGTTTGCTTTAAAAGGTGGAAACCTGGCTCCTGCAGCTGGAACGGACCATGCAAGAGACAGTGCGTCATTCCATCACAGAAGCCATCGCAGTCTATGAAGACAAACCCAGGGAACTGTGGATTTTTGATTTCCCGGCTCAAGTTGCACTAACTAGCTCGCAAATCTGGTGGACTACAGATGTAGGAATAGCCTTCAGTAGGCTAGAGGAAGGCTACGAAACGGCCGTAAAGGATTTCCATAAAAAACAGGTATTTTGTAAAATTCATGATCTTGAGATTTTAAGGGATTTGTAGAGGTAAGCTTGCTTCATTCATTCATTCTTGTTTATGAAGGGTTTTATGTGTTAAGGGCATGATGCTTGGAAGATTTTAGCAGTCACTTGTTTAACTATCCATTTTTTAGCTTGGTGGTGTTCTTATTTTTTACTTTGGTTTAAAAAGAGTCATCTTTAAACAACAACGTCCTAATAGCACAGGTAACTATATTCAATATCCTGAAATAAGACATAATGGAAAGAATATAAAAAAGAGTATTTTATATACACACACACACACACACACACACACACACACACACACACACACACACACATATATAACTGAGTCAGGTGGCTGTACAGCAGAAATTAATGCAGCATTATAAATCAACCATACATCAATAAAAAATAAAAAAACATCCATTCTTGTGTATTATCTCTGAAGAACCTAGTCTGTCACCCACACCTAGATATGGTATGGATTTCTTTCCTCCTAGGTAAGACTCTCCATCTACACTGACCACATACTTGGTGCTTGACTCAGTAAGATAGAGGGTTGTTCAAACAAGACAAACGTTTTCAAGTATTTTGTTTTTCTGTTCATTATAAATCACAGGTGAGCAACTTTGGAAAAGAAGGTCTATTTTGAACTCCATTTTATTCACCCCAGTCATCCTATGACTTCTCCTTAAACTTCCCCTCTTAAGATGTGCTCTTGGCTGTGAAACAATTCAGAGATAGAACCTTTCTCTTGGCTTACAGATTAGGAGAATATGATGCTTATTTTCTAGGGCCAAGCTGCTCAGTATTTTCCATGTGTCAGCAGCATTGGTATCACCAGACAGTGTGACAAAAATACAAAATCTCAAGGCCTACCCAACACCTACTGTACCAAAGTATGCTTTTTAACAAGATCCCAGAAGATTTGTATGCAGTTGAGTTTGAGAAGCGTTGTTGTGTATTTTGGAAAAAAAATGTGCTAGTGTGATTGTACATAAACATTATATATTAGAATAAATATTATTAGTTAAGAAAAAGGGAATATTAGACTTTGAAAGATATTTGCTTATTTTTTAACTTTCTGTTTTATATTGGAGTATAGTTGATTAACAGTGTTAGTTTCAGGTGTGATTCAGTTATACTTGTACATGTATCTATTCTTTTTCAAATTCTTTTCCCATTTAAGTTGTTACATAATACTGAGCAGAGCCCCCTGTGCTGTAGAGCAGGTCTTTATTGGTTATCTATTTTAAATATAGCAGTGTGTACCTGTCCATCCCAAACTCCCTAACTATCTGTTTAAATGTTAGTTTGTCTACCCTTCTTGTGTTCAGTGGATAAAGTCTGAATCCAGATTTGTTAAATGACCTTCCCAATGTTATAAAATTTGTAAGTAACACGGGTGCCGTCCACCAGCTTGAGAATGCTTTCCATTCCTCTGCATTGCTTCTCTTCTTAGCAGTATTTTAACTGGAGTGCCCTGAAAATCACATAGATTCAGATAATGAATACTTGTGTTGATTCAGTGCAAGTTCAGTTGCTGAGTCATGTCTGACTCATTGTGACCCCATGGACTGCAGCACAGCAGGCATCCCTGTTCATCACTAACTTGTGGAGCTTGCTCAAAGTCATGTCGATTGAGCTGGCAATGCCATCCAACCATCTCATTCACTGTCATCCCCTTCTCCTCCCACCTTCAATCTTGCCCAGCATCAGGGTCTTTTCCAATAAGTCAGTTCTTCACATCAGGTGGCCAAATTATTGGAGTTTCAGCTTCAGCATCAGTCCTTCCAATAAATATTCAAGACTAATTTCCTTTAGGATGGACTGGTTGCATCTCCTTGCTTTCCAAGGGACTCTCAAGAGTCTTCTCCAACACCACAGTTCAAAAGCATCCATTCTTCAGTGCTCAGCTCTCTTTATGGTCCAATTCTCACATCCATACATAACTACTGGAAAAATTATTCCTTTTAATTTGGCTCTTATAATCTTGGGTGTGTGTGTGTGCTCAGTCATGTCCAACTCTACAGTTCCATGAAGCCTGAACTGTAGCCTGCCAGGCTCCTCTGTCCATGAGATTGTGCAGGCAAGAATACTGGGTTGCCATTTCCTTCTCCGTCCATCTTGTGTACAGACCACCTAACTTATTTATGTTTCTAAAGAAGTTTTTGTATCCTTTACTTTTGGAGAACAGTGTATTCTTGATTTTAGATCCTTAGGAAAATGGGGCATGAATTTCTATTTAGTAGGCTTGAAGTTACAGGCTTAGATTGATAGACGTGGCTATTTATTCCCTAGGACAGTATCTCTGCCATTGTAGTCAATGCCATGTGGATGAGAAAGCTGTTTTTTTCCATGGTTAAAAATAATTGAGATAATTAAATTGTAATGAATTCTATTATGCTTATAAAATTAACTTTCTGGTTAGTTGATTTACTGTTATCTATGCTATTATTATAACTGCAGTGTTTTTATTGTATATTTTAAAATATATATAAGGATATTATAAAATACTTAATATCCTATCTTAAATTTCAGCTACTGTCAATCACTCCTCAAAGTTCAGTCTTTCAAGAAACATATTTCTACTTACTCTATGCTAATATTTTCTCCTCTCTTCATTAAATTCACACTAGACATTATCAAATAGTATTCCTCTATGTGGCTATACCAGAACTGATGCCCTCCTTTCTTTCTCCTTGCCCCCATTATTTTTTTGTGATAATTAGACTAATGCTTAAAACAGTAAATGACATTTTATGGATATTTCTTTTTTATATCAACTTTATCATTTTTAGTTTCATGAGTTCATTATTATGTATTTGAGTTGTTAAAGATGAAAATCCAGATGCAGAAAGGGGGAAAAAAGGCAAATAATTTTTTTCTTTTTTAAAAAATTAAATCATTTTAATTTGAGGATAATTACTTTACAATATTGTGATGGTTTTTGCCATACATCAACATGAATCAACCACGGGTACACATGTGTCCCCCATCCTGAACCCCCGCCACCTCCCTCCGCACTCTATCCCTCTGGGTTGTCCCAGAGCTTTGGGTGCTCTGCTTCATGCCTTGAACTTGCACTGCTCATCTATTTTACATGTAGTAACGTATATGTTTTAATGCTATTCTCTCAAATCCTCACCTTCTCCCACATAGTCCAAAAGTCTGTTCTTTACATATATGTCTCTTTTGCTGCCCTGCGTGTAGGATTGTCATTACCGTCTTTCTACATTCCATATATATGTGTTAATAGGCAGCATTTGTGTTTCTCTGTCTTGCTTCACTCTGTGTAGCAGGGTCCAGTTTCATCCACCTCATTAAGACACTCATAGATTCACTTCCCACAGACAAGCATTGACAACTTTTTGGCATATAGATGTCAGAAGTTTTTCCTTATGTCTGCTGTTTCTTTCTTTCTGTACAAATGTGTGTGTGTGTTGGTATGTAGCTGTTCCCATGTTGCCATTTCCTTCTCCAGGTGATCTTCCCAACCCAGGGATGGAACCCACGTTACAGGCAGATTCTTTACCATCTGAGCCAGAGGGGAAGCCTGTAAGCAGAGTTACTTATGTTGATTGCATGTGTATAAATAAGAGAAATGTCTTTTTTTTTTTTTAACTTCCATGCATTTTGTTACATTTTCCCTTGACACAGATAATATCAAATACACACTAGAAATGGTCAAATAATATTCCTTTATGTGGCTGTACCAGAATTGATGCCCTCCCTTCTGCCAAACTTGGGTTGACTCCAACCGTCTGACTGCTCTTCAGACACTGTTCTAGGCTGTGTGGCTCTGGCTGTGTAGGTCCTGTGCTCATGGGGCTTGCATTCTGCTTTAATAGTTCTTACCTGTTCCTCCTAAAGACCTTAGAGTGCTTTTATCCATCTCCACTTCCCCATTTACTTGTTGTTGTCTAATCTTATCTTGTATTAACCCCTGGTTAATTGTGTTGTTATTATTTTAAATCCTACATAGATTTATTAATATATTTAACAATGACTTTGCTCATTTTTTTAAACGCTGCTTCTTATTTCTAAGTCCAGTTCTTCTTTTAAAGTATATCTTGTAGCTCTTTGCCCAGTGATACATAGGGAGTTTTCTGATCCCTTGTCTTTTTAACTTCTTTCTTGATAGTTTAAGTAGAGAATTCAAAATTGAGAATTATTATCATTTAGAATTTTTAAAATATGATTCCATTATTTGGGGGCCTTTATGGTTGTAAAGTTTTAGGTCAGTCAGATTGTTTTTCCTTCATAAATAATCTATCTTTGGCAGATTATACAATTTTATTTTTCTTTTTGTGTTTCTGATGTTTTATTTTACTCTTGTGTATTTTGTGTGTGTGTGTGTGTATGTGTGTGTGTGCTTTTTAAACTTGGTTTGCTGAGGGCTGAGTGAGCTTTATGAATCTTTAGTTACATGTTTGTCTTCAATTATGGAAAATTCTCTTCCATTTTTTCTTTGATGCCTTGTTTCTGTGGTCTCTGTTTTCTTTCTGTCTAATTTTATCAGCTGTATGTTGAAAATTCTTATGTGATCCTCCTTGCCTTTTAAGCTTTATTTCATATTTTCATACTCTCCACCTTTTTGTGTGCAATTTCGATGGCTTTTGGAATCTGTCTTCCAGTTCACTAACTTTTTCCTCTTGTTTATAATGAAGAAAAAGGAGAGTCAAAAGGCCAGATTTACATAGCATCAGTTTCAAATTGTAAGACAGATAATAATGGCATCACAGTATTGTTAGAGGATTCAATTAGTTAATATCAGTAAAAGACTATTTAAAATTGCTTGACGAAATTTAAGTGCTATGTGTTAGCTTTTGCTGATACGATGAAAATAATGATAGCAATAGCAATGTTGTCTAATGTGATGCATAATTTAAGGAGTTCTTCCCCAACGATTATCATAAAACTTCAAAAGTATGAAAGAGTTGAAAGAATAGTACAGTGATGTACAGGCCTGCCACCTAGGTTCTACAGTCAACATTTTGTTTTGGTTTCTTACTTCCATACCACATTATCTATGCTTTATCCAACCCTTCATTATTCCATCAACATATGTTATATTTATGATTCATTTCAAAGGAAGTTGCAGATGTCAGTCATCTTTACCCCTAAGTCCCTTGAACAGCAAGGAGATCATACTAGTCCATCCTTAAGGAAATCAGTCCTGAATGTTCATTGGAAGGACTGATGCTGAAGCTGAAACTCCAATACTTTGGTCACCTGATGTGAAGAACTGACTCCTTGGAAAAGACTCTGAGGCTGGAAAAGATTGAAGGCAGGAGGAGAAGGGGACGACAGAGGATGATATGGTTGGATGGCATTACTGATCAATGGACGTGAGTTTGAGCAGGCTCTGGGAGTTGGAGATGGACAGGGAAGCCTGGCGTGCTGCAGTCCATGAGGTTGCAGAGTCAGAGAAGACTGAGTGACTGAACTGAACTGAACCCTTATTTTCTGTTTTTTAACTTTACAATATTGTATTTGTTTTGCCATACATTGACATAAATCCACCATGGGTGTACATGTTTTCCCCCTCCAGAATCCCCCTTCCACCTCCCTCCCCATCCCATCCCTCCAGGTCATCCCGGTGTACCAGCCCAGAGCACCCTGTATCATGCATTGAACCTGGGCTGGCGATTCATTTCACATATGATAATTTACACGCTTCCATGCCATTCTCCCATATCATCCCACCCTCGCCCTCTCCCATAGAGTCCATAATACTGTTCTATTTATCTGTGTCTCTTTTGATGTCTCACATACAGGGTAATCTTTACCAATTGTGTTAGTATACTGTATTGGTGTTTTTCTTTCTGGCTTACTTCACTCTGTATAATAGGCTCCAGTTCCATCCACCTCATTAGAACTGATTCGAATGTATTCTTTTTAATGGCTGAGTAATATTCCATTGTGTATATGTACCACAGCTTCCTTATCCATTCGTCTGCTGATGGACATCTAGGCTGCTTCCATGTCCTGGCTATTATAAACAGTGCTGCAATGAACATTGGGGTACACGTGTCTCTTTCAAGTCTGGTTTCCTCAGTGTATGCCCAGCAGTAGGATTGCTGGGTCATATGGCAGTTCTGTTTCCAGTTTTTTGAGGAATCTCCACACTGTTCTCCATAGTGGCTGTACTAGTTTGTATTCCCACCAACGGTGTAAGAGGGTTCCCTTTTCTCCACACCCTCTCCAGCATTTATTGCTTATAGTCTTTTGGATAGCAGCCATTCTGACCGCTCAGCTTTCTTTATAGTCCAACTCTCACATCCATACATGACTACTGGAAAGACCATAGCCTTCACTAGACAAACTTTTGTTGCCAAAGTAATGTCTCTGTTTTTTAACGTGCTGTTTAGGTTGGTCGTAACTTTTCTTCCAAGGAGTAAGCGTCTCTTTATTTCATGGCTGCAGTCACCATCTGCAGTGATTTTGGAGCCCAAGAAAATAAAATCTGCCACTGTTTCCACTGTTTCTCCATCTATTTGCCATGAAGTGATGGGACCAGATGCCATGATCTTAGTTTTCTGAATGTTGAGCTTTAAGCCAACTTTTTCACTCTCCTCTTTCACTTTCATCAAGAGGCTCTTTAGTTCTTACTTTCTGCCATCAGGGTGGTGTCATCTGCATATCTGACGTTATTGATATTTCTCCCAGCAATCTTGATGCCAGCTTGTGCTTCATCCAGCCTAACGTTTCTCATGATGTACTCTGCATATAAGTTAAATAAGCAGGGTGACACTATATGGCCTTGCCATGCTCCTTTCCCAGTTTGGAACCAGTCTGTTGTTCCATGTCCAGTTCTGACTGTTGCTTCTTGACATGCATACAGATTTCTTAGGAGACAGGTCAGGTGGTCTGGTATTCCCATCTCTTTAAGAAACAAACATCCATAAAGCAAAAATCAGAAGAAATATAAGGGAAAAGAAAAAAATATATAATCATAGTGAGACATATTAACATTTCTCTAAGAATATTTTATCAAGTGCAAAAAAATAAGAATAGGAGTGCCTGGAATTATCATTAATTTAAATATAATAGATTTCTATTTATATTAATTTATATTAATCTTATATCCTACACATATTAAAAATTTTGTATCTCATACATTGTTTTTAGATGCCCATAGGACATTTAAAAAAACTGGCAAAAAGATAAACATTACTGAATTTCAAAAAGTAGAATTTTTTGTGTGTGTGTGATTCAGTTATACATGAACACATATATTATTTTTGAACTTGTTTTCCATGATAGGTTATTACAATATATTGACTATAGTTCCCTGTGCTATACAGTTAATCTTTTGTAGATTTATTTTTAATGGTTATATAGGTTTTTTTTTTTTTTTTTTTCTGAAGGAATTCTGTGTGTCCTCCACTGAGCAGATGCCCCTACATGGTTTTTTTCCTCATTTCTTCCAGCTTTCTCCAAGTTTTGAGAGTTCTGGATTAATTTTGTGTTTAATTAATCAGTCTGGGATTTCCCAGTCATAGAGGCAGGGTCATCTTGGATGCCATAGCTTCACATGGCAGAGGTGTGAGATTTTGATTTCTTTTGGAGAACTTTTTCCTATTGAAAGCCTGTCAAGATGTTTCAAACTTTCTTCTTGCTTCTCTGAGCTAGTAGGTAGAGTTTTTCTAGAACCTTTTACTGGATTGTGTAATACTCTGAGGATCTCAGCTTGACATCAGCATCTTCATTCCAACTCCCTGCCTTGCTCAGGGAGTGTAAGAGTCAGAGACACAGAAATGTTCTGTGGCCACGTGGGCAATTTAAACTTCAGTGTCTCGTGTTTGAGTCTCTACTCAAACCCTCCTTCAGGCTGTGTGACATTAGCTTTGTAACCTCATTCTGCTGCTCTGGCATAGATGTACATCCTTGGCATTGGGGACTGTCACCTACTCTTCCCCACCCTTTTCCCCTTCTTCCTTTCCCATCTGTCTTCCCCCTCTGTTATGCTTGGCTGTGTACTTTGAATGTGGATGTGTTTTGTTTTATTTAAATGCCTTCTGTATTAATAAAGGAATTATTCATTCAGTGTAACCCAATATGTTGCAAGATTGCCTATTGTTATTATTACTGCTATTAATACTGGCTGTCTAGGTTTTTATTTTTGGTGCTCCTTAATAATAGTGTAATAACCGGCCTTGTGTTTACATACCTGTTGCACATATTTTTCTTCATTTATTCAGGATAAATTTCCAGATATAAAACTACTAGCTCAAAGAACAGACTTTTTAAGCCTTTGAAACATCATGCCAAGTTTACCTTCCCAGTATCAGTGTGTGAGAATTGTCCATTCCCTCCCCTATCTTTAGCATTGGGTTGATTCTTTTTATTCTTAGAGCTAAAATTATTCATATCAAGTAGCTTTCTGTTATTCAGCTAATTAACAAAATTTAGTGGTTTTTTCTCCTTTAAAGTAATTTTAAACTTTTACGTTAGAAGAGAAGTAGACAAACAGGATGGTTTGTGAAGACAGCACTTACATGCTTAATTATGAAACACTTAGCATGATTTGAAATTTTTGACAGACCAGCCAACAGATGCCTTCAATATAGCATTTCAGCATTGCCACTGATACTAACTTGCACACGAGTGAAGCTAATATTTGAATACTGTTAAAGCTGTAGTTTGGTTCATGAGAAGTGTGTGCATCTGAATTGAAACCCCTTTAGTTTCTGCTTTTTAAAAATGGATGTAACAATTTGCTAGAATCTGTTTTTAATTAGAATGGCTCTTGCTAATATTGTGAGCAGCTTGGAAGATGAACTTCAGTCCTTTAAAATAGTTTAATTTCAAAACTGAAATCAGAGTTGAGTGTAACTGATGATCTACCTGAACAAGTAATTTCTTTCCTTAGTTCTCAATTCCAAGTTGTAGTGAAATTAACTAAGGTAATTATTTTAAACTCATCCCCCCCAACATACTGTAATTGTATATTAGCTGATGTTGAGATTAAAGGTAAAAATACTGCATTTTGAATATATAGCCCTGCCTTGTGCCAGACTTTGAAGGTAAAACAGATAAAATTTCTCAGATTTGTGAGTTACTTGACAAAAGTATTTTGTTTTGTTAGACTTGGGATCTGATAAGAAAGTATTTCCACTCTTCCTTTATTATTGCACTATATGAAAATCGTTAAAAAGAAGCATTTTGGACTTGAAAATATTAATTACTAGTGTGCTGGTACATCGCCTAGGGTACTTTTAATAAGACTGATAGTAAGGAATAGAAAGCTTTTCTTATTAACCATTCACCCTTTCTGACCATAAATATTCCAAAATATTATGTGTACAGAAAGAGACTCTCATTTTTCTACTTAAGGTCAGTTTTTAGTCTCATTTTTAATCACTGAGAAATTCTTTTAAAAACAACTGGATGCTGTGTTGGTAGTGTTCTTATTTTGTCCCAACCCTTTGACTCGAAGGCTGCAGCTACCCGCTGTGTATTGGACATAAGTTAATTTGTTTTGTTTTGTTTTTGTCTTTATAGAAAAGTGTGATCTGATAGGCTCATGCTTCCTAATATAGCAGGAACCTACCAGATGATGAGTAGAGCACATATTTTCTACTGCTCCTCTCATCTGTTAAAATTTTTCCACAGACAATTTACTGACCTAGTAGGCTTTTATTCAGTGATTCATCAATCAGGCAGCATTCAATCTGCAGATGGAAAGAAGCTATAGAAAGAGCTATAGAAAATGAGAGATTTTTATAAACCAAAGTGAGCAGGAGCAAGGGAGGAAATTATGCTGGGCATTTACTGATTGGTTAAAGCAGGGTGACTTTGAGAGTAAGGAGCAAAGGGAGGCCTAAGAGCCGGGTCAGGTAATATGTGCTGAGCAGGCAGTCGCCGATTGGTTGACCTAAGCCTTCCTTTTCTGGGAGAGTCCAGTGTAGAAACAGTTAAGTTTTGGGTTGCTGACATGGGGCTTTAGCACGAGCAACTCCATCTTAGGCCCAGACTGGTTACTTTAACACATCAAAACTTACACTGAAAGACAAAGTATACAAAATAAAATCATACTGCAGCTGGAAATACTAGACCAGATAATTTGAAGAATGCCTAGAAGTTGACAACAGATGGAATCAAACTAATAGATAGCTAAGAGGGACATATGTATACCTGTGGCTGATTCATGTTGATATATGGCAAAGGCCAACCCAGTATTGTAAAGTAGTTATCCTCCAATAAAAAAAATAATTTTTTTAAAAGCTATTGCCATGATAAGCCTATTTTATTCCAATTAAATTCCAGAGAAATTACAAACTGAAATTCAATAAAGGGAAAAAGCATGGGGCTTGTGGTCAGGGATAAGTACTGAATGTCTAAGAGGTAGACAGTTGGAACCAGTCCTGCCTCTTGTACAAGCTGAGAGATTATCAGTGAAAGTGTTTGTCCTGAGGATAAAGCCCTGAGAAATACTTCATAAAAGAAGTGAGACATTTATTGAGGACTTCTGCCATGACTGTGTCTTGACTGTAGATTTTGGGTTGGGCAACTTTTTCTGTACAGGATGGAATAGTAAATATTTTAGTCTTTATGGGCTTTTTAATCTCTTTCACACCCACTTCTCTCTGCTGTTGTAGTGGGAATTAAGGCATAGACAATTTTTAAATGAATGGACAAGACTCAGTTCCAATCAAATGTTATTTATAAAAATAGGTGGTGGGCCATATTTGGCTCATTACCTGTAGTTCACCAACTGTGGTTCTAGAGAAAGAAGCAGAACAGATCCTGAAGTAACTCAAGATCCCCACAATGACAGATGGAGGTAAAAGAAAAATGTTACCCGTGTAGCCCTTAAGTCCAGTCTGACCCATTAACTTAAGAGTTGCTTCTTTGAACAGATCAAACACTGACAAAGATTTGCAGTTCAGAGGAGAAAGCAAACACAACAAAGAGGTAGGGGAAAGAAGCATTCCCCTATAAGAAAGATTCTTAGAAGACAGGACAGCCCTACATGTGATTTTATACTAATATATAAGTTGAAAATTAAATTAATGATTTTCTATCAACACTGTTTCTTAGATTGATTTAAAGTGATATAGAAAGCTTGAGTAGACCAGTAATCACAGAAATAATAGAAATGGTAATCAAGTTAAAATTTAAATATATATATATATATATATATATCTTGTAAATAGAGTACTGTTCCAATAGTTCTGTCAGACATTTTAAAAACAGAATAATACCATGTTATATCAATTGTTCTGGAATGTATAAAAAGATGCAAAGATTTTTTTACTCATTTTATAAAATTTTAATAAACTTCGGAGAGAAAGCTGGCAATGATAAAGTACAAGAGCAAGCTCTGTTGGCCAGTCTCGTGAGTTAGCACATCTCTTTTCGGTCTGGGTTTTCCATTTAGCCCTGTAGGGAGACAGTCCTTGTGGGTCTCACATTTTATCCATCTTGTGAGCAGAGGGATTGACTGCCTTCATTCTGAACTATCTTGACAAACATACTTGTATAGCAGACGTTACTGTATAGAATGGTTACAGGATTTGTTTTGAGCACACGTCTTTGGTCGGGACATGAACTGACTAACTACTCATTTTATTAATGCTATATTTTGTGAGTAGAATGTTTTAATTCGATGTAGTTCAGTATATCAAGTTTTTACTTTATGACCAATTATCTTTATGTCACATACAAAAAGTTCTTGCCTTTCTTAATGTCATAAAGATATTTTCCTCTTTTCCTTCTAGGTGCTTTATAGTTCTGGTTTTTCATTTAGATCTGTGATCCATACATCTATTCTTTTTCCTTTGAATTAACTTTGTACCTTGGTAGAAAGTCAAATGATTATATATACGGGGGCTTATTTCCAGATTCTTCTGTTCCATGAATCTATTTGTCTCTCTATACCACATCTACAGTGTTAATTACTGTAGCTTTATACTATATACCTGGAAATCGTGTTATATGTACTCTCCAATTGTATTATTTTTTGTCAAAATTATTTAGGCTATTCTAAGTTCTTTTCATTTCTGTCTCTCTTTTTGATGTCTCTGTGTGGCTTGTGGAATTTTAGTTCCCTGTGTGTGTGCTCAGGTACTCGGTCGTGTCCAACTCTTTGTGACCCCTTGGCCTGGGATTGAACACACACTCTTGGCAGTGAAAGTACAGGGTCTTAACCGATGAACCACGAGGGGCACTGGATCACCAGGGAATCGCCCATTTTTTTTTCATTTCCAAATAAATTTTACTATCATATTGTTTGTTTTAAAAAGCTTCATTAATCTTTCAGTCTAATTAAATTTTAACTGGGATGACATTGAATATAAAAATATTGGAAGGATGTTAATATCTCAGCAATGATGATTTTTAAAATCCAAGACCATGTTATGTCTCTTGATGTGGATCTTGTTTAATATTTCTGAACAATATTTTCTGAACAATGCTGTGCTGAGTCGCTTCAGTTGTGTCTGACTATAAACATGCTAATTAATTTTTAAATTTTATTTGCTAATGTTTGCAGCTGGTATATAGAAATCTATTGACATTTTAACATTCACCTTGTGTCTTGAGACTTTTCCAAATTTCTTTACTAGTTTTAGCATGATTTTCTTTTTAATATAGTTTCATAGGCTTTCTATGTGTATGACTATACCATCTATAAATAATGGAAGTTTTACTTCTGGTCTTCCATTCTTTTTTGCCCTTTATTTCCTTTTCTTGAGTTACTGAATTAAGCTAGGACTTTGAGTACAGTGTTGAGTAGAAGTAATGAGGACAGACAATCCTGGCCTCTTCCCAGTCTTAGGGAAGAACAATGTTTTAAGTATAATAGTAGTTCCAGATTTTTGTAGACAATGTTTCTCAAATAGAGTAAAATACCTTCCATTACATACCAAGACTTTTATCTTGAAGAGATACTGAAGTTTTTCAAATCTTCTAAGGTACTCGCTTGTGGTTTATCTCTTTTATTCTGTTACTATGGTGAGTTTTTTAATACAAAGCCAGCTCCAGTTGTTTATGATGTATTACCATTGATTGATGTGTATGTATTTTTTTGCTGGATTCTATTTGCTAATATTTTGTCCAGGAATTCTGCATTTATATTCATAAGGGACATTTATCTGTAATTTCCTATTATAATATCTTTGCCAGTTAAGGGATCAGGATTATGTTCCTTAAAAGGAATTGAAAAGTATTGTATTCTCATGTATCATTTTGTGACAGATAGTGTATGATAGAAATTTCTGTTGATGCTCTCTGGGCCTGGCATTTGCTTTGTGAAACATCTTTCACTTATACATTGATTTCTTTTATATATATGCTGTTGTGTAGCTTTTTTGTTTGTTTGTTTCTTGTGTCGGCTTTGGGAATTTGTGCTTTTCAAGGTATTAACCCATTTTTAATCTCAGTCCAGATCTGGCAGATTACAGCCATCTGACCACATCTGGCCTGGTGTGTATATGTTTGGCTGCTTTTACTCAGCACTGGTCTTATAAGTGGTGGTGTTGCAGTAGAGACCATGTAGCCCTCAAAGCCTGAAACCTTTTCTGTCTGGCCCTTTGCTGAAGAAGGTTCATCCACCCAGAGCTAAGTTTTCAGACTTAACTGATGTGAGTAGGTCATCTTTACCAGCGTTATCCTTAGCATATCTGGAGGGTCTGGCTTTGTGCCCCTCTTTCATTCCTGGCTGGTAATTTGTGTTTTCTCTCCTTTGTTTGTAATCAGACTTTCTATATGTTTATCAATCTTATTTAAGTTTTCAGAAAAACTAATCTTTGTTGATTTTCTCTACTGTTTGTTTTGTATTTCACTGATTTCTGCTTTATCTTGATGACTTCCTTTCATCTACTTACTTTGAGTGTAATTTGCTCCTCTTTTTCAAGTTTCTTAAGGTGGGAGTTTAGATTATTGATTTTTACACCTTTTTCTTTTTCTATAAAGCGTCTGAAAGGAACTTGAAAACTTGATGAAGATTATCAGAAACTTACAGAGAAAATCATGCTTAATGGTGAAACATGAGCATCATTTTCGTTAATGTCAGGTCAGGAATGGGGTAATTATACTCACTGTCTCTGACATTCAGTGCTCAGTATTGTGCTGGTTTTCGTGATACAGTTGAAGGAGAAGTAGGAAATGAATAGTGCAAAGGAAGGTGATAAACTGGGATTCCACAGACTTGATAGTGTCAGAGAGTGTGGGACCTGGTCTCTCTGGAAATTTTCTTTGTTCTCAGTAAATGAAAGTCCATTTTTTCTGATATTGCTAAAGTTAAAACATTGGTGGGTTTCAGGATTAGAGATCCTTATGGCCATTGTTAAGAGAGACAGAGAGTATCACTTCTGTGTTTGTCCGGCTGGAAGGAGGTTTGAGGGTTCTGGTAGTTGACTCCCAAAGTGCTTTAGTTGTTACCTTATAATGTTCACTTCAACTTGCTGAGCTGAGGACTTATAAGCTCCAAATTTTAAAGTTTCTACAGAAGGGCTCTTCCAGCTTCTTTGCCACTATGACTTGGGTGTGCCTAAATTGAGAAGTCTTCTATTCCCTTGATGCTGGTAAAATTGCAATGTTTCTGCTGCTACAAGGAAAATGTCCCTCCTGTGTTGCCTTATGTATTTGTTGTTATTTTTCAGTCTCTCAGTTGTGTCCAACTCTTTGCGACTCCATGGACTGCAACACACCAGGTTTCCCTGTCTTTTCACCATCTCCTGGAGTTTGCTCAAACTCATGTCCATTGAGTCGGTGATGCCACCAGGGAAGTCTCACATAAAGTTGACAAGCTGTATTTTTAATCATCTGTCACTTGCCTGAACTTTTATAAAAAAAAAAAGGAGAGATCAATAATGGAGAGATCACAGGAAGGCTCAGACAAGACAGTGCTTCTGAAAGGACTTGAAATTATAAATGTTCTTAAGAGACATAAACTATTATTTCTGTTGTTATAATCAACATGTTTGAACCAAATTCTGGTACTGGTGTTGATTTGGGACTCTATAGACTGGGTATCTTGGCCAAGATGGGAAAATATCCAGTGCTGAAGTACCACTTTTCTAACCAACGTGTGATAAATTTTGCTGAGAAACTTACATGTGTGTAGACTCTTAACTCTTCCTTCACTCATCTACTCAGCAAACATGCATTGAGCACCTACTTTTCACCACCTAGTTCCCCAGTGGCCCTGGGGACAAAGCTCTCAACTAGGCAGACACAGACCTTGCCCTTGTGGAACCTAAAAGCAGGGTATGATGAACACTGAATGCGGCAGGCATGAAATAATAATCACTTCTGCTTTTGTTACCCTGTGACTATATTTTTTGGATGTAGAATATGAAAAGTAGATTAATGCTATAAGGCTGGATGTCTCAAGTACATGTTTTTATTCCTTTGAACCAACTATTCATTGTGTTTGACATTGTCTCTCTGGAATGCTTTTTGCATAACCACTGCTTTTCCAACATGAAAGTGGTGGGTGGATTGGTCTTGTGGAGGCCGTACCAAGAGTCTATGCGATGTGATCAATAAGAACTCAGACTCTGAAGCCAGACTGTCTGGATTTGAATTCCACCCCCCGCCCCGTTTGGCAGTTGTGGTTAATATGCCCGTGAGTCAGTTGTCTTTTACCTGCAAAATGAGAATAGTAGAGTGTTGTGAAGATTAAATGAGGTAATATAGACAGTAACCCCACTCAGTGCCTGGTGCACTGTGCACTCTGATTTAGTGTGAGTTGTGTGTGCTCTGGTTATTGTTTTCCTGCCTGTCTTCTCTGTGTGTGCTGCACCTATAGAACCTTCTGCCGTTTAGCTGCACAGCAGTCTCAGGGCAATCTGCACTATTTGATGCTGTCTGGAATGTGGTAAAAGTACTAAAGGGAATCTGTTTCTGACAGTAAAGGTTTGAGAGCCTTTGGTGATATGATATATTCACTTGCAACCAATTCCGTCAGGATCTAAAAGTTTGTCATTGACTGTCCTTTGCAGAGCTATGAAGGAAAGGGGACAGTATTGTGCTGTAATATGCTACCCTGGAATAAGGCAGATTTTTTGTTGCTGCTGTTAATAAGCCTTGAGTAAGACTCGAATGTCTTATGCAAATAAGCATGCTAACAAAATGACCACCTAAGAGATATCCATCAAACCTTTCTGACATGATTAACATTAAGAAATGGTTTATATCAGATCTAATTTATACACATCTGTATACACTCCAGCATGAAACTGAAATAACTTTCATAAAGCAATTCATGTTCTTACTACTATAATGCAGCATCCTTATTTCTTTCTATTCCATATAATTCCATTCCAATTCTTTCCATTCTAGGAAGAGAGACCAATAGTTTGAAATATATTGATCTCAGAAATTGCTGGACCAGACAACTCTTACTTAGGCAAAAATAGGGATATGAATGTGGCTTCCATGATGACTCAGATGGTAAAAAGTCTGCCTGCAATGCTGGAGACCTGCGTTCAATCCTGGGTGGGGAAGATCCCCTGGGGAAGAAAATGGCAACCCACTGCAGTATTCTTGCCTGGGAAATCCCATGAACAGAGGAGCCTGGTGGGCTACAGTCCATGGGGTCACAAAGAATCAGACATGACTGAGTGACTAAACCACCACCACCAGGGATATGAAAGTGAAAAGTGAAAGTCGCTCAGTCATGTCCAACTGTTTGGGACCCCGTGGACTATGCAGTCCATGGAATTCTCCAGGCCAGAATACTGGAGTGGTAGCTGTTCCCTTCTCCAGCGGATCTTCCCAACCCAGGGATCCAACCCAGGTCTCCCGCATCGCAGGCAGATTCTTTACTAGCTGAGCCACCAGGGAAGCCAAGAATCCTGGAGTGGGTAGCCTATCCCTTTCTCCAGCAGATCTTCCCGACCCAGGAATCAAACCAGAGTCTCCTACATTGCAGATGGATTCTTTACCAGCTGAGCTACCAGGGAAGCACCAGGGATATGAATAAGATTTAAGTGCAGCAGTCTTCAGCTATACATTTGAAAGCTTTTCTCAGTAATCATCCTATGTTCCATGCAAAAGCACACAAAACAGAAAACCAACCAATCAAAAGAAGCACTTCATATTTAATTCTTACTACACTTTGACAGAAGCTAGCTCAATTTGACCTTTTAAAATTTTATAGTCATTTCTGTTCCACCGAAGTTGTAGATTAGATCATGGTTATGTGGATAGTCAGGTCACTGCAACCAGGAAACTTTGCTTCTTTGTCTGGCTTTGTCATTACCTGCAGGTTGACCTGTCTTCTTGGAGTCTTAGCTCAGGAGGTAGGGGGCAGGGGGCAGTAATAATATTTATTCTGTATTAATTAATTAATGAAATCCCTTGCTCCCACTCCACTCCTACCCCTACAGTTGTTTGAGGGCCAGCTGGGACAATGTATTTGAAATAGTTTTTTAAACTAAAGGGCTTTTTACAATTATAAAGACTGTTGGACTATAAAATTCTGTATTTGTAACTCTTACCTCCTTTAAAAAAATTCATTCTAGATTTCTCAGTTGAATACACTGATTGCACTTCTGCTGGGAGAACTTCTACCTGGAGACAGGAAGAAGATCATGACAATTTGTACCATGGATGTCCATGCCAGAGATGTGGTGGCAAAACTTATTTCTCAGAAGGCAAGTTGTAGAGATTTCATGTATTTTTTGCTCTTTACTAAAAGTGGTGTTTATTGTCAAAAAGATTTCTGAGAAAGCAATTTTTTTAAGTTGGCATTTTTGATTAGTCCTAAGAAATTGGTTGTTCTTACTTTGGATACATTTCATATGGGTTAACAAATATATTGTCCCTAAAAGAGTTACCCCAAGTGATATCCCAGTGGATCTGTCCATGTAAGGCTCCTCTAATTCAGATCATCCAAAAATTAAGCCAGGATGGAGGAACCACAAGAAGTCATGTGTTCATTTCCCTGTTTTGTGGCCTCTCTACACATAAGCATCTTGACCCATTGGCCTGTGGTAACCACCTCGGTGGCTTATCCATCCAATAGCAGTAAGACCGTGGGCCATCTCAATCATCTCTGTGTGCCTTTGATTATTTTCTTTTTGAAGAAAGAGAAATGTTGGCCATTTGTCTTTTAAATTCCATTGTCTTTTCTGTTCTTGTCCTTGTCTTTTCCATTCCAAGCTAAATTACATTTTTTTAAAAGAAGTTACTTTCTATTCCTTTCAATGCACTGTTTACCTTCTTTCCTTATCTCTTTAAAAAGTTCATGTATCTCTTTGATACCCCCAGTGTTTAATGTGGAAGGAGAATTACTTATCCTTTTTTCAAAATATACTCCTACTTAAAATGTCAGAAGTACGATTGTCTACTGAACAAAACTGACATACTATGCCCATAAAACTACTTTTTCCAAATCTCTCTCTTTTTTTTTTTGAGGGTGATAATTCCCTTCATGGTTTGAGGGTATGCTTATATTGTGACATATTTTCTGTTGTTTTTCTAGTTCCTTCTCAATTTATTAAAATCAAAGTGAATTTTAATTCTCTCCACAAAGTGCAAGCAAATGCTTCCTCATGTGAACATAAACACTTCTTGACCCAGGTTCAGGACACTTACTGAATAATGTTGTTTAAATCCTAATCTAAAATTTATCCTTGTAAAATAGTCTTACCATGTGTTCTCATTTTGATGATGAGCCATTGATAACTACTCTTTGAATATGACCTTGGATATTTTATTATTTTTTATCAGTGATGGTTTGCTTGCAGCAGGAGAAGTTTTAATTTAAAATACGTTCTTTATTTTGTACGTAAAGAGATAAAGACTTTGTCTAATTCCTGCTCATTTGGTGAGCATAAATATGCAATGGTGAGACTCAGGTAGACATCAGACAATGAGCAGATAATAATTTTGGTAACTTCAAGTGATTCCTAGGAAATCCTTGGGTCGCATTGGATCTTGAAAGAGACTGGAATTATTTTTCAAACTGGGAAAGAATGGATAGAATTGAGTAAAATAAATAATAGCGATGAAAAAATTACTGTTGTTTGGCTTAATGAAAAATGGAGTGGAAATCTCTAATAAAAGCGGAACAATTTTAGAATGGATTTGGTTGAAAGTGTAGTTTGTTTATACCTCTGACATGCTGAAATAATGGATTATGTGCTTTTTCCATCTGATTTCACTGATATGAATAGAAAGTCACAAAAGTGATCCAGTACCCTAGGGTGATTCATAAAAGGGGAAAGAGCGTTGCATCAAGAAATTGATGTTGTTTTACAGTAATAGCCTTCTTAAAATGAAGACTTTTATTACACACATATTTCTGATTAAGTATTCAACCATTTATATGCAATTTGCAGTAGCATGCAAGAGATTTCCCTTTTGTGAGATTTTTTAGGAGTAAAATGTGACTCAACAGAGTTAATTAATAGATTACATTTGTGGCCTTAAAACCCTCAGTGTTCGTGTGTAGTGATCGCATGATGTTTTCAGGTCGTCACTCCCCAGGCTTTTGCTTGGCTCTCTCAGCTTCGTCACCGGTGGGAGGACACCCAGAAACATTGTCTCGTAAATATCTGTGATGCCCAGTTCCAGTACTTCTATGAATATTTAGGAAACAGCCCTCGACTTGTGATCACTCCTCTAACTGACAGGTAACGATGATAAGTTGGAGTCGGATGGGAAAAGCCGAGTCAAAAGAAGTCCCCTAGCATGGGTAAAGATGTCTCAGGCTGAAAATAAAGGATTGCAGGAAAATGTGGAACAAATAGGGAAACTCTATGAAAGCAGTATGGAAATGCACTAATTGAGTGACACGGTGCATGTTGGTGTTAGAGACAAAGAAGAGAACCAGATTAGAAAAGCATAGTGACAGGTGCTATGTGCTAGAAACATCATGAAATCATGAGCCATTAATATGGCTCAAGGCAGCGTCTTTGATCTCAGAGTCCATTCGCTCTGGTTATTTATGGCTGACACCCTGATATCAGGATTTCTAACCATTTCTCCCACTGCATCCTTTTGTTGAAAGTGTAAAAAGAAGAATTGCCTATGGTAAACTCATTTCTGAAGGTTACATACAGTGAAGGAAGAAAAGAGGGAGAACAGGACTGGTTCAGCAGATACAGTACTTCTGAAGCAGTGTGCTGAGGACCATCCCAGGATCAAGCAGGCAGGATTCCTGCTCTTACAAAGCACACTGTCTAGGGGAGTGTGGCTTGTGCGTGGCTGGGAACAAAGAGGAATGGTAAACAGATTAACAGTGCTGTGTTGGCGGTAATACTTTTTCTTGTTGTTCAGTCACTAAGTCGTGTCTAACTCTTCGCGACTCCATGGACTGCAGCATGCCAGGACTCCCTGTCCCTCACCATCTCCCAAGTTCATGTCCATTGAATCAGTGATGTCATCCAACCATCCCATCCTCTGCTGCCCTTTTCTCCTTTTACCCTCAATCTTTCCCAGCATCAGGGTCTTTTCCATTGAGTCAGTTGTCCATATGCTATGACAAAAATAATACAGGATGATATGTTAGAAAGTGTCTTGAAGGGAGAGCCTGCTATAGATTGTGAGAGGACGGTGGAACCAAGACTCAAATGATAACAGGGAACCAGTGAGGCAAACATCCTGAGCCAGATAGTTACAGGTAAAGACAAGTACAAAGCTTCTAAGATGGAAAGGAGCTTGGCTGCTTCATGGTATAGATACAGAGCCCAGTGTGGTTCAAGTGTGTCAAAGGAGCAAGGGGTTCTTAAAAGTTCATTGCCACTTGACTCCAAGGTAATAGATACACACAGTCAGAATGTTGTAGAGAGAAGGATATGTCACATTGACCTGAAATTCTTTGTTAGTATTCCAACCTCTGCTGAATTATTTGATGGGAGAAAGCATATTTAGTCTTTGGCATTAATGGAAGAGAAAATAGACCTCAAGATCATACTCATGTTCCCAATTAAGTTACCTGGGAATGAAAGTGCAAACAGCTTCAAGTCTGTCTATCGAGCTGGGGTGGTAATGGTGGCCCTGGGAGATTGGTGGAATTCCCTCATTAGCTTTGGGATTGTTCTTAAACATATTAATCGACTTGTGACTACGTCACTGATAAATCATTAGGCTTCTGTAATTGTTTCTCTAGTTCAGTTCTCTTTAACTTGCCTCTAACTAAAGTCAGTGTTCACTATCTAGTTAATTTATGTACTGCTTTCAGTGTGAGAAATTAAAATTTGTAGCCTGACAAAATCACTTGTATCGTCAAAACTGCAAATGCCTAGAATCTGCTGTATCTGTGCCAGTGTAAGTAGAAAAGGGTACAGGGTACAGGACAAAAGGGAAGAGGCGTTTTAAAGTCTCTGTCAATAGTGAGGACCAATAGCATATTAACTTTCTAATTTGAAAATCACTATGAGGTTTATTTGGAAGTAAAAAGGAAGATTAATATTCCTTTTATAGAGTGAATAGGGCTGTATAAGATGTTCACATTATGTACATTTCTCTCCCATTTCATTCTCAGTATTATTTACTAATAGTTTACATTAACACAATGATGCCTTGCAAATACTTCCATTATGTCCTCTGGTTTGGTGTTGACCTTCCCTTGGTGCGGTAGGCCAGAAAAATATCTCCTTCTCCCCTGTGTGGGCGGGTTCAGAGACGCGGGTCACCCAGTTTGTAACTGAGAGACTTAGGCTGAAACACAGGTGGACTCTTCCCAGGAGGGCAGGCTAAGCTGCTGTGACAGAAAGACCCAGAATACAAGGGCTTCAATGGCATGGAAGCTGGAGTCTCAGCTGGGTGACATTCCCGAGGATGATGGTTCAGCAGTATTGGCTTCCAGGTGGCCAACATGCTACAAGTGGCTTGAACACTTGTTTCATTTCATGGAAAAGGGGAAAAACATCTCAAAGGAGGCATCCTAGGGTGTGCATGCTCATTTCGGTGCATATCACACTGGCTGGAGCTTGGTCACTTGGCTGCTCCTGGCTGAAAGGCAGGGAGAAAATGTAGTCTGTAGCATATTGGTCATAGGTCCAGTGGAACTTGGAACCACAGGAAAAGATTGCTAGGGCATAGTCTGCACTAGAAAAATTGCTATAATTCCTAGGCCAGAGATCTTTCAACTCCATATTCATTGTAAGATGCTCTGAAATGTGATGGCTGTAAAATATAGAAACTCTTGCAATTTCCATAAGTAATTACTTCAATTTGCATAGTACTTTGAATTTTTTTTAAGGCATTTAACCTTTGGCTTTCTTAGCCGTCCATTGCTTTCACCACTTGGCCACTTCACTGAGCTGGCTTTCTTAATATAACCTTATAATAAACATCATTTTATGGAGGAAAAAACTGAGGCAGGTTGATGTCAGAAATGGAATTTAAGGTTAACATTTGATGAATGGCAGAGTAGACACTGGTCCTGGGTCCCCCCACTAGATCCACTCTCTCTACTAAAACGAAGATAATTCATGAATCTGCAGAAACCCCATGTTAGGTCCTGGCAAGGTATTAGTTTTCCTTCTTTTACAAGTGTTAAATTCTGTCTTAGCGTATTTTTCCTTAGGCTAAGGACTCTGCATCTTTCCTGCAAAAATAAGTATTATCATAGTCTAAACACATGTAACAACACATTCGAAATGAATTCCTGAATACATTTTAATGTAATAAATTGTCTTTGTTATATTTGCTTTGTGCAGTGAAATAGGTATATACTATCTGCATACTTTGTATTTATATATATTTGTATGTCTCATCTCTTAATATATTTATTAAAATGAAGTGTTTAATTCTTCATCATCCAAGATTCCTATTTTTCTTTTATAAACAATATTTTGAAATGTTGTCTGCCATATTAATAGTATGTTTACCTAGAAATATCAGAAATTCAAGAGCATTACAAATTAAGTGTCATTTGTATTCAAATACACAGCTCTTCAGAAATGAGATAAAGCAGTGCCTTCTGCTCTATTATTTTTAAACAGCCAACCTGAAATTAAATTTGATACAATATTATTATGACTCTTACCATGAACAAATCAGAGGTATGTCAACATTTTGTATTACAGCTACATTCTGGACCATAGCTTCTTAAACTTAAAAAAATATTAGATTGTCCTTCACTTTTTCTAGGAATCTCATATAAAATTGTAATACTTGTGTTTTCTTTTGCTTAAAGGTGTTACATTACTTTAACTCAATCCCTTCATCTCACCATGAGCGGGGCTCCAGCTGGCCCTGCTGGTACCGGGAAAACAGAAACCACCAAAGATCTTGGCCGTGCCCTTGGCATGATGGTTTATGTATTCAACTGTTCAGAGCAAATGGACTACAAAGTAAGTTATAAAATGAAACAGCCTAATAGTAGTATTCCTCATCTGGAATGATTCAAGCTAACACCTTGAAACTCTTTTCTGTTAGTAAATTCTTAATGCCTCCCTCCATCGTTTAGTCCATAGGAAATATCTATAAGGGACTGGTGCAGACAGGAGCCTGGGGCTGCTTTGACGAGTTCAATCGGATCTCCGTGGAAGTTCTGTCAGTGGTATCGGTGCACGTGAAAATGATCCATGACGCCATCAGAAACAGGAAGCAGAGGTGAGCGGCATGTGGCCTCTTCCTGTTGTTCCAGGTAGAAAGAGCGCCATGGAGCAATAGAGGAAACCTCATCTCCACAGTCTCTGCCTGCCTCTCCCTGTCCCATGAGATGGATAGAATGAGAGTGACAGGTTAATTGTGAAGAATTATTTTGAATAACCCCCCATGTGTTTGCAGTGGTGTTTAAGTGTTGAATACAAGAAAGGTGTATCACATTACTTTAATTACTTAAAGAATAAACACCCTCTGCAACACTGAATCCCACTATCTATTCTCAGTCCTGATCTTACTTGACCTTCTGGCAGCATTTGACACCATCTCCTCCCTTCTATGAGATACACTTTCTTCACATAGGTTCCAAGATCCCACATCCTCCCAGTTTTCCCTCATCCTCAGAGCTGCTCATTTTCTGATTTCTTCTTGACTGTAAAATGCGGGGACCCCCCCTTCTCTGCCTACCTTCAATCTTTCTTCGCATCAGGTGGCCAAAGTATTGGAGCTTCAGCTTCAGCATGAGTCCTTCCAGTGATTATTCATGGTTGATTTTCCTTTAGGATTGACATTCCCTTGGGATGTCACAATCTTTGGGCCTCTTCTTTTCTCTATCTTTATTCATTCCCTTGATCATTTCGTTTAGTCTCATGGCTTTCAATGCCTTAACGATGATGCTGGCTACTGGCTGCCCAGATCTCCTTTCTCTGATATCTAGACTTACATAGACAATGTTAGCAATTGTCTTGGGGCATCTTAGAACTCAATTAGAAGTCTCATTGGCCTGTCATATTTAATAGATCCAAAGTCAAAATCTTGGTCCTTGCATTATTAGTTGTCCTGTCCCAGTAGAATACACCCTCACATTCTTCCAGTTATTTGGGTCAAACAGATCTAGAACCTAATCACTTCATAACTTGATGCTACACTCTGAGAGAGAACATGAGTGGTGCTTAGGGTTTGATGGATTCGTTTGGGAAATCAGTATTACAGTACCCAATTGTGGTTTTCTTTGTACCATTTTTTGTATAAATTGCCATCTCATGTATCTGGCCTACCCATTGATGCCCATTTTTAGGGTATTTTGCTCAGCTAGCCGTTTTATCCATAAAAATGTCAGTCTCCCATCAGGGAAAGATCATCCAGTCCCTTGAAACTGTGAACCAATTACAGAAGTTTCCAGTTATTTTAGATACATCTGAATATTTCTACCTTCTAGAAAAATTCTCAGTCCTTCTGCCACATGGCTCTGGGAAAACAGTTTCCTGTGACCAGGTGTCTGCTGCCTTACCTGCTCCTAATCTAATGGTATGCTACAGAAGTGAGGTTATTCCCCTGTGATTTCCAGACAGTTGATTTAGCTTTTAGTCAAAATCTCCTTATTCGATGTAACCCAGATGCCTTTGAGGCCATCCTTCTTACGGAGTGAGATAACTAATCAATGTAAGGACTTGTGAAAATTCCCAACCAGGGTCTCCTCCGTCTCTGTGTGTGCGTGTATGTGAGCTGGTCATCCTCTTGCTGGCCCATGTAGAGCTGCCAGGTTCCTTCATGATTTCCTGAGTTCTATTACATTTTCTTTCCATTTGAGGATTTAAGAGATGAGACTGTGCCTCAGCCACAAAGCCTTCCAGCATGTTGCTGTCTCCCCCCAACCCCCCACCCCGAGGTCCCTGCCCTTGATCCATGGCTGTCCCTGCTGTGAGTGATGGCAGAGCGCTTAGCCACCCACCTGTCCTGCTGCCATAGCTGCCTGCCAGGCCTGTCTGCCTTCCCCAGCCTGACCCTCTGGGAATGAAGATTTCTCCATTCATACCTTGACTATACACAGTCCACCTCATCGTCATTGTCTAGCATCTAAGAAACAGTCCTAAAATTGGCATTCTCTTATCCCTCTTGTATTTGATGATGGAGGCCCAGGTCCTTAACCACTTCAGCCCTACAGTTTCTCAACAAGAGAAAGCCTTATATGTGTTTCATTTGCTACTGTTGTTTTTCAGTCGCCCAGTCGTGTCTGACTGATTGCAACCCCATGGACTGCAGCACGCCAGACCTCCCTGTCCCTCACCATCTCCCAAAGTTTGCCCAAGTTCATGTCCACTGCACTGGTGATGCTATCCAGCCATCTCATCCTCTGTTACCCTCTTTCCCTTCTGCCCTCAATCTTTCCCAGCATCAGGAACTTTTCCAATGAGTCAGCTGTTTGCATCAGGTGACCAAAATACTGGAGCTTCAGCATCAGTCCTTCCAACAAGTATTCAGGGTTGGTTTCCCTTAAGATTAACTGGTTGGATCTCCTTGCTGTCCAAGGGACTTTCAGAAGTCTTCTCCAGCACCACGGTTCAAGGGCATCAATTTTTGGTGTTCTGCCTTCTTAATGGTCCAGCTTTCACAGCCGTATGTGACCACTGGGAAGACCATAGCCTTGACTAAATGGATCTTTGTCAGTCTGTTTCAGTAATGTCTCTGCTTTTCAACATATGCTGTCTAGGTTTATCATAGCTTTTCTGCCAAGAGGCAATCATCTTCTGATTTCATGGCTGCAGTCACCATCCTCAGTGATTTTAGAGCCCAGGAAGAGGAAATCTGTCACTACTTCACCTTTTCCCCTTGTATTTGCCATGAAGTAATGGGGCCAGATGCCATTATCTTAGGTTTTTTTTAATATTTAGTTTTAAGCCAGCTCTTTCACTCTTCTCCTTCAACCTCATGAAGAGGCTCTTTAGTTCCTCTTCACTTTCTGCCATTAGAGTGGTATCATCTACATATCTGAGGTTGTTGATGTTTCTGTTCATGATGTTCTCACAGCAAGTATATTGGAGCGGTTTGCCATTCCCTCCTCCAGTGGAACTCTCCACTATGACCCGTCTGTCTTGGGTGGCTCTACATGGCATGGCTCATAGCTTCACTGAGTTATGCAAGCCCCTTTGCCACAGGACAGTGCTCCATGAAGGGGGTGTTTCGTTTACCCCCATGTGAAAGTTCCCTTCTGCTTGTCCTTCCATTTGGTTCCTACAGGCCTTTATGTTACATCTCCCTGACCTTCAACAGCCTAATGGTCCTGTTAAAGCCTTCTGAACATAGCCATAGTTATCACTCACATCTGTTGAGTATTTACCATGCTCCAGGAACTGTACGGTCTTCCCTAGTGGCTCAGTGGTCAAGAATCCACCTGCCAATGCAGGAGACATGGGTTCGATCCCTGAGTTGGGAGGATCCCCTGGAGGAGGAAATGGCAACCTACTCCAGCATTGTTGCCTGGGAAATCTCATGGACAGAGAAGCCTGACAGGCTACTGTCCATGAAGTCTCCAAGAGCTGGACATGACTGAGCAGCTAAACAGGCATGCACACACATGCAGACACTGTACTCTTTGCCATTTATATACATAATCTCTTTTAATCATCATATAATCCAATAAAGTGGGTAATATTATCATTATCTTCCCACCTTTTGTATTAGATGAGGGAATGGAATATGCCTAAAGTGATACATCTGGTCTCTGAATGCTCTCAATCTGGCCCCAGAGCTAGCTGTCATAAGCAGCACAGTATTCAGTCGTTTCTGACTCTGTGTGACCCCCATGGACGGTAGCCCTCCACATCTCACTGTCCGTGGGATTCTCCAGGCACGAATACTCGAGTGAGCTGCCATGCCCTCCTCCAGGGGATCTCCCCAACCCAGGGATCGAACCCACAGTCTCTAATGTCTCCTGCATTGGCAGGCAGGTTCTTTACCACTAGCACCACCTGGGAGGCCCACCTCTCACTGGTGGTCGGTAGATATTTGTTGAATAAGTGGGAGGGAAGGAGAGATGGAGGGTGAGCACACAGACAAGGTGACGGCTGAACAAAAAGTCCCTTTCTTCTCTGAGCTGGACATTCTCCATCTGTACCACATCACGTTCAAGAAATTGCAGCCCATGTTGAAGTCAAAGATGGCATCACCTTTCATTGTTAGTCAAGTCCTCATTTTTATATTCTCGCACACTGTGGCCTTGCTAAAATACAAAGGAATACTTGCCATATTTGTAATTCCTTTGGGGGAAGGGAGTATATTTTTAATAAACATGCTTCAAGATATTCAAAATATGTATGCTTATGAATTTTAAAGAAAATTACACAGCATAAACAGCTTCCTAATAATAATTTGCATTTTGCAGTGGTTTGCATTTGTCAGTGTGCATTGATATTCAATGAACACATTTAATTCCATCAGCATTCTTCTTCTGGTAGATTTGTATTTCTTGGCGAAGCTATCATACTGAAGCCATCAGTCGGAATATTTATCACTATGAACCCAGGATATGCTGGTCGAACTGAATTACCAGAAAATCTCAAAGCTCTTTTCAGGCAAGTGTTATGCTTGTGGTTTAGTGTCTGGAGCACTCATGCCACCTAACGTTGCTGGTTTGCACTGTTAAATGATTTGTTTTTACTCGAGAATTTCTATGGAAAACCCCTTGTTTGTTTGGGATCCTTTTATAGAGAGAACTTTCACCATGATAAATTAACTCTTGTGAAATATGAAACCAGACCTCAGAATTGTTACATAAAAGTTACATGGTACATTGAACATTTAATACTAGCTCTTATTATATTTATAATAAAATGATTTTTATTATAAATATAATTTTCACAAAGTACAGACTATTTGGAAAATATGAAACCGAATAAAGAAAAAAATTACAATTTTATCACCTAGAAATATGATTGTTATATTTTTTCTAGTCTCATAATTCCTGTTTTATGAGTTTAAGTTATTAGATTAGGCATGATTTTCATTTAATTCTCATTTAATGTGTTGACATAAGTAGTTTGTCATATTACTGAAAATTCTTTAGAAATACCATTTCTTTGTAGCTCCAAAATGGTCTCTCCCTTGGCTCATCCATAATCTTCTTAACCATTCCCTATTGTCTGACATGGAGGGCTTGTGTTTCTCTTTTCAGTTATTTATGATCACAAAATAGCAGGCTGTAAATATCCCTTCATATGAAGCATTATCCATGTTTCAGCTTATTACCCAGAATAGATTTCTACATGTAGAATTATTTGGTGAATGGTTAAAGTCTTTACTGACAACCTGCTTTCCAAACATACTCTGCCAGTTTATACACTTATGGCAATCTGTCAGAGAACTTGTGCTGTTGCATCTGAACCCATTCTATTTAACTCATGTTTTAAATTAACTTTGTTTTCTGCAATAAAATGCACCCACCTAAGTATCCAGTTGGTGGAAACACTACCGCTACGGTCACGATGTGGAATGTTTCCGACACCCCTGGACGTTCTCTTGTGCCTCTTTGAGGTCAATCCCCCATATCACTGATGTCCTTTCTGTGACTCGAGGTTAAATTTGTCTTTCCTAGGCTTGATGTAGATGAAACATGCTGTGTGTGCTCATTTGTGTTGTCTTCTTTCCTTGGACGTTATGATTTGGAGATTTATCCGAGTTATCCAGTGCTTCAGTAGTTTGTTCTTTTTTGTTCCTAATGAGTATGCTATTGGAGAGGCATACTTCAGTTTGTCTATCAAGTCACTGGTTGATATATGTCTCCAGTTTGGGACGCTTATGAATAAAGCTGCTATGAACATTCATGTACAGTCTTTGTGTGAATACATGTTTCTTTGGGGTAGATATCTATGAATGGAATTGTTAAGTCAAATGGCAAATGTATGCTTGAGTTTATTAAAAGCTAAAAATCTGTTTCTAAGATGGTTGTACCATTTTATACCCTCGCCATCAATGTAGAACAATTTCAGCAGTTCTACATTCTTGTTAAAACTTGATATTATCAGTCCTTTTAGTTTTAACCAACCTAATAAATAGGAGGTGGTATATCATTGTGGGTTTATCTTGCATTTCCATGATGGCTAATAATGTTGAGCATCTTTCCATGTAACTTACTGGCCATTCCCATACCCTCTTTTGTGAAGTGCTGTATTCTGCATACAGTTTCTTTGTTGAATACACACATTGCAAATATTTTCCCCTCAATTTATGACTTACTTTTTCATTTTCTTAATGGTGTCCATCAAAAATAGAAGTTTTAAATTCAATGAAATAGAGTTTTCAATTTGTTTCATGGTTTTTAGAAATATCCTAGTTAAGACCATTTGACCCACCACAGGTTGCAAACTTTTTCCACTGTGTGTCTTTTAGAAGTTTTTTTTTTTTTTTAATAGTTTGCATATGACTCCCTTCTTTATTGTTGATGTGTCAAACTATATTCATTGATTGTCTAGATGCTACACAGTTCTTCAGTGTTGCATCCCTGAGATAAATTCCACCTGGTCAGGAGATATTATTTTAACTATGCTATTGGATTCAATGTATCACTATTTTGTTGAGGATTTTAAAATCATTGCCATGAGGGATGTTGGTCTGTAATGTCCTTTCTTGTCATGTCTTCATCTGGTTTTGGCACCCAGGTAATGCTGACCCCATGAATGACTTGACATGTATTCCCTTCTCTATATTCTTCAGAGTTTTGTAGGGTTGGTATTATTTATCCCCTATTTGACAGAATTAATCAGTGAAACCTTACGTATACTTGGGCTTAGATTTTTCTTTGTTGAAATCGTTTTAGTGATCAATTCAGTTTCTTTAATAGATACAGATTTTTTTCTTGAATTAGTTGTGATTTGCGTCATTTAAGCGATTTCCTCCATGTTATCTAAACTGTTGAATTTATTGGCATTAACTTGTTCCTAATATTCTCTTACTATCTCTGGTGATGTCCTGAAATCCATGTCTGATAAGGGTAATTTGTATCTTAATTCCATTTGTTTCCTTGATGAGCTGGAGGCTTATAGTTTTTATTTTTTAAACGTTCTTCCATGTTTGTCAGATGTGTCTTTGTTCATGGTCTACCTTCAAAATAAGATACTACTTCACATAGAATGGAAGGACCTCTGTAGTTTTTAGTGCAATTTCTTTCTACTCTATCAAGCTTAAAATTTGCTTGTCCACCCATCTAGATGTTTAAGCATGTTTCATTTGTATTTTCTTTTAATTTTTAGAGTATGGCTTTTTAAATGTACTTGATCTATTAAGGTCTTATTTTGGTAGGTATCATGAAATGAGTATTTAAACAGAATTATTTTCCCTATTATTCAATTATTCTAATACCCTTTAGTGAATGTCTTTGTTTTCTCATATAATAGCTTTCTCTCTAGCAATTTTATAATGCAGTTTAATGCAATAGCAATTTTATAATGTTTCTTTTTCCTTGAAAAAAAAATTCTAGAAAATAACTGTCCTGGAAATAAATGTAATAATTGCAGAATGTTTTCATTTGAAAATTGTACATCTCTCCAGTTTTTTAACATTTATATTCCAGTTCATCTTGTACAGGTTTTCATTTGGGTCTTAAAATTTGGAAGGTATTTTGTGAAGTCTTCATAAATTTGGCTTAAATAAGTACAGCATCATTTGTGTATGGGACAAGTTTTTTTTTTTTTCTAATAAATTTATTTATTTTAGTTGGGGGCTAATTACTTTACAATATTGTAGTAGTTTTTGCCATACATTGACATGAATCAGCCATGGGTTTACATGTGTTCCCCATCCTGAACCCTCCTCCCACCTCCCTCCCCGTCCCATCCCTCTGGGTCATCCCAATGCCCCAGCCCTGAGCACTTGTCTCATGCATAGAACATGGAATGGTGTTCCGCTTCACATATGATAATATACATGTTTCAATGCTATTGTGGGACAAGTATTGATCTCAGCAAAGTGTGAAGGACGATTGGGTGATGCCTATAGTATTCATGAGTGAAGGCAGCATGCCTGAGCCTTAAGTATCATGGCTCCAGTGCTTACCCAGCATGTGGCCTCAGTCGTGTGCTTGTACTGCTGAGAACCTCAGTAAAGTACAGACAAGAACAATTGAGAGAACTAAGTGAGAAAGTGCAGAAAAGCTGTAGCATCTCTTATGGTACGCAAAATACTCATTGAGTATTAGTTGGCAATATTTGTGGAAGTACCAGTTAAGCAAATTTGCTAGCCTTTTCTGTCCTGTATTTACTTAGATACTGTGGGGAAAATTGCGGGGCTACTTTAGGTAGAAGCAGTTGATAACATAGATCCAGAGAGACTCACGGATTTTTAGGATGAAAAATTAGACATGCACACAATAGACTATAATAATATTTATAAAAACAGATGGGTAAATATTACTGGAATACATGATATAAAATATATGCTTTAAAAAAGTCTAAGATTTAGGCTTATTTACCTATTTACTCTGGCCCCTTCTTGGCACTGAACTTCAGTTGAGTGGAATTTTTTCAAATGTTGCTTTTAATGGCAGTTGTCTTGTGAGGACTTTTTGAAAGTCCCCCACCCGAAGAAAAGGGAATTTGAAAGTTATTTTTCAGTAAGTTTTCATCTTAAAAATCTAGTCAAGCTGGCCACAAGCAGTGTTGGGAATGACTGGTATGAGCTTGAAAGAGTTGATGATTAACTTGTCATGAATTTTGTGAGGTGGTTGTTCAGCACAGATACTAATAGAAAGCTAAATTATGTAAACTTTTGACTAAATAACACCTATGAAATACAAAGGTGATAAACATCCAAATTCATGATTTCCTAATTAGTGTCCTCTATTTTAGTAACATTTATGCTTTTAGGTTACTGTGTGTCTGTTGTGTGTGTATGGTGATGTGCAATCTCACATTTCATGCCAGCTCCACGTTCAGTGATATGTGTTGGTAGATGAAATCAGCCATGGTGGAAGTACTGATTCCTTGAAAGTCAGCAAGTGCTATTTTTTGGAGAGTCAGCTGTTAACTGTTTACCAGCACAGCACTGGCCACAGATAAAGGCTGACCTCTAGCACAAAACATCACTTAGCTTTCTGCAGTGACAACTTACAATGTAAGTTTGCTGAATGTACCCACAGATTTCCCTTCAACTCCTATAGGTGTGCTTCTGACATTTTCAGATTTTCCACCTTTGTCTATGTATCCAGTAGCTCCTGGGCATTTTTTAGTTGAAGTGAAGGGTCTTGTTAGCTGTGATTGACAGAGGTAATTGTGACCTGCTTGGGAATGGCTAGAATGTGGGTATGCATTAATCACTTGGTTTCAGCAATTTCTACTTACTTCCTTATCACATTTTAAAACAAAACTTCGTATTTACTTTGTAGACCCTGTGCCATGGTGGCCCCAGACATTGAGCTAATCTGTGAAATCCTGTTAGTTGCTGAGGGTTTTGTGGACGCGCGTTCATTAGCCCGCAAGTTTATCACGTTGTACACACTCTGCCAGGAGCTCCTGTCCAAGCAGGTGAGGGTCTTTTGTTACTTTTTCCCGATTGTTAAACCCCATTAAAACAGCTTTTGAAGTATGGATGCTGGGTAATTTATCACTCATATTACAGTTAGACATTTAGGAATAATTTTCTATTTTCCCTTAAATTTTGAAAATCTATGCTTTACAGTTCTTCATTTTTAAAAAATTAAACACATGAGACAGATTTGAAGGTTTTATATTTATTTAATACAGTTTTATCAATGGGCTGTGTCATTGTTTTTAAATGTTATCAGTGATGTAATTAGATACGAGTTTTACGATGCCTCTGTTTCTTGGTGGGAATGCTATTTTCCAGGGAGAGATGGTGGGAGTGTTCATAAGACCCAGGGAAAGCTGGTTTTCTGAAGAACCCTCAAGAAATGTTAAGTTAAAGAGTTTCTCATTTTGTTGGTAGTTCTTTCTTTGAAGGTAGCGTTGGCTTTTTTGTGTTTATTTTTGCTCTGCAATTCCCTAGTCTCTGAAATGGGCCAAATTAATGCATACTTTATCCTCCAGTCAGTAGCTTCTTGCTGTTTCATTGACTCTGCTGATGGGTCAAAAAAAAATGGCGTCTATATCAGCATCACTATTTTTAAATTTAGCTTTGTGGTCACCTTTGACTTCAGTCTTTTGGTGACCTTTTGTTAATTCCTAGTGACATTATTTTGCAGTTTTTCCCGGGTGTAAGTGTTAAAATATCACAGTTACAACCATACACTTACTTATACTGACAGATACACTCATTTAAAATTACTCATTGTTGGGATGAAATTTAAAGTCTGAGAGGCAAATGCATGTGGAAAATGTTGATGACAGTAGTATACCAAACTGTAGATGTGATCTATAACTTAAGTGTATTTTATATGTTATATTGTGTGTTTTATGTATAAAGTGGCTGGAAAATACATTGTGACTTTTAACATTTGTTTCTGGGTAATGAGATTGTATTTTAGAATTTTTCCTTATTGTTTGTGATATCTTTTTTCTTTTTTTTTCAATAAAACCATTTTAATTTTATAATGGAAAAACATCAGAAGAAAACAGTGTTACTGGATCCAGGATACATATAGTCACAACTGTACTGCATTCCCAGTACCATACTTAAACATTTAGTGAGCATTTACTGTATTCAAGTAATAAATTTATTGCTGATGACGATGAAGGGGGTAAACACAGAACAAATGAAACAGATTTCTGTCTTAAAAAGGTCTATTTAGGAGATTTAGTATACATGACATAAAAATTAGAAAGAAATGGAGGATGAAAAAACTTATCATAGATTCAAGGAAAAAGGAACCAGTATTTGTGGAACAGGGACCATGTATTATCTTTATTATCTTGACAAAAACACTATGAACTTAGTCTTATTCAGTCCATTTTACAGATGAGGAAACTGAGTCAATTACCTCTCTGAAGCTCATGACTAATAAGTTGGTGGGAGCATGATTTGAATTCAGTCCTTCCTAATCCTTTCTAGGACACCAGCAGCCAGTTACAGGAGGAAGATGCTGGGAGTAAAGGCAGAACAGGCAAGGAAAGAGTTTTCCAACTCAGAGAAGCCTCAGGGAGGAAATGAGGGGGAAGAAATTCATCCAGGACAGAAAAGCTGAGTTAGGGACACAATCCTGATAGTTTTCTAAGCTGTAGGAATGGATTTTAGAAAAATCAGTGGACATTTTTGACCAAAGGACTAACATAATGAAAATAGTGAAGATTATTTTAGCAGTTGTTTGCACTGTTTAAGTGTTTAGGAGTGTCATCAAGTCGCCTTTAAAATAAAAAAAATTGAAATGTCGTTGATTTACAGTGTTGAGTTACTGTGGTACAGAAGTGATTCAGTTATACACACAAGCACACACACGTGTATATATAATCTTTTTCATGTTTTTTCCATTATAGGTTATTAAAGGATGTTGACTATAGTTGTCTGTGCTACAGTAGGACCCTGTTGTTCATCTGTTTGATGTACAGTCATTTGTGTCTGCTAATCTCAACTCCTAATTCATACTTCTCCCTCCACCCCATTCCCCTTGGGTAACTGTTTGTTTTCTATGTTTGTGAGTCCGTTTCTGCTTTATAAATGAGTTCATTTGTGTCGTATTTTAGATTCAGCATGTAAGTGACATCCTGTGAGATGTGTTTTTCTTTGAGTTACTTAGTATGATAATTTCTAAAACCATACACATTGCTGCAGGCAAAAGAAGCAGGACAGTGAAGGGACATGATTTTTAAAATTTCAAGGAGTGGAGAAAAATATTACTTTACATCATCAAGACATGTTTAAGTGAATTCTTTTCTTTTAGCCTTAAGCTTTTCCTTCTGGAATGAGAATCTGAGTCCCTCATAAAATTTTTGAAAGAATGTATCTGTGTTTTGATTTTAGGATCATTATGACTGGGGACTTCGCGCTATTAAATCTGTCTTGGTTGTAGCTGGCTCCCTGAAACGAGGAGATAAAAATAGACCTGAAGATCAGGTACTGCAATGCTAACATGATTTTGTTGAGTGAATAACTAAATGGCTTCATACAAAGAAAAGTGTATGTGTGGATGGTGGGTTATGCATACCACAACTTTTAAAAAGCATCACATCTATTTTTAATACAGGATATTTTGAGGACTGGCATTTCTTTCGTTATACAAGACCACAAGTATTTTTGAGTAAAAGGATATGAATATATGAAAGAAAATGTGATTTTTATAAGTGCTTTTGAAATATCAGCCACAAAAAGTATTTGGACAGTCATAAATACTTCATTAATCACTGTTTGATTCTCTCTGAGGGGCATTTAGAAAATGATTGAGTTGGGATATTAATCCTAAAAATGTCAATGAAGACATAATCTAATGGAAGAAAGTATGTTCATTTCATGGGATGGACAGGAAGAAAGCAACAGGATGCTTGCCCAACACCAATGAAATACTTAACCGGTTATGTAGAGGAACAAGGGGATGTTCCTGTCTCCATCCTGGGGAAAAACAGTAACATTCACATTGTGCATTTTCCTCTATTAAACAAGTAGTGAGAGTAATTGATATACAGCCTTTGTGTAGATGCAGTATGGCCTGCAATTTTGAGAAAAGATCTATTCCTTTGAGTTTCTTTTCATGTTAAAGGATATTTATCATGTGAATTTCTGCTTCGTTTTTTCCAATCTTTCTCTTCCTCTCAGTCACAATTCATGATTGGGTCACGATTGTCATTTGTTTGTTTTCTTGCTATTTCTTGCTATATTTTTATTTTTGTTGGGACACTTACCTCTTTGTGTGAAAGTCATCCTGAGGTTCAAATTACTGCTTTTAATATCTAAAGCCACCTTTGGTTTTCAACCAATACAGAACAAAAACCCAAGCTAATAATGGGTGGAGTTGATCATTCTGAGATTTTCAGAGTATTTTGAATGAAATGATCTGATGGGCCTGGTGAATTTATATCCTGGAGTTTGAGGATTACAGAGAGAAGCACCTCAGACCTTGTCTTAAGATCCAGACATTGTCAAGGAAGGGACAGGGCCCGTTGGCTGGCTTTAGTCTGAGGTTACCCGTGGCATCAGCAGAGTTCTCTCCTGTTCCAATACACGACCTTGTAAGCAGTTAGCCTCCCTGTAGATAGAATGCCATTCTAATAGAGAACAGGATCTATCTCATGACTTAGATATGAAAATTAAAAATAACATCTTTAGCTGTTGAGGTGCTTGTTAGACCTTATATCAGCTTTTTTATGAAAAGTTATCTGTCTGTCTTTCTAGGTACTCATGAGAGCATTAAGGGACTTCAATATGCCTAAAATAGTGACTGATGACACCTCTGTGTTTTTGGGCCTCCTTGGCGACCTGTTTCCATCCCTGGATGTGCCCCGGAGGAGAGCACCCCACTTTGAACGGATGGTCAGGCAGTCCACTATGGAGCTCCGCCTGCAGCCGGAGGAAAGCTTCATCCTCAAAGTAAAAGGAGAATTCCCTTGTCATGGCAGCCCTTGGGATATTCAATGCTCATAACTGCAATGATGTGATACTCAGCCAAAACATCACCTTACATATTCCACTGACCTTAAGATGCTCTTGATACATACTTTACAGCATTCTAATATGGAAGTCTTTACTAAAGTAAATATAAATATCGTCCCATTTGTGAGAAGGTGAACATATACAGATATGATTAAGTCATGGTTTTCAATGTGAACAGACTTTTCATTAGTTTATAAAACTCCTTGCTGATGTGCAGCAAAAATTAATTTTGCTATCTTTTCTCTCCATCTTAAGAAAGGGTGGAAGTAATAAAATCATTAGCACATGTTTGTAAGCGGGGAAAAATGTCCATATGTATGACATCATCTGACTTCTCAAAGGCTTGTGCATATGCTTGCTCCTTCGGGATACAGTGAATATACATGAGTGTTAAAATACATAAAGGGTATCTGTTTTAGATATTTCGGAGGAAATGTCATTAGTTATAGATGATATTGGCCATATACTGTTTTCTGGTCACTGTTCATGAGTGTTATTGATTTTTAAACTCACTCCTGCCATATATCAAGTTCTTCTGTACTTCACTTCTGCCTGTGCCCGTGACTCATTAACTAATGGTTATTCTTTATTCTCATCCCCATATTCTACATTGGGAGATCTGGGAGAAACTATACTTTGCACTTGTTATCTCTGAATTTTCCCACAATATAATGCTGCTGGTGGGGTCTGGCTTGAGTTGTAAGGAAAGAACTGGGCAAAAATGGGTAGATTTTTTTTTAAAGGAAACTAGTGTCTGGTTGTTCGGTCTGCAGGTTGTTCAGCTTGAGGAGCTGTTGGCCGTGCGACACTCTGTCTTTGTCGTTGGAAATGCAGGCACAGGGAAGAGTAAGGTATGGTAAATGCCTGTGAGCTTTCAGCCGTGAAGCGAACAAAACTGGCTTAAGAGTGGGGCCTACATTCAGTTCTACTTGAGAGTTCCCTTCACTGAATTTGCTCATAATTTGAGGTTAGAATCTTGCTCTTTAATCAACTGACACTCTTTTTCTTTATAATGAGGACAAACAGAGAGGAATTAGTAGAACACTGCACTCAAGGAAGGTAAATGAAGGAAGACTGGGCTTTCCATGTGAGATAGTATCCTATTCACACATTTAGATGTATGCCCTCCTGTTTTATGCATCTTTCAGTAATATACCTGAATTCTTTTATCCAAAGTAAACATATTGAGAGACTCTAGAATAAGATACCCAGATTACAAGATTGGTTTTGCCCTACCCACTTTTGTCAAAACTATTTTCTGATATTTTCCAAGTTATCCTAGTTTCTCCTTCCCATATCACTGAGAAAAACCCAAATAGTTTTCAATATCACTCTCTATAGGGCCAAAGCAAAACTTGAAAAGAAATGGAGGAAACAAAAGCCATGTTTTTCAGGTCCCTGTTAGGCGCTGTGCTAGGTGCACAATGTATGATTTACTCTGTACAATGATGAGAGTACACGGCGGTTATTATCCCCATTTTTAGTTCACTGCTTGATTTTGTTTGGTCTTACTGACAGTCCTGGAAACATACTTTTCTTGCTTGGCAGACAGTATAGGCAGAACTGCATGTGTTTTAATTGAGGGTGCTTGGGTGGAAACATTTAGTAACCGGTGACTAAAAATAAGTATAGTGCGCACACATGAGACTTCAGGGCATGGATGTCTATAGAACTTGCTAATGTTTAGATCAGAACTCAAAGTGGTACACTTGTAAAAGGAGGCCCGGTATAGGGCTTTTTTCTAGTGAAAAATGTAATAATTGAAATATTAAAGTAGATAATAACTGATAGACCTGTAATTATTTTGTTAGAGTAAGTTTCAAATATGGGCTATGGTGAAAGGAAGGATAAAATTAAGTTCTATAATTTTCAGTAGATTAATGGTTTCTAAAAATAGAAACTTAATATTCCTAAGACATTCAATTTCTTTCATCTAGTCTTCGCTGATTCTGTTTCTGTTCTATTCAACCTTTTCTTAAGCTGATAGAACTAGAGCACCAAAGCTTGGGGGGGCCGTATTATTTAGCAACATAGTATTCTGAAGTATTTGGCAATTGTTTGTCAGTCCTTTAAACCCCTGTGAGGAGATAAGGATGATAATATCTAAAATAAAAGACATGGCTTTTCAGTGAAAGCAAAAAGGATAGTTGGGCGGACACTTGGGTTAAGGCATCAGTTCATTAAGCAGGTATGTATTAAGTGTAGATTTTTTCTTGATCTCCAAAATCACTGTGGACAGTGACTGCACCCATGAAATTAAAAGATGCTTCCTCCTTGGAAGGAAGGCTATGACAAACCTAGACATATTAAAAAGCAGAGACATCAGTTTGCCAACAAAGGTCCGTATAGTCAGAGCTATGGTTTTTCCAGTAATCATGTATGGATATGAGAGTTGGACTGTAAAAAAGTCTGAGCACCGAAGAATTGATGCTTTTGAACTGCGGTGTTGGAAAAGACTCTTGAGAGTCCCTTGGACTGCAAGATCAAACCAGTCCATCCTAAAGGAAATCAACCCTGAATATTCATTGGAAAGACTAAATGCTGAAGCTGAAGCTTCACTACTTTGACCGCCAACTCACTGGAAAAGACCCTAATGCTGGGAATGATTGAAGGCGGGAGGAGAAGGGGACGACAGAGGATGAGGAAGTTGGATGGCATCACTGACTCAATGGACATGAGTTTGAGCAAACCCCAGGAGATAGTAAAGGACAGGAAAGCCTGGCATACTACAGACTATGGAGTCGAAAAGAGTTGGACCCAGCTGAGCTACTGAACAGCAAAAAAACATTAAGCATCTATTCTGTGAATTCCCAGCCTCAAAGCTTCTTTTCCTCAATTACCTAGATCAGAGTTGCTCAGCTTCAGCACCATTGACATTTGGATCTGCTAAGTCTTTGTCTTTGGGGCTGGCCTGTCATTGAAGAATATTGGGCAGCATCCCTGGCCTCTGCCCACAAGATGCCCAGCAGCACATCCTCCCTCAGGTCAGGATAGTCTCCTGTTGAGAACCTACTGCTCTAGGTCACCAGTTCTCACAGTACAGCTAGACAAGCATCATAGGCATCACCTAGTACCTTGTTAGAACTCAAATCAGTCCTACTTGAGACCTACTAAATTAGAAACTCTGAGACTGGGTCTATTAATCTGTTTTAATACCTTTTATGCACTTTGGTGAAGAAAGCTGAGCGTCGCAGAATTGATGCTTTTAAACTGTGGTGTTGGAGAAGACTCTTGAGAGTTCCTTGGACTGCAAGGAAATCCAATCAGTCCATCCTAAAGGAGATCAATCCTGGGTGTTCATTGGAAGGACTGATGTTGAAGCTGAAACTCCAATACTTTGGCCACCTCATGGGAAGAGTTGACTCATTGGAAAAGACCCTGATGCTGGGTAGGATTGAGGGCAGAAGGAGAAGGGGACGACAGAGGATGAGATGGTTGGATGGCATCACTGACTCAATGGACATGGGTTTGGGTGGACTCCGGGAGTTGGTGATGGACAGAGAGGCCTGGTGTGCTGCAGTTCATGAGGTCGCAAAGAGTCAAACATGACTGAGCGACTGAACTGAACTGAACTGAATGCACCTTGGATGCAGGCTAAGTTTTAAGAACTATCTAAATAATATAGGCAGAGTGGATGTTAGCATCATGCACAGGAATAACATGTACAGGTCTTTACTTTGCACACATGGTTAAAAATCTCAGTTGGTGGTGACTTTCTCTAGTCTACATTGTTAAAAGAATCAGGTGAACTGATCCTCAGGGATTGTAGGATTAAAGTTTCCAAGATGGGAATGAAAATATACACATGTAAATGTTTTCCCATTCTCAGTACACTCAGAATATATAGGAACATATAATGCATAAGGAAAACCCTTCAGAAATCTTTTTCTTTTCATTTGGCTTACATTAGTATTTTCTTAGCTCTTTTCCTTTTCTCCCCTAGATTTTGAGAACATTAAACCGAACATATGTTAACATGAAACAGAAACCCATTTGGAATGACTTAAACCCCAAAGCTGTGACAACAGATGAACTCTTCGGTTTCATACATCATGCTACCCGAGAATGGAAAGACGGCAAGTAGTATTTCCCCTTTTGAAGTGCTAAAATATTCTTTTTTTTTTAATCCAGAAAATCATTTCTTAGTTCAAGCCAATTTTAGTCATGTCTGTAGATTTAATGTTTATGGATTGGCGTTATTGGAAATAGAGCAGCTCACAACAGCATTTACAACCTATAAATTAAACCTAGATTTGAATAAGTGGTTGATTAGCATTCAGCAGGTTCATGCGCAAAGCTGTGTATTTTATCCCCCATTATTTATGTCCACACTCCCTGTAAACCGGAAGAGAAGTCAACACAAATGCTTCAAGAAATATTTATGCAGTACCTGATGCAAGACACCAACTAAGTTCCAAAGTCCTTGGAACATGTTTCTTCACCTGAAACCATTTTTGCAGACAAGCAGATTCCTTTGTTTTGTTAAGATTAGTTCTTACATTCTCATTTCCATAAATGCACTAACCTTGTCATCATCCTTGAGTTCTTTCTCACCATACATTCAACCTCACAGCAAATTATGTAGGCTTTACCTTTAACGTATGTGTTGTATTCCAGTACTTCTCACCTTCTCTGCAGCTTCCACATGAGTCCAGACCACCAACAGTGGGTCACACCTCATGGGTCTCCAAGAAGCTCATTTTCCATGCAGTAGGCAGAGGCTCTTCAAAATGTTACTTCTCTGCTTGAAGTTTCCAGTGTGTTTCATCAGCATTGGGATCCAGCCTTTATCAAAGCCCACAGGGTTCTATGTGATGGAGTCCCCCTTCCCCATCTCTGACCTCATTTCTTGTTCTCTGCCTTTTACTTGCACATATGCTCAGGCCTCCTTGCTCTTGCCGCAAATTGCCAAGCATCTTCCCATCATGGGCCTTTGCACTTGGTGTGCCCACTGTCTGCAGCAGTGGAGATGCTGGCATGGCTTGCTCCCTTACATTACTGGAATGTCGGGTCAATTGTCACATCAAAGAAGACCTTCCTGATGACCCTATCAAAGAAGCCGACTTCATCATATCCTTCCTAATATCATGTACACACTGCTTCCTTAATTGTGGGACAATCAAACTGTACTCTCGTAAGCTTTCTAACTTTCTTTTAAAGACTGTGGCAGGAAGGGAATAATAATTTGTTTACACTGAAAATATGTGGAAGCGTTTCAAATCATTGTCCATTAGAAACGGTGCTGACGTTTTTGTGAATTATAATGGCAGGTTCTGTGTTGACTGTCACTCATCTTTGCACAAGATACTTCACAGGAAACAAAACCTTCCACATACATGTCTCAATGCAGTTTTTTTTCACTGTAGTATTATATACTTGAGTTTCGAACACTCAGCAGCTATTAAATATGCCATGTAACATACATAGCAAGAAAGACTGTGAATTTAAAATGTTTTATCTTTGCACCTTATGAGATGATAATGTCTTACAATGCCAGTGAATGAACTTCTCAAAGAAATGTATCACACTTCTGAATAGTTTATAATGATCTCTCTTGAATAATGTTATGGAAAAATTGATAAAGGTGGAATAAGCTAATATTTGGCCCAAAATAGATACTGAATATATGTGCATTAAAAAAAAAAAGGATACTGTTTTCACTTGTACAACTTCTGAGTTTCATGTACATCACCTGCTATAAATCTCCACAAATGTTCTTCAAGGAAGGTACTTGATTTGATCTTTGGGGTTGCTTAGTGTGAGATGTTAAGCAACCTTCTCATGGAAGTGAAACTTGCCCAGTGATCTCGAGAGCCCAGGTATGGCTCAAAACGCATTGCTGTTTGCCCACCTGAGTGAGGTGCAAACTTAGTTACTGAATAAAAGAACTTCCAATACAGTTAACACAGATTTATTTTAGAAATGAATAGCAATCAACCCCATTGTATATTAGGATTGTTTACTCTCAACTTACAGGTCTGTTTTCATTCATTCTGCGAGAACAAGCAAATCTTAGGCATGATGGACCAAAATGGATAGTCCTGGATGGGGATATCGATCCCATGTGGATTGAATCACTAAACACTGTCATGGATGATAACAAGGTGAACTGAAATACTGTTTATCATAAATGCAGGTCTGAGATCTTTATACTTGCATGAGTTTCAATAGGACAATTTAAAATTGTGATATTTCAGATTCTAAACAAAGTTTCTTTTTTATGGTATTCAGGGCTTTTCATGTAATCAACTGTTAAAACAAAAGTCTTAAATTTAGATAATTACCATAGCTGTTTAAAAGTTGGCATGAGTAAATGCATGTTGATGAGTTTGTTCCTCAGGGGTCTGTGAGCTGTCCTGGGGATGAACTGGTATCTTTATTCAGACTGCATTTCTAACTCGGGCAGTGATCATTTCTAACTTGGGCAGTGAGCCCATATGTAGCCTTTGGCACTTCTCCTGGGGACGGCGGGGAGGACTTCTTACTGTTATGAAAAGTTAGCAGGCTTGCCTTTGCTCCCTAAAGAAATGGCCACTTTTGTGCTGTGCTGCTCTGTCCAGGTGCTGACGTTGGCCAGCAATGAGCGCATAGCTCTGACTCCCTCTATGAAGCTGCTCTTTGAGATTCATCACTTGAGGACTGCAACCCCAGCTACTGTTTCCAGAGCTGGTATTCTATATGTGAACCCACAAGATTTAGGCTGGAATCCGTGAGTATGGCTTTTTTTAAAAATTGTGGTAAAATATACATAATGTCAAATTTACCATTTTAACCGTTTTTAAGTATAGAGTTCAATGGCATTGAGTACATTCACACTGTAGTACAACCATCACCTCAGTCTCCAGAACCTTTTTCATCTTCCCAAACTGAAGCCCCATAGTCACTAAGCAGCACCCTTCCCAGCATCCCCGGCTCCTTTCTACTATCTATCTCTACGAATTTGAATACCCTAGGTGCTTCTTATAAATTGAATCATACAATAATTGTCTTTTTGTGATGGGCTTATTTCACTTAGTAAAATGTTTTCAAAGTTTGTTCGTGTTACAGCAGGTGCCAGAATTTTCCTTTCTTTTTAAGGCTGAATGGAATATATACCCAATGGAATATATATATATGGATATATATGGATATATCCATATATATATCTCATACTGTTTATCCATTCATCCTTCTATAGACATTAGGGCTGCTTTTGACTGTTGCAAATAATGCTTCTATGAACATAGGCATAATCTCTTTGAGTCCCAGCTTTCAATTGTTTTTGATATATATCCACACAAGCAGAATGGCTAGAGATCATACAGCAAGTCTATTTCAGATTTTCTGAGGTACCACCAAACTGTCTTCCACTGTGGCTGCACCATTTTACATTCCCATCAATAGTGCACTAGAGTTTCAATTTCTGCATGACCCCACCACCACCTGCTGTTTTCTCTATATTTTATAAGAGAAACATCCTAATAGGTGTGAAATGGAATCTCATTCCAATTTTGACTTACACTTCTCTAATGATCAATCAGGTTGAGCATCTTTTCATGTGTTCATTGGCCATTTGTATATTTTCTTCAGAGATGTGACCATTTCAGTCCTTTGCCTGTTTCTTAATCTAACTGTTGGGAATTTTTGTTGTTTTGTGAGCTTTTTATTGACCTTCACAGAACCATTCAACTTCAGCTTCTTTGGCATTAGTGTTTGGGGTATAGAGTTGGATTACTGTGATATGGCTCATAGTTTCATTGAGTTAGACAAGGCTGTAGTCCATGTGATTAGTTTGGTTAGTTTTCTGTAATTGTGGTTTTCATTCTTTTTGGCCTCTGATGAATAAGGATAAGAGGCTTATGGAAGTTTCCTGATGGAAGAGACTGACTGGGGGGGAAACTGGGTTTCGTTCTGATGGGCAGGGTCTTGACTAGACAGACCTTTGTTGGCAGAGTAATGGCTCTGCTTTTTAATATGCTGTCTAGGTTGGTCAAAACTTTTCTTCCAAGGAGTAAGCATCTTTTAATTTCATGGCAGCAGTTACCATCTGCAGTGATTTTGGAGCCCCCCAAAAATAAAGTCAGCCACTGTTTCCACTGTTTTTCCATCTATTTGCCATGAAGTGATGTGACCGAATGCAATGATCTTAGTTTTCTGAATGTTGAGCTTTAAGCCAGCTTTTTTCCTCTTTCACTTTCATCAAGAGGCTTTTTAGTTCTTCTTCACTTTATGCTGTAAGGGTGGTGTCATCTGCATATCTCAGGTTATTGATATTTCTCCCGGCAATCTTGATTCCAGCTTGTGCTTCTTCCAGCCCAGCGTTTCTCATGATGTACTCTGCATATAAGTTAAATAAGCAGGGTGACAGTATATAGCCTTGATGTACTCCTTTTCCTATTTGGAACCAGTCTGTTGTTCCATGTCCACTTCTAACTGTTGCTTCCTGACCTGCATACAGATTTCTCAGGAGGCAGGTCAGGTGGTCTGGTATTTCCATCTCTTTCAGAATTTTCCACAGTTTATTGTGATCCACACAGTCAAAGGCTTTGGCATAGTCAATAAAGCAGAAATAGATGTTTTTTCTGGAACTCTTTTGCTTTTTCGATGATCCAGCGGATGTTGGCAATTTGATCTCTGGTTCCTCTGCCTTTTCTAAATCCAGCTTGAACATCTGGAAGTTCACAGTTCACGTATTGTTAAAGCCTGGCTTGGAGAATTTTGAGTATGACTTTACTAATGTGTGAGATGAGTGCAATTATGAGGTAGTTTGAGCATTCTTTGGCATTGCCTTTCTTTGGGATTGGAATGAAAACTGACCTTTTCCAGTCCTATGGCCACTGCTACATTTTCCAAATTTGCTGGCATATTGAGTGCAGCACTTTCACAGCATCATCCTTTAGGATTTGGAATAGCTCAACTGGAATTCCATCACCTCCACTAGCTTTGTTCATAGTGATGCTTCCTAAGGCCCACTTGACTTTATATTCCAAGATGTCTGGCTCTAGGTGAGTGATCACACCATTGTGATTATCTGGGTCGTGATAATATTTTTATATAGTTCTTCTGTGTATCCTTGCTGCCTCTTCTTAACATCTTCTGCTTCTTTTAGGTCCATACCATTTCTGTCCTTTGTTGAGTCCATTTTTGCATGAAATGTTCCCTTGGTATCTCTAATTTTCTTGAAGAGATCTCTAGTCTTTCTCATTCTATTGTTTTCCTCTATTTTTTTGCATTGATCACTGAGGAAGACTTTCTTATCTCTCCTTGCTATTCTTTGGAACTCTGCATTCAAATGTATATATCTTTCCTTTTCTCCTTTGCTTTTCACTTCTCTTCTTTTCACAGCTATTTGTAAGGTCTCCTCAGACAGTCATTTTGCTTTTTTGCATTTCTTTTCCATGGGGATGGTCTTGATCCCTGTCTCCTGTACAATGTCACGAACCTCTGTCCATAGTTCATCAGGCACTCTGTCTATCAGATCTAGTCCCTTAAATCTATTTCTCACTTCCACTGGTATAATTGTAAGGGATTTGATTTAGGTCATACCTGAATGGTCTAATGGTTTTCCCTACTTTCTTCAATTTAAGTCTGAATTTGGCAATAAGGAGTTCATGATCTGAACCACAGTCTGCTGCCGGTCTTGTTTTTGCTGACTGTGTAGAGCTTCTCCATCTTTGGCTGCAAAGAATATAATCAATCTGATTTCAGTGTTGACCATCTGGTGATGTCCATGTGTAAAGTCTTCTCTTGTGTTGTTGGAAGAGGATGTTTGGGCCATGCTCAATAAATCTTTAATCCAATTTTCTGTTGATGGGTGGGGCTGTGTTCCCTCTGTGTTGTTTGGCCTGAGGCCAAACTGTTGACCCACACCCCCACCAGAGACTCCTAAACACTCACAGGCAAGTCTGACTCAGTCTGTTGTGGGGACACTGGTGCTTTCTCCTGGCTCCTGGTGCATACAAGATTTGTTTCTACCTTCCAAGAGTTTGTTTCCCTAGTCCTGTGGAAGTTCTATAATCCAATCCCACTGGCCTCCAAAGTCAAATTCCCTGGGGATTCTCCATCCCCTTTGCTGGATCCCCAGGTTGGGAAATCTGTTGTTGGTCCAAAAACTTTCTTAACAGTGCAAGAATTTCTTTGGTATAATTGTTCTGCAGTTTGTGGGTCGTCTGCTCAGCAGCTCTATGGAAAAGACCCTGATAGTGGGAAAGATTGAAGGCAGGAGGAGAAGGGGATGACAGAGGATGAGATGCTTGGATGCCATCACCAAATCGATGGACATGAGTTTGAGCAAGCTTCGGGAGTTGGTGATGGATAGGGAAGCCCAGCATGCTGCAGTCCATGGGGTCGCAAAGCAGCAGACACGACTGAGCGACTGAACTGAACTATTAATCTTAGGTGTTAAAAAAAAGCTTAAATTGTATTTGACTATTTGAAGAAAATATTAGTGATTAAATTTAGTGCTAATTAATTAGGCTAATCTAAAATAAGAGACAAAGTGACGTGAAGTCGCTCAGTCGTGTCTGACTCTTTGTGACCCCATGGACTATAGCCTACAAAGCTCCTCTGTCCATGGAATTTTCCAGGCAAGAGTACTGGAGTGGGTTGCCGTTTCCTTCCGAGCCAGGGATCAAACCTGGGTCTCCCGCATTGCAGGCAGACGCTTTACCATCTGAGCCACCAGGGAAGCCCAAAATAAGTTAGCGCCTTTATGCAGTTGTCATTTTTAGTTGGACATTACCCTGTTCATGGCTTGCACATGTGAAGACATACATTTGTTGACTAAGTGAATAAATAATAAAAGCTCACGTGGAGCACTTAGGTGTAAGTATATCATTTAGTGAGCGTATATGTGTGTGTATATGTATATAATATGCATATGTGAACAGCAGTGATGCTTTGATTTAGAACCAGCTTATTGTGCCCACTTGCTTGCTTTTCAGATGTTTACACTTTTCCTCATTTTTTCTGGTGGTCCCTTGTCACCTTCTCTCATATCCCCACTCTGTGCTGTAGAAACATGTATGCTCTGCACATGAGCAGTGCTGGTGATGGGATGCTTCTTGTGGCAGTCTTCCCTTTACCCCTCCACCCCGCTCTGTGCCCCAGTGGCTGTCCTGTGTGGACCACATCAATAGGTTCCTTGCACTCTGTCCCCTGGTTGGTTTGGCCAGTGGGGAGCACTGGCAGGAAATGAGAGGGAGAAGGGAGAGTGAGGTCTCTTCATTCCTCCGGCTCCCTCCCCATAGGACTACAACAGGATGAGTGTCCTTCATCAGCAGGCAGGGATGTTCAGTCGTGTCCGACTCTTTACAACCCAATAGACTGTAGCCCCCCAGGCCCCTCTGTCCATGGAATCCTCCAGGCAAGAGTATCAGAGCGAGTTGCCATGCCTTCCTGCAGGGGATCTTCCCAACCCAGGGATGGAACCAGTGTCTCCTGCATCTCCTGCGTTGCAGGCAGATTCTTTACCCACTGAGCCACATGAGAAGCTCCTCTTAAATCTCTCCATGAGATTCTTTACTTCCAGGTTCTTGTAGCCCTTTACCTTTCCCAATAGTCCTTTTATTGATCCTTCTCTCATCCTGATTCAAGGATGACTTCTGTTCCCTGCCAGACTCCTGACTCATGCACTTCTCCAGGCTACTTTTCTGTGTACTGCTTTGTTTACTGAAAGTCTCATCCTCTAACTCAACAGCCAAGTAGAGCCATACTCAGGTTTCTGTGAAGCTACGGGAAGAACTGATTTTTAAAGTCTAAGATGGAGAGTTCTTCTTGGACTAACAGCTGCTTTCTCCAGCTAGGATTTTGACTGGCTCCTAGGACATTTCTGTTGATTAGGAGCTAAATGAAGGAGAATATCCAGTGTCCCTTGACCTTCCTTGACCTTCCCTTCTAGAGAGCAGAGGCAGTCCTAGTACCCCATTTCATTCATGAGACCCCTCACCCCCACTGGTGTGGTCTGATTTCAGTAGTAAATTTCACGGTTCCCAAGGTCTCTGTGATTGTCTCAGTAACCTATGGAGTTTGTGCTAACAGAGGCTGTCTAAATCCCCAATTAAAGAAGGACTTTTATCTAGTAAGTCAGAGATCATAGGATGACAGAAGAGTCACCGGATTTGCATTCTTGAGAAAGTTAAACCCCTCTTTACCATTAGATTTTGTTTTTATGGAGGTTTGGTTCTAATTAAGATCAATGGGTAGATTTTCATTTTCATATATGTGACTAAAGGGTCCATCCAGGTCATTATCCATAACAATGGGCATCTTCTGTACAGGATATTTTTACATTTTTACCTCCTACTGCCAGAAAGTTTCAGTGTACTATGAAAAAGTGACTATTTCAATTGGGAGGGGTATTTTTTTACACCGTATTATCAGATACTTTGTTACCTTTCTTTAATGTCATAATGTTAAAAATGTAATAGCTCTACATGTATTGACTCATTTAATCCCTAATTATCTCTGAGATCAGTACAGTCATTAACGTAATTTCCAAAACCAGTATCTAAGGTCTCAGTTTCCCCCCAACTTTTTAATTTGAAAGTGTTAAAAAATACAAAAAAGTTAAAAAGGTGGTAGGTAGTACATTGTATAACCAAGCAGTCTTTTCCTATAGTTATCAATTTTTACAATTTTACCCAATTTACTTTCTATTTGGCTGTACACACATTCCCTCTCAAAGGCAGAGAGAGACACAAAATCGTCTACTTTTATTTTTGCTGAATTATCTGAAAGTGAGTTGGAGACATTGACAGTTCATCCCTAAGAACTAGAGTGGTTCCTGCATGAACATAATTCTGATAAACATACCTAAGAGATTTATCTTTGTTATAATATTATCAAAACAGTGATTTTTCAAAATTTCCCAGCTACTCTGGGAATTTACTCTGTGGCTTTTTTTTCTTTTAACCCAACTTCAAAACAAGGACCATGCGTTGCACTTACTTATCTCTGTCTTCTCCTTTAATCTAGAATATCTATCCACCTTTTTCTTTCATGACATTTAGAGTTTTGAAGAGAAGAAGCCAGATATTTCAAAGAATGATATTTGCAAAGTGGTTGCAAAGTGGGTCCACCTTTCTGTCTCTATGTATTAATATTAAGTGACATTTTTTTAGTAAAAAAAAAAAAAAACCACAATAACTATTTCTATTCTTCCCTTCTACTCTTTCCCCTCACTTCCCTTCTCTCTCTCTTCCCTTCTCTCTCCTCTTCTCTCCTCTTCTCTTCTCTTCTCTTCTCTTCTCTCCTCGCTTCTCTTCTCTTCTCTTCTCTTCTCTTCTCTTCTCTTCTCTTCTCTTCTCTTCTCTTCTCTTCTCTTCTCTTCTTCTCTTCTCTTCTCTTCTCCTTCTCTTTCTTCTCTGCCTCTTCTCTTCTCTTCTCTTCTCTTCTCTTCTCTTTCTCTTCTCTTTCTCTTCTCTTCTCTTCTCATCTCTTCTCTTCTCTTCTCTCTCTCTTCTCTTCTCTCTTCTCTTCTCTCTCTTCTCTTCTCTTCTCTTCTCTTCTCTTCTCTTTCTCTTCTCTTCTCTTCTCTCTTCTCTTCTCTTCTTCTCTTCTCTTCTCTTCTCTTCTCTTCTCTTTCTCTTCTCTTCTCTTCTCTTCTCTTCCTCTTCTCTTCTCTTCTCTTCTCTCTCTCTCTCTTCTCTTCTCTTCTCTTCTACTTCTCTTCTCTTCTCTTCTCTCTTTCTTCTCTTCTCTTCTCTTTCTGCTCTTCTCTTCTCTTCTCTTCTCTTTCTTCTCTTCTCTTCTCTTCTCTTCTCTTCTCTTCTCTTCTCTTTCTCTTCTCTTCTCTTCTCTTCTCTTCTCTTCTCTTCTCTTCTCTTCTCTTCTCTTCTCTTCTCTTTCTCTTCTCTTCTCTTCTCTTCTCTTCTCTTTCTTCTCTTCTCTTCTCTTCTCTTCTCTTCTCTTTCTCTTCTCTTCTCTTCTCTTCTCTTCTCTTCTCTTCTCTTCTCTTCTCTTCTCTTCTCTTCTCTTCTCTTCTCTTCTCTTCTCTTCTCTTCTCTTCTCTTCTCTTCTCTTCTCTTCTCTTCTCTTCTCTTCTCTTCCTCCTTCCTTTTTCTTTTTAAGGAGTGTCATTTCTATTCATGGGTTCTCTTTTCTCTAGTTCAGTGAATTATGAATCATTGCCAACAGTATTCTTTTGCATGCTCAATTTGTCCTAAATTTTACCAGCAGTAGTGCCTTCCATGTTCTTTTATACTTGCTTTTTAGCTGAGCCAGATGCTTCTGGCTCCTCTCAGACTTTCCTTCCCCTACACTCCATTCAGCCATTTCTCTAAGGAACCAGGAGTGACTTTTTTGTCTAAGGAGTAGTAGTTAGAATCCAAGATACGATGCTAGAGTGCTCATTGCCACTGGTATGTCATTCCTTCTAGAACCTTTAGTGTCCAGAGTTAGGAAATATATTTCCTTAATTCATGTGTAGAAACTGATAAGATATTTTGGACAGAGGAGATTATGAAATACTGTTTGAACTAGGGAATAAATAGAATGCTCTTATTACTTAACCTGCTAAGAACATTTTTTGTTAAAATTCACTGAGCTATTTAAATGCATAATTTTATGTCCACATTTTACAGATAAGTCAAACAACATTCTTAAAATCATATCAGTAAGTGACTAGCTGAATCAAATACTTTTAATTCTGAGTTCTAAGTAAGTTTACTGAAAGACTCCTACATCTGTTGAGATCTTGAGAGAAATTAGAAGTATATTTCTGAAAATTATCATCAATGAGAATTTCTTCTAGTAGAAAGGAATAAAATGCACAGAAAAACAGAATAATTAAATTCATTTATAATTATTTAAAGTGAGCATAACTGAAAATGAGATCTGCAAAACTGTGTATTGCATAGCTTGTACATAATGACAGGAAAAGGCAGGAATATTTCTGAAATTTTGCCTGATTCCTGGAAGATAACTTTTGGGAGCCACAATTTCAGATCATACTTTTCCCTCTATTACTTTAGTTGAAAACGTTTCTTTTAAAAACTTGATTTTACTGAAGTATAATTGATTTATAGTGTTGTGTTACTTTCAGGTGTACAGCAAAGTGATTCAGTTACACACACATATATATAAGAGTTTGCATCTGCCAACCCCAAACATCCCTCCCACCCTCTTTCCCCCTTGGCAACCAGTCCGTTCTCTGTGTCTGTGAGTCTATTTCTATTTCATAGATAAGTTCATTTGCGTCCTATTTTAGATTCCACATGTAAGTGATATCATATGGTATTTGTCTTTATCTTTCTGATTTACTTCACTTAGTATAATAATCTCTAAGGTCCATCCATGTTGCCGCAAAAGGCATCCTTTTTTTCCATTTTCTTTTTAACAGTTAAGTACTGTTCATTACACACTACATCTTCTTTATCCATTCATCTGTGGATGAACTTTTAGGCTGTTTCCATTTCTTGTCTATTGTGAATTGTGCTGTTGTGAACATAGGGGTATATGTATTTTTTTTCAAAATTTAGTTTTTTCCTGACATATACCCAGGAGTGGGATTGATAGATCCTATGGCAATTCTATTTTTAGGTTTTTTGAGAAACCTCCATATTATTTTCCATAGTGGTTGAACCCATTGCATTCCCACCAATAATGTAGAAGGGTTCCCTTTTCTCCACAGTTGCCAACATGTGCTGTTTGTAGACTTTTTAATGACTTGTGTGAGGTGGTACCTCATTGTACTTCTGATTTGCATTTCCCTAATAACTTAGCTGAAAATATCATTCTACCTTTGTCTCACTCATTTACCCACCTACATTGGATGAACTTATTGTCTTCTATCCCTACAGTCCCATCCTTTCATCTTTGGATTCTCCTTGTATGTGTAAACATACAGATTCAGAAGTCATAAATGTACACTGCTGATCTGTAGGTCCTTTTCAACTTATGCTGTGTTCTAGGCCACCATGAAAGATAGAAAACCAAACTCTTGCCATGAGGGGCAAACTATAGAGAGCTCTGAATTCCTGTTGTGCAGTATGATGGGATCCCAATGCCAGACTTGGAGTAATAAATAATATTTTCAAAAGCCTGAAAACTTTGGCTGCCTTTATAGTTTCTCAACTACAGGGCTATAGACTTCCTGTGATGTTCCTATAGGAGTGATGTACCTATAAGACTTCTGGAGGAGGAGGAGATGCAACACAGTTGCCTATGTGGAACAGATTTACAAGCACCACTGAGCCAAAGATTCTCTGTTAGTGACCTAGACATTAGCGTTAAGGTGATGCATTAAAGCATCTGTTGCATTAAGGCAGCTATTTCCTGAGATAGGGACAGTGATGTGGGTGCACTCATATGTAGGTAAGGAATAAATATATGATGTTTTTACTTGTATGGTAGCAGTGCGTTTCATTTGGCTATGTTCAAATCTACAGCATCTTTTAAAAATAGAGAAAATTTTGCATGAAATAGGGCGGAAGGAATTGCCAATAGCACAGATCTATAGCTTCAGTTTTTCCATTGCTGAAGATAACTTTCTGCCTTTAAATGTTTACTAAATTTAGCAGTAATTTATACATAGTATTTTCAACTGTCCATATTTAACAATTTAGGCGCTTTTTCCCTTGACTTCCAGTGCTATATGGTGTGGTTGACTGCTAGCAGAGGTCATGTTGTTTCTTTCTTTGTTTGTTTGCCTCCAATCAGTTTCAACTCTTACTATATCTCCTGGTTTGATTGAATTCACTCTCTTTTTTTGTGGACATAATTTGTACAACAGCATCATTTGCTCTTGGGTCTGGTGGGCTTTCCCTTTGAGACTTTGGCTACTGCCAGTGAGGGTCAATGAAGTAGCTATTACCTGAGTCCAAAGCCCATTTCCCCCTTCTGTGGCTTTGTTGAGGCTGCAGCTCCTAGTTAGCCCTGCACAGCCTTCTTCCCCCACAGAGACCAAAGACAGAGGTGGGGAGTTGGGATAGAATTTCTTAAACCCAACAGAGCACTGCCTGCCCTGCAGGACACTACTGCCTTTAGGAGATGCGCAGAGAGGCAAAGCCAGGATCTGAACCCAGTTCTCCCAATTCCACCAACTCTGTGCTAATGAGTAGCATTGATTGGAAATTTGTTATATGTCAGTTATTAATCTAAGCACTTAATACATGAGAACTCATTTGCTCCTCAGAGCAACCCTAGGAAAAGCATGTCATCATCATCTCCATTGCCAGTTAAAACTAGAGGCACAGAGACATTAACTAACCTGCCCAAGGAAACAGAGTTAAAGGGTGGAGAAAGATCCGGGCTAAATAAGCCACCCCACCACCACCCACCCCACCAAAAAAAGCTCTGGATACTGAGACTTCAGTTCTGCCAGCTTGTGTAGAATAAAAAGAGTAGCTAAGGGGTAGGTGTGGCCTTCATTCTGAGTACCCAGCAACCATATTCCATTATTCCACTGTTCTGTGGCACCCACTGGATGCAACTTGGGGAGCACCAGAAGTGACCTTTCAGTTATCATCATGCAACTGAACTTCAGCTGAAAATCATTCCTCTTTGACCTGAAAAAGTTGTAGTTGATAATTCATAAATCTAGCAATAATGTGTAGATAGTTGAATATTTAATAAAACTCCATCATGAAGCCTTATGATTATCAGAGGGAGCCTTTACTGAGACAATCATCTTGCCTTAGCTTCTTTCGATATTAAAAATATGCAATCTGATTTGCTTAAAGCAAGGTATAGCTGTCATTGATCTGGTTGCACTGACTCCGGTGGCAGCTACATAGATTTCTGATTACTGTTTCTTATTTGATAAGAACTCTTTGAGCAGTTATTTTTCATGTTGTATCATACAGTTTCTTTCCAGAGACCACTGTGGGTGCATCTAAGTCATGTTTCATGTTATTGACAAACATTTTATTAATATGTTAGAAATATGAATGTAAGTGGTAACATTTTATGAGCTTCATATTTACACCTGTACCCAAGGGTGAGATACCATTTTAGAGCTACGTATTGGCTTCCCAGGTGATGCTCATGATAAAGAATCTGTCTGCCAAGCAGAAGATGAGGGTTTGATCCCTGGGTCAGGAAGATCCCCTAGAGTAGGAAATGGCACCCCACTCCATTATTCTTGCCTGGAAAATTCCATGGGCAGGGGAGCCTGGTGGGCTGCAGTCCATGGGGCCACAGACAATTGGACGCAACTGAGCACACACACACATAGGAACCACATTATCAGTTATCAGGTTAGAGTTACATTCAATCCAGTGAGCAAGGAGGGACTTGGAAATAGTCCCTATGAAATTTTCGCCATTTTATTTGTAACTGATTTTTCATTACTGAAAAATCGACGCCAATTTTAATCAAGAAAAACCCCAAGCTGTTGTCATAAATAAAGTCTACCCTCTGAAAATAGTTTCAGTGCTCTAGGAAATGACAAACTATACTTCCTTATAAATGCTCCGTAATGGCCTACTTATCCTCTATTATGTTGGGTTTCTAAGTGCTGTTAGTAGTTTCTTTTACATTCTTTTCATTTGGGTAAAGATGGCCATTAAAACAAGTGTAAAAAGGGTCATTTAAAAATATTTGCCATTTGAGAAATAGAATGAACCCACTCAACGTGTCCCTGAAGTATTGAACCAAGCTGTGTTGAAGGGGGAAGCTTTTGAGTACGTGAATTTCTGCTTTTCAAGCCTGGTGCTCAATAAAAGCCTTTCTGTGTTCTTTTTCAGGTATGTGGCCAGTTGGATAGACAGAAGGCAACATCAGTCAGAAAAGGCCAATTTAACAATTCTTTTTGATAAATACATTCCTGCATGCTTGGATAAGCTGAGAACAAGCTTTAAAACCATCACTTCAATTCCAGAGAGCAGCCTGGTGCAGGTTTGTCTTGGGTCACTCTTTCACCACACTAGTCCTGATTTGGTTTGATCAAAATAGAAGCTCTTGCTTGTTCAAAATCAAGGAGTGGTTTCTGGAAGGATTAGGTTGCTCCACACCCCCCTATCCCCCATGTTCCCCAGTGCTTTTGGCAACCCTCTATCACATGCCTGTCATGTGCCTTGACCATTTGGGTCTGTGGTCTGTTTCTCTCACTAGACTGTGAACTAGAGGACTGGAGCCACCTTTTGTCATTTGTATACCTCCAGAGATTTCCATAATGCCAAGCACATACTAGGCGCCAAATGTATCATTGAATCATTGTGTTTTTCCCAAATATATTTGCATGAAATAAGAACAGGGTTGTAACAGCTTCATTTATTTCTCTGTTTCCTAAGCAAGTGGCCCAGAGAAGGTGCTCAGTGTGTTTTTTGAATACCATAAATTCATGCAACTGAAGATGTTGACCAGTGAGTAAGAGAAAGCTACCGAACATCACCTGGACAACCGACCCCTACCCCACGCGGCCTGACAGACCTCCCATTCCTTCCTCCCTTTCTTTACTGCCCCCTCCCAAGAACAGTCCTCAAGTCAGGTCAGTCTAGATGAAGAGTTCATAATATTGCAGGGATAGGTTTTTTTCTGATCCTTATTGTCAGACAGCTAGTAAGAGTGAAGCGTATGTGTGATACGTTGTCATGCCAGCAAATGAAAATAATGCATGGCACACAGAAATGAAGGTTGTGATCTTAATCTCAGTGTGAGGAAAAACTATCCCCCAGCCTTTACAAGTATAAAACTTCACGCAAGGTTTACAGTTAGAAACCTTTATTTGTTTCTCTTTAGGAGCAAAATTAGTTTTGAAGTACTTTGTTACTGTGAAGTTACTATGGTACAGAATTTGTTTGAAGCTAAATTAGAAAGTCACAGGCATAATAAGAAGAGAAAGTTCAGGTTTTTGGATAATTCACACACCAATTAAGTAAACGATAGTCTTCACCAGTAATTATCTGAGGTATAATTTATTTCTGAAAGCAGGTCTGAATTTATTCATAATGAATTAATTATGTGGTTAGCCTAATTAGACTTCCTCTGGTGTAATACTTGCAAAAAGCAAGTATCGTGTTCTTTCTCAAGTTGACTTGTATATTTGTGTTTCTCTGTGGTGTGAACTTCTTCATTTAAGAGTAGTGTGAAAATAGGTCAGTAGGAATTAATATGATTTTTGCTCTCACTTCCTCTTTTTGTAGTATTCAGAAATGGCATTTTATCCTTAACTCCTTTCTAGCTGCTATTGCATAAAGTCATCTCTTTGCTGTGATTGCTTACAAGGAAAAAAATTAGAGACAAAAATGAGTGTACAAGAGAATTGCTTAAAGAGATTATTTTTTACTGTAATTGAGTTGAGGAGGGCATGCAACCCACTCCAGTGTTCTTGCCTGGAGAATCCCCATGGACAGAGGAGCCTGGTGGGGTTTCCTTGGTGGCTCAGATGGTAAAGAATCTGTGTGCAATGCAGGAGACCCAGGTTCAATCCCTAGGTCAAGAAGATCCCCTGGAGAAGGAAATGGCAACCCACTCTAGTATTCTTTCCTGGAGAATTCCATAGACAGAGAAGTCTGGCAGGCTACAGTCCATGGGGTCACAAAGAGTTGGACATGACTGAGCAATTAACACACACACACCCTGTGCTATACACTGGGGCCTTGTTGTCTATCCATTCTACATATACTAGTTTGCATCTGCTAATCCTAAACTCCAATCTGTCCCTCTCACTGCCCCCCAACCTTGGCAACCACAAGTCTGTCCTCTATGTCCATGAATCTGTCTCTACTTCATAGATAAGTTCATGTGTGTAGTATTTTAGATTCCACATGTAAGTGATATCATATATTTGCCTTTCTTTGTCTAACTTCACTTAGTATAATAATCTCTAGGTCCATCCATGTAGTTGTTGCTGGTGCTGCTGCTAAGTCGCTCACTCGTGTCCGACTCTCCGTGACCCCATAGACGACAGCCCACCAGCCTCTCCCGTCCCTGGGATTCTCCAGGCAAGACACAGGAGTGGGTTGCCATTTCCTTCTCCAATGCAGGAAAGTGAAAAGTGAAAGTGAAGTCGCTCAGTCGTGTCTGACTCTTAGTGACCCCATGGACTGCAGCCTACCAGGCTCCTCCGTCCATGGGATTTTCCAGGCGAGAGTACTGGAGTGGGGTGCCATTGCCTTCTTCCCATGTAGTTGTAAGTGGTATTATTTCATTCTTTTAAAAGGCCACTTTAAGAAATTAATGTACTATGTTTTCCAGTATATGAAGCTTTCTTGCTTTGCATTTGTTAAGGTGTTTTAACTCTTTCAGAATATACACCAAGGTGTGATTATATTAACTGCTGGTGCAGAGCTTAAAATGTTTTCCAAGTACTGTGTTTGAGAGAAAATAGAAAAATCGTACGAGTTATTAGCATGTTCAGATCAGTGGATGATATCATTTTGACACCTTTCGGTCTTTTTCATTTTGATTTTAACGGTTGCTTAGACCAACATGGCTTCTACTCAGGAATAGCAAAGCCTCAGAGTTTTACATTATTTTTCTTGACAACAAATTGGTGAATTTTATTCGATTAGAATATTATTTTAAAGTAGCAAACAAGGCACAATATAAAATAACGGAAATCAAGAGAGAGATTGAGAAAATGACAGGTTGTAAGGCAACTATCCTCCAATTAAGTTTTTTTTTTTCCTAATGAAAATGTGACAGGTGCTCAACTAATTAAATTTTCAAAAACACTTCCAAATTATGCCAGGACAAATTTTCCATATTACCATTTTCCCTGCCTCTCAGGATTGGGAGGGAGAGGCACACACATGACTGGCTTTGTTACAGCTTTCACTGCTGTGTGCGTGATATTGATAAACATCTACCACCGCCTCCGAAAACTGGAGGAAGGGTCTCATGAGTTTTGAGGGTCTGTGACAGTGCTAATTCCTGACAACCATTTTTGTGCTAGCTAAAGAACATGTTCATTATGGTTATTATTTCACGCGAGAAAGGCCTTAGCAGCAGCCATGTTCCCTTTGTTACTGACCTAATTGCCCTGGACGTGGAGCGAATTTCAGACCAACGGAGCCCTTTTACATGGAGGATCTGAAGAGCAAGTTCCTGAATAGCATTTCTCCCAGAGTTAGATTTAGTCTCACGTCCAAAAAATGCCACAAGCTAAGGGCAGCCAGTCTGACTTTCCAAATTTATGACAACAGGTGGGGGAAACAGCTGCCAGAGAAAGAAGGGAAAGCGGGTTATCTAAATGTCTACTGGAGGGCAGTAGTTACACACCCCTTCCACCTAGTGCCTTCGTTCCCAGGGATGTTGTAGGGCAACACGTGCAGGAGAGAAAAATGCCTTTAGTTTGTTTTTAAGTGAGAAAGTGGGTTATAGGGTCCTGCGTATAAAAGGACTCACTATTTATAAAAAAAAAAAAAAAAAGACAGCACAGCTGTAGCCCCCTTGTTTTTTTTTAATGTGTATTTCTCTTTATTATAGTGATTATTAATTGAAGAATTTATGATAATAGGGTTTTTTTTTCATAGTTTGTTGTTACATAGAAGATAAATTTGGTTGAAAGTGGCTAAGGTTTTCCACTGCCAACTCAGAAACCCAAGGCAGTCATTCATGTGTCTCTCAGGATAGCACAATACAGAGCTGGGAAAAAATCATAAAATCTCTTAAGGGTACAGAGGATTTATTCCTAAGTCCTGTGAACTTTCTTCACTGTTATAAAAAAAAAATTGTTGCCCTGAAAGAATGGCTTTTTCTTTTTCTTTAGACTATTTGTAGTCTTCTGGAATGTTTATTGACTCCTGAAAATGTACCTTCTGACAGCCCAAAGGAAGTTTATGAGGTCTATTTTGTCTTTGCTTGTATCTGGGCGTTCGGAGGCACTCTGCTACAAGATCAGGTATGTGTAGAAATAGTTTACAGAACCAGTTTTATTTGGAGGAAAATATTATTATATATGATCCCTGTGAGTTTGGGGGTTTTTGGATATGTAATTATCATAAAGCTACCCTACTAGCCCTATTCACTCCTAAGCCTGTACATTGTCAGGCAAGCTCTTTCAGGCTGGCAGTGCTATCCTTGGCTGACAAGGCCAGGTCCATAGTTTTCCACCAGATCTCTCTTCTGAGCTCAAGTTTCCACGTCAACACCGGCAGTGTCTCAATGTGCCTGAGACAGGGTGCTTCATCTGCCCCCCACCTGTCTGTGCTCTTCCTCTTTCACCTTTTCCTCAGTGATACATTTCTCCCAGTTGCTCTGGTTAAAAACCTAGGAGACATTGTTCTTAGATCTACATCCTGTGGGCATCAGCTCCTTTCAGATAGAAAGTAACTGTCATGTCTGTCCCCTTGTCTGTATCCCTACAGCCTTAATTCAGGAGTGTATCAGCTTTAGCTTGTTGTGAGCTATCACATGATTTGGCTCAGGCTTCTGTAACAAAATATCATGCTCTGGGTGTCTTAAACAGCAGAAATTTACTTTCTCTCAGTTCTGAAGGCTACAAGTCCAAGGTCAAGGTGCCAGCATGGTCAAGTTGTGGTGAGGACCCTCTTCATGCCTTGCAAACAAATGCCTTTTTCTGTGTCTTCACATGGCAGAAAGAAAGATAAAATGCTTTCTTGAGTATCTTCTTGTGAAGGCACTAATCCCAACATGAGGGACCCACCCTCAGGCCCTCATCTCAATTTAAATACCTCCCAAAGGGCCCATCCCAAATACTACCACATTGGGGATTAAGGCTGCAGCATGTGATTTTGGTGAGGAGACAGTTCAATCCATAGCACATAATAGCCTGCTCATTGGTTTCCAGATCTCTACTCTTCTTACTTCTGCCTAGTCTCACACATTCCCTAGGGTAGTCCTCATGAGCTATAGTCAACCCCAGGCTGCTTCCTTTCCTCTGTCCTTTCCTTTGGCCTAAAGCGAGTCTATCACGCCTATACAACATTCCTAGCATGGTCTGTGACTTCTGATTTCTTTTCGGTAAACACTTAAGAACTTGCATAGACACATGCACGCATGCACACACACACACACAAATTGCTTAGACTTGTCAAAGTACAAAGTAGGAGTTTTTCACCTTTAGAAATTTACACATCTAATCCTTTCTTTGCACGTCTGTATATAGATTTTCTCATGTCATCTTTACAATAATTCAAGGTAACATCACTATGCAGGTAAAGTAAAACTCAGGCAAAGTAACTTGACTGACAGAAGATGACAATATCTGGATTCCCATTCATGTATGTCTGTCTCCTAGGGCCATCTGTGATGCCTCAGGATCTCTCAGGGCCATAAGTGCTTCTATGGGCACCCCTGAACCTTTGAATTAAAAATAGATGGCATAAGTCTTCCAGGCTTCCCTAAAATATTTCCAGATATAAGTATTGTTGTTCAGTCACTCAGTCATTTGACTCTTTGCTACCCCATGGACTGCAGCATGCCAGGCATCCTTGTCCTTTACCACCTCCCAGAGTCTGCTTAAACTCATGTCCATTGAGTCGGTGATGTCATCCAACCATCTCATCGTCTGTTACCACCTGCTCTTCCCACCTTCAATCTTTCCCAGCATCAGGGTCTTTTCCAATGAGTTAGCACATCCCATCAGGTGGCCAAAGTATTGGAGTTTCAGCTTCAGCATCAGTCCCTCCAATGAATATTCAGAGTTGATTTCCTTTGGGATTGACTGGTTGGATCTCCTTGTAGTCCAAGGAACTCTCGACAGTCTTCTCCAGCACCAGATTTCAAAGGCATCAGTTCTTTGGCTCTTGGTCTTCTTTATGGTCCAACTCTCACATCCATACATGACTACTGGCAAAACCATAGCTTTGACTAGATGGACCTTTGTAGGCAAAGTAGTGTCTCTGCTTTTTAATATGCTGTCTAGGTTGTTCATAGCTTTTCTTGCAAGGAGCAAACATCTTTTAACTATGGCTGCAGTCACCATTCACAGTGATTGTGGAGGACAAGAAAATAAAGTTTGTCACTGTTTCCATTTTTTCCCCGTCTATTTGCCATGAAATGATGGGACCGGATGCCATGATCTTAGTTTTTTGAATGTTGAGTTTTAGCCAGCTTTTTCACTCTCCTCTTTCACCTTCATCAATAGATTCTTTAGTTCTTCTTTGCTTTCTGCAAAGAAGCAGATGGATGACATCATAAGGATGTCATAAGCAGACATCATAAGGATGATGTCATCTACATATCTGAGATTATTGATATTTCTCTCAGTAATCTTGATTCCAGCTTGTGCTTTATCCAGCCCAGCATTTTGCATGATGTCCTCTGCATATAAGTTAAATAATCAGGGTGATGATATACAGCCTTGACATACTCTTTTCCCAATTTTGAACCAGTCCACTGTTCCATGACCAGTTCTAACTGTTGCTTCTTGAGCTGCGTACAGGTTTCTAAGGAGGTAGGTATGGTGGTCTGGTATTCCCATAAGAATTTTCCACAGTTGTTGTGATCCACAGAGTCAAAGGCTTTAGCATAGTCAATGAAGCAGAAGTAGATGTTTTGCTGAAATTCCTTGCTTTTTCTAATGATCCAACAGATGTTGGCAATTTAATTTCTGGTTCCTCTGCCTTTTTTAAATTCAGCTTATACATCTGGAAGTTCTCGGTTCACATACTGTTGAAGCCTAGCTGTTGTGGATTTTGAGTATTACTTTGCTAGCATGTGAAATGAGTGCAATTGTATGATAGTTTGAACATTCTTTGTCCTTGTCCTTCTTTGGGATTGGAATGCAAACTGACCTTTTCCAATCCTGTGGCCACTGCTGGCTTTTCCAAATGTGCTGACATATTGAGTGCATCACTGTAACAGCATCATCTTTTAGAATTTAAAATAGCTCAGCTGGAATTCTGTCACCTCCACTAACTTTGTTCATAGTGAAGCTTCCTAAGGTCCACTTGACTTCATGCTCCAGGATATCTGGCTCTAGGTGAGTAACCACACCATTGTGGTTATCCAGGTCTTTAAGACCTTTTTTGTATAGTTCTTCTGTGTATTCTTGCCACCTCTTCCTAATGTCTTCTGCTTCTATTAAGTCCATAGTGTTTCTGTCCTTTATTGTGCCCATCTTCACATGAAATTTTGCCTTGGTATCTCTAATTTTCTTAAAGATATCTCTGGTCTTTTCCATTCAATTGTTTTCCTCTATTTCTTTGCACTGATCACTGAGGAAGGCTTTCTTATCTCTCCTTGTTATTCTTTGGAACTCTGCATTCACATGGGTGTATCTTCCTTTTTTCCATTGCCTTTTGCTTCTCTTCTTTTCTCAGCTATTTGTAAGGTCTCCTCAGACAACCATTTTGCCTTTTTGCATTTTTTTTTCTTGGGAATGGTTTTAATCATCACCTCCTGTACAGTGTTATGAACCTCCATGCATAGTTCTTCAGGCACTCTTTGTAAGATGTAATCCCTTGAAAATGTTTGTCACTTCCACTGTATAATCATAAGGAAGTCATACCTGAATTGCCTAGTGGTCTGAATTTTGCAATAAGGAGTTCATGATCTGAGCCACAGTCAGCTCCCAGTCTTGTTTTTGCTGACTGTGTAGAGCTTCTCCATCTTCGGCTACAAAGAATATAATCAATCTGATTTCAGTATTGACCATCTGGTAATGTGCCTGTGTAGAGGCATCCCTTGTGTTGTTGGAAGAGGGTGTTTGCTATGACCAGTGCATTCTCTTGGCATAACTCTGTTAGCCTTTGCCCTGCTTCATTTTGTACTCCAAGGCTAAACTTGCCTGTTACTCCAGATATCTCTTGACTTCCTACTTTTTCATTCCCGTCCCCTATGATGAAAAGGACATGTTTTTTTGTTTTTTTTTTTTACAGTTAGTTCTATAAGGTCTTGTAGATCTTCAGAGAACCGTTCAGCTTCATCTTCAGCATTACTGGTCAGGGCATAGACTTGTATTACTGTGATGTTGAATGGTTTGCCTTGGAAACAAACCGAGATTATTCTGTCATTTTTGAGATGACATTTCAGACTCCTTTGTTGATTATGATGACTACTCTATTTCTTCTAAGGGATTCTTGTCCACAGTAGTAGATATAGTGGTCATCTGAATTAAATTCACCCATTCCTGTCCATTTTATTTCACTGTTTCCTAAAATGTCAGTGTTCACTCTTGCCATCTCCTGTTTGGCTACTTCCAATTTACCTTAATTCATGGACCTAACATTCCAGGTTCCTATGCAATATTGTTCTTTACAGCATCAGACTTTACTTTCACCTCCAGTCACATCCACAACTGGGCATTGTTTCCCTTTTGCCTCTGCCTCTTCATTTCCTCTGGGGCTATTTCTCTGCTCTTCTCCAGTAGCATGTTGGACACCTACCAGCCTGGAGAATTCATCTTTCAGTGTCCTATCTTTTTGCCTTTTCTTGCTGTCCATGGGGTTCTCAAGGTAAGAATGCTGAAGTGGTTTGCCATTCCCTTCTCCAGTGGACCATGTTTGGGAATTAAAATCAGAAGGTATTACAGCCAAGAGTAACCCAAATTTGTTGGTTTAGTCACAGTAGGTTCGAAAATCCATGGTTGCTATGACCTGTGGGCCAGTTCTGCTACCTGTCACTAAGTTACTCTAGTTTATATCCGTAAATGAATTTGGCATTCACTTGGCCTCCTAAGTCTCATTTTGACCCTTCTCAGAACCCACATTTCTTCAGTAGTCTCCAAGTGCTTTTTCTAAAGAATAGCCTCTCTTGTCTGAGTTAAGAGTGTTGTGTGGCTTCACATGGTTTATCTCAAAGGCAAAATTTACACATATGGATTCCTTTCCATGGAGGCCACATGCAGAGTATTCCTGTCTACCCCAAAACCTCATGACTTTTGTCTTTTTCCCAATGTTCTCCACCGAGTGTTTCCTTTTCCAGGGCTGTACAACCAAGTAAAATTGCATGAGAAGGATGTTGACAGCTGAGATTTTTCTGCTCCTTCTCATGGTGGCTCACCTTCCTCCCAACTTGACCCTCTTTTCATCTTTGCAATTTCCAGACTTGGCAACCTTCCAAGCCAGCTAGTCAGACCAGGAGCTAAGCATCACGTGATACCCTTCCTGTCCCAGACACTCTCCCCAATTAGTATTCAACATCATCTTTAAATTTTCAAAAGGGCTGTAACTACACAGCATTCAAAAGAGAGATTATGAAGTTGGAAACATGAATGAAGCAGATCCAAGCAATAGTCTTAGGAATAGCCATTTAGTCATCAGATTTGGGTGCCTACTATGAATATATGTCAGGAAAAGAGTTTAGGGCTTCTAATAGGCTAGCTTGTTGAATCTTTAAAAAAAAAAATTATCCTGTCTATATAGTTATAGCTATTCTTCTCCTTTTACGAAAAAGGAACTGAAACTTAGATAAGTTAGCCTCCTTGGAAACACATGGCTAACTAATGTCTGAGGCAGGTCCAGACTGCAGCTGACTGCCTCAGACTTGTGTTCTTAACCTCGGCTGTTGCAAACACCTTCCAAAATTGGTCCCCGTCATCCCTCCCTGAGCCTCCTATAAACAGCTGCTATCATTCCCCACTTGACTTCTGAAGTAATCTCCTCACTGGTCTTTCTGCTTCTGTACTTGCCCCATCATCCACTATGCGCTCAGCAGCCAGAGTGGTTTCTTTAATGTAAATTGGATTATATGATACACTCCAGAATTTACAACACTTTAATGGATTCCTATTGCTTTTAAGATAAAATTTTAAAATTTCATTTACAAGGCCTTTGGCTTTGGCCCAGACTATCTCCCCCTACTTTTTCCTCAGCCGCTCTCTCCCCTCCAGCTGCACTGGCCTGTTTCTGGAATGCAGGTTCTTTCATATGATAAGATCTTTGCACTTGTTGACTTCTTCCTGAAATGTTCTTCTCCCTAATTGGTGCCTGTTCTCAGAGATGATTCCCTGCACATCCAGTTAAAATAGATGCCCTCATTCTCTCCCTTCCAGCAAAGCTGGCTTTCAAGATACCAATTTATTTATTTCTTTGTTCATAGACTTCACCTCTGCTTCCACCATACTTCCCCTTCATTTCCCCCCATAAGCTCTCTGAGGGCAGAAACCCTCTTTGTTTTCTTCTTCACTATGGGAACAAATGCATTTCAGTGAGTGAATGAATGATCGAAGATTTGGCATCAAAATGACTCTGCTGACATAGTGATTAGGTGAAGCAAATTTTTTTGTAAAGTAGAAATCTCATGTGCATCCTGCCTACAAAGAATGGTACCAGATAAGGAATATTTTTTGAGTGAACTTGGTTTCTGACCAACTTCTATAGGATGGTTAAAAAGAAAAAATCCTGTGACGCCAATCTGAAGATAACTGAAACGGATCTAAATATGTGAGTAGTGGTCTGTAGGAATATGAGCTCCCCTTGTTGGGAAGGTTGGTGGGATCAGCTCTCCCTGCTAAGGCTGACCACGCCTCTCAGCCCTAACCGCACCCTCCTACCCTCCAGCCATCCTATCCATCTCTACTCAGGTGTCTGATCAGCCTCACACAGAAAGCGGGCCATAGTCCATGGACATAAGGACACCAAAGTAAAAGTAACTTTAAGAATTTCCCTGGAGCAAAATGGGAGTTGAAGTTTTAGATACATGTAAGGTTGGTGAATGTGGTAAACACACACAGTGTTTTTAGAGTGCTCCGAAGCTTTGTCAGGTCATCCGGTAGGAGGGGTTGTTAGTTGCTGGTATACAGTTGGAATTTGCCCATCTCCATTTTCTAACCGCTAATCTAGCAGCAAAGGGCGTGTACCTGCCGTCATATAAAAACAAGCGCCTTCTAGCAAGGAGAACCTGTTTCCTACTCCATTATCTTTTCTGAAAGATTCTCTTACAGGACAGGAATCTGGGGAGTTTCAGCTCAACTACTCAGTTGCGCTGTGCTAGAAAACCAAGTCCATTCTTTCCCTTCCCTCATGGCAGAGCTTCTCAGATTTCAAATTTCAAAGACCAACAAAATTTCATTAATGATTTGAAGGAATGAAATAGGGTTACCAACTATTTGTTTTTCTAAATAAGGGCATTTATTTTTAAATGACCATTTATTATTACCACAGCTTTATAAAGGAAAGGATATTTTTAACGCCAAAAGTTCTAGGCAGGCTATAAGCTCAAATAAAGAACAGTGTCTAAGTCAATAATGTTACTAATTTTTTGAAGTATTTGCTTGTTCCTACTTTCTCCATTTTACTATCAACTGAGGGAGATATTGGTAGAAATAAAGACTAGTGTTTGCTAACCACTGTCTTATAGCAGGGTAACTTGTGTGATAGCTTGTTATTAAACTGCAGAGTCATCTAAGGTTCACCTAAACTTATCTTGCTTTTTAAGTTAATAATTACCGCTGAAAATTTGTACCTGATGGACGTATGGCAGTTATAGCTTTCGGCCTCAGTGGTATTGCCACTCATTATAACTTCCTTCTAGTTATTTATTTTTGTCAGTTATTCAGTCCCATTTGTAATTATGAACTATTCGCTGAAAACACTGTGTGATCAGCTGCACTTGCAGTGGCTTTGTGTGTGTCCAAAATTACCTGTAAGTCTGCAATAAGAATTTCTCTTGTTCTCCTCAGCTTTCTGGTTGTCAAGCTGAATTCAGTCAGTGGTGGCATAAAGAGATGAAAGCAGTGAAGTTTCCATCCCAGGGAACAATTTTTGATTATTACCTGGACCACAGAAGTAAGAAATTTTTGCCTTGGGCTGATAAAATCCCCCAATTTACTATGGATCCAGAAATACCTTTGCAGGTAGGTGTGGGGAACACAGTGATCTTCAGCCACATGATGCTGGCTTCAGCCTCGTTTGTTTTTGCGCAGTCTTATTTTCCTGCCTAATTAATGAATTCCTGTTGGTATGGTCAGCATATAACATATTTCCTTGGAAAGAAGAATCTGTTATAGGAGCGACTAGGGAGATGGTTATATTTCTACAATTTCTTTTTTTCATTTCAACTTAATTCTGTGGTAACAGCTTTCTTTATATTTTCCTAGAAATTGTGTGATTTTATAAAAATTGGAGGCATGTTTTTATTAGTTCAGTGAGGTTCAGTGAGTCTGATTTCTGACCTTACTCTACATTCCTTAAGCAGTACTTTTCACATAGAACTTCTTTCCTTTACCCCTGAAGCCATAAAGTGAACGTTTCATCTTCCTACTCAGAGATGTATATCTCAGTTTCACAAGGCAACTCACAAATCTAAATGAATCTTGTTTTTTTTAACTGTTTCTTTTTATAAATTATCCTACATTTTTATATATCAAGTTATCTTTTAACCATTTTCTAATTCTTCTTCCATCTGTTTTGCTTTTCATTATATTCCTTTCTCAAAATCACCTCATATTGATCGGCTTCGGAACTTATTATTTCAAGCCGTGCCCTATAAAATGCATATAGGTGATTGCCACACTAATTAGGAGGCAGTCATTGTGAAATAAAAGAAAATTCAGTGTATGGGTTTCCTGGAACTGAGGGAACAAAGTAGCACCTGTGGCTTCAACAACAGAAATGTGTTGTCACACAGTTTTGGAGGCTAGAAGCTGAAAATGGAGGTGTTAACAGGGTTGGTTCCTTCTGAGGAAGCTCTCCTGGATTCTGAAGGTTCACTGGCAGTCTTGGTGTCCTTGCTTTAAGGTGGAATTAGTCAGATCTTCACATGATGCCATTTTCCCATGTGTATTCTGTGTATTCACATTTTCCTTTCTACCAGTCACTTTGAATTTGGGGCCCACTCTGCTTGTATCAACATGGTTAAGACACCCTAACAAACTGTCATAGAATGAGTGGCTTAAATGTCAGAATTAATTTTTCTCTCAGCCTTAGAGGCTAGGATTTGGTTTTCCCCGAGGCCTCTGTCCTTGGCTTGTAGATGGTCCCCTCTTGCTGTGTCCCCCTATGATCCTTTCTGTGTGTACACACATTCCCTGGATACCATCCTGAAGTGTGTTCAAGTTTCCTCCTTGGACAAGAACACCAGTCAGATTGGATTAGGTCCCACTCTCAGCCTCACTTAATCATCTCTATAAAGACCTTATCTCCAGATACAGTCACATTTCTGAGATACTGGGGTTAGAGCTTCAGTAGTTGAATTTTGAGAGGACACAATTCATCCTATAACCATGAGGAAACTCATCATTTTGCAAACAAGAAACTCAGAGGTAGGAAGGCCCTGAGACTGATGAGTTCTCTGACTTGGTGATAACACCGTGGATTCGGATCTTCCTGCCTTAGCACTGGCCTTGTTTAAAGACTGGTATCTCCTCAATCCAAGATGACTCTAGAGGTTCCAGGAATTAGAAGGAAGCAAGACATGAAGAAAGAAGGCTTCTGTATTTTTTACTAAGTGGGCAGAAACTGTTTCCAGAAGCCCCAGAGCAGACTGCCTTCTGTATCCATTTCTCCAGGGGCCATGTGCTGCCCCTACCCTAGTCTCAGGCCCAGGTGATGAGGTTACCTTAATTATGAAGGTCTGCTCCGTCCACTTTATAGATTTTAACATCTCTGTTTTAGCTCAGCCTGTCTAGACTTCAGCCACCTAACGATATTATCTAGCTGGCTGAGAGCTGAGGACTTGTAGTTAACCAAAAGAAACACACAAAAAGTGATATCACAAGGTTGATGCATCTTACCAGGGATTTATTTTATTCAAAAGAGAATCTATCAGAACTTCCTAGTCTTATTTTATACACAATTGCACCAAATGTGGTTTTGATTAAAAGCCTCTTAACATGTTAGAGGAAAACCATATTGAGCCAATAATAATAGCAAATACTAACATGACATTATAATATGTCAGGGCCTTTTCTAGATGCCTTATTTCCATAGATTAATTTAACCATTACGACAGTCTTCTAATTTTCTGTTAGAAAGGACTGTTACTAGCCTTTTTATATATGGAGAAATGGAGTACTTAGACATCAGCTAATGTGTATGGTCCATGCTCTGAAGAGCATTCTGTGCAGTAGGTAAGACAGGACTCAGGCTCTAGACAGATTTGGGTTTAAATCCAAGTACCACCGCGTATGCCTCTGGCCAATTTATAATGTTCTCTAAGCTTTAGCTCCATCATCTCTGAAATGTAAACGATAACCAAACTGTCCTCCTAGGTTTGTTGTGAGTATCATATGATGTAACACATGTAAAGGGCTCAGCACAGTACCTCTCCCATACTCAGCTCTCAGTAGGTATTAATTATCGATATTAATGTGTGGAGAAAAGAGCCAATATTAGTAGCCAATTAAATAGCAAATGTGACAACTAGCAACAAGAAAGGAAAAAAAAAAAACATGTTACAGAATTCAACAGTGATTTCAAAGTCATCTGGGACTGTTCAGTGTAGCACAAAAGAGTCTGTGCCTTTCAACAGGGCCTGAATTCAGGTGAAGTTCTAGAATGAGTGCTCATTATCATGAATTTGATCTTGAATGATCTATAAAATACTGATCTGTGGTCAGTGTACGTGAACCATGCAGGGAAGAACTTTATCCATTACAGAGTTTGTGTGTTTTACTTACGAGCTATATAAATCCTGCAAATAGTTTTTTTTTTAATCCCCTTTTTAATTTGCAGCCCCCCAAATGTAAGACATTTTCAACTCTCTTTAATCACCATGCAGGCTTCTCTTTCCAGTGTGTCTACATTTGCTTCCCCTTTCCCTGATCTTACACAGTGTATTAGTTTCTGTTCCCTCGGTCTGCTTTTTATTTATTTGTATTCTTTTTATTGTATCTCTGTAAGCCACCTCAATTTTTTCAGGAAACAATGTAGTATCTACATAAATAACTAATTTTCACAACAGAAGCATTGCCAAAAAAAATTTTTAACAGAACAATGTACAATAAGTATCACCCGTGCTTTGGACTTGTGAATATTTAACTTAGTGTTTGTTTCTTGCAAGCTGGTCTCTCCTTGCACTGAACTCCTTTAGAGTGAATTGTGCCTAATCATTTTGCACATAAATCATTACTCTTACTGGGTGAAGGAATTCCTACCAATTTTTGTTTATACCTATCTTGGCCTTTCACATGTTTCATCATGTCCTAAAGAGCGGTGGGCAGTTTCTTAAGCATTCACTGTATTCCTTTATAAGCCTAAGCCAAGGTTAGGCAGAGTATAGGTATTTCCATGGTAGGAAGCCTTGGGTGCTAGCTCTTAATTGGAAAAAATAAATCAGTTCCTTCTGCTATGGCATTTTGACAACACTACCAAGTTTCTTTTCTCAAACTATGATGTCTGAACTGACCATTCAAAATGAAAAATTAAGTGGTATCTCTCCTACTGGCTGTCAACTAGAACTAAGAATGCATTTGGTCTCAATTCTAAAATGACTATATGTTGGTGCAGGTACAAAACTTTGTCTGTTTTTCCCCACCAGAGAGCTCTGGTTCACACATCAGAGACAACTCGTCTTCGATACTTCATGGAGTTGCTGCTCGAGAAAGGACAGCCGTTGATGCTGGTAGGAAACGCTGGAGTAGGAAAAACAGTCTTTGTAGGTGACATGCTTGCAGGTCTGTCTGAGGCTTATATAGTATCCCATGTGCCTTTCAACTACTACACAACATCGGCAGCACTGCAGCGTAAGTGTTCCTCCTTTTATACTCCAGAAACAAGGTCAGATACCATCAGGGCCAGGACATGCAGCCCAAAGAGATGATTCCTTTTTCTTAGACATTTTGCTTAGAATGAATTTTTATTTTTCACCATTCTGGCTGAATATACTTTGTTTAAATATTGTTATTTTGGCTTTTTATATCCCTCCTGGCTTTACTTGGGTTATTACTCTATAGAACAGAAAGAATTTACATCAACAGTTCCATTGCTTTGCCTCTAAACCATTTGGTTAGCTTTAATCAATTTCATGGAACCCTAGCAACAAAAGAATATGCTCAAGGAAGAGTGTCCTGGTTACCTCTGCAAGCAAGGGATTGATTTAGTGGGGAATTCATTCAGACTGTATTGATGAAATGACAGGCCACCAGTTGTTAGTTAAATCTTAGAACTGTAAGAATAATTTTTAGCTGTTTAATACATGCATCAGTGTAATCAAAAGAACCACATAGATTTGGGGTATTTTGAGTTTGGAAGGGCAGAGTAGACGTGAGAAGTAGAGAAGAACTAACATAAAGAGCTGAGAGCAGTGTCGGTCACTGTCCAGCAGAGCAGTGGGGCTGTGTCATGTGAGGGCAGCAGAAGTTCCTGTTGTCCACTGCTTCATGAAACCTGTTGCCCTGAACGTGGTTTCTTTGTTGTGTGCCTTGCTGCTGTTTCCTTAGCCCTATCAGTAGAGATTGAAAGTGAAGGTGAAGTTGCTCAGTCGTGTCCAACTCTTTGCGACCCCATGGACTGTAGCCTACCAGGCTCCTCTGTCCATGGGATTTTCCAGGCAAGAATACTGGAGTGGGTTGCCATTTCCTTCTCCAGGGGATCTTCCCCACCCAGGGATCGAACCTGGGTCTCCCGCATTGTAGGCAGCGGCTTTACTGTCTGAGCCACCAGGGAAGCCTGATCAGTAGAGATTAACAGCCTGTTTTCTTATCACTTAAATCATTAACTCACCCAAGAATGATTGCGCTGTAATCTCTGTCTTAATCAAGTTTGTCTTCCTCATCTTTGTGAGTGGAACAGTTAAAACACTGACCTGGAAGGTTTTCATTCATTTCTTCAGCAAATATGTATCATTTATCTACTTTATCCCCAGACACTGTGTATAATACATGCTTTTCATTGTGGACACGGAAGAAGGGATCACTTTATCACTTGTAAATGGAAGATTAGGGCTGCAATTCAATAGTTGAAGGAAGTTTAGCTTGCTGATTCTTGGAAGGGTTACAAGCATGAATAGATTTAGACATTGCCTATTAGCATGAGGAATAGAAAGAGCTAGTGTACTCTAAAGAAAGGATTTCAGATAGAAGAATCAGCTTAAGCAAAGACATGAAACAGAAATTTGTGGGACATATTTCATTTAATTGAATCTCTAAGTTGATTGAAGCATAGTGATCAGGTAGAAGATAGGGCAAAGGCTGGAGTGTCAGGCTGGAGTTATAGGTGGAATGCCCAGTTGTCTAGTTTGCTGAAGTCTGGGAAGGTTTCTGAGATAAGGGACTTTTAGTGCTATAACTGGGATCATCCCGGGCAACCAGGGATGGTTGGTCACTGAGATTGTAGCTAACGTGCAAGTGGAAAAGAACATATGTCATATGGTAGGCAGTGGTGAGCCATTGATGGGAAGCAAGGAGTTGACAAGATGCAGGCTCTACTTTGGGCTTTCCTGGTGGCTCAGTGGTAAAGAATCTGCCTGCAATGCAGGAGACCCAGGTTTGATCCCTGGGTTGGGAAGATCCCCTGGAGAAGGGAATGGCAACCCACTCCAATATTCTTGCCTGGAAAATTCCATGGACAGAGGAGTCTGACCCTATAGTCCATGGGTTTGCAAAAGATTTGGACATGACTTAGCGACTAAACCACAACAACAGGCTCTACTTTAAGAGGAGAAGTCTATGGTGGAGAGACCAGTCTCCTTGAGCAATGTGTTAGCTGAATGAAATGGTACCCTGAACTAGAGCTTTAGAGGGAAAGACAAGAGGAGGAGACGTGAGGTACCATTTACAGGCTGTGCTTGAACAAATCAGGGACCAGGAAAGAAAGATTAAACTCAGGCTTTGTATCTGGCTGATTGGGAGAGTGTTAATCCTGTTGGTAGGAGCACAGAAGGCTAAAAAGAAGCAATGGGTTGTGAGTGGGGAAGAGGCATGTAAAATTTGAGTTTGGGAACAGGCATATTTGATGTTGGCCAAACGTACCATTGTCAGTGGCTAACAGGAACTGATGTTCAGTGACCATTTGGAAATGTAGATATGCTGCTTGGAAGAAGGGTTTGTTAATTAATTTGTTATATTTTTTTTTACTTCATTCATTCCTGTTTTCATTTAACAAGTTACTTACTTGCTGTCGGTGTTACGAGGCATACAGAAATGAACATGACAGAGTTCTTGTCCTCAAGCTATTTATACTTCATTTAGAGAATGGGCAAGTGACTAGATACTGCATCTCAAGTCCATACGGTCAAGATTTTCTATATTTGTGATTTCCTCTCAAACATATCGACACAAAGTCAGACAGGCAACTGAAGAAATGTAACTTGATGTAAACACAGGATAATGCCTGCATATAGTGTCCTCTTATACTTCTGTACCCCATGGCCCAAGAAGAGAGATGTGAGAAATTCTTGACTGTCCCTAGACTCTAGTCCAAGGAAGATAAAGAAGGACTTATTGACAGGTTCTGGGTGGACTGGCAGTGGTTCATGAATGATGATAGGTACAGGGGAGGAAGGTGTGAAGGTCAGCAGTGAAGGAGTTGTCTCAGATCTGATGGCCAGTGTGGCCTCATGCTGCAGCTACGGACTCTGGGAAAGGAGTCAGGGTGAGCTCCAGCAGAGTATTACATAGAAGGAGGTGAACAGAGACATGTTTCTGGGATTAACCTGCAGAGAGGTGATACTTAAAGCCACAGAGTGGATGAAAAATGGGCAGAGGATGAGGAAAAATAGGAAAAAAGGACTAATGTTCCACTTTGTATTTCTATATAAATATATTCACAGTACATATAAACAGAAGTTTACAATTTTCATTTGATTGGTGGACAGAATTATATATTGGTTTCAGGAATTCTTGAGAAACCTCTAGAGAAGAAAGCTGGTCGTAACTATGGTCCAGGAGGAAATAAAAGGTTGGTTTATTTTATTGACGACATGAATATGCCTGCAGTGGACTCATATGGCACTGTCCAGCCCCACACTCTGATTCGACAGCATATTGATTATGGACACTGGTAAGCGAGTCTCTGTGTTTCATTTTCTACTGAAATCTAATTATTATTACTATGGATAAAAATTTTTAAATAGAATCACCCATTTCTTCCTCTTCTGAGGAGCATCTTCTGTGATACTTTTTGGGTTTCGGTTTGCTTCCCCTTTTGCTCATCTTAAATAGAATAGATTTTCTTTGCATCGTTGGAAGAATTGGATTGAAAAGTATCTTAGAAATGTAAACTGTCCAGTTAAAGCTTAAGCTCCTTATTACATTAACTCACACTCAGTTACTTAGAAGAAGCTTGACATTTTCTGTAAGATGTAAACATCTGGTAATGTCTCGATATCACAGTTGACAGTCCCTGATGTTAAGTAGGGGAGAGCCCCTGGTCTCGCTGTGGGTATTTTTAACCACACTCAAGAGAATCAATAAGCAGCAATAATACCTATTGATTTAGCTCCATGTGTTGATTCTGGCATCAAAGGAGCCATGTAGTCTTCAGTTTTCCAAGCTTTAGTTTTTAATCTCTCAGATAGGCTAACAAGTTCAACATCACAGAGTGATTATAAAGATCAAAGAAAACAATTTATGATGAAGTCCTTAATGAACTGGTGGGATTTGTTGTTATTTTGAACTTTGGGATTTAAGGTTCTGTTTTCTATCTTGCAGGTATGACAGACAGAAAGTGATGCTTAAAGAAATCCACAGCTGTCAATATGTTGCCTGCATGAATCCGATGGTGGGCAGTTTCACCATCAATCCTAGACTACAGGTAGGGTGTCAAGTACTGCTTCCCACCAAATAGTCCCTGAATTTCATACTCACACATTGTTGATCTTGATTCTTAGTGCTTTGGGGGTAAAGATTAGGATGTATGGTTCTACTGTACATTTGGTGAAGCATGGAAGCTTATTTTAATCCATACAATTTTTAAGGCAGTTTTTGGTTTACAGAAAAATGAGCTGAAAGTACAGAGAGTTCCCATATATTCCCTCACACCCTGTAACTCATCTACAAACACATTGCATTAGTGTGCTGTCTCTATTACAATTGATGAGCCAATATCTATAAATTATTATTAAGTGAAGTGTAAAGTTTATGTCAGGGTTCATTTTTTGTGTTACATATCCTGTGACTTTTGGCAAATGTATAATTACAGGTATCTGTTATTAAAGTATCACACAGAGTAGTTCACTGTCCTAAAAATCCCCTGTGCTCCACCTAGTCAGCCCTCCCTACCCCCAATCCCTGGCCACCATTCATCCTTTCCCTGTCTCTATAGTGTTGCCTTTTCCAGCGTGTCCTATAGTTAGAATCATATAGTATGTAGCCTCTTCAGACTGGCTTCTTTCCGTTAGCTTAGATATGCATTTAAGGTTCCTCCATGGCTTTTCATGTCTTGATAGCTCATTTATTTTTATCACCAAATAATACTCATTGTCTGGATGTTCCTAGTTTGTTTATCCATTTGCTTATTTAAGGATGCTTTAAGCAGAAGATATTAAGAAGAGGTGGCAAGAACACAAAGAAGAACTGTACAAAAAAGATCATAATAACCTGGAAATCATGATGGTGTGATCACTCACCTAGAGCCAGACATCCTGGAGTGCAAAGTCAAGTGGGCCTTAGGAAGCATAGCTGCGAGCAAAGCTAGTGGACATGATGGAATTCCAGCTGAGCTTTTTCAAATTCGAAAATGCTGCACTCAATATGCCAACAAATTTGGAAAGCTCAGCAGTGGCCACAGGTGTTTTCATTCCAATCCCAAAGAAGGGCGATGCCAAAGAATGTTCAAACTACTGCACAATTGCACTCATTTCACATGCTAGCAAAGTAGTGCTCAAAATCCTCCGAGCTAGGTTTCAACAGTATATGAACTGAGAACTTCCAGATGTACAAGCTGGATTTAGAAAAGGTAGAGGAACCTGAGATCAAATTGCCAACAACTGTTGTTTCACATAAAAAGCAAGAGAAATCCAGAAAAACATCTACTTCTGCTTCATTGACTACACTAAAGCCTTTGACTCTGTGGATCACAACAAATTGTGGAAAGTTCTTCAAGAGATGGGAATACCAGACCACCTTACCTGCCTCCTGACAAACCTGTATGTAGCTCAAGAAGCAACAATTAGAACCGAACATGGAACTACAGACTGATTCCAAATTGGGAAAGGAGTACGTCAAGGCTGTATATTGTGACCCTGATTGTTTAACTTATATGCAGAGGACATCATGTGAAATACTGGGCTGGATGAAGCACAAGCTGGAATCAAGATTGCTGGGAGAAACATCAATAACCTCAGATATGCAGATGACACCACCTTTATGGCAGAAAGTGAAGAAGAACTAAAGAACCTCTTGATGAAAGTGAAAGAGGAGAGTGAAAAAGCTCTCTTAAAACTCAACATTCAAAAAAACTAAGATCATGGCATCTGGTCCCATCACTTCATGACAAATATATGGGGAAACAGTGGAAGCAGTGACAAACTTTATTTTCTTCAAAATAAAGAGCTCCAAAATTACTGCGGACAGTGACTGCAGCCATGAAATTAAAAGATGCTTGCCTCTTGGAAGAAAAGCTATGACAAACCTAGGCAGAATATTAAAAAGCAGAGACTTTACTTTTACTTTACTTTTTCGACAAAGATCTGTCTAGTCAAAGCTGTAGTTTTTCCAGTAGTCATGTCTGGATGTGAGAGTTGGACCATATAAAAGGCTGAGCACCAAAGAATTGATGCTTTTAAACTGTGGTGTTGGAGAAGTCTCTTGAGAGTCCCCTGGACTGCAAGGAGATCCAACCAGTCCATCCTAAAGGAGATAAGTCCTGGGTGTTCATTGGAAGGACTGATGTTGAAGCTGAAACTCCAATACTCTGGCCACCTGATGCGAAGAGCTGACTCATTGGAAAAGACTCTATTGCTGGGAAGGATTGGGGGCGGGAGGAGAAGGGGACGACAGAGGATGAGATGACGGATGGCATCCCCAACACAATGGGCATGGGTCTGAGCCCCGGCAGCTGGTAATGGACAAGGAAGCTCCAGTTCATGGGGTCACAAAGAGTCAGACACGACTGAGTGAGTGAACAACAACAGTGGTTGTGTCCCGATTTTGGCAATTAGGAATAAAGCTACAGTAAATACTTATGTGGAGGTTTTCTGAGCGCATGTAAGCTTTTAAATAATAATCGCCACCACCACCACTGTACATACAGCAGTCAGTGTTGTTTGCTTGCTTTTATGCAGTCAGTGGAGACTCAGCTGGGTGACTCTGCTGACCTTACCTGAGCTTGTTTGTATGTTGAGCAGCTAATTGTCAGCTACTCAGTGTGGCTTTGGCTGGAGTGATTGTAATTGGGACAGCATGGCTCTGTGTCATGTGTCTCTCATCCTTGGGTAGGCATGTGGAAATCATTGCAAAGATAGAGCCTTAAGAGAGCTAGTGGAAACACACAAGCCTTTGACAGTGACTGGCACCCTGTTACTTCTACCTCCTTCTGTTGCCTTTATCAAGTCATATGGGTACTCGGAGAGTCAGAGTGGAAGGTACTGCCAAGTTACATCGCAGTGGGTATGGATACAGGAAGATATGAAAAACAAAGTTCACATCCCTGTTTTGGTAATCTGCTGGAAAGTAAAAGTGAAAGTGTTAGTTGTTCAGTCATGTCTGACTCTTTGTGACCCCATGGATGGTGACCCACCAGGGTCCTCTGTCCATTGGATTTCCCAGGCAAAAATACTAGAGTGGGTTGCCATGCCCTTCTCTAGGGGATCTTCCCAACTTAGGTATCGAACCTGGGTCTCCTGCTTTGGCAGGTGGATTCTTTACCATCTGAGCCACCAGAGAAGCCCCAATCTACTGGTGCCATTACATTTTCTATTTTATGCAATTCTCATATTTGTTTTTGTTTTCAGAGACATTTCACAGTGTTTGCATTCAACTTTCCATCGCTGGATGCACTGAACACCATCTACAACCAAATCCTGGGTTTCCATTTCCAGAAGCAAGCATTTGGTCTCTCAATTCTCAGGAGTGGCCCCAACTTGATACAAGCAACAATCGCATTCCATCAAATGATGACACTTACATTTTTACCCACAGCCATTAAATTCCACTACCTCTTTAATTTGAGAGACTTGTCAAACGTCTTCCAGGTACCTAGATGAGTCTGTGTTATATGTCTTGAGTGGGGCACTGATTATAATAATATCAATGGTGTTCATTCATAGAACTTAGTCTAAAACTATGCTGCATACTTGAGCATGTATTCTTTCACTTTCTGTAATAATCTTTATGAAGTATGGCAGGTTTATTAATCCCATTTTGTCGGTGAAAGTAGCAATTCCTCTTAGGTTGGTGGAGACTTAGCAATAGAAGCTAAGGTGGAAATCTTGGCTCCCTATTTCGTTGATTCCATATAAATATTTGAGTGTTTCATTTTGTGCAAGTAAAAGGGATAATTTTCATTTTTTTAATATTTATGTTATATGATTTTTAAACATACATCAAGTGAAATTATAATTTCTTAAATTCCTATTTTGGTTTGGCATTGACACTTAACTCACTTATCCAGTAAAAGGACAGTGTGAATGTATATGATGTGAAAAGAAAGTTCCAAAGAGAGAATTCAAAACCTTGAAATTTTGAAAATATCCAACTTAATGTGGCCTGATCAGTAGAGTGAAAGTAATTGAAGAATTATTTATGGCTCAAAGTTCATTTGTGACAGAAGTAGTAAACTGGTGGAATATGAAAACTTCATGAGACTTCTCTGTATTTGGTGATTTTTATTTCTTATACTTTTATAACCATGCTTTCTAAATCAGTCCACAGCTGCCTCAAAACTGTAACCACATTAGGTAAAAGCTGTTTCCGAATGTGGACCATTCCTTTTCATCTCGATTTTTCTTGCACCTGCCTGAAAGACTGTGCTCAATTAAATGGTCTTTAAAAGCAGATTTTTGATCATAGGAGGGAAGGGAGGCCAAGAAGTGAGAGACCTCTCTGCTCACCATTCATATCCAATCTGTTGGCTACACCCAACACCACCCAACAATTGTTTAGCCTTTTACAGCTAATTCTCTATGACTCCCTTGGTGTTGTCCCTAGAGCCCAGAACACGGTGACTCTCCCCATGAGAACTGGGTCTATATGAATCCAAAATATTAAAGAATAGTGTTGTGGGAAAGGGAGAATAAAAATGTTTTGACTACCCACAAGGTGTGCATTCAGACAGTGGACTCTGGATCTTATATATTTCATCTGTAAGATGAATGAATTAGATTAGATGACATCACAGGATTTTAGAATAAAATATATTCCTGTCCTATGACTTTCATGTTAGCTAGTTTTAGAAACTAATTTCCCTGAAGACAGTAGGTACAAGTTCTAAGATCAGATATTTAGTTCCTGGGCGGACTCTTGAAATACAGCTTTAGCTCATTACTGGAAATGGGCATAATGGTAGTTGATTCTTTAATAGACTTCCCTGGTGGCTCAGTTGGTAAAGTGTCTGCCTGCAATGCAGGAGATTCGGGTTCGATCCCTGCATTGGGAAGATCCCCTGGAGAAGGAAATGGCAACCCATTCTTTAATCCTTTTTATTGTATAGTTGATTGTTTAAATGTTGCTTATCAGAGACTACAACTACTGATATGTGATACTATTTATAACCCCTCTTGTAACTTAGTAAATTGCTAAATTCAGCATGCAGTTAAAGAATATGTTAAAAGAAAGTATTATCTTGGAATGTCATCACCTTCTGAATTTTTAATTTTTTCCCCTCTTGCCTTTTAGGGTATTTTATTCACCTCTCCTGAGTGTTTAAAATGTCCATATGATTTAATACGCCTGTGGCTTCACGAATCTTCTCGTGTTTATGGAGACAAACTGATAGACAGAAAGGACTGTGATTTGTTTCATAAAAAAATGCTGGAAACTGCTAATAAATACTTTGAAGTAAGCAAATGAATTCCAAAGGCCACTATGTGCTCTGGCACTAGTTGGCTTTTGGGCAGAAATGGGATAAGGATGTGAATGAATTGTATATATGATTATCTTGCTGAAACAGCTGTGATTCCAGATCTGTACAGGGGAAGATGACATCCACCCATGTGTTGATTTACAAGCTTTTCCCTGGACCAGTCACTCTGCCTCCAGATGAATCGTTTCTAGAGATTGACATGACCATATTTTTCACTTCCTCCTCCTGCAGGGTGTAGATAGCCATGTGCTACTTCAACAGCCCCTCATCTATTGCCACTTTGCTAATGGCGGCCAAGACCCATGCTACATGCCAGTAAAGGACTGGGAGGTGCTGAAGACATTTCTGACAGAAGCACTGGGTGACTACAACGAACTCAATGCTGCCATGCACCTCGTTTTATTTGAAGATGCCATACAACATGTGTGAGTTGATGGGCTGTGATGCTTTTGCACAAAGTAAAAATGGCTGGATGTCCACAGTTGTTGTTATTCAGTAGATCTTATTGAACACTCTGCACTATCAGTTGTTTTTTGTTGTTGTTGTTTGTCTTTGGGGATTTTTTTGAACTATCAGTTCTTGTTTGCCATACAGTATAAAACTAATTGTCTCCATGAAACTTATATAATATTGAAACCCAATGTTACCTCAAAAAAATGAAAAGAAAAACTTGATTGAGAACACAAGATAAAAAAGACAAGACACAGCCCTCTTATATGACGTAAATTTGTCACATACCTGTAAGTGCAAAGACCTCAAGAATGTACATGTGTAGGAAGGAAACTGAATTCTACACTAGAGAAAATTGATAACCTGAGTTAGGTAAGAAAATTATCTTTGGCAAAATGTCTGTAGCTATAAACGTATGGACCTGATTCAGAGAAGGTCACTAAGCTTGCATTCAACAAATTACAAGAATGTCAAACACAATTCTTTGTATAATAGTAGATAATTTTTATATAAATGAATAAATAAATGATAATAGGTTTAGGTGTCATGGTCCTTTAAAAGACTATAAAGTGTCTATATGAATTATGTCACGTCTTACGTTGATATACTATTTTTTGAAGTGCCATGAGAACCATAATTTCATGTTCTTTCACTTGTACCTCTGTTAGGGAAGCATATGAAGAGAGAGGAAGGTAAGTGATTTGTTGAAAGTTTTTAAGTTTTAAATAACAGAGACAGGATGGACTCATGCTGTTTTTACTTGGTTAAGAATATTTATTGAGTGCCTACTGAGTGCCAAACAGGAACATTGCCAGCCTATTCAGTGTGTGTGTGTGTGTGTGTGTGTGTGTGTGTGTGTGTGTGTGTGTGGCTCAGTTGTGTCTGACTCTCTGTGACCCCATGGACTGTAGCTCGCCAGGCTCCTCTGTCCACAGTATTCTCCAGGCAAGAGTACTGGAGTAGGTTTCCATGGCCTTAGGGAGGAATATGAAGAAAGAGGAAGGTGAGTGACTTGTTCAAAATCTTAAAAATTTGTAAGTGGCAGAGACAGGATGGACTCAAGCTGATTTTCCTTGGTTAAGAATGTTCATTGGGTGCCTGCTGAGTATCAGACAGAAACGTTGCCAGCCTGTTTAGTACTTATGTGTAAATTAAGGAAGAAAAAATGGAAGGGCATGTTTTCTGGGCAGAAAACTAAAAGAAGACCCCTTTCCTGATGTAGTGTGACTGAACAGGCTCTCACCTCCTAGCTTGGGTGCCTTTGCTGTGCACAGATTGTGTGACTGTCCATGACACCCTGCTATCAAACATTGCCCAAGTACTGGGGAGACAGCAGCAAACAAGGTAATCCAGTTATTTCTCCAATTGAGCTTATGTTTTAGTGATACCATGGGATGTTTATAAGAATATGAACAAATAAGCAAGTGAGGAACATGGCAGAAAGGGATACGTCCTGCTGAGGAATAAAATACATTGATTCTGAGCAATAAACGTGAATTCCCAAAGAGGAACTGGATATCTCTGTGAGGAGGGGACATTTAAGGTGAGACTGAAATGATATGCATGAGCTCAGCATGGAAAGATCTGGAGGAAGAATGCTTGAGGTGTGGGCAGATTTCATGTGGCCCCGAGGCTGAATGTTCAAAAGCAGAAAGAGGGTCATTGTGGCTGCAGCATGGAGAAGCGGGGAGAAGGGTATATGACAAGGTGGGGAGGTGGACACAGGCCTCATGTGTACAGGGTGTTTTCTTGTAGCCAGGGGAAAGGGGGGTTTCTTTCTAAGTTCAGTGAGAAGTTCCGGGTCAGAGTTTAGCGTGGCAATGGCAGGGTTGGTTGAGTGGTCTAAACAGCTGGCCCTTGCTGCTGCTTTGTGGGAAGTCGATGGCATCTTCCCTTCCTGTCCTGCTCCCAGGTAACTGTCATTTCTCACTGCCTCTACTGGGGGTGTGCTGGAGCTGCTCTGACAAAATGCTGCAAACTGGGCAGTTTAGGAAAACAGATATTCATTGTCTCACAGTTCTGAAGGCAGGAAGTCTGAAATCAAGATGTCAGAAGGGCCATGCTCCCTCAGAAGGTGCTGGGGAGAGCCTGCTCCAGAATTCTTTCCTTGCTTCTGGAAGTTCCTTGTCTTGTGAGCGCCTGAGTTCAGTCATCACATGACTTTCTCCCTTTGCGTGTGTCGGTACCCAAATTTCTCCTTTTTATTAGGATATTGATCGTATTGGATACACCCTGCTCCCATATGACCTTATTGTAACCAATTTCTTCAGTCACCCTATTTCCTAAGAAGTCTATATTCTCAGGTACTGGTGGTTAGGGCTTCAGTATATGCATTTGGGGGAATGCCATTCAGTTAATAACGCTGGCTTTTCTAACAAGTGATACTTGGGCAAAGATTAAAGTGATGAAATAAGTCAAGAAAGAAGGAAGTGTGTGAGGAAAGCAATTCAAACAGACCCAAGAAATGTGGAGAATTCGAGTTTAGAAGAGTCACTCCTTAAAATGTTGAGCCCAAGTGCCTAAGAAAAACTTGGGAGCTTCCCTATCATCATTTATTATAAGCTTCCTACATATTGATTGTTTTATGGATCCCTTTGCAGTGACAGTCCTCTGATTAGCAGACAAAGAAGCTTCCATTAGAATCTCTGAGCATGGTGATAAGTGAGTTAATAATAATGCTGGTTTTGGTTGGGTTAATGTACGCTGGCTGTCTGTCATGGCTCGTGTGGAAGAGATGTCTTGTTGGCCCTGAGGAGTTGTTCCCTGTAATCCTTCAACACAGAGTTCTCCGTGACCTAAAAGGAAAAGCTGCTGCTTTGATTAGGGATTATGAGCTACAAACTGATTGACTCCACATCGGAGATGATTTCAGTGTGTCCTTGAACGTTGTAGAAAGAGACTTTGCCACTTACAGACTCTGTCCATGCAGACCTCAAAGCACACATTAAAATGAAATGAAAACCCTGCCTTGTAACTTGGGGTTTCACTCGTGTTAGAGTAATCTCACAGCTTTGCCAAGGTGGTTTTGTCATGTGGTCATGTGAAGTAAAATTGAATGAGGTGGCAGAGCTTGGAAAAATAACCTGTCTTTTCAGTTATTAAATGATCGTGTGTGCCGGTCCTAGTATAAGCGATCCCAACTTAATTCTTTCAAAAAGTACTCTTTAAAAAAAATGTGTTAAAGATTGTTTGGATTGTTCAGGGCTCAAATTCATCTCAGGAAAGCAACTGAGAGCAAATACAGCAGTCTTTTTTTTTTATTTTTTTGCATTTGGGCTTCCATATGCTTATATTGGAGGCTTCCCTGGTGGCTCAGCAGTAAAGAGTCTGCCCGCAATGCAGGAGAGGCAGGTCCCATCCCTCAGTTTGGAAGATCCCCTGGAGGAGGGCATGGCAACCCACTCCAGTATTCTTGCCTAGAGAATCCCGTGGACAGAGAAGCCTGGGAGGCTATAGTCCATGGGGTTGCAAAGAGTTGCACACAACAGAAGCAACTGAGCACATGCTTATGTTGATCATGTTAAAGCCAACTTATTCCTAGCTGTAAGATGTAGCAATAATATCGATAAGAGAAGCATTCAGAACCTCTTCGATAATACAGAGAAAGGGATTAGTTGACTTTGCTGGAGATTTAACTCTTGGATTCTAACACTTTCCGAGAATGTTGTAGACGGCTCAAGGCACAGGGAAAGATTTCATGCAAGGGAGATAAGAATCATGTAAAAAAGGCAAGTGTTTAAAATGCACGAAGTAAATCTCATGTGAGGTGTTTGTTGGTCTGAACAAATCAGTTCTTCCCAAAATAATTCTATAGCAAAGTTTCTGGCACAAAGACATTTTCCCTTTGATATCCTTATACATGGATACTGATGTGACATTAGGATCTTTCTTGCTAATCAGGAAAATGTGATGCTTTGATGCAAGTCCTTGTCTTCATTTTCTACCTTCTTCTGGGGGAGAGTAACACAGCAGTGGGAGTCCAGATGTCATTGGCCAGGATGTTTTGTTAGGCAAGTGATGAGGGGGCAGATGCAGGCAGCATCTCTTTGTTTAGGAAACAGAAGAACAAGGACTGAAAGTCTGAAATAAAAATCGGAGTTTAGTATTTAAATATCTGAAAAATGAAACTAGCATAGCCCTGGGGCCCTTTGGATGTCATCTGTTGGGGGTACTGTCTCTCCCCAGGTGTCGCATCAGCCGCATCCTGCAGTCCCCTCAGGGTTATGCACTCTTGATCGGAGTGGGCGGCAGTGGCAAGCAGAGCCTGTCTCGCCTGGCAGCTTACATTTGCAGCCTCGAGGTCTTCCAGATCACTCTGACCCAAGGATTTGGGATCCAGGAACTTCGGGTAAGTCTGGTGATGGGCAGCCCCATGCTCCTTCTGCCCCAGGATAAAGGTGCTCCAGTCAAGCATGGAGGCAGGTAAGCTCTTTAGAGGATTTAGTTGGCTGTTTCTCCTTCATGGACTTCCTGGTAGCTCAGACAGTAAAGAAACTGCCTGCAGTGCAGAAGACCTGGGTTTGATCCCTGGGTCCGGAAGATCCCCTGGAGGAGGAAATGGCAACCCACTCCAGTATTCTTGCCTGGAGAATCCCTGTGGGCAAAGGAGCCTGACAGGCTACAGTCCATAGGGTCACAAAGAGTCAGACATGACTGAGGGACTAACGCTTTAACTTTCTCCTTCATTGTAAAATTAATAATAGTAAACTGCTGCTGCCGCTGCTGCTGCTAAGTCGCTTCAGTCGTGTCCGACTCTGTGCGACCCCATAGACAGCAGCCCACCAGGCTCCCCCGTCCCTGGGATTCTCCAGGCAAGAATGCTGGAGTGGGTTGCCATTTCCTTCTCCAATGCATAAAAGAGAAAAGTAAAAGTGAAGTCGCTCAGTCATGTCCAACTCTTTGCAACCCCATGGACTGCAGCCTACCAGGCTCCTCCATCCATGGGATTCTCCAGGCAAGAGTACTGGAGTGGGTTGCCATTTCCTTCTCCAAGTAAACTGCTACCAACATTTATATGTGTATAAGCTTATAAGCCTGTCAAACTTTCTCAGAAAACATTTTATTAAATACTTGCCTACACAAACATGTTTTTCTTTTGTACTGACCGTACCTGATAATCAGCAGTATTCATACACCAATACGATGGAGCGGGGAAAAGATCCTTTTTTTTTTTTAACAAGTGCATAGAGATTTTTTCCACTTTGTATCAGATTGTGAAAATATGATGGGGATACAGTCAAGAAACACTGACATGTTTTTTAAAATTTTGCTTTTGAATCACAACAGTACTTAGAAAATAGTACTTAGAGTTTGTGGCAAATGCTATTTTAAAGCAAACAACAAACCACTTGCTTTCAATATTACTAAATAAAACTAGTAAACTCTAAGTCACCAAACAATGAAGTAGACAGTTGTTAAAATGAGCCAAAAACTTCTTTTCACTGCATTGCTTGACAAATCATTACTGAATTCACTTTTGCTTGAATAGAAAGGAGTTGTTTGTTGGGAGCCTGTTTGCATCTTGGGCTCCGTGAAGCCACAAATATGACACTCATCATTATGAGAAACGGAGCTGATGTTGTAGTGTTTGCCCCCATAAGTAGAGAGTCACTGAGAGGAAAGAACGTATAAATAGGGGGAAAGGACAGCACCCAGCCCTCCCCCGTAGCGTCTCCCCACTCCTCGTCAACAGCACACCAGCGTGTAACACAGTGTGAGTGATGGCCTCTGTTCCTTATAGGTAGATCTTGCCAATCTGTACATCAGAACCGGAGCCAAGAACATGCCCACCGCGTTCCTGCTGACAGATGCCCAGGTTCTAGATGAGAGCTTTCTCGTGCTGATTAATGACTTGCTGGCATCAGGTGATTAAACCAACACATTCCATGAAAGATCTTCCCCAAAGACAAATGATCTGTGGTTTCAGTGAACTTTAAATAGAGATAATTTGTCTTTGAGATGTTTGTCGGGGCATTCTTTAGGGAGAAACTTATAAACCTAACTAATTTGAAGTGTATTGCTTTCTTAGCCTGCTTACAATGTGAGAAGCCTTGCAGGGGCCTTCAGTGAAGTAAATGTTATTCCTGCCTGAGCAAGTTTAGTGGGTGGGTTTGTCACAGCTTGTCATCACTGTGTTGTGTCTTATAAATGCAAAACAAAAAATTGCATTTCTGGTTTCAAGCTCTATCATTAAAGCTGAACTTTGTATTAGAAAGCATTTTAAGTCATATCTAAAATATGAATTATAGCAGTCTTTTAATAATTTATTCATTCCTTTGGGGGCAGGGGAAATTCCTGATTTGTTCAGTGATGAAGATGTAGACAAGATAATTTCTGGAATTTGTAATGAAGTTCGTGGTCTGGGCGTGGTAGATTCCAGAGAAAACTGTTGGAAATTCTTTTTGGCCCGAGTGCGACTACAACTCAAAGTAAGAAACACTTGCTTTCCTTGCATTTAGTTAAATGTGCTGTTTCAACTCTGATACGGTTCTATTTGGGAATTCATATTACAAGTTTGAATTCCACTCATACATTTTGTAAGGACATCCAGTCATTCGGTATAAAAAGCAATTTGCATATTTCCTCGAGTGTCTGGAGGGCACCTTCTTCAAGTTTCCTGCGATGCTGGTTCCCTACAAGTCCTTGTTCTAAGCAGATTGAGCACCCGAGTGAGCTGGACATTGTGCCTGTCCTTGAAGAGCTTATGCTGTTACAGGAAAAGAGACATCACAAATGAGCGTAGCCATGCTGATCCCAGAGGAGTTCAACATCCTTTCTCAGGGCAGTAGGCCTCCTAGAGAAAGTGGTGTGCTGTGTGTCAGGTATGGCTTGGAATTCCTGGGGATGCGGTGGGTTGGAGAAGAGCTTTCAGGGAGAGGAAATATCATTCAGAAGAGTTAAGAGTGGACTGCAAGGTACATACTTGGAGAAACCACAAATAGGTCTAAATCAGGGGTCCCCAGCCTCTGGGATCTAATGCCTGATGATCTGAGGTGAACTGATGTAACAATAATGGGAAAAAAGTACACAGTGAATATAATGCACTTGAATCATCCTGAAACCATCCTCCACTCCCTGGTCCATTGAAAAATTGTCTTCCACAAAACCAGTCCCCGAAGGCAAAAGGACTGGGGACTACTGCTCTAAATGACTGGGACATAGAGTTCTTATTGGAAGAAACAGGTGGATCAGGCTGGGAAAGTTAATTGGGGTGAGGTAAGGGTGGCGCTTCCCTCATGGCTCAGTTGGTAAAGAACCCACTTGCAATGCAGGAGACCTGGGTTCAATTCCTGAGTCCAGAAGATCCCCTGGAGAAGGAGATGGCAACCCACTCCAGTATCCTTGCCTGGAGAATCCCATGGACAGAGGAGCCTGGCAGGTTACAGTCCACGGCATCACAGGAGTCGGACATGACTTAGTGACTAAACCACAAGTGTTTTGTAAATCCTTAAAGGAGCAGAGGAAGAGTTTGAGTTGAGGAAGAGATACTATGTTACTACTTCAGGGCAAGTAGTTGAGGGCTGTCACTCAGATGATCTGAGGTTCAATCCAGAGCTCCTCCACAGAGACAACTCCATGCCCTAGTGTAGTAGGCACAGGGATATAATGTAACCGAGTAACAGCAACAGGAAGGATGGAGTATTAGAACAAGAAACCTCGCCACACTCATGGCAGAAAGCCAATTGAAAATGCTAGTATGGAAAATTCAGTCTTCCTAAATAATATTTAGTAACCAAGAAAAGGTATTTCTTTGCTAGTCCTTCTAGTATTCTTTGCTACTCCTCCTAGTACTCCTAACTTCTTTGCCGCTCCTGTAAAGCCTGGAGTACACAGGAAGAAGGGCGATTAGCTGTGAATATGCCTCTGCCTGGAGGGCTTCCCTGGTGGCTCAGATAATAAAGAATCTGCCTGCCATGCAGGAGACCCCAGTTCAATCCCTGGGTCAGGAGGATCCCCAGGAGAAGGAAATGACAATTCACTCCAGTTTTCTTGCCAGGAAAATCCCATGAACAGAGGAGCCTGGTGGGCTACAGTCCATGGGGTCACAGAGTGTCAGACATGACTGAGGAACTGACACTGTGGAGGTTCAGGAATAGAGTAGCTATGATTCTTCTCCACCCTCCTGTTTCAAATTCTACATTAGTCTTATTGAGCATTTCTGGTCTGAGGTTAGAAATCAGAATTTAAGATTCGGATGCCCAGAGGGTTTTCTGCCCATCAAAAGGGTGACTAAGCCTATGTTGGCCAGATTGTAACAAAGCTGGAGATTTCTCCCTGTTCCACTGTGGTATAGTTGGGTCAAATTTTCTTTGTGAAATGGGAAAACAAGTACAACAGTGGAATTTGAGATAGTAACATAATTAATTGGACTTCCCAGGTGGCGCTAGTGGTGAAGAACCTGCCTGCCAATGAAAGACACAGGTTCAATCCCTGGGTCGGGAAGGTCAGTAGCAATCCAAGTCTGTTGTTCAGAGAAGCAGAAGCAACATCACCTAGGAACTTTACAAAAGTGCAAATTCTCCAGCCCCACCCCAGAACTCTTGAACTGGAAACTCTGAGTGGGACCCAGAAATCTATGTTTCCACAAACCCTCCAGGTGATTCTGAAGCATGCTGAAATTTGACACCCATTGTTATAAATAATGCTAGAATGAGCATCCTTTACAGATGTCTTGTATACATAACTTTGCTTGCTTTTGTAGGATAAATTCTTAGAAGGGAAATTGCTAAGTTCAATAGTTACACCTCGTAGTAGTTTTTAAATCATGCCTGCAAATTCTTTGATGTTCTTCTCATTCTCAGGTGGGATCTAGGGCCCCTCTTGTTGGATCTGGGTGAGCTTATCACTGCTTCAGCTAACAGAGTAGGGTACAGAGCAGCACCAAGTGATGCTGAGTAACCTCTGAGGCTGAGTCATAAAGGACCCATTTTTCCATTGAATTGCACATGGTTTTGTTTATGAGTTCTGTATATATTAATCAGTTAGGCTTATATATGGGTGTCAGATATTTTTCCTGTTCTATTATTTATCTTTTAAATATATATATTTAAAAGACATGTGTGTGTGTGTGTGTGTGTGTGTGTGTGTGTGTGTGTGAGAAAGTGAAAGCCACTCAGTCGTGTCCGACTCTTTGCAACCCCATGGACTGTATAGGCCAGAATACTGCAGTGGGTAGCCTTTCCCTTCTTCAGGGGATCTTCCCAACCCAGGGATCAAACCCAGGTCTCCAACCCAGGTCTCAAATCCAGGCAGATTCTTTACCAGCTGAGCCACAAGGGAAGCCAAGAATACTGGATTGGGTAACCTATCCCTTCTTCAGCGGATCTTCCCGACCCAGGAATCAAACCAAGGTTTCCTGTATTGTAAGTGGATGCTTTACCAACTGAGCAATCAGGGAAGCCCTATATATGTGGTACATATCTGTTGATTTGTTTATAACTCTGAAAAGTTTTTTAACGTTTTTACACTAGACTGATCAGTGTTTGCCTTTGTGGATTTGGGGTTTCTTACATATTTAGGAAAGTATTTTTTTTCTGTCAGATTTAAAAACTCTTCACTAGAAGCAGTTAGAACTCATTTGGGCTTACAAATGAAGAGAACATCCAAGAACAGTTCTGGAAAGCCTCCCTCCCACATCAGAGTCCAGACTAGCTCAGTAAGCCCCTTACACACCCATGCTTTCCTGCCCTTCTCTCCCGCCAGCATCCATCCTGATGCCTCCTGCCTCACGGCCACATGACAAGTCCAGTGAGGTCTATATTTCCGGCAGGAGAAAGAGGGGCACAGGAGACTTGGGGTTCTCTGAATCAGGAATCCAAAGCTCCCCCAAGTCCCTAAGCTGAGATCTTACTGATCACAAGTGTGTCCCTTGTCACCTCCACCTATGAGGGAGTATGTGGAGGTGCGTATTTGATCTTGTCACAAGGGCTTTATGGATAAAATTGGACATTGGGTTAGAATAGCAGCAGCAGCAGCCATTCTGGGGTCTGCACGCTTTCATGGTCTATGCTTAAAACTGTGCCCCACCTGGAATACACGTACTGTTATGTGTGACACAGCGTGAGCTGAGAGGTTTCAGGTTAGTTTTTTTTCCCCCAAAAAAATATGTTTTTATCTTACTAATTTAAAGTACCACTTTTGTTATGTGCCAGATAGCATATTAACTGGTTCTATTTACAAATCCTCTGTTCCATTTTCTTGATACTACTGCTGATTCTAGCTTGTGCTCTGTGAGTTATGAAGCCCTCATATACCTTTTGTTTTTAATCTAGTGTCTCATTGCACGTATCTAGTTTTTCTTTGTTGTCCTTAGGTAATTTTATGTTTTGATAAACAGCGGAATCATTTTGTCAAATTCTAAGCACATTCCATTTAAATTTTGGCTGAAATCATGCCAAAAACTTTTTAAATATATTTTAGAGAGAATTTAATCTTCATGATAAAGTCATTTATTGCTTTTGTAGAAGGCCTATTTCCTTTATAAAGCTAGTGGTATATTGTTTCTATATATGAAAGCTGTTGATTTTTAATTTTGTAATCAGCTACCTTACTGCCTCTCGGATCGTTTCTGTTAGTTGGCTGATATATAGCCTGAAGATGATGATGTTTTGTCTTGCCTAATATTTTATTTATCCATTCTTCTCCCACATTGTATTGTCAAATCTACAGAAGAAAGTGTTTCTGATGTTCCACTGTTACATTTTGTGTTGGCTTTTAACTCAGGGTGTGTCTTCTTAGGGAAGTATCTACCTATTGAATTCTTCTGCAACATCTTTTGGGATAATGATATGGTTCTCCTTGAACTTAGTAATATTCATGTAGTTCAGAGACAGTATGGAAGTTTTGCATTTTCATATTGTTAAATCCATCAGGACTTTCCTTTATGTGTTTCCTGTGATTCTATGCTTCAGCAGGTCTTACTAGAATTGAGACCATTTTTATGTTTACCTCTGTTGTTGTCTAAGCCTTTTCATCATCACCTTCTTCAGTATGCACCTTGGTACTAGCTAGAATTTATTTTAGAGTTAGATATGGATCATTTTTCCTTGTTGTCACAGGATTACTAATTGGATAATTTATCTCTTCCCTATGAAAATGAGTAGCAGGGTTTTTTAGCTTTTTAAATGCTAAGGAGGAATAAGATCTCTGCCTTGAATATTTCACATCCTTCTTGGCCTTGTCACTTAGTTTGCTACCTTATGAGAAAGGTTAAGGGTCAGTGCCTTAACCGGAGGGAGAAACAATGTAGCGAAGAAACAGGTCACCTTTCATCTAGAAAACCGCAGCTTCCTTCTCTTCATCCCTATGTATTACCCTCAAGTCCTTGGAATTTTTTTTTAAGAATAATGGATTTCTCTGTGTCAGTGTCATATTAAGTATATTGTGATATTCAGCAGCATGTGCTAAAGACTCAGAATTTCTGATGAGGTGATATTTCCTTTGCGTATGTTCCTTGCTGGGCAACACGGGAAGCTGGATGTGCAACAAGGGTTGGTGAGCATACCTGGCAGGTCAGGCTAAATGATGTGACGTTGCCAGCCCATTACCCATGTTCGCTTCCTATTCAGAATGCAGGGGCAGCGAGAACCTGTTGGCATGTGAAACATGACCTCTGACTCCCGCAGGGCAGTGCCCATTAATGATTAAAGATGTGTGTTCTTGGATGGGCTGAGCAAACCAGTGAATCAATGTCAGATGCCCCCTCTCCTTCACATTTGTGTGTGTATCTTTTCCCACATAATTCTCATCTTACACCTGGAGCGGAGTACTCTCATTCTCTTCTGCTAACTTCAGTTAACATGAAAACTCTTCTTTCTTGTCTTCCTTCCTGGCTATCTGATGGCGTGAGGAAAAGAACACGTGGTGTATGTAGCTGCCCCTGATTCTTTCACCAGATTTTGGATATCTGTTCAGTTATTCACTACCTATGGGGGTGTGTGTGTAGTTTTTACTTTCTCCTTATGGTTTTATATTTTTAAATTATATATATACTTCCCTGGTGTGTGTGTGTGTGTGTGTGTGTGTGCGCGCGCGTGCAATGCAGGAGACATGGGTTCGATCCCTGGGTCAGGAAGATCCCCTGGAGCCTGAAGAAGGAACTGGCAACCCACTCCAGTATTCTTGCCTAGGAAATCCCATGGACAGAGGAGCCTGGTGGGCTGTCATCCATGGGGTCACAGACAGTCAGACATGACTCAGTTGAGTAAACAAAGACAAATATATGTTATGTATACGTGTGTATGCATGTATGTATATAGAGAGAGGAAGAGATTCATTTTTTATAAGAAGCATATGTTCATTATAGAGAATTAAATACAGAACCATATGAAGAAAATAAAAACTATGCTTAGTTACATTATCTAGAGATAATGGCTGAAAACATATTGGTTTATTTTCTTCCAATCTTCTATGTGTATAGGCACACATACAAAGCACTTATTCAGAACTGATTGTTTTTTTCACATCTCTATTTCCTCTACCTCCCTCTTTGCCATTTTGTTTCAAAATCTCCCACAGGGAAAAAAAACATCAAATAATTCTAAGAATTTGGGGTATGGGGTGAACTATTTAACTCAAATGCATTTTATTTTCAATAACTGTTTGAACCCTTTATCCAATTATACCCTTTGCCAATTCTCTCCTGGTTTGTTAGAATTTTTTATTGATTTATGGGAGCTCTTTATATAACTCAGTGTTAAATATATGTAATTTTCTTCTTCATAGATTTGCCTTTTAGGAAACATTTTCATACTCTGTAGTTATGAAAATATTATTCTGAATTTTCTTTAAATTAGTCTATAGTTTCTTTAACGTTTAGCCCTGGGTTGCTTTTTGCAGTATAAGGTAGCCTTTCTTTTTCTCCCCAAAATTGTCCCAACACCACTTATCATATAATGTTTCATTATAACCAATTTGAAATGCTACCTATACCATATGTTAAATGCCTAAAAGTGGGGTTTGCCAGCATCAATGACACTTGTTCTTACAACTTCCTGTGTACAGAATGTCAGCAAAAGTGTGACCACTCTGCTAACAGAGCAGCACAGATCACAAGGAAGAAACCTTATGGGTCCTTCAAATATGGACCCATTTAGTAGATGTTCAGGCATCTGCATCTGATATTCTGTTTTTAATAGCCACCATCATACGAGGTTATGGGGCTGCAGACCGGCCTGAAGGTAGTGTGTGCAGTGCCAGCCCTACAGACAAGGGATTCTTCTCCTCATATATACAGGAGTAAGTGAGAAAGAAATATAGTGGGGAATATAATTCCCACTGTCTTTACTCCTCCAGAATGTATTTGCTCTTTGCTGTATTGGGCTTCCACATACAACTTCTTTATGAATTGAAGAAGTTTTCAGTTAAGAAAAAAATAAAATAATTTAAACTCTCCAGAGAAAAATTTTTACCCCTTGTAAAAATCTGTACTGACCAATATTCACAAGTGAAAGGTCATGGGAATGATTTCATTGTGTGCTACCTAGAAAGAAAATAAATGTAAATACCCATAGAATGTGTGCATGCTGTAGATGCTGTTGAACCTCATAAAAATAATTGAAGTTAGAAGGTTATTAGGTGAGGAGATGATACAGAAAAGTATATAAAGATTATAGTGATATTCAAACAGTCAAACTGAGTAATCGTTTCTAGGCTAAACTTCCATTCCTATGAGGATTCTCTCAATAGGACTGAGATCTCATCATTCTTGAAAAATACCAAGATTTTGAAGATAAATGCAAACGCAAGTTATGGCTGAAGTTATCACTTCAGAAGCTTCTGAAGTGAATATGTGGGAAGAATACCTCTATATGAGAATAAACATATCAACTGGAAAAAAATACAGTGATGGTAGCAATTCAAATTTCTGTCACAAGAGGAAATGGACTGAGGCCTTTAGTGATATACAAATGAATATGTACTTGCATGGGATCTAATCTAAAAGAAATTGAAATGTATTACAGAGCACAATGAAAAGGGGGTTATTGCAAATGAGTCATAACACCTGTGTAGAGGGGGAAAAAAGGGAATAGAAAATTCTATGGTATGGATACCAAAAGCGAGTTCCTGACATCCAAATGTTAGAGCTGTAGAAAATATATAGATGGTGATTTCAGGGTTTGCTTTTTACTTGTGAGAATTTGCTTTTAGAAAAGAGCACAGCTGTCTGAGGCATTTTTAACTTTCTTAGCTGACTTTTCTTTCCAGTCCATTGCTGGGAACTAACTTAAGCCAATTTGGTCATTTGCAATGGTGAGGAACTATCTGGGGATATATTTCAGGGGCCTTCAGTACTTGGAAGTAGATGACACCAGTTCAGGGGGTGGGGACTGATCCCCCAGATCTCCCAATTTAAGGTGTCCTGCAAAGAAGGAAGCCTCAGACTGAACTCTGGTGTATATAGGGTTTGTAGCACATAACTTAAAGCAAGTTTTGAAGTCTTAACATCTGCCGTATAAGCTTGTAATCCCGACTCTGTCCTTTTAGGAACCTGACTAGTCCTCTGGGAACTTACCTTTGAGGCAGGTATAGAAATATTTCATGGTAGGATTAAGCTAAGATTCTCATTGGTATTACATAAAAGTACAAAAACTTTCTCCTTTCTATAAGCTATTTACCACAGGACTGGTTAAATCCAAAAGTCTAAGGTGTCAAGGGGAAAATTACTGGGATACTTCAAGAGGTATTTTCCTATTTTGTTTGTTGAACAGTGGAGGTGCAAGTACAGCTATTTCTATATTTCTAAGATATCATGAACAATATCATTTCATCATTGAACAGTCATATTCGGTATTCATGATGCTAACCAACCAACCACTTATGGTGATAAGAGAAGTTAGCTAAGAGCTCAGGTAGCCAACTTAATAATGCAGGCTTCCATTAGAGTATGTGAAACGCTTGTTAAGCATGCCTAGCCTGTGTAGTCTCTACTGATGTACTTCAGAGGATAACCAGATAATGGCTCCTAAGGTATCAAATAAGATGAATGTTCGCATGCATGTTACAGTAGACTGAAGTATTTCATAGATATATTTTACAGGACCAGATGGCTTCACTGGTGACTTCTACCAAATATTTCAAGAAGAATTAATATCAATCCTTCTCAGTCTCTTCCAAAAATAGAAGGAGTGGAAACGCTCATTTTATAAGGCCAGTGTTACCCTGATACCATAGCCAGATAAGGACACCACAAGAAAAGGAAATTACAGGACAATATCCTTGATACATAGATGCAAAAATCTTCAACAAAATGTTAGCAAGCTGAATTCAACAGTACATTAGAAGTATGTCCTACACCAGGATCAAGTGAGATTTATTGCAGAAGGCAAGGATGGTTGAACATCCACAAGTCAATCATTATGATACACCACATTAACAAAATGAAGGCTAAACGTCATATGATCATCTCAGTAGATGGAGAAAAAGCATTTGACCAAAAACACTCTCATACTCTTAGCAGCATTTATCCATGGTAGCCAATGTGTGGAAACAACTGAAGCGTCCGTAAAGGGATGAACAAATCAAGAAAATGCAAGATACACACACACACACATATCTACACAGTCACATGTGGATACACAAACACAATGGAAATTATTCTGCCTTAAAAAAGAAGAAAACTCTGTTATTTGTGACAACATGGATGAACCTTGGGGGCATTATTTAAGTGAAATAAGCCAGAGAGAGAAAGACAAACACTACGTGGTAACAATAATACGTGCAATAAAAAAAAGTAGAACTTAGAGAAACAGTAGAAAAGTGGCTGGTAAGAGGTGAGAGAACTAGGGAGAGAGATTGGTAGCGGGCTATAAACTTTCAATTACAAGATAAAGAAGGTCTGAGGACCTAGTGGTTAACATGGTGACTATAGTTGATAGTTGGAAAAGGAAATGGCAACCCACTCCGTATTCTTGCCTGGAAAATTGCATGGACAGAGGAGCCTGATGGGCTACAGTCCATGGGGTCACAAAGAGTCAGACACGACTGAGCAACTAACACGCACACATAGTTGACAATACTGTATTGTATAGTTGAAATTTGCTAAGTAGAGCTTACATATTCTCAGTAAAAAAAGTAAACACGTGGGGTGAAGGATGTGTAACTGACTCAATGGGGGGAATCCTTTCACAATGTCTTTATAAATTGTCTTATTGTACATATTAAACGTCTTACAGTTTTATTTGTCAGTTATATGTCAACAGAACTGAAAAGGTAAATTATACATATTACACCCTTTTTCCTAATCATTTACTTGTTTTATTTCTTACCAGTCCTTTACTATGTTAATCTTTCATGAAATGAGGAAAATATAATATGATCATTATAGGATGATTTCTCACCCCCCACAACAGCGTTCCTTGAGGCAACAACTCAAGTTTCCTCCAGAGTATCTACAGTTGTGGAGACTATTTTTAAAAAGAACAAAGCAACCAACAGTTTCCAGACATTCACTTGGGCTCTCGAAAAAATCTGACATAAGACCCCTGCCAGGGAAGGCTGGGTGGGGAGAGAATCTGTGCTAGATTTCTAGCAAAGGTGGAAATTACTGATCTGAGAATCTGGGCAGTCCTTGCACTCCTCCAGGCTGGTAGGACAGAATCCTTTCCCTTCTTAGGAAGTACTTGTGAACAAGCATATTTCTCTGATTTTGTTCCCGGGGTCTATTTTATGGGATAGGATTTAGGTTATTAAGGATTATCTGATTTATTTAAAATTCTCTAAATTTTCTATTTCACTCTGTATGTAGATAGAAATTTAGATTCTGTGAGTGTCTCACCAACTGCAAAAGCATTAGAAATGTAAATGCTTCATTTAGGTATTCCCACAGAAAATTTCAGATGATTAGGTTATAGCTGTGGGTGTCAGAGTCACCTGGATAGCTCGTTTCAAACACAGTTTACTGAGCCCCACCCAGAGGCCTGAGTCCTCTGATTCCCAAGTCTGGATTAGATCCAAGAATGCATTTCTCACCAACTCCTAGCTTTGAAAACCACCAGTCTGTTGCCTGCCCTCCATGTGAAATTTAGATGGTACTGTGAGCATCCTTATTTAAGCCACAATGAATAACATAGGGGAAAAAATGTCTTCAAAAAATTGTAGAAAAGGAAATAATTTTTTTTAAACCAGCATTCTATATTATCTTCCAATAAATAAGGCATATCTAGTGATATTTACTCAAAGTATTTTTTCCTGAGGCTAACCAGACATAATTCAGATGCTTTGTTTTCTAACACACTTTTAAGACCTGATAGTATGCCAGTAATAAATGTAGAAATATAGCAAGTGTAGAAGTGATGGAAATATTTAGTAACTCAAATGAGCTTCCCCCTCCTCTGCCTTTGTTAAAATTACATATAAATGAAGTTTCTAAAATTGCCATGAATGAGAGGTAAGTTGGGTGTGAAAAACCAACTTGGAGGACAAAAAAGAAAAATATTCATGTTTGGGGAGACAAGGCTGAGAGGAGAAATCTAAAAACTGAGTTTTATGTGAGAATTCTGCATTATAACTGAGGCTTGTTACTGAGGACATGCAATTTTAGAGCAGTAGTTAGATTTGTAATTAGACTCTGGAATATAAAAAAATAAATGATCAACCAGCTTATGCATTGTTGGAAATCACTGAAGATCTTAGGATTCATCTTGAGTTGTTGAAGAGCCATAGTATATAAAATTAACAGAGTAAAAGCACCTGTTAAATGGGAATATAAGGTTTCACATATTATTATGGTTTTTATGACATGAATTCTAAAATGCAATGTGGGAAAAATCATATCTCATGAAAAATGGTTTGGTCAGACGCCTGATCTCAAAGTGTGAGAAATTTCATTAAGAGAGCTGCAGAGCTTTGTGTATGTCATCAAGTGCAAGCCGTGTCTAGAAAAAAGAAAACCAAGACTCGTCCTCAGGCGTTATCCCAGTTGGCACCAGTCCCCCCATTCCCCTCAAGTCCACAGTGACCTGGGAGAGAAGGCAGAGCACAAAAGGGGTGCTTCATAAACACCTCCTTTGTGCTAGTAGAGCACCACATCTGATGATCCCAGGAAGGATTTTCAGACCCACCTGACTCCCGACAGCCTGCTTGCCTCACTGAGCTTCGGTGACATGTGTCTCAGCCGAACTCAGGTACTCTTGACAGTAGCAGCGTTGAGTCACTAAAGAGAGGATGGAAACTTCCTGATTTAAATGAACTCTTAAGTCATTGAATACTTAAATAGAACTTTGCAAACTTACAAATTTCTCATTGGGATCATGTATAAACCGACATTTTTACTCTTTTAAAAATGTTAAATATGAACTCAAGTGAATGTATTTTATTTTAAATGGTAACAAAGTAGTCAATATAATAAAATATTGTTTTCTTTAAAGTATCTTATACACAGTTTTATGGAGCCTGGTGAATTACATAATAAGAGCCAGAAGATGAAAGTCTTGGTATTATCACAGAGATTTGATTTTTAATTTTTTATTTTTTACTGTCATAATGTGACTTGTGTAACAGAAAAGAGTGAATTTCTCACTATACATGATGATCATCAAAAATGTTCAGAAGGAGAGGGACTGGTTTTAAGGAAAGCACACAGCAGTATTTCTGTATGTCCGATGGGGTCCTGTGTACTTTGATTAGCAGGGAGGTTAATGTTGCTTTCCACTCTGTGGTGCTTTAGGCTGCTTTAATGTCACGGTTGGCTGTGCCCCTTTCTTTCGTTGTGCAGGGTCTCAGTGTAATTCTTTGCTCACTCATCACCCTCCTGGTTCTGCCCTGCCCCCATGTCTCCACAGATCATTTTGTGTTTCTCTCCGGTTGGTCACACGCTGAGAAGTAGAGCTCGGAAGTTCCCAGCCCTGGTTAACTGCACGGCTGTTGACTGGTTCCACGCTTGGCCCCAGGAGGCTCTGGTCACAGTCAGCAGGAGGTTCATTGAGGAAACCAAGGGAACTGAGGTATGCTGGGTCAGCCTCCAATCTCTCTCTCTCAAAACACTCATGCACTCACACACTCTGACTCAAATCATCGGTAAATAATTTCTAAAGTACACCTTCCAGCAGAAAGTTGTCCTTGTTTGTTTAAGATGATAGTGTCATCCTTGTGACTTTACATTCTGTGGAATATAGTGACTGATTTTTTAGTGTTCAGTTGAGATGTGTACACACACACACACACAGAGCACGTGATCAAGTTCTTACTCATCCACAGACTCACCAAAAGGCCAGGATCATCCCTTACTTGAATCATAACGGGGCTTACAGGATATAAACCCTTTAAATCCACAACTAAAACCCTGAACAAAAAAGCAGCCTCCCATAGCTATGCAGTGCTTGATCTTAACCAAGTAAGGCGATTTTGTGATTTTTCTCATTTATGGTATTGCTAGGTGAAAAACCAGCCCCCGGGGATTTAGTAATCATTAAGTCATATAATGTGTCTGCCTCTTTGTTTCATGGGTTTGTGTTTTATAGCTCATGTGTATCATTTGCTCATGATGAAATTTCCACCTCCTATTGCATTTTCAAATGGTTCCATCAAACAAACAAACAAAACTTCATTCAGATTCAAAGAGAAAAAGAAATGTGGGTATGAGGGAATCATTACACCTCCTAGAAATTAAGTTGTGGGTGAAGTGAGCATCTTTCTGATTAGACAGTTTGGAAGGATGGTGATTGTGAACATTTCCTAGGGAATTTTGTCTTCCAATTCCATGGAGAGTTGAGGAGGAAGGGTACCTAGAATAAGTCAGACAGGAAAAGGGATTCTCAGAGCCACAAACAAGATTGGGGATATGTAAGGAGTGAAGTCTGTTACCAGTTGAAACAGTGAACAGGGAGCCTGCTGTGGCCCCCTCACTCCCAAAGGTGTAACTGCTGCTTTTCCAAAGCCATCCTTTCGCATTTTGTTCATAGTACATCTTCTGGTGGCCAGATGGTTAGAAATCTGGGCATTTTTACTTATTTAATGAAGTGTTTGTAATACAGCTGGCTTTACTGCATACTTATATTTATATACATAATATATAAAGCTTTATCATATATGGTTTATTTTTTTCTAAAGTTTACTAACTATTTAGTGCCAGATTGCCAGGGGAGAACTGTCATGCAACATATTAAAGACATTTATGACAGAGTTTAAGATATCCAAATACCTCCTCTCAATTTCTTGTCTTCATACACACACTTAAAATATTTATGTAAATAAATGAAAAACCTGAACTCTTCTATTTCACTGTTTTTTTCCATAACCAGAAATTTCTTTCTCTTGCCTGTCTCTATACTCACCGCTAACATTGAATGAGCTTACCCAGACCTTTAAAACAACCAGAGGATTTGGGGGGTAAAGAGAGAGTAATATTACTGTGTGGTTCTGTTGTTTTAAGTGATGGTCACTGTTTTCCTCTGGTCAGGGAGCACCACAAAGCCCCTCTTACATTGAGGGAAATATATGTAAATTTGTTCTCGTGAACAGAGTAGTAGTGTACCGACACAGGATTGACTGATTTCTGTCTGAAATGCTGTTCTCCCCATGATGTGTCTTCCTAAAGAGTCAAAGTAGCCCTGCTTAATGGAGACTAACACTTGCATTAAATCTACCAGAAATCTTTTATACTTGAAAATCCAGAAGACCATCATTAAATATGATCACAAATAATGGTCACAGCTACTAACACAAGTGTCTTCAGCTAATGCTAGGTCCACTGCATTCTTGGAATTACGTAGGTCATTATTTTTGTCTTCTGATAATTACAAGAGGATTCAGAACACTAAATTACTAGAGGGAGAGAGCCGGCATGTATCCTTTAGTAGCAAAAATCTGTTTTATCCAGTTTGTTTGAGCAGGCTGGCTTGGTAAGGAAGAGTAAAGGACCAGTGTGCTTGGCTTCTTAATGTTCATTTCCCAAATAGGAGGAAACGGGGTTTAACTGAGTGTCTGGACAGTGCGTTAAGCCTCTTGCCTTTGCTGCTCTGATGCAGGTTTTCTCCTGCCCCTGAGGAAGACAGCTCTTCCTGAAGGAGCTGGAATACGCCAGTGACCATTGACATCTGCTGGATGAGGCGGGACTTGCATCACTTTAAGTCCAGAGGGCTCCTGGCAGGTGCTCAGCTCTATTTGGTGGTATCATGATGCCTCCTATAGGATGCTGAGTGCCAAATAGGAATTTAAAAAGCACTTTCCCATTTCTGTGGTGCCGAATTACACCTGGAAACAAATTAGCCAGACGATTTCATTCCAGTGCTGCGTGCCTATTTAACTTTCCCACCTTCCTAATTTGTTGCTCAGGAGCAATAATTATAATTCAGAGTGCAACGTGTCCATGTTCTAAAAATGTGTGGGGCCTTTTCAGTAGAGGTCAAAAACAGCTTTTACATTTTTTAAATGAATGCTGATTTGATCACTTTCTTAGTTTTAATTTTGATCATTAAGACTGAGAGGTATCAGCATAATTTAGGCACTTCTTAATTATTGAGCTCATTTGCTGAGTGTAAGGTGCTTATACAAGGTGACCCTCCCCTCCTTTAGCCACAGAGAAAGGAGTCATTAAAGGCAAGTGGTTTTGTGTGCACTGACATGTAATTTTCAGTCAGTACACACTCAGAACCCAGGTGTGTGGGCTGATTGCTTCTAAGTAAATGTTTGTGCTCCTTTTCTGTTACCTGGCATTGAACTGGAATAACAGCTGGCAGAATGACCAAAATAGCTTGACACTTGGGTATCACCTGATGACTTTGTGTCCATAAACACGCCTCGCAGGACCCTTGGAAATGGGGACGGGAAGACACGGTGTATGGAGGGAGGGGAGACCCTCTGGCTGCGCCTGGGAATCAGTTTGAAAATGATAGGGAGCAGGGCTTATTGAGAAGTCTATGGGTCCCAGTTAGGAAAATGCAGGGGAAAGGCAGGAGAAACAGGTGTTAAAAGATAAGTGATGCTTTTTCAAGTCAAAATGAATAATTGACATATTTGAAAGCAAGACTTGATGAAAAGAGAGATTGTTGAATGGAAATGAGAAGACGAGCTCTCTGAGGAGTGAAGTTTGCTCTGAAAGGAGTAGAAAAGAGGATCTCAGCAAGATGGAGGTCATCCTTTTCAGGCATGTCCTCCAACTGGCAAGTAAAGATACTCTGTCCTTTTGCTGAGATACTGCAAAATAGTTACCCAAGCCTCGGTGTCATCAGCTTTGTCAAGAAAAGGACTTTATTCCACATTCTGTCATCTCTTCCATGTAGAACTTGTTGAAGATTTGGCAACATCAGAATGGCATATTTTCCTGCCATCTCCCAAACTGATCATAGGAAAATGTCCACCCAAGGAGGAAAATAGTATGTTGTTGTTGTTGTTGGTCAGTGGCTCAGTCGTGTCTGACTCTTGGCGATGGACTGCAGTCCGCCAGGCTTAACTGTCCTTCACCATTTCCTGGAGCTTGCTCAAACTCATGTCCATTGAGTCGGTGATGCCATCCAACCTCTGTCTCCCCCTTCTTCTCCTGCCTTCAATCTTTCCAACCATCGGGGTCTTTTCCAACAAGTTGGCTCTTTGCATCAGGTGGCCAAAGTATTGGAGCTTCAGCATCAGTCCTTCCAATGAATATTCAGAGTTGATTTCCTTTAGGATGGACTAATTTGATCTCCTTGCAGTCCAAGGGACTCTCAAGAGTCTTCTCCAACACCACAGTTCAAAAGCATCAATTCTTCAATGATCAGCTTTCTTAATAGTCCTACTCTCACATCCATACATGACTACCGGAAAAACCATAGCTTTGACTAGGTAGACCTCTGTCAGTAATGTCTCTGGTTTTTAATATGATGTCTAGGTTTGTCATAGCTTTTCTTCTGAGGAGAAAGTGTCTTTTAATTTCATGGCTGCAGTCACCATCCACAGTGATTTTGGAGCCCAAGAAAATAAAATCTCTCACTGTTTCCATTGTTTCCCCATCTATTTTCCATGAAGTGATGGGACTGGATGCCATGATCTTAGTTTTTTGAATGCAGAGTTTTAAGCCAGCTTTTTCACTCTCCTCTTTCACTTTCATCAAGAGGCTCTTTAGTTCTTCTTTGCTTTCTGCCATAAGGGTGGTGTCACCTGCATATCTGAGGTAATTGATATTTCTCTCCGCAATCTTGGTTCCAGCTTGTGCTTCTTCCAGCCCAGCGTTTCTCATGGTGTACTCTGCATATAAGTTAAATAAACAGGGTGACAATATATAGCCTTGATGTACTCCTTTCCCAATTTGGAACCAGTCTGTTGTTCCATGTCCAGTTCTAACTGTTGCTTCCTGACCTGCAACAGATTTCTCAGGAGGCAGGTCAGGTGGTCTGGTATTCCAATCTCTTGAATTTTCCACAGTTTATTGTCAAAGATGTTAGCATAATCAGTGAAGCAGAAGTAGATGACTCTCTGGAATTCTCTTGCATTTTCTTGATCCAACAGATGTTGGCAATTTGATCTCTGGTTCCTCTACCTTTTCTAAATCCAGCTTGTACATCTGGAAGTTCTTGGTTCATGTACTACTGAAGCCTAGCTTGGAGGATTTTGAGCATGAACTTGCTAGCATGTGAAATGAGTGTAATTATACGGCAGTTTGAACATTCTTTGGCATTGCCCTTCTTTGGGATTGGAATGAAAACTGACCTTTCCCAGTTCTGTGGCCAACGCTGAGTTTTCCAAATTTATTGGCATATTGAGTGAGTCAAGATGGCTGAATAGAAAGACGTGCACTCATCTTCTGTGAAAACACCAAAATTGCAACTAGCTGCTGAACACCCATTGACAGGAGAATGTTGGATCCCACCAAAAAAGATACCTCATGTCCAAGGGCAAAGGAGAAGCCCCAACAAGATGATAGGAGGGGTGAGGGGCGTAATCGCTTTAAAATCAAACCTCATACCCGCCGGAGATGCTTGAAGTGCAGAAATAAAACCTTGTGTGCACCAAGACCCAAGGAAAGGAGCAGTGACTTCCACAAGAGACTGAGCCAGACTTGTCTCTGAACGTCTCCTATGGAGGCAAGAGTCAGCACTGACCTGCTCCAGGGACAGGGGCTCTGGCTGCAGCAGTCCTGGGAGGCACAGCATGCTGGCATGAGTCTTCTGGAGGAGGTCACCATTACCCTACCATAGTAGGGACTACAGGGAGGGAACACAGCCCCACCCATCAGCAGAAAATATGATTAAAGATTTACTGAACATGGCCTTGCCTGCCAGAGCAAGACTGAGTTCTTCCCATAGCCAGTCTCTCTTATCAGGAAGCTTTCACAAGTTTCTGATACTCATCCATCAGAGTCGAGACAGAATGAAAAACACAACCTCAGGACACTAACCAAACTGATCACATGGATCACAGCCTTGTCTAACTCAATGAAACTATGAGCCATGCTGCATACGGATACCCAAGACAAACGGGTCACGGTGGAGAGTTCTAACAAAACATGGTCCACTGGAGAAGGGAATGGCAAACCACTTCCATATTCTTGCCTTGAGAACCCCATGAACAGTATGAAAAGGCAAAAAGATAGGACACTGAAAGATGAACTCCCCAGGTCGGTAGGTGCCCAATATGCTACTGGAGATCAGTGGAGAAATAACTCCAGAAGGAATGACAAGGCTAAGACAAAGTGGAAACAACGCCCATTGTTGTTGTGTGGATGTGTCTGGTGGTGAAAGTAAAGTCCGATGTTGTAAAGAACACTATTGCATAGGCACCTCGAGTATTAGGTCCACAAATCAAGGTGCATTGGAAGTGGTCAAACAGGAGATGGCAACAATGAACACTGACATTTTAGGAATCAGTGAACTAAATGGACTGGAATGGGTGAATTTAATTCAGATGACCATTATATCTACTACTGTGGGCAAGAATCCCTTAGAAGAAATGGAATAGCCCTCACAGTCAACAACAGAGTCTGAAATGCAGTACTTGGGTGCAATCTCAAAAGTGACAGAATGATCTCGGTTTGTTTCCAAGGCAAACCATTCAGTATCACAGTAATTCAAGTCTATGCCCCAACAACTAATGCCAAGGAAGCTGAAGTTGAACAGATCTATGAAAATCTACAAGATCTTCTAGAACTAACACCAAAAAAAAAAAAAAAAAAGATGTCCTTTTCATCATAGGGGACTAGAATGCAAAAGGAGGAAGTCAAGAGATACCTGAAGTAACAGGCAAGTTTAGCCTTGGAGTACAAAATGAAGCAGGGGAAAGGCTAACAGGATTTTGCCAAGAGAACACACTGGTCATAGCAAACACCCTCTTCCAACAACACAAGGGACACCTCTACACTTGAACATCACCAGATGGTCAATAGCGAGATCAGATTGATTATCTTCTTTGTACATTAAAATGGAGAAGCTCTATACAATCAGCAAAAAACAAGACCTGGAGGTGACTGTGGCTCAGATCATGAACTCCTTATTGCTAAATTCAGACTTAAATTGAAGAAAGTAGGGAAACCACTAGGTCATTCAGGTATGAACTAAATCAAATCCCTTACAATTATACAGTGTAAGTGACAAATAAATTCAAAGGATTAGATCTGATAGAGTGCCTGAAGACCTGTGGACACAGGTTCATAACATTGTACAGGAAGCAGTGATCAAGACCATCCCCAAGAAAAAGAAATGGAAAAAGGCAAAATGGTTGTCTGAGGAGGCCTTACAAATAGCTAAGAGAAAAAGAGACCCGAAAGGCAAAGGAGGAAAGGAGAGATATACCCATGTGAGTGCAGAGTTCCAGAGAATACCAAGGAGAGACAAGAAAGCCTTCCTGAGTGAACATTGCAAAGAAATAGAGGAAAACAGTAGAATGGGAAAGACTAGAGATCTCTTTAAGAAAATTAGAGATACCAAGGGAACATTTCATGCAAAGATAGGCACAATAAAGGACAGAAACTGTATGGACCTAACAGAAGGATAAATTATTAAGAAGAGGTGGCAAGAATACACAGAACTATACAAAAAAAGATCTTAATGACCCGGATAATCACGATGGTGTGATCACTCACCTAGAGCCAGACATCCTGGAGTGTGAAGTCAAATGGGCCTTAGGAAGGACTGGGATGAACAAAGCTAGTGGAGCTGATGGAATTCCAGCTGGGCTATTTCAAATCCTAAAAGACGATGCTGTTAAAGTGGTGCACTCAATATGCCAACAAAGTTACTATACTGCTGTATTTCAAAGACTGACTTTGTGACTGGTTTCTAGCTTCCTTTTAAAATGTTAGACCAAGCATAAAGCATAATAAATACTATTTTGCTAGTGATAGGTACATTATCAGCATTTCTGTTCACAATTTTTAGCACAGTTCTTCCTTTGAAATAAAGTGAGGATTTTTCAGTATGAATTTCCAAAGTAGAAAGATAACCCTGTGAAAGAGAAATTCTGTGAATTTGTGAAAAATATCCACTTTCTGAGGAATACTGTATCGTTTTAAAAGATCAAGACAAAAGCAAATATAACCAAATTCTTACTGAATCTGCCTAAATCTCATACCAGCTTAAGCCTGTGTTCAAACAGATGAGAAAAGGCCTAGGTGGTGGTTAGTATACTCCCCATTCTTCAGCCCCCTTTCTCCTTTGCACATGTGCACTAATATACTGCCCACCATACATTTCTTGCTCTATACATGTTAATTAAGTTTACAGTATAGTTGCAAAAAGCAAGAGAATGCTGCTTTCCAGGGTTTTTGCAAACTTACGTATGAAAACTTAGGAATCCCCTCTACCTAGAAAGGAGGGTCCAATTTTCACAGCTGCCCAGGAATTTGGACTTGCTATTAAGCTGAAAGGTTAGCTGAATCACACGGGAGCATCAGTCCCTCCAAGCTATAGTTTTGTGACTTTCCTCTTCACTAGTCTCGCCAGAACCATCTCCTCCCTTGTCTTCTTTCTCTGAGACATGTTTAGCTGACTTGGCTTCCATCTTACCTCCTCACACCCTGAGACCTCAATTGCTTCTTTGTTTTAATATTCTGTCAGTAAACCATGGGAGGCTACCTCCTTCAAGGATCAAAAACTCATCTGGAAGATTTCTAGCTTGTGCTGGGCTTCAACTTGCCTTTAATCCAGGCTTAGTCTCTAAACTTAAAGACAAAAATGAAAACACGAACATGCTAACAGTAGAATGGACTATTGCACAAATGTTTGCCTCTTCTAAAGGAGAACTTGAAAGGAAGAGAAGAAGCAGAGTCAAAAGGAATGAGGAAAGTCTAGCTTTTGATTTTGTGGCAGGAGGAATAACTTGCCCAATTTGACGGAAGTGAAACTCTCACCAGGTCTCAGGATTCAAACCCCATGTCCCTGGCTGCCTCCACAGTATTTTCCTGAGAGTCCATTAGCACTACGAGGAGATCAGCAGAGGAGTTCAAATATTTTTGTGCCACTTTGTGCATTATTCAATTTTTGTTATTTAATAAACCAACCTTACAACCACAGTTTCTAATAGATTCTCTACTTTGACCAGCTCCCAAAGAAACTACAAAGTACAAATAATGGCTTTGGAATTACTGAAAATCAATAATTTCACAATTATTGAAAATAAGTTAAATGTGTCCAGTTTTTATATATTAATTATACTTCAGTAAAGCTGTGAAAAATTACTATAGAAATATTTTCTGAGAAAAACTATCAAGATGGATGATAGATATATGACATTATATGTTACAAAATTATCCCAAGTTAAACTTGAAAACTTTTTTTCTTTCATCTGCCCTCACTGGCCCCTCCTAGCTCCCTTCCTTGGAGGCAATACTTCTGGAACTGAATTTTAAAGTACTGAATGTAAATAGTCATCTTTGCTTGTGTTGGGAAGGTGTAAAACCTTATGCAGCACTTACAGGGTTTGATTTCATTCTGGCTTCCAGGCATTGGTTTTCATTCCAATTTTGCAGTCATTTTCAACAGCAGTGATGTGCTGGACATTTGCTGTAAGAGTCAGGTGGCTGGGGTACTTGGTATGGCAGTGATTCCCACTGCCTGAGAACCAGGACACTAAGTAGAAGAGATCTGTGTTTCTGTGTTTACAGAGAGCCAGCCAAGAGAGTAGAAATTAAACACTTTTTATTAATGTGAGGAAAAAACAGTTTCTTTGCATTTGACTCTGCATTGGACCCAGCTTTGTTTTCCAAGGCATCTTAGTGGGGAAACCTTGCATTTATAATCATTGGCTACTGGCACTTGGCTTCTTTTTATTTTTGCCTTCACCGTGATTGGCTGCTAGATGACTGCAAATGTGATCAACCAGTTTTCATTAAAGGGCCATATGTAGCAAAATGATGTTCTTCACTCCATTCTCTAAAAGTGAAAAATACAGCATAGCATCACCATCGCTGTAGCTGCACCAGGAGCCCTCTCCTCCCAGCTCCCCCTGCCCCCCAAAAGAAAATTAGAGATAAATGAATGGCAGAATAAATAATTTATGCTAATGAAATTACTGCAATTAGTAGTTCTACAATGACCCTTTTAAAAGCCACAGCTGTTAATGTCAGGAAGTGCTGTCACTACTGACCTTATCATAAGAGAAAGTGACAAATTGAGAATGCAGGGAAGACCAGTCATCAAAGAGGTCTGTCCTGGAACGATTAGAGTTTTCTGAAAAACAGTGTGAATTACAACCAGCTGCTCCCTGGCTCTGCAAGTCTCCCATGCTGTGCCATTTTGTTAAGCCCGATAACAATAGTTATTTTGCCCCATTGAGACAAGTTGTCTCGGGCCTCTTCCAGCTCTACCGGAAACCACTTCTTCCATCTCGGATTTACAAATGAAACTTTTGTTAAAGAGAGCTGTTCAGGGCAGCCGAGGAGCCTCCTCATAAGGATCATGGTTGGGTAGAGGCCAGATTTTTTTTTTTTTTCTTTGCTGTAAGGAGGTTGCACTTGGCTGGGGACATATTTATCTATTGTTGAAAGATACATGCTGGCTTTGAGTTTTGTTAAAACAAGACAGGACACGAGTGAATTTCTGCCCATATTTATATTGCAGTCAGATTCTTTAAAAAATGAAATCCCCGCAGGGATGTGATCTGTATGGCATTACTTCCTTAGAAATTTATGTTCTGAATTCACTATTTGGTGATACACATATGTCTCAGATCGAGTGGAAACAAAGAATATTCAGAATTTGTATCATTCTATATTTAACTTGTGCATTAAAAACATTTTAGAAACTAGCACGGTGGATTTTTTATATGCAAAAAAATCCAGTCTGTACATATTTTAAACCCACTCAGGCGTTTTCCATGAGGTTGGAAAGTGGAGTGTTTGGACTTTGCTCTGGAGGCGTTCTTCTCCAGCAAGAATCGGCCTGTCTCTCCTCGCACCCCTGGCTGTGATATTAATGGCACAGCTTTGAAACGTTTAACTGCACCACCAGCCACTTGTGCGCAATTTCCCCAAAGATGTCTGAGTGTTATTGACAACACTTTGGTAAATTATGTGTGACTTTCCTAAGAGTTGGTGTAGCTCATTTAATTCATATTAATTGATTTTTAGGCTTCCCTTGATTAATTGAACCTGGTTCATCTTGTATGGAATGCAATAAATAATCATTAAAATGAGGGAGATGTGCCTCCACAAATTAAAAAGTTAACTACTTCAGAAGTCACAGAGGACAAAACGGAAAGCATGTCTAGTGGGGAGTTCTCCAGGGACTCTTCAGAGGAGAGTTGCTCCTTTTTCATTTGTTTTTTTCCAAATGAGAATGGGTATGTTGTTCTCCCACAAGCAGTGACTTTTATACCTTACCCTCTAGGTTTTTTTTTAACATAAATTCTTATAAAACTGTATTTCTCAGCTTAAGCTGTCCCCCCCACCCCAGTGACTGCCAAGTTGTTGGTTTTCTTTGGCTAAAGCTTAGCTTGAAAGTGACACCAAAAATACTCCCCTGAGTACACTGTCTCAGTTTCTCCATTTTCTCTTTCACACACTTGATAAAAATCAAGTTGTGAAAAGTAGTGATTGTGTTGCATCATGGCTTTTAGGTTTGGTACATGGAGTACAGGTAAATCCTTTGCCCTGCTTGGCAAGAGGAGGTGACTAAACTGGATACTTTCTTGTCATCTCTCTAAACCTGTGGATATCTCTGAAAGACTTAAGTTTTCCTAGATCTACTGTAAGTTGTGCTGGCTTTTAGAAAGTAAATACTGTATAATTTTGCTGACTTTTCTTCTTTTTTTTAAAATTGGCATTTTTGTTTTCACTTGAGAGAAATTCATACGAATTGCAATGTGTATGTTTTCAGCCCCTGGATAAAGACTCTATTAGCCTTTTCATGGCCCACGTTCACACTAGTGTACATGAAATGAGTACCAGGTATTACCAGAATGAGAGAAGACACAACTATACGACCCCAAAGAGTTTTCTGGAACAAATATCACTGTTTAAGAACCTGTTGAAAAAGAAACAAGAAGCGGTGTCCCAGAAGAAAGAGCACTTGGTGAATGGTGTCCAGAAGCTGAGAACCACAGCCTCTCAGGTATGACCAGGGTATGCTGTTACTCAGTGATACCTGTGCTCTTAACATTGAAAAATACGTTTACTTTTGAAGCAGCTTGTTAACCCACTTGTGTAAGGTGCCTGGTCCTAAAATCTATAGATAATGATACAGAGAACACACAGTTCCCGCTTTCCTAAGCCTGGAAAGGTGTCGGCCACTCACGCTGTCACGGCTGGTTGGCTGGCCTGGCTCCATGCTGGGCAGTGTAGAGATGGTGAATAGAATGGGCACAACTGGTTTGCTCTCATCTCCCAGAGCTCTGGACTTGTTGTCGGATTGGTCTCAGATTCTCTACCCCGAGTGAAGGCATCATTTCTTGGCTGGTGCTGTGATAAGGGCTGCTGTGACTGGGACCCCTAAGTACAGCAGTTTCCTCTGACGTAACTGTTTGATCTGCTCCTTGTAGCCACCACTTATCTTAGATGATAGTGTCCAGTCTTCATCCCCAGCCACACAGTCTCCACTGCCTTGAAGGGCAGCACCTCTGATCTCCCTTAGTCAATACGAAGGGACTTAGCACAGGGCGTTAGTTGTGGGTCTGTACACCTATCATCTGATTTCATGGTTAAAAACCCAATATAGGAAGTAGGTGTTGCTACTGTGACTTTACACATGAATCTCAAAGAATTGAAGGCCACAGAGCCCATGAATTCAGAGTCTGAGCCCAGATCTATATAAAGCCCATGGATCCAAGCTGCCTCTCCGTTCAGTTCAGTCGCTCAGTCATGTCCGACTCTTTGCAACCCCATGGACTGCAGCACGCCAGGCCTCCCTGTCCATCACCAACTCCTGGAGCCTCTCTGTAACTGGTTAAAAATTAGAATGTGAAAAGACAAAAACTTTGGTGATGGGCCAGCCAGGCCCTAGAGCTAGAAGGGGAAAAAAAATATACTTCTCACTGGTGCTCACCTCAAGGCAAGAAACTCCAGTGACCTTTATAGAGTATTTTCATTAGATTGTCTGCCCATGTGCTTTTCAAGAGATTGGGCCAGTTTTCTCCCCAAGGATGCTGGTGGACAGTCCGTGCCTAGGCTGGAAATAAGGTAGAACCTGGTTGAGGGAGCGTATGTTGGCTCCTTTCACCCTGAAGGACTCTCGGGCCATGTGCTTCAAACATTCTAAAGGCCAGGCACCCATTGCTTCTTTGCCCCTTCATTTCATACACTAAGGAATTGCTCTTCAGTGACACATTGTGATCATTTCTGAGCAGTGAGTAGGTGCTCTCTTTTCCCATGATTGGGAAAGAGAAACCAGAGTGAGGAGGTTCCCAGGACAGTTTCCAAGACTGAGTGATGCAAAGAATGTGTGTATGTGTGTGCACTCGGTCATGTCCGACTTTTGTGACCCCATGGACAGTAGCCTGCCAGGCTCCTTTGTCCAAGGGATTCTCCAGGCAAGAATCCCTGGATCTTCCCAACCCAGGGATTGAACATGCAGCTCCTGCCTTAGTAGTCAGGTTCTTTACCCCCGAGCCACCTGGGACACCCAATGCAAATAATAGTTGCCAGAAAACTCCCAAAGAACGTATCTTTATTTGTGCCTCTTTCTGTCCCTTTAAAGAATGTCTTTCTTTGGTCTCCCTTTTTATATACACTTTATCTTACTTTTTTGCCTTCTTTCTCTTTCATTTGTCTTCCCTCTCTCCTCCCTAATTCCACCTCACTTGAATCAAGACCCTTTTCCCTAGTAACGACTTTGCTAAGAGTCCTGTGAAGCTAAACATGAAGGAGATCTGGGTCCCAGAGCATTTAATGTCCCATTAAATGTTGAGGAGCCTGTTGATTTTGCCCCAGGAGATGTAACAGTATTGGCTAAGCTGAACTGCAGTACTGGGTGGGGCTGGCGCTGCACTCAGTTTATTTCCCTAGTAACAGAGATAAAAGCATGGGGAGTAGCCTCCTGATTCTGCTCAGTGATGGCAGCATCTCAGTCACGGAGAAGAAGAAAAGGAAAGAATCTGTCGTTTCCTAACAGTCATCTCAGTTGTGTGTTTATAATTTGGGGGTTGAGGAGAGGAAGAAAGAAAGGGACCAGTGATTCATGCTGACTGGCAAGTTCATGACTGTTTGGAGCCCCCTTATTCCCCCTCAGCTAGAAACAACAGACAGTCAGAGAAGAAGATACACAAGGTCTTAATGGAAGGGCTATTAAAGATTCCTTTCCGTCAGGTGTTTGTACATGTCATGCTTTTAATATCAGAAGAATGGTTTGAATATTTAATAGCCCCTTAGTTAGTGTTAGTCACTTAGTAGTGTCTTGACTCTTTGTGACCCCATGGACTGTAGCCCGCCAAGCTCCTCTGTCCATGGGGATTCTCCAGGCAAGAATACTGGAGTGGGTTGCCATGCCCTTCTCCAGGGGATCTTCCCAACTCAGGAATCGAACCCAGGTCTCCCGCATTGCAGGTGGATGCTATACATCTTAAGAGTTTTTTAAAATCAATTGATTATGGAGAGGAAGCATAGTGTCCTCTGTGAATAGCTGAAAAGCCTGATAGCATAAGATCAGGTTGTGTGCAGGGCAAGAGGTCTTCATGTGGCAGCAGCCCGCAAAGCCAGGTAGCCATGCCGTCTGAAGTACGTCCAACCCTTAGCGCTCTTCATGCATTGCGATAAAGCCCTAAGCCCCTTGATAGCCACGTATGCCCTCTGCAGATTTAGCATAGGGCATAATGGGGGGCCCTAACCACGTCTCTTCATCAATAAGACCTTGCCTCCAGGGTTTGAGTGGCTTTGGACATTTCAGACCTAACAGCTTCCTTACAGACTGAAATCAGTGCTTGAAATGATTTTCCTTTAATCTCTTAGATGATGCTTTTGATTATGGCCTGCCACGTGACTAGTTTTACTTGGCTAAAAAGGAGAGAGAAGCAAATGTCACTATGTGGCACGAGCCTAAGTTCATAGAGAGGCTAAAAAATCAGCCTTAGCTTAAACCCCAATAGCACAGGTAGCAGTCACAGTACCAGCCATACCTCCAAGGCAGAGTGTAAATAACCTGTGCTGAAGCAGAGGTTGTAAGGGTCCTTGCACATAGCAGTGAAATGTTGCTCACACGATGAGACCCCTGAAGTGTTTTTAACAATGGAATCAAAATAAATGGCTGTGATTGTTCTTTCTTATGATTAAAAAAAAAAAAAAAAAACAGTGATATTTATACCCCACAGGACCAGAAAAGCAGGGCGCTTGTGTGACGTGCCCAGGCGGGGGACGGCTGGGGGTGCTTCCTTGACTGTACAGACTGAGTTGAGAAGATAAATGTTTAGTTGGTGCTGACATAAATTAATGATATTTTCCACAAAACCATGGGAAAATTACTCTGTCAATTCCTGTGTTTTCTAAAAAACAAAAAAAGGGGTGAGCTGCATTTTTGCACATGGGATTAAAGTCAAATCAGGATAGTTTGAATTTTTGCATTTTAATAATACAACTTGAGTTTATTATTATATCCCAAGCTAAATTTGTCCTTTTCGAGTCCGTGGAGGCCCTGGCATTCTGTATTATGTTTTATTGTTGGAAGCAATTACTTTTAAGATTATATAGATTGGCTTTCTTTGTACTTAGGTTTCCAGTAATTCTGAAATAAATATAACTTATTTTGTCATCTTCTCTTACTGAAACTTCAGCAGCAAGTAGAAGGTATTTCATTTTTGTGTATCTCACTTCCCAAGAGAAACAGAATGATTACTAAATGTTTAGTAAATAGCAAACAGAATAATTAGCAATTAGTAAAAAGCAAACAGAATGCTTAGTAAATACCTTTAAAAAACTGAATAAATGTATACATGCAAGTTCTATTTTAAACAAAAGATTATAATCAAGGCTTTCTGACTCTTTGCGACCCCATGGACTATATATGGACCTTTCTGACTCTTTGCAACCCCATGGACTATATAGGCCATGGAATTCTCCAGGCCAGAATACTGAAGTGGGTAGCCTTTCCCTTCTCCAGGGTATCTACTCAACCCAGGCATCGAACCCAGGTCTCCCATATTGCAGGCGGATTCTTTACCAGCTGAGCTACCAGGAAAGCCCTATAATCAAGGCTTAGTTAATACAAAGTATAAATTATGAATACTCACAGAGCCAGTGACTCTGTCACCATTATGCTATTATTCTGCATTAATGATAGCAGAAAATATTTGAGTTTTTCCAGTGATGTTACCATTCATTCATAGACAGATGAATTGTTTCCGTTTTGTTCTAATGTGCATTCAGCATGTCTGCCTTTAACTTGCACACTAAAGACTTGAAAAGTGTATAGAAAATCAAAACGCTAAATATTTTTTTTAAAAACTTAGTTTTGAAGTTAAAGATAAGGCATGTTTGGCATGGCCAATAAGCATATAATTCCTAATTCTGGTAATAAATATTTCCATTGAGTTTCAGATAAGTGGAGGATATCTTTAAAGGTATATTTAAAGTGGGTATCACACGTGGTGTGATGATCGTAAGCTAATTTCACCCAGGGGATATTTTTCAGGCATTAACAAATATGTGATGTTTCAATAGTTAGATTTCATAACTCATGCCCCCCTCCAGGGGATTTTGCAGACCCAGGTATCAAACCCACCTCCCTTATGTCTCCTGCATTGGCAGGCATGTTCTTTACCACTAGTGCCACCTGGGAAGCCAAAATACATTTTTACTGATCTTAAATTATAACAAGTACTGTGGAGGCCTTTTTACATTTTTGCATGTGAATTTCTAAGGCAAAATTGTCCTCACAAAGAGGACAATTTGTTTTAGCAAGTTAGAACTCATCTGACAGGTTGTTTCATGAAGTTCTTCAGACATGGAAAAGATACATGCTATTTTTTTTAATATCTGATCCATACCAAAAGGTAAGAGTACTTTAAAATATTTTCATTTTATTCATGAGGCTCAATTTAATTATAAATAACAAATATTGTTTGAGCTCCAATGTTTTATTTTTTTTTTGGCCTGGCACTTTTCTAGGGTCTTAAAGATACATAATAGGCGAGGTGCCTGCATGTTGCTTACATTGTAATGGGAAAGATAGGAGATGAGTGACAACGTTGATAGACAAGATATTTTATGTTAATGATAAGGGCTATGATGAAAGTCAAATAGATGCAATAGTGGAAAAAACTATTTTAAAGTGGTTATGGAGGAAAGGTCTATTTGTAATTATGTAGAGTCAAGATATTAATCAAATATATGCTGTGAGCTCACATTGGTCATATGTACAACAACGTACTAGATTCTATGTGGTTCTTATAAAGGGGTGTATATGAACTCTCTGATTCTATGAAATTGAAGTCTCAAGGTTTAATACATAAGAAGTACTTTAAAAGTAACAAAAGTACATTGCAACATTTAATATGGCTAAACAAATATTGGAGTTGGGAGACTGTCTTCCTGTACGTCTTGACAATCCATATAGAGAAGCCAGTTGAAATTGTTGCTTCAAATGTGTAAGATCATAAAGGATTATTCAAATCACAGGTGTTGCTAGCAGTGACTTCAAGTAACAGAAGCACCATTAAGCTTGTGAAAATTAGATCTTCCATCTTTGATGTATCAGCTCCAGGTTCTAAGACTCCTCTGATCCCTTTCAAACTGCCCTCTTTGTTGAGTGTAAGCCTCATGAGTGAAAATACCTTCCATATTGCAGAGCTCATATAATCTCTTGAAAAGGTAAACATCCTCCCTGATTTTGAATGGTCTTCAGGTTTTTTATGTCTCTTTTCTAAAGATGGATGGGAGTGTGTTGGGGTCCTTTAATGGACTGGAACCTGGTGGTACGGAGTTGACGATAAGAAAGTAAAAGAAAAAAGGAAGAAAAGAGGCTGATATTCCCTGGTTTACACAGTATGTCAATATAACTCTGGGACAAAGAGTTAGCACCGTCTACATAGGCTCAGGGCGCCCTCTCGAAGAGGTCTTGAAAGCCCGGGCAAGTAGGTAGACACAGCGGACACCTGTGCTCCATGGAAGCAGCCTGAAGGGGGGAGAGAGAGAGAGAGAAAGAAATGAAGAAAGACACGGGGTCCCTGATGGAACAAGGGCGTTTATTCAACATATTGTGGGCATATATATACTGTCTTACAAGATAGCTTTTTCAGCAGAGATAGGGATCAAAAATCTTACAAATCATCCAGGAAGACATAAGGCTCAAAGAGAGGATTGTAAATAATCACTTTACATATCAGAAAGGAAGAAGGTCGTAAATAGTTACTTTTCACCATATGGAAAGGCTACTTTCCATATGAAGGAGATGCATAAATTCCTCTTATTCCCGGGAACCACTTGCATTCAGGAGCTAATAAGGAACAGAGGATTTATGCAAGACCGAAAACAGCACACAGGAATCCTCCTGTTAAATGCTTCCTGACAGGATTGAATTTTGGAGGACTATCAGGAATTTCTTATAGTTTGAAAGTAAGTGAGAGTCATGTATTTGTTAACTGGAGCTGCCATAACAAAATATTACAGACTGCTGCTGCTAAGTTGCTTCAGTCGTGTCCGACTCTGAGCGACCCCAGGGACTGCAGCCTACCAGGCTCCTCTGTCCATGGGATTTTCCAGGCAAGAGTACTGGAGTGGGCTGCCATGGCCTTCTCCAATATCACAGACTGGGAGGCTTAAACAATGTTGTTCAGTTGCTCAGTCGTGTCAGATTCTTTGTGACCCAATGATATGCAGCATGCCAGGCTTCCCTGTCTTTCACCATCACCATCTCCCAGAACTTGCTCAAACTCATGTCTATTGAGTCAGTGATGCCATCCAACTATCTTGTCCTCTGTTGTCCCCTTCTCCTCCTGCCTTCAGTCTTTCCCAGCATCAGGGTCTTTTCCAATGATTCTGCTCTTTGCATCAGGTGGCCACAGTGTTGAAGCTTCAGCTTCAGCATCAGTCCTTCCAATGAATATTCAGTGTTGATTTCCTTTAGGATTGGCTGGTTTGATCTTCTTGCAGTCCAGGGGGCTCTCAAGAATCTTCTCCAACACCAACATTCAAAAGCATCAATTCTTCAACACTCAGCCTTCCTTATGGTCCAACTCTCACATCTATACATGACTACTGGAAAAACCATAGCTTTGACTAGATGGACCTTTGTCAGCAAAGTAACGTCTTTCCTTTTTAATACACTGTCTAGGTTTGTCATAGTTTTTCTTTCAAGGAGCAAGTGTCTTTTAGTTCCATGGCTGCAGTCACCATCTGCAGTGATTTTGGAGTCCAAGAAAATAAAGTCTGTCACTGTTTCCATCGTTTCCCCACCTATTTGCCATGAAGTGATGGGACTGGGATCCCATGATCTTAGTTTTCTGAATGTTGAGTTTTAAGCCAGCTTTTTCACTCTCCTCTTTCACCTTCTCAGGAGGCTCTTTAGTTCCTCTTCACTTTCTGCCATAAGGGTGGTGTCATCTGCATATCTGAGGTTACTGATATTTCTCCCAGCAATCTTGATTCCAGCTTGTGCTTCATCTAGCCCATCAGCATTTTGCATGATGTACTCTGCATGTAAGTTAAATAAGCAGGGTGACAATATACAGCCTTGATGTACTCCTTTCCCAATTTTGAACCAGTCCATTTTTCCATGTCCTTTTCTACCTATTGCTTAGAACTGGCTTAAACAGTAGAAATTTATTTTCTCAGAGTTTTGGAGTCTGGAAGTCCAAGGTCAAGTTGTTGGCGGGTTTGGTTTCTCCCGAGGCCTCTCTCCACTGGGTTTGCAGATGGCCACCTTCTCACTTGTCCTCACATGTTTTTCCTCAGTTCACATACCCTTGCCGACTCATGTGTATGACTAGATTTCCTCCTCTTACAAAGACACTAGTCAGATTGGATTAAGCCTCACCCTAACAGGCTTAGTTTAATTTAACCATTTTTAAAGGCCCTCTCTGTAACACAGTGACATTCAGAGGTCCTGGGTTTAAGGCTTCAACCTGAGAATTTTGAATGGGCACAGTTCAGCCCATAACAAGCAGTTATTGTGACTTTATCCTCTCATTGTGACCAGCACTAAATTTCATGAGCCATCTGCAAGGAGCTTTTGACAAGTAGAGGGCGGGGGGAGTCTGATGTTCCCATGAATGGGGCTGTCTTCAAATCTGTTTTAATAGACGATGGTAAAGAGAAAGCACACACTCTAAGCTTCCCTGCAGTTCTTCTACCTTCCCCAGGTTGGGCCTTACTAACCAGTCCCCAGGAGCTTTGTGGGAGGGAGGCAGAGAAAAAGTGCACAGTCAGGCTTACCAAGTCACCATGATGCACAGCAGTTTCACAGCTCCAGTAAGGCTGCACTTCGGGTGAGACGGATTGGGAATGAGAAGTAAGTTGACCAACCTGGAGTATTTTTTTCATTTGCATTTGTGGGGTTTAGTTTTTAAATGTTCTAAATTGCCCTGTTTATCAAATTACCCAAAGGGATAATACTCCATTAACAGTAAAGGAAGAGAGAGAAGTATATATGACCCCAGTCTTGTTCAAATTACCCAAAGGGGTGATACTCCATTAACAGTAAAGGAAGAGAGAGTAGTATATATGACCCCAGTCTTGTTGAAATAGCATTTAGGAGAAATACTCCCTAGGGTTTCTTCTAAGTATTAAAAATCTATGATTCCACATCCAGTTTAAAATGATACTATTCTAAATGGTCACAAGGAGCATGTATAGATTCATTACATCCTTAAGGAAAGTAAATAAACCTGATGTAATAACTCACTCAAATACAGTCTCTGTTTTTTCCATAGCAGTATTCTCTAACACATTGAAAATGCAGTATGCTTGGAGTTTTCATGGTCATTCCTGGCAGGATTGTGGATTGGGAGCAGTTCTCAGTAAGCATGCAGTTTCCCTACAGTTGTTAACAGTAACCATATGTATTGGCCGGAGATCACATATCTAGCCTGAACCAATTACATTCATAAGAGGTGCAGTACACAGCAAAATAATGGTTAATCAGGAGAAGGGTAATTATTGCTAATAAAGCTGCGGTAGACAATGTAATTTGTTGTGAGCAGTGTTTAATTTTATGGTGTGGATAAACCTGTTCATTCCAAACACATCTGAAGAAATGCACTTCTGTTCACACATGATGATTCACAGTCCCCATCACCACAGCAACCATCCCCCATGGTGCCTGGATCCTGGTGCCTGGCAGCCACAGCTTTGAAACTCCACATTTCTGCTAAGGACAAGGATTTTACTCTTCCTAGGCATTCAAGTTCTGTGTTCTAAAGGGAGGAGAATCAAAACTCCAAAAGTCCTCATTTTGACCTTGTTCAAGTTTATCAACATGGCTTCACTATATCCATATTATTAGGTTGGTGCAAACATAATTTTGGTTTCAGACTGTGAATTTTAAATCATTATAGCTACGCTCAAATACATCTTTATTAGTCAAAATAAGAACCATTGCAATCACATTTTTGCCAGTGAGAAATAAGTTTGTTTATTCCTGTAGCATAAAAATCCATGCTTCAGGATTCAACAAACTCTTGGAAAGCATCTTTGGCCTCTTACTGGTTGTGGAAGTGTTTGCCCTACAAAAAATTATTGAGATACTTGAAGAAGTGGTAGTCGGTTAGCGAGAGGTCAGGTGAATATGGTAGATGAGGCAAAACTTGATAGCCCATTTCATTCAACTTTTGAAACATTGGTTGTGTGATGTGGTCGGGCATTGTTGTGGAGGAGAATTGGGCCCTTCCTGTTGACCAATGCCAGGTGCAGGCATTGCAGCTTTTGGGGCATCTCATCAGTTTGCTGAGCAAACTGAGCATTCTCAGTGTAATGGATTCGCCAGGATTCAGAAAGCTGTAGTGGATCAGACGGGCAGTAGACCACCAAACAGTGACCATGACCTTTTTTTTGGTGCAAGTTTGACTTTGGGAAATGCTTTGGAACTTCTTCTCAGTCCAACCACTGAACTGATCATCACTGGTTGTCATAAAATCCACTATTCATCGCATGTCACAATCCAATAGAGAAGTGCTTCATTGTTATTGCGTAGAATAAGAGAAGATGACACTTCAACAAAATGATTTTTTTTAAATTTTCAGTCAGCTCATGAGGCACCCACTTGTCAATCTTTTTCACCTTTCCAATTTGCTTCATATGCTGAATGACCTTAGAATGGTGACACTGAGTTCTTCAGTAACTTCTAGAGGTTCAGCTTCAATGATCAGTTGGTAATTGTCAACTTCTGATGGCCAGCCACTACACTCTTCATCTTCCAGACTCGCATATCCTTTGCAAAATTGCTTGAACAATCAATGCACTGTATGTTCGTTAGCAGTTCCTGGCCAAATGCATTGTTGATGTTGTCAGTTGTCTCCACTGCTTTATGACCCCTTTTGAACTAAAGTAAGAAAATCACTCGAATTTGCTTTGTGTGTATGATCATTTCCCTAGTCTAAACTAAATATAAACAGCAAGTAATAAGTCATTAGCAAAAAAGCAAAGTGAAAAATGCACATTAAAATGATATATAACATAGGAATGTTTTCAATACTAAATGGTGAATTTCAACAATGCAAAAACCGCAATTACTTTTGCACCAACCTAGTATTATAATTAGTCTTCATAAAAATTCTATGTACTGATAAACATGCACAGAGTAGAATAATATCTTTTAGTCAGCTGAGCAAAAAAGCTTCACATTTATCCTTTTTTTCAATTTTATTTATTTATTTTTGCTTTTTGCTGTGCTGGGTCTTTCTTGCTGCGCTCGGGCTTCCTCTAGTTTGGCGAGCGGGGGCTACTCTCTAGTTGCAGTGCATGGGATTCTCATTGCAGTGGCTTCTCTTGTTGCAGAGCACAGGCTCTAGGCTTGTGGACTTCAGTTGTTGTGGCTCATGGGCTTAGTTGCCCTGTAGCACGTGGGATCTTCCTGGATCAGGGATTGAACCCATGTGCCCTGCACTGGCAGGCAGATTCTTAACCACTGGACCACCAGGGAAGACCCTTTACATTTATTCTTAAAGAATAGTTAACATGGCTTTTAGATAATGTAAATATAGGTAATTAGATAATGTAGGTAAGGTAAATGTAAGCAAAAATTAAGAGAATTTTGGCAAAAATATTTTGTGATCTAGTTACTGAGTCAACTTAGATTTTCACTTGTCCAGGACTTGCCGAAAAAACTGAAAAACAAAGAAATTGCTTAATCTTGCATTTATTATTAATGGCACCTTAAAACAGTCAAAGCCCTGCTTGGAGCATTTTGATATTTGAGTCCATTTGTGTTGAGATTTGTGTTGTGTTTTTTGTGCATATGCAAAGCTTTGTGTATACTATGTGCCTGAAGAGAAATTAGTCTTTATGACAAAATCCTCATCTGTTCAAAATATAGGCAAATTATTGAACAGTGTCTCTGAGGCAGCTTTCATTTTTCAGTAGAGATATTTGAGATGATAACTGGTTTGTGTGCTTTTTTCTTTGATTAGGTGACAGTCATTCAGACTGAAGTGTCCCAGAAACAGAGGGAGTGTGAGGCAGACTTACTGAAAGCTGAGCCCGCGCTGGTGGCTGCGACAGCTGCCCTCAACACACTCAACAGGGTAAGAATGATTCCTGGGCTCAGGGTTTCCTCAAAATAATATTTGAAGGTTATTAGAGTTTGAATAACTGAATTGAGTGTGAAATCCATGCAATCAAAAGGAAAGAAAGTCGCAGAAAAAGTTACAGTTGAAACAACTATTTAAGGACATCATTGAGGTCATCATTATAGTTGAACTGCCTTTCCCATCCAAAAGTCTGTCCTCCTTGACCCCAGCACAGTCTCCTTTTGAATACTTCCAATGCCATGCAGTTCATGCTATCATAAAAGGCAACTCTATTGTTAGCACTTAGATTTGGCCCAAATCCAGTGGTTCATATTATGTGTTGCTTTAAAAACCAAGTGGAAGATTCTTTATTTCCTCTGTTGCTTTAAGAAATAAGTGGGGGATTCTTTATATCCTCTGGATATTTCCTTTTATGAATATCTTATAAAAGTAGTATTAATGAGAGACTCTCAGGGAAAGAAGAAAAACCTGGAAGCAAAGATATCTGGTTTTGACCCACACCATTTTTCCTAGGCTTCACGTTATTAGCAAAATCTCATTGAGCATTCAAATTCCCATAAGAGAAAATAAACTGTGGTGATCAGAAGGACTGTGTAAAGAGAGATGGAATTATGGGCAATGTTATTTTAAAAACTGGCAGCTGGTCTTGCCTTTCGGTTCTGCTAGGCCTCTGGGGAGATTCCCAGGGCATTACTAGGCCTGAGGGTCTTGGATTCACCTTCAAAGAGGAAAGGATCCAGACTTCCACTCCTCTTCAAAGAAATATTCCATTCGTTTCTCTCAGTATTCTTTTGAAGAAAATAATTTAGATTGTGAACAGAGAGTTATTATCTTCATGGATGTTTCTTTTAGCATTACCATAAAGTTGAACAGTTTAAAAGAACATAAGTATACTGTGATGGAAGATTGATTATTCTGCATTCAAATAACCTGCTACCATTAAAATGATAATTGTTAAATCCTAGCTGGCAATGTGAAAAAAATGTTCATGATCTATCAAGTGAAAAGGGCATGGTATAAAATAGCATATATTATGACTTTTTTTTAATAAGAACATGCTTATACATAGGAAAAGTTGGAAAAAAAGATATAAGTAACTGATTATCTCTGAGTAATGAAATTTTATACTTTCCTCTTTCTGAGCTCTAGAATGTTTATTTTGTTCTTTGTGCTTTATCTTGGCAGCTTTTTCTCTGAATATTATTATTTGCTCAGTCAAAATCAATCAGTATCACTTAAATATAAAGCTCAGTACATTTATAAATGATGAAAGGATTTTGGTTACTTAGCTCTCAGTTAGCATTAGCATACTTTACGTTTTTGCTTTTGCTCTTATTTTCACACCCTTTCTGTTCTTTGCAGTCATTTCCCAAATGAAAAGGCAATTTATGGTAATAGAGGAGAATCAGGTTCAACATTTGATGAGATTTTATAAGTAAGAGTATATAATACAGTTCAGGAAATTTCAAAGAAAATCCTTAGAAGAAAAAAAAATGTATCGTGAACCTACATATACTTCTTACAGATATTAATTCTTACTCCAAAGTATTTGCCCTGATACTTGTAACTTATTACATTAATACCATCTCTTGAGTAAATTAAGATTCTGACCTTCAGAGACTAAGAAAGAATGTAGAAAGAAGGTTCAGCCTCTGTGGGCATCTTCCTGGTTGAGTCATTATAGTGTAATAGAAGATGTTTCTTGTGCATATAAAGCAGAAAAGCAAAACTAAGAGACTCTGAGCTAAGGGACTCTGTTCCTGGGTTGTTGCTGCTATTTAGTCGCTAAGTTGTTTCTGACTCTTCGTGACCCCATGGACTATAGCCCACCAGGCTTCTCTGTCCATGGAATTCTCCAGGCAAGAATATTGGAGTGGGTTGCCATTTCATTCTCCAGGGTATCTTCCCTACCCAGGGATCAAACCCGTGTCTCTTGAATTGGCAGGCAGATTCTTGACCACTGCACCACCAGGGAAGTCCTTGTTTCTGGAAGGCCTGATTCAACAGCAAATATATTACATAGGTTGGATGAACCCATAAATACCCTAAAACCTGTACGTTTATGAAGTTCCCTAGCCTCAGTGTGCAAGACTCTGCAGGACGGGTACATTAGGAAGATAAATTTACCTGGAAGCCAAAAAGGCAGTGCTGTTTCCAAAGTATCAGGAAAGTGCCAGAAAGACCTGGACCTACTGGTGTCCCACAGTGGGATCTCTGAGAGGGGTGCAAAAACTGCCAAGCCGAGACCGGTGTGAAAAGGAGAGGGTGGAAAAGACCAGCCACTGAAGACCAGCTTAATGACCCAACAGTGGTCTTGAGAGAGCCGAGCGCCCCTGGTCTTGAGAGTGTGTGTGCTTTTCTTCAGGTCAATCTCACTGAGCTGAAAGCCTTTCCCAACCCTCCAAATGCAGTTACCAACGTTACTGCAGCTGTGATGGTCCTTCTGGCTCCCCGGGGCAGAGTGCCGAAAGACCGGAGTTGGAAAGCAGCTAGAGTCTTCATGGGAAAGGTATCAGCCTGGCAGCGTGAAAATTCTGATGATTTCTGTGTTCAGTTCTGTGGTTATACTTGACAGCAGGGACAGGGGAGGAATGGACTGGGAGTCTGGGATTAGCAGATGCAAACTGTTTTATGCAGAATGGATAAACAACAGGGTCCTATTGTATAGCACGGGGAACTATGTTCAATATCTTCTGCTAGACCATATGAAAAGAATGTGTGTGTGTGTGTGTGTGTGTGTGTATATCCTACATATATATGTATAATTGAATCTCTGTGCTCTATATCAGAAATTAACCCAACATTGTGAATCAACTATACTTCAGTAAAATAAATTTTCTTAAAGTACATACAGTTTGAGGAGAAAGAAGAAAGCTATAAAATTCCTAACTATTAAAAAGAAATCATCTTCAGATTTGCCGAGAGTAATCTGCTGTATGTTCTCTGGACCTAGAACTTTCGTTTGCCAAGTTGGAGATTAGTGTGGGGTTATAGCACACCTAGGTCAGCACCAGCAGCAGTTGGAAGGTTGCTAACTATTTTCAAAATTATGAAAGCAGTTAAGTGTAGGAGGGAGAAAATTACATGGATTTCTTCTGTTGAAAAATGTTACTAATGTACAAGAAGGTGAAGCAAAGGGGCTTTGGGGTATGTGTTTTTCTTTTTCTTTTCTGCCTTTCTTTTCTTCAAAATGTGGATGCCTCCTGTGCAAAGACTGAATATTTTACCCTGGGATAGAAGGGATTTTAAAAGTGTCCATTGCTAATTCTAACTTTAGACTGTAAAGACTGAAAAAGTCAAACAGTGGGATAAATGCAGCTTGCCAATTTTGCCTTTGTTATGTGAATCCTAAAAGCTGATTTTAACTTTTGATCTTGGAATTTTCTCTGCAGCACAAATGGCTCATTGCAATAAGTCTTTTTTGCTTTACAGGTGGATGATTTTTTGCAGGCATTAATTAACTATGACAAAGAGCACATTCCAGAGAATTGTCTAAAAGTGGTGAAGGAACAGTATTTGAGAGACCCCGAGTTCAACCCAAACCTGATTCGGACCAAATCTTTTGCAGCAGCTGGTCTCTGCGCCTGGGTCATCAACATCATGAAATTCTACGAGGTGCATCAGGCATGACCAGCTGGTTTATGGGTGTTATTCAGGAAGGGCCGTATATATATTAATTTATAGGCCAGCAAAAAATGTAAAATAATTTGATATTTAATTATATGAATAAGATAAAGTTCTAAGAATAAGACATGAAAGCGTCAGATTAATCAGAATTCTCTAAAAGAGGATGTCTGAGATGTTGGAAGCCATGCTTTTTTAGGGTAGAGTAACTTCTTTAGATCAAATAGCGATTAAATTTGATTTGATTAGATAAAAACATTTGGGTAGAATAATTATATTTATTTATATTGAAATATTTCAGTTGTTGGCTTGAAACAACTGCAAGTCTGAGTTCATGTTTAATTAAATTTCATCCCTGCTCTCAAAGCAGAAATTTACACCAGCTACAAGTAGACTTAATGAGATGAGAAATAACCTTTGGAGGACTTTCGTATTTTAATGACAAATGTGTTTTTGACTATATGCGGTCTATTCTAAAGTTTGTACTTTTGGGCCAAATAGAGATAGATGATCATTTCAGTTAATCATTTATTTATCAAGTACTTGTCTGTCAGTTATGTCCCAAACACTTTGCGAAGGACTGGATGTGAAAAGGGAACATGCATGGCCCTTTGCCAGGAAGAACTGACTCATTTCTGTCTTTAAATCTTGTGTGTTTTACTCAAAGGTTGAATTGCTGAGGAAATGCCATTGTCATTCCCAGAATGATTTTCAGAAAACTAGGTTATGTCCTTCACTCTGGGGACCCACGGGAATAGGACCCTGTCCGTCTCTCTTTAGTGGAAACCTGTATCAGGCAAGACTGCAGACAGATCACAGCTGATGGGCGGCCTCGCTCCGTAATGGCACACCTGACCGCTGGGCTAGCTTCACACCCTAGGTGGAAAGAGAAGTCCAGCACCAGACCATTGCTGTGTTCTGTGTTGTTTTGCTATAAAATGGAAAAGAAAATTTAATTTCCTTTCTCCCTTCCCAAAAGAATATTTGATCCACTCAAATGCTCAAACCACCCGTTCAGATAACCTTTAAGGTGGCCAGGAACTTAGGAAAAAAAAAAAAGTGTTAGCGTGGTTAACGTTATACTGTGTGAGGGTATCTCACATGTTCCTTTCTGGGTTCAGAGAATTTCTCCACACCAATTTTCTGCCTTTAAAGCTAGACATGATCCCACCTTTAGCTGTAGTTGCTGTACTCGACAATTTCTGGTGATATGAGGATTGTCTCCAAATTTTATGAAAAGCTAATTTTAGTATCTTAATGGTATTTGACCTGTGTAGCATTTTATGCTAGTGCTTATCACTCTAATGTCCACAACAAGTGAGTGAGTAATGGACAAGCAGAGAGAATTTGGAAGGCTATGTGGATTTTTGTTCTGCCATTAGGTGTTACCATGACTAAGAATAAACACCAAATTTCTAGGTGAATTAGAGATTTTAACTGTAAAGCTTCCAGCAAATAGAAGATCAAATGATTACTTGCCCTCTTTGCATCTGCACTGCCTTGTGAAATAACCCTTATGTGGCTTTTCAGGTCTACTGTGATGTGGAGCCCAAACGCCAAGCATTAGCCCAAGCGAACTTAGAACTGGCTGCAGCTACTGAGAAATTGGAGGCTATCAGGAAAAAGCTAGCGGTAAGTACAGGCTCCAACACTGAAGAAGTTCCTAAGAGGTGGAACTTCTTAGGATTCCACCTTCAGACAGGGCCGTCTCTGAGACCTACTGCTCAGGAAGGAACTGGACTTTTCATGAATATATTCATTTATATTCTTCTTCAGTAGACATTCCTTGTCTGCTGGATGCTGGACACTGAGCTGGAAAAGGGAACTTTCATGATTTTTGCACTTAAGAAACTTGCATGGTCTGGCAGTAGAAAGAGGGTAGCATTCAGGGATTTAAAGCAATGATTCTGGAACCAAAGTGCCTGGGTTTACATCCAGACTGCACTATTTACTGTTTCACCCAGCACATGTTAGTTAACCTCTCTGAGCCTTTTTTCTCATCTGAGAAATTGGTACTATAATAGCACTTACTTCTTAGGTAGATCATGAAGATAAAATGAGAGTGATTCATAATGAGAATTTAGCACGGTGCTCGGCACATAGTATATGATTAGAAAATGCTAACTGCAAATATTATCACCTTGACTGTCTCTACAAATACATAACAGATCTTTGTCATTTGGTGCTACAAGTATATATGTGACTATATCCAGAATGCAATAGGAGCACCAAAAAGGAGCCTAGAGAAATTAGGGGAAGTTTCATAATGAAGGTGTATCTGATGTGAGCTGCAAAAATTACTTGTGAGTCACCATGGATAACCAGATCAGGAGAGGTGTTTGTGGTTAAAAAAAAAAAAAAGTGAAGAAAAGAGGGAATAAGCAGTTGGTAGATTCGATGAGTCCTAGCAGGCCAGAACCCTAACATGAATGTCTAGGGGATGGTTAGGAATAGTAGGAAGGAATGAAAGATGAAGTTGCAAAAGTTGAGCAAAACCCTTCACTGCCTTTCATGCTGCAGAATTTAAATCTTATCTGACCTTGGTATTGAGCCCTTGAAAGATTTTAATAGGTTAATGACATGGTCACTTTTCATCAACGGAATGGAAGCTGGAGGAAGAGAAGAGGCTAGCTGCAGAAAGACAAGTTAGAAGTGCCACTGTGGGTCCTACGAGGGCGTCAGCTAAGGCAGGAGAAGCTACAGTGGAGACAAGAAGCAGCAGTTGGTAGACTTGACGAGTCCATGGGTTTAAGGCTGTTGATGACAAGGTGAGGGGAGAGGCACATACAGAATAGAGATGATGAGTTGGAGGTGCCTGCCATGGTAGCATGGAGTGGTACAGTCAGAGTGACAAGGCTGGGGAACCCTGGCCACCTAGGGAAATCCTCAGAGCTTCAGTTTCTTAACTGTCACTTCATGATAATAACAGCTAACTCTCAAGGTGGGCATCTGTGATGATTTTTGGCTACCAGCATCCAATCTACCTTTTTTGGGTGGCAACAGACTGGTTTATCTATGAAGAATTACCTTTCCCCATTGGATACACTCAGGTAGGACTTCGATCGGGGTACCTTTTTCTGTCCTAGCTGAAGCCTGGTTATGTGAGCCAAGCCTTGCCAGTTTGACTCCCTCAATCTCTAGAATCAAATCAGTAGCCAAAGAATGAGACTGAAAATAAAGTTCATGTAAGGTAGGACAGTGTCCAGAGGAAACTTTCAAGTATTTGGTTCTGCCCTCAAGTCTCTCTGCAGCTCCTAGAAGCCTGTGTGTGATTCTGTGCCTTTCCTTTCATTGAAAGAGCTCTCCCATTTTTAGGAGATTCTCTTTAGCTTAATTTGGCTAGAGATGGTCTCTAGGAGCAGAAAGAGTTGAGGGGAGACCTGAAGGAGCATGCTCCCATCTTGGAGGAAATTCTATCGTGGGTCTCTGAGCAGGTGAACTCAGGGATCACTGCACCTAGACTGTGGTGCTCACGGTTGACAGGCAGCCAAGCTCAGCTTCCTATAGAACAGGACTTGAACTTGGCCTGATTATATGTGGGGGCACTATTATCAACAACAGTAGCTGACTTAGACAAATTTAGAAAAAAACATATTAATTTTATTAAATTTAGCTTCGTTTATTGGTCAGTGCTCTCACTGTCAACGTGACTAAAACCTTTAGAAAAATGTGGCCATCTGTTATTAATGGCTTTATGTAATTATTAAAAGAAAGTTAATATTCATGAAAAGTAATAAGAATGCTCAAGACAGCCATGAAAGTAAAAGTGTTAGTCGCTCAGTTGTGTCTGACTCTTTGCAACCCTATGGACTGTAGCCCGCCAGGCTCCTCTGTCTGTGGGATTCTCCAGGCAAGAATACTGGAGAGGGTAGCCATTCCCTTCTCCAGGCAATCTTCTCAACCCAGGGATTGAACCCAGGTCTCTTGCATTGCAGGCAGAATCCTTACTGTCTTACCAGTTCTAAAGTTAAGACTTTCTATGCTTGTGGAACTAGTCCTATTTTAGGTACAGCCTGCAATGAGCTGAAAAGAACTGCTTGCCTCAGTTGTTTTCAAAGACCCACAGTAGAAGCAGAGGTTCATATGGTTCACATATCAATTAGCTGCAAATCTAAGTTTACAGACGCAGAGAAAAGAATAACATCACAATGTCTTTATGGAAGTTGGTCTCTTCTATCCCCCTATCAAGAGTGGATTTCCAGAGAGTAGTTATTAATGCAACAGAATCTCTGTCTGCTGTTTTCACCAACATTCAATTAGATGGTAGTAATGTGTCAGTAATGTCTTGGTTTTTATGGTTATATTGTGGTTGTATAGGAGAATGTCCTTTGTAGGAAATTTGAAGTAAAAAACAATTCTCTATGAAGACTGGTCAGGCCACAGTCAAAGACAAACTCTGAATAGTTTCTGTCTGATGGTACAGAGTCAAGTCAAGGTTTGAGCCCAGGTGACATGATAATTTTTGCTAGCTTCACTTTCATCTCCTTCAGCCTCTGTTCTCTTCTCTCTCATGGCCTTTCCCTCCTCCTCATCTATGCCTTCTGTGGCCTTCTCACCTAGAAAAGCAGGGCTGTGTCTACCAGCATTTAGGAAATTCATTCATTAACTAGTATTAGACTTTGTATATTTGTTCTTTCAAAGTCTTTATCTCTAGTTTCAGACTAAAAGATGGCCTCATATTGAAGGCTGAGTCGGGGGAAAAAAAACCCTCTTAGGCCATCTTGTCTTTGAAACATACAGGATCTAAGGATGGCCATGCAAATTTGTTTCTTTAGGGTAGTGGTTCTCAGAGTGTGTTCTCTCAACCATAGAAGCATCAGTGTCACTTGGGAACTAATTAGAGATCCAGACTCTCAGATCCACTGAATGAGCAACCCTGGCAGGGAGCCCAGGAATTTGGGTTTGATCAAACCCTCCAATGGTTCTGATGCACAATTCAGCTGGAGAACACTGGTTTTAGGGTGTCTGGTGGGCTGAGGTCTTCGGACTAAATCCCTCCTCCGCCTCCCATTTATTTCTAGAACCTGAGAGGCCAGGGTCTGTCAGGAACTGTGAAGCAACCAAGATTCTACCCTACTCACAGGCTGACAGGTTTACCCATCGCAGTTTCATAGATGCTGGGCAGATGTGGGGTATGGGCTGACTGGGTCAGAGAGTGGAGGGCTTCATTACCCATAGCACAATGAGCAGCGTGAGCCTCGTGTGGGCCTCAGCTCCCCCAATCCCCATGGCCATGACACACAATGGGTCAGCTGAGGCAGTTCACAGTGGGTTTGTGTCATAGCTGAGATATCCCAAGCTTAGGAAACACCCCCCATAAAGAAAGCTGTGAGTAAATCTGCCCAACTTTTGTCCCGTAGAGAAACACATCTTTAGTACTCTGGTCAGGAGATACTTGTGTCCTGTGCCCTGAGAGAAACACTGGCTCTATTTCTGAAGCCTATTTGCTCTGCAGATATCTTGCAGAAGATAGTCCAGAGCAAGAGCTGTCAGTACCTCTTCATGAGAAGCAGAGAAACAAGTGCAGGAGCCCATGGTCTCCCAATACCCAGTCCCCAACCCAACTTTACAAAAGGAAACGGTATATCAGCTTATACTTTAGGTATGTGAATTATTGTTGATGAGTCGCTCAGTCCTATCTGACTCTGTGACCCCATGGACTGCAGCACACCAGGCTTCCCTGTCCTTCACTGTCTCCCAGAGTTTGTTTAAACTCATGTCCATTGAGTCAGTGATGGCATCCAACACTCTTGTCGCCTCTGTTGCCCCCTTCTCCTTCTGCCCTCAATCTTTCCCAGCATCAGAGTCTTTTCCAAAGAGTTGGCTCTTTGCATCAGGTGGTAAAGTATTGGAACTTCAGCATCAGTCCTTCCAATGAATATTCAGGGTTTATTTTCTTTAGAATTGACTGGTTTGATCTCCTTGCAGTCCAAGGGACTCTCAAGAGTCTTCTCCAGCACCACAGTTTGAAAGCATCAATTCTTCAGTGCTCAGCCTTCTTTATGATCCAACTTTCACATCCATACATGACTACTGGAAAAACCATAGCTTTGACTAAATGGACCTTTGTCAGCAAAGTAATGTCTCTGATTTTTATTAGGGTGTCTAGGTTTGTCATAGCTTTTCTTCCAAGGAGCAAGCATCTTTTAATTGCATGGCTGCAGTCACCATCCACAGTGATTTTGGAGCCCAAGAAAATAAAGTCTATCACTGTTTCCATGGTTTCCTCATTTATTTGCCATGAAGTGATGGGACTGGATGCCATGATCTTAGTTTTTTGAATGCAGAGTTTTAAGCCAGCTTTTTCACTCTCCTCTTTCACTTTCATCAGAAGGCTCTTTAGTTCCTATTCACTTTCTGCCATAAGGATGGTATCATCTGCATATCTGAGGTTATTGATATTTCTCCTGGCAATCTTAATTCCAGCTTATGCTTCATCCACCCCAGCATTTTTCATGATGTACTCTGCATTTACATGAAATAAGGAGAATGACAATATACAGCCTTGACGTACTCCCTTCCCAATTTTGAACCAGCTCATTGTTGCACGTTCAGTTCTAACTGTTGCTTCTTGACCTGCATAGAAGAAGGAGGCAGATAAGGTGGTCTGGTATTCCCGTCTCTTTACGAATTTTCCACAGTTTGTTGTGATCTACACAGTCTAAGGCTTTAGCATAGTCAGTGAAGCAGAAGTAGATGTTTTGCTGGAATTCCCTTGCTTTTCTATGATCCAAGGGGTGTTGGCAATTTGATCTCTGGTTTCTCTGCCTTTGCTAAATCCAACTCGTACACCTGAAAGTTCTTGGTTCACATAATTGTTGAAGCCTAGCTTGAAGGATTTTTAGCATTACCTTGCCAACATGTGAGATGAGTGCAATTGTGCAGTAGTTTGAACGTTCTTTGGCATTGGCCTTCTTTGGGATTGGAATGAAAACTGACCTTTTCCAGGTCTGTGGCCACTGCTGAGTTTTCCAATTAATAGCATCATCATTTATGATTTTAAATAGCTCAGCTGGAATTCTATGAACTCCATTAGCTTTGTTTGTATTAATGCTTCCTAAGGCCCACTTGACTTTGCATGCCAGGATGTCTGGCTCTAAGTGAGTGGCCACACCATTATGGTTATCTGGGTCATTAAGACCATTTTTGTATAGTTCTTCTGTGTATTTCTGCTATCTCTTCTTAGTCTCTTCTGCTTCTGTTAGGTCTGTGTATACCTAGGTCAACTCTGTGAAATGGGTGACATTATTTCATTTTTCAGATGATGCTTGCATGCATGCTAAGTCACTTCAGTCGTGTCTGACTGATGAAACTGAAGCATAGAGAGCTTAAGTACACAGTCCACCTTGAGGCTGCTTAGCTGATAGCAGAATCCAGATATGAACTCAGGTGTCTGATACCAGAGCTAAGATCAGCTTCTGTATTTTATAAAACCATGCACTGTGTGTGTGTGTGTGTTTGTATTTATGTGCACACATTCAGTCATGTCCAACTCTTGCGACCCCATGGAATGTAGCCTTCCAGGCTCCTCTGTCCATAGGGTTTTACTGGCAAGAATACTAGAGTGGGTTGCCATTTCCTCCTCCAGTGGATCTTCCTGACCCAGAGATTGAACCTGCTCCTCTTGTGTCTCCTGCATTGACAGGAAGGTTCTTTACCACTGTGCCACCTAAAAGTGAAAAGTGAAAGTGAAAGTTGCTCAGTCGTGTTGGACTCTTTGTGACCCCATGGACTATACAGTCCATGGAATTCTTAGACCAGAATACTGGAGTGGTTATCCTTTCCGTTCTCCAGGGGATCTTCCCAACCCAGGGATCAAACCCAGGTCTCCCACATTGCAGGTGGATTCTTTACCAGCTGAGCCACAAGGGAAACCCAAGAATACTGGAGTGGGTAGCCTATCCCTTCTCCAGTGGATCTTCCCAACCTAGGAATTAAACTGGGGTCTCCTATATTGCAGGGGGATTCTTTATCAACTGAGCTATCAGGGAACCCACTGTGCCACCTGGAAAGCCCTATAAAACCATAAGTACTTTTAATAAAATATAACTCTATATATTATTTATTTTGACCTAATTTCTAACTGAAGATGTGTGATATCTCCACCATTTCTCACAATTTTTGCATTATTTCATATGTAAATCTTAAGTATGATATATACTTTTTAAAAGAAGTACTACTTCAATGATATGTTAAATAATAATGTAATAGTTGGGTCATAGACAAATACTGACAGTCTCTATAAATAGGGTATGTTCTACAAATTTGATTATTAAAGTGTCTTGGAATTTTGCACATATTTATAAGCACAGTGCTAAAAATCTCATTTAGGATTGTTAGAACTTGCAGGTAGCAAGATGCTATACTAGGGAGTCTCCCAAGTATTTGCTCCCTTAGTCAAGGCTCCTTTAGCTGTACAAACTAGAAACCCACTTAGGAAACCTTAAGCCAAAATGGAGACCAGAAATACTCATGGCACTCTGAGGGAAAAAAAATTGTGTGACTTGGCCTCTGGAGGAACAAGATCCAGGAAGTGGGAAGCTGTCAAGAACATGTTTAGGGCTATGTGACTTCTCCCCTTGCTACCTTTTCATTCTTTCTCTTTCTCTGGAATGGTTTCTCCTGCTTTCCTCTGCCCCTGGTGAAAGATGGTCCCTCTCTAAATGAAGCCCTCCCAAATATACACATCTTCCCAGGCCTTATAATGCTGAAGACAGTGACATACCTGAGCTTTGCAATCCCAAGTTTCCAGAAGAGAAAATCTGGTTGGCCAACCCAGGCCAGGGTGCTGAGATCTAAAGGGGCTCAATAATTAACACGCCTCTTCATTGCTGGTTCCAAATAGGAAAAGGAGTAAGTCAAGGCTGTATATTGTCACCCTGCTTATTTAACGTATATGCAGAGTACATCATGAGAAATGCTGGGCTGGAAGAAACACAAGCTGGAATCAAGATTGCCAGGAGAAATATCAATAACCTCAGATATGTGGATGACACCACCCTTATGGCAGAAATTGAAGAACTAAAGAGCCTCTTGATGAAGGTGAAAGAGGAGAGTGAAAAAGTTGGCTTAAAGCTCAACGTTCAGAAAACTAAAGAGCCTCTTGATGAAAGTGAAAGAGGAGAGTGAAAAAGTTGGCTTAAAGCTCAACGTTCAGAAAACTAAGATCATGGCATCTGGTCCCATCACTTCATGGGAAATAGATGGGGAAACAGTGTCAGACTTTATTTTTTGGGGCTCCAAAATCACTGCTGACAGTGATTGCAGCCATGAAATTAAAAGACGCTTACTCCTTGGAAGGAAGGTTATGGCCAACCTAGATAGCATATTTAAAAGCAGAGACATTACTTTGCCAACAAAAGTCCGTCTAGTCAAGGCTATGGTTTTTCCAGTGGTCATGTATGGATGTGAGAGCTGGACGGTGAAGAAAGCTGAGCACCACAGAAGTGATGCTTTTGAACTGTAGTGTTGGAGAAGACTCTTGAGAGTCCCTTGGACTGCAAGGAGATCCAATCAATCCATCCTAAAAGAGATCAATCCTGGGTGTTCATTGTAAGGACTGATGTTGAAGCTGAAACTCCAATACTTTGGCCACCTCATGCGAAGGGTTGACTCATTGGAAAAGACCCTAATGCTGGGTAGGATTGGGGGTGGGAGGAGAAGGGGACGACAGAGGATGAGATGGTTGGATGGCATCACTGACTCGATGGACATGGGTTTGGGTAGACTCCGGGAGTTGGTGATGGACAGAGAGGCCTGGCGTGCTGCAATTCATGGGGTCACAAAGAATCGGACACGACTGAGCGACTGAAATGAACTGAACTGAACTGAACTTCATTGCCTGAATTATGGACCAATGAGAAGTGGAAAGAGAAGTAAGCAGAGAGAACAGAAAGGTGACCTTCATCATTAATACAGGGAAGCTGAGGCTTAGGCACGAGTGAGGGGACTGGGCACTCAGAGTGTATTAGAGTCAGCAGGGCACGTCCACTTGCCCAGGCCGCTGTCTGCACTCTGCCCAGTGTGGGAGGAAGAGAAGAAGACTGCATGGTTGCCCTGGTGCATTTATTATCACCAACCTTTCATCTTCTCCCAAAACATATGTGTGCTCAAGGGGCAAAGGAGGGAAGGAAGTTTGTTTCATTTACCTTAAGGTAACAGGTGTTTTAAGATGGTTGTAATGTTTGCATTTTACCTAAAAATAGCTCAGAAGTTAATTTCGACTCTTTTTTTTTTTTTTAAGGATTTGAATCGAAATCTGAGCAGACTCACAGATTCATTTGAAAAGGCAATAGCTGAGAAAGTTCGCTGTCAAGAAGAGGTGAACCAAACCAACAAAACTATTGAACTAGCCAACAGACTTGTGAGGGAACTTGAGGTGAGTTAACCTTTTCTTCCGAAATTCTAATCAAAATATTAAGAATCAGCTTTGGGGGATTTTATCCTTATTTGCTCTCAACAATGACTGACTAAACATGGAATCAACAACAAAAAGGGGAATAAGACTCATTTATACTGGACAAGGGGGCAGGAACTTGAGAGTGCCTGCTGATGGGTATGCGTTTCTCTATTGTGTGAGAGAATTAAAATTATCTAAATAATTTCAGATAAAAAATTATCTAAATAATCTAAAATTATTTGGGATGATGACACGAATCTGTGAATATATTAAAACCCACTCAACTGAAGGTTTGAAAGGGTGAATTTCGTGATGTATGAATCTCAAAACTCTTATTTTTAAGTGCTACCTAAAAATATAGAATTGCGGTACTAGACATGCATCTAGCTGAAGGCACCAGAAACGTTGCTTCACAGTGGCTTAAACAGAAGGGAGTTTATTTTTCACATATTAAAAAAAATTTCAGAGGTAGGCCATTATCACTGTCATTTCAGGGAATGAGTGATCAGACCCCTGACTTGTCTGCAGCCTTCTGCTGCTGTCAGAGCATGTGTCTCTTCACCCTCATATATTTTACAGCCATGTGCCAGATGGATGCTACTCCTTCAGGTTCAGGCAGGAGAGAAGAATCTGTAGCAGCTAGATTTTTCTCCTTTTATAACAAAAACAAGTTTTCTGCTTAAGGCAACCCCTTAAGCAGACTTACCTAAAGCACTTGTTTGTTTAGCCAGAACTAGAGTGACCATGGATAGATGCAAAGAAGACAGGAAACGTGGGAAATGGGGTGATCATAATTGACTTAGCCAGTTCATCCCAGGGCACTGGACACAGTAACAGTCTTTTCAGAATCAGAGTTCTCTCACCAAGAAAGGAGGGAGAAATGTAAGTTAGGATGGCTGAGGCTGGCCTAATTTCTTATAAGTAGACTTTTAACAATCTAATTTAAATTTACTACAAATTTAAACCAATTATCCCTCTGAAACTCATAGTTTATTATATGTAAACTCACTCCTCATTCTGCTAGATCCACTCACTCTGTTCAGTTTCAATAACTGCTTGTCTTTTCTTCTAGTTTTTATGGCCCAAAGCTCTAGAATCCCCCTTGACTTACTGCTTTCTTCCTCATACCCATATTCAGTCTAGCAGCATACTGTCCTGGCTCGCCCTTCAGAATCCATTCAGAATCCCAGCATTCTCAGCACCTTCACCTCTCCAAGCTGGTCCAGGCCTCCAGCATCTCCCCCCTGGGGCATCACCCTAGCCTCCACCACTACCCTCAAGGTCCGCACCCCTTAGAGCCGCTGAGTGATGTTGTTAGAAAAACTAAGTCCACTCATGTTACCGCTCTCTCAGAATTCTCCAATAACTAGTTGTCTCACTCAAAATATAGTCCAGAGGCTTTGCCAGGCCTGCAGGACCCTCCATGATCCGGCTCCTGGATATCTCTGTCCTCCATTCTGCCACCTTCTGCCCTGCTCCATCCTCACCAGGCAGCTCACTCTTCCTCACCCTGCCAGTCACTCTCCTACCCCATGGCCTTTGCCTTTTTCCTCCATGTGGCTGATACTTTTCCAGGCAATGATATTACTGGGTCCCATACTTCCTTCAGGTATCTTCCAGAAGTTCTCCTTATTACATGGTTTTCTCTGACCTCCCTTTGTTAAAAAACATGTGCCTTGCCCCTTATATACATACACACACACGAATACACACATGCATGCACACACCACTCTATAGATCTTTTTTTTTTGCCACTTTATTTTTTTAATTGAAGGATAATTGCTTTACAGAATTTTGTGGTTTTCTGTCAAACATCAAGAATCAGCCATAGCACTCTATAGATGTTTTTATTTCCTCTGCTTTACTATTTTTTCATAGTATGTATCATCATATGACACACACACTTTATACATGCATGTATGAACATATATACTTTTTTTGTGGTCTTTTTCCCCTAACTAGACTATGAGCTCTCAAAAGCAGGAAACTTCATTTGTTTCCTGCACTGCTTGATCCCAAACATATAGAATAGTCCCTGGAGGCACCAATAGATATTTGTTGAATGAATGAATGGGTGAGTTTGGGAAGAACTGTGTTGAAAAAAAATTCTGGAGCCCTTTGAAGATTCATTTTTCTTAGATCCATTGAGAAATTATGCAAGCTTCTAGTAGAGTTTATACCTGCTTCTATTTGAAGTGATAAGATGTAGGCAGTGTGAAGGGTTTACCATTTATAAGGTACCTATGGAAAAGAGGAAGTGCCATTTAATTAGACTTACTTGAAGTAGAGAATGTCTGAAAGTTTTATCAAGGGAAAAACAGGCCTTATATCTTGCTACCTTGTATCTCTAGCACACGGCAATGTCTTCCAAAGGCTTTATTTATTCATGATGATTTAGATTATGATTTAGAAAAGGAGAGGAAAAATGGCTGAATAATGTTAACTAACAAAAAATACATATAAGTATGTATATATGTATATTTTTAAAAGATTAATTGAAGATGTCAGACCTTTTCCTTTGAGGATAAATTCTTTCTGACTAGAACAGGAGACAGTTAACTTCTGAAAAACACCAAGACTGATGATTTTGTCTATATAACATTGACCTGGAAGCTATAGTCTCAACCATTCAGACTAATAAATCAGGCAATTTATATTTAATCATTAACTAACTCCAGAGCTAACAGCTGTTCAAAATTAGAAATGGTTCACCCCAGCCAGGATGACATTACAGGCAATCTATAATGCATCAGAATAAAATTATAGTAATTTTTAACTGTCTAGAAATTTATTACAGGACATGTTCCAATTCTTAAACCCTTGTTAGCCAGTGTCAGTAATGATTTATGTTGCGTGGGTGGTATAGTGAAATTATTGACGAGTTCAATCGCCGATAAGTCTACGTTTAGTGAATCTTCAAGTTCCAGAGCTGTTCTGGAGAATGAGGCGGGTGCCCTTTATTGTTCATCATTTACTAACCAAAGACAACAAAGTTGGAGGGAAGGCAAATGAGAGATTCTTCTTCAAAATTAATGGATATGTTATCTATAGCTGAGGAAGGAAAGTAATGAATTCTATAAAGAAGGCAAGGGAGTTGAAGTTGCCTAGTGTTTAATTATAGAGCTAACTTGGAGTGATCTTTATCGAGCAAAGCAGACTGTCTTAAAATAGATTTCATAACCGTTGTCACCTGCTAGTCTCATTACCTCAGTGCTGAGGGTATTGTGATGGCTTGCAGGGAGCTAGTATTGCAATTTGCTCTGACGTAAATTATTTTTGCTTTCTGTGGTCTCCCCTCTTTCATGAGTAAAGCTGAATTCTTCCAGAGGCTTCTTTATTGTTTTTACCAACATTTTGCTGGTTTTATTTCTCCAGCTCCTATTAATTTACGTCTTCTTAGAATGTGGTATTAAATTTTAGCATGCATTGAAACCAAATGAATTAGTGAAGTGTCCTGCAGTTCAGTCAATCCATAGATATTTATTGCAGTTTTATTCAAATCCAATATTAAGGGCTCTACATACTTAACCTGGAAATCAGATTTTACATGTCTAGTCATGTAGATAGAAGGAGTTGAACAGCATCTTTTGAGCATACTGTCTTCAAAGCTAGTGAATCCTTCTAGTTTCCATCTTTTCACATGGGCTGTAAGTTCTTCCACTGATTGAGTAATTATGTTGCGGAAATAACCCACATTGAGTAACTACCAGCACTATTCTTTAATTAATAGAATTCTAGTAAGATGGCTCTTTTAAGCTTTATGTTTTAAATGATTAACATAACTAGTATTTGTCACTTTCCATTTTCTAAAGTCTTCCCATGGCTGGTATGTTTAAGATGATGTTTGCCGAGGGAGGTATAGTACCATTGCTGAAAAGCAAAAATGATGGTGAACAGCCAAGCTGCCATAAAAATCCTAATATCACTCAGGCTTGGCCGCAGCTCTTGGTCCTCTACGTGGAGAGGGACAAGAGAGTGACCATCAGCCTTTTAAGAAGGACGTCAAGCGTAACTGAAGAGTTAGGGCATCCAGCAAAAAGAAGATGTTAAAGATCTAATGTCATATTACCATAAATGTCACTGACAAGAGAATGAGAGTGCCTTCATAATAATGGGTTCACATGAATGAATGATCAGCATAGTTATACCACCCAGTCATGTTCTGTTCCTTCTCAAGGCTGTGCAGAGTGACCTAGACTTAAACCGAGGTATAAGGTAATTACATTAAATATTTCTTGAGTTGCTCCTCACTTTGCAGTCAGAGAAGATTCGCTGGGGCCAGTCTATTAAATCCTTCGAAGCTCAAGAGAAGACGCTCTGTGGAGATGTTCTCCTTACAGCAGCGTATGTGTCTTACGTGGGATCCTTTACACAACAGTATCGCCAGGAACTGGTGGACTGCATGTGGGTTCCCTTTCTTCAAGAGAAGGTAAGCTCAGTTCCTAAGCTGGGCCACATTTGGAAGCGTCACACTGAAATTTTGGTAACAAAAACAGTGTATGTTCCAGACATTTTTGTACCTCTGTAATCTCAAATGACTGGAAATTCTAGTATTGAAGAAAGTCTTTCTTGTGTGTTGCAGTTTTCTTGTTTTAACGATAGTTTCAACAGGGTGGGAAATAGAAAAACTATTTGTATGAACTATAGGGGTATAGTCAGAAGTCTGCTTTTAATGAAACTGTTAACTGAAATCAAATTTGGAATATCATGTGCTCATACAGGGTGAAACATTTTTGTTACAAATATCACAGGTTATTGAAGATTTTTTTAATGACTACTTTCAGATGAAAAGTGTAACACTTTGTATGTAAGTATAAAAATAGCTTACTTTGAATTTGAAAATTCACCCATAAGCAAAATGAAAGCATAGATTGGGGAGATTTCAGATCGTCTGGTTTAAGGCTATCCTTGTACAAAGGAGAAACAGAGACGGGGAAGTTTAAATGACTTTTTATGACTTAAGGTCATAAAAGATAGGAAACCAGACCACTGCTTTCCAGGCCACTGTTTTCTATGCTGCATTGTGTTATCTCCACAGTTTGTTGTGATCCACACAGTCAGAGGCTTTGGCATAATCAATAAAGCAGAAGCAGATGTTTTTCTGGAACTCTCTTGCTTTTTCGATAATCCAACAGATGTTGGCAATTTGATCTCTGGTTCCTCTGCCTTTTCTAAATCCAGCTTGCACATCTGGAAGTTCACGGTTCATGTATTGCTGAAGCCTGGCTTGGAGAATTTTGAGCATTACTTTACTAGCGTGTGAGATGAGTGCAATTGTGCAGTAGTTTGGGCATTCTTTGGCATTGCCTTTCTTTGGGATTGGGATGAAAACTGACCTTTTCCAGTCCTGTGGCCACTGCTGAGTTTTCCTAATTTGCTGACATTTTGAGTGTAGCACTTTCACATCATCATCTCTTAGGATTTGAAATGGCTCAGCTGAAATTCCATCACCTCCACTAGCTTTGTTCGTAGTGATGCTTCCTAAGGCCCACTTGACTTCACATTCCAGGATGTCTGGTTCTAGGTGAGTGATCACACCATCATGATTATCTGGGTCATGAAGATCGTTTTTGTATTGTTCTTCTGTGTATTCTTGCTGCCTCTTCTTAATATCTTCTCCTTCTGTTAGGTCCATCAATGGCGCCCCACTCCAGTACTCTTGCCTGGAAAATCCCATGGATGGAGGAGCCTGGTAGGCTGCAGTCCATGGGGTCGCTAAGAGTCAGACACGACTGAGCGACTTCACTTTCACTTTTCACTTTCATGCATTGGTGAAGGAAATGGCAACCCACTCCAGTGTTCTTGCCTGGAGAATCCCAGGGATGGCGGAGCCTGCTGGGCTGCCATCTATGGGGTCGCGCAGAGTCAGACATGACTGAGGTGACTTAGCTTAGCTTCTGTTAGATCCATACCATTTCTGTCCTTTATTGTGCCCATCTTTGCATGAAATGTTCCCTTGGTATCTCTAATTTTCTTGAAGAGATCTCTAGTCTTTCCCATTCTATTGTTTTCCTCTATATCTTTGCACTGATCACTGAGGAAGGCTTTCTTATCTCTCCTTGCTATTCTTTGGAACTCTGCATTCAAATGGATATCTCCTTTTCTCCTTTGCCTTTCGCTTCGCTTCTATTCACAGCAATTTATAAGGCCTCCTCAGACAACCATTTTGCCTTTTTCATTTCTTTTTCTTGGGGGTGGTCTTGATCCCTGCCTCCTGTACAATGTCATGAACCTCCATCCATAGTTCTTCAGACACTCTGTCTATCAGATCTAAAATCCCTTGAATCTATTTGCACTTCCACTGTATAATCATAAGGGATTTGATTTAGGTCATACCTGAATGGTCTATTGGTTTTCCCTACTTTATTCTATTTAAGTCTGAATTTGACAATAAGAAGTTCATGATCTGAGCCACAGTCAGCTCCTGGTCTTGTTTTTGCTGACTGTGTAGAGCTTCTTCATCTTTGGCTGCAAAGAATATAGTCAATCTGATTTCGGTATTGACTGTCTGGTGAGGTCCATGTGTAGAGTCTTCTCTTGTGTTGTTGGAAGAGGGTGTTTGCTATGATCAATGTGTTCTCTTGGCAAAACTCTATTAGCCTTTGCTGTGCTTCATTCTGTACTCCAAGGCCAAATTTGCCTGTTATTTCAGGTATTTCTTGACTTCCTACTTTTGCATTCCAGTCCTCGTAATGAAAAGGACATCTTTTTTGGGTGTTAGTTCTAAGAGGTCTTATAGGTCTTCATAGAACCATTCAACTTCAGCTTTTTCAGCATTCCTGGTCAGGGCATAGACTTGTATTACTGTGATATTGAATGGTTTGCCTTGGAAATGAACAGAGATCATTCAGTCGTTTTTGAGATTGCATCCAAGTACTGCATTTTGCACTCTTTTGTTGACTTTCATGACTCCTCCATTTCTTCTAAGGGATTCCTGCCCACAGTAGTAGATGTAATGGTTATCTGAGTTAAATTCACCCATTCCAGTCCATTTTAGTTCTCCAATTCCTAAAATTTTGATGTTTACTCTTGCCATCTCCTGTTTGACCACTTCCAACTTGCCTTGATTCATGGACCTAACATTCCAGGTTCCTATGCTGTATTGCTCTTTACAGCATCAGACTTTACTTCCATCACCAGTCACATCCACAACTGGGTGTTGTTTTTGCTTTGGCTCCATCTTTTCATTTTTTCTGGAGTTATTTCTCCGCTGATCTCCAGTAGCATATTGGGCACCTAACAACCTGGGGAGTTCATCTTTCAGTGTCCTGTCTTTTTGCCTTTTCATACTGTTCATGGGGTTCTCAAGGCAAGAATACTGAAGTGGTTTGCAATTCCCTCCTCCAGTTGACCACATTTTGTCAGAACTCTACACAATGACCCGTCCGTCTTGGGTAGCTCTACAAGGCATGGCTCATAGTTTCACTGAGTTAGACAAGGCTGTGGTCCATGTGATCAGATTGGTTAGTTTTCTGTGATTGTGGTTTTCATTCTGTCTGCCCTCTGATAGAGAAGGATAAAAGGCTTATGGAAGTTTCCTGATGGCAGAGATTGACTGAGGGGGAAATTGGGTCTTGTTCTTTAATCCCATTTTCTGTTGATGGGCGGGGTTGTGTTCCCTCCCTATTATTTGACTTGAGGCCAAACTATGGTGGAAGTAAGAGCTAGATATGTAAATGAAGGGCTAGATATGTAAATGAAGAACCTGCTTTAATCAACTGAGATAACACAGCTCAGTTCAGTGGCTCAGTCACATCTACCTTTGTGACTCCATCCTGTCCATCACCAACTCCCAGAGTTTACCCAAACTCATGTCCATTGAGTCAGTGATGCCATCCAGCCATCTCATCCTCTGTTGTCCCCTTCTCCTCCTGCCTTCAATCTTTCCCAGCATCAGGGTCTTTTCAAATGAATCAGTTCTTCCCATCAGGTGGCCAGAATATTGGAGTTTCAGCTCCAACATCAGTCCTTCCAATGTACACTCAGGACTGATCTCCTTTAGGATGGACTAGCTGGATCTCCTTGCAGTCCAAGGGACCCTCAAGAGTCTTCTCCAACACCACAGTTCAAAAGCATCAATTCTTTGGCGCTCAGCTTTCTTTATAGTCCAGTTCTCCTATCCATACATGACCACTGGAAGAACCATAGCCTTGACTAGACGGACCTTTGTTGGCAAAGTAATGTCTCTGCTTTTTAATATGCTGTCTAGGTTGGTTATAACTTTCCTTCCAAGGAGTAAGCGTCTTTTAATTTCATCTGCAGTCACCATCTGCAGTGATTTTGGAGCCCCCCAAAATAAAGTCAGCCACTGTTTCCACTGTTTCCCCATCTATTTGCCATGAAGTGATGGGACTGGACACCATGATCTTGGTTTTCTGAATGTTGAACTTTAAGCCAATTTTTCACTCTCCTCTTTCATTTTCATCAAGAGGCTCTTTAGTTCTTCACTTTCTGCCATCAGGGTGGTATCACCTGCATATCTGGGGTTATTGACACTTCTCCAGGCAATCTTGATTCCAGCTTGTGCTTCATCCAGCCCAGCATTTCTCATGATGTACTCTGCATATAAGTTAAATAAGCAGGGTGACAATATACAGCCTTGACGTACTCCTTTTCTTATTTGGAACCAGTCTGTTGTTCCATGTCCAGTTCTACCTGTTGCTTCCTGACCTTAGGACATCCTACATCCCTCTGTATATTTGTGTTCTTTGTTGGTAATTATGCCTCAGTTTTCACAATAGCTGTTTTCCTGACATAAATACATGCCAATGGAATTTCTGCAAATTAAATATTTTGGGAAAAGTGTGTCATAATAATTGTAAAAGAAAAATCCTTCTGTAACTAAGTTATTTAATGTACCTGGTGTATCAAGCCATATTTTTATATGGGAGATTTTTTTAAAAAATGCTATCTATATTATTCCCTGAATTTCAGAGGTTTTCTCTAAGTATTTCTGCCATAAAATAGTCCTTTTTATGTAATAGGATAAAGCATTCTGCTAATTTTGTCCACCTCGTACTGCATTGTGAGTTTCAGAAGGTGTCAGCTATCAAATTCTTCTTTTTTCCTCCATCTCATGTTCTCCAAACTTTAATCTTCTCAATGGGTATCTTGGTCTGGGTCACCCAATGACTACTTAAGATGAATGATTGTCATCGCCTGTGGTCCTCTCTGCATTTTCCATCATTGATAAAATTTTCTCATTCTTCCCAAAATTATAAGGAAATTCACTTCCTGATGTGCGAGCTATTGAACTTCATGGTGTCTTCTTGTTACAATTATTCTTCTCTTTGAATCATGTAATAGTATCAATAGCATGGACTTAGGCTATCAGTCACTTCACATTTTTTAAATTGAAAACTTGCCTTCTCAAATTTAAGTTTTAAAATTGATGTTTAATTGCTGGTATTGCATCATTTGGGCTTCCCTGGTGATTCATTGGTAAAGAATTTGCCTGCCAATTCAGGAGACATGAGTTTAATCTCTGGGTCAGAAAGATTGCTGGAGGAGGAAATGGCAACCCACTTCAGTATTCTTGCCTGGGAAATCCCATGGACAGAGGAGCCTGGTGGGCTACAGTCCATGGGGATCACAAAACAGTTGAACACAACTTAGCATCTAAAAACAAGAGGAAATCGCATCATTTAGTGTATGTGTTTCTGGAAAGTTTCCCGTCAGCTTGTATTTTCCCATTTACTTAAAATTCCAAATATGGAGTTCCATGAAGATAAAATTTTGTTGTAAAGAGTAAGATTAATTGGCTTATCCAAACTGTCTAAACTCTCTAAACATATAGCCAAAGCAAAAATGATAATTTTCTGATGCTGTAAGGTAAGAAAACATTTACTTTTAACTACAGGCCTGTGTTTCTCTGTGGGCCCACAATTCTCAGGACTCCATGTCTATTTTCAGGCATCTCAACACTCTCTGCTTATCTCTTGAGTACACAGGCGCCAGGCCAGCTGAGAAATAGATCCTCAAACATGACCAGCTTATTCTCACTCATCTCTGGGCAGAGCTGTAAGCTAAAGGAAGAAAGAGATTTCAGGTTGCATAAATGACATCCTTTTGGAAGAGATTTTTCTGTCTATAAGACTCCTGGCAGAAAATGTTATATAAAACCTAAAAAATGTTTGTTCTATAGAATAGAGATTTCTAGTTTCTCAATTCAGCTGCTCAGTTGTGTCTGACTCTTTGCGACCTCATGGACTGTAGCAGGCCAGGATTCCCTGTCCATCAACAACTCCCAGAGCTTGCTCAAACTCATGTCCATCAAGTCAGTGATGCCATTTGAACTACTTATTTTATACTCCTTCTAGATTCAGTCACAGCAAAGTGGAAAGATAATCACATCTATATGAACATGTGCCACGGTTCAAGAGGAGCTGAAATTGTTTATTCATGTTAATGTTTTTTTGATGAATTTTTCCTCATCAGTGTTGCCTCATCCTGCCTTTTCAAGAAGCAACTCCTCATCCTGCTCCACAGTATATAGGGTGTTTGCTAGAGCTCCTTACTCTCCTGAGTGTCTCTGGCTTGTCATTTTGACTTGGGTATCCTGGGGATTTTGACAGTTTATAATTTAAAATAGCCTACCGACAAATGACCACTATTTGCGTCCTTTTAAAAAATCTCTAAGCTAAGCATGTCATTTATTAGCAACCTGTGTACATATTTAAGGTAGCCTTAGAGAGAACTCTCATAAAGTAAGTCCGCAATCCTTAATGCATTCCTAGAAATGAAGACTGTGTATTCTAAATGCATCAAAACTCCAAAATCTAGTAAACAAATTTAACTCAAAGTCAGAATTTCAAGAGGAGTTATATTTTAACTTGACCCAGAGATTCTAAAGTTTTCTGGAAGAATATATTTTCAACAACACCAATGTAATTTTGGAATCAAACAGCAAGAGGACACTTGGGCTTCACATTATTAAAATATATTCAAAAGCTAAAGTAATTACAACAACGTGGGTCTTCAAGGGAAACAGAAAACTAGAATAGAGATCAGAGTCATTTAAGGATGCAGAGATATTTGATACATTTAATATATGATGATGTGTAAATGCAACTGCATCTATCACCTCCTAACATTTCTACTAATATACCATCTTTCCTCCTGATACTTCTATTCAAGGCCAGCCATTGAGTTATGTACTAGTTTCCATCCCCTTTCCTTTCCTTGAGGACAATTCAAGACAAATTCTCCCCTTTCTGTCATCATCAATTTTTCTGTCTGGACTGATTCATTACTACATCATTCCCACTAGCACTCAAACACGTAGTTATTTCTCTCATTAAGAACAAATATATCTGCACGTTTCTCTCTACTCTCCATGCCCGCAAGCTACTCCATTTCTCTGCTCTCATTTACAATCATCACTTCAGAAGAGGAATGATATTCACTGTCTCCACATCCTTCCTCCATAATTCTAAGTCACTCCAGACAGACTTTCATCCCTACCATGCCACCAAAATGCCTATTACCAGATTTTGCCTTCACATTGCTAAGTTGAGTGGTTCTTTTTTCATTCTCATCTTACTTGACTGAATTTGATGCAGTGGATCACTCTATCCTCCCAACAATACTTGATTCTCTTGAATCACCCTCCCTTCACCTTCCACATAACCCCACTGGTCAGTTTTTCTCAGACTTCTTGATTTTTTTCCTTCCCCACCCTGCCCGAATGGCTCAGACGGTAAAGAATCCACCTGCAATGCGGGAGACCTGGGTTCGATCTCTGGGTTGGGAAGATCCCCTGGAGGAGGGTATTCTTGTCTGGAGAATCCCCATGGACAGAGGAGCCTGGTGGGCTGCAGTCCATGGGGTCACAAAGAGTCGGACATGACTGAGTGACAAAACACACACACCTGCCCCAATCTCTTAATGTTGAAATGACCTACACTTCAGTCTTTGAGCTGCTTCTTAACTAGGTTCATGACTTTAAATGTCACCTGGACCCCACTAACTTCCAAATGTATACCTGCAGCCAGACAATAGCATCTTCACTTCTGTGTCTGAAAGATGTCTCAAGTGTAGAACATCCAAACTGAATTCCTAATCTTCCCCGTAAAACTTCTACTCAATTGTTCCCAATTTGTTTAATGGTAGGTCTATCCTTGTGTTAGCTCAGGCTAAAAGACTTTGGAGTCACTTTGATGTCAGTCTTCTTCTGACACCCACTTCCAATCTATCTAGGAAATTATGTGGGCTGTACCTTTAAATATATTCAGAATCTGACCACTTTTCAACACCTTCACTGCTTTCATCCTGAGCCAAGCCATCAGCTTCCTCTTCAGTTACTGTGAAAACTTTCTAACTGGTTTCCTTGCTTCTATTTTTGTTGCCTCTCTCCAAATCAGATCTCAACATATCAGCCAATGTGATATGATGCAAGTGAGATTAAGTAATTTTTTTTTTCCTAAAATCCCTCTGTTGACTTCCCACTGCACTTAGAGCAAAAGCTAGAAACCCTGAAGATGCTTATAAAACCCTCAGTGATTTGGCCCCATTATAGAAAGTCCCTTACATACGAACCTTCAAGTTGCAGACTTTCAAAGATGTGAATGTGCATTTGTTCCATCAACGTAAGGCACGCAGCTTGCTCTCTGTCTCCTGTTGCTGACAGTCCTTCAGCTCTACCGTCTCCCACCTCCTCTGCATCCTCCAGTCAATAACTCTTCTTTCCTGTTCACTTGATGCCAGCCCCTGTGTGCCAGTTGTTGTACTGTACTACTGTACTTTTTCAAGATACTGTACGATTAAGAATGTTTTCTTCTGTGTGTGTTTTTTAACGTATCATTTGTGTAAAAAGTATTATAAACCTATTACAGTACAGTGCTACATAGCCAATTGTGTTAGTTGGGTAGATAGGCTAACTTTGTTGGACTTAGGAACCAAGTAGACTAATGAATGTGCTCTCAAAATAGAACTCATTCATGTGTAGGGGACCTACTGTATCTCCCTGTAACTCACTTTCTGTTATTCCTTTCCTCACTCATCTGCTCTGGTCATATGGGGCCATCTTCTGTGAATTTACCACATAATGCTCCAGCCTCAGGCCCTTTGCACTAGCTGTTTCCTCTGTCTTGAAGTGTTTACACTAAGGACATAGTTGCCCCACTCACTTCCATCAACTGGCTCTTTGTTCAAACAGGAAGCAGATAAGGTGTTCTGGTATTCCCAGCTCTTGAAGAATTTTCCGCAGTTTCTTGTGATCCACACAGCCAAAGGCTTTAGAATAGTCAATGAAGTAGAAGTAGATGTTTTTCTGGAATTCCCTTCCTTTTTCTGTTATCCAACAGATGTTGGCAATTTGATCTCTGATTCCTCTGCCTTTTCTAAATCCAGCTTGTGCATCTGCAGGTTCTTGGTTCGTGTACTGTTGAAGCCTGGCTTGAAGGATTTGAGCATTATCTTGCTAGCCTGTGAAATGAGTGCAGTTGTTTAGTACTCTGAACATGGCATTGCCCTTCTTTGGGATTGGAATGAACACTGACCTTTTCCAATCCTGTGGCTACTGCTAAGTATTCCTAATTTGCTGGCATATTGAGTGCAGCACTTTCACATCATCATATCTTAGGATTTGAAATAGCTCAGCTGGAATTCTATCACCTCCACTAGCTTTGTTCGTAGTGATGCTTCCTAAGGCCCACTTGACTTCACACTTCAGGATGTCTGGCTCAGGTAAGTGATCACACATTCATGGTAATCTGGGTCTTTAAGACCTTTTTGGTATAGTTCTTCTATATTCTTGCCACCTCTTCTTAATCTCTTCTGCTTCTATTAGGTCTGTACTGTTTCTGTCCTTTATCATGCCCATACTTGCATGAAATGTTCCCTTGGTATCTCCAATTTTCTTGAAAAGATCTCTAGTCTTTCCCATTCTATTGTTTTCCTCAGTTTCTTTGAATTGTTCACTTAAGAAGGCCTTCTTATCTCTCTTTGCTATTCTCTGAAACTCTGCATTCAGTTGGATATATCTTTCCCTTTCTACTTTGCCTTTTGCATCTCTTCTTTTCTCAGCTATATGTAAGCCCTCCTCAGACAACCATTTTGCCTTATTGCATTTCTTTTTCATGGGGATGGTTTTGGTCACCACCTCCTATACAATGCTATGAACCTCTGTCTATAGTTCTTCAGGTACTCTGTCTATCAGATCTAATCCCTTGAATCTATTTGTCACTTCCACTATAATCGTAAGGGATTTGATTTAGGTCATACTGAATGGTCTAGTGGTTTTCCCTACTTTCTTCAATTTAAGTCTGAATTTGGCAATAAGGAGTTCATGATCTAAGCCACAGTCAACTCCCGGTCTTGCTTTTGCTGACTGTATAGAGCTTCTCCATCTTTGGCTGCAAAGAATATAATCAATCTGATTTTTGTATTGACCATCTGGTGATGTCCATGTGTAGAGTTGTTTCTTATGTTGTTGGAAGAGGGTGTTTTCTATGACCAGTGTGTTCTCTTGGCAAAACTCTATTAGCCTTTGCTCTGCTTCATTTTGTACTCCAATGCCAAATTTGCCTATTACTCCAGGTAACGCTTGACTTTCTATTCTGCATTACAATCCCCTGTGATGAAAGGACATGTTTTTGGGGAGTTAGTTCTAAAAGGTCTTGTAGATCTTCATAGAACCATTGGACTTCAGCTTCTTTGGCATTAGTAGTTGGAAAATAGAAGTAGGTTACTGTGATGTTGAATGGTTTATCTTGGAAACAAACTGAGATTATTTGTCTGTTTTGATATTGCACCCAAATGCTGATATGCCTTTGCTGTGACTTTTAAATAATATTTACTAAATAAATATTTACTCGGTAAAGGATCCACATGCAATGCAGGAGATCTGAGTTCAATCCCTGGGTTGGGAAGATCCTCTGGAGGAGGAAATGACAACCCACTCCAGTATTCTTGCCTGAAGAATCCCATAGACAGAGGAGCCTGATGGGCTACAACCCATGGGGTTGCCAAGAGTCAGACATCACTGAGCGACTAAGCACACACTGTGTTTCAGACTCTTTTGCTGTTTATGAGGGCTACTCCATTCCCTCTAAGGGATCCTTGCCCACAGTAGTAGATATAATTGTCATCTGAGTAAAATTTGCCCGTTCCCATCCATTTTAGTTCACTGATTGCTAAAATGTCCATGTTGTCTCTTGCCTTCTCCTGTTTGACCACTCTAATTTACCTTGATTCATGGACCTAACATTCGAGGTTCCTGTGCAATATTTTTCTTTACAGCAACGGACACATTACTTTCACCACCAGATACATCCACAACTGGGCATCATTTACACTTTGGCTCAGCCTCTTCATTCTTTTTGGAGTTATTTCTCCACTTTTTCCCAGTAGCATATTGGACACCTACCAACCGAGCACACTGCTCTTCTGGTGTCATATCTTTTCGCCTTTTCATACTGTGCATGGGTTTCTCAAGGCAAGAATACTACAAATTCCTAGATGTGATTGCAACCTTTATCCCTCAGCATGCCTCATTCTACTCTATTTTTTCCACTATAGCATCTATTACTTGCTAATACATTGCTTTGTTATGGTTAACATCTTTCCTCTCCCCCAGAAAAAATGTAAGATCCATGGAAGCAAGTATTTTGTGTATTTCGTTCACTACTCTATCCTAGAATGGTGCCTGGAACATTGCGGATGTTCAGTATTTTTTTTCACTGAGAGATAATTTATACACCTTATGATTCACCCATTTAAAGCATACAATTCAGTGGTGTTTAGTGTATTCACACAACTGTGCAGCTCTCATCACAGTCAATTCTAGAGCATTTTCACCATTCTCAATGTAAACCCCATACCCATTAGTTGTCACCCACAATCCCCCAATCCTTACTGGGCATAGACAACCATTAATCTATTTCATGTATCTATAAATTTCCTGTTCAGAACATTTCATATGAATGAACATATGTGATATTTTATGACTTCTTTCACTTAGCATGTTTTTAAGATTCATCCATGATATAACCTGTATCAGTATTTTATCCCTTTCTATGACTGAATAATATTCCTTATTATTGGAATATAAATGTGGATATATCACATTTCATTTATCCTTCATCCATTGATGGTTATTTGGGTTGTTTCTACTTTTTGATTATTATGAATAATGTGGCTATAAACAGTTGAATTATTCATGTACAAGTTTTAAAGTAAATATATGCAGGTACCATTCCCTCAGATTAAAATCACTTTAGGAGAAACGATGAAGAGTTTGGTTTTGAAGTGTCTCTAAAACATTCAAGTGTCAATAACCGGTAGAGAACTGGACAAGAATATTACTGGGTGAGAGTGAGATTTTGGGAGTCACTGATGTATAGATAGTTCTTGAAACTACACATGTGGTAAGATCACCTAGGGAAGATGTTTAGAGTGAAGTGAGCTGAGTCAGTGCTGACATGTAAGTAGGAAGTTGAGGAAGATGAAGAAGGTGCAGTCAGAGATTGGAGAAGCCCAAGGCAAGAGTGGTATCATAAGAGGTAAGAGTATAAAGATGGGGATGATCAGTGATGCCAAAGCCATAGAGACAAGTGAGAGAACAGCTAGGAACTGAAAGTGTCATCAGACTTGGATGAAAGTCTTTTCTGACCCCAAGGGTGTAATGAGCCAGAAGCAGATTGCACTGAGTTATACAGGAAGTAGGCAGAAAAGACAGGTTATTCTTGTAGGAATTTGCTTTGAAGAGAAGGGGATAAACAGAAGCGCCTGGTTGAGACATGGAGCTAAGTGAAGTTTTTTGTTGTTGTTGTTTTGTTTTATGAGTAAGACTAGAACATGTTTCTAGTCTTCCAGAGAAGGAATAGAACAAGAATTACTGATGATAAAACAGGGAAGAGGTCTGATCCATCAGGAACTGGGAAGAACGGATAAGAATAGAGGAAAAGGGAATGACCCTCAGGTAGAAGAAGCAAGACTCCTTCAACTTAGTTGGAGGGAAGGGGAGAAAAGGGGACATAGGCAGGCAGAGATGCTGATAGAAAAAAAGTTGTAGCTGTAGCTGCTGGTCTCTCTCCTCTTTAGGAAGCAGGAAATTGCAGTGCTAATCAGCCAAAGATAAGAGAATTGAAATGAGGAGAATGTTTGCAAGGAGAGTGGCAAAAACATCAAAATGTATCCATTGAAGGCAATCAGAGAATAGATGTTAAAGTCTTGCCAAGCAACTTTGAGAAGCCAAAGTAGAATTTGGAAAAGAGAAATTTGTAGTCACAGTAATAAAGCTTTCATCAGTAATACTCACAGTCTGGGACCAAAAGGAGAGGAAAAGAATGTGTTACTTGAGCCAGGGTATACAGGGTGATAGGCAGATAAGCCAGAAGGAAAAGAAGGCAGGGAAGTTCATGTGACAGTCAGAAGAACAATTAAGGAATGGAAGGTTCTATTTTAGGTTTGGCAGAGATGTGAGTGTAGTTGAAAGTTAGTGGTTAAATATATGGTACAGTTTCTCAATAGAATTACCATATAATCCAACCATACAATCCAACCTGGTTGGGGAATCTACTAGCCAAAGGAAATAAAAGCAAGGGCTCAGGTAAGTCTACATTTGTTCACAACAGCATTATTCAGAAATAACCAAAAGGTGGAAGAAGTCCAGATGTCCATCAATACATGTATGGATAAAGAAAATGTGGCATATACATGCAGTGGAATATTATTCAATCTTAAAAAGGAAGGAAATTCTGACACACATTGCAACATGGATGAATCTTGTAGATTTTATGCCAAGGGAAATAAATCAGTCATAAAAGGATGAATATTGTGTGATTCCACTTATATGACGTACCTAGAATATGTGCTGCACTCAATATGCCAGCAAATATGGAAAACTCAGCAGTGGCCACAGGACTGGAAAAGGTCAGTTTTCGCTCCAATCCCAAAGAAAGGCAATGCCAAAGAATGCTCAAACTACCACACAATTGCACTCATCTCACACGCTAGTAAAGTAATGCTCAAAATTCTCCAAGCCAGGCTTCAGCAATACATGAACTGTGAACTTCCAGATGTTCAAGCTGGTTTTAGAAAAGGCAGAGGAACCAGAGATCAAATTGCCAATATCCGCTGGATCATTAAAAAAGCAAGAGAGTTGCAGAAAAACATCTATTTCTGCTTTACTGACTATGCCAAAGCCTTTGACTGTGTGGATCATAATAAACTGTGGAAAATTCTGAAAGAGATGGGAATACCAGACCACCTGGCCTGCCTCTTGAGAAACCTGTATGCAGGTCAGGAAGCAACAGGTAGAACTGGACATAGAACAACAGACTTGTTCCAAATAGGGAAAGGAGTACATCAAGGCTATATATTGTCACCCTGCTTATTTAACTTATATGCAGAGTACATCATGAGAAACGCTGGGCTGGAAGAAACACAAGCAGGAATCAAGATTGCTGGGAGAAATAACAATAACCTCAGATATGCAGACGACACCACCCTTATGGCAGAAAGTGAAGAAGAACTAAAAAGCCTCTTGATGAAAGTGAGAGAGGAGGAGAGTCAAAAAGTTGGCTTAAAGCTCAACATTCAGAAAACTAAGATCACGGCATCTGGTCCCATCACTTCATGGGAAGTAGATGGGGAAACAGTGGAAACAGTGTCAGACTTTATTCTGGGGGGGCTCCAAAATCACTGCTGATGGTGATTGCAGCCATGAAATTAAAAGACGCTTACTCCTTGGAAGGAAAGTTATGACCAACCTAGATTGCATATTAAAGAGCTTTGCCACATTACTTTGCCAACAAAAGTCCGTCTAGTCAAGGCTGTGGTTTTCCCAGTAATCATGAATGGATGTGCGAGTTGGACAGTGAAGAAAGCTGAGCAAAGAAGAATTGATGCTTTTGAACTGTGGTGTTGGAGAAGACTCTTGAGAGTCCCTTGGACTGCAAGGAGATCCAACCAGTCCATCCTAAAGGAGATCAGTCCTGGGTGTTCATTGGAACGACTGATGTTGAAGCTGAAACTCCAATACTTTGGCCACCTCATGTGAAGAGCTGACCCATTGGAAAGGACCCTGATGCTGGGAAGGATTGGGGCCAGGAGGAGAAGGGGACGACAGAGGATGAGATGGCTGGATGGCATCACCGACTCGATGGACGTGAGTTTGGGTAAACTCTGGGAGTTGTTGATGGACAGGGAGGCCTGGCGTGTTGCAAAGAGTCGGACATGACTGGGCGACTGAACTGAACTGAACTGAAGGGGTGGTAACTGAAAAGGACAGGGACAGTGGGCATATGTGACCTTGAGGGTACAGATAAAATTGTTACCCAAAATTGTTTCCATCCAAAGCCATCATCTGCTAGGCAGACAAATGAAGACATGTCCAAGTTCAAGGAGGCATTTTCACTCCACTCATTAATCTGACCTAGCAGTTTATAGACAAATATATGAAATTACTATACATGGAGTTAACCAAGTCTCAGTGTCCTAAGCAAAAAAGAGGGAGGGAGAGACCTACTTTGCAGAACTCCTGTTAGAGTTAAGTGAGGCAAGGAACAGAGCAAATGTATATGAGTAAATTTTGTAAACACTTAAAACCTTACAAATATCACTTGTTCTGTTAACTGGGAGTCTTACCTCATCAGGAAGTTCCCTTTTATCCTTTGATCAGTTCCCAGAGAATTCTGATTGGCATTTGTTGTTAGGGTTAGTCTAGCTTGGCTCAGGGCGTGTGCTTCCTTCCAGCCTGCTTCTCTCTAGTAAAAGCTTCTTAAGGAGGGAGCCTCTTTCCTCCTCCTTTCTTTTTTTAAGCGCCATCTAGACTGACAGCATGTTGCACTATTTAATGAAGCAATTAGATACTGACTTGCTATGCTGACTTTGGACTCCCTCTTTGCTCTTGGTTTATGAACTAATATTCTTTTCTGCATACTCCTTCAAGGAATTCTGCAAAGAAGGGTGAATTAAAAAGATGTATATGAATTGAGGTTTATTTTCCCCAGTGTAAACTTAGGTTAAAACTTACTGTGAAAGTGATAACCATATTATAACTATTAGTTTTTTTGATGAAAAAATTTCTATGTAGTCATACAAATACCTGCCTATTTGAACACAATACTATAAAGCAAATATCGTAAACTTTGTTTCTAAAATTTTAAGTCGCCAAGTGTTTTACAGTATTTATGATATTCTTTAGTGTGAGTTACCTGCTTTGTTTTGCCTACTATTGGGTTGGCCAGAAATTTCCTTCAGGCTTTTTTGTAACATCTTATGGAAAAACTCAAATGAGCGTTTTGGCCAACCTAGTAGGTTAAAGTGGCCATTAACAAAGGGAGACTCGCTTTCATCCCCTGCACTGCGCCATGGACCCAGTAGGTGCTCAAACAATGCAAACTATTGAATTCTGATACAAGATCTGTATGTGTACCTTCTGTTACTCCTTATAGCTTCAAAAATTAACGTTATCTTAAGCCTCCAGTTGTTTTAAATTGTTTGTATTCATTAGAAGGTAAGAAATAAAAGCCACTGGGCTCTTGCTAACAGGAGAATGCTTGTGTCTTTAAGGAGCCTGTGTGTGGAATCAGATATCAAGGTTGGTTGTTCCTGGTACTAGGAGAGAGATTTTGATATATTTATAAGATAACATTGTCCAGAACAGTAAGCATTTTAGGCTAACTTTTCCTGTACTAACCTCACATTGCATCCCACCTTCACTGTGGAAATGCTTCCAGCATTCTGTTTGCTGAAGCTCTGTGGGCAGCCAAGAAGTCAAACACCTACTACCGCTGTCCCAGCCGCCCCTGGCTGCTTCAGCCAGGTCGGGCTCTTACTTCTGTCTCTTGTGGAGCATGTTTCCCTGTTGGCCCCCAGACCCAGCCAGGGGACTAGCTCTTTTATTCATCTCGCTGACCGTGGAGTCTCCAGATATATGTAGGAGGTGCTTAGTAAATGTTTGGTGATTGATGACCAATCAAACAAATTCCATAATAAATTCCGTTCTACAATCTTGCTTATTTTTTGCAAACTGAGTCCATTTTGTAAAGAACTGATCCTTACCTTTAAAATAGATTTCTCCTCCTTTCTCTCTCTTTTAAAAGAGACAACTTCCCACTTTTTTTATTGAAGAACTTCCTTCTTTTTTTATTGAAGCATAGTTGATTTACAATATTGTGTTAATTTAAGATATACAGCAAAATGAATCAGTTATGTATTTGTATTTTTTCAGATGATTTTCTATAGGTTATTTTAAGACATTGAATATTATATCCTAGATTATACGGTAAATCCCTGTTGCTTATCTATTTTACCCTGAACCCCTAATTTATCCCTTCCACCAGCAACTCCCTAATTTCAATGCTCCTGGTGGCTCAGGTGGTAAAGAATCTCCCTGCAATGCAAGAGGCCCAGGTTTGATCCCTGGATCAGGAAGATCCCCTGGAGAAGGGAATGGCTACCCACTCCAGTATTCTTGCCTGGAGAATTCCATGGACAGAGGGGGGCTACAGTCCATGGGGTCAAAAAGAATCAAACACGACTGAGCAGCTAACACTTTTACTTTTTTCACTGCCACACTGAAGACAATTCCCTCTCAGAGGAGAGGCTGAGTCAAGGTTGCTGGGCAACTACAGGCTGATGGAGCGCCAGTGGACTGAATACATTCCATGAACCCACTCCAGACAGAGAAGTCAACTCTCTGTAGTGTTGATCTATAGAAAAAGACGAAATGCCTGAGCAAAAGAGTGCATTTTAGTATTGTTGATGTCGGGTGATGACTCCATTGGGCGAAGTACATTTCTGTTGTCCTGCCATACTTCCTGGAGTCTAAATTCACACTCACCTTGTTTGGGTTGCTGTAGGTGTGTATAGAGGGTGAAGTCTCTTTCACTTGAAGCCAGATAGATAACAAACCTGTTATAGCCAGCAGTAACAAACCAGATGTTGAATGCTGCAGTTGACAGAATTCTGAGAGATAAACCCTAGGCTTACTGGGTTGAATTGTATTTTTTGATGAGAGTTTTATTTGGCTTTTGATCATTGTAGGAGAATGCGTATGTGTTCTCTTGGCTTTGGTCTTTTGTTTTCTTGTCTGTCTTGCGCTGGTACCCTGGCAGTTTATTGCCTGACTCTGATTCTCAAGGTCTCCATCCCAATAACTGAAGGCCTGGACATGATTGCCCTGTTGACGGACGAGGCCACCATTGCCACCTGGAATAACGAAGGACTGCCCAGTGACAGGATGTCCACGGAGAACGCCGCTATCCTGACGCACTGTGAGCGCTGGCCCCTGATGATCGACCCCCAGCAGCAAGGAATTAAGTGGATCAAGAACAAGTATGGGACTGACCTGAAAGTCACACACTTGGGCCAGAAGAGGTATGTGAAATCTGAAGGGTTGATTCTCTGTTGAGCTGATGGTAATGGGTTTCTTTTTTACCAAGTCCTGGCATTTCTTAGACCTCTCTGCCACTTTGGAATGTGATAATTTGGTACAACTTGTTTATCTGCCTACTCACATAAAGGATCTCTGTTGAAAAGGTGTTTATGTTGGGTGGCGTGCATCCACTTACCTGAAAAAGTTAGTTGGAGGGCTAGAACATGCACTTCATGTGAGAAGAAAATTTTCCTATGGCCAAGAATGGAAATATGATGCATTATAATCCTTCTTTAGGACTTGGCTTATGGTAACCCAAGAATTGTCAACTGCACCTCTAGGCTTAATGAGGTTTCCAGTTACATTGCTAAATATGTACTCTGCCTACAGTGGAGCTTTAACACAGCTCAATTCCCAAGGTTGAGTGCCTGAAGATAATTTTTTTAGTCAAGCTTTGCATATCACTTTTGAGAACTGAATCTGCTCTGAGATTTTCTGTCACTCGATTGGCATGACAGTGTTTTGTGAAAAGTACAGAGCTGTCTTGTATGTAGTTGGTCTTCAGTTAATGCCAAATAAAAAATTTTAGACTTACTTATATTTCATTTTACCCCTCCATCATTTTTTGACATGTAAAATGAAATAAAGAATGTCTGCAGTTGTGCAGATAAGTGGTCTCCTTGCTGATCTGAATACTTGAAGGCAATTATTTTTGAAGGCAAAAGACTATTTTTGGAGAGTGGCAATGAAATCCAATGATAGTTCTCTACATGACTGAATCTAAACGTTTAAAAAAATGAAAATTTGATAAAACCACAAAGCATTTAATTTGAATTTTTTTCAAAAGAGGACCTGTTGAAATAATTTAAATTTATAATGTTTGGGTGCATGCTAACAGCCATGTCCGACTCTTTGCGACCCCATGGGCTGCAGCCCACCAGGCTCCTCCATCCATGGGATTCTCCAGACAAGAATACTGGAGTGATTTGTGTTTGGGTAGGTTCTATTTATTTTTAACCATGATTACCATCAAAAGTAATCTACACATGGACTTATTACTTCACACTACTGAATTTCATTTTGGAACATATAAGTGAAATTTATCTCAATCTAATCTTTAATTTCCATGTATTTTAATTGAAGAAAATGCTACTTTACAAAACAGTTTTCTGTAAGTCCCATTTAAAATATTTACATTAAACTAAATGCAATTGAGCATAAATAATTTTGAATAGTTTCCCTATGCTTATTTACATTTTTCTTGATTCTGACTGAATTTTAAGGTTTTTGAATGACATTGAAACTGCTTTGGCCTTTGGAGATGTCATCTTAATTGAAAACCTTGAGGAAACAATAGACCCAGTCCTTGATCCATTGCTTGGTAGAAACACAATTAAAAAGGGAAAGTAAGTATTATTGAATAATAATCTTACTATTAAAAATAATCTTAAAGATAATTTTTGACGTGTGTTTTGCACTACATATGAGTTTGATCATCAGCTTCTATTTCATGGCCTCCTAATCAAATGTAATATATTGAAATATTCTTTTTTAATAATTTCATTTATTTATTTATGGCTGTGCTGATCTTTGTTGCTGTGTCCGCTTTTCTCTAGTTGCAGTGAGCAAGGGCTGCTCTTTAGTGGGGTACGTTGGCTTCTCATTGAGGTACCTTCTCTTTTTGTGGAGCATGGACTCTAGGGTGTATGGGCTCAGTAGTTGCAGGTCCTGGGCTCCAGATCATGGGCTCAATAGTTGTGGCACACTGGCTTAGTTGCTACACGGCACGTCTGATCCTCCTAGACCAGGGATTGAACCCATGGCTTCTGCATTGGCAGGTGAATTCTTTACCACTGAACCACCACGGAAGCCCTATTGAAATATTCTTGGTGATATTTCTGAGTTTCCGTTCCAGGCTCCTGCATTCCAAGACCAAAGCAAACTTGACATGATCCAGATGTTCAAACTATTTTTTGGTAGATTGAGATTCGTGTTACCCAATTCCTGATTTATAGACCCCAATAATGCATTGTCACAAATATGAGAGTATTTGCTCCTTTATTACTTCATACTAGTGTTTTTCTACCCTCAGTACTTTGGAAAACATCTTTAATATATTTGCCTCAAATGCATATCACTTGTATCCTTGTTTTCTTAATATTTTTACTTTTTATTAATTTAGTGTTAGTTTCTAATGTATAGCAAAGTTAGTTAGCTTTTATGTATACATATGTCCCCTTTTTTTTGGATTTTCTTCCCATTTAGGTCACCACAGAGCACTGAATAGAGTTCCCTGAGCTATACAGTAGGTTATTATCTATTTTATACATAGTATCAATAGTGTATATATGTCAATACCAATTCCCAATTTATTTCACCCCACCCCCGTTGGTATGCATGTTTGTTCTCTGCGCCTGTTTCTCTATTTCTGTTTTGCAAATAAAATCATCTATACCATTTTTCTAGATTCCACATATATGCATTAATATACAATATTTGTTTTTCTCTTTCTGACTTACTTCATTCTTTACACCAGTCTCTAGGTCCATCCACAGCTCTGCAAATGGCACAATTTCAATCCTTTTTTTTATGGCTGAGTAATATTCCATTCTATATATGTACTATATCTTCTTTATCTATTCCTCTGTTGATGGACATTTAGATTGCTTCCATGTCCTGGCATTGTGAATAGTGCTGCAGTGAACATTGAATTGTGTGTGTCTTTGGACTTATGGTTTTCTCAGGGTGTATGCCCAATAATGGAATTGCTGAGTGATATGATAGTTCTGTTTTTAGTTTTTTAAGGAACCTCCATACTATTGTCCATAGTGGCTATATCAATTTACATTCCTACCAACAGTACAAGAGGGTTCCCTTTTCTCCATATCCTCTCTAGCATTATTATTTGTATATTTTTTTGATGATGGCCATTCTGCCATGTGTGAGGAGATACCTTATTGTAGTTTTGATTTGCATTTCTCTAATGATTGGTGATGTTGAGTATCTTTTCGTGTGTTTGTTGGCCATCTATATGTTTTCCTTAGAGAGATGTCTATTTAAGTATTCTGTCCATTTGTTGATTGGATTGTTTGTTTTTTATATTGAGCTACATGAGCTTTTTGTTTATTTTGGAGATTAATCATCTGCCAGTTGTTTCATTTGCAAATATTTTCTCCCATTCTAAGGGCTATCTTTTCGTCTTGTTTATAGTTTCCTTTGCTGTGCAGAAACTTTTAAGTTTAATTAGGTCCCATTTGTTTATTTTTGTTTTTACTTGAATTACTCTAGAGGATGAGTCAAAAAAGATACTGCTGCAATTTGTGCCATAGAGTTTCCTTTTCTGTAAGAATTTTAAACTGTTCAGCCTTACATTCAGGTCTTTAATCCATTTTTGAGTTTACTTAATATTTTTAAAAACCTATTTTAAATCCACTTTTTTTATTTTGAAACTCAGCCTCACCCCAAGTCATAGCATCTACAAAATAATAGGTTTACTGTGCTAGTTCTCTTTTTTCCTATATGTTTAAAATATTGAGATATATATATATCTCATATACATATCATTTATATATTTATCTCATATATATATATATCTCATATTCAGCAACTGAACTGATACATATATCTATCCTATATATATATATATATATATATATATATATATATATATATATATATATATACACACACACACATATATATAAACCAGTAGGACAGAAAAGAATCCACTAGTGGATCCCTAAGAACATCCTGGTACCAGCAGCAGCAGTAGACTGGGCACACTCTTGCTGAGACCTACCTGATGTTCCAAGTGCTGCTTTGCCCCGGATACCATTTCTCCATCACATCCTTCCAGGGACAGTGAAACCATTACCCAGCAGGCAACGTGCCACTCTATAATTGTGTAAAAGATCAGATCTAGTAGTTCTGTCTCTAAGTGAGCTCACTGGAGATTGTGACGTGGGTGGGCTCACTGGAGATTGTGACGTGGGTGGGCTCACTGGAGATTGTGACGTGTCCTAAGCTCTCTGTGCCTCTTCCCTCAAGAAACCAACATTGCCATGGCTTATTCCACTTAATTTCCTTCTCTTTTTTGTTGTTTTTCTTCACAGAGGTGTAATTTCAGAATTTTCCCAACACTTTTCTTCTTTGGCACCCACTCTCTGCCTCAAAGGTGTCTTGTCTCTCTTTTCATCACTGGATTATTCCTGTCAATTTAAAATGAAAATAGGTCTGCTTAAGGGTGACTAATTTCTATTTTGTAAAAAGTCCCCTAACTGATTAGTATTTATTATACAATTCACCAATTAAACCCATTTACAGTGAGTGACAACTCATAATTATTTAATAAACCAAAATTTACCCAGACACGCATTTAGAAGAGTCTAATAAGATATTTGACAAACTGCAGCTCTGACATAAATAAAATTGTGGCTGTATCTGATGTGTTAAAAATTCAGTGCAAAATCTTGGATGTCACTAAAGTGAAATTCTTGTTATTAAGGTTCTGACTCTATTATGAATACACAGAATTTTTGTCAGTGAAATACATATTCTCTTAGCTTTAACTTGAACCTTTGGTGACACAATTGAGGTGTAAGAAATTCGGTCTTTCTTTCTCTCTCTATCTTTGTGGATGTATTTTAAATGTTTATTTATGTATTTGGCTGTACCCAGTCTAATTACGGCACGTGGAAACTCTGACCTTGTAGCAGGTGAGATGTGTGATCTTTTAGTTTCGGCACTCAGGATCTTTAGTTGTAGAATGCGAACTCTTAGCTGCATCATGTGGGACCTAGTTCCCTAACCAGGGATCGAACTCAGGCCCCCTGCATTGGAAGCATGAGTCCTAGCCATTGACCCACCAGGAAAGTCCCTACACATATGTGTATATATTGATAATCTAAAACATCCAGAGACTGATAAATTTGAGTCCTGATTTTTTCTCAGTATGGATATAGTTAAGTATAAGAATCCCAGAGGATTTTATTTTTTTTTGTATTTCAGAAACAAGTTGTTTTACATAGAGCATCAAATTCTGTATCACAAAATATCACACCAGAGCAGTTTATTCCAAATTAATGATCTTTCCTGAATATGTGCTAAGAAAAGTTATGAACAACCTAGACAGCATATTAAAAAGCAGAGACATTACTTTGCCAAAAAGGGCCCATCTAGTTAAGGCTATGGTTTTTCCAGTAGTCATGTGTGGATGTGAGAGTTGGGCTATAGAGAAAGCTGAGCGCTGAAGAATTGATGCTTTTGAACTGTGGTGCTGGAGAAGACTCTTTAGAGTCCCTTGGACCGCAAGGTGATCCAACCAGTCCATCCTAAAGGAAATCAGCCCTGAATATTCATTGGAAGGACTGATGCTGAAGTTGAAACTCCAATACTTTTGCCACCTGATGTGAAGAGCTGACTCATTTGAAAAGACCCTGATGCTGGGAAAGATTGAAGGTGGGAGGTGAAGGGGACAACAGAGGATGAGATGGTTGGATGGCATCACCGACTCAATGGACATGAGTTTGAATAAAATTCCGGAGTTGATGATGGACAGGGAGGCCTTGTGTGCTACAGTCCATGGGGTCGCAAAGAGTTGGACACGACTGAGTGACTGATCTGAGCTGATTAGGCTTTATAGAATTGATCATGTCATTGTAGCTGTTTTTAAAAGTTGAAGAAAATTTTAAATGATCTGTAAGACTATAATAAATGGAGGTTATTGCATGCAGTTGTTACTGTAACAATTCTAACTCCCAAACTCTTTCATAAAAGTGGCAACAACTACTTTTATGAAGGTAATTTTAGTTGTATACCTCCAGTTTATATGTTTTTAGAGTTTCATTATTCAGAGAATCTGAGTCTTTGCAAATTCTATCAGTCACTGAATAAGGCTTCTCTGAGAACTGCCAGAGGCAGGCCCTGTACTGGTGGCCAGTGATTCAGAGCACAAGATACAGACCCTGCCTTTAAGGAAGCTACATTTCCTGAGGGGGAAGTCAGACCTATATACAGCACAAGTAATATATGCCATGGCTATGATGATGGAAGTATACATGACAGAGAATCATCTGTTCCATAGTGGAGACTTGATAAGGCTTTATATTACATTTATATTTAGTGTGAATCTTAAAAGATCAGTGGGCATTTGTCAGACAAATGGGAGATGAGAATTCTGGAATGAGAGGACTAATACCAAGTAGTAAAACAAACAACTCAGCCCAACAACTTTGGGGAATTGCAAGTAAGATTCAAATATGTGGAGAGCCCCATTTTGGGGGAAAACATGTATGGACTGAGAAAGGTGGGACTGGATTGTCAGGCCCCAGGATGTGGATATACTTGGATACCCATAGGTTGGCCTTTTGCCTGGTTACAATGCTTTTTCCCCAAGCACATTGAAGGGGCACATTGCTATCCATCATGCTAGTTGACAACAACCATGGTTTTTGACCAAGGGACCTTGCCTTCCTGGAGTAATACATCTGGATTTTCAATATTTTCACTTGAGAATCAAGACCAGAAGTCAGTGGGAAAGCTAGTGAAGTCTCTTAGCATGCTAAGAAAAATGCAGCCACATGTATGTTTTTTGAAAGGGCACGTTGGCAGTATGGAGTATTGATTAAAGGCACATGGACCGAGAGCCAGGGTCCATCCAATAAGCAAACAATTCCAACAGTCCAGTTGAGACATAGTATGAGGCTAAACTAAGCCAGCGACAGTAGAGGTGGAAGTTCAGTTCAGATCAGTTGCTCAGGTGTGTCCGACTCTTTGTGACCCCGTGGACTACAGCACGACAGGACTCCCTGTACATCACCATCTCCCAGAGTCCACCCAAACTCATGTCCATTGAGTCGGTGATGCCATCCAACCATCTCATCCTCTGTCGTCCCCTTTACCTCCTGCCCTGAATCTTTCCCAGCATCAGGGTCTTTTCAAATGAGTCAGCTCTTCACATCAGGTGGCCAAAGTATCGGAGTTTCATCTTCAACATCAGTCCTTCCAATGAACACCCAGGACTGATCTCCTTTAGGATGGACTGGTTGGATCTCCTTGCAATCCAAGGGACTTTCAAGAGTCTTCTCTAACACCACAGTTCAAAAGCATCAATTCTTCGGCATTCAGCTTTCTTTATAGTCCAACTCTCACATCCATAAATGAGTACTGGAAAAACCATAGTCTTGACTAGATGGACCTTTGTTGGTAAAGTCATGTCTCTGCTTTTTAATATGCTGTCTAGGTTGGTTATAACTTTCCTTCCAAGGAGTAAGCATCTTTTAATTTCATGGCTGCAGTCAACATCTGCAGTGATATTGGAGCCAAAAAAAATAAAGTCAGCCACTGTTTCCACTGTTCCCCATCTATTTGCCATGAAGTGATGGGACCAGATGCCATGATCTTAGTTCTCTTCATGTTGATTTTTAAGCCAACTTTTTAACTCTCCTCTTTCACTTTCATCAAGAGGCTCTTTAGTTCTTCACTTTTTGCCATAAGGGTGGTGTCATCTTCATATCTGAGGTTATTGATATGTCTCCTGCCAGTCTTCATTCCAGCTTGTTCTTCTTCCAGCCCAGCGTTACTCATGATGTACTCTGCATATAAGTTAAATAAGCAGGGTGACAATATACACCCTTGACGTACTCCTTTTCCTATTTGGAATCAGTCTGTTGTTCCATGTCCAGTTCTAACTGTTGCTTCCTGACCTGCATACAGGTTTCTCAAGAGGCAGGTCAGGTGATCTGGTATTCCCATCTCTTGAAGAATTTTCCACACTTTGTGGTGATCCACACCATCAAAGGCTTTGGCATAGTCAATAAAGCTGAAATAGATGTTTTTCTGGAGCTCTCTTGCTTTTTCGATAATCCAACAGATGTTGGCAATTTGATCTCTGATTCCTCACCTTTTCTAAATCCAGCTTGAACATCTGGAATTTCACGGTTCATGTATTGCTAAAGCCTGGCTTGGAGAATTTTAAGCATTACTTTACTAGCGTGTGAGATGAGTGCTATTGTGCGGCAGTTTGAGCATTCTTTGGCATTGCCTTTCTTTGGGATTGGAATGAAAACTGACCTCTTCCAGTCCTGGGGCCACTGCTGAGTTTTCCAAATTTGCTGGCATATTGAGTGCAGCACTTTCACAGTGTCATCTTTCAGGATTTGAAATAGCTCAACTGGAATTCCATCACCTCCACTAGCTTTGTTTGTAGTGAGGCTTCCCAAGGCCCACTTGACTTCACATTCCAGGATGTCTGGTTCTAGGTGAGTGATCATACCATCGTGATTATCTGGGTTGTGAAGATCTTTTTTGTATTGTTCTTCTGTGTATTCTTGCCACCTCTTCTTAATATCTTGTGCTTCTGTTAGGTCCCTACCATTTCTGTTCTTTATTGAGCCCATCTTTGCATGAAATGTTCCCTTGGTATCTCTGATTTTCTTGAAGAGATCTCTAGTCTTTCCCATTGTATTGTTTTCCTCTATTTCTTTGCACTGATCACTGAGGAAGGCTTTCTTATCTCTCCTTGCTATTCTTTGGATCTTTGCATTCAAATGGGAATATCTTTCCTTTTCTCCTTTGCTTTTCACTTCCCTTCTTTTCACAGCTATTTGTAAGGCCTCCTCAGACAGCCATTTTGCTTTTTTGCATTTCTTTTCCTTGGGGATGGTCTTTATCCCTGTCTTCTGTACAATGTCACTAACCTCCATCCATAGTTCATCATGCAGTCTGTCTATCAGATCTAGTCCCTTAAATCTATTTCTTACTTCCACTGTGTAGTCATAAGGGATTTGATTTAGATCATACCTGAATGGTCTAGTGGTTTTCTTCACTTTCTTCAATTTCAGTCTGAATTTGGCAATAAGGAGTTCACGATCCAAGCCACAGTCCACTCCCGGTCTTGTTTTTGCTGACTGTATAGAGCTTCTCCATCTGTGGCTGCAAAGAATATAATCAATCTGATTTTGGTGTCCACCATCTGGTGATGTCCATGTGTAGAGTCTTCTCTTGTGTTGTTGGAAGAGGGTGTTTGCTATGACCAGTGTGTTCTCTTGGCAGAACTCTTTTAGCCTTTGCCCTGCTTCATTCTGTACTCCAAAGCCAAATTTGCCTGTTACTCCAGGTGTTTCTTGACTTTCTGTTTTTGCATTCCAGTCCCCTATAATGCAAAGGACATCTTTTTTGGGTGTTCTAGAAGGTCTTGTAGGTCTTCATAGAACTGTTCAACTTCAGCTTCTTTGGCGTTACTGGTCGGGGCATAGACTTGAATTACCATGATATTGAATGGTTTGCCTTGGAAACCAACAGAGATCATTCTGTTGTTTTTGAGATTGCATCCAAGTACTGCATTTTGGACTCTTTTGTTGACTATGATGGCTATCTTTTAATAACACAAAAGATTTGTATATTTAATACTATTAGCCTCTTCCTTTTAGAGAAGGCAATGGCACCCCACTCCAGTACTCTTGCCTGAAAAATCCCGTGGATGGAGGAGTCTGGTAGGCTGCAGTCCATGGGGTCGCAGAGTCAGACACGACCAAGCAACTTCACTTTCACTCTTCACTTTCATGCATTGGAGAAGGAAATGGCAATCCACTCCAGTATTCTTGCCTGGAGAATCCCAGGGACGGAGGAGCCTGGTGGGCTGCCGTCTATGGGGTCGCACAGAGTCGGACACGACTGAAGCGACTTAGCAGCAGCAGCAGCCTCTTCCTTTGAGGAAATATTCCAACCCACAAGTCTTTTTTTGAATGGAAAAAACGTTGTTCAGTTGCAAAGTCATGTCTGATTCTTTGCAATCCCATGGATTACAGCACGCCAGGCTCCCCTGTCCTTCACTGTCTCCCAGAATTTGCTCAAACTCATGTCCATTGAGTTGGTAATAACTATCTAAACATGTTATCCTCTGCCGTGCTTTTCTCCTTCTGCCTTCAATCTTTCTCAGCATCAGGGCCTTTTTCAGTGAGTCAGCTCTTCACATCAGGTGGCCAAAGTGCTGAAGCTTGAGTTTCAGCATCAGTCCTTCCAATGAATAATCAGGGTTGATTTCCTTTAGGATTGACTGATTTGATTTTCTTGCAGTCCAAGGGACTCTCAGGAGTCTTCTCTAGTACCACAATTCAAAAGCATCAATTCTTCAGCATTCAGCCTTCTTTGTGGTCCAACTCTCACACCCATGCATGACTACTGGAAAAACAATAGCTTTAATTCTAAGACCTTTGTTGGCCAAAGTGATGTTTCTGCTATTTAGTACACTGTCTAGGTTTGTCATAGCTTTCCTTCCAAGGAGCATGAGTCTTTTAATTTCATGGCTGCAGTCACTATCGGCAGTGATTTTGGAGCCCGAGAAAATAAATTTTGTCACTGCTTCTACTTTTTGCTCTATTTGCCATAAAGTGATAGGACCGGATGCCATGATCTTAGTTTTTTGAGTGTTGAGTTATAAGCCAGCTTTCTCACTCTCCTCTTTCACCTGCATCAAGAGGCTCTTTAGTTCCTCTTCACTTTCTGCCATTAGTGTGGTATCATCTGCATATTTGAGTTTGTTGATATTTCTCCTGGCAGTCTTGATTCCAGCTTGTGATTCATCCAGTCCAGCATTTTGAATGATGTACTCTGCATATCAGTTATATAAGTAAGGTGACACTATACAGCCTTGACGTACTTCTTTCCCAATTTGGAACCAATCTGTAGGTCCATGTAAGATTCTAACTGTTGCTTCTTGGCCTGCGTACAGGTTTCTCAGGAGGCAGGTAAGGTGGTATCGTAGTCCCTTCTCTTTAAGAATTTTCCACAGTTTGTTGTGATCAACAGAGTCAAAAGCTTTAAAGTAGTTGGTGAAGAAGAAGTGGTTATTTTTCTTGAATTCCCTTGCTTTCTCTGTGGTCCAATGAATGTAGGCAATTTGATCTCTGGTTCCTCTGCCTATGCTAAACCCAGGTTGTACATCTGGGATTTCTCAGTTCACATATTGCTGAAACTTAGCTTGAAGGATTTTGAGCATAACCTTACTAGCATGCAAAATGAGTGCAATTGTGTGGTAGTTTGAACATTCTTGGTGCTGCCCTTCTTTGGGATTGGAATGAAAACTGACCTTTTCCAGTCCTGTGGCCAATGCTGAGTTTTCCAGATTTGCTGACATATTGAGTGCAGCACTTTCACAGCAGCATCTTTTAGGATTTGAAGTAGCTCAACTGGAATTCCATCACCTCCACTAGCTTTGTTCGTAGTGAAGCTTCCTAAGATCTGTTTGACTTTGCATTCCAGGATGTCTGGCTCTAGGTGAGTGATCACACCGCCATGCTTATCTGGGTCATTAAGATCTTTTTTGTATAGTTCTTCTGTTCTTGTCATCTCTTCTTAATCTCTTCTGTTTCTGTTAGGTCTCTACAGTTTCTGTCCTTTATTGAGCCCATATTTGCATGAAATGTTCCCTTGACATCTCTAATTTTTTAAGAGAGATTTCTAGTCTTTCCCATTCTATTGTTTTCCTCTACTTCTTTGCATTGTTCATTTAAAAAGGCCGTTTTATCTCTCCTTGCTATTCTCTGGAACTCTGCATTCAGTTAGGTGTATCTTTCCCTTTCTCCCTTGCTTTTCCCTTCTTTCCTCAGCTATAAAGCCTTCTCAGACAACCACATTGCCTTCTTTCATTTCTTTTTCTTTGGGATAGTTTTGGTCACCGCCTCCTATACAACATTATGAACAATTTCTGTTTCTCTTTCCAATTATGTGTTGGGTATAAATATGTTTCCCTTTGTATTGTAAAGAGGAAATAGCACTGAAAGCAAGCAAAGGAAGAGGAAACAACCCCCTGGGGTTGCAAAGTTGGTGAAGTCACCCAAGATGGCTTTACTGCTTCGTCTTCTTCAAGTGCAGGCCGAATAACCCTTTCATATTCCTGAGAGAAAGCCACATTCCTCAGAAAGTTTTTGACTACTTATACTGTTTTTGTTTAATTTACTTCTGTTTGCTTTGGGGCCCTTTAAAAAAAACCAATATTAGTCTATTCTTCCTACTAATGGATGTCTGAAAAGATACTTGTGATAGATACAGTATAGTCCAAAAGTTGAAGTTCATTAATAATTGGAATGTTGTGGAGTATGAAGTAATGAATACTAATTACTCCTTTCTTAAGTGACAACTCCCTGTGGACCAATCAATCAGCCCAGACTTTAATTTGGCTCTAGTAATGGTTTCATCAATAGCACGTTAAATCTGTGTTTGAGAAGATATACAGTTGAACCTGACCCACATAGCAGATAGCACTATCATAAAATGGCCACAGGCTGACAACAGCTGGGTAATTACAAATAATTAAATCCACCAAACTCCAGACAATCCTAATTTTAAGTAAAATATATTGTATGGTATCAATCGACAGAAAACATATCTGGGGAGATTTATCAACACGTACTTTTTCCAAAGCAAATTTACTGGCTTACATATTAGGGAAGTTGCTGATCTGTGAAGCATCTTCATAAAATTATATCTCTTTAATCTTGTGAATCTCCACAAATATTATTGAAGTGATTTTTTAACTTTAATCTTAGCTAGAGAAACCTTACTGCAAGATGTATTTTGGCTTGCTTCTGAGCATATAAATGTTTTTTTAAAGAGTTTATACTTTCTTCTATATTTAATTTCATATCATTATTCTTTTAGTAATAGTCTTCAAGTAGCATTCCCTAGAAAGAAACTTAAAACTAATAGAAATATTAGCTCTACAATAGAAATTTCTATTTGTATAGACATAATAAAATGAAAGAATGTATTTTACAAATAGTATTTGTTTTATAATAAGTTTCCTGAAAGTTGTGCTAAAATCAATAACAAAATATTTTAGTTGGCAAGTTCCAGTTTGACTATTATTATGTTGCTGCTCTTGGAGTTGGTGCCATACTATTGTTCTCTAGTTGAGTACAGATGCATTTGAATGAAGTCTTGAGTGAAATTTAAAATAGAACCATGTTAAATTAAACCCCACACTGTAGTAGAATGTGCTCTATTGAGCTAGAAACATGGTTTTTTAGTAAGCTCTGGAGTTATAAAGTTCTCTAATTATGTTCCCTGTGGGTAAGAATATTTCTATTTTCCAGTAATTCATGCCCTCATACAGTAGAATTCAGCATTCTAGTCTCTCCCAGTTTCTAGTTAAAATAATAAAGTTTAATTGCTGAAAAGACCTCCAGCAACCTTTCTAAGCCTGAGTTCAATCAAGGTTTTTCTGTTAAATATAATACTCAGAAGAATTCCATGGACAGAGAAGCCTGGTGGGCTACAGTCCATGGGGTCACAAAGGGTTGGACATGACTGAGTGACTAACACACACACACACACACACACACACACACACACACACACATACATACACATACATTCAGGACCTACAGACAGTTCATCTTCTCAGTCATCTTGCTGACATTGTTTGACTGTATATGAACATAGATACCAAACAGGGCCACAGATTAAGGACCTTTAGATTCTTTTCTTAAAGAAGCGGTTTTGTAAAAAAAAAAAAAAAAAAAAAAAAAAAAGAATAAAAGAACAAATATGAATGGAACTAGAATTTTTTCATTTTTCATGCCACATTATAATGTTCAAATAAGGACATATTGAAATGTGTATAAATATATATAACATGTATGCTTTATATACATATGGAACATGTGTGTGTGTGTGTATCTCAAAGGGGAAATAACCTACTATGATTTTTTTAGCTATATTTTCTATTCAGTGGTATCTGGACTCGTGCGACTTTAATTTTTTTTTTTTTTTTAAATTCTAGTCGAAGTTTGCTTTTATCTTAGAAGGACATGTTGGTTATATTAACTGCATCAAGCAATGAGACAATTAACTCATTTCTATTTAGGACTTCCTTTCCTTCTTTTTCTTGAACGTCTGGCCAGCAGTGCAGCTTTCAGCCCAATCCTTTCTTCAGGAGCCAGGTTTGACCACCTCGCTCCAGCCTTCCTGCGGAGGTTGCTAAGTAACCCCTCTCCAATGCCCTCGCTGCACCTGACCTTCGGCTGTGCGCGCAGCCAGCGCTATTGGAGCTCACAAGTCTAATCTAGAAGCTTTTCATCTGAAACAGCAGGACATGCAGTAAGGCTTTTAGATGTCCATTGAGAAGGTTTTTTGCTTCTCCTGAGTGTTTCCCCTCCCCCCCCTCGCTCGTGGAACTATTTTATTTACTTATCTCAAAACCTACCTGCTATCTCTTTACTTTGACAAATCAGCTTCAGTTAAGGCCTGGAAAATGAACTTCCTCCTATTTAGAGAGTGTATTAGTTCTCTGAATCATCCATCCTAGAGGAACAGCCTTTAGTATAATAACACAGTGTCTTTAGAAATTTCTCGCCAGCATTGTGAAAAAGGTTTTGCAATTAAAAAAAAACAAACAGTATTTAACCGCAGCCATTCCTAGTAAAGACTTGGATCTGCCTCAGAAGCAAGTCCTTGTTCTAAATTGAATATTGCTACTTTTTCATGTTTGGTTTTGCATGGCAATAAAAAAATAATGGTGGTGTTTGTTCATGTACTCAGAATATCTGATCACTAGAGAAATTCATGTAAGTTTTCATCATCCAAGACTGATGGCATTTTCAACAGTAGCTACACTAAATCTTGAGACCAGTGCCAACAGAAGTAAAAGACATTTCCTTAGCTTCTAGACATATTTCTCAGAAATAAGAAATTCACATTGTAGTTTCAGACTTCAGACTCTCATCTTGGCTATTTTGAGATGATGCTGTCTCTCTCAACTCATACAGATTCTGGCTTTCAGGTAAATGTGGGAATTGGGAGAAATATTCCCCAAAGTCTATCACAGAAATGCTGTGAATGTTAGCCAAGAAATTATTTTCGAGTATTTTAAATGTAATTGCATATCCATCCTCCACAACAGTAATGACCTTCCATGACTTCAAGAAATTAAACAAATCTTTTCATCCCCATGATAACTATTGGCTAGGTTGTGAGTAATCTTTGAGAGAATTTTGATATTTCCAAGTACTGGATTTAAAAAAAAAAAACAACTTTTTATTTTATATTTAAGTATAGCTGATTAACAATGTTGTGATAGTTTGTGATAGACTGCAAAAGGACCTAGCCAAACATACACATGTATCCATTCTCCCCCAAACTCCCCTCCCATCCAGGTTGCCATATAACATTGAGCAGAGTTCCCTGTGCTGTACAGTAGGTCCATGTTGGAGATGCCCCAGCAAGATTTTAGGAGGGGTGAAATCACATTTAGAATCAAACCCCATACCCACCAGAAAAGCTCAGAGGGCTCAAACAAACCTTGTGTGCACCAGGACCCAGAGACCCCACAGAGACTGAGACAGAACTGTGTTTGAGCATCTCCGAGGAGGTACGGGTCAGCAGTGGACTGCCGAGGGGAGGGGCTCTGGGTGCAGCAGACCTGGGTATGGCAAAAGCCCTCTTAGAGGAGATTGCCATTAACCCCACCATAGAGCCACCAGAACTTACACAGGACTGGGAAACAATCTCTTGGCAGGCACAAACAGAACCTTGTGTGCACCAGGACCCAGAAGAAAGGAGCAATGACCCCACAAAAGACTGACCCAGACTTGCCCAAAAGCGTCCAGGAGTCGCCGGCAGTGGCCTGCTGCAGGGCTGGGGGCACTGAGTGTAGCAGTGCATTCATTGGACCTTTTGAAGGAGGTCCCCATTATCTTCATTACCTCCACCAAAGTTTGTCCCTAGGTGAATAACAGGGAGGGAACGCAGTTCCACCCATCAACAGAAAATTGGATTTAAGATTTACTGAACATGGCCCTGCCCATCAGAACAAGACCCAGTTTCCCCCTCAGTCAGTCTCTCCCATCAGGAAGCTTCCATAAGCCTCTTACCCTTCTCCATCAGGGGGCAGACAGAATGAAAACCAAAGTCATAGAAAACTAACCAATCTGATCACATGGACCAGAGCCTTGTCTAACTCAATGAATCTATGAGCCATGCTGTGTAGGGCCACCCAAGATGGATGGCTCATGGTGGAGAGTTCTGACAAAATGTGGTCCACTGGAGAAGGGAATGGCAACCACTTCAGTATTCTTGCCTTGAGAACTCCATGAACAGTATGAAAAGGCAAAAAGATAGGACACTGAAAGATGGCATCCCCAGGTCGGTAGGTGCCCAATATGCTACTGGAGAGCAATGAAGAAATAACTCCAGAAAGAATGAAGAGATGGAGCCAAAGCAAAAACAACACCCAGTTCTAGATGTGACTGGTGATGGAAGCAAGGTCCAAGGCGGTAAAGAGCAATATTGCATAGGAACCTGGAATGTTAGATGCATCAATCAAGGCAAAATGGAAGTGGTCAAACAGGAAGTTGACAAGAGTGAACATTGAAATTTTAGGAATCAGTGAACTAAAATGGACTGGAATGGGTGAATTTCACTCAGATGACCATTATATCTACTACTGTGGGCAAGAATCCCTTAGAAGAAATGGAGTAGCCATCACAGTCAGCAAGAGTCTGAAATGCAGTACTTGGATACAATCTCAAAAACGACAGAATGATCTCAGTTCGTTTCCAAGGCAAACCATTCAATATCACAGTAATCCAAGTCTATGCCCCGACCAGTAATGATGAAGAAGCTGAACAGTTCTATGAAGACCTACAAGACCTTCTAGAACTAACACCCAAAAAAGATATCCTTTTCATCATAGGGGACCAGAATGTAAAAGTAGGAAGTCAAGAAATACCTGGAGTAACAGGCAAATTTGGCCTTGGAGTAGAGAATGAAGCAGGGCAAAGGCTAAAAGAGTTTTGCCAAGAGAATCCACAGGTCATAGCAAACACCTTCTTCCAACAACACAAGAGAAGACTCTACACATGGATATCACCAGATGGTCAACACCAAAATCAGATTGATTATGTTCTTTGCAGCCAAAGATGGAGAAGCTCTATACAGTCAGCAAAAACAAGAGCTAACTGTGGCATAGACCATGAACTCCTTATTGGCACATTCAGACTTAAATTGAAGAAAGCAGGGGAAACCACTAGACCATTCAGGTATGACCTAAATCAAATCCCTTACGATTACAGAGTGGAAGTAATAAATAGATTCATGGGATTAGATCTGATAGACAGAGAACCTAAAGAACTATGGACGGAGGTTTGTGACATTGTACATGAGGCAGGGATAAAGATCATCCCCAAGGAAAAGAAATGCAAAAAGGCAAAATGGTTGTCTGAGGAGGCTTTACAAATAGCTGTGAATAGAAGAGAAGTGAAAAGCAAAGAAGAAAAGGAAAGCTATATCCATTTGAATGCAGAGTTCCAAAGAATAGCAAGGAGAAAAAGAAAGCCTTCCTCAGTGATCAGTGCAAAGAAATAGAGGAAAACAATAGAATGGGAAAGATTAGAGATCTCTTCAAGAAAATTAGAGGTACCAAGGGAACATTTCATGCAAAGATGGGCACAATAAAGGACAGAAATGGTGTGGACCTAACAGAAGCAGAAGATATTAAGAAGAGGTGACAATACACAGAAGAATTGTACAAAAAAGATCTTCACGACCCAGATAATCATGGTGGTGTGATCACTCACCTAGAGCCAGACATCCTGGAATGTGAAGTCAAGTGGGCCTTAGGAAGCATCACTATGAACAAAGCTAGTGGAGGTGATGGAATTCCAGTTGCGCTATTTCAAATCCTAAAAGATGATGCTGTGAAAGTCCTGCACTTAATATGCCAGCAAATTAGGAAAACTCAGCAGTAGCCACAGGACTGGGGAAGGTCAGTTTTCATTCCAATCCCAAAGAAAGGCAATGCCAAAGAACGCTCAAACTACTGCACAATTGCACTCATCTCAAACGCTAGTAAAATAATACTTAAAATTCTCCAAGCCAGGCTTCAGCAGTACGTGAACCATGAACTTCCAGATGTTCAAGCTGGTTTTAGAAAAGGCAGAGGAACCAGAGATCAAATTGCCAACATCCATTGGATCATTGAAAAAGCAGGAGAGTTCCAGAAAAACATCTATTTCTGCTTTACTGGCTAAAGCATTTGACTGTGTGGACCACAGCAAACTCTGGACAATTCTTAAAGAGATGGAAATACCAGACCATCTGACCTGCCTCTTGAGAAACCTGTATGCAGTTCAGGAAGCAACAGTTAGAACTGGTTATAGAACAACAGACTGGTTCAAAACAGGGAAAAGAATATGTCAAGGGTGTTTGCTGTCAACCTGCTTATTTAACTTATATGCAGAGCACATCATGAAAAAACGCTGGGCTGGATGAAGCACAAGCTGGAATCAAGATTGCCGGGAAAAATATCAATAACCTCAGATATGCAGATGACACCACACTTATGGCAGAAAGTGAAGAGGAACTAAAGAGGCTCTCGATGAAAGTGAAAGAGGAGAGTGAAAAAGTTGGCTTAAAACTCAACATTCAAAAAAACTAAGGTCATGGCATCTGGTCCCATCACTTTACGTCAAATAAAAACAGTGACAGACTTTATTTTTGGGGCCTCCAAAATCACTGCAAATAGTGACTTCAGACATGAAATTAAAAGATGCTTGCCTATTTGAAGAAAAGCTGTGACCAACATAGACAGCATATTAAAAAGCAGAGACATCACTTTGCCAACAAAGGTCCATCTAGTCAAGGCTATGGTTTTTCCAGTACTCATTTATGGATGTGAGAGTTGGACTATAAAGAAAGCTGAGCACCGAAGAATTGGTGCTTTTGAACTGTAGTGTTGGAGAAGACTCTTGAGAGTCCCTTGGACTGCAAGGAGATCCAACCTGTCCATCCTAAAGGAAATCAGTCCTGATTATTCATTGGAAAGACTGATGTTGAAGCTGAAACTCCAAAATTTGGGCACCTGATGCAAAGAACTGACTCATTTGAGAAGACTCTGAAGCTGGGAAAGATTGATGGCAAGAGGAGAAGGGGACGACAAAGGATGAGATTGTTGGATGGCATCACCGACTCAGTGGACATGAGTTTGAGTAAACTGCTGGAGTTGGCAATGGACAGGGAGACCTGGCATGCTGCAGTCCGTGGGGTCGCAAAGAGTTGGACATGACTGAGAGACTGGACTGACTGACTGACTGATGTTGGTTAGCCATTTTAAATATAGCAGTCCATTTTAAATATAACAGTGTGTACATGTTGATCTCAAACTCCCTGACTATCCCTTCCCCCATCCTTCCTCCCTGGTAACCATAAGTTCATTGTCTAAGTCTGGGAGTCTGTTTCTGTTTTGTAAATAAATTCATTTGTATTATTTCTTTTTAGATTCTGCATATAAGGGATATCATATATTTCTCTTTCTCTGTCTGACTTACTTGACTCAATATGACACTCTCTAGGTCCATCTATGTTGCTGCAAGTGGCATTATTTTATCTTTTTAACAGCTGAATAATATTCCAGTGTATATATGTACCACATCTTCTTTGTCCACTCCTCTGTTGATTAACATTTAGGTCGTTTTCATGTCTTGGCTATTGTAAACAGTGGTGCAATGAACATTAGGGTGTATGTACACTTTTGGGTTGTGTTTTTCTCCAGATGTATGCCCAGGAGTGGGATTGCAGGGTCATATGGTAGCTCTATTTTTAGTTTTTAAGGAACCCCCATACTGTTCTGCACAGTGGCTATACCAATATACATTCCCATCAACTGTATAGGAGGGTTCCCTTCTCTCCACACCCTCTCCAGCATTTATTGTTTGTGGGTTTTTTGACAATAGCCATTCTGGCTGTTGTGAAGTGATATCTCATTGTTGTTTTGATTTGCATTTCTTTATTAGCCGTGTGGAACATCTTTTCATGTGCCTATTGGCCATCTGTATGTCCTCTGGAGAAATGTCAATGTTAAGGTCTCCTGCCCAATTTTTTATAGGGTTTTTTTGCTTTGATGATATTAAGTTTCATGAGTTGTTTGTAAATTTTGGAAACTATTCCCTTATTGGTCACATCATTTGCAAATATTTTCTCCCAATCTGTGGGCTGTTTTTTCCTTTTGTTTATTATTTCCTTTACTGTGCAAAAGCTTTTAAGTTTAATTAGATTCCATTTGTTTATTTTTGTTTTTATTTCCATTATTCTTAGAGATGGATCAAAAAAGATACTACTGTGATTTATGTCAGAGTATTCTACCTATGTTTTCCTCTAGGAGTTTTAATAGTATCCAGTCTCACATTATGGAGTAGAAAGTGGCAACCCACTCCAGTATTCTTGCCTGGACAACTCCATAGACAGAGGAGCCTGGTGGGCTACAGTCCATAGGATCACAAAGAGTCTGACATGACTGAGTGACTGAGCACAGTCTCACATTTAGGTCTTTAATCCATTTTATTCTTATTTTTGTTAATGAATGATCTAATTTCATTTTTACATGTAGCTGTCTTATTTTTATGCCAGCCTTATACATAGAAAACTAAATTTCTAGTTAATTTGTAGATGATTGTCTTTATTGTACAGTAACTCATCCAGAATTACAATACTTTGAGCATTTTGCCATACTTCAGTATTTTCTTTTCCTGAAAGCCAGAAAATAGAAAACTTTTCTATAAGCTGAGTAATTTACTTTTAAATCTTTATAAATTAATTTATTTTATAAAAATAGCTCCTAGAAATTATAGCTCTTGGATTCAGGTTGGGCACTTCAATAATCAGAGCTATTCTCCTTTATAAACAAGAATAGCATGTCTAACTGATGATCAGTAGGGCATGTCCTCTGAGCTGTGTCTTTTTTTTTTTTTGCTAGTGGCCTTTGATTGTTACCGATTCAGTCATATTCTCTTAGTGTCCTCTTGTGATCGATGGTCAGACAGGTAGACAGTGGCTGGGGTTACAAGTTGTCACCATCAAACAGAGCAAATTACCCTGTGATGAGATGCAGTTAAGTGAACTTTATTCCAGGAGTCTAGAGACCCAGGTTCCAGTCCCAGCTCTGCCACTAAGCTGTGTGACCTTGGACAAGTCATAAACTAGGTCCATAAAAAGAAGACAGTTGAATGATCTCTAGGGGCCCTTCTAAAATCACAACTCTGAGTTCTAAAATCACAACTCTGATAGGTGAGACAGAATGAGGACAGCTCATCCTCTGTCCTAGCCAATTAAATTGTGGTGTTTGGACTGGGAAAACTTGTTTTATTTCAGTTTGTGTAATCAGCCTGTGATGTCCAAACCAGCGCTTCTCAGCCAGAGAGAAGAGAGGGCAGGAGGAGCTCACACCCTTGGAGGATTGAATGAAAGCCCTCTGGCAGCAACTCCAGCCCACTTTCAGAGAGCCCTGCCCTGCCTGCTTCTACCTGTGATGCAGTGTCAAAGACAAGAGTCCTGTTCCTGGGGTGGTGAGGCCAGAGGGTGGGTTAAGAACTACTGCTTTCAGAGAAGAGGTGCAAGGCTCAGGTTGCCCTTCCCTCCTGCTGCTGGTTCTCCTCGGAACTGAAGTTTAAGCGCTTGGAGCTTCCTGCTGTGTTCCAGAAGTTACAACCTCTGGACTCCTGTCTTTACAGAAACAACACAGTGATTGTTTGCTTTTCCCACCCCTCTGGTTAACTCCATTTTTTTTTTTTTTTTTTGGATCCTTCAAATCAGGAGAGAGCCCTAGCAATCTGTTTAATTTTCCCAGATTGGAGATTAACCAAAAATTAACCTAGCAGCAATGATAAAACCCACTGAGTCATTGTGCAGGTTTTGCCTTTCATAGATCATAAAATACTCCAATTGAGGATAATTTACTATCCCTGGGAAATCTAAACCTATAAAATAATGTTTCAGAGCCAAGTAGAAAACCAGTTTTATAGGCAGACATCCTTCTCTCTGCCACCAGCATAGCAAATTCCCAGATTAACTCTGACTCTTCACAGAGAAAAGTCAGCCCTGTACCTCAAGTAGATGGATTTCCCCTTCTCAAACTGGGGTGTGTAGGCACCTCAGGGCATATGTAGGTATGCAAGGGAGGTTTAGAACCATACATAGTTATGTCTGGGCCACCTTACGAGATACTTGGTTAAATACATATTTGACCAGTTAAAAGCTTTTGTCACCTGCACCCAGAAACAGAATTGTCCAAACCTCATGTTCTGTATCGGCTAGTCTCTCACTTTTTCTCTTGGAAACCTAGAGAGGTAAGCACAGCTAGGTGGAGTGACTGATTGGAGAAATTGTAACAGGGTATTACTGGTGCTCCAATGGGATTAACTGCTGCTGTTTTGAGAGAAGATTATGCTGATACCACTGACTGGGAGACCCTCTAGAATGCTGATGGGCAAGCAGCCTATCTTGATGTGGCCCAAGAGCTGAGGATAGTTTTAGGGTTGTAAACAGAAAAGAATATATGATAAAGATGTACGTGGCCGACCACGCTTGAAACTTAACTCTCTGGCCATTTACAGGAAGAGTCGTCCATCTCCTCTACAGGGAGGAGATCTGAACACCTTTGACTGTCAGATACGTTTGTCATCTTGCTGGGGGCTTGTTTTGATTGTCATGTACCCTTTCCACCCTTACTCCCCACACAAGTCTCAAAATTAAATTGACTTCGTCCACAGGTTCTAACCCTGCCACAGGATCTGTCCCATTAGCCAACATTAATGAAAACACTGGACTTGATTCATTCAATGTTCATTTAAATTTACATTTTTAAAGTGGAAAAGTGTTTAAATTCTCTTCTCACCTTGGGTTATAGGTTAGTGGTTAAAAAAATAAAGTTTATGAGATATGAACTCAAACCCAGTTACAATTCATAACCAGATAAGGAAAAATTTAGTGTGAAACCATGGAAGGTCATGATAAATCGGGCATTTCTCAGAGATACTACATGGGGAGGAGTGAATTCAAACCAAGATGGAGCAGTAATTGGAAAATTACAAGACAATGTACTCAAAGATTTATTTAAAGTATTGGTTTTGTTATTGTGAAAATATAAATGAGTATAAACTTTGGGATCATTTATGTGTGAGAGCCCCAGGTAATTAATTACATGAAACTGCCACTCTTGAAATTTCCTTTAAAAGCTGATCACAGAAGTCTTGAAATCTAGGCCAACAGTAATATTGTGAATTAACAGAAAAATAGAGAATCTCGCTAGCAAAGAAAGATTTTCTCCAAGCTATTTGTGAGACCAATTTTGGAAATCTTTGAACAGGAAAACAAGTAATGGGAGAAATTTTGATGATGCTGTCAGTGGAGATATGGTTGAATATGTCTTCTGTCAAAAAGAAGCAGATTGACTGAGAAAGTTGTCCTTACCAATTAAGACCATCCTTTAACACATCTTACTATACTAAAAAGTCAGACATGAACCTCTGATAAACTATAGTTAGCATGATCACTTACTTTTCAGGTTGACAAAAGCAAATGTTGGCGATTGACCTTTGTTAGATTGTTGTTCATTTCTGTTCTCTTTTGATAGCACCATTATCGAGGTGTAATTCACGTATCATGCAGCTTGATCTTTAAAGGGAAGAGTTCAATGGTTCCTAGTCTGTCACAGCTTTGAGCAGTCATCACTGCTGTTTTAGAATTGAAATCCCCAGGCAATCTCTAATCTGATTTTTATCATTACTGATTTGTCTATTCTGAACATTTCCTATAAATAGAATCATACAGTATGTGGAGTTCTGTGATGACTTATTTTTACTTGTTTTTAAGGTTTATCCATGTTGTAGCATGTATCAGTACTTCTTTCCTTTTTATGGCTGAGTAATAGTCCATTGTTTGAATATACCACATTTGTTTATCCATCCATGAGTTTATAGACAGTGGGTTGTTTCCATCTTTTGGCAATTATAAATAGTGCTGCTGTGAATATTTGTGTAAAACTTCTATGAGGACATATGCTTCCCATTCCTTGGGACATGTGCCTAGGAGTAGAATTACTGAATTACATGGTAACTCTGTGTTTAAGACTGGAAGAAACCGCCAAACTGTTTTCCAGATTGGAGGCACCATTTTGCATTTCCACTAACAGTGTATGAGAGTTCTAGTGTTTCTATATCCTCGCCAGTTCTTGTTCTTGTTTTTTTTTTTTTTTTTTTAATTTTTATAACCATCTAGTGGGTGTGAACTCCCACCTCACTGTGGCTTTGATTTGCATCTCCCTAATGACTAGTAATGTTGAACATCTTTTCAGGTGCTTGTTGGATATTTGTAGATCTTTGGAGAGAGAGCTCTTTAGATCATTTGCCTCTCTTTTAACGAGGCAGATCTTTGATCTTTATATGACTGGACATTGTAGGCACTTGATACATATTTACTTATTGAACTGGATAAGTAAAAGAATGAATCAGTACATAAACTTTTATATTCTTATTCTTATTATGAGAAAAAGTAATAATGTTAGAGAAGAGACCATGCTTTATAGATAGGTTTATTTATCACATGTTTAGAGTCCACGTATAAGTGATATCATGTGGTATTTGTCTTTCTCTTTTTGACTTACTTCACTTAGTATGATAATATCCAGGTTCATCTGTGTTGCTGAAAATGGCATTATTTTATTCTTTTTTATGGCTGAGTAGTATTCCACTGTACATATGTACCACATCTTTATCCATTTATCTGTCAGTACCTTTCAGCTGTTTTCATGTCTTGGCTACTGTGAGTAGTACTTCTGTGAACATAGGGGTGTATACATCTTTTTGAATTACAGTTTTGTCAGGAAACAAACCAAATAGATAAACCATATGGAAAAGATTATGAAAAAGACTAATACACACACACACACACACACACACAAATGTATAACTGAGTCACTTCACTTTACAGCAGAAATTAACACAGCATTGTAAATAAACTACAGTTCAATAAAATTTTTAAGATGCTTTCACAGTTTTTGGTTAAGTTTCTAAGCTGAAAAAACCTGCCAAACAAACTACTTTGGGAGCCATTTTTTATTAAGTTGAATGGTGAAGTCATTCATGTCAAGTTTTGGTTTGTTACAGGAGTGGGATTGCTGGCTCATATGATAGTTCTATAGTTTTTGGTTTTGTTTTTTTTATAGTTTTTGGTTTTCTGAGGAACCCCCATACTATTTTCCATAGTGGCTGTACCAACTTGAATTCCCACCAACAGTGTAGGAGGGCTTTTCTGCACACCCTCTCCAGCACATGTTATTTGTAGACTTTTAAATGATGACCATTCTGACTGGTGTGAGGTGATAACCTTGTTGTAGTTTTAATTTGCATTCCCTTAATAATTAGTGATGTTGAACGTCTTTTCAGGTGCCTGTTGGCTTGGCCATCTGTGTGTCTTCTTTGGAGAAATGTCCATTTAGGTCTTCTGCCCATTTTTCAGTTGGGTTGTTTGGTTTGTTGTTGAATTATATGAGCTGTTTGTACATTTTGGAGAGTTAGCCCTTGACTGTTGAATCATTTGTAAATATTTTCTCCCATCCTTTGGTTGTCTTTTCATTTTTGTTGTTGTTTTTATGATTTCCTTTGCTGTGCAAAACTTTGTAAGTTTGATTCGGTCCCATTTGTTTATTTTTCTTTTTATTTCTGTTGCCTTGGGAGACTGACCTAAGAAAACATTGCCACAATTTATGTCAGAGAACGTTTTTCCTATGTTCTCTTCTAGGAGTTTCATGGTGTCACATCTTATATTTAAGTCTTCAAGCCATTTTGAGTGTATTTGTGTGTATGGCAAGAGGGTATGTTCTAACTTCCATTGGTTTACATGCAGCCGTCCAGCTTTCCCAACACCACCTGTTGCAGAGAATGTCTTTTGCCCATTGTCTATTCTTGTATCATTTGTCCTTATGTTAATTGTCCTTAGATGTGTGGCAACCTGTGAAAGTTTTTGTTGAAATATAATATCACTACAATGGAAAAAAAGTTGAGGATTGAATGGAGACAGTATGCTATGAATCTGATCAATCTTTTGAGATTCTTAGCTGTAATGATCGGAGAAGGCGATGGCACCCCACTCCAGTACTCTTGCCTGGAAAATCCCATGGATGGAGGAGCCTGGTAGGTTACAGTCCATGGGGTCGCTAAGAGTCAGACACGACTGAACGACTTCACTTTCAGTTTTCCCATTCATGCACTGGAGAAGGAAATGGCAACCCACTCCAGTATTCTTGCCCGGAGAATCCCAGGGATGGTGGAGCCTGGTGGGCTGCCATCTATGGGGTCGCACAGAGTCGGATACAACTGAAGCGACTTAGCAGCAGCAGCAGCTGTAATGATTAAAGCTTTAGTGATTGGGTGATTTATTGATTAATGCTTTAGTGATTTAAGAAAACTATGATTATTAACTAATCTTACCCACTTAAATTATGTTATAAAAATTTCCATAGTCAAGAGTGGCCAGGGAATTAGGGGCCTTCTCCTCACCATATGACTCAAAAGTCATATAATCATATGACTTCATCTCAAAGCAAGAGAGTTACGAAATATCCATCAATAGCAGCCCAAAATATTACCACATTAGGGCATCTGAGTATCTCTACTCAAATTTAAATATGTTATTGCAAATATTGTGACGTTTTAGAAAGGAGGATTCAGCATTGCCTAAATTCTGAACTTATACGGTATCTTTCTTTCTCTCTCTTTTTCTTTTGTAGTACAGCCCCAAGTGTGTTTTTTTTTTTAATTTACTTATTTTAAGTGGAGGATATTTACTCTACAGTATTGTAATGGTTTTTGCCAGGTACATCAACATGAATCAGCCACAGGTATATATGTGTCCTCTCCCTCTTGAACTCTCCTCCCATCTCCCTCCCCACCCCATCCCTCCAGGTTTTCACAGAGGACTGGCTTTGGGTCCCTGTGTCATACATCAAACTTCCACTGGCTGTCTGTTTTACGTATGGTAATGTATATGTTTCAATGCTATTCTCTCCAATCATTCCACCCCCTCATTCTCCCACTGTGTCCAAAATCTGTTTCTTATGTCTGTGTCTCCTCTGCTGCCCTGCACATAGGATCATCAGTACCATCTTTCTAGATTCCATATATGTATGTTAATATACAATATTTGTCTTTCTGTTTCTGACTTACTTCACTCTGTAGAATAGGTTCTAGGTTCATCCACCTCATTAGAACTGACTCAAATGTGTTCCTTTTTATAGCTGAGTAATATTCCATTGTGTATATGTAGCACCACTTCCTTATCCATTCATCTGCTGATGGACACCTAGGTTATTTCCATATTCTAACTATTGTAAATAGTGCCGCAGTGAACATTGGGGTACATGTGTCTTTTTCAATTCTGGTTTCCTTGGGGTCTGTGCCAAGTAGTGGGATTGCTGGGTCATATAGTAGTTCAGCCATGCTTGTAGGCTTCTTGGAGGAATTTCACTTCTCCAAAGTTTAGGCCACTTTGATGGAAGAGTTTGAGTTTCCAGCATTCATGGGTTCTGTCTGTCTTGTGCATGAATAAGAAAAACTTGCCTTTTGCTACAGCCTCATAGCAGGGTCCTGGCAGGAAAAAGACCACAAAGTAGGCTGGAATTGTTTGATAGAATTCACAGAGTGACCGTTTTACAAGAAAAATTTGAAGAGCAAAGGGTAAAGGGAACTCAGTGGAGGTGCTGAGGCTACAAAGGATTTGCAGCAGCGGGAAGCCATTACTGCCTCCAGGCCTGAAGGTATTCCTAGCTGTTCTGAACAGCGCTGTGGATCTCGAGGCACATGGCCCCGAGATGAGCTGTGGATTGCAGCACATAGCACTCACTCCACCCTCCCCCAACCCACCCCCATCCCCCCAACAAGCACAACCTGGAAGCAATGAAGGTCCGCCAGACCCCTCTCTTCTGTACTACTCTCTCCTGCCGGTGCTTCCACTGGCCTAGCGCACTCAGAACCCATAGGGCAAGGGAGCCCAGGGAGAATTCCTTAGAAATTAGATGCCAGCATCTGAAGTAGAGAAAAATCAGGCTCTGCCCTCACAGGGTGACTGCATTCATTCAGAGCTTTGCTTGCAATTACAGAAATCACCTCCATCGGGGTGAAGCAAAACAGAGACTATTACAAGGCTTCAGGGTGCCATGGCAATTGAGGTGAAGATGCAGCCAGACTTCAAGAAAGAAGGGATCTAGAAGCCAATGAAACCCAGAACATGCTCCTTTGTGTTACTTTTTCATCTGAACATTGGTTTAATTATTCTTCCCTGGGAAACCAGGACAGTCTTTCTCTGCTGCTTGGTTCACCAGCAGGACAGAGGGACGTCAGCATGAGCTTAGAGGTTCCAGTTCCAGCTCTCCCTTCTCCTTGTCCCAGTCCTGAATCCCAGAAAAGTTTATTCTGGTTGGAACAGCTCAGATGAAGTACCTGCTCCGGGGCCCTGTGGCCAGGAGAACAGGGACACAAAACAGAAGCATGCTTGCTGTCAGCCGCCCCATGTGAGATGGAGCTTAGAAGAATGCTGTCCATGCATCCTATGCAACAGGCTTCTTGAATTTTACTTCTGAGCCAGAGCCCAAAGTACTAAGATTGAGTAAAGTGCCAGAGGAATTTTTATTTATTTCTTTATTCTAAAATATTTTTGCTACCGTTACTCACAGTCACATGATGGGCCTTAGAAAAAAGAATCACTTCTGCATCATTTAAAGTGGCTTAAATAAGCATGTATAAGGACAAGAATATGTGTATTTTTCATATGTATAAATTTTAAGTGTGTATATACCTATATACACATACACACACATATGTATATGAAAGTGAAAGTGTTAGTCCCTCAGTCGTGTCTGACTCTTTGTAACCCCACAGACTGTAGTCCACCAGACTCCTCTGTCCATGGAATTCTCCAGGCAAGAATAAGGAGTAGGTTTCCATTGCCTTGTCCAGGGGATCTTCCCAACCCAGGGACCAAACCCAGGTCTCCTGTATTGCAGGCAGGCTCTTTACCATCTCAGCCACCAGGGAGGCTGGGCTCATCAGGGATAGTTACATACACATGTATAAGAGCATACTTACTCATTTTATCCTTAAAGAATATTAATCTTTAAGGTTAATCATAGATAACATAATAATAGAAGCTTGCATTTGTTGTTATAGGTTCTTTATACGATTTATTGTGTTTAATTGTTACAGTGTCGCTGTGAAGTGAGTACTATTATCACCATTTTACGTGTAAGGAGACTTAATCATATAGAGGTTTAGTGGATAATTCTTACTCCTCTTATACTTTAGGGAAATGTAGACTAGACAAAAAAACTATGACTCACTGAAAGAATACAGGAATGAAATGGCACCTTATTATGAGTCATGGTTCATGGGCGTCTCCTGAGTATCTGTATTATGCCCCCTTTAGGTATATCAAGATTGGAGATAAAGAATGTGAATTTAACCACAACTTTCGTCTTATCCTTCACACAAAACTGGTAAATCCTCACTATAAGCCAGAACTACAGGCTCAGACAACCCTCCTCAATTTCACAGTCACAGAAGATGGTCTGGAAGCCCAGCTGCTGGCAGAGGTTGTCAATATTGAAAGGCCAGACTTGGAGAAACTTAAGGTAAAAATTATGAAATTATCCCTCAGCACTTATTCAGTACCTTCTTTGCACAAATGATAGTGCCAGACGCAGGAGTGTAAGATGGGATGCCTGCCTTCCAGGATCTCGCAATCTAATTAAGAAAAATGAGAATGTATGTGAACAGCTAAGTAGCAACTCAAGAAACTTCTGATTAAGGCAGTAGTCAGGATTGTGCCCCAGGAGATGGACTCCTTGTGGGTCTTGTTTGATGCACATGACTTTGGCAAGCACAGAGTTGGAATCATGGAAGCAGGGCTGGAGAAAAAGATATGTGCCCTGCTGCTGCTTCTGCTGCTAAGTTGCTTCAGTCGTGTCCGACTCTGTGCGACCCCACAGACGGCAGCCCACCAGGCTCCCCCGCGTCCCTGGGATTCTCCAGGCAAGAACGCTAGAGTGGGTTGCCATTTCCTTCTCCAATGCATGAAAGTGAAAAGTGAAAGTGAAGTCGCTCATTCATGTCCGACTCTGTGCGACCCCATGGACTGCAGCCAACCAGGCTCCTCCGTCCATGGGATTTTCCAGGCATCAAATAGATAAAACTGGAGTGGGGTGCCATTGCCTTCTCCGGATATGTGCCCTAGAAGGTTGGAAAGAACAGAGCGTAGAGGGATCTGCTCTGGGCTTTCTCTACTGAGAGATCCCCAAATACTGGGCCCTCAGAAGTTTTTAACTCTCAAGTTCTGCCCCCAGGAATTAGCCAGTTACTATTTACATGTTCCTGAGAAGCTGTGACTGTATTCACCCATCTCTGTAGTTTTCAGCATGGCAGTTGCCCTGTGACCTCAGTTCTCTGACAGATACAAGAAGGGCTGTGATGTTTAGCTTTTATCCTGTTATGAGGATGGAAATAATGCCTTCTCTCTTTAAATGTAAAACAGAAACCAGAAGTTTCTTCCTCTGGCTTCATAATGTTCCATGATTATGATGTATGGTCATGCTCTGGACCCTGGAACAACCAGGGTAAGAGCAACCAGCTCTTACTATGCCTTCTGAATTTAAAGTTTAAATGCATTATAAACAAATAATACAAACAAAATACAGATATTTAAAATTCTGTACTTTAGCAGGTAGTGGAGGAGGCAACGATGTTTGGCATACAAAAATGCATTATATTTCTACAAGATGCCAAAATTTCATGTGCAATTATCCCTTGATTATCTCCATCTAGATTAAAAAATAATTTATACCTGACTTTAATTGGGAAAATTTCTGGGCATATTTAACTATGTGTATTGCTTTTAAAGAATTTTTAAAGATTATGATTAGTACAGTTGTAATGCTAAGTGTTTTATTTTATACAAAATAATATGAATTTATTCACTGTCTCTCACCTTTTGCTTGGTTTGCATTAGCTGGTTCTGACAAAGCAGCAAAATGACTTTAAGATAGAGCTGAAGTACCTGGAGGACGACCTCCTTCTGCGTCTCTCTGCGGCAGAAGGGAGCTTTCTAGACGACACCAAGCTGGTTGAGAGACTGGAGAGGGCAAAGGCCACTGCAGCCGAGATAGAGCGCAAGGTAAGAAAAGGCAGGCACTGCCTCGGGGGTTGGGTGTTTTTTTTTTAACTTTTTATCATGGAGTATAGTTGATTAACAGTGTTGTTTGTTTCAGGTGTGATTCAACAAAGTGATTCAGTTATACATATACATGTATCTCTTCTTTTCCCAATTAATTTTTTTTTTTACAGTATATTGAGCAGCGGTCCCTATGCTGTACAGGAGGTCCTTGTTGACTATCCATTTTAAATATAGCAGTGCATACCTGTGTATCGCCAGCTCCCTAACTATCCCTCCCTGACCTCCCCTCCCCAGCCAGCCTTAAGTTCATTCTCTAAGTCTGTGAGTCTGTTTCTGTTTTGTAAATAAGTTCATTTGTATCACTGGTTTTGAGATTCCACATATAAGCAATATCATAGGATTTTTATCCCTCTGACTTCACTCAGTATGACAACCTCTAGGTCTGTCCATGTTGCTGCAAATATCATTATTTCATTCTTTTTTAGTGGCTGAGTAATAGTCCATCATATATATGTACCACATCTTTATCCATTCTTCTGTTGAACAATTAGGTGCTTCCCTGTCTTGGCTATTGTAAACAGTGCTGCAATGCTCACTGGACTTCTGGAGGGCTTATTCTCTTTGAATGAAGTGCTTGTGTAGAAGTGTAATCCCACTTGGCCATTTCTCTAAGAGGACTGACTCTGTGGATCTCAGGTCTTTTCATAAACCGTCCTTAAAAAGTGAACTCTGTGGATTTCTGAATGGAGATAGAGATGATTGAATTTGTGCTTCTCCTAATTCGATAAAGATTCAGTCATTCACAGTAGACTCTGTCAGGCTGTTACTTTTTCCTGCGTGACTAAATTTGGAGGAAATTGGGCCCTGCTGGCTTATGTAGTCTAAAATATTAAAAGGCTTAGCCTTCAGCCTCAGCAAACTGACCCCTACAGTCTCACCTCAGGCCTCCTGCTCTGTTGTACATTTTACAGAAATACTTACAGCTTAAGTTTTGTTTACAGGCCTTCAGTGCTGGGAATCTGAGCAAAGGATGGTCTCCCACTGCACTCAAATGCATTATTTCCCCAGGACAGTGACGTTTCCTAAAAGCTAGAAAAAAATGTTCACTTAGTAGACTTCCTGCTGAACGTCCAACATGTGTCCTAATATGCCATGTGCACGCACGTTGGACTTGCACACACGGCCACTAGTCTTTAAAACGCTGACATTTCGAAATGAGAGGAACCCTTATTTGCTTTCTGGAGTATCCTCATTACTAAGTAATCTATTAATTACCCAGCTAACACTGTGTTACCACACATCCAATATATTTGTCTTAGTTTAAGCAAGGGAATGGAATCCCAAATTACTCTTTCCTTTTAAGTAAGTGAATTCTAGGTAGCTCCTAAAATGGTAAAGATTAGGGCAATTAAGTAAATTAGGTCTTAGCTTTGAAGTTAACTTCTAATTGTCTTAAAATATCTCTGCTATCTTCCTAACATTTTTCCATGTAGGAGCTTCCTTCTTTGCTCTACATTTAAAAAAATTTTTTAATATTTCTATTGGAGTATAATTGATTTACAACATTGTATTAGTTTCAGGCATACAGCAAAGTGAATTTGTGATACAAATACATATATCCACTTTTTTTTAGATTCTTTTCCCATATAAGCCATCACAGAATATTGAGTACAGTTCCCTGTACTATGCAGTAGGTCCTTATTAGGTATCTGTTTTATTGATAGTCAGTCAGTTCAGTCACTCACTTGTGTCCGACTCTTTTCGACCCCATGAACCGCAGCATGCCAGGCCTCCCTGTCCATCACCAACTCCCGGAGTCCACCCAAACCCATGTCCATCAAGTTGGTGATGCCATCCAGCCATCTCATCCTCTGTCATCCCCTTCTCCTGCCCTCAATCTTTCCCAGCATCAGGGTCTTTTCAAATGAGTCAGCTCTTGGCATCAGGTGGCCAAAGTATTGGAGTTTCAGCTTCAACATCAGTCCTTCCAATGAACACCCAGGACTGATCTCTTCAGGATGGACTGGTTGGATCTCCTTGCAGTACAAGGGAATCTCAAGAGTCTTCTCCAACAACACAGTTCAAAAGCATCAATTCTTCGGCACTCAGCTTTCTTTATAGTCCAACTCTCACATCCATACATGATCACTGGAAAAACCATAGCCTTGACTAGACGGACCTTTGTTGACAAAGTAATGTCTCTGCCTTTTAATATGCTGTCTAGGTTGGTCATAACTTTCCTTTCAAGGAGTAAGTGTCTTTTAATTTCATGGCTGCAATCACCATCTGCAGTGATTTTGGAGCCAATCTCCCAAGTTATCCCTCCCTTCCACTTACCCCTGAGTAACCATTTGAAGTACATACCAATATGTGCCTCCTGCAAGTACACCATCAAAAAGCTTAATGAATTTTTAGACAGGGCTATTTACAGTTACCCTCTTAGACAAAGGTCTTGGTGTTCCAAACACAATGATTTAAATATTATCCTGTCAGAGGTCCTGCTTTGGGCAGTAATTTACACTATTGGTTTCTGCTCTATGTTTTCTTTCTGTCCTTTTATAGACAAGTATGATGAATAAAGTCTGTAAACACAGGTTGGACAAATATTGTACCTTATAAAGCTCTAGGACCAACAACAGTCCTAAATAGAAGAAACTGTGTCTTGAATAAAAACGAATATGTTGGCTGATGATGGTCTGTGTGTTTAATTACCTCTCTGAATGTACCCAGAGGCTAATATCGTACAAAGATAAACTAAATGGAAATATATGAGCATATGGATGATCTGGTGCAAAGTCAGAATTAGGCAGTCATGAGAGTCTTCCTATAAAGGCTTTTTAGTAAGCTTGGTTATTGGATATTTTATTGACCTTGGCTGCATTTGGATACCTTGTTGACTAATAAAGATATTGGCATTGAATTGACCCAGCAGATTTTTAAGAGCTATCCCTGGGAGGTGATACAGCTGGGTTATTGACCCCTGAACGAGAGAGGGGAGGCAGGAAGGTGACATTACTCAGAATAAATTCTGTAGAACCAAGAAGCAATCAGGTTTGTTTAATCTGTAACCATAACACAGCTGGAGTTACATCCATTTTCATTTAAAACTCAGTTTATAAAAAGATTATTTTAAAATATGAATGTTGTGCTTTTAGAAAAGACCAAGCATAGAGATGCCATACATGTTATCTGCTTCAATACTACTGGTTTCTCATTTCAGATATGTCCCTTCCATCACATAGAGACTATGAAGAGTAAGTTACTTATGTTGTTTGCTCCCACCATAGGTGATTGAAGCTAAAGAAAATGAAAGAAAAATCAACGAGGCCCGAGAATGTTACAGACCAGTGGCAGCAAGAGCATCTCTTCTATATTTTGTGATTAATGACCTCAGAAAAATCAACCCCATCTATCAATTCTCTCTGAAGGTAATGATGAATATGCTAAGAAAAAGTTAAACTTTAGAAGTTCAACTTGTTTCTGAAAGTTTAGAGTTTTTTTTAAGCAATCTAGTGTGTCCAGTAACATGACATCAAAGCACACTGTTTACATTCTTCAATAGTATCTTAAGGAGCTTAATATATATATATTAATATATATATTAAGCTCCTCAAGATTCTTTATATATATGTATACACACACACACACACACATAAAGGGAATTCTCCTGGAGGCTCCTGTACTTTTTTTGTGAAAGTATATGTATTATAAAAGAGATTTCCCATTTTATTTTGGTACAGAGGGGAAAAAAGTGGGAATAACTATTGATTAAGCCAGTGTTTCATGCAAGGCACTTCCTTTCTTTGGTTCATTCTTATGCCTAAAACATCTCAATAAAATATGTTATTTTATCCCTATTTAAACTAATATGTTCAGATTTTAAATTGGCAAAGAATTCACATTTCATAATCATAAGAGTCAGGATTTGAGCCCATGACTGATTCTGAACCCAATGGTCTTTACTTTGTACCATTCTGCCCCTGGGCAGAATCCATTCATTCCATCTTTCAGTTTTTAAACAAATAGCTGTTGTGATCAGTCATAGTGCCAGATGTTGTGCTGGTTGGTGAGTGTATGGTTTGGAAAACACAGATAAGAGTGGAGATATATAGATTTGTGTGTGTATAAAAGTGACAAGTACAACGAGGGAGAACAGTAGAGATGGAGAGGCTGTTTTACTGAGGGCTCAGGGAAGACCTCTCAGAGGTTACATAGTGTTTAGAGAATATAATGGACATATGAGACAGGAAAGAATTTTCAAGATTCCAGGTGAATGAATCTAAGTGGTTGGGGGGTAATGAGTGAGGGAGAAGATGGTGAGACATGAGTCCTGAGAGCTGAGAGTGTCTGGATCACATGAGGTCTATACTGGGGACTTTGGATTATAGTCTGTTGACAGAGAGAGGCCATTGAAAGGCTGTAGGCAGATGACTCATGTGATGGCAGAAAACTCAAACAGAAGTGTATAGACTTATGATTTGAAGCTGTAACAGTCAGCTCTTGGAAATGGATTGGATACTGGCAATGATAAAGAGGAAGGATCAAGAATAACTAGCAGATGTCTAGTAAGATGGAACAAGTAAAAAAATTCTGTGAAGCACAGAGGGCTTGGATTCCCTGCAGTGTGAAAGGAGAAAATTAATACGGGCCCAAGCCTACCCAGACACCAAAAATAGACTATGGTATTACAAGGAAAGAAAGCTACAGAGCAGCCCCCATCAGAAACATTGTTGAAAACTACTAAAAAAGAGATTGGCAAATTGCATTCAGCCACATATAAAAAGCATAATCTGTTATGCTCAGCTGGAATTCATGCCCGGAGTGCAAGTTGATTAAACATTAAAAATCACACAATGTAATTCTTCATATTTATGAAATAAAAAAGAGAAAAAGCCTATAATTTCACTAGATGCAAAGAACTTGACAAATTAAAACATCTGGTTAAAAAAAAATTCTGAGCAAACTGGGATAAAATGGTCACTTTGTCATACTCTGCGTGCTGAAGGGCATCTGTGAAGATTTTCAGGTAATGTTAATGTTGAAAAATTGAATGCTTTCCTCTAAGATCAAGAACAAAACAAGAATGTCTTCTCTTAACACTTCTATTCAGTTTTTCACTGGAGGTTATAGACAGTGCAACAATACAAAAAAAAAAAGAAATTTTAAAGAAGAAATGCTATCTTTATTCCACTGATGACCTACTACCTTCATGAGAAGCTACTAGGATTAAGAAGTGAGTTTTTAGCAAGATCACAGGATATGAAGTCAATATACAAAATTCATTATATTTCTATATATGAGAAATAAACATTTAGAAAATAAAATTGATAAATACTATTTACAGTAGATTCCAAAATTCTGAAACTCTTAGGGTTAATTTTAACAAAACAGATATAAGATCTGCATTCTGAAGGCTATAAAATATTGAGAAAATTAAAGAAGATTCAACTAAATGGAGAAAAAGACCATGTTTATGACTCAGAACAATCAGTATTATTAATATTTTAGTTCTATCCAAATTAATCTATAGATTTAATTCAGTCTCAGTGAAAATCCCAGAAGGGCTGTTTTTTTTTGGTAGAAATTGGCTAACAGATTCTAAAATTTATGTAGAAATGCCAAGGCTTTAAAAACAACTAATTTTGAAAAAGAAAAACAAATTTGGAAGACTTACAGTATATGATTTCAAGACTTACTACACTGATTGGCATAAATAAAAATACACTGGTCAATGAAACCGAATAAAGAGTCCAGAAGCAGACCCATAAAAGTATAGTCAACTGATTCTTGGAAGTGAGTGTTAAGACAATTCACTGAGGAGAGAATCGTTTTTACAACAAATGGTGCTGGGACAACTGGATATCCACGTGGAATAAAATGAACCTTAGCTACTACATCAGTCTGTATAAAATGAGTTCAAAGTGAATAAGCTAAGCTATAAAATATCCCAGAGAACAATAGAAAGTCTTTGGGCTTTGGTTTAGGCAAAGATTTATCCTTAGAGTATAAGAGAAATAAAAATTTCGTAGAGTATAAGAGAAAGAAAAAAGTTAGCCTCTTCAAAAGACATTAAGAAAATGAAAAACCAAGCCGTAGACCAGTAAAAGTTATTTCAAATACATAAATTTCACAAATAACTTATATCAGAATATACAACTCAATAGTTAACCTAATTTTAAAAATGGAGGAAAGGCTTGGACTTGTCTACTAAGATATATATTACCCATAAGCATATTTTTAAGATGCTCAACAATCATCAGAGAAATGCAGAGTAAAAACAGAATGAGATATTACTGTATACCCAATAGAAAGACTAAAATTCTACAGTTCAGTTCAGTTCAGTCGCTCAGTCATGTCTGACCCTTTGCGACCCCATGAATCTCAGCACACCAGGCCTCCCTGTCCATCACAACTCCCGGAGTTTACCCAAATCCATGTCCATCGAGTCGGTGATGCCATCCAGCCATCTCATCCTCTGTCGTCCCCTTCTCCTCCTGCCCCCAATCCTTCCTGGCATCAAGGTCTTTTCCAATAAGTCAACTCTTTACATGAGGTGGCCAAAGTATTGGAATTTCAGCTTCAACATCAGTCCTTCCAATGAACACCCAGGACTGATCTCCTTTAGGATGGACTGGGTGGATCTCCTTGCAGTCCAAGGGACCCTCAAGAGTCTTCTCCAACACCACAGTTCAAAAGCATCAATTCTTTGGTGCTCAGCTTTCTTTACCATCCAACTCTCACATCCATACATGACTACTGGAAAAACGATAGCCTTGACTAGACGGACCTTTGTTGGCAAAGTAATGTCTCTGCTTTTTAATATGCTGTCTAGGTTGGTCATAACTTTCCTTCCAAGGAGTAAGCATCTTTTAATTTCATGGCTGCAATCATCATCTGCAGTGATTTTGGAGCCCCCCAAAATAAAGTCTGACACTGTTTCCACTGTTTCCCCATCTATTTCCCATGAAGTGATGGGACCAGATGCCGTGATCTTAGTTTTCTGAATGTTGAGCTTTAAGCCAACTTTTTCACTCTCCTCTCTCACTTTCATCAAGAGAATTTTTAGTTCCTCTTCACTTTCTGCCATAAGTGTGGTGTAATCTGCATATCTGAGGTTATTGATATTTCTCCTGGCAATCTTGATTCCAGCTTGTGTTTCTTCCAGCCCAGCGTTTCTCATGATGTACTCTGCATAGAAGTTAAATAAGCAGGGTGACAATAAACAGCCTTGACGTACTCCTTTTCCTATTTGGAACCAGTCTGTTGTTCCATGTCTAGTTCCAACTGTTGCTTCCTGACCTGCATACAGGTTTCTCAAGAGGCAGGTCAGGTGGTCTGGTATGCCCATCTCTTTCAAAATTTTCCACAGTTTATTGTGATCCACACAGTCAAAGGCTTTGGCATAGTCAATAAAGAAGAAATAGATGTCTTTCTGGAATTCTCTTGCTTTTTCGATGATCCAGCAGATGTTGGCACTTTGATCTCTGGTTCCTCTGCCTTTTCTAAAGCCAGCTTGAACATCTGGGTGTTAGCACCAGTGTGGTGCTACACCTCTCTCACTTTGCCAGTGGGGATGCAAAGTGCTAAAACTCTTTTGGAAAACAGTTTGGCAGTTTCTCATAAAGTTACAAAATGATCTAAATGTTTACTCTAGGTCTTTACCCAAAGGGAATGAACTTGAAAACAAAGTACTAGAAGTACACAGCTAAAATGAATCTGCCATGAGAGAAACAGCTCTGCAGTGGGCAGGGATGGGGGTGGATAATGGTGGGAACGTTCTGCAAAGAGGCACATGAGAACTTTTTAGGATGACATGAATAGAAATGTTCTACATTTTGACTGTAGTGACTGTTAATGAAATCTACACATTTATCACTACTTGTTGAGCTTTTTATTTAATGGGTGCATTTTACTTATAAATTAAAAATTGATTTTAAAATGTAAATAGCAAACAAGTACTTTGTTAGCACCTTCTTACCCATATTTACTGTCAGTCATTGTAGGGTCTTACTTTCTCTCAAGTATATTAGTCCTTGTCCGCCAGTCAAAAAATTTGATATTTTTACTTTTTATCTATTTATAGATATATAGATTTGAATTATAGATGTACAGAGTTGGATATGTTTAGCTATATATTTAAATATCTATAGATATTTGTAAAAATCTCTACAGCCCCATTGCTGCCAAGACATACGAGTAAAAACAAATATTGAGTGATTTTTTTAAAGAATGAGATAATCAAAGGGGATCACAAAAGTACATGGGTAGAATAACAAAAACAAAAAAATATCCTGTTAGAAAATGGACAAAGGACTTGAAGAGACATTTCTGCAAAGGAGACATGACCAATAAGACATGACCAATGACCAATAAGCATTTGAAAAGATATTCAACATCACTAATGTTTAGGAAAATGCAAATAAAAATCACAATGAGATACCATTTCATATCTATAAGGATAGATACAATATTTCAGGGAAAAAAATAGAAAATAACAAGTGTTGGCAATGATATGGAGAAATTGTAACCCTTGTGCACTGTTGGAAGTGTTGTACAACAGTGCAGTTACTTTGGAAATCAATATGACAGTTGTTTTAAAAATTGCCATGTGATTCAGCAATTCCAATTCTGAACATATACCCAAAAGAATTACAAGATGGTCTCAAAGAGATATTTTTACACCTATGTTCATAGCATTGTTCATAATAGACCCAATGTCCATCACTGGATGAAAGCTGGCTTGAAACTCAACATCTAAAAAACTGAGATCATGGCATCCAGTCCCATCATTTCATGGCAGATAGAAGGGAGAAAAGTAACAGTGACAGATTTATTTTCTTGGGCTCCAAAATCACTGCGGACAGAAACTGCAGCCATGAAATTAAAAGATGCTTGCTCTTTGGAAGGAAAACTATGACAAACCTAAACATCATATTAAAAAGCAGAGATATCATTTTGCTGACAGAGGTCTGCATAGTCAAAGTTATAGCTTTTCCATGAATCATGTACAGCTGTGAGAATTGGACCATTAAAGAAGGCTGAGTGCTGAAGAATTGATGCTTTTAAATTGTGATTCTTGAGCATCCTTTGGACTGCAAGGAGATCAAACCAGTCAATCCTAATGGAAATCAGTCCTGAATATTCATTGGAAGGACTATTGCTGAAGCTGGCTCCAATACTTTGGCCACCTGATGTGAAGAGCCAACTCATTGGAAAAGACCCTGATGCTGGGAAAGATTGAAGGCAGAAGAAACCGGCAGCAGAGGATGAGGTGATTAGATAGCATCACTGACTCAACGGACATAAATTTGAGCAAACTCCAGGAGATAATGGAGAACAGAGGAGTCTGGCATACTGCAGTCCATGGGGTTGCAAAGAGTTAGGACTTAGTGACTGAACAACCACAGCAAATACGTACATACAGTGGAATATTATTTAGCCTTAAAAAGGAAAGAAATTCTGACGTATGCTACAACATAGATGAACCTTGATGACATTATACTGAGTGAAACAAGCTTGTAACAATAAGACAAATACTATATAATTCCACTATAGGAAGTACCTAGAGCAGTCAAACTTGTAGAAACAGAACGTAGAATAGTGGTTACCAAGGAATAGGGAGTTATTGATATAATTAAATGAGTTTTTTAAGTGAGTTGTTGTCTAACAAACAGTTCTTGAACAGTTGTTCAAGAAGAAAACAGTTTGGAAATGAGTTGTACCACAGTGTGAATGTACTTAATACTATTTAAAACTGGTAAGATGGTAAATTTTACCCTTTGTATATTTTACCAAAATTAAATATATATGTGTGTATGTGTGTGTATACATATTCAATTGCATGGGTAGAAGGACAAAGGACAGCGCAATTCAATTGGTCAGGGAGAAAACGTGGGTAGATTTTATGAAATAATGTTAAAAATAATACCAAACTTTCACTGAGGCCTTACCACATGCCAGGAGCTGTTCTGGAGCTCATAGAATCCTTATAAAACCCGTCCTGTTCTCTCTCCCCATCCATAAACTGTAGCCTCTGGGCTTGGGACTAGCTGGACACCTGCCACCAGTTGTCACCCCTTAACAGTGCCTTGAATTCCCCAGGCTTTCAACATGCTGTTCCACAGAGCCATCGAGCAGGCTGACAAGGTGGAGGACATCCCGGGGCGCATCTCTGCCCTGACCGAGAGCATCACCCACACCGTCTTCCTCTACACCAGCCAGGCGCTGTTTGAGAAGGACAAACTCACCTTCCTGTCCCAGATGGCTTTCCAGGTGAGGAAACCAGTCACTGGAAAGCAGCCCCAGAACCCGAGTCTCGCATCTCTGTGTACTAGGCATTTCACTGCTGCTTGGAAGCCCTTGGTGGCCTAAAGATAGTTTGAGTTTCCCAGAGGGAACTTGGGCATATGTCAGCCTTGTGAGTAGGTCAGCGTGCAGTGGCTTGGGTGGGTTTGCACTTGGGGCAACCACATCAGCCGTCACTCTGTAAAACAGGTCCACAAGGCATTGGCCTCACCTTTCCAGGTCCTGTACAGAGCTCCCAGGTATTTATCCTCCTGGGGAGTTTCTTAGAGAGAATCTGAGTGGTCCTGGGAGGTTATCAGAGCCCCATTAAAAAACAGGAAATGGGTGGAAAGAGCTCCAGGTTTCACACTCCAACCTTCAGTAGACCTCTTTCTGATGTGGACTCTGCAAACAACTTTGTTTAAATAAAAGTACCCGTGGTGAGAAAAAAAACATTGAGGACCTCATTCCTAGATGAAATAAACATGTGTTCCTTTTATTAGTTTGTCTGCTGTATAACTTTTTCGTTCAATTCAAATCTTGATGAAAGATGTCTTATTTTGTGTCTTCCCGAGTACTTTGCTCAAAGAAGCCATTTTTAAATACCTGCTGTTAATAGTGATAAACTATCACTTCTCTTTCAATAGTTTTGGTGTTAGTAGATTCCTTTGGGTTAAAAAAAGAATATATGGGTGGAATCATTTCATAATATAGGTGATAAACAGGAGTAATGCACTACAAAATGGAATTTTTCTTTTTAACTTTCTCCCAGTTTTATTGAGATGTAATAGACACATACATTGTATTAGTCCAGCATGTTCAACATAATGATCTTACATATGTATATATTGTGAAATGATTACACCATAAGTTTAGTCAACAGCCTTCACCTCATATAGTTACATTTTTTTCTCATGACGAGAACTTTAAGATTTACTGTCTTTTTTTGTTATTTAGCCTCTAAGTCATGTCTAACTCTTTTGTGACCCCATGGACTATAACCTGCCAGGCTCCTCTGTCCATGGGATTTCCCAGGCAAGAATACTGGAGTGGGTTGCCATTTCCTTCTCCAAGGGATCTTCCTGAACCAGGGATGGAACCTGTGTCTCCTGCATTGACAGTGAATTCTTTACCACTGAGCCACCAGGGAAGCCTTACTCCTTAGCAACTTCCTAATACACAATAGAGTATTGTTAACTATGATCACCATGCTGTACATTACATCCCCAGTACTTGTTTATAACTAAAAGTTTATACCTTTTCATCACCTTCATCCGTTTTTCCACCCACCACAACCTACCTCTGACAACCACCAATTTGCTCTCTGTATCTGTAAGTTCTATTTTTTGGATTCCGCATGAAAGTGAGATTATACAGTGTTTCTCTTTCTCTGTGTGACTCTTTTCCTTGGCATAATGCCCTCAACGTCCATCTATCTTGGCACAAAAGACAGGATTTCCTTCTTTTTATGACTGAGTAATATTCCATTGTATATATGTATGTGCATATATAAAAATCATACATACATACATACACACACACACACACACACCACATTTTCTTTATCCATTCATCCATAGATGGATGCTTAGGTTGTTGCTATATGTTGGCTATTGTAAAAAAAAAAGTGTTGTAATGAACATAGGAGTGCAGATATCTTTTTGAGATAGTGATTTCACTTCTTTTGGATGTATACCCAGAAGTGAAATTGCTGGATTCTGTGATAGTTCTAGTGTGGAAATTAGGAATATTTCATTTGTGTCCCTCCTAAATATTCTATGGACTTTTTATCAGTTCTGCAACCAACATGTCTAAAGTTCAGTTCATGATGTGTTTGTTTAGTTGTGTCTGTAAAACGATTTCCAGTTTTTTCTCAACATAATCTCATGTGTAAGAAAAGTCTTATGTATCTCATGGTTTATTGAATATAATTTCTATATCAGGACTAACTTACTTTACTAGTTTTACCTTTTGTTTAGTGATTAGGTCCATTTTCATCTGAGGCTTTCTCAATTTGTATAAAATGTTTCAAGACATTTGATCTAACAGCAGAAGGCTAAATATGAAAGCATATTTTAAATATGCTGCTAGTAGGCACAGGTGTTAAAATTGAAATGAACCAGGTTTGGTAATTATTTGCTATTAGATTTTCAATCAAGATTTTGAGTTCACAAGCATAATCTAAGATCCCTTATTTTAACTACAAACTGATACATAAGAATTCTCAGAAGACTTAGTTCTGCCTTTTCAACCATGTCTATTAAACACATCATGAACTGAACTTTAGACATGTTTGTTGCAGAACTGATAAAAAGTCCATAGAATATTTAGGAGGGACACAAATGAAATATTCCTAATTTCCACATAAAAACTATAACATCTTATAAACTGGTAAAGTGTTTGAGGTTTGTGCTATTTAAAAATTCTAGATATTTTCAAAATGCATTACAGGTGGTAACATGTATCAGAATATTATTTTATTGGATGAAAGTGGTGACTGCATCCTTGATTTTGATGCAAGCCAAATGACCCTTTTCTGCTTTGTGTCCTCTCAAGATTTTGCTGAGAAAGAAAGAGATAGATCATCTTGAATTGGATTTCCTGCTTCGGTTCACAGTTGAACACACTTACCAGAGTCCTGTTGATTTCCTCACTAATCAGTCATGGAGTGCTATTAAGGTATGTTGGGAACATGATTTTTCAAAAAAATTTCTAAATCTTACTTCAAATCTCAGTTCTCTAAAATGTAGTTTTAAAAAATATAGGTGATATACACCATTTTAGTTGTAGATACATGCTGTTTTTAATTTTTTTAAGAACTTCACATACTCTTTTTCATAGTGGCTACACTAATTTACATGTCCACCAACTATATTCTAATTTCCCTTTTTTATTTGGAAGTAAAGGAACTTTTGATCTATTTATGGATGGGAAAGTTGTTAATAAATATGTATAATACACAGGACCTTTGATTAAAGTTGAGGAGTATACGTGATCTTTTTTCAGTTGACCTGAATCTAGTTTCTTCATTTGGTTTTTCTTTGTTTAGTATTTCTCCACTTTTTCAAAATAGTTTTGTTAATTTATACAGCAGTATAGTCATGTATTATCACTGTAAAATGTTTAAGCAGCACAACCCTAATTGTAAATCCTTATTCCACGTTTCTGTCAGAAGATTCTATTATTAAAATTTATTCTCTGACTCTGGAATTCCTCAGAGATGCTCATCACGTGCTAAGCCTCGCCATACTCTTTTTTTTTTTCCCCTAAGACAGAAACATTTCTCTGTATTGAAAATAAATATGTTTTTCCTTAGTTTTTTAGTATGTTTACATTTTATTTTTTAAATAGAATTTTTAATTAGATTATTACTCTAGAATTATAAGTTCAATTGTGTATCAGGGTCTCAGCAGAAAACAAATGGCAAACTCAAAGTATGATTTTTCAAAAGTTTAACAAAGAGTATATTTTCATAGTATGAGAAGGAAAATGAGGGGGTCAGCCAGGGGAGGGCAAAGAGCGGGAAAGGGGTGGTCAGTGAAACTACTGGGGAAGGACGCCAGGGGAGAGAGCCAAGCAGCAGGGACTCTGGCATTCCATAAAGCAACGGAGCCACCACCAAACAACATCACCGCAGGGAAGCACTGGGGAAGAGGTGCCTTCTCCTCCTAACCCTCCAGCCTCTTGCCAATGCTTCCTGTCGGTCAGACCCAACCAGGCAGAAAGCCAGGAAGCTTTGTTCAAGTCATCGTTCGCGCTCACCCTCTTTGCAGGGCAGGAAGGGTCCTGAGGAAATGTGAAGAGGCGATGAAGACTGTCCAGCACCTCTTACCCGCACAGGATCCAATATAGTCATACGTCTTTGTTTTGTTTCAGGCCCTTCTTTCTTTCTTATTCTTTAATTTTTAGTTTATTTTATAGATGAATAACAGTGTTGTGTTTTTTTTAGGTATGAAGCAGATAATCAACAGGGACCTACTGTCTAGCACAGGGAACTCATCCCAACATTCACAGGTCTTTGTCTCAAACTCTAGGCTGTTACACACTAGCTTAGTCCCCTCTGCTCCCCTATTTTATCACAGGCAGTCGCCCTCATGGAAGAGTTTCGAGGCCTCGACCGAGATGTGGAAGGATCTGCCAAGCAGTGGAGGAAGTGGGCAGAATCCGAGTGTCCAGAAAAGGAAAAGTTACCGCAAGAATGGAAGAAGAAAAGTTTAATACAGAAGCTGATTATTTTGAGAGCAATGCGCCCTGACAGAATGACATATGCTCTCAGGTGGGGGCAGTTAGCTCGTACAGAAATTAACCTAGAGGAAACTTTGTCTTAAAGACTAGAACTATTATCTGGTGGAGACTCAATGTTGGAGACATTATGGTTCATGTTAATGAAAAGTGATTCTGCCAACATTTTTATATTATAATCACTACTGTTGTTAAGATTTGCTGAATACAAAACAGTATGCTAGTCTGTCAGCGGACCAAGCATATTTTTCCTGAAAATCTTAATTCTGAAATCAGTAGGGGAAACAGGAAACTGATGGAAATATTCTAGGAAGAGAGCTGGCAGAGTTCAGAGGCCAGGAACTTGCATTATCCTAGTGCGATTCTCATTGTCTTTCACTTAGTGGTGGCACTTTGGCTCTGAAGATTTTGCACATCAAACAAAAAGTGAATTCCTTTCATGGATTCACTTACATTTCTATAACTCTGCAACCAGAGCAATTTCAAAGCAGAACCCTTGTCTGAATCTTGGTTTAAGTGTCCTTTTTCTTTGCCCTTTTGGCTTCTCAGTGGTAATATGCTGCTCAATTCTAATTTGAATTCACCAGCCAGAGAGTTCTCAAGTTCCTTCCCTATGGAGCTGCTTTTTCTTCAGTAGTATTCACTTGCTGCAGGTTTTTTCCTTTGCTTTGTCTTTTCAGCCAATTTTCCCTTTGCAGAAGCCTCTGTCGCACCCTACTTTACAAGTTAATTCTGCTTAGTAGTACTTACTTTCTGCTAAATCTGATGCTGCTGGCAAATAATCCCTGCTTAATTGAGCTTCCCTGTGTTAGAAACACCCCAAAAAGCATTTGTATATTCATGAGAAGCCCAACAGGCTGGAAAATTGCACGGTGGCAAATCTAATGAACTGTTCATAAGTAATGGGGGGTCTGGCAGGGGGTTTGGGGGAACACAAAGCCACATGCAGGCAGCTGATGATACTCAGGAGGGTCTCAGTAGCCCCCCAAAAAGAATGTAGGCTTCTGATTTTCATCGCATCTAAAGCAGTGAGAGATTTCACCAACTCGACTGCATAGATCTAGTCAGATTCATACTGCCATTATTACAAGACATCATATGTTCTAAACAAGGTTGGCTTCCTTCCTGTGTCTGCAGTTTAAGCGGATTCAGGTTGTGACACTTTTCAAGGTCAAAAGCACTGATCCTATCTTTGGCATTATTTTTTTTACAGGAATTTCATGGAGGAAAAACTGGGTGCCAAGTATGTAGAAAGGACCAGATTGGACTTGGTTAAAGCATTTGAGGAGAGCAGCCCTGCCACCCCCATATTCTTCATCCTCTCTCCAGGAGTCGATGCCCTCAAAGACCTGGAGATACTGGGTGAGTGGCCAGGAGGTGGCCTTCCAGCCCTGACTCTCACCCAGCGCCAACCCAACCTTCCTTTCAGCTCACGGTTACCTTAGTTGTGTTTTGTGTTTTTTTCCTCTCCTTTCTCATCTGTTGGAGATTGAATCTATGGAAAATGCAAGGTTAATAACACTGTAGTCAGAAGAAATGTTTAAATGGAGCATTCCTCTGGTTGGCATAATGCAAGTTTCTTTTGTACAATTTTCTACCTTTTGACTAGATGAGGGCCAGAGGGCAATTTTCTCCATGCTCTTGTAATCTTGTGCCCCCTGTGACTAAATAATGGTCATTAGAGCAAGTCTATTCGATTGTGCTAGGCAGTGTCGCTTTGTGCCTTCGATGACTATTCCCCACGGCCTGCACGGAGAACTCTGGGTTAATAGAGCTGTGACCTGACTGTGCTGGATTCCAGCACGGCCTCTCAAGGTGAGAGGCTCCTGCGTTTTACCAAACGAGCTGATCCGGTCAAAAAAATGATGTGATACCTACCACATGTTGCTCCTTTTTATGAGGGCAGTGTTTTGCTACTCCTGCAAGAGTTTATAAAGCTTAATAACAATGCTTGCCACCTATCAAAATGTCAAAAGCTTTATTATGATTAAACCAGAGGAACTAATTTCCACTGGCTTTTTTAATGCTTGCGAGGAGGCTGCCATTGACACTGAAAGCTTAAAATGATGCTTGTTGGAACAACAGAGGTTTAGTTTGGATTCTGTAGGAAAGTGACCCAGGAGGTAGCAGCGGTTACCACGGATGGACGTCAGATAACAGAACACCAGACCTTTCTCACTTCTTGGTTTACTCTTCCTCTTGCTGTGTCATGCCCTCCGCAGGCAAAAGACTGGGGTTTACAATCGACTCGGGAAAATTCCACAACGTGTCTTTAGGACAAGGGCAGGAGATGGTGGCAGAAACGGCCCTGGAGAAGGCATCCAGAGAAGGACACTGGGTCATACTCCAAGTGAGTATCACGTTTTCAGTGGCAACATGGGGAATGAGTACAGATGGCAGTGCCGAGCCACCCTGCCCAGTGGGGATGAGCCTTTCACATAACACATTGTGATCTGCAGAGTCCTGGGGGTTCTCTCAGCAGCAGTGACACCTCCAAGGTGACAAGGAGCTCTGCCAGCAAGAATAGATACCATCTTTTGAGGGATTTTCTAGCCATTGTGGTTTAAATTTTTTTTTTAATTATTTATTCATGACTGCGCTGGGTCTTCGCGGCTGCATGGGGCTTTCGCTAATTGTGGTGAGCAGGGGCTGCTCTCTAGTTGTGGTGGCTTCTCTTGTTACAGAGAATGGGCTCTAGGTGCACGGGCTTAGTTGCCCTGCAGCACATGAAGTCCTCCCGAACCAGGAATCAAATCCATGTCTCCTACATTGGCAGGCAGATTCTTATCCACTAGACCACCAGGGAAATCCTAAAATTTAAAATACTAGAGGGAGCCCATTATTCTCTTTATGCACATATATCTGAAACAGCCAGTAGGGCTTGAGGACAGACAGACAGATAGGGTACCAACAGTGTTGTCATGACAGCTCTCATCTGCATACAGCTTTTAAGTTGACAGAGCATTTTTTCATATCTCATTATCTCCTGTGACTCTGACTCTGCCCCTAGCTTATTGTGTAGCGTTCTCTTTGTAAATTAAAGGATTGAGGATTCGTCCCTTTATCCTTTCCAGGGCTTATATATATGAATCTATGAGTCTACCACTCCGTGTTCTCTGGAGTGGTTTCCATGATTCAGGATTCTGGTGTCAACTGGGGAAACAAAAAAACAAAACCATAAAGGAGGTATGAGTTCAGTTTTATTTGGGGACCTCACTGAGAACTATAGCCCAGGAGACAGACTCTCAGCTCTGAGGAACTACACCAGAGAGGTAGTGGGGAGAGGCCAGGGTGTATGTGATCTTGGCAACCAAGCACACGTCTCAGTAGGAGACTGCTGCTAGTCACAAGGAGCAGATGTCTCTGCCAATGATTTTAGTGATTTTCTAGGTATAAAAAGATACAAAAAATAGATTCATAAGATTTTCTCCTGAAAATATCTAACTATGAAGGTCTGTTCTACCAGATTTTCCCAGAGTATAGAGTGCCTTATTCCTGACCTCCACCTTGAACACCTTTCAGGGTATGTTGAACGCCAGCGATTGCAGTGGCTGATGATGTCATCCTTATAGAAAGAGATGGCAAGCAGCATTTTTTAGTTTGTACCAGCAAGAACCTAGGAACCCATGGAGGCCAGGCCAGCTTCAGGTGGCACCTAGGGGCCAAGCAGACTCCTTATACAGCCAGGCATGCCAGCTGTCTTGGGAGGTCTGGAAATAGCCTTTTGATTTGGAGTACAAAGGTTCTCTTTTATATGCCAGACTCACTACTAGGCAATTCATTCCTGGGATACATTATCTCTAATCATCACAGCAAAGCTGCAAGGGTAGGTATGGCCATCCCATTGTAAAGATAAGAAAATTGAGCCTCTGAGTAGTCTGGAGAGCCTCAGGGCCACCCAGTGGGAAAAGGACAAAGTCTGTTTGGCAGCAGACGATGTGTTTCCAGCTAGCCCACACTGCCACCTCGTGTGGTCAGGACACTAGCCTTTCCTAATGTCTCCAGTGTCCAGGGCTGATGCAGTTTGCATTTATGCTTAAAATTGGATTCACAAAGACGCTTCCCATTATCCAAACAGAATATAATCTTCTGGGAGAGTAAAACCTACTGCTTAAACCATGAGCCTTCAGTATGGGGACTTGGGATAATGTGGCCCCTTCTGAGCCTCACAGAGTCAAATGGCTGACAGCGGAGTGTTCGTTTTTCTAAAACTAGCAGTTGTTGCTTGGACAGTTGTGTGGACCCTGAGATCTTCCACAGAAGAAAGAGTTCTTTGCAAATTCTCACATCCAGAGGTTCAGACTGACATGAACCTGGGAGGGATGCAGCTATCTCCTAAGAGAAGACAGTACTCAAAGTAAAATGTTTCTGTCAGTTTTATGTCTGTGCTGAGCTACCAGTTGCCCCCTTCCCCCCCAAAAAAAATGCAAGTAGTAAGTTTTCCCATTAAAAAAAAAAAACAAACCTTGAAAGACTTTACTTTGTGAAGGATTTCCTTTTGGATATCTATTCTAGACTTTTGTTCTTAGTGATAAGCCAGAAACTCAGAATGTAACTTTTTTGCTATTTCTTGCCACACTCTGGCAGTTTCCGAAGATTTGTAGTATCCCTTTGATTGGCAGTTAAAAGAAGAGCAGGACTTTGAAGCATGACAAGACCAGCGTGATCAGAACTTGTTACATTATTTGTATTTTACATTCAATTTTGTTGGCATAGGCAAAGGATGCATATGCACATATTAATAAGTTCTTATCCAGACTCCACCGTAGTCAATTACTATGATCAGAAATAGCCCCTGTCAGGATATTTAGCTAGCTAGAGTTTTGTCAGAAAACCCACACTCCACAGAAAACTATAACTAAGGTAGCAGGCTGGCGCTGTCTTTATCTCATGCACACCAGATGATTTGTGAATTAAAATAATGGAATTAAAAACCATTTTTCATGGGCAAAGTGGATCATTTTAAAGATATGTGTCTTGACTAAAAATGTCGCACAAACACTGCTGCCCTTGGACAAATGGCCACAGATATCTAGCCAGTCTCAAGGCCAGTATCCTCAAGAATCATCCCCAGGCTGGATTCCAAAGTATGACTGTGTACAGCAATGGTGCACTTGGAGATTTTTCTGTTCCCTGACTCCAAAGTCACCACCGAGGGATATTTTTACATTTGTTTCACATAAACTTTCCAAGCAAGGCATTGTCATAGTCTTTAAGGTAGAGAATTAGAACACATTTGAGCATGCAAAACAGATTTTATTATAGATTTTGCTCCTGCTTACTTGTATAAGTACACAGTTAGATGTGAGAAGCACTCTCCTTATCATTAAGTAGCAAGTAAGGCAGGAAACTTAGAGAGCCCTTACCTATTGTAGAAGTTTTCTAGGGTTGCCATACCAAAGTATCATGGATTGGATCATTTGAGCAACAGAAGTTTAATTTCTTATTGTCTAGGGGCTAGCAGTCTGAGATGAAGGTGTCAGCAGAGATGGTTTTATCTGAGGTCTTTCTCCTTGGCGTATAGATGGTTATATTCTCCCTGTTTCTTGACATGGCCTTCCTTCTATGTGTGTCCGTCTGTCTATCTCCTAATCTCTTCTTCTTATAAGGACACCAGTCATTGGATTAAGGTCCACTTGAATGTCTGCTGTGCTTGCTGTGCTTACTCCTTGGAAGGAAAGTTATGACCAACCTAGACAGCATATTAAAAAGCAGAGACATTACTTTGTCAACAAAGGTCTGTCTAGTCAAGGCTATGGTTTTTGCAGTAGTCATGTATGGATGTGACAGTTGAACTATAAAGAAAGCTGAGTGCCAATGAATTGATGCTTTTGAACTGTGGTATTGGAGAAGACTCTTGAGAGTCCCTTGGACTCAAGTAAATCCAACCAGTCCATCCTAAAGGAGATCAGTCCTGGGTGTTCATTGGAAGGACTGATGTTGAAGCTGAAAGTCCAATACTTTGGCCACCTGATGCGAAGAGCTGACTCATTTGAAAAGACTCTGATGCTGGGAACAATTGACAGTTGTATCTGTCTTCTTGCAACCCCATGGACTGTAGCCCGCCAGGCTCCTCTGTCCATGGAGATTCCCCAGGCAAGAATACTGCCATGGGTTGTCATGCCATCTGCTTTAATGACTGCATTTAGCCTTAATTACCTCTTTTAAGAACCTGTTCCAAATATAGCTGCATTCTGAAGAGCTGATGGCTCAGTTCAGTTCAGTCGCTCAGTCATGTGTGACTCTTTGCGACCCCATGAACTGCAGCACGCCAGACCTCCCTGTCCATCACCAACTCCCGGAGCCTACCCAAACTCATGTCCATTGAATCAGTGATGCCATCCAACCATCTCATCCTCTGTTGTCCCCTTCTCCTCCTGTCCTCAATCGTTCCCAGCATCAGAGTCTTTTCAAATGAGTCAGCTCTTCGCATCAGGTGGCCAAAGTATTGGACTTTCAGCTTCAACATCAGTCCTTCCAATGAACACCCAGGACTGATCTCCTTTAGGATATACTGGTTGGATTTACTTGAGTCCAAGGGACTCTCAAGAGTCTTCTCCAACACCACAGTTCAAAAGCATCAATTCCTTGGCACTCAGCTTTCTTTATAGTCCAACTGTCACATCTGTACATGACTACTGCAAAAACCATAGCCTTGACTAGACAGACCTTTGTTGACAAAGTAATGTCTCTGCTTTTTAATATGCTGTCTAGGTTGGTCATAACTTTCCTTCCAAGGAGTAAGCATCTTTTAATTTCATAGCTGCAGTCACCATCTGCAGTGATTCTGGAGCCCCAAAAAATAAAGACAGCCACAGTTTCCACTGTTTCCCTATCTATTTGCCATGAAGTGATGGGACCGGATGCCATGATCTTCGTTTTCTGCATATTCAGTTTTAACCCAACTTTTTCACTCTCCTCTTTCACTTTCATCGAGAGGCTCTTTAGTTCTTCTTCACTTTCTGCCATAAGGGTGGTGTCATCTGCATATCTGAGGTTATTGATATTTCTCCCAGCAGTGTTGATTCCAGCTTGTGCTTCATCCAGCCCAGCGTTTCTCCTGATGTACTCTGCATATAAGTTAAATAAGCAGGGTGACAATATACAGCCTTGACATATTCCTTTTCCTATTTGGAACCAGTCTGTTGTTCCATGTCCAGTTCTAACTGTTGCTTCAGACCTGCATACAGGTTTCTCAAGGGGAAGGTCAGGTGGTCTGGTATTCCCATCTCTTTCAGAATTTTCCACAGTTTATTGTGATCCACACAGTCAAAGGCTTTGGCATAGTCAATAAAGAAGAAATAGATGTTTTTCTGGAATTCTCTTGCTTTTTCACTGAGGGTTAGGACTCAACATATGGACTTGGAGGAACACGATTCAGGCCTTGACACCTTCCAACGTTCAGTATTCTCCCAGGGGAAAAAAGCCTAATAATGTCAACCACTGGATTGACATAGGTCTTTTTACAACAAAACTGTCTTGAAGAAAGATATCTACATTACTGTTCCTGTTATCAGATTCAGATTTGGGCACTTACTGCTCCAAAAGCCAATACCAGAGAGGCAAATGCTGGTAGGGACAGAAAGATTGCCAGATTCAGAAATCTGGCAACCTGGGGAGAAGGCAGACTCAGCTCCCAGAACCAACTCCGAAGGTTCAGCTCAGCGATGAAAGGTTTTAAAGGAAAAGGAAAAAAGTAATCTCAGTTCATCATTGAGGTAGGGGGGTCAGATCTATTGTCACCCCCTTTTGCGAGCTTCCCTCGTAGCTCAGTCGGTAAAGAATCTGCCTGCAATGCAGGAGATCCGGGTTCAATTTCTGGGTCAGGAAGATCCCCTGGAGAAGGAAATGGCAACCCACTCCAGTATTCTTGCCTGGAGAATCCCATGGACAGAGGAGCCTGGCAGGCTACAGTCCATGGGGTCACAAGAGTTGGACACCACTTAGCTACTAAACCACCACCACCACTGCATGCAGGCTTTTTAGCACCTTGTGGTCATTCTTCAGATGCTATTGTTCACACAGTCTGCTCACCTGATTACTAAAGGGGAGGATGGGGAAAATATCTAGTCATCTATTAAGTACTTACTCTCCATTTCTTCTTCTTTGATCTAAGGGAAGAATCAACAGGTTAGGTAAGACACTGTGTGATCAAAAGATTTGAGAGGTGCACTAGGACCAAAGATGAGTAGAACATGGGGGCACCTAGGTCAAGGTTAGCTACGATATAGCTTTGCTAATGTGACAAGACAGGAGGGTATCCTACAGAGAGCTGCTTCCCGCAACAGAGCTGCCTGCAGAACAGCTGCCTACAGAGCAGCTGCCTACATTCCCTTCCCTGTTTGCCTTCATTCTATTTCTTTAGCCATTATAATCTTAAATGTGTTTCTTTGTTGGAAATAATGATATATTCCTGGGGATGATGTTTTCAGTCACTATAGCAAGGACTTCTCTGAAGCCAGAGATCATGTGAGGTATCTTTATACATCTCTCATAGCACCAACTACCAAGCTGAAATGGTGGGGGTTTAGAATGGGAGGAGCCTATTTGTAAAGTGTAAAACTGAAAATCAAAGAGTGATGGTGGTGACATTTGTTTCTTACCCGATTTCTGACAGCCCTGGGGTTTAAGTTAAATAATGTTAGGAATACACAACACATCTTAATAAAGAGTGATTGCTTGCTTTCTCAGCTGGTCTTTCATCCTTCATATCCATGTTAGAGTTCATACACCAATGAGTAAGAGTTGGAGTAGAGGCGCTTTCCATCAGTAACAATGAAGTGGCTGATCAGGTGCATTTCTGGCCCTTAGTTCTTATACTTGATCAAACTAACCCAGATTAGTCTCAGTTATTGAGTTTGAACTGTAACAAAGAAAAGTATCAAGACCTCCATCTCAGAAGTGATTGGTGGGTGTTGGAAGTAGGTGTGTGTGTTGGAAGGAGATTTTGGTTTACAAAGACAACCTGTAGTGATTTGGAGCACTTAATGTGTTCAGTGCTCAATTCTGTCGTGGTCTTTTCTTCCCCTTAACGTGATAATAAAGGAAACTTTAAATCATGGTTCTCTGTGTTTTCAAGACATTTCTGTATAGGAGAATGTTGTAATCTTGTAATTTAAGTAACGTACTTCAGTATTTCACAGCAATCATAAACCATGCTCTTTTTCAGAATGTCCATTTGGTAGCCAAGTGGCTGAGAACCTTGGAGAAACTGCTTGAAAGATTCAGCCAGGGAAGCCACCGAGACTACAGGGTTTTCATGAGTGCTGAGTCTGCATCTACACCCAGCGAGCATGTCATCCCTCAGGGGCTCCTGGAAAATTCCATCAAGATCACTAACGAGCCCCCCACAGGAATGCTGGCCAATTTGCATGCTGCTCTCTACAACTTTGATCAGGTAAGAAACCAGAAGCCCAAAGCCAGGGTCTTCTCACAAGACTGTGAGACCTAAAACCACAGCCATATATATAAAGAGAATGAACAATCATATGCCTTTTTGAGAAACTTGCTTATTGAAGACAACATGGCAGACTAGTATTTCTAACCACAGAAAGAGGAAAAGCCATTGCTCTTACTGATGTTGTTGAGAAGGATGATGACGATGATGTGGCGAGAGTTTTGGTATACTGGTTAATATTTTCAGGTATGATTTTAATATTCGTAAATTTAAAGCCCTTCTTTTTAGATTATATCCATACTGCCTTCAAATTTACATTTTCACCTCCTTTCAAAATAAAACAAATTTGTACATTTTTAAATTAATGATAATTCTATTACCATTAGTCTCTTTGTTCAAATGACCACATCTGTCTCTGCTATAATCAAGTCTGTCAGTTTCCTTATTGCTATTTCTGTGAGCTCCCATTCCTTCCTCTAATTTCTTGGAAATCCTCAGTAAAAAACATTCTTATTAGGAGAAGTAGAATAAGCCCTTAAGAGAAAACGCATATAATTTGGTGATAAATATTCAGCCTCCTGTTAGAAACATTATTACACTCTGAAAATATGCCTGCTGCTGCTAAGTCACTGCAGTCATGTCCGACTCTGTGTGACCCCATAGACGGCAGCCCACCAGGCTTCTCCGTCCCTGGGATTCTCCAGGCAAGAACACTGGAATGGGTTGCCATTTCCTTCTCCAATGCATGAAAGTGAAGTCACTCAGTCGTATTCGACTCTTCATGACCCCATGGACTGTAGCCTGCCAGGCTCCTCCGTCCATGGTTTTTTCCAAGCAAGAGTACTGGAGTGGATTGCCATTTCCTTCTCCAGAAAATATGCCTACATGCTTATTAATTTTTTATCTAGTACCCTCTGGACCAATACCCAAATGAACATTATAAAGGCATTAAAATAATTGGCCACCTAAGAATATAGTTTTGAAGAATACAGTTAATTGCCTAATTCAATAATTGAGTAGTTTGTAGCCTGTTTACATAATGGGCTGTATAGACAAAAGGCACTCAGAAACTTGTTGAATCTGTTACATATTTGAATTATCCTTTTGTGTGAACTAAAGCAGGCATGTGTCTTATTATCCCTTGACTTATGTCATAATTCCCGCCATTTATGACGTTGCTGAGCTTTTTACCAAAGAAAGAGACAAATGAGTAGTTTGACATATTCAAATAGGATTTATCCAACTCCCCAGAACAGCTGTCTTTGTTTGTAAAAGTAAGCAGTTCATGAACATATAGGCTGCAGCCCAGTTGTCCTTCAGCTTTTTTTTTGGTAAGCACCGATCTGATAATCAGGTAAAACTACAGACACTCTCCCCAGGGAAATGTACATTGTTGCATACAATCACAGGGATGTTCAGATCCCCAGAGCCTATGCCTGAATTCCTTCCCCAGTGAGAACAGCATGTTCTACTTTATGAAAGTATCAGCTCTTTTGACTGCTCCTTCAAAAACCACTTATATTAACTGAAGATTGCACTTATTGGAGAGACTCTTAACTTTAAGGGACAATATTTCTTATCTACTGGAAAGGCTCCTCTGAAATATTAAGACTAAATATAATCATAAGTAGTGAAAGCAAAGATAATCAATGTGATTTACTAAATAAGCTTTGCATCAAATCTAGCCAAAACCACCCAAATAAATATTCTAAAGAAAATCTAAAAATTTTAAAAGAGGTTTTTATGAAATGCTGAATTGTCATTATGTTAGAAAAAATGTAGTTTTTATTCAGATTATATATTTAAATGGTAGTAGTCTCTGCTGCCTGGCTATCTGTGTATAGATTCCTAGCATTGTTTATCAGTTAGAATTATGGCTGGCTGTTTATGAAGGAAGTACAAAACAGCAGTGGCCTAAAAAAGGTTATAAAAGGTATTGCTGTCACATGAGAATTCGGGAGCCAGGTCATTCAGGGCTCCTCTGTGTCACCACAGAGTTGTCATCAGCCCAGTGTGCTCACCACATTCCTAGGATGGGCTTGCCTTGGTCCCAGGTGGCAGTGAGAGTGGCAGCTCCCGTATCTGTGTTCCAGAAAGTAGGATGAAAGAAGCAACAGAGAAGATGATGAGGGAACATGTCTGTTTTCTTGTAAAGATGCATTCTTCAAGTTAGTACACACTACTTCTTTCAACTCATTGGTCAAACTTATTCACACTGCATTACCTAGCTGCAAGAGAGGCTGGAAAAGTAAATCTATCTTGGACAGCTAAAAGTCAGCATGAAGGTACTTTAGGGCTGGCAGTTAGTGGTGTCCATCATAGACACCTCCTCTCCCAAGTGTGCCATCCCGGATGTTGTGTGTTGCGGCTGTCATCCTATCTGCTAAAGCATGTGACAAAGGATGCTAACTGCCCTCTCCCTTGGTTCCCCTTTGGGTGAGCTGAATGAGTCCTAGTGGCTCCTGTTGCCTGGATGTCCTTAGATGAGAAAAGCACCCAAGGAATATAGACACATTAACTGTTCTGTTTGGGTAGTTTTGTTTTACGTGCTTTGATTTTCAAATCAAATATAATCTGTATTCTCAATCTTCTCCCCAAATCAGAGTGTATCCTCAAATCTTGACATGTGTACTCATAGTGAACAAAGTTCATTTAGTATTGGTCCTTTACTGCCTTGAACATTCTAGAATATGTAAATATAATCACTAAGTGACGAGTGTTTACATGTATGTATGTGAAGAACCATATCTTTTGGATGCTGCCTACCTCTCCCTCTTCCAGCTCAATGGCACTACCTCTTGGAGAAGATGTCATACATGCTTGAGCTCCTTTCATCCCCAGATAACCAGATTTTTGAAGTAAAAATGTAAATTTCTTTTTCTGTAAGATTTGCAGTAGAAACAAATAATTGGTAATTGTGCATATTAAATTGGTGTCTGTGTGAATGCAACGTAGGTATGTGTGAGTGTCTGTTCTCTCTTTACAATGTCAATAGTATATTTCCTGATATGAACACTTGATCACTTGTCCTGGAATGTGGAATGTTAGGTAGACTTTTACTTTTTCTTGGAAAGCCCAATTCATATTTTCTCCTAACATCATCTATGTTATCAGAACATAGTAAAATGGGCAATGACTTGTGATTTTCTTTAGCACTGAGGCTAAAACTAGGTTATATGAAGTACAGATGGAAATAATGTACTGACTGTAGTACTTTGGGTTTTCTGGGGACTATATGTAATTCATGGAGGAGTTAGGTGAGTAGTTAGATATTCCTTAAGTAAAATCTTGTCACTTCTATTTGGTCTCCTAGAAATTTCTTACTTTTAAAAGCAATGAATTTTTATATCCTTCAACATTGAAAATGTTAGTCACTCAGTCATATCCAACTGTTTGCAACCCAAGGACTGTAGCCTGCCAGGGTGCTCTGTCCATGGGTTTTCCCAGACAAGAATATTGGGGTGAGTTGCCATTTCTTTCTCCAGGGGATCTTCCCAACTCAGGGATCAAACCCATGTTTCCTATGTCTCCTTCACTGGCAGGCAGATTCTTTACTGTCAACATTAATCCAATTATATTATTTCTCTTCTTTCATAAGCTTGCCTTTTACTTGATGTATAGTGGAAAAATGATTTGTAATGGTCATATACTTTCAAGTCCAACAGATTTCCTAGAAATGACCTGGTCATTTAGAATGACCTAGTCATTTAGAATGACCTAGTCATTTAGTTGGGCCTATACTGTCTGTGGCCTGGCCAATTCTAGAACTGTATTTGGTGGTAACCCTGGATTCCAATGAAAGCAATACAGAAAGGAACTAATAAACTCTTCTAGTCCTGGACCAAGAGAATAAATTTAGGCTGGGTGTAGACTTTTACTGAAAGGCCCTGGGGGGCCAGATCTGAGTTCCCACTCGAAACAGGCTAAACAGATTTTGTAGATGTCCACATTGTCTGATCCATTTAAATGTCTAGACTGTGTGTAATCTGACCATTTTAGAGGATAGAAGGTGCTGAAAAGGCCTCATCATCCTCTGCTGCCCAGCATCAGCTGAGGGGATAGTCCTCAACTTTTCCTCATTTGCCTCCCAGAACTGAGAATGGCTCAGTACTACCTTTAAGTCACAGACAGCTATTTTTCACCTTTTAATTGTATGGCTTCGGGGGCCATAACTGTATTGGTAGCATGCCAGGTTTCCTTCTGCATTTTCAAAAAACATCTTACACATCTACTCTACAGGGCATATGCTTTCCACTCCTCTATATGCCAGTCTATCATCCCAACAATGAATTTTATTTCCAGTTCATTGGAAGAAAACCAGTTGTCATGGTGGTGGTTGTGTTAGTTGTATTAGTCTGTGTTAGTCAAGGGGAAGTACAGAATTACAGTGATTCAAAGAAGATAATTTCTTTTTGTTGTTCAGTCGCTCAGTCATGTCTGACTCTTTGCGACCCCATGGACTGTAATGCGCCAGGCTTTCCTGTCCTTCACTATCTCCCACAGTTTGTTCAGTCTCATGTCCATTGAGTCAGTGATGCCATCCAACCATCTCATCCTCTGTCATCCCCTTCTCCTCCTGCCTTCAATCTTTCCCAGCATCAGGGTCTTTTCCAATGAGTAGACTCTTTGTATCAGGTGGCTAAAGTATTGGAGCTTCAGCATCAGTCCTTCCAATGAATATTCAGGACTGATTTCCTTTAGGATTGGCTGATTTGATCTCCTTGCATTCCAAGAGATTCTCAAGAGTCTTCTCCAACACCACAGTTCAAAAGCATTAATTCTTCGGCACTCAGCCTTCTTTATGGTCCAACTTAATTTCTGTCACACATAACTGGCAGCTCTGGTCTGTGAAATCAACCACACACCCAAGCTGGTTGGTGCCTCCGCCATATACCTAACTCATGGCTTCCAAGTCACCCAATCAATGTCATCTATAGCTCACAGGAAGGGGGAAGAATGACAAGGAGAGCAAGCAATTTTCTTTTAAGAAGTGATATGAAAGTTGTACACATCACTTCTGCTCAAATTCTGTTGGAAAAGACCTTGTTATGTGGCACATCTGGCTTCAAGAGAGGCTGGGAAATTATTTTGTGATAAGTGGCTGTGTGCTCAGATCATCTGTATTACCATGGAACTGGGAGGAATGGAGAGCTGGCATTCACTTATATTCTGCTACACTGATGAAATTAAGATGATGGCCTTTTGTCATCCAGATTGTACAAGGAAATTTTTGCAGGGGAAAATGATGTCACACAGTATTACCACTGGTCAGAATGAATGGTCTCATTTTCTAGAGGAACAAAGGTATAACTGAAGCAAAACCATTCCTCTTAAATCAACAGACTAGCAAGTGCCAAATAGTCTCCTCTTATGCTCTCCCAGCTTAAAGCTGTGTGTCACCTCTGTCCTAGGTCTCTCTCAGAGTCCTCTACAAGATAATTGAAAACTCAGACCCTTGCCCTTGGAAACCATACTGGTAGATGATCACTCCTTTTTTCTTTTCTCCCAGGATACACTCGAAGTGTGCTCCAAGGAGCAGGAGTTTAAAAGCATCCTCTTCTCTCTGTGCTACTTCCACGCCTGTGTTGCCGGGAGGCTGAGGTTTGGCCCTCAGGGCTGGAGCTGCCGCTACCCGTTCAGTCCTGGGGACCTCACCATCTGTGCCAACATCCTCTACAACTACTTAGAGGCAAACCCTAACGTAAGTGTCCATGGTCGGATAACCTCTCCGGGGAGTGTGCTGAAGCTGTCAGTCTTTGGGCACTTTCAAAATGGACCATAATTTCTCTTTTGAATCTATTCTTGAAATAGATGACACTATATATGCATCTTCTGCCCAGTGTGAAAATAAACCAGATCAAAGGTTTTACAACAGTGGATGCTTGAACTTTAGAAGATAGGTCACACCAGTTCTACATCAGCAGCTTAGTACCAAAAAAAAAAAAAAAAAATTGTCCTTCATTATGTTAACAAAAACAGTGGTTTACATGTGCATATATGCCAGATTCATTAGGCAGGTAATGAAGCATTTGCACAAATGTAATTACATACAGCAATTCTGACAGTTCATAACACTGCATTAATAATCACTACAATTAGTTCTGATGATGGAAGCAATTTACAGCGCGTCACATGTATAAATAATGGTGCATTTCCTGCATATGTCATTATTATGTATTAAGGATGCCACCTTGTTGTGACTTTCTCAGTAATGTTCCCCTTGATTTGAAGTTAAAGGTAGATGAATGATTTTATTTCGTAGCTAAAATGTGTTCTACAGATGGGAGTGGGAATGCTTCATCAAGAACATTTGTGTAAACTCTTACAAACTCAGTGATTAGATTTCAAAAAGGACGAACCATTTGTAAGGATTTTCTGGCTTATTCCTCATAAGGGGAACTTTTTCCATTAAGTTTCAATCTGTTAAAAGTGAGGTATGTTTGTCGGAACCAACCAGGTGTTAGGCTTTAGGGCACACGTTCTATAAAAGGCCTTTGAAACCAGTGTTTCTATGTGTAAACATTTTGTTGTTGCTGGTCTTTTGGTAACTATTGTTATAATTTTTGTTGCCAAAATTTTCTTAAGCTTTCAAGATGGTTTGACCACAATCAGAATATGTACACTTTGTACATAACATGGATGTGTTCTGTCAAGGAACACCTGTTGAATAAGTTGTATTCAAGATAAATTGCTTCTGTATGGTATGTGATGGTCGCTATCATTTTAAAAATTTTTGAAGTTCACTTTGAGCATATTTTGACCAGTTTAATAAACAGCATTTTGTGTTGATCTTAGCACGTTTTGTTTAGAATGTTGCAGGTATGATTATCGTCATGATTATTGTCATAGTTCTGGGTGGAAAATGAAATAGACCACTTAATACTTTTATGTAAGTCCTTCATTCCTGTACCAGGAGGCCAAGACCAGGCATATTACCCTATTTCAGCCACATCCTGTACACATTCGAGGTAGGAATGAAGCGGGGTAGGAGAAGAGCTGATTCATGTTTCTCTCGGCTCTCGCATCCTGAGGCTTGGCAGCACCAGTTGAGCAGTTGACTCGTGCTGTGTCCTGCTGCTTCTCCCACGGGGGTCCCAGGATCAACACAGCTTCAGGTTTTAAACACTCTGTCTTGTCTCTCAGATGTCTTGACCCAAGTCATTCACCACATATCATGAAGCAAGTTACTTGGGTTTGGGAATTAAGTTGACTTGCCCACATAGTTTCTTTGTATATGATGCCCTTTTCAAGAAGGTATATGTATAAACTTGGAAGTAGGCATTTGATAGATGATCTTTCAAGTTATGTGGCTAGATGAGATCACCAAGGGCACAGAGTGTGATGGAGATATTTAAAGATTAAGTCTTAGGGAATGCCAACATTTAAAATTTTTTAAAATTATTTATTTATTTTTGGTTGTTCTGGGTCTTTGTTGCCGTGCAAGGTTTTCTCTAGTTCCAGAGAGCAGGGGCTACTCTAGTTGCCGAGTGAAGGCTTCTCATTGCGGTGGCTTCTCTTGTTGCGGGGCATAAGCTCTAGGACACTCGGGCTCAGCAGGTGCAGCTCCTGGGCTCTAGAGCACAGGCTCAGCAGTTGTGGCGCACAGGCTTAGTTGCTTTGTGACATGTGGGATCTTCTTGAATCAGGGATCGAACCTGTGCCTCCTGCATTGGCAGCAGATTCTTTACCACTGGGCCTCCAGGGAAGCCTCCCCCATAGTTTAACTCTTATAAGAACTTTGATGTTCTTCCATATAATTTTATAAGTCTCACCATAGAGAAATTCTTGAATGTCAAGGTTGGAAGACTTTAATGGAAAATATCACTTGATTGCATTTAAGGTTGGGGAAGGAGCTATGTAACTTCTGACATTGGTTTTAAAAAGCCTCAAGGAAGTAGGAAGAAAAATTGTTACTCTGTAGCAGTACCTTTCTCCCATTCCAACCTGCTCAAGAAGACCTCTATTGAAGAACAAGAAGTTCCCTTGTTTTTTTTTCAGGAAGTATCACCATGCCAAGGGAAGGATGCCAGAAAAATGTATATGTAGAAAACAAAAATCAAGATTTGGGGGAAGAAAATCAACTATTAAGAAGAATAGATTCGTAGCTGATTAAAATCTTGAGGGGGGCCATGTATCAAATCATAATATATAGAAGGCATTAATTAAATGTGATCACAGAAATTAAGTTACGAAATCTCTTATTTCCCATCCCTTTCTGCTCTCTGGAAGTAGTCCATGGCATGGTGGAGGGAGCATGGTGCGTTGTAGCCACTTTTCTTTTTTATTCACATCACGGTGACTTAAAAGAAAGACGTATTTGGGGTTCATTTATTCAAATTCTAATAAACCTGTAGCAAGTGTATTGGAATAGTTGAGGCAATTTTACTTGTTCTGTCACATCATGCAACAATTCGAAGGCTATAATTAAGTTTTTACTTGAACTGCTGGGAAGCAATATACTGCCCCAAAGGATATAAAGGTTTCTTTCTAGAAAGACTTCATCACAAGCTGGCATGTTTTGCAAACCCAGAGGAAGCTAAAGGGTAGCAAAGAGGGGCTGCAAACCCTGTGAAGCCCAGTAAAGAGGAGATGCTGTGATTTCTGCACTAAAACATAGTACAGTCATTAGTTACAGCCCTTAGGATAGTCCTGGAAGCCAGCCATGCCATAAAGCGTGCCCTCAGATAAGTCTGTGACAAACTCAATTGGTTTGCCTGGAATTCTGGAAGGTGATGGAATTCTCAGTATACCCCAAATTCAAACTGTGGAGTTTTTCTTTCTTTTCCTGAATCAAATCATAAAAACCTGATACAAATCAGATCGTAAAAGCAGGTCATCCCTCAAAAGCCATATCAACCAACATAGGGCTTCTCCTGATTTTTAGATGAGGTTTTGAATGTATAAACATGTTCTGGGAATAACTCAAGTTTGCTTTAAAGTCTTCATTAAAAGCTCAGTGTTGGGACTTCCCTGGCAGTAGTTAAAATTTGCACTTCCACTGCAGGGGGTGCAGGTTCGATCCCTGGTTGGGGAACAAAGATCCCACATGCCACACAGTGTGGCCACAAAAAAAAAATTAAGAAAAAGATCAGTGTTAGTGAATTTTTACTGCATGTATTAACACACACTGAAAATAATTCTCAGCCAGTTCAATTCTGATTGTTGGACCTCTTTTAAATGCTTCTGTTGGTGGGGGCTGGAGGATTTGCTGTCAGTTGACTGAGGCCTTTGCCCTGGGCCCAGGAGTGAACGTTTGCCTGATCCCCCCCAGGTCCCGTGGGAAGACCTCCGCTACCTCTTTGGTGAGATCATGTATGGGGGCCACATCACAGATGACTGGGACCGCAGACTGTGCTGTGTGTATTTAGAAGAATTCATGAATCCCTCTCTGGTAAGACATTTAAAAAAAAAATCATTTCTTAGAGACAAAAATTCTAGTAAGAATTTTTTTTGCCGTTTTATTTCATATTGGATAATAGTTGAATAACAATGTTGTGTTAGTTTCGGGTATACAGCCAAGTAATTCAGTTATACGTGTACATGTGTCTGCTGCTGCTGCTGGTAAGTCGTTTAAGTCGTGTCCGACTCTGTGTGACCCCATAGATGGTAGCCCACCAGGCTCCCCCGTCCCTGGGATTCTCCAGGCAAGAACACTGGAGTGGGTTGCCATTTCCTTCTCCAATGCATGAGAGTGAAAAGTGAAAGTGAAGTCGCTCAGTCGTGTCTGACTCTTCGCGACCCCATGGACTGCAGGCTACCAGGCTCCTCCGTCCATGGGATTTTCCAGGCAAGAGTATTGGAGTGGGGTGCCATTGCCTTCTCTGGTACATGTGTCTATTCTTTTGCAAAATCTTTCTCCCATTTAGGTTGTTCCATAACAATGGGCAGAGTTCCCTGTGCTATACAGTAGGTCTTTGTTGGTTATCCATTTTAAATTTAGCAATGTGTACATATCCATCTCAAACTCCCTAACTATCCCTTCTCCCCATCCTTCCCCCTGGCAACCATTAGTTCATTCTCTAAGTCTGTGAGTTTCCTTCTGTCAGTAAGTTCATTTGTACCATGTCTTTTTAGATTCCACATATAAGGGACATCATATGATATTCCTCTTTCTTTAAGAATTTTTAAAACTGATGTCACTATGTTAATAGTCCTTGAATGTTACTGAAGATTCTTGGCCTTTTGTGAATATACTCTGGCCCACCTTCCTGGGAGTCTGGAAATTTGCTAGAAATGCAGGATCTTGGGCCCCATCTCAGACCCATAAGATGAGAATCTGTTTTAACAAGATTGCCCCCCCCCCCCCCCCCCACACACATACTCACACACACAGGTGGTTTCTCTGCCCATAGGAAGCACTGTCCCATGCACAGCCTCATTGCATTTCTGAAATAACCCTGTCAGTTACGCAGAACTGACATTGTCACCCCATTTCAGAGACGGCGGCAGGAGCATGGTGATTTGTCCCAGGCCACTCAGTTATCACTGGCAGGGGCCCCAGCTGTATGTGTCCATTTCTAGGCAGATGTATTGATGTCAACTCAGGGGCTCTGATGTAAGTGAAATCTATAGTTTGTTCTCTGTCGCAGAAGCCATGGAGTATTCTAAATTTTGATCACTATGTCCTAACTAAATATGTGCTCAATAAGACTGCAGTGACTTAAAAGAACAGTTCTTCCTTCTATGAGGAAGGGGCAGAGCCCTCTGTTCTGGAATATAAAGAAACCAGGTACCCTTTCTTCCCATTTCTTATCTTACCAGCCCTTTGTCTGTGTAGACCAGATACCCACATGGTTTGTGCCTAGGGCTGGGTTTCCTGGAAAAAGTAATCAGTTCTTGTGTTCCATACTGAAGTAGCTGAAAGTGGTAGCAGGTTCATGGCCATTGCCTGATTATTTCTTAGAAACGCCTAGATACCCTACACCATGCCATTTCTACTCCTACTTGGGCAAGACACCAGCTGTGTTTAAAGCAGTGCCGTGTATTTTTTAAAATAGTTTGAGCAGCCTATTTATAATTTCTTTAGAACTTCATCTCACTAAAGCATGACACCTTCCTCAAAAGTCCATTCTAAGAAGAAATATGATCATGTGTTAGAAAACATGGTGTACTGTAATCTCATATAGGAAACTGAGGACAGATTGTTTGTTTTGCTGCTTTTAATAATGTGGAATGATTTGGGGATGGGGCAGGGAAAAATATACTTTCCTGCCATGTAACCTTGACTTGTTTCTTTCGATTGTGAGTCTCCTGGTCTTTCCTTAGTTCTAATGAACTGGGTTTCACGGGTCAGAAAGACACTCTTTCAATTCAGCACAATTGGAAGTCGTTCCTCAGAGGTAGTCTGGTAGCAGGTTACCATGGTGATGGGAAAGATAAACACGGTTGGGCCTGCCACCTTTACCTGCCACCTCCGAATGATAGTGGAGGTCAAGGGGCAGAGCGAGAAGCTCTGTGGTCCTGTCCTGAGGATGAGGAATGATCACTGTTGCCAGCTGAGACGGTCCATGAACCTGCACAAGGCTGAATGCCCATTCACATAACCGGAAAAAAAGTGTCGAGGGTGCAACACGAGGGGCATCACTGGTGTGGGTGTTAGCCCTTTAGAAATACAGGTAGCTGCCCTTCTCAGCCGATCTGGTGAGGTTTTCAGGATGGAGATGCAGGTTTTCAGGATGGAGATGCTTGTTTGCCATCTTCCCTGCTCACCAGACAGTGCTGCCTCTTCTACTCACCAGAGAAAGGGAAAGCTCTGACTGGTTTGGTGGCAGAAGCTGAAAAATCCCAGTTATTTTGTTCTCGTGCAGATGTTTCCCGCTCATGCTGTTTACGTCATGAGAGACTTAATCTGACACTGCAGCATCTGCAGGATGTCTTTTTGCCACTTCTCACATTGGTTAACTTACTTGGCGATTAGTATCTTTGGTTGCACAGACACCTGATTGGAAAGTTACCCATGGATGGTCTGAGGTTTCAAGTTCCACCGCTCAGAATGTTTTCAGTGACTTTGTCCTATTAGGGAGGATGGATGATTTTCTTGTTGGGTAAATGAGGTGGCATTTAGAGAGGGTTCCCCAATGGCGTGTGCTTCAGAAGGTTCCTGGCTAAAAAAAAGGTTCCTGGCCAAAGTTAGGGAATTAGAATTAATATGATTCTCTTATGTGAGGTGTGTAGTTGGCAATGCTAAACAAGTAGTACAGTAAATTACTTTTGGAAAATAAGGTATCAGGTCACCTGAAAGTTGTCATATATTAACAATCATGAAGTTGGGCTTTGAAGTAAAACAAAACAAAACTCGGGTTCAGATTCAGTTCTTTCTTGTGTCTGCTGTGCAGTTGTGGCTACATCACTGAAACTGAGCCTCTGTTTCATCATCTGTGGAACAAGAATGGCCCAACCCATGGGTTCACTGTCAGGCTTCAAGACTGTTAGAACAAAATGCCTAATAAATGGGAAACATTTGTACTATTACAGAGTATAAATTTTCACAATGTATATTTTATACTTGACTATACTTTATTTAATCAGCAGCTATAACAATGGAAGCCATTTGTTAAATTTTATCAACCCCTGCTCTGTGCCAAAGGTCTGTATTACACAGTTCATGTGTTCTGTCTCTTCTCACTACAGTCCTGCAAAGTAGATATTATTATTCCAGTCATCACAGAGGAAACCCAGATTCAGAGAGCTCAAACAGTTGCACAGTAGCTAAATCAGGATTTGAATTCGCAGTCAGGCTCCAGATTCTCTGCAGCCCCCTGGCTGGAGTGCTGACTGTCAGTAGTCACGGGGCACATGTCACAGACGGACCTCCATCTGTGCTGTGCACGCTGGTGGCACAGGGTGGCTACTGGGAGAATAACCATGGACAGTCCTGGAGACCCGAACCCTGGTCCTGGTTCTGCCGCTGGTTACTGTCCAGCTTTGTGCCAGCGCATCCTGTGCCTCAGTTTATTCATTTGTGAAATAAGAGTATTGTCTAGAAAATCACTAATATACCCTAAAGGCAGAAAACATGATTCAACCTTGAGCAATTTCCCTCCCAGACTTTGACGCCAGGGCATTTTGTTGTTCTTTTTACTCAAAAGTCCACAAGCATATACACTCATTTAGACTCACAGTGAATTGGGAGCTTCTTGTCATAAACAGGGCTCCTTGAAGAAGCAGTGGAGGAGGTGAGCCTTTCATTAATTACCAGATAATGTGAAAAGGATGACAATCAAACATACTCAACAGAATGGCAGGATCCTGGCTTTCCCAATTCCTAAAGATTCTACCTGACAGCGTGCCCTGCGCTGATTCCTGCAGAGATTACTGGAATTCTTGATGATTTTTCATAATGTGGAGGCTCATTCTCCCTGAGCACAGTTCCATTGATTCTTTCTGTTAAAATATTTTATTGAAATATAATTCACATCCCATAAAATTTACCAGTTTCAGTTGGACAGTCCAAAGGTTTTTCGTGTGTTCAGTTATACAGCCATTGCCACAATCTATTTTAGAATATCTTTGTCACCCCCAGAAGATACTCTGGACTAGTAGTCACTCACCATCCTGTCCTCAACATCCCCCACCCCCCAGCCCCAGGTGATCACTAATCTTTCTGTCTCGAGATTTGCCTATCCTGGACCTTTCATGTAAGTAGAATCAGACAATATCTTGTCTTTTGTGTCTGACTTCTTTCACTTAGCATAATGTTTTCAAGGTTCATCCATGTTATAGCATGTATCAGTACTTTATTCCTTTTATGGGCCAAATAATATTCCACTGTATCAGCACACTCCATTTTATGTATCTGTTCATTAGTTGATAAATATTTGAGTTGTTGTGGCCTTGGGGCTCTCATGAATAATGGTAGAATAAATATTCATGTGTAAGTGTTTGCATGGACATACATTTCCACTTCTTTTGGGTATATACATAGAAATGAAATTATTGGATCATATGGTAACTTTATGTTTAATATTCTGAGGAACCAACAAACTGTTTCCCGAAGTGGCTACATCATTTTATATTCCCACTGGCAATGTATGAGAGTTCTGTCCTCTCCACATCCTTATGGTGGGTGTGAGCGGTATAACACTGTGGTTGTGTTTTGCGTTTCCCTGAAGACTAATGATGTTGAGCATCTTTTCCTGTGCTTATTGGCCATTTGCGTGTCTTCTTTGGAGACATGTTAATTTAGAACTGACTCTTTGAGGTGTAACAATAACCTTATCAAACAGCTCTCCCCCAAAGGCAAGGCAGGTGGCCACTGTGCAGAGTTAGAGTCCCATCAGGGAGAAGCAGCTTTTCATAAAAGCCCTTACATGGGATGCGAGAAGGCTTAGATGCGGAGTCAGGATTCCTAGTGCTCCCTGAGTATGTTCACATCTTCACAGTTTTACTGAAGGAGAATACAAGTCCCTGTGTGAACTAAGCCTTGCTTATCATGCTGTACTTGTTTGACATCAGAGTAGGGAACTACAGTAGGACATTCTCAGGTTTTGTTTTTCCTTCTAGAAAATTAGTGTGTACTTGAGATAATCATGTCTCTTTCTAGGGCGCAGGATAAACCAAAACTAACGTTTGTAAAAGGCTGCTATGTGCCTAGCTATTTGTGTGTGTGTGAGCAAAGGTGCTTCAGTCGTGTTTAACTCTGTGTGACATCATGGACTGGAGCCTGCCAGGCTCCTCTGTCTGTGGGATTCTCCAGGCAAGAATACTGGAGTGGGTTGCCATGCCCTCTTCCAGGGGATCTTCCTGACCCAGGGATGGAGACTGCCTCTCTCTTTTGTCTCCTGCACAGGCAGGCAGGTTCTTTATCATTAGCACCACCTGGGAAGCCCAGCTATTTGTATACTTGTCATTAAATTCTCATAGCCACGATCATTAGGTTGCTGTTATGAGCCCTACCTTACTGATAAGATTGAAACTCAGATAAACAGTCATTTTTTTAAGGCCACCAAACCACTTAAAGATGAGAACTGAACCAGATCTATCTGGCTATAAACTTAGTCCTTCCCTTTGACTTTGCTGTTTTCCTTTGCTTTGCTCCTTGTCCAGTATACAGAAGGCCCTCTTCACACACTAGTAAACAGACTGCCTAAGTCTTTCCAGAAAGCATAGATCATTTGCATTCCTACCCACATTATATGAATATGCAGTCACACACATGTCCAGTCCCCAGGCATTTTGAAAGTTCCAAATGATTCCACGGTTTGGTTACTTTCTCTCCTTGAAACTCTGTTTAACTCTTGGCTGTGCTGAAAGATAATTTAGCTGTTGCTCTTAAAATTTCTTGTAACTAGTGAACACTAATAGGGAAAACAAAGTCCTTGTTTGTAGGGAATAAATTCTGGCTTGGATATATTTAGTCTAACATTTGGTTTTCATATTCATATTTTGTGCCCATATTATTATTTTGGCTAACTTATCTATCAAGTAATGGTGAGTTTAAATCTGCTTCACGGTTTTGTTTCGGTCATGGTGAATCAGGTGAAATTTAAATGTTGATTATTTTGATATGCAAATATGGAATGGTAGAAAATCTGAATAAGTGAATAAAACAAAGCAAATGAATGGATATAGTTAATGGGGATAGTCCACGATGCTCCTTTTCACATTTATTGGGTCAAGGTCTGTTTCTGGCAAGATGAAATACTGGATAATTTCTAAATTCTCTTGGTACAAAATAAAAACAAAAATGCTGACTTTAATATTTAAAAAGGCTTTTGGAATTCAGGAAAGCAGTTGTGCACCATCATCCCTAAGGACATGGGCTCCCTAGGCAGCATGGGGCTGCAGGCTTGAGAAGGCAGGGACAAAATGCTGCTACTCACTGACGACATGACTGTGTAGAAAATCACACTTATTTTGTCTCCATTAAACTGTGAGTTCCTTAAGAACTACACTGTATGAATCTCTTGTACCTCCACAGCTTATTGGGGTACACTAGGTAATCTGTTCAAATGATGGAATGAATTAATGAATAGTCACTTTGTCCCCAGGCGACAGTGAGACCAGAAAACATAAAAATACACAATTGCAGAGATAAACCCCATTTTCAGAAAACAAAATAATAATTTTTTAAAATCTAGGCATAAAATAACTACATTAGGTGATGATCTTTAAAAACTAGTATCCCCTATGCATTTAAGTGCATTTAGACAGAATTTACAGCAAGAGAGGTTGGGAAAATTAAAACAGAAGTATAATGGTCCCCTGGGAACTAAAGAACAATCAGGGGAAAACATCAGAGTGTATACTGAGTTAACGAGAAAAGTGTAAGTGCTGACTCTATAGCTAGAACTGTGGTGGGGCCATCTTCAATTGATGTCCACTTCAATTTGGAATAACTGACTTTTCCTTTGGGCTTGAAGACTGATGATGAGCTGATGCTGGCCCCAGGATTTTCAGCACCACCCAGCCTGGATTACTCAGGTTATCACCAGTACATAGAAGAGATGCTTCCTCCAGAGAGCCCAGTGCTGTATGGCCTCCACCCGAACGCTGAAATCGAATTTCTGACGGTCACATCCAACATGCTGTTCAGAACCTTGCTGGAGATGCAGCCCAGGAATGCAGTGAGCAGTGAGGAGCTGGGACAGTCCACAGAAGACAAGGTAGATGGTTGCTTTTTCTTTTCTATCGAGGTGTGTCATATATACACTGATGCACACTAATCCTAAGTGCACAGCTCAATGATTTTACCTTTGTATACACACATAACCACTACCTCCAGCACTCCAGGATGCTTCCCTGGTAGCTCATCTGGTAAAGAATCCGCCTGCAATGCAGGAGACCCTGGTTTGATTCCTGGGTCGGGAAGATCCTCTGGAGAAGGAATAGGTGACCCACTCCAGTATTCTTGGGCTTTCCTGGTAGCTCAGACAGTAAAGAATGCGCCTGCAGTGAGGGACACCTGGGTTCGATCCCTGGGCTGGGAGGATACCCTGGAGCAGTCCAAAGGTACCCTCTCTCCTTACCTCTGTCACCACAGATTAGCTTTCCCAGCATTTAAACTTCAGATATGTGCTCAGACAGGATGTACTAGTTGACTATTGTCCACTCCTTTCACTGCACATTATATTTGTGAGATTCATCCACATTATTGCACGGACTGATGATTAATTTTTGTTTAGTATTCTACTATGGTGGTGGTAATGGGTTACTCACTAACTCATGTCCTACTCTTTGCGATCCCATGGACTGTAGCCCACTAGGCTCCTCTGTGCATGGGATTTCCCAATAAGAATACTGGAATGGGTTTCCATTTCCTCCTCCAGGAGGTCTTCCCAACCCAGGGATCAAACGCACATCTCCTGCATTGCAGGTGAATTCTTTACTGTCTGAGCCAACAAGCCCAGTATTCTACTATGTAAACATATAATGCTTTATTTATGCCTTCTAAGGCAAATGGGTGTTGGGGTTTTTCCTAGTTTTTTGCTATTATGACTATCACAGCCATGAACACTCCTGTATCGTCTCTTGTCAGGAGACAAATGTAACTCCCAAAGGTATCTTCTCATAATACTCAATCCTTTATACCCAGAGGTAGAACTGTTGGCTCAAGGGAGTAATGTTCAGCTTTAGTAGATACTCCTAAACCTTTTTCCAAAGTAGTTGTACTTCCCCCCAGCAATGTGGATGATAAGTTCCAGTTGTTCCTGCTCCTTGGGGTCTTCTAAAGAATATTTCACTGTGGTTTTAACTTTGCATTCCCTCAGTTAAGGAACAATATTGAGCATTTTTCCTATATGTTTATGTGCATTTGGATATACCTTCGTGTGAAGTACTTGTTCCATTTGCTTGACAAATTCTAATTTGGTTATCAATGTTTATCTTACTGATTCATATGGACTCTGTATTCTAGATATGTCATTAAGAATATGTATTGTAAATTTCTTCTCCATATGTGTGGTTTGTCTTTCATACAGTATGTTTTTGGCTCTGTCATTTTATGAGTGTCTTTTTTTCACCTTTTCTTGGGAGGCTAGCATTATTCTTTTGGAGGTATTTATTGCTGTAGAATGATGGCGATGAGAAATGGACATCAAATAATTTTTTTTACCTTTAAAATCTTGTTTCTCATTAATTAAAACCTGATTTTTAAAAAAATTTTCCCCAGTATATTAACCTTTTTTCTTTCAAAATTACCAATCAAGGATTCAGTTTGTGGGAATACAATAAACATGAGATCTAATTATAGAGAGGTCCCAGGAGCTTGCCATATTATTTGTTAAAATTTTTCACTTATTTCTTGAAATAAGGCTGCTCATTGAGACATTTTATAATTTAGATATTTTGAAAAGAGATGCATGGGAATAATTCATCTATTTGGGAAGATCTATAATGTTAACAGGGACTTCCCAGGTGGCTCAGTGGTAAAGAACCTGCCTGCCAGTGCATGAGATGTAAGAGATACGGTTTGATCCCTGGATTGGGAAGATCCTTTGGAGGAGAGCATGGCAACCCACTCCAGTATTCTTTCCTGGAGAATTCCCATCATCAGAGGGGCTTGGTGGCTACAATCCATTGGGTCACAAAGAGTTGGACACGACTTTTGTGACTGAGCATGCACACACAGCGCTAATAGAAGCAAAAAACATGTGAGGTCATCATCTAGTTCTGAGAGGGCTTCAATCTTTCCAATAAGAAAGCTGATCATTAAATCAAAAAATGCAGAACAAATAAGGTAAAGCTACCTCAGCATTTCCTACAGGCAAACCAGCAGCCATCTCCAAGGTATAGTTTTTGTTTATCTAATAAGTGCTATAGAAAGTCCTTTATAAATACGCCATTTGATCCTCTAAAACTCTGAGTGGTATTAATGTGTGTGTGTGCTCAGTCACTGTCATGTCCGACTCTCTGCAACCCCATTGACTATAGCCCACCAGGCTCCTCTGTCCATGGGATTTCCCAGGTAAGCACACTGGAACGGGTTGCCATTTCCTTCTCCAGGGAATCTTCTTGACCCAGGGATCAAACCTGTGTCTCCTACATTGGCTGATGGATTGTTTACCCTTGAGCCACCTGGGAAGCACTGAGTAGTATTGATACCAGGATCTCTATTTCAGAGATAAACTTAGGTGACTCGCCGTGGTCATACAGCTTGAGCCACTGAAGGAAACCAGATTCTAGCTGAGTCCCAAAGCTGTTCTTTCACCTAACTTCTCAATTGTACGGTTTCATACTCTCTGCTGCTGCTGTAAATGAACTCAAGATTTCAGGATCTGATGAATTATCTTCCAGGGCACTAAAGCAATTTGCAAGCATCACATCAGAGCCCCAGGCCATAACCCAAGAAATCAAGGAGAGGGAAAAGTTGCCTGAGGCTTGAGGGCAGGGAGTATCTCCCAGTCTTTTGTCATGTTCAGGTGTTTGTTGGTTTTCCCAGGTCTGCAAAACTGCATCGTGAGAATAACTATCCACATCAGAGTACTATGTACATATGCACGTCCTCAAATGAATAAATCCTTCATTTCTTTAGGGCAACAGCTCTAGGAGATAGGGGCTTCCTTCTTGTTGAAAATACTGATCCAAACTGCCTCCCAAATTTTTGGATGTGTCAGCCGCAAGGGCAGCATAGCAGTTACCAGAATTAGCTCAAGTTTAAGTGGCTTCTGGTTCATTTGACTTTTCAAATAATTTGTTTTTAATTAGCAGATTGCAAAAATGGACTACCCAAATATTGAGGTTCTCCATGTTCTGATCATGTCTTTATAAACAAATGAAATGTAGTTATGAGACTTCTTTTGTTCCCTAAATGCTAACAGTAAGTAAACTACAAATAGTAACACCTCCCTGACTATACTGTGGGAGTTCAAGAGGGGAGGGGGCTGCATTGTTTGAGAGCGAGCTGAGGGGGTTGGTGGTGGTGCTGAATAGAAATGCAGAGACAGAGGTTTGGGTGATGTAGAAAAGAGCAGCTTTTACTGTTTTGCCAGGCAAAGGGGGCCGCAGCAGGGTGATGCCCGCAAGTCTGTGTGACCCTCTTGGATGGGTAGAGAGGAGTCTTAAATGGTGTTCACAGAGCAGGGCACAGTAAGCTTGTGGACAGTTCTTGAATCAGTTGGCATCAAGGTGGAGTTTCAAGCATCATCAACCTTCTGGTTTCAACCAATCTGGGGTCTGTGTTTTTGTGGTCAGTAGTTCTGGAGGGGGCGTCTGCTTCCTATAAAAAGAACTTAGGAATATATTCAGGCCTTTATCCATATCTTTCAGGGAACTGTGAATTCAGTGATTCTGCCATGTGGCAGATTTATAAACTGTTACCAGTTCCCCAGTCCAACAGCTATTATTTGTTCATGTTTCCCAACCATTAGCTCTTGAGTCAGTATTTTACTTCAGGAGACAAGGACACAGGGGCTTGTACGTGGTTTCATTGGCAGTGCCATTCTGCCCACCTCCTGGGAGTTAGTAGTCATCTTTTAAACTCATTAGCAAGCATCTTTGGCAGTTGTAGTATATATTCTTAGACATAAAAAACTACGAAGATATACCATCACCATGATCGAAAATGAAACGGAAAGGAGCTAAATCTTTGTGTTTGTTAACAATTTAAGGTTAAGAATGTCTTGGATGACATTTTGGAGAAACTTCCAGAAGAGTTCAACATGACAGAGATAATGCAAAAAAACCCAAACAGAAGCCCCTACGCCCTTGTTTGCTTCCAAGAATGTGAGAGGATGAATATTCTCCTTCGGGAAATCCGTGTGTCACTTCAACAATTAGAGCTTGGATTGAAGGTAAATTTAAAAGCGGGACTAGAGCAGGCTTCTCCACACGAAATCATATTTACATTGCAGTCTTCTTCTTCCCTGCCAGGGGGAGCTGACGCTGTCTCCTGACATGGAAGCCCAGCAGTCTGCGGTGAGTTATGACGCAGTACCAGAAAGCTGGAGCAAACTGGCTTATCCATCCACGTACGGCCTGGCCCAGTGGTAAGCACCCACATCCTGGCTTGGTGCTGGTTTGGTTTTCTGAATTATGCCTCATAGGAACCCTAAAGATTGTGCTTTGTTGAGTATATTCAGCCATAACTGTGCACAACCACCACCAGTTTCACTTGAGTTTCCTCAGTATGTTGCTTCAAAGGCAAATATCAAGTTAGGGTCATAGCAGGAATCGAATTCTGCTTCTCATTGAGTGGCTGTCTGATCTTGAACAAAATACCTGACCTCTCTGTTTCAGTTTATCATCTGAAAAGTGATAAAAGAATTTCCTTATTGAGTTGTTAGGATTTAAACGGCAGGGGGAGGCACCCTTAAGTTTACCCTCACCTCATCTTATACCCTTATTTTTGAAGCCAGTGATAACTAATGGCATTTCACTGTGAACTTTTACACCGGTAAGCAGTAGGTAACACTGCCTTCACTGTGTGGATAGGACTATGTAGACATGCCACAGAGTCAGGGGCAGAAATTTACAGCTCCCTGAGGGCTGCTGCCAAGCACAGCAAGTTTAATGAATCTGTCTCTATGCCTGTTTTTTTTTTACGTGGACATTTGTTGTCCTCCCTTTCCTAAATTTTTCTTGCATTAACCAGAATGCTACTCCAATCCTTAAATTGAAAGGCCCCGTTAGAATTCCCAATGGCTGCACATTGGAACTGCCCCCCAGGCACCCAGGTGTTCGCTGGGGGCGGGGGTGCAAACACAGCGGAAGGTGCCCTGTGGACCTGCCAGATGACAGGAAAGCATTGCGGCAGTCACTGGGTTTCTGTTAATGCTTTGAATATCTAAAGGCAGACTTTATACTTCCAGTCAAAAAGAATTTACATTTACACTTAAATTTTACGACAGTGATAACTTTAGACTCATTTCCACCAATCTTTTGATTCCTAATTTCTATATATTTTTCTTAGCCTCTTTTTTCCAAACTCTTCTAGCTTCTGTGAGTTTCTTTATCATATGTGTATCCCTGTACCATTTCTATTATTTTAGGAAGACTTGACATTGTAACATACACACTTTTGATTTTTCTAACGCACTGTAACACCAACACTTTTTTCTTTCACCATTTTACCCTCCTTCCAGTCTGGAATTATAGTTAAACTTTATTTTAAACACCATAATTTTATTTTTGTTTTGTTTATGGTCAGGACTTACTTTCACTTAATAGCATGTGTCGATTTCTTTGCTGCTTTTTTGCGGTGCTTTAATTTTCAAATAAACACTCCTAATCCTTATGACTTAGGAAGTACTACTACTAATCTCTCTACAGACAACTGAGACATGTTTATCCCAAGACAATCCAAGTTTTAACTCTTTTATAGAAGTGGTTTATAGGTAAGTAATTTGTAAACATGATAAATACAGGAAAAACCATTCAAGCTTCTGTCATGAGATTCTATAATTTTAAGACAAAAAGACCTTTCAAGACTTATTTTTGCTGTTGACAGGCTGTCCCTTGGGGATCTTTTTAGGATACTTCGACAAAGTAAAGTCATCTGCAAAAAATGGCCTGTGGTTAAGTTTGACATATGTTTGAGAAAATGCAGTTGTAAAACTGCAGTGGTATGGAATATAAGACCATTCAGGGAAATGTTAGAAGTTTATAACATTACATCTTACCCACATCACCTGTAAAGAGTTGTCATAATTCAGCTACTACACACTTTCGAAAATGTCAGATGACTAACTGCAAAGCCCAGCCACCTATTTGTTGCCATCCCCACAAAGGGCATATCTGGAGACCCTGCCATCACCACAGACACAGTAAGAACTGCCCTGCTGGACTTTAGTCCCCAAAGAGAGATTCCTGAGAGATCGTGTTTGCAAAACTTAAGGTATTTCTGCTTGTTTTCCTTCCTCATCTTTTACATCTTTGGCACGGGGTCCTGTTTATTTTTAATCCTAAAATAAAAGTGAGCCCCTTCCAGTTGGCATAAATTCAGGATACAGTGGCCATACTGGGGCCATGTGGTCAGCACTGCAAAAGGTGGAAAGGAAAAAAAACTGGGCTTGAGATTCTCTGAACTGCTGAATAAGCTTGACTTCAGTCAGACTTTCTCTGGAACCTTCAGTCACAGAAGACAGAAATGCCATTCCTCATCACTGAAACCACAGCAGAGCAGCAGTAGGGGTCCCCTCTTCACTGTGCTCAAGGCTGAGGTTCACAGCAGGCTTTCAGGGTATGTGGCGGGGAGCAGATGGTATTGTGTCTGAATTCTCTTTACTACCCTCTCACTCTTGATGAATAGTTTACCTGGAAGTAGAATTCTAGATAATGATTATTTTCTCTCCAAATGTCAGTGTTATATAACTGCATTGTCTTCTGGCATTTACCAGGACTGGTGAGTCTGTTCATAAATATTTGTCATTCCTCCACAGCTAAGTTATTCTCTTTGGGAAGTTTTTAAGATTTTTTTCTTAACACTTAATGTATTAATGTTCTATCATTTTTACTGATGTGTTTAGGTGTGGTCTCTTTAAAAGGCATCTTACTTGACACTGTGTGGTGTTATAAATCTGAGTCCACAATTCCTTCCACCCTTTAAAATTCTTAGCCCTGCTTTTTTGAAAAAAGAAATTATCGTGGCAAGTCATGTAATATACAACATACTATATTAACCATATTTAACTGTACATTTCAGTGGCACTAAGTACATACACATTGCTGTGCAACTCTCACCATCATTCATCACCTTCCTAAACTGAAGCTCCGTCTCCATTAAACTCTAAGTCCCCATCTCCACCCCACCATCTACCAGTGTGCTTTCTGACTATGGATTTGACTGTTCTAGGTACCTGGTGTATGTAGAATCAAACAATATTTGTCTGCACCAAACATGTATTCGAACGCACTTTTAAGGTTAATGTATGTCCTACGGATTGTATCTCCCCCCACCATGCTATACAGCAGGCTCTCACCAGCCATCCACTTCATTCACAGTGGTGTACATGCGTCACACACACCCACCTTGGCGTCCACGTTTTTTCTCTACGTCATGTCTCTTTCTTAGCCCTTCTTTCTTCAAACAGTGCCTTATCTTCGCCTGCCTGGACTCTCCTCTGCCAATCTGTGTGTGTCTCTGTGTGTTCTGGTTGGTTGTCATTTCTGGCTGATCGTCACTGTATCTTTATCTCTTATTCTCTTGTCTACTGTTTCTCCCCTGAACTAAAAAAATATTTAAGAAAAAAATCACTGTCCAAAATCAATTTTTGGTTTCACATTGCATATTTTGAAGGGAGGGAAAAGTACTTAACCTAGTTTTCTAAAGTTTATACATATTAAAAGTCTTGATTTTTAAGATTCCTCTTATTTTTGATTTTTGGGTTTCCTTCCTTCTGGTTGATTGGATTTGTGGGTGGTTTTTCATGCCATATAATCAGTTGTCTTTAGACTCAAGTTACAGTTCGGCTGATTTTGAAGGTAATTTAACCCATTTGTTGTCAGAGGACTTCATAGGCATGATTCTAGTCTATGATCAAATGCTGCTGTGTAGGTGCCTGAAGCTAACATAATTTTTTCCCTTTATCAAAAGACCTCATGTTTTTTCCTGGCTTTCCAGGGGATTCTCTTATCTCCACAATCTGTATCTTAGTACTATTATTTGTCACATTTTCTTACAACATATGTCCCTGATTATAATGATTCAAATTTGTAACTAAGGAAAACTCAAATTTTCTAGAATTGTATTAGCAAATATGTTTCAGCGTTCATCTTATTTTCACTCCAACTCTAACTCATTTCTATTTCATTTTTGCTTTCCTTATTATCCTGCCTTAAGCTGTTTAACTTTTTGCTTTCATTTCTATAACTGTCTTTTTGAGATTTTTTTTCCAACTTAATTTCCTCACTTTTTCTTACCTTACCAGTTTTAACTCATATTCTCATTACATATGCACTTCATTAGAAAAACTGGTTGCTGCAGTGTTTATCCTCTTTCACATCTCAAGAGTTTTTTTTTCTATCTTTGCTTCTCCTGTTTCTTGCCTTTCTTCTTTGTGGGATCTTCTTTGTGGGATGTATGTTTTCCCTAAACCAGCTATTTGCAAGAATTTAATATGGGGCAGGGCCCAGAGCCAAGTTCTAAGCTGGTAGGAATTTTCTTTGTGAGCCAAGTTCAAGTGTGAGCATTTAACCTTTCTTCCAGGTGGTGGTCTGGGGGCATGAGGTCCTCATTCAGCCTGCTGCCTTAGGCCCTGGGACATGGCCATGCCGGCTGGGAGAGCTCTCTCCCTAGAGAACTGTCCCACAGGCATTTACTCTGGGCTTTCTGCTCTGCTCCATCTCCCCCGTTTTCAGCAGCCCTTTAAAACCTACCTATTAAGGCTTCTCCTAATTTTATGGAAGTTCATTTTTCCTTAGCCTCTGTGAGCTGGCTTCATCACAGGTATGTTTTAGATGCTTCCTACCTCAGGTAACTATTGTGATGGAATAAGAGGACATGCTGTAAACAGGCAGTTTCTCAAACTACAGGTTCACGATGGATGGAAGGTGGTTGGTCCCCTTGGTAACTTTTCCTTCCCCAGTTTCAGGTAATTACTGCTTGTGTGGAGGCCACCATCGCATGTTCTACTGCCCTTGCCATTCCTGGGAACTCTGGTTGTACAACAGTCATCAGAGCCTTCCCCTACCCATCCTTAGACACACATGGATGCTTCCCTGTGCACCCCATCAGCCCAGATCATATGCAGTTACCACATGTCACTGGAGGGTCACTTGGAGGATCTAAGCGCAACAGTGGTTGAGTAAATGGAGTTTGCCACACTTCCCAGTGTTTCTAACACTTTAAGAGGACAGACGATTCTGTTACCTGGTCATCAGGTAACAGTTTCACAGGTTACCAGTTCCGGACCTCTCTACCACCCCCCAGCACACCCTCATCCCCAGAATCTAATCTTACTGGAAAGCTTTAGTACTGAAAGCACATTTGTTTCTTCCTACCTTCTCTTCCCCAGGTTTAACGACCTCCTCCTGCGATGCCGGGAACTGGACACCTGGACACAAGATCTCGCCCTTCCAGCGGTGGTGTGGCTTTCTGGCTTCTTCAACCCTCAGGCCTTCTTAACAGGTAAGAGCTGGGGTAGAACAGCCCCTGATGCCGATGGAGCCATGCCCCGAGCAGAGCCCAGCCTCGTGTCCCTTGAGCTGTTCCCCTGCTCTGGTGACCCGTCCTCACGTAATGGCCACTGCCAAGGCAAGAGGATGCCAGGCAGGACAGGAGCAGCCAGGTGAGTGGTGTGTGGGTCACCCAGTACACGTTCTCCATCAGGGCCCACAGTCTCATGCGGCTGTGCTCGGCCACGGTAGTTAGTGCAAAAGCAAACCAACCAGCCAGCAGGTAGCCAGGCAACTCGGGCATGGCTATTACACTAAAGCGCCGTCCACAAAAGCAGGGAGATGGTCCTGCTGGCCTTCGTTCTCACCCCTGCTCTAGTGCAGCCAGGCGGATAACACCCCGAACACCCTGTGGGACCAGAGCTCGCTTTGGGTGGACACTCGGCTCACTGGTGGCTCCAGGGAATCTTATGTCTGTATGACTTCCTCCTGCTCACACCTGTCCCTCCTCCTCCAAAAGCGATCATGCAGACCACGGCTCGAAAGAACGAGTGGCCACTGGACAAAATGTGCCTGACTGTTGACATTACCAAAAAAACAAAGGAGGACTACGGGCATCCCCCCAGGGAAGGCGCTTACCTCCACGGGCTCCTCATGGAAGGTAAGAGGCCCCCAGGAGCACATGCAGGGTTATCACACTTAGAACCTTTCTCACTTGGGTCCTTTGCTTATTAAGCCTGGCAGGCTACAGCCCGGGGGTGTCGCAGTCGGACACAACTGAACAACTAACACACTCCATTACTCAATTTCTCATTCACACTAGTGCTTATTTACCTCGCTTCTGGCTTTCAGATAATTTAAATGGTAGATATGTGTCCAATGGGAGCCAAATCTGAAGGTAAGGATTGCGACTGCTTACAGACTTTTATACTAAATCTACTTCTTATGAATCTGGGGGACGGGGTTAGAAGATGGAACATTTTCCACTGACCCATTTCCACTCATGCATTCATCTTATCTTGTAAAACATTTCTTCTCCTGAAAGGCTCTTGGAGAAAGTATTAGAAGGTATTTCCAAGTCTCTGCCAAGATGCTCCTTGTCACTTTACAGCCATTTAAACAGGTGACCTGAACTTGAACTAAGAGAAGAAGGTGCAGTGGGAAGGGAACGTGGTGAACTGCAGATTTCTTAACACTGTCCACAAGCATGCAGATTCACTGTTTTTTAAAAGAAAGGACAAACTAGCTTGCTTTATTGGGTCTGGAGTCTCACAGAACCTGTTTTCATGTAAGTTTTACAAACCTTTTGAAATGATTTAGTTTTTTGTTCACAGCAAAGTTCAGGGGTTAGCACAGGAGCGTGAGTCTATGCTTTGAGTAGGAAATGGCAACCCACTCCAGGATTCTTGCCTGAATTCCATGGACCGAGGAGCCTAGTGGGCTACAGTCCAGGGGGTCGCAAAGCGTTGGACACGACAACAACAAATCTATGCTTACAGTGTCTGTGTGGCTCCCAGTCAGTCAGCAGGTAATGAACCTCCCATCTTGGCAAGGAAGCCACTGACACGCAGCAAAGTGACAAAACCAGAAACATTTATTGCCTACAACAGTTAGAGAAGCGGCCCCAACAGAAGCGTGGTTGTAATCCGTGTCTCTCCTGCAGGAGCCAGATGGGACAGCCAGTCAGGAACCATCGTGGATGCCCGCCTCAAGGAGTTAAGGTCCGCAATGCCAGTCATCTTTGCAAAAGCCATACCAGTGGACAGACAGGAAACCAAGCACACCTATGCGTGCCCCGTGTACAAAACCAAAAGGAGAGGCCCCCACTACGTCTGGACCTTCAGGCTAAAGAGCAAAGAAAAGACGGCCAAGTGGGTCCTGGCAGGCGTGGCTCTGCTGCTGGAGGCGTAACGCAGCCATCGCCCTGGTTCCCCCTGGCTTGGCTGGAACACAGTGAGCACCTGTCATTACTCCCGGGCACGGTAATTTATCCTACTGGGAGGCAGAACATATTCTGGCTTATGTAACTTTTAAGAAAATTAAATGTGCATTAATTTTTTTAAACACCATCCTTGTAGAGAAGGGGGACAAAAAGAAGCAAATGTAGAAAAATATGGGAAACCTATTGAAAATGTGTTCATTTCCCCAGTACCCCTCGACTCCCCCATCCTGCAACACAGAATTAGTGCAGCTCACGTTTTCATCAAAATTCCGCTGTAACTCAAAAAGCAATATGGCTGGAAGTCTCCTGGTCCCTACATGGGAGTGTAGTTTTTTATAGATATTAAACAAAAAAATCTCTAAATTAAATTTGCCTTTATATATTCTTTTAAAATATAGAAGCCACCAGCCCCAGGCAGCCACCCTCCAAGGCCTCCAGTGTCAGTAATGTGACAGTATTCTTTTGGTTCAAGTTTTAACAAAAATAAAACTCTAGTTCCATGGTTAATTGCACTTTGTAATTTAGAGGAGCGTGCTTCAATATAAACGTCCAACAACCCAGAGCAGCTTAAACTATGGGGTTTGAACTATGGTCACTCATGATAAACTGAAGGGGGTGTAACCCCTGTAATGACCTGGCCTCCAGTTACTGTCTGGGAGATAAAGAGCTGCGATGCTGTTTCCTCCAGGACTTACTTACCTGGAACTTCACCCCTTTAAACTGTGGTTTTTAATCATCTGCAGATACTTTTAATGACTCAACATACAAACAGGCCTGCGTATATATGTATACAGATTCCTCTCTCATCTTCCTGAGAAATCTTTTGAAGCGTATATAAACAATCTTTAAAAAAAAAAAAAATAGCATTTACCTCTACAAAGAATTTCTGTATTAAAAAAACACAACCGTAAGAAATCTTAGGCACAAATGGCATGTCTTGTTGGAGTGCTCCACGGTGAGCGGGCTGGTTCTTCTCTTAATTGTCTTCCACCAGCTGCTTTTGTAAGCTGAGAAGAAACAGGAAGCATTAAGGGCATGGAGGCAGAGACACGGCAGCATCCTAGGTCACAGGCTCAGCATCCCCCAAGGTACTACACCCAAACTGCTCTCCGGACACAAGGTCAGTCTTCACTCCTCACGCTTCTGGAGTGGGACAGGTCGCTGCGGGGGGGGCTCACCTCACCCCCATATCCCTAAACCCAGTTTCCTCATCCCAGCGCACAGCACCCAAGGCTCCCCTCTCTGTCCCAGAGGATTAGAAGAGCTCTTTGGCCTTCACAGCTTTCCCTCCCTGCCTTGTAGACTCTGTGACACTTCCAACACACACAGATCCAGCATAGCTGGCACTCGAGGTGGCTTCTAAGAGTCAGGCTGAGATAAGGCACCCTGGGGCCCACCTAGACAGTCTTCCCCTTTCCTGCCCCCAGGAATCACACCCTCTGTTCTGATTTGCGAGGCTTACCTCTCCAGGTACTCCTTCACATTGTTATAACCGTAAAACTTGGCCAGGTGAATGAGGATGCCTGTGGCACAGCGGCCGTCGCGCTTCCGGCAGTAACTGCAGTTGCAAATGCCCCGGCAAGGAGGGCACACCCAGTCCTGGGGGAGCAGAGTGGCCACGATGCCCCGTTAGTGACAGGACAAGACAACACCCTGACCAAGCCCAGCTTGCTTGGCCTCATCACTGGTCCTTAGTCACGTGAGATCAGTCAGCTAATCCTTCACCCTGTGACATGTACTACTGTCTCCTTCCTCTTGCCTGTTTCAAAAAGGCCCAGAAAGGTGGACCACTCCAGATCACATGCCTGGGAAGTCAGCCCTGCTTTTCAGAGTACAGGCTTTCTCAGCTCACTTATGCGGAGCCGCAGTTCACGTTCAGCTGCAAACTGGGGACAGTCTACTTACCCTTGGTCCGGCAGTGCGGTGGTTATGAGCACAGACTCTGCAGCCAGGTGCCCAGGTTTTCAAGGGCGCACACACTAACCAGCGTACTACGTATCATCTTATTTTATAGAGGGAACCAAGCTGTGGGGAGGTGTTACGTACCTACCTCACAAGGTTAAAAGAGTAACAACATAAGTAAACTGCACTGACATGAAATCTTAGAGCCGTGTGGGGCACACAGCACCCTACAGGGCAATACGCCTGCCCCCAGCCTGGCCCTGGGTAAATCCAAGGTAAATGACAGTGCCAGAGGAAAGGGGAACAGGTCACCTGTACAAACCATGACTCTAAGAAAGCTGGGCTCTGACCCTGGAAAATGAAACACATTCTTTCACTGTCCTGTGTGTTGGTCAGCTTGTTCTTTCTAGAAGGAAAGTCTCTTTTGCATTTCTGCCAGTCTCAAGAGGCAGGAGGAGAGGAGAGTGGTAAAGGGGCTACAGGTCCCTGACAAAGGGCCCCAGAGCCCTGGCCTCAGCTCATTCCCTTCACAACATGACACAGGACAAAGGCACACACAGTGCCTACCGGGTCCAGCAGCGCCGACCTCACGTCCTCTCCGTAGCGATTCCGCAGGCACGGCCCACAGAACTGTCCTCGCACGCCACCGCAACTCTGGTTCCGACAAACTGTCTTGGTGTCGATGGTCTTCTGCCGACACTGATGGCAAGTGTTACCCTGTGGGCAAAGGCAGTGAGGGGTGAGCGCGGGGTTCAGAGCGGGTGCCCAGGGCCACATGCACGAAGCTGCCCTGCCTCTCCTATAGAATCGAGCATGGCTGTGTCTCTGGTCCAAACCGTCTGGTAGGCTGTGAGCACTCAGCTCTGGGGCCAGAGAATCCTGAGGACAGCCCGAGTAGGAAGCCTGGGAGAAACGAAATGATCCGGTGGGCAGAGATGATGGAGGTGACCGAGTGATGATGGCGAACCCCCGGAGCATCACACGGCTCCAGCCCAGCTCCCAGCAATCTGGTTCCTTTCAGGGTAAGACCTCCTGGTTTTAAAATGTTGGCAATTACACTGATAAACCTTTTAATACTGTTTAAGACACTGTCCCATTATCTAAAAATGATGCAAAATACCACAAGCCATCCTCTACATCACCATTTAACAAACATTTAAAACATTTCCTACCTACAGAAGATATTCTGTCAAACTTCAGTTTCTGTTGGTAATATGAATATGTATGTTGTACATATACTTCCAATATTTCAATACATTAATATATGGTAAATATATTAATACAGTGTAAATATATTTCTACTGGTTATAAAAGCATTGTTTTTTTCAATGTTTAAGACATAAAAACTATCTACTTAAAATACAACAATTACAAATGTGATTTTCCAGACTATACCCCTGCCTGCTCCCCGCCAGAGAGACTTCTCTTCTGACGAGAATTACTGCACTACGCCATCTCCCCTTGCCCAGTTACAGCTGCTCCAGTTCAGAGCCCACCTCCGAGCCCTGGGGAGACAGTTGGCACAAGGGTCTAAGTCCAGACAGTTTACAAGCAGGCAGTTCAGATACCAGTGCCCAGGAGTCCCTGTAAGAGTCACAGAGATGTGAATCAGCTGTTAGATTACTTTACCAGAACTTTATCATAGATTTTATCCCGAACAGTGATGGCCACGTTCTCCAAGTCCTCCTCAGTGATGTCCTCCACTGGCCGAAAAGACGACACACAGCGACGTCGGCGGTGCCCCTGGCATTTCCCCTGCAGAGAGAGCCAAGCAGACCTGAACATGAGATGCTCTGAGTGGTTAAAAAAAATAGTAATAAAGTTTTAAAGTCCTCAGAGCTCTAGGACCATTAATATTAACTCGGTCCCTCTTTTATCTCCCTGAAATCATTCATGCGTTTAGTCATTTGTTGAGCTCCTATCCTTAGTGTCAAGCTTCCTGGATGGCAAGGTGACACAGAATGACCAATCAGAAACTCAAGGTCCCTGCCTAATGGATGGTCACCAGCTATAAACTCTGAGGATGGGGCAATGACCCACACTGAACAGCCACAAATAGGGTCCAGAGTTTCTTGTTCCACACAGAAAGCTCTCAAAACTCCCCATTCCTAACACTGAAAGACTAGGAGTCATCCTGTATGTGCCCAAAAGCAAAACCTTGAAGCCACCCGGAGCTGTATCACCCCCACTGGAGATGAACCTGGGGTCCTAACCACTGGGCTGCTCAGTTTAGGCACAGGACAGCCTTAATGGCTTAGAGCTTAGACCAAGTGCAAGCTCAAACCTGGGGTCCTTACCCAAGTGTGGTCACAGGAGCACCCAGGGCATCCGGGAGCTTGGCCGTCTCAGCTCCCACAGACCTACCGAGTCAGCCCTCGGCGCCCTCACCAAGCCCCAGAAGACCGTGATAAACGCTCCTGCATGAGGACCATTGGCTTAGACAAAGAAGCATTGGTTCACTGCAGTCATAAAATACCCTACTCACTGTCTTCCTTCTTCTGAAACTGTAAAACTCTTCAGCGAACTTGGCAGCCGACACGGTGAAGTTTTCCAGGGCAAACTTCTCTGGGGGGCGCGCGCTCCGGGCCGGGTTGGTCCGCCGCGTGACCTGTTCCTCTGAGAAGGCCCGCCTTGCTGTCTTCTTCTTCTGCAAGGAGAGCACAGACACAGCATGCAACTGGCTACTTTCCAGAATGAAGGCCATCTGGCCATGGAGTGAGTGAGTGAGTGTGTGTGTGAATGAATACTAGAGACAGTACATACAAGGAGTTCCACTTACAGAAGCTGAGTTCGGGGTTCGGACCGGGAAGAAATCAGGCATTGAGTTCAATTCCGCCAATAACTGAGCAAGCTGAATTCAGAAAAAATAAAGAGTCTTGCATAAATATTACTAAGTCTATTTCATCTAACAGGTTATCACAAGTCTTGGAGTTTGTAGCCATGAAAAACCTGAGTAGTATACATAAGATCTGAAGAGTCATTATATTTTTAATCTCATGTGTAAAGATTTTTATCTCCAAGGTGAGATGCTGAAATTATCAGAGGAATAAAATCTATGTCTGTTCCTTATATATAAGGACCAGACAAGATGAAAACTGTCCTGGAAGGATCAAGGCCTGGAGCATAAGGTTAGAATCAGGACTGAGCCACTAATTCCCAGTGTGACCCTGGAACCTACCACTTTGCCCACCCAAATCAAGTTTCATCCTGTTCAAAACAGAAATACCCAACTAGACCATTCTGATAGTTACTGAGAGCTCCAAAACACTGATTCTTCAAGCTGGTTAATTTCTCATCAATGAAAATAATTTATGAAAATATTCCTAAAAATACCAAAACAACAGGCATTAAATGCCAATCAAACAGATGTATGGGTGTCACTAACAAAATCATGAAGAACATAGTTCTCACTTTAAAGATGTGGAGAGATACAATCCTAAAACTTATCCTTAGCTAAACACTACTATGTCTCTAGATAAACTTTACCCAAAAGTAAAATTTAATATTAATATTTGTATTTCCTTAACTTATCAGACATATTCTAAGACTGCATATACAGCATTATATTAAGCTTTTTAAAAAGAAAATAAAAAATATATGAAAATACTAAAAGTGTTTGGTAGAATTATTTTTTAAATTCTGTATACATAAAATCATGAAGCAAACTAGTTACTGACCATATATAGAAAAACTGAATACACAAAGATTTCACTTTGTTCCATGAATTTATAAAGTGATTCAGAACTCATCAGGTGTTTTAATACCTGCTACTGCTACTGCCAAGTCGCTTCAGTCGTGTCCGACTCTGTGCGACCCCACAGACGGCAGCCCACCAGGCTCCGCCGTCCCTGGGATTCTCCAGGCAAGAATACTGGAGTGGGTTGCCGTTTCCTTCTCCAGTGCATGAAAGGGAAAAGTGAAAGTGAAGTCGCTCAGTCGTGTCCGACTCTTAGCGACCCCATGGACTGTAGCCTACCAGGCTCCTCCGTCCATGGGATTTTCCAGGCAAGAGTACTAGAGTGGGGTGCCATTGCCTTCTCCGTTTAATACCTAGACCCCTTTCATTCCTCCCCTGATATCTCCGAAGTGCAACATCTAGGCTGAAAGCTGCCTGCCTGACCTGCACAAGGAACTGTTCTGTGGGCTTCACGACACCCCTATTTACATGTTGCTCCCTTTTGCTGGGGAACAGGCCTTTTTTGTCCCTAAACCACTGCACATTTGCAATATAGTTTGATCAACAGTAACTGGTGTGAGTCCAGGGCACCGTGGAAGGTCCTGGGAGTCTCTTCCCAAACCACAGCTAGTCAGGCAATGATCACTGCAAGTCCAGGAAAGGGGGAAGAACCCACAAAACCCAGAGTAGGCTTCCTGACAGAAGCAGCGGCAGCTGTGGGAGGTGCAGCCCCGGGAGCCCAGCGGCGGCAGCCAGGACGCACAGACTCACCATGGCTTTGTTCTCCTTGATGTTCATGGTCCTCTTCAGCAAAGCATCCGAGCTCTCCTGGCCCTCATCCCGGGAGTCGTCCTCAGACTCAGAGGCAGAGTCTTCCCTTTCCTTCTCCTGCCTGCAGCTGGTCTTCCTTCCAAGAATTGCTTTTTTATTGTCCTGTAAACGTGACCCAGAAAACAGTGGCTCTGAAGAACCGTTCTTATCAGCTTTTTTTGCCAGTTTCTTGGTGGGGAACTGAAACGCTACTCGAAGACCAATACTGCTTCTTCTAGGCCTGCTTCTTCGAGGTGTCGCCTTCTCTTCATCATCATCTTCTTCCCCACTCACAAAAGATGCTTTACTGTCGTCACTCAAATCTGACTCCACAAGCTAATGGAAATGAGACAAAGAACAAAGTGTCTATGACAAACCTTCACAAAGACATACACTTAAAACCACTCTATTTTAGGAAAACAACGGATACTTGAGTGCTTCCCCTTCCTATTGGTCATTCCCTCTGAACTCTTCAGTTAAATGTGTAAGTCTGTTGATGAACAAAATCAAATAGCAGGCTACTTCACAGTGGCCCAGACACACACGCTGGCTGTGTTCCGTTCAGAGCATCAGGCTGGAAGCAAAGTGCTGCCCTGCCAAGTAGGCACATCTGGGAGCCCAGCAATGTGGGAATAGTCAAAGAACAGGGCGTGCATGACCTAAGAGGTGTGTTCAGACAGAATAAGAGTGCTAATAAGTGAGAAACAAAATATCATTCTGCCCTAAATAGCTGCAAGAGGATTCATGAAAAAGAGAAACAGAGGAGAGCTGACTTCATTTTAGTGAAGTGACCAAGGAGCAGGCAGATAATTCACCATCGAGGGCAGTAGGGGAACCTCATCTCCAGGACTCACTGGGTCCTCTTTCTAGGGCAGCCCCTTCCCTTTCTGTAACCCACAGAGCCAGGGGGTGCAATCGGGCAGGCAGCTCTGCAGGGGAGGCAGCTGCAGGCATCCGCCCAGTCAGCGTAAGGAATTCGCAGTCCCAATTTCAATCTCCACTCAGTGTAGCTCTCCAGTATTAAAACATAACTTGGTTTTACACGGGAAAACACAGAAAGAACGGAAAGCAAGGTGACATCTCAGACGCAAAAGACTCAATGACAGCAGAGATGGGTTTTGATATTAAGACCCAGGTCATGGCCTGAGCATCTTTCCTTGACCACAGGCTGGACAGTGTGGCTTGGGGAACCTCTGTCAGGGGTTCCTGTTGTGAGGACAACTGAGAACAGCACCAGGAGGAGGCCCAGGAGTCAGTTCATGACTCTGCTTCCTCCTCAGTGCCCAAACCCATTCCACGTTCCAGCTGGACTCAACTCAAAAAATAAGGTCACAGGAGGGGAAAAAAGAGATGACATCCAATCCTTGGTGTATGTATCAATGCACAACAAACCAAGCAGACTCAAGACTACACTGATCTGTTTAATATCCTGCAGTTTCCACAATAGTAGCTGTGGAACTGAGAATGGTGAGCTGATGAAGACACTGTTAGATAACTTCACAGAAGTGTCTCCCCAGCTGGCTTTATTCGTTTATCGTAATCATCACTTAACCCACCTCCACCTCTCTACCAAGGGTATGGAGCAGGTTACTACAAAGAACCGAAGCAGGGAAAGAGCACACTCAGCACCAGCCGAGACTCAGGCCTGAGGGCCAACGCCACAGCCGTGGAGGTGCTGTGTGCGGCCAGCTGACCCCTAGACACCAACGCAGAGTCACACCCTGTCATCAAAAAGGTGGTCTCATCATTCCTTACTAATAAGGAGGGAGGCTCGGCAGGGAGGCAACAATGCTTGTTTTCTCACTGAATTTTAAAATGTGCAGGTGGACCTGCCCTGAGCTATATCACAGTCAACATAAACTGTCACAATCCATTCCCTAAATGTATAGATTCTGGAGAGGGGAGAGAGAAGAAATGGCCTTTGGGGGTAATTCACTTTCCCGTGCTGGAAACAACTTCTTTGAACATCCTGACATTACTTAGCTAAAGAGCAGAAGATAAACACATCACTAAGAGTAGATGATTAAGATTTGGAAGGACCTCAGTGTCTTGCTGGCAAGGAACTGCAGACTTGCTGGCCAGAACACACATAACTTCTGTAAAGAAAGCCACGGGACGGGGGGCTGGGGCCTACAGGCTGGCACCACTCTGTGTTGCTCTTCACAGAAAAAAACCACCATCAAGCAAGGCAGCCTACCATTAGGGCTTTCAGGCCATAAGGGCCCCCAGGAAAAGACGAAGGACAAAACCACCCTACTGATTACAGCATATTTGACCATCTGCACAGGTTCCACATGGGAGTGATTCCTTGGGAACTCCTTAACATGACAAGCCTTAACCTCCCTATCCTTGACCTTGATACCACAGAAGGAAGTGGTGGGTTGATTTTCTGAGCTAAATGTATGCTACTTTTCAGTTAGGAGAAAACAGTCTTATGCCTTAAAAATCCAAAGGCCGTTCTTCAAAATTACCCTGACATTCAAATTCTGGTTGGCAGCAAACTGGCCTGAACATAGGAAATAGAAGGAAGAGATCAGCCAAGATTTGCCAACTCTTGATGGCAAAGTGCTGAGTGGTTCCCTTCGCAATCAGGCAGGCCCAGGGCATCTGTATCAGTAAAAACCACAGCGTGATCCAAATCAAGAATGCACAGAGAGAACTCTCACGTTTGTACCACAGCTAAATTTCTTCCAAGGTAACTCCAAACCCAAGAACATTACTTACCGCACAACAAGAAATGACTTTCAGGAACTTGTTCCTCTCAGACAGACCCTCCTCTTTTCAGAGAGAAGAGGTGCAAAACATCTGAACTAAATTCTCCGATAAGGACAATAAGGGACGCCTGGGACACACACCCCCAAACTCGAAAAGTACCTAGGAAAGAGAACTAGATTTTCTCTAAGAGCACAATGGATCTCTGGACCAGGAATTCACCCTGGAATGGCCAACTGTTACATTTTTCTAACTGGCTTAGAGGAGGAACATGTAAGAAAAAGTAAAACCTTTTCAATGTGTGAAGAGACTTCTTACAAGTAACAGTACAATTCAGAAACAGGACTAAAAATACTACAACCCACACTCCCTCACGTGGATAATTATTCCCATTACCTCTGGGTTACTATTAACATTCAGATCAGTCTGCGTAAATCCTTCAAAATCTTCCATCTCTGAGTCAGTGTCCTCTATAAAAATTCTTCTGAGCTCTTCTGTGAAGTATTTGGAATGGAAACGCACATCCTGTTAAATTAAAAAAACACATACGTGTTATGGAAAAAAGGAAAAACAGAGGCCGGGGACAATAGGAGTGATTGTTTAATGGGTACAGAGTTTCTGTCTGAGATGATGAAAACATTATGGAAATAGATCATGGCAGAGGCTGCGAGACACTGTGAAGGTAGTCAGTGCTGCTCAAGTGTCTTGCAGGCAGGACACTGGGGACTCACCTACACTTAAAAATGGTTAAACGGTAAATCTTATGTATATTTTAACACAATAAACACAGACACACACACACACACACACACACACATATACACGTATTTTCTAGAGTTTGCAGAAATTTAGACCCACAAATTGAACAATTTCCAAAAATTAGAATGGTCACAGCCTCTGTCAGCTAGTTGACCAGTAAGGGTGATGGCATTCAGTTTCTCTCCCCAGCACGGGCCATCAGAAACGTCCACTTTCACACAGAACGGGAAACACACTAGAGAAGATGGCAGGAGAAAACCTAGCTTCCCCACACGCCGGCTTTCCTATCTAACAGGCCCCTTCGGGCTCCTCCGAGGGGAGACGCCCCTTCACCCAGAGCAGGATTCCCTGCAGGGACGGGCTTCCACACCCCTCCCCGCCCACCGCTGAGGGGGCACAGTGGCGCCATTACCCACTACCACAGGGGACTGACAGAAGAGCTGCAACCCTCCCACCCCTGGAAGGCCCCGTCTCTCTTGTGGCAGCTGAGAGACGCCACCACCCACAGGCAGCAAGTGAGCCCAGGAAAGATGGTACATGGCTGGCTCAGAAAGGACGTTTAACTTTTTCTACCTTTTGAACTCACAGAAATAAGTGGCAAACTTGAAAGAAAGGAGGGGAAAAGAATGAATTTCGGGACAGAACGGGGACCCGCAAACCAGCCTCCTCCAAGCTGGCAGCCAAGCCTGGAGTCTGTGTCCCCAGCTGCCACTAGCGTCGCTCCCTCCCATACCCAATATAGCAGTGACCCCTCATCACACCCCTCTCGGCTGGAGAATCTCTCTCCCCCCCTCCTTCTCCCTGACTTTAATTACATACTTATTCAAGCTCAGATAATCTCTGGAGAAAAACAGATATAATAGATGAGTGGAAAAAACTTCCAGGAGGACAGAGAAAGAAATGCCTATATCCAGCATTTTTTTTAAGCTTAAAAATGTCTCCTATGAATTATTATGGGTAATTGGAGTGAGTGTGCTGAGCTAAATTATTTTGTTCCTTTGTTGATAGCTGTGGTGCAGCTGCTTAAAAAAAAAAAATCATCACAAAAGAGAAGTTTCTTTAAAGTGAAATTCAAATTGTTTTTCGGGGAGACCAGTGTCGGAACTCGCTGCACGGACTGCGTGCAAATTCACGTGGCTTCTCTCTGGGGGTTAGAACGGATGAGATCGGGAGCCCATGTGGTGGGGGCAGGGAAGTACAGGCCAGGGTTTATCGTGAAGGAAGAACGGTGCTTGTGGTGGGCTCCCAAGGAAACCCACCACCTCTGAGGGCAGGAAACACCTGGCTCAGGAACCCTGGGCTGCTGCACAGGCTCCTGTGGGCTACGGGGCCCTGTGCACATTCACTGCCTACCAAACGTCCCTGCCGGGCCCAGGCGGGTCACGCCGGGGGGACAGCAGTTCCCACTCAGTCCTCTGGCTCCTTCTGTGCTGTGAGCTAGTTTCACAGGCAGTGGTCAGCCAGGGCGAGGTCAGGACTTTGGTGGCCAGTTCGGATGAAGAAAACCAGCTTGGCCGCAGTCCTAAACCAAGGCTCGTGCTTTCACAGGGTGTGAAACCTGTCTTCAGCAAGGGTCTGTATGAAGCAAACATCCACTCCACACAGCCTCCTGCGTTGCTGGTTACAACCTTTACACAGCTCTCTGCTCTCTGAAAACTGGCTCTTATCTTTTAAAATCAGTACCAGGCAATAGGTTATGGGCCTGGGTGACCTGTATGTATCTACCATGATCAAAACGTAAGCAAATGACAAGATCGAAGAGGAGCTAACAGAACGGTGATGTTGTCCTCTTCTGAAGCTCACGGAACATGAAGAAACAGACTGGAAAGTGATGGCAACTGAGCCGGTCAGACATGGAGCATGGAGACCAGGATCCTTCGTCCGTGGGCGCCGCATGCAGGAAACCAGAGGAAAAGGATCTGATTAGGGAAGCCGGAAAGACGGTTCAAGTGTGAGCCCCTTCCATCAAGGAGCTTACCACCTGGTAAGGGAGCTGGACAAGTCCCCAGGTCACCATGGTGAGGATCAGCATTGTAAGGGAGACACAGCAAAATGGTGCAGAGAAAGTATGAAAATCCACTGAGACTTCACAGAGGCAGCAGCATCTGACCTGGATCTGAACTGGTGTCGAGGCTAGAAAAGTGCTAGGAGCGCAGAGGCAGGATGAGGAGCCTGAGGAGTGCATAGGGGGTAGGACGGTGCGTGCAGAGGGGCGTCTACTGCAGCTGAACCTGCGGGTGAGAGATGGGGAAGCCTCGGAGCTGAAAAGTGGGGCTCTGAGACAGGTGACATCCCAGCTGAGTCACTTCCCAGATGTGGAAACTTGTCCGTCTCTCACCTCCCCACGCTTCAGCTCCATCACCTGTGAAACGGGAACAGTACCTGCACGTTCCCAGGGAGGCACATGAATTCAGTGTACTCAACATAAAAAGCATGTAGTCCTGGGCCACAGAAGGCATGAGGAGAGGGTGAGCTTTGGAGAAGGGGAGGGCGGGCCTGGGGCAGGCGTGACTGAAGCAGGAGCAGCCGCTCTGTTCCTTGATGCCCACTGCCCACCACCCTCATGCTTGCACCGTCCACGTGTCCCCTGCTGCTCAGGAGGCGGGGGTGAACCCAACAGGCCACCCTCACTGCCTGAGCACACTCAATCGGGGGGACTGGCAGTTTCTGAATAAGGGAGCACGGTGACCAAGCTCAGCTGAAGGGCCATGAGGACCACGACGGCTGAAGAGAGGAGAGCAGGGAAGGGATGGAGGTGAGGAAGGTGGAAGAAGATTCAACTCCTGCGAGGGAGTCGAGAAGATGGGTGAGCAGCAGGAGGGGTCAAGAGCTCCAAAGACAGAGATGAAAGATAAAAACAAAACATAAAAGCACCAAAGACAGACAACCAGGGCAGGGGGAAATGGTAAGTTTCCTATTTCCCTTGAACAATGAAGATGGATCCAAGCAGCTATCAGAAGTACATCTGGGGCTGGAGAGAAAAGCCACACGACGCCACAGGAGGCAACGGCTAAGACCAGGCCAAAGTGGAAGGTCTGAAGACGAACCTGTGGAGAAGATCCACGTGTGGGGACAGGAAGTAGAAGGGAGGCCAACCAAGAACAGAAGGTGTAGGGGAGAGAGAGACCAAGGGCAGTGGAAGCAGGCAGCTGAGGGAGGTCACACGCTGCAGAGGCATCGAGTAAGGTGAGGACCCCACAAACGGTCACAACATGGGCACTTCACTTGCATAATTAACTGCCTCCCTCCACTATTGCCCAGCAGAAGCTGGGTGGATTTAACTCATTGCCTGTGAGGGGAGGCCATGATCGAGGGAGAAGGAGGAATTCTGAGTGCCGTTATGAACTCAGAAGAAAATGCCACAGAAGGCTGCATACTCTGGCCACACTCTTACTAAGTCACAACATAAACCTTCAGGAATCTACCTCTCTGAGAATTGTAACCTGTGTCAACCACAGATCAAAGGAATTAATGAAAGAATCATGCTTTTGCCACCAATTCCATGAGTGAGGTGCAGATGGAGCCACATCTCAGGGGCACAGAGGCGCACGGTCACCACACACTCCTACGGGACCCGCCTGCCCCCACCAGCTGGGTGGGAGCACTCCCAATTCAGCCTCACCACAGGCTGCAGCCCCAAGGGGGCAAAGAAAGCAGATCTGATCATGTGAGGTCCTTCACTGGGGAAAAAAAGTCTTGTACATAGAAAGGATTGAAACAGCAAAACTGAGCGAGGTACCCTCACCAGATTCTTGAAACATGAAGGCACTAATGATAAAATAAGATGCTTAACAATTAACTGACACCACCAATTTCAGACCATGTTCATATAAAAAAATATCCAAACCAAGATCCAGGCTTCCAGACAAATACATGCCTCGGAAGGAGGCACCCATACCTGCTTTCCCGACTCCAGTGAGTCAAAACTATCACAGCTCTCCTCAGACGAGAGGGTTTCCATGGGAACATCATCTCGGAAACCAACGAACTCTTCATCATCACTGGGGGCGTTAAAGATGTCAGCCACTTCCTTAGGGATCTGTTTTGAATTGGAAAAAAAGGAGAACAAAATCAGGGACTGTTATAATCACTTAGGGAAATCTTCTACAGGAGCAGGAATTACCATCCCATGACTTCCATCAATCTGCCATGGCTGCTCATAAGACCTCAATAACCGTGAGCAAAATGTGCCTCAACTGACACCCCATGGCAACCAGGGAAGGGGTAGAAGAGTTTTTCTCTTAAAATTCTAGAGATATATCCTATCTTACAAGGAATGTCAAGGCCATACGGATTTATATAAAAGGCATTTTTGATCTCTAGACAAAAAATAAGAACATTCTCCCCTACAGTGGATTTGTCTTTAAATGTTATCCATGTAAAAAAAACAATATTCCTTATCACTAAGCTCCTCTTCTTAGTTTCCACCTATAGTTTTTTATTTTTTCTTTTCTTTGTCACATGAAAGTTCATACAATGAAATAAAGATTTCTTTTTGATATTCTGAATCAATTTAAGTAGTTTAGAATTAATTCTATCAAACACTATTACAGGCAATTATTCCCAGAGAGAATGTTGTCAGCACACCTAATTTAATAAACATGTATTTGCTGAGAGTTCATTTTTATATGTTGACTACCTGTTTGTTCCCAACTATGTTGAAAAAGTTCAAACCCACAGAAAGGTCAAAGAATAGTACAAACATTTGTATATGCTTCACTTGGAACCCCCACTTGCTTTTCTTCTCTCTCTCTCAACAAATATTAGCTTGAACCTTAGGCATCTGCTGATATTTGAATGTTTCCAACCTAGGAAAACAGTGATTTAATATAAGGCAACCTAATCCACATATGTTTCAAGTAATTTGCAGACACCATACAATTCACCCTAAAATACTTCAGTACACATCTCCCACGAATAAGGACATTCTCCTACAGAACCACATAACCATAATCATACCCAAAATAATACTTATTCAATAACATCATTTATTATTTTCAGTTATGTCTTTCGTAACTTTTTAAGGGCAAAAGGGATCCACTCAAGCAAGGATCACTCACTGCATTTGATGGTACTCTTATGACACTATTTTTTGTTGCTTTTCGTAACACTGATGTTTTTTAGACAACCCAAGAAAATTGCCTTGTAGAATATCACACATTCTGAGCTCATTTGTTTTCTGATAGATTCAAGTTAAATATTACTAGCAACAATTCTACACAGAAGACATGTGTTTCTCAATGCCTTGTATTAAGAGGTGCAAAACGTCAAGCTATTCCCTATTAATTAGCAGTATCTTTAATTATAAAACTGTCAAATATATTCCTAAGTATATGGAATAGTGTCATGAACACACATGAACACCCTAGCAATGATTCATCTACAGCTAGTCTTGTTCCATCTGTATCCAGACCCAACTCCCTCCTTCAAAATTATTTTAAAACAACTGTAGGCATATTGTGATTTCATCCTGTGTTACCAGCAAATATACAGTCTGTGTCCAGAATTATTACTAACTTATTTTATTCAACTCCAAAATGTATCTGTATAAGGATCCAAATAAGGCCCATACATTGGTCAATACGTCTCAAGTCCTTTCTCATGTCTCCTTCGTGTTTTTTTTTCTCACAACCGATCTTTGAAGAAACTAGTTCATCTGACTGTAGAGTTTGCTTGAGTCTAGAGGTTTTTTGGTTTTCTAGTTTTTGCAGCCCCAGGATGGTATTTAACAGACTCTTCGGTCCCTTTGGATTTCCTATAATTTGGTGGCTCAATCTAGAGGCTCAGTCAGACTCAAGATCGCTTCTTTGGGGCCACACTACTTTGTGGGCAGGGCTGTGTTCTGCAGGGAGCCCATGACACCTGGTTTTGTCTCTACTGCTGACGGTGTTTGATCATCAAGTTAAAGTGGGGTCTGCCAGATTTCTTCTTAGCAAAAGCGTCTTTAGAACCCTTGGTACTTAATAAGTAATAACTAGGGTGACATTTGATATTCTGTGACTATCCATTCTCCCTGAGAGCAGTCTCGGAATTAGTTGTTAACTTTCACCGGAATCAATTACCACTTCAGGGGTTACAAAATGATTTTCAAATATGAACACTATTCCTCTTTCATTTATTAGGTGGCATTCTCCTGCAATGTAATACTCTCTCTTCCGGTCTGTCCCTCTCTCTCCCCCTCCCAGGTAATTTCATGGACTCTTTTAAAGTCAGTGTGTTATTATTACTCATTACTGTTTCATTGTTCTTTCTCATGCTCAAATTTTCCCAAGTTCAGCCATCAGCAGCTCCTTCAAGCCAAACTCTGTGTCATTCTGACACAACCCTAATCATCTCTGAGCACCTCCTTGCTTTCTGACACAACAAGCATGCCAAGCTAGCCTTGTACTTGCCTCAGACCTTGAATCAGCCATTTCTCCAAGGAGCCCGGGCATTTAGAAGTTAAGCTCTGAGACCTAGGTGTGCTCTTTGCCAGTAGAGTATCATTGCTTTGACTGGACAGAGCAAGGTGGTGGTGAGTCGCTCAGTAGTGTCTTGACTCTTTTTGACCCCATGGGCTGTAAGTCCACCAGGCTCCTCTATCCGTGGGATTCCCCAGGCAAGAATACTCGAGTGAGTTGCCATTTCCTTCTCCAGGGGAATCTTCCCAACCCAGGGATCAAAGTCAAGTCTCCTGTGTTGCAGGCAGATTATTTACCAATTGAGCCATCAGGGAAAGCAGGACAGAGCAAAGGTGTCATAAATACCTTGGAAGGAAGGTTATGACCAACCTAGATAGCATATTGAAAAGCAGAGACATTACTCTGCCAACAAAGGTCCGTCTAGCCGTCTAGTCAAGGCTATGGTTTCTCCAGTGGTCATGTATGGATGTGAGAGTTGGACTGCGAAGAAAGCTGAGTGCCGAAGAATTGATGCTTTTGAACTGTGGTGTTGGAGAAGACTCTTGAGAGTCCCTTGGACTGCAAGGAGATCCAACCAGTCCATCCTAAAGGAGATCAGTCCTGGGTGTTCACTGGAAGGACTGATGTTGAAGCTGAAACTCCAATACTTTGGCCACCTCATGCGAAGAGCTGACTCATTGGGAAAGACCCTGATGCTGGGAAGGATTGGGGGCGGGAGGAGAAGGCGATGACAGAGGATAAGATGGCTGGATGGCATCACCGACTCGATGGACATGGGTTTGGGTAGACTCTGGGAGCTGGTGATGGACAGGGAGGCCTGGCGTGCTGCGATTCATGGGGTCGCAAAGAGTCGGACATGACTGAGTCACTGAAGTTCAGTGTGACATCTTGAATTAATACCCAGCATGACAGGATTCTTGCTCATTTCCCTCAGCCCAGTAGTATCTCCCTTCCCACAATGAAAACCCCAATTCCCGGGATTTCTCATAGACCTACCCACTTGCTCTATCCACAATACACACAAAATAGTTTCAGACATCCCACCAACACAGCTACCAATACCACTGACAACAACAATCAATTAAGCTCAAGACTTCTCTGGAACTCTTGCTATCCTCAGGACAGTCCTGCTAGGTCCCAGGTCTCTTCCCTGAGATAACCAGACCACGGTTATACTTGGGCGTGAAAGATACTGTATGTGTACCTCACATGTCATTATGCATTACATAAGAGAGATGCCATCAGGGTCGAGGTTTTAATAAAATAATTTTTACTGCTACAAGAAGACATGCTTACATGAAACATAGTTCCTTTTAATACTGGTGGCGTGGAGATGAAGAAAGAGATGGCCATTAACTAGGACAGTTTGAAGCCACTGCCTTCATTCATGCTAAGGACAAGCAGTTTTCTCTGGCTTTGCTTTTGCACCATCAGTGCAAATACTGACACAGCAAAAAAAAGGCAAAAAGTGTCTTAATATTATTATGACAATAACTTTGTCCTCATGGAATCCGAAAGGGCTTCAGGGTTTTCCCACACCTCCCTTTCAATAATAGCTGCACTAGCATACACAGAGATGTATATTTGAAAGTTACCTGAATTCTTTGGATCCTTTTTTTCTGTGCATTGATTTAATTTAACAGTCAGGTTCATCTCAGAGATCACTAATCCCTAACTGCTCATTTTTATCATGATTTTAATGCTTCCTGTGTAACAATGATTAGATGGCCAATGGGTCAACCAAATGAAGTTTAACACTTGGCTTCCAGAGAACACAAATCCATACTCTGAATACAAGATTAATGATGTCAGACAGTTAATTACAAACCATCTAATGAAATCACTTCAAGAAACAAACAGGCAGACACTTCCAGAATTGGAGTTCCACTAACAACAGGAAAAATACTATTAACATTTATGCTAAGACGCTCCTAAAAAAAGAGCCTAAATCTGAGATGGTTCTTGGGAGAAAAATTAAAACTCTTCCTTCTTTAAGAAGGTGAATTTAACAGCATTTGGCTCCCTTGTCTTTTCAAAGACACCTTTTATTGTTGTTTAGTCATCAGAACCAATACAACCAAGAAAATACTCTTACCAGAGAAACACAGATGACACTTATGGAAGTATGTTAGACTTTACATAACAGCCATCGAGTTCAGTCCCTTAAGCGGCACTTTTTGACTTATCATTATTCTATGAATCAAAAAACCCCGCTGGCCCGGAAGCCTGCTTTGACATGAAGAGTTAAAGGAGAAGGAGCACCCAATGGAATGGCTTACTGGAGGCACGTATAAGGAGTGGAGATGTTGCTGATAATAAACTGCATTCACGGTCAATTGCATTAGCCCTGGGGCCACCATCACAGCAGCCACTGTGGTGAGCTATGTCTGCCCTGCTCCTCCTCCTGCATCTATCTGCTCCAGAGGTGCCCAGAACAAGGCTGTGATTACTCATCAAGGACAGAAGCGAAGAACACACTTTCTAAAAAGCAAAGAGCACTACACACTCTTGGGGCATGCAGGGCTCTTTGTTTCTTGCTGCCCAACTTCAAAAGGCATTAAGAGAAGCATTTCAGACAGTCATAAGCCCCAGGATTTAACAAAAGTCTGTAAAATATCCAAGTGTCTTCAGTGCAACAAACTAACAGATGCAACCAAGGTGGCAAGGATCACATGCGAGGGACCCAAAGGAGCTGATGAAGGAGGATTCTCAGGGACATGCTTCTAATCTGAGACCAGCTACACAGGTCAATGCTGTAAGCCCCAGGATTTGTCATTTCCCCGTTCCACTCAGCAGTGATCCATTCAATGGCTATTATGTAGCCTGGACAGAGCACACAGACCTTTTCCCAAAGCTTATGTTCCACCTGATTACAATGCCAATCAAAAGACACATCAAAACAAACCAAAAATATAAAAGCAAAAAACTGAAAACTTTAAATATTCCCAACTAGTGCATTCTACTTACAGTAGTTGACCTTGCGTAATATTAGGATAAATGCAGTCTAGCTAACCAGAAAGGAATCAAAATTCTCTTCGAAAGTGAAAAGACTTATATTCATAGCTATGTGACCTGGAATAGGTTGTGTGACTTTTCTGAGCCTCAGAAGTCTCAACTGTAAAGAACAACAAAAGGTGCTATTTACTGCGTATTTATGGTTCAAATGATAGAGAATATCTACCCGTTAATGCAGGAGACCCAGGTTCGACCCCTGGGTTGGAAAGATCCCCTGGAGAAGGGAATGGCAACCCACTCCAGTATTCTTGCTTGGAGAATTCCTATGGAGAGAGGACCCTGGAGGGCTACAGTCCACAGGGTGGCCGAGAGTCAGACATGACTGGGTGATTAAGCAACAAAATTTTTTAAAAAACAGCCATTTTTTCCTTTCCTTTCATATACACTGTATGTATCTGTTCACTCTCTCCTTGTTGGGATAAAAATGCATCATCAAAGGTCAATTGGGGGCCCCTAGATTCAATTCTGTGATTGGAACAAAGACACTAGGATGGAGTTCTCAGCACCTGACATGCTGCTGCTGCTGCTGCTAAGTCACTTCAGTCGTGTCCGACTCTGTGTGACCCCATAGATGGCAGCCCAACAGGTGCCGCTGTCCCTAGGATTCTCCAGGCAAGAACACTGGAGTGGGTTGCCATTTCCTTCTCCAGTGCATGAAAGGGAGAAGTGAAAGTGAAGTCGCTCAGTCGTGTCTGACTCTTAGCGACCCCGTGGACTGTAGCCTACCAGGCTCCTCCATCCATGGGATTTTCCAGCAAGAGTACTGGAGTGGGGTGCCATTGCCTTCTCCGACCTGACATGGGCCTGGCCTAAAGCAGGTTATCAATAAATCCTTTCAAGCATCTGATCTTGTAGGCACTTCCCCAGGGAACGTGTTTCCTAAGAAAGGCGCACGGGGTCAAAAGATGCAAGCTGTCACCTTTCTATCCAAGAGGAACTAAACACTTTCTCCCCGAATTTCTGAGCACCTACATACAAAGTAGTCACATTCACTGCACCTCTTCAGAAACGACTGCAGACTTCACTTACTTGCCCTGCAAACTACCCTGGGGCTCACCTCTGGGAAGAAAACTCAACAGGCTTTGGAACCAAGCAGGCGGGAATGACCGCAGCAGCTCAGGGAAACACTGCGTGGTACAGTGCTAACCCAAGTCCAGGAAGGATGGTCACTCCCGCACGCCAGCAGAGCAAAGCCACCAAGTCTTGGGACTCCAGTATGCTCAACCTTCAACCTCCCCAGAGAATTGAGAAATCTTTAGTCTTGGTGAGAAATCTCAGTTATAAAATGTCAGCTTCTAAGCACCAAAGATTTACAGGCTGGATCTAAACTCACTCAGGGAAGGCACATGTCAGAACTCCCGGTGCTTTGTGGAACACCAAGGACATTTTAAAAGTCAAAATTTCAAATGTTACTGACAGTATCTCTAACTAGTGCCTGGTAGTGGAAGTACTGGACACCAAAGTGTTAAGAAAATTAAAAGAAAAACTTTAAAAATAGCCCTTCCTGGGACTTCTTTGGTGGTCCAGTGGTTAAGAGTCCACCTACCAATGCGGGAAACACAGGTTCCATCTCTGGTCTGGGAAGATCTCACATGTCCAGGCGCGACTAAGCCTGTACACCCTAACCCGTACACACTCCACAACAAGAGAAGCCACTGCAATGAGAAGCCCAAGCACAACTAAGTAGTCCCTGCTCATCACAACTGGAGAAAGCCTGTGTACAACAGCGAAGACCCAGTGCAGCCAAAAATTAATGTAAAAATACTGTAGAGAAAAATAACCCTTTCCTTGTTCATAGTAGTATTATTCTCAAAAGCTACAAAGCAGAGGCAATCCAAGTGTCCATCAACAGATGAATGGGTAAACAAGATGTCATAAACACACACAGTGGAATATTATAAACTCTTACAAATACTGAATCATTGCCTGTACGCCTTGAAAGTAACACTGTTATAGGTCAATTAAACCTTAAAATTAAAACACACACACACACACAACAAAAAGCACACCAGAGGCCTGGTATTCTGCATTTATAACAAGCTCCCATGCTCTGGTCTGCAGAACATGCTTTGAGTATAACAGGTCCAATTCATTTTCTGTTCCTGTCTTAAGGGATGTGACTTTTCCTATTTCACAACAGCTACTCTTGTATGAATCTTAACCTCCTTCCTAATTCTCATGTAATTCTCATGGTAATTCTCATGGCACACTCTGGATCTCACTGGCATCTGTCTTTCTCACCCTGCCCCACTCCAGCAGCAAGAATAGAGTCGTGCATACTCAGAGGTCCTTTATAAATATGAGCAACTGATAAGCAGCATCAACGAATTCATAGAAATAAAGAAATTTTAAAATCAGGTAAAATTTTCTAAATCAAGACTTTTCTGCATCTCAAGGATATTTAAATTTATTCCTTCTGGATTAAACAAAACAAATACCACCCAGTCAGGAGGAACATATTTATCATCTATTCATTTTTGAAGGAAAAGAAACTGAGATTCTCTTTAAAGCCAATTGATTGGAGAGCTGATTTTTATGAAGCTTCAAGAACTGTTTCTTTTTCTAGGAACACTAGTGTGTATTTCTCCTGCAAACAAGATTCATTTTAAGCCCTAAGGAGCAGTACAAAAGAAATTTGTGTGTGCTACTACAGTCTCCTCATTCTGAAAAACTGTTATGAAAGTAATTTTGATAGCAAGGACAGCAGAATTTGCAGGGCCTACTATTGTGCATCTGTCTAAGGAGTTCCTTTACACAGAGGAAAGCATTCCTTCAACCCTCCACAAAGGGTGCTGTTTCATATCATTTTCTCCATAAACTATGCCATTTCCTTAAATCTCTTATGATTAAATCAGTTTGTTCATAAGAAATGTACATGCCGTGCACTATTTACATGACTCAAAGTGGATCAGACCTAAATATAACAGCTAAAACAGTAACACTTCTATTGTTTCACAAAGGAGAAAATCTTTGTTACCTTGGGTTCTTAGATAATGCACCAAGCACAACACAGATTTTCTAAATGTATAAACTAGACAATTAAAATTAAGAACGTCTACTCTTCAATAAACACTCTTAAGGGAATGAAAAGCCAACAGGAGAAAATACCTGCAAACCATTCATCTGATAAAGAACCTATACTCAGAACATATATATAGAACTCTCAAGAACGTTAACAGTATAAACAAATAACCCAATTTAAAAACACACACAAGAGGTGAGCAGACATTTCACCAAAGATAAATGGATGGCAGATAAGAACAAGAAGACATCCACAGTTGGACATCCACAGTCATTACAAAAATGCAAATGAAAACTACAGTGAGATGTAACTACCTATCTATCAGAAATTCAGTTCAGTTCAGTCAGTCATGTTTGACTCTCTGCGACCCCATGGACTGCAGCACGCCAGGCTTCCCTGTCCATCATCAACTCCTGGAGCTTGCTCAAACTCATGTCCATCCAGTCAGTGATGCCATCCAACCATCTCAACCTGTCGTCCCCTTCTCCTCCTGCCTTCAATCTTTCCCAGCATCAGGGTCTTTTCCAATGAGTCAGTTCTTCGCACCAGCTGGCCAAAGTATTGGAGCTTCAGCATCAGTCCTTCCAAGGAATATTCAGGACTGATTTCCTTTAGGATGGACTGGTTGGATCTCCTTGCAGTCCAAAGGACTCTCAAGAGTCTTCTCCAACACCACAGTTCAAAAGCATCAATTCTTGGGCACTCAGCTTTCTTTATGGTCTAACTCTCACATCCATACATGACCACTGGAAAAACCACAGCTTTGAAAACCTGACAATACCAAGGGCTGACAAGGATGTGGAGCAACTGGCACTTTCATAAACTGTTGGTGGAAATGCAAAATCATATGGCCACTCTGGAAAACAATTTGGAAGTTTCTTATAAAGTTAAATATACACTCAGCACATGATCCAGCAACCCTGCTCCTAGGTGTCACCCAAATAAAATGAAGTTATGTTCACACAAAACTTGCAGTTAGCAGTTTTATTCTCAAACCAACAAACAATCTAAGTCAACTAGAGAATGGATAAACAAACTGTGGAACAACCACACCACAGGATTTAACTCAGCAATAAAAAATAAACACAACAACAACATGAATAAATCTCATTACTATGCCAAGTGAAAAAGACTATACATTGTCTGAATACACTTAAGTAACACTTTGGAAAAGGCAAAAATAAAGAGAAAAAAATATATCAGGAGTCAAGATGGTGGGGGAGTAGGAGGACGTGGAGTTCATCTCTTCACACAAGGCATCAAGCACACATCTACAAACGGAACAATTCTCACAGAACACTGGCTGAACACTAGCAGAGAACCTCAGACACCTAAAATGACAAAAAATATCCCCATGTAACTAGCTATGCAAATCACAAATTGATAACCCCACAATTGGGTGACCTGCAACTGGCTTCATAAACTCAGTGCCTACAGAACATCTAGAAGGACAATAAATGCTCCCATAGGCAAGATGGGTCTAGCTTTAGCAGCTGTAGACTTTGCAGACATGTACACATGGGGGCTGAGCCAGACCAGAGTCTGAGCTGCTCTCACAGAGCCCACAGTGGGTCCAGATCTCTGATCACTGCTCCAAATCCAGGAACTTGACTTCAGCGGATCTGCGCTGGTAGCACAGTGAAAACAACGTCTGAAAGACACCAGGGCCCATTACAAGCATACCCGCAGTTAAGGTGGGGATGAGAGCAGTGCCAACAACAGTGTAATCAAAAGCTCATACAACAGGTAAACGGTTCCAGAGGAGGAATACTCAGTAGCTTCCCTTCCAGTGGGTGTGCTCCAATCTTGCCTATCTCACACCGAGGATCAGAAACACAGACAAGAAACAGATCTAGGGATTTCCACTCCAACATCTAGGGAGCAGACCCACCTCTGACAAGACAGTGACAACCACAGCAAAGGGGAGGCCAGTTCAGGCCTGGTCACCACAACAGTGGTCACACCTCCTACCAAGGGGATAATGGCTCAAACACAAACCCAAAATAAGAAAAGGGCAATAGGAACATACACACTCATATTTACCCTCAATTATATGGACTAAATGCTCCAACCAAAAGACACAGACTGATAAAAAAAAACACAAAAGACTGTACATTCACTGTCTACAAGACTCACTTCAGACCTAGGGACACATACAGACTTAAAAGAAAGGGGATGGAAACAGATAGTCCATGCATATGGAAATCAAAATAAAGCTGGAGTAGCAATACTCTTATCAGACAAAACAGACTTTAAAATATAGACTGTTACAAGAAACGAGGAAGGACATTATATATGACCAAGGGATCAATCCAAGAAGATATAACACTTTAAATATACATGCACCCAAGATAAGAGCACTTCAATATACAAAACAAACACTAACAGCCATAAAAGGAGAACTCAATAGTAACACAACAATAGTGAGGGACTTTTAACACCTCACTTTCATCAATGGACTGATCATCTATACAGAAAAACCAATAAGGAAACACAGGCCTTAAATGACACAAAAGACCAGATGGACTTCACTGATACTTGTAGAGCATTCCATCCGCAAACAGCAGAATACACACTGTTTTCAAGTGCACCTGGAACATTCTCCAGGATTGATCACATGGTGGGGCACAAAGCAAGTCTTGCCAAACTTGAGAAAATTTAAATCACATCAAGCATCTTTTCCAACCACAATGCTACAAGATTAGAAATTAAGAGAAGAAAAAAACTAAAAGCACAAACATTCATGGAGGCAGAAAGAATCAATGGATCACTGAGGAAATCAAAGAGGAAATTTTAAAAAAACACCTGGAGACAAATGACAACAAAAACACAATCCAAAATCTATGGATGCAACAAAAGCAGTTCTAAGAAGGAAGTTTACAGCAATGCAATCTTACCTCAGGGAACAAGAAAAATCTCAAATAAACAACCTAACCTTACACCCTAGAGCAAGCAGAGAAAGAAGAACTAACAAAGTCCCAAGTCAGTAGAAAGAAAGAAGTCTTAAAGATCAGAGCAGAAATAAATGAAATAGAGATGAAGAAAACAACAGAAAAGACCAATTAAACTAAAAGTTGGTTCTCTGAAAATATAGAGAAATCTTTAGCCAAGCTCATCAAGAGAAAAGGGAGAGGGCTAAAATCAATAAAATTAGAATGAAGAAAGAGATGTTACAAATGACATCACAAAAATATAAAGACTCATAAGAGACTAACACAAGCAACTCTATGCCAATGCAATGTACAACCTAAAAGAAATGGACAAATTCTTAGAAAGGTTCCATCTCTCCAAACTTAACCAGGAAGAAATAGCAAATATGAACAGACCTATCACAAGTACTGAAACTGTGATTAAAAAAACTAAACAAAACAAATGTAGGACCTGATGGTTTCACAGGCAAATTCTATCAAACATTCATTTAGATAAGAGTTGACACCTAGCCTTCTAAAAATATTCCAAAAAACTTCAGAGGAAGGAACACTCCCAAACTCATTCTATCACCCTGATACCAAAACCAAAGATACCACAAACAGAGAAAATTACAGGCCAATATCACAGATGATCACAGATGTAAATATCCTCAACAAAATACTAGCAAACTGAATTCAACAACACATTAAAAGGATCAAGCACCATGATCAAATGGGACTTACCCCAGGAATGCAAGGGTTTTTCAATATCCACAAATCAATCAGTGTGATATACTGCATTAACAAATTGCTGAATAAAAACCATATGATCATCCCAACAGATGTAGAACAAGCTTTTGACAAAATACAACACCCATTTATAAATACTTTTCAGAAAGGGGGCATAGAAAGAACCTACCTCAACATAATAAAGACCATATATAACAAACCTACAACTAACATCATATTCAATGCCAAAAAGCTGAAAGCATTTCATCTAAGATCAGAAACAAAACAAGAATGTCCACTCTCATCACTTTTATTCAACATAGTTTTAGAAGTCCTAGGCTTGGCAATCAGAGAAGAAAAAGAAATAAAAGAAATCCAAATTAGAAATGAAGAAGTAAAATTGTCACTGTTTCCAGATGACATGATATGACACATAGAAAATCCTAACAATGCTACAGAAAACACTAGAGCTCCTCAATGAATTAGGTGAAACTGCAGGATACAAAATTAATACATAGAATCTATTACATTTCTATATAATAACAACAAAAGATCAGAAATTGAATAAACAATCCCATGTACCATCACATAAAAAGAAAAAAATACCTAGGAATAGACTTACTTAAGGAAGCAAAAAACCTATACCTTGAAAGCTATTCAATGCTGATGAAATAAATCGAAGAAGACACAGATAGAAAGTTATACCATGCCCTTGGACTGGAAGAATCAACACTGTCCAAATGACTATACAACCCAAGGCAATCTACAGACTCAATGCAATACCTAGCAACTTACCAATGGCATTTTTCACAGAACCAGAACAAAAAAAGAAATTAAATTTCTATGGAGACAAAAAAGACACCAAATAGCCAAAGCAATCTTAAGAAAAATGGGACCAAGGGAATTAGGGTCCCTGACTTCAGGCTACACTACAAAGCTACAGTAATCAAAACAGTATGATACTGGTACAGAAAGAGAAATACAAACCAATGTATCAAGATAGAAAGCCCAGGTAAAAAACTATATATCAATGGTCAACGAATCTTCAACAAAATAGGCAAGAATATACAATGGAGAAAAGATAGTCTCTTCAATAAGTGGTGCTGGAAAATCTGAACAGCTACATGTAAAAAAAAAAAAAAAACACAGAATATTCTTCAACATCATACACAAAAATAAACTCAAAATGGATTAAAGACCTAAATGTAAGACTGGATACTAAAAATACCTTAGAGGAAAACATAGAATATTCTTTGACATAAACTGCAGCAGTCTCTTTTTGGATCCATTAGAATAATTGAAATAAGAACAGAAATAAATGGGGTCTAATCAAACCTATAAGCTTTTGCACAGCAAAGTAAATGATCAAAAAAAGAAAAGGAAAAGATAATCTATGGAATGGGAGAAAGTATTTGCAAATGATGCAACCGACAAGGGTGTAAACAAAATATACAAACAGCTTACAACTCAACAACAAAAAACAAACAAGCCAACTGAAAATGGGCAGAAGATCTTAATAGACATTTCCCCAAAGAAGACATACAGATGGTCAGTAGCAACATGAAAAGATGTTCACGACTAATTATTAGGGAAATGTAAATCAAAACTACAATGAGACATCACCTCAGACCGGTCAGAACGGCCATCGTTAAAAAGTCTACAAATAACAAATGCTGGAGAGGGTCTGTAGAAAAAGAAAATCTCCTATACTGTTGGTGAGAATGTAAGCTGATACAGTCACAACAGAAAACAGTATAGAGGTTCCTCAGAAAAACTAAAAATAGAATTACCATATGACCTAGCAATCCCACTCCTGGGCATATACCCAGACAAAACTATAATTCAAAAAATACACGTACCCCTCTGTGACTACTCACAATAGCCAAACATGGAAACAACCTAGATTTACACTGAAAGATAAATGGATGAAGAAAACATGGTACATATATACAATGGAATATTACTAAGCCATAAAAAATGAAATAATGCCATCTGCAGCAACATGGATGGACCTAGAAATTATCACAGTAAATGAAGTTAATTCACACAAAGACAAATAATCATATATCATTTATATGTGGAATCTAAAAAGAAATGATACAAATGAACTTATTTACAGAACAGAAACAGACTTAGAGAATGAACTTAATGGTTATCAGGGGGCAAGGGTGGGGGAGGGGATAGATTGGGCATTGGAACTGACATAGACACACTACTATATTTAAAAGTGACAATCAACAAAGATCTACTATATAGCACAAGGAACTCTACTCAATATTCTAGAATAACCTAAATGGGAAAAGAACTTGAAAAACAACAGATACATGTCTATGTATAATTAAATCATTTTGATGTACACCTTAAACTAACACAACATTGTGAATCAAATATAGTCCAATATAAAATAAAAATTTAAGGGAAAGAGAAAGAAAACAGAAACATTCACCTTCCGAATGGTAGGAACTTAGGTGGCATTTTTATTCACCTTGCTCCATTCCTTTCACAAGGCAATTTTTGGTCTAGATGGTGCTTCAGCCTAGTTTCCAATTCCCTTCCAATTCACTTAAACCAGTAAAGCAGACACTCACTGCAACTTTCTAATCCGTCAGGGGGGCTGCCTGAGGGTCCCTGTCTCACTTAATTCACTCTTAGGTGAGGAAAAGCTCCAGCCATTGCTCATGGAAGCTGTAGGGGCCTACAGACCTGCAGATGCCTGGGAATGAGAGTTTATGCATGGAATGCATGGAGAAATACAACAGACCATCTAAAGCCCCAAGGAAAAGCTTGGGTAAAACCTCTAGGGAAATTAAGGCAGTCAAAAGAAGTTGTGTATATGGAAGAACTGACAAAGTCACACACAGGTCTAAAAGACACATTCTCAAAAAAAATATGAGAAAAGCTTAACTAAGTTTTCGAGCTCAGAGCATACCCAGCCAACCAGTGAATGGTTTCCCTGGCATTACAGCCAGTCTTCAAAAATTGGAAAAGGTGGCAGTTTCTCAAACACCCAACTTTTGGCAAAGAGGAAACGCATACTAAGAAACAAAATTCAAAGGAACAAAATAATAGGTAGAAATGGATGTCCCTGACGCAGCAGACTGGGACTCACTAGACGAAGATAACTGCCTTAAATATGCTCAAAGAGCAAAAGGAAAACACAAACACCTAGGATATATCAAGAAAATGATATATAAGCAACGGGATAATATCAGTAAAGAGAAACTATAGAAAGGAAAATAAACAAATTCTGGAGAAAATACAATAACTAAATCGAACATTTTCCTAGAGAAATTCAAATTCAGATTGAAAAGGCAAAAGAATCAAGAGACTCGACAAAATAATGGACAAAAAATTCCCAAATTTAATGAAAGGCACGAATTATAGAAATCCCGTAGGATAAACCCAAGAGATCCACACTGAGGCGCACTTTAATCAAACTGTGGAATGATAAAAGAGAATGATGAAAGCAGCAAGAGAAAAGCAACTCACAACAACACGGGACACTCTGTAACACTACTAGCTGATTGCTCAGCAAAAATTTCGGAGGGCAGAAGGCAATAAATTAATACATAAAGTGCTGAAAGTAAAAAACTGTCAACCAAGAATTCTGTATCTGGAAAAACTATCCTTCAAAAATGTGGGGGAAATTAAGACATTACCAAATAAACAAAAGCTGAGGCAGTTCATTACTACTAGACCTGCCCACAAGAAATCCTAAAGAGTCCTTCAAGCTGAAATGAAAGGACACAGTAACTTAAAGCCATATAAAATATAAAGTCTTCAGTTAAAGGTAAACACATAAATACAAAACTCAGTATTTGGTAAATTTGGTTTTGAAACTGCACTTTTTATTTCTTATAGGATTAAAAAACCAAATCTATGTTTGTGGGTACACAATGCATGAAGATGTCATTTGTGACATCAACAAGGAGAGGGAACAGAACTATATGGGAACAGGGCTTTTGTATGCCACTGATGTTAAACTGATATCATTCAAATTAGACTGTCTTAATTTTAGGATATTATATGTAATCCCCATGGTAGCCACAGAGAAAATAATCTATAGAAAACACCCAAGAGGAAGTGAGAAGGAACATGCCACCACAATGAAATCAACAAAATACAAACACAGGCAGTAATTCCAAGAAATGAGGGTCAAAAAAGCTAGAAGACATAAGAAAACAAAAACAAACTGGTAAAAGTCCTTCCCCATCAGTAATCACTTTAAACACAAATGATTAAGCTCTACAATCGAAAGACAGATTAGCAGAGTGAGTTAAATGACAAGATCTGACCGTGCGCAATCTACACGAGCCCTGTTTCAGATCTAAAAATGTAAGCAGGTTGGAAGTGAAAAAACAGAAAAAGATCTTCCACAGAAGCAGTAACCCAAAGTAAGATTGATACTAATATCAGATAGAGTAGATTTAAGTATGAGACATTCAGTCAGTTCAGTTCAGTCGCTCAGTCGTGTCCAACTATCTGCAACCCCATGAATCGCAGCACGCCAGGCCTCCCTGTCCATCACCAACTCCCGGAGTCTACCCAAACCCATGTCCATCGAGTCAGTGATGCCATCCAACCATCTCATCCTCTGTCGTCCCCTTCTCCTCCTGCCCCCAATCCTACCCAGCATTAGGGTCTTTTCCAATGAGTCAACTCTTCACATGAGGTGCCAAAGTACCCATTGGTAAAGGATCAAGCCATCAAGAAGATACAATAATTGTAAGTATGTATCAGAGCTTCGATACCTACAAAGAAAACAGACAGAATTGAAAAAAAGTTGTTCTACAATAATAGTTGGAGACCTCAATACCTTACTTTCAACAATGGATAGAAACACCAGAGAGAAGATCAGTAAGGAAAAACAGGAATTGAACATTATAAACCAACTAGAATTAACAGACATATATAGAACAATAGCAAAATATACATTTTCCTCCCAACACAACACCCAATAACAGCAGAATATACATTTTCCTCAAGAGGAAATGGAAAACTCCCCAAGACAGACCGTATGTGACACTACAAAACATATGAGTATAAATTTAAAAGATTAAAATCACATAAACTATCCTTGTAATAATGATAAAAGAAAACTAGAAATCAGTAACAAGAAAAATTGGAAACTTCACAAAGAAGAAGAAATTAAACACTCTTAAAAAAACCAGTGGGTCAAAGAAGAAAACATGAGGGAAATTAGAAAACATTTTCAAAGAAGTGAAAGCAAAATATACCAAAACCTATCTGATAGACATAGTGCCTGATGAACTATGGACGGAGGTTCGTGACACTGTACAGGAGACAGGGATCAAGACCATTCCCATGGAAAAGAAATGCAAAAAATGCAAAAAAAAAATCAGATTGATTATATTCTTTGCAGCCAAAGATGGAGAGGCTCTATACAGTCAGCAAAAACAAGACCAGGAGCTGACTGTGGCTCAGATCATGAACTGCTTATTGCCAAATTCAGACTTAAATTGAAGAAAGTAGGGAAAACCACTAGTCCATTCAGGTATGACCTAGATCAAATCCCTTATGAGTATACAGTGGAAGTGACAAATAGATTTAAAGGACTAGACCTGATAGACAGAGTGCCTGATGAACTATGGACAGAGGTTCGTGACATTGTACAGGAGACAGGGATCAAGACAATCCTCATGGAAAAGAAATGAAAAAAAGCAAAATGGCTGTCTGAGTAGGCCTTACAGATAGCTGGGAAGAGAAGAGAAGCGAAAAGCAAAGGAGAAAAGGAAAGATATTCCCATCTGAATGCAGAGTTCCAAAGAATAGCAAGGAGAGATAAGAAAGCCTTCCTCAGCGATCAGTGCAAAGAAATAGAGGAAAACAACAGAATGGGAAAGACTAGAGATCTCTTCAAGAAAATTAGAGATACCAAAGGAACATTTCATGCAAAGATAGGCTCGATAAAGGACAAAAATGGTATGGACCTAACAGAAGCAGAAGATATTAAGAAGAGGTGGCGAGAATACACAGAAGAACTGTACGAAAAAGATCTTCACGACCCAGATAATCACTATGGTGTGATCACTCACCTAGAGCCACACATCCTGGAATGTGAAGTCAAGTGGGCCTTAGAAAGCATCACTACGAACAAAGCTAGTGGAGGTGATGGAATTCCAGTTGAGCTATTTCAAATCCTCAAAGGTGAAGCTGTGAAAGTGCTGCACTCGATATGCCAGCAAATTTGGAAAACTCAGCAGTGGCCACAGGACTAGAAAAGGTCAGTTTTCGCTCCAATCCCAAAGAAAGGCAATGCCAAAGAATGCTCAAACTACTGCACAATTGCACTCATCTCACATGCTAGTAAAGTAATGCTCAAAATTCTCCAAGCCAGGCTTCAGCAATACATGAACCGTGAACTTCCAGATGTTCAAGCTGGTTTTAGAAAAGGCAGAGGAACCAGAGATCAAATTGCCAATATCCGCTGGATCATCGAAAAAGCAAGAGAGTTCCAGAAAAACATCTATTTCTGCTTTATTGACTATGCCAAAGCCTTTGACTGTGTGGATCACAATAAACTGTGGGAAATTCTGAAAGAGATGGGAATACCAGACCATCTGACCTGTCTCTTGAGAAACTTGTATGCAGGTCAGGAAGCAACAGTTAGAACTGGACATGGAACAACAGACTGGTTCCTAATAGGAAAAGGAGTACGTCAAGGCTGTATATTGTCACCCTGCTTATTTAACTTATATGCAGAGTACATCATGAGAAACGCTGGGCTGGAAGAACCACAAGCTGGAATCAAGTTTGCCGGGAGAAATATCAATAACCTCAGATATGCGGATGACACCACCCTTATGGCAGAAAGTGAAGAAGAACTAAAGAGCCTCTTGATGAAGGTGAAAGAGGAGAGTGAAAAAGTTGGCTTAAAGCTCAACGTTAAAAAAACTAAGATCATGGCATCTGGTCCCATCACTTCATGGGAGATAGATGGGGAAACAGTGGAAACAGTGTCAGACTTTGTTTTTTTGGGCTCCAGAATCACTGCTGATGGTGACTGCAGTCATGAAATTAGAAGACGCTTACTCCTTGGAAGGAAGGTTATGGCCAACCTAGATAGCATATTTAAAAGCAGAGACATTACTTTGCCAACAAAAGTCCGTCTAGTCAAGGCTATGGTTTTTCCAGTGGTCATGTATGGATGTGAGAGTTGGACGGTGAAGAAAGCTGAGCACCGCAGAATTGATGCTTTTTAACTGTGGTGTTGGAGAAGACTCTTGAGAGTCCCTTGGACTGCAAGGCGATCCAACCAGTCCATCCTAAGGAGGTTAGCCCTGCGTGTTCATTGGAAGGACTGATGTTGAAGCTGAAACTCTTAATACTTTGGCCACCTCATGCGAAGAGTTGACTCATTGGAAAAGATCCTGAGGCTGGGAAGGACTGGGGGCAGGAGGAGAAGGGGACAACAGAGGATAAGATGGCTGGATGGCATCACCGACTCGATGGACATGAGTTTGGGTAAACTCTGTGAGTTAGTGATGGACAGGGAGGCCTGGCGTGCTGCGATTCATGGGGTCGCAAAGAGTTGGACACAACCGAGCGACTGAACTGAACTGAACTGATGTGATGCAGAGAAAGCAATACTAAGAAAAAAATATATAGCTATAAACATTTATATTAAAAATGATCTCAAACCAACAAACTAATTTTATATTATTAGGGACTAGAAGAAATATGGTAACTAAACCCAAAGTTGCAGAAATAAAAATTACAGCAGAGATAAAGAATAGAAAACCAATAGAGAAAAATCAGTAAAACCAAAAATTGGTTCTAGGACAGTAACACAACTGACAGACTTTTAGGCAGATTGATTAAGGAAAAAAGACAGAAAATCCAAATCGCTGAAATAAAGCAGAGATATTACCCCCCAAAATAAACCCTTGACTAGATGGTTACATGACTTTTGACAAGGATGTTAAGACTGTTCCATGGGGCAAGGACAGTCTTCGACCAATGATGCTGGAAAAACTGGATTTCCATACGCAAAAAATGAAGCTGAATCCTTATCTTACACCATCTACAAAAAACTAGAAATGCAAAGAATTTAAATGTTAGAGCTAAAACTATAAAAACTCTTTCCTTATTTGAAGAAAACAGAGAAGGAAAAATTTATGACTTGGACATGACACCAAATGCACGAGCAATAATAGGAAAAGAATATAGATAAATTGGACTTCATCAAAATTAACAAATTTTCTGCACTAAAGGATACTACCAAGAGAATGAAAAATACAACTAGAGAATGGGAGAAAATACTTGCAAATCATGTATCTGATACAGAGTTAATATCCAGAAAATACAAAGAACTCTTACAGCTCAACCAAACACCAACTTAAATATTAGCAAAAGGCTTAAACAGATGTTTCTCCAAATATATACAGATGGCCAATGAGCAACTGAAAAGATGCTCAACATCATGAATCACTAGGGAAATGCAAATCAGGACCACAATGAGATATCACTTCACAAGATAATAGAAAATAAGTGTTTGTGAGTAAGTGGAGAAACTGGAACATTTGAGTACTGTTAGTGGTTATGAAAAAGTGTGCAGCCACTGTGGCAAACAATATGATAGTTTCCCAAAAAAATAAACACATAATTACCATACAATCCAGTAATTCCACTTTTAGGTATATGTTCGTAAGTATTAAAAGCAGGGATTCAAACTGATATTTTTACACCAATGTTTATAGCAGCATTATTAAAGATGGCCAAAAGGTAGGAATAGCCCAAATGTCCATGCATGAATGAATGGATAATATATAATATGTAGCATATGCATACAATGGGTTATTATTCAGACTGTAAGAAGATATATCTTTGAACCTTGAAAACACACTAAATGAAATACATCAGACATGAAAAGACAAATACTGTATGCTTCCAGTGAAATTCACAGAAACAGAAAGTGTTTCTGGGTGATTACTATGGACTTGGGGGAAGGAGAAGGAACGGAGAGAATTGTTTAAAGAGTACAGTTTCAGTTCAGGATGATGAAGAGGTTCTGGGTATGAACAGTGGTAATGGTTACATAACAACGTGACTGAACTAGATGCCACTGAGTTATACATTTGAAAATGGTTAACATAGTAAAATTTATATTATGTATATTCTGCCATCATAAAAAAAAAAAGGCAGAAGAAAAAATCAATGCTATTTTTAAAAAAGAAAATGTAAGTGGGAGGAAATTAACAGACATGTCTGTATCTAGGGTTTAGAGTAACTGTTCAGAAGAGTAGCCTAGGAACCAAACAAAGTTTTGGCAGACGTCCTGGGAGAGAAGCGAGCCAAATCACTTGGGAAGTTCTGGGTCATTTCCTTTTCCAAAGGGTCAGCAGACAGGAAATGTGAAGCCAATGTTAAGATTTCTCTGTACTCTAAAAGACTGATTATCAAATCAAACTAGTCTGCTCTCAGCGGTTTTCAATAAGCTGCTACTGACATTTCGGTGGCTTCTCCCTGTGGGACACTTCTGCCCTGCATGATACAGGGCACTGACAGCCCTGAACTCTGAAGCCCTAACAACAGGTGCATCCCCCTACTTCTGACAAGCCAAAAGCAGCCCACTTCTATTACCACCATGACACCAGTTCACTCAAATGAGAACCACAGAATCCAAACTGAGACACACATGCCTTTGTGTGTCTGTCAGGACAGGACAGACTTACAAAGCAGCAGCAAACGACTCCATGTCTGAACAATCTAAAGTGAGAAAGCCTTCTTTCTTGTGCACAGGACATGTTGGTCCTGGGCCAGCCATGTTGGCCACTGCACACCGTCCTCACACAGGACCCAGGCTGACAGCCTTTCCACCGTCAGGAACATGGGCAAAGGGAGCATGACAAGGTAGATGATGCGCTGGCTTTAGAGAATGTCACCTGGACATGATACACCAGACTTCTGCTCACATTTCATTAGCCAGAGCACATCTAACAGTCTTGCCTGTTTCAGGGGCTAGGAAAATGCATTCCTCCCATTTATCAAAAGAACAAGAATATTTGTATAGAGCTCTAATGGCTACCAAACTATAACTGGAAAGCATTCCGCGAAGTAGAAGACGCTGTGTCAATGTTCATTATTAAAAGTGATTACAGAGTGTAATTGTACCAACCTGTGCTAAAGGACCTCATGAGCAATGAGTCACAGGGGTAGGGTGACATGAACAATCTATAGCCAGTGTCAATGTGGTGCAGTAAATGCAAACAGGGAGGTCAGCCCAGGAGGGCACCTTACCCAGTCACGGCGTGATGAACCGAAGAATTCTAGGGGCCACGAGGTCGGCCACATCCACACAGATGTGGGATGAAGTCAGCCTAGAGGACGTGCAGGAAATTCACAGGTGGACACAGGAGTCTGGAGAACATGGGGGCAGGGGTACACTGTCTTTTGGTAAGCCACTGCCTCTGTGACAAGCACTGAACAGATCTGCACACTCCTGGGGGGTGAGGGGACAGGCTCTTCACCCCACAGCCCGGCCCTGGAAACCTTTATAGAGGGATCCTCTTGACACACTTCTGCCCTGCTAGGGGAAAACACGCTGAACAATCCCTGGGATGCCGGCCCATGCAGGCTGCTGACACCACTTGGCTCCTGGCTTTGTGCCACGGTGAATGTATACACTCCCTAAGAGTGCATCCTTTCTCAGCTCCCAATTACAGCTGGGGAGGAGGATCATTCAGTACAATAAAGATCACAAGGACAACTAAATGCTCTTTTCAGTGAATTTTTGAAGCTATCAGTGTGGGAAAAGAGAACAAGGCAGTTTTATATACATTTTTTAAGTCAGATAAGGAAAACCTTCTGCAAGAGGTCATGTGCATGTATGAGAAAGGCTGGATGAGGCCCCACTGGCTTCAACTATTTAAAAAAAAAACTCCCCAAACAAATCAGTGTGTGTGCATGCTCAGTATGACTCTTTGCGACTCCATGAACTGTAGCCTGTTAGGTTCCTCTGTTCATGGGGATTCTCCAGGCAAGAATACAGGAGTGGGTTGCCATGCCTTCCTCCAGGGGATCTTCCCGACCCAGGGATCGAAACCCTGCGTTGTCGGGGAGATTCTTTACCACTGCCCCACCTGGGAAGCCCCTCCCTCCCCCAACTGGGACCAACTGTTAGTAAAAAAAAAAAAAAACAGAGAATTAAGAATAAACATGGTTTTTAACAGTTTAGTATTGGCACAAAAAACAGAAATATGGATCAATGGAAAAGAACAGAGAGCCCAGAAATAAATCCACACACCTACGGTCAATTAATGTTCAACAAGGGAAGCAAGAATGTACAATGGAGAAAAGAGAGTCTCTTCAGCAAGTGGTATTGGGAAAGGTGGACAGCCACATGTAAACCAGTGAAGTCAGAACACACCATCATACCATACAAAACAATAAACTCAACATGGCTTAAAGACTTAAATATAAAACATAAGACCATACAGCTCCCAGAATAGAAAATAGGCAAAACATTCTCTGACATAAATCACAGCGATGCTTTCTCGGGTCAGTTTCCCAAACAACAGAAATAAAAGCAAAAACAAACAAATGGGACCTAATCGAACTTAAAGCTTTTGCACAACAAATAAGCCATATACAAAATAAAAAGACAACTTACAAAATGGGAGAAAATATTTGCAAAGAATGTTACCAACAAAGGTTTAATTCCCCAAATATACAACCAACCCACATTGCTCAAAAAAAAAAAAAAAAAAAAAAACACACACACAATCAAAAAATAGGCAGAAGATCTAAGTAGACATTTCTCCAAACAAGGTACACAGATGGCCAATAGGCACATGAAAACATGTTCAACATAGCGAATTATTAGAGAAATGCAAATCAAAACCATACAATGAGGTTGTCACCTCACACTAGTCAGAAGAGACACCTTTAAAAGTCTACAAATAATAAACGCTGGAGAAAGTATAGAGAAAAAGGAACCCCCCATACACTGTGGGTGGGGATGTAAATTGGTGCAGACATTTGGAAAACAGTATGGAAGTTCCTCAAAAAACTAAAAATAGAGTTGCCATATGATCCAGCAATCCCACTCCTGGACATACATCAGTAAAAGATGAAAAGGCTAATAAAAAAAAAAACAGAACATTGCACCCCAACGTTCACAGAGCACTATTTACAATAGCCAAGAGATGGAAGCAACCTAAATGTCCACTGACACATGAATGGATAAAGAAGATGTGCTGTGTATACACACACAAATATCAGCCATAAATAATAATAAAACAATGCCATTTGCAGCAACATGGATAGACCTTGAGATTATCATATTAAGTGAAGTTAGAAAAATAAAGACAAATACCACATATCATTTGTATGTGAAATCTAAAGTATGATACAGATAAACTTATTTATAAAACAGAAACAGACTCACAGACACAGAAAACAAACTTATGGTTACCAAAGGGGAAAGGAGGTGGGAGAGGGATAAATCGAGTCTGGGATTTGCAAATATTGTATTTATATATATACAATAGAATTTATATAAAATAAGGTCCTACTGTACAACACAGGGGACTACATTCAACATCCTACAATAAACCATAATGGAAAAGGATATGAAAAAGAATATACATATGTGTAACTAAATCACTTTGCTACAGCAAAGAAGAAACTAATAACATTGTAAATCAACTATACTTCAATAAAAAATAAGAATTAAAAAATAAATGATTTTTCAATGCATTTTTATTTTTAACTTTCTATTTTAAACCAATGTTACTGGAGAACAAAATAAAGGGCACTAGGCATTTTGCATTAAAAAAATATTCTGAGAGAATTCAGTATCAGTGATAGCCCCCCACCCCCCACCGCCTTCCACTTAACCGCCCTCAGAGTCATGGAGCTTTCAGTAAAAGGATGGAGTAGGTTGGGGGAGTGGGCAGGTAGATATATATTTCAGGGCTTATTAAAGGTACGAGTTCTCAATTTTATACTTGGCAGTTCCGTGCTTCTTAAGCTGGGGCAGCCAGAGGGCTTTCAGGACCACAGGAGGGAAAGGGGAGGGGAAGTTTTTTCCCCAGAAGAGTAATTTAAAAAAGCATTCTTGATACAAACAAATAAAAACGTATTATGGAATAGGCATGACTTTTAAAGACAAAACAAGATTAATGGGAATATCTCCTGCACAGGCAGAGTGAGACTGCACACCTCCAGGCCGCTGCGGCAGGCACGAACTGGCCTCCGCCATGAATTAGTCCAACAAAAATTTCCAGAAGCTCTGCTCCAGCCTGTCATAACTCATGCCTGCACTCACTATACACTGACAATCCTAAACCATCTTTCTTTAAAAATTCAACAAATATTTAACAGCTGTGATATGCCAGGGGCTTCCCAGGTGGCACCAGTGTTAAAGAATCCACCTGCCAATGAAGAAGACGCAGGAGACATAGGTTCAATCCCTAGGTCAGGAAGATCCCCTGGAGTGGGAAATGGCAAATTGCTTCAATATTCTTGCCTGGAAAATTCCACGGACAGAAGAGGCTGGCAGGCTGCAATCCATGGGGCCCCAAAGAGTCAGACGTGACTGAGCACGCATGATATGCCAGGCCCTTAACTCACTAGGATAATTATCATTTGGCCTGCCACATGATTTGGGGTGATCAGCCATCACCCTGGGTAAATCCTGGCCTCTCCAAGTGAAGGAGGTATCTACCAGCAGGCAGCCAAGGAAGGGCCAGATCTTGTGCCAAAAAGACTCAAAGGCACTTGCCAGGTACATAGGATCCTCAGAAGCAGAGCTTTAAATATGGGGGGCGGCCCACAAGCAGTGCTGCTGCTATGCAGGGTTCGGGAGAACAGGAGAGGAGGTCTTTGGGGAGAGAACCCCTGGACTATGCCCAGCCCTGAGGATACCAGTTCAACTGGCAGGACAACCTGTGAAAGGTGTCACCACACACCTGGCGGCCCATGTTATACTGTTTTATGTGCAACATGCAACCAGAAAATGTCTAGATCTTAAGCGTACAGCTTTGTGACATTTTACAAACTGCACCCATCTATTATAACCAGCACATCAAGAAAAGCCTTTGTTTTTTAAGCTCTCAGAAAGAGCTTTATAATGAGTGAACCTACTGTTTGATCTCTAGACATCCACGACATCAAGGAAAACACATTTTTCGGAATTCCATCTAGAAGACAATTTACAGCCAAAATAAGCAAGACCAAAGAAGGCTTAGCTTGGGGGCTCTAAGTTCAGGATGAAAATGGTCATTATTACAGGCTAGTTATCATGAGCCCGGATTCTAACTTGAGCACAAAGTGCCTTCTGTCAGCTAATATAATGAAAGGGGAAATGCCTTAGGAAGACAGTATGTGAGAGGTTCTCATCTACTGACAACCAGGCATGTTCTACCAAATAGTAAGTACATGATAAGGAAACAGCAGTTAAGAACAGTGTCGTCTTCAACACAAGGCATATAGTATGTACCACCTCAAGACAGTCATTGCAAAGTTTCTTAAATGTATTTGTTAATAAATAAAAATTTTCAACAGAAAATACATAAAACACTCATCTGAATGAAAATGAAAACCGTAAAGACCTCCAAGCTACTCAGAAAAATAGTAAGGATAGTGCTAAAAAAAAAAGCAGGATTCAAACAGCAATCATACTATAAAATTCAACAACATACTATAGAAGTTAAGCAAAAATGGTGATTGGACACAGGCAAACAGGGAATGAAAAATAACTAGAAAATGATACCCAGGGAGAAGCGAGGTAGAGCAATAGTTCAGTTTGTTTCCTTTTTAGCTTCTGTGAACAGGGTGTTATTTGTACAATACAAAATTCATCTAAAAGTCAATCCTATGTAAAAATTTTGTGGATCTTCTTCACATTCCCAAGCTGACTTTTACAGCCAGCACCCAAGGAATCCTGCTCAAAGCATAACTTGCCCAGTTTCTTAAAAAGAACTAGATGAGCTGCTGTTAACATCCCAGCTCTTCTCTTTAAAAGGAGGGACAAAGGTATGAGATAACCCCACACTGCTGACATCTTCCATTTACACAGTTTAAACTTGGTGTGTCCTTGGATCATGCCTAGCAGCAAGAGTCAGCCCCCGGCCCTGCAGACAGAGTTCTGATTCAGCTCCTTTCACACTAGGCTACTCCAAGCAAATCAGTCTATCAGCTTTATCTTTAAAATGCAGATAATGCAACCTACTTCACATCCCCACAGTGAGGATGAAATCTGTTAATGTTAAGTACCTAGCACAGCACAACTTTCCTTGGAGGGTGGGGAAAAAGATGACTCTTAAGGTCTTCTCCTACCCCCAAAACTGAAGGCCGCCTAGGTCCCCCAACTCAGAGTAGGAGCCAGCTGAACTCTGTCAAAGGCAGAAGAGCCAAGGAGCTCCGGAGTGATCTCTGACTGGGTCTTGGGGAAAGAACAGTGTTTTAGGTGTCTCCTGTTTCCTCCACAATAACTGACGTGATGCTTAGCACCCAGTAGCCATTAAAAGAACTAAGCCAGTCAGGGGGACTTCTCTCATCAGCTGACGATTATGATGGCAGGAAACCATCAACTACTTGAACCAAAATTCTGGCCTCTTTCACTGTCGGACTTCACAACCTACTTTTTTGCACTATACACAAGGCATTTACCACAACAGAAGAAAATTATCCTGGCATGCTAACTTCAGCTATGTGCCAACTATGCCTCTGAACGGTCTTATTTAAAAACTCCTACAGACCACTGCTTTTCAAAAAGAAAAATAAAATGATCCCACAAATATTTTCTCTCTACTCCTCCCCAGGGCTTCCCTGGTGGCTCAGATGATAAAGAATCCGCCTGCAACGTGGGAGACCTGGATTCAATCTCTGGGTGGGAAAGATCCCCTGGAGGAGGGCATGGCTACCCACTCTAGTATTCTTGCCTGGAGAATCCCCACAGACAGAGGTGCCTGGCAGGCTACAGTCCATGGGGTCGCAAAGAGTTGGACACAACTGAACGACTAAGCACAGCACATTCCTCCCCAAGCAGCCTGTATCGATTCCATTTTGATGCATAAAGCTATGTCTTTTACAAATCAAAACTGTATCTTGGAGGTAAAAATTCTATACTGTGGTTCACAGAGTAATAAGAGAATGCTTAAGGGTAATTTAAAATTACCATGCCTACACTACTCTATCTGAATGGCTTTACATTACTTTACTGCACTGTTACTAAACTGTTTTAAGTCACATAAGTATCTTACGGTTTTCTGTCCCATACACCTGACCAGATTGAAAATGCTTTTGCTGAGGTTTCTCCTGACCACTGAGAATTCAGCTCTTTTATGGGTGGGAGGTCAGCAGTACATCAAAAGGAAGAACAAGTTGCCTTTTAAACACAGGATTATTAAAATGACAAATCATTGTGCAGGCCTTCTAAGATGTCATAAATGACTGCCCTCTGTGACCAGCTTCTGGGGCTCTGGGCACATGTTTTAAGTCAGAGGATCAGATGAGAACACTTTGTGGCTGTGAGAGCACCATCAGAAAAATTCCTGTGGGGAGGCAGCTGGGAGGGGTGTTCAGGAGAGAGGGGACACATATGCCTATGGCTGATTCATACTGACATACGGCAAAAAAATTATGATATTATAAAGTAGTTATCCTTCTTAAAATGAATACATAAATTTCTTTTTAAAAAGATAAACTCCTTTCCTCATCCAGACAGCATGCTGATGCAATACATGAGAACATGTAGAATTATTTCCTTCTCTAAGGATCCCACAGGCACCCCAGTGCTAGAAGAGAGTAAAAAGATCACACCAACATTCAGGACCTCCCAGTCAGTCAGTTCAGTCACTCAGTCATTCTGAATCTCTGCAACCCCATGAACTACAGCACGCCAGGCTTCCCTGTCCATCACCAACTCCCAGAGCCTACTCCAACTCATGTCCATCCAGTCGGTGATGCCATCCAACCATCTCATCCTCTGTTGTCCCCTTCTCCTCCTGCCTTCAATTTTTCCCAGCATCAAGGTCTTTTCCAATGAGTCAGTTCTTCGACTCCCAGGCTCTCTGCAAGAAAGCCGAGGCAGTCCCATCCTCCAGCTCCTACCAGCTTCTCTGCTGAGCACTCTCAGTAAGGGACCATCCCCTAGTCTTTATTGGGCATCATTCCTGTCACTCAATACAAAAGCACAAAGACACAGTGGTCAGCCCAACAAGGACTAGAGCCCATGGGAGGTGTGATCACTGTCACAGGACATCAAATCTGACACACTGGTGAAGTTGCAGAAAAGCAGAGGCTAGAAAAGGGTCCACAGAGTTTAAACAAATGTCTTGTCTCCTCCCTGCCTATTTCCCTTTACTCAGAACACTGGGCCTAAGCTGCTTTACTGAAGCCCCTTCCTGCTCTGCACTTTGCAAAGGATGGAAATTCTATCAGCTGTACGCGTGGGATTAAAACCCACGGCACACTGGGCTGAGCCTCCCCTCAGGGTGTGCTGGAGTGCTCACCTTGCTCCTCTGTGCACCAGGTGGGGGAACAGGGAAGAGCAGCATGAATTCAACACCTTGCTGGGCCTGAAATGTCCATTAAGTGCTTTTACATTCTCCACTCATTTAAAGACACTACAATATGCTCACACTTAAACTATGACGAACATTTCCACTGAAAAATATCCTAACAGGTCTTAATTTGCACTGCCAATTAGGAGGTCTTCTGAGATGGAGAAAGAAAAAAAAAAAATCTGATCCTCTTACAGAAAGTAACTTGCCCTAATAGGTGCATAACAGCTCTGATATAATTGGTGGCTTACCTCCCACCTGTACACGTGGTTAAATAGTATTAACACTATGGAAAATTAGCCTCATTATTAGACAGTAAAGTGTTCATTTCCAAGTACACATCCTGGGACATTTAAAATTTCCTAAGCAGGAACTGTTATGTTGCACCACCAGAACAGGTCTCAGGAAGGATACACCATCAAGATATGTTCCTTGTCTGATGAAATTCACACGGGGCTGGAAGCTCCTTCCAGAAGGGCTTAAATCCTGGAGACACCCAAACCTCCTAAAAGCCTAGGATACTAACTGTATGGTGAGGGCCAGTGGTAAACATAAAAACAGTAACTAAGCCTGTCCCACCCCTTCTTGAGTTAGTTTTCCTTGTTTTTAATACCTCCCTTCATTGGAGAAGTTTAAAAATACTCCTCAAAAACATTCACAACAGTAGATTTTTCTCAAGTGTTCACTTTCAGGAAGCCTTTCAGAAATCAGAAAAATGGCCAAAATGACCATCGGTGGCGCGATTGTGCGGCCAGACCCAGGCAGGTAGCAATGTCAGGAACTCAGGCACCACTTTCCACTTCAGGTCTGCCAATTCCTGGGGAGGCCCAGTCCCCAGGTGGAGAGAGGAGGTGAACACCAGCCAAAGGTAAGGAGGAAGCAGCGAGAGAGGTGTTCACAAAGGCAAGAAAACACCCAAGCCTCACACAAAGCATCTTGGGATCTCAGGAGCTGCTTCCTTCCCTTTCTAAAACTTTTCTTTTTAGTACATTTGAAAAAGTTTTTGCTGCTTACCTCTGAATAAAATCTGTGTATTTGTTAATAGAAAGTAGAGAGAAGCGCTTTTTATAAAGTCAAAAAGAAAAATGAAGCAAAGGCTACTTTCCCACCACCCATCGTAACACTTAGAACCTTGATAACGAAAATTTTAAGACCTAGTTAAAACCACAATGGGTAACTAGGGTGATGCTGTATATACGATTTGGATCTTGGGGATTTTTGTTTTTGAACCTGGACTAATGACGGTGCCAGTTCCCCCAAACAGTTGCAAGTTCCTTGAAAACAATCACAAAAATTCTAGAACAAATACAAAAGCCATTCCTTACAAACTCCATTATCCAAGATGAACTGCCTAATCCTAGACTGCTTTTTTTGTTTTCTTTTAGAAAATTACACTTAAACTTACTTAACTCCGTACCAATCCCAGAGTGGGATGCGCGCACCAAAAAAGCTTCCCCCTCCCAGTCCCCCGAGCACTGCAAACGCAGTCGGTGAGTCCCTGCGGCCTCGCCGCCGGCACTGCCCTCCAGGGCGTCCACTCCGGGGGCTCCTGGCCGCAGCAGCACGGCCTGCGACCCCGAAGGTCCCACCCGACACAGCGAGGAGCACACGCGTGGGGCGCACCCGGCCTCTCCGCACCGGGAGAACAGCCGTCACCCACCGCACACACCTGCGGGGCACACCCGCTCCGCAACGAGGCAGCCGACGGCCACGTTTCCAGCCCCAGGCGGAGAGCAGAGCCAGGCGCAAAGAGAAGGCAGACGTGGGCGCGTTCAGGCTGCGGCGGACGGCCAGACCCTCACCTGCGAGCGAGTCGCCAACGCCATCCTTCCCCACGGGACTCCGGCCTCCTCCCAGCACGCGGCCACGGGAGCCTGGCTCTCCAGGGGCCCGGCGCACGGAGAACGCCCGCGGCCGCGCTGCACGCTCGCCCCGCCCGGAGCTCCGGCGGGCCGGGGGAGGGGCGCACTGGGCGCCCGGGACGGGGGGAGCGCCCCGCGCCGCTCACTCGCCCCCCGCCGCGCCGGCCCGCGAGCTTCCGCTTACACAACCCAAACTTCGCGACCGATGGATTTCGCTTCTCAGGCGGCGCCAGAAGGGCTGCAGCTGGGCGCCGCCCGAGGTGGCTGCCAATCTGGGGGCGCCGGGCTCCCCCCTGCAGCGGAGGGAGGGAGTGGAGCCGTCCGGCCGGGTTTCGCGCGGGAGAAATGAGAGGGGGCAGTCCCGGCGCAGCCTCCAGCTGGCACGCCCGACTGCAGCGCCCGCCAGATCTTTGCAGGGTTTATTCCAGGTAGTGCCCTGGAGCGCAGAGCCTCTGAAGCAACGAGTGTCTCAGAGCAGGGAAAGCATTTTAGGGCTGCCTCAGAACTTGTTTTGTTTCGTAGTTGTAAAGGGGCGGGGTTCCTACGTCTCTCAAAACATTTGCTTCAGGGCTCACTTTGCAAAACTGGTAACCCAGGCCCCTGCGGGTCGGGAACTGCAAACCTCCCTGGAACTTCAGACGGCCCGTTCTAGACCATTGTACATGTAGGCCTTGCAGCCCCACTAGACAGTTTTACAGGTCAGGAAGACTGACAAATATTGGCTGAGCAATTACTACTGTATGTCAGGCGCTGTGTACACAAGCTGGGACAAAAAACAGGCCCCTGCTCTGTTGGAGTTTACAGGCAGGGAGTCAGCCACGGACGTGATATAAATGTAGTAATGATGTAATTATAATTTGATTAATAATGAATTCACTTTAGTTATTATTAACCTTTACTTAATAATAATGGTGATAATTTCAGTAATAGTGATGCAAATAAATGTAAATGTGTTGTTACAATAGATGCGAGAAAGGAAGGGTAAGTGGTTCTATGGTGGTGTAAAATAGGGAGACTTAATTTGGCTAAGGTCAGGGAAGACTAGAGTTGAAGTATGAAGAGTGAAGAATTAAGCTGGTAGAGTTTTGGAAGCCTTGAAATAGGTATTAGGGAAGGTGGTAGATAAATTGTCGTGAAGTCACAGCAGGTTTTGCTACAAAGCTTCTCTAATAGTTGGCTCTACAGATGTTTTGTTTTAATGCTATATTTTTTGACCTTCCCACACTGTTGGTGGGAATGTAAATTGGTGCAGCCACTACAAACAGTGGTATGAAGGTTCCTTTGAAAACTAAAAATAGAATAACTGTATGATCCAGCAGTCCCATTCCTGGACATATATCTGGAGAAAATTCTAATTCAAAAAGATGCATGCACCCCAGTGTTCACTGAAGCAGTATTTACAATAGTCAAGACATGTAAGTAACCTAAATGTCCCTTGACAGATGAACAGATAAAGATAATGTGGTATTTATATACAATGGAATAGTACTCAGCCATAAAAAGAACAAAATAATGCCATTTGCAGCAACATGGATGGACCTAGAGATTATCATACTAAGTGAAGTCAGACAAAGACAAACATGTTATCATTTATATGTGGAATCTTAGAAAATGATACAAATGAACTTATGTACAAAACGAACAGAGTCACAAACATAGAAAAACTTACGGTTACCAAAGGGGAAAGGGGGATAAATTAATAGGAGTTTAACAGATACACACTACTACATATAAAATAGATAACCAACAAGGACCTAGTGTATAGCACTGGGAACTGTATCCAATATCTTGTAATACCCTATAATGGAAAAGAATCTGAAAAGATAGGTAGACAGATTTAGATATAGATATACTTGAATCACTTTGCCATACACCTGAAACTAACACATCATAAATCAACTATACTTCAATTTTTAATAAGGAAAAAATAGTATATTTGGGGGGGGGGAACCCACAACTTCCCAGACTGTAGAAATCCCAAAGTTGTTACTTTGGGATTTATCCTTTTTTACTTGGAATAATCAAGTTTTTTTATATGCTAGTGCTAAGACTGAATCACATTTGTGATAGCAGAAAATCTATGGACTTGAGGCAGCTACAGGTCTGTTGAGTCCATTAAGTTTCCAGGTGATTCCAATGAACAGGTATATTTGAGAACCATTGCTCTAGTCTAGCTTGGCCTTTGCAAAGTGAAGTCTTAAGATCAACAGCATCAGCATCACCTGAGCTCTGGCAAAGAAATCCAAATTAGTGGGCCTCAAGTCAGACCTACTGTATTGCAAACTCTGGGGGTGGGGCCCAGCAATGTGAGTTATGCTCACCATCCAGGTGATTCTGATCCTTACTTAAAGAACCACAATGGTTATAATCCAAGTCAACTGCTGGGTGACCTTAGAACTAATCACTGAGCTTCCTTTTTTTTAATCTGTAAAATGGGAATACTGCATATCTGCCCAACCCATGCAACAGTATTTCTACAAAAATGAACACATGTAGTATCAGATGTGATTGTATTTTGAAAAGGCTAGGGTGGTGGACAGTTGTGAACAGTATCGATAGTGATAATCCTGCCATTTATTAAATACCACGTTCTAGAAACTATTTATGCAATATTTCACTTGGTCGTCACTACAGACATCTGATGTACATAATCCTATCCTCATTTCTCAAATGAGAAAACTTAGGCTTTGAGGGCTTAAAAAAACTTGCTCTCGGTGACCTAGCAGAGCCAAGCCGGAGCTCAGATGTCTCGGACTGCTGAGCTTTACATGCCTCTCCCTGCCTTTATTCGGGTAGCCTGGTGCTCAGGAGAGGGTGAGTAATGGCAATAAAAGAAATTTACACTTTAATTAAGAAAATGGGAATAAGGTTCCTTACTACTATCATCCCAATCTACTGATTTACTGTGCCTGTGACTCTGGTTTATTCTCCCCATTTGTTTCTGAAAGTATTTTTTCATTGAAAGGTCACTTGTAACAAGTTTTAGCAAAAATAGTCAATGAGCAATCGATAATAAGAATTGGAGTTTTATTTGAGTCAAACTGAAGACTACAGCCTGGAAGCCCACTTCCCAGATAATTCAGAGAAATTGCTCTGGAGAAGCAGGGATTTTTTAGTCAGTTTTAAATCTTGTCAGAACAAAGAACAGACTTTAAGTAAGTCAGGAATACATCTCTTCAAGGTTTCAAATAAACCAGACCAGCATGTACACACATACAGCACGCACAGGATGGCCTTGGCACCTAAGAAGGAAGTCTCTATCAAGTGAGTACTAGCATTGGCATTCCAGGATGAAAGGCATTTAATCCTTATTTTTAACATGGGCATTCTTTACTTCAGGTCAAGGTGTCCTTCTCTTTGATAATTTAAACAGTTACAATCTATGTTTGATAGGCCACAAACAGGCTATTTTAGTTAGCATAAAATTCAAATTAACTCATTTATAAGCCAGAATGACTTCCCCATACCTCAATATGTGAAAATTTCTTTCATCACAAATACTCCTACACTCTTTTCAAGAGTCTTGTTCACCTCACTCCACCCCACCCACCTTGTCTCTCTTTTCCAAAGTCCACACATGGTCAGGACTTTAATGTGGCTAAATTGTCCCATGTGGTTACTCTCAGCTGATAATCTGATCACCGTGTCTTTCATAGCTTTTAACAGTGACCTACTTATCACATCTGGATTCTTCTACAACTGTTGAGTCCAAATGAGTTCCTGACCTTGCTAACTGGAGCCTAGCCCTGGAAAATTTCTGACAGCATAAAATTCAAGGTCTCATCTCAAGACTTAAACAATGAAAACAACAACCACAAATTCCCAGTTGGGTTCAGGAGACAGAATACAACAGGACCAGGACCTTTCTAACAGTTACTTCCAAAATAAATCGCAACTATCTATGAAATGGACAAGAGGCCACCTACTCTGAAAGCACGTTGCATTCGCTTATTACAGAAAGTCATTTTGCAAGCATAGCCTTACCACACTCTAGTGAACAGAAGATGCACTGTTTGAATTAGACTCTGACCAAAGAAGCTGAAATGTTGTATTTTGAGGGAAGTTTTTTGTTTGTTTAAGAAAAGCAACATACCACCCGCCTTGTCTCTTTTCTACAATTGTTCCCTCTCCATCTTTCCTCTCCACTTTCTTCCTAAACTCTCCAAATTGTCAGGCACTTTATCTACCAGAGCTTGCAGTTCTCCACAGGGCTCAAGAAAGGCTGAGAGGATTTCTTATGTAAAGAGAAATCATTTTTGCAATTCCTTAGCAAAGTTCAGAGATGTGATGGCCAGAAACTATTATACTTGATTCTCGAAATACACTTACCCCATTGTTGGAAGAAAAGCAGAGCAATCAAACAGAAACCAAGACAACAATAATAAGCTGTGGAGGTCTACTTTTTCAGAAACTGCTCATGTTCTATAGACTATTAGTGCCCGGAATGTACTCACAGCCTAAAAACCATGTTCTAAGAAAAGGTAAAGAAGTGTCTATATTACAGCCAAAAAGGGAATTCAGCCACAAGGTAGAAACTGAAGAGGAAGGCAATGCAAGCAGACCATTTACTTGGCATCATAAATTTGTCTTTTGCTTTCTAGTACTCCCATTAAAGGGAAAAAAAGAATCTGCTGTATGACCCAGGGCTCAAACCGGGGTCGATAACAACCTAGAGGGGTGGAATGGTGAGGGAGGTGGGAGGGATGTTCAAGTGGGAGGGAACATGGGTAAACTTATGGCTGATTCATGTTGATAGGAACCAATGCAGTACTGTAAAGCAATTATCCTTCACTTAAAGAATCAATCAAAAAGAAAAAAGGGGGGCAAACAAAACTACTGAAATACATTAGGCAAAAGTCACAGGCTAAAATCAGCACTTTTGAAGTTTATTAACTTCTGGGTAAAACTGTAAGTGCTTGAAAGTGTTTAAGTGTCTTGAACCCTCATCAGATCTTTTAACAAAAACCCTGGAATTGAGCCAAGTCCTTTGTGCTGATAGCCCCTGCTCCAGCATCTTGATTGCCCAACAGGGCTGCTGAGCAACCCCATTCCAGATCTCAGCAGGCATGTGGTCACTGGAGATCTCTAACAACCACTCCCTCTCCCACTTAGCACTTCAAATAAACACTGAGATTATTATAGGTTCACATTTATGGGGTTTACAACAGACCATCCCAAATATGTCACTGAGGCATATTGATTATTTTGAATTAAAGTTATTTGAGAAAGAGCCAGTCCAAGAAGAACTCTCTGACCCTCCTTTGTTCCCCTGAGAGCAGAAAACAAAACTCCCACTGGAAGGAGTCCTCCCCACTCAAAGGAGGGAAGGCATCTTACACAGAGATAGGGAAAGGGCAGAGGAAGCTGTGTAAACAAACTCTTGTTACTTCTTCATTAATCTGCTACTATAAGCCCAACCCCTTTTGTCAAATCTTCATAACTGATTCTTCACCTAAAAAGGTATATAATAGCCTGCTTCGGTCATTTCTGATGTGCCATACCCCTGAGACCTACACACATAAAAAATTAAATTTGGGTTTTTGTTCTCCTATTAATCTGTCTTGTGTCAATTTAATTATTATACCAGCCAAAAGAACCAAAAGCAACAGAAGGGAAATTTCCCTTCCCCACAACATGAAATTGTAAGACATAATTCAGAGAGATTCTATGTTACCTTTTTCCCAGTTTCTCCCAAAAGTAACATTTTGAGAAACTATATAGTACACTGTCCCATCCCGGATACAGACATCAATACAGTTCACCAATCCAATTCAGATTTCCCCAGCTTGACCTGCGTGTGTGTGTGTGTGTGTGTGTGTGTGTGTGTGTGTGTGCTGGTGTGTGTGTGTGTGTGTGTTTAGATCTATACAGTTTTATCGCATGTACAGATTTGTGCATCCACCCCTACCACAGTCAAAATACTGAACACTTCTAACACAAGGATCCGTCATGTGGCCCTTTTATAACCAGGTCCTCCTCACGCCTGCCTATCCCCCACCCATACCCTGACTTCCTTCCCCCTGATAACCACTAATCTATTCTCTATTTCTAAAATTTTATGATTTCAAAAATGTTACATAACCTTTTGGAGAACAGTATGTTAGCTTTTGCAATTAGCTTTTCAAATTCAGCACAATTCTCTGGGGATTCATCCCAGCAGTGGTAGCTATCAAATAGTCTGCTCCTTTTCATTTCTGAGTAGTAGTCCATGGTATGTACATATCATGGGTTTTAACCATTCACCTGTGGAAAGACATCTGGGCTGATTATAGTTTGGAGGTATTACAGATAAGGCTGCTATGAACATTTATATGAATGTAGTTTTCATTTCTATGGAATAAATGCCCAAAAGTACTCTCACTGGGTCCTGTGGTACTTACAAGTTTAGTTTCATATGAAACTGACAGACTTTTCCAGACCAGTTGTACCACTTCACATTCCTGCCAGCACTGGGTGAACGATCCAATTTCCTTTCCAGGATCCAACACCCTGTTCCAAATGCATCTTCTGCATTTGGTGGTGTCACTTTTTTTTTTTTTAACCATTCTGAGAGGTGTATAGTGATGTCTCAGTGTGGTTTTAATTTGCATTTCCCTGATGGCTAATGATATTGAACATGTTTTATGTACTTGTCATCTTTATATCCTCTTTGATAAAGTGTCAGTTTGTGTCTTTTGCCCATTCTCTAGACTGTTTTTTTTTACTGTTGAGTTGTAAGGTTCATTTTATGTTTTAGATGCTAGTTTTTTATCAGATATGTGGTGTGAAAATATTTTCTGCCAGTCTTTATCTTTCTATTCTCTTCACATGTGATTTCATAGAGCAAAAGTTTTTTGTTTTGATGAGATTTAATCACATTTTTTCTAAAACATTCATAATTCTACATTTTACATGTCAGTCTGCAATCCATTTTGCATTCATTTTTGTATAAGGTGTGGGATTTAGGTCAAGGTTCATTTTTATCCCCCTATAATACCCAATAGCTTAAGCACAATTTGATGAAAACGATATCCCTCTTCCATTGAATAGCTTTTGCATCTTTGTCAAAAGTCAGTTGAGCATGCCTGTGTCAGTCTATTTCTTGTTCTTTATTCTATTCCATTGAGATCTCTCTACCAATATCATACTATATACTCAAGATATAGTAAAGGCCTTACTATCAAGAGGGATTCCTCCCATTGTATTTATCTTTGTCAAGATTGTTTTAACTATTCTAAAGTCTGTGCCTTTCCATATAAATTTTAAAATAAGCTTACCTATATCAACATAAAATGTTGCTAGAATTTTGATAGGAAATGCACTAAGCCCATAGATTCATTAGGGGAGAGTTGATATGGTAACCAAGCAAGCTGGCTTAAGAGGTAAGGATTAGGAAATGTGAAGATGTAGAAACAAAGACTAACTGTTGAGCAAGAGAAATGGCAACAGTTTAGACTATAAACCAGTCACACAGCAGAGTCACCAAACTCCAGTTCCCTGAAAGATAGTGGATAAAGATCAGATACACATTCCTAAGCTGTTTTTACAGGAATCAGGAAGCAGATCTCCACAAATGAAAACTGCTGACCACATGCACCGAGACATTAGACTGGCTAAAAACAGAAGACTGGTGATGCTTGAGCCTTCACCTTGATGCCAGCCAATCTGAGGATTATGCCTGAGGTGATCATGTACCCTGCAGCCCCCTCCTTTCCACTGCCTTTAAAATTTCCGTCTCCCAATTGGCAACTTGGAGATGGTCTTGGGACATTAGTCCACCATCTGCCCAGGTTGCTGGCCTCATGAATACAGCAACTTTTCCTTTTCCACCAACACTTGTCTCTTGAGTATTGGCCTTGAGCAGTGAGCAGCTGAACTTGGCTTCAGTACCAGCCTTATCCACTTACAGTATCTTCAGTATGTTGGCTCTTCCTGTCCATGATCAAGTTTCATCTGTCCATTTACTTGTCTTTTGATTTCTTCCATCGTTATTTTGTAATTTTCAGCATATAGATCCTGTACATATTTTTAAGTGTATACCTAAGTGTTTTCTTTGTAGCAACTGTAAATAGTATTTATAAGTGGTTTTTAATTTCAGCTTCCATATGTTCACTGCTACCAATAGAAATGCAATTGATTTTTGTATGTTGCTCTGTTATTTCTGTTGTTTAAAACTACCTAGGCTATAGTATTTCGCAATGGCAGCCTGAGCTGACCAACACTGGGTATGTGCCAGGAACACTCAAGGAGGGACAGGCTTCTACTACACGTGGCCAGCCCACACTACCATGAAACATCAATGGTGGTACATCTTGTTATAAAGACCAAAAAAAGAAATCAAAAGAAGTGTGATTCACTTTCTGTATGCTCAAGATCATACTATCAGCAGTTGGAGTGATTGCCAGGATTTCCATAACACGCCACAACAAGAAAGTGAGACACTCTACCTTGATCAGAGAATGCCACCCAAAAGGAAGTAGCGTGAAGCCCAGAAGGAAAGAGGTTTACCTAGACTGTCAAGCCCAGAGATACCTAGGGTGTTAATTTTCATGTTAGTGTGCCTAAGAACCACCCGAGACACTTGTTCAAAAGGGAGATGTCGGCCCTACCCTTTAAGATTTAGATTCAGTAGGTCTGGCATTACGCTGACCAACCATCCCTGATTTGTCCAGGACTCTCCTGGTTTTAACATTAAAACCATACTATTTGGGACACCTCTTAGTTTTGGGTCTCCCTACTTGTGTAGACCAGGAATCTTCATATTTAACAAGAATTCTAGTAGTTTTGGTACAGAAAACCCAGACTATACTTTGAGAAACGCTGACCTGATTTTTACCAGGTAGAAGGAGAAGATGTCATTAAAGTGCACCAGTGGCCATAAAATGATTGAAACAATAACATCTGTAGAGATTATCACATTAAGTGAAGCCTGTCAGAAAGAGAAAGACAAATACAAACATCGTATCACTTACATGTGGAATCTAAAAAACGTTACAAATGAACCTACCTACAAAACAGAACTAGACTTATGGACATAGAAAAGAAACGTTTGATTGCCAAAGGGGAAAAGGGTGGGAGGAATAAATTAGGAGTTTGGGATTAACATATACACACCATTATATATAAAGCAAACAACAAGGGCTTACTATATATAGGACAGGAAAGTATACTCAATATCTAGTAGTATCTATAATGGAAAAGAATCTTTAAAAGAATATATATTATATATGTGTGTGTATATAATACATAATAACTTAATTACTTTGTTTACACAACACCTGAAATCAACACAACACTGTAAATCAACTATTTAACTGTAAATCAATTATTTCAATAATTCTTTTTTAAATTTTAAAATATAAAAGTGACCTGTGAAAAGAATTTGCTCAATTTTAAATACACTTTTGAGCCTAAATCGTGGAGAGTAAGATCTCAAGTCAAAAATTTAAGTATAAAAATCCAGCAGACTTTAGTACCCGATGCCCCTCTTCCTGCAGTGTTCTAGCCCTCACGTTCAAGGTTCCTTTCACTTCTGAACCAGTGCCTTGGTCTCCACCCTTATTCCTACCACCATTCTTGCTGACATCAACATCCAAGTATTCTATTCCTTCACATCCTCACATCCTGTGTCAGTCAGAGTCTAGTCAGGAAATGGGAACCATGCCAGTTATTTGACAGAGAGAATTCAATATAAAGAGTTGTTAGCTAAGTGTAGAGTTTTTAACAAGGAAACTGGAAAGGAGACAAGAGAATGCTAAGCTATCACAGACACCTCAATTGCAGGAGGCAGCTACCATCCCTAGGGCCTGGTGGAGACGAGGGAGGGGCCAGGATTGTAAGAGATTAGGCCCAAAGAGGAGGGCCTCAAGAGTTGAAGCCACACCTCTGAAGAACAGTGTTGCTTGGTGTCTCTGAGATACACTCAATAAAGCTGGTTCTGCAAGTGCAGGAAACACTCAAACTGAGCTCTGCTACTACTATGGGAAGGAACTGCTGCCTGGGTGAAGAAACACTGTTGCCATAATAGTGATGGAAACAGGAAGGAGCAAGCCCCTTCCTCCTCCCCCAGCCTTACTCTTTCTCTCTAGACTCCTCTCTTGGCCGAGTGTTCAGTTCAGTTACTCAGCTGTGTCTGACTCTGCGCCCTGTGGACTGCAGCACACCAGGCCTCCCTGTCCATCACCAACTCCCAGAGTTGACCCAAACTCATATCCATTGAGTCAGTGATACCATCCAACCATCTCATCCTCTGTCACCCCCTTCTCCTCCTGCCTTCAATCTTTCCCAGCATCAGGGTCTTTTCCAGTGAGTCAGCTCTTTGCATCAGGTGGCCCAAGTATTGGAGTTTCAGCTTCAACATCAGTCCTTCCAGTGAATATTCAGGACTGATTTCCTTTAGGATGGACCAGTTGGATCTCCTTGCAGTCTAAGGGACTCTCAAGAGTCTTCTCCAACACCACAGCTCAAAAGCATCAATTCTTCGGCACTCAGCTTTCTTTGTAGTCCAACTCTCACATCCATACATGACTACTGGAAAAACCATAGCCTCGACTAGACAGACCTTTGTTGGCAAAGTAATGTCTCTACTTTTTAACATGCTGTCTAGGTTGGTCGTAACTTTTCTTCCAAGGAGTAAGTGTCATTTAATTTCATGGCTGCAGTCACCATCTGCAGTGATTTTGGAGCCCCCCAAAATAAATTCTGTCTCTGTTTCCACTGTTTCTCCATCTTTTTGCCATGAAGTGATGGGACCAGATGCCATGATCTTAGTTTTTTTGAATGTTGAGCTTTAAGCCAACTTTTTCACTCTCCTCTTTCACTTTCATCAAGAGGCTCTTTAGTTCTTCTTCACTTTCTGCCTTAAGGGTGGTGTTATCTGCATATCTGAGGTTATTGATATTTCTCCTGGCAATCTTGATTCCAGCTTGTGCTTCATCCAGCCCAGCGTTTCTCATGATGTACTCTGCATATAAGTTAAGTAAGCAGGGTGACAATATACAGCCTTGACATACTCCTTTCCCTATTTGGAACCAGTCTGTTGTTCCATGTCCAGTTCTGTTGGCAGAGTGTAACAGGGAGCTATTTGGTAGAGCAAAAATGATTTGTAAAGTCCCAGGCCTAGCATCCCAGGGAAAGTACATAAGGTGAGTCTGGAGCTAAGAGGCAGTGGCTTAATAACTGTGCATCTCTGTGACAGTTCCTTCTACTTCACCTTGGTCACTCTTTCCCACAATCATACACTTGAGCTTGTCATCACAAATACTGGCATAACCTCTGAAATAATAATTCCAAGCATCTCACCCTCTGACAATTACCTCCAACACCTAAAGCTCACCAGCTCTAATACTCTTTCTCAGCATCACTTTGACCTCTTTAAACCTTCAGTCTATTGGCCCTTATAGGGCTCTCACCATCCATCTTCCTATGTGCTCACTTTCCTCCTTAGACAGCCTGGATTCCACGACACGTTAGTCACTTCCTTACCTTCGACTTCCTGGATTTTCTCTCCTGTGTCCTATTTGCCCATCAAAATGTCATCCCTAATAAAGTGCAAACATCCCACTACTTCATGCCTGCATGAAAGTAGCTGAATATTATCTAGTTTCACTTTAATTCCACAACCATAAATTTCAAACAGGTTCTCAATATTCCTCAACCATCTGATCATATCTTCCTGGTGTGTTTACTTCCCTCCCTTCCCAAATACTAGTTCACACTTAGAACTTCTCTTTCTCCTGCAATCTCATTCACGCTATAACCCTATCACTGTCGGCTAATGACCTTTTCTCACATTTAGTGGCAAAAAATATATAAACAATTATATGATAACTCCCAAAAATAGACCAACCTAGTGTATCTAAGCCTAAAGTGTGAGACATGACCCTGATTCTATCAAAGATCAGCCCCTCTGCTTGGGCCCTGGTGTTCATCTCTTCTCTTCTTCCCCAGGACTCTATTTCTACAATTCTCCCCTCCTTATCTCCAATAATCAATTCCTCTCTAGAATCTAAGAAGACTGAAACAGCCTCATAACTGCAAGAAAAAAGAGGGGAGGGAGGGAAAGACAGAAGAAGGAAGGGAGGGAGGGAAAAAGAGAGAGGGAGGAAGGATGGATACAGGGAGGGAGGGAGAGAGAAAGAAAGAAAGGAAGGAAGGAAGGAAAACCTTCCTTGAGCCCACAGTCCCCTTCCAAACCCTATTTGTCCTTGACAACAAAACATTCAGTCAGGGTTGCCTGTAGTAGCTAGTCCTAGTCCTACTCATTCAGGAACCCAAATTAATTGGGCTTCAGTCAACATTAACAAGGTTATCCATGTTGTCAATAAGATGGTCATTTCTTGTCTTTATCATCCACGGCCTCTCAACAGCAATGGACTCAACTGGCCACATTTCCTCTCTCTTTTCTGAAATACCATCTTCTCTGGTTCTTCTATCTACTTGGCAACTCCTACTCAATCTCCTTTGCTGTCTCTGCTTCTTCTGTTTGACCTCTAAATGCTGGAATGACCACAGTTGAATCCTGGGACCACTTTCCTGACTGATTTAATCTCTTTCTCTAATCAACCTCATCTACTGGCTCCCAATTTATATATTCAATCATCTGGTTTTTCATCTCTCCTTGGATTTTTTTGAATTTTATTTCCCAGTTGTCTCTTGCTAGTATACAGAAGTGCAAATGAGTTTTGTATATTGACTCTACCCTGAAATCTTGTCAAACTCACTAGTTGTAGGAATTTTTATAAAATGTCATTAGCTTTTCTATCTATAAAATCATGGCATCTATAGATAAACACACATTTGTTCTTTCTTACTAATCTTTATGATATACCTGATAAATAATAACCAAATGGAAGCTGCTGCTGCTAAGTCACTTCAGTCATGTCCGATTCTGTGCAACTCCATGGACAGCAGCCCACCAGGCTCCTCTGTCCACAGGATTCTCCAGGCAAGAATACTGGAGTGGGTTGCCATTTCCTTCTCCAATGGAAGCTAATATAGCATTATTAACAAAGGATAAAAAGCACTGTATTAATTTGCCAGGGCTTCCATAACAAAATACCATGGACTGGGTAACAAACAGCAGAAAGTCATTTTCTCACGGTTCTGGAGACTAAAAGTCCATGATTAAGCTGTCAACGGGCTTGGATTCTCCTGAGACCTCTCTCTTAGATTTGCAGACGGCCACCTTCTCCCTGCATTTTCACATGGTCTTCCTCTGTGCATGAACATGTCTGCCTCCCAAACTCCTCGTTTTATAAGGGTATCAGTCCTGTTAGATTAGGACCCACCCATATAACCTCATTTTACCTCAATTAACTTTTGAAAGGCCCTACCTCCAGATGGTTATATTTTGAGGTACTGTGGGTTAGGATTTCAATAGATGGGCACAATTCACTGCATAACAAGTACTGCAGGGATTAAGAGAGATTGTATAATAAACAGAATAACCCCTCGAGAATTTATAATAATTATGTGCTTTTATGTATCTGTCAAAATAATCTTAAATATGTATAAAAATGTTAATTACAAAGATAAATTAACAAATCCTTACTGATACTAATAGGCAATAATGAAATGAGGTATTTGCAGAGTCAAAATCACATCTATCATGTTCTCTAATCTCAATGCAAAAACAAATTAGAAATCAACAATAGAAAGATAAAGAAACCAAAAACAGAAAGAAAAAATTTATTTTGAACTTGTGAGTTCAAAGGAAAGAGAATATAAAATATGAAATACCAATAAAAATATCCAGAGCACTGTCAATCACAACTTGGGGGATGCAACTAAAGATAAATTTGGTGAATATGTACAGTCTAAAAATGCATTAGAATTCAAGACATATTGAATACAGGTGAGCTAAGAATGCAAGTTCCAAAAAATGTGTGTCTTTGCGTATGGTGTGTGTCTTTGTGTACAGTATGTGTCTATGTATGTGTATGATGTGTATCTGTGTGTACAGTGTGTCTCTGTGTATATGGTGTGTGTGTCTGTGTGTACAGTGTGTGTGTGTGTGGTGTGTGTATGTATGGTATGTCTGTGTGTATTATGTGTGTCTACGTGTATGGTGTGTATGTCTATGCATATTGCGTTTTTTGTGTATTGTGTGTTTTTTTGTCTGTGTTGTGGATGTGTGTTTGTTTTGTAAGGTGTTTTTGTGTTTTGTGTTTTGTGTGGTGTGTTGTTTTTTTTTTTTTTTGGTGTTTGTGTCTGTGTGTTTTTTTTTTTTGTTTTTGTTGTTTTGTTTGTTTTGTTTTTGGTGTGTGTGTGTTTGTTTTTTTGTGGGTGTGTGGGGTGTTGTTTGTGTTTTTTTTTTTGGGTTGTTTTTGTTTTTTTTTGTTGTGTGTTTGTTTTTTTTTTTTTTTTGTTTTTTTTTGTGTGTTTGGTGTGTGTGTTGTGTGTTGTGGTGGTGTGTTTTTGGTTTTGGGTGTGGTGTTGTGTTTTGTGTGTTTGGTGTGTTGTGGTGTGTGTTGTGTGTTTGGGTGTGTGTTTTTTGTTTGGTGAGTGTGTGTGTACAGTGTGTGTCTGTGTGAAGGGTGTGTGTCTGTGGGTTTTGGGTGTGTGTGTGTGTATTTGTGTGTGCATTTGTTTTGTGTGTGTGTGTGTGTTTTTTTTTTTGTGTGTTTGTGTGTGTGTGTTTTGTTTGGTGTGTTTGGTTTTTGTGTGTTTGTGTGTTGTGTGTACAGTGTGTGTCTGTGTGTGCGGTGTGTGTGTGTATGGTGAATGTGTCTGTGTGTATGGTGAGTGTGTGTACAGTGGTGTGTTTTGTGTGTTTTGTGTGTGTCTGGGGGACTCCTGGGGAGAGACAGCCCAGCCTTGGTGCCCACAGGGAGTGCTGTGTTAGTGTTTTCCCCGAACTCCCAACTCTCTCTGCCCAGTGATTAAAGAGACCTGAGCTGAAGGCAAGGTGACCCCAGACATGGTTCCCTGGTTTCTCATAAACACACAGCTGAGGCGGTCTGGGTAACCAAGGATCTCGGGAGTCGGTGAAGGCCTAACGTTTGGGCCATGGACCAGTGGTCTTGACTAGTGTCTGATACCTAAGGCCAAAACAGAAAGAAAAACTGAGGGACCAAGGGCTCCTCAAGCCCCACCAGACTTCTTTTTTTTTTTTTTTTCCTTTCATCCACCAGACTTCTGATTGGAGACAGCCAGGCAGAAGTTGGATCATGCCTGATAGGTTTTTACATGGTAGGGGGTGCAAATGGATCTGAGAGATGTTTTAATGGATGTGACTCTACCTGCATAATCAATTTTAAAAAACAGGGGTAGATTACAAAGAAAAAATAAAACTTTTTGACTACTGTATTTTTCCATAAAAAATTAATCACATATACAATACACAAATACACTCTTCTGAAATACTCAAACTATACAGACATGAAGAGAGTAAAACCTTAATGTTCCTTTTCAGTCCTGTCACCCCAACACATATCAACTCCCAAAGGGGATCTTGAACCAGTGGTGTGTGTCTGCCTTGTTCTTTTTAGTGCATTTTCATATGTGGTACGTGATTATTTTTCAGTAGAGTTCCTGTTTCAATGTTTGTGAGTCAACCTCCTGTCTTTCTCAGATTAGAACCTCTGTGCATGTGTGTTAGCTGCTCAGTCATGTCCAACTTTTTGCCACCCCATGGACTGTAGCTCACCTGGCTCCTCTGTCCATGGGATTCGCCAGGGAAGAATACTAGAGTAGGTTGGCATTCCCTTCTCCTGGAGATCTTCCCAACTCAGGGATCAAACCCAGATCTTCGGCCCTGCAGACAGGTTCTTTACCAGCTGAGTCACCAGGGAAGTGCCCAACCACCAGGGAAGACCCTAGCCCCTGTCCTTTTCAGATTAGAGCCTCTAGCTTCAGAAAAAAAGGGTAGAACCCTTGGAACATATGACTTGGTGAAGCTGCTGCTGCTGTTGCTGTTCAGTGGCTAAGTCATGTCTGACTCTTTGAGAGCCCACGAACCGCGGCACGCCAGGCTTGCATCTCCTTAACCATCTCCAAGAGTTTGCTCAAACTCAGATCTATTCAGTCGGTGATGCCATCCAACCGTCTCATCCTTTGTTGCCCCCTTCTCCTCCTGCCCTCAATTTTTTCCACCATCAGGATTTTTCCCAATGAGTCTGCTCTTCCTTTAGGATTGCCTGGTTTGATCTGCTTGCAGTCCAAGGGACTCTCAAGAGTCTTCTCCAGCACCACAAGTTTGAAAGCACCAATTCTCCGGTCCTCAGCCTTTTTTATGGTCCAACTCTCACATCTGTACGTGACTACTTGAAAAACCATAGCTTTGACTCTACGGACCTTTGTTGGCAAAGTAACATCTCTGCTTTTTAATATGTTGTCCAGGTTTGTCACAGCTTTTCTTCCAAGGTGCAAGCGTCTTTTAATTTCATGGCTACAGTGATTTTGGAGCCCAAGAAAAGAAAATCTGTCACTGTTTCCACTTTTTCCCCATCTATTTGCCATGAAGAGATGAATCTGGATGCCATGATGATGAAGCTGATTGAGGCTTATAAACAGAGCTCAGGGGACAGAGTCTCAGAAGCACTTCTCTAATTGGAAGAGGTGCCTACTTTCTTAGTGGAAGATTAAAAATTTAGTACTATTTTGGCAATTTCCTGTGAGTCTTTAATTACTTCAAATCATGAAAAATAATACTACTTTTTAAAAGCCAGCATGTGGTTCAACATATTTCCCTCTCCCTGGATCTGCAATCATGGCAGTGCATGTGAAGATGGAATTTCCATCAGCCTTGGTAACTCTGATGAGCAGAACTCTATGCCCACCCACAAGAGATCTGTAGCATATGTGAAAAATATGACTAGCTGGGGTAAGCAAAACACAACAAAAGTAACAACAAACAAACAAACAAAGAGACAGTGGCTTCCATCATGGTATCTCTCTTTCAGATCACTTACTCTGAGGGAAGCTTCCTCACTTTGTGAGGACACTCAGGCAGCTTATGAAGAGGCACCATGGTGAAGAACTGAAGTATGTGGCCAACAGCCTGCGTGGGACAGAGACCCACCAGCAGCCACAAGAGTGAGCCAGGAGTGGGTCTTCCTGGAGCTAAGCTTCCAGGTCATGGCAGCTTTAGGGGAGAGCTAGGGCCACAGCAACCTCCCGGCTTAGCCACTCCCAGCTTCCTGACCCTCAGAAAAGGCATGAAGGAATAAATGTTTGCTATTTAAAGACACAAAAGTGGGAGTGACTTGTTATGGAGCAAAACATAACTGACACAATAAAGCTCTTAGAGGAAAACACAGGCAGAACACTCTTGGACATAAATAACAGAAAGACCCTTTCTGACCCACCTCCTAGAGTAATGAAAATCAAAACAAAAATATACAAATGGAACCTAACTAAACTTAGAAGCTTTTGCACAGCAAAGGAAACCATGATCAAGACAAGCCCTCGAATGGGAGAAAATATTTGCAAACAAAGCAATTGATAGGGGTTTAATCTCCAAAATATACAGGCAGTTCAGGCAGCTCAATATAAAAAAAAAAGTCCAATCAAAAAAAAAAAATGGGCAGAAGACCTAAATAGACTTTTCTCCAAAGAAGAGACATACAGATGGCCAAATGCACACATGAAAAGAGGCTCAACATCATTACTTCAAAACCTCTTGCGCTACTGATGGAAATGTAAATCTATCCAGCCACTACAGAGAAGAGTATGGAGATTCCTAAAAAACTAAAAATAGAACTAGCATATGACTCAGCAATATATTGTGCATATACCACTGCTGCACATATACCCTGAGAAAACCATAATTCAAAAAGATACACCCATCCCAATGTATATTGCAGTAATATTTTCAATACCCAGGACATGGAAGCAACCTAAAATGTCTATGGACAGATGAATGGATAAAGAAGTGGTACCTATACACAATGGAGTATTACTCAGCCATAAAAAGGAATGAAATTGGGGCATTTACAGTGATGTGGATGAATCTAGAGTCTGTTATAAGGAGTGAATCAAGTCAGAAAGAGAAAAACAAATGTATTAACGTATATATATGGAATCTAGAATAATGGTACATATGAACCTATCTGCAGGACAGGAGTAGAGACACAGACATAGAGAATGGACATGTGGACTCTGGGAGAGGAAAGGAGAGGGTGGGATGAAGTGGAAGGGTAACACTGACATATATACACTGCCATGTGTAAACAGATAGCTAGTGGGAAGCTGCTGTATAGCACAGGGAACTCAGTTCAGGGCTCTGTGATGGCCTAGAGGGATGGGAAGGGGGTGGAGAGGCTCAAGAGGGAGGAGATATATGTATATGTACAGCTGATTCACTTTGTTGTACAGCAGAAACTAACAACATTGTAAAACAATCATACTCTAATTTACAAAAAAGTTTAACAACAAATCCAACCCCGCAGCCCAAAAAGCATAACTAATACACACTAGTGAAGTCACTCAGTCGTGTCCGACTCTTTGCAACCCCATGGACTGTATGTAAGCTACCACGCTCCTCCGTCCATGGGATTTTCCAGGCAAGAGTACTGGAGTGGGTCACCATTTCCTTCTCCCGAGGATCTTCCCAACCCAGGGATCGAACCCAGGTCTCCCGCATTGTAGGCAGACGCCTTACCATCTGAGCCACCAGGGAAGTCCTTAAATACACACTAGACCCTAACTAATACACATTAGGGCCCCTATGACTTTTTAAATTAAAATTGTAATCTTTTTTAAGTTAATATTTATTGGAGTATAGTTGCTTTACAATGTTGTGCTAGTTTCTGTTGTAGAGCAAAGTGAATCACCTCTCTGTATACTAAGTCTCCTCTTTTTTGGATTTCCATCCCATTTAGGGGGGCCCCTATGACTTTGGACATGATGGCACTTTTGCCTTTTGAAGGGCCTTTCTCCATAATAGTAAGAATTCTATTTGTGACTACAGCACTATAAATATGAATATAATTCAGACAGTATTATTATTACATTCATTTTACTTTCTGATTTTAAAACATCTATGTACGCCCTAAAGTATCACAAGACTGGGCACTGTGCCTTCTGCATCAAAAGGTGTCAGTCCTGCTCGAGGGAACTGCCCAGGAGGGGAATGGTTGCTGAAGAAAACCAAACACCAGAAGACAAGCTACTGGCCCAGCCAGTCCTCAACTCCAAGTAAGAAGGCCAATAGCTGGTGGAACTATTCGGATTTGGGCAAAATCCTATCCCACGTGTGTAGATCACATTAGGTTCTACATCTCAGGAAATAAGGAAGAAGACCCACTGACCGAATGGGGCACAAGCCGCTCTAAGCTACTATGAAAAGGCAGTGACAGGAGCTGTGTGCTGGGGTCCAAACCACACAGGACCCCATGAAATTTGACAGGTCAACTATGATCACTCAGGCTAAGAGTGGGCTGTATGACACTGAGTTCTGGACCCAATATCTTTCTGAAACTGTCTGATACTAACTATTTGAATTAAATCTGGGGGCACTAAAGTGCTTTGATTCACAAACACAGGTGCCAGCTGCCTAGAGTTTGAATCCTATCTTTGGTACTTCCTGGCTGTGTTACTTTTGGAAAGTTTTTTAACCTCTCTGTGTCTCAATTTTATGACCTGTATAGTGAGAACAATGAAAAAACCTACCTCATAGGGTAGTTTCTAAGGATTATGTGATTTAACACATATAAAGCACAATAGTACTTGGCATAGAATGAATAAGCCCTCAACATTATTATTATTGTCACTATTGTTATTGTTATTACTGAACTTCACTTGAGCTCACCTTAACTACCATGGCATTTTATTACTCTCCTCTCAGAGTCTGCAGTTATGTTTTAGGCATGCCAGAGCAATCTTCCCATAAAGCAGCTACCCAGAAGTGTCCTTCATTAAGAGAAGGCAGTAGTCAGGGACGTGCCAAATGGGAGGCCCAGGTGGAGAGGACCAGGTTCTTGAATAAGACCAGCAGAGCACCAAGATAACTCTACTGCCCTCTGATGAACAATCTCCTCTGTGGCTCCATGGGCTCTACTTCTGAGATCCTCCCCAAATAGTGACAAGGCACAGCTTGGTTTACCAAAAGTATAAGACAATGGTTACTGGTAAACTGTCATTCTGTGGCCTAAGCTTCAAATAAGTAAGTGGGAAAAGCAAAAAACAGTCTGTTATGTCAAAGTTTGGCAGACCATGACTGTTGACAATCTGGCATATGTTCAGACCAGTTCCTGGATAACTGCCAAAAGTCCAATAAGGCCAAGTACCACAGACAGCTGGATTGTGTAAAACAGTCCAGGTTTGGGCTCAACAGTTGCTAGAAAAAAACTGGACTACCAAGGTCAAGTTTGAGTGGTACATACTAAAAAGAACTTTATTAAATAATCTACAGAACATCAGGGGGTTCCCAGGTGGCACTAGTGGTAAACAATCTGCCTGCCAACGCAGAAAACATAAGAGACACGGGTTCAATCCTTGAATTGGGAAGATTCCCTGGAAGAGGGCATGGCAACCCACTCCAATATTCTTGCCTGGAGAATCTCATAGACAGAGGGGCCTGGAGGGCTACAGTCCATGGGGCCACAAAGAGTCGGACCAGACTGAAGCAACTTAGCACACATGCATAAAACAAGTGGGCTTGCAGGGTGTAAGAGTATGGTAGGCTGCAGTAGGTCTTACTGAGGTGGGCCTCTGTGTATACCAAAATGTTGCTGTAGAATGGAGACAAAGTGAATTCAACCAGGTACAATCTTAAGCGCACACATGCTACCTGCTATGGGCAGAGGGACCATACAGGGCAAGAGGGGCCTGCTGTACACTGAAGGAAGCTGACACCATTTGTATTTGGAATCTGTGTTCTTTACCCCCAGAGACTTTGGAAGCTAGCACCATACCAAGGCAAAAACTTCACCAGTTAGGACATTAAGCCTGAAGCTCCTCTGACCAGTGTATATATGCACAGAAGAATTGATGCTTTTGAACTGTGGCATTGGAGAGGACTCTTGAGAGTCCCTTGGATTGCAAGGAGATCCAACCAGTCCATCCTAAAGGAAATCAGTCCTGAATATTCATTGGAAGGACTGATGTTGAAGCTGAAACTCCAATACTTTGCCCACCTAATGTGAAGAACTGACTCATTGGAAAAGACCCTGATGCTGGGAAAGATTGAGGGCAGGAGAAGAAGGGGACAACAGAGGATGAGATGGTTGGATGGCATCACCGACTCAATGGACATGAGTTTGGGTAAACTCCAGGAGTTGGTGATGGACAGGGAGGTCTGGCGTGCTGCGGTTCATGGGGTTGCAAAGAGTCGGACACGACTGAGCGACTGAACTGAACTGAACTGAACTCAAAAGAATGGCAACTCATAATATCACACAGGTTACCTTCAAAGTCAAAAGTGTTATTAGAAAGTTGGAATGGGTGATGAGACTGTTACACCTGATGAAAAAATTACAAACATATGACGTCTATCACTGAGAAGAAGAAAATTCTATCACTGAGAGATGCAAAACAAGATCTGAATAAAGGACCAAATATATTGTGTTGTTGCATAAAAACATCCTTCTCTATAATGTAATATATAAATTAGTCATTATTAGAGGGTTAACAGAATTTTTTAACAATTGAGACCCTTCAACTTCTAAAATTTATATGTAAAAAGAGGTATCAAGAATAGTAAAGACAAAGTGCAGCCAATACAGGAAACAGCATGGTGGTTCCTTAAAAAAAACTAAAAATAAGAGTTGTCATATGATCCAACAATCCCATTCCTGGGCATATATCTGGAAAAAGAAATGATAATTCAAAACCTATATACTCCTATACTCACAGAAGCACTATTCACAATAGTCAAAACATGGAAACAACCCAAGTGCCCATCAACAAAGAGTTGGCTTAAGAAGATGTGTAGCTATATATATATATATATATATATATATATATATATATATAAAAATATAAAATAAATATACACACACACGTGTGTGTATATACCACACAGAATGGAATATTACTCAGCCACAAATAAAGAATGAAATAATGCCATTTATAGCAACATGGGTGGACCTAGAGATTATCACACTAAGTGAGGTAAGTCAGACAGAGAAAGACAAATAACATATGATATCACTAATATGTGGGATCTAAAAAAATAATACAAATCAATTTATATACAAAACAGAAGCTGATTCACAGATATAGAAAACAAATTTACAGTCTCCAAACATGAAAGGGAGTGGGGGAGCAATAAATTAGGGGTTTGGGATTAATAGATATAAATTATTATACATAAAATAGAGAAATAAACAGATTTACTGTATAACATAGGGAACTATACTCAATATTTTGCAATAACCTATAATGGAGATAATCTGAAAAAAAAAATCACTGAATCACTTTGCTGTATACCTGAAACTAACACAATACTGTAAATCAATGATACCTCACTTTAAAAAAAAGAATAGTAAAGATAATTTTGTAAAAGAAGAAAGTAGGAGACATGCCTCACCAAATATCAAAACATATTGTGAAGTTACAATAATTACTGTGGTATTAGTACAGAAAAATAAAATTGAAGAGAAGATCCATGTACTTACAGGACTTCAGTGTATGACAAAATCAATACTTAAAAATAATGTGGAAAGGAAAGACTATTTGTAAACCTTACTGGGATAACTGGTGAGTCTTTAGAAGGAAATTTTTATATTTATATTAAACTGATAAGTTCAACTGCATCAAAAGTTTTTGAAGTTATGTAATCATCACAGAAAGCTAGAAGATCAGCAACCTTTCAGTTAAAGATGCAACATTTTGACCTTTTTAAATCTTTTTTTAATCTCTCCTCCTTCTCAACCTTCCACTAAAATATGTGAGGAGCCACAATCAAATCTCATAAACTCACATGGACACAGAGACTAGAACAGGAGATCAATAGATGAAAAATTTCTATCCACTTTGGGGAGATGCACAGCAAATGGAGGATGGGTAACTGATTTTAGAGAAGCAGAGGAGTTTGACGCCAAGATCCATAGGAGACCAGGGAAGAAAAGGGATCCAACTTGCCTCAACAAACTGGAGAGATTTATAATTTGGGGGGGGTTAGTGTGGCCGAGGGCAAGGTGGGGTGTGACTCTGAAAACATGGAGACTGGTTCAGAGAATGCATGCAGTGTGGTTGGGTGGACCCCCACTTCTTCCCTTCCTCCTTGTACAACCTGGAATCCAACCTGCAGGTAAAAAATTAGCAGTTTCTTCAGAGAGACTGTGAAGCCCAAGGAAAATGCCACATACTGACTCCCTAATGTCCCCGAGCGAACATTTCCTGTTCTGGTTTATTGTCCTAAAGTGAAGCCCACTCGCTGACAAGTCAGGTCCCTGCTACCAGAGCTTCCAGTCAGCATTGTTTGAGCTCCTCTTGGATGTAAACCATAAAACAAGAAATGCCAGACATTTCAGGAAATGCATCAACATAAAAGAAATTCAAATAAGCCAACAGGGAAAATCAACCTGCCAAAAAAAGAGATAAATCATAAACTAGAGAAATTATTTTTAAATCTTTTTTTTTGTATCCTCAAAGACACTAGAAGATATTATACTGACATACAAGAACAGGATGCCGAGAGAGAGAGATCAAGAAATGTAGTGTATGTCTAGACTGAAAGGATTCATTGAGTAGCTAACATAAGAAGTGCTGATATATCCTCATCTTCACAAAATTTCAAATCATCATGAAATTTCAGAACACCAGGTATAAAAAGATCCTCAAAGTTTATAGAAAGAACAGAACACAGAACAACGTCAAACTTCTCTGGTATTCTGGATCTAGAAGAAGATGGAGAAACATTTCCAAAACACAGAGAGAACATGGTTTTAAGCTACAGTTCAACACCCAGAAAAAGCAGCAATTCTGTGCAAGTATAAAATAATACCATTATTTTATTATTAGTGTACATTATCATACAAGCAAAGTACGCTTCTCAGATACTAGAGGATGAACTCTGAAACCAGAGAGAAAAATTAGATAGGGATGGAGGGAAATAGATCCACGAAGGAGAGGGAAGTGCTGATCAATACCTGTACAGCAGGCTAAGAAATTAAAAATACGATCATCGGGTAAAACATTCAATGAAAGGCTTTGAAGATAAGATCCAGGAAGTTTCCCAAAGAGTTAAGAAAAAATAAAAAGAGATGGAAAGTATCAGAAAGAAGCTAAGAGACACAGAATTTATGCAAGAGTTCTAACATTTGCTGAAGGTGAGCTACAGAATGAAAGGACAGGGAAAACACAGCATAAAATATTAATGAGACAGAGGGAAAGGGAGAGATTGGACCAGAGCAGAGAAAGCTAAAGGAAAAGGGCACCAGGAAAAAGAGAAAATTGGAAAAAAAAGGATCAGATAGAGCATTTGGGGAAAATAGAGAACACACATCATACACGGAAGAGGCAATTTGAATTTCAACAAGAAACAAAGCTGTCCTGTAAAGAAATTATAATTACAGTACATGTCTTGGCCCTGCAATATATGATGTTTGTGGAATTATGACATAACTACTGGCTATTTGTCTAAAAATAGTGATAAAAGTACACTGATACGGTAAAAGAAAAATAGTAAACCTGAAGAAGAGCACATTTTATTTGTCAAGGTAGAAACCATAAGATAATATCAAAAATTGAATAAAGAAGTAGTTCTCTAAGTATATTATTTAGGAATATGAAAATTCCTAATAGAATCATAGTTGGAAAAAAAGCAAAGTATAATGACTCTGAGGATCGGGAAGAAAGGAACACTAACAAAAGGAACTTCTTGTTTTTATCACAAGTTTTTAAAAATATTGCCAGGGCAGATCTAAGTTGTATGGAACTTGAAGTTCATATAATATGGTGGGAATGTCCCCTTAAAACAAAAAAGTAAAATTTACAAATAAAAATTAGTTACAAAAGTGAATACATGCTTAAAATTTCAAAAAACACAAAAATTACAAAGAAAAAATGTAAATACCGAAGACATCATAAAATATACAAAAAAATCATATTTTCATTAAATATTGCTGGATATAGCTCTTTAATAAACTTCCTGATATTTGGGGGTAGTTCTTCATTTGAATATGAAACTAATACAATGACACTTCCTGTTGAGGGAGCAAAAGATAATCTTTCTTCAGCACTGGTGATTGAAATTGCTCTTTATTATTGACAGTTTAGAAAAATTTCTTTAAGCTTCATGACTTGATATTAATAACATCATTTAAATTACTAAAACTTATGGTAAGTTTGGGAAAAACTCTATTCACTTTCTTTCATACATGAGCAGTAAAGTGCCAAGGCATTTAAAATTTTCTTGTGCAGTAACTAATCTTAAATACTTGAAGAAGTTGAAGATAGTCATAAACCAATTTGTCATCAATTCTTTTGATCAATTGTTACTATAGTTCTTATAGTGGTATGTTATATACTGATGTAGTGGTTTATTATGGTAAACAAGAACTTCCAGGCATGACTGAGAATCTGACCCTCTGTTTATAATTTATAGATCTGATCACCAGAAGGATTTCCCACAGACTAGTTTCTGACTCTGTAAACTTCAAACCTTGCTTATCCCCTCTTACATGTTTCCATTACTGGGAAAATCTTCAACAGTATGTGAACTGAGAACTTCCAGATGCACAAGCGGGATTTAGAAAAGGCAGAGGAACCAGAGATCAAATCACCAACATCTGTTGGATTATAGAAAAAGGTATAGAATTCCAGAAAAACATCTATTTCTGCTTCATTGACTATGCTAACGCCTTTGACAGTGTAGATCACAACAAACTGTGGGAAATTCTTAACGAGATAGGAATACCAGACCACCTTACCTGCCTCCTGAGAAACCTGTGTGCAGGTCAAGAAGCAACAGTTAGAACTGGACATGGAACAACAGACTGGTTCAGAATTGGGAAAGGAGTACTGCAAGGAGTATTGTCACCCTGCTTATTTAACTTATATGCAGAGTACATCATGCGAAATGCTGGATGAAGCACAAGCTGGAATCAAGATTGCCGGGAGAAGTATCAATAACCTCAGATATGCAGATGACACCACCCTTATGGCAGAAAGTGAAGAGGAATTAAAGAGTCTCTTGATGCAGGCGAAAGAGGAGAATAAAAGAGCTGGCTTAAAACTCAACATTCAAAAAACTAAGATCATGATATCCAGTCCCATCTGCTGCTGCTGCTGCTAAGTTGCTTCAGTCGTGTCCGACTCTGTGCGACCCCATAGACGGCAGCCCACCAGGCTCCGCCGTCCCTGGGATTCTCCAGGCAAGTATACTGGAGTGGGTTGCCATTTCCTTCTCCAGTGCATGAAAGGGAAAAGTGAAAGTGAAGTTGCTCAGTCGTGCCCGACTCTTAGCGACCCCATGGACTATAGCCTACCAGGCTCCTCCGTCCATGGGATTTTCCAGGCAAGAGTACTATCAGTTCATGGCAAATAGATGGGGAAACAATGGAGACAGTGACAGACTTTATTTTATTGGGCTTCAAAAATCACTGTGGATGGTGACTTGCAGCCATGAAATTAAAAGATGCTTGCTCTTTGGCAGAAAAGCAATGACAAACCTAGACAGTGTATAGAAAAGCAGAGACATTACTTTGCCTGCAAAGTCTGTGTAGTCAAAGCTGTGGTTTTTCCAGTAGTCATGTATGGATGGGAGAGTTGGACAACAAAAAAGGCTGAGCACCAAAGAATTGATGCCTTCAAACTGTGGTGCTGGAGAAGACTCTTGAGAGTCCCTTGGACAGCAAGAAGATTATACCAGTCAATCCTAAAGGAAATCAACCCTGAATATTCATTGGAAGGACTGATGCTGAAGCTCCAATACTGTGGCTACCTGATGCGAAGAGCATCATGAAACATGTTACATAACAGAGAATACCTGGATCATACATAACAACATTGGAAAAGACACTGATGCTGGGAAAGACTGAAGGTAGGAGGAGAAGCGGGTAACAGAGGATGAGATGGTTGGATGGCATCACCAACCCAATGGACATGAGTCTGAGCAAACTTTGGGAGATGGTGAAGCCAGGGAAGCCTGGCATGCTGCAGTCCACAGGGTTGAAAAGAGTTGGACATGACTGAGCGACTGAATAACAGTATTACAGTACGACCTCTAGCCCCAACCTTCATGTCATGATACTTGTTGAGTTGGCCAAACAGGTATTCCTAAAAGCAACTGCCATACCTTGACAGCCAACAATAACATCACTGTGTATGAAAGTGACTGCAAATCACATAAATATATCCCACTAAATAAAAAATGTCCACTTAGTAAGTTGCCAATAATTCCAGCATCCCCCAACATGAATGAAAATAGAAGAGGCAGTGGTCTCAACAGATAACTTATATAGCTTTGGTAAATTTTGTGAAAATATGTGACTGTGTGAGGACTCTGATAGCACCTCTCCCAGGACTGTAGAACCATGCAAGTGAAGGCCCTGAACTTAACACTTCATTAGTTTCAAGAGTTATCCACTTTTGCATATGAATTTATTATTTTTTAACTCTTTGCAATATTATCTTGATAAAACACAGAGTGGGAAGGAAAAAAGAAAACATGTTACATAACAGGGAATATTTGGATCATACAAAACAACTAAAAGATTACTATCCAGAATATATTTTTAAAAGGTCTTGGCCATTAGAAAAAGAGAAGCCAACAGAAAAATGGTAGAAGTTATGACATGTATGTCACGACAAAAAGGGATATAAGAGAAGATACGCAAATGGCTAGAAAACAAAAGAAAAGAACGGTTTTAGTAACCAGGGAAATGCTAATTCACAAGAAACAGTAGTCTAGTAAGTGTTATCACACATCATGGGATCGTCTACAATATAAACAATAGGCCTAAGACAGCAAAGGGATAACATTAAAAATTAAGTCTCAAGAGTACTATGCTTTTAAAAATGTAACTAAAGTAAAACAAACTGACCCAGTAAAAATGTTACCACAGTCTTAAATATCTTAAATTCCTAATATGCAAGCGGCAACTTAGGCCTTTGCCCGTATAAGAGAAGTGAAGTTTGCTTGGTCAAAGTGGATATGGTAGGATGTAGCTTCTAATAGAAACAATGGAGAAAAGATGTTTGAAGACAAACGTTGTGACATCAGAGGTAGACAGCTCATTGTCCTCCTGATTTTCTTTCTTCCAGTCTGGATTAAAAGGGAAATCTGCATTTGTTGCTGTTCTCAATTTCCTTTTTTCATAAAGAAGCAGCTTCTCTGGCTCCAAATAGGACCAGATTTCAGCAACTCCTGGCCTGCCACATTTGGTATTAGTAGTCCTTATTTTTAATCCACTGAAAAGTGTTTTCAACCCCGCCTGAAGCAAGTGAAAACCGTGGTATGTTAAGCTACTTTTTTTGCTAAGTTTGCAGTCTTGTCTCTGAAGGTAAAATGCATGTTCCTTTAGGCCTGCTGCTCTTGTCACATCACATTCATTTTTCATCATTTCTTTCAAACACTATTATTTCAAGACCCTTCTGTATAATTCAAGCTTTCTTTTTTTATTTATCACATGGATTTTTAAAACCAGTAGGCTTATTCATGTTTGGGATTCTTTATTAAACACTTTTTAACTCTTAATTTCAAAATAATTATAGACCAACAAGACACTGCAAACATAGTAGGTGTACCTTCACTCAGCTTCCCCCCATGATAACATCTCACTCAACTATAGTACATTACCAAGAGCAGAAAATTGATATTGGACCATTCATTAAACATTTTCATCAAGAAAATTACTCAAACTTAGGACCACCGTTTGATATAACCACAGAGAAGCTGTAAGGGTACGAAAAAGATGAGGGGGCGTGTCTGTTTGTGCTTATGTCTGCTGTATATTCCTCAAGTCACTATTTTCAGTTAGATGGTGTTTTCTGTGTCATTTCGTGACACTAGCAAGCAGCATAGTCATTTTCTTATCGCTTCTTTTTTGAGGCAGAAACAACAAAGCAAGCTCATTTCTAGGAGACATGAGAATCCACCTGCAGGGTGGAGGGCTCCCTGGTGCCATCACCAAAGCTTCCTAGCAACTGCACTGTGGTCTAAGACACTCCCATCCACACATCCGCCCTTCTCTCTCTCCTGCACTTGGGGTTCACCATCAGGGTCTGATGATTCTCCCAGCCTCCCCTTGCTCCCTCCCCATTTCTTCCCCCAGATGTTCTTCCTAATAAATTTCTTGCATGTACCATCCTGTCTTGGCCTCTCCTCAGAGCATTACTACTAACACACACATCCCAGCAGTTTAATCTCCTACTTATCTACCATTTATGAACAAATTCAAAATTGCAATCATTCCCTATAGGAGAAGAGATGGTCCTTTTTCCATCCTTCTCAGAATTTTTGTAAACTCAAACCTTATTTCTCCCTAATCTCCTCTGTCTCATAAATTAAGCCCTTATGGGCCATCTTGGTTCAGCCTTAAGCTGACAGGCAGACCCCACTACCAGATCCTGTAGGAAACTCAACTACACTACAAATAGCATGAGTTTGGGGATCTTTCTGAACACTCGTGGGTCACAGGGCATGAAGTCAGATCACAGGGTGGCTGTCTCAGCCATTTCAGTGGTTTCAAGTCCATGGCCTCCTTCCCTGTGTAGGTCTCCTTAGCTCTTGGCAGTTGACCTCCACACACAGACTCTGGGAAAGTCTAGCCTATTCCTATCCTTTATCCTCATCCTGTCCCAGCCTGATGGCCTTCCCTAAAAATGCCAAAACCAAACACATGAATGAACAGATAAGTGAATGTTGTACAGGAGCAGCCTGTCTAGAAGAAGGAATGCCAGAAGTATTATAGGAATAATAGGATGCCTGGTTACCATGGCAACACGCAACCCTGTCAGTCCCTCACCTCCCCATCCCATCTCCTCCACATCAAGGCATCATGTCACTGATGGTATCTGCCAGAACCCAGAGAAGGAGAAGCGAGCTAGTATTGCTAGATCCTTCATTTATACACTAGTGAGTTTTGATTATTAGATACTTTAAACTCCATTTAATAGAAGAGGAAATGGGGGTTTAGAAAGGGAAGCAACTTGCCCAAGATCACACAACTAATAAGAGGTAGGGGCATGATTAGAACCCAGGTTTACTGCATCTCAAAGCCTTTATTCTTTGCACTGTATCACCACATTCCTTTTAGCATCAAATTTAACAGATGATGGGAAAGAGATACCTAGAAATAGAGGGGTGAATAAGAGGATGTGGAGGGCTATGCCAGATGTCAGTGCTCACCTGGGATCCTTTCTGTTGTACCCCAAGCTCATTAGCAGAGTTTCCCTATGAGCCAGCAGCATCTTGTCTCTCTCAGCCAGGGGTACGCTCAGGCTCTGGGAGAGAGCTTGGCTAACATGGGGGAGGGCTGAACTGCTGGGCAGTTCAGATCCTGGGAACAGATCTCTTTTCTTCCCTAAATACACATCTCCCTTCCTGTCTCTTCAAGTGGGACGATCCTGAGTCATGGTCCACGTGATTCTCCCAAGTGCCCAGGGGACTGAGTCCTAGGTACCCACAGCAGTAACCCACTTATTGCACACCCTTCAATGACTTTTCTCCCTTCTGCTATCACTTCCCATTTCCTCAGTGCTTCCTGGATCCACGTCTCAAATAAACTAGTTGCATTGAAGTCCTCCCTTAGAGCCCACCTGGAAGGGAATCCAAACCAAAACAACCCAAATTACAGCTCTGAATGTCTTTTTTGTGGTAACATTAGCACAGCTCCCATTCTTTGGTGGCTCACCCTGGCTTACTGGGTACCCTCCAGGTTACTTAGCCTGGTACTCGGGCTAATGTAACCACAACCCCTCTTCCCACCACACTTAAGTCCAGAATCCTCCAGGGACCCTGCCCTCCAGCTACAGTAGGTTACTCTATTTTCAAACATAACATGGCCACGCATTTGCTCAAGTGGCTCCATAACCAAGTGGGGAGCTTCCCAGGTGGCTCAGTGGTAAATCATCTGCCTGCCATGCAGAAGACCCGGGTTCAATCCCTGGGTCGGTAAGATCCCCTAGAGGAGGAAATGGCAACCCACTCTAGTATTTTTACTTGGAGAATTTCATGGACACAGGGACCTGGTGGGCTATAGTCCATAGGGTCAGAGTCAGACATGACTGAAGCGACTAACACAACCAAGTAGGACCCAATGGGGCCTTTCTAGAACAGACATACCTCCAACCCCAGCCATGGCCTCTGCCTGCCTCTCATTTGTAGAAAAACTTTAGCCTCCTAGGCCTTCCCTGAGTACCAAAGAATAAATTTAATCAGAGGATGCAGAAAGAAAGGGAACCATTCAAGAAAAACAAAATAATAATAGTTTAACCATTAAACAAAGTCAAGGACCTTTAGTTCCTCCTCAAGGGCTACAGATACTATTCTGAGCCATATCCTTTAAGCTGTTTTGCAGATACTGAAGTGGCTTTTCTGATAGTTCAGTTGGTAAAGAATCTGCCTGCAATGCAGGAGACCCTGGTTCGATTCCTGGGTCAGGAAGATCTGCTGGAGAAGGGATAGGCTACCCACTCCAGTATTCTTGGGCTTCTCATGTGGCTCAGTTGGTAAAGAATCCACATGCAATGTGGGAGGCCTGGGTTCGATCCCTGGGTTGGAAAGATCCTCTGGAGTAGGGAAAGGCTACCCACTCCAGTATACTGATACTGAAACCCCCATCAGATGGAAGAAGTTAAGTGCATGTGCCCACAAGCACGTAGACCTCAGTGTGGTTAGAACCAGAAGGTTGATGATGCTGACTCATCATTACCTCACCCCCAACCAATCAGAAGTATGTCCAAAGGCTGATCACACAGTCCACAACTCCCTCTCCCTCACCCTGTCTTTAAAAACCTTTCCCTGAAAGCTTGCAAGTTTCGGTCTTTTGAATACTTACTGCTTAGACTCCTTGCTTGGTGCCCTGTGATCAACACTGCACTTTCCTTCGCCACAACCTGGTAGCAGTAGATTGGCTTTACTGTGCATGAGTGAGCGGACTCAAGTTTGGTTCTATCCCCCAGCAGTTCCCTTCTCTGGCAATCTAAATACTGCTGGACAGTCACACCTCTACTCTGTGCCAGAAGCTGCTAACTGACATGTTTTATTAGTTAGTGAGTTATATTCACTAGCTGCTGTAACCAGTAAACCCCAAGTCTCAGTGGCTTACCACAATAGAAGTTTATTTCTCCTAAGAAGTTTGATGAGTGTTTGACAAGGTTTCTTCTGTTAATGTCTCGTGGGCCCATCAACTCCTAGTTCTTTGGAGAATTATATGGGAGGTCTTTATGAGCCAGGTTCAGCACACGTTCCTTTTTCTCTGTACACTATGGACCAGAACATCTATTAACATAGTCTTAAAATGCTGCAAGGGATGCTGGGAAATGTAGTCTAGCTTTGGTTCCCGGGAAAAGAGCGAATCCATTCTGGTGAGCACGTAATGTATTCATTATTTTCTGCCACAACATATTAATTCACTTATTCATCACAACAACTTTTAGGGTAGGCAAGATTATTAATCCTGTTTTATAGACAGGTAAGATGAGCACAGAACACTTGAGCAATTTGCCCAGAATTATACCATAATTATGTGTCAGCCAGGATGTAAAGCTAGGTTGTCTGGCTGCATCTTTAAATATCTGGATTAATGCTGCCTCTTTAAACACCCTTTCTCCAGTAACTGATGGCTTGAATGCATTAATAAAGTAATCAACCAAATCATTCACTCTTTTTCAGAAGCAGCTTGTCCTAGCTTTCAGAACCAACTGAGAATTGCATAGCTTCACTTAGAAAAGACATCTTTGAAACGAACTGTCCTACCTATCAACTTAGAGATAAGGAAACTGAGAGAACTGACTTGTCCCGCAGCCCCAGGACTGGGAACACATTCTCCTTATTTCTATTCTAGTGCTTTCCCCAACACATCCTGCTTCCTCCCAAAGCCCAATTTGTGTTGTCATCATTTTCAGCACCAATGGACAAGGTCATAGCCAGTTAAGTACGAAAGCAGTGAGCTCTGCCCTTTTCTCTGTTGCTACAAGCCAGTGATTTTTCCTGTCACTTTCCAAATCTCTTCTAAATGCCACACACTTCAGTTTTGACAGCTCATGCACCTGGTGGCCACAAATATTTCTTATTTGTGGTGAAGTAAGTTCATAAAGTGAAGGAGGAATTTCACTCCAGCCTCAGAAGTATTTCTGCATCAGCAAATTCCCAGTTTTTTCTGAAATTGGTAACAAATATTTTTGTTTTGGGGTCCTGCTTTCTTATGTGTGACTTTCTAGATTCTAGTCCCTGAACCAGGGGTCATTTGGTTTCTGTGTGTCTCTGAGTTGATCGACCAATGCTCAACAACCAGGCTTGCAAAATCTAATGGTTTTCTTTTGCATAACAAAAGGCTGGCTGTAGGAAAAACAATGAAAAACAAATTAAGGACCCTTTTTGGGCTTACAATCTTGACCTTTCTCTAGATGGCAGACTTCACAGAGACAATAGTTTCAAGGATTCTCCTTTTATTTGATTACATTCTTTCTAGTTATACTATAGAGTCTATTTTGAAAGCCTTTTCTCTTTCCATTGTTTGCTGTTTGAAAATTTTAAATGGCAATAAATCCATTTCACCTACAAAATAATTTTTTTCCCCCAAAAGAACTTAGATGTGAGAAAATGTGGGGAACACTCATAGGGAAGCAGAGAAGTATAGATTTTCTCCCTGAATGTCAACATTTCAACTCTATTTCTCTCTGGCTCATATTTTCTAAGATCTGATCCAGGATTAAAGGTATCTTAAAGAAATTTACAAGTCAACACACAGCTTTCCATGGGATTTAATGAATCTAAAAGTGAAAAATATTTTCTTTAATCTCACTATTTGGATAATTACCCAAGCCATACTGAGTACTGCAATATTCATGTTTTCTCACTCCTGGTCTGGGCAGAAGTCTCTGGCAGATGCTGTTGGAGCCTTGCCTGCAGCCCTCAGACCTTGCAGTGGGCCCTGGCTCACTTCCAGTTGCTGATATCTATCTGCCTCTCTCTGTCTGAGGATTACTTTTCCAGAACTGCAGAAGACACCCTACCCACTGCCATGGCCAGCCAGGGCACAGGGAACTCCTCAAGCAGTGATGCTTGGATAACTGGTGTAAATGCCCTGGTTAGCTTGCCCCTTGGGTAGCAATAATTCTGTGTGAGTTTTGTACCATTTTATGTAAGATTAGGCTTCAATTCCCACTATGGCAGGAGACTTAACAATGGGACCTTTAATGCCCACCACCTTCCTATCTCTGTATTACTTCTCTGCTTCCCTATGAGTGCTCCCCACACTTTCTCAAATAAACTTGCATACAATTCTTTGTCTCAGGATCTGCTTCTGGGAAAACCATGAAGTTGAGTCAGAAGAGGGTAAACTAAGCAGTTTTAGACAATCACGTGAAGGACTATAATTCTTTATGTCTCGACATACATAGCCTAAAAAAGAACTGAATCTGCTGTTGGTCCACATTTGGTAGGAACATCATTGATACATTTCCCTCTGAGTGTGTTTTCCTTGAATGCTGGGGCTCATTTAAGGAGCTTTTCCTAAGATAACGTTACTCATTTGTTTACTTCATGAAACAGCCAGAAGTGTAGACACTGACTTCTAATCTTAGCTCTGCTGTAAACCATCTGGGAGATTCTGGGTTTTGCTCATTTGAAAAATGATGTGGTTAGACTAGATGCTCTAAGTTTCCAAAAGCTCTAAGCATTTGATTCTATGGTTTTCCAAGATTTAAATTTTTTTGCTATTGAGGCTTCCCCATATTACATAAGACAAGAAATAACTCAAATGTCCACCAACAGAAAAATGGATAAACTGTGATATAACCATACACTGGAACATTATTCACCATAAAAAGGAATGAAGTAGTGATACGTGCTACAACATAGGTGAATCCTGAAAACATTATGCTATGTGAAAGAAGCCAGACACGAAAGGCCAATACTGTATGATTCCATTTACCTATAATAACCAGAATAGGTAAGTCAATAGAAATATTATAGAATGCAGGTTGGTGGTTGCCAGAGGCTTAATGGGTACAGGGTTTCCTTTTGGGGTAATGAAGATATTCTGGAGCTAGAGCTGGTAGCTGTACAACATCTTGAATGTAGTATGTGCTACTGAATTTTAATTTTAAAATAGGTGATTTTATGTTGCATGAATTTCACTTCAAAAAATTTTTTTTATAAACTACAGAATGCAATATGAACTATTTTCTTCAGAAAAGTTACAGATCTTTATCAGAAACATTAGTACAGTTAATGAAAAGATACTTTTGAAAGTAAGTCACAATTTATCAGACTTCTACTTTGTGCTGTGTGCTTTATATTCATTGTTTTTAATTCTCACAGTAGCACTTATCTATACTGCACAGATAAGGACATTAGGATTCAGAAATATTAAGTTAATTACCCAAGATTGAGAAGTTAGGAACTGATAAAACTTATAACACTTAAGGCTGTGTCTGTCTGGAAATGCATCAGGACTGTAGAGATAAATCCTACCATATCAATATCCATTAAATGTAAATGGGCTAAATATTCCAAGAAAAAGCAGAAAATGTCAAGTTTATTAAAAAAAACAAAACAAGATTCTCTATGCTATTCATAATAGACGCACCTTAGATACATAAACAAAGAAAAACTGAATGGAAAAGAATGGAAAACAATAATGCCATGTGAGCAGTAAGTCTAAGAAACCTGGTGTAGAGAAAAAAAAAAAAGAAATCTGATATGGTTATATTAATACCAAAGACAACATCAGGACAAGGAGTATTACCAGAGATAAAGAGGGTTACTTCAGAATGATAAAAATATAATTTACATATTTGAAACTATTTATTCTCATCACAACTTTTTGAATCACTGACATCTTTCATCACCACTCCTAATGTAAGCCCCTACCACGACCTGACTTCTCCCCATCCCTATTTTGCTCTTAGTTTGTTCACCCCTGATCCGTACTTTCAAAGCTCTCCACTATTTCCTCTGGAACCCTGGATTATGGGAGTGAATTCCTTTCAGTCTAAATTTCCGTACTGATCTTAGATCAACAGCCCACATTTGTGAAATACTGTGTCACTAGGTTGAGAATCATTCCCTCCATCACCCCTTTCAAGTCGTCTATCTTCCTTGGAGATATCAGTGGCCTTGTAGACCTTTGTTCTTCTCAACACAGTGAATTTTCCTACATATCACATCTTCTACTCATCCTCATAGCCAAATATCTGTTCTTGTCATCACCTAGCAATACTACACTCTGGATTCTTAAATTCAGACAATTTACTCTCTGGCCATTACCTCTTCTCATTTCATTCATTTATTCCACAAATGCTTACTGACTGTCTACTATGTTCCAGGCACTATTGTAGGTATTGGGAATATATCAGTTAATAAAACAGGTACAATCCCTATATTTTTCAAAATTGTATCTCAGTTCTCCTCCAATATTCTCTTCTTCCATTATCACATCTCTTATTCCACCTCATTAGAAAAAAAAAAAGGGTTGTTTTGTACCAGGCCCCTCTTTCTTCATTACATTTCCTAATCAGTCCAAACTCCATACCCATGGTTGCCTTCAATCATCTTGCCTCCTTCTTGCTTTGAAGCATTTACTCTGTAATGCCCTCATACTAAATTTCTACTTTCAGACCAGATCAAGGTACAGAGGCCAGATTTATTCTCCCACCCTAAACAACTAAAAAAAAATTGGACAAAATACAAGAAAAAACAGTTTTTAAATGCTGCATATCAGGCAGTACCAGATAGTGGTCCCTGAGAGAAGGGGTAATAATGAAGTGGCCTCTATGACTGTCCCAGCTCACTGCCTGGCAGTTATAATTCAATAAAGGAAAACTCAGGCAGAACCTGGAAGTCTTTCTGAATTGAGGAGATGAGGTTGGATGTCTGAGAACCAAAGTCTAGAGTCTGTAGGGCAGAGAGGACAGAGCTTCTCCAGAAATCTGCAGGGGGGAATTCCCCTTGAGTTTTCAGCTGAGTACTGATAAGTGCATGGACTGTGGCCTGCCAGGCTCCTCTGATCATGGAATTATCCTGGCAAGAATACTGGAGTGGGTTGCCATTTCCTCCTCCAGGGGATCTTTCCAATCCAAGGGTCGAACCTACATCTCTTGCATCTCCTGCACTAGCAGAAGGATTCTTTACCACACACAGTACAATACCAATCAGTGCATGCATGTGATGATACAATCCAAAGCCAGGAAAAGAAATAACCAAAATAAGCAGGCAGAAGAGTCCTTGTAACTCATATAAAGCCAAGAATAATTTATAATACCACCAGTTGAAGCAGAAAAGCTTTTTAATATGTGGGCATTAGATAGAGTACTCTGAACAGTCTTGTCTCAATTGTGGTAAAAATTAGCCTTAAACTAAAGATTGCTATGATCCCACCTAAAAAAGTTTAAAATCAAGTCTCAGAAAAATTAAAGTGCTACCATGTAACTTCATTGCATCCAGAACAAGGAAGGTTTAACATCTTTCAAAAATATCTAGCACCTAATGAAGTAAAATTCTTCATGTCTGGGATCAAATATAAAATTGCTAGGCATGCTAAGAATCAGGAAAACACAGACCATAATGAGGAGGAAAAAAAACATAACTGACCCAACCTGACCCAAATATGATGCTTACAGTAGAACCAGCAGTCAAGGACACTCAAACATGTTCAAGAAAGTAGAAAAAAGTATGTGTATATTAAGCAGAGACATGAAAGATATTTTAGAAAAGGTCAAACTGAACTTGTGAAAAACAAAAATAATACAACACTTGAGATGAAAACTCTCACGTGAATTCAGTCCAACAGCCAACTTCAGTCTCTGTGAGACACTGTCTGATAAAATCATGTGGTTGGTACCAGCCTCAATGCAGACCCATGATCTAAACGTGCTTTGCAGTTCTTCTAGTGTGTCCTCAGACATCTCCCTCTCCCATCCCCTCAGCAGTTTCTCCAAGCCTTCCAGTCTCCACCTTCCCTTTCCTTACTCTCATTAAATGATGTGAGGGCTCCTTCACAGAGAAAACAGAAGTCATCTGACAGGACGTCTTACATCCCTTCTTTCTTCTGGCCTCCAGATACCACTTGCCCAACAAAACTCACCTTTATGATGTCTGAGACCCTGATCCACCCATCATCCCCTTTCTTCTATATTTCAAGCTCTATCTCAATTCCGGCATTTTCCTCTTAGCTTATAAACGTGATACTTATTGTTTATCTCAAGAGAGTCCTCTCTTAGCTTCATATTCTTCCTCCTTAAAGAACAGTGTATATGAAACTATAAGACTCTTACAAGACACCACGTGGGAAAACATCATTACATTGGATGTGACAAGGATTGTCTGGTTATGACAGCCAAAGCAGAACAAATGTAAAAATAAACAAATTGGACTCTGTCTAAACTGAAAACTTCTGTGTTCAAAGGACACATGCAACCTGGAATAAGAGAAAATATTTACAAATCATACATCTGTTAAGGAGTTAATCTCTAGAATGAATAAAGGACTTCTACAACTCGACAAGAAAATAACCTGATTAAAAATGGATTCTTTAAAAGAATGAAATGCCATTTGAAGCAACATGGATGGACTTAGGGAGTGTCATACTAAGTGAAGCTAGTCAGAGAAGGAGAAATATTGTATGACATCCCTTATATGTGGAATCTAAAAAGAAATGATACAAATGAACTTACTTAAAAAACAGAACGAGACTCACAGACTTAGAAAATGAACTTATGGTTGCCGGTGGGAAAGGGACAGTTAGGGACTTTGGGAAAGTCATGTACACGCTGCTGTAAAATGGATAACCAACAAGGACCAATTGTATAGCACATGAAACTCTGCTCAATGTCATGTGCCAGCCTGGATGGGAGCAGGGATGGAGGGAGAATGGAGTCATGTATATGTATGGTGGAGTCCCTTCGCTGTTCACCTGAAACTATCACAACATTGTTAATAGGATATACCCCAATACAAAATAGAAAGTTTAAAGCTTGGGGAAAAAAGAGAGTATAGGGGTTATTAGTTCTATATTGATTTAGAATTAAAATCTTCAGTATTTACTGATGAAAAAAGGAAAAAATTTGATTCAAACAGTTCTCCAAAGATGATATACAAATGGCCAACAAGCATATGAAAGGATGCTCATTACTAGCCATTAGAAAAGTGCAAATGAAAATCAAAAGACATATCACTTCATATACATTAGGATGGCAACTATAAAAATAACACGTTTCATTAAGAACATGGAGATATTATTTGTTTCTAATTTCTGTTACACTGTTGATGAGAGTATATAGTGGTAGACCCACCATTGAGCATAGCATGATGATACCTCAAAATATTAAAATAGAATAACCATATGACCCAGATAAGAAAGCCTTCCTCAGGGATCAATGAAAAGAAATAGAGGAAAACAACAGAATGGGAAAGACTAGAGATCTCTTCAAGAAAATTAGAGATACCAAGGGAACATTTCATGCAAAGATGGGCTCGATAAAGGACAGAAATGGTATGGACCTAGCAGAAGCAGAAGATATTAAGAAGAGGTGGCAAGAATACACAGAAGAATTGTACAAAAAGATCTTCATGACCCAGACAACCACAATGGCGTGATCACTCACTTAAGAGCCAGAAATCCTGGAACGTGAAGTCAAGTGGGCCTTAGGAAGCATCACTACGAACAAAGCTAGTAGAGGTGATGGAATTCCAGTTGAGCTATTTCAAATCCTTAAAGATGATGCCGTGAAAGTGCTGTACTCAATAAGCCAGCAAATTAGGAAAACTCAGCAGTGGCCACAGGACTGGAAAAGGTTAGTTTTCATTCCCAAAGAAAGGTGACGCCAAAAAATGTTCAAACTACTGTACAACTGCACTCATCTCACACGCTAGCAAAGTAATGCTTAAAATTCTCCAAGCCAGGCTTCAACAGTATGTCAATCATGAACTTCCAGATGTTCAAGGTGGATTTAGAAAAGGCAGAGGAACCAGAGATCAAATTGTCAACATCCGTTGGATCACAGAAAAAGCAAGAGAGTTTCAGAAAAACATCTACTTCTGCTTTACTGACTATGCCAAAGCCTTTGACTGTGTGGATCACAACAAACAGTGGAAAATTCTGAAGAGATGGGAATACCAGACCACCTTACCTGCCTCCTGAGAAATCTGCATGCAGGTCAAGAAGCAACAGTTAGAACCGGACATGGAACAATGTACCGGTTCCAAATCGGGAAAGGAGTACGTCAAGGCTGTATATTGTCACCCTGCTTACTTAACTTATATACAGAGTACATCTCGAGAAATGCTGGGCTGGATGAAGCATAAGCTGGGATCAAGATTGCTGGGACAAATATCAATAACCTCAGATACGCAGATGACACTACCCTTATGGCAGGAAGTGAAGAAGAACTAAAGAACCTCTTGATGAAAGTGAGAGAAGGAGAGTGAAAAAGTTGGCTTAAAGCTCAACTTTCAAAAACACTAAGATCATGGCATCTGGTCCCATCACTTCATGTCAAATAGATGGGGAAACAATGGAAACAGTGACAGACTTTATTTTTGGGGGCTCCAAAATCACTGCAGATGGTGACTGCAGCCATGAAATTAAAAGACACTTGCTTCTTGGAAGAATAGTTATGACCAGCCTAGACAGCATATTAAAAAGCAGAGACATGACTTTGCCAACAAAGGTCCGTATAGTCAAAGGTATGGTTTTTCCAGTAGTCATGTATGGATGTGAGAGTTGGACTATAAAGAAAGCTGAGCACTGAAGAATTGATGCTTTTGAACTGTGGTGTTGGAGAAGACTCTTGAGAGTCCCTTGGACTGCAAGGAGATCCAACCAGTTCATCCTAAAGGAGATCAGTCCTGAATATTCACTGGAAGAACTGATGCTGAAGCTGAAACTCCAATACTTTGGTCACCTGATGCGAAGAACTGACTCTTTGGAAAAGACCCTGATGCTGGGAAAGATTGAAGGCAGGAGGAAAAGGGAACGACACAGGATGAGATTTTTGGATGGCATCACCAACTCGATGGACATGAGTTTGAGTAAGCTCCGCCAGTTGGTGATGGACAGGAAAGCCTGGCGTGCTGCAGCCATGGGGTTGCAAAGAATCGGACACATCTGAGCGACTGAACTGAACTGATTGATATGACCCAGCAATTCCACTCTGGGTATTTATGCAAAAGAATTGAAAGCAGGGTCTCTAAGTAATGACTGCACATCAGGATCAGAGCATCACTATTCACAACAGCCCAAAGGTAGAAGCAACACAAGTATTTATGGAGGGATGAATCAATAAGCAAAATGTTGTATAATGTACACACACAGTAGACTATTATTCAGCTTTAAAAGGGAAGAAATTATGATACATATTAATACTACAATACAGATGAACCTTGAGGACTGTGTCAATTTGATAAAGCTGCCATAATGAAATATCACAGTCTAAGTGGCTTAAATGACAGAAATTTGTTTTTTGATGGTTCTGGAGACTGCAAGTTCAAGGTCAAGGTGTTGGTAGGTTTGGTTTGTCCAGCGGCCTCCATCATTGACTGTCAGATGTTTGTTTTTGTGTTTGTGCTTTTCTCTGTGTCAGAATGTCCCTTTCTTAAAAGGATACCAGTCAGACTGGATTATGGCCTATCCCAATGGCCCCATTTTAATATAATTGCCTCTTTACAAGCCCCATCTCTAAACAGAGTCACATTCACAGGTGCTAGGGATTAGGGCTTTAACATGTGAATGTCAACATATGAACTGGGTGGGGAAAGACACAATTCAGCACATAAAGAACATTATGCTGAGTTAAACAAGCCAGTCACAAAAGACAAACGCTGTATGACTCCACCTACATGAGGTATTTAGAGCAGTCACATTCAGACAGAAGGAAACAAAAGTAGAATGGCAGTTGCCGAGATGGGGTGGGGGTGGGATGGAGAGTTGCTGTTTAATGGGTCAAGTGTTTCAGTTTTGCAAGATGAAAAAGTTCTGGAGTCTGGTTTCAGAACAGTGTGTGAATACACAACACTACTGACCTGCACACTTGGAAATGGCTAAGATAACAAATTTTCTGTTATACATTTTTTGCCACAATGAAAAATAAGAATTAAAGAAAAAAGAATAATGTGATTGCTCCACGAATCTCCCTTTTATGGAGTTGGCATTCACCGTCCTATCACCTTCGTTATTATCATACAGGAGATCCAATTACCTCCAGGATATCTCCTTTGAAAGTGCAGGAAGTGATGCTCAACACGCATGATAATACTTGCCTAGTTTTCCCAAACCTACTCCTTTTTCTACTCAGCATGTCTTAGTGGCATTTTTCTTTATCACTCTCTTCCTAAGGGTTCAAGTAAAAAAACCTCACAGTCATCCTAACCTCCTCTGTCCTGCCCCCTTGCTCCCCTTCACATCATTTAACAAGCCATTTCTTCACATCTCTGGGTTCTGACCTGTCTCTTGGTCACGCCCTGTCCTCGCCTAGACAACTTAGCACTTGTCTCTCCACCACCAGCTTTCTACCCTGTGCCCCTACTTCCCTAATCCACTGTCTCAGTCCATTCATGCTGCTCTTGTCCCTTGGACCGCAAGGAGACCAAACCAGTCAATCCTAAAGGAAATCAGTCCTGAATATTCATTGGAAGGACTGATGCTGAAGCTCCAACACTTTGGCCACTTGATGTGAAGAACTAATTCACTGGAAAAGACCCTGATGCTGGGAAAGATTGAGGGCAGAGGAGATGGGGTCAACAGAGGATGAGGTGGTTGGATGGCATCACCGATTCAATAGACATGAGTTTGGGCAAGCTCCGGGAGCTGGTGATGGACAGGGAAGCCTGGTGTGCTGCAGTCCATGGGGTCACAAAGAGTCGGACACAAATGAGCACTGAACTGAACAGATACCCACTCACTGGGTGGCTCATGAGCAGTTTACTTCTCACAGTTCTGGAGGTTTCAAAGCCCATAATCAGGGTGCTGGCAGATCTAGTATCTGCTATCCCCACTTTCTGGTTCCTAGATGATCATCTTTTTGCTGTAACTTCATATGAGGGCAAGGGGTCTCTCTGAGTCTCTTTCATAAGAGCACAATCCTTACACCTCCCAAAGCCCCCCTCCTCCTAATACCATCCCACTGGGCATGAATATACATTCTGGGGGGCCACGAACATTTAGCTCAGTCCCCTTCGGAACTGCTGACAGCTCCAAATCTGATCATTCAGCCCCTATTTAAATGACTTCAAATCTTTCCTGGGACAAATCATAAGTTTGCTTCTGAAGTCTGTGAATCTATGTTTTTGCTATTTGCAGCAACACAGATGCACCTAGAGATTGTCATACTAAGTGAAATAAGTTAGAGAAAGGCAAGGATCATATGACATCACTTATATGTCAAACCTAAAAAGGTGATACAAATGAACTTCTTTACAAAAACAGCCTCACAGACTTCAAAAACAAACTTACCATCACCAAAGGGGAAATATGGGAAATAAATTAGGAGATTAACATATACACACAACTACATAAAAAACAGATAATCAATAAAGACCTACTGTATAGCACAGGGAACTCTACTTGGTATTCTGTAATAACCTATATGAGAAAAGAATCTGAAAAGAAGGGAATGGATAAATGTATATGTATAACCAAACTGTTTTGCTATAAACCTGAAACTAACACAACATTGTAAAATAATTATACAACATAAAAATTTTTAAAATAATAGAAGTAGATGTCTCAGTTGTCTACACTTTCCCTCAGAGGTTGAGTCCCTTGAGAGCAAACACTATGCCCTTCCTTCTTGCTATGCAGATTTACTGAGATGATATTTGTTGTACATCCCCATGCTAGACCTTTCTGCCTTCATCACCAGTGTTTAGAAGAGTATCAGGTATGCAGTAGAAACCTGAGAAACATTTGCTGAATTAAATGTCAACTCTTTTCAGTTTAATCAGCATTAATTAATTAACAAGCTTCAAAGTGCCTGTGGACAAGATGCCACTGCTCATGGGGGACTGTAACCTAATGAGGAGAAAAGATAAAGTCAACCATTCAGGTTTCCCAATAATGACTCAAGGGAAGGAGACTAGCTGAGCAGTGGTCTTGGAGAAAGGGAAGCAGGAGTCAAAGAGCCTGGCCTGTAGTTAACCCAGCAAAACTTGCTCATTCTTGCTACATGTCTGCCTGAGACAGTCAGCAGGGACAATTGCTCACAGTAATCACTGAGGACTTGAGATGATAGGAGACCCTCTCAACAGTTACCTCCTTAATCATCGAAGCAGGGAAAAGGGAATATGATAAATTATGTGCTATCTTTTAAAGGATAGTCTTGGACGAGTCGCATCATTTCTGCCCAAATTCCACTGGCCAAAGCATGTCACTTATCCACATCTAATTTAAAGGGACAAAAAGATACAATCTTATCATGTGCATAGAAGGAAAAATGTTCATGAACAGCCTCAATGACAATCACATTCATACAGTGTGAGTGCTAACACAGTTACTGCTGTTATCACTATGTGCATAGTAGGCATCCAACAAACTTTTATGAAGCAAACAAGAAGATGTCACAAACACTGAGATCAGAGGTTCTCAAAGTTAACTGGACATGAGACTCACTTGAGAAGCTTTTTAAAAATCCAGAAAGTGAGACTGAACTCCAGACTATTCAAATTGCCATATCTGGACATACCACAGGGGCCATGGGATTTTTGTTAAGTTCCTCGGTGGTTTCAATGTGCAGCCAAGGTTGACAGCCATTGATTTAGACTCTACACCAAACATCACTCCACAGACCAGCCTGGGCGCTCAGGAGTGCTTAGGCTCGGCTTCCTTATTAAACATGATGTTTTGATTCCTGAGTGAAAATGGTCAGCGAAAGGAGTAATTTTAAGCTCCCCAAACTAGTTACATTTCCAGCAAGATAACTGTGTCCCGCACTAGAACACTTCGGCATTTGATTTTATTCTCTACTGTTTGTCATTGCTTCGTGTTCATTCAAGAGCTGCTTTCCCACCTGGACAGGAAGGTTCCTGAGGGCAGAGGCCACACCACGCACTTGTGGCTGCTCAGAGGGACAGTGAGCAGACCCCAGGGCAGGACACTCGGTGCTTGCCAGACTTATTGGCAGATATCCAGGGCACTGCCCTGTGGTTTTCCTGGTATAGTTCTCTCTGCCAAGCAGCTTCACTCTGGAGAAAGATCCTAGGATATCAGGGTAGAATGTTTGCTTCTCTGTTTATATTTTGCCTTCTCCTAAAAAGGATTTGAGGTGGTATTTGTGGCTCACAGGCTCTACGGCGTGAGCTCAGTTGTTAGAGTGCATGGGCTTTGTTGCTCCACAGCATGTGGAATCTTCCCCGACCAGGGATCAAACCTGTGACCCCTGCACTGACAAGTGGATTCTTATCCACTGTACCACCAGCAAAGTCCAAGTGACAGCTTTATCAGTAGTACCAGAGGGTCATTACCTACTGATTCATCTTAATATGTGTCCACAATCCCTGTCCCCTCTGATTTTTTAAGCAGCTTATTCAAATCTGAGAACCTTCAAAGATATATGTGTACTTAATACCCAATAACTTACTTGTCCAAGAGTATTCTTGAATAACCATTTCTAAGCCTTATTCTCTCTCCCTGGGAACTTCTGCCATGACTTTGGTTTATCTATTATCTAATTACATGATCAATATTATCTAATAACAGATAATGTGAAGGTTACTCCGGTTCAAAGAGTCCACACGTTCACATTTCCTAGTTTAAAAAGTGCCAGGACTTTTTGATACATACACAAGGCACTCAGAGACAGAAATGCACAAGGGCTCACACACATCTATAGGAAAGTGTGTGCTCACAAGTCTCCCAAATCCCATTTCGTGGAATTGCTCTTTTCCCTTTGATCTCAGTTGCTTTCTCCTGATACCTATTATACTTTTCTTGGCCTTATTTTCATTAAGCCTTAACAAGTCTGATTTAGAGGAGAGCATAATTTATCAAGAGTAACACTATATGATCAAGTTTTTATCCACATACCTTACTGAGAGTAGAACTTACTTGAATTCATCTTTGTTTCTCCCTTCAATCCTTTCAGTGACATCTTACCCACAGCAAGTATTCAATAAATACTGAAGAAATTAATGAATGCATAATATATGAGTTGAAGCTCCTGTTACTTTCCAGCCAATTAGGTTTTTAATTACTCTTTGAAACATCAAGAGGAAGCAGCATTATTCACAATAACCAAAATGTAGGAGCAACTCAAGTGTATATCGACAGATGAATGGATAAATAAAATGTGGTTTACACATATAACAGACTATTATTCAGCCTTAAAAAAGAAAGAACTTCTAACACATGCTACAACATAGATGAACCTTGAGAACATTATGGTAAGTGAAACAAGCCAGTCACAAAAAGACAAATACTACATGATTCTATCTATACGAGGTACATAGAGTAGTCAAAAATACAGAAAAAGAAAGTGAAATGGTGGTTGCCAGGCTTTGGGAGGGGGAAATGGGACTTATTATTTAATAGGTTACAGAGCTTTGCAAGATGAAAAAATTCTGGAGACTGATTACACAACAATATGAATATGAACTTAATATGAACTCTACATTTTAAAATGATTATGAAAGTAAATTATACGTTATGTTTATTTTACCACAATTAAGTTTTTTAAAAATAAAAATCCACCTAAGCCCCAAATCACACATTATTTGAAGTGTTGGCCAAACAAACAAAAACACTTAATTCAGTTTCTACTTTGGAGGAGCACATGGGATGGTACAAGCCACACTTAGAAGAATATATAGTCAAAACAGACTATAATCAGAGCAAGTGTAACTAGGTAAACAACATGGCATAGAGGAATTGTGAAAGGAATTGAAGATGGCTAATCTGGAGAGAGATTTGGTTTGGAGTTACCAAAGTGGAGGTGATAGAATTCCAGCTGAGCTATTTAAAATCCTAAAAGATGATGCTGTGAAAGTGCTGCACTCATTATGCCAGCAAATTTGGAAAACTCAGCAGTGGCCACAGAACTGGAAAAGGTCAGTTTTCATTCCAATTCCAAAGAAGGCCAATGCCAAAGAATGTTCAAACTACCATAAAATTGCATTCATCTCACATGCTAGCAAGGTAAACTCAAGCTAGGCTTTACCAGTACATGAACCGAGAACTTCCAGAGGTACAAGCAGGATTTAGAAAAGGCAGAGGAACCAGAGATCAAATTACTAATGTCCATTGGATCATAGAAAAGGGAATTCCAAAATTAACATCTACTTCTGCTTCATTGACTACGCTAAAGCCTTTAACTGGGTGAATCACAAGAAATTGTGGAAAATTCTTAAAGAGATGGGAATACCAGACCACCTTAACTGTTTTTTGAGAAACCTGTATGCAGGTCAAGAAGCAACAGTTAGAACTGGACATGGAACAACAGATTGGTTCAAAACTGGGTAAGGAGTACATCAACGCTGTATATCGTCACCCTGCTTATTCAACTTATATGCAGAGTACATCATGTGAAATGTTGGGCTGGATGAAGCACAAGCTGGAATCAAGATTGCCAGGAGAAACATCAACAACCTCAAATATGTAGATGATACCACTCTAATGGCAGAAAGTGGAGAGGAATTAAAGAGCCTCTTGATGAGGGTGAAACAGGAGAGTGAAAAAGCTGGCTTAAAATTCAACATTCAAATGAAGATCATGCCATCTGGTCCCATCACTTTATGGCAAACAGATGGGGGAAAAGTGGAAACAGTGACAGATTTTATTTTCATGGGTTCCAAAATCACTGTGGATGGTGACTGAAGCCAGAAAATAAAAAATGCTTGCTCCTTGGCAGAAAAGCTATGATAAACCTAGACAACATATTAAAAAGCAGAGACATCACTTTGCCAACAAAGGTCCATATGTCAAAGCTATGATTTTTCCAGTAGTCATATACAGATGTGAGAGTTGGACCATAAAGAAGGCTAATCACCCAAGAATTGGTGCTTTTGAAGACTGGAGAAGACTCTTGAGAGTCCCTTTGACAGCAAGGAGATCAAACCAGTCAATCCTAAGAAAATCAACCGTGGATATTCATTGGACTGACTGATGCTGAAGTTGAACCTCCAAATCTTTGGCTGAGAGCCAAGTCATTGGAAAGGACCCTGATGCTAGGAAAGATTGAGGGCAGAAGGAGGAGGAGGTGATAGAGGATGAGATAGTTGGATGGCATCACCGACTCAATGGACATGAATTTGAGCAAACTCCAGGACAGTGGAGGACACAGAAGCCTGGTGCACTACAGTCCACGGGGTCACAAAGAGTCAGACACAACTTGGCGTTTGAACAACAGCGACAACAATTTTCTCAAGTATTTGAAGGGCTAAGCCATGTGAAGGAGAGTTATTAGATCTGGACGAGTTTCCTCCAGAAACGAGAATTTGAGCTAGGTGGAAGCTCTAGAGATACCGATTTCAACTCAAACTTCCTATAAAAATGCTGCTTCAATGTGGCATAGTTGCCCCAAAGGGAAATTTCCTTTCAAAATAGGTCCCCAAAACTACAGTGAGATATCACCTCACACCAATCAGAATGCCCATCATCAAAAAATCTACAAACAATAAATGCTGGAGAGGGTATAGAGAAATAGAATTCTCCTACACTCTTTGTGGGAATATAAATTGGTGATAGCCAGTATGGAGAACAGTATGGCGGTTCCTTAAAAAACGAAAAACATAGTTAGCATATGATCCAGCAATCCCACTAATGGATATATATCCAGAGAAAAACATGGTTGAAAAGGATACATGCAGCCCAGTGTTCACTGCAGCACCATTACAATAGTGAAGACATGGAAGTAACCTAAATGTCCATCAGCAGATGAATGGGTAAAGAAGATGTGGTACATATACACAATGGAATATTACTCAGCCATGAAAAGAATGAAATAATGCCATTTGCAGAAACACAAATGGACCTGGAGATTATTATACTAAGTGAAGTAAGTCAGGGAAAGACACATACATTATGATATTGCTTATAATCAGGATCTTTAAAAATGAGGGCTTCCCTGGTGGCTCAGTGGCAGAGTCCGCCTGCCAATGCAGGAGACACGGGTTCAATCACTAGCCTGGGAGGATCCCACATGCCTTGCTGGAACTAGGCCCCTGCACCACAGCTACTTAGTCTATGCTGTACAGCTTGTGCTCTGCAGCAAGAGAAGCCACTGCAATGAGAAGCTTGCACACAACAACTAAAGAATAGCCTACAATGAAAATGTTTTCTTTAAAAAATGATACAAATGAATTTATCTATAAAACAGAAATAGACTCACAAACTTAGAGAATGAATTTATGGTTGCCAAGGAGGAAGAGTGGGGGAGAGGGATAGATGGTGGGAGTTTGGGATTGACACACACACACTGCTATATTAAAATAGATAACTAATAAGAATATACTGTAAAAAATATTAAAATTTTAGCTTCAAAAAAGGACTAATCTGCAAAATTAAAATAAATAGGACCTAATTAAACATAAATGCTTTTGTGGGAGCAAAGAAAACAATGGATAAAACAAAGGACAACCTGCTAAATGGGAGAAAATATTCGCAAATCATATGACTTGTAAGGGGTTGATATCCAACATATATAAACAGTTTTTACAACTCAACATTAAAAATCAAACAGCCAGATGAAAAAATGGACAGAAGACCTGAATACACATTTCTCCAAAGAGGAGAAATGTGCCTATTGGCCATCTGCATGTCCAATAGACACATGAAAATATGCTCAATATCACTAATCATCAGAGAAATGCAACTCAAAACCACAATAAGATATTACCTCACACGTGTCATAATGGCTATAAACAAAAAGAACACAAAGAATGTTGTTAAGAATTTAGAGAAAAGGGGACCATCGTACATTGGTGATAGAAATGTAAATTGGTGCAGCCACTGTGGAAAACAGTATGGAGGTTTCTCAAAAAACTAAAAATAGAACTACCATATGACCCAGCAATTCCATGGATTTCTGGGGTCTATATCTGGAAAAAAAAAAAAAAAAAACACTAGTTTTGAAAAAGATACATGCAATCCAATGTTTATAGCAACATTATTAACTGCTAAGAAATGAAAGTAATCTAAGTGTCCATTAACAGGCGAATGAATAAAGAAGCAGTGTATATACATACAATGGAATACAACTCAACCATAAAAAAGAATATCTTGTCATTTTCAACAAAATGGATGAACCTGGAGGCTATTAGCTAAGTGAAATAAGTCAGACAGAGAAAGACATATACTGTATGATATCACTTATATATGTGGACTCTAAAAAGTACAACAAACTAGTGATTAACTAAAGAGAAACAGACCAACAGATATAGAGAACAAATTAGTGGTTACCAGTGGGGAAAGGGAATGGAGAGCAGCAAATAGGGGTAAGAAAATCAAGAGGTACAAACCATTATGTATAAAATAAGCTACAAGGATACATGAAACAACACAGGGAATATAACCGATATTTTATAATACTTTATCACCTTTAAAAATTGTGAATCATCACATTATACACCTATAGCTTGTGTAATATTGTATATCATCTATACTTCAATTAAAAAAAAGAATAGTCTGCAAAGCAGTTTATCTGGATGTTACCAAAGGAAATCTTCAGAAAAGAACTTGCTTCCATATATAAGCAAATGTAACTTGCTTTCCCAACCCCTTTTCTTTTCTTTGAGGTGTTTCATATTAATGAAGTTTCTCCCCAAAGCTGTCATCTAAATAGAATATCTCTGTGCTCTGTTCCTATGGGTGATCTAGGGACTCGGTGCTGAGTCCAGCTCTTAGTGTCGTACTGCAAACTTGACCATTGGTAACATGGCAAAGATTTGATTTATTTGGAATCTGAGTGTTTGCTGCATTTCTGGTGCCTGCTTTTCAAGGTTTTATGGTCTAACCATTTGGTGACCCCTGCAAATGGAGTGATGGTTCCTAGAGATCTTATGTCTGTTGCGTGAAAGATGAGAGACAGTCTAATTGGTTAGTCTCCCTTCCTGGTTTGTCTATTTGTCTGGTTTGAGCTCAAATCACTTAAGAAGTCATATCCACTAGGAAGAGAACAGTTCTTTGATATGGTTTAGTGAATTTTGTAATTCTGTCTTTACATTTTACTCATGGCTGAAATTTTAGGATTGAAGCCAGAAGCTCTGTGTGTCTGTATGGTTTTACGTAGTTCAGAAAGGTTATTACCTCTCATTGGTTCAATGTAATATTTCTCTGAATGTTTTTACCAAATTAGATTACAAAATCCTGGCCCCTCCATTCTCTTTAAGATGTTCCTCTTAATCTGTATTCCTTCTATTGTAACAGTCTGACTAAAAGCATCTTTTCAATGCCTGGTATATTTTGTGTTTTACAGGTGAGATGATCCTTAAGTATAGAACCATGTATTTTACCACTCAGGACACTTTTGAGTATGAAAGAAGATATTACAAAATAAACATATAGGTTTAAATAATATTTACTTACTGATCAAGAAACTTTTTATTAAATTGGTGGATATGCATAATATTTTTATTCAAATTTTATTTACAAATAAAATTATTTCTAAAAATAAAATAGCATATATCTATGTATATTGAAATAAGAAATCTTTTTATACTGTTTATCAAAATAATCCTCCAGGTTGTACCCAGAATGATATTAAAAATAGCATAAGCATTAAAAAAATCATTCTGGGGGAAGTAAAGAATCATTCCGGATACACATTCTTTTATTTTAATTCATTTCTTAACTGTATTAGTCTCTAGACAGTCATTAGTATCTTTCCAAACAGTGTATGTGGTCCTATTTTTTAACTTTTTCTTGAAATTGTTATCAATATTCTTCACATTTACATTTTATTGTTGATGTACTTGAAACCGACCTTTCTCTGTAAGTCATAATATTTTTCATTGAGAAAATATTTTCTCTACAAGTGTTGACATACCTGGTAAGGTCAGAGCAAGTGCTGATAAATGAAAGCTATCTGCAATTCTAATTTTTTATATTAAATTGTGAAACTATCTCAGCTCAAAGAGCCTCATGGGTCCACTTGCATCTCTGATCATAATACCTTTCTTAAACAAATATTTTTACAAGACATTTATCAAACAACTTGTCTCTATTTATAATTCTATTGAACATTCAAATTAAGATGCTACTAAATGTTCTGTTCTAGCAGAGAATATAAATTTATCCAATTGAAATTAGGAGCACCACCAAAATATTCTTTCTGCATGTAGAGATAGTCCAAAAACAATTCAAAAATTTTAAAATTGTATTTGTACACTATTTGAGTGTTTATTAATCTATCAGTATTAGTTCAGGTTCTCCCTTGCTTTTTTTAAAGGAACATATTTTAACCTGCAAATGTTCTCAAGTTTTATTTTCAATAACTTAAACATGCTAAATATTTCAAAAGCTGAACTTTTTTGATGCTCTGTTTTTGTATAAAGATGGTGCCTTAAAGATTTCCAATATAATCCAGTTGAAATGTACAGTGTTAACTTACAAAAGAGTCCTATACTGTCACTGAACATTTAAGTTGATTTACAAAGTAGTTCTTCAACAGTTAAAAGTTTCTAAAAGCTAACTGAAGGCCGGGAGGAGATTGATTACTGCCATGCTGCAATTTTTTTTCTTTAAATCAATAGCTTCATCACAAAAATTCTGCATTTCAGTTACTATGTACATATAAAAAAAACTATATATTTGTCTTACAAAATATATAAGCATAAACGTATGGATTTTAAGTGTAAAACAATGAAACAATACAAATTCAAGTACACCTGGCAAACTCTTCTCTAACCTCAGTGTAAGGAAAAGCTTTTTAACTATGAATCAAAAGAGAGAGACAAATAGCAAAATAATTAATAAGTTTCACTGCATCAAAAAAATATGCATGGCAAAAGCATTACAAAGTTAAGACCATAGGCAAATGGGAAAAAAATATTTGCTATGTATACTATAGGTGAAGGACTAATAGCCTTTATGTATGTATGTGTATAGGTATAAACATATACTTTTTAACTCTAAAAATTGCACAGTAAATGACCAAAAATTCACTAGAAAAATGAGGAAAAGATATGAAGAGACAGTTCCCCCAAAAGGATATAAAAACAGCTCTCAACTGCATGAAAATATATCTAAATTCAGTAGAAGTAGAGAAATGCATATTATAACAACACTGAGATACCATTTTTCACCGAGCAGGTCATAGGAATTGAACAGTAGGGTAACACCTGTTGGCGAGGCTGTTGGGAAACAGGCACTATCATTCGTTAACTGAGAGGACTGAAAACTGATCCAATCCTGCTGGGGGAATTTGGTAATACCTACAAAATTACATGTACTTATATTTTTAAGTTTTTTTGGTGATAAAATAGACATGACAAAACACCACTTTGGCCATTTTTAAATGTACATTTCAGTGCTATAAGTACATTCTCATCATGTAACCATCAGCAATTTTCTGTCATCCAAAATAGAAACTCGGTACCTTTTAAACATTAACTCCCCAATCCCTTTCTCTCAAGACCCCTATAACTTTTACTCTATTTCCTGTCTCTATGAACCTGATGACTACAAGTACCTTCAGTTCAGTCACACAGTTGTGTCCGACTCTTTGCAACCCCATGGACTGCAGCACACCAGGATTCTCTGTCCATCACCAGCTCCCAGAGTTTACTCAAACGCATGCCCATTGAGTCAGTGATGCCATCCAACCATCTCATCCTCTGTCGTCCCCTTCTACTCCAACCTTCAGTCCTTCCCAGCATCAGGGTCTTTTCCAATGAGTCAGCTCTTCACATCAGGTGGCCAAACTATCGGAGTTTCAGCTTCAACATCAGTCCTTCCAATGAACATTCAGGACTGATTTCCTTTAGGATGGATCATTTGGATCTCCTTGTAGTCCAAGGACTCTCAAGAGTCTTCTCCAACACCACAGTTCAAAAGCATCAATTCTTCAGCGCTCAGCTTATAGTCCAATTCTCACATCCATACACGACTACTAGAAAAGCCATAGCCTTGACTAGACGGACCTTTGTTGGCAAAGTAATGTCTCTGCTTTTTAATATGCTGTCTAGGTTGGTCATAACTTTTCTTTCAACGAGTAAGTGTCTTTTTATTTCATGGCTGCAGTCACCATCTACAGTGATTTTGAAGCCCCCCAAAATAAAGTCTGATACTGTTTCCACTGTTTCTCCATCTATTTGCCATGAAGTGATGGGACCAGATGCCATGATCTTAGTTTTCTGAATGTTGAGCTTTGAGCCAACTTTTTCACTCTCATCTTTCACTTTCATCAAGAGGCTTTTTAGTTCTTCACTTTCTGCCATAAGGGTGGTGTCATCTACTTATCTGAGATTATTGATATTTCTCCTGACAATCTTCATTCCAGCTTGTGCTTCATTCAGCCCAGCATTTCTCATGATGTACTCTGCATATAAATTAAATAAGCACGGTTACAGTATACAGCTTTGACATACTCCTTTTCCTTTTTGGAACCAGTCTGTTGTTCCATGTCCAGTTCCAACTGTTGCTTCCTGACCTGCATACAGGTTTCTCAAGAGGCAGGTCAGGTGGTCTGGTATGCCCATCTCTTTCAGAATTTTCCACAGTTTATTGTGATCTACACAGTCAAAGGCTTTGGCATAGTCAATAAAGCAGAAATAGATGTTTTTCTGGAACCCTCTTGCTTTTTTTGATGATCCAGCGGATTTTGGCAATTTGATCTCTGGTTCCTCTGCCTTTTCTAAGTCCAGCTTGAACATGTGGAAGTTCACGGTTCACATATTGCTGAAGCCTGGCTTGGAGAATTTTGAGCATTACTTTGCTAGCATGTGAGATGAGTGCAATTGTGCGGTAGTTTGAGCATTCTTTGCCATTGCCTTTCTTTGGGATTGGAATGAAAACTGACCTTTTCCAGTCCTATGGCCACTGCTGAGTTTTCCAAATTTGCTGGCATATTGAGTGCAGCACTTTCACAGCATCATCTTTGAGGATTTGAAATAGCTCAACTGGAATTCCATCACCTCCACTAGCTTTGTTTGTAGTGATACTTCCTAAGACCCACTTGACTTTGCATTCCAGCACATCTGGCTCTAGGTGAGTGATCACACCATCATGATTATCTGGGTCGTGAAGATCTTTTTTGTACAGTTCTTCTGTGTATTCTTGCCACCTCTTCTTAATATCTTCTGCTTCTTCTTAATATCTTCTGGTGATATCTTCTGATAATCACCATCATGATTATCTGGGTCGTGAAGATCTTTTTTGTACAGTTCTTCTGTGTATTCTTGCCACCTCTTCTTAATATCTTCTGCTTCTGTCCATTCCATTTCTGTCTTTTACTGAGCCCATCTTTGCATGAAATGTTGCCTTGGTATCTCTAATTTTCTTGAAGAGATCTCTGGTCTTTCCCTTTCTATTGGTTTCCTCTATTTCTTTGCACTGATCACTAAGGAAGGCTTTCTTATCTCTCCTTGCTGTTCTTTGGAACTCTGCATTCAAATGGGTAGGTATATCTTTCCTTTTCTCCTTTGCTTTTGGCTTCTCTCCTTTTCACAGGTATTTGTAAGGCCTCCTCAGACAGTCATTTTGCTTTTTTGTTTTTCTTTTTCTTGGGGATGGTCTTGCTCCCTGTCTTCTGTACAATGTCACGAACCTCTGTCCATTGTTCATCAGGCACTCTGTCTGTCAGATCTTATCCCTTAAATCTATTTCTCACTTCCACTGTATAATCATTAGAGATTTGATTTAGGTCATACCTGAATGGTACCTTACAGTACAAGTACCCTTACCATAAGTGAAATCATATAATATATTCCCTTTCGTGTCTGGCTTATTTCAATAAGCATAATGTGTCAGAATCATGTTCATTTTTACTGACTCCTATTCTATTGTATGTGCATTCTGCATTTTGTTTCTCCATTTTTCTGTTGATGAACATTTGGGTTGCTCCTATCTCTTGGCTATTGTGCATAATGTTACTATGAAAAGAGGTGTGCACAAATCTGTTTGGTTTCTGTTTGAACTCCTTTGGAGTGGACTTGATACGTCTAGGGTAATTGCGTATTCAACTTTTCAAGCTATTTTCCACAGCTCTACTGATCTTTTGACCCAGCAATTCTACACTTAGGAATCTACCTTGAAGACGCACATTCAACAACACAAAAATATATGTGCACAAGGTTGTCTGCACCATACTGTTTGTAATTGACAGTATGAGAAACAACTTCAGTGCTAACATGTAGGAGAATGGGTTGAATGAACCAGAGTAAATTTACCCATGGAATAGAATTGTAAAAAAAAAGAAAGAGGATAATCTCTGTGAACTGATACTGTGTAATTCCCAGGATATATTAATTATAAAAAACAAAGTTCAAAAGTCTACTTATAGTATGCTACCTTTCACTTGAGAAAGAAGGATATAGAAAAATACATGTGTATCTGTTTACTTGTGAAAGAGAAACATAGGACTGATGAAACCAGAAATTAAACTCTGTAGGTTACTGCAGAGAATGGGTGGGGATGGAATGGAAAAAAAATGGGAGAATGGAAGTGAGATAGCAGGAATACTTTTCTCTGAGTATATGTGTTTTGTTTTGTTTTTTTTTAACAGCTCTGACTCTTAGAACCAGAGTAATATTTCACAAACCTGGAAACATAATTAAAAGCAATCAGAACAGGGGCGGAACCTGAAATGGAACACAAACATAACATGAATTAAATATGTAACAAACCAGTAAGGAGTGGGGAAAAAAGGAACTAACCTACAGAAATCTGGAAAACATGATTTAGACTTCATACTGTAAGGCTAAAAGCTAAAGATACTGTATACAGACACTCTTGCATGTAAATTTGTTTCTAACAGGGATGTCAACTATCTGAAACTATTTTGTGTATATACTAGAATTGAACAAATAAACAAACATACAGATAAAATGAGCCAGGTTTCTCATTGTCAGAAATACTATAAATAAGGAAAGAGGAAAGACAACTTCAAAAAGATTGAAACCTATGGTATTGGATTTGTGTCAAAATTATCATTATAAACTTATTTTTGTGTGTGCATGTGTGTAGACAGATAAATATAGATATATATGTATGGATTAGTATACATACACTAAGTTCCTTGTCTGCTGGGACAGTCTAGAAACAATTATACCCTAGTAACCATGAGCACATATAGTGCTGATTCTGTTTCCTAAATTCCATTCTCCAATAAAAGAACCATGCTCCTTAGCAAAGTGGTTGATTCCAACACCAGAGCAGGCGAAATACAAGATAAGCCTGGACATCTTGGTATGCTGAAATACAGAGAAATGCTCACAAAAAGGCGGGGTTATGTCAAAAGAAGATGGGAAGGCATCCAATGGCCAAAACTGGAATAATTTTGATCAGGAAAGGAAATAAAGTTAGCACTGGATTATAACCTATAGAATAAAATAAGTATCAATGAGTCTACACTGACATAAAGAAACAATTTACTAAGTAAATAAACAGGGTAGAAGAGAGAACTCTACAGGAGAAATCCAATTAATAAGTGTAAAAGCAATGAGGAAATAAGAAGAAACTCCACAGTAATAATAATTGTAGGTATTAATGGATGTTAAAATTAGTAGGTGAAAGTTTAAGAAGAAACAAGATTTGTACATAGTCTTATAATTTCTCCCCAAAGATATTTATTAATGACAAATAGGAAAATAGTAATTTAACTGTGGAGCACGTAGTAAATATCACCTTAGCCAACAATTAAAATTAACATCTCCAGTAATAAGACTATAACATCATCTACTCTCTGATACAATGTACAGAAAGGGCCCAATATCACTTTCATAGTATTCCTGCTAAAAATGCCCAACCTCATCTAAGCATGAGAAATCATCAGACAAACCCAAATTTGTGGAATGAGGCATACTCTACAAAATAACTAGTTAATACTCTTCAAAAGTGACAAGGTCTCAAAAGTCAAGGAAAGATTGAGAAACTGTTACAGACTAGAGGAGATTAAAGAGACTCAATAACTAAATCCAACGCGGGACCCTAGACTTGGTCCCAGAACTGAAGAGGATGTTAGTAAAAATTCAAATAAGGTGAGTAGATTTAGTTTACAGTATTGTACTAATGTTTAATTTTCTTACATAACCTACTGTGGTTATGGAAGAGGTTCACATTCTAGAGGCTGAGTGAAGGATATACAGGAATTCTCTGTATAACTCTGCAACTTTTCTACAAGTTTAAAACTATTTCAAAAGAAAAAGGGTTTTTGTGTCTTTTTAAAAAAAACTTTGTTAGACCTAAGCTTCCTTATCCAAAAAATGAGTGGCTTGCACTTTCTGTTTTATAAGCTCTAGCTTAGATGTGAAATCATGAGTCACCAATCATTACACTGAACAAACATCACCTCTCTTCCATCAACACATGCTTGAGCCATAATGATCACCTTGCTTTACTAAAACAGTATTTTGTTTCTGATGAAGGTAGCACTCTGGTGTACACACATCACTTTGAAGTAGTTACTGGGGTTAGTATTTCCTTAAGAAATGCACCAGATCTCTCCTAAGGCTGGCAGTTTTCTTACCTCAGCTTAAGTCAAGGTTGGAAAATTGAGTAAGACCAGAAATTAATCACTGAGCAATGTAATCAATTGCTTACATCGTACCGCAATACCACTTTTCATACCAACAGCCACCATTTATTGAGAATCTGCCCTGTAGAGGGTACATTGCCGGGCTGTGTATAAGGAGACCTCTAGCCCCTTAAAGCTGCACGGTTGGGACTTGTTACTGCTTCCATTTCTTCCAGACAAGGAACACGGGGCTTAGAGGGATGAAGCAAGTAGAAAATTTAGGATGTGGATTCGGGGCACAAAGCACATGATCTTTCCACTCCACTGTGTTAGACATAAACAAGCTGAGGAAAACAGCAGCAACAACCCCACAGCATATCAACTTTTCACTCCACATCTTTGTCATGCGGAGAGAAATAATGAAAGCACAGCTCAGGTTTCTCACCTCTCTTTTTTGAAACGAAAGAAGTTTGTTAAGCTTGGGCATGCAGAGAGAATGAGGAAGGAGAGAGAGGGAGCGAGGAAGGGGTAACCTTCCAAACTCAGTAGATACCATGGATAAAATTACCAAATACATACATATTCAAATAAAGGAAACCATTTTCCCATGAGCACCATCCATATTGTACCAGAGAAGGAAATAATCTCTTCATTATTCACTTTTTTCCTGTTTGTCCATTGGAGGAGGGAGGGTTCTTTGAGAAAGAGAAAAAAAGCTTTCTTCAGCCCCGAAGCCCTAACTGATGGGTTGTTTTTATACAACAGTGCCATCTACTGGAATGACTCAGAATTACAGGACACTCTAGAAATTGTTCTCGCTTCACTTTTAAAATGAGCTTAAAAAATTAAATTCTTCACATATAAGGGAAATGATACACATGAACTTACTTACAAAGCAGAGAGAGGCTCACAGACAGAAAATGAACTTATGGTTGCGGAGGGGAAGGGATACTTAGGGACTTTGGGAAGTTCATGTACATAGTGCTGTATTTAAAATGGGTAACCAACAAGGACCTATTGTACAGCACATGGAGCTCTACTCAATGTTATGTGCCTGCCAGGATGGAAGAGTGTTTGGGGGAGAAATGGCTACATGTATTTGCATGGCTGAGTTTCTTCTAGTCTGAAACTATCACAACATTGTTAATCAGCTATACCCCAATACAAAATAAAAAGTTAAAAAAAAGTTAAGGTCACCATTCTCCATTACTGTTACCAACGGCTTTGTTTTATTAATAAATACGTCTGTAGGGGGCAAAGACCTAATCAAATCCTGGATATGCACTAAAACCACACAACAGGCTACATATAAATGCTGCTCAAGGATTTCATATTGGAACAAACAGAACAGTTGCACATCTGGGGTCTAACTTCTGAAACTGAAAAAAAAATACTGCCAAGAAATTGTTCTTTGTGGAAAGATAACATTTCCAGAGGCCAAAGAGCTACATAACCACCATGCTTCTTCTAGTAAGTAACAGCTCTCCTTTAGATTTATGTTTCTATTACTCACAATTGTGGAATCATGCTTTATGTTGCCTATAAATGCTTTATTGCATTAGTAATAATAATATTATAAATCATTGTTCCAGATATTTCATTTATACACACACACACACACACACACACACACACACACACATATATAGTCATCACTGTTCCAAAAATGTTGATCCTCATGGTTTAGGCCACTGCATATCACCATTTCATTTCAGTTCATTTGGACAACAGGGTCTCAGGACATCTTTAAGTGAGGACCTGACCCTCTCATGGGTGTTTTCTGCTTAATCAGCTCTAAAACATCTTCTACCAATAAGACAGCAAAGGAACAAGAAACTAAATACTTCTTCCCTCTCTAGGGCCCCCCGGTTTCAGTCTGTTTTTCACAGGGAAGAAGGGAAGCAGGGAGGTTGAATCACAAAACAGAAAATAAATGAAAAGACGAGATTCAAAAAGTTTTTCAACCGTGAGTTCTCAAGAGTCCCTTAAATATTTAGAAGCTATAAGGAGTACACTGTAATAGACTAATTCCAACTTTAAGAGGAACTCAGAAGTCACTGGGATTATCCTGACTGCCTCTGCTTTTCATAAGGAAATACATAAACCACAGAGTGTTGAATGATTTCCTCCAAAATTATCCTAAGTTCTAAAAAGAGCAGTATATTATAAGTTAGGGGCTATTACAGCAAGGATCCTCATTGCCTGTGGGTTCAATTTGTTAGCAGTGTCCTTTCCTCTTCATGTCTTCCTGATCTGGGTATGAAGTATATGTGCCTATTTTGTAGAACTTGGATGATTAATTTATTTTTAAAAGCATGTTATAGGTTTATGGTTGTTCTATAGCTACTTCTTTGACACATTTTGGTTCATATTAATGATATACTTGATTCTGAGGCTTTGTTCAGGAATACAATCCCCAACTAGCACATCATTCCTATGGGAAAATATACAACACATAGCAATGCTTTACTTCTCAAAGTGGTTTCCAGGAGACCATTGTGGAAATAAAAAGCAGTGTGTCTGTACTTGATTTTGGAGTTGCCAGCTAAAAATTGGCACTTGCCATCTGTTTCTCAAAGGCTGAAGTCACCAGCCACTGCAGTCACTGACCTTCAACACCCCCTGAAAGGAGATCAAGAATGAGGCACTCTGTTCTCTGGGAGAAAAGGGCTGAACAGGCCTTCAGATAGTTAAGACATTTTCAGGAGAAAATTTTATGAATCCAATTTCTTGCATCTTCTCATACCTATAAAAGCACTAAAATCATTAGCAGAGACATCTGTTCCTTGTGACTAGCAGCAAACCTCTGCCAAAATATGTGCCTGACTGCACGTACCCCCTTCACCAAATCACATACCCACTGCCCTCCTCCACTACCCGCCTCTTCGGAGCAGTTCTCAGAGCTATCTGAGAAGCTGTCTCCTGGGCTCGGGGCCTCATCTGCCCCAAACAAAGCTTAACTCACAACCATGATTTTTTTTTCAGTCACTAAAGTCCTCTGAGGATAAACACGACTCCTCACATATTACAGAAGGGAAATGCAGTCTCTGAGTATGAGGGACTTTGTCTCATAAGCAGCAGAGCAGAGGCCTCCATCTTCCCTCCACAGTGCGCTGGTCTTTATATCCTGCGCCTGTCCGTCAGCAGGGTAACAGTCAAGGGCATGGACCTAGGTTTGAGTCTAGGTTCTGCTCTTTCCTTAACTGTGCATTAGGCAAGCTGATCTCTCTATACTTGGTGTTGTTATCTGTAAGATGGGATGGTGACAATAATGGTACATAATCTCATAGAACTGTTATGATTAAATAAACTAGTATGATATTAATATTTAGAACAGTGCCTGGCAGGTAAAAACAATCCCTCAATGTTAGCTACCATTATTTACATGATCAATAAAATCATATACTAACAGTTATTCCAAGTACTCAAAAACATCAACAAAGGTATTAACACAACTTAAACAATTAATCAATCAGCAATTTCCATTTGATGGGTTCCTACTATATGCCAGGCAAATTACATCTATTTTCTCTTATTTGCCCTTTTATCCCCATTTTAGAGATGGCAAACTGGAGTCCTGGAAAAACTAAGTAACTTTCTTAAGACCACACAGAAACAAGTGACAAAGCCTGGCTTAAACTCCAGGCTCCTCCACTGCCAAGGCCTATAGATAGTCCAGCCGTTAAGCTCGATGACAACACAGCAAACAGAAGTCAACTGGGCACTGTTTATCTCCTACAGTAACAACACTTTGGCTCAAAGTTCACAAGATACACTTCTGATTGTGATATACCACAAGTTTCTTTTGAAACTATAGCTCATTTTAAGATATGTCATCCTCTGAGTATTTGTGTGTGAGTGGACCCAGGACCAGATCTTGTGCCAGGGCCGAGAGAATCAATGTTAAACAAGACACAGCCTGCAAGTTCAAGCAGCTCACAGGCTCAGGGGAGAGGAAGTCAGACCACTAATGGGAAATCGTAGTTCATAATGCAAAGTGTTTCCAAGTACTGTAGACTTAAGATGCTATGGAAATATATTTCTTAGGAGGGGCAGTATCCCAGCCTTGTGAAGTAAATGGTGGATGGGAATATCAACAATTTTCCTGGAGGAAAGAAATGAGCAATCACCTTGCTCTTCCTATCAGGTTTAAAACAACATCAGCAAGCACATGCAAGTGACCTGATCAACATCAGGCATGTACCTAAGACCCGGTATCTCATTTAATCCTTGGCACAATTCTCTAGAAGTAGTACTATCATTCCCATTTTTCAGATGAGAAAACTGATGCTTTGAGAAACCAAGCAAGTTGTCTAAGGTCACATAGCTTGTCCAGGCCATTAACCACTCCATCAGACTGCCTCCACGCTTACTGTTTTATCTTGTTTGGTATAGATGAATCTGAATTATAACTTTGCCTTCATACATATCTGCAGTTTGCTGTTTGACCTGTTTCAACAAATACCCCATAAATGAACAACTTTTATTTAAAAAGAAAAGTTCTTACCCATAACTGTTATGTTATTAATAAAAGGCTGAAACCATTGCACTGCCTTCTCCTAACGCTTGCAGAGGTACATAGTTATTGCATAGTTTCACAAGCAGAACAACAGTTGGTAAACTTGGGTAAAGACCCTCCAGTTTTGAGTTGACCTGGTGGTTCCAGACCCCTAGTTTTCCATTCTAGACCTTGTTTGACAGATTTGCAGCTTTTTGGTTGGAAGGTTGTATAAGGCAACACAGGGTTATGGGAAAACACTTTGACCTAACCTTGGTCTGATGCTTGAGAAATCTGCAAGAGGAGGTATGTTACTTAAGGCCTTCATCATGTCCTCTCATATCAGCTTGAACCAAGACCAACCAGGTGAACAGCCATCCAAAAAGGAGGACTCTAGAATATTGAGCAAAATGTATTTGGCTGGAGGGGAGAATAGGAGCAAAGCATGTTAGAACAGCATTCAGTAACCAGCCAACTGCTCTGGCCACATTCTCTTCTGGGGCATGAGTGGTCTGGCTCCTGACTCCCTACCTTCTGTCATCTCCTGTAACTTCTTCCCAACTCTCTCCCCTCCCTCACCTAAAAACAACATCACCACTCGAGATCCATTAACAACAAGCTTCTTGCAGCTCCCCATGCACAAGTCAGGCTCTTTCTGACCTCCCAGCTCCTACACATATATTTGCTTCTCACTCTTTCTGGGGCAAGTTTTTTCCCACATGTCCTTGACCTCTGGCTTCTTACTCTATCTTCAAGGTTAATATCCATTTGGATCCTCTGCAGAGATGCCCGAGTCCTCATTTAAAGAAATCAGGAGCTTTCTATTAGGACTTTCCACCGAGCCCTCAGCAAGACTTTATTCCTTTTCTGACAGCATTGCTCTAATTCCTGGTTGCATGTCTGCTTCCCTGATAAACCACACAGACTGGATGGCAAGAATCATGTTTTATTCGTCTTGAATTCACTTCATTTTTTACAGTACTTATTATAGGGTTCAGTACTAAACAATCTATATGGATAGATGGATGGATGTTATTAACTTGAACCAAGGATTCACTCAGCTCAGTTCAGTCGCTCAGTCGTGTCCGACTCTTTGCAACCCCATGAATCGCAGCACACCAGGCCTCCCTGTCCATCACCAACTCCCAGAGTTCACCCAAACCCATGTCCATCGAGTCGGTGATGCCATCCAACCATCTCATCCTCTGTCGTCCCCTCCTCCTCCTGCCCCCAATCCTTCCCAGCATTAGGGTCTTTTCCAATGAGTCAACTCTTCGCATGAGGTGGCCAAAGTATTGGAGTTTCAGCTTCAACATCAGTCCCTCCAATGAACACCCAGGACTGATCTCCTTTAGGATGGACTGGTTGGATCTCCTTACAGTCCAAGGGGCTCTCAAGAGTCTTCTTCAACACCACAGTTCAAAAGCATCAATTCTTCGGTGCTCAGCTTTCTTCACCGTCCAACTCTCAAATCCATACATGACCACTGGAAAAACCATAGCCTTGACTAGATGGACCTTTGTTGGCAAAGTAATGTCTCTGCTTTTAAATATGCTATCTAGGTTGGTTATAACCTTCCTTCCAAGGATTAACTACACACTCTCAAATCAATTCAGCAAGAAAATTCCTCAGTAAAAGCATCATCAATTATTAAAGCATTAAGGATAAGGGAATTCCCAGCTTCACGAAGAAAACATTTAAGATAGAGTCTATAGAAGGTTCATATAGTCAAAGCTATGGTATTTGGTATTTCTAGTAGTCGTGTACAGATGTGAGAGTTGGACCATAAAGAAGGCTGAGCACCCAAGAATTGATGCTTTTGAACTGTGGTGTTGGAGAAGACTCTTGAGAGTCCGTTGGACTGCAAGGAGATCCAACCAGCCCATCCTAAAGGAAATCAGTCCTGAATATTCACTGGAAGGGCTGATGCTGAAGCTGAAACTCCAATACTTTGACCACCTAACGTGAAGAGCTGGCTCATTCGAAAAGACCTTGATGCTGGGAAAGATTGAGGGCAGGAGGTGAAGGGGGTAACAGAGGATGAGATGGTTGGAAGGCATCACCGACTCAATGGACATGAGTCTGAGCAAACTCTGGCAGATGGTGAAGGACAGGGAAGCCTGGTGTGCTACAGTCCATGGGGTTGCAAAGTAATGAACATGATTGAGTGACTGAACAATAACAACAACTATAGTTATAGGAACCTCTAGCCCAATGATTTCCCCCTAGCTCAGGCTCACTGACATAGAATAAAAATGGAAAAAATTATGAGGAGCATTTACCATTTGCAGATTTCCTACAAGTAACAAGGCCTTAACCTTAAATAGGCAAAAACAACAAAACAAGAAAATGGGAGATCAAGATTAAAAATGGTGGTAGGCTCTGAGTATGGTGGGTTTCCCTAGTAGCTCAGACGGTAAAGTATCTGCCTGCAATGCAGGAGACCCAGGTTTGATCCCTGGGTCAGGAAGATTCTCTGGAGAAGGGAATGGCAACCCACTCCAGTATTTCTGCCCGGAGAGTTCCATGGACAGAGGAGCCTGAGAGCTACAGTCCATGGGGAATGTATATGGCCAAAGAAAAACTGATCATTCTACTCTATTGTCAGTTTCTGAATTCTAGTTCTTCACTGATGGACAAGAGCTAAGAGGTCAAAGAGGCTTTTATGGACCATGCTCTACATCTGTGTTGCTGGTGAAATTCCATAAATAAGAAAAAAGAAAGAGCATTTCTCTCCCTGCTTAAGATCTTCAGCAAGCCTGCATTTAAGACTGTGGGGGAGTAAAGCCATCTATTCCTGCAACTTCCTTCCTGTTTGCACACTGTTTGTGAGGCAGTGCTCAGGCTACAGAAAAAACAGACCAGGACAGTGTCTATCAGGTAGACGCCATAATAACTGCCCCCACTTCTTGCAACTCTTGTTCATGTACCAGGCTTTGTGTCTTTAAACTCTACCAGTCTCTGCTGGTGGCACCTTTACCGCTTGCCTCTGGGGAAGTGATTACTGCAAATGTGCCTGATTTTATCCACAATATACAGTATCGTGTGAAGCTTGCTTTTATTGCCTTCAGCCTTTTCTTTCTTACAATTTATTTTAATACATTTGGAATTATTATCCCAAACATTAGCCAGCTGGCCCGCTGGGGTTTCCTTTGCTGGACTCCACGTCTCTCTTTTTCTAATCCTCTCTTCGTGGATAATCCATTCTAATGCTTCTTGGCTGCGAGGGGGTTCTGCTATTACTACCTGTTGATTAGAAATTCACTTTGTCCTGTGTAGGTGGCTCTAATCGTTCGGTAATGAACACCTTATTTGAGTTAGCTGAGGTCAGAGTTATATTCATAAGATTTTCTTTCTTCTTTCCAGATTTCTGGATGCTTGTCTTTTTTTTCTTCTGAGCTACAAATCAGCTGGTCTTTGGAAAAAAAAAAAAAAAAAACAGCCTCTAAGACCCCCTCTCCTCAGGAAAAAAAAGAAGGAACAGTAAGAAAGAAAAGAAAACTGTATGGTAAGATATGAGAAAGAAAAGGCTTTTATTTCAGCTATTCAGACACCATGTAGATTTTACTTTCGTCTTTGCCAACTGCTGGGCCTTCAGGGTCCTTGCCGAGGGCAGCCTTCAGAGAGTATGGGGAGTCCAGGAGAACAGGCCACAATGCTTTCAATTATCAGAGGCCACCAGGATGCAAAGGGTCAGGAGAACCAAGCAGGGTCCTGATGCCTTGCTGAACCCCCTTGAGTCCCCACAGTGGGCTCAGTCAAGTTGGGAGTGTGATGTCACGAGAGCCCCAAAGCTAAGTGTTCTGGTGGGGGTCACCCACCCCTGCTGAGGCTTTGGTGCAGGGGACTTTCTCCAGGATCCTCTGGGAAGAGGCCAAAATGAATCATGCTTCCCAACGCCCATCTCGGGAAGAGGTGCCAGGACCTTTAATCAGGGCATTTCTGTATTGAAGAATCTATACTCTGCATTTGTTCTAAGGTGTCTGAAGTCACAGTAAGATAACCACTGGTTACATTTCACTTGAAACTCTAAGGAGGTTTTTTAAATAATTATGTTTTGGAATGGACTTTGCTGGTAGCTCAGTGGTAAAGAATCTGCCGGCAATGCAGGAGATTCGAGTTTGATCCCTGGGTCAGGAAGATCCCCTGGAGGATGACATGGCAACCCACTCTAGTATTCTTGCCTGGAGAATTCGATGGACAGAGGAGTCTGGTGGGCCACAGTCCATAGGGTTGCAAAGGGTTGGACACGACTGAAGCGACTTAGTATGCACATGCTAATGTTTCAGAAGAACACTCTCTGACCTCATTCTTAATCACCCTACCTTTCAACCTGTCTATAGCTACTTTTCAAAAGTTTTAAAGCTTGAGTGGATAGTTTCTCAAGGGACTCATATTTACATCTGGCTATTCTCTGAATCTGGCATAGTGCTTGGCACTTTTTAATTAGAAGGAAGATGTGAAGGAAAGAGAAAGGAGGAGTAGGAGGGGAAGGAGAAGACAGAGGAGAAGGGGAAGAGAGAGAAAGGGAGGAAAGGAATAATATGTGGTCATTAGAGACTTGGAAAGTGTAAAAAAAACACACACACACAAAGATCAAAACAATTCCTCAAAATCCCATTGAGAAATAACCTTTGTTAATAGTTTGTTCTATTTACTCTTTCAGCCACTTTCTGCATTTACTTTTTTGCTTCATTGACAAAGTTCAGATTACACTGCCATGTATTCAACTTTGTATCCTACCGTTTCAATTCACACTCTACTGCCAGTGTTTTCACAAGTCCAAACTGTTGAAAGTCATATTTTTAATGACTAGACAATATTTTACTCTCTGAATATACCATTACCTCTTGAACCATTTTCCTACTGTAAGTTCCTGGCTGTTTTCATATATCTGTTTGAAATATATATTCTTCCCTTCTGAGGTATTACTCTTTCAGTGATTCAGTCAAAAAGTGGTAACACATATGGAACATATTATTTTTGAACATTCAATATTCTATTGGTTATCGGTCATTTGGTGCCACATCTTTTGTTCTGCTGCCCCACATATGATACTTGTGACTATGACTATAACTTTGATAGAACTTATCAAAAATCAGTGTACTGTATATTGCCCATAAATAATTATTCTAAATAATTTCAAATCCTAAAAGGTGATGCTGTTAAAGTGTTACACTCCATATGCCAGCAAATTTGGAAAACTTGGCAGTGGCCACACGACTGGAAAAGGTCAATTTTCATTCTAATCCCAAAGAAAGGTAAGCCAGAGAATGCTCAAACTACTGCACAATTGCACTCATCTCACACACTAGTAAAGAAATGCTCAAAATTCTCCAAGCCAGGCTTCCACAATACGTGAACTGTGAAGCTGGTTTTAGAAAAGGCAGAGGAACCAGAGATCAAATTAGCAACGTCCGCTGGATCATAGAAAAAGCAAGGGAATTCCAGAAAAACATCTATTTCTGCTTTATTGACTATGCCAAAGCCTTTGACTGTGTGGATCTCAACAAACTGGAAAATTCTTCAAGAGATGGGAATACCAGACCACCTGACCTGCCTCCTGAGAAATCTGTATATAGGTCAGGAAGCAACTGTTAGAACTGAACATGGAACAACAGACTGGTTCCAAATAGGAAAAGGAGTATGTCAATGCTGTATATTGCCACCCTGCTTATTTAACTTATACAGAGAGTACATCATGCAAAATGCCAGGTTGGATGAATCATAAGCTGGAATCAAGTTGGCTGGGAGAAATATCAACAACCTCAGATATGCAGATGACACCACCCTTATGGCAGAAAGTGAAGAGGAATTAAAGAGCCTCTTGATGAAGGTGAAAGAGGAGAGTTTAAAAAGCTGGCTTATAGTTCAACATACAAAAAACTAAGATCATGGCATCTGGTCCCATCACTTCATGTCAAATAGATGGGGAAACAATGCAAACAGTGACAGACTTTATTTTCTTGGGCTCCAAAGTTACTGTGGACAGACTTTATTTTCTTGGGCTCCAAAGTTACTGTGGACAGACTTTATTTTCTTGGGCTCCAAAGTTACTGTGGACAGTGACTGCAGCTATGAAATTAAAAGACCCTTACTCCTTGAAAGAAAAGCTATGACAAACCTAGACAGCATTTTAAAAAGCACAGACATTACTTTGTCTACAAATGTTCATACAGTCAAAGCTATGATTTTTCCAGTAGTTGTGTACAGATGTGAGAACTGGACAATAAAAAAGGTTGAGCACCAAAGAATTGATATCTTCGAATTGTGGTGCTAGAGAAGACTCTTGAGAGTCCCTTGGACAGCAAGAAGATCAAACCAGTCAATCCTAAAGGAAATCAACCCTGAACACTCATTGGACTGACTGATGCTGAAGCTCCAATACTTTGGTCACCTGATGCAAAGAGCCGACTCATTGGAAAAGACTCTGATGCTGGGAAAGATTGAAGGCAGGAAGAGAAGGGAATCACAGAGTATGAGATGGTTGGATGGCATCACCGACTCAATGGACATGAGTTTGAGTAAACTCTGGGAGATGAAGGACAGGGAAGCCTGTCATGCTGCAGTCCACAGGGTTGCAAAGATTTGGACATGACTGAGTGACTGACCAACAACAATAAATAATTATATTGCCAGAAATCTTTACTGATGCTATGACTCTCCAAATACAGATCTCTTATCTTTATTACTTCAATTCTTTTCGGTGGTTTGGCCACGTAATTGCTTTAGCAAGTTTTCTACATTTAAAAAGTTAAAATTTAAAATCATTTTGAAGACATTTTATTTAATATTGATTTTGCGGAGTTGCCTCCTCTTTCCTAATGAGGCTTTTAACAATGACTAGCAAATACCATGTAGATATATTTAATAAAGATCAGCAACATGATACTCAAAGCTAGTTCTGAAACTGTATACAAGCCCCCATGGCCTTGTCTTTTGAAGTAAAATGCTGACTCAAAAGTTAATGGTTGGGAAATGTGAAGATGCAGAAACAAAAAATAGCTGTTGTGCGGGGGAACTGGTAACAATTTAGATTGTAAATCTGCCACAGAACAGAATCACTGAATTCACAGTTCTCTGAAAGATACAGATAAAGGCCTGACACACATTCCTAAATTGTTTTCACATGAATCAGACACCCTCCCTCCAGATGAAAATTACTGACCACAAGAATATAGACCCTAGACTAGTTGAAACCAGAAGGTTGATGATGCTTGAAATTTCATCTTGATGCCAAACCAATCCAACAACTGTCCAGAGCTGATCATGCCCTGCTCCTTGAACTCTGCAAGACTCCTCTCTACTCCTCCAGGAGGGTGGGGGAGGGACCCCCCTACCCCCACCCCATGCTGTGGCCCTCTTTGCCTGGCCAGCAATAAAGTTATTCTTTTCTACTTCACCCAAAACTCTGTCTCTGCATTTCTGTTCAGCATCAAGGAACAGAGGCCGAGTTTCAACAATAGCCCTAAAATTAAATAAGCAAATTATGTTTCTAAAATCTACCAAGGTAATTGAGCTTTGAAGATTTTTCTTAGGAAACTGAGTAAGTTCATCTCTTTTACAACAAGGATAAGCCAACAATAGTTTAGAATAAAGAGACAATGACCAATTGGCCTACATTTAAATTTTAAATTTTTTGGCACTAATATGCATTGTTATGATGTGTCTGATGCTTTTGAACTGTGGTGTTGGAGAAGACTCTTGAGAGTCCCTTGGACTGCAAGGAGACCAAATCAGTCAATCCTAAAGGAAATCAGTCCTGAAGATTCATTGGAAGGACTGATGCTGAAGCTGAAGCTCCAATACTTTGGCTACCTGAAGAACTGACTCCTTAGAAAAGACCCTGATGCTGGGAAAGATTAAAGGCAGGAGAAGGGGATGACAGAGGATGAGATGGTTGGATGGCATCACCAACTAGATGGACATGAGTTTGAGTAAGCTCCAGGAGTTGGTGATGGACAGGGAAGCCTGGCGTGCTGCAGTCCATGGGGTCGCAAAGAGTCGGACACGACATCAGTGTTTGATAAGGAACTATTAACTTGCCTTGCAGTCGGCTCTCTCTCCAAGTGTTCTCTCCTGAGAGACTCGTGGGAACGGAACAGAGAACAGTCGGATAAGGGGAGGATGAGAGAAGATGGCACTGCCCTGAAGACCTCACTCCTCCAGGAAAGACCAAGAGAAGCTCCCATGTGTGGTTGCTCTTTACCTCCATGACTCTACCTCTCACATTTTACTGTGATTCTCTATTGATAGGAATGAGTGTTTACCACTCTAATGAACCCCTCTGGGTTAAGACTCTACTGTTTTCATCCCTTTGTCCCCAAAGTCTAGCAGAACGCCAAGTGTGCTGAGTGCTTTATTTTAATATTTGTTCTAAGAAGCAATGAACAAAGAGGACTCTAACTCAGCATCTTAAAGTTATTTGAAAAAAAATCAAAGCACTTTAAATATGGGAGTTTTTTCAGGATAATCACTAACTAAAATGATTTGGTTAATATGTACTGGAAGCTTGTTAAAATGATTGGAGTTGATGGATATGGTAGCTGCTGCTGCTAAATCGCTTCAGTCATGTCCGACTCTGTGCGACCCCATAGACAGCAGCCCACTAGGCTCCCCCGTCCCTGGGATTCTCCAGGCAAGAACACTGGAGTGGGTTGCCATTTCCTTCTCCAGTGCATGAAAGTGAAAAGTGAAAGTGAATTCGCTCAGTCGTGTCCGACTCTTAGCGACCCCATAGACTGCAGCCTACCAGGCTCCGCCGTCCATGGGATTTTCCAGGCAAGAGTACTGGAGTGGGGTGCCATTGCCTTCTCTGAGGGATATGGTAGCTGTGATGAGATTTAATGTCACAGTTGAACAAAAGCTTTCAAGCACAGGTTGTTCAAGATGCGTGAGTTTTTCCATAGGAAGTTCTAAATTGAAGCATTATTTGTGCTACAAGTTAATGATCTGATGACTTTTTTAATATTTGATGTCCTGAATAATGCCTCTTCTTCTTGTATGTAAATATTGGAGAATCAAATAAGTGTACTTAAAAATCTTTCTGAAATATATAATCTTAATTTCTTCCCAGTTTGCAACCATGATATCTAAGATATGAAAATTGCTGTTTTATCAATCTGACTCACTCATAGGGCTTGACTTGTCCAGTGTAATGTGCTGAATTCAAACAGAATAGAGTTTGAGTCCTAGGTGTGCCACTTACTAGCTCTGTTAATTTGGGCAAATTTTTAAACCACTTATGCCTTGTTTTACTTATTTGTAAATACAGAGATTATAGTATCTACCACTATTCTTTAATGCACTTGACACGTGTATGAGTTAGTTGCTCAGTCAAGTCCGATTCTTTGCAACTCCATGGACTGTATAGCCTGCCAGACTCCTCTGTCCACAGGATTCTGCAGGCAAGAATACTGGAGTGGGTAGCCATTTCCTTCTCCAGGGGATCTTCCCAACCTAGGGATCGAACATTGCACTGGATCCCGCATTGCAAAGCGGATTCTTTACCATCTGAGACATAAGGATTGTTTAATAATGATGATTACTGATCAAAAAATCTACAAACAATAAACTCTGTAGAGGGGATGGAGAAAAGGGAACCCTCCTACATTGCTGGTGGGAATGTAAATTGGTACAACCATTGTGGAGAACAGTATGGAAACTCCTTAAGAAAACTAAATATAGAACTACCATATGATCCAGTAATCCTACTTCTGGGCATATGATCTAGAGGAAACCATAAGTTGCAAAGATACATGCACCCCAATGTTCACTGCAGCATTGTTTACAACAGCCAAAACATGGAAGCAACTTACATGTCCATCGACAGAGGAATGAATAAAGATGTGGCATATGCATAAATGGAATATTACTCAGCCATAAAAAAAAAAGAATGAAACAATGCCATTTGTAACAACATGGATGGACCTAAAGATTGTCATACTGAGTGAAAACAGGCAGAGAAAGACAAATATCATGATACTGCTTATATGTGGAATCTAAAAAATTGGTATGCTGCTGCTAAGTTGCTTCAGTCGTATCTGACTCTGTGCGACCCCATGGACTGCAGCCTATCAGGCTCCTCCGTCCCTGGGATTTTCCAGGCAAGAGTACTGGAAAAAAAATTGCCTCCTCCAAAAAATTGGTATAAATGAACTTATTTACATAATAGAAAGTCACAGACGTAGAAAACAAACAAGGTTACCAAAGTGGAAATGTTGGGGAGGGAGGGATGAATTAGGAGGTTGGAACTGATATATACACATTGCTATATACAAAATAACTAATAACGACCTACCGTATAGCACAGGGAATTCTACTCAGTACTGTGTAATAACCTATATGAGAAAAGAATCTAAAAAAAGTAGATAATATACAATTTCTCACTTTGCTCTACACCTAAAACTAACACAACATTGTAAATCAACTATACTCCAATAAAAATTTTAAAAAGAATAATGGTAGCTGCAATTGTTTTTCCCTTTTAACTTGTCCCTGTGCATTTTTCCCCTTAGCACTTTGATATTACATTTTCACCATTTTATTTTGATTTACAGTACTGGCTGGACTTATTGTAGATGTTTCCAGTGGAAAGTCCCCCAATGAGATGAATGGAAGCAAATGGCCTGAAGAAGATTTAATGACTGTCCTCCAAGAGAGAAACTGATTAAGGTACCCAATTAATTAAGATGAAATTTCTTTTGCTGTAACAATGCCCCAACTAAATAATGATAGCTTAAACAGCATAAAAGTTAATTATTGCTATGCAGTCACTGAGATTAAAAAGTACAGGGATGAAATGACTCCATAGTGTTGGGGAATCTGAGTTCCTGAATTCACCATTCTTTAGGACATTTTCATATCATTTTAGGTGGAAAGTCTACCATCCAGAAAGTGGGAAAGAGAAAAGGACAGCACAGGGTACATGGGCACATTCTTTCCTTTTTAAGACATGACCTAGAACTTGGATACATCACTTCTGCCTATAGTTATTTTGCCAGAACTTAGCCATATAGGCACAAGGTACAGGGAAGCTGAAAATACGGTATTTTGTGAGGCCATGGAGCTAAAATTCAGGACTTCTGTTACTAACAGAAGGGAAATTCAGTTTTAGAAAAGAAATACAAATCTCTGCCCTAAATACAGTTTGGCATTAGCTGTAAAAGTTCAGAGGACTCTGTTCTTTCTGTGTCCCGTGGTTGATCACGCTCTGGGAAGCTGACTCACATTGAAAAGCTCACGAGAGCATGATATGTAAGTCAGAAAGCAATAAAAAAATTACTACAAAAATATTACTTTTAAAGAGACAGGATGGATGGGTTGTCTTAAACAATTGCTATCCTAAATTGCTTCAGGTATAGAAGCAGCAGGTCACTGCAGGGTAGGGTGTATCAGAGTTGCTTAGTGAGCAAGGACTCAGAACTTCCTAGTGCATCATGGCATCTGGCTCTGTCAGCGTGTTCCTCCATCATCACACTGGATGGGCTCCGCACACTGGCAGTTTCCAGTGGACCCTGCCAGCCATTATCTCTTGGGCCATGTCCTCCTAGTTAACCTCCCCCCTTTCTGACCAAAAGCTTACTTCTTTAGATATGTTAATAACCTATCAGGGATAATGCCCTCATACTCAATCCAGGAGTCCTTCCTTCCTCTCCTTCTCTCTGCTCTGATCCGTATGTGTTGGCTTATGGTTTTGATCCCATTTACCACTCTAATTCTATAATACTTTGAGCTCTTAATATTTTATGTACACATTTATCATTTTACATATTGACAGCTCCTTTAGGGCAACGCCCCCACTTCATATCCCTTGGTATGCACACTCTTCAATATCGCCCACCGTGGCACTCTCAAGAGTACGAGGCATTGGTGATGGCTGCAGGACAAGTGCCTCTGTTGGCACAAGGCTCATGGTGTGGCCATCACCTGAGCATGAGGTTGTTAAAGGTACCCTAACGAAGTAAGTTGGTGCCAGCAGTAAACGGTTAACGGAAATTTAGTGACACAGATAGTCAGTACATTTTAAATATAGAAGTGGTAGCTTTCTCACTTTGCAGTTATCGAAGGAAAAATGAAAACGTACCGTGTTCTTAGAAACCTTAATATGTCCTTGCTGCATGTCCTTCATATTGCATTAAGACTTCCAATCTGAGGAGGTCAGCTTCCCAGTGTGGTGGTGTGTGTGTTCACATACATTCATGCCTACTCTACTCCTGGCTTCAGTGAATGATGTGGGGATGCATGACCGGCTTGAGGAAATTGGATACTTAGCAACACTAAGGCCAGATGCCTGCTAAAGAGAATGCCAAAGAAAAATGTTGGCATCTTGTTCTTTTGGAGAGGTGACCGAGACTGGTGATTTTGTGATAAGCTGGTTTGAGTCTGGGTGAAGTCACAGTCCATAAACCCTCTGAACCTAGCAGACCAGGTAGGGCTATTATATATGAAGAGTTAGAATTTGCAGACCAGCCATTTTGGTATCAAGGAAACCTGGGATATTTGGATGAGGAGGAGAGATGGGCACTGGAAGTGTTCATGGGGGGAGGAAAAGGGGATGACTAAAGGCCAAGAGCCTATGTGGAAGGGGTGCCCTGGGGATCAGACAAAGGGGCAGCTGGGGAAACTGTGCAATCAGAAGGGTGCCAGAGCATGGCCCCAGACAGACAGGAAGAGGGAAGTGATAGTTGGACCAGAACCAATAATGAGATAATGAGAAAATGGGACCACATAAAGAAATGCGTCGGAAAATAAAGAGAAATAGAAAGGCAGGTGGGAGAAGCAGTCAGGTGAGGTGAACGACTCCCCCACCCCCAATCATCCTCCTTTGGCATCCAGCGCTGTGGGATGTGGGTCTTTTAGCAACATCACATATCCATACTATGCCATGAGAAATGAGCCATGCTAGCAATGGAGAGGGCTGTGGAGGCTGAGGGTGCTGAATATGAGAATTGGGGATAACTGGGAATTGTTAAGCTTAGATCCAAGAAGCACAAGAAAAAGGATGCTTGTTATAACCAGATGGTCAATAAAGGAATGATGGAGAGACTCCAGCAAAGGGGCCTTTTCTGGGCTGAAACTTTCAGTAAAGGAAGATGTACACTGCTTGAGACCTGGGTAAATACATACTCGACCACCAGTAGGGCTGGCCTATTTTGTGATACAGTGAGTTTACCCAGCTTTAAGGGGATCAAGAGACTTAGTGGCAAGATGACAATGTTTTTGGTTTATTTTATAGGCTGGTTGGCTTGCGTTGTTGCTGATGTTGCTTTGTGGTTGTTTGCAAATCAACTTCTTCTTGGCAACATGTTTGGAAGCTAAAAGAAAGCAGTTAGGAGAGAATAGGTGAGACACTATGGAAGATGCAAGGTCTCCCTGGAACCAGAAAAGGATGTGATTGAGGGTGGAGCATTAAGGGAAGTTTACGTGTGGAAAGATATATATTAGGGTAGCTTGTCTCTCCATAGGTATCTATTAAGCACCTAATAGGTGCTGGGTCTATGCGTGGCAGCCATCAATTAAATAGGGGCCTAGAGGTCAGGTTCAGTGAGGGGTTTAAAGAAAGATAAAACATTTAAAATAGCTTCGGGAGTTAAGGCTTGACTGAACAATGAACCAAGGAACAGATCAGTGATTACCTAGTGGAGACTGCCCCGACGGGATTTGTGGAGGGACTTTAATGTCTGCAGAGCTAGCTGGTCCATATTAAGAAATGCAGAGAAAGAAAAAAGAAAATGAAACAAACTCAGAGAAATTTTATAAAAATAGCAGAATCTTGGCAAAAGGGCAAAGCACTCAGAGAGACGAGACATTACACACTTCCAGGCTCCTCTCTGCTCTGGTGTTTCCCCATTGTTGTTAAGAAGAACGCACTTTCTGAATTCCCAGGAGAAGTGGAAAAGAAAAACCAAATTTGCAGTTGAGCGAAAGCACAATGTACCAGTACAATACCGGGGCCTATTTCTAGCAATAAAGGCTGATCATATTAATTCATTCAGCTAGCTCCATTGTTTATAATTCTTGCTTACATTTGCTGTCATGCATTGGAGTTAAAATTTACACCCTTTTTTGGATGCAAGAAGTTATTTTTATTTATCTTTCTTTGTTAGCTGTTTCACTTCACAATAATTAATCAAATCACCAAAGCAGCATCAAATTGGGGAATGATGATCTATTTGTATTATTTGGCTTTTCTAACAAGATATCTAAGAGGGTGAGGACTCTGCTATAATATGGCCCTCTTACTTTATGACAGGTTGCAATTTTCTTGTAATGTTAGATGTGGTTCATCTCGATAATTATGCTAAATTAAGTAGTCCTACACATTATAGAAATGTATGTGAAGATACATTAACTCACATTAAGAATTTTAATTAGGTTCTACATATCATGGGATTCATATTAAACAAGAATTCATCTAAAATTCAGATTTTGAACATAATACTATACAGCTCAAACAAATCATTACTGGAGAACAGGGGTACCCTCAACCTCCCAGCCTTTTCCTTGATAGGAAATTTTGTAATTGGATATTAAGGCTATGCCTCAAAGTGGAAAGCCGGTCCCATCAGAAATTCATCTCAATTTTCTCCTTCAGCTAGTCTGTCCCATTTCATGTCTTTCTCTCTTGCTACTCAAGGATCAGTAACTTGAGAAACTGGTCAAAAAAGCAGCTTGACAGTGTCTACAAAATCTGAGTGTTCAATGCTGCAGAAGGAACACACAGAAGCCAAGAGCCACGGCCTGAGCCAGCAGCCAGATCCGCTCCGCCTCAATGGACAGGGCTTTGCATCCACATCAGCTCTGTGACCACGGCTACCTCATGGGGCTGGGGATCCCCATGACAGGAAAAGAGGGGACCCTGGCCGACCACAACCCAGCCCTTAACTGGAGGGCCTGGCTTGTCCAGGTGCAGGGTTGGCGCTGAAGGGGCTGATGCCAAACCAGATCTGGTCCCTGCCTCGCAGGAGTGGACTATCAGGAACCGTGGTGCTGAGTTTATAGGAGCCACAATCAAAGTGAAACGATTCAAGAGTCTACAACATGTCAATCCTCTGTTCTAGTTTTTCGGTTTGGCTTGGACTTTTGCAAGCAGCTGAAACCAACTCTGACCGCCTGCCATGGCCATAACTGTGTCCCCTCAAAACTCTCATGTTGAAGTCCTAACCCCCAATACTCAGAATGTGACAGCACTGGGAGAGGGGCCTTCAAGGAGGTAATTCAGGTACATGAGGTCATATGGGTGGCCCCCACTGTAGTAGGACTGACTCGTCTGTTTATACAGAGAGGAGACTAGGACACAGACACACACAGAGAAAAGAGCATGGGCAGGTGGAGAAGGTATCCATCTATAAGCCAAGGAGAGAGGCCCTACAAGAGACAACCTGTGGACACTTTGATCTTAGACTTCTAGCCTCTGTAATTGTAGGAAGATCCCCTCCTCCCAGGATTCTAGAACCTCAGCTACAGGATGGAGTTTGTGGATTTTCTCCCTCAAGACCTGAAATGAATGAGACTTGGCTTCAAACACTCCAGCTTCTAAGTGTCTCAGATGATGCCCACATTCCAAGCTCAGCTGTGGCCCACTCCTCCACTGGTCAGTTGTGACTAAGAAGCCCAGCAAAGGCTGGTGACAGGCTCCCTGTTAGAGCTGCAGTGTGTCAGAGCCTCCCAGGGGAGGGCTGATCCCTGGAGTCGAGCACCCACCTCACTGGTGTCCTCTCTAACATCGCCCTATCCTGCTCTCCACTCTCGAACTCTCCCTTGACCCCAGGACTCTCCACAAGGCAACGTGTGATCCAAGATCAGCAGGGAGAGGCCAGCCCAGATTGCTTCTCTACCTCTCTTCCTCCCAACCTGTGCTCTCACTGATTTGAAGATACATTTAGAGCTTTGTTCTGGTCTAAAACTTTTGCTATGGCATTACCATCATTGTCATGGAAATGAACATCTCACTGTCTCTGACAGCTACACTTGACCATGGAGTCTTTGCTGCTTTGTCTTCTAAAATCTTTATTAGGGTTGGGGGAGGGATGGATTGAGAGTTTGGGATTAGCAGATGCAAATGATTATATATAGAATAGATAAACAAGGTACTCAATATCCTGAGATAAGTCATAATGGAAAACAGTATGAAAAAGAATGTGTGTATATATATATATATATATGTATATATCTGAATCACTTTGCTGTACACTAGAAATCAACACAACATTATAATTCAACTATACTTGAATAAAATTAAAAAAATATTTTTTTTAAACCAAATGAATTTATACAAAATCAGTATGAGTGTTTTACTACTTTTCTCCCCTCCTTTAGTGGTTTCCTACTGCCTTCAGAAAAAAATCCACACTTCTTCACATGGCTTATAAGCACTTAATTGTCTGACCATTTCCTTTGTATTAAGTCTTGCCTCTTGCCATAGCCCCACCTAACACTGAGCTTCTAATCATTTCCCAAATTTGACTGCTCTTTTACACCTCTCTGTGTTCACACACATGATTTCCTCTGCCTGGTATTCTGTCTTTCCCCTTCCACCCTGGGTTTGCATTTGCAAGGTTTGATATAAGAGTAGTCTCTGGTGGAAGACTTCCTTGACCTTCCCTTGATCCTCATCAACGATTTATTACTTCCTTCTCTATACAACCACTGCAGCAGCATCAATGCCTAGCCAGCAATGTGAACCTAAGTGAGCACATTACAGATTAGAGATGGTGTAGACACAACCACCGGAGAGGGCAATGGCACCCCACTCCAGTACTCTTGCCTGGAAAGTCCCATGGACAGAGGAGCCTGGTGGGCTGCAGTCCATGGGGTCGCTAAGAGTCAGACACGACTGAGCAACTTCACTTTCACTTTTCACTTTCAGGCATTGGAGAAGGAAATGGCAACCCACTCCAGTGTTCTTTCCTGGAGAATCCCAGGGATGGAGGAGCCTGGTGGGCTGCCGTCTATGGGGTCGCACAGAGTAGGACACGACTGAGGTGACTTAGCAGTAGCAGCAGACACAACCACTGCCCTTGGGGAGCCCATAGTCTCAAAGGGGAGATGGATTTTGAAAATATCTATTCAGTGGTTGAACTGTTTATAGTCGCTAAGTCGTGTCTGATTCTTTTGTGACCCCGTGGACTGTAGCATGCCAGGCTCCTCTGTCCATGGGATTTCTCAGGCAAGAATACTGGAGTGAGTTGCCATTTCCTTCTCCAGGGGATCTTCCCCACCCAGGGATCAAACCCATGTTTCCTGCATCGGCAGACGGATTCATTACCACTGAGACACCTGGGAAGCCCAACCACTGAATAGATATTTTCAAAATCCATCTCCCCTTTGAGACTGTGGGTGCCCCAAGGGCAGTGGTTGTGTCTACACCATCTCTAATCTGTAATGTGTTCACTTAGGTTCACACTGCTGGCTGGGCACTGATGATGCTGCAGACTACACAAAGCAGCTCCTGTCTGCCTACCACACTTGGTAGGACTGGTCTTCTCTAGGTCAGCTCATCTCCACAAACTCCCATGTACACCATCATGTGAGAGGCTCCCAAATTGACAAAAGGCAACAATCTGTGGTTCTGTTATGCCTCGCAGCAGCATAGACTATGTATGTGAAAGTGAAAGTAGCTCAGTCATGTCCGACTCTTTTCGACCCCATGAACTTAAACAGTTCATGGAATTCTCCAGGCCAGAATACTGGAGTGGGTAGTCTTTCCCTTCTCCAGGGGATCTTCCCAATCCAGGGATTGAACCCAGGTCTCCGGCACTGCAGGCAGATTTTTCACCAGCTGAGCCACAAGGGAAGCCCTAGACTATGTATGTGTAGTGTGGTTTAGTCGCTAAGTCGTGTCCAACTCTTGCAACCCCATGGACTACAACCTGCCAGGCTCCTCTGTCCATGGGATTCTCTGGGCAAGAATACTGGAGTGTGTTGCCATTTCCTTCTCCAGGGGATCTTCCTGACCAGGGACTGAACCCGGGTCTCCTGCGCTGCAGGCAGATTCTTCACCAATTGAGCTAGGATATACAGCTATTAATAGCATGACTCTTGGTCCATAAATTCACACACACAAGCATATCACTTTCTGTGTCTTACCTAAGCTGACTTGATTTCTAAACTTCATCATTCCCCAGCTGGGGAATTCAACCTCCTCCTCCTGCTCCTCTGAGGCCATTTATTTATTATGTGCAGCACAGTAGGAAAGATATATAAAATTGAAAACTATCTTGATATAAATATCATTTCACACTTACAGCATCATATTCCATAGGATTTAAGGCAGCACAAAGTTGAATCAGAGAAGGATCTCTTTCATATACATATGAAATATGACATGTGATATATGTATACATTTAACTGCAGAAAACTATGCCCTCTATCATTTGTGATAAGACATGATAGCTTAGTGGGAAAGTCTTCCCACTAAGGGAAGAAACTTCCAAGGGAACAAAGCTACAGGCTTTTTACGAACTGCTCATCATTTTGTTAATAAAGATCCATACGGTCAAAGCTATGTTTTTTCTAGTAGTCATATACAGATGTCAGAGCTAGACCATAAAGAATGCTAAGTGCCCAAGAATTCGTGCTTTCGAACTGTATTGCTGGAGAAGACTCTTGAGAATCCCTTGGACAGCAAGGAGATCAAACTTAAAGGAAATCAACCCTGAATATTCATTGGAAGGACTGGTGCTGTAGGTGAAGCTCCAATGCTTTGGCTACCTGATGTGAAGAGCTGACTCATTGGAAACAACCCTGATGTTGGGAGAGACTGAGGGCAAGAGGAAAACAGGGGTGACAGACAATGAGATGGTTGGATGGCATCACTGACTCAATGGACATGAGTTTGAGCAAACTCCAGGAAATAGTGAAGACCAGGGAAGCCTGGTGTGCTGCAGTCCATGGAGTTGCAAAGATCGGACACTACTTAGTGACTAAACAACAACTTCTAAAGAAATTTTTTGTTAAATTTTTTGAATTTTTTTATTTTTCTGCTTAACAAGTGGTAGTCCTTTCTCACTCTTTTAATCCCATTCCTCCTGGTTCACTCTGACCCACACAGAAGAGCCCAAAACATAGATCTGGAAATTAAGCAGCTTTTAAATTGACTCTCTTTCACTCTTATTTTTAGATATAATTTAGAACTCATTAGAGAAGGCAATGGCACCCCACTCCAGTACTCTTTTGCCTGGAAAATCCCATGGACGGAGGAGCCTGGCAGGCTTCAGTCCATGGGGTCGCTAGGAGTCGGACACGACTGAGCGACTTCACTTTCACTTTTCCCTTTCATGCACTGGAGAAGGAAATGGCAACCCACTCCAGTGTTCTTGCCTGGAGAATCCCGGGTACAGCGGAGCCTGGTGGGCTGCCGTCTATGGGGTCACACAGAGTCGGACATGACTGAAGCGACATAGCAGCAGCAGCAGCAGCAGCAGCAGCAGCAGCAGCAGCAGCAGCAGCAGCACTCATTAAATTAATAAACTTAAACTATTAACTTGATGACCTCTATCACCACCATAAGTATCATTTTAACCAAAGTAGTAATTTATTACACAAATGGAAAAATAATAACACAATGTATTAGGAGAATTAAGAATGAGTTTTCCAGGACAGAGCTGATCAGTCTTTTTTTGTTGTTTGTTTGTTAAACTCAATGGTTTTCATCCACAAGTGATTTTTGCCCCATGGGCTTCCAGGGGAATCTGACAATGTCTGGAGACTTACGTGTTATGACTGAGAATGCTGCTCCTGGCATCTAGTATGGATGTTGCCAAACACCCTACATTGCATGAGACAGCCTCCGCAACAGAGAAGTGTCCTGCCACCAGCGTCAACAGTCTGAGGTTGAGAAATGCTGGTTTAACTCCACAAAACCTTCCTCTACGGTTAAAGGTCTCTCCCATGATTTTATTCTTAAATACACCCTGAGGTGGCATCACAAAAGACAGTCATCACAGCCCACAAATGTGGGCTCACTGTTAACTCGGACACACCCCCTTCACAGTTTGCTGAAAGAGAACTGAGAGACAAATCACTTTCTGTAAAGCCATTTCTTACAAAATGAACTGATAGAAAATCATTTATTCAGCCCGTCAGGTAAACTGCTTGCTATTTTTTTTAATTGAAGTATAGCTGATTTATAGTATTTCAGCTGTAGAGCAAAGTGACTCAGTTATATACATACATATATAAACACACACACACACACTTTTTTCAGATTCTTTTCCATTATATTGAGATCATTACAAGATATTGAGTAAAGTTCTCTGTGCTATACAATAATAGGTCCTTGTGGTTTATCTATTTTAGTAGTCTGTATCTGTTATCTCAAACTCCTAATTTATTCCTAGCTTGCTATTTTTCATTGAGAATACTGCCGTTCCTTTAGTGGAGTAACAGTGCCTGATATTAAAAAAAAAAAACTAATGAGAACCTATTGTATATAGCACAGGGAACTCTATTCAATGCTCTGTGGTGACCTAAATGGAAAGGAAATTCAAAGCGGAGAGTATATATGTAAATGTATAGCTGATTCATTTCGCTGTATGTAGAAAATAACACAACATTGTATAGCAACTATACTTCAATAACAAAAAATATAAGGGTATTTTGGGGCTTCTCTGGTGACTCAGATGGTAAAGGATCTGCCTGCAATGCAGGAGACCCAGGTTCAATTCCTGTGTCGGGGAAAATCCCCGGGAGAAGAGAATGGCCACCCACTCCAGTATTCTTGCCTGGAGAATTCCATGGATAGAGGAGCCTGGCGGGCTACAGTCCATTGGGTTGCAAAGAGTTGGACACAACTGAGCAACTAATACTTTCACTTTCAAAGGGTATTTAGGGGAGATAATTTTTTTACTGGTGAGGTCAGAAGATAGTAACCATACCTCTTCAGGGGTGTTCCTAGAGAAGGTAGGAATTTAGATTTTCTTGCTGGTTCACTTAAGTCTCTGCTAAGACAGGCACAGCATTCTGTGACTACTTAGTGCTGGCTGTAGAAGCAAATAGAGAAATCAGAAAGAGAAGAGGCAGATGAAGGGTGGGATGCACCCACCCCACAGAAGCAGAACAAATGACTTCTCATTTTCTCCTTTATGTGTTTCATGACTTAGAAAAGTTGCTTTAGATTAGACTTTAGCTTGCAAAAAAAATATTCAAGGTATATTTAAAGGGATGATAAATTATAAGCCATGCTTTGGGTACTGTTGTGTACTGAATGGTATCCTCCAAAAATTCAAATGTAGGAGTCCCCAGTACCTTTGAATATGACATTATTAGGAAATAAGTTTACTGCAGATATAATAGCTATGGTAGGATGAGGCACTAGAGTAGGGTGGGCCCCTAGTCTAATATGGCTGGTGTCCTTATAAAAAGGAGAAATTTGGACACAGACACTCACAGGAAGAACACATATGAACATGAATATGGCCATAGACAAGTCAAGGAATGGGGCCTGGAAGAGACCCCACCCTTGCAGGTCTCAGAAAGAAATAACCCTACCACTTCCTTGAATTTTTCATTTCTAGCCTCCAGAACTGTGAGACAACACATTTCTGTTGTTTAAGCCACCCAGTTTGTGGTACTTTGTTGTAACAGCAAACTAGAATAAACACCCATGTTTTCTGAGCCAGTCCTTGGTGAATATTCTATGAAGTCTCTGACTTTTGGATTAACTAGAGTCTTGTTCTCAAATGTCCATGTTCAGTGTTCAACGTGAGTCACCCGGGGATCTTGCTGAAACACAATGCTGATGGAGGAGGCCTGGGTGAGACCCAAGATTCTGCATTTCTACCTAGATCCTAGTGATGCTGATGTTGCTGGTCCATGGACCACACTCTGAGTAGCAAGACTGTAGCCTTCTTGAGCAGTGAAGAGTGGCTGCCTCTCAATTCTTGCTTCACATGAGAATCACTGGGGATAGTTTTGCAAAGTGAATGTGAGAATCTTTTTTGGGTGGGGCCTGGGCATTGATGTTTTTTAAAAGCTCTCCAGTGATTCCAATCTCCAGCCAGGTTTGAGAACCACTGAGCTGAGGTGTGATAAATTAGAGGTTTACACTCCATCATTAGGCTACTGACTTGATGAAATTAGAAACGTGGAACAACAGAGGATATCCCTGTGTTAAACTTCTGGGAGAAAATATTTTAAATGGTGACTCTTTATGTATTTGTCTAAAACAGCTCAATATGATCAACAGTTCTGTTCTCATCATCAGAAGAAACCAGGAAACCTCCATTTTATAGGGCCTAAAGGACAGGGAGGCCTGGCATGCTGCAATCCATGGGTGGCAGAGAGGCGAACATGACCGGGCAACTGAAAAACAACAACAAAACTAAATACAGCCCCCCACTCCCAGGCAGCTTTCAGACTCCTCTTCTTCCTTAAGAAGCCTGGCTGCAGTCCTTCTTCGTCAGAACACATCTCTCCCTCCCCTTTAATCCTCTGGTGTTTCATGTGGCCCCCTCATCTTGGACTCTGCCCACTGACCTACTCCCTGCAGCGAAGACCTCCATAGCCCAAGTCCTGCCTCAGCCTAACTCCGGAGAGCTCAGCCCAAGCAGAGCCCTGGGTCTCCAGGTACAAAGGGAGGGTCAGAACAGACAAATCTACCCACCATCTAACTACCCACTCATCGACTCATCCATCCTATCTTCCATCCCCTCATTTTTCTATCCATCTACCCATTCACATATCCAGGCATCCAACAAAAACATCCACTGTGTTAAGTATTTGGGAATAAAATGGCGGACACAATAGCCACCATCCCTTCTTGATCATCAAATCCAAAGTACAACAGGTCAAATGAATCACTTTGCTGTACACCTGAAACTAACACAACATTGTAGGACTTCCCTGGTGGCCAAGTGGATAAGAATCCACCTGCCAATTCAGGGGACACAGGTTAGATTTCTGGTTCAGGAAGATTCCATGTGCCTCAGAGCAACTAATCCCATGTGCCACAACTACTGAGCCACACTCTAGAGCCCACGAACCCCAACTACTAAAGTCCATGTGCACAGAGCCTGTGCTCTGCAACAAGAGAAGTGAATGCAATAAGAAGCCCATGTACTGCAACAAAGAGTAGCTCCTACTTCCCACAACTAAGACCCAGCGCAGCCAAAAATAAATAAATAAATAAAATTATTTTAAAAATCCCACAACATTGTAAATCAACTACAGCCCAATATAAAATAAAAGAAATTTTAAAGTACGTCAATAAGAACAGTTGTTGAACAGTACAAGTAGATGGCTCTGGGAGAATATAAAAGAATTTAACCCCTCCCTGAGAAAGCAATGAAGGTTTCCAGAGAAGAGAAATTTTAAGCTGAGACAAGAAGAACACTTAGAAGTTGTTCATCAGTTAGTGTGACAAAGATAAAATGCATGAGGGAAGAAAAGATGTAGGATCAGGAAAGTACATGATGATTTTTGAAAAAGCTCAGTGTGATGAGAACAGAAAGCAGCGGGGGAAAGAGTGGGAAAGAGGGTTCTGCTGATGCTGGCAGAAGCCTGTGGGGCATACTCCACAGCTGGTTCTTTACCCCAAATATCCAGGATGCTCTAGTTCCCTGACTTCTCGGCTTCTTCAGGATCTCACTTTCCTCGGCTATATTCAAGGAGTGTTTTCTGCGCAGCCCCACTGTGTTACACTCAGCACTTCACTAGAGGCTGAGGGGCCAGGGAGGTGAGGCAAGAGCAAGGAAAGGTCTGCAGTCATCCTTTGGGCAGCTTGTGATCACACAGATACGGCAGTGTCTACTGAGGGTGATGGCACCAAGAGCACGCCAGGTGGGAAAGACCATGGGGGGAGGGCAGAAAAGGAGGGCTTTGACATAAATCAATACTCATCCATCCATTCACGCATATGCTCTGTTTAGATTATGTTAACATAATTCATACAAATAAAGAGCGCTTGGCTGTAAAAAGCATCCCTAAATAGAAGCCAGGCATTTTGCTAAGTCTGGGGCTCTGATCTGGGGAGAAGCATTGGTCCTGCCTTGAGAGCTGAGCAAGTGGTCCTGTGTCCCTTTGCTCCTGGACACTCCCACTCTCTGCTTCAAACCACTCAGGGTAGGAGAGCAACTCCTCAACTCTTGAGTGGTCAGTTTTGCCAGAGTTTAAAAAAAAAACAAACAGATGACAGTTTCTAAAGGAAAGGAAATAATGGTACACGAAGGAAAGTTTAGCATCCAGGTCCTTCCATCAGTGATGAAGCGATTGCTAGGGCTAAGTTACAGTGAGGCCTACATTTTGCTTTTATTTATTCTGTTCCTGACAGGACCTATATAGTAAAAAAAATTAAAAAAAATAAAAATATTTTGTTTTTATTCCTTAAAATGTTAGTGTACAAATTTAGGCAGCTCTACAGGGGTGCGACGGCAGTGTTGAGGGGGGTTAATGCAACGCAATCTGGCTGAGCAGCAAGAAGAGAGAGGCGGGTTCTTGAACTCCATTTCCAGCAAGGCTTTCTCCTTACTAGGATGACTCAGGCCCACAGAGATCAACAGGAGGGGGACCCACTTGGGACAATTACACTGAATCATGTGCCTTCCCTGAACAGTTTACTCTGTGGGGAAGTCCCCAAGTTGTGCCTGCCATTCTTCACAGAAGCCTTATTTTATTTTCTTTGCCTCAGTAGGAGAGGAAATGGATGTTGTCACTATTGGACCCAGAAAGAGCAATATATGCTAGATGCATGCATTTTCTAAACATCTTTTAAAGCAGGATTTTTTTTCTCTTTTAAGTCAGAAGACTGCTTGGAATGTGTATATTGCTATATCATTGCCAAAAAGAAATAAACAAACCGGGATGAAGTAACTCAATGAGAATTAAGTGAGGGCCAAGGCTTTTCCTGGGGATGGATGTAGAAGAGAGGGGTGGGCAGAGGTGGGTGAGTGCTGCCTCCAAGATGAAGCCTTTGATATATCATGGATCGCTGTCTGTCTTGTGACCAGAAATTAATTGATGTACATGCAACATTCATTTAATTTGCCTAATTACAATTTGTTCACACACGCACCACAGGGCTTTGTTACAAATGATTGCCCAGCCCTGTCCACTGGGGGAGGGTGGAAAAGCACTCTGCAGTGGTTTGGGGGGAAATTTGCATATAACATCTCCCCCACCAAATTATTAATTGGCTCCTGGGGAGGCACTGGTTACCAAGGCTCTGCTTAATTACTGTTCATGTCAAGGTTAAACATCTGCCCGCTGTAAGTATGGCTACCTGCGAGCCGTCTTCACAGGCTGCTGTCAGCATCTTCATGTTTACAGTCACAGCTAGGTAGCGTGTGTCAACACATCCTCTCCATGAAAACAACAGAGAACGCTGCTGTGACACCGTTTAGCTGATCGCTGAAGGCTGTGTGGGTAGAATGTAAACAAGGGGAGGCACTGTTCTATGCAGAGCCGCCCACACTCCGTTGGAGATGGGGGGAACCCCACAGAGCCCCTTCCCTCCCAAGGGTACAATACTGCTGCCCAGTGTTGGAAAATATTCCCAACTCATCTCCTGGCATCTCCTAAAACTCGCAAAGCACTCTGGATTTCTTGCAAATGAAATGATGCCTTCTCCCAGCCCCACCAACTTACCAGATTAAAAGATCCTGGCTGGGAACATTAAGCTAAAATGTGTTTCGTTACTTTGTGTAGCTAATTTGTTACCCAGTCCTCAATTCAAAGGCACTGACCTCATTTAAAGACCAGTCTCTGACGGCAGAATAATTCCTGTTAAACTGCCTGCCAGTGCTGTGAGCATCTGGATGTTGGTGCTTTTGATGTAACTTTCAGGTTTATTAGGGCTTCCCTTGTGGCTCAGCTGGTAAAGAATCTGCTTGCAATAAGGGAGACCTGGGTTCGATCTCTGGGTTGGGAAGATCCCCTGGAGAAGGGAAAGGCTACCCACTCCAGTATTCTGGCCTAGGGAATTCCATGGACTATACAGTCCATGGGATTGCGAAGAGTCTTACACGACTGAGCAACTTTCACTTCACTTCACTTCAGGTTCATTTCAGCTATTCCTATGTCCCTTGGAACCTCATATGTAACTTGCTTGGATGGGAAAGATAAACCAACTAGGCTAAGGGGTAACCCCACTTCTGGGCCTTTTCCATTTCTTTCCAAGGCTAATCAATACACATTGCACACACTAAGCTATCTTTGCAACTGGAAAACATTTCATTTTTCATAGCCCATTTTCCATGTGGTTTGCTAGTAAAAAGGAGGAAAAGATGCAGGGTACAACTTTTGAAAGAATGACACAGCCCAAGGATAAACATAAACTGATTAGAATCAAATGGGTCCATGATAGCAGACAAGTCAACTTTAACTAGACCTTGATCCTCAATCAGCAAGCTAAATGACACAACCAGAGGCACCGTAACAGTTCCAAGGAAGCATCAAAAGACCAAAAAGTGGGCAGTGGCCCAGGAGATTTCCACTCCTGGAAATCTCCACCCTTTCCCCAAAATAGTTGGAATAATCCTCCCACTCACTGTTGTTCACTGTTCAGTCACTCAGTCACATCCAACTCTTTATGACCCCATGGACTGCAGTACACCAGGTTTCCCTGTCCTTTACCATCTCCCAGAGCTTGCTCAAACTCATGTCCTTTGAGTTGGTGAAGCCATCCAACCATTCATCTTCTGTCGTCGCCTTCTCCTGTCTTCAATCTTTCCCAGCATCAGGGTCTTTTCTAATGAGTCGGCTCTTCACATCAGGTAGCCAAAGTATTGGAGCTTCAGCACCAGTCCTTCCAAAGAATATTTAGGACTGATTTCCTTTAAAATTGATGAGTTCGATCTCCTTGCAGTCCAAGGGACTCTCAAGAGTCTTCTCCAACACCACAGTTCAAAAGCATCAATTCTTCAGCACTCAGATTTCTTTATGGTCCAACTCTCATATCCATACATGACCACTCATAGCTACTTTTGTAAATAAGGTTTTTTTTTTTTTTTTTTTGGAATATGATCAGTCAATCATTTATGTGTTGTCTGCTATGGACTGAATTGTATTTCTCCATCCTCATGCCCTCTCTCCTCAAATCACATGTTGAAGTCCTAACTGCTGGTGTGACTCTGTTGGAGACAGGGCTTTTCAGAAGGTAAGTAAGGTTAAGTGAGGTCCTAAGGGTAGAGTCCTAATCTGATAGGATGGGTGGCTTTATAAGAAGAGGAAGAGATTTCTCTCTTTTCAGTACATGTACAGGGGAAGGTCATGTGAGGGCACAGCCATCTACAAGCCAGGAAGGGAGGTTACACCAGAATCTGACCACATCAGCACCCTGATTTCAGATTGTTGTTGTTTACTTGCTAAGTCATGTCCAACTCTTCTGTGACCCCATGTATCAGGGAACATTTAACAGGAGGCTTCCTGTATGCTGATCTGTCATGATTTCTTTGTTCCTTATTAATCCTTGAATATTCAAGGATTAAGAGGAGCTGGCAAGCCACTCCAGGGACTGAGGAATGCATGCATTTCCTTCATTAGCTTTTCCATACGGTGAAAAGTAACTATTTACAACCCTCTTCCTTTCTGATATGGAAAGTGATTATTTACAACCCTCTCTCTGTGAGATGGAATCTAGCCTCACGTTTCCTTGATAATTTTTAAGATTTTTGATCCTTATCTTTGCTGAAAAAGCTACCTTGTAAGACAGCATATATACCAACACTATGTTGAATAAAACACCCTTGTTCCATCAGAGCTTGGGTCCCCGCGTCTTTCTTCTCTCTCTCTCTCTCTCTCTCTCTCTCTCTCTCTCTCTCTCTCTCCCCCCTTCAGGCTAGTTCTCTGGAGTGCAGAGGTCCGTTAAGCTCACTTTCTTGCCCGGGCTTTCAAGACCTCCTCGAGAGGGCACCCTGTGCCTATGTGAAGCAACGCAAACCTCATGTCAGCGGTTTTATTGGTTCTCTGCGTAAACCAGGGACTATCAGCCTCTTTCTTTACTTTCTTATCGACTCCGTACCACCAGGTTCCAGTCCATTAAAGGACCCAACACCCATGGACTGTAGCCCACCAGGCTCCTCTGACCACGGGATTTGCCAACAAGAATACTAGAGTGAGTTGCCATTTCCTTCTCTAGGGGATCTTCCCAACCCAGCAACTGAAATTGCATCTCTTGCATTGGCAGGTTAGCTCTTTACCATAGAGCCACTAGAGAAGTCTGATCTCAGAATACCAGCCTCCAAACCTGTGAGAAAATAAACGCTTGTTGGTTAAGCCTCACAGTCTCTGCTATTTTTGTTATGGCAGCCTGAGCAGACTCAGGCCTTGTCTATGGCTGTTTGGGGGCTATGGCAGAATTGAGTGGTTGGATAGAAACTGTATGATGTACAAAGCCCCCCAAATTTTACTGTCTGGTGCTTTACAGAAAAGGTTGCTGACCCTGGAGTAGTCTGACCACCTTTCCAAACCATATTTAGAGACTAAAACTATTATATAAGTAAAGAAGAAGAAAAGCCCTCAAGACATATTAGAAGCAGGCAGTTAAATAGGTGATTAATATAAAGTAACACATATAAAGTCTTAGATTAGAAAAAAGTTGATATACAGCAAATATACACAAAACTCAATTACTGACAGAGGTTAATTGAAGGAAGTGAAAGAGTACAAAGAATGTGAAATTTGGGTAAGAATTTTGTATTGGTGGTTAATTTAAGTGATTACTTTTTGAGTTACAAACTGGACTGTCTACCTCAGACAGGCAGGTAGTATGTGGGCACCTGACTTGGAAGAGCACATCCTCTGAGGAAATGGGCAGACATAGCTCAGCGCTAGCTTATTTTCAGTTCTGATTCCATTAAGAAAAGAAAAAACTCCTTCTTGTAGGAAATCTTCCACTTTTAAAAAATAAAAAGTACTCAGTCCTGCAGAGCAATGTGAGTAAAATCCTTGACTGATGAGTGACTAGTTTATAATCTTTCTGTTGTAATATATATTATATAAAAGATGTTTAAGAAGAAGCAAAAGCAAAAGAAAATATTTCCTTTGCTGATTTCCTTAATAATCACTGAGGGCATAATTTCTAGAGATGCTAGCATTTCAGATAGATTCAGTTGCAATATTTTCCCTATGCTTCCAAATTTAGCCAATGGATTAACCATTGGGGTGTCACATAAGCCCCATGAATCCCTCATTTCTGGCATATATAATGTGGCGTGATGCATGAAATGTTGACTGACATGCTTTAATTGCACTTAATTGCGTTCAGTGGACAAATAGTATATATATTTATGTGTATACACACATATACATACATGTGTGTGTATATATATGCACATTTTTTAAAAAAGTGAGAGCAAATAAGGTAGCAAAATCACGTTCTAGGGAATCTTTAGCTCCCAACATCAATATGCCTGCAGAAAATCCTAAATGATATGAAATGAGGACATCCCTTATGGTCTGATTGGAGCAAGAGCTTGTTTAATTAAAGCAAAATTGTCACTGTCTCTGGCATATCAAACTTTTTAATGTAGCTGGCTTGCTTTAAAATCACCATTTTTCAAGAGAAATAATGGGTAGAGAGTAGAAAAAAGTTGTCTGAGCCTAAACTGATAATGAAAGACCATCCAGAGGATCCTAGGCTTTGTGAGGACTTGAGGTTCTGTTCTTTGTGGCCACCCTGTTTCTTTAGGAGCTCAAGCTATAGACAATATCTGACAGAGATGCCATATATACTAGAAACCCTCTCATCAGAGGGATCAGGACCGGTATTGGTCATTTAATTTAAAAAAAAAAAGTCAGCTAAATTGGGGAAACATTTTTTTAAAAGATTCATACATCAACCCTGAATATTCATTGCATTGCAAGGACTGATGCTGAAACTGTAATACTTTAGCGACCTGATGTGAAGACCCAATTCATTGGAAAAGACCCTGAAGCTGGGAAAGACTTTGGGACAGAGGATGAGATGGTTGGATGGCATCACTGACTCAATGGACATGAGTCTGAGCAAACTCTGGGAGACAGTAAAGGACAGGGAAGCCTGGCGTGCTGCAGTCACAAAGAGTAGAACAGGGATTAGCAACTGAATGTCAACATACATAGCTTAAACATTTCATTTTTAATGTAAAATTATAAATGAACATTAACTTGCCAATTCAGTTTTTTGATGGAGGGTCAAAACCTTGTCTTTGAAAATGCATCCTCTGATTAGAATTCCTCAATATCTTTCTTGCATTAATCATAGACACAATCCTTCATGCAGTTTCCAGCCTGCTTTCCACAAGGTAGAGTGAAGAATTAATATATAGGCAAAGTCAGTGAACACTTGAGCATCTCCAGACTAGGACTCTTTCTCCTAACCTAACATACTTGTCTCATCACTAATTTTACAGCAATTCTTAAAAAGAATGTATTTTTATTAAGTCTTCTCAAAGTTTCATCTTTTGTCCTCATAGAAACCACAACTTCCTTTATTCTCACATTGATATTTCATTGCTCTACATAAGATTTAATTAAATTATATAATTAAAATAGCAACCATGACTGGGATATACAGGTTTGGGAACAAATACAGCTAATTCTTGGTAGGGATTCAACTCAACTGGTGAGAGACGATGCGAGAGGTTATATCTGAAAGAAACCTACTGCAGGCAGGCAGAGATATTATGGGTCCAGTCCTAAGCCACCCCGATAAAGCGAATATGGCAACAGAGTGAGTCAAATGAATTTTTTTGTTTCCCAGTGCATATAAAAGTTATGCTTACACTATACTATGGTCTGTTAAGTGTTCAACAGTGGTATATCTTTTTAAAAATGTATATACCTCAGTTTAAAAACACTTTATTGCTAAAAGATGCAGACTATCATCTGAGTCTTCGGCAAGGCATAATTTTTTTTGCCATAGTAACATCAAAGATCACTGATTACAGAACACTATAATAAATAATCATAATGAAATACTGTGAGAATTACCAAAATGTGACACAGGCATGAAGTGAACAAGTGCTGCTGGAAAAATGGCACCAGCAGACTTGCTCGACAAGGCAGGGTTGTTACAAATCTTTAATTTGTAAAACAAAACAAAAACAAACAAAACCAACAACAATTTAGTATCTGCAAAGTGAAATAAACTGAAGCCCAATAAAACAAGGTGTGCCTGTACCTCAGAGTGTTTGGTGACATCAATGTTCATGGTTTACAAGAGAAAATACGGTTCTGCTTAATTCTGTATATTGTTTAAAGGGAGGTGCTCACAGAAGAAAATGGTATACTAAGGGCAGAAAGCCCCTTACCAGCATGTGATAGCTGAGATGGTTATATATGAGAATTAGAATGATTCCTGGTTGCACACACAGTAGACACTCCATAAATAAGTGAGCACCTCTCCTTTGGGCCCTAAGCCAGCTGTTTACCCCATACCTCCAGCGGGGAAGGCACCGACTCTTCAGACTCAACCTGCTCCCAACAGTGTGTCTTATCGCCTTCCAAACCAGCTTCTCCTGTTTGACACCATCATTCACCCAGGACCTCCGCCAGCTCAGAGGAGTCATCCTGGAGTCTCTTCTGCATCCCTGAGACTCAACTGGACATGAAGCCATGTCTGTTTTGCCTTTCACGTTTCTAATTTTGTCTTCTCCTCAGGATGATCCCTGCTCTGGCCTTTAGACTCATTCAATGCTGCCCCCTTGTCTCAGTTCTGTCCTCCACTTATCTGCCAGGTGTTGTTTCCAAAGTGCACTTCTGACCATCTCACTCCCTTTAGGAAGTCTGCTGATGGCTGGCCACTGCCACCAACATAACACTGAAACTCTTCAGCCTGGCCTTCACAACCCAGCCTTTCTGCCAACATTTTCAATATGTCTGAACACGCACACATACTTCATTCCAACCAGACTGAAGCAATCCCCAGACACATAAAGCTATTTCACATGTTCACTTGTTTTGCCTCCTTGGTCTATAACTCCCCTCCTCACCACATCCCAGGGCTAACTCTGCTCATCCATTAGGACTCAGCTCATGGGTCATTTCATTCTGTGTGGGGGTTATCTGAGCCCTCCTCAGTTATGATGCTCTTTGCTGTACCCCTTAAAATGCTATTAAACTACTTATTGAATCTGGTTATGACTGCTGACTTTCCTGTCTGCCTTTCTATTAGACTGATGTTTCTCAAAGACATAGAACATATTTTGTTATCCTCTGTAAGAGGACAAAGGCTGAAACACATTGAACTCAATAGTATTTGTTCAATGAATCAATGAATGAATGGATGGATGAAGGGAAAAGTCATAAAAAGAGATTATACTATGTCTTACCCACTGGAGTACTCTATTTAATAGCGAAGCCATATACAACTGAGCAATGTTATTAAAGAGTAATTAATTCTAAAGTACCAGAGCTGCTAATGATTCTTAAAAGAAACACTGCTAATGTTTCTTAAAAGGTAGAGGAAAGAGAAGCATAGCTCCAGGGGATTTCACCTATATGTTAAGCAAGAGCACCTAAATTACTACTAAATTAATGATAAAATATAGTTGTGGTTTTATTATGGGGAATTTGAGGTTTATGCTTAATATATGTATAGATAGTAGAGCTATTATCAGATAAAGATGCTGTCAATTGGTAGCTATTGTATGGTTATTAGTATCTCTTTTAATTAGTCACAAAGATTCTGCATAGATACATGTGGTATACCTACATATAATTCTATATAATTATTATTATAGATAATTATATATATATTCTGTAATGTACAGAACAATTTCATATACATATCACAAAATTATATATAACATGTATAGCTATACATTATACATTTTATATATGTTTCTGTGTGTGTATATATATATATATATATATATATATATATATATATATACTCACACATATATACATATGTGATTGCTATTTTAAAGCCATCATTGTAAGGCTTAATAACCTTGAGACATAAACACCAGGTATGAAAAAAAGTTGGTTTATCTTCCTGTGGATAGTTTTGTTGAAATGACAGAATTTATATGAGAATGCTATAAGTAATCACATAACTAATAATATGAAGATGAGATCTGATACAGTATGATTATTTTGATTTTAAAAGAAATCGCTCCCCCTTTTTCAACAGTTGGATTCTTCCTTCTGCCAGCGATGATGATGACAGTGATGGTGATGAAAAGAGCAAATACTTAAGCAGCATTTCCTAGATGCCAGCCACCTTCTAAGTGCTTTACATCAATGAATTCTTTCCACAAGTTGGTGCATGGTATCATTATTATCCCCATATTATAGATGAGAAGACTGAGACATGAAGGACTTTGCCTAAAATCACAAAACTCATTAACAATGAGGACGGAATTTCATTTCAGACAGACTAACTCTGTGGTCTGAACTTTTGATGATTACAATTTATTGTCATCATCAATACCTGAGGCTAAGATTTTTGGTGTCTAAACTATTGCATTGTCATCTCAAGCGTCTACTGATATCCCAGCCCTTACTACCTTCCCTACTGTGCTCATAAACATGAAATTGGGCAGGACAACCATTTTCAACTTGTATATGTGCTTTGCATGACTCCAGGAGACATCATTTCTATTAGCAGTCCGGATAGATCTGTGTAGTTATTACAATTTTTTAGAAGACGGCCGTAAAGTATGTTGAGCTGTTTTTCTGCATAACCTGCAGAGCTAGTAGTGGGGACTGAATTTTGGCATCTCTGATTATATTGCTGTGGGAGTCTGGGAAACATGGCTCCCAGAATACCTTATAGCTACTCCATTCAAGAGAGATGATGGAGTCTATCTCTCCATCGCTTGAATTTGGACCATTTTGGAACTCGGTTTGACCGACAGATTGTGGTAGAAGTGATGTCCAAGTTCAGGAGTGTAGGTTTCTGCCTTTGCCCTTTTGGAGTCCTTCTTTAAAAGTGGTTCAGTTCAACCTACTGGAGGATAAGAGGCCCTGTGAAGGAGAAGTGAAATGTCCCAGTTGACACCTCCAGGGGACTGGAGAGAATGGCCCTCCATCCTGTCACAGCCAGTTCCAAGCTGCCCCACCAGCTAAATGCAGCCAAATGAGTGACCTCAGAAGGGCCTGGTAGAATAATTTTCTACCCAACCTATAGAATCAAGGGAATTAATCAACTATGGTTTCAAGCTACTAAATTTTGGAGTTGGTTGTTAGGTAGCAATACATACATTATATGATCCTTTGAAAGATAAAATTTAAGGCTATATTACTATCTTTCTTAACTAATGATATTTGGAGAATTGTTCAATGTAATAGAGGCTTTTTGAGGCAATAATTTTGTATGAAAGTTGACCAAACTGGAGATTTAAAGGGACACATTTACTCTTAGTGATTTCCAAAACCACATATTTTCATAACTAGCAATAACTAAGAACACCATTAACTAAGTGCATTGCTACAAATTCTGAGTTGTTATCATTGATTTTATAATCTAAGATTTACAGCCAATGGATAGAAAAATTACTTCTTACAGCAAATTTGATAGTGTGTTAAAAATAATATAAATCCCTTCTTTTAGAAAAGATAATACAATATCAGAAATATGAATTTCCACTTAAGAAGGAATTCTACTTCTAATTAAGGAAACTATGAAGCAATCTCCATGGGCCTAAAAATTACTTTGTTTTTTCAGTTACTCTGTTATAAATCCCTTCTCTGTGTTGGTAAGGAAACCTGTCAAATCATTTTACCACAAAGCTTGTCTGTACCACCCAAATTATAGATCTTTGTATTTTTTTCGCCATCAAAAGTCTGTAAAATACGTTTCAGATAATTGTAGAAAACCATAAAACCTGCCTGGGGTAGGAAATAGTAATAGTTCACAAATTATATTTACTGTTAATCTGTTCAGACATAACTGAACTGCAAATGAACTTCCTTTTATTTTTTTTCCAGCCTCAAACTAAGCCTCATGTTATCCAACATGTTATGATTTCCCATAATGGAACCACAGGCTTTCTTTTGTCTTTTCTCTGCAGCGGTCACAAAAATAAGAGCTTCTGAGGTCTTCAAGATCTTACACACAACAGAACACTGTTTACTAGTCTGAGAGGAGTGGTAATCTAACCCTATCTGTAAACAGACTAATACCTGCATGACGTGACCTAACATGATGACTCTATGGGACTATCATGTTATGCCAGTTACACAACTGTTAGTAGTTGTGTAGTTCTAGTTCCATAGAAGAGCAAGAAGACTGGTGGAAAGGTCATACGTCTCCTTCATTCTTGGTGGAAATTCTTTGGAAATTCCAAAGGTATAGAATAATTTATTATTTTGTGTGCTGTAGGTCTCATTGCAAAGTATTAGTTGTTTGGAAGTTTTCTTGACGTCACAGATTTTAAAAGTAACTGGCCCATAAGCAATCAAAATCTTTTTCTAGCTTTTATTATTGGTCTTTACCACAAATCATTAGTAATCATGAAAAATTAGTAAAAATTACTGGTAGCGCATTAAAATTCTTTCATTAGCTCCCAAGAGCCTGTTCATGCTAAATTTTTGGTTTGGATGCATAGCCAGTATCTTCTTTAATCACCATAAACATAAATATTTTAGTTAGGCTTCTAATGGGTTTATAAGATTTTGTGAGGCTTCTGTCAGATTTGTAAACTAATAGGATCCAAGCATCCACCCATATAAAGATTTTCTCATGTGCTAAAAAAAAAAAATAGTAATTAAAGAATTCCAATGAGTGAGTGAGTCTCAAATATTGCCTGGAATTTTAAGGAAAACTTTTGAACCCAGCTTAATCCTTTATTTTATTATCCATAAGACTGATAATACTTCCTGCTGGTTGTTCTCTAAACTGATTATTGCTAATCTTCTGCTAGGTCTGCTATATTTTAATAGTTTACGGTAAAATAATATTATTCTTTTAATTTTAATTTAATTTGAGTATTTGTAAAATTGGATTGTAAATGTTTAGGTTTACTAGGTTTTATGAATTTATTCTTTTATAGTTCAGTTTTCTTATCCTGTATTAAAGTTGTGTGTGTCAATGGAATACTACTCAGCTATAAAAAGGAACATATATATAAAAGGCACATTTGAGTCAGTTCTAATGTGATAGATGAATCTAGAGCCTATTATACAGAGTGAAGTAAGTCAGAAAGAGAAAGACAAATACTGTATAATAACGCATATATATAGAATCCAGAAGGATGGTACCGACAATCCTATATATAGATGGAAATGGCAACCCACTTCAGTATTCTTGCCTGGAGAATCCCAGGGACGGCAGAGCCTGGTGGGCTGCCATCTATGGGGTCACACAGAGTTGGACACGACTGAAGCAACTTAGCAGCAGCAGCAGCAAAGGAGACACAGACGTAAAGAACAGACTTCTGGACTCAGTGGGAGATGGTGAGGGTGGGATGATTTGAGAGAACAGCACTGAAACATGTACATTGCCATATGTAGAGTGGATGACCACAGCGAGTTCAATGCACGAAGCAGAACACCGAGGGCCAGTGCCCTGTGACAACCTGGAGGGATAGGGTGGGGAGAGAGTTGGGAGGGGGGTTCAGGAGTGGGGGGACACATGTATACCTATGGCCAATGCATGCTGATATATGGGAAAAGCCATCACAATATTGTAAAGTTTTTATCCCCCAATTAAATAAAATTTTAAAAATGAAATTGTGTGTGTATATATAGCTTGTGTATTAAAGTAGGATGTACGCATATTCTACTTCCAGGCTATTTAGTCTTATGACAGTCCAGTTACTATGTTTTTCAATTCCCTGTGTAGGCTGAGGATGAGCAGAATTAACTTTCTGTGGCAGAACAACTATTAATACCCACTCCTCATATGCATCGGAGAAGGCAATGGCAGCCCACTCCAGTACTCTTGCCTGGAAAATCCCAGGGACAGAGGAGCCTGGTAGGCTGCAGTCCATGGGGTCGCGAAGAGTCGGACATGACTGAGCGACTTCACTTTCACTTTTCACTTTCACGCATTGGAGAAGGAATGGCAACCCACTCCAGTGTTCTTGCCTGGAGAATCCCAGGGACAGCGGAACCTGGTAGGCTGCCGTCTATGGGGTCGTACAGAGTCGAACACGACTGAAGCGACTTAGCAGCAGCAGCAGTAGCATATACATATAGTGTTTTCTCTTATTCCAATTTCCAGATTGGCTTAACAACGAATTAATTATTTGGAGTGAGAATTAACAGATAAGGGGAAGAGAATAGGATGACTCATATGATAATGAGTTAGAACTGAAGACATCAGTGTGAACTCATGTTTAGCTTAATGCAGATACAAATGGTTATATATAGACAATAGTTAAAGATATATGTCTATGCATTATATTTTACCTTGCTCTGACTACCGAGAGGACAAGAAACACCAACATCCCAGCAGCACTGACCACACCCAGCACCCAGACCTTGGTTTATAATAACCACTAATCAGTAAAAGGAGCCCAGGTTCCGTGGGAAGTACACAAGGTGAGTCTGGAGCATCTTATAGTACCAGAAAGTAAGGAAATGTTAACCCAACACAATCATAGGAGCCAACTGAAAGTATTTCCAATGCTAACACTGTAAAAATTTTAGTAACAAAATAAAGTAACATTGGATTATAACCCAAAATATAGAATAAATATCTGTGAGTACATACTGATATAAATAAGTTTTGAAGAAATAAGTAAACAGTAACACACTACTTCTTAGTGGAGGCTACATATACTGAAGGCCCCAAAGTAAAGCCTTAATATCTGGAAGAGAAATGGGGGAGGGATTTTGGGGAGAGATTTGTATTCTTCCTTCCAAAGAGGAAAGTATTAAAACAAAAAAAAGGAGTGGGGAGATAACTTTACACTGGAGAAATGTGACAAACACTATGCCAGCCAGGTGATCAAAGTCAACATTAACAGTGAGAAGTTATGTACTATTTATATGATGTGATATGCATGGCACTTCACTTCTTCCTCCAAAAACGCATAATCTTAGTCTAATCATAAGACAAACATCAGACAAATCTCAATAGAGGGACGTTCTACACAATACCTGACCAATATCCTCAAAACCCTCTAAGTCACAAAAGAAAGGAAAGTGTGAGAAACAATCATAGCTAAGAGCAGCCTCAGGAAATACGATGACTAATTGTAACATGGTATCCTGGATGGAATCCTAATACAGAACAGTACAGTAGGTAAAAACTAAGGAAATCAGCTTAAAATACTGAACCAACACTAGTTAATCAATTATAACTAACATACCACACTAATGTAAGATGTTAAACAGAAGAAACTGGGTATGTTTGGATATATAGGAACTCTCTACTTTCTTTGCAATTTTTCTATAAGTCAAAATTTAAATAAAAGTTATTCTAAAAATACATGAAAAAGCATTTATGAGATAGCAAAATGTTAAAAATCAAATTAATGCCATGTACCCCCTTCCCAGCTCAAGAACTGATGCTAACCAAGAGTTTAAATTCCCTGTGTATCCCTCCTCGTTTACATTTCCAACTCCCTTCTCCCAGAAATAACCACTATATTGCATTTGGTATTTATTATTCCCATGCATTTATCAGTCAGTCAATCAGTTCAGTTGCTCAGTCGTGTCCGAGTCTTTGCAACCCCATGGACTGCAGCATGCCAGGCCTCCCTGTCAATCACCAACTCCTGGAGTTTGCTCAAACTCATGTCCATTGAGTCACTGATACCATCCAACCATCTCATCCTCTGTCGTCCCCTTCTCCTCCCATCTTCAATCTTTACCAGCATCAGGGTCTTTTCCAATAAGTCAGTTCTTCACATCAGGTGGCCAAAGTATTGAAGCTTCAGCATCAGTCCTTCCAGTGAATATTCAGGATTGATTTCCTTTAGGATGGACTGGTTGGACCTCTGTGCTGTCCGAGGGACTCTTAAGAGTCATCTCCAACACCACAGTTCAAAAGCCTCAATTCTTCAGTGCTCAGCTTTCTTTATAGTCCAACTCTGACATCCATACATGACTACTGGAAAAACCATAGTTTTGATTAGATGGACCTTTGTTGGCAAAGTAATGTCTCTGCTTTTTAATATGTTGTCTAGGTTGGTCATAACTTTTCTTCCAAGTAGCAAGCGTCTTTTAATTTCTTGGCTGCAGTCACCATCTGCAGTGATTTCAGAGCCCCTAAAAATAAAGTCTGTCACCGTTTCCATTGTTTCCCCATCTATTTGCCGTGAAGTGATGGGACCAGATGCTATGATCTTAGTCTTCTGAACGTTGAGTTTTAAGCCAACTTTTTCACTCTCCTCTTTCACTTGCATCAAGAGGCTCTTTAGTTCTTCTTCACTTTCTGCCATAAGGGTGGTGTCATCTACTTATCTGAGATTATTGATATTTCTCCTGGCAATCTTGATTCCAGCTTGTGCTTCATCCAGCCCAGCGTTTCTCATGATGTACTCTGCATATAAGTTAAATAAGCAGGGTGACAATATACAGCCTTGACGTACTCCTTTCCCTATTTGGAACCAGTCTGTTGTTCCATGTCCAGTTCTAACTGTTGTTTTCTGACCTGCATACAGATTTCTCAGGAGGCAGGTCAGGTGGTCTGGTATGCCCATCTCTTTAAAAATTTTCCACAGTTTACTGTGATCCACACAGTCAAAGGCTTTGGCATAGTCAATAAAGCAGAAATAGATGTTTTTCTGGAATTCTCTTGCTTTTTCTATGACCCAACCGATGTTGGCAATTTGATTTCTGGTTCTTCTGCCTTTTCTAAAACCAGCTTGAACATCTGGAAGTTCATGGTTCACGTACTACTGAAGCCTGACTTGGAGAATTTTGAGCATTACTTTGTTAGTGTCTGAGATGGGTACAATCGTGCGGTAGTTTGAGCATTCTTTGGTATTGCCTTTCTTAGGGATTGGAATGAAAACTGACTTTTTCCAGTCCTGTGGCCACTGCTGAGTTTTCCAAATTTGCTGGCATATTGAGTGCAGCACTTTCACAGCATCATCTTTTAGGATTTGAAACAGCTCAACTGGAATTCCATCACTTCCACTAGCTTTGTTCGTAGTGATGCTTCCTAAGGCCCATGCATTTATGGATATCTTTAAAGGACATAATTGTTTGCAAGTTTTAAATTTTTGTATAGATTGCATCATATGACACCTGCTTTTGCAGAGGCTTCACTCAGTATCAAGCTTACACGATTCATACTATCTTATGTAGCTCTAATTCATTTTTTCTGCAATGACTCCTCCATTGCATGAATATGCCCAAATATGTTGATCTCTTTGATGGGCTCTCAGGGTGTTCAGTCATTCATGCTGTTGAAAGTCCTTCCATTCACCTTTCATATGACACCAGGGATTTCTCTTGGCTGATCCATTCCACATTGCACTCCACATCTCAGGCGAGCTGCCCAGCTCCTCTCTCCCTGCCTAGACACTTCCTCATCCCCTTCCCCTCAGACCAGTCTTCTGAAGCCTCAATGTCTTTTGCACAGCTGTTTAGCAATTCTGTCCCTTCTCCCAAACACAAATCCCAACTTGACTTTGTATAGTTACAAATCATCCAAGACCTCAGCTGAACAAAAGGACCTGCTACTACTTCCTTAGCACCCCCGCATCCCATGCAAAACTATGAAAAAATCAGTTTCAAAATTCCTCTGCTCAAATGTGTTTTAAAATAATCAGCTGTCCTTTTGTAAGAACAAATCATGTGGGTGTTAGTAAAACCACTTTACTTAAGCTTGTCCTAAGTAAAAAGAAACATATACCAATGTTTAGGTAATTTCTGTATCCTCTGACTATGTTTCTCTTCCTTCCATCGAAAACTACACGGATAAAAGTTTTATCTTTGAAGGGATGCAGAAAGAATTAAGTGTGGACAAAAACATTTTTCAGATAAACAAAATTGGAGTTTGGAGATGCTTGAATTCTAAAGAGAGAAATGATTTTCAAACCTATAGGTAGTTTTCTTAGTTGCATTCCAAACTATAGAAAGTAATACTCTTGGTATTAAGGTACAAAAAAATTCGTCACATTTAGGTTTATATTGAGAGATAGTAGTAGAATTACACAAAATCTATGCTGTTCTCTCAATTAGGAAACTATTTTTAGCTGTTAAGGAGGTAAGTTTAACGGAAATGAAGTTTTTCCACTAATCAACCTGACAAACTGCAAGTCAGATACATGAGAAGGTCAAGGTGCATGTGTACATGTTTGTGAGGAGTAGTGTTGGTGATGAGAACAGCCTCAGCTAAAATAGCACTTTAGATATAAAGCTAAATTCCTAAATTGAGATAGTGACAGTAAAAATGTAGAAAAATGGAAAAGACTTTTACAGTGACCTGATAATATCACTTAAGCAGACTGATTAGCTGATGGGGGAAAAGGTGTGAGAGAAGTCCAGGTAATTCCATAATTGCAAGTGCAGGGCACTGGGATGAGGGTGGTACCACTGACAGAATCAGGGAAGCACAGAGCTGCACCATACGGACCAAGAAGACAACACCCAAAAGGAGACAGGCTAGAGAGGTAGAGAACACCAGACCTCCAAATGAGAGGCGAGGCTGATCTGATAGTCAGGAGAGCACCACTGAAGGAGACTGAAGAGGAGAAAAGTACAGAGGTTCCTTAAAAAACCTAAAAACCATAATTTGAAAAGATGTACCCCAATGTTCACTATTTACAACAGCCAAAACAATAAGCAACCTAAATATCCACTGACAGAAGAATCGATAAAGAAGATGTGGTATATACGAAATGGACTGCTACTCAGCCATAAAAAAGAATGAAATAATGCCATTTGCTGCAACATGGATGGACCTAGAAATTATCATACTAAATGAAGCTAGACACAGAAAGACAAATAGCATATTATATCACATACGTGGATTTTTTTAAAAAAAGGCACAAATGAACTCATTTACAAAACAGAAACAGATGTGAAGATATCAAAAACAAACTTATGTTTACCAAAGAGGAAATATGGGGGGAGGGATAAATCAGAAGTTTGGGATTAATATATACACAATACACAAGACAGATAATCAATGAGGACCTAGTGTATAGCACAGGGAACTCAATGTTCTGTGATAACCTATGTAAGAAAAGAATCTGAAGAAGAATGCATATGTGCATATGTGTGTGTATGTGTGTGTGTGTATATATATATATAAATACAACTGCTGATTTTGCTGAAACTAACACCATTGTAAATCAACTATAGTCCAATAATTAAAAAAAAAAAAAAAGGAGACTGGTTTTTAAAAAATGAGACCAGTGAAGAGGATGGGACAAAAATTGAGCCTCTTACTGTGGAAGCTAGAGAAGAAGAAGAATTAATGGTCAAACATAGTCAAAATGGGGCTCAGAGGAGGCTCTGGATCATGTTACATAGAACAGTTCTCTCTGTGTTTCTATATCCCCAGCTCCTTTTCCTGATCTACACTGTTTAATTTCTGCAGTGACAGGGCAGAATTTTCTGTTGTCCTGCCTTATTTCCCTCTGTGAAGAAGAATGTAGCAGCCTAGGGGCATAGCTTACCTAATGAGTGAAGACAAGAAATAAAAGAGAAATAGAAGGAAGGAAACATCCCCTGACTCAGTAGGGGATCCTGGAATGAAAAGGGAAGCCTGATCCTGAAATGCCTCTTTTCAGATGCTAAAATCAGTTTTCTTCCTCTCTCCTCTAAAGAGGATGGATGGACATTTAGCTCAGCGGATTGCTTAACATCCCGGTTTCCTACTTCCATTTCTATACCTATCATTTATTTCATCCATAAGACTACACCTGAACATTCTCTTTCATATCCCCTTGTTTAAATCTTTAACTCTATATTTTTATACTCTCTCAACAAAAGTTCACTTCTCACCAGAAAGATCTACCCTATCCTTTTATAAATTTAGGATTTTACTGATTGCCTTGAATGAACTGAGTTGAGATTATCCATTGAAAATGAGGAAGAAATAAATGCCCCCCACACCATATCCTTCATCCATTTACTCAGACACCCATGTACTGAGCACCTACAATGTACCAATCACCAGCACAGGTCCTTGGTTTACAGATTCTAAATAAGACACAATCACTGTTGCCAAGAAATCTTCAGGGAGAGATGGTGAGTCAGTCTTTCTAAGTTTGCCCTGAAGGAAGGATGATAAAAAGGAAGATTCCCCAGCTCACGGCCTTTTATTTTATTGCTATTCCTAAAGGGTGTTCTTTGAAAGACATAGATTTAATAAGGGAACAGTTGGAGGGGGGGTGGCTGGCTGATGGTTTTATAAAAATACATTGCTATCTGGAGTCTGTTATAAATGTCACACTCAACTAAGTTTGTGGGAGTTGGTCTAAGTCTGGGTTGAGTATAAAAATAGATTCACTGTGGGATTTGGTAAATGATGAAAGACAAGAAAGCTTTCACATGCATATTTAGGAAGTTTTTGCTGGACTTACTGAATATGGAGATACTATCCTTGGTCCAGATCTTTGTGTCTTCTGTTTAGAATCTGTAATTACTTAATAAAAGTGAAACAGCGACTGGAGTGTAATTATTTTCAAAGGCTCTGTTTGCATGCCCTTTAGGAAGACCAAACAGGACCAAGAATCCTTAAATGAAAAAAGAAATAGATGCTTTATCCACTGCTTTGTTTTGCAGTTTAGAATCCTACGTAAGGCAACACACTAACTTCCTCTCCCGCTTTTCATGAAGCTCCTCGCTGTCTGGCTTTCCCGAAGGAGGGGTGGCCATCACCACCCTCTCTCCACACCACAACAACCTTACTTTGTAATTCAAATCAGCCTCTCTTGAAAAACAAGTGCTGCAGCCTTAAAAATCTTCTAAGGCAGTTAAGCAAATTTTGCATTTTATGAGCGAGGATAATCCTTTCACATTTTCAGAAATCAGTTTACAAGCCCAAGCGCCTGGTGAGCAACGGAAGCCGAGTGACAAATGGGGACAAGGAGCATCCTCCAGGCAATCTGGGTGACAGGCAGTAAATCCTCCTGCTTTGGCAGGTCCGTGAGTGTGTGGAGAAAACAAGATCATTCCCCTCCTCAACCTCACAAAGGCTCCTTCACTGCTGATGGCTGTTCAACCCGAGGGAGGGGAAGCTTAATGAAGTAGATGCTGCAAGCTGACAGGAGTATTGGAAAATGTATATAGAGAAAATGAAAATATTATGTACCAAATTGGCAGAACAGGAGACTGAGTGACTATTAGTGGTCATGAAAATAGACCATGGCTGAGTGTCTTCTCAGGCCAGCTGGTGACAGCACAGTATCTGTGCGAGGAAGTAGTAAGATGAAAATCCACACATGGGATGCGGAGTGCCTGATTATCCAAGTTTTACCACAGAAACCAGTGCAGAAATAGGAAATTTAGGCTTGCCAGCACTTCAAATAATAAACACAGCTATGGTGAAAGGGAATGTGACTATCTGAGCTGGAGAGGAAGGCGAAAGCCTAAAGACAGTGTAAGGAAAGATAAACACCAAAAAGCATTTGAGGGCCGAAGGCCTTTTATCCCCTCTCTGGTTTTTTCTCCTCTGGCTACTAATTTGATGCTTGTTTGGTCTGATTGGTCAGACCAATGTGCATGCTCTCTATTTTTTTCTCTTGCATTTTCCTTCTGCAAGTTCACACTAATGTACCTGAAAAACAACATTACGATTCAAGTGGAAAATTATTACAAAATGGGGAAACATAATGTTTTACAGTTTTAACTGGTGCTGTGAGCAAGTATGCCCGTAGAAACATCAGAGTGACAGAACAGGAAAATAAATGACTTGTAATTAATAAAGAGAAGAGAAGTGGCAAGGGTGTTCTTCTCCTGCTTTCAGGTAAAGAAGGTCTGGCCACTGCAAAGAATAAAAGGTACATATATTATTGAAAAGTCCCTCCTTCGATAGAGAGAGAATCTCCGTGTTCTATTTAGCTGAAACAGCAGGACTACTGTTCACAGCCCCCTTGTCTGTTGAACACACCTCTGTTACCACCCTTACAAATACTGCTGATAAGACATGATACTCCACTGGCCTGAGATCATGGAGGACAGAGTAACCAGAACATACTACCACATCTCTAAAGAACTCTCCTGAGGGGAACTTTGTTGCTCAGGAATAACTTGACTGAAATGAGTCAACTCTGATGACACTGCTCTGACAGGAAAATAGAAAAGAATGAAACAAGAAGGGCTTACACTACTGGGATGAAATTCTATGGGCTAGACTTATCATTGGACATAGATTTAGACAGCCTTATCTACCATCATGTTGACTGACACAGCAAAAGGTAACACACATACGATATACTATATATTAGAGTTACCTAACCAGTGAAGCGGAGAAGGCAATGGCACCCCACTCCAGTACTTTTGCCTGGAGAATCCCATGGATGGAGGAGCCTGGTGGGCTGCAGTCCATGTGGTTGCTAAGAGTCGGACACGACTGAGCGACTTCACTTTCATTTTTCACTTTCATGCATTGGAGAAGGAAATGGCAACCCACTCCAGTGTTCTTGCCTGGAGAATCCCAGGGACAGCGGAACCTGGTAGGCTGCCGTCTATGGTGTCACACAGAGTCAGACATGACTGAAGTGACTTAGCAGCAGCAGCAACCAGTGAAGAGATTAGGCATCTTCATCTACTAACAGTATCACCTTGACTGACATGGCAAGGGATGAAAGGACTAGAATACGCTATGTTAGGTCTATTGGACCAGCATCAAATGGGAGACTGGCAGTTGGTTTATAGAACGTCAGGGTTTTCTTGTCTGCCTCAAACAGCAGATCCTCGAGTGAAGCCGAAATCTTTTTATTACCCTACCAATAGTACTTGGAACTGTGGTTCCAAATGGAATTCAGTCTTTTCATGGGAAGTATCTATCTGTTTTGGAGAGACCGCTTTCCCGGAGGTGGACAAGTTTGCATCATGGAGTTTTGCTCTTCCATTTTCCCAAAGGTGAGTCTCAGGAGCCTCAGGTCCTGAGTGGAGGAATCTAGTCCCCCCACCTTCCCTCTGTTACCCGTTTCAAAGATTATGCTGAAGAACAGGGCAGAGAAGCTAGCAGAAGGGACCGGGGGGGGTGGGGGGGACGAGTGAAACAAAATGGATTATGAATTTGAAAATTGCCAATTATCTTGTATCATACAGCTCAGAGCCCTGGCACAATGATCAGCCACAATCCAGATTTTTCAGCTTAAATGGCTTTACATTCAAGCAAGCAAATTAACCATAAAATAGAGGGGGGGAAAAAAAAACAAAATATCCCAAGAAAGAATAAACTGCAGATAATAAGCACCAATCTGGTGTTGAATGCAGCCCAAGATACCAATTGTTTTAAGTCACGACAAAGACAGCTGAAAGCTCATCTTGTGGACGCAGAGCGAGGATGATTGCCTGCCATGAGTATCTTCTCTCACAAATAACAGTTTTTTTGTTCTTAATTTTCTGCTAAATTGGAAGCTAACTGCTTCCCACATTGTCATCGGAACACCTGCAGCTGTGCTGGATTTCTGCACACCATTTCTTTTAGGTAAAGCAGCACTCCACTTCCTTCAGCGCCTCATTATGCCGAGGTCTTCCTTTCACTGCGCTGCAGCACTAATGATTCAGGCAGGCTGGTCAGTCATTAAGTGACAAGCAAATGATACCGTGTGCAACGTGTGAGTAATCGGTCTGAACAAATGAAATCACAGACTTGCCTTTCCCATCATTCATTTCACAAACAGTAGCAATGTGCCGCACAGCAGGTAGTTCAGTTAAAACCAGCCTTGTAAAACAAATTTCCTGCAGCCGTTTAAGTAAGCTGCGACTGGCTGGATGCTTTAGCTAGTGGATCGTGCCCCCAAGGAGTTAAGAGAGGTTGGGGAGGAAGGAGGTGCTGTGAGGAGAGAGCTTCGTACATACATTAGAGTAATTAAGGGTTTCGTATCTTATCGCTATGTTTTTCCTTTGTATGGATCTCAGAAATGACTGTTGCATGAGCAAACCCAAAACAGATAGCATCCACTTCTCTGTACCTTGTCACTAGGTTGCCTGTTAAGAGACTGAAGCAAAGTTCCCAGATAAATATTCTAAATTTGGAGTCATGAAGACGTCATAGTAAATCAGATGGATTGCTAGGAAGGAAGCAAGTGACACAAATCACAGTGATAAAACAAAAAATCATGGCTTTTATTTTTGCGGTAGAACCCCTTTTGATTCATCAATTATTTTGTGAACAGTGCAACTGGCTTCTACTAATAGAAACCCAACTTCCGTGCTAAGCTTAAGATGGGTTTTAGTAGCCTCCCACCAACAAAAAAGGATGTAAAATTACAGAGGATGACAAGAAAATCTGTGTATCCCCAAACTTAATAGCCACTGGACCCTACATCCTGCTGGCTAGGACAGGGAAAGGGGCTGCTCTCTTCGTGGGACGGGGGTCTCCACTCAGGTTTCACTCCCAGTGTCAAGTCCACTGGCTCTCTTTGGGCCGAGGGTCTGGCAGGTAAGGCACCAATCGTGGTTTGCTTTAAAGTGTGTTCTGAGTCTGTTGCAGGAACACTGTTGGGCTGGGGGAGGACAGCCTGGTATTATGAGTGCCTTCAGTGCCCTCTATTCTTCCCACACCATCAGGGAAAAAGCTAGCAGGGTCTCAGAGCTGGCATCTCTATTTTTCCTCTCTTGTATAATCTTGATTTTGGCTTCAAACTTCCTCATCATGTCCTTGCAGGCAACTGGTGAAAGTTCCTTGAAGAGGGCTTAGGCAAGTAGGCCTGACAGGAACCCCCCAGCCTGTGCACCCCAAGAAGCTGTGCAAGGTGGGGAAGACCGGAAGTCCAAGGGCTTGACTTGGGCACAGCCCCCAAAACAGGATTAGGCTTGTGTAGGCCTTCCTGGGCACAGAGACAAAATTTTGTCCACAGCCTTCCTCTGGTCCTGACACACTATGGAACACAGAGTGTGTTGTAAAGAGTGAAAGGAAGAACATTCCTCAGTCAAGAAATCTGAGCTCTGTGAAGTCCCTTTGGGGTTAGGTCACTGTTCTCAGTCTGAGACACCTTTGCAAATGGCTCCAACGCATTAATTAAAGTTATTGCAAGAAGTCTATATAAGAAGGCAATCTTGCAAATAGTTGATAAGGCATCTTTGCAAAAAGACAGTATTAAATCCCTCAACCCCACGTCCTTCTATGCCCAGCTGTGAGTTTACCAAACCAAGACTGATTTCAGACTGTCTTTGATTTGCAAGAAGCGTGCCCAGATTTTAAAAGTTTTCAATAGCGTATCACTGATTTCATACACGCTTACTGTTCAGTTCAGTCGCTCAGTCGTGTCCGACTCTTTGTGACCCCATGAATCGCAGCACGCCAGGCCTCCCTGTCCATCACCAACTCCCAGAGTTTACCCAAACTTATGTGCATTGATGCCATCCTCTGTCGTCCCCTTCTCCTGCCCCCAATCCTTCCCAGCATCAGGGTCTTTTCTATTGAGTCCACTCTTTGCATGAGGTGGCCCAAGTATTGATGCTTACTGTAGATGAGTCAAATGGTTCAGAAGACTGTATTAAGCACTCCTCTGTGTTCACCTTCCCTGGGGTATGACCCCTGCTATGAGGGATGTTGTGCATGATCCCAGACACTTTCTGTGCTTACACCAATATTCACACGGATAGAATCACCCTCCAAACTTTTTTGTGCAACTGATCCAGGCGCAGTGAGCCCCTTTCCACATCAGCACATGTAGATTTACCTCATTCCTTCTAACATCCACAAAACACTCTGGCCTGGGGGTGCATTTTCATTTATTTAACCAATCTGCCACTGAAGGACAGTTAGGTTGCTTCCAATACTTAATCTATTCAAAACAATGTGGCTCTGAAAATTCTTGTACATATATCTTCACACATTTGTGTGAGTAGAAGTTGCAGGGTAGTCCTAAAACAAAGTCACCAAACAGAATGATCCTTACCAGTCTGACAACTGATTGCTTTTCACAGTCTTATTTAATGGAATATGAGTGGAGAATCATGTCATGTTTCAAGGACATTTGTAATTCTTTTTGTCTGGGGCTTGTTTACATGCTCATTTTTTAGTTAGGTTGATGGCCTTATCGATTTATAAACACACTTCTTATGTACGTGTATCTAGCATGTGTTACAAATCGTTTTTTGGGTCAGTTTTGGCTTTTTTATAATGATTTTTGCCCTAAAGAAATCATTGATATTTATGCAAATATTACAGCTCTTACCTCTTTTAACTTTGGGGATTTTTCATTATGTTTGAAAAGTCCTCTCCACTCTGGCATTGTAAAAATAGTCACTCTTTTTTTATTTTTTGAATGCTTATGGCTCAGTCCATCTGGGATGAGTCGCACTGGGTTGGTCAAAAAGTTTGCGTTTTCCCGTAACATTGTATGGAAAAACCTGAACTTTTTGGCCCACCCAACAATTAAGACGAGAGTGGGGGTTCCATCTTCATTCCATTTCCACATGGTTCGCCACTGTCCCAACACCATTTGTTTAGGGACAATGTGATCTTTTCAGACTGTCATGTCACTGAAAAGTACATTTTAAGCCTGGCTGCTTTAATTACAGATCTAGGCACTAACATTCAAAGCTACATATTCATAAGTTCTGTCCTTAAATGCCAACCATCTAAACTCAATATAAACAAGATGTTTTAAATTTGTGTTAAGATCCTGGGGCTTTTCAATCCTGCTGGGGCTGGTTTGCCTCCTGGTTCAAGAATGAAATACTGCCTACAATCTTGTATTCAGTACGCTGAAATGCAAATAGCTCCAGAGGCCCACAAGGTTTTCATTTGCTTGGTTTTCAATTCATAAAACCTAAACCTAACCATTCTGAGCGGCTTACCAGGTGGTGCAGTGGTAAAGAACCCACCTGCCAATACAGGGTTCAATCCCTGGGTTGGGAAGATCCCCTGAAGAAGGAAATGGCAACCCACTCCAGTGTTCTTGCCTGGGAAATCTCATGAACAGAGGAGCCTGGTAGGCTACAGTCCATGGGGTCGGAAAAGAGTCAAACACAACTTAGCGACTAAATAACAACAAAACCATCCTGATGTTATATATAGTCCCTAATCTCTTTAGTTTGAATATCTACACCTTTTGTTTCAGACCTTAATATACAGTATGCATACTACTTTACTCCTTTAAAATTGAAGAGTATGAATTTCAAAAAACATAGCTGGACCTAAGCATTTCAGAAAGGGAATTGTAGTTTGGTAAGAGTCATTTGTTTAAAAGGAAGAACAACATAGTGTAGGGAGGGTTGATGGAAAGGAGCAGGGAGAGGATGAAAACTGTGAGAAACCTGAGTTGAGAGGAGGAAATGCTTTCATGGACAATGCTTCCTATTTAAAGCTCTAAGACTGCATATCAATCAAGCTTCAAGTTCAATGATATGGAGTCTGAGATTTTATTAGGTGAGTAGCAGTCAGGAAGTCATTCAGATTCACTGCAAACAAAACAACCCTAAAAGGTCTTGAGATTTTGAACATTGTCAACATTAAAAAAAAAAAATCACAATTAACACTACTGTGCCTAATAAACAATGTTGTGCTTTTGCATTTCTTCAAGGATCTTGCAGTACTTCTTGGTACTCTGATATGATTTTTCATCTCTGTCAAAGGGGTAGGTCCAGGAGATAAGACACATTTTAGACTGAGTTTTTTAGAGCCAAAGCATATAAAACCAGACCTCTCTTGGCTATGACTGATCTAAAGGATCAAAAACCAAACAGGCAGTTGGCTTTTGCGTAGTTGAAATCAAACAGAAGTAAATAAAACTTCCCTCTGTATCTACAGGACATTCTGTGGATATGAAAACCTGAGGAGCTCAAGTCCCTTATACAAAATGTCGTAACACAATAAATACAATTGGAAGGAAATATCTAAAAGTTTTCAAGCCTGGCTGCACACTAGAGTCATCTAGAGTTATATTTTAAAAATATGAACTAGAGAGGTATTTCCCCTCAAACCTGAATGAGATCAGAACCACTGGGAGCGCTTACGAAATCACAGATCCTGGGCCCCACGTGTCGCGCGTGTCTGATTCAGCAGGTCTGGGACCAGGACTGAGCACCTACAGTTCTGACAAGTTCCCGGGTACTGCTGGTCCAGAGACTTCACCCTGTGCTCTTGATTGAATTAGTATGTGGTATGACGGGAGTATGATTCATTTTTCAGAGTTCCTGAGGTAACTCAATGTGTATCCAGGCTGGAGAATCACTGAGCAGGGCAAGGAGCCTTTCTATATGCACATTTGACCATACAGCCTGCCTTCTTCTCCCACACAGAAAGGAGATAGTCCTTACTTTTTATTTACAGGGATAAGCTTCTCTATACAGTTCTAGAGAAAGCAGCAAAACTGCTCTGTTGAAGAGAAGAATTTTCCAAGTACACAGATAACTAGGTGATCAGGATATGACTGGGAACAGATTTGTAAATGTTAGATAAAATTTACTTAAAACATCTTTTTTTTTTCCCTGAGTGAAGTTGGTCAGAGGAGAAAATTTCATATGACATCCCTTATATGCGGTATCTAACAAGAAATTATACAAATGAACTGATTCACAAAACAGACTCACAGACTTACAGAATGAATTTATGGCTGCCGTGGGGGAAGAATAGGGAGGAGGGAGTTATGGAGCTTGGGATCGACATGTACACACTGCTATATTTAAAGTGGATAACCAACAGGTACCTACTGTATAGCACAGGGAACTCTGTCTAATGTTATGTGGTAGCCTGGGTAGGAGCAGAGTTTGGGGGAGAATGGATACATGCATATGTATGGCTGAGTCCCTTTGCTGTCCACCTGAAACTATCACAATATTTTTAAACTGTTATACTCCAATATAAAATAGTTTTTTTTAAAAAAGAAGCATAAGTAAATTGGAAACATAAGAGAAAGTTGGGTCCCTTATAATATGGATACTGATAAATCATAATGAAAAATATGAAAAAGAATGTGTGTGTATATATATATATATATAACTGAGTCAATTTGATGTACAACAGAAACTGACTCACTATAAATCAACTATACTTCAATAAAGTAAATTAAAAAATAAAGCAAAAGAGGTGAGAGAAATGGCTATAGAGAACTTACAACTGCTATTATTTAAGAGTCCATGATAATTTGGAGCATAGTCCTTGTGAAAAAAAATTTTGCTTAAAGTTGCAATAAAGGAGAAACTCCAGAGACTGCACAAATGATACCCTTAGAAAGAAATTACGTAGCCATGACTGTCAGTTCATTTCTGGAAACCCACTAATCTACTCTTATGAAAAACCTTTTAATAGAATTGTAAAGATGAATGTCAAGGGTGAGTGAGGCATTTGCTTTGTTTGAAATTTCATGTTAACCCATGATTTTGTTTGTCTGTTATTCCTTAGTTGGAAGGGGCAGGAGACTTCCCCCGGCATGCTAATTCACTCCCTGGCAGTCTGTGACACTAGACGGTTTGATTCTCCCTCATCTGTTGATTTTTTTAAAAAAATAGTCTCTGGCAACATCGCTTGGCTCTGAGATAATAGCCACTTGATGCTGCCAAAAAGAAAACTTGGAATTTTCTAATCTGCTTTCGTTTTCTAAATCTGCTTCAAGGACACGTGGAGTTGTTTCTGATGGACCATGAAGGCGAAAGTTAGAGAACAGAGAATGAATGAAATTCTTTGCTGAATGAAACAGAACTAAAGGAAGTAAGTCTCCAGAATTCATCAATACTGCAGGACTAGTCTACTTATTTCTGCACTAGCATCCTTATTTACATGTTCACAGCAAGCCTTAACCAAGTCTGGTGCACGATATATTTCACTGCTGTGCAATCTACACTCAGATGAGACCACCAACCCTCATGTGCATTAGCAAGAAGACCAAAAACAACCACAAAGATTGATGTCTGGCTTTACAAGGAAAGGCTGCACTGAACTTAAGCAGTCAGGACAGGAGTAACTCTGAATTCCTCCTCTAAGGTAGCTAATTGTGCCCTAGACTCTGGGGTTGATTCAGTTCCCTCATTTGGTTGATTTATGAGACACTGGTTCACCACCCAAGAGAAAACAGGCTTACCAAGCAGCTTTATCTCTTTGGACCTGACATAGCTAGAAACCAAGAGATGGAGGAATTTAGCATTTAATTGCTTTTAGGCCTTTCCCTACCTTCCGGGGTGATAACACACAGGTCCATGCACGCAGGGAAGAGGACAGGGCAGTACTGCTAGTAATTCATCATCAATCCCTCATTCAGTGGCCAGCCAGACACACATACAGGATTTCCTTTTACCTGCCGCCACCTGCTTAAGGGTTGTTTTGCCACTCACACTACGTCTATTACGTGGACAGGAAGGGAAAGCAAAGAAGGTAAAATGCAAATCATGCGATTTTGTGATTTGCTGGTTGGAAGTTGGAGGCAGCATAAAATAAACCATGACTATCGGAAGTCAAGTTACAATTTGGTGACAGATCAGAGCTCTAGTTTCCTACCCCTTCTTTGTTTTCACACTCTGCAGTGTAGCCTGGCCCAGGCTCCCTCCATCCTCGCTGGGTTTTCACACTCTGCAGTGTAGCCTGGCCCAGGCTCCCTCCATCCTCGCTGGCTGATCACGGTAAAGCCCTTCATGGCTCTGACAGTGGGGAAGGGCAGCTGCCTATGAGGATTTTCTTCTTGAATTCCTGTTAATTTCTCTCCTTGCCACCCACCCATGTTGGCATGCTGTGAACTGTGCTGCCAGTCAGCAGTTAGGATGCCCCCTTTCTCTGAGTTTCATAGCCGTGAGACCTCCTCCTACCAGGGAGGCACCCTCCCCGTCACAGAGCCCACAGCACCTCCTACCACTTACCTTCTCTTAGAAACTGCTCTGCTTCTGCCCGTCTATCAGTTTCCAGGCTTCTCCAGGCTATATGAGCTTTGACCCACTCTCCATCAGGTTCCTAATTTCCTGCTCTTAGATCTTCCCAAGCTTTCTCTTCAATAACTCAGGCCCTCATTCCCAAAGGGCTGTGACTAGCTTTACTATTATATTCATCATGACAGGTCTGCTTCTTCCTGTTGACAAAGCCTGCAGTCAACCTGGAATAACGTGTCATTTACAGTAGGTATAAGGTGATGCTTGCTGCTTAGAGTACAGAATCTGAAACTTTCCACTAAGACAGTTATCTGATACATAGCAACTGCCTAAGGATGCAACTCAGGCATTAAAACCCCATACAAATTAGTTTGGAAAAGACAAAAAAATCCAGGAAAAAAAGGGGGCAAGAGGAAAGGAATGGATTATTGAAAAAGAGATTACTTGAAGTACCAATAAACATCTGAGAGAAAACTCAACCTCCCTATTAATCAGGATAATAAAAATAAAACCACTATGAGAGTAACAACATTTTAAAAGTTGGATTATACAAAATATGAGATGGGACAGGGGAAAATGAAAATTGTCAGGTCCTGCATTAAGTACACACATTGTCCAGCCACTCAGGAGAGGATATGGCAATGGTCAGGGAGGGTGACGGTGTACTTGACATACAGCCCAACATTTTTTCCCCAAGTCTATGTCCTTGAGTCAGAGAAGGCAATGGCACCCCACTCCAGTACTCTTGCCCTGGAAAATCCCATGGACAGAGGAGCCTGGTAGGCTACAGTCCATGGGGTCGCTAAGAGTCGGACACGACTGAGCGACTTCACTTTCACTTTTCCCTTTCATGCACTGGAGAAGGAAATGGCAACCCACTCCAGTGTTCTTGCCTAGAGAATCCCAGGGATGGCGGAGCCTGGTGGGCTGCAGTCTATGGGGTCGCACAGAGTCGGACACGACTGAAGCGACTTAGCAGCAGCAGCATGTCCTTAAGAAAGCCTTTTAGATGTATACAAGACACTGTTTACAAGGATGCTCATCAAACGTTGTTTGTAATGGTAGAAAGGCAAACATTCTAAATATTTATCAATAGGAAAAAGAGAAATAAACCATAGTGTATACTCATATAATGAAAGAGTCCACAGCATTTAAAATGAATGATATACACATACCTGTCTCAATAAAGATAATCCCTGAAAACATAAGGAAATACAATTTATTTAGATTTAAAAAGCACACAAAATAGCACGGCTATGTATACTATTTCTAAACCCATGCCTATGTAGTCAAAGTAGGAAAACAGAGAAGGAAAATGTTGATGTTGACACTGTGGTCACCTCTGGAAAGAGTGGGAGAGATGGGGAGGCTGAAGACTGCAGTGGAAGCTTCAACTGCATCCAAAAGGCTGCTTTACTTTCAAAAATGAACCAACATAGCAAGATATTTATGTTTATTAAATACAGGTGGGCATAGATATGGGTGCTTTTTGTGTATCTAAAATATTTCTCTTTTTTAAAATCATTATAGAAACTTCCATTTAAATCATTAAATTATTTCATTCCATTAAATAATTCTTCCACGTAAAGAATAAACCTTTAACTTCTTGATATGGTGAATAAAGGGCTTCCCAGATGGTGCTAATGGTAAAGAATCTGCCTGCCAATACAGGAGACACAAGAGACTTGAGTTTGATCCCTGATATTGGAAGATCCCCTGGAGGAGGAAATGGCAACCCACTCCAGTATTCTTTCCTAGGGAATCCCATTGTCAGAGAAGCCTGGCAGGCTACGGTCCATGGGGGCACAAGAGTCAGACACAACTGAGTGACTGAGCACATGATGGATAAACCAAACAACTAAACCGAGTTTGTTCTTTTGATTCTTGGGCCTGCTCTCCAGGGCTTTTCCATGAAGCACAGGAATAGAGCCCAAAGTCATACAATAGACAAGCTGGATGCAGAGGGGTTTGGACCAGCAAATTCTTGAGGCTGGGGCTACAAGTAAGTGCTGAGGAACACTTCCAGAAAGTTTTTTTTGTTTCATTTTCCTTTAAATGCTACATAGGAAGAAACAAAAGGAGATGCCCCCCATAGCTTTAAGTCAAACCCTTAATTTTATTTGAATATAGTTTTTGTCATTTAATTACTGCCATTTTTCTTTTCTTTTTTTTTTAAGCTTCTAGATTGCTGTGTAATTTTTGTATCGACGCCGATTAGACTGAGAGTCCAGGAAGACCCAGCCACATAATTAGGGCCAGAACGGAATCTTCCACTTTACATCCATCTTCCCCAATTTAAAAAATGACATTTTCCGTTCTCTAATCACGCATTGTTGGCTTCCAGTTTTTCACTGTAGACAAATATTTTCTGCTCAAGCCTGCTGCAATAAATTTGCAGCCTCTCAAGTAAACATGAATTTGCATTGACAGATCTCAAGAATTCACCAGTATTTTTGCTTCAGGTCCAATTCTAGGAAGTAACAATGGGACCACATGAGAAATTTCTCCCTCAGTCAGAGCCCTTCCTTGAGAACTTTAGTAGGACCTCGAATTAGAACTTGTCACAGATCTGGAAAGATGTCCTTACTACACCTGGAGAAGGAAATGGCAACCCACTCCAGTATTCTTGCCTGGAAAATCCCATGGACAGAGGAGCCTAGCGGGCTACACACAGTCCACGGGGTTGCAAAGAGTCGGAAATGACTGAGTGGCTTCACTTTTTTTCTTTCGTTGCCACACCTGATGCCTTCTGTGGTCTCACAGGTCTTAGAGGCTAAATTACTTTTAGAGATGTAGACACAGCAACAGTGGGTTATCAGTCAATATCTAGAAAAGAGATGCTATACTTAAATTGGGGGATTTTAGGAAAGTCTGATAGAGGGACAATTTACAAAGATGTCATCAAGGTAAAGGAGACTATAAGACTAGTGATCCTAGGGCTGTTACCACTCCTAGGCTTCAACACACGAAGAGGAGGGAGAGGTTCTCTACAGCCAGAGAGGTGTGCAGAAAAGGACACTGCACACCCAACAGGAGCTATGACAAAGGCACCACTGCAGAAAAGAGGCCAGAAAATGATACCCTAAATCACTTCCCTCCCTCCCTCCCTGTATTCTCTCACTGGTGCTACTCATCGGCCAAATTCAACTAGAACCAGAAAGTAAAGAAACTCGCTGATTCAGGTCGGCCTTCCTGAGCACAGAGTAAGGCTAACAGCTAAAGTGGACATCCGGCACACCAGCCAATCCTAAAAAGGTCTATAAATATACCTAGGTGTCTACATGCTGAACATTCCACACAGGCCTAAATGCATTCAAAATGATTCCAAGGATAAGGTATTCTCCATTTTGGTGGTGGGGGCAGCCAAATTCCTCAGGAAATTTACACATCCTTTGGAGATGCTCTGATTTCCAAACTGCTCCACTAGTGGGACTAAATAACCAACCAGCTCATTATTATGCTTTGAGTGTATAAATAAAGACGATTCATCCCAGGAAGGGACAACATGTTTTGCACAGACCAACAGTGTAATAAGAACACATGCAAATAGATATACTAATGACTGATTTCTGACATCAAGGAGAGTCCTTGTTTTGTACTTTTGTGTTTTGGAAAGCATTGACCAGTGACCTTCCTGTTGACAGAGGACATATCTCAATCAAATAAAAAGTGTATCATGCTCTCTCTAATGCTAAGATTTAGTAAAACTTACATATGAGTTTTATGGGCCTCTCTGGTGGCTCAGACAGTAAAGAATCTGCCTGCAATCAGGAGACCTGGGTTCCATTCCTGGGTTGGGAAGATCCCCTGGAGAAAGGAATGGCAACCCACTCCAGTATTCTTGCCTAGAGAATTCCATGGACAGAGAAGCTTGGCAAGCTACAGTCCATAGTGTCTCAAAGAGCCAGACACGACTGAGTGACTAACACACACACAAATATATGGGTTTTAAATTAGGTTTCAAATTATTAAATCTGAAAAAAAAATTGGCTGGCTTAAAAATTTATTATTTCCATACTAGAAGTATTACTAAAATGAGGAAAGGCACAATTCCTGTGAAGACAAAAACAAATGGTCCTATTCTGCTAACTAGGAAAATAATACCCTAGACACAGGTAGAGACATAACCACAGCCATATCTGACCCCTTTGCTGACCCTATCTGAATCCTTCTCTAGTTAAACCTCCTTCTTGTTACAGTTAAATAACTTAATCCATGTGTTTCATGCTTATCAGCATCTTGGCATATAGTAAGTGCTCAATAAATGCCAGTAGCAACAGCAGAATTTTTTTTTTAAATACCAATAAAATTCATACAGCATTCAGAAGAAGAAAGCTCATTTTTAGTTAGAAAATCCAAAAAACATACTAAGAAATTAAAATTTGAGATGGCCTTAGAGAATGAGTAGATTCTCACAAATGAAAAAGAGAGTTAGACTGCAAAGAGTATAAGGTCATATACCTGAACAGTATTTGCGAAGGTAGTAATGTTGGTCATAAATGAGATTCAGGTACATCTGTCATAATCTTGGGGAACAGATTTTGAACTTAATTAGGTTAAAACGGGAGAACTTTTGAAGGAATTTGGAGGGGATGGCACTAATGATAATAAAAATGACTAACACTTACTAAATAAGTATTTCCTACATATCAGACCCTAAGTCCTATGCATGTGTTCATTCACTCATCCTTACAAACATCCTATGAAAGAGCTGGTTTTAACCACTACACTGCGTTAGGTGCTACAGGTGATTTTAAGATTACAGATGATCACTGAACTTATTTACACACTTGCTTAGAGGGGAGGGAAGAGAAAGTGTTTTCATAGAATTTTAGAATGTTAGTTTGGGAATTGCCTTAAAGTTATCAGTTCACTTACTCTTTAAAAAATCCTTATTGAATGTTGCAATATCGCCTCTATTTTATTCCTGGTTTTTTGGCCCCGAGACATGTGGGATCTCAGCTCACCCACCAGGGACCAAACCCACACCCCCTGCACTGGAAGGCCAAGTCCTAACCACTAGACCACCAGGGAAGCCCAATTCACTTACTCTTTACAATAATCCCATGAGGTAGATCTTACAGACAGAAAACTGGGGCAGAGGTTCAAGTAACTTACCCGGATTCACACAACCAGCAAGCAATAGTACTGAAGTATTTGATTTCAGGTAGATTAGCTGCAGAGTCCATACTCATGACCTCCACTATGGTACACTCTCACACTTAAACACCTGGTTAGACTTTATACAGCTGTTAGCTATCCTTAACTGGGTTAAAAACTGGGGCTACAGAGATAGATAGGAAGTGGCTCTTGTGCTCAAGGAATTCAGCATTTCATGGAAAGGAGTCATAGCCACAGATGATTACAGTGATCAGGACCAAAGCTATGGTGGAGGCCCTCACTAGGGGACACAGGGACTCAGAACTGGGAACTCACTCTCTGGAGGGTAAAAGGGTTTCCCATGGGAGGTGGCCAATAGCTAGGTCAGGAAGACTGTGCAGTGCTCTGACAAGAATCAGAACTCATCTGGCAGAGGCAACACTTGCAAAGATAGACATGGGAGGACATGGGGGGGGGGGGGTCCGAAAACAGGTGGGGTTGATTATGGAGATGAGGAACAGCTCAGAGAGGAGATTCAGAAGATATCAGAATTGGGCTGGTTGGAGGGGTGAGTAAGCAGCAGGGTGGCAGGATTCTGGTCTGATGCAGCAGGGGAGAAAGTTGGGTGAGCCAGAGGGATAAGGGTGGGAAACATAAAGGTTTAGAAGAAGGAAATTTATAGGGAAGGCCAGTGAGGAGAGTTTTAGACAGGTTTATCTGAGGAGGCATGGAGGAGGTGTGGGCAGTAGGCAATCGGAACTGAGGATCAAAAGGTAAGAAAACTGACACCTATTATGATTTCTGGGGTCTATAGTAGTCACCTGGAAGATATCATTTCATTTAATCATCATGAAAGGTAAATAGTTCCACACCTAGAAGATGGTTTGGGATGTCAAAGTGAAAAAAAAAAAGCCTCTAGAACTCCATGATGGCGTTTTCTCAGAAATAGAACAAGAAGTTTGAAACTCAAGGAGGAACTTGCATTAGGGAATGGGGAAGCAAATTACTCAGGATAAAATGATTTCTTTTTTTTTTTTTTAGCAACTGTACCTCTAAAGGGAAGGAAATAGTTTAATTATGGCTTGGTGCTGGCTCTGAAGGCAGTTTAGAAAGACATCTCTTGTTTCCTTAAAGTGGTATTCGCTAAATAGGATTGTCAAAAGGGGGTGATGACAGGGAGGCTTAGGTGGAGAAGAGGGAAAATACATCAATGGTTTCATATCCAGCGCAATCAAATGCAAGTTTCTGTGAAAAGCAAACAATCTTAGGCCCAGGATGAGGGTGAGGCAAGAAAGGTACGAAGGACCTGTACCCCGGATGCCTCAATCCCACCAACCTGGTCCTGACCCTGGTGATGTGATCGAGAATCATCCAGAGGCCAGTGAAGCAGTGGGCAGCATTGAGTTCAACCTGGGGGTGGGGAGGAGAGAGGGCGGGCCAAGCCGGCCCCCTCACAGGTCCTCCTAAGCCCAGCGGTCACAGGACGAGGACTTCACCAGTGGTTCTCAACACTGTCTGAACGCTGGAGAACTCATGAAGAGACCAGTGCCTGGTTGTCCCCCTCCACAGGTTCTGATTTCACTAGAGTAAGACTCAGACATCAGGTATTTTTCAACTCTTCCAGAAGATTTTAATGTTCAGATAGGGTGATGGAAGGCTTACCTAGAAACAGTGATAACTACAGGCAGGGGGATAAAGGAAAACATCAGCTCCAGAAAAATGCCAAGTATATGGCTGGAGCCATCCAAATCTTTAGTTACTGGCAGTCATTGTAACATATTAGTAACATCCCAGTAATCCCCTCATAAGGCAATAATACCTGCCTTGTCCACCAACATAACTATCCAGGATGAGGGGGCTCGGCTTAAATACAAAAGTTATGTGCATGAAAAACACAAAGCTACAAATTGCCTCTAGGAAGATAGGGAGTGCTAGATTAAATAAAACCAATTTCACAAAACTGAAGAATCTTTGTGAAGACTCTTGAATATGCATTCTGTCAGCAGTGGCTTGGACAGAAAGGGATTAACACCACTGAAGTGTGGATAAAAGCAGATTGGAAAATGCTTATTAGGAACATGTGGGCAACCTTCAAACAATAATCCAGCTGTTTCCATGAATCCAGCTCTTGGCTGTAAATTACAGAACAAGGGAGAGAGTTCAAAAGCAGAGAATTCCCACCCAAAACAAAAAGGAGAAACCCACCCTTCCTTTACTTTCCATCTTCATGGAAAGTTTTGTTTTGTGGGGAGTTTTGCCCTGTTCCTTCTCTCCTTGTCTCTTGACACCCTCTAATTAGCACTCTCATCTCTGCCTCTGGCACCCGGGGCTTGCTGTAGGTGGCTGGCGTGACATCGGATGCCTGCCCCTGCAGTGCGATTAGGCACCCTGCGGCACAAACAAAAACCCCAGAAAGCCTGACCCAACTATTTTCCTATGAATAGAACGTGCTTTCTTTATCGAGATAAAAGGTGTTTGTGTGTGTCTATTTGTATAGAGATGTGCTACATATATAAGCATAAATATAGGGGCCTCTGTGCATGTGTATTGCATGAGAGTTTATCTATTTAAAAGGTTCAGGGTCAGAAATATTTTGGTGTGTCCTCAGATAGGACTGGACATTTCTGACAGGCTAAACATTTGTCCTTCATGTAGGAAAAATGAAGAGAAGAGAGTCAAAGTTTCTAAGAAGCCAGAGTTGAGTGAAACTTTTTATTTTTTAATTGAAGGATAATTGTTATACAGAATTTTGTTCTGTCAAACCTCAACATGATTCAGCCATAGGTATACATATTATCCCCTCCCTTTAGAAGCTCGCTCCCATCTCCCTCTCCATCCCACCCCTCTAGGTTGATACAGAGCCCCTGTTTGAGTTTCCTGAGACATACAGCATATTCCCATTGGCTATCTATTTTACACATGGTAATGTAAGTTTTCATGTTACTCTCAACATACGTCTCATCCTCTCCTCCCCTCTCCCCATGTCCATAAGTCTATTCTCTGTCTGTTTCTCCATTGCTGACCTGTAAATAAATTCTTCAGTACCATTTTTCTAGATTCCATATATATGTGTCAGTATATGTTACTTATCCTTCTCTTTCTGACTTACTTCACTCTGTATAATAGGCTCTAGGTTCATCCACCTCATTAGAACTGACTCAAATGCATTCCTTTCTATGGTTGAGTAATATTCCATTGTGTATATGTACCACAAATTTCTTATCCATTCATCTGCCGATGGACATCTAGGTGGCTTCCATGTTCTAGCTATTGTAAACAGTGCTGCAATGAGCAATGGGATACATGTGTCTTTTTCAATTTTGGTTTCCTCAGGGTATATGCCTAGGAGTGGGATTTCTGGGTCATATGGTGGTTTTATTCCTAGTTTTTTAAGGAATCTCCATACCGTCTTCCATACTGGCTGTATGAGTTTACATTCCCACCAACAGTGCAAGCGTGTTCCCTTTCCTCCATACCCTGTCCAACATTTACTGTTTGTAGGCTTTTTGATGATGGCCATTCTGACTGATGTAAGGTGATACCTCATTGTAGTTTTGATTTGCATTTCTCTAATAACAAGCGATGTTGAGCATCTTTTCATGTGTTTTTAGCCAGCTGTATGTCTTCTTTGGAGAAATGTCTGTTTAGGTCTTTTTCCCACTTTTTGATTGGGTTGTTTTTCTGGCATTGAGTTGTATAAGCTGCTTGTATATTTTGGAAATTAATCCTTTGTCAGTTGTTTCATTTGCTATTATTTTCTCCCATTCTGAAGGTTGTCTTTCTTAAGACTGCTTTGGCTATTTGGAGTATTTTGTGTTTCCATACGAATTGTGAAATTTTTTGTTCCAGTTCTGTGAAAAATGCCATTGGTAGTTTGATAGGGATTGCAGTAAATCTGTAGATTGCATTTGGTAGTATAGTCATTTTCACAATATTGATTCTTTCTAGCTAGGAACATGGAATATCTCTCCATCTGTTTATGTCATCTTTGATTTCTTTCATCAGTGTCTTACAATTTTCTGTGTACAGTTCTTTTTTCTCCTTAGTTAAGTTTATTCCTAGATATTTTATTTATTTTTTGTTGCAATGGTAAATGGGATTGATTCCTTAATTTCTCTTTCTGATTTTTCATTGTTAGTATATAGAAATGCAACTTATTTCTGTGTATTGATTTTGCATCCTGTGACTTTGCTAAATTCACTGATTAGCTCTAGTAATTTTCTGATACTATCTTTAGGGTTTTCTATGTACAGTATCCGGAGAAGGCAATGGCACCCCACTCCAGTACTCTTGCCTGGAAAATCCCATGGATGGAGGAGCCTGGTAGGCTGCAGTCCATAGGGTCACTAAGAGTTAGACGCAACTGCGTGACTGCACTTTCACTTTTCACTTTCATGCATTGGAGAAGGAGATGGCAACCCACTCCAGTGTTCTTGCCTGGAGAATCCCAGGGACGGGGGAGCCTGGTGGGTCGCACAGGCTCAAGACCCCTGCCATCTATGGGGTCACACAGAGTCGGACACGACTGAAGCAACTTAGCAGCAGCAGCAGCGTGTACAGTATCATGTCATCTGCAAACAGTAAGAGCTTTACTTCTTTTCCAATCTAGATTCCTTTTATTTCTTTTTCTTCTCTGATTGCTGTAGCTAGGACTTCCAAAACTATGCTGAATAACAGTGGCGAAAGTGGACACCCTTGTCTTGTTCCTGATCTTAGGCGAAGGCTTTCAGTTTTTCACCATTGAGAATAATGTTTGCGGTAGGCTTATCATATATGGCCTTTACTATGGTGAGCTAAGTTCCTTCTATGCCCATTTTTTGAAGAGTTTTAATCATAAATGGTGCTGAATTTTGTCAAACGCTTTTTCTGCATCTATTGAGATCATACGGTTTTTATCTTTCAATTTGTTAACATGGTGTATCACATTGACTGATTTGCATATATTGAAGAATCCTTGTTTCCCTGGAATAAAGCCAACTTGATCATGGTATATGAGCTTTCTAATGTGTTGCTGAATTCTGTTTCCTAAAATTTTGCTGAGGATTTTTGCATCTATGTTCATCAGTGATATTGGCCTAAAGTTTTCTTTGTGTTGTCTTTGTCTGGTTTTGGTATCAGGGTGATGGTGGCCTCATAGAATGAGTTTGGAAGTGTTCCTTCCTCTGCAATTTTTTGTAAGAGTTTTAGAAGGATAGGCATTGGCTCTCCTCTAAATGTTTGATAGAATTTTCCTGTGAAGCCATCTGGTCCTGGGCTTTCGTTTTTTTGGGAAATTTTTGATCACAGCTTCAATTTCAGTGCTTGTGATTGGGTTGTTCATAATTTCTATTTCTTTCTGGCTCTTAGAAGATTGAACTTTTCTAAGAATCTGCTCATTTCTTCCAGGTTATCCATTTTATTGCCATATAGTTGTTCATAACAGTCTCTTATAATCCTTTGTAATTTCTGCATTGTCTGTTGTAACTGCTCTGTTTTCATTTCTAATTTTGTTGACTTGATTCTTCCCTTTTTTTCTTGATGAGTCTGGCAAAAGGTTTGTCAATTTTGTTTATCTTCTCAAAAAACCAACTGTTAGTTTTATTAATCTTTACTACTGGTTCTTTCATTTCTTTTTCATTTATTTCTGCTTGGATATTTATGATTTCTTTCCTTCTGCTAATTTTGGGGGGTTTTGTTCTTCTTTTTCCAGTTATTTAAGGTGTAAAGTCAGGTTGTCTATTCCATGTTTTCCTTGTTTCTTGAGGTAGGATTGTATTGCTATAAAATTCCCTCTTAGAACTGCTTTTGCTGCCTCCCATAGGTTTTGAGTTGTTGTGTTTTCATTGTCACTTGTTTCTGGAAAGTTTTTTATTTCCCTTTTGATTTCTTCAGTAACCTCTTGGTTATTTAGAAACATATTGTTTAATCTCCCTGTGTTTGTGTTTCTTACAGTTTGTTTCTTGTAATTGATATCTAGTCTCATAGCATTGTGGTCAGAAAAGATGCTTGATATGATTTCAATTTTCTAAAACTTACTGAGGTTTGATTTGTGACCCAAGATGTGGTCTATCCTGGAGAATGTTCCATGCGCATTTGAGAAGAAGGTGTATTCTGCATTTGGATGGAATGTCCTGAAGACATCAATGAGCTCCATCTCATTTAATGTATCATTTAAGACTTGTGCTTCCTTATTAATTTTCTGTTTTGATGATCTGTCCATTGGTGTGAGTGGGGTGTTAAAGTCTCCTACTATTGTGTTATTGTCAATTTCTCCTTTTATGTATGTTAGTGTTTGTCTTATGTAACAAGGGGCTCCTATGTTGGGTGCACAGATGTTTACAACTGCTATGTCTTCCTCTTGGATTGATCCCTTGATCATTATGTAGCATCCTTCCTTATCTCTTTTAATAATGTTCATTTCTTTATTTTAACGTCTATATATTCTTTTCTGCTGGTCAGGTACTCCTGTCCATGTTCAGCTGATGTTCTGCATGCACTTCTGTGTCTGAAGGTGTATTCTTGATGTATCTGTGGAGAGAGATGTATTCCACGTCCATCTACTCCTCTGCCATCTTGTTCTCCAGCAAGTGAAACTCTCTTGATAGTAAAATTAAAGAAGGTCCCAAGAAATAGTTAACTCTCTTTTTCTCCCAACTTCTTTAATGATATCTTAAGGTGGAACAACATCCTCTGCCTTGGGAGAGAGAAATCTGTGTCCCTGCACTCCAGTCCCCTCCTACCTCCAGTGTAAGATGGAAAGAAATAATTTTCCACAGCTAGGTATTCAATTAGTATTTATCAAGTGATCACCAAGGGCTGAACATTCTGCTTCTTTGATCAAAGTGCACTTGAGATCTAACTGAGGTTTATCTTCCAGAGAGCTATAACCATCCCACTGTGAGTGCTGTGACACTGAAAGGTGATGATGACAGATGGTAATAATCAATGATGAAAATAGTGCTGCAGAGGAGGATCAGCAAGGGGACAGCCTTCATTGGAGGTGGTGACATATTTTGGAAATTCCCAAGACTAATGCTAAAGGAATAGTGTGAGGACCAAGGTAGTCAAAACATGGTGACTAGTTAGACCACTCAACTTTCTCAACTTTAATGATGGGCACACTCTGCTACAGTCCTTACTGATGACCCAAACCTGGAGGTAGGTTGTCCCCATATGCCCAGGGTCTGTCAGACACTACAGCTAGACTCTTTCATAAGGACACTAATTTCTATCATGACGGCTCCACTTCCATGAACCAATCACCTCCCAAAGGCCCCACCTCCTAATACTACCACCTTTAGGGTTAGGATTTCAACTAATTTTGGAGGGACACAAACATTCAGATTATAGCAGAAGGTATCAGCTCTAGTGCCTGGGGCTGAGAAGAGTAGTCAATTGATAAATGCTAAGCAAGTAAATGAGTGGCTATATTAACTACCCTAAATGTGTTGCAAGTTCAGAGGAGGGGAAATTGACAAGAGTTAGAATAGAATAAATTGTTTTAAGGAGGAGATGGAAACCCTCATGGAAGATTAAGTTCGACTGACTAGATAGAGAGGATTTATGGAGTGAGGCTGGGGAGAAGCATTCCATTTCAAAAGGACACTTTGAGTGTAGTAGTTCAGATAGTGCAACAAGCTGACAGTTGTAAGGAATAAGAGCTTACTAAAAAACAGATGGCATGGGCTCATTTCCCCTGTAACCACCATATACAATTTTGCCAACAGAAAAAAAAATCAACTTTACTTTCCAATGTAAGCGAACGGAGTGGCACCATGAGTTTTAGGAACATCTCAGCTATTGTTAGCCATGTAAGCCACTGCCATTTTGAACTCACAATCTCATGTGAGCTGACTTCCCACAAAAGGCCTGACATTTTAGATAGAATTCTGAACACATACAAAGCAGCCGAATTCTTTCAGGTAAGAGAAAAGAGTTTATTCTGACAATTCTAGATGAATAGGAGGTACCAACGCCAAGCATCGTGCTAAAAGCCAGGGCACACAAACTCCAACACCTTCTGGGGCCAGGCAGGTAAGGTGTGAATGCAGCTGATGAAGTGGGAACAGTAAGAAATGGTGCAGGCATGTGTCTTTTGGAGGGTACACAGCTTTTAAAGCACTCAAACTAACTTTTTAAAAAAATCCACTTAGCTAACCTCAGAAATTATCTGTGAGCTGAACAGAACTTCTGGTTACCAGTTTGCAACTCACAGACCAACAAAATGCCTTTATGGTATTGATATATCCAAACAGCCTAGCATGCTTGAAAGTTTAACAGGATAAAAAGATCTGTGAGACAAGGGATCTCTGTCTGTTCCCTGATGTATCCCAACTGCCTGGACTAGATGCTGGTATGTGACAGATATTGAATAAATGTTGAGTGAATGATGAGTCAATGTCCCAGAGACATTTCGTATCTATCAACAGAAAATCATTCAGTTAGGTGTCTGGATAGATAAAAGGAAGGTTGTTTCATTTTTCTCATGCTTCAGATTTAGCTGTGGCATTATTCATTGAGAAGCTTAGAAACTTTGGAGTTAAACAGATTCCAGGCTTCTGTTTCAGTGAGGGGAAACTGTCCAGAACCTGTACACTTCGACAGTCTCCCTTTGAGCTACGTTCATAGTGTGTGTGCGCGCTAAGTTGCTTCAGCTGTGTCCAACTCTGGGACCTAATGACTGTGGTCAGTGAGGCTCCTCTCTCCGTGGGATTCTCCAGGCAAGAATACTGGAGTGGATCGCTATGCCCTTCTCCAGTGGACCTTCCTGACGCAGGGATCAAACCTGTGTCTCTTACATCTCCTAAATTGGCAGGCGGGTTCTTTACCACTAGCACCATCTGGGAAGCCCAGTGGTGTCCAACTCTTTGCAACCCCATAGACTATTCGGTCCATGGAATTCTCTAGGCCAGAATACTGGAGTGTGTGGCCTTTCCCTTCTCCAGGGGATCTTCCCAACCCAGGACTCCTGCATTGCAGGTGGATTCTTTACGAGCTGAGCCACAAGGGAAGCCCACATTGATAGCAGATGTTCTCAAAACAAATCAGACTATGCAGGGAGATACAAAGAGCCATTAAAACCATACCGACTTAAAAATCCATGCTTTTATAACTCAAAAGGTGAGATTAAACACTTAAAACCAAGGCTTACTAAACCTTTCAAATATAATTTCTACGTAAAATTATTGTGGTTCACAGGAAACTGGTATATGGCAATTACGTCCATGTATTCTTAAATGCACTGACATCACAGTAAGAATAGTGGGTAGCAGCTATATCCCAGACCTAAGTCATATTGTTTGCATGTGATTAAAAGACTGAACAATCAACTAAGGATTCTAATCCTACGTCCACTACCAATTCTATGTCCAAACCTTGAGCAAATTCGTTTATCTTCAAAAAAGGTAAAGACCACACCCTGAGACTGGTCTCTGAAACACAGCTTACATATAAGAATCAATCAGTTTGCAAATTACTCCACCTTAGACCAAAAAAAAGCTAAGAGTTCTAACAATAGAAATCAGTACAGTTACACTGTTTCATTAATGAAATGAACAAGGAAAAACATGTATATTGAGGCATTTACTGGGCATACTATCAACATCACAAAAAGAATCTGTAAGACTCTACATGAAAAGATAGACTACTAGCTCCCCTATCAAAACTGCAGTCCACTCCACTCTTCTGTGTTTTAACAATGTCCTTTCTATCATTTTCAGCTTTACTTCTAGGCTATGTATTTGAGAATTTTTTAGTCTAGTGCAACTCAACTTTATGGACCTCATCAAAAGAAAGAAAATGAAGTAAAGAAAGTGAGGTGTGCTCTAATAAAAACTGTTTATTTACTAATTTCTAAAAGAAACATTCTCCTGAAGCTAAAAAGTTTTCAATAAACTGTAATTCAGGATAATACAGGGAAGCACCAAGTCCTGTACCTGGAATATGAAAGTAATCTTGTGGTAGCCATGGGACACTATCATGTTAGAAAAAAAGCATTATGTATGGCTTTTTTTCAAGACAGGTCAAATATACTGCACCAGACAGTTATCAAATGCAACTAGGCATGAAAAGGATCTGGTGAGCATGTTTAAAATACAGATCCTCATGTCCCACTAAGTCAGATTATCTGGGGGAACTACAACCCCTGAATCTATATTTTTAAAAAATATTCCCAGGTTATTCTCAGGTAGATGGTCCATGGACTCACACAAGGGAAGTGCTGCTTTAGATTCTTACTAAAGATTTGAAATGTTAAGAATCCATTACATTTTATCAGAAAGAAAAAAAATATATAAGTATATATACATACATATGCCTGTGTGTATTTGTGTACAGATACATATGTATGTGTATGTATTAACAAAGATGTTTTTGCTTGACCAAACTTTAGTCAGGCTCCTGAAACTCCTAGGCCCATCTATGAACTTCCTTATAAAATCCAATTCCAAGAAAAACTAAGGCAGTTCAGTGAGTCTTTCTTCCTCCAGCAGGTTTCTCAACTCCCACCATCTCCCAGGTGACATCTGATCCTCCTGGCCTGTCTTCAGGAAGAATCTTGTTTGGCCAAAAATCCCCATTCCCTTGATATTTTCTCTTAGCAATTTCCATCCACTGACCCCCGACTCTGCTACTTGGCTATAAATCTCCACTTGCCCACACTATATTTGAATTGAGCTTTGGTTCTATACTGAGGTCTCTTTCTCCCTCTTGCAATAGCCCTGAATAAAATCTGTTTTTTCCTCTTCAACTACTGTCCAGCTTGGTTTTTCTTTGGCATGTACTTGTGTATGTGTATGTTTATGCATGTATGTACCCATAGAGCCACACTTAATTTCTAATGACAGTTTCTCAGGGAAAAAGACCTTTGCCTTATGAGCATTTAGAAATCACTACCCTGAACTAAATGAGTGAAGGAAGCCAATAAACCTCTCAAAAAATTTAGCAGGAATCATCTAAACATGGGTAATTTTAATCTCAACACTTAAATGCATTCACTAACTTCTGTGAAGTGTCTAGATTTGACAGACAGAATGCCTGATGAACTATGGATGGAGGTTCGTGACACTGTACAGGAGACAGGAATCAAGACCATACCCAAGAAAAAGAAATGCAAAACAGCAAAATGGCTGTCTGAGGAGGCCTTACAAATAGCTGGGAAAAGACGGGAAGCAAAAAGCAAAGGAGAAAAGGAAAGATATTCCCATTTGAATGCAGACTTCGAAAGAATAGCAAGGAGACATAAGAAAGCCTTCCTCGGTGATCAATGCAAAAAAATAGAAGAAAACAACAGAATGGGAAAGACCAGAGATCTCTTCAAGAAAATCAGAGATACCAAGGGAATATTTCATGCAAAGATGGGCTCAATAAAGGACAGAAATGGTAGGCACCTAACAGAAGTGGAAGATATTAAGAAGAAGTAGCAAGAATACACAGAAGAATTGTACAAAAAAGATCTTCACAACCCAGATAATCACAATGGTGTGATCACTCACCTAGAGTCAGACATCCTGGAATGTGAAGTCAAGTGGGCCTTAGAAAGCATCACTATGAACAAAGCTAGTGGAGGTGATGGAATTCCAGTTGAACTATTTCAAATCCTGAAAGATGACGCTGTGAAAGTGCTGCACTCAATATGCCAGCAAATATGGGAAACTCAGCAGTGGCCATAGGACTGGAAAAGGTCAGTTTTCATTCCAATCCCAAAGAAAGGCAATGGCAAAGAATGCTCAAACTACTACACAGTTGCACTCATCTCACATGCTAGCAAAGTAATGCTTAAAATTCTCCAAGCCAGGCTTCAGCAATACATGAACTGTGAACTTCCAGATGTTCAAGCTGGTTTTAGAAAAGGCAGAGGAACCAGAGATCAAATTGCCAACATCCGCTGGATCATCGAAAAAGCGAGAGAGTACCAGAAAAACATCTATTTCTGCTTTATTGACTACACCAAAGCCTTTGACTGCGTGGATCACAATAAACTGTGAAAAATTCTTCAAGAGATGGGAATACCAGATCACCTGACCTGCTTCTTGAGAAACCTGTATGCAGGTCAGGAAGCAACAGTTACAACTGGACATGGAACAAAAGACTGGTTCCAAATAGGAAAGGAGTATGTCAAGGCTGTATATTGTCACTCTGCTTATTTAACTTATATGCAGAATACATCATGAGAAATGCTGGGCTGGAGGAAGCACAAGCTGGAATCAAGATTGCCAGGAGAAATATCAATAACCTCAGATATGCAGATGACACCACCGTATGGCAGAAAGTGAAGAAGAACTAAAGAGCCTCTTGATGAAAATGAAAGTGGAGAGTGAAAAAGTTGGCTTAAAACTCAACATTCAGAAAACTAAGATCATGGCATCTGGTCCCATCACTTCATGGCAAATAGATAGGGAAACAGTGAAAACAGTAGCTGACTTCATTTTTCTGGGCTCCAAGATCACTGCAGATGGTGATTGCAGCAATGAAATTAAAAGACGCTTACTCCTTGGAAGGAAAGTTATGACCAACCTAGAGAGCATATTAAAAACCACAGACATTACTTTGCCAACAAAGGTCCATCTAGTCAAGGCTATGGTTTTTGCAGTAGTCATGTATGGATGTGAGAGTTGGACTATAAAGAAAGCTGAGCACCGAAGAATTGATGCTTTTGAACTGTGGTGTTGGAGAAGACTCTTGAGAGTCCCTTGGACTGCAAGGAGATCCAACCAGTCCATCCTAAAGGAGATCAGTCCTGTGCGTTCATTGGTAGGACTGATGTTGAAGCTGAAAGTCCAATACTTTGGCCACCTGATGCGAAGAGCTGACTCATTGGAAAAGACCCTGATGCTGGGAAAGATTGAGGGCAGGAGGAGAAAGGGATGACAGAGGATGAGATGGTTGGATGGTATCACCGACTCGATGGACATGGGTTTGGGTGGACTCAGGGAGTTGATGATGGACAGGGAGGCCTGGCCTGGTGCGGTTCATGGGGTCACAAAGAGTCGGACACGACTGAGCGACTGAACTGAACTTCTGTTATGAAAAATATCTGATACAACTCATTTTTGAGAAACTGATCTGAAAATATCCCTTTGTGCTTAAAGAAAGAGAAAAACTTAGAAAATATTACTGAAAAGTGAGAAAGTTTTTGAAATTTCCCAGGATGAATCACAAAGTCTTTATATGCCTCCTACCTCCTTCCTTTTGAGCCTTCCCCACTGGAACATAGTAGGTACTCAGAGCTTGACTGTATATAAATGCTTAGACCATTTCATTAAGGGCTGGAGAGAGGCCTGGGCACAAAGAAAAACAGGGAGATCCCCTCTGTGGCTGGGGAGGCCACATGAGTCAGTGGGAAGTTAACTGACTTTGACTGAGGCTGGGGGTACTTGCTACATCATGGGAGAGACATTTCTATTGATGCTGCAGTTTGATCTGTACCACTATTCTTAAATTTAAATAATTGAAAGGAAAAATATTTCTCTTTCATTTTCTCCTCTGAGTCCCCATCTGCAGGGATGTTCTAATAGGAAAGCTGATCCCTCAAAACCTCAGAGACTTTTGGTGCTGAGGAGATGCTGAAACAATTCCAGCCCATGTGAGCAAGGATAAAAATGGTGACATTCATTCATTCTCTCTCTCTTTCAACCATAAAAAGAGATGAACCAGCTGGGCCTGCTAACATTTTCCTGGACTCAGAGCTTTCAAGGACAAGCCCCAAAGTCTATTCCTAAGTTTAGGACAGAATTTAGGATACTTGCTTCTTTTTAAAATCTGATAGGTGAAGGCAATGGTAATTGTCAGAATTCATGGGTGTCTTCCACCACTGATGAGCTACATAAGGATGATTGTAGTTTTATTTTAAGTAGCAAATAGACAGTGATTCTCATGTGACTTAGAGAATAACATGATTGATAGTTAACAATCCACATCAGAAGACAACACAATTTTACAGACAAGATGGGTAAACAAAAATATCTTGGAGAAGTTTTGTGACAAGTGAAGAAAGCAGATATAAAATTGGGTAAGACTATCCTGTCCCAAGAAAGTGCCGGCCCCATCATGGTGGCCTGGCATATAGCTGCTGTAAAAATTTACCAAACAAATGATGTGAGCGACAGAAAATGCACTGGGGAAAAAAATACTGGGAGGAAAGTGCCTGTGTGTTAATAGTGTTTTCCTATCTCTTTTGACTTTTCTGTATTCTTTGTACAATTTTTTTTTTACAATAAGCATGGATTACTTTTATAATTTGAAAAAACAAATGCAAAAACAAACAAGGTTTTTTTGTTCACTAATTCCTCAGTTTCTCCCATTTGAAAGCTCTGAGGTCTGTTTTCCTACTGTTGGCAATTACTTTTTTATTTATCCCAAAAAGGAATACTTTTTCCAATATTGAAAATAAAATTCTAGGGGGGAAAAGATGCCCTTTTGCTAGGGAAGCTTAAGACCAACTAAGCAAATTAAGATAGAACATAACAGAAAACTATAACTGGACTTGATACAACCTAATAGGAAGAATTAGACCAGGAGAAATCTATCCACAGGGTAGGAAATGACACTATTTCATCGGGTTAGTGCACTCCTCTGCTATCTACTTTATTAGCATTGCATATTAAAAGCTGCGAGAACTGATGAAAACTTTACAGGCTGGCTGAGGTTTTCTGAGCATTACCTCCATCACTCATGTTATTGCCACATGCTTGTCACTCACAGTGCCTTTGTATGAGCTGGTTGAGGTTCAGGTGAATCTTGTGACAAATAGAAGACTCCTGACGTTCTTTCAGTCTTAAAAGACTTTGCAAATTTGACTTTTACTTATGTGAAAGAATCTCCTCCATGACAAAACCTAAGGCATTCAACAGCAGGGCTCAGGATGAGCTGGAATGCCCATGGAGAGACCACAGATGGCAGCTTCAGTGTGGTCTGGGGACAGAGACCCCAACAATGAGAGGTGCTGGGGGAGAGAATCTTTCATTTGTATAATATGCTCTATTTACATTTGTACAGAAAATTTCAAAATCCTTTCACAGCATTAATCACAATCTCTGTAACTACCCTTTCGAGTAAATACAGCAGGTGCATCCTCCTCCTTTCACTGGCAGGTGGATTGAGGATCCCAGGGAGGGAACAGTTTAAGACTGTTTGCTGGGAGGCTACTGAAGCAGGCCTGGAACTGGGTTCAGCTCCCTTTCAACACGCCTCACTGCCTTTATATGCCCTGCAGGAACTGAAAGAGTGGAAATGCTCACACCTATGGCACTGAGATACTCTCAACATCATTGGCATCAGGCGAACAGTCTCCAGTAATCGATCCAATTTGATGTGTACATGGGCAAGTAATTTTCTGTTAGACATCATCATCATTAGCATTCAACAATTAAAATTCTCATCCCTTTAGCCTAGAAAAGCTGACAGAGAAGCTGTTCATGTAGTTCTGATCCAAATTTCCCAGGTCCAAGAGGCTTGGTTTTTCCCCATCTCAGGTCAGTAAAGCATACAAGTAATTGGCCGTGGAGTGGCACTGAATGGCTGACCCTTTTGAGGCTCGCCGGCCACTACGAGTTGTTCTGTTCTGTCATCTGGCGGCCGCAGCTTTCAAGCAATTACCCGTGGCCACTTAGTGACAGTATTAGGAAAGTTAAGTTGGGACTGTTCCCAGCTCCTAATTTACCACTCGCTAAAAAAGGAAAGTTAAAAAGAAAACTAGCTTTGGCTGCAGCCTCTAAGTGTTTCTGAAAGACCCAGCTGGGGCAGGGGGTTGTGAGGGAAGGCAACTGACAGAGAACTCGGCTTAGCTGGAGATGCTGGGGGAGGACTTGGAGAGTCCCAGGAGCCTTTTTCAGGGGGCAAAGGAGCTGGGAGTTTTGCGAGGAGGAAGTGGACAATTTATGCTTATCTGGCAAGCACTTCTCTTTTATGGATGCTCAGACAAGACCCTATGATCTCTGCCCTTTTCAAGCCTGTTTTCTTTGCTCTTCTTTGATAGTGCATCTTAGGCCTGCTGCAATCAATGTAAACATATAGGACTCTAGTCTGTAATGTCAAGGAATTCTTACTGTTATATATAACCATTTCAGACCCCTAACTATAAGAAAGTCAACTTTGTCTTAATTTTGAATCCCATAAGTTTCTTATGTTTGAAAAATTATCTTCTGATTCCAAGAACTTTATAAGAACTATAATCAAAAGGAAGTGGGGGGAGAAACCACGCAGCGGGCTACAACCCTACTGTTCCCTTTCCCTCTTTTCAGGGAATTTTTAAAAAGAAGTTTTTATTCATGTCAATGTATGGCAGAAGCTACTACAATATTGTAAAGTAGTTGGCCCCCAACTAAAATAAATACATAAATAATTGGATGATCATAAAAAAAAATAAATAAATAAAAATCAAAAATAAAAAGAAGTTTTCCACTGAAGCCGCTGCACATTTCATGGGGCCTGGGCTTCAGCACTACCACTGGGATCAAGTGCGGACTTTGGGAGGGTGACTATCATTTTAAACAGGGGTGAATCCCAGGAGGATCCCAGAAGTCCTCAGCTGGCACATGTGTAGCCGCTTCCCCACCCTATAGCACTGTATGTTCTCCCACCTCCCATGGCTCTGTTCCAAGAATTCTTGACACTGGAAATTAGCTTAGCTCCTTATAATTTAAGCAAGACTTAAACAAATGGTTCAGTTACCATCTGGGAAAGGCCTGGCAGAGAGCTGGGAAAAAAACTTCTAAAATGTTTAGTCTGCTTTACTCTACATTTTCCTAATATTTTGCTTTAAGGATCTCTTTCTAGTTAGCAGCTATTACTGGGTCTTCATCTTTCTCCTTGCCCACTTTCACCTGTTTGGCTTGAATTTCTGTACATCTTCCTTCTCTCTCCAGTTTCACCCATTTTGATTTTTTTCTTCCCTCCCTTTCTGATGGGTGGCGAGTGGAGCATACAGTGGTGGCACAACCTCACAGGCTTATTTAGAAAGATTCCTGCAGGAGGTGTTGCTTCTGTTTTTGTCCATCCTGGACAGCAGCACCCTAACTGGTAGGCAGGAGAGGGACAAAAGCGATGGCTTTGGTTGTGATTTCATTTCCCATCCTACTTCTAATCTTTAAAAGCTGACAGACACCAAAAGCAAAGGTTAGAGAAGCAAAAACAAACAACTGAGAGTGCCACAGACTAAAAAGCTCCTGCACAACAAAGAAAATCATCAACAAAATGAAAAGGCAACCTACCATGTGGGAGAAAATACTTGGAAATCATATATCTGATAAGGCGTTAATAGTTAAAATATATGAATAACTCATACAACTCAACAGCCAAAAAAAAAAACCCAACAACCCACACAATTTGATTAAAAAGCCAGCAGAGGATGTTAATAGACATTTTTTCAGAGAAGACATGCAGATGGCCAGTAGGTATATGAAAAGGTACTCACCACCACTCACCTCCAGCGACAAGCAAATCTAAACCATAATGAGGTGTCACTTCACATCCGTCAGAATGGCTCTCATCAAAAAGACAGAAACAGTAAGTGTTGGGGAGAATATAGAGGAAAGAGAACCCTTGTGTTCTGTTGGTGGGAACATAAATTGGTACAGCTGCTAAGGAAAAGCATAAAGAGGTTCCTCAAGAAATTAAAAATAAAACTATTATAGGATCTGGCAATCCCACTTCTGGGTATTTATTTAAAGAAAATAAAAACACTAACTAAAAAAGCTATCTGCATTCACACGTTCACTGCAGCATTATTGACAATAGCCAAGACAGAGAAATGACCTAAGTGTCCACTGATGGATGAATGGATAAAGAAACAGATGCATACAATGGAATACTATTCAGCCATAAAAAGGGGAACCTTGCCATTTGATACAACACAGATGGACCTTGAGGGCATTATGCTAAGTGAAATAAGTCAGAGAAAAACAGTACCATATGATCTCACTCAGAGCTATAATCTAAAAAAGAACAAACTCATAGATACAAAAAAGAGGTTGGTGGCTGCTAGAGGAAGGGCTTGGGGATGGGTGAAATAGGTAAAGGGGGTCAAAAGGCACAGAATTCCAGTTATAAGACAAACAGGTCCTGGTATGAAATGTATAGCATGGTGACTGTAGTTAACAATACTATATTGTTTATTTGAAAGTTGCTGACAGAGTAGACCCTAAAAGTTCTCATCACAAGGAAATGTGTAATTATGTGTGGTAATGACTGTTAACTAGGTGTGTTGAGGTGATCATCTCCACATATCAAATCATTATGTTGTAAACTTGAAACCAATATAATGCTATTTGTCAATTATATCTCAATAAAAAACGAAAGCCCACAAATATCACAAAATTCAGAGACACAGCATTACATAATGCTTTACATTATGTAAAGAATATAATAATTTATAATATATTATTTACTATAATATATAATATAAACAATAAATATATTACATAAATATTTATATTTATAATCACATATTTATATATAATATATAATAAATATATAATAAACATTATATAAATATATATATAATATATAAAATATAAATATATATATATTTATATATAATAATATATAATAAATAATAAATATATTAGTTGACTCACCATTATTTTTTCCTACATTTTTGGTGGTACACTTTTTACATAAAAATGATTCTTGCAGTATCAAACAGAAGCCAGCAACTCACTATCCGTAATGCCAGGAGTTCAGGATTATTGTCAAATTTAGGGAAACTTCTATTAAGTTTTTGTCTCAGGAGTAACTCGAGATTTTAAGGCAATAATTACTTTAAATACTATAAATTGAAGTAAGGTATGAATCAGTCTATCATAGACGTCCCTGTTGTAGCAGCCCATTATGATTTTTTTAAATTTTTTATCTGACAGGATAAAACCTCCACTCTGACCCAGCAGCAATAAGAACCAAATTTTCTTGTGCTCACGCTCCATCGTTCAGTCGTGTGTGACTCTTTGCAACCCCAGAAACTGCAGACCGCCAGGCTCCTCTGTCCATGGGATTCTCCAGGCAAGAATACTGGAGTGAGTTGCCATTTCCTACTCTAGGCGATCTTCCTGATCCAGGGATTGAACCCAAGTCTCCTGCGTCTCCTGCATTGGCAGGCAGATTCTTTACCACTGTACCACCTGTGACTCCTCCTAAATCTTCTACTTACAATATTAAAGATCTGATGATTGTACAAATTGTACACAGACTAGCTTCTTGCTTTGTACATTTCAAACCTGTTTCTCCTCCTTTCCAGATTTTGGTGTTAGGTCCTTCTGTTTTACAATGTCAGGTGAAGAAGCATGGTAGATCATAGGGATATTCATAAAAGCCACACTGGACAATTAACATAATTTAGCATGACTTATTTCTACAGGAAAAAATTTGAATCCCATGAAAAACTATCCCATGTGTGTGCAATTCAACTCTCCCTTTGCTGGATCCCAAAATGATGGTTGCCACATCTAACGCCACCGGATGCAAAGGGTCAATAGAGGGCAAGCCGAAGTGGAAAAAGTGTTTTTGATGGATTACTTCCCTGGTGGCTCAGGTGCTAAAAAATCTGCCTGCAATGCAGGAGACCCAGTTTGATCCCTGGGTCGGGAAGATCCCCTGGAGAAGGGAATGGCAACCCACTCCAGTATTCTTGCCTGAAGCATTCCATGGACAAAGGGGTCACAGAGAGTTGGACACAACTGAGCCACTAACACTTTCACTTTTCATGTTCACATTTAATATACCTTATTTTCTCCAACTTTACAAGAACATGTGACATGTGAACACATTCCTGGTCATGCCCAGGACGTTGGAAGAAGCCAGACAAAGACATAACTGAATCTGCAGCTTTACAGCTGAATTTGCCTCTGTGACAGAAAAAGTTCAATGTAGGCTTTTTTAAAGATAGAAAGTAGCTCTAAGGACAACAGAAAACTTATTCTCTAATGAGAACTAAATTCAGCCGCGTTTATATATTTCAGCAGATAGAAATCATAACTTTTGTACAGAGGCGATCTGTACAGATGCAGCTATTGAGTAAAATTTCAGATCCACAGACTATGAGAGGCACGTGGTGACAGTGAAGGTGGCTTGTGGATCAAGGAGCCAGGAGGTGGAGCAGAGCACGTGGGAGTCACTTCAATCCAGGCAATTCCGGCCTTGCTTCAGACTCCCAAAATTACCCAAGATGTTGAGATAATCAGCGTCGCATCTTTGGCAAGCAACCTTTTTCAAAACCAAACCAAACCACAATGAAAACATTAACCTTTCTTCCTCTTCCACCTCACCCAAAAACCTTATCCTTTCCTTGCCAAATCCTTAACCCAGCTGACAGGAGAAAGAGCTCTTTTTGTTGCTGTTTGCTGGATGGGAAAGCACCTTAACTTCTGCTTTGGGACCCACTTTTGTGAGACACTTGCCTCCGCAGTGGGCTCTGATGTCCATCTTCTGAGTCTCCACACTAAGAAACCAGTGAAAACTCTTCCCCAGCGGGTTAGGGACCCTAGGCTGATCCAAGATGGATCTTCACAGATGGATGTGAACAGTGGTAGAGGGGATCTGTGTTCCTTTCCTCAATGGGTATGCACTTTCCTTTTAGAAACTGTGCTCTTTGTATGTCCCTAGAGCATAGAAGGGAGAACCTCAAAACCTAGTGGTATGGAGGAGTGAAATACAACATCACCGGCTGTTTTCCCACAGCATTCTCCCACTCTAATTTCCCTAATGAAACAATGTCCAAGAATTAAAAAACCACAATTCACTAACAAAAATTCATTGAGTTATTTGTCAAATACCAGCATTGAAGATATAGTAGCTGACAGGGCAAAGTTGTTGTCCTCATGGTCATGACATTCTAATGAGCGAGGCCCGAAGTTGGGAATGAAAGAAGAGATAGCTAAGTGGGCAGTGTGGCGGGGAGGGGGTGTTGCAAGATGAGGAGGGAGAGGTACCTTGGGTCACAGCCACTGGAGCTTCAAGGGCCACAGTTAGGGCTTTGGGTTTTATTCTAATCTATTGGAAGGTTTGTGACACCATCTGGTTATTTTAAAAGGCCCACTTTGGCTGCTGTATTGAGAGCAGACTGCAGGGGTGCACTGAGGCAGGGAGCTCCATATACAGGTGGTTGGAATCAATACAAGTGACTCTGCAGAACTTGCACATCATATTAAGGGTCAGACTGACAGACCACGTACCCACAGTTCCCTTATTCACTTGTACAAACTGCAGAGAAGATGACAAAGCTTTTGGGACCAGACAGACCTGGGGTGGAGTCCATACTCCATGGAGAGCAGAGCAAAGCCAACTCTGAGCAAGTTCTTAACCTCAGAGCCTCCGTTTTCCAGTGGGTGGAAATGGAGAGTCTCCCATCAAGTTGTGGGAGAACAAATTAGAATTATGTAAGTAAGGGTTTAGCAGATCACAGGCATTTGGTAGAAACCAGATCCAAAATACAGCCACATCAGTGTGAAAACGGCCCCTCTCTGCCCTTTGGAGGCAAAATTACTTCTGCAATTTTGTAATTACCTGGTGTAACATCTTTTGAAATAGTACCCAGATTCCTGGCAAGTCTCCAGGAAATTGATTTAATCGGATTCTCTTAACTATCGTATTTCCAAGTAGGACCGCACTAATTGTGACACCAAAGGTGCCTGTAAAGAAGCACAGATTCCTGGGCAGCATCCCATTAGCTCCAACCAAAAGACTCCAGGGTGCGGGCCAGGAGTGCACTGAAATCTCCTCAACAGGTTGCTCTGCCTTTTGAGAACCATCCCCCTGATCCAGCTCCAGGGAGAAGGGGCCCCAAGACTAACTTCACCAGTCAAGGAAGAGTTGGGAGACAGGTTTCAGCCCCGCTTTGCAGCAACAGCAACAACAACAACAGCCCCTCTGTCTCCTCTGCGGCAGCTGCAGGAGGTGCAGCCGCTGACGGGAACAATTTTTCATACTGAGGAACATTTCAGTCCCTTTTGGAATGGCGGTAATTCACCTCTCGTTTTAGTGTCCCCCTCCGCAACACCCCACCTCCCACTCCTTCAAGCCCGGCAGCGCACAGCCTTCGCGCCTGCTGCAAGCTTTCTTTCCTGACCACAGTGACACCCGTGGAGGAAACGCGGTATGCGCGACGCGGTGAAAAGCGCCGCGGGCGGAGCATCCCGGCGGCCACGCGGGGCAGGGAGACCACGCCGGGTAAGGGACACGGCCAGTCGCCTGGCTGAGGATCGCCCCGGCTGCTGCCCAAGAGGGCCTGGGGGAATTTCGGAGTGGCATCCCGCTAGCCCAGGTGATCTTTTTGGAGGACCAGCTGTCTCTTAGGAAATAAGGAACCAGCGCCCTCCAGTGCCTGCGAGGCAATTAGCACATTCGTTAGTTATTAACGAGCCTCCCAGAAAGACAAACATAGGACCCTTTGATCCAAGAAGGAAAACAAAACCGCTGCAATCCTCCTGCCAGCCAGGCCCTGAGGCCACGGCTCCTGCTACCCCTCGGCCTTGTTCATGTGTGACTCTGTGCCCATCTCATTACCATTCCCCAAGCCGTAACTCCACAACGTAAAAAACGTAAAAAAATTAGAGTGGGAAGTTTCCCAGGGAACAACTGCAGGGAGGCAGATAAAGAGGGGACAGAGAGAAAAGGGAGAGAAATCAAGAGAGCTTTCCTAGAAAGATTTAATCAGACAGGAGGAAGGCAGCAGCGGTGCATGGGATCTTAGTCCAACCCCCTTTCCTCTGAACCTGCAATAGCCACTTCATCCTTCTCTCCTTGTTCCTAAGGGGTGACCCGTGAGGCACTGTCTGCATAGGACTTGATTTTGAAGTCTCCCTCATTTCGGTATCTTAGCTTGGGCTGCTGTATTACAGCGGTCGCTGGGTGACTGAGAGACATGTATCTCACAGTTCTGGGGGCTGAGAGGTCAGAGATGAAGGCTCCCATGTGATCAGGTTCTGGTTCAGACCCTCTTCCTGGTTTGCAGACTGAGGTCTTCGCAGTGTCCTCACACGGTAGACAGCAGAGGGAAGAAGCAAGCTCTCACTTTTAAAAAAGATTTTTTTTGATGCAGACTATTTCTAAAGTCTTTCTTGAACTTGTTACAATATTGCTTCTGTTTTACATTTTGGTTTTCTGGCCATGAGACATGTTGGATCTCAGCACCTCCTGCATTGGAAGGCGAAGTCTTAATCACTGGACCACCAGGAAGTCCCTCCTGTCTCTTCTTCTGAGGGCACTAATCTCACTCACAGGACTTCACCCTCATGATCTAACTGCCTTCCAAAGGCAAATACTATCACTTTGGGGATTAGGACCTCTGAAATTTGGTGGTGGGAAAAAGCAGTTCATTAAAAAGTGTCCCTGAGGACATCTTGGGGATTCTGAGACAGAAATAATTTAGTACTGTAACATTAGATATTATCAGCTTCTGTTCCTTCCATTATCAGCTCTGAGATATAGGACTTTGTGGTCCCTGTTGTATCCCCGTGCCTGGCATACGGTAGCTGCTCAATACATCCCTGTTGAGTGAAAAATTCTAAAACACTAATTTGGAATTTACTCTGTGCCAGGCAGCATTATAAGATCTTCACCTACAGTAACCCTTTACTCCTCACTAAAACTGTAGGAGGTAAGGTTTTCAGATAAGGAAAGCCAGCCACCCCATAAATAATATATGCAGGTTCATACTTTCAGCAAGTGCAGAAGCTGGAATCAGGCCTGGGCTTCCTGGCCCCAGAGTTCTCACAGCTCCCCAGGGCACCACACCACTTCTTATGAATGAATGCAGGGAGAACAAGGTTGGTTCTTTGGGAAAAGATACAAGCTTTCTGGCTGCAAAAGGCCTGAGTAATGAGGAAGACCCTTCTGACTTAATGCTGAGGAAGAAAGGAGACAACCGGTCTCCAGGCTCTTAGACGAATGTCTGGAACCTCACTCATAGTAACCAACCCCTAGGGAATCTTTCTCATGCTTTCAGCTATGGCTGTGGTTCTCAACCTGGACTGTGCCATTAGAATCACCTGCAAGAGAATTTTTAAAAACCCAGTGTTTTTTAAAATAAATAAATGCTGAATTTTAAAAATTTAGGTCATCCTCCAATACTAACTGCATCAGAATCTTTAAGGGTGAGTCCCAGCCATGGATTCAGCACTTCTGAAAGTTTCCCAGGTGACTCCAGTCTGCAGGTGAAGTGGAAGGACCCTGGCAGTCAACTGGAAAACAGGAACCTGGAGCTTTCTCAAAGGGTGGTCACTGAGCACCGATTCAGAGTCACTAGGTTTCCTTGTCACCAGTACAGATTTCTGGGCCCCATCCAGATTTATCCCATCAAAATCTCCTGGAGTGGGTCACAGGAACAGTTCAGAAGAAGAAACAGAAGTTCCCAGTGATGTGTATGCAAAATGGAGTCTGAGAGCCACCGCCAGGGCAGTTGTTTTTAAAGTATGGTCCCAGAGAAGCAGCAGTGTTACCTGGCACTCATCAGAAACACAACGCATCAGACCCACCCGAGACCTCCTGCACCTGTGGGATGGGGTCGGGCAGTCTGCACTCAGTGAGGCTCCAGGTGACCTTGGTGCCGCCAGCCTGCAAACCACTTTTCTGAATAAAGGGCTTCCAGTTCAAATCCCAGCTTGGTCATTCACTAGCCAGGTGACCTTGAGGTGGTGGTGGTGGTTTAGTCGCTTCGTTGTGTCTGACTCTTGCAACCCCATGAACTGTAGCCCGCCAGGCTCCTCTGGCCATGGGATTCTCCAGGCAAGAATACTGGAGTGGGCTGCCGTTCCCTTCTCCATGTGACCCTGAGAAGCTTATTTTTCTCTATGCTTCAATGTCTTCATTTGTCAGTGGAGGGGGGGGGTGTTATTGGTTGAATTATGTCCCTCCAAATGTTTATGTTGAAGCCCTTGCTCTCAATACCTCAAAATGTGACCTTTTTCAGAAAAAGGGTCATTGCCAATGGAATTAAGATGAGGTCCTACCAGAGTAGGGTGAGCCCTGATCTGATCTGACTGGTCTCCTTATGAAATGAGGAAACGTGGAGACAGACAGGCACACAGGGAGAATGTCCTGTGGAGAACGGGTTGTGCTCCACAAGTCAAGGAGCTACCAGAAGCTAAGAGAGAGACGTGAAGCAAATCTTTACCTAGTGCCGTGGAGGGAGCAGGGCTCTGCCCACACCTTGACTTGGGACTCCTGGGAAATGATACACTTCTGTATAAGCTACTGTCTGTGGTGCTGCGTGATGGCAGCGCTAGCAAACTAACTTGAGGACAGTCAGTATGAGATGTAGCACAATACCTGCTAACAGTGGCTTCCCAATAAATGTTTGATTTTGTTATTTAAAAAGGGAGGAAAAGTGATTCTATACACTGTCTCCGTAAGTAGGAGTTAAACCTGAGAAGCTGGAAAAGGAACAAAGCAGGAAATTCCATCCACTGGACAGAGGCTGGGGTGGGCAGTGGCCATGGTGTGTGCCAAGCCGCCCTGGCCCTGGCTGGAGGCTAAGAAACAGTGGACAGATGGTCATCATTTCTTGTCACTCCTGATCTGGAAAAGAACCAAATGAGGGATCCAGAGGCAATGGTGTGTTCAGCTCTGATGCAGCTCTCATCTCCAAAGCTCTCTGGGGAGGCCTCAGATCTTCCATGAACTATCCCAGCCCTTCCTGGTCAAAAGCATCCCTGCCCAGGGACCAGAATCTATAACCAGCTCCTGTTCTACCAGACCCTCCAGAAGTGTGTGTAGGAGGAGGTGGGGGGTGGGGAGGGAGGGAGCCAGGGAGGTGGGGGGAGAAAGAAAGGTTCATTGAATCACCTGAAATGAGTATTAATGAAGCAGAATACAAGTTCCCTTCATCACCCTCAACAACATAGTGACCTGGCTGCTCATTAGACAGTGCCCAACCTCTCTGTAAGGGCTTCCTAGGTGGTTCAGTGGTAAAGAATCTGCCTGCAATGCAGGAGACACAGGAGATGAGGGTTCGATCCCTGGGTCATGTAGATCCTCTGGAGGAGGAAATGGCAACCCACTCCAGTATTCATGCCTGGAAAATCCCATGGATAGAGGAACCTGGTGGGCTACATACAGTCCATGGGGTCACAAAGAATTGGACAGATGGGCAAACAGTGGAAACAGTGTCAGACTTTATATTTTGGGGGCTCCAAAATCACTACAGATGGTGATTGCAGCCATGAAATTAAAAGACGCTTACTCCTTGGAAGGAAAGTTATGACCAACCTAGATAGCATATTTAAAAGCAGAGACATTACTTTGCCAACAAAGGTCCATCTAATCAAGGCTATGGTTTTTCCAGCGGTCATGTATGGATGTGAGAGTTGGACAGTGAAGAAAGCTGAGCGCCGAAGAATTGATGCTTTTGAACTGTGGTGTTGGAGAAGACTCTTGAGAGTCCCTTGGACTGCAAGGAGATCCAACCAGTCCATCCTAAAGGAGATCAGTCCTGTGTGTTCATTGGAAGATCTGATGTTGAAGCTGAAAGTCCAATACTTTGGCCACCTCATGGGAAGAGTTGACTCATTGGAAAAGACCCTAATGCTGGGAAGGACTAGGGGCAGGAGAAGGGGGCGACAGAGGATGAGATGGCTGGATGGCATCAACGACTCGATGGACATGGGTTTGGGTAGACTCTGGGAGCTGGTGATGGACAGGGAGGCCTGGCGTGCTGCGATTCATGGGGTTGCAAAGAGTTGGACATGACTGAGCGACTGAAATGAACTCAACTGAACTGAGCGACTAACACTTTCATTTTTTCCCTGACATCCCACCCAGTTCTTGAATATCCTTCTCTCCCCCCCAGGCAGTAAGGGAAGTAAGGGGGCACTAGTTTTGTGAGGAAAAGACTCTGCTGTGTGAGCTTGTGCAACTATACAACCCCTCTGAATTTCAGGGGTTTGGTTTTTCTCCTTTAAAATGGAGTTATTAATATTTCTTCGGCTTTTCTCATTTGGTTGTTAAAATTCAAGGAGATTGCATGTGTTCAACATAAAGAATGATACTGGTGTAACCACTGCACAGTAGGGAAACTGATAATGTCGTTATAAACATATCCTGCTTGTAGGTGGGGTTCACTGACCTTGGTATGAGGGTTTTGCGTATGTCCTTAATGAATGCAGGTGAAATTCAACACAAAAGCAGCACACTAAATAAGGGCAAAGTGAAGAGAACTAACATCTGTGGGCATTATCTCATTTAATTCATTCAAAAATCAAGTGAAAGAGCAGTTGTAACTGAGAAGAACCCTTTGGGGCCTTTCCAGGACAGATGCCCTCATGTCCTCTGCTTGCCTCTTGTTTGTAGAAAAACTTGAGCCTCCTAGGCATTCCCCAATTTCTAAAGAGTAAATTTAATCAGAGAACTGAGAAAATGCAGAAAGAAAAGAAATCAGTCAAGCAAAATAATAATAGTTTAGCCATTAAACAAAGTCAAGGACCTTTAGTTCCTCTTCAAGGGCTACAGATAATATTCTGAGCCGTATCCTTTGAGCTGTTTTGCAGATACCGAAATCTCCACCAGGTGGAAGAAATTAACTGCATGCTGCTCACAAGCACGTAGAGCCCAGACCGGTTGGAAATGGAAGGTTGATTAACTTTCAGTTACCTCACCATGAGACAATCACGCACTCCACAACCCTCCTCCCTCATCATGTCTTTAAAAATCTTTCCCTGAGAGCCAGTGGGGAGTTTGTGTCTTTTAAGCACTAGCTGCCTGGACTCTTTGCTTGGTGCCTTGCAATAAACCTGCACTTAGCTTCGGCACAGCCCAGTGCCAATAAACTGGCTTTACTTCGCACGGGGTGACCGGACCCGTTTGGTTTGCTTACAAAGCAATTAACCAAATGTTAAACCAGAGGTTCCCAAATCTTCTCAGTTCATGGTCCTCCTAGTGTGTCAGCTCCCCAGGAAAGGAAATACCTAACAGTTCTTACTATGTAGTCAGGTTCAAACAATTTAATCCACATTGACAGCCTCAGGTTCAAACAGTTTAATCCATACTGATAGTCTAACAGCTTAGCACTTGTGGACTCTGTACGCTCCTCAGATTTTGGATTCAGATACAACTGCCAACTCATTTCTCATTCCCCATTGCCTTTCACACAGTTCTAGTACTCTTGCCTGGGAAACCCCATGGACGGAGGAGCCTGGTAGGCTGCAGCCCATGGGGTCGTGGAGAGTCGGACACAACTGAGCGACTTCACTTTCACTTTTCACTTTCATGCATTGGAGAAGGAAACGGCAACCCACTCCAGTGTTCTTGCCTGGAGAATCCCAGGGACGGGGGAGCCTGGTGGGCTCTATGGGGTTGCACAGAGTCGGACACAACTGACGCGACTTAGCAGCAGCAGCAGCAGCAGTATCTGATCACAGCTGAAAGTTTTCCTAGTCATCCATAAAGACATCAACAGAAGGAACACAGTGATCTAAGGTTGAAAATAAACTAAAGCTGGAGGTACACATGAGACTGGACAAATGTTTCTGTGTTTCCCAAGATATGTATTAAATAAAGATATCCCAGAGAGCTCCCTGTAAGTTCACTGTGGTACCGTAGGGTGCCTCAGTGAACAGTTTGGGAATGAAGGTAACAAACTCATGTTCCAAAGTGTGACGTAACTTGTAGTCAGAACTTTTCAAATGCTCACCTGCACAGGGATCCCCTGGGGGGGTCTCCTTACATTGTGGGTTCTGATTCAGCAGGTCTGGAATGGGTCCCCCCGAGAGGCTGCTTTTCTACAAGCTCTGATTTTGCGGTACACAGCCAGTTCACAGACAGCGCTCAGAGCAGTGAGGCTTCAAGTGAAGCAGCCAGGAGAGATGGGGCAGCTGGTGACCAGTCCAGGCCTCAAAGCCTCCCCGCCTCTTTCCCACAACCTTACTGCCTGCCACATCATTACAACTGTATTCAAGTTCGAGTTTCTAGCTCTACCCGTAAAGAAGTTTAGCAGTTATCTCTCCCACCCACATAGAGACCGAAAGAAAGCTGAACAAACCGAAAAATCAACAACTCTTCTCAGATCCATCAGAGAACTGAAGCCATACAACAAGCCACTGCCCCACAAACCGGAGAGACGTACAGGCAGATGCAGAGTCACAACTCACCAGAGCAGAAACCAGTCTGGGGGAACCGGTGCCTGGGCGGAAAGAGCTGAAGTGTAATGGGTGAGGTGCAGGAGGCCAGGTGGGTTAACCTCCAGGGAGGCTCCCACACTGTGAGCGCCGCCTGCTGGAGTCCTGCCAGGTCCTCATGGGGAAGATGGAGAAGCAGCCCGTCCTACTTCTGTGCGGGGAAGGGGGAAAACGGCCTTTCTTAAATACACCCAGACATTTCCATTCTTCCTAACAAGGCCTGCCCTCAAGAGAAAGTAATTTACTAGAGCCTAACCTGCTGAGGTTTTACCAGACCCTAACCAACCTGGGGGAATGGATACACCCATCTTGACCTTCTCCAGCCTCCCTGTCTCACCGATGAGGGACAAAGAAAATGGAGGAGCTCTTATGAAGGTCAGCTCGCTAAAAGACTGCCAACTGTAGAACCACAGACGCTTCCCTCCATATCATCTTCCAGATCAGTAGGGCTCCAGTATAACAACTGGAGAACACACCTCTGAGAACTGTGCCTCTCAGAAGATTCAAGAAGCCTCTGGGGAAATCCAAGGCCAACAGGGGAGGCAAAAACAGGGACATTGGGAGAAAGTTTAGCCCCTAACACCTTGTAGCTACAGCAAACAGAAAACAAAGCCCAAGCCTGAGCCAGATAAACACAAAACCTTACACTAACGGCCTATTTCCCTCAGTTCCTTGTACTCTATTCCACATTTGCCTCGAAACAGAAAAGCATAAGACACGCTAAGACACTTTGAAGAGCCTCCAAATACCTGGCCCATGCTTCACTGTCCCAGCAGACTTCACTTACAAAACACAAATTCAAAACTCAAATTATTCAGGATTTCAGGACAGAAGCCACAGAGCATTACAGGCCAAGCAGGCCACACATCTGTGAAGCCAGCCTGCAAGTCAGCCACAGTCTGGTCAGCATGTGTGACTATGGTTATTAACAGCTGAGCTCTCTGTGCTTCAAATCCATCCAGGAACTAAGTTCTGGAAAGGACAGAGTTTTGAGCAGCTGGTCTTAGTCCGGCAGCTCTGTTTTCCTTCAAATCACAGTACATGCAGACCTCAGAGATTCAGTGGGTTCAGTTTCAGACCACCCCACAGGGTGAATGTCATAACAAAGCAAGTCACAAATCTTCTGGTTTCCCAGTGCACATAAAAGTTATGTTTACATTACGCTGGACTGGTTCAAAACTGAGAAAGGAGTACAACAAGGCTGTATATGATCACCCTGCTTATTTAACTTAGACGCAAACTGCCTGTTTGCTAAGTTTCTTCAGTCACATCTGACTCTTTGTGACCCTATGGACCATAGCTTGCCAGGCCCCTCTGTCCATGGGATTCTCCAGGCAAGAATACTGGAGTGGGATGCCATTTCCTTCTCCAGGGGACCTTCCTGACCCAAGGATCAAACCCATGTCTCTTATGTCTCCTGATTGGGAGGCAGATTCTTTACCACTAGGACCACCTGGAAAGCCCAGGTATGTAGAGTACATCATATGAGATGCTGAGCTGGATGGGTCACAAGCTGGAATGAAGATTTCTGGGAGAAATATCAACAACCTCAGATATGCAGATGATACCACTCTAATGGCAAAAAGTGAAGAGGAACTAAAGAGCCTCCTGATAAGGGTGAAAGAGAAGAGTGAAAAAGCTAGCTCAAAACTCAACATTCAAAAACATTCATGGCATCCTGTCCCATCACTTCATGGCAAATAGATGGGGGAAAAGTGGAAACAGTGAGGAGATCAAACCAGTCCATCCTAAAGGAGATCAGTCCTGGGTGTTCATTGGAAGGATGGAAACTGGAGTTGCAATAACCTGATCATCTGAGCCTTCAGCGAGTCAGGAAGTTTAATAATGAAAGATCACTGATCACAGATCATGACAGCAAATACAATAATGAAAAGGCTTGAAATATTTTGAGAATTACCAAAATGTGACACAGAAACACAAACTGAGCAAATGCTATTGCAAAAATGGTGCTGGGAGACTTGTTCCTCACAGGGTTACCACAAACCTTTAGTTTTGTAACATAACTGCAAAGCACAATAAAGCAAAGTACAGTAAAGTGGGGTCTGTCTAGACTGTTCTGGGGACCACCTCAAGCTCAGCTGGCCTGAGAGCCCATGTGCTTTCTCACTAGACACATGCCCTGGCCTTGAGGGCAAACACTCTGTCCCGCCTGCAGGAGATGGAGCCTCCAATTCCGTTTGTCTGTCTGCCATGTTCCATCACACAACATAGGGATGTCTCCTCAGTGCAGATATTCTTAGCTGTTTCTAGACGAAAACAATATGTATGACACTCTGCATGTCATCTGCTGAAGCAATTTAACCAAAAGACTCTCTCATAAGATACTTAGAGCAAATCAGAGCTATTTGCTTGAATTTGCTTTAAGTAAATAAAACAAATGTAAAGTAAAACAGTAAAACATGGGTGACAAAGAGGATTACCTCAGCATTACTGACTAACACTCACGGCAATGAGAATACAAGTAAAACCTCAGCCAAGCCCTGGTCCCAGTAGGTGCTCTGTCAGCCATCAGAATTTAGTGGCTAAACCATGGGTCATGCAGCATGCGGGAAGCAGTGGAGGGTCAACCGAAAAGGTGAGTCATGTGTGGCTGATGCCTAATACTACAACAATATCTGTAACACAGGGAAATAAAAGCTATTTACAATCACAAGTGCCTTTGTGAGGTTGGATCCTGGGAAAAAATGAAAGGCTCTTTCATTCTGCCCAGTTCCCCAAATGGGTCTGGCTTTGCAGAGTTCGGCTTGGAGCTCAACTTTGGTGGTAGCGACAGAAAGGAGCTGAAACTGGAAGAATCTGGTTTTGCTCCTGAGAGGGAGGCAGTAGAGGAACTGTGTGATATGCTGGAGTTTGCCCAGTGGAAAAATGGTCAAGGGATTTTTTTTTTTCCCCCAAACAGGGATGTCTTGAACTCAGTGTTAAAGTGTATGTGTTGCTATAGTAACAGGACGGAATGAAGAGCTGATTGAGTTCATTTCTGAGTCCAGAGGTTACAAAGTGGTGCTGCGATAACAGATAAAAGGCACTGCAGGGAACCAAGTTCCCAGATTCTCCAGGTCCACGGGGCTACCAGCATTCATACAGGATCTACAGAGACGAGTCAGACTTGCAAGGGGGACCAACGCCCACTCTCGGCAGTCACATAAAGGTAGACCAGTGAGCAGTAGAGAGTTAACCTTGCCAAAGAAAGGCTGGACCCAGGTTAGGCTCCTAGGAGGTAACATTTGAGCCCATGGAATATCCTGCCTGGTAAATGTCTTTGTTTATGTGGATGCCTGGGACCACATCAAATAGTCTATGCCAACAATGCGATTTATGGTGGAGGCTTTGGGCCCACATGGTATCAGCTTGAGCTTTAAGGGCTGGACACTGAAGTCAATCATATGGGTGGTCAGCCATGCTGACATAACCCAATGAAAACTGGATGCCAAGGCCCAGGTGAGCTTCCCTGGCTAGCGGTAACCTGGGCACTTTTTCACACATGATTCCTGGGAGAAGCAAGCACTGTTCCATGACTACTGGGAGAGGACCAACGGAAAATCACACCTGGGTGTTCCTGGACTCTGCCCTACGCACCTCTTCCCTTTGCTGTAATACATCATCATCATCATAATAGTGATTACAATTGCTTTTCTGAGTTCTGTGAGTCCTTCCTCAGAATCATGGAACTTGAGGGTGGTCTTGGGGACCGCTTGAACTGCAGCCTCCTCCACAGGTAATCACAGAGAAAAGAAAGGGTGGGGGCAGTGAAGTGTCCCCACACTTTCCCAGTTCTGCAGGCTCAGATCACAGGACCCTGCCCTGCCCTGAAAGGGGTGAGACTGATGTGAGAACAAAGCTTCAGAAATAAAGATGGAGTTTTGTAACCAGAATTAGACCATTATAATAACAAAGTGACTGGAAAGTAAGAGTCAGCCTGAGATGTGGAGGGGGTCTGCCTGATGTTTTAACAGAGGCCAGTGGACATCACTTTGCTGACAAAAGTCTGTATAGTCAAAGCTATGGTTTTTCCAGTAGTCATGTATGGATGTGAGAGTTGGACCATAAACAAAGCTGAGCACTGAAGAATTGATGCTTTTGAACTGTGGTGCTTGAGAAGACTCTTGAGAATCCCTTGGACAGCAAGGAGATCAAACCGTCAATCCAAAAGGAAATCAACCCTGAATATTCATTGGAAGGACTGATGTTGAAGCTTACGTTCCAATACTTTGGCCACCTGATGTGAAGAGCCAACTAACTGGAAAAGACTCAATGCTTGGAAAGACTGAGAGCAGGAGGAGAAGGGGGCAACAGAGGAAGAGATGTCTGGATGGCATCATCGACACAATGGACATGAATTTGAGAAAACTCCAGGAGATAGTGAAGGACAGGGAAGCCTGGCATGCTGCACTTCATGGGGTTGCAAAGTCAGACAGGACTGAGTGACTGAACAACAAGTGGGAGGAGATATTGGAAAAAAAAGGTTCATATTGATGCCATACCATTTGAGATGCTTTAGTGAAGCTAGCCGTCACACAAATGTTCTTTCTGCATAGGACAGTCATTTTCAACCCAGCCTGCACTTTAGAATCACCTAAGGCACGTGGGCCTTATCTCCAGGGATTCTATTTTAATTAGGGTGGTCTAGAGGCTTGACATTACTATTTAAAAAAAAACCGATTAGCTCTATTGAGAAATAGTTTACAAATAATAAAATTACCAATTTTAAATGTACAATTTGTTGAGCTTTAAGAAATATATACATTAAAAACTCTGCCATAATTATAGTGTAAAATATTTCAATCTCCCCAAAATGTATCTTTTTTTTTGTCCACTTAGGCTGCTGTAACAAAATACCACAGGTTGGGTAGCTTTTAAAGGACATATGTTAAGTTCCCCTGGTTCTGGAGGCTGGCAAGTCAAAGACCAAAGTGCCAGTATGGTCAAGTTCTGATGAAGGCCTGCATCCAGCTTCACAGTTGGCACCTTCCCTCTGTAAACTTGCAGAGACGAAGGGACTAGGGATCTCTCTAGAGCTTCTTTTTTTTTTTTTTTTTTTCCTTTTCTTTTTTTTTTTTTTTTTTTTTATTTTAGTTGGGGGCTAATTACTTTACAATATTGTAGTAGTTTTTGCCATACATCGACATGAATCAGCCATGGGTTCACACGTGCTCCCCCTCCCAAACCCTCCTCCCACCTCCCTCCCCCTCCCATCCCTCAGTGTCATCCCAACGCTCCATCCCTGAGCATCCGTCCCATGCATAGAACATGGAATGGTGTTCTGCTTTACATATGACAATATACATGTTTCAATGTTATTGTCCCAGAACGTCCAACCCTCACCTTCTCCCTCAGAGTCCACAGGACTGTTCTATGCATCTGTGTCTCTTATTCTGTCTCGCATATAGGGTTACCATTACCATCTTTCAAATTCCATATACATGCATTAGTATACTGTATTGGTGCTTTTCTTTCTGGCTCACTTCACTCTGTATAATGGGCTCCAGTTTCATCCATCTCAATAGAACGGATTCAAATGAAAAATATGGAACACTTCACGAATTTGCGTGTCATCCTTGTGCAGGGGCCATGCTAATCTTCTCTGTATCGTTCCAATTTTAGTATATGTGCTGCCGAAGCGAGCACTAGAGCTTCTTTTATAAAACACGAATCCCACTCACAAGGGCTCTGCCCTCATGACCTAATCACCTCCCAAAGGCCCTGTCTCCTATGACCATCAACTCTGGGGGTCAGGATTCAACCTATTCAGGATATTTTCTAATGTATGTATATACTGTAATGTGTTTATCCATTTACCAGTTGGTAAATATTGGGTGGTTTCAGTTTTTGGCTCTTATGACTAAGTTGGTTATAAACTTTTAAGGACACGTCTTTGTCTTGACATATCTTTTTATTTCTCTTAAGTAAATATCTATGAGTGGCAGTGCTGAATTGAGTGGTAAGGATCCGTGACAGTTTATAGGAAACTACCAAACTGTTTTCCAAACTGGCTATACTGTGTTGAATTCCCACCAACAATGTATAGAGTTCCAGTTACTCCACATCCTTGCCAGCACTGGTTTCATCTTATATCAACAGGTCCTCTTTTATCAGAGTTTGATGATTCTTCATTGTAAACTTTCCCTGTTTACCTCCTCTGTGGCCTAAGCTCCAGATTGGATGCAGGCAAATTGATATAGACTTTAAACTACGAATTCAGTTACTTTATTTGATATACAACTATTGGGTTGCTGGTAAAGAATCCACCCACAATGCAGAGACCCTGGTTTGATTTTTGGGTTGGGAAGATCTGCTGGAGAAGGGATAAGCTACCTACCTACTCCAGTATTCTTGGGTTTCCCTTGTGGCTCAGCTGGTAAAGAATCTGCCTGCAATGTGGGAGACCTGGGTTTGATCCCTGGGTTGGGAAGATCCCCTGGAGAAGGAAAAGGCTACCCACTCCAGTATCCTGGCCTGGAGAATATCATGGACTGTAGAGTCCATGAGGTCACAAAGAGTCGGACATGACTGAGCGACTTTCACACTATTGGGTTATTTATTTCTTGAGTAAGCTTTATGTGTTTATATATTTAAAGATATCTGTTGGAGAGTGACATCATCAAAATGGCAAAAATAGAAGCTTTCTATCGTCTTCCCCTACAAAAATCACCAATTAGACAATCACCCACAGCTCAGAGAGACTCTGTGGAAGTCCAAGAACTCGGCAGAGGTTCCAGCACGTGACTGGAGCAACAACAACGACAAAAATCTGCAACTGAACACATCAGAGAGGGCAAGAGGAACATCTGACTTTACCTACACCACGCCTCTCCTGGGTAGCTCAGCTCAGGGGCAAGAGAACCTTTCTCAGCCTGTTATGTCTCCTGTGGGGGAAGGTGAGAGTGTGAGAGGAAGTACCTGGGTTCTCCAGCTGTGCGAACACTGCTAAAGAGGCTTGTTTCTCTCTTGCCCCATCCAGAACTCTAAGTCAGGAGCAGCACACATGGAAAAACCTTTGGCTAACTAAGGAGAAAAAGAGAAGACTCAAATAAAATCAGAAACAAAACAGGAGATATTACAATTAATTAGCCACAGAAATACAAACGATCATAAGAGATAATAGTGAATAATTATATGCCAACAAGTTTGATAACCTAGAAGAAATGAGTCAATTCCTAGAAATTTACAACCTACCCAGACTTAATTATGAAGAAGTAGAAAATATGAACAGACCGATAATGAGTAAGGAGACTGAATCAGTAATCAAAAACTTCCAAACAAAGAAAAGTTTAGGACAAGGTGATTTCACTAGTGAACTCTACCAAATGCATAAAGAATTAACAGTACTCAAACTCTTTCAAAAAACTGAAAAAGAGGGAACATTTCCAGATTCATTTTACAAGGTCAGTAATATGCTGGCCAGACAAGGACTCTACAATTTAAGAAAATTACAGGCCAATATTCCTGATGAATATAGATGCAAAATTTTCAATAAGAGAAACCCAATAAGATATTAGCAAGCATAATTCAAAAGCAAATTAAAAAGATCATATAGGAATTTCGCTGGCAGCTCAATGGTTAAGACTCCAGGCTTTCACTGCCATGGGCCTGGGTTCAGTCCTTGGTCAGGGAATCTAAGATGCTGCAAGGAATGCAACATGGCCATGAAAAAAAAAAGAATCTGGCCTCTTACCAAATACTGGATAACTGCCTTGCAGATACAGAAGGAATCCTAGTGGAGAAGAAAATAAGAAATACTGAGAGAATATTGCAAAACCGATTGTTTTTTAAGTTTTTTAAAACTTGCTTTCCTAAACTGGTGTCCACTTATACCCCTATTCATTGTATTGCCTCAAGCCCCAAAATGTTGAAAACTACTACTGCATTAAATAACTTGTTAGATGAGAAGATTAAACTTTGGCTCTTAGCTAAATCAGCTAAGAGTTGCACTCTTGAGGTTTCATTTTGTCTGCCTGCCAATCAGCCTCAAAACCCAGCATCCAGGGCAGTCTGGAGATGAGTCAAGCAGCAATAAGACAGATTGGGTCTGATCTGGGATGCTGAGTCAAAAGTTGTACTGATAAGCAGCTTGGCTGCCTTGCAAACATGTGAGCCACTAGATGGTGCTCTGTGCTCACAATGAACCTGCCAGGATGCCGCATCCCCAGAGTCTGACAGGCTTCCAGGACTGACTCATCCTTTCAGCACCACAGGCCTGGAGCCTAAGGCACACCATACCTTTAGAAACCCGTGAGAGTATTTTACTTTCTTCTAAAATCAGCAGAAAAAGGGAATATAATATTAATACTACTTTATTATATTCCTCTCTATACTATTCATTCAGATGCTTTCATATATATATATTTATGTGTAAATATATGTTTTTATTATTATATTTAATGGAGAAAGGGGCTCATTGAAGGCAAAGTGTCTAAGGCCCCTGAAAGTTATAATACAGCTCTGACTTCCTTTGCATCACATCTGGAGTGTGGATCAAAAATGGCAATGAAATTGAATGTAGTTCCAGGGGTACCTCTATGTGTGGACATCTTTCAAGAGGCATGCATTCATGCACTTATTTAACTCAACAGATTCATTCTTAGTCACATGTCCTATTGCTTTTACCTTCTTAATCCATCCCCAATCTGTCGTCTTCCCTGCACACCTATGCTGCCACCTGAGTGTGGGCCACTGATACCTTCTCTCGGACTCTGACAACAGTCTCCTACTGGCTTCTTTGCCTCCATGTCCTTCTTTAAGCACCCAGGGTCACTTGCTGAAAATCAAACATGATCAGGTTAAGCTTTTTTGCTTTCATCTAAAGCTTGCCATGATTCTCCACCACCAAGAGAAGTGATCTCTCAAATGGGGTGTGTATACTTGAGGAAGCAGACAAAATAAACCACTGGAGAACAGAAAGAAAACAGAACTGCTACTTATATTTGTCTTTCATCTGCTTCTTTAAACATTTCTGTTTTTTTGTATGCTTTATTTCCTTACACAGTACATGTGCATTATTTATACATAAATATACATGTATGTGGAAGGGTGTCAGTTTTCACCTTTTTTTCACCAGAAGGATGCATCATCAAAAGTGTTTGGAAACTTTCAAAATGACAGCCAAGTCTTTTAGAATCACACAAAGGGCCTTCCCTGCTTGTTCTAACCACACAGAACACCTCTTAAGAGCCTGAAGCTGTTAAACTTTCAAGCATTTACAAATATTTCAGGCACAGGCTGCATCTCCCTAACCAGGTCCCTCACTTAACCCGCCTCGCCTCTCCCCCACCCCAGGCTCCCGCCCTCTGCAGCTTCTCCTGGCTTCTCTCAGCAGTCCTTCTCTCCCATAGATGCCTTAGCTATAGCTTATTTATTTGTTTACATTTTTTCCCCTTTATCCTGTGATGAGGTATGTGGGTGGGGGTGTCTGGCTGTGTGGGCATATACCCAAAGAAGGGCTGTATTGATAAAGCAGCTAGCAGATGCTGGGCACTGGGCTTAGGCCCTATCTATGTGTCATTTCAATTCATCTCTCACGTAGGTGACCAATTCCTTCCAGTTTGTCTGGAACCTTCTAGGTTTTAGTTCCGAGAGTCCTGTGTCCTAAGAAATTCTTCAGTCTCAGACAAACCCGATGGTTGGTCACCCTATGCAATAATCCCATTACACTAGTAAGCAGACTAGAGCTCAGAGAAGTCATCAAAACTTAGCTGAGCTCTCACAGCTAATTAGCATGGTGTCCCTCAGAAAATCAGCACTCTTTCCACCATGCCTGTTCATCAGTGGGGACCATGTCTCCGTCAACTTTGCACCTTCATGTCTGTCATGATCTCTACATATATTAAATAGTTGATGAACAAATGAATGAATGAATGAACTCTCCAACAGAGAAGCAAAACAGCTGTTACATGGTGACATAGTGAACTAACCAAGCCCTTCTCCCTCCCTGTGATTCTACATCATCTCAGAATGTAAAAGAACTGGTCTCAATGAGGATAAATGACTTGCCTAAGGCTACAGTTCCTGGAAGAACGTGGTGCAGGCACCAGAATTCAGGTTTCCCTGAGTCACACTCCAAAGATCTTTCTTCTGGAATACTGAGTGAAATAAATCAAAAGGCAAAGAAAATAGTGGGAGAAAACCCAGCTGTTCTTTAACTTCTACCCAAAGACACTAAGCAACTCTGAACTGCCTGAATTTGAATCATTTAAAAAACCCAAAGATTGGGAACTTTTCTTAAAGGAAAAATAACTCTGTCAAAAAACAGTGTTTCCAGGGACTCCCCTGGTGGTAGAGTGGATAAGAATCCGCCTGCTATTGAAGGGAACATGGGTTCGATCTCTGGTCCCGAAAGATTCCACATGCCATGGAGGAACTAAGCCCGTGCACCACAACTACTGAGCCTGTGCTCTAGAGTCTGAAAAATGTATCTACTGAAGCCTGTGTACCTGGAGCCTGTAGTCTGCAACCAGAGAAGCCACCATGAAGAGTAGTGGCCCTGGCTCCCGCAACTAAGGAGAAAGACCATGAGCAGCAACTAAGATCCAGCGCAGTCAACATAAATAAATAATTTTTTTTTTAAAGATTAAATGGTAAATGAAAAGAGTGCTTCCAAAAGAATATATCTATGAAACAGAAGCAGACTCAGACATAGAGAACATACTTGTGGTTGCCAAGGGGTGGTGGGTGAGGAAGGGATGGACTGGGAGTTTGGGATTAGCAGATGCAAACTATTATATATAGAATGGATAAACAACAGGTCCTACTGTAGAGTATAGGGAACTATATTCAATATCCTGTAATAAACCATAACAGAAAAGAATATGAGAAAGAATGTGTATGTTTGTGTGTGTGTGTATAAAAAGCTGAAAATCACATTACTGTACAGCAGAAATTAACACAAGATTGTAAGTCAACTCTACTTCAGTAAAATAAACTTAAAAATAAACAAAAAAAAGTGTCTCCCCACGGGGAGGGCTGAGTACCAGAATATGAAACATACAAACTGCCATATTTATCATGCAGAGGCCGTTTGTGATCCAGTCAATCCTCCCCACTCTGACCCAAAAACAGTCAAGCCTTGGGTCCAAAACAACCTGGCATCTCCAAAACGGAAGGACTGTTTGGAGACCCAGTGGCCAGGCACTGCCAGCCAGAGAAGAGGCAATGTCCCATGCCCCGCCCTGTGCTGCTCTGAAATGCCCACTTATCTCCATCTGTATGGTGTCTTCTGGCTTCCAGGCTGAGTCTGTGCTTTGTCTCCTGCTTTCACTGACTTCTTTGATTCTGCAGGGTAAGCTCAGCCCCGGGCCAATTGGAATTTCCATGCATAATGTGAAACATGGGTTCCACGAGGGCTGCTGGCTGCTCCCCACATCTTGACTGCCGAAGAACAAAAGGAGCCCAGCGGCGACCACTGGGGCCATTGCGGGTGACTGAGGGGACCTGTCCTTCTTTTCCATCTGAATCTGCCCTCAAGGCTCTTTCATGGGAAAGAAGAGGAAGTAAGGAAACGGAGCTTTATCCCTTCATTCCATCCCCCTCCACCCCAATTTGGGGCAGCAGGCTAGTCACACCTGGGAATGTTCCAGCAGCTTATACATGGCTGGGGCAACAAGGGTGCTCAGCCACTGTGAGAGTCAGAGAAATTCTTAGCCCTCGTGGGATCTGGGACTGGCCAAAGTTTAGCCCTGGCAAGACTGTTGGGGAGAGGAGGTGGGGTGGAGCTGAGGACAAGGGTTCTCCTCACCCCTAGCAGCGAGAGGGTCGTTTCTGAGCAGGGCTCAGCTAATGCCTCCCGAGGTCTCCTCTGAACTGCGGACGGTGTTCAGCGCCTCGAGGAGGAACGTGACCGTGGTGGCCCTGGGACCTCTGGACTGCCGGCGCAGACCTCAGGTGTGGCCTACCTGGTACCGCTCTGGGAAAGGGAACTTGGATTCACCCCAGCTATAAGCCTTCGGGAATGTGCTGGAATCACTTCCAGCTCCTCGGACATCACAACACTGGGAAGGGGCTGAAAGCGACTTCTCTGGTCCACCCCAGCCCCCGGAGCTCTTCAGCCACCTCCCGTCACCCGCAGGTACTTGGAGCGGGCAGCGCTGGCCCCGCGAGGCTGCGAATCCCGCCGACGCTGCCGCATCACTGGGCCGTGAACTGTGCCCTTCACCTGAGCCTGGGACACCTACCTGAGGGCTAAACCTGGGCCGGTGGGGAGCCAGTGGGGAGGAAATCCACGCAGACCGGAGGGCCCGGGCCAGCCTGCCCCGCGGTGCTGAGGCTGGAGCGTCCCTTAGAGGGGCAGCGAGCAGCCCGGGCAGCGGCTTCACCCGGGCCAGGTGCGCGCGCGGGGCGGATCGTGCATCTTGTTCACGGCCGTAGTCCCGCGAGAGCACAGCAGCCCCTAGTGCCGGAGTGCCTGCTGGGTAATGGGGATGATAGAATGAATAGTCCCGGAGAAGGCAATGGCAGCCCACTCCAGTACTCTTGCCTGGAAAATCCCCTGGACGGAGGAACCTAGTAGGCTGCAGTCCATGGGGTCGCAGAGTCGGACACGACTGAGCGACTTCACTTTCACTTTTCCCTTTCATGCACTGGAGAAGGAAATGGCAACACACTGCAGTGTTCTTGCCTGGAGAATCCCAGGGACAGGGGAGCCTGGTAGGCTGCCGTCTATGGGGTCGCACAGAGTCGGACACGACTGAAGCGACTTAGGAGCAGCAGCAGCAGAATGGATAGTCCTCTGGCTTGCGGGCTTGCCTGAGAGGTTGAGCCTTGGCTGAAGTGAAGCGAACTTGTGTCTCTTGGGGAGTGCAGTGGGGAAGGGAACAGTACCCAGAGGACAGGCTGGGGAACCAAGCAGGGCTCAGATCAGTAGGTGCTTTGTAGGCTTGTTTGGGACTTTTCACTTGATGGTCAACAGCAGGGAGTGTAGAGGAACTTGCCTGATCCATTCCAGCCTGGCTCTCACCCTCATCCCCTTGAAAGAAAGTTTGCTCATTCATGTCCAACTCTTTGCGATCCCATGGACTGTAGCCTGCCAAGCTCCTCTGTCCATGGAATTCTCCAGGCAAGAATACTGGAGCGGGTAGTCATGCCCTCCTCCAGAGGATCTTCTTGACCCAGGGATCGAACCTGGGTCTCCTGCATTGCAGGCAGATCCTTTATCAGCTGATCCACCAGGGAAGCCTCATTCTCTTCGGAGACAGCAGATGACAGTGCCTGCCTGACCCTGTCAAGTGTCAACGTTCTCCAGGCTGGCTCCTTTCTCACTCCCTTGATTTGTTGTTGTTTAAGACTCTGCATTGTGTTGCAAAAACAAAACAACAACCCACTGGACCGTGGCCCAGTAAAGCAGAGCAGCCAAGCCTCTTACTCACAACAGTGCCTCATTGTGCCCTTTGATTTAACCAAAACCTCAAAAACAGGAATCTACAACTGAGACCTAAATGCTGAGCAGGATCAGCACATGCCCACCAGATGGCCCAAATGTCTCACATTTTGGTCCCCACACCAGTGGAGGCCGTCAGTCCACAAACTGTCATTAAGTATTAAATGTGATTCCCAGGTGGCTCAGTAGTAAAGAATCCGCCTGCCAAGCAGGAGAGGCAGGTTCAATTCCTGGGTTGGAAAGTTCTCCTGAAGAAGGAAATGGCAACCCACTCCAGTATTCTTGCATGGAGAATTCTGTGGACAGAGGAGCCTGGCGGGGTACAGTCCACGGTGTTGCAAAAGAGTTGGACTAACACTTTCACTTCTTTTCATAAGAACATGGGTCCTACTAGACGGCTTACACCATAAGGACTTCATTTTAACTTAATAACCTCCGTTAGGTCCCTGTCTCCCAATAAAGTCACATTCTGAGGTCCTGGGGGTTAGGACCTTAACACATGAGTTTTGAGGGGGCCTGATTCAACTCATAACAAAGGCCTGTCCTGGCACTTTGACCCTCTCCCTGGCACTCTCCAATCCCCTTCCCTGCTTTAGCTTTTTTTCTTTAGGAAACTCGTATCATCTGATGCACTACTATATATTTTCCTTTCATCTTATTTCTCATACCACCTTGTGAGGGAGAAGGCCATTTCTGAAATGGGAAAACTCCCATTTCTGAAAATGGGAGAACTCCCATTTTCTGAGGTGCAGAGACAGCAGCTAAGATGGCGGTGAAAACTTTTGCTGGTTCTCCCAACTCTTCAGTGCCTGAGTCTGATTTGAACCCGGCAATCTAGCCTCACAGGCTAGGTTGGTCCTTTTCCTCACCCTCGAGGCAGTCCATGCAAGATGGGTGGAGAGACCATGCAGGGTGGTACCCCAAAGAGTCGCGGGTGGGACCTGCTCTAGGAACTGAGACAGAGATAAGGGGGTTCAGTGCAGGATGGGTCACCCAGGAGGATCTGGGAGTGGACGGAGCCTTACTCGGGGGGGGGGGGGGGGGGGAGGTAGGTGCGGAAGGGGTCCTGGGCACAATGTGTTGGGGTGGGGAGGAGAAGAGTCCAGCCAGACTTGAGTGCTGGCTCCAGTCAGGGGGGCTGGGCAAGAAGGCAGAGTGAGGCCAGGTGGCTGCAGCCACGAATTTAATGACAGCTGAAAGGAGGAGGTTCACCCTCACTGTGGACCCTCCTTACCCCTGGGGAAGCAGCAGCTGGCTCTGAGCTGGAAGCAGACCCTGCTGTGTTGATTCCCAGGCTTTATTCGTCTGTTTATTGCAGGCCTTCATGTCTGCTAGGACTGTGGAGTCAGCAGGGGCACTGGGTCAGGAAGGGTGAGGCGCCCTTCCGCTCTTGGCCCACTGCCATTCCCTCCCAGCTGAGGCCCAGCCCAGGTCAACGGGACACAAAGGACCATGAACAGTTCTTATTTCCCACATCAGCCAAGTCACTTCCTGAAACAAAACAAAACCAATTATCTCTAGCAATCGCAAATCTGCACCAGTTTTTTTAATAGCCAGGGTCTGACAGCGATCTTCTTAGAGATCGTCTCCCAGATCACTCATCTGATGACTGAATTGCTGGCTGGTTTTAGGTCTGTTGGAACTTCTCTGGTAGGGAAGAGCTCATCTCTGATAGGGAATGCAATTCTGCCCGCCTGGGCAAATCCTGGTAGAGCCCCCGCTCCACCCCCTCCAACCCTAGCGAACTCTGCATCCTCAGTCTGGCTTCAAGATTCCACACTTTTGAAAGGAACAAGTAAGTCTCACATTACTTATTTAGCAAATGTCTGGTGTATATTATTTTCATCTGGCATTCTTCTTAGTAAGAATCAATGAATCTCCTCATGTAGAATAGCAGTTTAAAGGGGGGTATCAAATTATTTGTCTTCCCAATCTCTTTGACCCCTGGATGGATAAGTAAGAGGCCAGAATGTGAAGAACTTGTATGCTATTGAAATTTACTTCTATAGCTTGGGAGGTGCTGCTGAAGGATTTTGAGCTAGGATCTGTATTTTAGCAAAAAAAAAAAAGGAGAGAGAGAAAAGAAAAAAAAGAAAAATCAATTTTGAATTCTGAATATTTAGATGAAAGGGAGGAAGCCTAAATAGAAGGTCACTGTAACAGTTGAAGTAATGGACACTGAGGGCCTGACCTCAGGCAGGAAAGTGGGGACAGAGCAGCTGGTAGAGAACTAGATGAGCAAGGGGTGTTGGATGTGAGCAATCAAGATAGCTCCTGTAGTTTGAACTTGGCCATCCATCACCATACAGGGTTCTCCAGGAGAAATAGACTCACCAGATATGAGACACCACAGAGCCATGGCTACGGTAGAACCTGGGAAAGGTCCTGCCATCGCCTTAATTCTCCTCTGTGTCCTAGAGACTCAATTAGTCAGCTGTGGTGAAACGCTGCCCAGGTAACACTAGGTCGCCCACCCCCACCCATCCATTCAGTCTCAGTAGCTTCTAATGAGGGTGTTTTCTCTCTCCCTCAAGTGACACATCCTCCACAAGCTGGAGAGTCCAGTGGGTGGAGACACCTCTACCTGGGCACTGTGCGTCTCACAGCGTAAGAGACAGGCTACCTCAAAGCTTCAGTCTCCAAGCCACACAGGTCACTCCTTGCCTTTTTCACTGAACAGAGGATGACGTTTGGCCAGTACTCAATTCAACATAATCCTCCTGCAGGGAAGGATTAGCACATGCCAGAGGCCAAGCTTGACACCAATGGGCAGGATGTATAATCCTCTTGGAGGAAGGGCTAGAGAAGAGTCGGTGTGACAGTCTAATGTCTTTCCGGCCTGTGGAGCATCATTACCACCCCTCTGCTTCAGCATCCCATCCCGGCTCTTGTGCTGACGCTGGTCCAGGCCTCAGGCATCCCCACAAGTGTCTGGAGCTTCCCTCTGTGTCCGCGCTGGTTAGGGAGAGCACCCCGTTCCACTTGAGTGGGGTGAGGTGCTGGTGGGGGTTGTTGGACTCTGCACATCCCAGAAAAGGATGCAATTTCCAACACAGCATGTTTAGGTTCTATAATAACTGTATAAATGATTTTGGCTTCCACGGGCCACATGAGAATCTCTTCACCTACCTATAGTGCACTCTGGGTAAACGATTCCTGAGTTTCAATCTGATCATAGTATGGTACCAGAACACTGGCTCTAGAGTCCCCAAACATCACAAAGCAAGATGCTCTGAGGCGTGAATAGTGTATCTTTAACATAATCTTATATTTGGAAAAGCAGTTTTTTAAAAAAAAAAAAAACACTTGGAAATACAAGGTAACAGTAACTTACATAAGTTTTCACCTTATATTGCTTGGCCATTTTTACATATAAATTATTGCTTACTAGCTTTGATAAATACACAGCACAGTCATATGTACAGAAGCAGAAAGCATGAGATATGAGAAAGAAAATACTGTTAATGGCAATTCTGGTAATTCCACAAGTGTTTCATATTTACCAGCTCTTCTAATGGTGGAAAACTACGAAGTGTAGTCCCTGAGAAGTTAGGTAGGCGCCCTGATTGCAGGTTTTCTATCTTCTAACTGTTAATGCAAGCTGACAAGGTCACAGCAGTCAAGAGTCCTTGCTTCCGGTTGACTTCATCCCAGTCTTTAATAACAGTGTAATACGAATACAATAAATAGGCTATGCAAATAAATAGTACTCTGCTAAAAAATGTTTAGTATATACAGCTTTGCTTTATATAGTACATTTTCATTTAACTTTTTGGCAATTTTAAAAAACGTTTTTCAGCACTGGTTCTAAGCACAATGGCTCACTGGTTAATAAGCAGGCTGAAATTTTAAGGACACGTCTTTGAAGCATTTAAAAGAAACTCCGCATTAGACCGCATTTAAAAGAAACTCCGCATTAGACCACCACAGTGGATCTGATCTGCCCCTAGTTTCTGAGAAGTTCGGATTCCCTGTGCCATCCAGGGACACTTGGGATCTGTAGTGAGTGACAACTACAACAAAACCACAGGGGGGAGATCAGGGCAGCCGTCAAGGCCAAGCTCCAGGGATTGAAAGCCACCAACACCTTCTCTTTCACACTACTGTTTCTCCCTACGTAGAGGTGAGTACACCACTCCCCACAAATTGAGAGGGGAGGGGCTTTTACTTTGTCCTCATGCCTCGGAATTTCAGGTATGCTCTACCCAACTTGCTTGTGGATAGGGGTCTAAGACAGTAAATTTATTCTACAGAGATATCAGAATAAAGTAAATGCAGGTGATAATAAGTATCACTACAACCATTCGGCAATTGTACAGATTGTAACAGAGAGTGAATTTTAAAAACTGTAGTCTTTGGAGCATCTGCAAATGTGTATGAAAAAATTTATTATTTTTGGAATGGTTATGATTTTGCCTATTGGAAACTGTTGCTGGGGCTTCCCTGGTGGCTCAGATGGTAAAGAATCTGCCTGCAATGCAGGAGACCTGGGTTCAGCCCCTGGTTTGGGAAGATCCCCTGGAGAACGGAATGGCGCTACCCACTCCAGTATTCTTGCCTGGAGAATCCCGTGGACAGAGGAGCCTGGTGGGCTACAGTTCATGGGGTCACAAAGAGTCAGACACGACTAATCAACTAACACTTCAGAGCACACTGTCCTATGCTAACTTCTAAAGAGGGCTGGTTTGCTGGAATGCTGACAAATCCAAAGACGCACAGGACTGTCTGAAAGTTGTGCTGTAGCAAAAAGAACCCTCTTAGAAGGGCCCATGCACTCCTCGCTGGTGAAGGTTGCAGATACATGAGATGTTTCAGAGTGAAGAGAGGTTTTGTGCAACTGTGAAAATCTAATAGAGCTGGAAAGGAGCTTATACATCTTCCTGGTGAGGGAATATGACAGACCCCTATTAACAGGGACCCAGCTTAAATTCCGTGCAGCCTGTTCACTGGGACAACTCCAGATTTGTTAGAAAGAGTCTCATGTTAAGCTTGATCTGGTCCCCATGATCCTGCCTTGAATCCTTTACTTCCAGATTGAGGCCTTCTTGGTGCTTCTGAAATTTCTGAGGCCTGCTGCCAGAGAAACCTCTGGAGACTGCTGTTAAATTTCAGGCAGATTTGGAGATTATGACTTTCAGAAGATGGGGATGGAAAAGCACATCTAAACAGAACAAAATCCCACCTTCCTTTTTGCTACCCTGAGAGCCACGTGAGCCCCATGACTGGAAGAAACAGTAGGCAAGCGCCATTCTCTCCCCAGTCTGTTTCCACTCATACCACATGGCGGTAAACTGAATACACCCTCAGAATCTGTTCAGGCCTGATGTACATGTGGATCTGTTTGGCCATGCACATATCTGAGCTGAGGTCCAAGCAGCAGGTGCTGTGTTGAAACAGCTCTCCACTGGAGCAACTGCAGTAGTTCTAGATGGAGTAGTATAAATCTAATGCGAATAATCACTCAAACTCTAAAACACAGAGATGATGTCAAAAGAGCCTCAAAGGATCAGAATGGCTAAATGCTACTCCCTAAGAATAAAGACCAGAACACACACTGGTGCTGTCAGCCCACACAGTCACCAGTAATCACCAAGGGGAGCATTTCTCCACTGTTTGATCAGCCTCGAGAGAAATTGCTTTTCCCTGGTTCTGATGGTTCTGATCTCTTCCAGTGAGTCTCATTCCATTCCCAGCTGCCTGGGGCATTTCTCTGAGTGGACCAGCCCTGGATGGTGCCTTTCTGTCAAGCCCTGTTCATTTTCAGGACTGAAGGACACAATGGGACAGACTCTCTCTCAAAGTCCTCCCCAGATTTGCTCCATGTGGTTCTTTCGAGTGATCTCTCCAGGTCAGCGTGGTTGCCAAGCCCAGGGAACAGCGCTGCTATGAAGGTGTCTGAAAGCACTGGATGCATCTCAGTAATGAGGTGCTGATGAGAGGAGAGGAGCTGGCAGGGCTGGCGAGAGGGGCGCCAGGGCCACACGTGTGGAAATGAATGGACCTAATGTGGGAAGCAGGAACTTTGTATTTAAGCGAAGTGACAAGGATCTGGCTGGCAGGGATGGATTTCAATATTGTTTCCCACAGGTTTTTTTTTGTTCATTTGAAGGTTGAGGCAAACCAGTTCGTGAGAACAGCCAGAGGTCTTATTTACTGTAGGAGCCCCAATCTCTAAAAATGGAAATAAAAAGAGATCTAAAAGACTCTGAGACTTCGAGAAGAAAAAAGAGGCAAATTATAGAAAGGCCCCCTGCCTTGGTTGGGAGGTGGGCTACAGGACTTCTAAGTGTCCAACATAAATCAGATATTTGGATCTCTGGGGGCTCTTTTCATCTGCTGAAAGACAGGCCATTGCCACTATTTTATATCCCTTCTTCTTCTCCAGGGAGCACTAAGCGCTCCACACATTAAATCCCACGTAGACCCCCTGTACTGGTTGTTCTCATTCCAGAGTGTAGGCACGAGGTGGCCGAGGCGTGATAACATGAGGTGCAAGATGATGGACTTTTGTGACTCTGTCACCCCCAGAAAGTTACAGAGTGCCCGCGACGTGGCAGGCACTGTGCTTTTGTCAAAAATCGTACTGTACTCGAGGAGAGATGAGAGCCTGCCTGCACATGTAAAGAAAATCCCCAGAAAGTAAACAGTGAGTCAGTTTCTTAAAGATGACTATTTTTCCATATTGGCAAAGCAACTTAGTCTAACTCACTTACAGCTGTAAATCAAGTTGTGCAGAAATGAATTTTACCTGCAAGCATACAGCACTAAGTGACTGAGCTGCTAAGAAATGCATGCCTCAACATTTCTCTTCTGGAGATTAGAGCAGGGGTGGCAGCTGCCAGTGCTCACTGCCTCCTTAGACACAAGTAGCTTTGGGGGATGTCATAGTTTGTAACGATGGAGACCAGTCCATCTCCATAGAAACCTAGAGATGCCATCACCGTCTTTGAGTGTTCAAACAAGCTCCTACTCTGACGGCCTATAAACAGCCATCTACTGCCAGGCCAAGTAAGTTCCCCCCTGGCTCCTCGGCACTCTAACTGAGCTGTCTGGTCACTGTTTGACATGGGGCAGCCTCTTGCCTTGACGCTGGCACGTCGCAAAGTGAACAATGGATTGGCTCAACCCGGTGATCCTGAAAAGCCAGACTTCTCATTTCGAGAAAGTTTCTGCCTCCTCTTCTGCCATCTCCTTTCGCTAGCAGCCTCTCCCCAACTCAGGTGGCTGACATCACTTCCTGAGCATGCTCTGGTTGGCTTTGCTGTGTGCGTCTTATTGTGATATGCTGATAAAACTCAGCAACTTTTCTCGCAGGAACATAACACGCTTGGCACTGCCATCCTCGTGGCTCCAGGGCTGCGGTTCCAGGGGAGGTGAGGCAGTGCGCGGTGGGGCTCATACCCGTGGCTCGATCCTGTGTGAGAGCTCGAACAGGGCTTGCTGGCTGTCAATGACATACAGGTGATGCACGTAGGACTTTAACTCTGGGTGTTCTTTTGGAGATATGTCACCTCCTATGTTGGGGAAGGGGAAAAAAGTCAATCTCATGAGAGCAGTAAGCTATTTCTAAATACCAGTAAAACCCTGCATGAAGATGCAGTGTAACTCCAGAAGGCTGACCCTCATTTGTCATAGTCCCAGAAGGGATGTCTGTTTTCTAATCACATAGATGCTTTCTGGGCTCAGACTAGATTCCTCAGGTGAGGTGATTAGACTGGCAAGATATATGTTTTACCAACACTGATAGAGCGATGTCTCCTCACATGATAGAGTATTTAGTGGTTGTTATGATCCTCTCCCCAAAACGGGAAACAGCACAGACATGGCAGGTGAGTGGCAGAACGGGACTGGAGCCCAGACCACAAGGCCCCAGGTCCATGGTCTTGGCCTCCTACTAAAAGGCCTTCACAGGCTCTTGTATCATAGGCTGGAACTGTCAGAAATCACTGCTAACCTGGTGACTGCATGGACACAATAGGTTCTTTTTTTTTTTAAGTATTTCATATAATCTTTTGGTGTCTTTTTTTGGGGGGGTGCAGGATTTAAGGGAGCAACCGAGTGAACAAACATTGCTGAAGCGAACTGAAGGTCTGGTTAATAGGCAAAGCAGGTTTAGGAAGTGTGTGGATGGGCTGACATTTGTCCAGCTAAAGACAAGGCAAGGGGGTTCCTACTCCCAAACGCCCAGCAGACAAAGGGCCACAAGAGGCTCTGGCGCACTGTGAACCCTGCATGCCATGCTGCTGGCAGCTGTGATAAGGAACCAGAGATAAAGTAGCCTGGACAATGGAGCAGGCCCACTTCCCGTAGTCAAAAACAAACAAACAAAAACCCCCTCATGGCCTGTGGAGATGGGCTGAGATACATTCTAGAGAGACAAGGTAACTGTGAGCCTCCATGATCCATGGGGTTTCAGATGGAGAAGCAGGGGGTGAGTTCAGCTTGAGCAGAAGGAAAAGGCCCTCAGGAAGCTGAGCATTCTAATGCAGACATTTTTTTCTCTTGGGGAAAAAACCCATTTTTCCCCTCCTCTGTGTCAAATATGTTTTCTAAGGAAATAACTTACGGTGTGTATATTATGGATGGCTTGTAGTCTTTAGGTTTAATAGAAACAAGGCTTTCCGGTTCAACAAGTAAAAGCACCAAGAGTTAAGTTTTTACCATCCTACTTGTTTGGTTTAGAAAACATGATGCTCCCAAGATAATTTTGTTGTTAACTTTCCAGTCTTAAAAAGATAGCAAGAAGAATACTTCCAACCCTGATGCGTGATCCTTGCAGGGCACTCTAATTCAAAGCGGCTTTCCAAGTGCTGACGTTGGTTAACCCTGCCTATATAAACTGTCAAAATGAATTTAGGTAATTCAGTTCCAAACTTGACTTTTAAAGATAGGTAAATACAAAACCCAAAATGGCCCGACGGTCATTTAAATTTCTCCTTTGCTTTGTGCCCTGCAGGTTATCCTCTGATGATGGGAGGTTGACGTCAAGGTCAAGGCCAGCCATACCGCTCTAACCCTCCTGCCCACATGTGCAGTATATAGACCAGAAGCCCTTGGCAAGTGAGACTGAGGTCCCAGAATTTGCTGAGAACCCACAAATGCATGGGAAGCAAAGGAGGGTGAAAGAAATGCAAATCCTTTACTCATCAGCAATATTATGCTTAAACATTTGAATGAATCTCCATGACAATGTTCTCAACTATTTCTATTGAAACTGCATTATACTTGAGTAGTTAATGGAGAATTATATAAGCATGTATCAAATAGTATTTGCTGATGTGAACATTTAGAAGATTAGGTCCTGTATTTATAATTCTCTCTTTCAAGTAGAAATTTTGTAATTCACACAGAAGTTCAGCTGCTTTGCTGGAGGACAATAAAGCTACTCAAGACTGGCAATGGAAAGAAAATTTTTAAGGAATATGTACCAAAGTGTTAGCAATATTTTCCTTAGGAAGTAGGACTTTGATTGTTCTACTTTATAATTCTGTATTGTTGAAAAACATTGATTTACAATGAGTATGTATTACTTAAAGTTAGGTTTTGCTTAGTGGTCACTTCTGATTGATTTATAATTATGAACTCTGTCTTTAAAAAAAATAAACTGCCTTTTTATCTCTAAAGTCTGTGCAAGGTGAAGGATAGGGTACCAGACAGGTGGTCTGAGGAACGGCTGAGTGAGTCAGCCTCTCGGAGCCAGGGTCTTCTGTTCTGCATCCACAGAATCAATAACCTCCATTCACCAGCCCTGGGGTCAGGATTCCACTGCCCATGTGAAAGCTCCCTGAACTCAATACATTCCGATTTCCTTCCTTCCTGCATTGTCTTAACATTATTTAAACATAGTGTAAATACTCCTGAAACTTAAAAAGAAACAAATATTCCTACATACATTAGTCTCAGTGGGGAGTCTACAAAAGTGCTCAGAAAAACACTTTTTCAGTGAAAGGAAGCTCCAGACAGGAAGTTTTCACTGGAGAGGAGAAAAGATTCTGGAAGACTGCTTTGGGCACTTTTACAAACTACATTCCTATTCCAGGAAGGCTCCAGGCAAGGAGGTGAAGGACAGGGTCACCCCTGATAAACCCACAGGTCATTCTGAGCCAGAGGATGAGCAAACAAGACTTTCGGGGGCGGGCGGTGGAGTGGGAGCTTCTGATAGTTGTAAGTCACGCTGTACAGTGAAAACCTGCTGCTGGGGCAGGATGAAGAGCTGCCATTTCTTCTCTTACTCTCTATCCCAAACATGCAGTGATGAAACAGAGAGAATACAATACATGCATATGATGTGAATATTATATTTTACCACCTGTTGAAATTTCCTACCACCAAATACTTGTGAAATGGCCACAGTCTGTACCAATGTATGATAAATGAACATGCTGTAACCACCGTCAACGACTCACCAAACTGGTTAGTCCTGCAGTGCCTCAGGGTTCGGACAGTGTCGGCGATCATATGCTGAAAGGCAGGGGAAGAGACACATCAGTGGAAGGGTCATTTCAGGAGTCGCTGAAGTAGCAGTGCTGCAGGGCTGAGTAGTCTAACCCCATTGGATGTAAACAGAAGGGCTGTATTTGGTGCTAGACCTAGCTTTAATTGAGTATACTGAGTTTGGATTACAGAAGAATATCCAGACCTTGTGTGCGGAAATAGTGGCTCTCAACCCCAGTTGCGCAGATTCTAACCAAGACTTGGAAAAACATACTGTAAAGAACACAGCACAAAACAACCTACTTAACATGAGAAAATACCTGTAAATACTATGACTGATAAGGAGTTAACATGCAAAATATATAAAGAGCTCATATAACTCAACATCAAGAAAACAGACAACCCAATTAAAAAACGAGCAGACGACCTGAATAGATATTTTTCGGATGACATACAGATGGCTAACAGCATATGAAAAGATGTTCCAACATGGTTAATCATCAGAGAAATGTAAATCAAAACCACAAGGAGATATTACCTCGCACCTGTCAGAATGGCTAACATAAAGACCACAAATGTTGCTGAGGACATGAAAAAAGGGAGCCCTTGCACACTGTTGGTGGGAATGTAAACTGGGGCAGCCGCTATGGAAAACAGTATGGAGGTTCCTCAAAACTATCGTATCCAGCAATTTCACTCCTGGGTCTGTATCTGAAGAAAATGAACACTAATTCAAAAAGACATATGCACCCCAACGTTCACAGCAGCATTATTCACAGGTGCCAAGATAAGGAAGCAACCCAAGTGTCCATCAGCTGGTGAGTGGATAAAGAAGACGTGACATGTATACATACATACAATGGAATACAACTCAGACATTAAAAAAAATGGAATTTTGTCATCTGCAACAATATGGATGGACTTGGAGGGTATTATGCCAAGTTCAATAAGTCAGACAAAGACAAACACTATATGATATGACTTATACATGGAGTCTAAAAAAGAGTGAACATAACAAAATAGAACAGATTCACAGAAAGAGAGAGTAAACTAGTGATTGGTTACCAGTTGGGAGGGGAAGGAGGGAGAGGCAAGATAGGGCAGGGGGATTAAGGAGTACAAATTATTACACATAAAATAAATAAACTACAAGGATATAGCACAACACAGAGAACATGGCCAATATTTTATAATAACTATAAATGGGGTAGAACGTTTAAAAATTATGAATCACAAAGTTGTACACCTATAACTTATATACTATTATATACCAACTATACCTCAAATAAAAGAATAAAACGAATATTTTAAAAGTAATATATTAAAAAAAAAATGCAGCATGTCCAACCTCAACCTACCTGTCTGCATTTGCTTGTGCCTTCACTTCAGATGTTTCGCCTCCTCCCCATGAAGTCGTTCTGAGGTCTCCCTTTGGGACTCGGGAGGCTACATTCTCAACCCTCCACTGCTCTGTGTACAGTGTTTACTGGCCTCGTGATGTGATCAGGGTGAGACTTTTCTCCTCTAGACCAGCTACCCCAAGAGGGCCTTGCGGACCCAGCACCTACCACACAGCACATATGTAGCCTCACACTCACCTGCTGAACGGATGCAGGAATTTTGTGGAAGCAAAGACTCAAGAAACTCGAATGGTGATAAGAAAGGGGATGTTTATGAAAAATGAGCATTTTGTAAAACATCGATATCTTTACAGAGACTGTTCCCTGCTTATTATTTACATTCCCTTTCATAGTCTCCAGTTTTCTGCTTTGATTTCTAAAGTTCCCTAAAGTTCTTTTCATCTCCAGGAAAAGGTTTCTTAAGCTCACAGCTCCTTCCTGTTGACAAGACCCCTCGTCTCATACTTGTGTACCTGCACTGTCTTCCAGCTCTCTCTACCACAGTCAATTTTCCATGGTAAAGGAAAGACAGCATTTAGGACAAGACCGATCTCCATTACACTTCTTCCTGTGCACTTGGCAGAATAATCTCCAAACATCTGTCACCCTGTTCCAGTCCTCTGCAAGTCTACAGTGACTCCATACTCTGTTTCATACAAAATTCAAACATCACCCTGTAATTCCAGAATCAACATTATTCATAATCTGGTCCTCCAAACCTTCCTAAATTAGTATCATCTTTTTCTTAATAATTGAAATATAGTTGATCTACAGCATTATAATAGTTTTAGGTGTACAACACAGTGATTCAAAATTTTTATAGATTATACTCCATCTAAAGTTATTATAAAATATTGGCTATATTCATCTGTGTTGTACAATATATCTATATATAGTATTTATTTTATACATGGCAGTTGGGACCTTGGGCCATCATTTTTCATGTACTGCCTACACACACTGAACACAGGGTAATCTATAGGCAGCAAACCCTCAACAAATTATGGCTAACATAATAATGTTGACACTAAAACAATTACTTAAAATTCAGCAGACCTCCAGAAACATTATTTGAATATGACCTACTTATTAAATTGTTCTCATGGGCTGCATTTCTATTGCATTTCTACTCAATAGTGAAAAAATTAAATAGGACAGTGATTACAGCAGCAGCCCGAGTTACAACTGTAAAGGAGATGAGACCTGACCCATGTCTGTGAATGGATTGTTAAATTTCCTTCCCCCAATTCTTCCACTATTCCCAGGACGGTCCTCTCACTGCTGTAAGGTATGGCGTCACCTTGATCTCTATTATGTGCCATGTGCACAGCTGATGCAAGGCTGGTACTCAGGGCAGCACTGCAACCTGAGCCCGGATCTCCTCTTCAGGTTTTCCGAAGCGGGAGGGAGGAGCTACGATAAAGGATGATGTTCTTAACATTGAGGGATAAAGAGAAATATAGAAGAACGTATTTTTTTCTTTATTATTCAATGGTTTGAGGCTGATACATTTGGAGCTGCTGAGGCAGCGAGGGGAACAATAGACAACTTATTACATCCAGTGAAGCACTTCTGAGCCTTCTCTGTTCTCTGACCTAATGTGTTGGCCAGGATCAGACTGATAAAGATAATACACTGAATTATCTGCTCGCTGGCTAATATCCATCATGAGGAATTGGCTTCCCACAAGTTAATCCAGTTAGGGTCTACTGGTTCATTATTGTGAAAGATGATGCTATTTTAGCTTAAGTGAAACCCTGTCTTTTGCTAAGAAACATGCTGAAACTACTGACTCTAGTAGGAAATTCAGTTTTACTCTCTGGCCTCCAAGTATAGCATAGGGCTTTATACAATGTAAAACAGTGTTTTGTTCTTCCAGAAAAAAAATCTGACTTCACCCTGAATTCTCTGTGCAAGGAGGGGGTCAGCATGGGGCATGCTGTATCTTAAGTGCCATCTGCTTTGAGGACCAGGAACTCAGTGACGCTACAAAATCTGCTCCCTTTAGAAATGACGTGTAAAACTGCGCTTATCTTCTAGCCACCTTTTTAGTAAGAGTTCCATTCAAGAATTTAAAATTTAAAATGAAAGATTACCTGTTTATACTTCGTTATTTCATTAAGTTTTATTAAAATATTAAGGATACATACAATTATTGACCCTAAGAGAAGTAGTTAGTCAGAGTTCATTTCAGTTCCTATGGCCAGTCTGAAGTCGTGTCTCTGTGAAAGCAAGACCTTAGACTATGTTGGTTGGCATTAAAAGGCTTCTACTGGAAAAAGCCGGGGAAGACCAGAGATGCCGGTCAGAATGAAATAGAGAGGGTGCAGGAAGCTTTTCACTGCTCTTTCCAATTTGTGCATTTTTCAAATTGTTCTCTCACTTGGATAGATCCATCTGAGAGGAAATGACACAATGAACTTGAGTCACTGGTTCCCTTTGGCAAGAAGGTCAACCACCTGTCTACCTTTCACAACAGACAACACTCAGCATATACCGAGCACCTCCTGCTCTCTGTGTTCCCTACGGGTTACTCAGGGTGAAGGGTATGAGGCCTTCAGAGGAAACTCCACTTGGTGTTTCACACCTTGTCCCTCATCTTCACACACGTTCACCAAAGCTTATCTGGTGTTCTTAAGCAGAGGTGTTGGCCAAGATTTGAAATAAATATTGACCAGCAGCTTCATACTCCCGTGGTCACTTCATTAATATCAAACACTGGAGATAACCTGCCAACAGGCTAGCATGTTGGTGCCTACGGTCTAAGGCCACAAATAGGCCCTGGGATCTTCAGAACATTACTGGGTGACACAGAACAAATCTCTAAAAAATAACATTTTTAATACAGGAATAATACTTTTAATACAAGAAAACTCAATACTTTAAATATCTATTTCAGGCTGCGCTGGTTTGACTCAAGTATCTAAAATAACTGAGCTCAATTCCAAAGTACATAGTGTCAGGAGAGACTTGAAAAGTTATGGATGTGTTCACTTAAAAACTAACTACCCAGAAAGCGATCATCCTCAAATTATTAAAATAGAGCTATGGCAAGATACCCTAAGATGTCAATCTTCCAGATCCCAGCTGCTTGGGTTTTCAGGCTGTACAAGAGCTGCCTGCACTGACACCCTGCCATCTCCTCCCGCTTGAGTGAGTTAACCTTACAATTAGAGCTGGGCACCTAGGAGGCAAAGGTCAGAGGCTAAACCTCGTTTGGACTCATCAGTTGGTACTGTTCTTTGGTTATGGTCTATGGCCCCTCAACTCACTCAACCTTCTCTCAAATGCCTGACCTGGTCTCACAGGGAACCAGGGGCCCATTTCTGAGAGAGTTCACACGAATCCATTACCATTACTAAAAAGGTCACTCAAAGGTCAGGGTCTATGGACAGGGGTCAATGATATCATCTTTAATCATGCATGGCAGGCTCATCTCTGACACGAAAGTGCATCTGACAAACAAATCCATTCTTGTAGTCAACAGGGTCTCCTTGGAGCAGTCCTATTTCACAGTTGCTCAGCCCTTACAGGCAACTCCGCCTCTGCCCTCAGCCGGTGAGAAAGGCTAGGAGGAGCCTACTGCATGACAGAGCACCCAGGAATGTCCATAAAGAGGCATTTCAGGAATGTGTAAGGGGCTGGCTGGGGACCCCCTTCTCACAAGCTCACTTTCTCCCTTTGCATGAGGTGGTCTCACATAGTGGCACCACCTGCCCACAGGCTGATAAATAGGTGGTCCTTCTTCTCCCAGGCAGACCTGACAAATTCCACCTTCATATCCCTGAAGGACATACCTCCCCAGGGGGAGGAGCAGGGCATGCCAAGACACAGGGAGACGCCTTTAAAGCCACAAGGCTGAACCTTACAAGTGTGAATTCCTGCTGACAGGAAACTTACCACTTTAGTTCTAGTTTAGATACACACACTCACCCACTGATGTTAATCTAATGAAGTTCCATTTTCAAAAATAAAAAGCAGATGTTCATACTTGGTTCTCAAACCCTTGGCAGCACACTTCACTTCTTTTTAATTGGGATGCATTTTATTGACAGTGCATAACATGCAGCAAATAAATCACCACCAGTTCAGTAGAGAATGTTGTCTCTCAGAGCAAGGAAAGTATGCGTTTCCCTTACAGTGGGTAAAAAGAGAAACAGTGAAATTTTACATACCAGTTTTTCAAAGTTGACAAGATTATCCAGAAATGTTTTATTTCCCTCATGAATAAACGTTACATCTGAAAATTAAAAAGAAGATGCATGTACCATTAGGAATAGGTCATGAGTCAGGACTGGAGAGGTGTAGATGCAGTGCAGCTTATTAATTTTTCTTAAACATTACACATTATTTCACACATTAGACCAGGCAACTTGGAACTGAATCTGTACAGGATGCAATGTGAGAGGGCATAATTTATGTGTGTGGGGAGAAAGCATTATAGCATTCATACAAGTGTGTATCTTGCTCTTACATTGTAGGCTTTGACTTCAACTCACTTAACATAAGCTAACACTATTCTATAACTTAACTGGTCCATTATGTTTTTAGGCCAGAACAGTGAGCAGAAAAGAACTGAATACCCAGAAACAAAAATTATTTTAATATTTATGTGTTTGCTTTTTAACAATCCCTGGTAAAGTGAATGGGGTCAGCGTTACTTAAAACATCAAGGTTTAGATGTGGATGTTTAAACTTAGATTTCTGGTTCTAAAAACCAGGGCTGGTGTGGTTATCCAAAGTGAGTGAGGAAAGGGACAGGTAAGAAATGGCGAAGTTTCTGGGCCTATTCAACCACTGGAAAGCAAGTATCACTGATGAAAACAATGTAAGAAAGGTAGGATGAAGGTGCATTGTCAGAGGAAGGGAATGTGACATTTGATTTGCGCCTCACTGCATTTGAAGTGACAGGAGACATTCAAATAAAAATCTGCCTTTGGCTGCAAAAATTACAGGAATGCTTCTTCAAAAGATGGAGACTAGCAACAGTGACAGCAGCTAAAGCTCCAAAAGGGGGGTGACTTAGAAAAACTCAAACCAGAGGGTGAGTGACTGAACATTAGGGAATCCTCACAGACAAGAATCAAAGTAAGAAATATACTACAATTTAAAGAATGTGCAAATAATCATGTTATATCACAGATATGGAGGGCAAACCAAATGAAAACCATTTTCAAAGATCTTCTTAAAATAACATGATATAAAAGAGGGAAATGAACAGATTAAAATTCCTCTAAATAGAAAGGGAAAGTATTTGCATTTAGTCAAGACTTTAATTCTGCTGGTCCCTATGGGGTCATTACGAGGCAGGTGCTTGGGAAATCGGCCTGCAACACACTTAGCCGCTGAGCTTTAACTGGCCACCAGGGGGCGACACCAGTCACCCAATACACGGATACAACCCTTTTCTGAAGGCATCCTTTAGACACAGCTTCCACCCCTCCTAAAAATTAAAAGCTTTTGCACAACAAAGGAAACTATAAGCAAGGTGAAAAGACAGCCTTCAGAATGGGAGAAAATGATAGCAAACGAAGCAACAGACAAACAATTAATCTCAAAAATATACAAGCAACTCCTGCAGCTGAATTCCAGAAAAATAAACGACCCAATCAAAAAATGGGCCAAAGAACTAAACAGACATTTCTCCAAAGAAGACATACAGATGGCTAACAAACACATGAAAAGATGCTCAACATCACTCACTATTAGAGAAATGCAAATCAAAACCACAATGAGGTACCATTTCACACCAGTCAGAATGGCTGCTATCCAAAAGTCTACAAGCAATAAATGCTGGAGAGGGTGTGGAGAAAAGGGAACCTTCTTACACTGTTGGTGGGAATGCAAACTAGTACAGCCACTATGGAGAACAGTGTGGAGATTCCTTAAAAAACTGGGAATAGAACTGCCATATGACCCAGCAATCCCACTGCTGGGCATACACACCAAGGAAACCAGAATTGAAAGAGACACGTGTACCCCAATGTTCATCACAGCACTGTTTACAATAGCCAGGACATGGAAGCAACCTCGATGTCCATCAGCAGACGAATGGATAAGGAAGCTGTGGTACATATACACAATGGAATATTACTCAGCCATTAAAAAGAATACATTTGAACCGGTGCTATTGAGATGGATGAAACTGGAGCCCATTATACAGAGTGAAGTAAGCCAGAAAGAAAAACACCAATATAGTATACTAATGCATATATATGGAATTTGAAAGATGGTAACGATAACCCTATATGCGAGACAGAATAAGAGACACAGATGCATAGAACAGTCTTATGGACTCTGAGGGAGAAGGTGAGGGTGGGACGTTCTGGGACAATAGCATTGAAACATGTATATTATCATATGTGAAGCGGAACACCATTCCATGTTTGATGCATGAGACAAATGCTCAGGGCTGGGGCAATGGGGTGACCCAGAGGGATGGGATGGGGAGGGAGGTGGGAGGGGGGTTCAGGATGGGGAACATATGTAAACCCCTGGCTGATTCATGTCAATGTATGGCAAAAACTACTACAATATTGTAAAGTAATTAGCCCCCAACTAAAATAAATAAATTTATTTAAAAAAATAAAAAATTTAAAAAAAAAATTTAAAAATTAAAAAAAAGAACTTCAAGGTTTTCCTAAGCTTTTTTCTTTCTTTTCTTTGTTTTTTAAAACTGACGTCTGAGCAAGAAAACAATTCACCATCACACAGTCCTCTGACAAGCTCTCTGGGTATTTTATGATCTTTCACTGTGTTGCTTTCAGAATAGAACTGCAAGCTTTATATCTCTGACACAATATTCAGAGAAAGAGCAGCCAACACAGTTAACTTGAATTCTTTCTGTAAAGCAAGCAAAGCACTGTGTGCACACTATTTACCTTAAACACCACCTAGGAGCCTGGTACCTTCTCACTCCCAGAGAATTCAGGTTACAAATGCCCTGTCAGAGTTCTTGGACCACTTCCCCAGTGTTCCGAGGCTTGTCATCCCCACCCTATGTTCCCAAAGATGAGGATCATAACACAGCTTATATTTATCATCAGTGTCAGAGATGGCACTAACTCATTTAATACTCACAAAAGATTATAAGGTAAAGTTTAGCAGGAAAGAACGTGAAGAAACATCAGTCCAAAGACAGATGGAGCACAGCTCGCTCAAGACCACAGCTCTACATCTCGGAGCCAGGACCCGAGCCCAGGCGGCCTGCTTCCTCTCACCACTGTGCCTCTCTGGTACTTGGAAGGACTTAGATGTTTCTTATCATCTATTGCAGTCAATTTGCTGAATTCACTGGATGTGGGGGCCTCTGTAAATTTTACTGTTTCCTTTGTCACTCATTCTGTCTCTTCCCTCTCCTCTCCCTGGGCAGTCTTGCTTATCCCCAGCTCTCAAGGACTTGTCGTCAAGGTCAGCACACGAGGAAGGAGGCTCCACTGAGGTGGGGGCTGGCAGGCTGATGCTGGCATAAGGATGAGGCAGGGAAAGTATGTCTGGCCAGGTAGGGAGAGAAGAGGGGCTGCTGCCCAGCAGAAAGGGAGTCAAAATGGCTACAGGTTTTGATGCAGGTGACTGAAAGTTTGTGATTAGGAAGGTGTGAGAGAGATAAACCAATAGGTGGTTGAACTCAAAAACTGGAGTCTCACAACCTAAGTCATGGGTGGGCTGTGAAGCAGTTGAGGGTACCCACCAAGTGCAGTGCCAGAAATGAGTACCTGCCAGATCCCTTTATCTGGAAACACCCAAACATGTTCCTAACATTTTATATAACAGGACTGGGGATGAAATAAGTCCATTTGAAGAGATGGCAAGTGAAAAAGAAGGAAAATACATGGAAGCACCTCAATCTTCCTTTAATTTACACAACCACAAATCTGCAATAACAATCTGCCCTTGAAGACACAGACACAACCTCAGTTTAACTTCAGACACTGGCTGACTATTCACTCTACTGGAAGGATTACCATCTCCCCTAACACCATGACATAGATTATTCAACTGCTTTTGAACTTTAACTCAGCTGGAACCTTTCTTCAACACTTACTCAGGGTTTCCTGTTCACTACTTTCTGAACTGGACTCCACAGTAGGGGGAAAGTAAATCAGAAGTAAGAAATTCACAGGCAAACAGAAAAGCTGATAGCTGGAAGCATTTTTAGGGTATATGCTTACTTTGATAACCTGCATGCTATTGGGAACTGATTATCTCAAAAAATGAAACATGAGAGCCCAAATCCTTCCTAATACCCAAGGAGTTTCTCTAAACAAAAGCAATCCAAAGCAAGAGGCACAAGAGAAGAGGGCTTGGAAATTTTCATGAAAAAGTTGCTTGTTCTAAAGTAGTTTACCGCAAATTTTAAAATAATTTTGCAGTTACTAAAGCTAAGAAATAATGTTGCATATGTTTTCCAAAATGTCTTACCACAGATGTGATACATACATATTTAAAGCATCATCCTATTTTCCCTTTTGAAATTATTTTAGGCAAAAATAGTAACTTTAAATGCAATAGAGTACCAATATTATTTATTTTTATAACGACAAAAATTAAGATAAAGGAAAAACAAGTGAGCTTGTTTTTAAAACTCAAGAGCTTCTAGTGAAAAAAAAAAGGGGGGCAAAAGTTTAATTTGCTGGAATGAATGAGACAATGTATTTTCAGTAGAAAAAAGAAAAATTTGTTTTGCAAGAGAAATTTGTCGACAAAGAGGTCTAGATAAACTCAGTAGAGCAGAAAATTGCATCCAAGCTAAGACATAAGTGTGAGGCACCTGATTGCATTAAATATTTGGGGGGAAAACCCACTACTATATAGCAGAAAGCTCAGCTCACATTTAAATTAAAGGGACAATGTTGACTATTTTCTCATCACCTTAAAAACATCTATTGTTTCAAAATTTTGTCTTTCTAAAATCAATTCCTTTCCCAGATCTGTCTTCCTTTCCTATTTTTCCTATTTGTGTCTACATGATTCTAAGTTTTACTTCCCACATGCCACCAATCCCACTCTCCAGCTGGTGTTTTATTTTAAATAAAAATCACAAGCCTGAATAAACTTATCTTAGAAACAAAAATGAAGAATCAAATGAACTTTTTAAAGTTGTTACTCTGGCTTTACAATCTCTCCTTATTTCATCCATTTACAGTTCTCAGAATCTTTTGAGCTTGAGTGAAGCATTCCATGTGCTTCATTGTCCTAATTGTCCTAATATATTACTGTTTCACAGAAATTCATGCTTTATACTCGATGACGACTAGACAAACAGCTGCAGGAATGCACAGCAACTCAAAAGCTCTCCAAGCTCTGGCTGTTCTCAGGAGAAGCCGAAAAGGTTTATTTTCGGCTTTACTGCCAGTGGGACTGGTGATGAGGAGAGGCAGCAGAGGATACGGCCCTGCCAACCAGTTCCCAGGTACTTCATTTTCCAGACAATTCCACCACACTTATGAGTGTAGGCGCTGGGGCCTGACCCAGCAGCATGTATAAGCCTCTGAAGGGTGCAAGCAATATAAAAGAGTACTCCCATAAAATCCCCTGAAAAGAATCAAAGGAAGACCAAGAGAAATGACCAAATCCCTTGCCCTGGAAAGCACACAGGTGGGATGTCTACTAAATGTCAGAAGCATGGGCCAGATGAAAACAAACTTCCCTTTCACTAATCCCCTTGGTTTGAAAGAGACCGTCGAGATCTCATTAATAAGTTTAACTAACGTGTTTCATGATGACTGATCTGCTGCTCTATAGAAGAGAAGTTAGTCGACTAACTTGCAGCTCTCACATACTGTCCCAACTGGATTCACTCCTGGAAAGAAGAAAGTACATTCTCTGCCAAAACTTTTACACTGCTTGTGTTGACTGAAGGTTTTTCTCACACAGCAGCAGGCCACGGGCTGAATCTCTGAAATTTAGGTTGCAAACAAAGAAGATGACTGATCACCACTTGGATTCTTCACGCCAGCCTTATTCTCGGTTGAGTTAAGCGGACCGCAGACTCAAATAGGACAAGGCTTAGCAGCAGAACAAAGCAAAACCACAAACAGTTCCAGCTCCAAGTGTTGTGAGTCGAGTGAAATACTTTGATGTCTGCTTAAGAACAATTAAGCACTTTAAAGGTGTCTCAGAAAGAAGCAGACACGTGAAAAACAGTCACAAGCCAACAGTTAGGTCAGAATGACAAAAATACTTTAAGGAAATAAACTGAGATTCCTTTCCTTGCCCTCCGTAGTCAGTGATAAATTTCTGGAAGATGGAATTACATAGCATAAAAGACAGGTAACTGTTACCTTTAAGCAGTAAGGGCATGAAGGGGACTTTGGGCGGCTTCATTTTCTTGAATGCGTCTCGGTAGGCTTTGTGATTCAGGGATGGATCCTGCCGAACCAAGCAGATTACAAAGAGAAAGAAAAATCAATGTGCTATAGAAACAATTCTAAATCTACTTTCGCTGTTACAATTTGAACATGATTTAGATATAGAGTGGTTCTTCCTAAGAACAAAGTAGATAAAGGTTTCCTAGGAGAATAAACTCACTAAATTAGGGCAGGAAATCTAGGCAATGAATGAAAGTCAAGTACCGGTTGACAGTAATGGGAAATGACTGCAGAAGAGAGGCACCTTTTGATTGCCCCATTATTTTCCCTCCAATAGGTTCCTTAAGTACAGTTTCCTCTCCATAATTTCTATCATGAGGTAACCCCAAAGTCTTTTGTTAGGCACACCGCAAAGAAAAACTGCCCTCATAATGCACAGATGATGCAGAGAAAACAAAAGAACATTTTTATTGAGTTCTGAAAAGCAACTGCACATTTTGCATCTCAAAGATATAAGAAATGATAAAAAGGAGAAATGGTAAAAATAAAAAAAGAATAATGCGTAAGAATTGCACAGTAAATTTATACTAGCTAATTTCATAGGCTTTGAAATGGACTGTACTAAAAAATCTGCCTTCTGAATATCATACCAAAAGGACCATTCTCGCCGCTACCTTTTTCCATGGAGAGGAAGCAGCAGTAACCGTTGCCCTGCTTCACTCCATTAAGAAGCAAGGCTACCTGTTCATATTCAGGTGCACTAGTCTAAGCTGCCTGACATGGCAGAGTGGAGATACTGACCACTGAAATCTAGGAAGAAATCTGAGGCTAGCTATCAGTTTGAAGACTAAGTCCACTATGCTCAACTACTTACTGTTAAACTTTCAAGTTCAGAGAAAAGTTTCTTAAACTTCCCAGGGATTTTCTAAAAACAAACAAACAGAAAAAGAAAAGGTCAAAAGAAGTCAGTTATTTTGAGGGGAATGTTCATTAAGTTGCACTATATACTTCACATTTCTGAACATAAATCCCTCTATCAACTGGTTCTACCCTGATTGCTTCTCATTACGCAATTTTCTTCCTTAATGTGACGTTCCTTGGGAATGTTGCTAAGGACAGTTTAAAATGAATAGCAGCCACAGGATTCAGGAATCCAACTCAAGACATTCCACACACTGGTGATCTTTTAATGAAAGCTTGGATTTCAGTTCTGTATCCTACCCTTGACAAATGCTCTCACCTTCTTAAATGGTCTTGTTGAGTAGGAAATAATAATAATGTTGACTGATATTTTTTGTATAAATGATATAACTGTGTTTCGCAGCAGAGGTTTCAATAGTGAAAGGCCACGAAAACCCTCAATGATGAAGCCTGTACTTTAGTGGGTAAAATCACCAAACTGGAAAGAAGACCCATGTGAACGGTGGGATGAAAACTGACAGGGGATGGAAACAGACACCATCCTCCCAAAAAAGAATTTGGGCCTAAGGAAGAAGGGCCTGGGATTTTCCAGCCTGCCTTTAATATGGTGAAGTGGAAAGCCAGATGTCTCGGTAGTCAGTCAGAGTTTGAATCCTGACTCTGCCCTCTTTCTAGCTGTGTGACTGCAGCCAGTCTCCACGTTCTCTGATTGAAATGGAGACTACTCATAGGAAATGTACAGTCCACAGTTGGTGCTCGGCAAATTCCAGCAATTGACACTTACGAGTGTTCTAGAAAATGTGTGGGATTTTCTGTTTTCAAAACAATGAGGTAAACCCCTACAATAACTACACTTTTAAATATCAATTTGATAATTCTGAATATGGACTTGACAACACAGGTTATTCAACCTGTTTGGAAACTACTGTTACATATACCAACACATATATATTAATAAATGGATGACAAATTAAATACAAAAAGATAAAATGCAGACACCTGCAACTATTCTTCTGAGCTGCATACCTTAGTCTTTTGGATATTCTCAGTTGCACATCAAACCCAACGCATCTAGGGCCAAACTGATCTACTCAAGTGGTCAGCCATGGGCCAAATCTGACCCTTTGTTTTTGTAAGTAAAGTTTTATTGGAGCATGGCCATGCTCATCATTTACAGACTAACCATGGCTTGCATTTCAATAGGAGACTTGAATCATGCCAATGGAAACCACATGCCAAAAAAAATATTCACTATCTGGCCCTTTACCCCAAATGATTGCTGACCTCTCTTCTAGTTCCTCAAGCTGAATTCTTTTCCTCTATTAACTGCTTAGGCCAGGGTGATCATTTTCCAGGCCTAGAGACACTGAGAGGAGGCCAACTCCAACGGTCCTAGCAACTCCCAACTCAACCTCCAAGGCCTTGCCACTCACAGCTTCTCAGCCATAGCAAGACAGCACAGTCCCTCCGCTGCTCTGCTGGGGCCCACGCAGAATAAGCTGGAGAGCTCCGTGACCATGGCAGACCCTGGTGTTAACCTGGTCTACAGTCTGCCTCAGCACCGATGCAGAGCCCCACACATGGCAGGCAGTCACCACATACATAAAATGCACGTTGTATGAATTTAATTGACTTCTTCTCTTCTCAATGTTTGCTTTCTTCTGGTGTGGCTTAAAATGCCACCCTCCTCCCAGAACCCTTGCTAGCCATTTGTCCTCCCCCTGCTCTGATCAACTGCAGCATTCCTTGCCCACCTCCTTGAGTCTCGTGAAGACTCATGCATCTGCTTGCGTGCATCACCAGAGCTGCAGGCCTTTCACGGCTTTTCTTTTGAACTCCTTTAAGGAGAACTGACCCTAACCCCTGGGTCACCACAGCGCATTCCACCAGAATGTGGCCCCTGATGTAGAGAAAGTGAACCCCAAAGTTGCCCACAGCCTGTTGTTGAGAGCTAATGTAGGAAACACACTAGTTGCCTATCAGCTTCTCTCTTGCAGGATTGTGAACTGGGGACCGTGAAGAGTGCAGGGCAGGTGAGGAGAGGCTGAGCAGCCCAGAGGAAGCCCCGGGCAGGCTGGATCCGTAAGGGCGAGGACTGGACAGTTACAGAGGGAGGATGAAGAAGAGAAATGGTGCAGGAAGTGAGGTGGGCAGTCAGGAGGGAACAGAGAGAGAAAGAAACAAAGGCCCAAAGAAAGAGGTGAAGGGGCCACAGCGGAAGCAGAGGGCCCTACATCTGCGTCTGGCAACATTCAGGGACACCCCCATTTCCGTTTTGCCCACATAGACCTTCAGAGTCCATGTTTCAGAACACGCCTGTCCCTTTGCTTTTGTAAATAAAGTTTTATTGGAGCATGGCCATGCTCACTATTTACAGACTAACCATGGCTGCTCTTGCACTCCAACGGGAAACTTGAGTCATGGCAATGGAGACAACATGCCGAAAATATTCACTATCTGGCCCTTTACTCCAGATGATTGCTGACCTCTCTTCTAGTTCCTCAAACCAACTTCTTTTCCTCTACTGCCTACTTAGGCCAGTATGATCATTTTCCAGGCCTAGAGACACTGAAGTCATCAGCTCGAGTGGGCTTCTCCCCCTGAGAACCCAATGGCCTTGATCATACAACAGTGACAGGCAGAACCAGGATTTGGGAGACCTGGAACATTTAACATTTTGTGGGCCCCCTCTTTTTTAATAAAAAAAAGAATATAAAACTACTTTTGTAAATTTTGCAAAGATATCCACCATCCACGTGAACATACTGCCAGGGGTCCTGCAAGTGAGAGGCCTGGTAGCTTAAATTCATAAGCATCTCAGCAAATCTGCCTCTGGACAAACAGGGAGCTTTTGAAAGGACTAACATGGAACTATAACCATGCCATTATGGGAGAAAAACAGAAAACTAATTCAAGTTAGGAAGCATTTTTCAATTTTTGTTTCTTTCATATATATTATAGAACCATTTTGAAGACCACTTGATCAAAATAGTTCCTAATGCCTTTTAAATATAGCAGTGTGTACATGCCTATCTCAAACTCCCAAACTATCACCCCCACTCCACCCCCCGGCAACCAATTATAAGCTAAAATGGATAACCAATAATGTATAGCACATAGAACTCTGCTCAATGTTTTGCGGCAGCCTGGATGGGAGGGGAGTTTGGGGGAGAATGGATACATGTATATGAATAACTGAGTCCCTTCACTGCTCACCTGAAACTATCACAACGTTGTTAATCAGCTATACCCCAATACAATATAAAAAGTTTAAGAAGAAAAACAGTTCCTAAGGACTTGAGACACTAATTTATAACATTTTTCTCTAGTGGTACTTCTCTCATTTAAACCATTTAAATCAATTTACTTTAAATAAGGACTTTTTGGTGGAACATTTCCCGTTCAGTGTTATTTGTCCTCTCCCACCCACTCCGTCCTTCCCATGGACCCCCAAGGCTCACCTCCCAGGTCTGAGACAGCCGGCTCACAGAAGCAGTGTTGAGACCCATCACAATAGCAAAGAAGGAATTCAGGTTTCTCTGGGCTTTGCAGCTATGGATTAAAGAAAACAGAAGGCACTGTTAGGCAACATCCTTTTGCCAGATGAGCACAAAAGATAAAGCTGCCAAGACTCTCCTAAGCCACAGGGTTCAACCTCTAGGGCGGGGCTGAACTCTGCTCCATGACCTTTGTGTCCCTGAGAGAGGAGTGGTTTCTGCCGAACAAAGACAAATTCAAATACTTCCGCTCACCATTGCCTTTAGGAAAAGATCTGTGCTTTTTTTTTTAATTAATTTATTTAGTTGGAGGGTAATTACAACATTGCAATGGCCTCTGCCACACAGCAACATGAATCTGCCACAGGCATACATGTGTCCCCTTCCTCCTGAAATCTCCCTCCCACATCCCTCCTCACCCCATCCCTCCTCACCCCATCCCTCAAGGCTGTCACAGAGCACTGGCTTTGGGTGCCCTGCATCATACACCAAACTCCTACTGGCTATCTATCTTATACATGGTAAATTATATGTTTCAGTGCTATTCTCTCAAATCATCTCACCCTCTCCTTCTTCCACTGTGTCCAAAAGTCTGTTCTTTATGTCTTTGTCTCCTTTGATGCCCTGCATGTAGGATCATCAGTACTATCTTTCTAGATTTCATATATATGCATTAATATACAATGTATCTTTCTCTAACTTACTTCATTCTGTATAATAGGCTCCAGGTTCATCCATCTCATCAGAACTGACTCAAATGTGGTCCCTTGTATAGCTGCATAATATTTCACTGTATATATGTACCACACTTCCTTATTCATTCATCTGCTGATGGACACCTAGGTTGCTTCCATGTCCTAGATATTGTAACTAGTGCTGCAATGAACATCAGGGCACATGTATCTTTTTCAATTCTGGTTTCCTCAGGGTATATGTCCAGTAGTGGGATTACTAGATCATTTAGGGCTTTCCTCATAGCTCAGCCGGTGAAGAGTCTGCCTGCAGTGCAGAAAATGCAGGTTTGATTCCTGGGTTGGGAATATCCCCTAGAGAAGGAAATGACAACCCATTCCAGTATTCTTGCCTGGAGAATCCCATGGACGGAGGAGCCTGGCAGGCTACAGTTTATGGGGTTACAAGAGTCAGACATGACTGAGTGACTAAGCATGCATGGTAGTTTTATCCTTAGTTTTTTAGGGAATCTCCATACTCTTATCCATCATGGTTGTATCAGTTTGCATTCCCACCAACAGTGTAAGAGGGTTAGCCAAAGCAACCTTGAGAAAGAAGAATGGAACTGGAGAAATCAACCTTCTTGATTTCAGACTATACTATACAGCTACAGTCATCAAGAAGTATGGTACTGGCACAAACACAAATCTAGACCAATGGAACAAGATGTAAAGCCCGGACGTAAATCCACACACCTATGGGCACTTTTATCTTTGACAAAGGGGGCAAAATATATATAATGAAGAAAATACAGTGTCTTCAACAAGTGGTGCTGGGAAAACTGGTCAACTATGTGTAAAAGAATGAAATTAGAACACTTTTTAATGCCGTATGTAAAAATAAACTGAAAGTGGATTAAAGACTTAAAACATCAGAGCAGAAACTATAAAACTCCTAGAGGAAAACACAGCCAAAACACTCTCTGACATAAATCATAGCAAGATCCTCTATGACTCACCTCTTAGAGAAATGGAAATAAATACAAAAATAAACAAATGGGACCTAATTAAACTTCAAAGCTTTAGTACAATGAAGAAAACTGTAAGGTGAAAAGATAACCTTCAGAATGGGAAAAAATAACAGCAAACAAAGCAGCCGACAAAGAATTAATTTCCAAAATATACAAGCAGCTTAATACCAGAAAACCAAACAACCCAATCAAAAAGTGGGCATAAGACCTAAACAGACATTTCTCCAAAGATTTGTGCTCTTGATACCCTCTGGACACTTCAAGATTCCTTCTTTTTAAAAATTTGTTTTGGATGCGTTTACAATTTCAGCTGAAAGCTCTTATGCTCATGTTTCTTTATAGATCCCAGACTTTCATTATAACAGCTCCTGGGTCCTGTCTCTTTAATCTGTATGTTGCCTTTCTTTCTTTGACAAGTCTCTCTTATCTCATAGGTCTAAGCTCCCCTCCTATTACATTTAGACATTATTTCCTTTTCTCTCAACAAAATAGCTACTATGTTATGCATATACTTATGTATTTAAAGTAGGGCATATATTATGAGGACACTGTCCCATACTTCTCATTTGAGGAAAAAAAGGAATATAATGCAAAACAAGGCCATGTCAAGCTCCAATCATTCTGTAGAATGTCAATCTTGCCCTTCAACTTAATTGGTCAAAACTCCACTAATTTTCAAAGCCAGCCGAGGGGGTTTGATTCAGCAGAGGGAGGGTGGGCTTCCAGGTCAGCTATCCCAAACACTCCTTAGTCTGGGATGAATTAGAAAACAACTTCTCTGAGGCAAGTTTTTGAAATTAAAAAATTATCCTAATTAAATATGAAAAAAATATGAAAGTGCTTAGCAACAATAAAAAGTACCTAATGTGTATTGACTGAGCTGTCCTCAGATGTCATTTCTTCCATGACATCTCCACCAAAGGCTCAAATGGAATTTGGGAACAGTGTATCTACAACTCTGTATCCTGCTTTTTCAGGTGTACACTGTTATATATTGTGGATTCTTGACTGTTATCATTAAAAGCTATAGAACACTTCATCAAAAACATATTTAAATAATTTTTTAAATTTATTCCCTTATTGCTGACATTTAAATTATTTTCAATTCAACACAATTCAATACAAAATGCTACAATAAATATCTTTTGCATATAAAACTTTTTATTGTCTGATTTTTTAAATTAAGTTATACTTCAAGTCATTACATGATTGATCAAAGCAATCATGACTTTAAGATTCTTGAACATATTAATAACTTCTGTTTCCGAAAACTGTACCAATTTCCAGCTGCACAGGTGTGTGTACGGGAGCAGGGTTCCTGAGTTCAGGACCAGGAAATTATTTTGGGCTCTGAAGTGGTATGTATAGAGCTGGCTATGTCCTGACTGTCCTGCCTAAACCTGTCTGCTCCTGGAGCCAGTTTTGTGGACTGGACACTGCCCAGTACAGCTGCACCTGGGCATCAAGGCAGTGAGGGTCACCCACTAGGAGCATTTTGGAAATTTCAGCCTCCTTAATAGAGGAACCTGGGAAGGCACTGTTGCCTATACACCTACGGTCCAAAATAACTGGATGAACACAGCCCTGCAAGCCCCTCACTGCTGGGTCTGCAGTGGGCACGGTCTGTCCCTTTCATAGTCTTTCTGTCCAACTTTGGACTCTGCCTATAGTTCCCTGGTAGGCACAAAGACTTGATATTCAGTCTGACTGGTCCTTCATCTGGTTTCTGTCAATGTTCTCCCAGGTGGAGCCTGCTTGGTATTATCCATGAATAAACAAACAGGACACTTTCCTGGTCTATGGTTTAAAAGTCCATGTTTCTAAGAAATAAAGGAGCCTAAAGGTATCAGTACTGCAACTCTGCTTTTCTTCTGCCCTTTCTTCCCTCATTCCACCCCTCCTGTCTCATCTCACCCTGGCAAGCTCATGCCAGCCAAGGCAGACTCGAGTCAGCTCCATCTCTTCATGTGATGATGCTGGGAGCCTCTGCTGAGGGCCCTGTGGTCAGTGAGAACAGCCCCATCCCTGTGCCAGAAGCATCTCAACTGGATGCTCTCCCTTTCCCCCCATCCTCCCACCGCAGTGCATGATGGGAGCCCCACTGATTCTGTCATTTCCAACTAGACGATTTTATACACTGCCCAACACTCAAATGCACAGTATACAGCAAAACTTTCAGATAGCATTTGTTGGAGTTGAAAAGAAGACCCTGGGGGCAAATCATTTTATTATTATTTACTATAAAAAGTATACTATCCTCTTTTATATTCAAAAATCATTTAGCTACACAAAATCTTTAGATGTAATTCTCATCTTTTTATCTTTTATCTCCACATAAACAATTTTCCTGGTTCAGATTTTTCAATCATACTTAAAAAAATCCACGAACAATAAATATCTGAATGTAAAAAAAAAAAAAATGAATATAGGGATGACTTACTTCTCTATAAGACAAACTGATACAGCACAAATATGGGTCACCATTCCCATCTGGAGTCCTCTTTCGCCAAGGTTCATTCATTGCAAGGTAAGAACAGACTGACACTAAAACATTTCAGTTCAGCAAACACTCCTTTGTCTGAAGAAATAAAATCCACTCAATCCACAGAGGTGGGGGATGGGATTGGTAAGAAGGAAGGAAACATGAATATGCAAATAGGATGCCTTAGGCAGGGAAGACACTGCATGATCATGGAAATTAACTGTTTTCCCTGGGCTATCTGTACCAGTGTGATTATGAAGAATTTAACTTTATGTTTCTCTTGGAATTCTGTTCTATGGGCCAGGAATAGAGGCCAGCACAGCAAATAATTCAAGAGCATGGGGCCATATGGAGAAGATGTGAATATACATACTTCATTTCCCTGAGGACAGCTATGATCTTACACTGGGAACTAAGCTACGTGGTGCCATTTTACTCCTTGGGATATTAGTGTCCCATTTCACCAAGTAGTTGGCTTTTATAAGAATGTTCTGGACCACAAAGAGCCTCATCTTTAGGAAGTTCATAGGATATTATAAAAAATGTACCGGCTGAATTAAAAAAAAGAGCATTCATTATAAAAGTAGTCTAAGATTTAGGCATATAAAGAATCCTGGTGCCTTTCAATTCAGTCCAAACTCTTCAACCTGACCTTCAACATCTTTTACAATTTGGCCCCATCTTCCCTTTAAGCTTGGTCTCCCACAGCTTCCTCATAAATTTCTTCCACTCAGGCCAAACTGGATGAGGTTCCTTTTCCTGACCACATGCTCTCTGCCTCCCATCAACTTCTCTGCTTCACTCTTTTGAGTTTGAACTCCATGGAGAGTGTACTCCTGAATTTTTACCTAGAATTCAGAATGCTACTTTCTTCCCAATGTTTTTCTAATCCTCCTTTCCCATACCCTTGGCATAGAAGCTTCCCATTCTCTAAAGCCCCTGAAAGAACTTCACCTCATGGTAGGGCACCCTTGGGTTCTATTTTGCAAATGAGCCATTGGAGTTATAGAAAGTATTCCCCTGCCCAGCACATTGCAAAGTTCTCAAAGGCAGGTATTGGGTGGAGCTGCAATCTGATTCCCCCATAATACCCTGCACAGATGTGCAAACATAATGAGTGATCAATACAGATTTCCTAAATATATCACACTGACATGTACCCAAAAACTGTTTGATATAAAAACTACTTTGAAAAACAAAGGAGAAAAAAAATGGAAAGACTGGAAGGTAGGAGGAACTCGGAAAGATGTGGACTCCTGCTGCCTGTTTGTGTTGGAAAGCTGTCCCAAGAGTGGTCTCAGGACATTAATCTGGTATTTTTAACAGAAGCTCCCAAGAAGTTACTAAAATGTCATCCAACCAACTACTGAGTCACTGCTATTTACCAACTTCAGTACCAGGTACCCCAGGTCGCATGTTTGATTAGAAATGGCCCCTGTCCTCTGGAAGCTAACATAGCCCAGCGAAGGAATTCTATATACAAAAGTAAGTTTAATCAATGAAAGTTCATACTCTGGGCATCAAGGAGTCAGGAGCAGAAACTTGAAACGCATCTGACAGTTCTCACCCCCTCTCACCATCTCTCCCCATTTTCCTAACCTACTGTAACTCACCTGGCCACCATGTAATTTAGCTGCACAATGGGGCACGTGTGCGCTGCTTGATTTTTCCTTCAGCACAGAGAGCTATGGTCTGGTATTCTGACATTTACTTTAAGATATAAATATTTCAAAGGTGAAGACAGAAATATTCAGAAGAGACCTTTCCAATCATTTCGTCACTTAACTCACTATTACCCTTTTGTATCCCATCTCTTCACATCCCATCCCATCCCATCCCATCACAGGTGAAAAACAGATTCCCTCTCAAGGAGAGGAGCAGAATTGCATTTTTTTACCACTAGATACTCACTGAGCGGCAATTTTGATGAATTTTTTCACCAGCTGCACTCGCTTGCCCAGTGGGCTGCAGAGCAGAATCTCCGTGGCCACCCAGAGCTGGACCTCATTGCATCTCTGGAGCAGCAAGCTCAGGTTCACTGTGTGGGCCCCGCTTCCTTGTCTGCTGAATGTGAAGTAGATCAGCTCTTGCTGAAAGACAATGTATTCATGCCAGCATTTACTGTTACAGCACAGGGTCAAGTTGACACAAAATACAATCCATTTTTTAAAATTCATTTTTAACTGGAGGATAATTGCTTTACGATGTTGTATTGTGTTTCTGCCATACAACAGTGTGAATCAGCCATAAGTGTACATATGTCCCCTCCCTCTTGAACCTCTCCCCATCCCCCACCCCATCCCACCCCTCTAGGTTGTCACAGAGCACTGAGCTGAGCTTCCTGTGTTATATAGCAACTTCCCATCAGCTATCTATTTTACACATGGTAATATGTTTCAATGCTACTCTCTTAATTCATACCACCCACTCCTTCCCTCACTGTGTCCACAAGTCTGTTCTCTATATGTGTCTCTATTCCTGCCCTGCAAATAGGTTTTTAAGAACTATTTCAGATAGCCACTGTCATAATATGTTAGATATAACAAATAACAATATATTAAATTCAAGACAATTCATGTTGATTTTCAGAAATGCCTCATGAAATGATGTCCACATAAAAGACTTACATAAATGTACTTTTTTAGAATGCAAAGACGATGCTTTTCATGAAAACCTAAGACACTCTTACATCACAGGCTGAATCAAATCCAAACTTCCCAAACTTGTTCTACAGGCAACTTCAAGCGCAAATGACATCATTTGTTCAGATGTACATTAGACCCTCACAATTAGATTCTCTAGACAAGGGTTTTCACATTTCAGTGTCAATCTGAATCACCTGGAGGTCTGTTGAAGCACAGACTGCTGTGCCCCAACCCCCACCCCCAAATGTTCTGAGTCAGCAGGTCTGTGGTCTGGCCAAAAATTTGCATTTCTACTAAATTCCTGGGTATACTGATGATGCTGGTGTGGGTACCCACTCTTTGAGAACCACTGGAATAAGACACTGTCAAATCATAGTAAGATAAGAATAAGGTACAAAACTGACAATACCTAGTGACTAGACTGATCATATGCAAGCAATGGAAAAGATTTGTTTCTAACTCGAAAGCTGTGTGTGTGTGTGTGTGTGTGTGTTTTACACAAGAAACTCACATCCTCCCACTGCATAAGCACATAAGCAGGGACACATCCCACTCTACCAACACTTCCAAAGTCACAAGTCATTTAGCTTGAATGAGTTTACTACTTGCTCAAATTCAGATCATTATATTGGAATGTTTTCCGCGAGAAAATATGAGGGTGTTTAAAAGGTGCTCCAAAATGAAAGAGAACCTTGGGGGTCCCTTAATCAGGCATGAGTTCCTTCTTCAGCAGGAAAGGCCTTTTTGTAATGAAACATTTCACTACCCGCCAAAGCAAATGCAACATAGTCTACCTCATTTTTCATCTACTGATTCCTGTGAGCCTTTCCACTGGCTACATTTATTCATCAATTGTCAGTAGCATTCTGCCCCTCATCTCATGTTTTATAAATGTTTAAGCTGTCCTCAAGGGAGAGGTTGATGGACATAAAAATTTGAAATATATCTCAAAATGTCCGAGAGAGTGCTTGAAGTCCTGCAGCATAGTCTAAATGTATAGAATGTTCTTAGGAAAGTGTGTGTGTGCATGTAGGAACACACATAAATGTGATTTTTATATAAGTACTATAAAGCCATGGAAAAATTAAAATGTCAGTGTTAAAGGTATCAAACGTAAAACACCTCTTCAAACCCATTCAACCTTCATATGTATATGTGTATATACATATGCATATATACATATACATATATATACACACACACATATATATGAATACACGTTTTCAAACATAAAAAATATAGCATATTTATACATTACACATATATCCAATTGTATTAGGTGCAAATAAAGCATGATCATGTATTCTAATTTTCCTAGGTTTGGATCAATCTTTCAATATATTTAAAGTCCCCAAGTATCTTTGTGGCCCATGGTATCCCAAAGCATAACTATATCAACCAGAAAGTGGATCTTCTTAAAACCTAATCACACACAAATATTCTTCAAGAAGAATTCCTAGTTAAAATGGCACTAGCATTTATTTGATCACTTCCCCTCTTACTTACCTCGTGAATTGAATTGAAAAGGCTCCAATCAAAATTCATTAATTCCAGAGCAAGATCCCAAGTGTTCATTCCCAAAATCCTGATGGACCTTTGCTGTGATTCCTCATTTTCCGCAAATGGATTCTAAAGCGACCAACAGAAGCAAAAGAATCTTCAGTAAATTCCCAGATGGTTGGCACTGAATTGGCTGGCCACAGAAAGGCACTAGAAGCCCACATTAGAAAAACAATCTTGTCTGAGTACACTTAATAGTTTCCCTGGTCTGTTCACCTTCAGTGAGTTACAGCCAATTCAGGAAACAGCCTCAGGAGCTGTAGAATGTGATCAACGATACTTCACTGAGTTGTCCCTCCCTTCCCACAGGCAAGCATGCACACGCACGCGCACGCACACACACACACACACGTGCATGCACAAATATGATTATAAAACACTGCCCCAGCAGACAGCATAATGAAAGCAAAAGCCCTGAAGTCACTTTGGTTTCTGGTAAGAATTAATGTGCCAGCAGGGTTAGGATAAAAACAAACAAAAGAAATGTCACAGTGCACTTCAATAAAGACAGACATGGCTTTAACAGGAAATATGTTTAACGAGTCTCATCCCAGACATGCATTTACAAATTTTACTAAAATGCCTGTGGAAAGCAAAAAAAAAAAAAAAAAAAAAAAATTAACAGGAAATGAAAAATAAAAGTTAATTCATTTATATCCCATGGTGTATGATTATTTTAAATTATCAATTGCTTTCCCTAGACAAATGGGTATGAAGAGTTTGGTAATAATAGTATTTCTTTAAAATCTGACATAAAATTATTAAATGCCACCACAATTTTAAATCTGCCATCACTGTTAAATTTATTAAAAATTATTTGGCATCTTTTCAAAACATCTGAGTTTTTAAATTAAGGTAATAAATTCTCTCATTTGACCTGAACAGTTAATGAGGTTAAAACAGTTAATGTCTTGGAAAAAAAAAGAAAAGGACTTTTCAAAAATAAATGCCATAGAAGAGTAAAGGGAATATTTCACAATCCAAATATTAGTCTTTATTTTTTGAACTGCAAAATAAATTATTAGCATTTTTGAATTTTTATATTTATGAAAAGGTTTCCTAATTGAGAACATGACAAAAGATCTCCACAAGCTATTCCACAGACTTGATTCCCTTCAGAGTAGGTCTAGGTACAAACTGTCCCTGTACCTCCAGCATGGGTACAGGGTGGAACTCAGTAAGGGCGGAACGAATGACGTACGTGCAGACACTGAGGTGCGGAGGCGGGGAAAGCCCAGGTTTCTCAGGGCCCTGTCTGGCTAGATGGGGACCATGCAGATGCCAGGCTACACTGCAGACATTCACAGAGCCACGAAGTGGGAAGAAACACAGATTGCTGCTTATGAATTTGGAGCTGTAAGGACATTTTCACTCAGCTTTTTATCCCTCCTCCTTTCTCCCTAAATGTGCCCTTACCCTGCCCCTGCCCTCTGGTTATTCAAGATAGTCCACTCCCTCTCCAGGAAACACTTTCTATTTCTCTATTCCAATCATTCAGGGCTACGATTCCTGCTTTCCAAGAAGACTGATCCATGCCCAAGCACAGGGGATTGAGTGGTTTCCCCTGCTAGCCTTCCCTTACAATGCTTTGTTTCAATGGAGAATTTTGGAGCCAAAACTACCAGAACTATGATTCCAATGGGGAAATTTTAGGTGGTGAAAGCATTCACATGTAGGGTGGCATCTGGCTCAACTCACAGCACCTATTTATCCCTCAAGACCTGCCACAGGCCTGCCCTCTGCTATTCTGAGGCCCTGGACTGCTGCAGAAGAGCTCTGGAAACTCACATGTGAGGGGACCACAGGAAATGTCTGTGTGTGGTGGGGGTGGAAGGGTGGGACAATGGGAGAGATCTAGAGGGCCTCCATCACCAGGAGCCCACCGTAACCTGCATGTCAGATCCTCCTCCTTTAAGAGGTGGGGGGTGACTAATGTTATTATGGCAACTTGAGATCTTGTAGATAATTTTACATGAGATATTTTTATTATAAGCAGTGTTGGTTAACCTACATGGTACACAGACTCGTCCATTATATACAAAAAAGGAGCCTAGCTGGAAAAACTGATTCCTGTGATGACCGCATGGCACAGACCAGGATCCTGACTCAGGATGATATGATCATGATCTGGTAGTGCCCACTTTTTATGGGTGACAGCTCTGAGGCCTGATTCTACCATCCAGAAAGCAACCACAAGACCAAGGTTTTTAGGAACAACAACAACAAATCATCTAGTTAAGTATAAAGGTTCTTAAACTTAAAACTGAAAATAACATACAGTGGGGGTTTCTCCATTTCTTCATATGCTTACTCTTTAGTGGCATCTGATGTTGCCCATTTACACAGGGAATGCTGATCATGTACCTTCTCTTCAAGGGAATGGCACACTCAAAGGGCACCCAGGGGACAGAAGAACAGAATCTCTTTCCCTTTAAATGAACACAGGATGGATTCCTCAGCCTGATCTCCATATATCCACCAGGAAGGAAGAAATGGAATTAAGATTCTGTTGGAGAAAGTGTCCCATCTCTCAAATTCCTTGTTTCAGAGAGGCTTAGAGAGAAACAGTGTGAAGGGTTTACAGTTCCTAAAGACAGGCCTGCCTTTGATCAGCAAACATAGTGTTGTTTGACAAGTATACTGTTGGCTACAGGAGGAAACAGCTTGATGTATTTTTCTAACATTCATTTTAAAACACACAAATACATGTTCTCAATCTGACATTTATGCCTGTGTGCTTCAAGCACAAGGTTAAAGGTAACTCACCAAAGTGTCAGCCAGGTCTTTCCGGTAAACATATATCCGACCAGAGGCATCAAGGGATTTGGAGATGGCCAAGTTGTTTGGCTGAAGCTCATGCTTTTCTTTATTTACAGAAAAGAATAATTAAAAACACAAGAAGAGCTAGTATGCATTCACAGTACTGCTAAAGAGTGAAATCTGCCAAAGAAAAATACTTAAAAGTAAATGGGATGAAGTAGATGTAATTCAGTTCTGCATATGCTATACAATGACACCAGATAATCAAAGCTCATTATCCACGAAGAGGTACCCTCTTAGGATTCATTCTTATAATATTTAGTCATTTTTTACACAGAACAGCTTGGGGAAGAAGGTAAAAATCACTCTTCATTTCATATCTCTAAAGGAACCACATGAAGACGTTCCTGACAGCCTAGTGGTTAAGACTCTGCACTTCCACTGCAGGGTACACTATGGGGATTTGATCCCTGGTTGGGGAACTAAGATCACACTTGCCATGAGGCAGGGCCAAAAAAAACAGAAAGAAAAGAAAACTGTAACCATACAGTAATACTGGTAACAGTTGGGCATATCTCTGTCCTCATCTTTATGCAAATACGTATGTGCACACATGTACATATAGTCACGGCTATTCATATGTATACATTAATAATCATAGATACATATATATTTGTAATAATTCCTTATGTGGTTTTATATTGTGATTTTATTGTAAATACTTACCCACTTGTCAAAATTATTTATATATGCCATGTGTAATTGGTTATATAACAGTCTATTACACCATCATTTAATCTTTCTTCTATTGTTGAACATTTAATGGTTTCCAATTTTTTTTGTCATATAAATTAGATAGCGAGATACGTGCTAAATACCAGCAAGGGGCCTGACATATAACAAGGATTTGATAAATGGGATCTATTATTACAGAAGCTATAACATATATTGCTAAAGTCAACATCCTTCTGCATAAATCTTTGGCTCCTTATAGATGATTTTCTTAAGACAGATTCTCAGCAGTAGAATTACTAGGTCAAAGGGAATGAATATCTGTAAAGGTTTTGACACAAGCTTCCAAACTGCTTTCTAATTCTTATGTCTACCAATACTCATCATTACTTTGGATAAGTTTACTGATTTGCTAAAATCAAAAATAGATTATTGGTATATTTTATATTTCTTGACAACTAGTAAAGTGAATATTTTTCATCTATCCTTCTATTTTATTTACCTATTGTTCCTATCCTTTGGCCATTTTTCTACCATAACTGGACTCATAACACAATATGCTTCTCAAAGAAAAATGTCCTCCTCTCACCTGCAAAACACAGAGGGGAACTGACCATAGTGATATTCAAGTTTATTCCACTGTAACACAATCAGTGTCCCCTAAGGTAGCCCTTTATTTATCTAGCATGGTTGGAAAATCAATACATCACATATCTTTTTCTAGATAACATAATCAGTTCAAATGCCAGATTTTGTTTTGAACATTTATTTCCGCTTGATATAGAGGACAAAAATGATACTCAAATACATTCTTTACCGCCCAGCATTGCAAAGATCAGTAGTACTGTCATGTCAGGCTGTTGACATCTGCTGTAAATGGTCCCACATGGCCGGGCTCTGACATTCTTCTATATCCTCCCTTCTTGTTTAAGCTACAGCTTCTTGCAACCCTCTGTATATTCATAAATACCTTAGATATGAATTTATAAGAACCGTTCTGCATTTGCTATGAAATAAAATGGCATGGTTTTCTGACAGCCATTTTTCCATTTGCTAAGAACTATTTTTCTTACTGTCAGGTTTGTCACTATGCCATAAACAATGAAAAGTGACAGAATTTTAAGTTCTGAGTAACTGGGTAGGTTTCTGCTACTATATACATATACTTCCCCTGGGCACAAAACAGCTAGAAACATACTAAAAGCTGTGAGAACAACAGTGTTAGTCCTTTCAGAGAAACTGACAACATGGCCAACATGTATTTTCTTTTGAGAAAGAGAAAATAACAGTAGATCTCATTGTCATTTCATTTTGACACAGCATTGAAAACATTATTTATTAAAAATTATGTAACTAGAGCAAGGAATACATTAGGTTCTGTTGGCTTTTCTTTCCTTCATAAGAACATTATTGTTTGGGGGATATGAAACTGCAGGCAGAAAGGTTCTTAACAGACAAAACTACTAATTGATGAAAAATGATGGCATATTTCCAAATCTGTGAGGTAATTCGAGATAAGCTTGTATTGCTAGTGATGATTAGCTATGAGTATATGCACATCAGAATGTCAGATGAATCTAATTTAATAAAGTGTAAAAATGGTATTTCACAGCCATCAAATAAGATAGTGGGTAGTGAAAGAGCCATTCATTAATTCCCAGACGCATGTGTGGCCCTGGGCCGACACTGGGTCAGCTTCCAAAGGGGGTGGGTCTCCACTGCGCCACCAGGCCCTCTCGGGGTCGTTCTTTCTCCAGCACCTTTTGTCTGCATGGGGACCCAATGATTACTTTCTGTAACAGTACTGCCTTGAGAGGCAAATGTTCATTTTGATGAAGCTTACTATTGTCTAGAATCATTTAATACCTTTGGTCACTTAAAATTAATATACAAATATCATATTATCTGGAGTATTTCCTAATATATTTTATTACACATTCAACTACTCTCTGAACTCCCTTAAAATTCATGTAAGTCCATATGTTTCTGAAACATTTGCTCTGTTCCTTTAGAGAATGTTTTGCTAGGAGGCACGACGCCCAGGGAGAGGAAGGAAAGCAACACTGGGACTGGGGAGACGGGCTGTATTTGTTTGACTATGTGAACGATTAGCTTGTAGGGTCATTTTATCTGCCTCTGGGTGACAAAGCGGAAGAGACAACGTTCCCTCACATAATGCTTTAACATCAAGTACACTCTGATCTTCTCCTGACTCTAGAGTGATAACAAAAGGTAAACAGCAATGCCCTTTATCTGCTCCCCCTCCCCCCCACATCATCTCTGGTTGATTAGTTTATGCTGTCCTCCCATTTTTCAACTGCTGAGGCTCAGTCACTTTCTTTGTGTTTTCCTCAGGGTTAATGAGATATTAAATAAAGATCGTAAGGCAAAAATGGAGGCCAGCGACACAGAGATCTCACAGGCTCCAGTGGAAGCGTAGGGTTCTGTTCAGGTCACAAGATCAATAGTGTCAGCCTGTAATCTGTGTGATCTTATTCAAAACACACAATAAACCATTCTCGGAGGATAAATAAGGCCCAACAGGAGACTATAACCAGAGCTCACTCCCCATGTCTACCTGAAAGAACACTGCCCACGAGCTTTTGGCTTATTGTACAGTGTTTCTTTCCTTCGATAGGGAGTCTTTAAGTATTAACTTGTCAGCCGGTGAAATGACTAGTTCAAGGCTGTCTTTCTTTTTGCTTCCGAAAGTAATTTCATCCTTTAGCAATTTCCCAAGTTAATTTAAACATGAAAACAGAAGGCTTATCTAGAATACAAACTATGTAAAGCTTCATAATACATTTCAAAACACTGGCACGCCTTTCTGTTTGGTTCTTGGGGAGGAAATTCAGTATCCAATGGTACCCAACTGTTGTCATGGAAACATCTCTGGTAGGAGGCTTCTTATTGTTACGGTGATCACCCAGCTGCGGACCCAGAAGGGACGCACTGCACGTTTACTCCATAAAAATGTCAACTCTCTCCCTTTGGAGGCAAGCCAGTGAACGATTAAATATTCAAAGACAGAATATAACTTACCCCCAGAGAAGGTGACAGCTACCAGAGCCAGATCCTCTTCCGCATGTTGGATCTTTTCTGCCACAATCCTCAGGATCTCTTGGGCTGTACTGGAAACAGTGGCCTTCACGCTGACGTAGGAGTGCTCCGTAATGTACACGTGGAAAAACACTACACGAGGTGAAAGAATTGTGAGTAAACAGAGAACTGTGGCCACAAGGTACAGACCTTTCCAAATCAAGGCACCCACCACACGATGCTCTTTAGTACAGGACAGACCCAGCTAGATTTACAGGTGCACATGGGTGCCGGAGGGTATGAGAACGGAGCCCTGTGCTTACACACACGTGAGATGGAGACATTATAAAGCAGGTGAGCCAGCTGTAGTGGTCCTTGGGCATCCCAGAGCGTAATGAGAGCCCTACGTCATGCCCACGCTTGCTGTGTGCTCGCGGTAGGAGGCAGCCCCATCACAACCCAGTACAGTCTGTGCAACATGGACTGGACCTCACAGACCCTCCCAGGAGGGTTACCGAGACCTCCCAAAGCAGCCTGCAAAAATGTCTAACTCATACATTTTCACTTTACACTTCTCCTCTCGGCAGTCCCAGTGGCTCAGTAAAGACCACCATGTTTTCTTATTTGAATTTGCATAAGCTGGCGTGCTGCAGTCCATGGGGTGGCAGAGTGGGACATGACTGAGCGACTGAACTGAACTGAAGCTTTATCTAAAAATCTGTCGCTTGCTATGGTTTTTGGCTTCAAGCCTTCTTGATCTTTTAAGAAAGAATCTCCGCCCCCTGCCTATGTCAAGGTGGTAGTGAGCTTAATTTTCAAATGGAAGTCACATTTCCAGTCTTTTTAATTTCCTTTTTCTTGTCTGTGGTACTACTCATTATTACAAGGGCATTATCACTATCATGGTGAACAGGCCCAGGAAAAGTATTCCTTTATGATTTGACAGCGGAAGCTGCCTTAATAGCGATGGAAATAACTGACATGTTATTTGCCTCTTATACGAGCCATTGTGAATGTATAAAACACTAGCTTCTTTAGAAAAGATAGGACAATAATATACTTAGGTATTCTTCTTTTCTAGATTGAAGAAAAGAAGTAGAGTGTAGCTCCTACAGAAATTTCATATGCAATTTAAATGGCACCACAAAAATAAACCCAGGAATGTTTTCACAGAAATGCAAATGAAGCAAAAGACAAACTATGGGTTTACTAGCATAAACCTCAAAGTAAACACGCTTTGACAGAGGCACTGACAATATTTTGTTTTAGGTTTGGTAGGGTGTGTCATTAAAACTCTAGCATTCAACAAACTGCTGTTTTATGTGTTGTCAACGGACTCGTGAGAGACAAAAGGCTTTTTTCCTTCCATAGAAAGATGGAGTTTTGGAGCAAAGCAAAGATGCAGTCTACAAAATGCTAAATGTGAGAAAAGTTTACATTGTGCTTAGTAAAATGATGAACAAAAACAGTCTGAAGCATCTTGAAATAACCCTTTGAAACTCAGCATGGAAAATCAAACAGCTAATTGTAAGACAAATGGGAAAGGAAGGTTAGCAACTGAGAGAGGAAGAGGTGATGTTTTCTGTTCCTCCACTTGGTACAGATGATGTGACCCAACAAGCGCCCTCATGAGCAGCTCGTTATACACAAAGGATGGAACGGAAGAGGAATCTGTGACATTTGGGTGCTCAAGGGTTCAAGAAGTTGAGCAAATATTCAATGTTTATACTTAGAATTTTGGCACTGTTGGGGCAGGCGAGTTTAAAGAGAAAGTCTCCAGTCATAATAGCATGGACATTTGAATGGCTATTTCCCAGCTCTGCACTTGACTCAACCTTTACCCTAACAGGAGGAAACCATTTCCTATTCTGCTACAAAACAGTAAAGCAGAAAAGCATGTCAGCACTGTCAGTGTGCTGCAAAGGTGCTACCCCTGCCCTGACCTAGGAGCCCTCTTCAGATGGCAGGGGAGGGGGGGTGGGATGTCACGAGCCCTTTTGGCACGAACACTGACTGAGGACGCCCTGCATGTGTGGCAATGCCGGGCATGGCCTTGCCTAGGAGGGGTTTCTATCGCACATCCTTCCTTTCATTATTCCCTCCAAGATTTTCTCCTCTAAATCTCAAGGACTGACTCACTCCAAGCCCTGAACAGTGCTTTCAGCGGACTTTCCAGTGAGTCACAGGCAATGGACCGACAACAGGGGAGAAGGCAGCTGAGGGTGCCTTTCCAGTCCTCTGCACCTCTCCCCAAGGACACAGTGGCCTCTGCATAGTCTCCTTCCCTTACTTCCCAAAGTAAAGATGTCCTGGCTTCGGGGACAGTACTCAATGATGAACAAAACTATACCACGGCAAGAGAAGAAAAACTTTCATTGTGGATGCTAATGTGCTTGTTGTGGTGGGGGTGTGGCAGCTGGAAACAGTTACCGCCAGGCGGAGGTGTTAAAGTTTTGTTGTTGTGTTAAAGTCCTTCACCTGCCCCCAACCCTTGTTCAAATCATACTCACTTTCCTCAGTTTCTGTCACAGTTCCTCTGTGCTGGAGCCAGTTCTCCTTAAGACTGAATTGGTGGAAAAGGGCTTTATTCTGCAAGAAGGGAGAACAAGAACAATGAACGAATGTATTGCTGCCCTTTGGAAAACCACAGCTGTTTGCAACATGTTCCAAAAGAGTGTGCCAATTTTTTTTGAATATGAAATCCATCCGTCTAATCTGAGAGGAATAAACTGGGAGTTGCCTCAGTTAATACAAGTGGAGGTGGAGAGTCTGAGCAACAGGACAGACCTCGGCCAAGGTCAGTGGCAGGGACAAAGCCCCCAAACTGATTCTTCACAACATGCTGAAGAATACAGGTGTGATTTTTAACCTCTGGCCACTACAAAAGTCCACAGCTGCTTCTCCTGAGAAAGATATGGTTTCCCCACCCCAATATCAACCTTACTTTCAGATAAGGCCACTTTGAGATAGTTTCATACTTCTGCTGTAGAGCAGTGACTTGCTTAAGGGAAACAGGTACATAATTCATTATGATTATCCGTCACCTGACATATCGGCTCCTACAAAACTTGTGCGTGATGTGTCATTTTGCATTTCCCCCCTGAAGCTGAACAGGAAACACATTCATCCCAGCTACCATCTCTCTCTCTCGGTTGGGTGGAAGAATGCAAACCTTTTTCTTACAAGACTTTCTTACTCTTTCAGGCAAAAAAGTCTTGCATAGATGACTTTCTATTTTTACATCAGTGATTAACAATCAAGTTTCTGTCATTGAAGGGACATTGGGAAAACTCCAGGATTCCCAAATGCACCACAAAAAATGCAGAAATGTCATCAAGTCAAGGGCACCTGGCTGAAACTGGACCCACACCAGCACAGGGAAAGTAAGTGAGGCAGCAGTAGGGAGACAAGCTGTAGCCCCCAGCTCCTTGCCTGACCCCACTTAGGTGGGGGCAGCGTTCATGTTAATTATGAAGAAATGCCAAGTGGGGCAAGGCAAGGTCCCTAACTCAGATCACCCAGTTTCAGAGAAAAGGGTCAGCCTCACCTTCCTTTGTGGTGAGTATTCATCTACAGTGCTGAAAGGGAAACAACAAGAGGTCAGTATTTATCTCAAACCCAGAAAAATGTAGCCACTCTCAACAGACACTACTTTTCAAGCGGAGATTTTCGCTTTTCAAAAAGGTAAAATGCACAGTATTTATTCATTTACTATGTAAAATACACTTGACATCAGGATTTCAAGTGAACCAGGAAGAAAAGAAGCTATTTATTCAATAGGTATACTTTGCTTTTTACTCACAGAAAGTGAGCATTGAGGAAATAACTGGATTTACTCAGTCCACAGAAATTCTAAGTTTATTCACATTTCACTAGATCTTAAGTGAAATTACTGTTCTTCAGACAGCTAAATAAGCCAGCCAAGGCTGCTCTTTTCCAGGATGTTTTGATGTGTGGTAGGACTCGGGGGGCCTTCAGCAGGTCCCCAGCTCAAATCGTATTCCAGCATCTAAAAGATATTTCATTATCTCATACCAAAGGGGCAAGAATCATGACTTAGATCATGTTCTTACTTAAATCTATTATTTCTCATTTTTATGTAAGTTTTCAAGTGGAATTTATTAAATTACATTAATGTATTTAAATTTGTATTAAACCAGAATTAAATTTTCCCAATTGTAAGACCTGCCTTACAGCACAGATCAATTTCCAAGTAGGGTATTATTTTGATGTAAATGTTTCTTTCTTTTTCATTTTTGCTTCATTTGCTTGTTCATATTTTCGTATTAGTCTTAGGCGATAGAAATTTTTTACAGTGTAGACTGTGATGATAAAAAAAGACCACCAAAATTCATAACATTCATTATTAACACCCTGTAGCTCATTTTTGAACTTCTAAATGTGTGATTTTCATGACTGGGACAAAGGTTTACACACGATTTGTTTACACCCTAAAATTACTTATATAGCCTTCACTGCACAGGATCTTCCTTTACTAAATGCTAAGTCTCTAACTGACGATGTGAAAGGCTTGAATTAATAATTTCTATGAGAAGCACCATTTGTGACTGCTGAAATCTAAGTTTGTCACAACTTGACAACAGATGTGTTTTATGTTTAAAAAGCAGAAACTACATTGCAAATCAGAGAGCAATATTTCCCTTCAGATTAACTTTGCAGGTATATCTGAAAACTGAATAATGACTAGATGTTTTCATTTACCAAAATTGTGAACAACAGTTAGTGGTAAATCAGAGTAAAATTAGGTATTAGCAATTTGAAAGACTAATGATAGATACCTCAGAGATACCTGGACATGACAAAAGTAACAGAGTAAGTGCTTCCCTTCAATTTTTCTAAATTGATAAAGATACCTCAGGGAATCCATAAAATGAACTTTAAACATGTGCCATGGTTTGCCGGGACTTGTTTATAAAACTTTTTTTCCTATCCCGTTAGAGATAGCTATGAACCCCTGAAATGACAAGTTAAATATTTAAACTTATAAAAATAAATAATAATTTATTAAATAATTGTTCTTACGGACCCAGACTGTCATGGCTCAGTTGGTTCCTATCATATTGAACAGGGTTTTAAAAAAAATAGCCAATAAGCCTGATTTAGTGTTCACTCATCTTGAGATATAAAACCAAAATACATATTTAATACTAGAAAGCCTAATGAATCAAGATAAATCCCAGATTTGAAATGTTTAAAATGATATTTCTGAGACACCTCCAATTCTGTCATACGTCTGCTTTCTCTTACTATCTGTGATGAGAAAAATGAAATACTTACTGACGACGGTGCATTCCAAGTATCTTTTGAAATTCTTTCAGTTCTTTTTCAAGTATTGGGTATTCATAGACATCATCCAGCACATTCCTGTATATGGTCTGGGGTGGGGTGGGGGGGCAGAAAATGGCAGCTGAATTGGTCTGGTGTCTATTTTGAAAGGATTAAGACTCATACAGTAGGTAAACTGATCAGAGAGATAAGTGGAATCCAGAACAATGCAAGGGGTTAGACCAGGTACCAAAGAGCTCCTGAGTGGGGGTTCCACCTCAGAGCCCCTTGCTCAACTGTGTGGCTCTCTGGCAGCCCTTAGGGGCTACGGATAGGAGCTACTCAAAATTCCCAGGCCTGTTCTACAATATATTTTTAGAAATAATAGCCACATAATCATTTGGGAGGGAAAAAGAAATCTACTGAATTAAACTAACCAGTTGTTTTGAAAATAACAGTAGTTTAGTCAAAGACTTGGTTTAAACCAGTTTTTAACTGGATGTCTAAAAGATATTTGAATTTTGAAATCAAAGTGATTTCTTTCATGAAGACAAAGTCAATTTAGACACTTGCCTATTCTGAAATAGAACTCTTCCCCGCACGGATTCGACTGTGCCCCTTCTCTGTGTTGACCTGCACAGCTAACATGCTTTTAGTGGCCAAAAGAGTCCAGCTGTCTACAAACTGTCTCCAGAGAATCATCTGTGTTGAAAAGACACTGCAGCCTACTCATGATTAGAAACACATTATCAGCTTACCTAATTTAAAATGTAAATCTAGGTTTAGCATCAATTTTATAAGTTATGATTGTTTTAATGTCTCAAAATATACTAGGTCCTAAAAAAGTTTCCTAATGTATACATTCTCAATATAGTTCTTATATGATAAAAATAATGTTTTATCCCACTATTGTAGATATGGGACTGGTTAGTTTAAACCTATAATACATCTCAACATATTAGGCAGTATCAAATTTTAAAGTATGTTTTATTTAACCTTCCTTAATTATTTCGTTTGCAATCAAAATTCTGATGACATGTAAAATAAATAACCTTAAACGAGTCACTTGAAAACTTGCCTTCTACATTTATTCACATAGAATTATTTACAGTTAAAAATTTCTAACTATGTAAATATTTGGCTTCAGAAGTCAAAACAAACAAGTACTTTGAATCATAACTTCAACATTACAAACAAGTTAGAGGACTGTAACGTACGAATGAGATTACTTAAATGCACAACTAAAAATAAAATCAGTCATTCAGCATCAAAGAGCAACTGAATAACTGGAAGTTTTACGTTACCTTTAAAAACATTTTTGAATGTTCATCTTCATGTAACCAGTCTTTGTACAGAGCAATCCACTGGGAAACAAGATGCAAGACCTTCCGTTTCCGACAAGGAACATCTGCATTTTCTTCTTTGCCTTGATACTTCTTAGCAGAATAGGTACAAATAGTTAAGAAAGAATACTGCGTTGTTGCAAGTAAAAATATGAAGAGATCCATTTATTTTTGTTTTCACAAAATATGTTCAAGCACATTTTTGAAAAAAGTCTACAAGTATCTGTATATGCAGGAAGAAAAGAACATGTGTAGGGAAAGTAACAGGTGTGCACCAAAAAAAGCAAACGGAAACCCAGGCAAATGATTGACGTACACTTGGTGGCAGGCCATGGGGATAAGGACTAGATGATCAAACTGACAAACGTATCATACAATCCCACAAGCGGTGCAGGTTAATGCCACCTGGAAGAGATACCAAGTGGGCCATTAATCACAAAGGAGACTTCAAGAGATCTGGCCTCACTACATGCTGCTGCTGCTGCTGCTAAGTCACTTCAGTCGTGTCCGACTCTGTGCGACCCCATAGATGGCAGCCCACCAGGCTCCGCCGTCCCTGGGATTCTCCAGGCAAGAACACTGGAGTGGGTTGCCATTGCCTTCTCCAATGCATGAAAGGGAAAAGTGAAAGTGAAGTCGCTCAGTCGTGTCCGACTCTTAGCGACCCCATGGACTATAGCCTACCAGGCTCCTCCGTCCATGGGACTTTCCAGGCAAGAGTACTGGAGTGGGGTGCCACTGCCTTCTCTGGCCTCACTACATAGGTGGACACTATTTCCATCAAGATGCCATCAGAAGTAGGACACATACACTTTGACCCTCAGAAATTTACATTCTAAAGTAGTGCCAAATGAGCATGGATTTCTGGAGCATAATTTGTGGTGTGATTCAACTGTCCACCCCTAGGAATTTACATGAGAAAAAAAAAAAGAAATGGATAAGTGTACACATGTAAGTAAAAAGGGCTGCTAATTTACATTTTCTCTGGAATAAAAAATATTAAATGGGAGTAACTTAAAGGCTTCAACCACTGAAGACAGTTAAATAAATTACTGCATATCCATTTAAAGGGCTCTTTTGTAGCCATAAGGCTGATGGTCCAGCACTCTTATTTGCTGACACAGGGCATCCACAATATACTGTTAATTAGGAAAGCAAGGAAGAAAAGAATATGTCAGGATCATCCATTTCTGTTAACTATGTTTATTTACATGGTCATTGCCCGGAAAGATATATACTGATAGTTAACAGTGGCTTCTTAAAGTAATGAGATTTCAGAGAACATGAATTATTTTTATTATACTTACAAGCATTCCCCAATTTGTATACGATGACAATGTGTTAACTATGCTGTTAAAATTAAATAAAAATAACAATCTCAAAGGCAACGTACTTAAAACCTTAGGAATAAGACAGAAGCTTGGCACTTCCAAAAACATGCTAGTGTTTTTGCCTCCCAAATTATTGTTTCTGAGTATCTTGGACATATTAAAAAATTAACTAGAAATAGAAAATGCTATGACACCAAAGACAGGTAGGCTTTAGGGTTACTGGACAGGATTCTATATTCTTTAATGCTGATATATAATAGCAAAACAGGGATAAATTCTGTATCAGACTTCGTAACGTTTTTTATAATCTGCTCAATTAAAAGAAGTATTTATTTGGGTCTTAACTTCAGCATGTAGCAACTAGATCCCTGACCAGGGATCGAACCTGGCACCCTGCATTGGAAATGCAGAGTCTTAGCCACTGGATCAGCAGAGAGGTCCCCTTTGCAGCTATTTTAAAACATAATTCAGTCACTGTCTCCCCACCCTACAAAAGTACATCAAGGACTGAATGGATAAAAAGATGTGGCATGTATACACAGTGGAATACTATATATAAGATCATGGCAACCGGCCTCATCACTTCATGTCAAATAGATGGGGGAACAATGGAAACAGTGACAGATTTTATTTCTTTGAGCTTCAAAATCACTGCAGATGGTGACTGCAGCCATGAAATTAAAAGACGCTTGCTCCTTGGAAGAAAAGTTATGACCAACCTAGACAGCTTATTAAAAAGCAGACATTACTTTGCCAACAAAGGTCCGTCTAGTCAAAGCTATGGTTTTTCCAGTAGTCATGTATGGATGTGAGAGTTGGACTATAAAGAAAGCTGAGCACCAAAGAATTGATGCTTTTGAACTGTGGTGTTAGAGAAGACTCTTATGAGTCCCTTGGACAGCAAGGAGATCCAACCAGCCTATCCTAAAGGAAATCAGTCCTAAATATACCTTGACCATCTTATGCGAAGAACCAACTCATTGGAAAAGACCCTGATGCTGGGAAAGATTGAAGGCGAGAGGAGAAGGGGACGACAGAGGATGAGATGGCTGGATGGCATCACTGACGCGATGGACATGAGTTTGAGTAGGCTCTGGGAGGTGGTGATGGACAGGGAAGCCTGGCGTGCTGCAGCCCAAAGAGTCGGACACTACTGAGCGACTGAACTGAACTGAATAGTATTTATATATATATACATATATATATATAATAGTATTTATATATATATACATATATATAGTAGTATTTATACTATAAATATGTAGAATAGTATTTATATATATATAAATGGTATCACTTTACTGTACAGCAGAAATTAACACATTATAAATCAAATATACTTCAATAAAAAAATCTAAACATAAACAGAGGAGAAAAGTTATAGATAACACTGAATATTTTAGAATGGATTCATCTGAGGGGGTGGGAAATACTTAAAATCCTTGTTATTTCACCATAAAATTAAAGCAACTAATTCAGAAAACTAACTCAGAAAAAAAAAAAAAGTACATCAAGGACATCTGATTTCCTTGATGTCTACCTGTGAAACAAACTCAGGCAAACACAAAGAATTCGTTAAAGTATGCATTTCTTCTAGTTTTTCTCTTGAAAGGCGTAATATAAGGATTTCTCTTGCATTATTTCCACTTATGCAAATGCTCTTTTTGTCTTTTCCTGTGACCTTCATGGCTTGACTTCTGATAAAGAAAAAACTCTTCCTTAAACATTGCAAGGCAAGACACTCATTTGGAAACTGAGTGCGTTTCCATGGCTTGGCTTCCTGGCCTTTGATCCGTTGCATCTCTTCTAGTCAGTGTACGTAATCCTACAGCCTCCTTAACTGGTCATTAACCCTCTAATCACATCCATCATCCTAAGACAGCGTGCCCTGACAGAGCTCTGAAATGATGACAGCTGATTGGGGGTGGGAGTGGGGGGTCAGACCTCCCAAGTGGGAAATCCTTGTCTTCCCCAGGATACTTGCCCAGAAACACACTATCACACATGCATGCTTCCCCAACAATGTGGTCTGGCACTAACTGATTGATTGTCTTGTAAGTTCAGTTACTGCCAATCCACTCAACCTCTTGACTCTGGGGTTTACCCAGTAGGCCAAATTCATCTCTTGATTCTAAAGCCTTGTGACACAGGTTTGAAGAAAACCTAGTATCAACACACAATGTACCCAAGACACAGAATGTGGAAAACAGCAGCTCTGCACCTCTGGTCCCCCCTGCACACTCTGTCTCATTTCATCTTTCACCTTGGCTCTCATGACATTAATATTTAACACAGCCACACTCTACTGAGGGCTTGAGTAAATGAAGAAAGGCAGTTAATTCCTAATGTGAGACATCTGTCTGAGAGGAAGCCGACACAGCATCCTGAAGCTAATGAAGGATATTGCCTCAACAGCGCCTGGCACAAGTCGTCAGTTGTCATGAAGACTGTGTACGTGAGAAGGAAGTCATCAAGGAGAGTCTCTGCAAGGAAAGGGAAAACAAACACAAGGTGAGCAAATCGGAGATAAGGGGGGCAAGCTGCGCGGCCAGGCTCTGGAAGAGTGCACAGCAGAAATATGATAAATGGAGGTGGCAGTGGGAAGGGTGAGGTTAGGATTTTAGCACAAAATACATTTATTAAAGTTACTTTTAAAAACTCTTTATATAGAATGCCTCAAGCAATGAGATTTTTTTTTTTATTACAAGGCTCTCTAAACATAAAATTTTGTCATCTGTTTTTTCCTTCCCTAAAACCTCATCTATATTTGCGGGTACAGATGTTATGGAAAACCAATGTATTAAAAAACGTGCTTTTAAAGGTAAATTTTATATGATTTCTGAAGTATGCACTCCAGACCTACAGGAAATGACACCTATAAATTCTAATCCCTGGAGGCTCAGATGATAAAGAATCTGCCTGTAATGCAGGAGACCTAGGTTCGACCCCTGGATTGGGAAGATCCTTTGGAGAGGGCATGGCATTCCACTCCAGTATTCTTGCCTGGAAAATCCTCATCATGGAGAGAGGAGCCTGGTGGGCTATAGTTCATGCGGTCGCAGAGTCGGACACAACTGAGCAAGTAAGCACAGCACAAAAGCCATTTACCTAAATCTAGGGTAAGAACAATGGATAATAAAAGCCAAAGGATACACGGCAATTTCCAAGGCCATTCACCTTTATCTCTTGAAAGCATCTGTAAGAAGTTGGGAAAGTGAAGAGTGATTTTCTTATTGCTGTGATGAGAGACAGGGCTGAGTCCAGTTAAAAATGGAGAGCAGATAAAAAAGATATGACATACTCCTTCCTAATTCCTTTTCTACCTCTTCAACACAAACAGGTCCCATTTTTATTGCCTCTTTAGCTGACTGCTCTTTAAAAAGTCCAGCTTACATATAATATGGAACTGCTAAACAGGCAAACTGACTGACCTCCAATAAACTTCAAAAATGATAGAAAGATTTATATTCAGAATGCCAAGTAGATCTTTTGCCATAGTAGTCTTTATTTACTCTCCATATCTTAAAATTCATTTTACTCTATTATTTAGTTTTCATGTTGTTTACATTCTGGATACCAAAATTTTAGCTATTTGAAATAGCAATAAATTCTATGAATAGTGAGCTTGTGTACTTAATAGCATTGATGGTCTTTCATACTACAAATATGAAAGTAGAAATGTCCAGAACAGAACTCTATAGCTCCATTTTGAAGACTGGAAATATTCCATATTTTTAGAAATAACCAGCAACACTTCTTTAAAAGTTATCAGTGCAAAACAGACTGTTTTGAAGAACACAAAATTCTGACAAAAAGAGGCTGTGAATGACACCTACAGCCCTATATCAGCTGCACGGGTTAACTTATTTCCATGGTTTGTTTATGCTGCAAAATAGCAAGATACTCTTGATCTACACAGGTAAAGTGGTTGCAAATGGTAATGGGTTACCAAAACTTCTTGCTTTCTAGAAGCTCTTTATTAAAATAAATTAGAGGTGTTCATGAAGAGTATTAGGGATTTTTTTTTCAAAGGTATTTATTTTTTTCAGATAAGTAACAGTGAAAAAGTGAAAAAGTCAAAATGTTAGTCACTCAGTTGTGTCTGACTCTTGGCAACCCCATGGACTATAGCCCACCAGGCTCTTCTGTCCATGGAATTCTCCAGGTAAGAATACTGGAGTGGGTTGCCATTCCCTTCTCCAGGGGATCTTCCCAACCCAGGGATCGAACCCAGTCTCCTGTGCTGCAGGCAGATTCTTTATTGTCTGAGCCACCAGGGAAGCCCAAGCAACAGTATTCCTCACTAAAAAGGAAATAAAATTTGGAAAAAGGCACCTAAAATGTAAAATAAGCCTAAGCTTACACATATTGCATCACATGCAGTATGTGAAGAGTCACTATTACTATTAGTCTGTGGAAAAGCAAGTTCTCAAACAGATGTGCTGAGGCCTTGCTGGACATATAAGGCCAGCACAGGAAAGCTGGGGCAATGTGGCTGGCTGCACAACTGAGTGCAAGTGGACTCATGCAGCCTACATTCATAGCAGAGCTAGGGGTTCTCTACTTAGGTCCTTGTTCACAGAAGTTTCCAATCTATGCACAAAAAGGCAGAAGAAATTTTATTCTAAGATCTATCCCCAACCTAGTTAACCTGGCAGCACAAGTTAGTCACTGGCATCCTAGTGAAAACTTTGGAATGTACATTTGAAATTTTTGTCTCTTTCATTACAGGGTTTTAAATAGCTGAAGTTAAGATCCAACAATGGTGTGACGTCTGAACCCCCAGGATATCTGGGAAACTAACTTCCAAACTACCACTCTGGGATGCTGCTGAACAATAATGTTCATGAATTAGGACATTTCTCTGTACTAAATATGGTTGATGACAATCCTCAGCTTCTCTGGTCTGATTAGAAGTTAAGTCTTTTTTGCATTCAGTATTAGATACAGGCAGTAAGGACCTCAGAGAAGCCTAGAATTACTTTAGGCTTTCCAATGGGCCCTTACAGATTGGAGCAAATAATACACAGAAACCACTGGGTGACGTTACCGAGTACCTCACACAAGTCAGCATATAAAGTTCTTGTTGTGACACTCAGGTTCAGACTCTTTGGAATGTTCTTTCGTGTCTGCTCAGTTGCCCAACTGTGTCCTTGTGATCCCAAGGACTGTAGCCCACCAGGCTCCTCTGTCCATGGAATTTTCCAGGCAAGAATACTAGAATGAGCTGCCACTTCCTCTTCCAGGGTATCCTCCTGATCAAGGGATCAAACCTACATCTCTTGAGTCTTTCGCATTGGCAGACGGGTTCTTTAACACTGAGCCACCTGGGAAGCCCCTTGGAATGTTCTTATACTTAGCTAATTTAATGAGGTTAGAAGTATTCTCTAATCAAGTTTTACTCTATGAAAAATTCACATTAAAAAGAACACCATACTGGAAATACCTGTAAATAATATATACAGTATTTTATGCAATAAAGAACTGTATTAATAAAATAAAAAATAAAAAGAACACCGTTACCTTTGACATAAGCAGCCATTCCACTCCCAAACAGTCTTAGATGATGAACTGAGTGACTCTGAGAGTTTGGTTGGATGGTGGCAAAACCATCTGGCATTCAATTCCATTAACCAGCTCATGGAAGATAATACTTTGTTCAGGGCTTTGACCCAGAAATGCTTATTTTCCCTGAAGCTACTACCATATTTAATATTCAATAGAATTTACCTAATTATCTCCCTGCCATAGAAATAATAATTAAAGTAAAAACAATGAGGCTATATAAAAACATCTCCAGTTAAAAATCTAATGAAAAGAACAGCTAAAGTTCCTTATGAATAGAACAGATTCCCAACACTCCTAACTCAAATCTTTATATAACTGCCATTTTGTTCTGAAAATTTTCTACATAAAAAGAGTTTTCCAGTTTTCCTTTATTCTTTTCAGTACTGGTATTTTTTTTTTTTTTTTTTGCCGCATATGAAAGTAATTGAGTGATTTAATCAAAAAGACACACTTCAAATAGAAGTACATTTTAATAGCCATGCTTCAAAAAAAAGGCTGTCCCACTGGTATTTACACATATTTTTAGAACCACAATGGCTATATAAATGATCCCCTGAAGACTATTAGCCAACAATGGCCATTTAGAAAGACTAGCAAATACACTGGCAACCATATTAAAACACTATAATTATATATTATATTATATACTGCTTAATTAATGGTAATTTAAGATTCTAGGTAGAAAAGCATTTTTGTGTATAAAAACATCTTTCACTTAAACACATTCATAGTTGCCATACAGATTCACATTCGGAATAAAAAGATGTATTCATTGATTTCTAGCTAATGAATACCTAAGTAGTAATATACAAAAAAAACTTGTCTTTGAAATTCTATCCATTAAATCAAATCACTAAATCTAATCCCAAGTTCTTGGCTCATCACTGACAAAAATACTCAGCTATCCTTTTGGGCATACCCCCTCTTCCCACAAATAATATAAAATTTGTAGTGGATTTTTAATTACAAGAATTACTTTTTGCAGTATAAAAGTAACATGCTAATAATGAAAACTGGAAGGCAAATACTATTACAGTTTTAAGAACTATCTAACTTGAAATAAAATATATTGATATGCTGTAAAAATCTAAAGAATGGCTCTAAAATTTATATCTATAATTAGCCATGGTGTTAATTAATACTTTTAATTAACTTTTCCTGATCATTTGCTACTTTTTAAACTTAAAGACATAAGAAAAGAATTGTCTATTTTTATTTGACTTTACTTGAACGTATTTTTCTTTTATGCATAAATTAAATTTTTTTCTATCATTTTAAGTGTATAAAGCACTAAAAATTTCCATTTTATTTCTTCAAAGCACAAAGGTTTCTAGAACATCCCCAAGTTACGTCAAGGTGGAGTGGTAATTGGCTTGGTATAGATCCTTTTTATAGAGTTCTGCTATGTAAATTTAATCAAATGAAAGGAAATGGTCTAAATGCTTCCAAACATTCTAAGCTTAACGCCTTTTTCTTTTTTCAGTTATAAAAAAGAGAAAAAACAAAACAAAACTCTGAAGACTCGAAATCATAATGAGTGACTTAGGAGCAGTTAAAAAAATCTATTTCAGTTTTATTTTCTAACACTCGCCAACAAAATGCACCGCAATAATGAAACCACTCACCCACTACAGTAAACTACCAAGAAAGCAAATGAAAAGAGTTTTGACAGACAATGGCCTGTTGGAGCCATTTGATCTATGTAAGGTAATGTGAATATTCAACATTTCTGTACTAACTCATATTCCCTGAAGTACTGTTAGTAGTTTTGTTTCACCTGTATTTCTACTTCAGATGCAATGAAATTTAAGGTGCTCTAAAATATGCTTGACTTAACCTTTATTCCAAGGAGCCAAGAAAAGCTTTGTACTTGAAAGGGCCTATTTCTCACCCTGGAATGTTACAACTTACCATTATTTTTTGAGAAGCAGTGCCAAAATGTACCCTGTAATCTGATTAAGCCAAACAAAATAATTTCATGTTCATGCTTGAATCATAGGCTCAAGTTCTAGGCCACTGATAGGAGTTGTGCCTCTTGCTCAGTATATTTCGCATTTCAAAAATCAGTATTCGTGACGTCAAATGCAGCTGTTTACTACAGCTTTTAAATTCAGTTGATTCCTGTAGAATTTTACAATTTCACCACAGTACTGCTTAGCCATTCTAGAAATGCCAAATCCTGAGATCTAGCTTTATTTTTAGATATTGATTACACAAGAAATGCTTATTCATTTAATGCTGTTTCTACATCAAACTTGAAAAGTCATTCCTTTAGTGACTATAGATAGGGATGGCGTGGCTCTCTTCCAATGACAAAATCCGTTTTCATTTTAACTTGGAAAATTTGGTTTTAGAATCCCATCGCATTTCTTTAGGACAGAATGACTTGAGTGCAGCAGGTTTTATGTTCTTGGCTACATTTAATTCCACACGATGCCTTTTAAAAATGTCACAAGAAGAAGTGTGGAATATTAATAGCGGTGCTTTTATCTTCTCTGCACAGAGAAAGGGTCACATTTGCAGGCCGCTCTGTCGCTACAGAGGGGCCGGGCCTCATGAGCTCCTGCTGTCCCAGCCCCCATCAGCTGCTGTGTTCAGGCACAATTCATGGATCTGCCATGTCTGCTGGGAAGCTCAGAAGACAGTGTGGAGTGTGCAGAAGGAATCAGAAAGCCTGATTCCTACCTGGGGAGCCTTGAGCAGAGTACCTCATCCCCCTGGGCCTTAGCACAATCACCTAAATCCACACCTAGCAGAGCTGGAGTTCAGTCAGATAGAACAGGATAGTTAAGGTGTCTGGCAAAGAATCTGGTACACATCCAGTACACAGTAAATCCTTTCTACTCTTTGCATGCATGCTAAGTCGCTTTAGTCGTGTTCAACTCTCTGTGACCCCGTGACCTGTAGCCAGCCAGGCTCTTCTGTCCATGGCGCTCTCCAGGCAAGAAAATTGGAGTGAGTTGCCATGCCCTCCTTCAGGGTGATCTTCCTGACCTAGGGATCGAACCTACATCTCCTACATTACAGGCAGATTCTTTACCGCTGAGCCACTGGGGAAGCCCATCTGTTCTTTAGTTCTCTAAAATAAAATTACTTATGTCTGTCCTTACCCGTTTATCCAAATGCTACCAGTCAACCAACCAAAACTGTGTATTGAGGGCTGAACTATACATAAGGCATTTGTTGAGGCACTAGGGGTTGATACAGGGAAGCACAGTGGCTGGTGCACAGCGTGATCTAAGTGAAGTAACATGACAACCAAGCAGTACCAACCACAGATGTCATCGGGGATGAAGGAGAGACTCCCGTATGCCAGGGAAGGTTTCACCAAACAGGTGGCATGTGAGATGACCCCTGAACTTCTGAGAAGAATTGGAGGAGAAAGAAATTAAGTGTGTAAGCAAAGGAGTGGGTATGGGTGTGTGTCTGTGGCTGAGTCACAGACCAGTGGTCTTTGAGACTTGATTTTTCCTAAAGATGTTTTGTGCTAGATGACAATATTTAAAAACCAGAAATCTGGCAACACTCAGTCCACAGTTCAGTTGGCAACCATGGTTTAGAGCTGAGTTGTACTTTTTATACAGAGGGTCCTCCCCAGTTTAGCACAGTTCTACTCTGGTTGGCTTCTTTTGTTCACATGAACTGTCTGTGGACATGTGAGTTTGCAAGTCTCAGTCTATGGTATAGTTATGAAACAGTAATGGAAAGGTCACAGAGAAAGTGTAACAGAAAACCTAAAAAAGTACATTGGAGCCAACTCCCAAAGGGTCTTTGAGCTCTAGACTAAGGAGTCTGGGGCTCATTCTACAGGAAAATGAAAGTGAGTTGAGACTTTTGAGGTCAGAAGTGACGAAAGATACAGATTACAGTTGGTGCATCTCAGAAGTCAGTGGGGATAAAGGAGGAATAAGGGGAGGGAGGATGAGTTTACTTTTAAATGCACTGAGCCTGGATTCCCTAGGTTACTTTAAATTGAACTACTGAGCAATATATCAGAGACCAGAGTTTGCTAACGAAGCCTAGATGAAGATGGAGGCTACTCTATAATGAGAGTGGTTGGGAACAACATGAATTTTCAGCAACAGTCCTAAGAAGATGTAAGCAGAGGGCTGAGGGTTGAGCTGGGGTGGATGTTTGCATTTGGGTGATGGCAAGAGAAAGATGAATTAAAAAAAAAGAAAAAAAGAGGACAGAGAAGAAACTGGAGAATTGAGAAACAGAAATGTAATAGAAACCAACAAGAAAGGACTGGAAAAGAGAGCAGATCGGAAGTGTCAAAAGTTGCTGGAGGGAGGTCCATGAGACAGAGCATTCAAAAGCCACTGGATTTGATGTGTGATGGTCTCTGGTCTGCTTGCTTTAGAGATACGCCCCTTGGTGAGTGTCAGGGACATACTCTAGTTAGACTGAAAGAAACTACGGATATTCTGACAAACAGTTCTCACACCATCTAGCATACTGTTTCTCCCCAAAGACTCTCCTTGCAATTCTGTAGCTCATTAATCAGTAACAGCAGGTGCTCTCATGAATGAGCCAGGAGGTCAAACTTCTTCATGATCAATGCAAGTATTGTTTTACTTAACAGTATATATGAGAATATGGGAATTATCACGAGTATGATGCTTAAAATACCAATCTGCCAGCACCTACCAACAAAAATTAATATCAAAGATTTCTCAGTCTAACATACCTGAACTGAGTTGTTGAATCTTGTACAATCAACACCACACAATAATTTCTTAAGATAGAAAGTGTGTTCCTAAGTGCCTGGCAAATGTTCTAAAATTTCATGAAACAAAAGAAAATTAATTTATACATTAAATCTTAAATCAGAAGTCTCAGGTCTGATTGTTGTGGTTCAGGCACTAGGTCATATCTGCCTCTGCGACTGCATGGATTGCAGGCCTGGTTATTTCAAGCAATAACTCTAATCCTTGAATAAACTTAAAACAAGGTATGACATTTTTATCTCCTAAGCACTAAGCAGAATCTCTATTATAAGCTTTCTTTCAAAACTTGAAATATATCACCATTCTGAGTATTAATTTTTCCCCCTTGGTCACTGTCAATCACTAGTGCTGAATTTCAGACAAGTAAAACTTTATTTACTAACTTACTTTTGTTTCTGGTTAAAAAAATTTTTTTAGGGACACTAGAAAAGCTACTTTAAACAAAGTTTAGCAATGCATAATCAACTGCCTATTTTAAAGCTAAGAATTGGCATGATAGCTAGAAATATTAAAGATAAAATAATACTCTACAAACGTACTCATTTAAAGTAAACACAACTAACGCTCTTTCTAAGCAATTTGGCACAAGATCTTATGCAAACTGAAGGCTTCCAATACAAGAAAACTTACTTTAACATATTGCCTCTGTTTGAAAACATTTCTAGGATAAGGGTCACAACCAGTGACTGACAGCAGACATGCCTTTGTGTCTGGTTTCCAGAATAGTCACTAGAGTTCTTTCCAATATCACATGACTGCTTTCTTTCTCACACAGGTAAAGGTAAGACTTGTGGTTTAGGGTCACAAAAAAAGGTTTGGTCACAACTGACAACCAAACCCCTATTACTTCAGGTTGAAGACAAAGTTGCAGGATAAAGTGTCAACTTTTGCAAAGATATGGAATTTGACTGGTGAGGTCATTAAAGAACTACAAAGGGCAGTCTACAAGCTCCGGCCTGATGACTAGTCAGTCCATGTGAATATCTAAGCAAATCTCCACACCCCACTCCCACCTACCACCACTACCCAGCACACGTACTTTAGCCTCCATTCAGTTCAGTTCAGTCACTCAGTCATGTCTGACTCTTTGTGACCCCATGGACTGCAGCACGCCAGGCCTCCCTGTCCATCACCAACTCCCAGAGTTTACTCAAACTCATGTCCACTGAGTCAGTGATGCCATCCAACCATCTCATCCTCTGTCATCCCCTTCTCCTTCCACCTTCAATCTTTCCCAGCATCAGCATCTTTTCAAATGAGTCGGTTCTTTGCATCAGGTGGCCAAAGTATTGGAGTTTCAGCTTCAGCATCAGTCCTTCCAATGAATATTCAGGACTGATTTCCTTTAGGATGGACTGGAAGGATCTCCTTGTAGTTCAAGGGACTCTCAAGAGTCTTCACCAACACCACAGTTCAAAAGCATCAATTTTTTGGTGCTCAGCTTTCTTTACAGTCTAACTCTCATATCCATACATGACTACTGGAAAAACCATAGCCTTGACTAGACAGACCTTTGTTGGCAAAGTAATACCTCTGCTTTTTAATATGTTGTCTAGGTTGGTCATGACTTTTCTTCTGAGGAGAAAGCGTCTTTTAATTTCATGGCTGCAGTCACCATCTGCAGTGATTTTGGAGTCCAAAAAAATAAAGTTTGTCACTGTTTCCCCATATATTTGCCATGAAGTGATAGAACCAGATGCCATGATCTTAGTTTACTGAATGTTGAGCTTTAAGTCAACTTTTTCACTCACCTCTTTCACTTTCATCAAGAGGCTCTTTAGTTCTTCTTCACTTTCTGTCATAAGGGTGGTGTCATCTGCATATCTGAGGTTATTGATATTTCTCCCGGCAATCTTGATTTCAGCTTGTGCTTCATCCAGCCCAGTGTTTCTCATGATGTACTCTGCAGATAAGTTAAATAAGCAGGGTGACAATATACAGGCTTGACATACTCCTTTCCCTATTTGGAACCAGTCTGCTGTTCCATGTCCAGTTCTAACTGTTGCTTCCTGACCTGCATACAGATTTCTCAAGAGGCATGTCAGTTGGTCTGGTATTCCCATCTCTTGAATTTTCCACAGTTTGTTGTGATTCACATAGGCAAAGGCTTTGTCGTAGTTAATAAAGCAGATTATATGTTTTTCTGGAACTCTCTTGCTTTTTCGATGATCCAACCGATGCTGGCAATTTGATCTCTGGTTCCTCTGCCTTTTCTAAAACCAGCTTGAACATCTGGAAGTTCACGGTTCACGTATTGTTGAAGCCTAGCTTGGAGAATTTTGAGTATTACTTTACTAGCGTGTGAGATGAGTGCCATTATGCGGTAGTTTGAGCCTTACCTTTTGGCATTACCTTTCTTTGGGATTGGAATGAAAATTGACCTTTTCCAGTCCTCTGGCCACTGCTGAGGTTTTCAGATTTGCTGGCATATTGAATGCAGCACTCTCACAGCATCATCTTTTAGGATTTGAAAAAGCTCAACTGGAATTCCATCACCTCCACTGGCTTTGTTCATGGTGATGCTTCCTAAGGCCCACTTGACTTCGCACTCGAGGACGTCTGGCTCTAGGTGAGTGATCATACCATCGTGATTATCTGGGTAGTGAAGATCTTTTTTGTATAGTTCTTCTGTGTATTCTTGCCACCTCTTCTTAATATCTTCTGCTTATTTTAGGTCCATACAATTTCTGTCCTTTACTGAGCCCATCTTTGCATGAAATGTTCCCTTGGTATCTCTAATTTTCTTGAAGAGATCTCTAGTCTTTCCCATTCTATTGTTTTCCTCTATTTCTTTGCACTGGTCACTGAGGAAGGCGTTCTTGTTTCTCCTTGCTATTCTTTGGAACCCTGCATTCAAATGGGTATATCTTTGCTTTTCTCCTTTGCTTTCCGCTTCTCTCCTTTTCACAGCTATTTCTAAGGCCTCCTCAGACAACCATTTTGCTTTTTTGCATTTCTTTTTCTTGGGGATGGTCTTGATCCCTGCCTCCTGTACAATGTTACGAACCTCCGGCCATAGTTCATCAGGTACTCTATCAGATCTAATCCCTTGAATGTATTTGTCACTTCCACTGTATAATCCTAAGGGATTTGATTTAGGTCATACCTGAATGGTCTAGTGGTTTTCCCTTGTTTCTTCGATTTAAATTTGAATTTGGCGATAAGGAGTTCATGATCTGAGCCACAGTCAGCTTCCGGTCTTGTTTTTGCTGACTGGTCTTGTTTTTGTTTTGTTTTGTTTTAGCCTCAGAGAGCCTCAAATTTGCTTTGAACTATGCCTATTCCTTACCATGCCCCAGAAAGCTAGTGGTGGCTTTGGTGGGTGATAGGGAAACACTGGAAGGGAAAACAGTGCTTGTCTGTATGAAGAAAAAAAAACACAAAAAAACCATACCAGCCACTCTTTATGGACCACATACTGTGAGCTGTATCATGAGTTTCACCCAGCTGGTCTCTGCTGGGTGACACCGAGACTGGGGTAAGTAAGGAAAACCACCACCATGTTAATGCAAGTTAATGTCAGAAGGGGCTCCGGTCCTAAGCTGGGCTGAGCCTCAGCAAAATCTCTAACTGCATGATGCTCTCCTGAGGGTGTGGAGCCAAACCATCTGTGTCAGGGATGGGGGAAAGGAAATGCAGGAAAGTCACAAAATCCTGGGTTGAGATAGGGGAAAGCACCATAGATAAAGGAACCTGGTCATTTTATGGGCCTTGAATGGCCAAAGATGCCCCTGTGAAGCTGTTTTTCATCTATGTGCCAGCATGCTAGAGTTCCTTTATCCCTACTCAAATACTACTTTGTTTTTATTTTCTAGCAAACACCTGGCAATAACACATAGCTATAAGAGATCAACCAATTTACTTTTGCAAAGGCGGAAATGATAATCACATAGAAGGATTAAGACAGTCCACAAATTCACAATGCTTTTAAGATATTTCAATGGCCACTACACATATTTATCTTTTAAAAAATTGAAATGTAAAGACAGAAAGGAAAACAATTTTTTTAAAAGGTCAAATCATAAAACTCCTTTTGCTCTACATAAACTTCTCTGTATTAGATATTACAGATACTGGAAATCATTAGTCATGTTAAATCGTGTTCACTCTTTCCTAAAGCAAAAGAACTGACTTGCATGTTAATGCCTTGGCTGTCCCTCACCTCAGTTATCACCTATCAATCCAACGTCTGGATAAATAGGCCACTAAACATGTATCAACTGCCACTGGGCAAGGTATTTTTGCCTTTTGGCTAACGGAACTCATACATATTCCTTGTCTCAAATGGTTCTAATAATAAGTTAGTTTTGTTTTGTTTTAAAGTAAATATACTACTCACAAGCCTAAGAACATTCTTATGCTTTTCTGTTAGCATGATTCACGGTGATTTGATCCACACAGATCTGTAACGGGCACATATGAGTTCTGAAATATCTCCAAGAATACAATAATATATAAAATGGTATACTATAGCCTGCTCTGAGAAGAATAATTTTAATTTGTGTGGTTGTTTAAAAAACTTCTTCAAAGCCTTGTGACATGAACTACTTCTTTGTACATGTTAAATTTATTTATGAAAAATATTTCTCACAACTAGTAGGGAGAATTTTGGAGTAAAAGATGAAGAATTCTCAATCCTGAATTCAGTGGTTCGATTACACAAGAGAAAGGTACTTACAGTTAAATAAGCCTTGAGAACTAAGACTACATGAGATTATGATTAATGCATAGCACAGGGAACTATATTTGATATACGTGATACACTACAATGGAAAAGAATGTAAAAAAAGCACGTCTTTATGTGTATAACTGAATCACTTTGCTGTACAGCAGAAATTGGCACAACATTGTAAATCAACTATACTTCAATTAAAAAAAAGAATACATGAGATTAGTGTAAATACTCACCTATACAGAAAAATATAAGACTTAATCTTTATAGGCTTTAAAAAAGTGTTTACATGGCACTTTAAATTATAGTATGTTTATATTACTTTGAAAGGACAGAAATATATAGGGACACTGGAGCAAAGAGCTGGAAGGAATCACACCCCTGGCTGATTTCAGATGGGCCTTACCAGCTCTGGAGTGCATTTTTTTATTTCTATTTTCACATGAGAGAGAAGTATATGTATATTTGTGTACATCACTGTTCGAGATTTTCTGTTATATGCAGCTATGCTTAATCACAAAAAATATATACTCACAGAAAATTTTCAGGAACTCAAATATTAGTATCAGTAACATGGTCTTGTTCTCAAGTTTCTCAACTATCATAAGCAGGAAAAGTACATTTAAGGAGAGATGAGTGTTGTGAATTTACCCTAATCTCACTAATTGTGAATTTCTAGGATGTGCTGATGAAGAAACATTTGCCTTGCATGTTTTTGATTTCTTTTTAAAAGAACGAACAAACAGCCTCCCCCAGAATACAGTCAAATAGTGTAAATTGTCATAATAATTCTGAGATATGCACTCACAATATGCCAATCAGCACTGGCAGAATTTGAGCCTAATAAAATCTTTCCATAAAAGTCATCAGTGGTGAATGAAAATGGTTTTGCAATGCCTTCAAATTCAGACCAAACCGAACTAAGACACAGGAGGTCCCATTTTACATGTTCAACTCTGGGGACAAGAGCTAAAATTAGGATGAAAATATCTCCACCCTGTTCTGTTCTTTTTTTTTTTTTCTCCTTAACAAAACACATGACACTGGATTTACAATATCTATAAGCCTGCTACACAAAAGCAAAATATGTGCTATCAAGCAAAACAGGAAGAAAATTCTGTGTGTGGGGGGGTGGCGACTAACTTGCTCTAAGTACTATGTAAATCTTTCTTCATAACAAGTCTATTTAAGGCACATAGAAACGGACGTAGAAAGAAGGAAAAACACCAGATGCTTTAATATTAAAACTACTATCTATCACCAGCGCTGATACAAACACCACTCACCTAAACTCCTGTTCATTTTTAGACTGAGAATTTAAGCAGAAAAATCCTACCAGGCATGAGATGGGCAATTTTAACTTCTGCTTTTCATCTTCACACTAAGTGAAGCTCATTTATAGGATTAAAAGATTTAAAAATTAGAAGATTCATCAAGAATCCTATATGCTGAAAACAGACAAGAAGGATAAGCGTGAAGCAGAAAAGAATATAGGATTGCTCTGAAAGTAATTTTCTGCCACTACTTAGATTACAACAAGATATTCTGGGTATTACAACAAGACATTTTAGTTTTCCACACTTGCTGTTCACCCATACCTACCAATTCTGTCTCATTTCATATTTATTTCTGGGGTTTGGGGGAAGGACTGCCAGCCAAATAGCAGCCTTAAGTACAAGGCAAAAAAGCAGCAAACAGAATGAAAAGAATGGTTTGGATTGTAGAGCAAGAAAGCCCCAAGGGCAGAAAATGAGGATAATGGGAAATGGGAGGGGAAGGTTAGAATGAGAAAGACTGCAGAGAGAAGTGAGGAAAAGCTCAATTATAGGTGTGTTAAAGACAAAAATTCTCTCACTTGAAGAATATCCCTTTTAAATATGTGCTTATCAATTACAACAATTCTGTGGCTTTGTACACTTTACCTAAAGCCGTAATTGGATAGAAACACGCTGTGAGAGACTTTAACATGCGGTGATTATAATCAACAGACTCCCGTCCACTAGCACTCCTTCCTCACACTTATAAGCCTATCTGAAATACACACTCTTTACAGAAGAATCACTTTTTTCCTCCATTTTCTGACAGGACCCTAAAATGTTTGACTGAGGATGATGTCTCAGCATTTAAAAATACAGACAAAAATTATTTGATGATCTCACATTAATTCCATCAAGAGTAAAGATGACACACAAGATCTCTGAGGGAGAGAGGGGAACAGAGGGAGAAAGAAAAGAGGTTTTTTTATCCACTAAATTGCCTTAAACACAGTCTCGAGTAATTTCATTTGCTGATGTTACATTAAAACTATGGTTCTGCTAACATTAAACACACTTTTGAGACAGTATCACATCTCCAGAAATTTTAGAATCTGCTGCTCCAGAAATACCTGACTCACATCACACATTTAAACAAGTTTCTGGAAATACAGCTGGACACTCACAAAATCACAAGTGTTTCTATTAAAGTACAATATTAAGTATGCCAATATACCCCAAATTCACTGAGAAAATATGGTCATTTTTAAAACTTTAAGACTTGAGAAAAGCATTTCCTTTTTAAGGAAATAAAAATTCATTTTCCTTTTAAAAAGAACTCCACCCCCCCAAAAAAAGTTTATTAAGAACAAAAATGAGCAGAAATTACTGAGAAACTGTGCTATAGAGATTATAGAACTATAGATAGAAAAACAGAAGTAGCAGCTTTTGTTTTTAAAAGATATATATTAGGGAGACAAAATATAAAGGGAAATCTAAACAAGGATTTTCTCAAATGCATCTTTATAAGAAAAACTACAAGTAATACTGGGCTTGTGTTTAAAAAGTAACCTTCACCCTATGTCAAAGAGACTATACAGATGTAAGTCAATACCTTATTCACATGATTATAAAGCTCAAAGATGTTCTATATACTTTGAGACTTATTAGAGAGGGCCTTTATGCTTTATATTTAAAAATAGATGGTAATTTAATATATTTTGATTCTTTGAAATTTGGTAATTTATGCACATATGTATGGCAACTCTCAGTGTACCAGAGTATTTTATTATTTGTAATAATTTATCCACTAGCCATTCTAGGAAATTAGAATTTACTGAACTACAAAGAAGAAATACCTAAGGTTCCCCACAGTTGTCTATCGAAAGAGATGAGGACCACATTGAGCATTTGAGGCAGAGGGAAAGCATTTCAGGGAAAGCAAAGAAAATGGAAATAAGGGGAATAAAGAAAATAAAATGTGCAAAGGTGAATAAAGGAGGAACGCCATTCATTTCTAAGTCTTTTTCTCTGGCTACAGTTTACAAAGGGACACCCTCATGGCTTGGGGAGTTGAGGACACACCACCAGGACAGACTTCACAAAAACAAGCAGTCACGTGTGTATTGTGTTTAGAACATAATGTGCAAAGGAAACTTTCAAAGATCCTCTACCTCACTTCCTGTGTCCAGGACCTGGCCTTCACTCTAACCCATCATAATGTGGTTGATATTTTCCTTAAAATATCAAAGAAATATTCAAAGAAGAAAGTCCAAAAACTCTTGTGAAGATGCACAAGTTTTTCAAACTCTTTACAGCCAGGAGACTAAAGGTCTACTTTCTAAGGTCATTCTTGCCCCTTGTGTGTTTCATTTTCCATTTCCTATCTTCAGATTCTACTGAAATTAATTTCCCACAGCCCTACAATATTTTAGCTTGTTTCTATGTGCTCTAGACTTATACTTGAACTTAAAGTACTAGAAGAGATCATGTGGTACTAACATGAAAATGATGCGATTTAAAAAAATGTACTCCACTGATCCAATCTGTTCTAAACAGGACTAGCTTCCCTGAAAAGTAGGCTGTACTCCTGCTTATATCCTTATCCAATATAAACATCTCCTTTTCCCATTGCTCATGTTGTAATGAAAACTTCCACATTTCCATTATTAATCAGTCTACATTAATGACCTTATGCTTCAGCTCTGTCTCACTTCATTTCACCTTGCTTCATTACCAACAGGAGTATTAATTAACCCACAGTCTACTGGCAGTGTAAAAGCATCAATTTCCCTGTTATTATTCATAATATCACTTGTTCAAAGGTGGTGTGAATAGATGAGTTCAGACGATGAACACCTCAAACAAAATTCAGTCAAAATCTGATTTTTAATCATTTCTCATGTGAGTGGTCTGATACAGCACCAGCTGATAATTAGGACCTCTTCCCTCACACCCTCTGTCTTATGTAACCTTCTGGAAGAAGTCAGCCAATCCAGTGGCCACTCTGCTCACAGCTGGAGACCAAGAAGCAAGTCTTTGTGCTGGAGAGTAGTTCTCCCTAAAGTGACTACTAAAGTGCTTGATTTGAGGTTTATAGCTAGAGTTGAATAGTAGATTTTTTCCTTCAATTCTGCCTTTTATCCATGATTCTAGTAACTAGATAAAAAAGATATCTGGGATAAAGCTATGAATACAGCTGGGTTCATTTCCAGATTCAAATGATCCCTCTATCTCTGAAGCACCTTAGTTAACTTCTTCTGCTTTAGTATCTCTGTCCATTAGCTGGAGATAATCATCTTATACAAGCATCATTCTAAGGGAGCAGACATTTGGATAAATGGAGTGGTGTCAAAACCTGGCTCTCAAAACTGGAGGGGGCCTCAGACATCATGTGATCTAAGTTCTTTGCTTTCATAAATGAGGCAACCAAGAAGGAAATTTCTACACAATTCTAATTATCTTCCCACTTTGTCAATATTAATTTATAAAGTCTTCCAATACTTCGATTGCAATCAGCAAAAACAATCCATTCTCCATATTAGCAATTAGGAGAGAAACTAAGGGAACTGCCAAGAAACCAAACCAAATGCACAAAGATTATAGAGCAGAACAGAAACCAGACCCTTATATGAGCACTTTTATTCCTAGTGCTCTCTCGACGGCACTTTCAGGATTTTTACTGTCACTGTGGATTGCTGTTTCAAGCCTTCGCTTTATCTGGAAAAACAAGCCTTTGCTGAACAGTGGGTCTCTCATCTGCCTCTGAGGCACACCCAGGGCAGCTGGAGTCAGGGCTAATGAATTTCTTCAGTCTTTCATTGATTTTTTTCATTAGCATGTATGCAAACAGAATTAACCTAATATTTAAAATTAACAGCTCCATAAAGCTGAAAAAGACCTCAAGTGGCAACCTAGTCCAGTTATGAGTCTCTGAGACAGTTATTTGTACAGGTCAGGAAAGTAAACGGCTGATACCAAGCAACTACAGGGATACAAAGCCTACAATTTCTAGCTGAAGCAAGTACCGTCCAGGGATACCCATGCCTACTTCAAATTTCTTTTATGTCTTTTATCTATTTATTTTTTCAACTATTTCCTTCCGTTCTGAACTTTGCTGAATAGGACCAGAAGCTTCATGTTAATTCTCTATACTACTTTAGATATGCTAAAATATAGCTTCTTTATCTTTAATGACATATAGATACAGTTCTCCCACACTAGGGCCTGTAATGAGATTGGTTATTTAGCACCCATTCATTTCACATCCACTGGTTCCCTCTTTGGTTTTTGGCTGACTCCCCCCATTAAAATGTAAGCCCCACGGAGGAGTTGGAGTATTCTGTTTACAGCTGTGTCCCCATGGCTACAACAGTGCCTACATAATAGTAGAGGTCAAAGATAACTGTGGAAGGAAGGAATTAAAATTTTCTTTGGCATTCATCACATGTATATTGGCTTCCCTGATAGCTCAGTTGGTAAAGAATCTGCCTGCAATGCAGGAGACCCCAGTTCGATTCCTGGGTTGGGAAGATCTGCTGGAGAGGGATAGGCTACCCACTCCAGAATTCTTGGGCCTCCCTTGTGGCTCAGCTGATAAAGAATCTGCCTGCAATGCGGGAGACCTGGGTTCGATCCCTGGGTTGGAAAGATCCCCCAGAGAAGAGAAAGGCTACTCACTTCAGTATTCTGGCCTAGAGAATTCCATGGACTGTATAGTCCATGGGGTTGCGAAGAGTTGGACGCGATTTTCACTCTCACATGTATATATAAACTGGACACTCAAAAATACACTGTTGCATTTTATTACAGGAGCAGTGTGTAAAGTTAAAAGTAGAGGAATTACAGAGGGAGTGCTAGTCTGAAAGCCAGGATGCAGTACATGTCATCACTGGGGGAAAACCCACTGCTTTTCTCTGGCAAAAGACTGTTTCTGAATAACCCAAAATGGCCTGGTAATAAAACTCTCTGCAAATGTAGTTTACTAGTTGGTGATAAATCAAAGCTGTTCTTTGTAAATGTTACAGCATAATTTCTGAAAGGAACTTAAGAAGTTTCCCACTGGAGCAGGTTCTACACAAACATGCTTAAATCATCACCATACAGGGCCACTGAGCCTTGAATTCCAAGTCTGCTATCCCATCGACATTCTAACTGCTCTCTGAGTGAGGCTAAAGAAATACAGCAGAAAGACAGAGCAACACGAAGTCAGGCCCAGTGCCCTAAGCCCTAGTGCCATGCCTAAGTGAGGTGACGTGAGCACAAAATGACCGTGAGGTTCTGGCAGGTGTCGACATCAACACTAGGGGCTCCAAATCTAGAATTCTATGGTTCTGTGACCTATTTTGAAAGGAAATGGTTGATATAAATCTTTTTTGGACCAAAGCATTTTAGTGACGAAAGACACTTCAGAAATCACTTCATGCATAACTGCTCAAGGTCTCAGGATGGTTTACTAACAGAGTCCAGAACCAGGACCCAACACTTCAGAATCTCATCTGAGTACCCTTTCTACTCTGCTGGCTGCATATTCTCCTTCCTCAGAACGTCATTTCTTACAGAAGTAAGCATTCTCGGCTGTAAGACTGAAGGACCACCCAGAGATCCGTGGGGCATGACAGAACCCTGGCAAAAATCCAAATGGGTTTTGCTCACTATACCATCGCCTCCTCATTCCATGAATTGAGAGCAAAGAGCTGTGTGACAAGCATCACTGTTTCCTTGGATTATCTCCTCTTTTCAAAACTGCTTTAGAGGCTGGACCAATAATGCAGGTTTGTGATTCTGGACTTCTCAGGCTGCAGAGGCTCTGGGGCAGGAACCAGTGGATATGAGGCCAGATATAAGCCCAGGAGAGGGAGTGGGTAGTTTAGTGGAGGAAAGTGGAAATGACCCCCCTAGCTCCCAGGGGCAAATATATAACTATTCGACTCTTGGAATTTGTCTTTGAAGAAAGTGGGGAGACAAAGTCATCATCCTATCTCTGTGACTCTCAGACCTCGCTACGCACAGCATCACCTGCGGAGCTTTCAAAGACCGTAAGGCTTAGGTCTCAACTTAGGTCAACTGAATCAGCATCTCTGGGGTGGGCTTCAGATACTGGCATTTTGAAAAATGCCCCGTGTGCTGCTAATGAGGCAGCCACACATAAGATCTATGACTGGTCTATGACGTGCCACATGATACCACAAAAATAAAAAGACAAATCTAAGATAATGTCATATGGATGTTAACTGCATAAAACCATGAGGAGCCTCACAACTATCTAAAAGCTCTGTGCCAGCCCCCAAAAGTTCTAGTCCTCCACAGCCATGCGGGCACAGGCTTAAAAAGATCTTGTCACCTGCAAAAGAAAGCCTAGAACAGAAGGACCAAACAGCTTTTCAGAAACCCTAAAACATAAGGAAATTAAGGAAGAAGTTCACCTAAATTGTCTTCTGTATTTCCAATGATCAGGAAAAAAGGCATTCTTAATTTTCCTTCAAAAGAAGTATATATCATGTATTCAGAACAGGCTTGCTGTTGGCAGGGGGAAGAAGGTAAAAACGTCAGTGAAAAACTGTCATGCCTGTTCTAGCTCCAGTCAACTTCCCATCGGTGCAGTGCTCCAAAAACACTACTAAGCTTGAGATGGAGAATAGCTGTGGCACCCTATCAGTTAAGTGTGACACTCCTATGATACAAACCAGGTGTTAACTTCCACAGAGGTGGTTGTCTGGCTACATAGGTAAGGGACTCACTTTCTCCATGACGTAAGGAGCCTTGTAGATGCTACTGAAAGCACACCACTCGCGCGGATTAAACTGTGGTTAACACACATTGAGTACACGATACCCTGAATGGTAACCTCATGAAGTAAGAGCAGCCAAACCTGAAAGAAAGTGAGTCAAGCCTAGTAAGTATTGGCTGATAGGATTTACCTGTTTCCACTATCCTAGTCTCTGTTTTTCTTGAAAACCTGTTGTCACAAGCATATTTGCTTTGAAAAGATGAAAAAAAACCTAAGACACAGAAGAAACAGGGCAGCAAATAATGTCCTTTGCTCGTGTTTCCCCTAAGGTAGACTCATCATAATGCAGATGTAGGAAAAAAAATCAGTAAGAAGGATTTTCTCTGTGTAATCCATCTGATACAGAGTGTGTCGCCCCCATCCACCCCACTTTGAAACAGAAATCGTTATTCCTAACAGAAGCATCTCGAGACAAAACACACTGCATCCTTTCCAGGGAAGGGAAGGGGTTAAACAGGAGCAGCCACCACTGTGGACCAGGGCGGTGGTGCAGACTTACACCTCCATCCCCCCAGCTCCTCCACTCACAACAAACTGGTTTTCTTGCTTCTTGCCTTCCATGTAAGTCTCCTGGGCTAGGAATGCCCAGTGATATCTGTCCTATTTCTGGGAAGATGGAAGACAGAGCTGCTTGATTATCCTCTAACATTCCAAATGCTTCAAGTCAGAACCTGAACCTTGAAAGAAAAGGAAACCTTTGCAAACAGCTTCAGTCTTTGCATGTTCACCAACAGATATCCAGTTACCAGACTCAAATAGTTTTTCAGTTTTAAACAATGAAGGATTATGCATTCATTCATTCATCCATTCATTCCACAGATAATCAAAGGATGGGTTTTTGTGCCTGGTGCTACCAGAGAGGAAAGGTAGGGACACAGAAGATTATGATATGAAAATCAGCATAGTAAGTGTCGTGTGGATCAAATAATTTAGGAAAATCATTAGTAGGTTGCTTGTAAGCATCTCCAATATTTTTTGCTTTTAAAACTCAGTTTGATATGGTGATAGAATACTATATGAATTATTGTTTTCTATTCTATTCTTAACTCAGGTAATAACAAAAATACATTATCTCATATTTCTATTCCACTCAGTTAAGTAAACTTTTTTTTCTGCTTGCATCTTAACATCAATTAGTAATCACTTGAACCTGTCCTTTCTGAGTATAGGTCTCTTCTTTTGGGCTGTGCACCTACACTTTAACAATGAAGTGATTTTTGTGGCAAAGAGATGGGGAATAACTTGCATCTCTTGCTTGGTTAACTTCCCCAGCCTCTGGCAGGTACAGGAATGTAAGAATCAAGATCAGGCTCATCCCAACCCAAACCATTTATTTCCTCCATGTACCTTTCTCCCTCACCGCCACTGGGGCCATGTGGACAACCACCATATGGCTTCACCCGGCTCCATATGGCTCCAGCTCCCTAAAAGGGGCGCTCAAGAACATAAAAACACTGCTGTATACTTTTATTGCAGCCCCTTCTCATTTTCCTCCATCTGTCTTCCATATGTTTAAGAGACTCTATTAGACCCCTGAATACATAGGCTTTTTATAATGAGGGTTGCCAGCCTGAACAAGATAAAGAACTGAAATTCACCTCTATCAGTGACAAGGGGCCTCAGCTACTTTAAAATATGTGATTCATTTGGTATTCAAACTAGAACAAACTCATAATCACTTTTCTTCCATTTTTACATGAAACTGATCCTATATTTATAAGATTTCTTTTAGTTTTATCAACAAAAGCTACATTTGGGTCTTTCTGTTGTATTTTCTCCAAGTGCTATTCATGAAATTTGGAAGAACTGTGTGTGACTTCTACTTAGGTGTCCCTATGATATTACACATCTATCTCTCTCCAAAGTTGATTTTTTCATTTTGATAAAACTCTCCTTTGATCAGAGGAAGTATTGTTACCATTTTTCCCTTCAGGTGTCTCTGCAAACACATGAAGTTTCACATGTGTCCTCTGCAAATGCTACGGAAATGAGTAGGAGTGAGGAGAGGCTGACCCCAGCAGGACTGAGGCCACCCCACTGAGTCCCAGTCCTCTCTGCTTTGCTCAGCACCTGGCAAGAGTGACACATTAGAGTGTTGGTATAATCTAAAACAAACTAGGAATAACAGTCACGACACACCAGGTACAATACCATTTCCCAACAAGAGGCAACCACTGGCATTACTAAGAGGGATCAGGGTGATTTTTAATTCCCAGTGTTAAGTAGTGGGAGCTTGTTAGTAGGCACCAGGACTTCCCTGGAGGCTCAGTGATAAAGGATCTGTCTGCCAATTCAATAGACACAGGTTCAATCCCTGCGTGGGCAAGATGCCCTGCAGGAGGAAATGCAACCTACTCCAGTATTCTTGCCTGGGAAATCCCATGGACAGTGGAGCCTGGTGGGCTACAGTCCATGGGGTTGTAAGAGTCAGATACGACTAAGCGACTGAACAACAACAACAAGGCCATCTTTCACAAAAAACTAATGGCAGTGAGAATAAAAGAAACCAAGTAGGCCTAGTATTGACTTCGGTAATCTCTACTCTTATTTAAACAACTTAGACATGAAGTCCTGTGCTACAGAATAGAACTGTAGTGCTACTAAGAACAAGCCATTGAATCTCCCAACCTGGTACCCATGTTCAAAAGTGTCTTCATGGCAGATAACCTGTCTGTAATCAAGTCCAAACCACCTGTGTGAAGCGGTCTGGTACTCGGCACACAGAAAATCATGGCCAGTTCCACAATGACTACCTCTGATGAAGCAGAACTTGGAAACATTACTCAAATGTGCAAAATATTAACAGACAAGCAAAAACCACCCAGCAAATGCCACAAGAATACATTTTTCTTTTAGCTTGTCTGTGTATAAATGACTACTGCCATTTTTTCCCCAAAGTAAAGTTTTTATTTGAATTGTGAGATCAAACAATCACACTATCGGCGGGATGCGTGATGGAGTCATTTTGCCTTTTTAAAAACTCTATTGTGTATTTCACATATCTTTGTTCCTCTTAATGTCCTTCATAATGCAGCACAGATCAGTTAAGTTCAGACAAAACTGCTACAACCCAAGGAAATTCTTGTTCTCACCTGAGCTATCCTCTCAAAATCCTTCCTGCATGGGAAAAACTTAAGGAGTTATCAGTACAAAGCATTGTACCAATACGACCCCCAAATGCCTTTTATTGATGCAGTCCATGTACTGCAAACTGACAGGTGCTATGGTGGCAGCAAAAAGTGCATTTTAGTCAGGGGATCAAGTCACAGAATTCAGGCTAAAGCCAGAGGCCTATTCATTGGGATAACTGCTCCAGGCTGAAACAAATTACAAATCCTGGTTAAAAGAATCCAGCACTGCCCTGTGTGATAAAGGAAGTTAAGGTAGATCATGCAGGGGTAGCATTTCCAGAAGTGCAAGGGTGAAAAAGCTAAGCAGGTATTTTGCCTGCGGATTAAATAGGACAAGGAACCTGATCAAGAAGACTTCAATGAATTATCATTTCTAGTCTGAAAAGCTATGAGTCTCATATTCTGCACAGTAGGGCTTGCTCTGAGCAGTTTGTGAAACACTTGGAAAAACGCAGAAGTTGCAGTTAAGCTTCTAGTTGCTGAGTAGTTGCATTAATTGTTGATATTTTGGCAGGGAGGCTCCTCCTGCCAGCTCAGTGCTTCCCACCGGCTAGGTAAATGCTTGCTGGTAACCTCCGTCTCCCTTGTAACCCTTCCCATTGAGCACTGGCTACTGGATGCTGGCCTCTTGTCAACTGCCTTTAGGTGAGATTTGGTAAAAATTGCCAGCAAAACAAGAATACGTGCCTTCCCATCATTTTTGTGTGTGTGTGCGGCCACTTACCAGGCGGCTGCTGGGATCTCCATGCGTCCATTTACTGGATTTAAACAAAACCGCAGGAGGCTAAGGGGGAGGCTCGAAAAGGTCTGCTGGCTCAGCCCACCCCCGCTCTGCTGCTTTGGCTGGGGAGGGAGCCTTGCCCTCGGGAAACTGATAACAGCACTGCAGCCGTGAGGTCTGGAAGAAGCGGGAGACACCCCTCCTGCCTTACCTGTTTCTTTGTCCTGGACTTCTTCCAGGTGCAAGTCATTCAAAAGGTGCTCCAAGATCTTCTCCGGGGTCCCGGACACGACCACGTATCTGTCAGAGAGCAGAGAGTCCACCGAGTCCTCCTCAGTGGAGGACTGTGAGCGGCTGCTCCACTCCTCGTCCTCATCCTCCTCGTCAATGTATTTGAAATAAGGCACATCGAAGGTGGGCAGGGGCAGCTCTCGGTCTGCCAGCGCGGCAGCGGCGGGATCCTTTCTTTCTAAGTGAGGGTCAAAGACCCTCAGCCGGGAGCTGCCCATTGTGCACGGCCACTAACAAAGGCATCCCCTAGACGCTCAGAGATCTTGCCATGTCTGTCCTTTCGCTGGGAACTGAGTCCATCTGGCTGCTAGGAGCTCTGCAGTCAGCTAGAACGCTAGCTAGCTCGCTCACGGAGAGGCGGAGAAAAAAAGGGAGGGAGGGAGGGAGGGAAGAGGAGGCAGAGGGAGCGAGTGAGATGGAGCGGGAGAAGGGGAGGCAGGCAGGGAAAGGGAACAAGCGCGGGGCTCCGGTGAAAACTCTCACCTCCAATCGCTCTCGGCGCTCCCCGCCTGGGGGGCTGGGCCACAGCTCTGCACTTTCTTCAGCACCAGGACATTCTGGTCCTGCTCTTTCACCTCAACAGTCGTCACTTCATCATCCTGCTTTAATTGCTGACAGGAGTGATGGATGGAAGAAGGAAAAAGGGAGAGAAGATTAAAAGGCAAAAAAAAAAAAAAGCTAACAAAAGCTGCAATCTCTCAAGTTGCTTTCCCACCTAATTTCTTCATAGATTCAGAACAAATTAGGAATCTGGTCAAGAATCTCCGTCTAATGGTACTGGGTCCAGGATCAAGTTCTATGGACACATAAAGCATTAGCAAGACATACATACTTTAAATGAAACTGAAAAAAACAGTGAGGATGGGAGTCGGAGTTCATTTTTAAAACAACTTGAATGATCTGAATAAAGAAATCCAAAGTTCAAAGTCTCAGAAACACAAAACACTAATGGCATGTGTACTATTCTTTTACCTGGTTACTGCTTCTTAAACAGTTACTATATTAAAATTGGAAAACCACACAAAACACTAAAACAATGAGCAAGCCATATTAAGTAGATGCAATGGCTATGTATTGTCATGTACATCACAGTCTTACTTCAAAAGGTGGGCAAAAAACTACTCACTCTATTATTCAGTTCATCCCCCTGCCCATGCAAATTTGAGATGGCATTCACATTAATCATGTACTTGTTTTGTCAGGATACAGCGAAAAATGGATCCTCTAGTTAGAATCTCATCTGGTTGAAATTTGGGTGTCATGGGTGAGTGCACTGACTTTCTTCACCTCAGTCAGTTTTAACAGGGACAGAAGGCCAAACAATCACTCATTTCTGCACACACAGCTCCCACGGCCAGAGCCTGTGGCCCGCTGACGAGGCTCTGTTGGAGTCGGGCTCACTGCTGACCCAGCAGTGTGGAGTCGCCCTGAGTGATGAACACTTTCAGAGTGTGGAGTGTGAAATTCTGATTGGCAACATCCAGCCAGAGGAAATTGTGGTGTGGGGGGGAGGGGGGCAGGGGGTGTGAGAGACACACATGAGAAAATTTAACTTCTGTATCTCTGAGGATCTGAGCAAAAGATTGACGCAAGAAGCTGAGAGCCAACAAGCATCACCTTAAAAATGATGCTACTTCCTTACAAAGGGAAACAGGTCCTAGGGTTCCTGGCATGTTTCTACATTCCTGCTCCTGGCAGAAAACCTACATAAATTAGGTATAAACACACAAAAAGAACATTTTCCCCCAAATAGATAAAAAGTACTATGTCTCCATGCCTTATTAATCAGTTTTCCACTCTGGAGATGCCAATGTATTTTATTCACCTTCCATAAGAATAGGAAGGCATTATTCTTGTCATAATTGCCAACCAAGTCAGTGGGAATACTAAGATTTCAACTCCCAATGATCTCATTTCTAAGAAAATGTAGCAACCTACTCATTCGAGTCCTCCAAGATCTTCTTAAAAATAAAAACTACTAGTCATTCCAAACAGCAATATAATTTTATGATCATGCCTTTTTAATCTCTTAGTGGCAAATAATTTTACTATGTAAAACTGATGTATTACATTTCAGCAAGGTCAGACACGCAGTTACTGTGGCAATTAATGCTGGATATTCATTGTTAAAGTCCCCGAGGATGGCAGTGACTCCTGTAACATGAATACCAATGTGTAATTGCTATCTTTCATTTCTCCAAGGAGGTTCTTTTGTTATCCATGTGGCTGAAGTGAAATAAGGTGGCTGGAAAGATGAGCATAATATTGACCAAAAAAAAGTAGGTGGGGTTGGCAAAATGGAGTCTGGGATACTGAGACACAGAAGCATATAGTTCAGTAAAGAGCAGGTCTGAAAGGACAAAAAGCTTCCTCTGGCTTTTCTCTAGTCATAACCCAATACTCATTTTAGATGAGCCCGCTGTCATTTTGAAGTACATTTTACATTCTATGTGCATGTGATATATGGCATTATTAACTTCTGCAGGCCATGTGCATACATATGGATGGGAAGGGCTTCTCTAATGTCTGTGTAACTAATATGTATTACAGGGCTGTGCATGGAGCAGCTACACTCTGCTGGGCAGGGGACTAGCTGAACCATATTGATGTACTATCAATAGCATCTTATGTCACAGTGGTAGTTTCCATTTTGAAAACCTGTTAAAAAATAAAGAAGCAAAAAAGCAGAAAAATCAATGTATAAAGAGAGATGGAAGTTATCTAAAATTGCCGTGAAAACATAATAACCCTATGTATTATATCTGCTCTCAAGAAGGAAGGTGAAATTAATGCCTCACGTCCAACCCATGCCAAACTGCTATTTCTGAAAAAGAGCAGAAGTACCAGAGTTGAGGCTCTGGTCATGAAACTTCATTCTGGTGCTTGCTCAGCTAAGAATAAAGGTATTCAGTGAACTAATGACAAGAAATGCATTCAATGACAAATAGTTTGTGAAATGCAAGTAAAGCATTAAAATGCTTAACTTACAGACTATCATTCAACAGACATTGAAGAGGGGCAGGTTTCCTGTGGGGAAGGTGTTGTGCCAGCCACTAAGGGGCAAGCAGAGGTAAGTAAGACTGGTGCCCTGCCCTTAGATGACAAGGTAATAGCTCCATAATGCAAGTCTAATGTGGTGAGCTCCCCAAGAACAAGACCACATGCAAGAGACAAAAGCAAAGGTAGAGCTCATGGGATTTGATCATCAAAGATGACAGATCAAATTCCAGATCTGTGGGTGACAGAGAATGGAAGTGCCATTAAATGGGGCAAAAAAACTGGTTCTACTGAGACCGATGGACCTGGTTTCAGACAACTGATGTTTCAGGACTGACAGTACCTCATGCTGTAGATGTTTAGCAAGCAGTTAGAAATAAAGAACGAGGCTTCTGTATGAAGGCTAAGGACAGAGACAAATCTGTGAATTGTTCCAGCGAGGGAGTGGGTGAGACTGTTAAAAGGAAGTAGGAGAGAAAGGAGATTATGAAGATGGATAAAGGAAGAGCAAACATAGGAAGTAGAGAGGCAAAGAGGGGGATCAGAGTCACGAGGAAACCTACTAAAGAGATGATGAAGAAGTGAAACCAAGATGAGCCAGGAGTAGGTGGAGGGCAATGAAAAGCTTATCTGATGTCGTCAAGTTTACGAAGATGAAGAGTCTAAGAGAAAGTGATGACAAGACCACGGTTAAGTCCAGCGGTGGGAAGGGGAGTGTTGAGGTGTGAGGGGACGTGGAGGAAGTGCACAGATGAGGAAGACCTTCTCAGAATTTCACCAGGAAGGGAAGGAGTCTGGCTGAAGGGGCTGCCTGGCTGGGGAAGTGGGGAGGTGAGGAGTGATGGAGAAGAAGTGAGACAGGTCAGGAACAGGTGTGGAGGGGTGAAGCTACCACAGGACCAAAGAGTTCCTCCTTTCGGAGAGTAAGTATCAGGGCAAAGAAGACAATGGAGGTTTAGAGAAAAAAAAAGAATAGAGCGGGGAAAAGAAGAAAGCTGATGTAAAACAGATGAGATGGTTTCCATCATCTTTGCAGAGTGTGAGTTGAGACCCTCTTCTGGGAGGAGGGGGTCCACTGGTGGCCCAAAGAGAAAACTGTTGGAAAAATGGCTTTAGGGGGTGCAACAGGGAATAAACAAGTTATGGAAAAAGCAATTGCCAGACAGCTTTGTGCTGCTGAGAGTAGAAAACACATGTTTATGGTTTTAGGCCTTCCTGCCAAGGTGTTCAGAAACCTAAGGGAACAGTGAACAACCCCCCCACCACCACCCCGCCCGGGGGGAAGTGATCAGCAATGGAGATGGGAGGGAGGAGAGGAGTTCAGGGCCGCATCAGCACACATGCAAACAGCTCATCACCACATGGTGTCTGTCTGGTTAGTGGAAGGATGTGCCAAGAGAACAGCTGATAAACCAGGGCAGCACGGAGGGGCTGAGGACAAGTCTTTACAGGAGTGAAGGGGACAGGCAGGCAGTCGAGGAGGAAGCAGGTGAAGGCTCTGATCAAGGAGGCTGATCTCGGAAGCAGGGCAATTCAGAGCAGTGAAGATGGGAAGAAGGAGAAGCAGACCAGACACCTGGAGCCGGCCTGGCACTTGGGCCCGGCCCCGCGTTCTCCTGTTAAATGTCAAAGATTCTGCAAAAAGTCAACACTAGAGAAGGTCACTCTGTGCTGTGGTGGGACAAGACAAAAACATGGCCACTCTGGACAAGCATAAATGTTGGTCACAGCAGAAAGTAGCAGGAAGCCCAGCTAACCAGTGATGGCTGCTTCTTTCCCAGTGACAGCCTTAGCTTTGCTGCTCCTCCTAGAGATAAGATTTAAGATATCTCACTGAGTTACCCAGCTGCTTGATCAAAACCAAAGCCCCGCTTCTTTAAATCCTCCCCAGAGTCACCGAACACAAACCCAAGTCCTGTAAGTCCTTCCAACACCTTCTTGCACTGAGCCAGTGCATGGCTCCCCACAGGGCAAGTGCTCCATCCCCACGCCAAGCAACAAACCCAACTTGCTCAACTACAACTGTGTTCCCAAAGGTCTCTGGCCAGAGGGCACTGACCATGGACAAGGGTCATTAAGATGCTGCCCTGCCATTAGCATTGCACAGAGTGGAGGTGATGATTATCAGAGTTAAGAATAAAATGCATTTATTTCCTTGTCAGGGGGATGAGAGAGTCATATCCAGGAATGTTCCCAAAAGTGATTACAAGCAAGAGGGCTCAGAAGATGGGTGAGCTAGGAAGAATGTCTGAACATGAGGCACAGACCTCAGAAGAGAAAGGTCTCTGCAGGTGCAACACTGAAGAGGAGGGTGCAGTGGGGAGCAGGGTGTATTCCCAGAAGGTTTATTCCCACCCTGTCCCCTGCTTTGGCCCATGATGCTCAGCCCCGGTTGGTACATGTTCACTGAGAAATCTCTCCTCTCCTTGACACACACTTTAGCTCTCAGGCTTGCCGAAACTAGTTCTTTGCCCTACTCTCTTGAAGGGATGTTGGGAAGAACAAGAAACTCCAAAGACTGGGCCACATAGATTCTTCACAGCTTTGCCCTTGGGATGTCGTCTGGGATGCAGTCTGGGATGAGCGGGGAGGTAGGGGAGGAGAGGAAGTGCAAAAATAAACAGGTATCCTCAGCTGAAAGTGGGAGATGGATGAGTGCTGAGGGAAAGCTGTGTGATCACAGACTCACAGGACCTTCTCAACCGAGTCAATGAGGAATACAAAAACAAAGGAGGGTTTTTAGATCTTCCCTGATCCTCATCTTTGATCCATTTTTTGAGCAACTAGCTATGATTTCTTTTCTTTTTATGGCTACACTGCTCTCCTACCTGTGAATTTTCAATGAATGATAGAATCCGTATCTTTGAGTTACTTTAAATTCCAAGACCAAGATCAGTGTTTATACTTACAAGTCCAACTCTTCTTCTTACATTTATTCACATGAAAGACATTTATTTTTAAGATGAAATACATATAGGGTAATAAAAATATAAAGTCTAGAACTGATGTTCACAGTTTAGCAGGTCTAGGCAGTCCCAAACCAAATCTCTGACTGCATTTATATTTTCACTTATCACTGGCTCTAGCAAGAAAAAGTGATTACTAAGGGATTTCTCAGGCCTGCTGAAATTGTCACAAATACTTGCTTGATTTTCTATTATCTCTGCTGGGAAACGTTCTTCTCCCAAGTGCTCACAGAAAGCAGCCACGGATATTCTCCATGGCATCGTGTCCCTGCTACTCTGTGAGCATAAACTTAGCTGGGGGTTCATGGATGGGTTTCAGGGACTCAGAGAACCCTCTGAAAGTATACAAGATTTTTTATGTGTAGGCACAGTTTTCCAGACAGAGTCCAGAATTCTAGGTCTCACTGGAGTCTATGAACCCCAAAAGGTACAAATCATTCCATATAATGAAACTTGTATTATCACCACATCTAAGGAAGCTTCTTTGACAAATCTCCTGCCAGTAACACTGTCTGTCCAGATGAGATGTTCAAAGAACCCTGTCATGACATCCATCACACTGACCTCTGATTATCAGCTCTTTCTGTGGTCTCCGCGAAATGATGACATCTTGAGGGCAGGGACTGTGACTTCTATTTCTCTTCCTAACACACAGCTCAAGGTCTGGCAAATGATATCAACTTGATAATGGTTTACTGAGCTTGCAAGTTCATGAGCAAGGAGACAGTGAGTGAGTGGATTACCTTTAAAACGCAGATTCAATCTCAGCAGTCACTCTCTTCCAAGGCTGCCTTTACCCTCTCTCCTCAGTCACCCTGATATTATAACACTCATCACATGAGATAACTATATTTTGAACTTGAGTGTTATACTTGTTCCATCTGTCAAAATTCTATCAGACTAAGCTCCCATGTAACTGACGTATAAGAGACCCCGTAACTAACACAACCCTGGGAAGGCCTGGAATAAATAGTACTGTCCCCCAGTCTAGGGCACAAGGGAAATACAGTGTGGGTAGGAACAGGTCACCCTGTGGGCCCAACTGGGGAAGATGTGGATTTTGTACCCTCCAAGTTCCCCTCTTGTCCCAAGCAGGATCCTCAACACTCCTTCTGTGACCCAGGCTGGCTCCACCATCAGACCTGTGTAAAGCAGGCAGCACAGAGAACTGGTCATATGAAAGATGCATAGAATCATCTAGCTTGATGCCATGGCATTCAAGAAGTCATACAAGTAGTACAAGATGCAATGCTGTTTTCCCTCAAGTCTGTGAACATGGTAACTGAAGATGCTAATTTATTCATAGGAAGGCACTTGCTATGGACTAAATGAGTCCTCTCTTCAAAAATTCTATGTTGAAACCTAATTCCCAGCGTGATGGTGTCTGGAGGCAGAGCTTTTAGGTGGTAAGGTCCTGAGGGTGGAGACCCCTTGAATGGGATAAGTACCCTTACAAAAGAGGTCCCTGAGAGATCCCTTGACCCTGTGCTGCCCTGTGAGGACAGAGCAAAATGATAGCTGTCTATGAACCAGAAAGTGGGCTCTCATCATACATTGAATCTGCTGGTGCCCTGATCTTGGATTTCTCAGCCTTCAGAACTGTGAGAAATAAATTTCTCCTGTTGATAAGCCACCCAGTTTGTGGTGTTTTATTACAGCCTGAAAGGACCGTGATGGCATTTAGCGCCAATAGCTTATTATGACTCCTTTCATTTACCACCCTTCTTGGTCAGACTTGGTCATTCACCTTACAAAGTGCACTTCAAGAACCACGTCCTCCATGTTTCCTGCCCTCCCTACCTCCAGTCTGATGTGGCGGGCCCTTCTCTGGGACCGTATGGTACCACATGGATCCTTCAGACTCAGTATTTCAAAAAGCACACACTGATGGCCTTTTTTGTTTCCCTTCTAAAGCCTAAGTTCATGTGTGGGCAGGCACCATATCTTCTTCAACGCTGAACTCCCAACAAACAGGTCTTGGCACTTCATAGATATTCAAACATTAGTCAAATGAATCTGAATGAACAGGAAAAGGAAAGGATAAAAGTGCAATTTTGAGTGGAGGTTCACAGAATCACAGCTTAAGTCTCACAGGCTACATCTCAAGTAGTGGACTCTGATGGTGCTAACAGAGCAGACAGTCTGCTAAGAGGTGCTCTTCCAAAGGAAGGGTCACCCAACTACTCGGGCAGTGGATGACACTGGCTCACCCTCTTCTGCATCTTCATCACCAGCTGGAAGTCTGGGACACTCAAACAGATATGGGTGAGCTGAAAAGAAGAGGTGCATGCTCATCACACTGGATAGTGATGTAGACAGACAAGAAGTTATGAGATCACAACAACTTGCTCTAATTCAGGATCTGGCTCTGAGAGTCATTAATGTGAAAATCACTAAGGCAGCCCCCAGATTTGGCCAGTACTTAAGAGGATGATTGGTTGGTTGGTTTAGTTGGTAAGTCATGTCTGACTCTTGTGACCCCATGGACTGTAGCCTGCCAGGCTCCTCTGCCCATGGGATTCTCCAGGCAAGAATACTGGAGTGGGTTGCCATTTCCTTCTCCAATTTAAGTGGACACATGGTAAGTATACATGCTGAAGTATAAAGCATCATGCAATCATTAGTTACCAGACCATTAAAGAAAGCTAATATAATTTTTATCTCACAGTGGTAGAAGTTACAGGTGGAAAACTAAGGAGACAGTCAGTACTGCCATATGCAACTAACAGATCTACTAGGAACAGGCAACAAGGGAGGGATCAAGTCAAGACCAGGCAGATAAATCGATTACATTTATTGAGGGCTCACCATATATCAGCAAAGCTAGGAGATGAGCATCCGTTATCTTATCTAAATGTTAGTTGCTCAGTCATGTCTAACTCTTTGTGATCCCATGGACTATAGCCCACCAGGCTCCTCTGTCCATGGAATTCTCCAGGCAAGAATACTGGAGTGGGTTGCCATTTTCTTTTCCAGCGGATCTTCCCAACCCAGAGATCAAATCCAGGTCTCTCACACTGCAGGCAGATTCTTTACTGTCTGAGCCACCTTCTTATCTAACCATTACAACAATTCTGGCTTCTCTGGTGGCTCAGACGGTAAAGAATCCGCCTGCAATGCAGGAGACCTGGGTTTGATCCCTGGGTCAGGAAAATCCTCTGGAGGAGGGCATGGCAACCCACTCCAGTATTCTTGCCTGAAGAATCCCCATGGACAGAGGAGACTGGTGGGCTACAGTCCATGTGGTCACAAAGAGTCAGACATGACCAAGCGACTAAGCACAGCACAGCCCACACAGGGTAAACACTGTTAAATCTCTCATTTTGATAAAGTAACTTGGCGAAGCAAGATCCCAGGATGAGGGTGTGTGTGCTAAAGCTGAGATTGAACCCAGGAAGACCCAACAACAGAGCTCTTAACCAGAACCACAGACATCCCTGGAAGATGGTCACTAATACACGTTAGAGACTATAACTATGGTAGGGACTAGTTTACCCTGGTGCTGGCAGCCAAAGCAAGCCAATCTGCTCAGTGTGTAAGGCAACAGAGGTGTCTACATCATCCTGAGTTCCAAGAGGAGAAGAGGGTTGACAAGGACTGAACGTGGTCTCAGGACCACAACTACACCAGCTCAGTGAGAGCAGAGCTCAAGACCCAGCGTGGGGGAAATGAAGAGTTGGCAAGAATAGAGTTAAACATGGCAGGGATCAGTTCAACCTGATGCCTATAGAACTTGGGCACCAAGAGACCTGAAGACTAAAGTTGGCAGGGCTTCCAGTGCATAAGCTGCCTTGGGCCTGATGGGCTCAAGCACTGGGCAGACATGGAACTATACACTTTAAAATGGTTACTTTTATGCTATGTGAATCTTATCTCCAACAAAACAAAACATGGCTGTGAGGAGTCTGTGGGCAGAGGAGCCTGCTGATCAAAGCACATGGGACTCTGCACCAAGGAGCTACGAGAGGGTCTGGGAAACATGCCCTTTGAGGTAGTGTTCAGGTAGTTGGAATGTCTAAGAAGAAAAAGATGGGGAGAATGAAACCACTGCAAGAGATTTTCACTTTCTGAGCTACGCTGCCTTGTGGAACAGGATTATTGGTGATGTTGTAGAAAAGTAACCTTCCATTAATGGATCGTGAGTTGAAGGAAGCAGACTCAAGGTCAATTTTAGGAAATACAGAGGCAAAATGATCTCTTTTTCAAACTGGAGCAGAGTCTGGCAGTAACATTATTGACAAGTGAAAGTGGTTCTTCAGTGAGTAAGGCTGGAGATGATGACTTTCACATTTTCCCCCAATCCTCAGATCCTACAAATTTCGGTTGTCTTAACTTCACTTTTTCCCCAGAAGCCCGAAGTGCTGGTTCCCTACAGAGGAAAGCTGCGTGTGATTTAGTGTTTAGGGAATCTCTCCTCATCTTGCACTATGGAAATTCACACACAGCTGAGCAAACCAAACCATCAGTGCCCACATCTATTCTTATACTGTAAATGTGGGTACCGCAGAACTGGAATACTTATCTGAAAAAAAAAAAATCTCCTCTAGCCAAAAACAATTTTGTCTAAGAACAACCTTCACAGAATTTGCTGACAGTGTATCTCATGATTCTATTTTCTTACAGAAGAAAAAAAAAAAAAAGCAAACAGAGCTTTGGAAAAAAAAAAGGATATTGCTGGCAAGATAGACCTGATTAATAGAGCAGCTAAGGGAACGATAAAGTAAGCAGATGTGTGTCAAGGTGAGCAGTGGTTTAAATTTACCAGATTCCAAGGCTCTTGCCTAGCAAACACATCCCAGCAGAAAGAGAGTATTTGAGTTAATGATCATTAGTTCTTTTAAAAAATCCTAAGAATAATATGATTAATAATTCAAACTAAAGCCTAAATAGGACTAATAGGGTTTGTCATCCCCAGACTTAGAAAAATCTAGGTCAAGTCTGACTTCCATAGTGTGAAAGCAAACACAAAGTTGTTATGGAATGTGGTCAAACTCCCAGAGAAAACCAGTAAATGTGACAAGATAGAAAGTTCTGGCTGCTAGAGAAGAACAGTATTTATTGAATTTTACTGCCTCTAATAATTATTATCATGTAAAGTAAGTTTTCTGAGAACACTACAATTAGGGCAAGGCTAGGAATCTGATCCAGGCCAACTTCAATCTAATTCTTGCACATTTTATTTTCCTAACACTCTTTCTGGTCTAATATCAGTTCACTACGATACAGATCCTCTTCTTTGCTTCATACAAGACACTCCCCATGTGACCCCTGAGAGTTATTAAATCACACAGGTGTTTTGTTTTTTTTTAACATAAAATCTTAAATTTTATTAAATCTTTCTCAGCAAGTCCTCTAGTTCCAATACACTAGTTCTTGGTTACTGACTAGACTGTGGGTGGGTAAGGAGAGGAGAAGGGCAAGGAGAAATGGCAGGACAAGTTCTACCCTGATATTTGTTTCATGAGAACAGGGACTTGGTCTGTCTTGTTCTCTGTGCTGCCCCTCCATCCAGAACAACACTGCCTGTAAAACAAATGAACAGCCTGGTGAACGACAGATGAGCAGACAGATACTAGACATCAGAATGGCCCAAGGTCAAGGACTGAAAGGTTGGCAAAGGCTGGGAGGAGGAGGTTCAGCTACAAAGAGATAGTCCAGAGAGCAGGCTAGGGTAGAAAGGAGAAATTTCAGGAGTGAGTTAATGCCTAATGAGACCCTAGTTTTGGGATGGGGTTGCTGATTACTTGCAAGGGAGCAGTCCACATCCTTTAGCATCAGCATGTCTAAAGTATAGACAAGATAAAACACCTGCAGCAACAAACACGGCGTGATGTCAGCCACGGTCACGGAGTGAGCCTGCTGCACTCCATTGCTTCTGCATCCCCTTAGCCCCAGATATGCTGGTTGTTTCATTCTGCTAAGACTTATGAGTTACATACATTCAACCTGGTTACTGAGTCCATGGGAATGTGCAAAGGCTTGGCTGGGTTGGGAAGTCACTAAGACTTACCTTTGGCTTCAAGAAGCCTAGGTCAAAGGGCAACTGAGGGTACTGCCTTGTGCATATACGATCTGACAGAAGCCTGTTAGAAGGTAATTCAGAAGAAATGGGGATGCCTTCAAATTCTAAATTAGATCATTAAGTATCTCCTAACATGACTGAGTTCACTGGAGAAAAACTGTCTATCAATACTTTGGATGTGAGTTCCATCAATCCACAGCATCCTTGTAGAGGGTTTGCACAATATGTTCACAACAGACCCTGTTACTTTGCAAAAAACTGAGATGACTTAGTGCTGGAAACAGTGCTAATTTCCACTTCTCATTATTGGTATATCTCGATGGCCCTCAAAATACAAAACATGTATTACCTGATATTTAAAACAACTAAAAAATCTGAAATCTTGTTTGCTAGGGAATTTTACAGAAATGGCAAATACAAATTGTAGAAATACCTTCTTGTTCCTAAGAATTTTCGTATCATTTTGTGTGTGTGACACACACATGCAAAGTAATTCTAAAGGGAAAATATCAATATTGACACTTTCCCCAAGCAATCTAAAGATGAGATGAAAACCTACAGTAAATTATGACTCAGACAAAATTTCTACTAGTTGCAGATATACTTGTCACCTGGGGTTTGAGTAATTCACAGTAGCAGTTTTACAGAATCTTTTAAAAATCTGAGTAAAAAGAGGATGGTATGGATCTTTACAGCACACTTGATAACCCCCTCAGCTGGTTCCTATGGCACTGGTTTCTCTTCCCAAATTCCTCTTACAGGAAATGCAGTTGTGTCTGGAAATGCCTCCTGAATAAGTAAAGATCTAATTTATAAATAAATTATTTGAGAAAGCAAGCTCTTAACTGTGAACAGACCCAGGAGAAGTAGTTTTCAAATTTAAAAAGTACTGGATCTATGAAATTTGCTGAGTAGATCTTAAGTGTTCTCACCACACACACACACATACACACAATCAAACATAATCTCATGATGTATAGATATGTTAATTAGATTGATTGTGATAATTTTACAATGTATGCTATTTAGATTGATTGTGATAATTTTACAATGTATGCATACATCAAAACATTACCTTATACACCTTAAATATATACAATTTTTGTAAATTATACCTCAATAAAGCTGGAAAGAGTTTTTAAATAAAAAATAAATAAAGTGTAAAGTAATAAATTTAGAAAGTGGGAAGGCTTCAAGTCAAGGAACTCTATAACTCTTTCCAAATGTCTGCTGTGTGTATATAAATGTGACTTTACAAGTGTATGCCTGTGAACACGCATGTGTGTGTGTGTGTGTATGCACGTGAGTGCACGTATAACTTCAGAGAGGGCAGAACAGTAATAAAAAGTTCAGCCTCAGTCCTCATGCAAGTTATGGAATGAAAAATTCCTAGTTACCGTAGCAACCGCAAGATCACATGGCATGGGAGCAAGGAGATACAAAGCATCTTATGTAAACACTCTTGTTTTTTCATGTTTTGCACATTCCTTGGTGTTTTAAGAGAGACACACCTAGGTCTCAGCAATAACCATCGCAGAAACCTTATTTCACAGCGTGAAACAAGACTATGAGACAAGTAGGACTGTGTCACTCTTGGTTTATTGTGCAGTCATAGAAAAAGTTGGTATTAAAACAGCTTATGAGAATTTAAACTGCAATGAAATACTACTACAATTGTTTGAAAGATAAACAAAATTAGGAGGTAAAAAGGAAGACAGAAGGTTAAAATAAGAAAGAAATTTGGTTACACAGGAGTAGGTGTTTCTCCCTTCTTCTAGAGTGAAGGATGGGTGTAGAGAAAGAAAAAAATGGATTGAAATGAAATGGAAGTACTAAAGTGATAATACAAACCAAAAAAACCCATCTATTTTCCTGAACGTTAATGTGCACTTAGTGTACCAAAGAGGATTGAAATCTTCATATACAAACTTGCCCAGGTAAGATCCTTGCTCCATGAACTGTGACTCACTGAAGCTTGAAAGTTTGTTTCTACCCTTTACCAAGTATGTGTTCTCCTAAAGACTTGTCTGCAGTTACCAAGTGATGATTGGTGGGGAACCTCCTTGTCCTTTCTGCCTGTCATTTCCAGGCTAATCCTCCCTGGTACAAAACCTTTAATTTGAAACTTTAAATCTCCAATGAACTGGAATCCTGGAGCAGGTATAACTTGGGATTTGCACAGATTTGGTTTGAGTGCTTGAACTTCGGAAACATTTCAAATCACTCACATTTGCCTTCTCTACAGAAATCAGGTCCGCAAACACCAATTGAAAGCCTCATGCTAGACGCTGGGGATAAAAGTTCAAATAAAACATAGAGCTTATCCTCAGAGAAGAAATATTCTTTCTGAGAGACAGGGGAAAGATAAAAATTTGCATTAAAAACAACAACAACAAACAAACAGTGGTTTGGAGCAAGGTTGTGGACAGTGGTTAATGAACTGAGCCACTATAAATAAATAGACTAATTTCTTCTTATTTCTAGAAGTTCAAGACAGTAGGATCTGGAAGTTTTTTTTTTAGTTTGTCATTATCTGAGAGTTTTATATCTCAATCCTCCTCAGGACATTGTAAACTCAGAAAAACAACTCCAAATATTTAATGACATGACATGAAACGGAGCTTCAACACCCTGATAGCAGAGCTACTTCTAGCTGGATGCTAGATCACCATCCGTCCCATACCAACTGCATTTCACAAAGAGAAGATTTTTTAGAAATTCTATCCACAGGAGTATTTTTAGAACATAAAAGAACAGAATAATTTTTGGCATTGATAAGCACAGTTAATCAGAGTAAAAAATGGCTACTCGGGGCCTCCTGAGTAATCGACTGGCATCCATTTAAAAATGGCAACATTTTCCCCCAAAGTGTTTAACACTCAAAAGTATGAATGCTGCTAAACTGGGGAAAGTGGGGTGGGGGACGTCATCTTCAATTTAAGACAGGAATTTCAGAACCAGAAGAACTCTTGCACCTCTAATCTCCTACTTTTATAGATGAGGAAACTGAAGCTCAGAGAGGTAATATTACTCACTAAGCTTATATTTGGTATATTTAATTTGGAGGAAGTTTGTTAACAGTTTCAATTTCTCAAGAATACAATGGATTTTTTTTTTGTTAATGCTGGCAACCAGTAAAAATACGAAAACAGGAAAAAATCTGCATGTGATAGCTGAGGGAAAAATCTTACTTTTATATTATAAAAATAAATTCCAGCTATATTAAAGACCTGAGTAAGAGGGTAACTCTAGAATAGAAAAAAATAAAATTAAGTATCTAGCCACAGAAGTGGGAGAACTTTCTAATTTTAAAGGCAATTTTTAAAGTTAAAAAACATGAATCAACACTTTCGCTCATATGTGCATAAAAACAAAAAATAAGAAGCTTGGAAAAATTACATGTAACAAATATGACAAAGATTTATGTCCCTAATGTATAAAGTACTTATTCAAATTAGTAAGAAAAATCCCAATAGAAAAAATGGGCAAAGGAAGTGAATAGATTAATTACAGAAGAAATATAGATGGATTGATATTAACTGCAAGTATTCAACCTCACTAGAAAAGAAATGTAAATCTGAACAAGATAATACTTTTCCTTCCCATCAACCCGACAAGAAAACTTAGCTTCTCCTTCTAAGAATCATAATAATCAATATGGGTGAAAGAAAGAAAGAGAAGTTGCCCAGTCGTGTCCGACTCTTTGCAACCCCATGGACTGTAGCTGACCAGGTTCCTCCGTTCATGGGATTTTCCAGACAAGAATACTGGAGTGGGTTGCCATTTCCTTCTCCAGGGGATGTTCTCGATCCAGGGATCAAACCCAGGTCTCCCACATTGCAGGCAGACTCTTTACCATCTGAGCCACCAGGGATGCTCCAATACGGGTGAAGGTGTAACAAAACAAATACTTTAATGGAGTGTTGATGTTTATAAAAACTGGAACAAGCTTTATGAAGGACAGTCGAGCATAAAACATAAAAGATTAAGGCAGTTCATACCTGTGAGTAGTAATTACTCAGCTAGGAATCTACCCTTAAGAAATATAAACTTAGATAAAGTTTTCTAGAGATGTGGATCTCAGATTACTATAACTGGAAAAATTTGAAACCCTATTTGTCCCCAAATGGGAAGAGCAGATAAGTGAAGTCTGTTATAGAAACCTAAGGAAAGCCTCATAATGCATGTGCTGATATACTGGAGACGGTGAGGAGAAATCCTGGTTAGTTCTCACTCGATTTTTCTTTTCTTCCTTGTAGCTTTCTATTATTTCTAAATTCTCTGCAAAATGCGTGTATTACTTTACAGTTACTAGAACAAATGTAAACAAAAAAGCCCCCGACAGAAAGAAATGTGCTATGAATTCCAGCAAGGTGCCTGATGCCTTGTTCTTGACTGTCAAACATCCATAAATCTCAAGAATGAAGCTTGTTTTCAAAAGCAAATTCAATTAAACAGGTCAAGAACTATATACAATATACTGATTTTAAAAATATTTTGTAGCTAGAAAATGGGGAGAGAGGAAAATGGTCAATGCCGTTTTCCAACAATATCTACCTCTCCTTAGATACAAGACTTATGATGTCTGCCATTTATGATTTGTGTTCTTACCTGGTCATAATGCCAAGAAGTAAAAGAGATGATGTTTAATTCAGCAAATGCCTCACAAAAAGGGGAAGAAATGATTTTCTAGAAACAGACACCTTATTCAAAGTACACCCCCTCTTTCCTTCGGTCTGCATATTACCCTTCTTTAACTCTCTTGTCTTTGTTTTCAATCCTCCTCCCTCATAAGTGGTGACGAGCTTGGGGGCTCAAATCCAATCTTGCTCACTTATGTCTCTGTTCTATCATGTGTGATGCCTGGTTCATCAGTGCTTAACAAATGCTTTTCTCAATGAATATAGGCAAGAATAAATTAATCTTGGTCAAGCATTTAAAAAATTTGCTCTATATTTGAAAAGGAGAAAGTTCTGCTGAAATTAAAAATTATTTAGGCCCTCAACAAAGTGAACTTCATGTGTCACAGCTGAATGCCCACTGTTGGTAGCAGCAGGCTAAACAGTTATCTGGCTGTCTCCATCCTAGTAGGATTTTTCCTCATCACCTCTAGGAGTTCAAACAGGGGAATCTGAAATAAGCTGCTAATGGTAGAGAAGCTAAGCATCTGACTGATGCGAGATGCTAACATCGGTCTGAAGACCTCGAGGCAGTCAAGTAAGTGACTGAATCCCCCAGAATTGCTGGGTCATCACATCTGGCTAAGGAACACACACTGAATTCCCTCTGGGTCTTCTGTAGGCCTGTGCTACCCAACTCTTCCTTCTAGGGTCCCCCAGACTGGGAAGTCTACAGTCTGCCATCCTCTATCACTTGGAAGGAAAAGACAGCATTCCTGACTTTTCTTCTGGAGTGAAGTGATCTTAAAACTTAGGTTTGGCCCCAAACAGGCCCAACAAAACTCTCACTGCACTCTGCTCCAAAGGTTCTGGCATGGCCAGGTGTGGTACCTAAAAGCAGAAGTCAGAGCCAAGATGCAAAAATGGCAAAGCACACAGGGTGGCGCCCAGGGGGATCAGCAGCTACAGATATTGACTCTACCTAGGGCCACCTGGATCTTCATGAAGAAGGATTTTTCCAGGGTGTGGTGAACTTGTCTCAGGTCTCTGCAGATCTCCTCCATATGCCAAGATCATGAGTAATACTAAAGGACAGGAATTTCAGATTTACACACTTCAGATAGAAGTGGGATCTACTTAAAATTAGGATACAGGTCAGACACGATTGCTAAGTTACAATGGAAATGGCATTTAACAGCTCAGCAAGTCTTGAGAGGCATCTGCCCACAAGCATCTGGCATTCAAGTACATTCCTTAAAAGACAATCAGAATAAAATTGGCTTTCTGCTTTGTTCCAAAGTTTATTCTCTCGGATTTTAAGGGTTAGTTAGAATTTGGCCTCATCTAAGCTCAAAAGCTTCCCTTCTCCACCTGGCTGGTATATCCCTTAACCTCAAACCTGTAGGTACAATTCATCACTAACGCGTAGCCATGTGTGTTTCTGTCTGCCACTGTATATCCCAGTAGTACATACTAGGAGAGGAGACAGTATTATCTCCATGGCTTCAATTAACCTCTCAGTTCCCACAACTTTAGAGTTATATCAAAGTATTGTTTTAACACAGAGGTAATTTTCAGTTCTGTGCTTCCCTATGGATGTTTAATAAGCACTGAATGCCCCAGTAACTTTTTGTTGGCAAAAATGTTTGTGCCTGCTTTTAGGACCTGCTGTGTTAGTTTTCTGATGGAGTAACTGCTTCCCTGGCGGCTCAGTGGTAAAGAAACCGCCTACCAACGCAGGAGATGAGGGTTCCATTCCTGGGTTGGGAAGATTCCTTGGAGAAGGAAACAGCAACCCACTCCAGTATTCTTGCCTGGAAATCCCATGGACAGAGGAGCCTAGCAGGCTGTAGCCCATGGGGTCGCAAATAACAACAACTGCTAATAAGTAGAGGAGAAGCAGTTCAACAGAAATGCTTACTGGAGCAAGGGTCACTTCAATCAGGCTACCCTCTGATAGAGCCCCACAAAATATAACTCCAGAAACACAGAGCGATAAAAGCACAAAGACTAAATTATACCTTTCTCTAACAAACCTGAAGGCTCGCCAATAATGACTATTTTAATTAATGATCTTTTGCTTCTGATAACAGAGGCTAAAAAGGTATACATTTTACTAGGAGAATATTATCAGTGGAAATATTTCAACATCTTCTTGTGATTAATGAACTTTAGACAGAATTAATGGACTGTGAATTACTTACTGCCCATTTTAGAAGATACTCTTTATAATCCTACTTAGCAGTTGCCGGTTTTTGAGTGAAACTTTTTCTTATCCAGTCAAGATACATCATATCAAAAAAGTTCTTATCAAAGCCTATGCTTCTCAGAGGAAAACTCCAGGATACTCAGATTGATTGCAAAAAATCATCAGAATCCCCCCAACTTATAATAACAGTAAGGTCACTGAGCTAGGAGAAAGTGACAGCATCTATCAACCATAAAATTCAGTTTGGGATTTTATTAGGTACTGCACCATCCGGGGATCATTAGAATTCTTTATTCACAAGAGTACCAATAGGAAGCTTGTTTTACCTCTATAAATCTTAGCCAAGGCAAGATCAAGAAATGTTTAAAAAATCATCCGTATGATTTTGATTGCACAGAGTCAAATTTTTAACTCGACACCTTCTACCCCACCCCGACCTGGGAGGTCACTAAGATATGTTTCTGGGACTCAATTGAGTTTTCATGAGCTTCCTTGAAAATCCCTACCCCAGGGCCACTTCCTGCCGACTTAATTATCTTATTATCACCATTGTTCACTCCCTCTCTGTATTTCTTGGATCTAAAGGAGCCCCTAATCCTTTACTCTGACTCAGCTCACCTCAATCATGCCCAGTCATTCCTGGAACCTGAACAAAGAGGACATTTACAAAGTTTTGTTAAAATTGTTGAGCCTTGTTCACCTAATTACGGACAAATGCATAATAAATGAAGAGACATGCCATATCTTATTTCTCCATTTTTTTTCTTAATACAGGAGAGAGAGATTGGAAAAGGAAAGAAAACCCCGCAAAAACCTATTCCAGGTAGACCTAATGTGACAGCATTAACTTCAAGACACCCAAACAAGTCTTTCGTTCTTCAATAATGGAGTGGGTGATTTTTTAAAGATTAAAGACAAATTTGTATGTACTGACAAACAAGAACATGGTCATGTTTTAAGTAAAATATGGGTATTTAACATGATTTATTAGAAAAATATGTACTGTACATTTGCCCACAGTCTGCTATGTTCTGATATTTCCATCTTCTATTTTTGCTCTCTTAAAACAACATTTAGGGCTGCTGTATGCCAGATAGAATTTTTCCTTTCCACCCACTTCCCACTGCAAAATTAAAAAAAAAAAGGTTCTTTGCATCCCACATGAAAATCTTTTATAAATTCCTTTTCCTCATCTTTATCAACTGAAGTATCTGAATCACTCAGAAATCACCAAACTCTGGCTGAATCAATATGCAGCAAATATTATGCAGCAAAGTAAGTACATTTAATGTGAACATACGTGCCTGCCGGGTGTTAATTAACAGAAAGTATTCATATTACACGCAAGTTCAAAATTCATTCTATGAAACAGGACTGAGTCTAAGTCAATTTTTTAAAGAAAAATGATGATGTGGGACATTTTAGAGTAAAGCTATTAAATTAAGAAAATGAAAGTGAAGTTGCTCAGTCGTGTCCAGCTCTGCAACCCCACAGACTGTAGCACACAAGACTCCTCCGTCCATGGGATTTTCCAGGCAAGGGCAGCGGAGCTAAGGGTACTGGAGTTAAGAGCTGAGCTATAATTGGACATTCTGTCTTCACAGCAAAGCTTTGACGTTTATGCTGGTTACTGTTTTACGTAAAATCAAGAGAAGTCTGTGAGGGAAGGCAAGTCAGAAAGCTTTGAAAGGAGTGAGTGTGACCCATTCTTGGCTGGCAAACCCGTTCCCACACTGCAGCAGAGGAATCTCAAAAATTCAAATCTAAATCATCTTCCTCTCTTGTTTAAAGTCTCCACAAGGGCTCTGCATCACTCTGAGCACCCCATTTTTGACTAAGCCTGTGGGTAAGGCCTTGCCTCCTCTGCCCCCGGCCTCTCGGGCTACACCTCCCTGGGGCTCCAGCCGCTTGGTTCCATCTACAGAGCTGCAGCGTCCTCTCTCTGCATCAGCCCTTCCTGTCCTCACACAGTTTTCTCCTCTGCCTGGGATGCCTGCCCTGCCTCACTTCTTCTAGGAACTCTTCTGACTCTTCAGATCCTGTCTCTGCCTTAAGGACACAGGCGTGTTTCCCTGGAGCAGCTGAGTGCCCTGTGACAAGCTTCCATAGCATCTTGGAACTTGGCATGCAGGTAACTGGGAACTCAGGGCTTCCCAGGTGGCTCAGTGGTAAAGAATCCACTGCCTGCCAATGCAGGAGACACAAGAGATCCCTGGGTTAGGAAGATCCCCTGGAGGTGGGCATGGCAGCCCATGCCAGTATTCTTGCCTGGAGAATCCCATGGACAGAGTCTGGTGGGCTACAGTCCATGGGATCACAAAAGAGTTGGACAGGACTTGGCAACTAGACGACAGTAACTGTGAACTCAGCCTCTAAATTTCTTGCAATGTTGCCTCCCTCAAGAGCACTGATGTATCAGGACAGTCTTTGGGGGAATCAGGACACAATGTACATGAATACTTGTGTCTCCATGTCTTATTTCTCCAACCCTCAGTGGTACACAGTTGTCATAAAGTATAGTCCATCTCTCTATGAAGAGCTGTCCATCTGTCCGTGCATCTTTTCTCTATCCTTTTGTCTTAAAGCACTCATTATAAATTCAAATGAAACCAAACCACCAAAGATTTATAGTGTTAATTGATCAGATGACAACCTACCAAGTATTATATTGTTATTAATGCAGATCACACCTTGATAGGGGTAGAGAAAAAAAGAATATAAGGTTGCCAGGGGTCTGGAGTGAGGTGTACCACTGAGAACAAAAGTTGAGAAAAATACTTTATTTTTCAGTATTTCAATTCTTTACCATATTTAGTATGATTTCTCCCCCTGGAAGACGGCATGGCAACCCACTCTAATATTCTTACCTGGAGAATCCCCATGGACAGAAGAGCCTGGTGGGCTATAGTCCATGGGGTCGCAAAGAGTCAGACGTGACTGAGCAACTAAGCACAGCATAACACAGCAATATGATTTCTCAAACATACTAAAGATAATATGATTATTTCAATATTACAAGTAGAAGAACTTGATAAACCTGGTGAGTAGCATCTGTACCATAAAGAATCCAACATCTGCTAAGAATATGAATTTGATAAACTAACTGAGCCAGGATCCATTTTCTTAACTGGGCCTTTTAAAAAATAAACGAGTATCTTCAGAAAAATAAACGAATACAATAATGACAAGTTCCTCTCTGTTTAAAATGTTAAAAAGGGAAGATAATATTTTTTAAATGTTGAGACTTGCAACGGGCTTCTTGTGAGACCTAAAAACCCCAGCTAGTGCGCAGATGGCTCCGCCAGACAGTGGGAGCTCAACCACTGAAGTCCCCTGGCTGCCTGGCTGCCAATTTTATGAAGGAAAAAAACAAAATAAAAGCAGGATTTAAAGTGAACTAAACTTTCAAACCTTGCTTTTGAAAAAGGAAAAGAGCTTCTCTATAGATTGCTGCAACTGTGAAAAAGTTTACCAGAGGCACTTCCCTCTCCCTGAACGTCTGTGAAATTATTTCAACACTTCGTTTAACACTGTCTTGAATGGTGCATTGGTTTTCCACATGTGAATTTTATCTCCAGCCAGACTGTAACTTCTTGGAGGTAAGACCTATCTTCTCTATCGCTTTCGTGATTACTCTGTGGCCAAATTAATCCTGATTAAAGATGAACTAAAAAAACTCACTCAAGGAAGCCTGTTTCCTCTAAAAAGGTATGTACGTATGTGCCAAACCAACACAAAGCTGGGATTTTTCTCATTAAGAAAAACAACATGGTTTCTGCACAGAATTTCCCAGCAGTGGGCCACTTAATATGTTATGACTTGCCTATTACATTTGAATTCTGGCTTTTGAAACTAAGCAATGATGTGATAACACTGCACTTGTCTTTAAGTAGTTCTCGGTTAAACTAAATTACTGGCAAACTTCAAATAATGCCATGATTGCTCTTTAATTTTACTCACCTCGATGTATAAAGCAAGTTTGAATACAGAATAATAAGGCCATCTCTTTTCAGTATTTCACATAGAGCATAAAGAGGGTTTTCATTTTATATGCAGGTTTTTTTTTTTCTTATTTTTAAGTAAGAGACTAAATGAAAAGTTGGGAAAACGCCGAGGCCAACTTTTAGAGTGTGAAATAAAGAGTGGCAGGAGCCAGAATGCTCCAGCCCACTTCTGCCCCAGGGACACACGGGCAGCAAGCCCTTGGACGCCCAGTGAGCCCTTTGACGCAAGCAGGGCTCCAGGATGAGGCTGCAGGAAACAGGGGAGAGGAAATTCCGGTTTAAATTGAGAGATAGGGACCCCAGCCTGGCAGCAGCCCCTGCCAAGATTCGGTTTCAGAATGTGTAAAACCTCCTTCCCACCCATATTTCATGAGTGAATTGGAAAAGGGGAAGGAAGTAGGGTGGGTCCCCAGACTTAACAAAGGAACTAAAGAAAGCAGGGTGGGGAGAGGGAGGGATGCGGACAGGGTCCCTGTGGAAAGCAAGCATCGCTAGGCACGGCCTTCACGTACGTTTTATAGGCTTTCCTCTCTGCAGTTTGGAAATTGGGAGGTCGCGTTTAGGAGCTGCTTGTTGCTACTTTTCTTTTCTACAAGATAATACACTACGAAGCATACACAACATTTCAGGAAAAGCCGAGTTTCAGTTTTCTGGTAAACAGTGCAATGGTATGGCAGAACACAGCACCCACCTCTGGAGTTGAACTCCGATCCAACGGCTTCATAGATACTAAATGTGAACTGTCTATACACTTTAAAAAATTAAGTTAGACCTCAAAATAAGCTTGTACCTAAGCATCCCTTTTCTTTCTTCCTTCCCATACTTCACCACCACCATCCTTTCAATACATAATCGTTCTGTCTTTCCCCCAGGGCTGTCGTCCCGGTGGTCGCTCTTTCTCAGGACCATCCTATCAGCTTGGCTTCCAGTCCTCATACGAGGCTCCCTCCGGGGTTGACGGCTGAGTGAGCAGGTGACCAGGGGCAGCTGGACTTGAGTTTCCACTTGGCCCAGCTCTGCTTGGTTACTCACCAGCCTCAGCTTTCTAACCTATCACACTGAAATAATATCATTTCCCTCACAGAAGGGCCCCCTCATCCTTCTTTTTTATGAAAACGAACAAAACAAGTCAATGGTTCTTCATTATTTCTAGAATGAAGTGAAATGTGTTAGCCTTTGAAATCCTCCACAGCCTGGCCCCGATCTCGTTCCTCACTAACTTTTCCTTCTCCTAAATCTTTGCCACCATCTCCCTCAACCCCACTCTTGGAGCTCTGGTGACACATAGTGGTTTCAATTTCAGGAAAAAAAAAAAAACACACCTTGTGTATTTTCTAATGCTCTTCCCTCTGCCGGGAATGCTTTTCTTCAGTTTGGACTGTTTAAATCCAACTTCAAACCTACTTCAAGGTCCGCATCAAACTCTACCTCTGCCATGAGAAAGAATCCTGTTTGCCCAGGTGAAAATTCTTGCTGTGACACCCATGTATCTCTCTGGGGATTATTACCACTGTCTCCTCATACCACTGTTATGTGTGTCTGTATCTCCTCTCCACAACGTGACTACACTCCTTCAGGAAGGAACCAGCATAGTTATTCTGGATCCACTACAACATTAGATTTAATAAAGATGCACTGAATGAATAAAAGACCAAGGATATTCTAGAATAACAGTATAGAAACACCAACTCAGACTAAATGGATCAGGAGAACACGTCTAAAATCACGGTTCGTTCTGAAGGAGGTACACACATCACTGCAGCCAATGCCAAAGCATTGGCCAAATAATTCAGTTCATTTTGAGGTTACCAGAGATTCTCTATGCTTAAGCTATCGTCCAAGCACCTGGGTCTCAGAAGAAGCAGTCTCCCTACTGTTAGCCAAAAACCCATCTGACGATTTGCTGATAAGACACTGTGTGCTGTGTGCATCTATCTCAGGTACCTGAAACAACTGCAGGACAACAAGGCAAGGTAAATGGCTACAGAGCTTTTTGGGAAAAGTGACCAACCATTCTGGTGATAAAGACAACTTTCTCATGTCTATACCAGGAAATTGTAGTACAAACTTCAAAACTGCTTAGTATAAATTAGCACACACATCCTCCCATCACCAGTCATCAAATGCTGCCAAATTTACCATCTAAATGACTCACCATCTGTGACCTTCTCATTTCCCAGAGTTGCCACCCTGGTTTAGACTTACATCTCTCACCTGACTCACAACAATATCTTTCTAAGGGTTCTCTCCAGCGTTTCCCTCTTCCTCACTCAATTTTTCCTCTAAACCAATGCCAGAGAGATCTTACAAAGACCACATCTGATTATGCCGCTTCCCTTCTTTGATGGCTTTCCTTGGCCAGAAAAGCAAGTCTAAACTGCTTAGAGCAGGTTGCCAGGTCTTTCACAACTGAATTCTACCCTCCCTTACAGCCCACCCCACCCCAACTCCTTTCCCAAGAACTGCCCAGGCTCAACTCACACACCTTCCTGATGGTCCCTTCATCTTAAATGCTCTTCCCTGCCCTGCCCTTCTATGACCTTAGTCATCCTTCCAGGTCAAGCTCAAAAGTTCCCATTTGGTAACATATGCCCCTTCCTCTATGGATATGATCACAGAACTAAGGCTAGAAAATATGATGCCTACATAAGAGGCAATTTCTTTAAAGAATTAATGACCAAATATTAAGCTCACTCTCATAATATTTATAAGAAAGAACCCTTTCTGTCCCCTTCTTAAAGTTCTCACATAATTTTCAACATTTAGGAATGAGTGCTGGCTAATTTTACCTACAGCCTGTTAATACAAAATAGGAAAAGTAAGTGCTTCCTGAGAAACTTGTGATAATTATACATTTAACTTTTTTTAAACTTCAGAAACACCCTGGCAAAAGCACAGAGTGAAGCATTTCTCTAATTGCATCCATTTTTAATCATGGCATTTACCAGTTTAAGAAGATATTAGATATGCCTACTCAGAAATCTCAGAGCCCCTTCAATTTGTAACAAGATGCACCAGCAACAAAAGCCTTATTCTATCAAATTCATGTCTATCTCTGGGCAGTAGTACCTCAAAGTAGCTTTCTCTCTTGAACACTTATGTACAAAGAGGGACATGGATTACTGGGACTGGAGAAGCAAAGTCGTTCACTAAAAAGAATGACTCAATAGGCATCTGAGATTCTAAACTCAAATTTTACCACTGTCCACTTATATAACTTTGGCTCAGGCATGGTAGATGAGGTAGTTGAAGCATTTGAGAATCACAAAAGAAAGGAAATTTGTATGTAAATCTAGGGTTTGGTCATTATTGTTATTGTTGTAAGAGTAGGAAACTGCAGAACCAGGTTTACATTAAGTAAACTGCAGTTTCCTCTGTATATTCTGTGTGTTTTCATGGACAAGAACAGATGACTGATGCTGAAAAGAAAGTGAGGGCAGGAAAAATGAAAATGCTGCAACCAGCTCATGGACACTGAACTCAATGGGCAAGCAAAGGGATTGCTATATCGAGTGCTTAAGACAAAAGAATGAAATAATCCAGCAGACGGCTTTTATTCCTACCAAACAACTGTAAAAGGTGCAGGAAGCATCTAGTGTCAAAGGTTCCATTTGGTGGTGCACTGTGGAAGTCAGCCTTGAGAGCTGATCAGTTCAGCTGGTGTCAGCTTGAAGGAGGGAGATCACAGAATGACTAAGTTCATATTTATCATGAAGGAAGAAAGATCCTTCATATTCACCTTTCCAGACTGTCAGCTTCAGCAGGAAAAGTCTAAACAGAAAAGGCCATCATTCCACTATTTATTTATACATCATCTTTCCCCTCAGAAGGACATACTCTTCAGAGCTGTTAATGCATCCATATTATGACATTCATGCAAGAAGTAAAAAATCATAGTGTTCTTTTTTACCATCTTAAAATGAAGGTTTAAACAGAACAGTGAGTACACAACCATAAGCAGAATCGCAAACCTTCCACCACTAAATTTCCATCTCATGGTCAAAGTCCTTAACAGCAGCAATTTCAGATTTGTTACTATGTATTTGGAGGGTATTATATTCTCATTAACTATAATATTCTAGATTAAACTAATAAGGCTAAGGCAACACATGTACCTTTTTTATTAAGCATAAAGCTGTCTATGGACTAAGGCTGGTGATTTCTGACCTTGGGGAAGGGGGAAGGGTTACTCTATTGGTTTCATTTTAAAAGATCTCTCCCTCCCCTCAGGTTGTCACTGATCCACTGAATTGAATATACAATCCATTCTATTATGTGTGCTCTGTCACTCAGTTTTGTCTGACTCTGCAACCCTATGAACTGCCCCAGGCTCCTCTGTCCATGGGATTTTCCAGGTAATACTGGAGTGGGTTGCCATTTCCTTCTCCATTGTATAATACATCATCCTTTTTAAGGACCACTAGGGAACAGAAACACTCCCAATTAAACTAGAGCATGTTTTCATATCATCAACTGTTAAGACTCATCCTGATTTCAGAAATGCTAAGATGTGTGTGGAGGGAGAGGGGGAGCGCACCCTGAAATTGATAAAATATAGCATATGAAAATGACTACTCTTTTAACTAAGATGAATCAAAAGGAACATTGTTTTGAGAAATTTAAGACATGCACCAGGATATTCTATGGACGCAGAAGAGGTTAGGAGTCAGTCTTCCATATAGTTGACCTTTGGAGTGTTTTTAACAACGCAAGAAAGTTCCTTCAGTAGTACCCACTGAGGTGAAGGCTCCTGAGACATCCATTCAAACTTAAAGCCAACGGTCACCTCTGAGATAACTGCCACTGCAAGGCTCTGAAACTGCCTAATTATTCTCCCCCTTGAGACACTGATAGCTAATGACTCAATGCCGCACTGCTATAGATGTGTTACGTGATCAAATGGAACAGCCTGCCATCCTGGGACCTCTCACCTCCTCTCCCGCTCTGGCAGTCCCTGGTGTTTGTATTGATGGTCTTGGAGCAGAACGAGCATGAACCAGTTCTGCTCCCTTGCAAAGGATTGAAAATAAAATTTCAGCAAAGATTAAAAGTCAGAGAAAAGACACGTTCATGAACACTGGGGAATTTTCCCCTTCATGAGCAATCCTGGAGGGCTCAGCATGGAGGGTGAGGCCTTACAAACAACAACACGAAGTCAACAGACAACAATGTGGAGCAAAAGTGAGTGGTCTCATTGTCTCCCCAGCATGACCGCAGTGTTCTTCATTCTAAGGCTCAGTCTGAATAACTGCTTTCAGGACAACGGAGCAGAGCGTCCCTTCCCTCCAGTCTAACTACATCTAAACAATATAACTCTTGTTGGAACACAAACGTTCATGAAATACTGGGAAAACGCCCTTCTGACTCTGCTGCTTGGTCTAAGCATCTAGAATCTGTTCCTCTGTTCTCACCTATTTCTTGAGTTAGGACTTACTTGCTTGATAACTAGATCCACCCCCTGGTCTCAACATAAAAGTACATCAGAATGTTCTTTTAGAATTCATACTCCACAGAGTTTCTGATGGGGTGAAACTCCCCAAGTCAAGCCTGGAAGCTATCAAATAGACATGCACTCACATGTGCTCCTGTGCATTCTTACATTTCTACATGATCTACTTCTGTGAAGAGACTGTTTCTAAATCCAGTGTCATAAACCACTGGCCTAGAAAATTAGAGTAGTTGTCATTCTCTTTTAGTAAGAAGCATGCTTTTGGAGGGGAAAAAAAAACAAAACAAACCCAAAGAATTTAAAACAAAATATTCTTCCCTTCAAACATACAACGAGGCAGAAACACTTTGCACCCCTTCAAACCTGTATCCCCAAGAGGAAAAGTGCTTACGTGTTCAGACTTCTCCTGTTCTTTTTTGTCCGTCTGCAAAAACTGACAGTTTTCTCTCGCCAGCTTCTGAACCAGTTCAATTCGCCCAATATCATCTCTCTCCTGAAGTTTGCACATCATGCCGGCCTTAAGAGTTGGAGAAAAAGCGAAGATATACTTAAATCCACAGTCCCAGGACATGACACCGCTCACTGAGTAGTTCACCTTATAATACACTCATCTTCTCTTGTTGCCTGGATTGAATCATGGTCTTGGTAAAAATATTTTGCCTCTCCAAAACTGAAACAATCTAGGAATGCCGCATCGAAAGACTTAAGTTGAGATCATTTATCAGTCTACTTTAAGAGAGGGAAAGGCAGAGCAAACTGAATCATCTGCTGCTAACGGGTGCTCCTGATATGCCACTATTTGTTCCTGACAGCCTGTTTCCTGTTACATAAGCCCAGCAAGAGGTTAAAAACTCATGGGAAAGTTAGCCAGGAACTACTCCGGCAATCAGGGTGAAGTGATAGAGTACTAAAAATAACAGTACACAACCTCCTAACTTCTTAGCTCCACCAGCTCATTCCATGTACAAATACACAGTTCACAAGAAAAGCACAAGAAATTCTTTTCTTTCAAAACTGGAAAGTTACTGTGGGGCAATATCAGTAAAATACCTCCAATGTTGCATGAAATGTGGTGGAAAGTTATTAAAAATCAACTGCAAAAAGAAAGCTTCAAATTTACTCAGAGTTTAGAAATGGTCCACAAAGCACCATATTTTTCATTATACCCAAGCACCAAGTAATAATGATAATATGAAAAAGAATCTAGAATTTTGATAAAAAAAATGTTTATTGTTAACACACACTCTGAACAGTTTCTAAATTCTTTCAAAAATGGTTCACACTGATATATGAGGAAATAACCTAAAAAAATATCTGAAGTTATTACTGGCAGGAACAGCCAAAACTATCAAATCCTCGTTTTACCCTATACAATCTACAGGATTTGAATGGACCCACCAATGTGACCAAATATGGAGAAGGGGGCAGCAAGTGATCACAATCTTAGGGTCTTAATAGTCTGTACTGAAGACACACATTTTGTTAAGCAGGCATCAGAAAAATGGAACCGTCCATGCAAAGCAGTGACTAAGTAGTTACTCCTAAGGACAAGGACAGCTCCTTATCTAGCATTTTCTCCAACAAATAGGAAGGAAACAAACAAACAAAAATCAGAAGTGGCCCAAATCAGATTCCCCTGGAACGGCAAGTGGAATTTCTCCACTAAAGTCAGGGATTTATTTTTACCACATGCTTCACAAGTGGTCTTCCAGTTCGTCTCCAGGGTTTCCTTAGACAAGGATCTCAGTTTATCTTAAGACAGGCTGTGATGTGCTGGAGAGCCAGAAGTACTGGAAAGCCCCTTATCATGCTCGACAAAATTCTGAAACCACTAAACTTCAAGCCATGAGTACTTGCACTGCCCTCTGAAGCAACTGAAAGTATGTCTACTTTTTATCCAATATGACGACCTTCTAAATATTTAAATACCAATATCTATGATGTCCTCCTCTCTGCATTCCTCATGTATATTCCCCTAGCTCCCTATTTTATTCATTCATTCATTCACTCAGTCATTCACTCAACTGATTTTATTTGAACAACCATGCACCAAGATCTATTACAGGTTCTAAGAATACAGTGGTGAATAACAATAAAGACCAAGTCACATGTCATGTAGCTTACATTAAATAGGAGATGTGGATTACGTTAACATACAGATACAAAATATCAGACGGTGGTATGTTATAAAAAGGAAAATAAAGTAGGGTAAGGGACAGAGAAGGATTCATTGGTTGACATCTGAGAGGAGACCTAAGGGAAGTGAAGGACGTTCCAGGCAGAGGAACAGAAGTTCAAGGGCCCCAAGGTCTGGGAGTGTTCAGCGTGTTCCAGGATGAAGGAAGGGCACAACAGGGCTGCCGCAGTGCTGGTGAGGGGAGACCTTTGGGACAGTTCGGAGAGGTGATGCTGGGCCAGGACGTGCAGCTTCTGTACAGGATGTGTAAGAGGTTTACATTCTTTTTCTAAACAAGATGGAAAAAAACTTTAACATGTTTTGAACATAGGACTGGAATAATCCAACTTATCTTTTAACAGGATCATTCCATCTTCTGGGTTGATAAAACACTGTTAAGTGGGGAAAAGCAGTTGAAGCTAGAAGGCAATCAAGATTGGTCTTCAGACAAGAAATGGTTTGGGAAAAGAAATGGCAGCAGTAGAGATGGTCGCAAGTGGTTAGATTCTGGATCTATTTCAAAGGTAGGGCCAGCAGAAATGGTTGTTTCCAAGATATTTGGCCTGAGTGACTAGAAGGGTAGGGGCTGTCAGTCCCTGAGATTGGGAGACTTGGCGGGGGGGGTCTGGTATGGGATATGCTTATTAAGACACTCATGTGGAGCTGCCGGGTTGGCTGTCAGGAGATCCAGAGAAGACTAAGCTGGGATGGGAGTCATCATAGGGTAGATGGTATTTAAACCAGAGGAAGGACTAAGGTTACCAATGGGGTGATGCAAACAAAGGAGAGAAGAAATCCATGAACTGAGTCTAATATTTAGATACTGGGAAGATGAAGAGTGAGGCCTCCCTGGTGGATCAGTGGTAAAGAATCCGAAGACTCAATTTTGAACCCTGGGAAGATCCCCTGAGAAGGAAATGGTAACCCACTGCAGTATTCTTGCCTGGAGAATCCCATGGACAGAGAAGCCTGGTGGGCTACAGTCCATGGGACTGCAAGGAGCTGGACACGACTTAGCAACTAAACAACAAAGATGACTAATCTGGAAAGGAGAATGAGGAGGGCTCTAGGAGGAGAACCTGGTGAGTAGTGAAGATGGTGTTTTCAAGGAGGAGGGAGTGAAAAGCTGTATCCAGTGCAGCTGAAACATCAAATAAGAGGAGCTCAAACAACTGACATTGAATTTAACAAAAATAATTGGTGACTTTGAGTATAACTTTTTCTGGAGAAAAAAAAGTGGTAGGGGTACAAGTTTTATTCACATGGGCTTCACAGAATGAGAGACAACTCTTTTGAGGAGTTTTATTTCAAGAACTGGGCACTAGTTAAGGAGTGACGCTGCAGGGAGCTCTGGTTGCTCGTTTAAGGCAAGGGCTATCCCAGCACATTTATCTTTATTATAAATCATCCCGTGCAGAGAGAAATTTGATGGTGTGGGCCAGAGAGATGGCATTTCAGGAGACATGTGCTTGAGTAGGAAAGAGAGCATAAAGATCTACTCAGAAACACACATGTGAATACTTCCCTCACTGTAACAGGAAGGGAGGATACAGGGGGTGAATGCGCAGGTAGGCTGGCATATCTGGTGACGAGAACTTGGAAATTCTTTTTTGAAGACCTCTATTTCAGAAACAACAATTCAGGTAGTTAGCTGAGAGTAAGGACTCTGAGAAGGTGCTAGAAGCATAACAAAAGAGAGCACGTAACAGTCATTTTGGTTCCAAGGGTTAGCAAACCTTTTTCTGTAAAGGGCCGGAGTGTAAATATTCCAGGCTCAGTGGGCTGTGTGGTTCTGGTGCAAGGACCCAAAGTGAAAGAGTGAAAGTGTCAGTAGCTCAGTTGTGTCCAACTCTTTGCAACTCCACAGACTGTAGCCCACCAGGCTCCTCTGTCCATGGGATTCTCCAGGCAAGAAAGAATACTGGAGTGGGTTGCTATTCCCTTCTCTAGGGGATCTTCCTGACCCAGGGATTGAACTTGGGTCTTCTGCATTACAGGCAGATTCTTTACCGTCTGAGCCACCGTGCAGTTTTAACACAAGTGGAGCAAGAGACAGTATGTAAGTGAATGAGCACAGCTGTGTCCAATAACACTTCATTTACAAAACAGGCAGGAGGCTGTGGTTTCTCAACTTCTGACCTGAGAGAATGGGAAACTGGACAACAAAAAAAGAATCCGACTGCCAAGCATTAGTAAGGACCCACTTGATTTTATTTTTAGATCCTTTTACCATTCTAGTCATCCTCCTTAGGACATACTGGTTTATCAGGATTTTAATGGAGTCCATAACCTGAGCTAATGCTAAACAAATGGGCCAATCTTGAAGATGCTCTTTTAATCACTGCCACAGAGCAAAGAGGACCGGTGGAATTAAGGATCTTCCTTTAAAATTAAGAAGGCAAGGAAATTATTCAGGGAAATTTCTAGACAAAAATGATCAACATTCTTTAAATGTTTTGATATTTAAAGGACTGTATCTCTGTTATCCAGAAAATCCATTTATGCTGACCATCTAGGATTTCTTCTCTCTCCATCCATGTCATTCTCCCAGTGTGTAATATACTGTCTTGCTAGAGGAGAGAGGGTGTTAATGACCCTGTAAACTCTGGACCTGCTGCGCGGTTGCTTACTCAGCAGTGTGATGGATTGGTCCCCATCTCTGCCTGCTCCCTCGGGTGGCAGCCTTGGGTAACAGAGGGCACGAGTGGGATGGGCCAGGCTGGGACGGTACACGGGAGGAAAGCACCTCGAACTAACTGACCTGGCAAGTGAGAATGAGCCTGCTACCTCTTCTCACCAGCACTGGCTCCAAAGCACCTGGGCCAAGCTTCCATAGATGCCAGTTTGGACAGAGAGTCTTTTCTTCTGCCTGTGGGTTCCACACGTATCCTTAGAATATAACTGATAGTATCATCAGCAACAAAATGATAGGACTGAGGAGAGGAAACTTAAGAGACTTGGACTATTTCTTTGGCTTCTGTGTGAACATGAGCTTCTTGTTTAGGATCCTAAATAGAGACTTTTCTTTCTTGAGAAAATACATTTTCATCAGTGCCAGATACTTGGGTTTACAAATTATGTATTTTAAACACAAAATGCTATTACTTTAAAAAATGGGTTTTCAGATGGGCTTAATTTTTTCATGTTTATAATTAAATCATCTTATAATTTTTAAAAGGAATATTGTGATACAGATTTTCTGGTCTCTTGCATAATTTCTAGATGCATTTCACATGATAATCAATTTGATAGCACTCATATATCACTATCAAAAAAGGCTTTCAAGGAGGGTTGTGAAAACCTCTTCACTCCCTAGAGAACTTTAAGCCTGGAGAGATGCCCGTATATCCTAGATAGTTTTATAAGATAGTCCTCTTTGGAAATACCATGCTCAACCAGATGTTCCTCAGGGGGTTCCTTTCACAGTTCTGTAATTTAGTGATTTAACTCCAAAAAACCATGAATTTATTAATATATTTTGAGAGCTTTGTTATGGCAAGAGAGGCAAGATAACTAACAGCCCTTTATCTAGACTTTCACATGCCAGGACTACTTAATTTATCTATGTGAAATTAATTATAAACTGTTTACCTAACACTCTAGACGAGAAAAAAATAAAAGATTAATGTGTAATAGTCAGAAGAGTTATTTAAGAGCCTTATTTCAAGGTCTGCTTTGGAAAAAAAGAAAAAAAACCTCTGTAATGCATAATTAAAGTTATTCATATGATTTTCAGTATTTGAGAAGAGAAATGTTATGAATGTACATAAAAAGTTTGTTGCCTTTATAAATGGAGTCATAAAAATGTTTGGTCCCTTCTTTCAGGGATAAAATGAAACTTGGACAGAATTTCCTTAGGAAAAGCTACAAGGATGATAAATGAACAACCTTTATGACATAAGGTGAAAGAACACAGTTCTATATATGGAAGCATTTTCTGCATTATCATAACCTTAAAAATCAGCTTTTCTATAACACCTAGAAAAAGCATCATGCCAAAATTGCAATTCAAGGGGAAGGAAAACCAGGATGAAAAAGTCTACCTTTCATGAATGCACTTTCATAATAACAATGCTTTTCAACATAAATTCAGGGTATGTGCGTAAATTAGAATTGATTACTATATAACAGATTCATTTCTTCAAAAATTAAATCTTGAATAGAAATTCATAAAAAAAATTTTTTGCTACTTTAAACGGAAAGCCCAAATGACAGAATAAAACACTGATTGACTGGGATGCTACATTACATTACTAAATGGCATGTACCTATTTCCAATAGGGAAAACAGTAAGAATTCTTCTCAGGAAAATTCAAAAGTTAATTCATAATAAATTAAAAATATTAATAAATAATAATTTCATTTTTATTATTCATTTTCTCAAATTCCTTCAGAGAAAGAAAATGATGACAAACATTTTACTAGATGGACTAGAAAAATGCACACTTTGATAACTGGGGAAAGGATCAAGAAGCAGTCACAGTGAAAAGTAAATATGAAAGAAAGTGTGATGGTAAAGGCAGGTTTTCTAATGCCCAGGGCATCACAAGGACAGGCCTCAACACCATGCTGGGGCATCACAGCTCCTGGGAAAACATTCTGTGACTTTTGGTCCCTCACAGGGCAAGTTCAGGGAGATTCGTTCCTCTGGTCCTCCTCCCTTGTGGAATCACCTGTGTTAATACACCACACTGGTTAGTCACACCCATCCTCCACCAACAATGTGTGATACTGTGTTGTGCCAAATTGTGCTGCAGAAACCAGAGCTACATGGAATTTATGACTGTTACTTCCCTCAAACACTTTTTTTCCTTTATTATATTACATAACTATCTCTTCTGATGAAGCTACATATATCACAGATTTAATGTAACTGATGAAGTAAGAGGTTCATTCATATATATATTTAATTCTTTTAGACTAGAATAGAGAAGTCACCATATTTTACCTTGTTTTGACCTGAGAGAAATTACAGCTCAGATCTTATACATTATTCACCATTCTGCAAAGCAGAGCACCAAAGCTGGGCAAATAATAAAGTGGTTAAAAAAAGAGAAAGAAAGAGAATAGTAAATTTAATATATTCTAACACAAAAGATTTAAAAGCATCATCTGTTTTCTATGATAGCTATCAGAACTTTAAATAAGAGCTTTCTTCAGTCTATTTTGGAAAACACTTTGCTACTGATAAAACAATCATGACCTATTTGGTAATTTGCATAATTAACAGTTATCATCACTTAATAATAAAATGATTGAGTCCAATGGGGGAATAGGAGACAAAATAATTACTGAATTCAGTGGTCAATGGCCACCTGCATAAACAGGGAGGATTTCTAAAGTTCAAAATGTTACAAATCACTCATTGAATATCTCATTACAACCCTTAAACTAGAACCTGAAAAAATTCTATACATTTTGACAAAGATGATTTAACCCTTTAGTCCCATATAAATAGTTATAACGAGTGAAGGTCTAGAATGCTTTCTGATATGCAGACACCACAATGGTAGACAGAGTAACACTGCAGCCCAGCCCTGACAGATACCATAGATTCTCAGACCAAAACATAATGCAACAGATGATCATGAGAACTCCAGGAGGCTAACTTTTGCTGAGAACTTACTGTATGCCAGGCCCTGTTCTAACTGCTTCACATATACTCATTTAATCTTCAGAACAATTATCTCCATTTCAGAGATGTTAGGAAGGCAGTTGAGCACAATGGTTACAAGCAAGAATATTGGAACCAGACTACCTTGCTTGGATTCCCATCCCCACCACTTATCAGTGAATCTTAGTGGGGTTCTTTGGGGCTCCCTAGGCATGGGGGACAGGGTTTTTTGTTCCCTGTTGCTTGGGGGCAAGACTCCAGCCTCCAGGAGCTTCTCTGAGTTCCAAAGAGCAGATTCACACACACACACACACAAGCTGCTAATCAAGGAAGGGACAGCCAAGAAACCACCAGAGGCAAGAGCAAGAGCCAGAGAAGCTCATCAAGATTAGGAGACCCTAGCACACCCTTTCTGGTGGCTCAGCTGGAAAAGAATCCACCTGCAATGCAAGAGACCTGGTTCACCTCCTGGGTCAGGAAGTTCCCCTGGATAAGAGATAGGCTACCCACTCCAACATTCTTGGGCTTCCTTGGTGGTTCAGACACTAAAGAATCCTCCTGCAATGTGGGAGACCTGGGTTTGATCCCTAAGTTGGGCAGATCTCCTGGAGGAGGGCATGGCAACTCACTCCAGTATTCTTCCTTGAAGAATCCCTATGGACAAAAGAGCCTGGCAGGCTACAGTCCATGGGGTGATCAAGTCAGACATGACTGAGTGACTAAGCACAGCACACACCCCCTAATCTTGTCAGCAAGCTCACTCTTGGGAAGTATCGTTACAAAACTCTTCATCAAAGCCTTCTGGAGGAGGGGCGAGGGTACACACACAGTTTTTCAAGGCAGGAGCCCGCTGTGTCCCCCTTTGTCTGGCAAAGTAAAAAGGCTATCCTTTCCTACTTCATCCAAAATTCTGTCTCTGAGATGCGATTCAGCTGTACACCGGTGTACAGAGAAGCTTGAGCTTTTGGCATCAGCAGTTCATCTGTAAAGTGGTGGTAATTATATTATCAGCCTCATAGGGTTTGTTGTGAGGTTTTAAAATACGTTAATAAAAACAGAGCTTAGGAGAGTGCATTTGAAGTGTTATCTAAGTGTTAACTCTCGATACTCTAAAGAAAAGCATCATGGGACACCAGAGTAGAGTAACTTGCCTGAGGTGCTGGAACAGAGCCCAGCCCAGAGCCCTGGCAGCCCAGCCCAGGAGGCAGCGCTCTTAACCTCATGGGTGTGGCCTGACATTCACGGGGCAACTCTTTTATGTGCCAGAATGGCAGGCATTTGTTATGTTGCTTCATTTTACCTCCATAACATCTCCACTTTACAAAGACGAAAACCAAGCATGCTAGTCACTGCCTGGCATAGTGGGAAACTTTGGACGCTTTGGTGACAAAGGATGCCACCCTAAAGGAACACACAAGTTTAGAGACACTACAGAACTTGCCTACAGGAACCAACTATGAGGAAGAAGGGCTGGGATGTACACCAGGCTACTTGCTCCCTTCACTGTGCATACACATCACTGCATGGAAACAGAAGTTTCTCAGACAGAAAACCAGCATATGAGGAGAGAACTAGTTTTCTGGTAGAGAAACCTTTGTACAAGGCACAGTCTCTCCAGAGTTAGTAATTGGCTTAACCCTTTGTACACCTAAAGTTTTCATCAGCCACAGGAAGTTTTTTCTGTAGTGACATATTTCATCACATACAGGAAAGGAATGAGAAACCAGTTTGCATTTAACTTGTTTAAAACATGCTCTGGAGTGAAGACTGCAATAATGTGAAATACCATAAGAGCCTGTCATATAGGTGCTTAACTTTTACATACACACACACACACAACAAATATCAAATGAATAAATTTTTGTGGAAAGTGCACACGTTTATCCCCCTGAGCACATACATACATCTGTTTCTAAATCTGTCTAGATATGTGATGGAGAAACTCTGGATGTTTTCTTTAAGCTCGCCTTACACAACCTGAACCCCTGTTGAGTCCACCCAGTGCATTTGAATAGACAGACCTGCAGTATCAGCCATTAAAAGCAGCCCCTCTCATTGTTGGAGCGGATCAGACCTCCTCAGACACGTCAGCGGAGGTGACAGCTGTCCAGGCCTCTAACACTCATAGTCAGGCACCCCACTGAATGAATTCATGACTCCCCAACTTAAAAAGAATCTGCTCCTGATCTAATTATGGATTCACCGGTTTCAGGCCATCATTCCTCTGTACATTCTACAGATGCTCAGTGATGTCACCATTGCTGAAGAAAAAACCACAAAATCTTGTAGAGCAAGCTCTGTGCATCCATTTGAGATACACAAAGGAACAGAACTGCATTAACACAGACTTTTGCCCACAGAATAAGTCCAAAATAAAGTAAAACTAGAAGTTTAAATTGAGAAACCAAATAATAAATAAAATGTCCCACTAATAACTTAATGCTTTAAGACTTTGAGAAATCAATCCCTGCCCAGGTTTACTTGGAAGCCTGAAATGTAATTGCAGTATAAGCCTGTGGATTGCAGTATTCTGAGTATGACCATAGCAAAACAATTCCAAACAAGTCCTTATATGAACTTATTAGGCTATGAAAACCTATGCAATTCTGCCTAATAAAGTTAATGTGATTATTCTGACCGGAATCCACAGATTTACAACTTTTAAAGGTGGAGTGCGAGGGGTCAACCAAACTAAGCATCTTTTTGTCACTAGGCCTACTGAGGTATACTTGATACACAAGTCGCACACATTTAATGTACCCATTTTGATGAGTCTGGACCCACTTGATACCAGGATACCATCATCACAACCCTGAGAGGGCATCTCCTCTGCAGGTCTAGTGAGGAGAATCCAGCAACACCCTCCACTTAGTAAGGGCTCAAATGGGCTTGTGTGTTTCGTTTTTCTCCTCCTTTCACCCTGAGTGTAGAGTCTGTCCGACTCTTCTCCCTGGGTAGATCAGTCACCCCAGCGCTCTGTACACAACACGATTTCCAAGTAGTGGACTCCCCTGAACCCACTCTTTTCTCTTTCTTGTGTATCATAAAATGCCATGGCTTTCTTATTCAACACACTTCTCTTTTTAATCCTCACAATTTCCCTATCAGGTAGGTTTAGAGATGAGTCATCTAACCCTCAAAAGGGTTAAGAAACTGCTTTAATGCAGCTAGGTATTTAGCCACATCACATAACGCTATAGCTGGGTGTCAAGGCAGTGGAATTCTGAGGAGTGGAGCTGAATTGCTGGGGAAATAAAGTCCTTATGCCATCTGTTCTGCTTCTCTCCCTGCTGTTCCCACAAAGAAACTTTCAACGCTCTGCATTTACATAAAGTTTACAGCAATAGGGTGTCCAAAGTTTTTATGCTGCCATACTATTTGGAGATCAGCTGCTACTAAAAGTATGTCCGTGCCACGAGGTAAATGCTGGGGGTGGGTACAGAAACTCTGCCAGGGGAGACACCGCACTGATCTGTTGGGCTCTGTCCTGGCTGACTCTCCTCTGCCATCTCCAGGGGGTGGATGGCCCCAGGGTGGTCTCCCCTGGTTCTTCACTTACTTGGCTTGATTCCTCTGGGAAGTGGGGGCTGTCTCCATACCTGTTCTCCCATGAATCAAATTATGAACATAACGAGCAATTTCGGGCCTTTCCGGTGAAATATCTCCTAGTCAAAAATAAGTGCTCCATGCCCATAATTTTACAGAACACAGAAGGTGAGAGCTGGATCGCCTGCCTACACCTGCGCTCTCTCACCACTATCACCACAGAAGAAGGGCGCGGGGAGGGGCCTCACAGAGCATGTCACACCTGGGGATCTGCAGCACCTTCCGCCTCTGTCACAGTCATGTGTTTGTCACTGTTCTCTTCGTCCTGTGCAAGTGCTTAAGTAAAAAAAAAAAGAAAGAAAGAAAGAAAAAGAACAATATTAAGCAAACGTAGTATCATAAGAAAATTGTTTCAGGTCATTTTCTTTTCAGATGGCAATTTGGCAGGAAAAAATAATCTTAGGTAGAGACCCAAAATGCATCAGTACTATTTTTTACAATAAATTATTTGGATGAATAGTTTAACTAATAGTGCAGGGCATTTTTCACATCCATTATCTTACTTGTTAAATCAATAGCACTGGAGATATCCGATCTCAATTTTTCTTGTCACCTCAACCCATCCAGACATCTTCATGCCAGTTTTGTGCTTTACCAAAGGGGAGCTGGGGTAAAGACTTCTACCCAGTTCATGTGAGAATATCATATTTTTTATGTGACTTTTTGGGCTAATAGTTTGGTGTTATCCCAGATGGCTCAGAGGGTAAAGAATCTGCCTGCAATGCCAGAGACCTGGGTTTGATCCCTGAGTCAGGAAGATCCCCTGGAGAATGGAATAGCAATCCAGTCCAGTATTCTTGCCTGGGAAATCCATGGGCAGAGGAGCCTGGAGGGCTATAGACCATGGGGTCACAAAAGAGTTGGACATGACTGAGCAACTAACACATATTATGAAGGAAGCATGATTTTTCTTAAAATTAGAGTATAATTTACAATGTTGTCTTAGTTTCAAGTATATAGTAAAGTGATTCAGTTATACATACGTATATTCTTTTTTAGATCTTTTCCCATTAGAGTTTATTACAAGATATCGAATACAGCTACCTGTACTATACGGTAGGATCTTGTTATTTATCTATTTTACATATAGTACTCAGTTCAGTCGCTCAGTCGTGTCTGACTCTTTGCGACCCTATGAATCGCACAACACCAGGCCTCTCTGTCCATCACCAACTCCCGGAGTCTACCTAAACCCATGTCCATCGAGTCGGTGATGCCATCCAACCATCTCATCCTCTGTTGTCCCCTTTTCCTCCTGCCCCCAATCCTACCCAGCATTAGGGTCTTTTCCAATGAGTCAACTCTTCGCATGAGGTGGTCAAAGTATTGGAGTTTCAGCTTCAACATCAGTCTTTCCAATAAACACCCAGGATTCATCTCCTTTAGGATGGATTGATTGGATCTCCTTGCAGTCCAAGGGACTCTCAAGAGTCTTCTCCAACACCACAGTTCAAAAGCATCAATTCTGTGGCACTCAGCTTTCTTCACCGTCCAACTCTCACATCCATATATGACCACTGGAAAAACCATAGCCTTGACTAGACGGACTTTTGTTGGCAAAGTAATGTCTCTGCTTTTAAATATGCTATCTAGATTGGCCATAACCTTCCTTCCAAGGAGTAAGCGTCTTTTAATTTCATGGCTGCAATCACCATCAGCAGTGATTCTGGAGCCGAAAAAAATAAAGTCTGACACTGTTTCCACTGTTTCCCCATCTCTTTCCCATGAAGTGATGGGACCAGATGCCATGACCTTAGCTTTCTGCATGTTGAGCTTTAAGCCAACTTTTTCACTCTCCTCTTTCACTTTCATCAAGAGGCTCTTTAGTTCTTCTTCACTTTCTGCCATAAGGGTGGTGTCATCTGCATATCTGAGGTTATTGATATTTCTCCTGACAATCTTGATTCCAGCTTGGGTTTTTTCCAGCCCAGTGTTTCTCATGATGTACTCTGCATATAAGTTAAATCAGCAGGGTGACAATATATAGCCTTGATGTACTCCTTTTCCTATTTGGAACCAGTCTGTTGTTCCATGTCCAGTTCTAACTGTTGCTTCCTGACCTGCATACAGGTTTCTCAAAAGACAGGTCAGATGGTCTGGTATTCCTATCTCTTTCGGAATTTTCCACAGTTTATTCTGATCCACACAGTCAAAGGCCTTGGCATAGTCAATAAAGCAGAAATAGATGTTTTTCTGGAACTCTCTTGCTTTTTTGATGATCCAGCAGATGTTGGCTATTTGATCTCTGGTTCCTCTGCCTTTTCTAAAACCAGCTTGAACATCTGGAAGTTCACGGTTCATGTACTGCTGAAGCCTGGCTTGGAGAATTTTGAGCATTACTTTACTAGCATGTGAGATGAGTGCAACTGTGCGGTAGTTTGAGTATTCTTTGGCATTGCCTTTCTTTGGGATTGGAATGAAAACTGACCTTTTCCAGTCCTGTGGCCACTGCTGAGTTTTCCAAATTTGCTGGCATATCGAGTGCAGCACTTTCACAGCATCATCTTTGAGGATATGAAATAGCTCAACTGGAATTCCATCACCTCTACTAGCTTTGTTCGTAGTGATGCTTTCTAAGGCCCACTTGACTTCACATTCCAGGATGTCTGGCTCTAGGTGAGTGATCACACCATCGTGATTATCTGGGTCGTGAAGATCTTTCTTGTACAGTTCTTCTGTGTATTCTTGCCACCTCTTCTTAATATCATCTGCTTCTGTTAGGTCCATACCATTTTTGTCCTTTATCGAGCCTATCTTTGCATGAAATGTTCCTTTGGTATCTCTAATTTTCTTGAAGAGATCTCTAGTCTTTCCCATTCTGTTGTTTTCCTCTATTTCTTTGCACTGATCACTGAGGAAGGCTTTCTTATCTCTCCTTGCTATTCTTTGGAACTCTGCATTCAGATGGGAATATCTTTCCTTTTCTCCTTTGCTTTTTGCTTCTCTTCTCTTCCCAGCTATCTGTAAGGCCTCCTCGGACAGCCATTTTGCTTTTTTGCATTTCTTTTCCATGGGGATGGTCTTGATCCCTGTCTCCTGTACAATGTCACGAACCTCTGTCCATAGTTCATCAGGCACTCTATCAGATCTAGTCCCTTAAATCTATTTTTCATTTCCACTGTATAATCATAAGGGATTTGATCTAGGTCATACCTGAATAGACTAGGGGTTTTCCCTACTTTCTTCAATTTAAGTCTGAATTTGGCAATAAGCAGTTCATGATCTGAGCCACAGTCCGCTCCCGGTCTTGTTTTTGCTGACTGTATAGAGCTTCTCCATCTTTGGCTGCAAAGAATATAATCAATCTGATTTTGGTGTTGACCATCTGGTGATGTCCACGTGTAAAGTCTTCTCTTGTGTTGTTGGAAGAGGGTGTTTGCTATGACCAGTGCGTTCTCTTGGCAAAACTCGATCAGCCTTTGCCTTGCTTCATTCTGTACTCCAAGGCCAAATTTGCCTGTTACGCCAGGTGTTTCTTGACTTCCTACTTTTGCATTCCAGTCCCCTATAATGAAAAGGACATCTTTTTTGGGTGTTCGTTCTAGAAGGTCTTGTAGGTCTTCACAGAACCGTTCAACTTCAGCTTCTTCGGTATTACTGGTCGGGGCATAGACTTGGACTACTGTGATACTGAATGGTTTGCCTTGGAAACGAACAGAGATCATTCTATCGTTTTTGAAGCGAGGCGGCTGCGACGGCTCTGCGCAGAAGCGTGGCCGAGAGGAGCTAGGGGCCAGGAGCCGTGGGTGGCGGCCGACAGGAGCTAGGCCGGGCCGGGGGCTGGAGGGGGCAGCCGAGAGGAGCTAGGCCGGGCGGGGGGCCAGGGGCCAGGGGCCGGGGGCAGCGAGAGGAGTTACCCCAGGTCCAAGGAGCAGGGGCTGCGTGGGCACAGGAGGGCCGAGAGGAGTTACTCCACATTCAAGGTCAGGAGGGGCAGTCGTGAGTAGATACCCCTTGTCCAATGTAAGGAGCAACGGCTGCACTTTGCTGGAGCAGCCATGAAGAAATACCCCACGTCCAAAGTAAGAGAAACCCAAGTAAGACGGTAAGTGTTGTGAGAGGGCATCAGAGGGCAGACACACTGAAACTAAAATTACAGAAAACTAGCTAATCTGATCACACGGACCACAGCCTTGTCTATCTCAACGAAACTAAGCTATGCTATGTGGGGCCACCCAAGACGGATGGGTCACGGTGGAGAGGTCTGACAAAATGTGGTCCACTGGAGAAGGGCATGACAAACCACTTCAGTATTCTTACCTTGAGAACCCCATGAACACTATGAAAAGGCAGAAAGATAGGACACTGAAAGATGAACTCCCCAGGTCAGTAAGTGCCCAATATGCTACTGGAGATCAGTGGAGAAATAACTCCAGAAACCATGATGGGATGGAGCCAAAGCAAAAACGATACCCAGCTGTGGATGTGACCGGTGATAGACGCAAAGTCCGATGCTGTAAAGAGCAATATTGCATAGGAACCTGGAATGTTAGGTCCATGAATCAAGGCAAATTGGAAGTGGTCAAACAGGAGATGGTAAGAGTGAACGTCGACATTCTAGGAATCAGCGAACTAAGATGGACTGGAATGGGTGAATTTAACTCAGATGACCATTATATCTACTACTGTGAGCAAGAATCCCTTAGAAGAAATGGAGTAGCCATCATGGTCAACAAAAGAGTCCGAAAGGCACTACTTGGATGCAATCTCAAAAACATATAGTACTATTCATCTGCTAATCCCAAACTTGTAATTTATCCATGCCCCAACTTCCCCTTTTGGTAAGAATACATTTGTTTTCTAAATCTATGAATCTGTTTCTGTTTTATAAGTGCATTTGTATCATTTTTTGAGATTCCACATGTAAGTGATATTATATATTTGTCTTTCTCTTTCTGCTTTACTTCAATTAGTATGATAACCTCTAGGTCCATCCATGTTGCTACAAATGGTATTATTTCATTCTTTTTAATGACTGAGTAAAATTCTACTGTATATCTGTACCACATCTTCTTTATCCTTTCCTCTGTCAATGCACATTTAGGTGCTTCCATGTCTTGGCTTTTGTAAATAGTGCTGCAGTGAACATTGGGGTGCATGGATCTTTCTGAATTAAGAGTTTTCTCTGGATATATGACCAGGAGTGGGATTGCTGGAAGAAACATGATTATTTTATATTTGGACTGCATGGAGCATTGTTACCACAAAATTCTAAACTATGGAGACTTGACTCGACCTCTTCTCTGATATTTCCCCAGCATCTCCCTATCAAAGTCCTTGTCACCCTTTCTGAACTGGTACAATAACCTCCTACCACAAAGCCCCTGATTCCAGCCTCTCCTTATGGAAATCTAGCTTGAGCAGAACTATTAATAATTAGTCTCAGAAAATATAACAATAAGTACACTGCTCTGGCCTCTGTATCACTTATCTCATCAACTCTGAACACTGTTCATCACAGACGGTCTTCCTTGAACTCTCTGGCTTCCTCATCTCTGACTTCACGCTGACATTCAATGTCAGAATGTAGTGTACCCAGCTCTGATCCAAACTCCATGATTTCATCATTTTTCTCCTTATACGGCTTGCTCTGCCATTTTAACAAATATGTACTTACCACCTGCTAGGTGCCTGGCACTGGGATTATGCCTGTGAACGAGATGGGCAAGCTTCTGACCTCGTGAAGCACACACATTACCTGGGGGATGACTAACAACTACTGCTGCAATGAGTAACGATCGCAATTATTAGAACACTAGTCCTTAAAAATGAGATAGGAGTAAAGATCATAATAAATAGGGAAATGACAGAAAACCAACTGAGGGAGGTCACTGTGGAGAGCAGGCCAGGCGTGCTGCTGCTTTGAAGAAGCGATGCTTGTGCTGAGACCGGGGGTTGAGACACATGGCGGGTGAGAGTGATGCAAGACAGGCCTGGGGAGAGTCTGAGAGCATGGGGTTGGGGGGCAGGGGGGCACTAAGGAATTTTAAATTGGGAACTGCATGACGTGATGTCTGTTTTCAAAAGTTCTGTTTACCTGCTTTGAGGAGACCAGACTTAGGAGAAGCAAGACAGGAAGCAGGGAGCCCAGATAGGTGACCATGGCTGACCATCTGGGCTAGAAATGACCATAGCACAGACCGAGGGGAGGGGAGGGGGGGCAGATGAGCTGAAGCAACAGGGAGAACCTGAGCTGTGTTTCTGAGACATAATTTGTCAATGAACTGAATACGAAAGGCGAGGGACTGCATGCGGGTGGGGGCGGGGGGCGGGGGCAGGGAGATTAGTGAGAATAGGTAATCCAGAATGATACCCAAGTAGAAATAAGTCATTGCTTGTGCCCACTGTACCACTTATTCTTTTTGCTTTCTCCATCAACAGCAGGCCCCAAACACAGCAACCTAGCGACAGTGAGGTCGCCCACTGTACTTTTGGATTCAGGTGGCATTGTTTTGTGTACTTTTAAGTACTATGCTCTCTACTCTGTATTCTTTCAAATATTATTTCATGTACCTTTTGCTTTTATGTGTCTCTTACGCCCACTGTGTGGCACTCACCATGGCGCCCACCTAAAATGCTGCACACACAGTGTGAGTGCTGTAAAAATTAACTGCGATGAACAATTTCTCCCCAAGTGACCAAAAAGGCACAAATTGATTACACCTACATACATAAGCTATGTCTTTCATAGCCATTTATGACAAAAGAAGGGAGGGAAAGTATTCTGTTGAACTCCACGGAAAACCAGGATAACTCCTACCAGCTGAGCATTAAAAAGCAAGGCAGGAACAACAGAAGTTGACAGAAGCTTTTCTTCTGTTTTCAGCAAAAAGTTCCATTCATGCTTCTTCAAAGGGGGCCCTCTATTGCTACTGTTGCCCAATTAGGAGGAAATTTAAGAATAAAAAAAACACCAATATTTTCTCTGAAAAACTAAAGACATAAATGAAAAGGGAAAAAATAAAATACAAAATAACATCTATAATTCCACTTAAAAATGCAGTGGGTTGTAGAAATAAGTAAACCATCTGAAATATTGTAAGAGGCCTTTCTTCATCCTGTAGGAACACTGCAAGTCAACAATATGCCAACAGGGAACTATGCCTGCATTAAATACTCATAATACCTTGGCACATAATTTATGTTGTATTTGAATTTTTGCTCTTTCAAGTTTTAGTTCTGAAGAAAATAAAGAAAATTAAATTTTGGAGTATTTTGGCCCATTATATGTGTGTTTTTGTTTTTAAAACAACAATGTTCTGATTTCTGTGCATTTCTTTTTTTCATCTTATTATACTGCATCATGCAACATGCAGGATCAGTCAGTCAGTTCAGTCAGTTCAGTTGCTCAGTCATGTCCAGCTGTTTGCGACCCCACGGACTGCAGCACGCCAGGCCTCCCTGTCCATCACCAACTCCCAGAGTTTCCTCAAACTCATGTTCATTGAGTCGGTGATGCCATACAGCCATCTCATCCTCTGTCATGCTCTTCTCATCCTGCCTTCAATCTTTCCCAACATCAGCGTCTTTTCAAATGAGTAGTTCTTCACATTAGGTGGCCAAAGAATTGGAGTTTCAGCTTCAGCATCAGTCCTTCCAATGAATGTTCAGGACTGATCTCCTTTAGGATGGACTGGTTGGATCTCCTTGCAGTCCAAGGGACTCTCAAGAGTCTTCTTCAACACCACAGTTCAAAAGCATCAATTTTTTGGCACTTAGCTTTCTTTATAGTCCAACTCTCACATCCATACATGACCACTGGAAAAACCATAGCTTTGACTAGATGGATGTTTGTTGGCAAAGTGATGTCTCTGCTTTTTAATATGCTGTTTAGGCTGGTCATAACTTTTCTTCCAAGGAGCAAGTGTCTTTTAATTTCATGGCTACAGTCACCATCTGCAGTGATTTTGGAGCCCCCAAAATAAAGTCTGTCTCTGTTTCCATTGTTTCCCCATCTATTTACCATGAAGTGATGGAACCAGATGCCACGATCTTAAGTTTTCTGAATGTTGAGTTTTAAGCCAACTTTTTCACTCACTTCTTTCACTTTCTTAAACTGAAGAAAGTAGGGAAAACCACTAGACCATTCAGGTATGACCTAAATCAAATCCTTTATGATTATACAGTGGAAGTGACAAATAGATTCGAGGGATTAGATCTGATAGAGTACCTGAAGAACTATGGCCAGAGGTTCGTGACATTGTATAGGAGGCAGTGCTCAAGACTATCCCCAAGAAAATGAAATGCAAAAAGGCAAAATGGTTGTCTCAGGAGGCCTTACAAATAGCTGAGAAAAGAAGAGAAGCTAAAGGCAAAGGAGAAGAGGAAAGATACACCCATTTGAATGCAGAGTTCCAAAGAATAGAAAGGAGAGATAAGAAAGCCTTCCTCAGCGATCAATGCAAAGAAATAGAGGAAACAACAGAATGGGAAAGTGTAGAGATCTCTTCAAGAAAATTAGAGATACCAATGGAACATTTCATGCAAAGATGAGCACAATAAAAAACAGAAATGGTATGGACCTAACAGAAGCAGAAGATATTAAGAAGAGGTGGCAAGAATACGCAGAACAACTGTACAAAAAAAGATCTTCATGACCCAGATAACCACAATGGTGTGATCACTCACCTAGAACCAGACATTCTGGAATACAAAGTCAAGTGGGCCTTAGGAAGCATCACTACAAACAAAGATAGTGAAGATGATGGAATTTCAGTTCAGCTTTTTCAAATCCTAAAAGATGATGCTGTGAAAGTGAGGCACTCAATATGCCAGCAAGTTTGGAAAACTCAGCAGTGGCAACAGGACTGGAAAAGGTCAGTTTTCATTTCAATCCCAAAGAAAGACAATGCCATAAGAATGCTTAAACTACTGCACAATTGCACTTATCTCACATGCTAGTAAAATGATGCTCAAAATTCTCTAAGCCAGGCTTCAACAGCACATGAACCGTGAACTTCCAGATGTTCAAGCTGGTTTTAGAAAAGGCAGGAAACAAAAGATCAAATTGCCAACATCTGTTGGATCATCAAAAAAGCAAGAGAGTTCCAGAAAAACATCTACTTTTGCTTTATTTACTATGCCAAAGCCTTTGACTGTGTGGACCGCAACAAACTCTGGAAAATTCTTAAAGAAATGGGAAGTCTGGTAGACCACCTGACCTGCCTCTTGAGAAATCTGTATGCAGTTCGGGAAGCAACAGTTAGAACTGGACATGGAACAACAGACTGGTTCTAAATAGGGAAAGGAGTATGTCAAGGCTGTATATTGTCACCCTGCTTATTTAACTTATATGCAGAGTACATCATGAGAAACACTGGGCTGGATGAAGCACAAGCTGGAATCAAGACTGCTGGGAGAAACATCAATAGCCTCAGATATGCAGATGATACTACCCTTATGGCAGAAAGTGAAGAACTAAAGAGCCTCTTGATGAAAGTGAAAGAGGAGAGTGAAAAAGTTGGCTTAAAACTTAACATTCAGAAAACATGCAGGATGGTGAATTATAATTTTATGATTGACAGTTCACACTATTTTTGAAATTTAGACATAATTCTTAGTACATACAACTAGAACCAAACAGAAGATTATCAAAAACCATAGCAAAATACTTGGGATAAGAATTCAGTCCTGTATTTCTAGCTTTTCCTCAACAACAATATGACATATCTTATCATATATTGAAGATCTCAAAATGTGTTGCCCAAGGTTACATGTTGGTTAACAGAGAGAGAACTAGAAACACAAGTACGTTAAAGGCACATCACAAAGGTAAGTCAACTGATCGCAACATGGGTAATGAAGAGACACTCAAAGTGCTATTGGACTCAACCTCGGCGCCCTGACAAGGAAGAAAAGAGTGTGGTCTCTTACTACACACAACATTACTTTATTGGAAATACTGAAAAAAATATGATTCTAAGAATGCATTTATAGCTAGTGGCTCACCAATACCACCTGGGGAAAAAAACATCTTATTTATCATGGCCTTCTGAGGATTTATAATCACCCCATGAAGTCTCATGGATGACACCTAAAAGAGAATGCCTTACTGATGCTTTAAGGTGAAGATCAATGTCTACGTCTACACATGGGGGCACTTTCTCTCTTCATGCCTCCTCAGAGTGTGGCTCATCTGTCAGAACAAGGAGGAAGCAGTTACTTGGATTCTGAGCTGAATTCTTTTATCTGATCAGAATAAGAATCTGCTGGAGGAAATTTTCCTCTGCAAATACTGATTCTGTATGGTTCCCTCCGATGGCACAAACATACAGGAATGACAGCTTCTGGGACCAAGGGAGGCTCGAAGCCTTGCTCTCTGCCAAAACAAACCATCCCCTTATCTCTCAACACACAGAGTCCAAGAGCCAGAAAAGGCCTTTGAAAATAACTTACCACAACAAAAGTCACAGTACAAGACCTGAAGCATACACTTCAAATGGAAAACAGAGAGCCCACAAGAGAACTAAGAATATATGTGGATTAATTAGCAGTAACTCACACAAGAGTACTGAGTTTAATTGTATCTCTTTGTAAGTTCAGTTCAGTTCAGTCCAGTCACTCAGTCATGTCCAGCTCTTTGCGATCCCATGAACCGCAGCACATCAGGCCTCCTTGTCCATCACCAACTCCCGAAGGCTACCCAAACTCATGTCCATTGAGTTGGTGATGCCATCCAGCCATCTCATCCTCTGTTGTCCCCTTCTCCTCCTGCCCTCAAGCTTTCCCAGCATCAGGGTCTTTTCCAATGAGCCAGTTCTTCACGTCAGGTGGCCAAAGGATTGGAGTTTCAGCTTCAACATCAGTCCTTCCAATGAACACCCAGGACTGATCTCCTTTAGGGTGGACTTGTTGGATCTCCTTGCACTCCAAGTGACTCTCAAGAGTCTTCTCCAACACCACAGTTCAAAAGCATCAATTCTGTGGCACTCAGCTTTCTTTATAGTCCAACTCTCACATCCATACATGACTACTGGAAAAACCATAACCTTGACTAGACAGACCTTTGTTGACAAGGTAATGTCTCTGCTTTTTAATATGTTGTCTAGGTTAGTCATAACTTTCCTTCCAAGCAGTAAGCATCTTTCAATTTCATGGCTGCAATCACCATCTGCAGTGATTTTGGAGCCCAAAAAAATAAAGTCAGCCACTGTTTCCACTGTTTCCCCATCTATTTGCCATGAAGTGATGGGACCGGATGCCATGATCTTAGTTTTCTGAATGTTGAGCTTTAAGCCAACTCTCCTCTTTCACTTTCAAGAGGCTCTTTAGTTCTGCCATAAGAGTGGTGTAATCTGCATATCTGAGGTTAGCCAGGGGCAATTCAAGAGGGGCTACTGGTGACAGCCTCTGAGGATGCCAGGATTCTCCCGACTGTCACCATCTTGCTGCCTTGCGGACAAGAGGTTCTCTCTCCCCACGACTCACCTGGGATGGTTGCTAAGAAAACTCTCCTAATAACTCTGTTAAAACTGTTTGAAACACAAAGGGGACTGATGCTCTTTCAGAATGATGTTTACTTAATTCCTGATCAATGTTGTAAAAATCAAAGCCAAACCAACAGGTCATTAAATACAACAACTGTAATGTACTAAGTGACTATAGTTGAGAGCGCTCTTTAAAAATCAACTAGACTATTTTTTTTTTTAATTTACAAATCAACCAAAAACTGTATTATAGACAGAAATTTAGTGTTTCAATGTGAGAAATCAGCAAATAGAGTCAAGAAAAGTAATTCATTGAGTACTTTGCCAAGAATTAAAGTTTCAGCAAAAATGTCACCCTGCACCTGTGCAGTACTTTTACAGAGGGAAACCTCTTTCATAAAGGGTCTCATCTGATGTTTGAAAAACCTACAGAGTTGAGCAGGTAAAAACATTCTAATTTTATACAATCCTCCTGTATAAAATGGTGCATCTGTGGCAGTTCAAGTCACCCTCAGTCAAGGATAGAGCAGTAACAGCTGGTCAAACTACAAATTCATTCATGTGGATCCCGACCAGAACTTCTTTCCTTTCTGTTTTAATGCAATAGAACAGAATACAGTGGAAAGAATAGGAAAAAAATTAAAAGTCAAAATGTACTGCAACTAGTCAAGTTACGTATTTCTCACAAACCTGGAATTAGATGTATGCCAGGTCAGGCTCCTCTCTGTGTCCTGCGGGTGTGGACATAAATATGTTAGGAAAACACAGAAGGTATTCCCAGCCATGGGAGGCAGAACCCCGTTTCTCATTATCCAAATAACCAGCTATGTTTTGGGTGCCATTTCCTGGGAAAAGGTCGCAGTACTTATCTTCGGAGCCCCCTCAACAAGACTCTATCCACATCCGACAAGGAGAGCAGCCCTGCAAGAAGGCATGGAAACGAGCTACCGGCAAGACATGCTGACAGAGCATATTCATTTAGTCGCTCAGTCCTGTCCAACTCTTTGCGAGCCCATGGGCTGTCACCTGCTAGGCTCCTCTGTCCATGGGATGTCCCAGACAAGAATACTGGAGTGGGCTGCCATTCCCTTCTTCAGGGGATCTTCTCGACCCAGGGATCGAACCACGGTCTCCTGGATTGCAGGCAGATTGTTTACTATCTGAGCCACCAGTGAAGGCCATGTTATCTATATATATCCACAAGTGCTCCCAAATGCTCAGATCTTTTCTAATCTTTAAAAAGTAAGGGGAAAAGCAGTCACAAGCCTTACCTCATCACTATATATGTTTTTAGTAGTGAAATTTGAAAAACAGTGGTCAGCATTCACCACTGAGTCATGTCATGTAGTATTTTTAATATTCTTTTAACTCTTTAAAGTTTTCTGTATTCTTTTTTCCAGTTTTATTGAATAATAATTGACACACATCACTGTATAAGTTTAACATGTACAGAAGTGATTACTATAGTCAGCTCAGCTAACATCCATCTTGTCTTACAGATACAATAATAAAAAAAGGAAAAAGGAAAAAAATTGCACTGTGATGAATATTCTTACAATTTACTCTCTATGTACCATAGAGCAGTGCGAGCTATAGTTACTGTGTTGTGCATTATACCCCAGGTACTCATTTGTCTTATACCTGGAAGTTTGTATCTTTTGAGCACCTTCTTCCATTTCCCCCTTCCCCCTCTCTGTGCCTCTGGTAACCACAAATCTCATCTTTTTCTATGAGTTTGGTTTTTCAATATCCATTCATCCATCAGTGGACACTTAGGCTGCTTCCATGTCTTGGCTGCTGTAAATAATGCTGTCATGAAATGGGGGTGCAGATACCTTTTCAAGTTAGTGTTTTCATTTCTTTTGGATATATCCCCAGAGGTGGAATTGCCGGATCACACAATAGTTCTATTTTCAATTTTTTGAGGATTCTCCATACTGTTTCCATAGTGGCTGCACCAATTTACAATCCTACCATGCCACAGTATTATAATCTGGTCCATCCAGTGCCATTCAACCTTTTCTTTGAAAGCTGACCAACAACCACTCTCTCTGCCCCAACCTATTCAGCCTGTCAGCTGAACTTGAGACTATTGTTTAAAACTCTCTTTTCTGGGTCCTTATCAGGTTAAAATCCTCTAAAAAAATGCAAGTTTCCTGCAGGCTCTCTTCCCTCTCTCCTCAGTGATAGTATCTGTTCCTATGGTTTCAACTTTCCCCATTATGCGGGTTATTCCCAAATCTGTGTCTCCATCTCTGCCCTCTTCTCTGAGTGCCAGGCTCACATCTCCGGTTACATGCTGAGGATGCTCATTTCACAGACCATCACATGTCTGCCCCATACAAACTGCTATGGAATGTGGAGCGGCACCACCTCTGCCCTCAAAAAAGAGTCATCAATTTAATGCAATGGGAGGACACGGAGGTCTGAAATCGCATGCATCACACACAGTATGTCTTACAGACCTCTCCCTTCTCCTGGGGTCTATACTTTAGTTCAGATCACCACCAGGAGCCTTCACGTTCTTCTTTCTCCTCAGCCCTCATATCTATCTCTCACTAGATCCTGTCACTTGTACCTCTGAAACGTTTCTGTCCCTCTTGCTCCCTGCCACTGTCATAGCTTATGACCATGCCACCTCTCACCTTTCCGCCACTATTGCCACAGCCTCTGAGCCAGCCCCTCCCTTCATCCATCCTCCGCTCAGCTGCACCACTTCCAGATCGCCAGCCTGGTCCTGTCACACCCCCATCCCTGCACACTCCTGCCTCTTGCCACTTACAGAACACAAGAGCACACCAGGAGCTCAATACTAATGTTTTACTTTTACCAACATTTGACTATTGGTGTGCTGATAGAGGGAATTCACAGCACTCGGACAACATGATAAATCTACGGTGCGGAGGCTAAAACCAGAGGTAGGGGAAAACCTGCCATCTCCTTCATCAGATACTCCACACTCCGCACAATTGCCTGGAGACAGCTCAAGCCACCGAGAGAAGGACTCTGGCTGTTTCCCTGTCTCCTGACTGATGGTGTGATTTATCCGTGCCCCCAGGCAAAGAGGATTCCATTTCAACTCTTTTGCCTTTGCCTTGTAGGGGACTTGACCCTCCAAACTTTCTTTCCTCCACTTCTTAGCAGGTTTTTTACCTATTAGGTGTTTTCTTTGGAGTCACATTTACTACATTATTGTCCAGCCAATGGAAAAGTTATTCAACAGAGAAAAATGGTAATGTCACCAGAGCAAAGCGTATCCTTTAATTAGAGCATAAATATTTGCTCCACTGGTGAGAGTAATAAAGAATTCATCAGTACCTAAGCCCAGCAGCCTGTTCGGTTGTCCTTCTTGTGAAGAAACGTACTGGAAATAAACAAGTTTCCTTTTAATGCAAAGATGGATTGTATACAATCCAACTAAAATAAAAGCTCAATGACAAACAGTCGCGTTAACCTTAGCAACATTTGTCTTCACCATTTTTCTTGGGAGACAGAAGGGCTTTCATTTTTAAACACCTTGCAAGAATTGTGTTCTGATGACAGGACAGCTTCAGGCTAGTCCTGTGACAAAAGATTTGAGCAGCAGTGATGCTCAGACAACTTAAGACATTCATTCATTTAAAAAGACCCCATACTCTGCCTAGTTTCACCCAAGAATTATAAAGTTTTTAAATATTTATCTCAGGGAGTAAAAACAAAATGATATCTGGACTTCCCTGGCGGTCCAGAGGTTAAGACTCCGCACTTTCACTGCAGGCAGCACAGGTCTGATTCCTGGTTGGGGAACTAAGTTCGGCGTGCCGCAAGGTGCAGCCAAAAATAAGAGAAAAAGAGAGAAAATTATTTCTAAGCCTAACTACATGCCAGCTTCATGCTTTATGCTAACTCTCTCCCACCTCCAGAAGCCCCAGAGGCATATGCCCTTTGCTCCGTTTCACAGAATAAGAAAACAAACGTCTGGGAGCCATTACTTCACAGTAAGGGACTAAGCCAGAACTGAACCTGATCAAATTGCTTTTCACAGCTACGAAATTCTGCCTCAAGGACTGTAAACCAGAAAACATAACAGGTCAGATGTACACAGAGAGTCTTGTTAACTTAGGTTTTATAGTAGGCAAGGAGTCTACATTCCAAAAATAATGTTTTTTTACTTTAAAATACTTCTCACATGATGCTATTTTTCTGTTGTTGTTGTTCCTGAATTGTCAGCAACTGTACTGCTGAATCTTCCCTTGACATTACAGTGAAATTTTAAAACACGCAGAGGAACCGCCAAGAATCCTCTCAAAGTCCTTGTGTTTGTAAATACTGATACAAGCAAAGACACCAAATGGTCCAATCACTCAATCAGTGTGGGGATGGGAGGGAGCAGACAGGCCAAGAGGAGGCTAGGAAATATCTGAAAACTTTCCTTAACCTTCAATGAACTCTATTCCACTGATTTTTTTTTAATGTCCTTTTATTACACATATGGGAGAAAACATGGCATCATTTCTACACTATTTCTAGTATATGACCTTTGTCAAGTCACATCAACTCACCAATCTTAAACTTCATTATCTGCAGAAGGGGATGATCAGAACCACAACTCCACAGGGTAGGTGTGTGGAAAAAAGGATGGAACTCAAGTGCTTAATCAAGGGTAATTACTTTAAGCTACAAAGCATGTAATGTGCTTTTTTCTTTTCCATTTTCATCTCTGGATGGAATCTTCTCCCTAATCAGACCCTCGTACAGCCTGGGTAGAGCAGAAGATAAGGAGCATAAAGACGAAGTCAATCATATTTGTATTCTGACACCAAAAGAATTTTGCAGCAAGACAACAGGCTTGAAAGGGCAAACACGGTAAAGAATGTCACTCTCCTTTGAACATCAAGAACCCACTCTAAAAGTCTTAGATTGCAGAGTTCTCTCTCCTGGGATAGCTAAGCCACAGGTTTGTCCCCCTCAAGGAGACAGTCAGGAAATAATGGATGAGAAAAGGTCAAGCGCATCCCTGTGTTGCTACAAGTGGATCATGGGATGGGGTGGCAGAAAGCAGCAGCAGAAACAGCTCAGAACAGTGGGCCTGAGCCCCTCGGTGGGCTTGGCTCTGAGGCTGGGGTGGGTGGATGATTGAGGGGACACTGAGGATGGGAGTGCTGGTTAGCATACCTACAGGGCTATGACACACGGGGGGAGGCAGCCTTGAACCCTATCCCAGCCCCATGTGGGGCTAGCACACTCACAGGGGATCATCTCTGAGCACCATAAGGGCTTGGAGCAGACAAGGGGTAGGACTTACTTTTCTGAGCTGCTCTTCCTTCCCTGGATGGGAAGTCTGAAAGGACTCAGAAGTATCTCCATGGCTTGGGAAGAGGGGCCGGCAGTGGAACTGCCCTCATCCAAGCCAGGGGCTGGCTGGAGCCTGGAGCAGGGAAGCAGTGGGGGTTACAGCTCCAGTAAGAGGTAATATGGGGCCAGAGGCCCAGGAAGGTCCAGACACTGAGCCAGGTGCCATGGACCCCTAACTTCCATTGCAGATACCACAACAAGCAGATCCCCTCTGCAGATCCACCAAGCCTGCAGCAGCAGCCACTGGCAAGGGCACCGCTGCAGAGACCAGAGGAGCCCATGCCACCACAGGACCCTCTCATGCCTGAAACTAAGTGGCCCAAGAAGGGAGATGTAAACTAGACTCAGGCAGGACCAACATCCTGAACAGATCGCTTACCACAAAGAAAGTTCGAATCAGAAACAGCTGGAATCTAGAAGCTCACTGGCAGTAGGTAAGACCATACAGCAATTGTTGAAAATGAAGAAGAAAGCATTTCCCATCTACATTTCACTACAGTGAATAATTCTGACAATCTGTTGCCATTTTTGAGTATTAGTGTAAGTGCTCTAATGGTTCGTAAACTAAAATAATCTCGTAAGATTATCAGATAAGAAAACCTATCCAAGATATATGTGGAAAGAAAAAAGTTTTGATACAGTACTAGCACTGGCTGATAGCCAGACTACTTTCCACATCCATACTGAAGGCACTGAGCCAGCCATCTTTCCCCTCAAATAAACGTATGTGTATTTTGATTTTTTATATACAATTGATAGAAACTACCGGCTATTTTATTCATCTGACTTTCTTCTTGAAATATCAAGGTAACGAAAAACTGCACTAAAGCAAGTCCCAGGAAAATTCCCTTGGAAGGACCTGGACCACTCATATAAATGTAATCTTTTGATGAAACTGTCCACTTGATTACAAGATTAAGTCTGAAATTAGTTGACTTAAGTAGGCCTAATGTTACTAGCAAAATGAAACAGCTTCAACAACTTGGATTCAGGTACAAATGAGAAGCCTGAATTCCACACCAGCAATTAGTTTCAGCGATGACTCTGAGATGACTGAAGGGTCCGAGGTGCCCAGTGACTGAGACTACAGCCTAGGGGTGCTGCTCCAACCCCTGACAGCAGAGGATGAAATCTGCTCCTCCCCTGACCAGACAAGGTGGACAGACATTCCCTAGGGCCAGCAGGCTGCTGGGACAACACCCTTAACCCTCCTCCACTGCAGCAAGAGGGGTTTCCAGCCAGGGCCTATGGATGACCTCTAATCCCTGCTAACTCCCCTTACCTGAAGGTGGAAATTTGTTTTCTTACTACTAGCTGATAAATTTGTGTTTGCTCTATAAGGCCTCCCTCAGGCAGAAGCAACTTCACTTTGACTTTTCACTTTCATGCATTGGAGAAGGAAATGGCAACCCACTCCAGTATTCTTGCCTGGAGAATCCCAGGGACGGGGGAGCCTGGTTGGCTGCTGTCTACGGGGTCGCACAGAGTCGGACATGACTGAAGCGACTTAGCAGCAGCAGCGGCAGCAGCAGGCAGAAGAAAAGAACCTTTATCTCGCTCTACCTTCAGAACTAGGATATGGAAATAGGCCTTTTAAACATATGAAAACAAAACTAAAAACCAAAATGAAGAAAATAGAAACATAAGAACTAAGGTGGCAATTGTATCTGTCATGCTCTTCTATTTCAGCTGCTGCTGCTGCTGCTGCTGCTAAGTCGCGTCAGTCGTGTCCGACTCTGTGCGACCCCATACACGGAAGCCCACCAGGCTCCCCCATCCCTAGGATTCTCCAGGCAAGAACACTGGAGTGGGTTGCCATTTCCTTCTCCAATGCATGAAAGGGAAAAGTGAAAGTGAAGTTGCTCAGTCGTGTCCAACTCTCAGTGACCCCATGGACTGCAGCCTACCAGGCTCCTCCATCCATGGGATTTTCCAGGCAAGAGTACTGGAGTGGGGTGCCATTGCCTTCTCTATTTCAGCTAGAGTGGAAGAAAAATGGGCACCATTTCTAAAAGCTTCCATCTGTTTCTAATGGTGTAAAGATAACCTCAATCTCAAATTTCTCACAGTCATTGTTCTACCAGAAAACAATAATATGATAAGATATAAACTTTATCCATTAATTTTAATAGGTCTTAAAGCAAATGCTTTGTTTCTATTCTGTATCTGCATTTTCAACACACAGAAGTTAGCCCCCTTTTGGCAAAAGGAGAACCAGACAATCCCTTTAGTCTTGTCAACTTGGGGTCCTGCCCACAATTTATCAGGATATGGCTGTGGATCATGTGCACTCACTTAAAGCCAAGGTTAAATTCACTTCCTCTTTAAACTAGTGGGCCTTCCCTCCCCCACTCAAAGGTCTTCCTGGTAAGTTTAGTATAGAAACTTCAGTAGGAATATTTGCTTATTCCTGAGTCTGCCCACTAAATAAAGCTTGGTAGCTTTATTTCTCTTCATTTACAAAGGCTTTACTGCCAATGCCATGAGAGCTTTTAATTCTGTTACCATTCACATGACAAAATTTCCACTCAGGTCAGGAAACATTGAAAAGTTGGACAGTTGTCCAACTAAACTTGAGGAACTTCAGAAAATCAAATTTTTATTTAGTTAAGTAGGAATTCTGATGCAACCATTCAGAAGGAAACCTAAAATTATTTTAAAAAATAATCTATCCATCTGTTTCCTCATCTCCAACCAAAAAGACTTATGTCAAAATACATCGCTGAAGTTGTAAATATAAGCCTTCATTGTCTCCAAAATTTTTATCATCAATCTCATTCCAAAAACAGATATCACGGTAGTATTAAAATGCAATATTTTTATAACTATCTGAAAATTGCAAGTAGCTAGAACCACAATTTGTCTAGCCACTTACAATGTCTGATTAAGAAATTCTGATTAAGAAATTCTGAAATGTTAAGTATTTATGTGTCACATTAATTAGAAAGAACAGTATGTGACATAAATTTCACTTTTATCACAACTGGCTCACTTTTTCTAGTATAATTCAGTTGAATCAAATTGTGTACTTTGCATTACATACTATGGCACATTATTTAACATATTTACACACACTGTGCCTATGTCATTTTAAGTTTTACTGAGAACAGCTCCATTTTCATGGCTGTTTATACAATTAGACTTTTAATGTGACGAATGATGGACAATAGCTGGGTCATGTGGCCAAGACAAAGATTTCCCTTGAGTGTGCTTACTTGTCAATACAAATGATAGCAGAAAATGTCCCCTGAAAAAGGTGGGGGAGGGGCCCATCTGTAGACCTTCACTAAGGAAAAAGTCAAAAAATGAAAAAATGTTTGGAAAAGATGCTGAGTTATCAGCAGTTATTCTTCTTCCATTCTACCTAAACAGACAGCAACGAACACCACCTAATACTTGGCACTGAGGGCATGACCTGCAGACTCAGCATTGCCCTCCAGCATCAACCAAGCCCAGCATCAACCCACCCTTTATTAAAAAAAAAGAAAGAAAGAAACTGAGGCTGAAGGGAGCCAGTGACTTGCCAGAGTGAACACAGCCCAGATTTTCTGACTACATGCCCAAGACTGCCAGATTTTGGTAGCAGACTGTGTTCACCAGACCACAGAATTTCATAACTTTGTAAAAACAGCATACAACAAGGATTCCTCTACTTAAGGAATATTTTAGTTCATAAGATACCATTTTAGCCATTAATATACCTTCCCATTTAATTATCCAGTCATCTTGTTCTTGTAATATTTCCTTCACTATTCTAATATTTTAAAACATCTACCAACTGCTTTTATTTTGTAGCTTGGGTGTATACAGAGAAGTAATCATAGCATTTTTAACTTAAAAATGGATCACAGGTCACTCTCCCCACCCCCTCACCCATGCACCTTGACACCCTCCACGTAAAAGTTCATTCAAGCACACAGAATTAGTCAGATACAGGGTTTTAAGTGGATGCTCGTCCTTCTGGGGCACTTGGTAATTAGCATACTAGCCTCCCGGGCTGGTCTCCAGACTCAGGGTGGCATATATCATATGTTCTTCTGGGAAGCAGCTCCCAAACCCCAGAAGACCAAGAACAAAGGAGCTGGCAGGCTCTAGAGAAGCCACCTCATCAACAGTGTATTAAAGACACCCATTAGTTGCCTCAATCAGCTAATTAACTCAACAAATGCAAACCCTAAATCATTAAAGAAAGTGGTTCTGATTGCATTGCTGGGCTCTAATTTGGTGTCGCTAACCCAGCAGGGTGGGAACAGGGCTGCTCCACAGAAAACAAAAAAACGGTCCACACTGGGGAGCCGGCATAGGATGGGACTGAATTTTTTATGAAAGTTGAGCCCTACCAGGAAGTTTCACTGGTGAAAAAAGGGTACCAGGGAGACCTCTGTGTTTATGCTTTGAAATTTAAATCAATTTAAATATAAATTGCTATCCTTTTTAGTCATTATGAGAAAGAAATAAAATGTGGGTTTCAGATCTCTGGTGTGCAAATGGTCATTAACATTCATTTGACCTTGGGTGTAGAACGAATATTGAATTTATGCACAGGGTACACTCATTACACTCATCTAGTTTCCTCAAAGAAAACACGTTCCCAGGAGCTGTAGTGCTGGCAGCCAGTTTTCCACACTCAAACAGAAAACTGTAGAGTCTCCGCTTCATGTCTCTGTCCCACCTTCCACCCAACTCTCTGCTCCAAACCTCGGGAAACTGTTTCCCAAGGTTTGGCCACATTTATAAGACACAGGCAATAACAGGTAAGAATCTGAATGGCGTAAAATCATTGTCCTGGACCAAATGAGACCAGAGAGCATCAGTGCTCAGTTCTCCCTTCCGGTATCTGGTTCCCTAAAACAAGAACAAGCTCCGTTTGGAGTGATAAATACCTTTGTCTACTGAGCCTTATAAATATTACCTTCCTTCGCTGTAGAGTTCCTGCAGCGCATTTTTTTAAAACAAAGGCCTCTAAACCTTGCACTCTCACGTACACTCTGCTGTGGTTATTACCATTCTTCACCTCCTTGGCAAATCAGTTCCATTTACTCTCTGAATGGACACGACCATGTGGAAGGAGGAAAAAGAAAATCATCTTGCCTTGCTTTCTAATTTCCTAAATTCTAAGTAACCCTCAGGGTTAAAAAGAGCCCAACTTCCATGCTGGTTGCTCTCAGATACCGTGCTACTCAGGAGAAAACAGGGCAAAGGGCTATTTTCTTTTATGGTATGTCACTGAATGGTTATTTATCATTTTGACTTAATAGCTCTAATTACAAAAGACAGTGTCATGGGATTCTTTTTTTAAAGGCAATTTTCTTCGTATCCCAGTGGGAGAGTTAGAAAAAATTTACAAAGCATCTGCCTCATGCATTTTCAATTGTTCCTGGGTTTTACCGATGCTATTATTTTCTTGATAGGAAGATTTTTACATTTTCAAGTACGTTTTAACTTTGCATTGCATTGACAATGACTGTTTCAAGACTCTTATTATGGTTTCATGCCATTAAATAAAAAAGAAAGATACAACTTGTCAACCACTGAATCGATCACTGTTTAGTAAGAACATGCGCTGGTGGAGACGGGATGTGAATGTACAAAATCCGTCAGCTGCCAGAAGAGCCTCTGGAAATGTTAGAACAAGGCGTTATTATAGCACCGAGAAGGGGGAGATTTTTACAAACTTCAACAATCAGCACGGTGTTAGGCAAAGCTCTCTCTTCTCAGGAAAACATCCTAGATCCTCAATCAATCAGGAAGACCAGAATGTTGTGTTGATCATTTGGGGGGAAAACACATGCTACTTCTTTCCTCTTGGTTGACAAATGCTAAATAGCACATTTGTTAGCGGGGCTAACAAGACAATCGGTGTGGGTCTGTGCTGACCACGAACGGGAGCCGTGGTCCTGCCAGCTCAGCATCCAGGAGGCGGCAAAGGAGAAGAGGACACAACACAAACCGCGTGGAAACGCTGGTTCCGAGAGGAGAAGGTGCACCCTATGAGGACAGGTTGGGGAAGACTTTAAATGTTTAAGGGGTTGAAAATATCACTAAAAATCAAGCATAATATCTCAGCTGCTTAAAATACAGCCAATAGACCTCTGTTGTTATGAACTAGTATTTTCTAGCTTGAACATTCATTATTAGAGCACTCAGAGATTAGATGGAAAAAACTATTCAAGACAGGATTACTACAGCTTTTATTAATACTTTGAAAAGCATTTAAATTTTTTCAATAGCAAGTTAATCACAGGAAACCAGAAAGGGGTTTGAGATAGCAATAATTGTACCAGCACGTTAAGTCTGTCTTTGTTGGTGCTTAATCTTATTATTACCATCCACTCTAAAATTCCATTTTACTGTGCATTCTCCTTTATGAGCAATGTGTTCATGAGAGAATAAAGTCAAACACTGTGCTACATTAAAATAAAAAGTAAAAAGTTAGAGGACCATAAAAGTAGAAGCAAGTCCATTGGCTTAATGGTTATTTTTCTTTTTCTAAATGTGCAGAAGGGAAAAACTTTTCTCTACTGTTAAAAATAATCAGTCCATCTATTTCACTTCTCATGACAAAGCAATGGGGATGTCTTCTCTTTGAGAAGCTTCTGCCCTGAAGGAGAACATGTCTCTTCAATTGTGTCAGACCTCAAACCTCTCTGCAGAGCTTCCTGTCAACACTGACTCCCTGCCAATCTCACAAAGGGGCTTAAAACTGCTTAAGTTCCTGTAACTAGTAATTGGTGACCAGTGACTGTTACCAGCAGTAGATCTTCAAAGCTAGGAATTTAGCCAGGTAATAAAAGGCCCTCAACTTGTCTGATGGGTTCACCCGGGTTAGCAGATCCTGTGGTCACCTGTTGAATGTTTCACAAACACGCAGTTCAGTGTACAGCAAATAGTAATAACCAAGCTGGAGAAATCACATACCCATTCAAATGCCTATTTAAGCTTGAGTATAGGAATCAGAGATGACTGAACAAACAAGAGGATTTCTGAGGCTAGGAGAAACAACTTAACGTGAATGTAAAACTTGGGCTTCCTTCTCATCCTTTCCGGCCTATTAAAAATAATGTTTCTAAAAGCTAAAACTAAACACAGTAGGTAAAACCATTTTATACAATTTTATGTTATACATATATATATATTTAACATCCCAAAGAAATAATAAAATATCTTGGTACAAAAATAACATGTTAACCTGAATCCCTGGCTAATTTATTTGAAAAAGAGGTGGAAAATTGCTGCTATTTACTGCTTGAAAAATGTAAGTTTTCACTCGATTTTTTTCCATTTCCAGAAACAAAAGTAGAAAAAGTGAATGCCTTTCCATAAACCACATCTTTACGCCCCACAACAACAAGGGAGGGGACCCAGTGTAGCCAGGAAAACTAGAGACTGGATGTTGGGAAGCCTGGGTTTGCATTCGGCTGCAGCCTTCTCAGCCTGTGTACTCTCAGGCGCGACATTTCCCTCTAAATCCTCTCTGAATCACGAGATTCAGACAACACTAGTAATTCCCCCTGTGGTGAGCACCCTGCCCCAGTAGCCATCCCTCTTCTGCTGGTCTTCTCTGGGGAGCTACACCTGCCCCAGCCTCAGTTCGTGGGACTCAACCTCTGCATCCTGCCCTCCATCCAAGCTTCCACCGCTCCAGAGACGGGCATTCCATCCTTACAGCCAAGTCCCACTGAGACTTCTGTGGGCCTTACCAGGAAAGAGGTTCTCTCCTGCTGAGACTGATTAGCTCCACAGACACCCTGAGCCAATAAAGTCCCCTGGTGGTTTTCAGTTTATTTTTCTCTCACTTGTCCCTAAGAGTCCTGAATAAAACATTTCCAAGGTTGTGACTCCATTAAGGATAATGAAACAAATTAATGAAAATATTCACTATTATAATTAAATACTGGAGCTGGAAGGAACCACGAAGGTTCCTACATTCTATACCCACCCCTTCATGATACAATACAAACTGGAATCCCTTTACCAAAGTCACAAAGACATTTAATGGTACAAACAGAGTCTAGAACCTCTTCTGTGTTTTCCAAACATTAATATCCTCGATACTTAGTTTTAAAATATTTAACGAGGTATGGACTAGGAGAGAGAGTAAAATATAAAAACTGCCAAAGAGGTTTACCAACATGAGATTTCTGGCTTTCCAGAAATAAAAGCCCGCCATGGCACAAATTTCATCTAATCTAAAGATATTGAGAGCTAAGCATGCTTTTGCTGTGGATTCCCTTGAAAAGGGGAAGAAAATGTCTCCTAAGACTCTAACTGTCTAACAATTAGCAGTAGAATTAGCAATTCAACAAAAAAGAAACAAGTGAAAGGATATCTGTGTTAATGCCTTAAAACCGTGTGAAGCCTTAAAATGCTATTCACATTCACTAAGGTTAGCATTTAGAGGAGAAAACTGTTTAAAGGCACATCCTAATGGCTTCTTAGAAAATTAAAACAAAATAGATTTTTTACAAAGCTAGATCCTTAAATCATCTATATAATCTATCAACTGACAAATACTTTTATTTCTGTTTGTACAGAGAGCTGAAACCAAAAACTTTTCCTTTATACTAATTCTTGTTTTAACAACCCTTCACAGAGAGACATAAATCTGGCATGACCACCTGAGCCCTAATTAACAGTTCTACTGCAAGACAGATATTAAGGCAATCAATTTCTTTTGTCAAGCCCCAGATGTGCCAACTAGTAATACTTTTTTTATTAGAAGTATAACAGTTTCTTTCTATTCTACCTTAAAAAAATCAAAATAGTTTTTTAAAAAAATGAGCATACACAGAAAGTACCATTCTGCAGCTAAAATTCTGTTTAAGGCTGTGCTTAATAGTTCTTCATTTTATCACCTCCTAACTACATAGTAATACATTATCCTTTTTCAGACAGCCATTGACTTACTCATGTTTATTTATCTATGAAATAAACATTGTGATTTTAAAATAGCAGGGAGCCATATTTTTCCTTGCTCACCACTGTACCATCAATGGCCTAGATTAGGTGCTCAGTTAGAATCTGATAAAGGAATAAAATGAGTTAGGTTCTCATATCTTGCCACTATTATTTTTCATCTACTCTCAATGCCAAATCAAGCAGCAACAGTGTCGGATGAATCAGGTGGGTATCTCCTGAAGTTCATAACTTGGAATCTTTGAATATTGCAATATCATCTTGTTGGTTATTTTTGCCCCTAGACTATTTCCCAAATTTGTTGTGGTTTGGGGAACGTGGCACAGAAAAGACTGTTTTTCTCTAAAAATGTTCTTTGCTTACTCTATTTTTCTAGTGAGAAAACTTATTTAATTTTGTCAGAGTCAAAGTAAGAATGCCAACTATCTTTTTTATTATTCAATTTATATATCACAGGACCCTAGCTAATGAAATAGCATGAGGGGAAAAAAGGAGAGTTACTTGGGTTGGTAAGACAGAGATAAAATAGTCATCATTGATAGACACTATATTTGCCTATAAAGAAAACCCAAGATAATTTTGAAACCAGCTATTACAATTCATTTAAGTTCAACCCATTTGATAGGCACAAAAACAAGAGTTCTCATACAGGAAAAATAAACAATTAGAAAAGATAATAGATGTGGATCAACAAACTGATTCAAAGTATATATGGAGAGGGAAAAGACCCAGAATAGCCAAAACAAGGTTGAAGGAGAAAAAGCTGGGAGACCGACAGTACCCTACCAACACTTACTGTAAAGTTACAGTAATCCAAACAGTGTGGTACTGGTGAAAGCACAGGCAAGCAGGTCAATAGAAAAGAACAGAGAGCGCAGACATAAACCCACACAAATATAGTCAAATGACCTTTGGCAAAGGAGCGAAAGCAATAAAATGGAAAAAGGATAGTGTTCTCAACAAATGCTGCTGAACAACTAGACACACACACACATACAAGAACCTAAACGCAGACCTAACACTCTTCATAAAAATTAACTCGGAATGGATCACAGTTACATGTAATGAAAACTACAAAATTTCTAGGATGTAAGAGAAGAAAACCTAGATGATCTTGTGTGTGATATGACTTTTTAGCTGTAACACCAAAGCCAGGATCCAAAAGAAAAGAAAGATAAGCTTGACTTGATTAAAATTAAAAATCCCTGCTCTTTCAAAGACAATGCGAAGAGAAGGAGAATACAAGCCAGAGACTGCGAGAAAACACCTGCAAAATATATCTGAAAAAGGACAATCATCAAAAATATATACAGAATTCTTAGGACTCAACAAGAAAACAAGCAAGCTGACTGAAAAATGGATCAAAGACTTTAACAGACACCTCATCAAAGACGATATAAAGATAACAAGTAAGCACATGAAAAGATATTCCAGATCACACGCCATCAGGAAAATGCAAACTAAAACAACCAAATCTGAAACACTGACAACAACAAATGCTGGTGAAGATACAGAGCAACAGGAACTCTTGTTCACTGCTGGTGGGAACACAAAGAGTACAGCCACTCGGGAAGGTAGTTACCGGAAGCAGCTTCTTACAAAACTCAACATATTCTTACCACACAATCCAGAAATCACACTCTTTGCTACTCACCCAAAGTAGTTGAAAACTATGTGTGCATGTACGTGTCTGTGTAGATGAAAACTATATACAAACATACACAGAGATGTTTATAGAAGGTTTATTTATGACATCTATAACTGCCAAAACCTGGAAGCAATCAAGATGTCCTTTAGCAGATGAACAGATACATAAACTGTGGTACAACCAGACAACGGAATATTATTCTGAGCTAGGAAGAAATGAGTTATCAAGTCGTCAGTAGAAGACATGGATGAACTTTAAATGCCTATTACTGACTGAACAAAGCCAATCTGAAAAGGCTATCTACTCTATGATTCCAACTATGTGAGGTTCTGGAAAAGGCAGAACTATGGGGACAAAAACATAAGCGACTGCCAGAAAATGGGGGAGGGAGGCATAGATATAGAGCAGAAGGGCAGTGAAATGATTCTGCGTGATACTATAATGATAAACACATGTTATCAGACATTACTCCAAACCCACAGAATGGAAAGTAAAGTACCAAGAGGGAACCCTAAACCATGGACAGTGGGTGACAATGATGTGTCAACATAGGCTATTGATTATAACAAATATACCCTCTGAGATGATGGCAGTAAGGGAGCAGGGCTTGTAGGAACACAGGGTATATGGGAACTGTGTACTTCCTGCTAAATTTTTCTGTGAACTGAAACTACTCTAAGAGGTAAAGTTTATTTCAAGAAAAACTGTCATGAAAGACAAAGACAGAAACCTTCACTTAAAAGGAAAAAAGCTAAAAATACCAGTGGCCAAAAAAATAACAATCACTAAAAGTAACAGTAACCGAAGGCACCAAAAAATACATTAAGCAAAAAAATGTACGAAGGTTTAAGAGACATTTTTAAGACAGTACTGAAGATACGAAAAAAGTGGAATGAAATCCTAGATTCATGAACAGGAATGCTTATCTCCAAAGTGCCAAATTTATCTAATGACCTATAAATTCAATACAGTTTAAAAATTACCAATAGGGGTTTTCATGGAACTTGACAAAATAAAACTATGAATTTATGTCCCCATCCCTGGTGTATTTGTGTTTCACTCTGTCCCTGAGAAGTTGCCAATGTAGTCTTGACATTCCAAGCTCCATGGATGAAATAAGTAAGGAAAATAGAGATGTTAACCTCATGGCGTAACAGTCAACTTCATACCAATCTTTGACTCTGCACAGTCCACTGTGTGTGGGTCTTGCTTCCTCTTCCTCATTTCTCTTCACCTCCAGAAAGTTCAAACGTCTTAGCCTGACATCTGAAACCCACCTCTTTTTGCCTTGTTCACTTTGCTCCAGCCACTCTCACCTCCTTGCTGTTCTCTACACACGTTTTGCACACCTCTGTCCAATGCTCTTGCCTGGACGTCCACAGGGCTCACCTCTCAGTGACTTCAGGTCTTTGCTCAAGGGGCCTGCCCATCCCACACTGTGTAAATCAGCAACCACCTCCTTCTCCAGCCCCATCTCCATTTACTTGCTCTGTTTTGCTCCAGCAATGACAGAGCATATGTATTTTATTATTTTCCCAACTTTTTCTAAAACTTAAAAAATAAATCTATCCTCCAAGGCACTATCATCCCAACTTATACAGACTGTAAATTTTGTCTCCTTATGGTTGTAGGAAACCGCATCAGCTCTAGCACAATTTATTTCTAAGACTCCCCTCCTACAACCTGTATACTGGTGTCCCTTCTCCCTCTTGGCCTCCACCTATGCAAATATCCACGATCTAATGCCATTCCCACTGCCTGCGCTCCGCGGAATCAGATTGCTGTGCCTCAAATTTCTTCTCCACCACTTTTATAGTATCCAGTCTCTGCATTTTCTACAACAGTCAAATCAACAAAGACATAGTACAAACACAACAAGGTGTGTTTGATCCCAAAAGTCACCGAGAGAAAAGCAAAGTTTTCGTTTCTAGCTAGAAAAAGGAAGATGCAAAATGTATGACTTCTGTTCTGAAGACATCTCTTGTTTCAGGCATTTCTTCAAACCTTGGCAACTCTCTGATTTTGTCACAGTGCTTTCACCTGAAAAGTCTTACCCTAGTTTAACATTCCCCACAAAGCACTCCCCTCCGTTTGCCATTCCATCCAGCATCGACCTCTGAACGGCAAGGGCTGCGTGCTCCTGCTACTCTTCTCTTCAAAGTAAGTGTTCTCTACCTCACTGAGTGTCTGTTTCATACTGAACTTCAGCAAAACATGGCTTTCTTTCCTCAAGATGTAGCTGAGAGCTCCCTTTTCCTTTCCACTTATTGCATTCACAGATTGCTTCCTAAGGTATTAGGAATTGGATCCATACCATCAGTTCCTATGAAACACGCTTGCTATGAAATGTTATTAGACAATTCAATTATTTTTTTAAGAAGCCACTTTGAGATGAGAAATATAAAACAGAGACCACCATTACATTATCTATTTTCCTCTGTCATTATGACAAGTAATGTAAAGTGGTTTGCTTTCTTTTGCTGGGTACCTAGACCCATGCTTGCAGTGGGCTGCAAACACATTTTTAATTTTGAATTTCATTTTTCCTTGAAGCATGAAATAAAGCCAGGCAGTGAAATTTGAAAGAACTGTATATATGCCTGTGCTGTTTTGACAGTAGAATAAATAATTTTTAAAACAAATGGAGATATGCTTTCTGGACCAAATCTTTCCAGGATACATTCAACTGCTCACAACCACATGACATGTGAAATACCCCCAAAGAATCAGAATCTTCCTCCAGCCCCAAGAAAGACTACTCACCAGACTTCCTTGCTTTCAAAGCAATAACAGCTGCTAGCTCTCTCTGCACCTAAGAAAATATTAGGGGGAAAACATCAAATTAGAGTAAGAAAAACATAGGTTTGTCTTTAGATCTGCAAACAAAGTTAAGAGCTATTGAGATAAGAGTTAAGTTTGCTGCCATATTTTTGTTTGTTTTTAATAATATGGAAAAACTTCTGCATAGGAATTTCAGGCCGAAAACCTCAAAGAATCTAATTGACTTCCTTTAAAAAGAAATTATAAATAGTTGCCAGAATGTACACATTGGAAGACATTGTTACTTATGACGCTTTGATGGGAAGTACCTCAAAAACATAACTGTGTAACATTCAGAAATAATGCAAATAAATTATTAAAACAGGCACAATACTGTGGCAAAGATAGTAAATATTCTTTCTCTCTCAAAGATTCTAGTTTATACAGAAATTCCTGAAAAACTGAGGTAGGTGACCCTAGTTTAATTGGACTTCTGTCTGAATACAATGAACAATCACTTGAGACCTGACAGGTTTAACAGCAACCATTTCGGATAACATGCTGCATAAAAGCAAATGCTATCAACACACAGGGCAGGTGAAATGGCAACAGGCAGGATGAACTTTAATATCCTAAGTGCCTTAAACCTCACTTATTGCCCAGATTTTTGCTTATTCACTCATTCTCTCTCTTTTCCCTGAAGATATATGCTTAAATCCTTTCTTAAAAAGGAACATAAAACAGAGACCAAGAAAGATAACCACAGTCACTTACAAAGATAATGTGGGGAAAAAAAAGATAACATGAGGATAATAATCTGGGAAACCTCTGGAGGTTTGAAGGGGTGGTGGTAGTGAGTTTGGAAGGGTCCTGCAGCTTAATGTGTTATACAAGTGACATTTTAAAGGCAGAGCATGGAAGTTCAAGGTTAAAGAAGATTTGGTATGGAAATTAATCTAATTTACACTGATGTATGTAGGCAAAAGCAGCTCAGTGAGACACTGGGACTCTGTCTGGGATCCATACCACAATGATCAAGGTATCGTCATCCCTGAAGAAAACATTCCTCCTCCCCCACACCGCTTTACTGTCATGCTCTCCCTGGGTGGCCAGTATGAGTGCCAGTCTAAAGGGTATATATACTCTTGATTTAACCGATTCTTTGCTTCCTTAGGACTTCCTCAGGAAAATTGCACTGTAATGAGAAGATAATCAGTCCCTCTCTAATGGTGGCAGTTTAAAATCCAAAAACACTCATGGGGGAATGGATAAAGAAGATGTGGTACATATATACAAAGGGAAATCACTGAGTCATTAAAAAGAATGAAATAATGCCATTTGCAGCAACACAGATGGACCCAGAGATTGTCATACTGAGTGAAGTAAGTCAGACAGAGAAGGAGAAATATCGTATGACATCCCTTTTATTTGGAATCTAAAAAGAAACGATACAAATGAACTTGCAAAACAGAAAGAGACTAACAGAGAAGAATCTGATGGTTGCTGTGAGAAGGACAGGGAGAAGGGACGGTTAGGGAATTTTAGGTTGACATGTACACACTGCTGTACTGATAATGGATAACAAACAAAAGACCTATTGCATAGCACGTGGAACTCTGCTCAATGTTATGTGGCATCCTGAATGGGAGGGGAGTTTGGGGGAGAAGGGATACATGTATATGTATGGCTAAGTCCCTTTGTTATTCACCGGAAACAACATTATTTGTCAATCAGCTGTGTGCGTGTGTGTCTGTGTGTGTATGCGCGCATGCACACGTGCACATGCATGCTCAGCCACTCCTACTCCAATACAAAATTAAAAGTTTAAAAAAAACAAAAATGCTCACAGATATAAAAATTTAGTTGAAGAACTTATGCAGAAAAAGAGAGTTGGGAGAGACAGAAGTGATGATTAATCAGAGGAAAGCCTTCACAAAATACTTGCATGTGTAGTAAGTAAAAAGCAAAAAAATAAAACACAAATTAATGCCTGTTTTATATATTTGAAATTGTGTGTAAGGCTTATTGTAGTAACAGCCTCTCTCTTCAGAATTCTCCCGTTACACGGAAGAATATTTGGAGGGGGACAAAGATACAGATTAGAAAGGCTCCCTGAGACCCTGTCAATGGCTTTCTAATGTTATGGGCGCCCAGGGAAGACTTCTCTTGGCTCAGACATAGGAAGACAGCAGAGACAGAAAAAGATGCAGAAGGTGGCTCACTGAAAACTGTCTTCTCCACTCCCCTCCTGCAGTTTTCCATACCTGATACTCTCTTCATGAGAGCTTCAGTTTTTCTTTCTCAATTTAGAAATAAGACTCAAAACAGAATTAGCTCAGAAAAGGAAAATGTTATATTTCCAATACTATATAAAACATCTCTGCAGAGATTTGGTGGAGAAAGAAAGGGAGCAAAAGGATGAGCAAGAAACCTACAGAGCACTTTTTGGGAAGCCAAGAAGATGAAAAAAAAAAAAAGGATAGTGAGAAAGACAAGAACTTCACAGTTAAAAATGAACCTAAGCTTTTTCTTTTTTCCATAAAATAAATGAGAATACTCTACTGTATCACACCACATCCCCTGAACATCTGCAGTTAGGGAGGACATACAAGTGCTACGTGGGGTGGCGTGTAGAACAGCTTCCAGATTTCTGCCCCCGAGGGAAAACATTTTTGAGCAAAACCCCAAGGGTAGGTTATTCTTCCCCCAAAATACAAAGGGGGAAGCATTGATCAAACAAATCACAAACTGGGTGAGATCCCATTACAGTCTCCTATAGCTGGTTGTATGGCATCACTGACTCAATGGACATGAGTCTGAGTAAACTCAGGGAGACAGTGAAGGACAGGGAAGCCTGGCGTGCTGCAGTCAATGGGGTTGCAAAGAGTCTGACACGACTTAGTGACAGAACAACAACATAGTATCCTCCTAGCACTTTTTTTTTTTTTTAGACACACCAGCAATCATTATTTCATTATTTTCAATTGTGACTAATACCTGTCTTCTGGGCAGAAGCTCCACTGAGGCAACCCTCTTTTCAGCACCATGACTTGGGGCCATCAACACGCTTGCACTGATCCACAGGAGGTGGATGAAGAGGCAACTTTAAGGAAACAGAGACAGAACCCAGGGGAGGGGGGAAAAAAAAGGCTGCCTGAGGGAGGACAAGGAAAATCCAAAGAGAAGGCACTCCCCCTAAGAAGGGACTTGTAGCAGAAATCTTCAAAACAAATTAGGACTCCAAGCCTCCTTTAGCAAATACTTGTTAGGTTTATTCTGAAAACTTAAACTTTTAACAACTGCAGAAACAGAGACTAGACTTCTCTTTGTAAGCACTAATAAGGGACTTGCTGGCAGTGAAAAAGAAACAACACTCCAGCAACGCTCAAGTTTCCAGATGTCTGAAATCTTGGCCCACATTTCGATAACAACTTTCTGGGAACCCTGAGCAAAAACCAACCAGCCAAGATGCTCCTGAATTCCTAACACTCAGAAACTGATGAAGATAATAAATACGTGGCAACTCTCTCTTTGAGTTCACCTGTGTGTGTCTATCCACACATATCCTTTTTCCTAATAAACACTTAACCTGTCTCACTTAAAAAAAAAAAGACGAAAGTACAGTATATATGTGCTGTTTTAAACCATTAACTTGGGGGAGGAATTTGTTACACTGAAAAGTCTTTTATAAACAATTATTTTTCCACTTGATCTACTTGTGCTGTTCCTTAATGTAAGCTTCTCTCATCATGACACAAATGGAACCCTCTTCTTAGATAAGTTTCAAAAAATATATACATATAAACGTATATTAAAAAATGGCCAAGAGCCATGCTCTGATATTCACCATTGTTTTTATTTAATGAGGGTGCTCAACCACTGCCTAGAAAATTAGAAGAAATGCACTGTTGTTAATCTGACAGGAAGTACATTCTTACAGTGGTCTATCACAAGCCTTTGTTGTTGTTCAATTGCTCAGTTGTGTCCGACTCTTTGCAACCCCATGGACTGCAGCACACCAGGCTTCCCTTTCCGTCACCATCTCCCGGAGCTTGCTCAAACTCATGTTCATTGAATTGGTAACTGAACATTTTATGTAGTTCAGAAATGTACCCTACCTATTTCACACCCTCAGTGAAGTCTTATAATAAGAAATCAGACACATAAGTATTTCTGTAATGAAATGTATGATTATTCATACCAAATGGGATAAAGACAGACTAGGAGAAGTCTCAGGATTTTCTACTAAATATATTCAGTTTGGGTTAGATTTTGGCACCAGGTGGCACAGTGGTCAAGAATCCACCTGCAGGAGACGCCGGAGACACGAGTTCGATCCCTAGGTCGAGAAGATCTCTTGGAGTAGGAAATGGCAACACCTTTCAGTTTTCTTGTCTGGGAAATTCCATGGACAGAGGAGCCTGGCAGGCCGCAGACCATGGGGTCACAAAAGAATTGGACACCACTGAGCAACTAAGCACACCCACACACAAATGATGAAAACCTTTTGTTTTTTAAGGCTTTTATATTATATTTCAGATTTGTGAATAATGGATCGTAAACCTCTACTAATTTTACGCTGAAGGTTTGTCTCCATCTTTTTCTCACGTTTCTTCTTGTCAAATAGCTATGTAGTCACTATATTCTGTCTAAGAAATGCTTTCTTTTAAATAGCTTGGTTTTTCATCCATTTTGAACCTGACTGCACATGAGAATCACTTGGGAAGCTTTAAAAAAGCAATTGATACTTGGGCCCCAACTAAATCAGAATCTCTGGGGGAGAAGTCCAGCCATCAATATTTATTGCTGCTGTTGTTCCCAAGTTTCCCAAGTGATTCTACACTGTATCCAGGGTTGAGAAGCACTGTTCTAATTAATAAGACATCTTCACTTCTCCAAGACTCAACCTTTTAATCTTGAAATCTTTTCAGCTGACAATCAATTTTTACTTTTTATTTTATTCTCCTCTAATTGAAATCATTTGTAAAGGAACATGTTCTTCACTGTGTTTTAGGTGTTAAATTTTGATATAATCCAATCAAATGGTAAGATTCCGTTGCAACATCAGTGGTTTGACAGACCCAAGCATAAGGAAAATTACAAAGGAGCTTTTAAAGAAGCTTAAACTTTAAAACATAGTTTACTTAATACAAAAAGAACCCTATAACTCAAAACACATCTGCAGCTTAGGGTATATTTGCTCTTGTGACTATCTAAATAGAGGAAAATTAAGGGACTGATAAAACACATATAAAAATTTTCTTTCTCCTCTGGGTACCCATCAGCAATTTTAAAATGTTTTAAAATGTTGAAGTATTTTGGCTTTCTATCTTTAATAACCAGCAGGGCTACTCATAAAATACCCCTGCAATTCAACAAGAATCACGGTTAGTCTCAGTTCCAGCATTTTGTCTTTTTTTCTCTGGCTTTATAAAGCTTTCAGACTCAAAATACAAATGTAATGAGTCTTGCATCAGCACAAGATTCAAGAGGCAACAGAAAGTGTCAAATACAAGCCCCGAGTGCCAGAGATCATGGCCATGGAGAGGTCAACTGAGAAGACATGGTGGCCTTCCTGGAGGAAGAGGCCCCTGAAAACCAAGCATGAAGCTGGAGAAAGCCAACGAAGGTCACTGTGGGAGACAGAATAGTGACAGAAGTCTTAGCTAACCAAAGGGCCATCCTTACAAACTAATTTTACAGAAAATCATGAATTCACAAATTTCCTAAAGGTTTTTAGTAAATCTATTAATCTTAGAAATCTATAAATTTTGATAATGTAATAAAAAATGTTTTTAAAACACAGAACACATTTTCTCAATTTCCTAAATTAAATGTGAGAAGAAACATAATTCAATATGCTTTCCTGCTTTATTTCCAAATATACTTGCTTCCAAAACAGGGTTAAAAATTCTAGATAAATAAATAAATATGCTTATTAAAGCCATCAACATATTTTTGGATAAGATATAAACTGAGTAGTGATGGTGGCTAGACTTCTGTCCCATGAAGAAATAGCCACATACTCAGTGAAAATTTTTTTTGTTCCTCAGTGGCCCATTTCCTATTTCCAAATTCACTGTTCTGTTCTAAATAGTTAATATTGCCACAGGACTGACACATGAATAACCTTGTGATTACCTGCTAATGTCAACCCATAATTAGAAAATTAAGAAAGTTATTTATCTGTCTAGACAGTACTGCTCTCCACCTAATAGTTTATTTAAAAAATAGTTGTTTTCCTAATAACTGCTCTCACCATATCAAAGATGTGTTTGCTAAGCATGCTAGGATGATAAAATATGCTTATTCTTATTTCAAGGATATTAGAGATATTTTAAAAAGCTCATAAAGACTTTGTTGACTAAATACAGATATGTCTATTTATTTTATTATAACTTAGATAATCACTGACCAAAGACTAATAAGTGACCTGAAACTAACTAGTGGAATAAATTCCTACATGTAAGTTCTTTTCTTTTTTCTTTTTTTTTAATATTTATTCACTTGGCTGTGCCAGGTCTTAGTTTTGACATGTGAACTTTCAGTTGCAGCAAGTGGCATCTAGTTCCCTACCCAGGGATTGAACCCAGGCCCCCTGCATTGGAAGCATGGAGTCTTTAGCCACTGTACCACCAAGGAAGTCCCTATCTGTCAGTTAGTTTTTTAAGTCTGTTATTTAGGTCTGCTACTTGCATATGTATCTACTATGCATGAGATTCACATTAAAAAGATGTGATAATTTTTAGTTGATCATAAGCATGGTATAAGTTAACAATGGAAATGAGATTATTTAGAATGGCATAACAATGTTTTTGGAATAGTACTAGGATGACATTCAGGTCACCAAGAAATAATGGACTCCAGAGAGATCAACACCTGGATTGTATTCAGTTTGAAGCACCATCTGTTTAGGTTATGAGGGGTTGACAATATTCACAGGACAACCCCAAGGTGGTCACCTCCTCGCAGTCAATGTGATGTAGCAACCTTCATTTATCTTGTCCTCAACTGCAGGGTCTGACATGTTACCCATCCTCTTGTTCTTAACCACTAGGATTCCATGACACCATACCCTCCAGGCTTTTCTCTTTTCTCTCTGGCTGCCATTTCTCTTCCTTTAAGGCTTTGCTTTCCCCTATCTTTAAGTTTTGATGATCCTCAGTGGCTTGTTCTTAGCCCTCTCAACCTTCTTCTCTTTCTATTCGTTCTCCCTAAGCAACCTCACTTACTCACAGGATTTCAATCTATCTGCATTTCCAGGGTCCAAAAGTCTCATCCCCATCCACCTCCAGGACCTAAATGTCCCACGAGTAACTCAAACTCAACACTTTCAAATGTGAAGTCACTTTCTTACCACTTCCCTCCACTCTCTAAATCTGCAGCATGGCGCATATACCCAGGCAGTGAATGGTACCACCATGTACCTAGGGTCTCAAGCCAAGAAGTGAGGTGTCCTTGATTTAATGCGACCCACCATCTTCTCCCAACTCAGACTGTTGCCTCTCATTTACCTCTCTTCAAACCACATCATACCCAATAGAAAATATAAATCTTATATTACATTTCCTGCTAAACAACTCTTCAAAGACTTCCCATGACAGAATCCAATGTCCAATATTTCATATATAATATTCTTTGTATCTGGTCTTCAGTATCACCTATTTCCACATCTCCTTTTTTTGGGTGAGGGAGTTCTTCATTGGTGTGCTTGGGTTTTCTCTAGTTGTGGCGAGCAGGGGCTACTCTTTGTTGTGGTGTGTGGGCTTTTCATTGCAGTGGCTTCTCTTGTGGCAAAAAGGCATGTTTCAGCTCTACAAACTTTCAAATACTCAGAGCTACCCACAGCGGAAATGGTCTACTATGTGAAGTTCAGTAGATGTTTTATATGGGAAGGTAAATTTCAGAAGTACCCAGACCAAGGATTTGTTCTAAAGATTTGTTTTATGAATGCCTCCTACCCAAATTATCCTCTATCATCAAAAGAGAACAAGCATAAACCTCCCTGCGGTAGAACAGTTGGGGATATTACTGCCATTTCATATCGCTAACAGAGACAGGAGGAGGGCAAATCTCAACAAACAGATGAAAAAGAACAGTTGGAGGCCATTCCTTACTGTGAAAATCTCTTCCATTTCATGGCACAAAGAACAGGAGATGCTACGGATGCACTGGCCAAATGTAATCTGAAAAGAGCAAGCAAATGACATTGACATCTTTTCAAAAGAGCAGGTGAATCTGCTCCTTCAGTCTTCAAAGCTGCTCTCACAATTCTTGCTCTAGTCATTTCCCCAAACCCCTAACTGCTCATCCACATGAATTTCTTGACAAACATTTTATATATATGAAATGCTATAAGGAAACACATATACATTGGACACCCTGGGTTTTGCTATGACAATGAAATAAAACATTGATTATGCTTACATCAATATATTTTTAAAAATTTGTATGTCTCAAGTTATTTTTTTCCATTTTCTGGTAAGACCAGAGTATTTTCAGTCTATGTCACATTTAACAATTCTTCAATGGATTTATACGATATGATTTATTTAACAAAGTATCTTTAAAGACATAATTTGCAAACTTATATCTTTAGCATGCCTTTTATTTAGTATGACATGTCATTCCTTACATGCTCTTTCTTAATCAGTGTGCTTTTTGGAAGTAAGTTTCTAAACTGCAGCAGGAGTATAACCTATAGCTCTAGACATTCCAGGGATCTTCTACAGTAAGGATCTCCCATCAGAAGCGATAGGTCCTATAGAAGGTGAAAGATTGAAGGCAAGAGGAGAAGGGGGCAACAGAGGAGGAGATGGTTGAATGGCATCACTGACTCAATGGACACGAGTTTGAGCAAACTCAGGGACATAGTTAAGGACAGGGAAGGCTGGCGTGCTGCAGTTCGTGGGGTCACAAAGAGTAGGACACGACTGAGCAATTGAATGACAACAACAAGGGACGTTACACAGAAACTCCTGCACTGGCATGAATCCAGATCATCTAAGACCCCTTCCAACCAGGAAGTCTATCTACAAAAACTGCGAATGTGGGAGGACGTCCTGGAAGAACAAGATGCAGAACACAAGATCCAAAAGCTTGTAACAGGAACAGGAAATTTTCATCTGCTTTATGCCAACCTTGAGGGAAATCTGGGAATCTGGTTGTTGGGGCAGAGTCACGGCCCTCCACCCCACAGCACAGGACTGCTATGGGCATGAAGTGAGTTAACACTTATAAAGCATCAAGGAATGGTGCCCGCAGCAGCGAGTGCAACTTGCATGTTAGCGACCATTATGATCATCATCATCACATTACTATAAGCAATACAGCTAGGCTTAACAACAAATTATAATAGAAGGACATTGCAGTCCCTAGTTGCTTTACTATTTCATTTGTTTAAACCCTTCTTCTCATCTAAATTATTAAAACTCCTTGACAATCAGTGTTGCTTCTGCTTACACTATGCCTCCTACATGGCCCCCACATTGCCAGCAGCATAAAAGTGACTGATGGGCTTCACTGAAAAGTTGTAACAGTGCCTACAGTGAAGGTATTTCTAGAGTTTATATTTTTTTAAAAATATGCTTTTAGATTTCTACAGAATTCTGAAGCTTTTACAAATGCATGTAAGACAGACTTCAGATTTAGAAATTCACTTTGAAACTTCAGAGCAATCAACCAATGAGCTGTGGCCTGGCAGCGTTTGGCATCCAAGAGATAACTGCTGTTGAATGAATCAAGGGATTGCAGCTGTATTTGACAAGAAGTGTGTATTACTTTTGTATTTCTGCCCTAGCAAATCACAACCCACTGAGAAGCTTAAGAGAACATCCATTGATCATCTCATACTTCCACAGATTAGGAGTGCAGAGGAAGCATGGCTCAGCTGGATCCTCTGCTTAGAGACTTGTGAGGCCAAAAATGAAGGTACAGGCAGAGCTGTGTTCCCTGCGGAGGCACTGGGAGAGAAGATGCTTCCAAGTGCATCCAGGTTGTTGGCTGAGTCTGGTTCCTGCATCTATGTGACTAGGGGACCCATTTCCTTGCTTGTGTCACCTGGAACCTGCCCTGAGCTCCTAGAGGCCTCTCTCTGGTCCTTGTACAGGGAGACCTACTTCTCAGAGCCAGCGAAAACACACTGAATCCTCACACTTGGAATTTTTCCTTATTCTCTCTTCTGTCATTTCTCTTTGATGCTCACCAGAGCAAGGTTAACAGGATTAGACTGGGTACTTGCAAACAATCCAGATCTGTACACTTAATTACATCAGCAGAGTACCTTTTACCCGTAGTGAGTATTTACAGGTGCCAAATAGTGCATTCATCTTTGGGGTCATTCTACCTACTAAGGTACAACAACTCAGACCTGCAGAGCCCTCCTGGAAAACTAGCCTTGAACCCCATTTTAGGATTTTATAGTAACATGCTAATAAGCCTAGTCCTGGGTCATGATTTACCTGCTGTATCATCTTTACCAGAGCATACCTCTAAATTCACACAATGGAATCCCACGACTTGAGAGCCAGTCTGAATAAATATCTGAATTGCTAAACCAGGCAGTCATGTTTATAGTATTTCATGATCTCTAACAGGCTAAAAGTTAAAATACTGTTTAATAAAATTAATAGGTTTCATTTTATACAATTCTTCAGATAAGACTCTATAATCAAATCCCAAACCCCACCTGTTGAGACCTATTCAGTAACTATGAAGTATTTTAAGTGAAGATAATGTAGAGAATTGCTTTTTGAACCCTAAATTGCTATTTTTCACTACTATAGCAATTACTGTACAATAGCAAAAATTGCTATTTTTAATTACTCTTTATTAATACTTCCTGTCTCAAATGCTTCACCTCTGCAATGCAAATGACAACCCACTGTGCTGTGTAAGGCTGAAATGGGATGCTGCATGAAAAGCAGAAGCAGGATGCTTGCACAAGGTAAGAACTCAACAAAAATCACCCAGTCTTAGCCTTTTACCCAGATCTCATTTGGGCTTCATAACTCAACAACAGGCTAACACATTTATATCTGCAAACAAGTTTCTTCAATAATTTCCCCATATAGAAGTTCATCTGTGCTGTTTCTAATACAAAAGATGAAAAACAACCATAATGTTCAGGGGATGATAAATCCATGGTATAGGGTGCTATGAACCACAACCAGTGTCACAGGAGGTACTGTTGGTGCTGAAAATACATTAAGGGAAAAGTACAGACCTCAAAATAAGAGTCCTTTTTTTGGACATATTTTACAAAACATACACACACAAGAAATATAACCTAGAAAGTAATAAACACTAAAGTGTTAATAGTGAGTCACTTCTAAGTGGTTTCACTATGGGCATCTTTTTTATTCTGGAATTTTTTCAAAAAAATTATTGTCTTTATATTCAAGTTAAATAACCCAAGTGTCAGGTAAATTTTTAAAATTTGCAAAGCATAATCCATAGAAGCAACGACTCACTATCAGATTTATCATCATTTTGACACAAACAGAATTCACCCTAATTCTAACGGTTTAGTATGCACATAAAATTTCCTTATATTCTGATTTATATTAATAAAACAGCATAAAATAACAAATTAATTTAAAATCTACCTTATTCCATCACCACCAAAAACTCAAGTAGTTTTCTCTTTTTTATACGCCGCCTGGTCCTGCTTCACAAACGGACATAGTACTAAAGCTGTACCATTGAGTTAAGTAAGCAAAATTAAATTTCATCTAAGCAGCTATAAGAAGTTCTATTTTAAACAACTGCACAAAGAAGCAACCCAACAAGAAATATTCATGGATCATCCTTTGAAAGCTCCTTCCACTTGCCTTACATAGGATTTCACAGTAACACTCCACAAACCCGTGACTGTTAATGTACAAACTGATGCCTAAATGGTCTATCTATTCAGTTCAGTTCAGTCGCTCAGTCGTGCCTGACTCTTTGCAACCCCATGGACTGCAGCACGCCAGGCCTCCCTGTCCATCACCAACTCCCGGAGTTTACTCAAACTCATGTCCATTGAGTCGGTGATGCCATCCAACCATCTCATCCTCTGTTGTCCCCTTCTCCTCCTTCCTTCAATCTTTCCCAGCATCAGGGACTTTTCAAATGAGTCAGTTCTTCACATCAGGTGGCCAAAGTATTGGAGCTTCAGCTTCAGCATAAGTCTCTCCAATGAATATTCAACATTGATTTCCTTTAGGATGGACTGGATTGATCTCCTCGCAGTCCAAGGGACTTGCAAGAGTCTTCTCCAACACCATGTTTCAAAAGCATCAATTCTCCAGTGCTAAAAATTCTCCAAGCCAGGCTTCAACAGTACATGAACCATGAAATTCCAGATGTTCAAGCTGGTTTTAGAAAAGGCAGAGGAACCAGAGATCAAGTTGCCAACATGCACTGATCATCAAAAAAGCAAGAGAGTTCCAGAAAAGCATCTATTTCTGCTTTATTGACTATGCCAAAGCCTTTGACTGTGTTGATCACAAAAAACTGTGGAAAAGGCTGAAAGAGATGGGAATACCAGACCACCTGACCTGTCTCTTGAGAAACCTATATGCAGATCAGCAAGCAACAGTTAGAACTGGACATGGAACAATAGACTAGTTCCAAATAGGGAAAGGAGTAAGTCAAAGCTGTATATTGTCACCCTGCTTATTTAACTTATATGCAGAGTACATCATGAGAAATGCTGGGGTAGATGAAGCACAAGCTGGAATCAAGATTGTCGGGAGAAATATCAATAATCTCAGATATGCAGATGACACCACCCTTATGGCAGAAAGTGAAGAAGAAATAAAGAGCCTCTTGATGAAAGTGAAAGAGGAGAGTGAAAAAGTTGGCTTAAAGCTCAACATTCAGAAAACTAAGATCATGGCATCTGGTCCCATCACTTCATGGGAAATAGATGGGGAAACAGTGGAAACAGTGTCAGACTTTATTTTGGGGGGCTCCAAAATCACTGCTGATGGTGACTGCAGCCATGAAATTAAAAGACACTCACTCCTTGGAAGAAAAATTATGACCAACCTAGACAGCATATTAAAAAGCAGAGACATTACTTTGCCAACACAAGTTCGTCTAGTCAAGGCTATGGTTTTTCCAGTAGTCATGTATGGATGTGAGAGTTGGGAGTATAAAGAAAGCTGAGCACTGAAGAATTGATGCTTTTGAAATGTAGTCTAACTGTATACCTTGTCAATTAAAAAGGTCTGTTTTGCATGTATATTGCACAGAAAAATTATTATCTTCGTCTTGGGAACTGATACCCAAAGATCATAATCTATTGTATACACACACACACTTCTTCCCTTATTGACAAGGGATTCTTCAAGTCACATTTTATTCTTGAATGGGTTCTGCACACTGACATGTTTCTGAAATGATGCTTTTAAGTTAATGTCCCCACACTGGGCTCATCTCAGTAGGCAAAACACCATGCACTATGCCATTCACCAAAAAACAAACTTCACAAGGCTAGAGTTAAATTAGGTTACCACAAGATCCGAGCATGCACAGAAGGCTTCTTTGAAAAGTGAAGTCGCTCAGTAGTGTCCAACTCTTTGCGACCCCATGGACCGTAGCCTACCACGCTCCTCTGTCCATGGGATTTTCCAAGCAAGGCTATTGGAGTGGGTTGCCATTTCCTTCTCCAGAGGATCTTCCCAACCTAGGGATCGAACCCGGGTCTCTGGCATTGTAGGCAGACACTCTACTGTCTGAGCCACCAGGCAAGTCCTGGTTTTTTGAAAGTAGAGACAATAAGTTAGTATTTAGTTTTAAAAAGTCATGTGTGTATACATCTATATCTTTTGCTATTTAGGGACCTATTCCCAAGATGAAGAAAATCAACTTGATGTGTGGTAGATGTAGAATATATTAAGCCTGTTTGATTTACAAGGGAGAGAAAAATACCACTGAGTTACCTGTTCACATATTGATAATCATGGGCTTTGTGATGTCTTACCATGAGATCCTACCTGAGAGAAACTGAAGGAGCTGTAACCAGCTCTCCACGTGGTCCTAGAAACTTAGAAATCCACAGCCGAAGGCGCCTTGAACGCTGTGACAACTGATTAGAGTAGCTCTAAAGCACAACGAGGAAAGGTACTAATAAACCCTACAACTCCATAGAAATATCAAGTACACCAAGACTGTGCTACAAGTGCTCCGGGGCTTTCTTGATGCTTCCTGAAACCAGATCTGTCTTCCTGGGCCTCACTTGACACTTCCTCTCAAATCTCAATCCACCTGACCTCCCCAAATCACGTAGCAGCTCTGAAACCCCTGGAAGGGCTGGAACCAGGCTACAATTCCAAGTGGGAATTGTACGTTCCCCACAGATGAGAAATATAAGGTAGGAAGGTGTTCAAGATCTTGCAGTACCCAGACACAAGGAGAGTCAGTCTCTGGGGAAGTCACTTATTTTTATTCTCTGAATAAACATGCTCACTCAGGTCTGTGATAGACTCAGAAAACAGAGATTAACTCCACTCCATTTCTCCGTTCCCTGGAAAGGAAGAAGCAAATAACCCAGAAAAAGAGTGAGTGGAGATCAGTACTTTAGCATTAAAAAAGGCATATTTCCAATCAGTTCTAATGAGGTGGATGAAACTGGAGCCTATTATACAGAGTGAAGTAAGCCAGAAAGAAAAACACCAACACAGTATACTAACTCATATATATGGTATTTAGTTAATCGGTAAAGATAACCCTGTATTCGAGACATCAAAAGAGACACAGATAAATAGAACAGTATTATGGACTCTACGGGAGAGGGCGAGGGCGGGATGATATGGGAGAATGGCACTGAAGCATGTAAATTATCATATGTGAAATGAATCGCCAGTCCAGGTTTGATGCATGATACAGGGTGCTCGGGGCTGGTGCACTGGAATGACCCGGAGGGATGGGATGGGGAGGGAGGTGGAAGGGGGGTTCTGGAAGGGGAAAACATGTACACCCATGGTGGATTCATGTCAATGTATGGCAAAACAAATACAATATTGTAAAGTTAAAAAATAGATAAATAAACTAATTTAAAATTAAAAAAAAAAATCATCACTGGATGGTGTACATTGCATATTCAATGTGACAGATTCTCCCCACTTCCCCTAACCTAAGATTATTTCTAGACCTTACTAACTCTACGTAACATCTCTTAAATAAGTCTCCAAAGTTCTAACTTTTTAAACATTTGGCAAAACTCAAATCCCATGGTATTTCTTCTTCTTGAACTGGTACCAATGTGAACAATTCCAATCAAAAAAGCTGTCACCATTCTCTTTAGGGAAGCCCCAGGAATACTGGATTGGGTAGCCATTCCTTTCTCCAGGGGATCTTTCTGACCAAGGGATTGAACCTGGGTCTCCCATACTGCAGGCAGATTCTTTACCATCTGAGCCACTAGGGAAGCCCTCTCTTCAGACACTACTGCCCAAAAAGGAATTTCTCCACTGAATCAAACCCAACTTGTAGATTCATCCAGAAGGATGAACTAAAGGAATCCTAGCCATTTTATATGCTTCCTGACCCAGAAAGGGTGTGGCAGATTCTTGTGAAAGACAAACCTTAAAGAAAACAAGTGAAGGTTCAGGAGAATGACTAGGCATGGCAAAGGAGAGGAGTTTTAAATGAGTGAGGGGAGTGAGACAGCTGACAAGACAGACAACCTTGGGGAGTTGGGGTCTTTGAGTTTCCTAGTGTTATGCTGGTGGTGATACAGGACAATTGGTCGTTCATTAAGACTCAGTTCCTGGTGCCTCCCTGAAAAGTATTTCCCAAGAGATTCTATCTTAGGAAAAGATGAGAAGAATTACAGGCCCGGGTTAAGTGCAGGTCCTAGTTAATGAAAGGAAAATCAGGTCCTTTTTACCTGTAAAGCAGGATCCCAGAGAGGGAAAACGTGAGATGACTTTTACTAGAAAGAATGCCAGGAAGCATGAGAGAACAAGTTCATGGCTGATGGAAAAACTGATGGAGTTAATGTCACAACTTCTGGCCATTAAGCAGGGAAAGACTTTGCTGTGAAGTTGACAGCGTGCTGCAGTTATAACCGCCTCTTCTTTTGTCTTTTGTCTTTTTTTCCTAGAGAGTTGCAAAAGGAAATTCCATCTCAAATCTCTTTTTCTCTAACACTTGCACCAAAAGTTATGTGTCCTGTTGACTTCTTGGGGTTTCATCTGCTTCAAGATCTTCTAGGACTTACAGCAGTAACCTTCATTTGTAATCTGGGTTAGATTTTTTTTTAGGTCAGAGGTATTTCTCAGAGGAGTGACAATGTACCCTATAAGAAGGAATTTGGAAAATACCACTAAGGACATCAAACGCAGAGGGGTTTTAAACTAAAATTGGATGAGCTGAAGAAAATGAGCAACAGGATAGAGCAGAGACGTACCAAGAGAGAAATCTACACTGTGAAAATCATCAACTACATCAGCTTTGAGAAAGAATATGAGGGTGCCAGGAATACCACTGGCAAGATGGCAGAGCAGAAGGACGTGCACTCATCTTCTCTGTGAGAACTACAAAATTACAACTCTTTGCTGAACAACCATTGACAGGAGAATATTGGATCCCACCAAAAAAAGATACTCCACATCCAAGGGCAAAGGAGAAGCCCCAACAAGACAGTAAGAGGGGTGAAATTGAGTTTACAACCAAACCCCATACCTGCCAGAGACACTTGGAGAGCTCAAACAAAACCTTGAGCACACCAGGACCCAGAGACCCCACAGAGACTGAGTCAGACCTGTGTTTGAGTCTCCTGCAGAGGTTATGGGTCAGCCGTGGCCTGCCACAGGGGCAGGGGCTCTGGGTACAGCAACCTGAGTCACAAACCTGTGGCATAGGTCCTCTTGGAGGAGGTCACCATTAACCCCACCACAGAGCCACCGAAGAGACAACCTACAAACTGCAGAACAATTATATCAAAGAAATTCTCACAATGTTAAGAAAGTTCTAGGACCCACAACAGATTTCCCAAACTGGGGATCTGCCAAAGGGACTGAGAACCCCCAGAGAATGTGACTTTCTAGGGCAGTGGGATTTAATTACAGAACTTACACAGGACTGGGGAAACAGATTCTTGGAGGGCACAAACAAAACCTGGCACCAGGACCCAGGAGAAAGGAGCAATGACCCCAAAAGAGACTGACCCAGACATGTCTGTGAGTGAGTGTCCAGGAGTCCCTAGTGGAGGCGTGGGTTGGCAGTGGCCTGCTGCAGGGTTGGGGGCACTGAGTGCAGCAGTGCGTGCATGGGACCTTTTGAAGGAGGTAGCCATTATCTTCATTACCTCCACCATAGTTTGGTCTCAGGTCAAGCAACAGGGAGGGAACACAGCCCCACCCATCAACAGAAAACTGGATTCAAGATTTACTGAGCCTGGTCCCACCTATCAGAACAAGAACCAGTTTCTCCCAGTCTCTCCCATCAGGAAGTTTCCATATGCCTCTTATCCTTATCCATCAGAGGGCAGACAGAATGAAAACCACAATCACAGAAAACTAATCAAACTGATCACATGAACCACAGCTTTGTCCAACTCAATGAAACTATGAGCCATGCCCCATAGGGTCACCTAAGACAGACAGGTCATGGTGGAGAGTTCTGACAAAAAATGGTCCACTGGAGAAAGGAATGGCAAACCACTTCAGTATTCTTGCCTTGAGAACCCCATGAACAGTATGAAAAGGCAAAAAGACAGGACGCTGAAAGATGAACTCCCCAGGTCAGTAGGTGCCCAATATGCTACTGGAGATCAGCGGAGAAATAACTACAGAAAGAATGAAGAGACAGAGCCAAAATGAAAACAACACCAAGTTCTGGATGTGACTAGTGATATAAGCAAAGCCCAATGCTGTAAATGGCAATATTGCATAGGCACCTGGAATGTTAGGTCCATGAATCAAGGTATATTAGAAGTGGTCAAACAGGAGATGGCAAGAGTGAACGTTGACATTTTAGGAATCAATGAACTAAAATGGACTGGAATGAGCAAATTTAATTCAGATGACCATTATATTTACTACTGTGGGCAAGAATCTCTTAGAAGAAATGGAGTAGCCATCATAGCCAAAACAGTCCAAAATGCAGTACTTCGGTGCAATCGCAAAAATTACAGAATGATCTCTGTTCATTTCCAAGGCAAACCATTCAGAATCACAGTAATTCAAGTCTATGCCCCAACCAGTAATGCTGAAGAAGCTGAAGTTGAATGGCTCTATAAAGACCTAAAAGACCTTCTAGAACTAACACTCAAAAAAGATGTCCTTTTCATCACAGGAGAGTGGAATGCAAAAGAAGGAAGTCAAGAGATACCTGGAGTAACAGGCAAATTTAGCCTTGGAGTACAAAATGAAGCAAGGCAAAGGCTAACAGACTTTCACCAAGAGAATGTACTGGTCATAGCCAACACCTTCTTCCAACAACACAAGAGAAGACTCTACACATGGACATCACCAGACGGTCAATACAGAAATCAGATTGATTATATTCTTTGCAGCCAAAGATGGAGAAGCTCTATACAGTTAGCAAAAACAAGACCGGGAACAGACTGTGGCTCAGATCATGAACTCCTTATTGCCAAATTCAGACTTAAATTGAAGGAAGTAGGGAAAACCACTAGACCGTTCAGGTATGACCTAAATCAAATCCTTTAGGATTATACAGTGGAACTGACAAATAGATTCAAGGGATTAGATCTGATAGACAGAGTACCTGAAGAACTATGGCTGGAGGTTCATGACATTGTACAGGAGGCAGTGATCAAGACTATCCCCAAGAAAATGAAATGCAAAAACGCAAAATGGTTGTCTAAGGAGGCCTTACAAATAGCTGAGAAAAGAAGAGAAGCTAAAGGCAAAGGAGAAAAGGAAAGATATACCCATTTGAATGCAGAGTTCCAAAGAACAGAAAGGAGAGATAAGAAAGCCTTCCTCAGTGATCAATGTAAAGAAATAGAGGAAAACAATAGAATGGGGAAGACTAGAGATCTAGTCAAGAAAATTAGAGATACCAAGGGAACATTTCATGCAAAGATAGGCACAATAAAAAACATGGTATGGACCTAACAGAAGCAGAAGAAAATAAGAAAAGGTGGCAAGAAGAACTATACAAAAAATATCTTAATGACCCATATAACCACAATGGTGTGATCACTCAACTAGAGTTAGACCTCCTGGAATGTGAAGTCAAGTGGGTCTTAGGAAGCATCACTATGAACAAAGCTAGTGGAGGTGATGGAATTCCAGTTGAGCTTTTTCAAATACTAAAAGTTGATGCTGTGAAAGTGAGGCACTCAATATGCCAGCAAGTTTGGAAAACTCACCAGTGGCCACGGGACTGGAAATGGTCAGTTTTCATTCCAATCCCAAGCAAAGGCAATGTCAAAGAATGTTCAAACTACTGCATAATTTAACTCATCTCACATGCTAGCAAAGTAATGCTCAAAATTCTCCAAGCCAGGCTTCAACAGTACATGAACCAAGAACTTCCAGATGTTCAATCTGGATTTAGAAAAGGCAGAGGAACCAGAGATCAAATTGTCAGCATCATAGAAAAAGCAAGAGAATTCCACAAAAACGTCTATTTTGTTTTATTGATTACGCCAAAGCCTTTGACTGTGCAGATCACAACAAACTGGAAAATTCTTCAAGAGATGGGAATACCAGACCACCTGACCTGCCTCTGAGATATCTGTATGCAGGACAACAAGCAACAGTTAGAACGGGACATGAAACAATAGACTGGTTCCAAAGTGGGAAAGGAATACATCAAGGCTGTATATTGTCACCCTGCTTATTTAACTTATATGCAAAGTACATCATATAAAATGCCGAGCTGGATGAAGCACAAGCTTCAATCAGGATTGCTAGGAGAAATATCAATAACCTCAGATATGCAGATGATACGACCCTTATGGCAGAAAGTGAAGAGGAACTAAAGAGCCTCTTGATGGAAGTGAAAGAGGAGAGTGAAAAACCTGGTTTAAAACTCAACATTCAAAAAAAGAAGATCATGACATCCAATCCCATCTCTTCAAGTCAAATAGATGGGGAAACAATGGAAACAGTGGCAGACTTTATTTTCTTGGGCTCCAAAGTCACTGCAGATGGTGACTGCAGCCATGAAATTAAAAGATGCTTGCTCCTTAGAAGAAAAGTTATGACCAACCTAGACAGCATATTAAAAAGCAGAGACATTACTTTGCCAACAAAGGTCCGTCCAGTCAAAGCTATGGTTTTTCCAGTAGTCATGTATAGATGTAAGAGTTGGACTATAAAGAAATCTGAGCACTGAAGTATTACGCTTTTGAACTGTGGTGTTGGAGAAGACTCTTGAGAGTCCCTTGTACTGCAAGAAGATCCAACCAGTCCATCCTAAAGGAAATCAGTCCTGAATATTCATTGGAAGGACTGATGCTGACACTGAAACTCCAATATTTTGGCCACCTGATGAGAAGAAATGACTCATTGGAAAAGACCCTGATGCTGGGAATGCATCAGGGAGGAGAAGGGCACGACAGAGGATGAGATGGTTGGATGACATCTCCGACTCAATGGGCACGAGTTTGAGCAAGCTCCAGGAGTTGGTGATGGACAGGGAAGCCTGGCATGCTGCAGGCCATGGGATCGCAAAGAGTTGGACACAACTGAGCGACTGAACTGATGAGGGTGTACGAATGCCTACTTAAATGGTCCCCGAGTAGTAGATTCTGTTCTCATCCAATTCTGACTGCTCTTCCTAAATTCTGTACACTATATTTTTCGTTTGAATTCATCTCTCAAGACATGGCCACAAACTCTTCACCATTACTATCACCAGGTCAGTGTGGACACTCAGCACACTTCTCTTTTACCAGAGTGATGGCTGACTTCACTGGACAAGCAGCACAGATGACCACACCACAGCTCCCCCCACAACCCTTTCATAAATGCCACTCATATAACCATGTCATCAACCATGCATCTAATACGTTAGATTCACAACTTAGCCTTGCTCATATCACCTTAGCAGTTCAACAACTGGACCATGTGAATGAAAATCACCAGACTTTACAAGGATGTTTGTGTTTTTTTTATCTCTATAATTTACATCAAGAAAATTTAGCCTGAAGTAACAGAAATAACCCAAGGTGGTTTGTTTAGGATATTGATTTTAAGGCAGCATGATCTGAAGTCCAGAATCAGTTTTTATCTCCTCTTTAATCATGTTCATGTTGCCACTTCCTGTCTTTGGATAATGCCCAAGTTACTTCTCAGTTCTTGAAAATGCCTCAAAGTTTAGCTTATTTCCTAAATTTACATCCTAAGAACTATGACTTTGAAAGCAGTATTTACTGACTAAAAACTCTTCTCTATGTCTAGTTTACCTCGGATTGTAAAACAAATATATAAAAGCTGTATCATCGATTCTGAACACTCTTTTTGTCATGTACCCTGGGAGAATTCATGTTTAAAGATAAAATAAAATAATGCTCAAAAGTTTCAGGGTAGGAAGTGGCAGACTGTGTCATCCACGGGCTCCTTCTAGCCTGCCAGCTTTATCCGACTAACAGAGACTCAGAGGAAATGAAGAAGAGAAGGTTTAAAGTTGACAAAATTTGTACAGTCAGAAGATATTAGAAAGGTGGCTAAGATGTTAAGGCAGAAACCCTTTGTACACAGGGAAAGCCAAAGTATTTTCAGATGATAATGCCCAGGGTGTGACAGTACAGTTCATATAATGGGAGAAGTCTATTACAGTCATGCCCTTTTTCCTTAAGCTGAAAATTTCTTACAAGGTTTTCTTCTTTAGGTTTTTGGGAAGGTGGCTCTTTCTTGAAACTCACTAGAAACGTAGATGAAACATGTCGCGTAAATCTGACTGAATTATCAAGGCACTTTTATTTCTATATACACTGCCTTCTCCTGTTACTTTAATATGAAAACTCACTTGTGTTTTCTTCCAGGGTAGAATTTTACATATTATTTTTTAGATGAAAGGACCTTTTTTCCTGATGAACCTAAGCTGAGACTAAGAAATAAACTATTTAACAAGGAGGATTTTTTTTTAAAAGAATGCTTCTTTACAAAACCCCCAAGTTTGAGGAAAAAGAGATGAATACACAGGGCAGTAAACTCTATTGCGGGAAACTGCTATCCCCCTTCCAGTGACCCCTAATTACACAAAAGCTCTGAAGAGCACTCTAACAACTCCGCTTTACAGATGTCACTTCTGCTTTCCTTTAATGCATTTCAGGGTCATGCTAGATGACAACTGCCACTTGAGTGATGTATGCAAACATCTCCCGTCCTATGCGGTGTTAACAGCTGGGTAACAAAGCTTTCAGAACACTGCCAACAAGAATAATTACACTGTGAAGCGGGAAGCACAACAGTCCCTTCATAAATGCTTATACAAGGAACTGAGGAATTTTAGAACTTAGATACTGTCTAGTCCACCACTCAATTTGTCCAAGGTCATACTGTTTGAAAGAATTGAGAATCAAGATCTACATTCTCAGTTCAAAGATAGTTTCATTATTCCAGGCTGGTCAGCTATCAATTGAAGACATAAATTTTTCTCCTATTGAGATTCAATTCCTAGGTTGATAAGTCCAGGGGTCCCCAAGGAAAGAGGAGTCTGGAATTCTCAAGGAGGAAGAAAGGACAAACTTTTATTCTCCTCTACATTCCTTAGGGTTATATAACAATAATGTATCCTGCTTGAGGACATTTCTGGAGAAAACCTTCTGGCTAATCCTGTTATCTTAAAATGTAAATTATGGGAGTGGGTCTAGTAAGGTGTTTACAACCTCCAGACATTCTTTTGATTCACTGTAATAAGTAATTAAAGAGTATATAACTCCATTGCTAACACTAGCGAGGGGGCACTCTTTCTGCCCCCTTCTGATGTCTATGTCAGAAGCTTTCTCTATCTCTTTTATACTTTAATAAAACTTTATTACACAAAAGCGCTGAGCGATCAAGCCTCGTCTCTGGCCCGGGATTGAATTCTTCTCCTCTGGAAGCCAAGAATCCCGGCGTCTTTTGTGGTCCAGCAGCAACCTTTCACCGTGCCTTTTATTCTCATTTCTACTCTAGCACCTTACCTCAATTTATTCAGTTTTTTAGCTTGGAGGTTTTTTCCAGTAAGATTACCTCAACCAAATATACAACCATCACTCTGCTGTCCACCCCTCCTTTTTAGAGATTCTCTTGAATTTTACTTTCATGGTATAAACTTCCACTTCCAATAAGAAGTATATCCACTTCTTATCACAGTCTCCTCATCTCCCTTTGCTGTTGTTGTAAAGTTGCTAAGTTGTGTCTGACCCTCTGTGACCCCATGAACTGCAGCACACCAGGGTTCCCTGTCCTTCACTATCTCCCAGAGTTTGCTCAAACTCATGTTCATTGAGTTGGTGATGCCATTCAACCATCCCCTTCTCCTCCTGCCCTCAATCTTTTCCAGCATCAGAGTCTTTTCCAAAGAGTCAGCTCTTTGCATCAGGTGGCCAAAGTACTGTAGCCTCAGCTTCAGCATCAGTCCTTCCAATGAATATTCAGGATTGATTTTCTTTCGGATTGACTGGTCTGATCTCCTTGCTATCCAAGGGAATCTCAGGAGTCTCGTCCAGCACCACAGTTTGAAAGGATCAATTCTTCAGCGCTCAGCGTTCTTTATGGTCCAACTCTCACATCTGCACATGAGCACTGGAAAAACAATAGCTTTGACTGGACGGTCCTTTGTTGCAATGTGATGTCTCTACTTTTTCATACGCTAAGTTTGTTATAGCTTTTCGTCCAAGGAGCAAGCATCTTTTGATTTCATGGCTGCAGTCACTGTCCGCAGTGATTTTGGAGCCCAAGAAAATAAAGTCTGTCACTGTTTCCATTTTTTCCCCATCTATTTGCCATGAAGCGATGGGACTGGATGCCATGATTTTAGTTTTTGGAATGTTGAGTTTTAAGCCTCATCTCCCTACCTCCCTCTTATCTTGGGTGCTGCCCAAGACTGCATCTTCCACTCTGCTCTTCAATCGACAACCTGGACTGGTTCCCATAGCTCTAGTCCTGACCTTTCTGAGTTCCAGATTCACGTCTCCAGGTGTTTCCCGAATATTTTACACCCTTATGTCCTCAAACTCAGCGTGTCCAAAATTATGTCATCTCTCCTTCCATATATTTTACTCAACTTCCTAAGAGTATCATCACTTTTCCATTAAGTTCACAGCTTCTGTTACTTGACTCCTCCTCTAACTTTACCTAGTCTTACTGATTTTTAAACAATTCTTTATGCTCCTTTTTCTTGTGGTTCCCCAAAAAACCACCAGAAACTAGGTTTTCATCAGCCTCTCAAACTAGATTTTCATCCATCTCCAACTCATCTTCTTTCTTAAATGTCTACATCATGTTAACCTGTTGTTCAAAAAGTCTTTTACTTTTCTTTATTAAATCCCACAGCTAGAGTACACATCCTCCACCTGCTCACAGCCTAACTGCTTTCAATGCTGATTCAAGTCCAGTCTCTTCAACCAAGATCTCTGGTACTGTTCTTGGACTTACTATCATACACTATGATTGCCGGCGCTCAACTGTCAGTTGTTTTATAAGCTAGCTTTTTAATGTGCCTGTCTTCCTGGTACGGCTGTAAGAACCACATCTTACATGTTCAGTGCTTCTGAAACTTACCTGCTATATTACATTATTTTAAAAATGAGGCCCAGTGATTAGGAGAATATGACTAAGAAGTAGAAAATCCTGAGTTTAGATCCTGGCTCTGTTCCATTTTAGATGGGTGACCTTGGGCAAATTACTTAACCTCTAGAAGCTTTCATGTCTATAAAACAGAGATAATGCCACCTATTTCACAAGGCTGTAGTGAAGTGTAATGTGTACATGGGTATGTGTACATACACATACAAACACACAATGTTTAACACAGTATTTGGTACATAGTGAGTGGGTTTTTTTTTTAAGAGATGGCTATTAATAACTTTGCACCCCATAGGTACTCCTCTTTGGTCAATACTTTAAACGGCAAATGAGGTGAAGTGTTAGCCACTCAGTTGTGTCCGACTCTTTGCAACCTCATAGACTGGAGCCCGCCAGGCTCCTCTGTCCATGGGATTTCTCAGGTAAAAATACTGGAGTGCGTTGCCATTCCCTTCTCCTGGGGATCTTCCTGACCCAGGGATCGAACCCTGGTCTCCTCATTGCAGGCAGATTCTTTACTGTCTGAGCTACTAGGGAAGCCTTTTAAACTGCAAAGGTCATGTTAAATATTTTTTATTAACACGCTGTCAAGATTCCATTGCATGTGAAGTTTTATACAACTCGTCACTATATTTAGCCAAAAATTACTTTTCTAAGCTATATGCTAGAAGAGTAGGAAAGACAACTTTTAACTTTCAAGCTGTGCCCAGATGCCAAAACTTGGCGTGTGAAACTATACAAGATCAGTTTCATTTCACATACATAACCCAATCCAGCATGATTTTCAGCAACCACCATTTTTTAAAGAAGCACCCAAGAAGCTTTGGAAAGGCTAGATTTTGTGAGACAGGATTGCTAGAGCCTGTCAACAACCAGAGTTTAATGATTAGCGACCATGGCCAGCTTCTTCTGGGAAGAAGGGGATAAGCTTTCCCTCAACCAACAGGTTAATTACTGACTCTAATTAATGACTTTAAAAGACATAATGAAAATGTTGTAATCCAGTACATTAAAAACTGAAGAACTGATCTTCTGTTGGTTGAGGTGATCTTTATTTTTTCCTAATGAAACATACAGTCCTTTCTCCTTTGTGCAGTAGGTCACAGCTTTCCCTAGGTTAAGTCATACAGTATTTTAAAAAAAAGTCCTTCTCTAAGGTTCCAGGAACTTTCCATCAACAGTATCCGTAATCGTGTAGGAGTGGCTGCCTAAGAGCAGAGCAAGCTAATGCCACTGTCTCCTTTCACCCTGACTTGGGTCTCCCACAATGATGAGCAGCCACAGGGCAAGTGTCTCTCTACATCACTACCCACAGTGCCTCCCTTCCAAGACCCCTCATTATTTCTGCACTCCTGGGCAGGGAAATCGCATGGCCTTACCGCAGACGTTAGACGAGCAAGAATTTCATCACTGCTCTCTTCTGAGTCTTCAATTTTCTGACGAGATCTTTGAAAAACAAAGAATAAATTACACTTTAGTTTTGGCTGCTCAAATTTATTGACCGAGTTATGGGGAACACAGGGTAAATAACAGCATTATTGCTTCATACGTTAGTGAAAGTACCCTATGTGAGTAACGTGGTGACAATAATACCATAGGAACGCAACTTGTGGCAGCCCAACGATTTCTTCAAAATCAATCAGCAAGAACCTCTTTCCCATGTGTCAATTAAATCCTGAGGTCTGTTACTGCCCTCCAAATGAATCGAAGAATAATCCTGACACACCAAATTTACTAACATGGGTGTGCACAGGGAATATGCAGAGGGCTAATATAATGTGGTTAAGTATTGAAATTCCTGGTCAGTCTAAATTAAATCCAGATTCTGAAAATATGAAACATGAATTTTCTACTATATCTGAGTTCTAGCCAACAAACAAATTTATTAGGAAATAGTCTATTATAAGCCTTGTCCTGTGACAGGAATTATATGGATCACAATAGCAGAAGCACTTTGTTCTTTTTTATGAGACCACAGCCCAGTAGAGAAGAAAATTATGCATGTGTTAAATAACTAAGGAGACAAACAAGATTTACATAGTGTGATATCAGTTTTTTAGAAAAATCACCTTTCTAATGGAATTCATGAAAAATTTTCACCACACAAATGTACATTACTAACACATAAAATCTACTTCAAACAAACCTTATAAAAATTACATTTCTTTTTCCTGACTTGGTCAAAGGGGAAAACACTGACTAATGCCAACTGAATATATGTAATTATCTCCCAGATCTATTTCCACAAGCAATTCCTTTCGGCATCTATAGAAGATGGACTGGGAGGGGGTTGGTGGTAATTGCTCTGCAGAGCAGCACCACGGCACTGCAGTCTACTGATGGATTTCAATCTCAGAAACTGCAGTGGGCCAGCCTGAGCGCAACCCTTGCAGGGCAGAAGGGCTTCTCCTGGCTCCTAAGAGAGCTAGGAAGAGGCTCTTTGAGAAAGGAAAAGCAGTCAGATCAGTTCTGGCACTGGCTTCCAGTTTCTGTAAAAGTTACTAAACCCTTTCAAAGGAAAAACGTTCCACTCTTCAGGTCAGAGGAATGAATTACAAACTACCATCTTTCCAAGAATGGCATGTCACAGGTATGGAGCAGTGCAGGCACGTTGTCCAATAACTTAATTCTTGGTGCAGCAAAGCCTCTGAAACATGAGCTTGATAATGAACATTTCAAACAATAAGGTTTGTTATTAAAATAATCTACTTACAAGGTTTCCATACACATGAAGTTACATTGAGAAGAGACTGGAACCTTTTATAACCTAAGCCACAAAAGCAGGTTTATAAAATTATGCTGGGAGGAAATAAGCAGGTTTATAAAATTACGCTGGGATAGATCTGAGAGGAAATTAGGAGCTGAGAACGTTAGACACAAGAGCACCACCAAGGACTTCAAGGCCCCATTGGTGTCTGTGGTGCCATCTCTTGCTCAGCCCCCAGCAGACATCTGAAGGATGAGCTCATGTGCATGACGTATTCCCCATTAACAGAGATTCTGTCGTGAATGCATTTTCAACAAGCTGCTGAAAGGAACTCAAAACTCCAAGGGAAGCTCTAGTGTATGCAACTGATGGGGGCTTTGCAATGAGTAAGCCAAGCTGTCGTGAGTTCAGTGACAAATAATTTCATCTCTGTTCAAGCAAAACTATCTTTCATCATGCTTCCAGCACAAAACACACCCTGGCAGAAATGTTTCTCAAGGGAGCACATCTAAGAGAGACAGAGCCGTCCTCCAGCCCACATCCCGTTTTCATCCCCTCAATCACCACAATCTCTACCCAGAATTCTCAAGTCTTTCTCTAGCCCCTGAATCTTCCCTGAGCTCACTCTGTGCTTCCATCTGCCTTCAACATGGTAGCAGTCTCAGAGCACTGTTTTCACTCACACAGGGATCTTACGAGGCCCTCAGACTCGACATAACTTCCGGTGACCTCCTGTCTCCTGCCCTCAGTGGTACTCCAGTGCCTCTCACCACTCGGCTTCATGCCACCCCGTGGTCATTCCTCGTCCTTCCAGTCACCATATCCTTCTCTGCTCTGCTTTCCTGCTTTCCTCCCCACAAGCCTCTCTGGGAGGCTCTCACCTCCACAATGTACTTTAACCAACTTCTAACCAGCTTGTCTCTGCTTCTCCTCCAGTATCTGACTTCTGTTGATGCCAGGGTTCTCCTTCTACAACCCCAACCTGGTCCTGCTCTTCTCCAGACCCACACCTTCAGGGACTCTCCCACTGCCTGCCTGAGAATTCAGAAGACTGCCTGTCTGCTGAGGAGCCCCAGGTCCACCCCACTCCCACCAGGACCTGCACGGCACCTGGAGCAGAGGAGTGTCATGGGAAGCAGGCAAACAGTGGGGAGCGTAAGAGGGGTGATGGAAGAGAGAAGGACGATGCTCTCCCACTCAGCTTCCCTCCTCACCACTAGCATCCCTGCCCAGCTCAATGCCAAAAGGCCCAGAAATACCAGGCTCCTTTTCCCTAGTAAGTGTATTTTTGCAAAATAAGATAAATTCTGATTATTTTACAATGTAAATACCCATTTGTGCAACCCAGTGATGGTCAAGTTCTCACATATCGGATCAAAACAGATGAGGAAACAGAAGGGGCATGGGAGAGTAAAGAGAGAACCACCTGTAACACACAGCATGCCATTTTATACATGAGACTCAGGCATCCATGGATTTGAGTATCCACGGAGGTCCTGGGAACAGTCCCCCACAGATACCAAGGAAAGGTTGTACTTGCATCTTAAGGGGGCTATGCTGCTCAGTAAACAAGGGAGGCAGAGAAAAACTCTAGAGAGAGAGGGCAACAGAGAAACCCTGGTTGGACTCAGCAGTAATGGCAGTGACGAGGTGATGAAAGAAAAAGGAAGAGACTCTAGGAAGGAAGACACATCCCTGAGGGTCTGTGCCAGCAGGAAGCTCTGGCCCAACTGGAGTCCCTTTTATGATTTCCTAAGGCCGCTTCTCAAGGTCTCTGCCTGGCAAGAGTGCAAGCCTGACCCCATGATCCTCCAAGGGAAGTGCCGAATCCTAGTGCTTTGGGCAGTACAACACAATGGGAAAGACTAGAGATCTCATCAAGAAAACTGGAGATATCAAGGGAACGTTACATGCAAGGATGGGCACGATAAAGGACAGATACGGTAAGGACCTAACAGAAGCAGAAGAGATTAAAAAGAGGTAGCAAGAGGACATGGAAGCAACCTAGATGGCCAGTGACAGATGAACAGATTAAGTAGTTGCAGTACATATATACAACGGACATCAACCCTGAATACTCACTGAAGGACTGATGCTAAAGCTGAAGCTCCAACACTCTGGCCACCTGATGTGAAAAGCTGACTCATTGAAAAAGACGCTGCTGCTGCGAAAGATTGAAGGCAAAAGAAGAAGGCAGCAGCAGAGGATGAGACGGTTAGACGGCAACACGGACTCAATGGACGTGAGTTTGAGCAAACTTCAGGAGACAGTGAAAAACAGGGAAGCCTGGTATGCTGCAATCCATGGCATTGCAAAGACTCGAACATGACTGAACAACAACAGTGCTCTGGGCAGATGTCTCTGTAAGTTCAAGAGGTCTGCAATATCTAAGGGTGCTGTTGTGAGGACACAGGAATGGCAAAAGCCAGTGCGCCTCAACCCATCTAACCATCAAACAGGACACGTTATCATTCCACTCAATCTGCACTAAAAACAAAACAAACCCCTGCCTCTCTACAGGCTTCTCCACCTTAATTACAGGCCACTCCACCCTTCTAGTTAGAAGTCACCTTTGATCCCCCCTCCTTATGGTCTCTTCACTGTATCCATCCCCAAATCCTATCAGCTCTCTCGCTTTGGGACACTTCTCACCACCTCTACTCCAACCACTGCTGCCCCAGCCACAAGATCGCTTACCTAGAGCCAGAGTGGTCTTGTTAACATGTAAGTTAGATCATGTTCCTCCTCTGCTCAAAACCCTCAAATGACTCCCCATCATCCTCGGAATAAAGCCAAGTCTCTACAGTGCTGCCATCTCTCGCTCTCTTTACTCCATTTTGGTCTCTCTGGCCCTGCCTTCAATGCTCTTGTCCTGAGCCTTGCCCTGACTGTCCCCAACCCTAGAACACTTCCCCCCCACACTGCACATTGCCTCTTCGCTCACATCAACCTCTTGGAGAGGCCTTTCCTGACCCATCACTCTAATGCTCATTTTCTACTTTATCTGTGTAAAGTTTTCCACTGTTAACTGACATCAATCTGTTTACTTATGAAATTGTACTTCCCTCCTAGACATGGGAATAGAGATTTCTGCCTGTTTTGTTCCTGGTTACAGCAGACTTCCAAAGAATACAAGGGAAGATAAGAAAGCCTTCCTAAGTGGATAATGCAAAGAAATAGAGGAAAACAAGATAATGGGAAAGATTAGAGATCTCCTCAAGAAAATCAGAGATACCAAGGGAACATTTCATGCAAAGATGGGCACAATAAAGGACAGAAACCTTTAGGTTTCTGTTACCTAACAGAGGAAGAAGATATTAAGAAGAGGTGGCAAGAACACACAGAAGAACTGTACAAAAAAGATCTTCACGACCCAGATAACCATGATGATGTGATCACTCACCTAGAGCCAGACATTTTGGAGTGCTAAGTCTAGTGGGCCTTAGGAAGCATTACTATGAACAAAGCTAGTGGAGGTGATGGAATTCCAGCTGAGCTATTTCAAATCCTAAAAGATGAGGCTGTGAAAGTGCTGTACTCAATATGCCAGAAAATATGGAAAACTCAGAAGTGGCCACAGGACTGGAAAAAGTCAGTTTTCATTCCAATCCCAAAGAAACAGAAGGTCAAGAATGTTCAAACTACCACATAATTGTGTTCATTTCACATGCTAGCAAGGTAATGGTCGAAATCTTTCAAGCTAGGCTTCAACAGTATATGAACCAAGAACTTCCAGATGTTCAAACTGGATTTAGAAAAGGCAGAGGAACCAGAAATAAATTGCCAACATCTGTTGGATCATAGAAAAAGCAAGAGAATTCCAGAAAAACATCCACTCTGTTTCATTGACTATGCTAAAGCCTTTGTGTGGATTACAACAAAGGGCGGAAAATTCTTAAAGACATGGGAATATCAGACCACCTTACCTGCCTCCTGAGAAATCTGTATGCAGATCAAGAAGCAACAGTTAGAATCGAACATACAACAGACTGGTTCCAAACTGGGAAAGGAGTACGTCAAGACTGTATATTGTTACCCTGCTTATTTAACTTACATGCGGAGGACATCATGTAAAATGCCGAGCTGGATGAAGCACAAGCTGGAATCAAGATTGCTGGGAAAAATATCAATAACCTCAGATATGCAGACGACACCACCCTTATGGCAGAAAGCAAGAATAAACTAAAGAGCTTCTTGATGGAAGTGAAAGAGGTGAGTGAAAAAGCTGGCTTAAAACTCAACAGTTCAAAAAACGAATATCACGGCATCCAGTCCCATCACTTCACAGCAAAAACATGGGGAAACAATGGAAACAATGACAAACTTTATTTTCTTGGGCTCCAAAATCACTGCAGATGGTGATTGCAGCCATGAAATTAAAAGACACTTGCTCATTGGAAGAAAAGTTATGACCAACCTAGACAGCATATTAAAAAGCAGAGACATTATTTTGCCAAAAAAGGTCCATCTAGTCAAAGCTATGGTTTTTCCAGTAGTCATGTATGGATGTGAGAGTTGGACTATAAAGAAGGCTGAACACTGAAGAACTGATGCTTTCGAACTGTGGTGTTGGAGAAGACTCTTGAGAGTCCCTTGGACTGCAAGGAGATCCAACCAATCAATCCTTAAGGAAATCAATCCTGAGTATTTATTAGAAGGGCTTGATGCTGAAGTTGAAGCTCCAATACTTTGGCTACCTGATATGAAGAGCCGACTCACTGGAGAAGACCCTGAGGTTGGGGAAGATTGAAGGCAGGAAAAGGGGACGACAGCCCAGATAATTGGATGGCATCACTGACTCAAAGGACATGAGTTTGAGCAAGCTACGGGAAATGGTGAAAGATAGGGAAGCCTGGTGTGCTGCCGTCCATGGGGTTGCAGAGTCGAATATGACTGAGCAACTGAACAACAACACCAACAGTCCTAACACTTAGAGCACAACATCGTCCATAAGAAGCATCCAACAGATCTTTGTTGATGAAATTAACCAAGACCTTAAATTTCAGAGAGTGCTATGCCACCGTACCAGACGACCACTTACACAAGACGTCTTTGCAGACTTGTTCTTTGCAGTCAGCTCAACTAAAGGATCCCGCTTATACGCCAGAGCTATTCCCCTCAGCTCTTCTATCATCCTTCCAGCTTCCTGCAGCAGTCCCTCCTCTTACTCCCTTGTCACTAAAATCCAACATGAATAACTTTCTCATATCAAACACTAAAGAGCTGGTGACTTTGCAAATATCCTAAATAAAATAACAGCAACTGATGGTCACAACCACTCCTCATCTTCCCCTAAGAAATAATTAGTACAGACTTGGTGACAGTTTCCAACCTGGCCAACTGTTTGACAATTATCCACACACTTCACACTGCAGCAGAGAAGAGGAAGAAAATTCCCCACCCCAAAAGATCTCCCAACACAAACTCTCAGCTCTGAGAGGGCTGAACAGTCAGCGGTGTTGAGTTTCAACAGAAAGACTTAGGTAGCAGTGCACAAGAGACTTTACCTTGATTTACACCAGTTAGGTTTAGCACAATTTCTAGAAACTTGAATTTAAATGGTATCCCTACAGGGGTTCCCGGAATGTCTCTTAGTGAAAATTCCTTCATGAGAATTAGTGTAATGGGTTTCTAATTAAGTCTTTTTAAATGAAGTCTTTCAAAATGAAGCTACCATAAATCTTTCATGTAAGACATAAAACCACATACTTTACTGAGGTTTTTACCAAAATATTTGTGCCTCAAGATTCAAGAGCAACCAGTATCATCCTGGAGTTGGAAAACTCGATTTCCTTTTCAACAGTGCAAGAGGTTTCCTGGAATTTCAGGATGTAAAGCTGGAAGTATTTCTTACAGAAATATTATCTAAATAATACCACTTTACATTTGTATATTGATGTAACTTTAAAAACGTACAAGTCCTATCTATATCTGTCTCAATATTGCATAGCATGTTCACTGAGCTGCCAGGAGCTACCACTCCACACATAACATGGTTCCTAGCAGAAAATGTGTTAAATGCATCCAACAGCCATAATATCAACAAAAGTTTGGAGTCTAGTGGTTCAAGAGGTGTAGACCATGAGTAAATGGCAAATGCTAACCTGGCAGAGGTGTCGCGCATGACCTTCCACGCACACACGAGCCAGCACTATCTTGGGCATGGGCGTGTTGCACCTCACAGAGGACGCTAACAATGTGAGACGTGGCCTCAGTCAGTTTCTATGTTATGCTGCCATTAGTGCCGCCCTGTCAAGGCCTATCATTAGCTTCTGAGTGCTCCTTACATACACACTACATATCAACCTTGGCCTTAAACAGATAATCTAGACTGGGACTTAATGAAGGTGGGGAACACATCTGTCTCCAAATCAGAATTCTGTCAGAAAGAGGGTGTTCCTGGGGAATTGGGGCAGGCCTGTCCCTATTTCCCACCCCAAGCCAGGCTGACACTGTCCCGCCCTGTTTGGAAGGAGCTGAGGAAAAGTGAGTTTTTAACACAAATCTCAAACAACCCCAGTGAGAGGCTAGTGAAATTCTAGGGCATGGAACAAACCAGAACCAAGACAAACTACACAGTAATCTTTCAAACATGATCCCACAACAAACAGAAGATGCACAGCACACACATATATGAAATAAAAAAAAAAACCTACAAACTATTTAGTGGGCTTAGAAAAATCCATCTTTGAAATACTCTGCCAACACAAGCAAGAGTCACTTAGCCTGATCTGTGATTCAGAGGTATCTTGGGAGAAGTGAAATCCGAGGTGAGGTTCTGATGGAAAAGGGGAAAAGGAGTGGCCCTGGAACTTGGCAGGATGACCAGCACAGGGGAGTGGGAAATGGTGAGAGGCAAAGTCAAGGCCAGGACAGTCAGGGCACGTCTACTACTGCTAATGAGTTTGGGTGTTATGCTGAGGCATTTGGCTGTAAAGAAAACAGGACGGAAGTAAAAGGAAGGAGAACACCAACAGAGTGTGAGAAACTGCGAAAGCTGGCACAGGAAGTCACCAAGGAGGGGCAGGACCCGCAGCCCAGGCAGAAGAGTGAGTCTGGAGCAGAAGAAGGGACTCGTCTCTACCATGTTGAGAAGAAATGACAGGGCAGCTGACAATGCCAGAACCCACCCTCTCCTGGACAAGCCAGAGTCCATTCCATCTTTGTTGAATGTCAGGCAAGGAAAAGCATTAGGGACCTTTTTTTTTTTTCCAGAAATGTTTCCTGGGCCAGATTTAAGGTTTTTTTTCCCTAAGAAACCATTGCCACCAAGTCCTCGAAACTACAACAGAATGTTCTTCAAGGGGCACAGAGTCAATCTCTACCACATCCAACACCTACAGACCCCAAGAGGATATCTGACACTCAAGTACTATCCCACTTAGATCTTCCCATAACACCTATAACCAGATAGGTCTATTTTGCTTAACAAAGCAAATTCCTATGACAAAAAGAAAAAGTGGGTGGGAGGTATATGAGAATTGGATTTCATTTTTTTGAGATCACTGATATCATGAATAAAAATACCTGTTCAAACTTCTCAAGAAAAGGTAACTTTTCATAGTATCAGGCTACTAGTTATGCTTATAGAGGAAATTTACCAAACAGGAGAAAGTTGTGAATGTGACAGGTTTCATTAGGGTCCAGGGCATATAGTTACACATTTATCTAAAACTGATAAAATATTACTGATATCTCTTTTTCACATTTCACATTGAAGATTTGAGAACTAATGTTTACTATTTAATTAAACAGCTACATTTCAAATGCTGGCCCAAGCAAGCCTAAAAGTTTAATTTTGTTAAAATTCCTGTACTATTCCTAAACTGATATACTCAGATAGAGATAAGTAGTCTGTTTACACACCTGGAGTAAGCCTTATCTGTAAACAATGGAAATTTTGGAGGACTTAGTATTTCCTTAGGAAGAGGAGTGATGAGTAATAACAAAGACTGAGACCAGCTGATTTCACAGCATTTTTTATACAAACAATTTAGCGATAAATGGAAATTTTTCTTCACCTATGACCCTAATACAAAACTTATGTCAAGTTCCATCATGAAAAATTTTTTGAGAGATACTCAAAAAAGGTTTGTTTACTCATCCAGTATTTCGTCCTCTCCAGGATCATAAAATGAGAATCTACTCAGGAAAAGTCAAGAATACAAAGTGAAGTTTGGGGATGCAGGAATGGCAGACTTGAAGTTGATCTTTCCAGTTAGGTTAATCTAGCACCATCCTAGAAATTAAGGACGCCAATGAATTTCTCATGGTGCTTAAACATGTCAAGTAAAAAAGGACAAGTTAGGCAGGATAAGGAGAATAAAGGGGGCAGAGGTGATGCAGGAGTTGGTGGTGGTGTTATTATTGTATAATAAAGTCCTCAGCGAAGACAGGGATCTGAATTATGGAAGTCATCACTGTGGAGCTGATATTAAAAGTATGACTAAGTGATGGTGCATCCAGAAAGAGAGCAGAAAAAAGAGGACTGAGCTCCAGACAGTCCCTATTTAGAGGTCAATGTTTCCAAACATGGGTTTTATATTATGCAGGTATAGTGAGGGCAACAGGTCAGGAGATGACGGCCGTCGAAGTGATTGGTCAATATGGGGAGAATTAATATCTAAACAATATTGAATCTGCCAATCCATGAACATGAATAGATCCTCTACTTATTTAATTCCTGATTTTTTACAATCAGGCTTATGAAGTGTGTGACATACAACTCTTGAACACTCTTAGACTTGCACCTAAGCATTTCACAGGTTCTTTTTTGTGCCAGTACAGAGAAATGTGATTCCGTACATTGATCTTATAGCCTGTGATCTTGCTAAACCATTTATTAGGTCTAGTGGGTTTCTTGTGGATTCCTTGGAATCTTCTATGTATATAATTTATGTTTATAATTAGGTCATTTGCAAAGAAAGATGGCTTTATTTTTTTCCTTCTAATCTGTATACCTTTTCCTTCTTTGTCTGGCCTTATTGCACTGGCTCATGTTGGAAACAGTGATAAGAGGCCATATATTAGCCTTGTTCCCAATCTTAGTGGAAAAGGATTCGGTCTTTTACTATTAAGTATGACATAAGCTATATGTTTTATGTAAGGTTATACCAGATTGAAGAAATTCCCTTACATTCTTAGTTTTCTGAAAATTTTTATCATGAATGTTGAATTTTTTTAAAATGCTTTCATGCATCTGCAGAGTTTGTCACATACTTTCAGTTTCTTTTTTGGACTGGATCTGGTGGATTACGTTGATTGATTTTTAGATGTTGAATCACCCTTATATTCCTGGGATAAATATCATTTTGTGATGCATCATCATTTTTATACATTGCCAGACCCCATTCAGTAATATTTGTTACAGTTTTTATGTTTATACTCACTTTCCTTTTCTTAACTTTGTCATAATAACGCTGGTCTCATAAAAGGCCTTCCATTACTTACATGTATGTGGTCACATATCTTATAAGGCTTTGGCACAGTTATTAACACAAACCTGATGGTAAGTAAATGTTGTTAAGTAAGTCACTCAGTGGAGAGTATTTGTGACAAGGGGCTGTCTTTTCCTAGACTCTCTATTTCCTGTCCCTTTTCCTTACCTGCAAACTAAGAGAAGCAAATTCAGTTATCCAGAAAATCCCTTTCCAGATATAAATGTTTATGAAGCTAAATTTACAGAATTTCAAAAGTGTCAGCCAAGTGTGACAGGTATCATGCTCAATAAAATCTTTATGTGCTGATAAAATTAATCTGGCTTCTTTATGTAGTATTTTGAGACTGTGATTTAATTAACCTTCACATTCCCTATCACTTGGCAGAGCTCTTTCTGTAGGACTAACGTCATAGAACAGTAGAGTTCAACTTTGGTGTGCCTCAGCCTCTTGTTAAAAAAAAATACTGATATCTTTGCCTTATCTCTCTATCCCAATCTCGATTCAGTAGATCTCAGGTTATATCTGTTTAATTTTTAAGGTATCATGGTTGCAAACCGTAGTTCACTTTCTGCCTTCAGTTCACGTTGCTGCCACCGAGTACAGACGCCTGCCCTTTGAGTAAGTTACACAATATAATAGTTCCTCATCTGTAAAATCAGAACAGCTCCAAACTACTGTCATCAGCATTAAATGAATCACGTGTAAAATGCTCAGAATGTGGTAGGTACATGTAAGTGTTAACTACCACTGCTATTTTACTATTATTGCCCCCGCCAGGTTGGGTTAGGCTAAGCCATTTGTTTTCCATTTTTAAGTAGTTGTGTGCTATGCTCAGTCACTCAGTTGTGTCTGACTCTTTGTGACCCCATGGACTGTAGCTCACCAGACTCCTCTGTCCATGGGATTCTCCAGGCAAGAATACTGGAGTGGGTTGCCATTCCCTTCTTCAGGGGATCTTTTTGATCCAGGGATCGAACCGACATCTCCTGTGGCTTCTACACTGGCAGGCAGATTCTCTACCACTGAACCACCTGGGAAGCCCATTTGACTAGAGTGGGGGGGTCCCCTTTAACATAAAGATAGATCAAAGACACATAAACTCTGTACTTGTTGAGCAAATATATGACCAAAATGTTACCGTGACTTCAAGTAAATTGTACTTATTTCAGCAGCATCTATATACAGTTAAGTCATTCTCTTTATTCAATACAAAGATAATGCTTGGCTTCCCTGTAGATTTTCAGACCCCTGTAACCAACCTGAGCCTGCTCCCCACTCCTCTTAATGTTCCAAGTTCCACTGGTTTTGACCTACTGCTCCAAACAATACAAGCTGCCTTGTATTGTCTCAACATGCCACCCATCTTCTTGACTTCTGCTCTCCTTACTGTACCATCTACCTCAAACACCCACCGGTCTGCTTCTCTATTTAGAGCATGGAGTCATGAACGTCAACAAAATCCTCTTAAACCCACTGGGCTGAGCTTTCCCTACAGTGGGTTAGTGAGGAATCAAAGGTGCCATCCAATTAAGTGTTCTGCTCATTAACAGGAACAACAATGAACAGGCGTGATTTTTTAAACAGGATAGAGGGAAGATCAGGGAGAGAGAGCGGAGGGCAGGTGAGTGAATGGAGGTCTGCGGGCCTCAGGAGCATCAGAATGCCAGCACACATCCAGGAGGGCACATTGGCAAGGACCACGGGGCACTGATCAAGCCCAGAGAGATGGACCCAATGATGCCAGGCCCTGGCTCCACAGTAACAGCTCACCCCGGTTACACTCCAGGGTCACTAGAAAAGATCAGTGGGCATTGGAAAGGGCCACCCGTCAAGACAGCCCAGGGTCAGGGGCCCACACCACCCACCATATCCCCAAAGGCTATCTTGCTGCGGAGTAAGGAGAGGGCACAGAGAGACTGAACCATTTACCAAACTATGCTCAGGAGCTAACCAAAGAAATTTTAAAAATTCCCTTACTGGAATAATTTTACTCGATTAGGCTAAAATTACGGGGCTTTTCTTTTCCTTCTTTCTGGTGACCCAGCAGGACAGGACTCACGTGGACAGTAAACAATGGACGGCTTAGAGAAAACCAAAGTTACATCTACATTTTTCTTCACCTGCCTGAGTGCAGCGTGAGTTAAATTTTAGCAGTCCTCTACGACTTTCAACAGCAGCATACATGTTAACTGCCCTGTAATTGGTAGAGTACAGTTTTATGTATCAAGGTTCACAGACTCAGTTATTCAGAGCACCACCACTCCCACCCTGGGCAAGCTGGGAGGGCTGTACCACAGGTGGTTGAATTAAAACAGCCAAGTTCCCACACGGCCTAAATTCTCTGACTTGGTGTTGAGAGAAACGTGTCTTACTCGTCCTGAAGGAATTATTAGGCTGCCTTTCCCGACACTGCGACTTCAGTATTCCTAACCCCCTACCCCCCACTTTTCCTCCTCCCACACCAATAAAAAAGAGTTACAAAAAGTATATTCTGGATGACTTGATTTGGCTTTCAGTTTGAATAAGTTACCACAATTGTTCCTTCTTCCCCCAGAGATTACCCTTGACAACCAATGCACTCACTTTTTTCAAGTGATCTACTCAGCTTAGATGTAAAAGTTCTTTTGTACAAAAGAGGAATTTTGTTTCTTCACATTAGCCTAAAAACCTGCAATAGTTTCATTTTCCTTCCTGATTTAAACATTTTATTTTAAATGGAAAAAAAATCTGCTTCTTTTTTCTTTTTAAAAACACATCCTTAAAGAACAGAATCGTATTTGCAAAGAGACAGGGGGTAGTTTCCTCACATAGCGTTAAAGGGATTAGAGAGAAGACAGAAAATACAGGAAACCCAGTGTGGAACTGCACAGGCAGAACTTCGAAGCCTTCAGATATCAAAAAGGTTATTAAAAGAACCATAGGACTAGGTTTTTAGCTTGTGAACAGACAATGTAAGCTAATGAGTCAAGAGGACTTTAGAGGGCATTTCACTAGAATGGGTAAAAAGGAATGGATAATATAGTGGAATGGATACCATGGGACTAAGAATGACATAGAAGAATGGGAAAAAAATTTTTGATACAAACAGCATGAGCAGTAAATTACTATAAGTGAGGGCTTCCCTGTTGGCTCAGATGGTAATGAATCTGCCTACAATGTGGGAGACTCAGCTTCGAGCCCTGGGTTGAGAAGACCCCCTGGAGAAGGGCATGGCAACTCACTCCAGTATTCCTGCCTGGAGAATTCCATGAACAGAGGGGCCTGGTGGGCTATAGTCCATGGGGTCGCAAAGAGTCGGACGCGACTGAGCAACTAACGGACACGCTACACTACACAAGGCTGCCACAGACTGCAGACATCACGGAAGCTCTGTGGTCAAGGCAGAACTTGGGCTCCCCCTTGAGGGGTGGGAAGAACCTGACCAGACAAGGAAAGAGCAGAACTTCACAAGGGCACGAGGGAATAATCAGCTGTGGGATTCAGGCTACAATGAATGGACATCACCAGACTGGAGCAGAAGTTATGATGGGATCATATGCACTGAACCTTAGGAAGGGCTGTGACAATCCAACCGGAAGAGGATGATGTCCCCTGGACACCTTCCTTTTCTCTGACCATAGCTGATTCCAAGTCTGGATAACCTATCTTTGATTAGGTTAAAAAAATTTGGCCCAAAACATTTTACCAGAGCTTAGAAGTTTGCTTATAACTCTAGTCCAGAGTAAAAAAAAAAGATATATTCTCTCCAGAAGAGACTTGAAGTAGGTTCAGTAATTTTATCTTTTCATAGTTTGTACTTATGAGATTAAACAGGTCTATAGCTCCCCACTGCCAATTTTCCCAGAGGAATTACCACTCCCAAATGTACATGATCACATCAAGAGAAAAAGAATGTCTGGCAAGGCATGCTACAGTGACTGTCAACTCCACAGGCATGGCACTGTGTACGGTGATCGGAGAGACAAAAGACTGCAAGTAATATGCAGTTAATATTAGGAACCAAATTTTTTCAAATAGGTTCATTTTTAGAACCTGCAGCAGACTTAAGGTTTCCCTGTAACAAGGTCCTCTCACTGGCATTCCAATATGCTTCCTCAGTGGGGGAGAAAGGAGTGGAGCTAAACCATGAGGACTGCTTGCAAGTTTACTGCAGAACCCCTCATGCCCCCATTACTCTGCGTACACCCATCAGGACTGCACACACTTCCAAGTTCAGGATAGGAAACGGTTAAGAAGAGCTACCAGAGAATGCCAGTCCACGGAGTCACAGAAAGTCACAGCCACTTCTAGCTTAATTCGACTCTTTCTTAGAAAGCTTTTTAAAATTTATTGAAATGCTCCTTGACTTTTCCTGGGAAACTTCTGGCCTATATTAAAAGCATATTACATTAAGGAACATTTTCCGTACTTAGTCGAATGATGCATTCTCTTTGAATTTGCTTTACCATGGCAAGGTCCTCTATGAACAGTGGTGGTGCCAGTGGCACTGAATTCATAACCATTCCAGAGTCAGTCTAACATTTTTATAGCTTCTGATGATCACATCTCAGAAGGGAAGCTAGAATGACCCCCATAACTCCTAGGCACACACTCTAGCAGGTGTTAAAAGTACGGGTGTGAGAGCCAGACAGACATGGGACGTGCCACACACCACGTGTGTGACCTTAGATAGGTTACCTGATCTGTATGCCTCAGTTTCCTCACTTTAAAATAATAGAAACTATTTTATACAATTCATCTGAAGATAAAATAACAAATATAAAGCATGTAGCACAGTTCCTGACACAAACCGCATTCTTTACAATCAACCTATTAGTGTCTTATTCTGACACTTCTATCTTTTCTAAAAGCCTGTATTAACTGTTCAATATTGTATTTTTTTAAACAAGAGTAATTCATCTTTGCTATGGTTGTAGGTGTTTCTCCCTGAACCTATTTTTCTTACCCATGAAGCAAGGATAATACCACTTGCTCTCTAATCTCAATGCATTCTAGAAACAGAATATACAAAAGTTACTAACTAAAAATTTTAATCTGCGATTGATTATACTGAAATAAGCTTGTCATGAATGCTGTGCATAAACAAAGGCATGTCAGATTTATCATATCATGACTGAAGTCCTGTTCCCAAACCTCCTCTAACGAATTCATTTTAATTCATTTTAATCATATAGTGACTCAGCGTCTTCATGTGATAATGATTCATGGGTTTTAATTTGCCAAATGTTGCTTCTAGATTATTTGCAGAAATGTCTGTTGAGCTTTTTCTTAAGAAAGTCATGACTTAGCTATAGAATAAGATGCCAGTTATTATTTTATTCCAAGTTCAGCTAAATCATGTTTATTCCCAATTTGGATCATCTACTCATATAGCAGTGATTAAATTAGAAGCAGTATGGTGCAGCTGGCAGGGCATGGACTTCTGGGGTTTGAACACCAGTTCAGTCATTTATTAGCTGGACTGAATTTTCAGCATTTTACCTTTCTGAACCTATATCTGAGAAATGGGAATAAAACAATTACTTTTTAAAGGAGATGGTCTTAAAAAGCAGAGCACAGTCCCAGACACAGGGATGGTTCTCGAAGTGAAAATAATTTTGCAATGGAACAAAATAGCATCTACTTACAGTTCACAGATGCCAGCTCGACTGGGAATGAGAGGCACAAGCTGCAGTAAGAGTCTGACACCGTTCTGCCACGCCTCTTCTCTTTCAAACTCACAGTACAAGTAGCTACACTCATCAGACGAAAACTGGTAGAAAACATAGGTGTCCTGAAAGTATAAATGCTGGTCCACTGTTGGAAACAAAAAAGGTGTGGGTCAGTTTTGTAAAGTGTATTATTTAGAGAGTCATAAACTGAGCAATTAATTGAAAAACCTACTAATTACTAGGGAGAAGCTAGGGATGGGACCCTAATTAAGTCCATTAATGCTCACAATCACATTGAATGACAAAGGACTTACTGACCAACCTATTTTTATTATTTGAAACTTTGGCCAGCACATTCACGTGGATTTTACAACTCTTCTGCTTCAAGGGACAGGTGAAATAATAGCAATTCCAAGGGAGTAGAAATTTCTCTCTCTTTTTTTTTTTTTTAGTGTCCCAAAGCAGTACATTTAATTACTTTAATGGTACACAAATACAAAACTATGCCAAGTTTTAGATCAGTGGTTCTCAGCCAGGGGCAACTGTTCCCCGCCCTGAGGACATTTAACAACGTCTGGTGACATTCTGATTTGCCACAACTAGGGGGTGCTAGGGATGCTACTAAACATCCTGTCATGTACAAGACAGCCCCCCACAACTAAAGAATTATCTGGCAGAAAATACCAATACTACCAAGGCTGGGAAATCCTACTTTAAAAGAAATCAAGAAGTGGAGACGTTTCCTAAAAATATTAACGTAAAATGTTTTACAAACCAGAAACCTGAACCTCACAAGCAAGCTGATAATTATAATCCTTAAAGGCAGTTAACTGCTTTTCTAAATAAGAGCATCAGGTGCTAAGTGTGACCAACTAAGATGACACCCACATCTCCATCTGTACCACTTTCCCACAGTGGGACTTGGGTATGCCTTTCTGAACCTTATTTTGTTCTCTGACCCTCAATATTTATAACCTAGAGAAGAAAAGAGCTTCCCAGTGACCCAGCATCCGTGTGGTAGAGCTAAATAAAGATTCCAAGCTGCTTGACTTATAATTCTTCAATTCCCTGGGACTCAACAAAGAAAAGAGATATTCACCATCTATTTTAGTGTCTGTGCTAAGTTGCTTCAGTCGCGTCTGACTCTTCGCGACCCCATGGACTGTAGACCGCCAGGCTCCTCTGTCCATGAGATTCTGCAGGCAAGAATACTGGAGTGGACTGCCATTTCCTTCTCCAATTTTAGTGTCTAGTTAACACCTATTTTCTGTTGTATTTAAACAGTTTATTTTCACAGATCGTATTTCTAGCTGTTCATGATTCCTTATACAATTAAAATGGCATACACCTCCTATTCATACAGTCAGTTTCTGATGATTATTCTAAGTACAGCAAGACAAATCACATATTTAGAGCAACTAAAGATGTCCATTGATCTTTTTTAAAAATTGTGAGCATCGTTTTGAGTAGAGAAGAGATGGGGTAAGGGAAAGACTCTTACAGGTTGTAGTTAATAAATCAGCAAATGCCAAAAGGTGTGAGAAATAACAAAAGATGACCTGTCACTTTCATTTATAAGAGAACACAAATATTTACCAGCAAAAACAATTTCCATCTAGATTATAATATCATCTAGAAAATCAAACACGTTTTGGTCAAGCAGCTTAACAGCTTCAGGATTCTGTGCCTTCAGAACACGTAATACTAACCTGATGACAGAATCCCCATGTCCAGTAGGAGCTGCCAGACCCCTACGGCCATAGATCTGCACTGGACGAAAGGACAGTGTTCTAGAAGCCAGTCTACCAGTTCTGACCCAACGCAGCTTCTCCTAGACAAAAGCAAAGCCATTCACAGTAAGACACGGTTGCCACCCATTTGCCAAAAAAAAAAAAAAAAAAAAAAGAAATTTAATACCATCCCTTTCATGTTCTTTTTAGACAAGCAACTCAAGAATAAATGACATGCACTTCTTATTCATGTTTCCGATTTCAGCTCAAACATCACTTCCTTACAGAAGCTTAGAATCATATCCTCTTATACTTTTTCTTTACATCACCTAACATTTACCAATTATACATCTTTCCAAATGAATAATACCTGCTTTCTTCCCTTGAGAATAATCTTCAGGAGAACAGGGACTATGTATATGTAACTCATGACTAAACCCCAACATTAGAACAGTCCAGGTACACAGCAAATCCTTTGAATACATACACTTGAATAAGTGAAGGGATAAATTTAGCAGTCCTTTACGGAAGACAACGTTTCTGCCTTGATAAGATAAGTGGTGATCAACTTTGGTGCAGCCATTTACACATTTTTATCTCATCTCTTTGAGAACAAGATAATTCCAAGATTAGACAAAGTTACACCACAGTGAGGGGTATAATGTTTTGTTTTCTACTCTTCAAACAGAGGTTAAACCTAATATTTGTCTCAAAGAACAATAAATTTGACTGTTAATCTTAATATAGTCTAAGCAATCCACCAAGCAGCCTGGATCATAAACCCGCAAACCTGGATGACGGATTCTGCTAACCACCTGAAGAAATACTTTCTATAATCCATCTTAAAATACACAGCTGTATTCAAAGAATCCCCTAATCCGGGTATTACAAGCAGTATTTTCATGCCTATCTTTCCATCTTTATCAGCCTCAGATGAAAAACCAAATAAAGAAAACTTCCTGAAATAAGTTTAATTGCAGAAATTTCATTGAAACCCACTCTCCCATATGAAAAAAGTCACACCAAAATATTTTTTTTTAACACCTGTATCATGAAAATGACTATCTTTCTCCTATATTTTTTATTTAAGGACAAAAAATGCCAACATTTATTTGTATTTCTAGAACAGAAAAATATTGCCTATCTTTTATGACTGGCATAATCACAAATACCTAGAAATCACCCAGTAACCAACAGAATGAAGAAATGCCATGAGATACTTTATTTTCTTGGATGATGGAAAAATAAGGTAGTAAACATTTCTGCTGAGATATCTGAACAACTATTCTAGCTTTAGTTAAAATATCACTTTCTTGGGTAAAGATTTAAAGATACTCTGAGATCATTAAGGCAATTCTAAGTTGTACCAACTGTACAAATCCAGTTGCAGGTTAGCAGTAAGACAAAAGAAAGATTAACAGTCAAATGAAAGGATTTTTTTTTTGAAACAATACAACAGATTGCAACAAAACAGGCAATTAGACCAAACCGCCAATATTAACTTCTAATTCTATAGGACACCTTTCATTAGTAAATGCTCAAAGTGTTAATTTCTCAACACCTCTATCAATTAGCCAGCATCTTTGGGCTTGTAAAGCACTTTTAACATCTTAATCCTCATTCTCAGAACAATACATATGGCTCCTCTGCCTGTTCTGTGTCTGACACCACCTGGAACATGGCAGGATACAACAAAACATTTACTAAACAAACTAAACTTTCAAATTGCAAACAGTGACTAGACAGATGCACTGGCTTGTTTTTTCACAGGTGATCAGACAGACATTTCTCAGAACAGGGCTTCCCATGATTGTGTTGAGTGGGAGTTATCTGGGAGACCTTGTTAACATGAAGATTCTGGTGCAGTGTGGCTGGGTACAGCCTCGGAGTCCTCACTTCTAATGGGCTGCCAGGTGAGGCCAGTGACCCAGCTCTACCTTCTCAATGGGAAAGACTTGCTGTCTTGGAGGCAGGGAAGAGAGGGCGGTGGACAGGACTGAGTCAATTTGCTAAAACACAGTATAGCCATGACTGCTGTCATGTGTAGTTATTACTTAATAATCAAGCTCCCGCTCTCAGAGTAAGCTACTGTTTCAGTTGTGCACAATCTCTTTCTACCCCCACCTGTAATTTATCATATTGTGTTTCGAATCGCTTTTGACAATCCATTTGCACCAGGGAAAACATCATTGGGATAAAGATAAACACTATCACTAATACCACCAATTCACCAACTCAGTGGACATCAGTATGAGCAAACTCTGGGAGATAGTGAAGGACAAGGAAGGCTGATGTGCTGCCGTCCACAGGGCTGCAAAAGTTGTACCCGACTTGGCAACTGAACAACACCACCACCAAAGCAAACAAAATGAGGTGAGTGGCCGCTGCTGTTAATCAACAACCTCCTTGACTTGTGGACCAAGTCAGCCACAATCCACTTTAAATCCTTGAATCTACAGGACTGAGAGGAGGGTGGTAGAGAAATCAGAGATGCCTGGAAGGGAGGAGTGTGAACACCCACAGCAGTTCTTACTCCCCACATATCTTCAGTCTTGTACTGAATCCAGAAGCTGAGTACATGGAGATCTCACCAGTGCTGCAATGCTAGATAGGAACATTATGATACGGAAGTGATGGCTCCAAGGTCAATGTGATTGCCACAGCAAAACAAGAATTTTACTAATCTCTGAAGTTGAACACTTGGTTTTTCTTGGCCTCCTTCTGTCTCCAGTTACAGTTTTAGTAATCAGTTCATAACAGTACAGACAGACCCTCATCTCATTCAATGGGACAGTGGTATTTAGACACTTACATGAAGGCTCAAAAAAGTAGTATGATTTTTCCTATAGTACCAAATGAATGGAAAACATATCAAAATTGTGAAAGTAATTCTCATGTAGTACTCTGCCTCAATTTACCACCAGACAAATGAAAATGACTCAGCCCAGGCTATCATATTAGCACTTTGTCTCTAAACCCAGAGCATTAATCAGTTCTTAGGCTATAGACCCACACTCTCACCACATTCTGCTCTCAATAAACTCAAAGTATGCTCTTGCTTGGATGGATGGTTCTTTTCCATGAACCTGATTAATGTATATCTTCCAATTCTTTTCCAGTCTATATCCAATCAGGAACAAAACTGAGAGCAAGGACCAATCCTACACACAGCCTTATATAGGAGTGAAAATGAATCCTGAGTCTGCTCACAACTAGGCCCAAAGACTGACATAGGCAGACCCCGTTTTATTGCAATTTCCTTTGATGTACTTTACAGGTATTATGTTTACAAACTGAAGGTTTGTGGCAAGCTGAATATAGCAAGTCTATCAGTGTCATTTTTGCAATGGCATTTGCTCACTTTGTGTCTCTGTTTTTGGTACTTCTCACAACATTTCAAACCCTCCACTAACAAAAAGATGATGACTTGCTGAAGACTCAGATGATGGTTAGCAAGTTTTAGCAATAAAGCATTTTTTAAATTAAGGGACGAATATTATTTTTAGACATAATGCAGTTGCACACTTAATAGACTACAGTATAATAACTGTTACATGCACTGGGAAACACAATAATCCATGTGATCCACTTTATTGTGCTACTCATTGTCCTGGGGTGGTCTGGAACCAAACCCACAGTATCTCTGAGGAATGCCTGTACAGGCAGTTTTAGTTTTTAAGAAAAAAAAAAATTAGACTTGTCTAAAGCTGATACTATCATCTATTAAAGAAAAAAAAAAAAGAGAGATTTTACACGAAGTAATGCAACTATACTCACAGCCCCTATCCCAGCCTGTTGCAACTACTTGACCTGGGCCCTAAGCTAGTGATTTTCAGACTTAGGGGCTTGAATTTGTCATGGGAGGAGTGGGTGGAGGTGATTTGGAGCTTTTTAAAGAGAATCACAATTCCATATACACAAAAGCACTGTTTCTCAACAGAATAAATCATGTCTAACCTATATGGAAGGCATCAAAACCTACATAAATACTAGTAAGATTACTTAAACATGGGATTTTAAAGTGTTAATTCATTGTAGTTCTCTCATCTCCACTACGTAGTTGCTCAGTGGTGCCTCAGATTACAGATCCTGCCAAGTTTCTGATTAGAAACAAGTTGTCGGCCTGGGACAGTTACTGATAGGGATGGGACATGAAGACATCATCTGGGGTGTGAAAACCTCCTAGATCTTGCTGTAGACAGCAGTCACATAGGTATGTGTAATAATTAAAAATTCATCCAGCTGCACCCTTAGATTTGTGCATTTTACTGTATGTAAACTATGCCTCAGTAGAAAAGGGGCGGATCTTCTTACTCAAACAGGTTAGTAAGCACTATCCTCCCAAATCTAGGCCATGATGAAACTTTTCCCATCTGTGGCAAGTGGAAAAAAAAAGAAAATACCATAAGGAGATGGTGATAAAGCTAAACTTAGTTAACTCAAAGAAACGTCTTTATTCTGAGAATCTTTCCTACTTTTATTGGCATCATTTGTTCTGAGTATTCTTTCCTCTTCTTCATGGTATTGTAATCTCATTTCTGTAGGAACAAATACCGATAAATGATAGTGGTTCTTTCTCTGTTTATTTTTGTAGTTTCAGTATTGTTTGCTGTGGTTTAATACCTTTACTTGGAAAAATATTCATAAAAAGCTGGTCATTCACTTTTGTTATTTCTTTAAATGGCTCCATGAAATGAAGACATGTGCCCTGAACCTTCTCCGTGATCATCTTCTTGGTCCAGATGTACTTTAAGCTGACCATATGCTCATCTGTTTACTCTAACACCTCCACCCTTATTCACCTGCCAAGGCAAAGAAGTTCCATCTCTATGCCCACCTGGCCCTCCCCCACCCATGAAGCTCCTGAAGGGGCAGCTCACTCCCACCTGGAGAATCAGAGTAGTGGCCCTCTCTCCCAGGGACCTCCAAAGGGTCCTCACAGAGCTCTGATAGAGGGGACCTGTATTTACAGAAGGCCCAACACAGCACACGCCCAATAAAAACATCATAAAACACCACGTCTTTGAGGAAGCAGAGCAGACTCTCAGGAGCCCAAGCACACCTGCAGCTGAGCATTCCTCGCCTGATCTTCAGATCAGGAGTCCAGCTGTCCAACACTCCGCTCGTTTAATTAAGAGAAAAGTCATCGCCAGTCTCCCAAGCAGACACTTCAAACCCAGCAACCCTCCTACTCCTCATAATAGCCCATCTCTCTGTGATCAAGGTTATGACTTTAACAGGTTTTCAGTTTTTTTTTTTTTTCTCAAGGAGAATTTCTGACAAGGTGTTAGGAAACGGTGTTACCTATAAAACCCCTTGAGGTTCGCTCTGTCCTTTATCAGGTCAGCTGCCTGAACGATGATAATATTCCGCAACGCTCTTCCTGCACAAGAAGAATTCTCCCCATAAATCTACATAGAAAAGACAAAAGATTCACTGAGAATGCAGAACAATAATGTGACAATTTGTGAGCTGCCAATGACACACTATACAGAAAAATTATGGCCAAGTCCCTAAGCTTAAAACACTTATATCTTACCATACATAGCTAAAATAATAGCTATGTAACCACCTATTCTATTTATTTTTGCTATTGGACTATTTAAGCTATTAGGCTATAATAACTACTTTCCAAATGCTAAACTGCTTTAACTGTAAATAATTTCCTTTTACACAAAATTTCCAGGGCAAAATACCTGTTTTTTCCCCTATATATACAATGTTTCTATCAATACAGCAAACTGAAGAACATTTTTACATGAATTCTGCCATATTGATAATGCATACATGTAAACATCTTGGAAGATGGGAAAATTAAATTTTTTCCTATCTAGTAAGCATCTCGCACCATGACATAATTTGATAGCAAGCTGCTGTCTGCTATGCTTTTAAGCTTCACTCAACTGCAGAGTTCATAGTTAATTCCAAGCATCCTGGGTTCATCTACTTCATGACTGCATCTAGCAGATAAAAATTTCATATAACTTCTTTTTTTAATCTTCTGATTTGCCTGTATGCATCTCTGATTCTTGGAGGATGGAAGGAGGGTATCCCTTAGATCTAGAGAGGTCTATGTCCCACTTTAAAAACTACTTCCTTTCTCTGTAACTGGCAACTTCATCCACAGGGCACTGTTGCCTCACAAAGGAAATGAAATGAACTCTCTTCTAAGTAAAGGCTCATGAAAATGAAGATATATTGAGGGTGCATGCTTCAATCTGTTCACTCGTTTCTTGCTAAACTCTTTTTGCACCCACAAAGTTTTGACAGAATATTTTTATCTTTTCCCAAGGCAAACAATTGATAATATATTGACTATAACTTAATCCTGAACACTTCAACCCCATCCTATACCCCCTTAATTTTCATACTATCACCTCCTAAACACAACCTAATGAGAAGATGAGAAGGACAGGAAATGATTTTATTTTTAACATGCTAACCCCATTAAAAAAAAAAAAAATACTTAAGTCAGACAACAGAAAGTACTACCTGACTAGTCCTGACAGTGTTCATTCACTCAGTCATTCAAAAACACGGAGAGCAATCAGCCCCATTCTAGATGCTGGGGATACAGTAGTGAACAAGACCAAAGGTTCTGTCCTCACAAAGCTCACAGTCTTCTGTCTTTCTAAAATACACAACCCTGTCAGCTGATTTTTTAACATCACAATGAAGGCAGCCCCACCTGTTTCAGTGAGTATCCAGGGATATTCTACTATTAGATACCTATAAATAATACCCCTTTTCACAAAGTTTTCAGAGTAAAACATCCCCTATTTTTTAAATACAGCATTTGTATCATTCAGCAAATTGAAAATATTTCTATTATATACAAACTCTACCATGTTCATAACACATTCATGTAAAGGACTTGGAAAATGGGGGAAATCTTTTTTCCTTATTTACGGAACATTTTTCTACATGACACAGTTATCAGAGCATTCCAAACACCTTCGGCCATATCATTCCACGTGAAGGAAATGGCGTGATCAGGAGCAAAGGGTAGATTTCTAACTAGCAAATACTACACCGGGATTTGTGAACTATCATTTCAGAAATGCTGTAAGGCAGAAATGAATCATACCTGGGACGGAGTATGTTCGAGGTATGGATTGGAAATTCTTCTTGATAAAGTCTATTCGGAAGGAAAGAAAAGGGAAAAATTAGAACCAAACAGTTTTTTGGTACTACTGTACCATTAAGGACACAATACATGCAACCGTGGCAAGTTCAGCAATTGTCCGAGCCAAAAAATGTCAATGGCCACAGAGGGTTAACATCCTTATACTCATTCAAGGTAAATATCTGGTCAACATTCACTCCAACGGGACAGGATATTCTATCGGAATGGCTTCTATAGCTTTAAAAACTGCAAAAGAATAATGGACATTTGTGTCCGTGTCGCTTTATTCTCAACATGATTTTGACACCACTTCTCTCTTCCCTTCCATTTCCCCTTTCACCGATCTAACTCCAGCTCTCATCTGTGCACCCCTGGACTGCTGTTTCAGCCTCTCAATGGATTTCCCCAGGCTCCAGTCACACCCCCTCGGGCCATCCTGCAAACCTCAAGTGAACAAAACTCCCTGTGTAGCCCCCTCAACTGAGGGTGGGTCTCTCCTTGCTTACAGGAGTCAATGAAAAACCCCTGCTTGCCCTTCTGAAGGGCCCACCAGAGTCGGCCTCCAGCAGATTTCTAGTATTCTCCCTCTACCTCCCTACGTGGCTTCTGTGACTCAACATGAAATCCACTTATCAGAAGAACCTACAACACATACCTGCCTCTGCTCATACCCTTCTTCACATCAGAAAGTCCTTCCCCTTCCCTGACATGGTCCTGAACCCCAGTGAAGCCCAGGTCTGTGCAGTCACCTGCTGGATGAGGCTCTGTTCCCCTCCACTGGGATTTGTCCCTCTTTGGAGCTCCTTGTTTCTGACTATTTCTGGGGCAGCTCCCGGGTGCTCTGCCTTACTGGCTGTCCTTCCACACATGCATTTGCCCAGCTAATCCATAAGCTCCTTGGAGAGCTGACAGCTTCCCCATCTTTGCTTTCACAGGCTCTAGCACACAGCTGTGCACAAAAGTGTTGAATTTTTCTATTCATTTATTACATATTATTTATATCTCTGTATCAATTGAGTATTTGCTGAATGATTTGAATTGTAGGAGCTAATTTTTCCTACCTAACAATCCAGTAAGCAGCACCATCACCCACATGTGTTTAAGCACAATAGAAAACTATTATCATTTCCTGTTGCGGTTTAGGAAAAAGAACAGAGAAATGAACATTTACTGAGCTTCCAACCCTATGTTTAAAAGTTCTTTACACTTCTATTCTGAAGCTTGCTATCATTTGAGATCCCATAGTTTTTTGTCTGCCGCCTCCACTTCTTAGACTCACTTAACAAACATTCCCTGCCACTGAGTGCCTTCCAGCCTCTGAACCTTCTACCAAACTTTATGGCAGAATTTCCATTTTGCCTCTGGCCCACTCCACACAGCTCCCATATTACTTATCTTCTAATTAAACCGAAATAAATATATGGACTCGACATCCAGAAGTGTCAGTTGGTACTCTGCCAAAGACTTGCAATGGCTCCCTACCCCTACCCTAGAAACTGTTTCAGTCAGTTCACTTCAGTCGCTCAGTCATGTTCGACTCTCTGCGACCCCTGGACTGCAGCATGCCAGGCTTCCCTGTCCATCACCAAATCCTGGAGCTTGCTCAAACTCATGTCCATCAAGTGGGTGCTGCCAAACAATCCATAAATTGTTTAAGATAGGCCATTTTAAAATTTTTTTAAGAATAATTTTATTTATTTATTTTTGGCTGTGCTGGTTCTTCATTGTTTCGAGGGCTTTTCTCTAGTTGCAGCGAGCGGGGGCTACTGTTTAGTTGTGTGCACAGGTTTCTCATTTCAGTGGCTTCTCTTGTTGCAGAACAGAAGCTCTAGGGTGTGCGCAGTTCAGTAGTTGCGGCTCCTGGGCTCTAGAACACAGGCTCAATAGTTGTGGCGCACAGGCTTAGTTGCTTAGGGGTATATGGGATCTTCCTGCACACCAGGGATTGAACCCATGTCTTCTGCATTAGTAACTGAATTCTTTACCACTGAACCACTCAGGGAAGCCCCAGACAGGCCATTTTTAATTATCATGTATTAAAATAAAACATCCACTCACCCCTTCTGGTCTAGGCTACACACATTCCCAACCAGCCCTTCCTAGGCCTTTGGTCATCTGAGCCTAGGCATTTGTATTCACTCACTGAAATACTGAAAACAGTGTGAAATTTACATCTCCACCAGATTTATAACTTGAAGATGAATCATCATGATGAGTGATTTCTTTCCCCCTAAACAGCCTTTTAAAAGTCAATATGGCAGGCCAGAACTGACAGTCTTTATTACTCATCTAATTGCCTAAATCAGCTCAGAAAAGCAACTATGTCACATGGTCTAGTTAAAAAGAAGGCTTCCAGGTAGAAACAAGCTCTGAAGAATTAGGTAGGGGCATCTCCACAAAAGAAAGCAAACAGCTTCCTTTCTGCTGCCAGCCCCAATCTGGCTGTCTTGACACTAGTGTTATACTTGCAAAATTCCATTTCACAGAAACTTACCCTGTGGGTGGCTTATTACAAAAGATTGGTAAGGTGAGTCAATAAAGCCATGGGATCCTTCCATGCCGACTAGACAACAGTGTTAGTAGAGCTCCCAGCCCACAGGGAATCGACCAGGAACTGCCTTTGACAGCACACAATACCTAGATTTGTTGTCAGAAACGCCTCAGAAGCCTGCTCTGGACTCGTCCCCAGGGAGCTGTGTTTCCTAAACGTTCCAGACAGCAGCTCTCAAACAGTATCAGAAAGGACTGATTTGTTCAACTGAAAATAACTACCATAAGCCTGTACTTTTTTTTTTTTTGAGACCGCTTTATGACTAAAAATTGCAAGTGCCAAAGACTTATTAAAAAAGAACATGGAGGAACTGACCACCCATCAGCTCATTTTTTTCACAGACCTTGTGAAAGGATTGCCATGGAATTTTACTGGGAGAATGCCATGGGCCAACTTACAGGACTCTGAGAATCACTGCTCTAAAGCACCTCACAAACTTTCTCTCCCAGCCCCTCTCTGAAAGAGCAGCACAAGAAACAGACGATGCACCTTCTCCACTCAGCATTCTTTCCATGACATTCCATTACTCAGCTGTTTTCATTCCATCCTGGACTCCCTGGGTTTTGTTTCTCCTCTCAGCATGTCTGAGCTGTATCTCACCACTCCTGTGGCAACTAACTTTCCTTACGTTCCTTATGAAGCACCTATTGAGCTCCTATTTCAGCAACATGGGAGTTCCAGAAACAGACATGTGAACAAGATACCATCCTCTAATTTAGAAATCAATTTACTGAAAGACACAGGATCTAAAGAACACTTTAAACTTATAAGAGGTCTCTTTCTTCTTCCCAATTTCCCATCAATTTTCTCTATAATCTTGGGTGGCTGGTCCAATTGATGCAGTGTCCTCTTTTCAGTGGTTCTCACCATGATATCTCAAACAGAATGCCCAGATGAGATGATTCTTTTCTCCCCTTTATCTCCAATTTCCTAGAATTACTTAAGCTAGATGCAATGAGCTTTTACACAGGACTTTATACAGACCATAGAGAGAAGACTAGTAACAATACAAATGAAATTAGACTTTAATTCAAATTTCTTCTCCTTTCCAATTTAATGAACCATAGAAAATAATTCCCTAAATGATTCCATGCAAATCTCATATTTTAGGCATGTGTTAGAAAACTGCACCCCTTTATTATTCACAAATGAACTTCCAGAAAAAAAAAAAAAAATGACATAACTCAGCAGGATAACTGGAAAGCAATCATATATTATTTCCATTTTTTTCTAACTTAAGTGCCCACTAAAGTTAAACTATAGTATTCTGTGAGGCTGGGTCTAAATCAAACATTTTAGCATCACTGGACTTAACGCACATTTTTTAATCAGCTCTTAAAGGACATGTTTTAATGTTCTTCTTGGATTGAATTTTAAAACTTAGGTTACAAGGGGAGAGAGAAATGAAAAGAAAAAGACTGAATCACTTCAATCACCACAGAAGTATGACCTGCTCTATTACAAACAGGAAACAACAAGAACTACCAAATGTGTTGATAAGTTAAGAGTTCAGCTCACAACACAACTTTCTGTCATCTTCAGCCACTGTCCTCTACCTAATCTGGCTGACAAAGTAGAAATGAAGATGTTAAAATGGGTAAGTATACTGAGAATTCAAAAAGTTCCATAAGCAACTAGAGGGCACATGTGTTAGGAGACTAGGGACTACAGCAACAGAGGCTGTGCAGTAGAGTTCTAAGACCCGGGGTGGGGTCCTTTTTAAGTCCCAGCATACCCTTGCATCTCAAGCAAAGCTTGATTCAGGTAAAGAGGACAGAATCCCATCCAGCCAGGATGTTGGCTTAAGAAGGACAATTGCCATCACAAGTTCAGCATAATGCAAACTGGAGACACGAGCCAAGTACTGATATGGAAGTGCAGGGCAGGGCACCCCAACTTTATCTGCAGACTCTGGCCCCACTTCAGGCCCAACCATCCCTCAGGACTCCCAGGGTCATGCTCCCAAAGTCAGTCACAGCCACAAAGGCCATTTGTAACAGTACCTTCTCCACACGGCCTGGCCAAACCAAAGTCAATGATGTTCCCTAAACTACATTTTTCCACTGCCTTGTGATGTAATAAGAAAACTGAATGAGAGGGAAGGTGGCAGAAATGCTTACTGAGCACTGCCTTTGTGCTTAAGCACTTTCCCACACTAGGAAGTGCACCCACCTGTTCATACAGCTACAGACAAGAGCCCTGAGGGTCAGAGAAGTTAGGGAATTCACTTAAGGTCCCAGAGCTGGAAAGTTACACAGCCAGGGCTGGAAGAAAATTTTGACTGATTCCAAAGTCACCACTCTACTGTAACACGCTGCATGTTACTAAATAATAAATGTGTTTGTACCGTGTGCTAGAGATTGTACTGATTATTTTACTGCTTAACTTTGGAAAAACTGTGAGGTATTATTAATCTCATTTTGTAGATGATAAAGCTAGACTTGAAGAGCTTAAGAAGTTCACCCAAGTTTGCCACCCAAGCCTGTCTGTAGTTATTTTCCCCCATACATTTTTTTTTACTTTATTTTTAATTAGTTTTTATTTATTTTTTTATTATTTGTTTTGCCATACATTGACATGAATTTACCATGGGTGTACATACATTTATCTTATAATGTAGAATATTCCAACTTAAGAATCACGAGACAAGCAAACGTATATGACTGCATGAAGATGTCACAGATAGTTGTCTCTGCTAGATCCAGAGGTATTTAACCCTAGATGTAAATTAGAACCATCAGGGAACCTGAAGAAATAATCAGGAGCTCAGGTCCACAGAACTGGAATCTATAGGAGTGCAGCCTGAATGGGTTTTTTCCAAGCTCCTCAGAGTAGCTTGAATGCACTCTGGTTTGAGAAAAACTAAAAAATCAGTGGCTGAAGTCAGTGATATGCAGCTCTCATCACCCACCTCCACTATGAAGCTGGGTGCACTCCTCAACCATCTTCTCCCTCACATGCCCACCAGAGACTAAACACAGCAGAGGTGCAGGCCATCCAATCAACAGCCCTGGGGTCTGTGTCTGAGCTTCTGACTCTGGTTTGTGTAGAACAAAGACTCAGTGTTTCAGAAAATCGCACCCTGCACCTGTTCTTGTGGTGTGTGTTTTCTCTCCGCCCCGTCCCAGACATAGCCCTAAGCCAAGGTGCCTCACGTCTGCAGAGCGGCATTCTACCTACACACCTTCTGAAAGGACATCCCCCTTTTAATGGCATCTGTAGCATTAGACTTAATTTCCATTTCCCACTATTGAAGGATTCTCTTCTAGTATAAACATGTTTGCCCTACTTAAAAGCCAAAGGAGAAAATTAAAGTGGGGCTTAGGAATACTTATAAATATTTCACAATCTTGCCTGCCTAGGGAGATAAATTGGCAGGAACCAGCAGCTTCTGGGAAAATATATACAATAGGTACCACGGAAACAAACTCCAAAGTGCATCAACTTGATTTTTTTCATTCCTTGGGAAAGTACCTTTCTTTTCATTGTGTGTACAAACAACAGCGTAACTGCCTACAGGGTGGGCTTCCTTGGTTAATGCAATCATAGAAAAGCCTTCACAGTTTAGGAAGCAGGTCACTAAAGATTTTGGGTCAGCAGTTAAATTGGCAGCTTACTTATCTCCACTTGTCACTGAATTCCCTACCTGCAGTAACACCAACCCCCCCCCCCCCCCCCCCCCCCCCCCGTCACACCTGGACTCCAAGATGAACCCTTTTCTCAGCAGCCAATGTGAAGAAGCTCCCACCTGCCCAATCTAGGACTTGAGCACAAAACAATGCAAGTATTACCTTATACCAGTAGGATAAATACCCAGGAGTCCAAACTGATCTAAATCACTGAATAAATAAACATGGGGCAGAGAGCACAGTGGAAAACAGCTCTTCCTTACAGAATTCTTTCAATTACTAAATGCAATGAGAAGAGGCAAAGAATATCACAATTAGGCAAAGAACACAGTACTAAGCGTTGCAGGCAAGAATCATCAATGGGTGCCGAAATGAGAGAACGGAAGTACAACTGAAATACAGGCCGTCTGCATAGTGTCCAAGGGTTTCCCCACAAGCTATTAAGGAATAGAGGAAAGAACAGTAACTTTTCAGCGGAGCTTAGCAGATCCATCTTAACTAAGTTATCAAAGTTATCACCAATCATGAGACTTAACATCACTTGCCTGCTATTAATAATATGATATACTGAGAAAGGCACTTTCAGGGTATTTTTTGTCAAAATGCATACCATAATTTAATGAGAAAACATCACACAACTCCAAGAGGAGGGATATTCTTCAATATAACTGGCTCGTACTCTGCAAAAATTGTCAAGGTAAGGAAAGACCAAGAAAAACAGAGCATTTATCTTGCATTGCAGGAGAACAAAGGAAACTGACAGGAAAGATGATCCGATCCTGAGTGCCAGCCTGGACAAGGATAAGGACCTTAGTAGGTCAGCTGGCAGAAAGTGAATGAGGTCTGTATTTGAGCTACTTGAGTGTCAATGCTGGTATTGACAAGTGCATTGAGGTTACATAAAATGTTAACATTTGGGGAAGCTGGGTAATGGTTATAAGGCTTTCTTTGTAGCATTTATACATTTAAGTCTGAAATTATTTCAAAGTGAAATAAAAAATGTTTAAGTAATAGCCTCTTTCCTCCTCACAAAGCCTCAAAAACCATTCAAATATTATTTAAAATACAGTCTCTATTTCTGTACTAAAAGTTGCTCTCTCCATAACATTATCATCCTGGGCTACCCAACAGAATGACCCTCCTCGCCCCCTGACCACTCCGGCCTCGAGCACCTTCACACAGATCAGATTAACCTCCCTAAAACATCTCCTTACATACTACTTCGTTATTAAAAAATAGAATTTATTTTAAAACAGTTTATGCTCTTTATGCACTCACAGACAATATTCTAAGACTTTACCCAAGTGGCCAGTCTCTCAATGTCTACATAATCCTGGCTGCATGTCTCTTCGGCAAACTCCCCACTCTAGCCAGACAGCTGGTCCGATTTTTACTCCGCCAACAGTGTGCGATCTCACTTCCATGCCCAAGCCCTTGCCATGACCTCTGTATATCTTTTTATTTCCACATCCTGCCCTTCCTTCAATCCACAAAAATGCTGTGTAAAGCTAACCCAAGCCTTGAGCCTCCTGTGACCAACTTCTTCCACTTAACACTCTCAGTATTTGTCACTGATGTGTCTCCTGGCTCCATCCGCATATGTAGCTCATCTCTCTTCAACCAGCCTCGTACCCTCAGAGGAACTTCCACTTTCTGTCAATCTAGGACCTTGTACATAGCACAGCAGAGGCCAGACAGCCAGTGGTGACCTCCTCCCACTGCCACATCACCTGGTGACCCAGACTCCCAGGCCAAATAATAAGGCAGGATATCACCCCCTCAGAACCTATGAAACCCACCACCATCTCTGCCATCCTTCCCAGCTTGCTTTCTCAAGTTTCTCAGCTCTGTTGTAAGTGGTCGCATATGAAACACACACACAAACACACGTATATATGAAACATATAAACATATACAGAGTATATATTTAAACACTGAATAACAAATGTGCTTGCTTTAAACCTTAAAGATCCACTTGAATGCCAATTATTTCTTTGCAGTGGAAAAGACTTCAATAAGTCACTTTGTGTGGCGTCTTCAAGAGGAAATTTTTCTCACTTTTCCTTTCCTATACTACTGCCAAGTCAGAAATGTGCAAAAGAAACACACCTTGGAGTAGGTACCTTCTCTTTGTTGGCTCTGGAAGTAAGTCAGTCTCTTTAATGTTTCTTGTTAATTTGTACAAAAGTTTTTGAAAACTGCAAAAAACAATAAAGGTGACAATGTACAGTCCTCTGGCAGAAGGAAGCCTTAGAAACAAGTTCAAGTTTTTATTCTTCAATTATTCACCCAAGCCATACAAAGCACCTCAGAAATACAGTACCAGAAAGGACACCCAGAGGTCTCCAGACCTTTCCACAGCCTTCATCTTAGAGATCTGAGGAGGGATCAAGGGTCACAGGCCAAACCCAGCTGCTGTGCTGGGTTCACGGTGTTACTGGAACACAGCTGTGTCCCATGTTTACATCCGGCCTCTGGCCATTTTCCTGACAAAAATATTTATTACCTGGCCTACAGGAAAAGTTTACCACTCCTGGTCTAAATTATCAAATTTTACAGAGCAGGAGGAGCTCTGTAATCTCCCTAGCATATATTCCAGTAACCAGTTATCAGTAAGAATTTTTTTCATTTTGAATCAAATAATCTTTTGCTGCCATTTAAGATTATTTCCTTCAAAATTGTTTAAGACACATTTCCACCTTCACTGACATATTACATAAACACCAAGAATAGGTCAAAACAACTATTGGCTCCCAAGACTAAAACAAACAAAAGCAATTTCTTTCACTAACTACTTTTAACTAGGAATTACCAATCTATATGGTAATACAGAATACGCGTTGTTTCAAACATTTGAATCTTGCACACAATATCCTCAATGCCTGGAATCCCTTTCTTCTCATGTAACTTTCCATACAGTTTATGCTGTTTCCATACAGTTTATGCTGTTTCCATCCAGTTTATGGTTCTCTGAGGAGGCCTTACAAACAGCTGAAAAGAGAAGCGAAAGGCAAAAGAGAAAAGGAAAGATATACCTATCTGAATGCAGAGTTCCAAAGAATAGCAAGGAGAGACAAGAAAGCCTTCCTAAGTGAACAAGGCAAAGAAATAGAGGAAAACGATAGAATGGGAAAGATTAGAGATCTCTTCAAGAAAATTAGAGATACCAAGGGAACATTTCATGCAAAGATGGGCACAATAAAGGACAGAAACGGTATGGACCTAACAGAGGCAGAAGATACTAAGAAGAGGTGGCAAGAATACACAGAAGAACTATACAAAAAAGATCTTAATGACCCAGATAACCATAACTGTGTGATCACTCACCTAGAGTCAGATATTTTGGAGCATGAAGTCAAGTGGGCCTTAGGAAGTATCACTATGAATAAAGCTAGTGGAGGTGATGGAATTCCAGCTGAGCTATTTCAAGTCCTAAAAGAGGATGCTATGAAAGTGCTGTACTCAATGCGTCAACAAATTTGGAAAGCTCAGCAGTGGCCACAGGACTGGAAAAGGTCAGTTTTCATTCCAATACCAAAGAAAGGCAGTGCCAAGGAATGTTCAAACTACTGCACCATTGCACTCTTTTCACATGCTAACAAAGTAATGCTCAAAATTCTACAGCACATGAACAGAGAACTTTCAGATATTTAAGCTGGATTTAGAAAAGGCAGAGGAACAAGAGACCAGATTGCCAACATCCACTGGATCACAGAAAAAGCAAGAGAGTTCCAGAAAAACATCTGCTTCATTGATTATTCTAAAGCCTTTCATTGTATGGATCACAACAAACATGGAAAATTCTTCAAGACATGGGAATACCAGACCTTACCTGCCTTCCAAGAAACCTGTATGCATGTTAAGAAGTAACAGATAGAACCAGACATGGAACAACAGACTGGTTCTAAATTTGGAAAAGAGTACATCAAGGCTGCATACTGTCACCCTGCTTATTTAACTTATATGTAGAGTACATCAGGCAAAATGCTGGTCTGGATGAAGCACAAGCTGGAATCAAGATTGCTGGGAAAAATATCAATAACCTCAGATATGTAGATGATACCACCCTTATGGCAGAAAGAAGAACTAAAGAGCCTCTTGATGAAGGTAAAAGAGGAAAGAGAAAAAGCTGGCTTAAAACTCAACATTCAAAAAACAAAGATCACAGCATCCAGTCCCATCACTTCATGGCAAATAGATGGGGAAACAAGGAAAACAGTGACAGACTTTGTTTTCTTGGGCTCCAAAATCACCGCAGATGGTGACTGTAGCCATGAAATTAAAAGACGCTTGCTCCTTGGAAGAAAAGCTATGATAGCCCTAGACTGTATATTGAAAAGCAGAGACATTACATTATTGACAAAGGTCTATTTAGTCAAAGCTATGGTATTTCCAGTAGTCATGTATGGATGAGAGAGTTGGATCATAAAGGCTGAACAATGAAAAATTGATGCTTTTGAACTATGGTGTTGGAGAAAACTCTTGAGAGTCCCTTGGACTGCAAGGAGATCAAACTAGTAAATCCTAAAGGAAATCAATCCTGAATATTCACTGGAAGTACTGATGCTGAAGCTCCAATACTTTGGCCACGAGCTAAGAGCCTGAAAAGACCCTGATGCTGGGAAAGACTGAAACCAAGAGGAGAAGTGGATGACAGAGGACAAGTTGGTTGGATGGCATCACCAACTCAATGGACATGAGTTTGAGCAAACTCCAGGAGATGGTGAAGGACAGGGAAAGCCTGGCATGCTGCAGTCCATGGGGTCGCAAAGAGTCAGACAGGGCTGAGGGACTGAACAACAACAAGAGTTTATGTTAAAATGTATTCACATGCTCAAATCCTCAACCCCTGCCCCATAAAAATTTCTTGGTTACTTCAAAGCACTTTAGATTCCAAATACTTACATTTGGATTGTCCCTAATTCATTGTAAGAATCTTAAAATAGAGTCTATGTTCCACTCATATTTATACACATCCACAGAGCTTCCCTGGTGGCTCAGAGGGCAAAGCATCTGCTTGCAATGCAGGAGACCTGGGTTCAATCCCTGGGTCAGGAAAATCCCCTGGAGAAGGAAATGGCAACCCACTCCAGGACTCTTGCCTGGAAAATCCCATGGACAGAGAAGCCTGGTAGGCTACAGTCCATAGGGTTGCAAAGAGTCAGACACAACTGAGTGACTTCACTTCACCCACAGTGCATGAACTGAAATTCACAGATTAACGCGCTGGAGAAGTTTGGTTGCAGCTCGAGAAAATGTCAGGCCACCTGTGTGCCCTAAAGAACCCTGGAGTGCCCAAGTTAGCAGGTGTTCCAGCTTTACCAACTTTGTGATTTCCACCTGAGGCCAATGGCATACATCGCTGTTTTTCTTTATGAAATGCCAAGAGAAGTGTTTCTGTTGCACATGCACAGCTACTGAAAGTGTTTGCCAGTTAAAGGTACTTTGATACAGAAAGTTGAATTGAGGGTTTTCGTATTTCTCCTCTTTCCCAACACTCAGGCTTTTCACTTTTCTAGATGTTTTCACAGATCTCAAACAGTGTGACCAGAGTAGCTGAGGGTGATCACCTCAGGGTATGCCGTGATCCTGAGAGGAGTGGACGCTCAGGGGCTTAAGGTGGCGGGCTAGAGATGGCATTGTCCTATTCAGTTAATTTTACCATAAAGGCAACACTTCCCCTATCTCAATTTTGCTTAATTTTGTGTTTACTTAATTCACATTACAGCAATATAAAAATACTGAGATTAGAGAAGCCCCTTCAACCCACGTGTAATTTGCCTTCAGTCACCATGGACTTGTAGGTTAGATAGGACAAGTGTACAGAGGAGTAAACAAGTCCAGAAAGGTTAAACAGCTTGCTCAAGTGAGATACTGGAGAAGGCAATGGCAACCCACTCCAGTACTCTTGCCTGGAAAATCCTATGGACGAGGAAGCCTGGTAGGCTGCAGTCCATGGGGTTGCTAAGAGTTGGACACAACTGAGCGACTTTACTTTCACTTTTCACTTTCATGCCTTGGAGAAGGAAATGGCAACCCACTCCAGTACTCTTTCCTGGAAAATCACATAGACAGAGGAGCCTAGTGGGCTGCCATCTATGGGGTAGCACAGAGTCAGACACGACTGAAGCGACTTAGCAGCAGCAGCCACAGTGTTTAAAATAATTCATTGCATACAATTAACTCTCATTAAATGTTTGTAAACAAAGAAACAAAAAAATCTGGTCTTACTACTTTAAATCTTTTCACCTTTTGGAGTTTACAGCTCCTTCTTCTGTGTATTGCACCTTATTTTCCTAGGACACTGCCTTACGTGATGGTTAGGAGTAGAGCTCCGAATTTTCATGGCTTAGATTCAAAACCCATCTGTACCACTTAAAAGTTCTACATCCGTGGACAAATCATTTAACTTCTTTGTGTCTCTGTTTCCATCTCTTTAAATGGGAGAAATAAAATCTGTTCATAAGGTTGTTGTAAGGATTAAATGGCTTAAAATAGTGGTTCTCAAATTGCTTACATCAGAATCACCTTATTAAACCAGACTGCTGGGCTCCATTCTAGAGGTTTTGGCTGTCTTAGGTCTGGGGTAAGGATCTGAATCTGCATTTCTAACAGATTCCCAGAGGATGATGCTGATGGACTGACTATACTCTGAGAACCACTGATTTAAAATATTACAGAGCTTACAAAGGTGCTCACCAAGTAATATGTGCTCAACAAGCATTCACTGTTTTTTTTAAAGAGGGAAATTAATTTTTTGTTTTGTTTTGTTTTTGCTGCACTGTGTGGCATGCAGGATCTTGGTTCCCTCACCAGGGATCAAAACTGAACCCCTTGCAGTGGAAGCACTGGAAGTGAGGAGTCTTAATCCTGGGTCCCCAGGGAAGTCCCAGTAAGCATTCACTATTATTCTGGGGGCGCTCTGCAAACTTGATTATTATTATTATGTACATGAATGTGGGTCTCCCTTTCTACAGTGTTAAACTTACCCAGGGACAGGACTGTATCCTTTTCATCCACAACTCCTAGGACATAACAGAGTGTCTGTGATAAAGCAAGGCCAGTGCAGCTCTGAGAGAATTCTCTGCCTCTCGCCCGGGTTCCTCATGGTCAGAAGAGAAAATCGGTGGGGAGGGAAACTCTCCTCCAGGCCAATGCCCAGGATTCCCACAGCAAGCACCTTTAGGACACAGGCCGTTTCATTCATCCACCTGACTGACCCATGTGGGGGAGGTCCTGTTTCTCATACTTCGGAGTCTGGAGGAGTAACTCAGAATCAGTCGACTTGTCTCATATTCTTGGGACCACGGTCCCTTCCCAAATGGGTACAGAATTTCCACCAGCTTCTGTCAATGACAACAAGGTGCCACCGCCACTGTTGATCTGTGAATGAACTATACCTAGAATTTTCAAGAGAAGTCTGATCTGGACATTGCCAAGTGGAAATCTTGTAATTCACTTTCAACTTATTGTGTCTCCTGGTTACTATGACTTATCTCCCTTAGCGTTCCCAAACCTTTCAGTTAATAACTCATTTTAGGACTTGAGAGGATTGATATTAACCTTGACTATTTACAGTGTCACATACACAACATTCACGACATTTGCATTAATAGCAGGGCAATGACATAGATCCTCCACAATCTGGCAATTAATACTGACTGGGGTGCTGTGATCCTATGTGCAGACTTTCAGAATCACACAAGGTGACTCTTCTGGCTCCCAGAAGGGACTTGTAGCAGCTGGGCACTCCATTACCTCCTATCTTGTGCAGTTCCAGTTTCAAATATCATTCTCTCGATGGAGATAAGAACAGAGACATCTCATCTTGCCATTCGCCACAAGGAGCAGGCCTGTGCCTTCCTCCTCTCCTGGCTCCGATCGCACACAGAACTGTGAGCTTTGCAGCCTTCACCTACTTCACAAGCCCTCAAAGAGCTGGCACTGGAGTCCTACAGGCTTGTGAAACTTACTCCATCCTGAGTCACACGTCCTCCTTCCTCTGGTTCACTTGTCTTCTTTGCATCTGTTTGTGCGGCTAGTTGCTCAGTTGTGTCCAACTCTTTGACCCCATGGACTGTAGCCCACCAGGCTCTGTCCATGGAATTTCCCAGGCAAGAATACCTGAGTGGGCCACTATTGCCTACTCCAGGGGATCTTCCCAACCCAGGGATCGAACCCAGGTCTCCTCCGTCCCCTGCATGGGCAGGCGGGTTCTTTACCACTGTACCACCTAGGAAGCCCTCTTTACATCTGAGGTCTACTGAAAGCCCACGTTACAGCCACATCAGGGTCCATCACTTCCTTTCCTCTCCCAAAACGTTCTAACAGCCACACTACGGCATCAGAACTTGGTTCCAGTGATGACGCCCTTACCACCACTTCTCTGAGGGTGCTGACACAGCAGATTCTACCACGTGCAGGTTCAAAACAGAGTCACCTGCTCCCCAGGTTCCCTGTCTGTGATGAGCGGAGTCTAACGGGCCTTGCGCTGCATCGACACTGATGACTTTCCTGCCCTGACTGTATTGCTTACTCTTTCAATTCCCTGACGCTGATTTCGGTCTCCCTCTCCCTCCACTGAATCCCCTCCTTTCTAGTCTTTCCGCCAAATTATTTCATCTAAGCTGTCTGGACATCCTTTCCTCTAACAAATCATCAGGGTCTTTCCTCAAATGGTTTCCCTCCTCCCCCACAACACAAAGGCCCGTGACAGTCCCAGTGAACAGAACTGGTGATCCCTTCAGCCAGAACGAGACACAGAGCACACACCCCACAGCTCACCCGGCAGTCCTGGAGTTCAAGGAGAGCTAGTTCTCTAGCTTTCCTCTGCAAATCCCCCTTTCAGCACAAGAGGTATCAGCAACTTCCAATCAGTTCACCTGGCTCAGGAGGGAACCTTCTGGAAGGCTACTAAAACCACCTGGCAAGTATTTATTTGTCTTTCTCAGGCCCCAGCTCAGCGGCTACTAATTCACAGTTAACTACCTCCTTCCTCCACATGGTCTGTGTGGCGGCAGCAGCGGTATCACCTGGGTCCTCCTGGGAGATGCAGAGTCTCAGGGAACACCCAAGATGCACCCAGTTAGGAGATGAAGCTTGACAAGATCGCCAGGTAAATCACAGCAAGATCAAGTCTGAAAAGCATTCATCCACACCACCTAGATACAAAATCCTTCTTCTGCTACAAGTGTTTTCAGACCAAGACATCAACAGTGAAAGTCAAAGTCGCTCAGCCGTGTCCGACTCTTTGAGACCCCATGAACTATACAGTCCATGGAATTCTCCAGGCCAGAATACTGGAGTGGGTAGCCTTTCCATTCTCCAGGGGATCTTCCCAACCCAGGGATCAAACCCAGGTTTCCCACTTTGCAGGAGGATTCTTTACCAGCTGAGCCACAAGGGAAGCCCAGACATCAACAGAGGTCCTCCTAAAAAAAGGACTAAACAGGCAAAATGAGTTTTGAAGACGTCGTTTACTTTATTCTCCCTTCTTAAAGCTGAAAAGTGCCCCTAACCAAATTAAAAATGTTCAAGAATTCCTGGAGAGCTTCCCTGGTGGCTCAGTGGTAAATGCAGCTCACCAGCCAATGCAGGAGACACGGGTTCAATCCCTGATCTGAGAAGATCCCACATATCACACAGCAACTAAGCCCATGCGCTCCAACTACTGAGCTCCTGTTTCAAGAGTCTGGGAGCCACAACTACTGAAGCCTGCACGCCCTGGAGCCTGTGCTCCGCAACAATAGAAGCCACAACAAGGAGAAGCCTGAGTACAGCAACAAGTGGCCTCTGCTTGCCACAACTAAACAAAAGCCCGCACAGCAATGAAGACCCAGAACAGCCAATAAAAACAAATTAAAAAAAAAAATTCCTGCAGTAAATAAATTCTGTTTAATACAACATTTCTCAAACACATCTGACCAAGGAATTTTTAAAATGTATCTATTTTTATAGATATCTGTTGCCATCTTAAAGCACATGTATTGGTGTTAACAGAAAACAGTAAATTGAGAAGCCTGTCCCAGAGCTTAAGTACTTCCACTTAAAGTACTGCAGTGGCTTCTCCAAGCCTCTCCTGCTGGCCTGCTGACTTTAAAGTGCATCTATTAATCAAGGTCAGAAGTGATGTTGCTGCCTACTTTCTTGGCTGCTGCTGCTGCTGCTAAGTCGCTTCAGTCGTGTCTGACTCTGTGCGACCCCACAGAAGGCAGCCCACCAGGCTCCCCCGTCCCTGGGATTCTCCAGGCAAGAACACTGGAGGGGAAGTCAAGCAGACAGCAGCCTTGGCCCCAAAGGCGGGACATTATAAGGCCAAGATGAACAAAAGAATAAGGCCAAATACCAGAGCTACCTAACCATCTGATTCAAGCAGACTGTTACCATTCCAAACTTTGTGGACATATCTTGACTCCTCTCTTTACTATTTTTTCACGAAGAGGAAGACATTCAAAAACTGATTTACATGTGTTCTGCTATGTAAGATCCAAAAACAACTCTAATTTTTTGTGTTCACCCCTCTTCTTGAAGCATAATTACTGTGAGAGGTACCTCATAAGGGGTTCCATTTTTAGAACTTTCTCAATTTTTAGTTTTAATCAAATTCATTTTTTAAAACTTCATTTTAAACACCTACAACTGGACTCTTTCTCCTTCATATCTGCATAAAATCAGGTAACAAACAATATCTTCTCTAACTTGACAGAGCTGAGATAGTCAATCACAACCCTAACTTTTTAAGAGGCTCCTTTCAAAGTATGTTAATATTGATCATCTGCTTCTAGACGAAAGTTAATAAAGTGCCCCACATTCCAGAAGTAGGTGACTGCAGAGTTAACTGACACAACACATATGAATGACAAAGGAGGAGACATTTTGTTAGGGTATTTTTTACTACTTGAAAGGGTTTTACAATCCTTGGTTATCTAAAAACTTGACATGCTCTGTGACTCCTCGACCTACACCCCACTCCACCCCCCTTTTAACAATCCAGGAACCCAGCGAAACGCTATGAAGTCATTAAAAGTATTGTAAAGAACTTGTAATACAGTGAAGTATTTTGGTGAAAAGTTTTTTTTTTAAAAAGCAAGTAAAGCTAAAGAGACATAAGTTCAACAGCACTTAAGTAGAAAAGAATATATCAAAATGCTAATAGTAATGGTCTTCGTGGGACTGGTTACTGGTAGATTTGTTATCTTTTCAAAATTTCAATTTTTCTGTATTAAATATATTCCTTTCATAATTAAAAAATATAAAGCCTCTACTTATATCACCATCTTCCACCTCTAACCCTGAAACAGAAAGGTAATGTTACAGAGATGCAAACAGTGATTCTTTACATATACAGGATTAAGAAAATGTCTACAGTCACAAGAAATCCAAACTTAAATTAGCTCTAATATAAGTATGTTTGGGTTCATGAGAGGGAGATAAATCTCTAGGTAAAGAGCCAAGAAGATATGACAGATTAAAGATTCTACGAGGAAAGATGTTTTCATTTCTTCCCCCTCTTTCTTCTCCGTGGAGTCCACTTCACACCCTCCCTGCCTTCCCTGAAGAGACAGGAGGCTGAACAAGACCCATGGAGAGAAAAAGCAACAGAAGATGATGAGACTGCAGTGGGGAGACTGAAAACCCACAGCGAGAAGAGACGGGGCAGCCCTTCCATTTCTAAATGACCCTTGGTGGTAAAGGATGTAGACCAGGCTCTGCCCAGAGTTCCTATTCTAATAACATCAGTACTTGGTCAGTGTTTGTTTTGTGGCTAATTTACTGAAATGTTTAGGATCACTTTCTCATGCCATCAACCTCTGAATACTTAGAGCTAACAACATCTACAGGAAACAATGCAAGAAGTAAATACCTCAAAGTCAAATGCCAATAATTTTGAGGTTCCCAGTGTTTGAATTTAATTGTCTATACACAGCCAGGTTAGATATCAGCTTCCAAGGGAAGAATGTGAGATACACAATGGATTATGATGTGACAGCTACATTTGATACAGGATATGAAGCTACATGGTCAATGCAGTTTCTAGTAAAATCTAACCTCCTCCTCTGTCCCAGAGAACAGACACTGCATTCACTACTCTCAGATATGCAAACTGCACATCAATTTTTTAATGAATTGTGATCCTCATGCAGCGAGGCGGCTGCGACGGCTCCGCGCAGAAGCGTGGCCGAGAGGGGTTAGGCCGGGCCGGGGGCCGGGGACGGCGGCCGACAGGGGCTAGGCGAGGCCGGGGGCTGGCGATGGCGGCCGAGAGGGGCTAGGCTGGCCGGGGGCCAGGGGCGGCGGCGAGAGGAGTTACCCAAGGCCCAAGGAGCAGGGGCTGCGTGGGCACAGGAGGGCCGAGAGGAGTTACTCCACATTCAAAGTCAGGAGGGGCACTCTTGAGTAGATACCCCTTGTCCAAGGTAAAGAGCAATGGCTGCACTTTGCTGGAGCAGCCATGAAGAAATACCCCACGTCCAAGGTAAGAGAAACCCAAGTAAGACGGTAAGTGTTGCAAGAGGGCATCAGAAGGCAGACACTGAAACTAAAATTACAGAAACTAGCTAATCTGATCACACGGACCACAGCCTTGTCTATCTCATTGAAACTAAGCCATGCCGTGTGGGGCCACCCAAGATGGATGGGTCATGGTGGAAAGGTCTGACAGACTGTGGTCCACTGGAGAAGGACATGGCAAACCACTTCAGTATTCTTGCCTTGAGAACCCCATGAACACTATGAAAAGGCAAAAAGATAGGACACTGAAAGATGAACTCCCCAGGTTGGTAGGTGCCCAATATGCTAATGGAGATCAGTGGAGAAATAACTCCAGAAACCACGATGGGATGGAGCCAAAGCAAAAACGATACCCAGCTGTGGAGGTGACCGGTGATAGATGCAAAGTCCGATGCTGTAAAGAGCAATACTGCATAGGAAGCTGGAATGTTAGGTCCATGAATCAAGGCAAATTGGAAGTGGTCAAACAGGAGATGGCAAGAGTGAATGTCGACATTCTAGGAATCAGTGAACTAAGATGGACTGGAATGGGTGAATTTAACTCAGATGACCATTATATCTACTACTGTGGGCAGGAATCCCTTAGAAGAAATGGAGTAGCCATCATAGCCACAAAAGAGTCTGAAAGGCAGTACTTGGATGCAATATCAAAAACAATAGAATGATCTCTGTTTGTTTCCAAGGCAAACCATTCAATATCACAGTAATCCAAGTCTATGCCCCGACCAGTAATGCTGAAGCAGCTGAAGTTGAACGGTTCTATGAAGACCTACAAGACCTTCTAGAACGAACACCCAAAAAAGATGTCCTTTTCATTATAGGGGACTGGAATGCAAAAGTAGGAAGTCAAGAAACACCTGGCGTAACAGGCAAATTTGGCCTTGGAGTACAGAATGAAGCAGGGCAAAGGCTAATAAAGTTCTGCCAAGAGAACACACTGGTCATAGCAAACACCCTATTCCAACAACACAAGAGAAGACTCTACACGTGGACATCACCAGATGGTCAACACCGAAATCAGATTGATTATATTCTTTGCAGCCAAAGATGGAGAAGCTCTATACAGTCAGCAAAAACAAGACTGGGAGCAGACTGTGGCTCAGATCATGAACTGCTTATTGCCAAATTCAGGCTTAAATTGAAGAAAGTAGGGAAAACACTAGTCCATTCAGGTATGACCTAGATCAAATCCCTTATGAGTATACAGTAGAAGTGACAAATAGATTTAAGGGACTAGATCTGATAGACAGAGTGCCTGATGAACTATGGACAGAGGTTCATGACATTGTACAGGAGACAGGGATCAAGACAATCCCCATGGAAAAGAAATGCAAAAAAGCAAAATGGCTGTCTGAGGAGGCCTTACAGATAGCTGGGAAGAGAAGAGAAGCAAAAAGAAAAAGAGAAAAGCAAAGATATTCCCATCTGAATGCAGAGTTCCAAAGAATAGCAAGGAGAGATAAGAAAGCCTTCCTCAGCAATCAGTGCAAAGAAATAGAGGAAAACAACAGAATGGGAAAGACTAGAGATCTCTTCAAGAAAATTAGAGATACCAAAGGAACATTTCATACAAAGATAGGCTCGATAAAGGACAGAAATGGTATGGACCGAACAGAAGCAGAAGATATTAAGAAGAACTGGCAAGAATACACAGAAGAACTGTACAAAAAAGATCTTCACGACCCAGATAATCACGATGGTGTGATCACTCACCTAGAGCCAGACATCCTGGAATGTGAAGTCAAGTGGGCCTTAGAAAGCATCACTACGAACAAAGCTAGTGGTGATAGAATTCCAGTTGAGCTATTTCAAATCCTCAAAGGTGATGCTGTGAAAGTGCTGCACTCAATATGCCAGCAAATTTGGAAAACTCAGCAGTGGCCACAGGACTGGAAAAGGTCAGTTTTCATTCCAATTCCAAAGAAAGGCAATGCCAAAGAATGCTCAAACTACCGCACAGTTGCACTCATCTCACATGCTAGTAAAGTAATGCTCAAAATTCTCCAAGCCAGGCTTCAGCAATACGTGAACCGTGAACTTCCAGATGTTCAAGCTGGTTTTAGAAAAGGCAGAGGAACCAGAGATCAAATTACCAACATCCGCTGGATCATCAAAAAAGCAAGAGAGTTCCAGAAAAACACCTATTTCTGCTTTATTGACTATGCCAAAGCCTTTGACTGTGTGGATCACAACAAACTGTGGAAAATTCTGAAAGAGATAGGAATACCAGACCATCTGACCTGTCTCTTGTGAAGCCTGTATGCAGGTCAGGAAGCAACAGTTAGAACTGGACATGGAACAACAGACTGCTTCCAAATAGGAAAAGGAGTACATCAAGGCTGTATATTGTCACCCTGCTTATTTAACTTATATGCAGAATACATCATGAGAAACGCTGGGCTGGAAGAAACACAAGCTGGACTCAAGATTGCCGGGAGAAATATTAATAACCTCAGGTATGCAGATGACACCACCCTTATGGCAGAAACTGAAGAAGAACTAAAGAGCCTCTTGATGAAAGTGAAAGAGGCGAGTGAAAAAGTTGGCTTAAAGCTCAACGTTCAGAAAACTAAGATTATGGAATCTGGTCCCATCACTTCATGGGAAATAGATGGGGAATTAGTGGGAACAGTGTCTGACTTCATTTTTTTGGGCTCCAAAATCACTGCTGATGGTGATTGCAGCCATGAAATTAAAAGACGCTTACTCCTTGGAAGGAAGGTTATAGCCAATCTAGATAGCATATTTAAAAGGAGAGACATTACTTTGCCAACAAAAGTCCTTCTAGTCAAGGCTATGGTTTTTCCAGTGGTCATATATGGATGTGAGAGTTGGACGGTGAAGAAAGCTGAGCGCCGCAGAATTGATGCTTTTGAACTGTGGTGTTGGATAAGACTCTTGAGAGTCCTTTGGACTGCAAGGAGATCCAGTCAGTCCATCCTAAAGGAGATCAGTGCTGGGTGTTCATTGGAAGGACTGATGTTGAAGCTGAAACTCCAGTACTCTGGCCACCTCATGTGAAGAGTTGACTCATTGGAAAAGACCCTAATGCTGGGTAGGATTGGGGGCAGGAGGAGAAGGGGACGACAGAGGATGAGATGGTTGGATGGCATCACCAACTCGATGGACATGGGTTTGGGTAGACTCCAGGAGTTGGTGATGGACAGGGAGGCCTGGCGTGCTGCAATTCATGGGGTCGCAAAGAGTCGGACACAACTGAGCGACTGAACTGAACTGAACTGATCCTCATGTACAGGACATTGGCTTCATTAGAGACATCAGCAAGAATGTGAGTTTTGGTCCTGGCCTCATGCGCTTCCTTGTTCATCACACCCCTTCCTGAGTCCTGGACAACAACTCAACTCTCTTGTTCAATCCAAAACACTGTCAGTACCCAGTCCTTAACATGCAGGCTGGGATGAAATCCTCAACCTGCAAGAGGAAAAGGAGTTCTTAAAGCCTTTATGTACATATTCCATTAATAACTTCCATGCAGAGCTTTCACTGAAGGTAAGGTTAAATCACCAAGAGAGCTGTTTGTAAAGCAGTTGCTAAGCTAGAATGAAAAGTATTTTCCAACTCATATATGGATGGCACATAAAACTGAATTAGACCAAAATCTTTGCAGAAGAACACAAGATTGAAACCTTCTCATTTTTCCTAAGAGATATGCCCCTCTCCAGGGAATGAGTCCTACAGAAGAAAGTATTACTATTTCCATACCATTTTGAGTCTGCAATTTTGCATGTCTCTTGAAATAAAAGGTCATGCATGCTTTTGTGCTAAGTTGCTTCAGTTGTGTCCAACTCTTTATGACCCTAGGGACTGTGGCCCACCAGGCTCCTCTGTCCATGGGATTCTCCAGGCAAGAATACTGGACTGGGTTGCCCTGTCTCCTCCAAGGGATCTTCTCAACCCAGGGATGAAATCTATATCTCTTAAGTCTCCTGCATTGGCAGGCAGGTTCTTTACCACTAAGCACCACCTGGGAAGCCTAAAATAAAAGATCAAGACTTTTGTAGAAATAATTACGAGAGAAATTGAGTTGACCAAGAACTTTCAAGAAAGGAGTACATTCAGAGAGGGGATAGCAGTGAGCAAGTAACCAAGGATTTCCTTCTATTTCTATCATATATTTCAGAAGCATGAATTAGAAAACACTGGTTGAGTAACAGAAAAACTTAGAATACTAAAACATCATTAAAATCCTAGAGTAAAAGCACACTTACATTAAAGCTCTTATACCGTTCTGATTTCAAACCCATGTATGATTCTGGAGTTTCGATGCACAGCAATGTGAGTGTGCTTAACACTATAGATATATGTATTTTAAAATGGTTAAGATGGGCTTCCCAGATGGCTCAGTGGTAAAGAATCTGCCTGCCAATGCAGGAGACATGGGTTAGATCTTTGATCCAGGAAGATCCCACATGCTGCAGAACAACTAAGCCCATGCGTGTGTACTTAGTCGCTCAATCATGTCTGACTCTTTGTGGCCCTATGGACTATAGGCTGCTAGGCTCCTCTGTCTGTGAAATTTTCCAGGCAAGAATACTGGAGTGGGTTGCCATTTCTTTCTCCAGGGGATCTTCTCAACCCAGGGATCGAACCTGCATCTCTTGTGACTCCTGCATTGGCACGAGGATTCTTTACCATTGAGCCATCTGGGAAGCCATGTGCCACAACTACTGAACCTGTGCTCTAGAGCCCAGGAGCCACAACTCCTGAAGCCCGCTCACCTAGAGCCTGTGCTCCACAACAAGAGAAGCCACAGCAATGAGAAGCCCGCCACCATAACTAGAGAGTAGCCCCCGCTCACCACAACTAGAGAAAACCTATGCAGCATGAAGACCCAGCACAGCCAAAAATAAATAAAATTATAAAAATTAAAATTAAAAAATGGTTAAGATGGTACATTTCATATTTCAAGTATTTTACCACAGCATAAAAATAAATTTTTTAGGGCTTCCCTGGTGGCTCAGTGGAAAAGAACCTGCCTGCCAATGCAGAGGACACAGGTGGGATCCCTCATATGGGAAGATGCCACATGCCAGCGGAGCGACTCAGCCTCGGTGCCACAACTACTGAGCCAGTGTTCTAGAGCCTGTGCTCTGCAACAGGAGAAACGTGCACTGCCGAGTAGCACCCGCCCACCGCAACCAGAGAAAAGCCTGCACAGCAACAAAGACTCAGCACAGTCAAAAGGAAACAAAATTTTTTTAAAAAAATTTTATTTTTAAACCATATTTGATAGGTTTTAAAATTCGAAATTTCCTTAAAAATGATCGCCCCCAAAACTAAGTAAATAAATATATAACTAAAGTCATACAAAAGAGCTGAAGGCTCTTCTTGGGCTCTAACTTCACCTGTGAATTGACTGAGCCTCCAGGCCTTGGGCTTGTCAAACCCTTCTTAATTTTAATGAGGTTTTAAATGGCAACATTAGAAATGTAATCGCAAGCAAATGAAGCTTCAGAACTTAATTACCGCAACTGTGTGCCCTTATAAATGTATTTCAGTGCATCATGAGAGTCGTCAGGGTCCTCAGTGTAAATAAAGCCTTAAATAGGAAGGTGAAAACCAGGCCTGTTCCACTTGCAGAGAACAGAACTTGGCTCCCTCCACTCAGCCACATTTCCATAGTCAAGAGTCCATGCTAAGAGAAAGTTTTCAAAGTCGTTCCCAATTTCTTACTGCCAACTACACAGGACACACAGAGGGAAACTTCCTTTCAAAAGCTTTCCAATTATGAATTCACTCCAGACTCATGGCAGGCAATTCCTTTCACATAGCTCTCACTTAGGTCCTATGTGTCTCAAGTTGGACAACGAACACTTCACCACCACCACGGGCTATAACCCACGGGGTAAGGCATTCCATTTAAACCACCTTCTCTCTGACTCTCTCTCACCCTTCTGTGCCGGAGGGAGCAACCCACTACAAGGTGAGCACAGATAAAACTGGAATAAGCTGCTTGTTAAATCACTGCCTTTTAAACTTTTCTGACCACAACCCACAGTAGGTAGTACATTTTATGTGGTGGCCCAAGTCACATAAACATTTGTGTATCTGTAGGTAACTGAAACAAAGCACGTTCAATCACCTCCTTACCCAGCCTGCAAATGAGACCAAACCTGAACCCATTGTTATTTTACATATATTCATACTAAATGTTTACATTTCATTATAATGATTCTACAATACTCATGTTAAAGAGACAGTGAAAGAACTTTTTAGCTACTTAAATCTTTAAAATGTTCAATAGATAAATATTTGATAGATATTACTGACATATTTACATAATCAAAATCAGGCTGAACTGCATGACCATATACCTAGATATTATATGTCTATGTGGGGAAAGAGAGTAACCAAACATCTATTTCTGCTTTATTGACTATGTCAAAGCCTTTGACTGTGTGGATTACAATAAACTGGGGAAAATTCTGAAAGAGATGGGAATACCAGACCACCTGACCTGCCTCTTGTGAAACCTGTATGCAGGTCAGGAAGCAACAGTTAGAACTGGACATGGAATAACAGACTGCTTCCAAATAGGAAAAGGAGTACATCAAGGCTGTATATTGTCACCCTGCTTATTTAACTTATATGCAGAATACATCATGAGGAACGCTGGGCTGGAAGAAGCACAAGCTGGAATCAAGACTGCCATGAGAAATATCAATAATCTCAGATATGTAGATGACACCACCCTTATGGCAGAAAGCGAAGAAGAACTAAAGAGCCTCTTGGTGAAAGTGAAAGAGGAGAGTGAAAAAGTTGGCTTAAAGCTCAATATTCAGAAAATTAAGATCATGGCATCCGGTCCCATCACTTCATGGGAAATAGATGGGGAAACAGTGGCTGACTTTATTTCTAGGGGGCTCCAAAATCACTGCAGATGGTGATTGCAGCCATGAAATAAAAAGACGCTTACTCCTTGGAAGGAAAGTTATGACCAGCCTAGACAGCAAATATGCAGAGACATTACTTTGCCAGCAAAGTTCCATCTAGTCAAGGCTATAGTTTTTCCAGTAGTCATGTATGGGTGTGAGAGTTGGACTATAAAGAAAGCTGAATGCCGAAGCATTGATGCTTTTGAACTGTGGTGTTGGAGAAGACTCTTGAGAGTCCCTTGGACTGCAAGGAGATCCAGTCAGTCCATCCTAAAGGAAATCAACCCTGAATATTCATTGGAAGGACTGATGTTAAAGCTGAAACTCCAATACTTTGGCCACCTGATGCGAAGAACTGACTCACTGGAAAAGACCCTGATGCTGGGAAAGATTGAGGACAGGAGGAGAAGGGGACGACAGAGGATGAGATGGTTGGATGGCATCACCAACTCAATGGACATGAGTTTGGGTAAACTCCGGGAGTTGGTGATGGACAGGGAGGCCTGTGTGCTGCAGTCCCTGGGGTCACAAACATTCGGACACGACTGAGCGACTGAACTGAACTGAACTAAACTTGGGACCCAAAACAACATATTCAACACATGGACTACACCAAGTCATTGACTTTTTGCTTTTAAGTAAAGCTTCTCTATAAATGGACTATGCCCTGGCTTGCCAAAACAACCAACACTCTTAATAATCTTAAAGGAAAGATTCTTTCAATAAAAGAATAGATAGATATAATTGTCTTTGAACAAAATCAAAGAGGGAAAAGAATAAGTATTACAGAAACTTACTTTTTAAATATAGTTAGTATGAATAATAATTAAATAACATAATAAGAAATTATGTTAATTATTAATATGTTTAAATATTAATGCTATACTTAAAAAGGGGAGAGGACTCCTAAACCCTTCTCAGAGGTAAGATAGTTTATCGTCTATGACAATCTCCATTTTGGCTGTTTCTCTCTGAACAGAATAACAGGAGGAAAGAGTAAAGGGGATGTTAGTAATGACCATGAAAACATAATATCAAAAAAAAAGAAGACAAGAAGTGGCAGAAAGATGTTGATTACACTATTGCTCAGGGTGGCCGAGTAAAACTAAAGCCCCAAATGCACAGACCATGATTTTTATGTGCTTCTGTTGTTAATAATGTCCCAGAATTAATGGTTCTGAAGGAACCACAAAGAACTGAAACAATGTCCTTGAACAAACGTTTGGCCATTAGCAATAAGGGAGAAACTAGTTCCAGCAAAGCAGCAGCTGGGGGCATAGAAGCAAAGCCTGCAGCTGGGGGCACAGAACCAAAGCCTTCAGCCCAGAGAGTAATTATACTTACCAGCTAAAAGCCAAAATACAGGCATAGGCATGTACAACCTCAACTAGAAATGCATCCTCACCGAACACTGAGATACTGTTTATTACTTGCCAGTCACTGTTTAAGTACTTCTTCCAAATACAAATGCATTTCTCACCGATAACTATCCTGGGAGGCACAGAATGGTTAAGAGATGTGTCCAGAGTTGTTCAGCTGACAAGTGACAGAAACACCCAAGCTGGTTGTTCTCGACATTCATGTCTTTTTTTAAGATTTTTTTCATGTGGACCATTTGCAAAGTCTTCCTTAAATTTGTTACAATGATGGTTTATGTTTTGATTTTTTGGCCAAGAGGCATGTGGGATCTTAGCTCCCAGACTGGGGATCAAACCCGCACCCTCCTGCATTGGCCGGTGAAGTCTTAACCACTGGACCACCAGGGAAGTCCCCATTCAGGCTCTTGATTGTTTACATTCTATGGTTTCTTTGGAAACATCCTTGGTTCCTGCCCCGTCGGAAGCCTACCTCTCCAGCCTTCCAATAATTCTGTAGGATGACCTACAACACTTCCTAGTAATTTCAGAGTTGGTTTCTCTTGTTTGCAATCAAAACCCCGATTGACTCGATCCCAAATCCAATTACAGAGACAAGTTTAAGTGAACACAAAAGGCTCCTCTGAACTCTGGCCCAGCAGCAACTCAATTACCTGAGGACAGAGGTGAGAGGGAGGTAGGCTTGGAGGCCGGGTACACATATTTGTGGGGCTCACATAAATAAGTCAAATTCTCATCCTACAGGGTGAGAAGCAGGAGCTGTCAGGAAATTTATGAAAGAAGAGTCTGTTTTTCTCAACATCAAACAGAAGGCAGGTGGATTTTGAGAGGTAAGCCTTGAAAACATTTACAATTTTCTACCTGAGTCTACTGAGATAAGCAGCTATGGGTATCTTGAGGCCACAATTCCCTGGACTTCACAGAGAAAATAAGGAATTGAAAAAAAAAACAGGATTAAAGGATACATTCTCCTTTCTATGCTCTCCTACTTTCACCTTCCTCCGCCTGACCTGAGGTGGAGCTGGAGGGCAGCTGGCACAATGCTCAGCACTGAAGGTGGAGACCTGTTGATGAGCAGATGTAGCCTGAGGTCAAGGCTGGGAGGGAGGGGCAGGCGGGGAGGCATCTGCCTGAGGTCACAGGGCAGGAGCAACCCTGAGAGACCCAGCAGAATGGGAGCAGACTGCCCTTCAGCTCTCTGTCCCACCCAAGAAGTAGAAATTTCAAACTATCTCCTAAAGACATACACTACCACTTAGTCACTTTAAAAGAATCCCCTTTCCCTCTTTTTTCATCACAAAAGCTGACTTACACACAATTTTTCATTCAAACACACACACACATTCTCATAATTTCTAGGAGACCTTCTGTGTAGAATAGACACCACGTCTGGTCATGTTTCTGACAGTTATATTCCTTTCAACACAAGAAACCTATTCTGAGTCCTTGCTAATTTTTCATGAAAACTGAGAGGAAATCACTGAATCCTAGCATCCTGACCTTCCCCCACCCTCAGACCTCTCACTCCCAACACCTCCATCTCAACACCAGGCCCTCGGCTCCTGTTACCTGGACAACAGCTCCCATCAGATTCTGCTGCCTTCAAACTCTTTCTCCATTCTGCACCCCATACACCTAGACGAAACTTTAAGAAATGTTTTTGTCAACAGACGGTGACTACAACCTTAACTGTTAGATCCTACCCACATATAGTCTCAACATTATTCTGTCCCCAAACCCATATGTGTATTGCACGGAGTGGTTCTCAACCCAAAATAGGGTGCCTGGCACATCTCATCAAGAGAATGGCCTTTGTACAAAGACTTGAAATTGAAGTAGGTGAATAGGTATTTGGAGAAAGAAGACTTTAGACAAAGAAAACAATAGATGCAAAGGCCCTGAGGTGGGAGAATGCCCACTGTGATGGACGACCAACAACAAGGCCAGTGGGGCTAGAGCAGTGAAAGAGGGTAAGGATGTGGCTTTATCAGATCTGAGGACAAGCCTGTCTCCTTCTGTCTATAAAGCAAATTCTTTGGACTGTTAACACACCACTTACATTTATATCTAATGTAAAATGTGTCAGAATCTCTGAGCAAATCAAAGCACAGTACATGCAACCTTTGCTGCCTAATAACTAACCTTGATTGTTATTTTACACCTGCTTTGCTCTTTTCCTACTGTAACAGCAAGTTTAATTTTTGAGATCAAAGAACTGTCAGGAGCATAACGGCTTAGGAGAAGTAGAACAGTGCTTGCAAATCTCGGTTAGATGGATACTGTGTGTCACCTTTCATGGGAACGGGCAGATCTTTTCTCTTGCTGACAGCCTGCCTCTCACTTTTTTCTTGAGGTCTTAAAGAAAAGATAAGCCTACTTCTTGGAGCTGTATTCCAAACGTTAGTTTCACTGGGATGCAGCACATAAAATAAGGCCAGACACCACTCTCATCAAGGTAAGGAGACCTTAAGCTAGTTTTGAAAATGTAAAACTAATTAGAAATCAATGTTTGTAAACTCTGCATCCCCCAGTGCAGACCAGTGAGACAGTGGTTATCCAAGCCCATGCAAAAGTTCTTCTCCTGGGAAGTTAAGGAAGAGAGGTAGATATAACTGCTGTAGGAGCTTAAATCACCTAAAAAAGAGGGGACCTTAACATGTAAAAGCGGGTTTGAATCACCCAGATTTCTAAAAGGGGCTTGTGGCATCCCTGTTTACATGAAACAGCCCTCAGCTGGGGCCAGGTAAATGGTAAAAGAATGAAGAAACAGGAGGGCTGTGCAGGGAAACCAGGAGAGCAGACAGTAGGGAGAGCTGATTCAGAGAAGAGGAGCTGGGAAACCGGCCCACCAGAACAGCCTTAGGGAACAAAGCTGGGGGAGGAGGAGAGGAAAACAGGCACTGTGGAGCCCAAGGAAACCAAACCAATAATGAAGATGGACAGCTCATCCCAAGGGAAGTGAGTAAGGAGATGAGTCCTCAAAATACCAGGAGAAGGCTCCCAGAGATTTCCTGGGGCCCAACCAGAGACGGAGATACTAGCAAGAGAACGGCTGTTCCCCCAGGGAGGGGGATAGGGAAGACCCCTACTCTAGGAGGTGGAAACAAAGCAGACCAGCAAGAACCATCCTCACCCTAGGATGCAAGACTGGAAAAGAAGCCTATGATGGGGGCCCCCCTCCCCATGCCGGGCTCCTCCTTGTTCCCTGGACAGGATATGGCCTCTCTGAGGATCCTCTGCACTAGGAATTCCCTTATTCCCTCCGGTCAATTTCCACTAACAGTTGACGCTCACACATCACCACGTCAAGGCAGCCTCCGTCCAGGAAGACACCATGGCCTTCCTGGTGGACTTGGGATCCTCTCCTCTGTGGCTTGTCTTCTCAGGGTGTCCAGCCACCACGCCCTCAGGATAAATAACCAGAAAGGAGGGAAAATTCAGCAGAAACAAAGGGCTCATGTACCTGAAATCTGTGCCACGGTAACACAAGCTGATTCACCATGATCTGCCTCAATTGTATAAGGCCACACTCCCAACTCCCTCACAGAGTCATGTTTTCTGACACAAAGGTATATGAAAACACAGAAAGAAGAGGAAAAAAATTCCAGAATTCATTTTTCCTCGAGAACTTTTCTTCTTCCTAAAGAAATGTAACAACAGAAAATCTGAGATCAAGGACCTGTTTTATCTTTAAACCATTTAAGACAAAGTATTAACACAAACTTTACTACCCACCCCTACCAAAAAAATCTCTAAAAGCTGTTGAACAGTTTCAACCTAGGCATAACATTTCAATATTAAAGAACCGATAAACACACAGAATCTGTACAAGTCTGTGCTATGGTCCTGCTTCATGGCGAGGGTACTGTAGAGGGTGATGTAGCTGAGTACCAAAACCATGAACAGCATTTTTCATCTTATTGATATGCCCATCACTGGAACCCATGGGCAAAGGAACTGAAGGCGTGATTATTCTATTCAACTAGTTGTTACTTTGTGAATGTAGTTCTGGCAGGCACTTCAGAATATGTTCAATATACTGTGACAAAATTGAGCAAAATCAAAGTGCCACAAAAAGACCTTATGACTCCTGTGTAGAGGCTAACAATACTAAGGGGTGTCTGGGGAAACGGCAGGGGCAGGAAAGAGAAAAACAAACAGTTAGGCAATTGTCGAAGAGGAATGTAAATTCTTCATAAAAAAGCTCCTCTGACTCTGAACCCTCGCCATGCAAGTTTACGCTTAGGGGTGACACTTGGGTCACATTCTAGCAATTGTAGCTTCTCACCCAGGGACCTCTCAGGACCTTCTGTGATTAATCCAGAATCAATTTAAAGGCCATACCCCTTTCCTGCACTCCTCACCTCTTACTGTCTTATTCAGTCACCAAGTCATGTCCAACGCTTTGCGACGCCATGGACTGTAGCACGCCAGGTTTCCCTGTCCTTTACTATGTCCCGAAGTTTACACAAATTTATGTTCCTTGAGTCAGTGATGCCATCCAATGATCTCATCCTCTGACATACCCTTCTCCTCTTGCCATCAATATTTCCCAGCATCAGGGGCTTTTCCGATGAGTCAGTTCTTCGCATCAGGTGGCCAAAGTATTGGAGTTTCAGCTTCAGCATCAATCTTTCTAATGAATATTCAGGATTGATTTCTTTTACAATTGGCTGGTTTGATCTTCCTGCAGTCCAAGGGACTCTCCAGAGTCTTCTCCAGCACCACAATTCGAAAGCATCAATTCTTCAGTGCTCATCCTTCTTTATAGTCCAACTCTCATGTCCATACATGACTACTGGAAAAACCATAGCTTTGACTATATGGACCTTTTTTGGCAAAGTAATGTCTCTGCTTTTTAATACGCTCTCTAGGTTTGTCATAGCTTTCCTTCCAAGGAACAAGTGTCTTCATTTCATGGCTGCAGTCACCATAGGCAGTGATTTTGGAGCCCCTTGACATAAACTTTACTGCGAATTGCCCACTCCACTCATGATGTTCTTTTCATCCAAGGCTACTCCTTCTACCGTCACTCTTCCCATCTTTTGGGAGCTCTTCCTTACACTCCAGTATCAATCAACGGTCCTCTCAAAGGCAGCCTATCAAAAGTGTGTGGGCGAAGTTCTGAGACCCAGCAGGAGAGGCTGCAGAACACAGGGGTTAGGAATGACAAGCGCTTTAACAGACACAGGCAGGAGGGACCAGGGAAGACACAGCTCTACTGGAGACTGAAAGAGAGCCGAAGTAATGGAGGAGAGGCTGCCCCATTGAAGCTGGTAATAGACAGTCATAGGCACTGCCAGCACTACACAGAAAAGGAGAAGCAGCAGAAGGGACAGACACCCACCCCTGACTTCGCTCCTCCTCTGGCCTTCCACTGACTGAACCCAAACCAAAGCCACATGGCGGGAGCCCTAGTGATGAACATCCAGAGGGCAGGATCCAAGGTGTAGACCGGAATGAAATGGAGAGGAGAGGGGATGGACAGAGAATCAGTAGGCTAGCTGCCACAGGCCCTTTGTGTTTCAAATGCTCATGACTTTTTCAACTGCCAGCTACTTTGTGGAAACCAATCAGGGGGAGTTTCCAGTATTATAAATTCTAATTACGTTCTTATAGTCATGGTCTTCCATCTTGGTTTGTCCTTCCATCATGAAGTTGGCAAACAGAACAGCAGGTAGACTCCCGGCCTCAGTAATTTTCTGACATTGAAGGGAATCAAACTTTTAAGGCCCTTTCAACTGGTCTAAGTGTGGTCCATGTCCCAGTAGCATCAGCATCACCTGGAACTGCACAGAAATGCAGATTCTTGGGCCCCATCCATGACCTATGGAATAAAAGTCTCTAAGACTGAGGCCCAGGAATCTGTGTTTAAAAAAGCTCTCAGGGATTCTCATGTATGTATATGCTACTGTTTGAGGAGTCCTCCTTTAGACCCCATCTTTGACGTTTTAGGGAGGACAGACCATGGATATCCTATCAGAGACCCTTCCAGTGTAAGGAGCCTTGACCCTGAACTTCCTCACTACAACCTTTAGCAAGACACCAATGTCCGAGCCTCAGTTTTCTTACTTAGTTGCAGTCACTACAGACAATAAAATCTATTTTAGCTTTTCAAAAGGCTTGATCTTGAAATCCCTCAGATTTGTCATTTCAGGAGACGAAGATGATGGCAGCAATGGCAACAGCAGCAGCTCACACTAAGCCTTCTCCACACAACCAGTTTTGTCTGAAAAGTGCTGTGCATTTTAACCTATTCCTCTCCTACCCTGTGAGGTAGGCACTATCTTTGCTTCACAGATGATAAGGTTGTGGCCTATGGAAAAACTACGTAACTTGTTTTGTCTGTATAAGAAAAGAATACCTACTTCAGAGCTATGAAAACAGTATGAGAAAGCATTCTGCAAATATAAAACCTTATATAAATGACAGCAGTGTGAACAGCCAACTACTGATGAACTGACCCTGTGGAGTTTCATTAAGCTCTAACTTCATGGGATATTCAAGGTAGATTAGAATATGACTAGCAGCTGCTTCTTTTTTTTTTTTAAAGAAGTCATGTGCCAAAAAGAGCATAAATTTCAGTGTTTCAATGGGTGCTATTTGAAGATTTTTCATAAGTTTGAAACAGTAGAGGAAAACAAATATTGATGCTAATCTGAATCTAAAAAATAGCTTTCCTTGATGACAAGAAACAGCAACAAACCTTACCTAAAAGAAGATAAAACCACCTGGTAAGCTCACCCCAGATACAAAGGGCTCCTGACACAAGTTTTCTTCTGACTCCTCTCCCAGAATTCTGTTTATGGCCAAACAAATGACTTAATCTTCTAGAAACAAATTCACAGGTAACATCATTTTTACCCCTTTGATATGACAGATTCTCGATTTAATCAGAATCTTCCTCCTTCAAATGCTCTTTCTATTAAAGCATTATCTTCCCCACTCTAACTCCAGAGATGAGGTGAATATTAAGACTCATCTTTCCCTTTGTCTAAAACATGACCCCAAAGTGTATTGGGGGTTGAGCTGGCATCTCAATGGAGAAAGAACTTGGCTGGATAGACAAGGGCCAAGAAATGAAAACTGGTCCCCTCTCCCACCATCAACTGCATGATAGAATACTGGCATTTCATTTTAGAAACAGAGACTCACAAAGGTTATCTGGCTTATTCACATAGCCAGTAAATAACAAAACATAGGAAAAAATGTCTTTTCTACTATAACAAAGCTGAATTCTATTTCAATGGATTGGAACAGGCATCATATTTTCCCTGCTCTCTAAAAGCAACATCACACAGTTTTTTTTTTTCCCTATGAAAGATTTCATACCTATATATAAATTCACAACACAATACGATGGAGTGTACCATTTGCAGTGTTTGTTCTTTACAGTCAACATTTAGAGTGTTAGACCAAGCAGAAGTGATAAGCTGTTCACTTCCCTCAATAGTAGCAGGAGAGAATAAAACAAATTTACAGTCGGCACTAGAGGCAAAAGTGTTAGGCAATCACACGTGTTTGCATGTACACCTCATAACAGCTGCAGGTAAATGATCTGACAAGGTCAACTTCGACTGAACAGCAAAAGCACCAGTGGGGCTGGAGTGAGTTGCTAGACCAGTTAGAAAAAAATACAGGAAGACAACCAGCTAGATTGCAGAAGCCCTGGTTTTCTGGACTCTAACTTTAGAAAGGTTTGTTTTGCCTTTGTTAGAAATCCTTAATTGTTTTTTCTACAGATAACACAAATGGTACAAAAAGCAAAGAAAAGCACTTTACAAGGGAGAGGCCAAAACCTCATGAAAAAAGCAGATAAAACATAAAAAAGATTAACTGAGTCCCAGAAGGTAAGATCTGCCAACTTCCCATACAATATACAGTGACTCAAAGACAAAGTCTAACTCTATTTGCATTAGTGTATATTCATGGCTGTTTCAAAAAACATAAGAAATTCATATGGGAAGTCTACCTTTTAAATTTTATGGAAAAAAAAACTGGAGGGAACCAATAATAAACTTCCTATGTATATGTAATTTCACCTTCAACATTATTTTAAAGATAATCATATTTTTTGTAGGAAAAAATTTATATGTATTCTCCTCTGTCATTTAAATCATTACCTACAATTATCAGCGCTCAGATAAATTGTTAACATACTCTTCATTAAATTTTTCACACTTCACAGATATGGATTTTTTTTTGTATTGGGATTCCTGGTGGCTCAGATGGTAAAGAATTTGCCTGCAATGTGGAAGACCCGGGTTCAAGGGAATGGCTACCTCTTGCTGTATTCTCACCTGGAAAATTCCACAGACAGAGGAGCCTGGAGGGCTCGAGTCTATGGGGCCACAAAGAGTCGGACACAACTGAGTAAATAACACTTCGTTCATGTGCATCATTTTACTTTATTTATTTTTTTAACAGGAGAAAATCAAACAAAAGTTTAGTAACATGTATACATAGGAAAGATCCAGAAGTGAGTGACCTGCATGCACCATTTTAAAGCTGTGATTTACTTTGATATTTCGACAGATAAACTATGCGGCTACATTTAAAAAGTAAAACATGGTTTATTGTAGCTGTTTAATTTAAGACATCAAGATTTCAAGATGGCACGCATGCTAAGTCTCTTCAGTCATGTCCAACTCTGTGCAACCCTATGGACCGTAGTCCTCCATGGGATTCTCCAGGCAAGAACTGGAGTGGGTTGCCATGACCTCCTTCAGAGGATCTTCCTGACCCAAGGATCGAACCTGAGTCTCTCATGTCTCCTGCATTGGCAAGCGAGTTCTTTACCGCTATCACCACCTGGGAAGCAAATTTTAACCTATACTGTCAATTTAATAATAGCTTTGAAATGAAAAAAGTTATATCTCATTAAATGATCATATTAATTTAGCATACATCCCCATTTCAAAAGTAATAAAATGAGAAAGAGAAAGAGATTGTAATAAAGAAAATGCATTCTCTTATTTGGAGAAAGGATACAGTAGAATAGGTAAACCTTGTAATGCAGAGCCAGATTTCCTGGGTTCAAACCCTGGCTCCTCCACTTACTAGGTGATCTCAGGCAACTACCCAGCCTCTGTGAACCTCATCCTTCACTTCAGACAAGAAGAAGACAAAGACAGCATCAGTCACACAAGACTGATTCAGTGATTAATGTTCTTAAAGTACCTCAAACAACCCCAAGAAAGTACCTCAAACAACCCAAGATGATGAATGTTATATGAGAATTTGTTAAATAATAACAGTTATCACCACCATGGCCACCACCTCCCAGGACTCACTGAAGCTTTCGCTGCATTGAGGTGAACAAATTTCCAATTCAACAAGCCAATAAAATGCTTTAATTTGTGGAAATATTTACTGACTGAGCACTTGACACTATGCCAGATTTTTAGAGGAAGGAATGATGAAAAGTAAAATAATTATAGAACCATGGTGCTGCTTCTAGAAGAAGGGCCTTATAATTAGGGGTGTGTGGTGACCCAGGCTTCAGAACATCCACAAGCCCTCTGAAATGAGGTGCAAAATTATGCCTGCACATGCATTTTGCTAGGGTGCCATCCCAGATTCCAGAAAAGGCCTGGGATTAGGGGGGAAAAAAAGTTGAGAGCTATTTGTTTCAGGTAATCACATCCATTAAAAGATAAATATGCCAAAGCTTAATTTCAGTAAAAGACACTTGTGTATTCTCAATGACTCGATTCAATTGTAAATGGATTCTTTTACTTTGATAGGTATGCACAGTTCCCCCTTCCTAATCAGAAGTTTCTTAAATACCAAACAAGTCACCATCAGAAATGTAAATCCTGGGTTATCAGAAACTCATTCTACCTCTTCTTCCAGTCTTCCAGAAAAGGAAGCTACTTGCTTTGTATAAATCTCCAAGTTCATTTGCAATAGGCAGCCAGTCAGTTCCAAATCTCCAGAGCAATGGCTTCCGGAATGAGTCATCCTAAACCTTCCTGTTTCTTGAACAATGGCTGGTATTGCAGAGCGATGAGGAACAGCTGCTGCTCAAGCCATCACCAAACCTTGCAAGTGGATAAAGACTAATCCTGAAAGCCATTTAGTTAAGACATTGGAAAGAATATAAGCTGTGTTTTGCGCTAAACTTGAAATGTCTAGGGCACCCCTTGTTTTATATAAATAGCACACACTAAGGGACTGTACCGCTGGAGTTCCTTGGGGCACCCATTGTTTCAGTGCTCCACATGTTATAATCACGCCCACGTCTTAGACAACAGGGTACAGTGGCTCAGTGGTAAAGAATGGACAGAGGAGCCTGGCAAAGCTACAGTCCATGGGGTCACAAAGAGTTGGACATAACCTGGCGACTGAGCATGCACACGCACACACACACATGCGCGCACACACACTTAAGACAACATGGTTTTTCAGAAAGGCCACAGATATTGGAATCAGACAGTCCTGGGCCCCACTCCGACTGCACTACTTCTTAGCTGGGTGATTACGGAAGGCTATTACACCTCTCTAGATGGTAATTTTCTCACAGTTGAAAATACCTTCTCCTTTTAGAAAGTTTCAATCTGATAAAGACGTGCCAGAATCCACAATGTTGTCCCTGAACTTTCCCTTTTCCATACCGACTTATAAATGATTTATCATAACAATAATTAACCATGGGGGGGGAGCCATTGATTTTTAACTACTTTGCCTTCCCATAAAATCTTATAACCTCTCACAAATTACTCCTCGATAACATATTGTTACTAGAATGATCAGTATTCCTAACCAGGGTTGTTATGCAACATTGAGGCAAAAAAAAAAAAAAAAAGTCCCAAGCACTCAGAGTCATCCCCAGTGACTTTTCTCCCACCTTTCCATCCATTTTTAGCTGCACAAGTTACCAATTACTGTCAAGTCCATTTTAGACAGTGCAAGTGTGAACCTCAGACTGCTCTGTTATGGTACCAGTATTTAGATACTACCTAAAATATTCACTCTGTATTAGGACACCACAATTTTTAAAAACTTGGAAACTGGCACTGCATACAAGAACACAATTTTTTATGCCTAGATTTCCATAAATACGTCTATGTAAGTCCATTTGCTCAGAATAAGCATCCAGCTGGGGAAGAAAACATTCAAGCTGCAAGGTGCCCAAAGCTTCCCAGACATTGCCTCTATTCTCAGAAAAACGTGACCCACAGTGTATCTCACAACAGCATTAGAAAATGAGGCTTCAAGAGCTCAGAGAATAACATGTGAGGATAGAGAGTAGTGGCCCTGCAACTCAAAGTTTGAGCTGGCCAGAAGTCACTGTTTCTTAAATAAGACCAACACGTGCTGTCGTATATGATCTGACTCACCCTTCCTGTAAGATGCACGCCTCCCTTAATGACCTTTATCTTCTGACAGGCTACCATAAGCAGATAGGAAAAGAGTAAGCAGGATAAATTCACAAACTTTTTGGATTGATGAAGATAGGCCTGGGTGTTTTTTGCTTAGGACACACTGAATGCAAACTTTAATCTTAGTAAGTATTAGCTACCATACCCACCTATAACCACAGCACTTCCCCTCCCACCGAGACCCCGACCTCTCCACCTCAATCGCAGAAGGAGGATCACAAGCCCTTGTGCGCTCCAATGAAAGAAAAGTTAATGTGTGGCATTATCAACAGCATGTACTGACCATTCTCAAGAGGAGTAAGGTCATACCAGCAGGTACTATAAAGGCTATGGGCATTCATTGGAAAAGGTCCTGATGCTGGGAAAGATTGAAGTCAGGAAAAGGGAACAACAGAGGACAAGATGGTTGGATGGCATCACCAACTCAATGGACATGAGTTTGAGCAAACTCAGGGAGATGATGAAGGACAGGGAAGCCTGGCGTGCTGCAGTCCATGGGGTCACAAAGAGTTGGACACAACTGAGTGACTGAACAACAACAATGGACATATAGGAAAAAAAAATAGACCCTAGGTCCTCAGTGCATTTGAGAGTCAATTCAGAACATGGACTGTGGAACCAGACTGGCGGGATTCAAACTTCCCTTGTCCCTCCCACTCAGTGATCTTGGGCAAGTTACATCTAGGTTTCAGTTTCCTCATTTGTGTGTGTGTATGTGAGTGTGGGGGTGTGTGTATGTGTGCATGCACACAAGTGCACTCAGTTGTGTCCAACTCTTTTCGACCCCATGGACTGTTGCCCACCAGGCTCCTCAGTCCATGGGATTTTCCAGGCAAGAATATAGGAGTGGGTTGCCATGTCCTCCTCCAGGGGAATCTTCCTGACCCAGGGGTTGAACCCACGTCTCCTGCATTGCATGCGGATTTGTCACCACTGCACTACCACCTGGGAACCCCCTTCCTCATCTGTAGAATGCAAATAAAAGCATCTAACACAGAGGCTTGTAGTGAGTGTTAAAGTTTATACCAGAACCTGCAAGGCACATAACTAAGTGCTATGAAGTGTTAGCACCGATTTTAATTTAAATACAAGGAAGAAACTACATGCTTTGCCTATGAGATATGTGTATAAAATGGCTATAAGTTGGCCATACTGGTATAACTTGGAGCAGAATGTGTTTCTCAATCAACAAAGTCTTATTTCCAGCAGAGGAGGGTGGTAAGCCAAGCCTGAAGCATTCTAGCTCAGACACAGGAAATGGGCAGCCTTGTCCTTCTTTGAGAGGGAATCACCAGGGTGGGATTCAGTCTCTGGGTTGGGATGATCCCCTGGAGAAGGAGAAGGCAAATGTCCACTCTGGTATTCCTGCCTGGGAAATCCCACAGACAGAGGAGCCTGGTGGGCTACAGTCCACGGGGTTGCAAAGAGTCGGACACGACTGATCACATACGCGTGCATCAGGGTACAGACTGTAAATGGAAAAGAGAGAACTTCCCGTTTCTCAAGTCTGAAGGGTCGCTGAGACCCTGCCTGAGTGAAGGGTAGCTGAAGGGAGGAGGCCAAGGCAGAGAAGACTGATCCAAAGGCTGAGGATCAAAGGGAGACTTGGGTGAACAGTCAAACTGGCACAACCAGTGAATCATTCTGACTGAGGTAAATGAAATAGATTTCAAGACGAAGAAAGTGGTGGAACACTGCAGAAAATACCCCAGCAGCCAAAGCCCAAAATAAGGCAGCCACACCACTCCGACAGTATATATAGAAAGAGGAGATATAGCTACCAGTTATTTCATTAGAGGGAAAAAGTGACAGTCTTAGAAACAGCCTGATGAGAATTTTTAATGAAACAAAAACTTAAGATGAAAGACTTAAAAAGCAGGTTAAAAAAAAACCTCAACCACTATGAGAGGCAAAAGTTGAGGGACATGAATGGTTTTCAGAAAAAAAAAAATCAGTACTCTTTGGGAAAATGGCTGAGTCGGAGTCTAGAGAAGGAAACGGAAAAAGATAGGCTTAGAATAACTTGTGCTGAAAAGGAAGAAAGGTATCAGAGAGCACTAGGGCCTTGTAAGAAGTATGCAGGAGATAAATATAAACTGAGCATCAAGAAGAATATTGCCTTCAATGGACTGAAACAAATACATTACAAATGTAATGTATTTACAAACAAATTACAAACAAATACAAGATCTTACTGATACTTGAAAAAGAAACAAACTCACTGGTTGTTAGGGCATTAAATCATAACTCAGAAAATTAATAAAAGGGAAAAAAATCAAGCCTTTCCCCTGTCCTTCCTATACAATCTTTTTTTTCATAAGACCCAAGTAGTTCATGGGGTAAATTTTTATTTTTCTTTTTGAGAGTAAATTCTTTATAGACAGAATCCCAACTGATAAATGCAAGAGGAATGATAGATTTAGATCATAATTTTGCAACCTCTAATGAAATGGATCTAGGTTACAACTATCAAGGATGTTATAATCATTAGGTGAAAGGTAGAAAGGTAAGTTGACCCCACCTGAACCCACTAATCACTCTTGGTATCTCAAACAGGACACATTCAGGCATCACGTCTCTAGTGATGTGATGCAACAGATTATACACAGTAATACTTACCAAGAATGTTCATTCTTAAGTCTGAATCTAATCAAGCCACTACATCTCACTGCCAGATTACAGGAAACATGGAAAATAAATTAACAAATCAGACAACATCACAAGTAAGAGGTGACCCCAGAAGTGGACATTCTACTTGACAAATGACCTGCTATCTCCATCACATCAAAGGCAGGAAAAAAGCAGCAGGGGGAGAAGATGGTTATAAAATAAGACAGATTTGAAAACCTAACAACCAAACACAATGCGTGGACTTTAATTCCTGGTTGCAACCAATCATAAGTGAAAAGACATCTCCGAGAAAAATTAAATATGGGAATTATGTTAAGGAATTATTATTAAAAATTTTAGGCAAGAAAGGCACATAACTTTTTTTTTAAGGAGCAAAGTCCTTATCAGAGATGTAAACTGAAACACTAATGAGTGAGATGACATAATATTTGGATTTTGTTTTAAAATACACCAGTCCCCCACAAAAGAAAAGTGGGGAAAAGAAAAATAAGTGAAACAAAATCGGTAAAATGTTAATAGCTAAAGATAGGAAGTAATCACATTGTTCTCTCATAATGTCCACAACACAGTTAAAAAAGAAAATTAAATGGTTTTGGTGTAAATTCAATCTATGCCTTATCTTACCAGTGACTTTTTAGGAGGTAGTTAAGAAAAATCTAGTCATTCCACTTAGCCTAAAGAGGTGCAAAGAGTCTTCATCAGCTTGCATTCTGAATTCAATATGACAATAAGTGACTGAGCCAAGGAACCAGGAGTTCTATAGTAATAACTGAATGTCAACTTACATTTTCCCAACAAGAGACAGCCTACAAAGCCACCTGGGTTGGGCAACACAACTCACAAAGAGCTTATCTGATGACAGTTGATGTCAGACTGTTAAGATCTGTGAGAGCCCAAGGCAGCATGGGCAAGGGCCACACAGATTCCTAAATCAGATCTTGGTCAATACAGAAGTTGCAAACTTTCCTACCAACTTGTGTAATGCACAAAGCTACTTTCTTACCAGTGGTAATGAATCTGTGCTAACTTGTCCCTATAATCACTCAGCTGTAATCTGGAAGTATAGCTCATGACATACAAAACTGAAGGTCCACAGAAAGAGCTAAACCGTGATTTACTTGCATTAGTATCACTGCCCTAACCAAGGGGCTAACCACATGACCCCAGGTATTTACAAGTCACCCACTGGTTTGATACACACTGCTTGTGTTTTTCTCTTTCCTTCAAACACTTCTGTTATGGACTGAATCTTTGTGTTCCCCTAAAATTAATGTTGAAGCCTTAAGCCTCAAGATGCTGGTATCTGGAGGGCCTGTGGGAGGTACTAAGGGTGAGATAGGTCATGAGGGTGGTGTCTCCATGATGGAATTGGTGGCCTTATAAGAAAAGGAGAGAGATCGAAGAATCAGAACAAAAAAATTCTAAAATTTATATGAAAACACAAAAGACTCCAAATAGTCAAAGCAGTTTTAAGAGACAGAACAAAGCTCCAGGTATCACACACCCTGATTTCAACAATTTATATTGCAAAGTTATAGTCATCAAAACAGCATGGTACTGGTACAAAAACAGATACACAGATGCCAGGACCTATATCAAAACAATGTGGTACTGGCACAAAAACAGAATAGAGAACTCAGAAATAAACCCATGCTTATATGGTGCATTAATCTAGGACAAACGGGGAATATACAACAGAGGAAAGACAGCCTCTTCAATAAATAGTGTTGGGAAAGCTACAGGCAAAAGAATCAAACTGGACCACTTTCTCACACCATATACAAAAACAAACTCAAAACATGTTAAGGACTTACAAACATAAGATCTGAAACCATAAAACTCCTAGAAGAAAACATAGGCAGTACATTCTGCTATCAGTCTAGCAATACTTTTTTGGATCTGTCTCCTCAGGCAAGGGAGACAAAAGAAAAAATAAACAAAAGGGACTACATCAAACTAAAAGGCTTTTTCACAGTGCAAGAATCCATCAACAAAATGAAAAGGCAGCTTACTGAATGGGAGTACGTAAATTATTTGCAAATGATATACCCAACAAGGAGTTGGTCTAAAATATGCAAACAACTCATACAACTCAACATCAAAAACAAAAATAACCCCATTAAAAAAAAAATGGACAGAGGACCTGAAGGGACAGTTTTCCAAAGAAGACAAGCAGATGGCCAACAGGCATATGAAAAGATGCTCAACATCACTAATCATCAGGGAAATGCAATCCAAAACCACAATGAGATATCACCTCATATCTGTCAGAATGAATATCATCAAAAAGACAACAAACAAGTGCTGGTGAGGATACACAGGAAAGGGGATCCTCCCATATCACTGGTTAAGGTTATAATTGGCACAGTCACTATGGAAAACAGTATGGAGATCCCTCAAAAAATTAAAAATAGAACTACCATATGATCCAGGAATTTCACATGTGGGTATTTATCCAAAGTAAACAAAAGCCCTAACTAGAAAAGATATATGCACCCCTACATTCTCTGCCATGCTATTTACAATAGCCAAGATATGGAAGTAAGTGAAGTGTCCACTGATGGATGAGTGGATAAATAAGATGGGGTATATACATCTAATGAAAGATTACTCAGCTATTAAAAAAATGAATTCTTACCATTGGTGACAACATGGATGGATCTAGAAGGTATTATGTTAAGTAAAATAATTTAGAGAAAAATATCCTGGATGATCTCACTTACATATGGAATCTAAAAACCAAAACAAAATTAAAGTAGACAAAGATACAGAGAATAAACAAGTGATGGGGGGGTGGCACAAAACAGGTGAACAAGATTAAGAGGTATAAGCCTCCAGTTGTAAAATAAATAAGCCATGAGGATGTCATAGACAGCATAAGGAATATGGTCAATAATACTGTAATAACTTTGTATGGGAACAGATGGTAGCTAGACTTACAGTCATCACATCATTTTCTAATGTATGCAAATACCAATCACTATGTGGTACACCTGAAACTAACGTCATATTGTCTGTCAACTATATTTCAGTTTAAAAAAAGAAAAAAGAGAGAGAGGGCGATCTCTTTTCCTCCACAGGCACCAAGGAATGGTCACGTCAGGACATAGAGGGAAGGTAGCTGTCTACCGGCCAGGAAGAGTGTTCTCACCAGAAACTAAATATGCTGGCACCTTGATCTTGCACTTCTCAGCCTCCAAAACTGTGAGAAAATACATTCCTGTTATGTAAGTCCCAGTCTATGGTATTTTTTTATGGTAGCCTGAACAAACTAATACATATTTCACCTATTTTTCTCTTTCTTTCAAACCTTTTCCAACTCCTTTGATGGGAAGGTTCCATGATCACAAAGGTGGTTCCATGATCACAAAGGTGGTTCCAGAGCCAAAGGAAGGAAAACACTTGAAAATTATGGGTTTCCAATGTTGGAAAACTTGACAATCTTCCCTCAATTAAAAAAAAAAAGAAAACCTGGCCATGCACTTATGAAATGTATTTGGAATGTCACAAAGAGAACTAATACAGTATTAGAACCAAAAAAGGGCTAATAAAGTATACCTTATTTGAAGTAACCACATTCAGAATAATTAATAAGAGTAAATATGTATTTTAGCAAGGTACACCACAACATCATCCCGACAGGGGGAAACTCAAGCCTCTAGGCAGGTGAACTCTCCAGATCTATTTACACAGAAACCCTGGGCAATCCTCCTCACAGACTGCCTGGCTGCCCTCATGTTGTCAGTCTTCTGTGCAGTGAAAAAGTAACTGTCAAGGATAACAGAAATACAAGTTGACCTACTTTCCCCGAGACTCCTGGAAAGTCTCTAACTCCGATTTTTGTGTTTATTTAGCTGTCATATCTTGGGGACACGTTTCCTCCCTTTCTTTGTAGGTAACCTTGTTTGCCACATGGTAAGGTCATTTGCCGTAATTCCCAAACTCCCCTGGTCATTTGACCTAAAGATGTCCTATTACTGCTCAGCTAATCCTCAAAACATCCTTCTGAGGGAGATCATGTACAGTCATCTCTATGTGGGAAGAATTCTTAGGGAAGGAGGTACACAGCCTAGAAAGGCCAAAGACTAAAGGTTAATTCAGACCGTTTCCTGCCCAAAGGAAGCCATACCAAACCCAGTGTTTCTCCCTAACACTCAAGTTTCACAAACTTATCTTTCAAGAGCTGGAAGTCCCCCAGCAAGATCTTTAAAGGCAGACAACTAAGATTTCTTTTTTAAATTACAGACCAAAATATCTACTTTGTGGTACCTTCTCGGTAAAGTCTCCTTAATGATGCAAAAAATTTAAAAGCTAAGTAAAACCTCCCAAAGGTGCCGAAGGCCCTGGTGAGCAGGGACACCCGACAAGTCAGTAGTGCCAGCTGAGTGACTTATGAGAGATCCCAGGCCGTCCCGATTCTCTTAACCACAAAACATGTCTGACCTGCTAGGGCCATTAGATGCACTTAGAACCCAACGAAGGACACTCCTCCACCAGGAAATCCTACCGAACACACCAGCAGGAAGTCAATATTTAAGATTCTGGGGGCGTCGCCGAGAACTAAGCGCTGGCGACTGGAGAGCCCAGGAACTAAAGATCGCCCCGGAACTTCCAACTCAGGCGTCTGTCCCTCGGCCGTGGCGGCTGCCAGAGCCAGTGTCGGTGCCGAAAGCTTGCAACGAGGCGTCCGACAGCAGTGCACACGTCTCATGCCTCCTGAAAACGGAGGTCCCGCGCGTGGGGCCTTGGGCTCGCTGTTGGGACAGGGCCAGCCGTTAGGCACCGGACACCTGCAGCTCCCCCTCTGGAGAAAGGCAAACGGCCCTTCTTCCGGCGATGCTCACGGTCCCGCTGCCAGAATCCAGGTGCGCTTGGGCTAAGTCAGGTGCACCTAGGGGAGAGGGAAACCGCCGCTCGGCGGGAGGCTTTCCAGGGCCCCTCTTCTGCCTAGTCCGGCACAAGGGCCTCACTCCCGGCACCTCCCCAACTTCCAGATGCCCTCCTCGGCCGCCCCGGAGGGTGGGCGCGGGCTCCACGTGCGCGCCTCCCACGCCCATTCCGGCCGCGCAAGACCCGGCCACTCACCCGGCCCCCAGCGGCGCTGCGCTTCCTCCGCAGGGTGAGCCCGCTCCGCAACAGCGCCGGCAGGTCCCGCAGCCGCGGCCGCGGAGGTACCGGCAGCTGCTCACGCTCCGGCTCGCGCGCGCTGGGGCTGCGGCGCAGGGCGCCGTCCGCCGCCGCCACGGCCGCCACCGCGGCCAGGGCCGGGCTCTCGCACGGCGGCTGCATCTTGACGGAGCCCACGGCCATCCTCATGCCCTGACGGCGGCTGTGGCGCCGGCGGCTCTTCCCTGCGCTCGCCTCCGCGCGCCGTCCGCGCCTTCGCCAGGCAGCAAGAGGGCGCGACTGCGGCTCGGGCGCGGGGCGCGCTGCCAGCCGCTGCCCATTGGCGCGCGCCGCGGCCCCCGCCAGGCTCAGCCTCGCGCGCCTCCCCCTCTCCGCCCAGGTGCGCCCGGCCCCGCCCCGCCCCGCCCTCGCCGCGGCACACCTCCGCCTGCGGACCCGGCCCCCGCAGCCACTCCCCGAACCTTGAGCACCGTCTCTTCCACAGGTGCGGGATTCCCAGAATCCACCACCAAATCCACTCCACTGCCCGGCCCATCCCCCTACTCCCTTTAGGCTGAAAAAGTCCCGCTTCACCCCCTTTTCCTGTGTGCCGGGCTCGACCTGAACTTCGACCCGAGTGAGCTAGGAAGTGGGGAACACCACCACCCCGCCCGGGCGCACAGGTGGTTTTTCTTTTTTTCTCTTCACAGCCTGGCCCCAAATCGTAATGACTATTCCCAGAAATGGTTTTCGCCTAAAAACTTCAAAATAGGCTCTGTATTTTGCTACAAGTCAAACAGCCCCCACGCTGTCCTCTCTTTGGCACATTCATCATTAAAGTCTAAAACTTTTGTTCATTATGATAGATGTTGAGCAAAACAGATGCAAGTCTGGTGACCTGGAGGTGATTCTCTGTTAACAAGTTGGAACCTGACCTTCCCTGAAAGCCTGATGCATGTGATGAATGTGCTTGGTAAAGCGTAAAGGCCTACCGTGGTGTGAATCATTGTTTACACCATTCCAGGAGGCAGGAATAGTGGAGCCCTGACAGTGAGACTCTTTCAACAGGGCCTTAACGTCCAGATGGCTGTGAACCTTCACCTTCCAGATCAATCTGTCTTCAGCAAGAGGCAGCCAGTAGTTGTACTCCTTATCAGTAGGACACAGGGCCCCTATCTTTGCCTAAGATTTGCAAGAACGGAATAAGCTTACTCACCTTAGAAAAAATAAAGTTGACAACCAAGGATTACAGGGAATCAGGGCCCTTTGTTGGTTTATGTTGGTTTACCACTGTACCCTCAGCCCTCATATGGCAGACGCCTAGCAAATATATATGGAAATATGGCCATGCAAGGGAAAAAGAAAAACGACATGTGAACTCTGCCTTCAAGGATCTTAAGACTTGTTATTCAGTCGCTAAGTCGTCCCTGACTCTGTGACCCCATGGACTGCAGCACACCAGGCTTCCCTGTCCTTCACTATCTCCCAGAGTTTGCTCAAACTTAAGACTTGACCCAGGACTAGATACACATATAAAAAAACAAAGATATTGTGTTGTAGTCTTGGTAATTGCCAACTGAGTGTGAATAATGAGCACTGCAGCTCACAGGAGCAGGGAAATGCTTCTGGCCTGAGACGGGCAAAGAAAAATCGATGAAGGGAGTTTGAGCTGTGCCCTCAAGCTGAGTGCAGAAGATTCAATCAGGCAGAAAAGAGAATGTGGGTCCTTCAAGCAAGAAGGAAAAACATGAGAAAAATGCCAGGGTGGTAGGACACAGAACCTATTGGGCCCTGAATGTGTCCTACTGGTGGGAGAGAGGGATCGTGTGATGGAGGAGGAGGAGAAAATATCAGAATAGATACTGGAGACATATTGGATGCCTTACATCCTGTCACCGAAAGTTGTGTGTGTTTACTGGAAAGGGTGCTGCAATAAACTCTATCAGACATTACAGTTTCCAAATATCTATTACATATATTTATTCAAGGCTGAAATTCCACTTGTATGGACCATGTAAGAGTGTACCGATTTATATAATGTTCAAATACTTCCGCTCCCGCTGGTAATTAGGCATTGCCTTGAGCCCCAGTGTCATGGGCCTCCCTCGTGGCTCAGCTAGTAAAGAATTTGCCTGCAATGCAGGAGACCTGGGTTCAATTCCTGGGTCAGGAAGATCCCCTGGAGAAGGAAATGGCAACCCACTCCAATATTCTTGCCTGGAGAATCCCATGGACAGAGGGGCCTGGCAAGATACAATCCATGGGGTCGGACACCTTAGCAACTAAAACAAAAAAAAAAAAACCAATGTCATACTCCACACTCCAGGTTTCCTCCTGAAATACCAACCTAAAGTCCACTAGACCTTTGGTCCTGGTCCAGTAAAGGCACTCCAGGACACTTGTGGCCAGCAATCTCTCTAATGAGTGGATGCTTGTGCCATGTCAGCCTGGAGAACACCCTTTGAATCACACCATGAACCTACTCTGCTCTAAAATAGAACACACATGTTCTAACTCCTGGTCCAGATCCTTGGACTTCATGCTATCTCACAGTTTCTCAGTGCAAGACCGGGGAGTCTGGGACTTGACCCCATAGATTCTATGGCATTGACCAAAGGTCTAAAACTTAATATCAACATAGGTCTTTGGAAAGTTGGCTTGGGGTAAGGTGCTAAATGACAACTGCCATATAGCTACAGTATAAGACAGACAGTAGGGCACAGCAGGAATGTGTGAGCAGAAGAGTAGTACCACAATGTTCCACCCACCCCAGGACCTTTGCACTTGCTGTTCCCTCTGCATGGAATACCCCACCTCTGAAATGCTGTCCAGTAGAACTCTCTGTAATGGTGGAAATGTTCTATATCTGCTTTGCAGCCACTAGTCATAGGTGACTTTTGAGTACTGCAAGTGTGGCTACTGTACCTGAAAAACTAAATTTTAAATTTTATTTAATTTTAATTAATACAAATTAAGATGCAGATGACACCACCCTTATGGCAGAAACTGAAGAAGAACTAAAGAGCCTCTTGATGAAAGTGAAAGAGGCGAGTGAAAAAGCTGGCTTAAAACTCAACATTCAGAAAACTAAGATCATGGCATCTGGTCCCATCACTTCATGGGAAATAGATGGGGAATCAGTGGAAAACGTGACTGACTTTATTTTTCTGGGCTCAAAAATCACTGTAGATGGTGATTGCAGCCATGAAATTAAAAGATGCTTACTCCTTGGAAGGAAAGTTATGACCAACCTAGACAGCATATTGAAAAGCAAAGACATTACTTTGTCAACAAAGGTCCATCTAGTCAAGGCTATGGTTTTTCCAGTAGTCACTTATGGATGTGAGAGTTGGATTATAAAGAAAGCTGAGCAACGAAGAATTGATGCTTTTGAACTGTGGTGTTGGAGAAGACTCTTGAGAGTCCCTTGGATTGCAAGGAGATCCTACCAGTCCATCCTAAAGGAGATCAGTCCTGGGTGTTCACTGGAAGGACTGATGTTGAAGCTGAAACTCCAATACTTTGGCTACCTGATGCGAAGAGTTGACTCATTAGAAAAGACCCTGATGCTGGGAGGGATTGGGGGCAGTAGGAGAAGGGGACGACAGAGGATGAGATGGCTGGATGGCATCACTGACTCGATGGACAAGGGTTTGGGTAGACTCTGGGAGTTGGTGATGGACAGGGAGGCCTGGCGTGCTGCGATTCATGGGGTCGCAAAGAGTCAGACACGACTGAGCGACTGAACTGAACTAAACTGAAAGATAGCCACACATGGCTGTGGGCTACTCTACTGGAAAGCAAAGTTCTAGAATTCCATGTTACCCTCCCTCTACTCTTTTAATTTTTTTAACTTAAATGTCTCCACTTCAGTGAGGTCACCCATGACCATGTGATTTGCAACTGTAGCCCTTCCCATCTGCCCTATCTCCTTTCTAGCCCTGCAGTGTTGCCATCCATCAGTCTTTCTATGTCCTTTATGTATTTTCCCTATCGTCCATTAAATCCCACAAGAGCCTGAAAGTTTTCCCCTTTTGTTCAGTAGCTAGAACATATCAGTCAAAGAATCCAATTGTTCTACATATGAGGACCTAGTTTTTCAAAAGGAGCTTAATCTGGATCTCCTGATTTTGCAATGTTGAAAGTTAAAAAAAAGCAAATCCTATATATGCTAACTTTGCTCAGGTCAAGCAAAACTACTGGGGATATCAGATCTGATTTTTACTTGGGAGAATGACATCATTAAAGCTAAAGTTAATGTAAACAACAACGTTAAGAAAGTTTCATCGGCTATTTGCAGTGAAGGAAAGTGGGATACCAGGAAGGTGACTCTGGCATTTACCTAACTACAAAAGGATGCAGGTTTCAATGAGGAGTCGGTGGAAACAGGGAGAGGTCAGATGTTAGACATTATAAAAGAATGCTCCTCAGGCCTTGGACATGTGTTAGAAGGAGTAGAAAGGTACTTCAGATGGTGATACAGATTGTATTTTACCAAGATGAGCAACACAGTATCTTCTAACTTCAAGGTCTTCTGCAATACAATCTTGCTACTCTCCCATGAAAAGAACATGGTTTCTTTCTCCATCTCCTTGAACCTGGGCTAGCCCTGAGACCATTTTGCCAACAGAATCCAGCAGACCTAACGGTGCCAGTTCTGTAAGCTGCCCTTAACCTGGTAACTTTCACTTCCAGCTCTCTTATGCTCCCACTCAGAGAGACCAGCTTCTTGTGAAAAGCCCAGTCTATACAGAGGTGCTCTGGCAACTGAGCTCCCATTCAACAACCAACATAATTGCCAGCCGTTTGGAAGTCATTTGGAACCTCCAACCCAGTCAAGCCTTCCCGTGACCCCTGTACTAGCCCACATCTGACCGTAACCACAGTGAGAAGCCAAAGCAAGAACTACGCAGTTGAGCCCAATCAACCCACCAAACTATGGGAGTTAGCAACAAATTGTTTTAAGCCCCTCAGTTTAGAGATATTTGTTACATACAGATGCAGGTTAGATCCCTGGGTCAGGAAGATCCCCCGGAGGAGGGCATGGCAACCCACTCCAGTATTCTTGCCTGGAGAATCCCATGGACAGAGGAGCCAAACAGGCTACAGTCGATAGGATTGCAAAGAGTTGGACGGGAAAAGTGACTAAGCACGCATGCACGTTACATACTAGTAAATGACCAAAACATGTGGTTCAGAAAACCATGAAAAATATACTCCTTTATGAATTAAAAAGAAAAAAAGGAAATTTATATTTCTATTTGCATGTATCTGAAGAAACGTGAAGTTTCTTGCAAGTGGTTGGAATTGGCTACATGAGGAAAGGAAAGAAGGGAGATTTTTTTCAAGTATAACTTTTTTGTTGTTTTTTTTTTTTTAAAAAATGAAAACATACTACCTATTCAAAAAATTGTTTTAAAAAATGGCTCTGGATTTAGAAAAGTTAGGAGGTATGGGGAACTGATTTGAGAGTTTTGTTTACACGGCAGTTAAACTCACTAAACTAGAAGCCCCCCCAACCCGGCCCAGTGAAAATCTGACCAGCAAGAACAAAGGATGAGCTGGTGCACAAGAGAAAGGACAGGAGCGATGGTGATGCTGGGGTCCAAGTATCTGATAGTAAAGGATGGAACTGGGCTGGAGTGCTCAGAGGACAGAGAGGAACAGAGACAGTCCACTCCTTGCTACACTGGGCCCTTGGAGCACATACAGCGTGCGACTTTCCAGTCCTCATTGTATGGAATTTGAAGCAATGACTCACCTTGGTTTTCCTCCTTTAATTTTTGTGGTCCATATGATTATCCAGAATGCCAAGGAAAGCATCTAGTAGCTGGGCTTTCCCTTGTATTTTCCCCCTCCCTGTGTACCTACTTATCTCCCCATAAATGTACACGTGTGTCAAACTCTATACAGTCTCCTAACCCCACAGCTACCCGGACTTTGATGAGTCCTCCTTGGTGCCCATCCCTTCCCAACATCTCTTGTTTTAATTTTTCCTCCATTTAAGATGTTTTGCATTTCTTTACCAGCTATTTGAAATAGAAAATATAAATACAGTTTTGCCTCTCTATTCAAGCCTGCTAACACTTTAATATATAATGATCAAGATGGATTTAATGGAACCTTCCCAAGAACTAAGGCTAAAGTGGGAGATCAGAGGCAGAGCTTGCACTTGAAACCCAGTACTGCCCACCCTGCCTCTGCTGAGAATGCCACACAGAAGTGTGTGCTTGATACTAATATTATTTTTATGTTTTATTATGAAATGAATATGCAATTGAGATAAAAGTCACAAAATAATGAAACATGTTTCAAACCTAAAAATGTTAAGCCTTAGTCATTTTATTTTAGTTTTCAAGAATCATAAATAGGACTATCTGCCAACAGATGGTTCATGACAAACCCGTGTGATGCTGTGCTATTATTTGTGTAGTATATCATGCACTATGCATCATGCAAATATTCCCTTCAAGGATGACACATTTTTTTCTTACACTATTTGCATTGGTGGCTCCAACCGGAGACCGGCTAATAAGTGTGGGTGCCCTTCCTTGTAAGTTTGTCTTCTATACACTCATACTCTTGAAACAAAATCTTTTCATATGCCATTGACTGTTATCATTCTGGAAATTTCCTTTTTTAAGTCAGGTGTGCACGTTTACCAGGCCCTTGAGTATTTAGGACACTGGTTAAAAAAAAAATTTTCTTTGTGGTCAAATGCCTAAGAAGACACAAGGAGAAGGCAATAGGAGACCTAACTTGACCAACAGACAGCAAGGAAGCCAAGCCAGTCTTGTCCCATCTCCCTGCTCTGCTTATGGAAATCTATTTGTCCTTGCACAGATTCAACAGTACCCCTCCTGGAGGTCTTGTATGTTCTGCCCATTGGGATTAATTCTTCCTCAGATAAACCTGAGAGTTTACCTACACCTGTGAATCTACTTTTACCACCTCTCTTATCACAGCTAGTCTTGTATTTGAATTACGTGCGTGTGTGCATGCTAAGTCACTTCGGTCGTATCCAACTCTTTGTGATCCCATGGACTGTAGCCTACCAGGCTCCTCTGTCCATGTGACTCTCCTGGCAAGAATACTGGAGTGGGTTACCATGCCCTTCTCTAGGGGATCATCGCAATCCAGGGATCGAACCCATGTCTCCTACGTCTCCTGCACTGGAATTCAGGTACTTTACCACTAGAGCCACTGTGCATATAAGACCTAGATGAAGTTATAAAACCTTGGAGGGTAGAGATGACTTTTTTTTGTATTCCCCTCTACTGTCCATTGCAGGACCTAGCACATCATAGATGCTATGTTAAAAAATGCATACATGAATGAATGCTGGATGGATGAACAAGGATGGATGAATGAACAAAACTCTGATTAGCCAAACACTCTCATCCTAGGTTGAAGAAAGTCAGTCAGAGGTCTTAGCAGATGCAGAGTCTCGAAGGTCTGAGGAAAATACATTACCCCAAGAGTGTTGGAGGCTATAAATGGACTCCAGATGGTGGCATGTTCAGATCAGCAGGGAAGAAAGATGATTTTAGCATCACTATGTAAAGTGCTTTAAAATAGGGAGACCCTGAAAGCTGTGCAGCCAGCAAAGCAGGTTACAGAATCCCAGGCATGAAGTATTAGCGTGGTAACCCATAAAATCGGGTTAACGGAAACGTCTGTGTTTTCCTTATACTACCCACATCTGTGCATTCTGTACATAGACAGTATATTAAAAAGCAGAGACATCACTTTGCCAACAAAGGTACATCTGGTCAAAGCTATGGTTTTTCCAGTAGTCATATATGAATGTGAGAGTTGGACCATAAAGAAGGCTGAGTGCCAAAGAACTGATGCTTTTGAACTGTGGTGTTGCAGAAGACTCTTGAGAGTCCCTTGGACTGCAAGGAGATCAAACTAGTCAACCTTGAATATTCATTAGAAGGACTGATGCTGAAGTTGAATTCTAATACTTTGGCCACCTGACGTGAAGAGCCTACTCATTAGAGAAGACCCTGATGCTGGGAAAGACTGAAGGTAAAATGAGAAGAGGACAGCAGAGGATAAGATGGTTAGAGAGCATCACTGACTCAATAGACATCAGTTTGAGCAAACTGTGGGAAATGGTGAAGGACAGGGAAGCCTGGCGTGCTGCAGGCCACGGGGTTGCAACGAGTCAGACACAATGACTGAAGAACAAAAATATTTTGTGCATAGTTTCCATGCTAATTAAATGAGATGATGTTTATAAAGCTGTTTGCAACCTTCAAAGCACGACACCTAGAGCACTGCCTTTCTGTAGGGGCAAAACAGAAGGGACAGATGAGATGATGCCTTGGAGAAAGCAGAGCCTAGACCAGAATGGCAGAAGGAGTGGGAAAGTAAATAGGGTGTCAAAGATCATGCCCAACCAGAAGACAGAGACCTTTGACAATATGTTTCTTCCTGTCTGTGAATGTGAAGCATTTTAGCCCTGATCAAAGCCAAGCACAGAGTAAGCCATGAGAAAATCTGCCTGAGCACATTCTGGCAACATTGTATGAATTCAAATTGGCATTTGAAAATCTGGATGAGAATATAGAGATGTGGGGCTAGAGGACAGTCAGAGCAGGAAGGTCTCCTAAGTCCTTAAACATAAAGGAGGTCCTCTGAAGAAAATGACAGCAAGGGTACAAGGTTGTTGTTTTCAAGTATCTGGAATATACAGAGGAGAAATTGGATTCATTCTAAACAGTTAAGACTGAAGATGGAAACTACAGAGTAAAATTTCTTCTCAACATAATAAAGACTTTTCTATCCATTTATATCCATGTTGAACTTGTACAGTCCGTGTATGTGTGTGTGTGTGAGTCGCTCAGTCATGTCTGACTCTTTGTGACCCCAGGGACTGCAGCCCACCAGGCTCCTTTGTCTGTGGGTATTCTCCAGGCAAGAATACTGGAAAGGAGTGCCATTTCCTTCTCTAGTATTCTTACCCTTGCGAAATGAGGGGACTTCAGGAATTTCATCTTATCAGATGCATGGTTGGATTCAGTGACCTGGAACGTTTCATCTGACCCAAACATTGGGTTTTTTCACCGGCCCTAGGGAATACCGAGGTGGTTATATAGAGCAGCAGTTCTCAAAGTGTGGCCTGGGGACCTCTGGGAATCCTCAAGACCCTTGCAGGGCTTTCATAAGGTCAAAACTATTCTCTTAATAATGCCAAAATGCTATTTGTCTTTTTTGTTGTCATTTTCTGAAGAGGATACACGGGTGTTTTCCAGAGGCTACAGCCAAGGATGCAGCAGCAGATGGAATGCAGAAACAGAGAAGAGATTCTAGCAGCTTCTAAGCCAAACATCAAGGAAACTAACGAAAATATAAACAAGGCCATTCTTTTCACTAAACTTTGTTTTGTTTTGGAAAACCATTATTTTTCATAAAACATATTTCTATTAACATATAATCACTTTATTAAATGAATTAATAAATAATTTTTTTTTAATTTTACTCTTCTCAATTTTAACATAGTAAGTATCCACAGGCATGACCCACAGGAAAAGAAAAACTCTTCGAGACCCTCAATAATTTAAAGGTGTAAAGGGGTCCCAAAAAACAGTCAGAAAGAAAAAAACTGCCTCTGATAATAAGAAAGGAGGGAGGGACTTCGCTGGTGGTCCAGCGGTTAGGGCTCCGAGCTCCCAGCAAAGGGGGCACAGGTTCCATCCCTGCTCAAAGAACCAAGATCTCAGAAGCCATGCAGCACGGCTGGAAAAAAAGAAAAAACTAAAAAACAAGAGAGAAAGAAAGGAAAGAAGGAAGGAAGAAGAAAGGAAAAAAGAAAGAAAGTAGGGAGATGTGAACAGGCTAAAGAAAGCGTTCTGCCTCCCACTTCCCAGCTACGTTTAATGAGTTAACACCACTTTCAGCCTGACAGAAACTAGGGTTTTCCACAAAGGTGGCTACTAGAGGTATGGTGGAAGGGAGGACCCATGCTTTGGAATCAGATGGGCCTGAGTTTGAACCGGTATTTTTCCACATTCTAGAGGACAAATGACTTGGCCTCTCTGAGCCTCCATAATCTGTTCTGTGTATTATTAAGACTACCAGGTTGCTGAGAAGATTAGACAAGATCTTTGTGTAGAATCTAACCCAGTGAGACACCTCTTAAATTACAGCTCTCCACGTAGCTGTTGATTAATCCCAGGTGAAGCCCAGGGAAGCCGCATGACCTGGTGAACAAAAGGCGGTCTACACATGATTTTCACCAATTCTCCCCACATAATCCCCTCTCTAGACAAACCCCAAATCTTTAGACAAGTTATTCCTGAAGCACCTACTTTACCACCAACCACTGAAACATAACTTACTCATCCTCTCTACTCTTAATACAGCTGTGGGGGAGGAGAACAAATACTGAACATGGAATCAAAAACCTAGGCCATGTCCCACATTTATTGATTTATTAGCTCTGTGACCTTCAACAAGCATTTTGTCTCTTGAGTCTGTTTCCTCATCCATGAAACAGGGAATAATAAAAGTCTGTGGGGTGGTTATGAAGGCTAAAGTAAATAATGCCTATGCAAACACCGAGCAAACAGTAAAATACATATATGTGTTGTCATTAATAAATCTCATCTATTTTATGTTTAAAGCTGATCTAACTTAAAAAATTCCACAATGACTACTTAGTCAAAATTATCTCTAGGTAACTCCCTGAAGTCCTAACGAGGACACCATGCTATCACTGCCAAGTGCCCAGGTTTGATCCCTGGTCAGGGAACTGAGACTGTTAAAACTTAGGCTGACTGCAAGCCATGCAGTCAAAAAAAAAAAAAAAAGAAGAAGGAAAGAAAAAAAATTATCTCCACACATACACACATGCAAGTGTGTGTATGACTGAATCAGTTCAGTTCAGTTCAGTCACTCAGTCATGTCAGACTCTTTGCGACCCCATGAATCGCAGCACACCAGGCCTCCCTGTCCATCACCAACTCCCGGAGTTTACCCAAACCCATGTCCATTGAGTCGGTGATGGCATCCAACCATCTCATCCTCTGTTGTCCCCTTCTCCTCCTGCCCCCAATCCTTCCCAGCATTAGGGTCTTTTCCAATGAGTCAACTCTTTGCATGAGGTGGCCAAAGTATTGGAGTTTCAACTTCAACATCAGTCCTTCCAATGAACACCAAGGACTGATCTCCCCTAGGATGGACTGGTTGGATCTCCTTGCAGTCCAAGGGACTCTCAAGAGTCTTCTTCAACACCACAGTTCAAAAGCATCAATTCTTTGGTGCTCATCTTTCTTCACTGTCCAACTCTCACATCCACACATGACTACTGGAAAAACCATAGCCTTGACTAGACGGACCTTTGTTGGCAAAGTAATGTCTCTGCTTTTTAATATGCTATCTAAGTTGGTCATAACTTTCCTTCCAAGGAGTAAGCGTCTTTTAATTTCATGGCTGATAGTAACGTGAAATTTGCACACATTTTTACAAGCCCACAGACTTTCTGAATGTCTTCTGGGCAATCCCCCCAATTAGTTTTTCTAAGGTCTGAAGTCAAGCCCTAATAAAGAGAAACACTATGACATATCAATCTTTATTTCTAAATGCATTTACTTAAAAGTGGTTTTTATAAGAGCAGCAATGAAGAACTTTCTTAGAAAACTAAAATGTGACACTCATCTGGTTCTCTCCCTATGACCCAGTCTCTTAGGAAGGAAAAGAAAGCTTGAGGAGGAGACGTTTTCAGGGGTGAGAATTTATAACTGCTATTAGCAGAGCTACTAACAAAATCTTTTATCTGCAAGTGCTCTTTTATGTCTATTGATTAAGAAGTAGGAAAAGCTGTTAGTCATAAAGTTCCTGCTTATTCCTGATAAAATGTCAAAACCTGCATTTTCAAGGCTGAAAGAACCTGACTCCGTTCTCCACTCGATTCAGGATGAGCCAATTTTGGTTATGGTCCACTGAGTTACATGGGTATTTGTTATCTTTGGCTCCTCTTTGGCTGATGTCATTCCTTCTAAATACCATGTAAGTTCCCTCTCACTTACAGAGTTGTTCTCTGCATGGTGGGCATTACAGGCAACTGTAGTCTTATGATTTCAGATCAAAACTGATACCGTTTCACTTTTCAAATATGTCAATTTGAAACGTTTGCAGATACCATTCACAATGGTAACAATAGAACGTCATATTTATTTTCAAGGGAGACTTAGAGGATCAGATGTAAAGTCTTAATAGTTCTTCTCAAGCTGTATGGACAAGATACTTTTTAGACCTCTGTTTATGGTGCAGACATCAGAAAAGAAGATGAACTCAAGAGTCCATGAAATCATAGGAAAGACTTGGAAGCACTGTCGGAAGCTGAACAAGATACATCTTTGGCCTCAGTTCCTTCATTTGCAAAATGAGAAACAACTTGCCTCATTAGATCACTGCGGAGAAAACACGAGAGAGAGCGTGTAAAGTACACAGAACAATGGAGGCACAGTCAGGAGCACAGGCTGGTGAGAGGATATCTTTATTACTATTAAATCTGAGCTATAGAGATTCAAAAAGGGCTGGGAACTTCCTAAAATCATATGAAAAATGCCTGCGTACTTCTCTGATGAAAGAGATGTGGATATCATCAGATTTCCAAAATAGGTACGTGTGTGCCTGCCAAGTTGTTTTAGCCATGTCTGATTCTGTGCGACCCTGTGGACTGTAGCCAACCAGACTCCTCTGTCCATGGGATTCTCTAGGCAAGAATACTGGAGTGAGTTGCTGTGTCCCCCCTTCAAAACAGGTACCCTAATCACAAAATTTCTAAGACCCATGGCACTTGGGTTGAGCCTAACTTTCTAAATGCAAGTGTGTATATACAGACCACAGATGAAGACAGATGCAAGATGTTAATTATGATGTCCACCACAAGGTAAAGGGTTGCTCCTTCATTAGTGGACCCATATCTAGTACACTGGATCTCCCTCCAGCACCCAACACCATTAACACAAGATATAAACCTGAAAATGAACAAAAGTTAACAGTCCACACTGGTGGTCATCACGTAGCCCAGTATCTGCTGGCAAAGAGGTTTTGGGAAGGATTGAAGGCAGTCTGGGAAGGGGCAAAACAAGTGGAAACCCGACATTTCTGTTGATGCTTACATCCTAAAAATACCACAAAGAAGTGACAACCATCACAGGACCAGGTATGAGAGGGAAAATGCTAGAGGAGGAGACAGCAAAGAAGGCATTTGCAGGAGACTGCTTCACTGTTTCAATTTTGCATTTTTCTTTCAAAGGCAGCACAGATCCTGTAAGAAGAAAAAGACAGATGGGATGAGAGAATTTTGTGCATGTTTTCTGGAGCATTTACTAGAGAATTTATGACTCTTCGTAGTTACTGTTGGGTATGTATTTAGAATAATTTTCTGCCATGACAACAGGTAGTCCTCATAACATTTCAGTCTCTAACAAGAGGGCAGAGATGATGCTTTTCTAGTGTTTCTGCCTTTTAGTTTGCATATTAATAACCCTGAATAACTACTCAGTATTCTAAATAATTGAAGCCGCCTTGCTTGAAATCAACTATATTGTTGGTGGTGAAAAAATAATTAATTCATTCTTCTCTCTGGACAATGTGGACAACTTCCTGGAACAGGCCTTATTACTTGAAAATCACATACCTTTCATTCATGTTACATATCTCTGGGCTCAGACTAAGAATGATGCCGATTTTGCCTTAAAAAGCATACCAACATTTGATGTTCTTCCTCCTTTCTGTCTTAATTATAGATCATGCTCAGGAATCAAAGAGCCAATATTTATAGAACACCAATCCTGTGCTCAGCACTGTGCCAGCTACAGATGTGGATGGTGACCTTCATTCCCTCCAGGAACTCAGGAAGTAGTTGGGAGAGTTAAAATAATCACAGTTGAAAAGAGAGAAAACTATTCAATAGTCACTAAGCCCTACTGTGTTCTGTTGTTGGCAGGGGAAGATAAGAGGGGGTACATGCCCTCTGGGAATCAGTCTGCAATGCAGGAGATACAGCAACCATGGGTTCAGTCCCTGGGTCAGGAAGATCTCCTGGAGACGGGAATGGCAACCCACTCCGGTATGTTTGCCTGGGAAATTCCATGGACAGATGAGCCTGATGGGCTACAGTCCACTGGGTCACAAAAGAGCTTGACACAACTTAGAAACTAAATAACAACAACGACATGCCCTCCATAGCAGGGGTGTTTTCTTAGTAGGAACTGTTTTGGGGGGAAGAGCTTATAAGCCTGGTAGAATTTCAAAGGAAGACGTAAAGATTAATGAGACTTGGCACAAGGCACAACTAAGGAAGACAGTGTGGCTAAGGGATGTTTTGAAGGATGAGAAGAATTTAGACAGGCAAACAGTGGAAAGAAAGAAGATCATGGAAGTAGAAATGACCAACTTTGCATGATGCCCAGGGCTGGGGGCAGTACACAAGCTGGACACTCATATCCACTGGCTCTGGAAATGGTCCTGACTTGCTCATGGTAAGAGGAAAAAGCAAAGTGTGTTGAGTAATGGAGAATGAGAGCATGCTGAGCTGTGTGGGACAGGCTAGATTGTGGAAGGCCTCGAGAGTCCAGCAGCGAACACTGGAAGGTGTGTGGTAATCCATAGGGAGCACAGTATGCTTCTTAGTTGGGGACAGACATGGTGGAAGCATGTTTGGGGATAATTAGCAGAGAAACAGGAGGCAGAGTTGCCTGGAATATCTAGAATTAAGATCAAGGAGGCAGACTCGGAGATAACCAAGGGGACCCCCAGTTGAGGTGATGACACCTGAGGCTATTAAACAGTCTAAGTGGGAGTGGAGAAGCAAAGGAGAGATGAGCATCTGAAAGGAAAACCCGACCAGATGGGAACGGAAGATGAGAGAGGATTCGGGCAGGGACGATCCCTCTAACATGCAGCCCCACACAGTTGTGGTGCTCAGTGCCTTTGTCTAGGGTAAGATAATGTCGAATCTTCAATCCAGTAAACTCCCTCACTGTTATTCAAACAAAAGAAAAACAGGGAAATATTATTAAATTTTAGGAAACAACTTCTGGGAAACCAAACAAAGGATTTTGTGCTTTACAGTTCAATGCTAACTCCGTCTGCATCTGGGCCGAACTACTACCCCAACAGGTTGCTAGGAGAAATTATCTTGAAAAACATGTTTAAACGAAAGACAGGATTAAGGCCCTCATCATTTACAGAGTGACCTGGTTCAAAGGAAGTCCATTTAGATGTAATGCGTGGATTTACACGAGTTCGTAGAGTCGATCTGAAATCTTCCCTTGGTATAATACCTTAATCAATTCACAGGGGGTGCTTTTCTAAATAATTAGATGAAAAATAATAGAGTAACATGCACCTTTACTATTTCCTTTTTACCAGTCAATGAGCAGAAGGTAAATAAGTCGGCAGGGATGCGTGGAGTGAGACGCCCATGGCCCTTTAAACCTGTGGTTCTGGCCTTCAACTGCGAGCTGAAGATCATGTGGCAAAGAGGTGATTAAACACCACGGTGGTAGACCCCTGGCTGTCTCACAAAAACCCTTTAAGCCAGCGATAGTTCTTAGGATTAATGCACTGATAGAAAAAGATTAACAAAAGATGTGACAGAGAAATAGCTTCTGTGACAAAACCTTTCCTCTTGGGGCAAAGACAAGTGATCCTTTCACCAAAGCAGCTGCAAAGGTTACATGCAAAGTCAGGTGAGGCCTGGCCTGGCTAATGCATTCATCCACAGCCTTGTCCCAGGCCTCCTCATTCCAGAACTGTGGGCCTGCCTGTAAGAGCCTAGAAGGTTGAAAGTTACTCAATGTGGAACATCTTTAGCATTGTTCTGAGTAGTCACTGAGAAGACCTCAACCTCTGACATGCTCAACACCAGCCTGAGAGTAACGAGGAAGGGCTTAGGGTCAGCAGCCTTAGCAGAAGCTTTACTGCCACCCAGGGCAGCTTGCATTGTTCCTCAGAAGTCTGTTTCTCTCATAGTCGCTTGGACTCCTATTCAGAAGTAACTCCCCCAACTGCACCCCCAAGGACCATGAAAACTTCACACCAGGTATTAGAGCAGTCCCATAAGGAAACATGTGGCTCAGGCACAAGACAACTTATTAAAACCACTCCACCCTGATGCAAACTCACCTACCCATCACAGAGATGTGATGCAAGAGCACAGGCAAAGCAAAGCGAATAAGGACACAGTGGGAGGAGAGGAGGGAGAAGGTGAGATGTATGGAGAGAGTAACACAGAAATTTACAATACCATACAGAATATAGATAGCCAATGGGAATTTGCTGTATGACTCAAGGAACTCAAACAGGGGCTCTGCAACAGACTGAAGTGTGGGATGAGGAGGGAGAAAGGAGGGAGGTCAGGAGGGAGGGGACATGGGTGTACCTATGGCTGATTCTTCTTGATGTAGGACAGAAAACCACAAAATTCTGTAAAGCAATTATCCTTCAATGAAAAAAAAAATTTTTTTAAAGCCAATAAGTTCTGAAAAGATTGGGCTTTGGTGTTTATAGAAGAAAAAATGCAGCATAGTTGACTTGACACAAACACATTTCCACAAGGCAGGACTTTAGAACATCCTTTCTGCAAGGAGAGGCTCCAGGGTTCACCAGTCGATGAACCACTTACCACCTTACCACAGAAAGAATTGGATGAAGTGTTGTTGTTTAGTCACTAAGTCATGTCTGACTCTTTCGCGACCCCATGGACTATAGCACACCAGGCTCCTTTGTCCATGGAATTCTCCAGGCAAGAATACTGGAGTGGGTTGCTATTTCCTTTTCCAGGGGATCTTCCTGACCTAGGGGCTGAACCTGAGTCTCCTTCATTGGTAGATTCTTTACCATTGAGCCAACAGGAAAGTCCCCATGCAATATATCACCTTGTTAAATTAGAAACCACAGCAGCATCTTTAAATATGGATGTCTCATATGCATACACAGGTAGCTAGAAGGCAGGTAGCCGTAGTTTTGGTTCCCCTAGAATCACACCCTAAAATAAGAATTCTAGAGCAAGTAATTTCCTTGGGATTTGTGCTTTGCAGAGGAAGGATGGAGAGCTTCCATAGTAATAGGAAGGGAGCCAAGAAAAGGTGCATTTCAAGAAAGATTCAGTTCAGTTCAGTTCAGTAGCTCAGCCGTGTTCCCACTCTTTGCGACACCATGGACTGCAGCACGCAGGCCTCCCTGTCCATCACCAACTCCCGGAGCCTACGCAAACTCATGTCTATTGAGTCAGTGATGCCATCCAACCATCTCATCCTCTGTCGTCCCCTTCTCCTCCTGCCCTAAATCTTTCCCAGCATCAGGGTCTTTTCCAATGAGTCAGCTCTTCGCATCAGGTAGCCAAAGTATTGGAGTTTCAGTTTCAACATCAGTCCTTCCAATGAACACCCAGGACTGATCTCCTTTAGGATGGACTGGTTGGATCTCCTTGCAGTCCAAGGGACTCTCAAGAGTCTTCTCCAACACCACAGTTCAAAAGCATCAATTCTTCGGCATTCAGCTTTCTTTATAGTTCAACTCTCATATCCATGAATGACTACTGGAAAAACCATAACCATGACTAGATGGGCCTTTGATGGCAAAGTAATGTCTCTGCTTTTTAATATGTTGTCTAGGTTTGTCATAACTTTTCTTCCAAGGAGTAAGTGTCTTTTTATTTCATGGCTGCACTCACCATCTGCAGTGATTTTGGAGCCCTCCAAAATAAAGTCTTTCACTGTTTCCACTGTTTCTCCATCTATTTGCCATGAAGTGATGGGACCAGATGCCATGATCTTAGTCTTCTGAATGTTGAGCTTTAAGCCAACATTTTCACTCTCCTCTTTCACTTTCATCAAGAGGCTCTTTAGTTCTTCTTCAGTTTCTGCCATAAGGGTGGTGTCATCTGCATATCTGAAGTTATTGATATTTCTCCCGGCAATCTTGATTCCAGCTTGTGCTAAATCCAGCCCAGCATTTCTCATGATGTACTCTGCATATAAATTAAATAAGCAGGGTGACAATATACAGCCTTGACATACTCCTTTTTCTATCTGGAACCAGTCTGTTGCTCCATGTCCAGTTCTAATTGTTGCTTCCTGACCTGCCTACAGGTTTCTCAAGAGACAGGTCAGGTGGTCTGGTATTCCCATCTCTTTCAGAATTTTCCACAGCTTATTGTGATCCACACAGTCAAAGGCTTTGGCATAGCCAATAAAGCAGAAATAGATGCTTTTCTGGAACTCTCTTGCTTTTTCGATGATCCAGCAAATGTTGGCAATTTGATCTCTGGTTCCTCTGCCTTTTCTAAAACCAGCTTGAACATCTGGAAGTTCATGGTTCACACATTGCTGAAGACTAGCTTGGAGAATTGTGAGCATTACTTCACTTGTGTGTGAGATGAGTGCAATTGTGTGGTAGTTTGAGCATTCTTTGGCATTTCTTTTCTTTGGGATTGGAATGAAAACTGATTTTCCAGCACTGTGGCCACTGCTGAGTTTTCCAAATTTGCTGACATATCGAGTGCAGCACTTTCACAGCATCATCTTTGAGGATTTGAAATAGCTCACCTGGGATTCCATCATCTCCACTAGCTTTGTTCGTAGTGATGCTTCCTAAGGCCCACTTGACTTCACATTCCAGGATGTCTGGCTCTAGGTGAGTGATCACACCATCCGTGATTAACTGGGTTGTGAAGATCTTTTTGTACAGCTCTTCTGTGTATTCTTGCCACCTCTTCTTAATATCTTCTGCTTCTGTCAGGTCCATACCATTTCTGTCCTTTATTGAGCCCATCTTGGCATGAAATGTTCCCTTGGTATCTCTAATTTTCTTAAGGAGATCTCTAGTCTTTCCCATTCTGTTGTTTTCTTCTATTTCTTTGCATTGATCACTGAGGAAGGCTTTCTTATCTCTCCTTGCTATTCTTTGGAACTCTGCATTCAAATGGGTATATCTTTCCTCTTCTCCTTTGCTTTTCACTTCTATTCTTTTCACAGCTATTTCTAAGCCCTTTTCAGACAGCCATTTTGCTTTTTTGCATTTCTTTTTCTTGGGGATGGTCTTGATCCCTGTCTCCTGTACAATGTCATGAACCTCTGTCCACAGTTCATCATGCACTCTGTCTATCAGATCTAGTCTCTTAAATCTATTTGTCACTTCCACTGTATAATCATAAGGGATTTGATTTAGGTCATACCTGAATGGTTGAGGGGTTTTCCCCACTTTCTTCAATTTAAATCTGAATTTGGTAATAAGGAGTTCATGATCTGAGCCACAGTCAGCTCCCAGTCTTGTTTTTGCTGACTGTATAGAGCTTCTCCATCTTTGGCTGCAAAGAATATAATCAATCTGATTTCGGTGTTGGCCATCTGGTGATGTCCATGTGTAGAGTCTTCTCTTGTGTTGTTGGAAGAGGGTGTTTGCTATGACCAGTGTGTTCTCTTGGCAAAACTCTATTAGCCTTTGCCCTGCTTCATTCTGTACTTCAAGGCCAGATTTTCCTGTTACGCCAGGTGTTTCTTGACTTCCTACTTTTGCATTCCAGTCCCCTATAACAAAAAGGACATCTTTTTTGGGTGTTAGTTCTAAAAGGTCTTGTGGGTCTTCATAGAACCGTTCAACTTCAGCTTCTTCAGTGTTACTGGTTGGGGCATAGACTTGGATTACCGTGATATTGAATGGTTCGCCTTAGAAACGAACAGAGATCATTCTGTCATTTTTGAGATTGCATCCAAGTACTGCATTTCGAACTCTTTTGTGACTATGATGGCTACTCCATTTCTTCTAAGGGATTCCTGCCCACAGTAGTAGACATAATGGTCATCTGAATTAAATTCACCCATTCCAGTCCATTTTAGTTCACTGATTCCTAGAATGTCGACATTCACTCTTGCCATCTCCTGTTTGACCATTTCCAATTTGCCTTGATTCATGGACCTAACATTCCAGGTTCCTATGCAATATTGCTCTTTACAGCATTGGACCTTGCCTCTATCACCAGTCATATCCACAACTGGGTGTTGTTTTTGCTTTGGCTCCCTCCCTTCATTCTTTCTGAAGTTATTTCTCCACTGAACTACAGTAGCATATTGGGCACCTACCAACCTGGAGAGTTCATTTTTCAGTGTCCTATCCTTTTGCCTTTTCATAGTGTTCATGGGGTTCTCAAGGCAAGAATATTGAAGTGGTTTGCCATTGCCTTCTCCAGTGGACCACATTCTGTCAGACCTCTCCACCATGACCCATCCGTCTTGGGTGGCCCCACATGGCATGGCTTAGTTTCACTCAGTTAGATAAGGCTGTGGTCCATGTTATCAGATTGGCTAGTTTTCTGTGATTGTGGTTTCAGTATGTCTGCCCTCTGATGCCCTCTCTCAGCGCCCTACCATCTTACTTGGGTTTCTCTTACCTTGGACGTGGGGTATCTCTTCACGGCTGCTCCAGCAAAGCACAGCCGCTGTCCTTACCTTGGACGTGGGGTATGTCCTCACAGCTACTGCTCCTGACCCTGAACATGGGGTAGCTCCTCTCTGCCTCTTGCTGTTCCTGTGCCGCTCAGCTGCCATGCCCTCTCTTATCTCCTACCGTCTTACTTGGGTTTCTCTTACCTTGGACATGGGGTATGTCCTCACGGCTGCCACTCACAGCTTAATCAAGAAAGATTAAGGGAGCTTAATTATGCTGGAGAACTCTGCAAGCCTCTGGAGAGTTATCCGAGTTATCATGTTTGAGGATGAGGGAGCTGGGGTATTTATACTCTATTTCCTATGGGTCATAAAGCATGAATTCTCTGACATTTTCTGTCTGCCCTGAGCACTGACAAAGTAGGTTTCAGGCACAAGGGAAAAATCTCCAAGCCACTGACAAGATGCTGGCAGTTTAATGTCTGGCTGGTATGTGCCACAGCCACAAGGCAGAAGGGACATGGGCAGGATATGGGCAGGATATGCCACACAGGTCTTCCTCAGAAAATCTCTCAAATATTAGGCCAGGAGACAGTTTTTAGGCAAACATGTTGTTTCTCCCAAAATATATTTTTCTCCCATTTTCTTCAAGAAGATCCCCATTTCCCATATTCTGAAGTTACATCACTAGGAAGAGGGAAAGGTCCAAAAGAAGATGCATGTATTAGTTTGCTAGCGCTGGCAGCACAAAGTGTCACAGACTGAAGGATGGGAAGAAGAGTGAGACGGGAAGGAGGTCGGGAGGGAGGGGACATGGGTGGACGTATACTACCTATGGCATGCACAACAGAAATTCATTTTATTTTTTAAAAAAATAATTTAAAAAAAATTTTTTTTTGGCTGTGCTTGGTCTTTGCTGCTGCACAAGCTTTTCTCTAGTTGTGGCAAGAGGCGGTTACTCTCTAGTTGTGGTGTGCAACCTTCTCATTGTGGTGGCTTCTCTTGCTGCAGAGTACAGGTTCTAGGGCACACAGCCTAAAATAGTTTCAGTTCCCAGGTTCTAGAGCACAGGTTCAACAGTTGTGGTGCATGGGGTATTTGCTTCGTGGCATGTGGGATCTTCTCAGATCAGGGATTGAACCTGTCTCTTCTGCATTAGCAGGCAGGTTTTGTACTACTAAGCTACCAGGAAAGCCCCAGAAATTCATTTTCTGACAGTTCTGGAGGCTGGAAGTCCAACATTAAAGTGTCAGCAGGTAAGGTTTCTCCTGAAGCCTCTCTCCTTGGCTTGTAGATGGTGGTCCCCATCCTGAATCTTCAGATGGCACCTTCCCTGTGCATGCCAAACCCTGTGTCCCTTTATGTCTCCAAACTTCCTCTTCTTTTAAGAACCATAGTCAGAATGAATTAGGGCCCGTTCATAGCTCAACATTCAGAAAACAAAGATCATGGCATCCGGTCCCATCACTTCATGGCAGATAGATGGAGAAACAGTGGAAACAATGGCAGACTTTATTTTGGGGGGCTTCAAAATCACTGAAGATGGTGACTGCAGCCATGAAATAAAAAGACACTTACTCCTTGGAATAAAAGTTATGACAAACCTAGACAGCATATTAAAACGCAGAGACATTACTTTGCCATCAAAGGCCCATCTAGTCATGGTTATGGTTTTTCCAGTAGTCATGCATGGATATGAGAGTTGAACTATAAAGAAAGCTGAATGCCGAAGAATTGATGCTTTTGAACTGTGGTGTTGGAGAAGACTCTTGAGAGTCCCTTGGACTGCAAGGAGATCCAACCAGTCCATCCTAAAGGAGATCAGTCCTGGGTGTTCATTGGAAGGTCTGATGTTGAAGCTGAAACTCCAATACTTTGGCCACCTCATGGGAAGAACTGACTCATTTGAAAAGACCCTGATTCTGGGAAAGATTGAAGGCAGGAGGAGAAGGGGACGACAGAGGATGAGATGGTTGGATGGCATCACTGACTCAATGGACATGGGTTTGGGTAGTCTCCAGGAGTTGGTGATGGACAGGGAGGCCTGCGTGCTGCAGTCCATGGGGTCTCAAAGAGTCGGACATGACTGAGCAACTGAACTGAACTGAATCATTTAACCTTAGTTACCTTTTTAAAGTCCCTATCTTCAAACAGAAGCACATTCTGAAGTGCTGGGGTTAGGGCCTCAACATGTGAAGGGGGTACAAAATTTAGCCTATGACAGAGAGTAATGAGCACATTCATCACTTAGATTTGTAAAATTTCTGTTAAGAAGGAAAGCAAGTGTTTTTGCCAGGCTCAAACAAACAATTACAGGCAAGAAATGAATAGGTGAAACTTTAACTGCTGTCTTAATTTGGAAAAGACCTTTCACGAGCTCCTTGGGATCTCATTTCAGGAGGTGAGGATCACCTGCAATAAGACCAGCTTTGCTTCAGTAAATCTCAGCTCTATTGTATTAAATCCTGAAATGAAGTAATGGTAGGGACCTAACAGAAGCAGAAGAGATTAAGAAGAGGTGGCAAGAATACGCAGAAGAACTATATAAAAAAGGTCTCAATGACCTAAATAATCATCATGCTGTGACCACTCCCCTAGAGCCAGACATCCTGGAATGTGAAGTCAAGTGGGCCTTAGGAAGCATCACTACAAACAAAGCTGGTAGAGGTGATGGAATCCAGTTGAGCTATTTCAAATCCTAAAAGATGATGCTGTTAAAGTGCTGCACTCAATATGCCAGCAAATTTGGAAAACTCAGCAGTGGCCACAGGACTAGAAAAGATCAGTTTTCATTCCAGTCCCAAAGAAAGGCATGCCAAAGCATATTCAAATTACCGCACAATTGTGCTCATTTCACATGCTAGCAAGGTAATGCTCAAAATGCTCAAAATCCTTCAAACTGGGCTTGAACAGTATGTGAACCAAGAACTTCCAGATGTACAATTTAAATTTAGAAAAAGCAGAAGAACCATAGATCAAATGGCCAACATCTGTTGGATCATAGAAAACACAAGAGAATTCCAGAAAAACATTTACTTCTGCTTCACTGACTGTTATAAAGCCTTTGACTCTGTGGATCACAACAAACTGTGGAAACTTCTTAAAGACATGAGTCTACCAGACCACCTTCCTTACCTCCTGAGAAACCTATATGCAGGTCAAGAAGCAACCGTTAGAACTCTACATGGAACAACAGACTGGTTCAAAATTGGGAAAGGAGTATATCAAGGCCGTATATTGTTACCCTGCTTATTTAACTTCTATGCAGACTACATCATGTGAAATGCTGGGCTGGATGAAGCATGAACTGGAATCAAGATTGCCGGGAGAAATATCAATAACCTCAGATACGCAGATGACACCACTCTTACGGTAGAAAGTGAAGAAGAACTAAAGAGCCTCTTGATGAAAGTGAAAGAGGAGAGTGAAAAAGCTGGCTTTAAACTCAACATTCAAAAAATGATGATCATGGCATCCAGTCCCATAATTTCATGGCAAATAGATGGGGAAACAATGGAAACAGTGACAGATTTTATTTTCTTGGGCTCCAAAATCACTGCTGATGGTGACTGCAGCCATGAAACTAAGACACTTCCTCCTTGGAAGAAAAGCTATGACCAACCTAGACAGCATAATAAAAAGCAGAGACGTTACTTTACTGACAAAGGTCCATCTAGTCAAAGCTACGGTTTTTCAAGTAGTCATGTATGGATGTGAAAGTTGGACCAGAAAAAAGGCTGGGTAGCAAAGAATTGATGCTTTTGAACTGTGGTGTTGAAGACTCTTGAGAGTCCCTTGGACTGCAAGGAGATCAAACCACACAGTCCTAAAGGAAATCAACCCTGAATATTCATAGGAAGGACTGATGCTGAAGCTGAAGTTCCAATACTCTGGCCACCTGATGCCAAGAGTTGACTCACTGGAAAAGACCTTGATGCTGGGAAAGACAGAGAAAGGGGCGACAGAGGATGAGATGGTTGGATGGCACCATCGACTCAATGGACATGAGTTCAGGCAAGCTCTGAAGGACAGGCATGCCTGGAGTGTTACAGTTCATGGGATCAAAAAGAGTCTAAATAACAATTGTATTAAATCATGAAAGCTGTGACAATAAGATGAACTGACTTCTCCTGAGTGCCTTCTATGCATCAGGTGGTGTGCTATGCAATCTACACCTATTAAGTGATTCCTATAGGTTTGATAATATTTACTAGAGGAGAAAACAGGTTTAAAAAGGCAAAGTACCTGTATTTAGTTCTTTATTAAAGCAACCAAACCTGCCTTGTCATTAAGAATACGAAGACAAGTCTCACCTGTACTGCAATTTTTATATTTAATTCAGTAAAGATTTGAGAAGTAAACCTATGAAGCACTGAGATGAGGCTTGGGGGAAGACGGAAAGAGTGAGGTAATTACTAAGACTTTGGACTTGTCACAAGAGGTTGACTGTGTAATTGGGAGAGAGAAGAAATGGACCAGGTAAAAGGGAGAAAGGATACAGCCAGGTGTGGTGCAAAGCCTCAGGAGAACTTTGGCCAAGAGGACACTGATCCCTACAGAGAGGACGTGGGAAAGCTCAGAGGTGCAGTTCGCACTGAGCTAAGTAAACTGCAGGCGGAGACATGGAAGCAGGCAGGTTCCCCGATTCTGTCATCATTCTTCAACAGCACGCGTTCACGAAGCTTAGCAGACGGTTTGAGCCCAGGCAGGAGCACTTTCAGACAGAAGATCAACATCTGAGAGCAAACCCTGGCAAGGGGCACACTGTGTGGAGCCAGTGCAGTGGAGGAAGGAGAGGGTTGCCTGTAGGCTTTGCATGAGTGGCAGGTGTAAGCGGTTGGTGTGGAGAGTGGCTTTCTAAAATAAGGAGCCAACATTCAAAACCCGGGAGATCTCTCACTGAACTTCAGCTTTTTTGGCCACTCTAGACAAATCAAAAGGCCTGGCACCTGGCCTGCACACCCTCCTATTGTGAGTGGCACCTCCTCCTGGGCTAGATCATGCTCTCTCCATGTGTTCCAGCTCCCTCACTCCCTGAGGTTTGCACTCACTGACCTCACTTCTTCAAGTTGCCTGCCAGGGCCCTGGAGCAGCAGGGATGCTGTCACTTGGCTGAGTCTCATGGTGAGTCAAAGGACTAAAAAGGTCAACAGGTTCTGTGTTTAAATCTTGTCGCTATGATTTTACTACCCATTACCTTAGCATCCTCATCTGTTAAGTGGGCATAATAGTATACTCAAATCTATAGCAACCACTCAGTATGTGTAATTTGCTTAGCATAGCATCTGGACCCATCAGCTCAGTTCAGTTGTTCAGTCATGTCTGACTCTTTGTGACCCCATGGACCGCAGAACGGCAGGCTTCCCTGTCCATCACCAACTCCTGGAGCTTACTCAAACTCATGTCCATCAAGTCAGTGATCCCATCCAAGCATCTCATCCTCTATCATTCCCTTCTCCTCCTGCCTTCAATCTTTCCCATCATCAGAGTTTTTTCCAATGAGTCAGTTCTTCGCATCAAGTGCCAAAGTATTGGAGCTTCAGCTTCAACATCAGTCCTTCCTATGAATATTCAGGGTTGATTTCCTTTAGGATTGACTGGTTAGATCTCCTTGCAGTCCAAGGGACTCTCAAGAGTCTTCTCCAACACCACAGTTCAAAGGCATCAATTCTTTCAGCCTTTAGCCTTCTTTATGATCCAATTCTCTCATGCATACGTGACTAGTGGAAAAACAATAGCCTTGACTAGACAGATCTATGTCAGCAGAGTAATGTCTCTGCTTTTTAATATGCTGTCTAGGTTGGTCATAGCTTTTCTTCCAAGGAGCAAGTGTCTTTTAATTTCATGGCTGCAGTCACCATCTGCAGTGATTTTGAAGACCAAGAAGATAAAGTCTGTCACTGTTTCCACTGTTTCCCCATCTACTTGCCATGAAGTGACGGGACCAGATGCCATGATCGTCATTTTTTGAGTGTTGAGTTTTAAGCTAGCTTTTTCACTCTCTGCTTTCACTTTCACCAAGAGGCTCTTTAGTAAAGCCCTCTTCACTTTCTGCCATAAGGGTGGTGTCATCTGCATATGTGAGGTAATTGATATTTCTGTCAGCAATCTTGATTCCAGCTTGTGCTTCATCCAGCCCAGCATTTCACATGATGTACTCTGCACACGAGTTGAATCAGCAGCATGACAATATACAGCCTTGATGTACTCCTTTCCCAACTTGGAATCAGTCCATTTTTCCATGTCCGGTTGTAACTGTTGCTTCTTGACCTGCATACAGATTTCTCAGGAGGCAGGTCAGGTGATCTGGTATTCTTATCTCTTGAAGAATTTTCCACAGTTTGTTGGAATCCACACAGTCAAAGGCTTTGGCATAGTCAATAAAGCAGAAGTAGATGCTTTTCTGGAACTCTCTTGCTTTTTCTATGATCCAGCGGATGTTGGCAATTTGATCTCTTGTTCCTCTGCCTTTTCTAAATCTAGCTTGAATATCTGGAGTTTCTCAGTTCACATACTGTTGAAGCCTTGCTTGGAGAATGTTGAGTATTACTTTGCTAGCATGTGAGATGAGTTCAATGGTGTAGTAGTTTGAATATTCTTTGGCATTGCCTTTCTTTGGGATTGGAATGAAAACTGACCTTTTCCAGTCCTGTAGCCACTGCTGAGCTTTCCAAATTTGCTGGCATATTGAGTGCAGCACTTTAATAGCATCATCTTTTAGGATTTGAAATAACTGAACTGGAATTCCATCACCCCACTAGCTTTGTTTGTAGTGATGCTTCCTAAGGCCCACTTGACTTCAAATTCCAGGATGTCTGGCTAGGTGAGTGATCACACCATCATGGTTATCTGGGTCATTAAGATCTTTTTTGGACCTATAGAAAGTTTTAAGTAGAGGTCAGCTCTTATTATTGTTAACTGTTGTTCTAGGGTTTGGTCAGTGGGGGAGTTTGCCTTTGGGCCTCCGATGTAAGTCAGAAAGATTCCCTGGAGGAGGGAATCTCAACCCATACCAATATTCTTGCCTGGAAAAATGCCACGGACAGAGCCACCTGGCGGGCTACAGTCCATGGGGTTGCACAAAGTTCGACATGACTGAGCAACTTAACACTTTTTTTTTTTTTCAGTTACCTCCCTTAGAGAACAGTGCTAATGGAGCCAAGGTTTTCTGTTTGGGGCATATGGGCGGGTTGGGGGGTCAGTTAGTTTTGCACTGTTCCAAAAACATTTCTGCAACCCTGGTTCAGCCAGGCCATCTCACACACCTGTCATTATTCCCCAAAAGTACCAAGAAATAGTCTAGAAAAGCATTCATTGACAAAGGGGTTGGTGGCATCTCTTTTGCAGACCAGGTACAACCATTTCTAAAAACAAACCCCAAAAACCACCTCCAATCTCTGTTGTACTAAGGACTTATGCCCTGTGCACATTAAATCCAAACAAACTCTATTCTATCAGAGATTAGGTTGAATACAGTAAAACGCCCTTTCATGATAACACTGTAGACAAGATTAAGGGCAGGAGAGAGATATTAATACATTTGCATACATGAATTTTATATTTATAGCTATAATTATTCTTCAGCTAATAATAACCTGAGTTAACATTCACTGAACAGACAGGGACTGATTGCAGGAGAAGAGGAGGAGGGTGGTAAGGTGTGGGCTGCCAAGATTAATCCAGGAGGCATTTTTAGTTTGTACCGTGTAAATCCTACACAAGATGATGGAGACTGATCTCCCTTGAGAATTGTATAACCACAAAGTGGCGAGACTCAGGGTAGTACCTCTTCTATTCCTTTTCCTGCTGTAGAACAGAGGCTGGAAACAGAGGCCAGACTACCCAGTTTCAAATTCCACATCTGAGCAAGTCACTTAATTTATCCAATTTCAGTTTCCCTATGTGAAATTCCTCCTTCCTAGGGTTGTTATGAGGATAAAATATATAAGAAGTGCTTAGCAAAGATCCTGACATACAGTTAACATTCAAAGCTAGATATTTGTATTACTATTATTAATTAAAGGTCAGTCTCTTTTTTTTTTAATTAAAATATAGCTATGGTACTGAAGAAGACTTTTGAGAGTCCCTTAGACTGCAAGGAGATCAAACCAGTCAATCCTAAAGGAAATCAGTCCTGAATATTCATTGGAAGGACTGTTGCTGAAGCTGAAGCTCCAAGAGTTTGGCCACCTGACTCGAAGAGCCAACTCAGTGGAAAAGACCCTGATGCTGGGACAGACTGAAGGCAAAAGGAGAAGAGGGTGGCAGAGGATGAGATGGTTAGACAGCATCACCGACTCACTGGACATGAATTCGAGCAAACTCCAGGAGGTAAAGAAGGACAGAGGAGCCTGGTGTGCTGTAGTCCATGGGGTTGCAAAGAATTGGACATGACTTAGCAACTAAACAACAACATAGTTGATTTACAATGTTGTGTTAGTTTCAAAGTGAAAGAAAGTGAAGTTGCTCAGTCGTGTCCAACTCTTTGCGACCCCATGGACTGTAGCCTACCAGGCTCCTCCGTTCATGGGATTTTCCAGGCAAGAATACTGAAGTGGGCTGCCATCTCCTTCTCCAGGAGATCTTCCTGATCCAGGGATTGAACCTGGGTCTCCCACATTGTAGGCAGACGCTTTACCATCTGAGCCACCAGGGAAGTCCAGGTGTTAGTTTCAGGTACACAGCAAAGTGCTTCTGTTATATATCTATTCTTTTTTTCAGATTCTTTTCCCTTATAGGTTATTACAAGATATTGAGTAGAGCTCCCTGTTCTATATAGTAGGTCCTTGTTAGTTATCTATAGTTGTGGTGTACCAGCTTAGTTGCCCTGCACCATATGGAATCTTCCCAGACCAGGGATCAAACCAGTATCCTCTGCATTGGCAGACAGATTCTCTACCACTGGACCACCAGGGAAGTCCTGAGCATTTTGTTTAAAGGGTCAAGAGATTGACCCTTGACATAGAAAACAAACTTGTGGTTACCAAAGGGGAAATGTTGGGCAGGGGGTGCTAATTAGGAGTTTGACTCTAACATATACACGTATTTTAATTTGTATTCTATGTCTAAGGTGAAGTTCTTGACCCTTTAAACAACATGCTCAGAACACTCACCATAAGTAGAAAGAATATTGTCTCTCTGGGTCTCTCTTGAGTTCCCTGTCACCTTGGAGTCTGGAAGGGAGAAGGCGTGTTTGTTTCCTTCCTCCAGGGAAATGCAGACATGAAGGCGAAGAGGATATGCAGGTGTTTGACCTGGAGGGCTCAGCTACAGAATCGCTGCAGGAAAGAAGACAAAGTTGCAGAGCTGAGAAAACCAGAGCAAAGTTGGATCTGGGCAGAAAGACAGAGGACATTCAGAAGGTGTAAATCGGTCTTTGCTTTTACTCTGACACAAGGCCAAAGATGTAAACGCAGTTGTTACTGGGCACCCAAGGCCTCATGTGGCTGAGATTAACACATTTTGCATCATTTTACATACAGGGAAGCAGGAATTTAGATTCCTGTTTCCGAATCTCATTAAGAGTGAACTTTCAAATCAGGTACCACTCTGAGGGCAATTTCTCAATTAAGACTAACAAAATGCATTACCTTCATGAACAAGTTTCAGTATTTCAATATTCTGTATTTATAACCAGACATGGGAATAACAGGTCTGTGGAGCATTTGACTATTAATTTTTCTCCCTAATTCGGCTTGGAGAACTCCCGCCCTGTCTTAGTCAGTATGTGCAGATCCTAGACTGCAATCCTGGTGGACCGAACAGAAGAGCACACTTAGCTAATGATTCTTCTCACCTCTCTCTTGACATGTGGACTCCTGAGAAATACAGTGGGTGAATTTTATGACTGACACTAATTTATACAGGCTTTAAAGGAGGCCTTTTCTGCCTTACAGCCTCTCCTTAGGAGAGTAAAGTATTGGAGCCACAGCAAGACAGTCTAAATGCAGGGGAAGGGGTGCCTGGGAAAATCTCACTTGGACCAAGCGGATGGCCGTGGAAAAGCGCGCTGTTACAGGACTGAATTAAGATGTCAGCGCATCATGGTACAGGCTGTCCTTCCAGGGCCAGAGGGACCCGGCCCTCTGCTGGAAAAAAGCCAGGCTCTCGGTAATGAGAGAGAGGCTTAGATGCTCGCCAGACAAACACGATAGGGGACAGGACAGGAGCCTCGAGAGATGATAATTAGCAACTAGAAGCCAGTGAACCAGGGTGGAGGTGAAAGGCAGTCCAGCTACTTGATTTTGTTTACCTTTTGCTGTTGACATCCGAAAAGCTTCATACTGTGATCCTCACACTTAAATCTACAGTGCCTGACTGGCCTATTCGTGTAGAAATGATCACTTTGAAGACTTTATGCTTTTGTCCTATGTTCCCTTAACATGATCTGCAGGCATGGGTTTAGCTCTTGCCTAGATAGCCTCCAGTCCGGTTTGGGGATTCTTGGAGGGAATGCCCCAAAGACTTAGGCCAACATGTCTGAGAAAGGTGGAAAGGGAGCCCCTGGCACCATGCTGCTGAGACATACAGGATGTAAATTCCTGCCACTTGCTACAAACTCAGAAAAGCTCTTGAGCATTTGCATTTGCTTATGAAACATGCTCTTGACTTGATCAAATGAAAAACGATGTGAACCCTGCCCACAGGTTATTTATCCCAGCAGCAAATGCTCGGGATGTCTAAAATTCTATTATCATGGAAGCCCCTATGGACCTCAGGTTCTTTTTCTCTGAATTTAAATGAGTCCTCATGCCTTTCCATCTGTCTTCTGAGGTCATATTTTTGAATGACAGAATCATCTTGGAGGCTCTGCTCTGAGCAGTCCATGAGGAGGGGGGACTCCAGCTCTCATGCCTGGGGTCAGCTGCCTACAGCCCATGGGCCACATGCAGTCTGCCTCTTGTTTTTTAAGTAAAGTTTTACTAGAAAACAGCCCTTCACATTTCTTGTGGATTGTCAATGACTGCTTTCAAGCTACAACAACCAAGTTGAATAGTTGTGAGACTCGCCTGCATGGGCTAGAATATTCTCTAGACAGTCCCCTATAGAAAAAATTCCCTGTGGCATGGCCCCTTCTACAGATGTCACTGACCTTGCGGGGGGGGGGGGCGGGGGGGGGAGATGGAAGAGGAAGTATGAACTCAGTAGGTTCCTTTTCCCTTCCTTGTGCCCAGGGACCCCCACTTTCCAACTCCTCTCACTCCTACCATGGGAGTCTTTGGCCCTCAGGTTCACAGAGTGAATTATACTCTTGAATCCACAGCCCAGCATTCTAGGTGGGTGCCAGGTCCTTGCTTGCTTTTACTTTATTTCATTTAACCCCTTCATCTCCAGCCCCACCCCCTGTGTCCCCTCACTTTTCCTTCCTATAGGCATGTCACTCAGAAGTGTCTGATATGCATTAAAAAACACTTTAATTGTTAGTCACTCAGTCATGTCCAACTCTTTGCGACCCCATGGACTTCAGCCCACCAGGCCCCTTTGTCAATGGGATTATCCAGGCAAGGATACTTGAGTAGGTTGCCATTCCTTTCTCCGGGGGATCTTTCTGACCCAGGGACTGATCCCAGGTCTCCTGCATTGCAGGCAGATTCTTTACCATCTAAGCTACCGGGGAAGCCCTGATATGCATGGACCCTTATAAAAGGTGTAATGTTGTTGATTATGTGTTTGTGTTTTTAATGTACATACATGATACTGTTATAAATCTCATTTCATTTTTTTTCCACTAAAAATCATCTTCATTCAGCGCTATGTTGTTGATATCTATGCTTTTTGTGTACATCTAGTTCACTGTTTCTAATTATACCTCAAAGATTTTGGGGGAAAAGATAGTAGATTTTTTTCTCGAAAAGTGGAAACCTCTGGTGTATGAGTTCTTCATAACACTTGTGACATAGTATCTCTCCAGAGAAGACAGAATTTTTGAAAGAACTTGCCACACTTAAAACATAATAGGGTTTAATCAATAGGTTGCTCAATCTGTTATCATCCCTGGTGTCAAATTTAGTTTTGAGGCCTTATTTCTGATAAACATTCCACATATTCTGTGCTAACCACTCCCAATTTATCCCTACAAGCTCATCTGTGGCTAGACATTCCCAACCACATACCATCTATATCGGGTTTAGAGTGAAAACCCAAGGTTAGGGGTTTCTTAGAAAATAAACTCAGGCAGGCCTACCCGTAAATGGGCAAGAAAAAGCCAGAACGGTGTTAGTCCCCAGCAGCTGCTGGATCAGCTCCACTGAACCCCAACTGTGAGAAAAACCCAGTGGGACCATGTTCCTTCTCTCATTCCCTTGTCATGCACTCTGTTGGGAGGGTAGGTTTGGTTCAGAAGCTTCCTCAACCCTTGGGCTCCACAACCTCTCAAGAGTTGGAAGGTGAACTGAGCAGAGAATTTGCCAGATAAATAGTGTTTGATCCATGATTTTATGTTAAACTCAAAGGAAAAATATTCAACTTTAACCAATCATTATTTTCATAAAATATGGTATATAGTTTCCTGGCTAAAGCTTTTGATCACACTTGTCATGAGAATTTGTACTTTTTGTGTTGCTTTTTATATTGCTAGAAAAAAAAAGAACTGTGTCTTTTGATGTATGATACATATTTCATATGAGTGCATGCATATGTGCTCAGTCTCTTCAGTCGTGTTCAACTCTTTGTGATCCCATGGACTGCAGCCCGCCAGGCTCCTCTGTCCATGGAGTTTCCAGGCAAGAATACTGAAGTGAGTTGCCATTTCCTTCTCCAGGGGATCTTACCCACCCAGGGACTGAATTTGCATCTCCTGCAGCTGCTGCATTGGCAGGTAGATTCTTTACCACTGAGCCACTTGGGAAGCCCATCTAATATGAGAATAGGCAATAAAAGATAGACTAAGGATTTGCATGTGGTTTACAGTAATATTTGAATTATAATATTAATGTTATCAGACTCCTAAAAGCTTTTGTAGAGTATTTTTGTAGAGATCCAGAAAGCTTTTGTAGAGATCCAGAAAGCTTTTGTAGAGTATTTAATGTACCACTCAAATTACTACTATTGGCTTCCCAACCTACCCCCAAATTTTAAGGCAATGCTAATTTACATTTAGAGCAGTATATACTGAGAAGAGACAGTGGTGAATAGAAAAGGGGATGATTTGCTGCAGGAGGTGATGGAATGATCTTGTTTACTGGCCCAGGGCTTGAGGCTCTACAGAGGATGGTGACAAAGGACTGCAGCACAGAGGTTCAGCACAGGTACAACTGTTTCCTAAATCGCCCCTATGGAGTCCAGACCAATGCCAATGGCAATTCTGTTAACTAGAGAAGGGCTCCTGACGGTCCATAACTCATTGCTTTTGTACCTAGTCAATAATTGATGCTTTTGAACTGTGGTGTTGGAGAAGACTCTTGAGAGTCCCCTGGACTGCAAGGAGATCCAACCAGTCCATCCTAGAGGAGATCAGTCCTGAGTGTTCATTGGAAGGACTGATGTTGAAGCTGAAACTCCAATACTTTGGCCACCTCATGCGAAGAGCTGACTCATTGGAAAAGACCCTGATGCTGGGAAAGATTAAGGGCAGGAGGAGAAAGGGACGACAGAGGATGAGATGGTTGGATGGCATCACCAACTCGATGGACATGGGTTTGGGTGGACTCAGGGAGTTGGTGATGGACAGGGTGGCCTGGTGTGCTATGGTTCATGGGGTCGCAAAGAGTCGGACACAACTGAGCGACTGAACTGAATTGAACTGAATACTACTTTCAACTCCATCTCCTAGACTTATAATTGGAATAGAGGACCTGTAGTTCAGCTCATGGCTGTTTTTTTTTCTTTCTTTCTTTCTTTTTTTAGCTCACAGTGGGCTGAACAATGTGCCCCCACCAAAAAGCATACACACACAAAACCAAGCCTGTCAGAATAAAGTAACTCAGGCTAACTCTCTGCCTTTCTCTCTCTTTATGAATCTGACTTCTTCCCACACACACTTCAGCATTGCAGATAGATGAGCAAGCTTTCCAATCTGCAATTAATAAAGTTTAAGAGACCCTCTCTGAAATTCAATCTGGGGAGAGCTATGCCTCTGGTTTATAGCTAAAGAGGCTGTCCACTCTTAAAATTGAAGTGCCCTTCAGGATTAAGGCCAGGAGTTCCATGAAAGGAAAAGTCTAGAATGCATCAGTGAGGAAAGCATGAAGCATAATAAAACTCACTTAAAAATCTTTTTTAGGATAAGCAGTCACAACAGTGAAGATTTTCACATAGGAAATGACTACTTTATTCATCCTAATCAGGTATCTTTAAAAAAAAAACCAACAACTTTGAACAAGAGTCTGCTTCAATGCCACTGCAGAACCCAAGTACTTGGCAAGCACAGCAGTCAGCTATGGAGCCTTCCTGCCCAGCAGTTGTTCTGCTGAGACACCTCCTCCTCTTTCCTGCCTCCATCCCCAGCACACATCCAGAGTTTAGTCACCTTCTTCCAGAGTGTCTTAATGATATATGTTCTGCTATTTGTCATTTTCCCACCCACATTCAAAAGTCACAAAATATCAACTGTCATTTTTTTAAGAAAACCAAGAAAATTATAACTTCTAATGTCAGCTAGGCCTAATGAACAGCATCTCTTTCAGAACTTAGAGGATGGGCTCAAGGGAAGTCCCAAAGAGCAATTTCCTATATGAAAAACTAGACACAGAGTCTGCTGAATTTTTTTTAAAGTTGAAAGAGACTCCATAACTGATTCAAAATAACAATTTTTATTTTTAAAAAATGAAGCCTTAATTTATGAACCAGAACCTTCATAAATGCATACACTCAATATTTTTCACATTTACTTTTTGAAATGTATTTGCTGATTTTGTTTATACCTGCACTATAACAAAGCTAATAAGAAGCAGCGTACTTCCCCATTATCTTATGCTTTCAGATTTTGAGTTGCAGAGACTTAAAAATTTCAAGACTGTGTTACGTTTCAAAAGGACAAGCCTAGATTGGGAGGCAACATGAAAAGATATCTCTCTTTGTGCCTCTTAACACTGTTTACGGTGTAAGCTGTGAGGCTGTTCTATCATCTTCCTCTTTCCTCCCCATTCTGCCTGGTTTCCACCCAGAGCCCTTTGGTTTTTTATCATTATGCAGTTCTGTGCAGAAAACCAAGATACACATCTGAATTTCAAGAGCAATGAATGATTAATATAGTGCTCGGCGTGGGATAGGGGAGGAAAGGTTTCTTTCCTTGACTACCATGAAGAAAAACTTCTTTGATTTAACCTCAACTCTTAAGGACAACTAGTCCATTACTTCTGTCAGGCTCCTAGCTGTCCTGAGATAGAGCCAAAAGGTCAGAAAAATCCATATTGAGTTTATGAGAATATTTCCTCTTAACATTCCTTACTCAGATTATTTGCCAGCAGATAGGAAGGAAATGGCAACCCACTCCAGTGTTCTTGCTTGGAGAATCCCAGGGATGGGGGAGCCTGGTGGGCTGCCGTCTATGGGGTCGCACAGAGTCAGACATGACTGAAGCGACTTAGCAGCAGCATGGTCATGGAAAGGCTATGGCTGGAAACCAGCTCTACATGAGAAGACTGTAATGGATTCCCCTTTCCTTAGAAATCAACATATGTAATGCTATTAATATATGAATAGCAAAGTACCTTCAAAGTTGCTAGAATGTGAGTTTCTAGAGGGCAGAGATTCTTCTGTTGTTCACTAACATATCCCAAGAGACCAGAACAGTGCCTGCACATGTTAAAATGAAAGTGAAAGTTGCTCAGTCGTGTCCAACTCTTTGTGACCCCATGGACTATACAGTCCATGGAATTCTCCAGACCAGAATACTGGAATGGGTAGCCTTTCCCTTCTCCAGGGGATCTTCCCAACCCAAGGATTGAACCCAGGTCTCCCGCATTGTGGGCGGATTCTTTACCAGTTGAGCCACAAGAGAAGCCCTGCACATGTTAAGTGCTTAATAAATATTTGTGGATCAAATGAATGAAGTCAGAAGATATGGTACAGCTGTGTATTTAGGAGTTTGGGAAGTGGGAATAATGAAGCAGTCAGAATCAACTGTGAAAACAGACACCACTGGCTCCTAATAGAGGTCACTCTTTTGAGAAGGTTTGCTTTTCAAAAGAATTAGATTTTCCTTACAAGTGTAACTGACTCACAGAAATGCTGGCAAGCAAAAAAGTGATTACAGGAGTAAAACCAGGAACATTTCAATCTGCATTAAATGTCTGAACTTTCCTAATTCTAAAATTCACCTAACAATTGTCTTTTCCTGTGCAAAAAATCTATTTGCAGAAAATAAATTTAGTGAATACTGTATTCCCAATTTTGACTTTTTCTTCAAAACCATTACTAGCAACTACAACTTGAATATGTGAAACTAGTATGTGAAGGCTCGTTTTTTTTTGTTTGTTTTTCCAGTTGCTTAGCTTAGGTCAGTGTGACATCCAGGCCCCACCACCTAAACAAGAACCACTGTAGAGCCACACTGTGTTGTCATGACAACCAGTAACCCAGAGATGAGGGTCCTAGGATATTCCTCAACTCGGCCACTAGCAAGGAAAGCTGTGACAACCTAGATAGTGTATCAAAAAGCAGAGACATCACTTTCCTGACAAAGGTCCATATAGTTAAAGCTATGGTTTTCCAGTGGTCATGTATGGATGGGAGAGTTGTACCATAAAGAAGGCTGAACGCTGAATTAATGCTTTGGAATTGTGGTGCTGGAGAAGACGCTTGAGAGTCCCTTGGACAGCAAGGAGATCAAACCAGTCAAAGCTAAAGGAAATCAACCCTGAATACACATTGGAAGGTCTGATGCTAAAGCTGAAGTTCCAATACTCTGGCCACCTGATGCCAAGAGCTGACTCATTGGAAAAGACCTTGATTCCGGGAAAGATTGAGGGCAGGAGGAAAAAGGGGCAGCAGAGGATGAGATGGTTGGATAGCATCACTGACTCAATGGACATGAGCAAACTCCAGGAGATAGTGAAGGACAGAGGACATGTGCTGCAGTCCATGAGGTCACAAAGAGTTGAACGTGACTTAGCGACTAAACAACAACAGCCGCTAGTAAACTGATCTTCGAAAAGTCAAGTTGCATCTCAATTTCATCACCTGTTAAACAAGCTTAAATCTATCATCCAACTATTTGAATTGAAATAGTCATGATATGAAAATCTTTAAAAAATTATAAGGTAAACAAGAAATACAAGTAAGAAATACATGATGTGGTTGGATCTATATACTGACACAATATTTTAGTCTCATTCCTGCCCTAAAAACAACTGAGGGAACAGAATGTTCTGATCATGCCTTCTGGAAAATCCATGTATATGATTGCCTGCATTTTGAAGCTCTCATGGAACCCAAAGAGCTGTGGTGTTTGAGAAGGCAGCTCTGGTTCAATATTGGTCTGTAGCTTAATACTACTCCTCAAGTTAGTTGATGTCTCTAAGCTCCAATTTCTCCACCCATAACATGGGAATAATGAACAGAGCTGCTGTAAAGTGAGAACAATGTCCAAGTAATTTGTAACAGGAATAGCAATAATGTATGTTTTCATATTAGTTTTCTTCAGATCTGAGATTCAAACTCAGGTTTTATTTCAGATACAGTCCCACTTCCTTTATTCCAGAGTTACATTTGTTCTTAAGTAAACATGGTACTCATTCTGTGTGTAAGGAGAAAATATCTGTGATATTTTGGCATGTTAAGTGGCATGTGCCTTATTAAAGTATCATTCAGAAGACCTCACCCTTGATACAAGTTACAATTGAAGAGACAATTCACAGAACTCTTTGTGCACTTACACTATTAAGCCTCCTTTTCAGTGCAAATTTTGCTTATAGCAACCAGTGCTTGAGCCAATGTTGTTGGCCAGGTAAATAACACACGAAAATGTAGTTCCAAATTAAAGGTACTTGTCTCCATGATGAAAAGGACCAGACCACCTCCCTAAAAAGATCTGGAAAAAGCATCATCTCATCACAGCACTTCTATTACCTGCCCTTTCTTCTCCACCTCTCTTTTGGGGTTACCCTAATTGCCTGCAGAAAAAGTCTCCATATTGCCAGCTTCCTGGTTCTCACCTTAGAACACATCTATATACACAAAGATACTAATTGAAAAAGAAGAGAAAGAGAGAAAGGAGGAGGAGAAGAAGAAGAAGAATTCTCTTGGTAAGAAGTTAAATACAGTTGACCCTTGAACACTGCAGTGGGCGGGGCGGGGGTGTGGTTGGAGCACCCACATCCTGCAGAGGGAAAATCTGAGACACTTGTCACAGTGGGATGTCTGTGTTTCCGCAATCTCGGATTTATTGGGAAAAAATTCCTTGTATAAGTGGCAGGGGAGTGGAGAGTGGGCCACATATTTTAATCCTGTACACTGATGCTGAACGCCTCCAAACAAATTTCCATATCTTCACTTTGCAGTAAGGCTGCAAAGTATACCTATTACTTTTTTATTGTAAAATACACATAACATAAAACTTACAATTATGGCCATTTTTTAGGTATATAGTTCAGTGGCATTAAGTCAATTTACATTGTTTTGCAACCATCAGCACCATCCATCTGCAGAGATTCCTCATCTTCTCAAATGGAAACATTGTACCTATAAAACAGTAACTCCCCATTCCCCAGTGTTCCCAGTTCCTGGTAACCTACAATCTACTTTCTGTCTCTATGAACTGGAAACGCTAGATTTCTCATGTTAGTGAAATAATACAATATTTACATTATTTTTTGTGTCTGGCTTCTTTCATTTAGCATCATGTCTTCAAGGTTCATCCCCATTACAGCAAGTATCAAAATCTCATTTATTTTTAAGGCTGAATCATATTTCATTTTATGTATATACCACATCTTGTTTATCTATTCATCCATCCATGAATGCTTGGTTCTTTTCTACCTTTTGACTATTGTGAATAATGCTGCTATGAACACTGATATACAAATATCTGTTCAAGTCTCTGCTTTCAGTTCTTCTGAGTATATACCCCAAAATGGAATTGCTAGATCATAAAATTCTATCAGCTTTTTTAAGGATTTGCCATACTGTTTTCCACAGTGGCTGTACCATTTTACATTTCTACCAGCAATGCACAAGATTTCTAATTCCTCCACACCCTCATCAACAGTTGATATTCTGTTTTTTCTTTTTCTCCCAATAATCAGTTCAGTCGCTCAGTCGTGTCCGACTATTTGCGACCCCATGAATCACAGCATGCCAGGCCTCCCTGTCCATCACCAACTTCCGGAGTTTACCCAACCCATGTCCATTGAGTCAGTGATGCCATCCAGCCATCCCATCCTCTGTTGTCCCTTTCTCCTCTTGCCCCCAATCCTTCCCAGCATTAGGGTATTTTCCAATGAGTCAACTCTTTGCATGAGGTGGCCAAAGTATTGGAGTTTCAGCTTCAACATCAGTCCTTCCAATGAACACCCAGCACTGATCTCCTTTAGGATGGACTAGTTGGATCTCCTTGCAGTTCAAGGGACTCTCCAGAGTCTTCTCCAACACCACAGTTCAAAAGCATCAACTCTTCGGTGCTCAGCTTTCTTCACAGTCCAACTCTCACATCCATATATGACCACTGGAAAAACCATAGCCTTGACTAGACGGACTTTTGTTGGCAAAGTAATGTCTGCTTTTAAATGTGCTATCTAGGTTGATCATAACCTTCCTTCCAAGGAGTAAGCATCTTTTAATTTCATGGCTGCAATCACCATCTGCAGTGATTTTGGAGCCCAAAAAAATAAAGTCTGACACTGTTTCCACTGTTTCCCCATCTATTTCCCATGAAGTGATGGGACCAGATGGCATGACCTTAGTTTTCTGAATGTTGAGCTTTAAGCCAACTTTTTCACTCTCCTCTTTCACCTTCATCAAGAGGCTCTTTAGTTCTTCTTCACTTTCTGCCATAAGGGTGGTGTCATCTGCATATATGAGGTTATTGATATTTCTCCCGGCAATCTTGATTCCAGTTTATGCTTCTTCCAGCCCAGCGTTTCTCATGATGTACTCTGCATATAAGTTAAATAAGCAGGGTGACAATAAACAGCCTTGACATATTCCTTTTCCTATTTGGAAACAGTCTGTTGTTCCATGTCCAGTTCTAACTGTTGCTTCCTGACCTGCATACAGGTTTCTCAAGAGACAGGTCAGATGGTCTGGTGTTCCCATCTCTTTCAGAATTTTCCACAGTTTATTGTGATCCACACAGTCAAAGGCTTTGGCATAGTCAATAAAGCAGAAATAGATGTTTGTCTGGAACTCTCTTGCTGTTTTGATGATCCAGCGGATGTTGGCAATTTGATCTCTGGTTCCTCTGCCTTTTCTAAAACCAGCTTGAACATCTGGAAGTTCACAGTTCATGTATTGCTGAAGTCTGGCTTGGAGAATTTTGAGCATTACTTTACTAGGGTGTGAGATGAGTGCAATTGTGCGGTAGTTTGAGCATTCTTTGGCATTGCCTTTCTTTGGGATTGGGATGAAAACTGACCTTTTCCAGTCGTGTGGCCACTGCTGAGTTTTCCAGATTTGCTGGCATATCGAGTGCAGCACTTTCACAGCATCATCTTTGAGGATTTGAAATAGCTCAACTGGAATTCCATCACCTCCACTAGCTTTGTTCGTAGTGATGCTTTCTAAGGCCCACTTGACTTCACATTCCAGGATGTCTGGCTCTAGGTGACTGATCACATCATCGTGATTATCTGGGTTGTGAAGATCTTTTTTGTACAGTTCTTCTGTGTATTCTTGCCAGTTCTTCTTAATATCTTCTGCTTCTGTTAGGTCCATACCATTTCTGTCCTTTATCGAGCCCATCTTTGCATGAAATGTTCCCTTGGTATCTCTAGTTTTCTTGAAGAGATCTCTAGTCTTTCCCAATCTGTTGTCTTCCTCTATTTCTTTGCACTGATTGCTGAGGAAGGCTTTCTTATCTCTCCTTGCTATTCTTTGGAACTCTGCATTCAAATGGGTATATCTTTCCTTTTCTCCTTTGCCCTTTGCTTCTCTTCTTTTCACAGCTATTTGTAAGGCCTCCTCAGACAGCCATTTTGCTTTTTTGCATTTCTTTCCCATGGGGATGGTCTTGATCCCTGTCTCCTGTACAATGTCACTAACCTCTGTCCATAGTTCATCAGGCACTCTGTCTATCAGATATAGTCCCTTAAATCTATTTGTCACTTCCACTGTATAGTCTAAGGGATTTGATTTAGGTCATACCTGAATGGTCTAGTGGTTTTCCCTACTTTCTTCAATTTAAATCTGAATTTGGCAATAAGGAGTTCATGATCTGAGCCATAGTCAGCTCCTGGTCTTATTTTTGCTGACTGCATAGAGCTTCTCCATCTTTGGCTGCAAAGAATATAATCAATCTGATTATAAAATAAAATAAAATCAATCATTTTCCTAAGGATGAGTTATATTGAGCATACTATTTTTCTTGAATCAACTAAAACTCATTGGTTGGATAGTCAGGGCAGCACTGCCTCACATCCTGTGTGAGCCGGTACCCTGCCTGCTCAGTGTCCCTGTCTCCAACATCCTGCCGATGTCCCTCTCCCTGCCACCCCTTGGCTCAGCCCAGCAGAGGTCAGAAGGTGGGGGGACTTTTGATGTAGTACAGATTGGTCTCCCAGGATGCAGAGCAGGGTAGGGTAATGAGGAGATGATACATGGAAGGGCAAATGGAAACTATTTTACCATTCCAATATGTTAATGACTACTATTCTAAATCCATCAGAAAATCTAGTTCAATGATGGGTCATGGTAGTCAATAAATGCTTATAAACTTGAATTTTTTTTTTGCCTGATGTCTTGAAGCAGAAGTCGAGATTAAGCTTATGATCTACCTACTTTACCTACAGCTTCAAGTAGTTAATCTGCATAACCCATCCCTGCCATGGACACAACTCTTTTGCCTTTCCAGCTGTCGCAAGGGTCACAATTATCAGCTCCTCCTGTCACCATCAGGGCAAATGGCCAGTAAAGGGAGATTGTTGAAGCTGGATGATGTGTGCATGGCCTCTTTACTTTTGTATATACTTTCAATTTTGCCTAACAGAAAGTTTATTGGGCTTCCCTGGTGGCTCAGTGGTAAAGAATCCACCTGCCAATGCAGGAGACACGGGTTCAGTCCCTGGTCTGGGAAGATTCCACATGCTGCAGAGCAACTAAGCCCATGGGCCACAACTATTGAGCCTGTGCCCTAGAGCCCAGAAGCCACAACTACTGAAGCTCAAGTGCCCTAGAACCCGTGCTCCATAAAATGGGAAGCCACTGCAGTAAGAAGCCTGTGCACAACAACTGGAGAAAAACCCACACTATCTGCAGCTAGAGAAAAGTCAGTGCAGCAATGAAGATCCGGCACAGACAAAATAAATAAATAATAAATAAACACATAAATAAAACTAAAACTAAATAAAGCTTATTAAAATAAAGATATCAGGCTGCACGACTGACCATGTAAAGGAAGGGCCCACCCACAGTCTTGTATACCCATCTGTTTTTTGCTTTGGGTAATTAAGTTGGAATTTATGGGTAATTGTTATTGGATTTGTTTTTTAAGTTATATAATTAATTCTACAAAGACTAATGCTTCAGGCATTTTTATGTTTATGACATATAAACATAAATTACAGGTCATTTTATTTGGTCATTTCCAGTTGTGCCTGCCTCTTGTTTGATGAGTACACCAAATAACATTTAGATAGCATTTAAATACCTCCTATAATTACACTGAAAAAACTTTCCCAGAGTTACTGAAATTGGTTGCAAATTCTGCTTCCAGATACATAAAGTACTAGAAAAGTAGCCAAAAAAGAGACATGGACTCAACATGCTGCCAAAAATAATAATAGAACTTTAAATGTTAAACGGTTTTTTAAAAAGCTCTTCTCTGGAATGTAATGCATTCACTCAAGTTGTTTTCCCCTCCATCCTCCTGCTTCTCCTTATAGATGTGCTCTTCCGGCTGACTCCCTGATCTGTTGGTAGGCCTCGTCCTACTGAGTCAGCTGGGTGCGGCTGTCTGTGAGGGATGTGCGGGGCTGATGGAGGGCAAGATGGAGAGTGGAATGGGGACTGGGCGCTCTAAGATATCTTGAAATCTTAAAGCACCCAGACCCCCATGAATTCTCTAGGCAAGAATACTGGAGTAGGTTGCCATGCCCTCCTCCAGGGGATCTTTCCACTACAGGGATCAAACTCACATCTCTTATGTCTCCTGCACTGGCAGGAGGGTTCTTTACCACTAGCGCTACCTGGGAAGCCCTCCTCTCTCTGTAGGCACCATGAACTGTATCTGATGACAGAAGCCAACACTGATCTATTTGCTTTGGTGAAAAATGAAGATCAAGGATTGTCCTCTGGTTGGCATCATGTCCTCCAAGCACAAGTTACTTTCTGTTACAGATGGCTTTGCAGGTCATGCAAGGGGTAAGCAAGAGTTCATTTTTCCATCAGCACTTTGAAAAGCACATCAGGACATTTCATTCCACATCAGGCCTCTAAGTCTGCTTGTCCCTATTCATGTGCTCAAAGGAAAACCATCAAGAGAGCCAAGACAGTCCTGGGAGTAGCCTGAAACCTTGAGATCCTCCCCAAGTGTGGACCACTTTGTACAGAGGGCCACTCAGTGCTTTCCTTTAGGGAAATGTCCTGAATTCAAGTCAGATTTCAATCATCTCCCCCAATTTTATAAGGTCACAGTCTCCAAGCAGTCAACACTAGTTCGTGCTTTTGATATAATAAAGAATTAAATGAGACAATGTAGATAAAGCCTGTGGCACAGTGCCCTCCCTACACATAGCTAAAGTCAACAAACATTAGCTCTTATTGATGATTATTCTTACCATGAACATGGCATACTTTGTTCTCAATTGCTTAATCATTTAGCAAATAATTATTGAGCAGGTACTGTGTCAAGCTCTGTTGTTGGTGAGTAGGGACGTGGCAGTGCACAAGCAGAGCAAGGTACCTGCTCTCATCAAATGAACATGTTTTGGGAGGGAAGACAGGCAATAAATTGTTAAACTAAATAGTTTCATTTAATAATTGCTACAAAATTTTTTTTTTTTAAAGGCAAGACCATGGGGATAGAGAATGACTGAGGGGATTGGGATGAGGAGAGAAAGTGGTTCGAGACTGAGTGACCGAGAAAAGCTTCTCCAAGGGTGAGTCTTGGGAGATAAGGAGGCACCTGCCATGTGAAGACTCAGAGGTGAGCATCACAGGCAGAGGGAGCAGCAGGAGCAAGGCCCTGGGGTGAACCCCATCTCAACACTGCACTGCTTCACCACAGACAGTGGATGCCAAGCCACTTTCTTCTGTGCTGCCATGTTAACAGTTCCCTTTTCAAGGTCCCCAAGCACTTGATATACAATCACAATAAACTGCCACCAGGAGAACTGCAGCACTTTGAAAATAAAAGTGAAAGTCGCTCAGTCATGTCTGACTCTTTGCAACCCCATGGACTACACAGTCCATGGAATTCTCCAGACCAGAATACTGGAGTGGGTAGCCTTTCACTTCTCCAGGGGATCTTTCCAACCCAGGGATCAAACCCAGGTCTCCCACATTGCAAGTGGATTCTTTACTAGCTGAGCCACCAAGGAAGCCCAAGAATACTGGAGTGGGTAGCCTATCCCTTCTCCAGGTGATCTTTCTGACCCAGGAATCGAACCAGGGTCTCCTCCATTGCAGGTGGATTCTTTACCAGCTGAGCTACCAACATGACATTAACCCACTTATACAAGTATTGCAGAAATTTTAGTTGAACCAGTGAGAACTGTGTCTGTACTGGCATTGCTTGAAGTCACGTAGACTTTTGGTGACTTCATTCATCTATACAACAAGATGAATGGGTTAGACCAATGAGACTACAGCTTTAATACGACTTCCAGCCCCCTGGGGATTTTGCTACACAAAGACTTTGGCTCAGTGGGTCCAGGGTGGGACCTGAAGATGATACTTATGCTGCCAGTCCTCGGACCAGACTTTTGAGTGAGAAGAGTTTAGATGATCTCTAAAGTGCCTTCCAGCCCTAAATCTAGAACTCTGTTCCAGGCTTATTATGACTTGAACTTCAAGTCCTTGATATAATCTTAACCACCTAGAGATCTGTGATAACCAAGATGTGGTGATCTTCCTGAAGCACCCAACCTGTGCTTTCTTCTGGTTGTCCCACCTATCTGAGTTGAGCTCACTGACCCACAGCACCTCCGTCCCACTGCAGCACCTCTACATTTATGCCAGAGACCAGAGAAACTTCTTATTACTCATCTGATCCAACATGATAAAATGAGGAAGCTTTGACTTCCTAAGTGTGTCAACATTCAGGCTGGAATGGAATGCTTGGTTTCCTAGAGTAAGCAAAAATAAAGAAGCAGACTACTTTAGTTTACAGTATTTAATTAATGCATGCAAGCTTTGGGTAAAATGTCCACAAAGTTCCATATTGTTTCGCAAATTCAATGAAGGATGTTATTGCTGATTTTACCTTAATTACCCCTGCTGGATTTTACCTTGAGGGGGTTATTAGGCAGGTTGAAAAAAAAACCTAGATTCTTACAACTAAAAATTTTTTCAACTCTTCACAGCAAGATCAGTTGCCACATTGAGTTTTTATCTCCAAAAGAGGAGACTTAAGTGGTTGGTCTTCCACCTCTTGACAGATCTATAACAGGCAATGCAAAGGGGAAGTAAGAAGGTATACCTCAGGAAATGATGAGTTCTGCTTAAAGAGACTGCTCCACTACTTAGTAGAAAAGAAAGGGGCCTAATGCGGATACTGTAATCATGGCAAAGGGGAAGTAAGAAGGTATACCTCAGGAAATGATGAGTTCTGCTTAAAGAGACTGCTCCACTACTTAGTAGAAAAGAAAGGGGCCTAATGCGGATACTGTAATCATGATAAATGATAGCTTATGTGCAAATGTGGCCTCCAAGTTTTCCAAGTGTTTTCAGGCAGTGACTCTGATGAACAACATCAAGGCCTGAAGGCTAAGGAAAGCAAAAAGTGCTATCTGGTGGAACCAGGTCTGAACTCAGGTCTTCTATGTAGTGTAATTTTCAGGATGGAAATAATGCTGCAATTAAATGACACTAACCTAGTCTTTGCAAACCTTCCCAAGCTCACTGAGCATGGCATGTGGAGGAATAAACAGAACCTGTCCCGTTCTGTGGGCTCTTGGAGCGACAGCCTCCATTGGCAAGACCAGGACTCGTGATTACCTTCATTGGCTTATTAGGACACAATCTATATTTTCCATCAAATATGCTCCCCTGTAGAAAGTCCCCTGGGGATAGACTGAGCCCAGAGAGGATGTCAGTAAACAGCATAATGGGATTAACTGGAAGCATTTCATTTATCCTTCAATGTTTCTTCTACCAGATGTCAGTCCCAGGGACCATAGTCTCATGGGGCACCCATCAGAGGAGAAGAAACAAATGGAATATGACTTACTCTCCCTAATGCTTCTCAAGCTACGCAGGGAACTCCCTGCTGTAAAGCTAGCCATTTCAGAGAAGATATTATAGATATTGGATAGTTGGTTCCTACATTTTCAATCAGTTCTATTTCTCTACTTATATAACACACATTTTTTGCTAGGAAGGAATATTCTCTACCTAAAGGAGGTGAGCAGACATTTCCAAAAGGCCAAAGACATGGCCAAGCACTCCTCATTGAGAAGCCAATTCTTTCAGGAAGAACTAGTAGGAAACAGATGATACTGAACATGCCTCTTGACCAAGAATTGAAATCAGTTCAGGGCAACACAAGAAAGAGAGGTTTTCATATAACTGTGATTTCTAACTTTTGTGGGTTCCTTATACAGTTAATAGGAGCCACAACAAATGTTTGGAAATGATCATGATGATACACAGATAGGCAATAATATCAATAGACAGCAAAGCCTGGATTAGAAGGCTAACCTTCTATTATTAACTCTTCAAACCCAGCAGCCACTTGTAACTTACAGTTATGTCTGTAGGTGGGGGTCTGTAAGCACTATCATCTAAGAGATTTAAAAAAATCAATTTTCACCCACATAAGTTAGCCCAAATTACAGGCTGATCAATCATCAAATTATAGGTTGATCATCATCTACCATGATGTAGAGTTGAGTATCCTAGTTCTAGATACAATGGAAAGCCAAACATGAAAAGAAATACACAGGATTTATCTCCTTTTTAACCATTCCTTCGCATTTTTAACTAGTGCCTTGTTCTCAGTAAGACAACACTGGCTTTTGCAGTGGGCATGCTGAACTGAGCTGAGGCCTTGACTCCAATTACACCGGCCACACACCCTCTCCTGTCTCCCCTCCCCATCCCCCCGAACCTGGCCTTAACCGAGGAGAACTGGGACTGTGTGGCGCTTCCTGAGGGCAGTGGGATTCTCCAAGGAACCCCGGCCTCATGCTGCCAGGGGGCCTACCCTGCCACCTGGGCTCAGGTGTGGTGAGAAGAGCCCCTGGAGCAGAATTACATGCTGTGGTGGGAGCTGACTTCCCTACCCTTTCGCTGACTCAGAACCTGAAGGTGATGACAACTTCTGATGTTTCTGCTGAGATCCTGACTGGAACTGATACCCACTTCCTATTCTCTTTTGTTAGGGTTAGAGAAAGTGTACGTGGGGGCTGGGCAGGGGTGGGATGGTAGTGAGCTGTATGGTAGAGGTATGGGGAAACGTCTTGGCAAGGCAGCAAACTTGAGAAAAGGGCAGGTGAAACACCATTTGGACCAAGTATCCTGTTTTCTTACCTCCTTCAGCTTTCTTCTCATTCTCCCAAAGGACATCAATTACTTGTGAGGGGCTAATAGAGGGATCTGGGTCCCCAAAGTGAGCCACTTTCCAAATGGCCAGTGAGCACTGACAGCCACAGCAGTCGGTTTTGAGGCAGGGGAATCCTTGTACGGGGAACTATTCTCCATCAAGAGGACCTGGATTGCTGGCCCTGCACTCCACTCTGGCTCAGCCCCATTGATCTGGCTCTCACTGTCAAGACACCTTCCCAGAGAGTAGCATGATGGAAGGGCCACTCTCTCTCGGATACAACAGTTGACAAAGGACTATCTAACACCTGAGACCCCTCTACAGCCCTGTCTGAGCTACAGAGATTGGCTCTAGCTTGGTGAGAGGGCCTTCCTCCCCGTGTGTGACTCTCCCCTGACAGCCACAGAGAGATTCGGTGCCATACCATTGTCAGCACACTTCCGAGAAGCCCTGGGAAGACGGGAATGTGGCTAGAAGCAGCTGCAGTCAGCCTCCAGGACTGAAGCAGTGGTCAGGGTTCCTGCTGAAACTCCTCACCATGCTCGGCTGCAGGCTGCTCACCTTGGAGAGGGAGCCCACCACTGAGTACAAAGCAAGGGTGTGACTCCTGGCCCAGAAAGACCTAATAACCCATTCAAGTTCATACAGGCACCTCCTGGCCCTTCTGCCCTGGTTTTACCTCCTCCCCTTGCTTATCTTGGGTAACCTAGGAAAGGGCTGAGGGATGTGAATACTGTTTCTGAGTCTGTTTCTGTGGAGATCTGGGACCCAGTCAGCAAGAAGGGGTGTGATTAAATCCAGGCTGACTCGGAGATGACAGCAGGGCGGCAGTGTGTGCAGGGACTTGGGCCACTCGTTAGGGGGGGGCTTTAGGATCAGAAGAGGGAGGAGCTGTGGTGAAAAACAGTGGCACAGGGCAAGAACCACCCCTACTTCCACACCAGACCGGCCTTCCACTCCCCAAGGCCATGCCCAGAGGGACACAGAGGTGAGTGCTGGGCGACAGAGACAGTAGGGCTCTTTCTATGTCTGGGAAAAGAGGGGTGAAATGTCAACTGTGTAGAAATGTCACTGTCAACTACGTACATTTCATTCCCATAAATACTGACCAAGTCATACCTATGAAATCCCAGGCACTACCATCAGAGCTAAAACAGAAAGGAGAGAGAAACAATCTCTGCTGCCAGCCTAGAAACAGAGCTTTATGAGATGTAACCCCGGATTCCAGCTCCTAACAAGGAACTGATATTCTTTCACAAAATGGGACAGAGAAGCAATGGTCTGAGCTATAAAACAGAGAGCCTGGCCCCGGGCAACCCAGGGGGGAGCCAGGCCAACCCTAATCAGGTAACCTGGGATCCAGGGAGCCCAGACTGTGCTTATGGTTATTGTACCAGTCAGTTATAAGTAGCAAAGATCTCTGCTTCGTGAGCATTTCCATTCAAGAGGGAAGAAACTGTTCATAAATAATAGTCATCAGACTAAATAAATTATACAGTCTGTTAGGGACTCGTGTATGGAAATAAAGAGAAAGGGTAATAAAAGTAAAGGGGAAATGAAGAGCAGGGCAAGGGGATGAGACATACCATGGTTTAAAAACAGGGAAGGTCTCTTTGAGAAGGAGGCATCTGAGCAAGGACTCGTAGGGAGCGAGGTCCACTCAAGGAGTAGATGTCAGGGGTCTTGAGTGAACCAGGGGCCCTCCTCCATGTGGGTCTATCAGGCTGGTAGACCTGCAGGGCCTCCCCTCTGCATAGTGAGGGCCTAGAAGGCAAGCTCTGTCCTCTCTCCTCATCCTTTCTTACAAGGTCTGGTACTTAGGAAGTGTTCAGTTAAAATCCAGCCATGAGGCACATTCTGGAGAGGCAGTCCTGGGTCTGCTCTGGGTATGGCCCCTTTCCTGAGCTGAAGAAGCCCCTTGTAAAACTCTGGATATGCACAGAGTGATGCTGCATCATCATACAAGAGAGGACACTGAACAAGGCCTTCAAAATAATTGCCCACCTTCACACTCTTAGATGACAACTCCTGCATAATGGCTCATATGGGATGATGTACCCCAAACCTGGTCAAGAGACACATTCAGCTTTGGTCCTCCTAAGGTTGTAATCTCAGATGGTAAAGAACCTTGCCTGCAATGCAGGAGACCAGGGTTCAGTCCCTGGGTTGGGAAGATACCCTAGAGAGGGGAATGGCTACCCAAACTGGCAGATTTCATTTTCTTGGGCTCCAAAATCACTGCAGGCTGTGACTGCAGCCATGAAATTACAAGACACTTGCTCCTTGGAAGAAAAGCTATGACAAACCTAGACAGCATAATAAAAAGAAGAAACATCACTTTGCCAACAAAGATCCATATAGTCAAAGCTGTGGTTTTTCCAGAAGTCATGTACAAATATGAGAGTTAGACCAGAAAGAAGGCTGAGCGCCAAAGAATTGATGCTTTTGAACTGCAGTGTTGAAGAAGACTCTTGAGAGTCCCTTGGACAGCAAAATCAAACCAGTCAGTCCTAAAGGAAATCAACCCTGAATATTCATTGGAAGGATTGAGGCTGAAGCTGATGCTCCAATACTTTGGCCACCTGATACAAGGAGCCGACTCACTGGAAAAGACTCTGATGCTGGGAAAGATTGAAGGCAAGAGAAGTGGGCAACAGAGAATGAGACGGTTGGATGGATTCATCAACTCAATGAACAGGAGCAAGCTCCAGGAGATGGTGAAGGACTGGGAAGCCTGGTGTGCTGCAGTCCATGTGGTCACAAAGAGTCGGACACAACTAAGCAACTGAACAACAAGGTTGTAATGTAATCCGGCCAGAGTACAGGTCTCCCTAGTAACCCTGTGTGACCATCTTTGGCTCCTCCCTGTGTCAGACCATCTCACAGGCCTCTTCAGGTACACCTGGCCTCACCTGTGTCCCAGATCTTCAGCCCCTGGCTCTGCTGCAGCAGCCGTGGCTGAGTCGGAACCTTCGAGGGCAGTGGGCAGGTGAGATTTGCCACCCAAGGTCCACCCCAGAGACAGACCCCCAGGATGCCCTGAGACCTGGGCCACGGGGCACCAGACCCATGTCACAGGCTGACTGGGTGTTGCAGAGGGAATTCTCTGCTTCCCCCTCCCAGGGCTTCTGTTTCAAGCACAGAGAAAACACAGCTAGTAAAGGTAAATAGCAAGAATTCTGCTTGTTCCCTGGACACATGCCCCCCTGACAAATGTTTCAGATGCCTTGTTCTATGTTTAAGACGTAGCCATAAAAATTGAAGATTAAGTCCCACCCATACGACTCAGTGCTTCAGCTGTTTCAACAATAATAAAACACAAAGGACTTGAGTCCCACCCACTGAAAAAGACCATAAGATTTCCTTTACTCCTGGAGTCTGTTTCACATTCACGCCTCTCACTAGCCCTCCACTTCCCTCTCCCTATAGGAAATGAGCAGTAAATGACACTACTCTGGGTTAGAGGCACCTTCTGACAAAGAGACCATTAAGACACAAATTGCCCTGCATGTGTGCATGTGTGTGCCTGTGTGTGCATGAGCCTGCTATTTCCCAACACGCAAAAGTCTGCTAAGGCTTTTAAGCTCTGCTTTGAAATTTTTTTGACTCAGATAATTTTCCAGGATCTTATTCAGCTGAACTCATCAAATGCACTTTGTTTTTCCCATTGTGCATCAGCGCAGGCAATTTTCCGAATGACTCTGGGGGGATTATTCCTCTAATGTGTTTTTTCCCTGAGATCTGTTTGCCTCCTCAGGAGCTGAACCTGACCTTCTCGAGCCTGTGATGGAGGTTGGCAAGAGTGACTACCTGGTCTTTTTCACATAAAAAAAAGTTAATAGGAAATCTACTTTTCACAACATGTTCCCTTTACTCAGGGCAGGCTGCTGGGTTCACATGTTTAAATTGGACAGGGAGTGATTTTTCACAAAGTTTTAATGCCCTCAGGCTCAGCAGTGCACTCCTGTGGATCTGGCCTTAGTAAACACTGCTTTGTAGAGCAGAAGAGAAGGAAGTGTCATGCAGCTCTGAGAGCATATGCTTTTGCAGGCTTCCACGGGCCGATTAGGAAGTTGTGCTATAGGACCTTGGCCTCCTAGGCCTCATTCAGCACAAGCTGGATTATGGAGAGGATCTAAGAGTAAGAGCCATGTGAAGAGGCTTTCTGAGGTGGACTCTGTGCTCACTCTCTGCACACGGGACTCTGAGATGCTCCTCTCTCATGCTCCCCTCTCAGCCATATTTTAGGGTTGTCTCCCCTGCATGAAGGATAACTTTAAAATCCTTAGACTTGCACCCAAGACCCTTTGCAGAATTGCTTCAAATCATCTCTCCACCTCTCTTTCCCTCCCCTGAGCCACACTCCTCCACAGTGGCATACCCAGCCCAGAGAAGACATCAGGTCTGCCACCCCCAAACCCACCTTCCATTTGCCAGACTTATGGCCCTTTTTTTACAGAGCTCCCAGGGCCAGAAAGCAACGCGCTCACCTTCTGAAATCACACCCACCTTTCCAGGCCCACATGAAACAGCATCTCCTCTGAAAAGCTTTCTCAGATACCCCATCCCAGTTGGAATTCATTTCTTCCTCCACCCACTCCACACTCTGTGTCTCTATTTCATGGGACTTAACAGAAGTTTGGGCTAAAGTGGGTAAAGGAGAAATGGGAAAATCCCACATATAGATATTTTAAACTTAACTCTCCTTTTTTGTTAAGAGGGAGTGAAATGCTTATGTGAATGGAAGCTGATAGAAACAAAGCAGGAAAGGCTGGTGGGTTTGAAGGGGATGGAGTGTCCCAAGATATTCCTGCACACATAGAGGTCTCCACTGCAGAGCCAGAGAGTGGGACCTAGGTGCTAACACCCAAGGTGGGGAATGAGAGCTGAAATGTGAACTGCGTACACATTGGTGGCAATGGTTCATGAATAATATGGAGAGAAATTGCCTTATGTATCGAAGTGCTATCCAAAATTCCCTGTGTCTCTGGGGTCAAGGCCAATAGATTGGGGTGGCAGACTTAACAGGGCTCGAGCCCTCATCAAAGACAACGTGACGGCTCTTATCTCCGTACCTGTCTCATCTGCTTTGCTTTGAACATCTTGAGGGCAGGGATCAAACCTTCCTCATCGTGACACCTCCCGCATGCTGGCACTCGATGATGGGTATAGAATTGAATTGAATTAAACTGAATGAGCCCCGGTAAAGGTTTCTATCTTAATGGGCTCTTAATAGCATCCATAAGAAAACTAGATTCAATTTTACATAGCTTTAAAACACTTATTTAGCCTGAATTAGCTTCAAGGAGGAAAATGCTTCTTTCAGAGAGGTATGTGTGTCTGGAAATATAAAAACACGCAGGAGAAAGGGCCTTCATCTGAAACATTTTCTAAACCATAAACCATTCACTCCAGCTTTGGTCCAATAGTGTGAGATGTCTTTTCTGCTCTCTTTGCTTTGAAATGTAAAATATTTTTCAAATGTGAAAAAAAAGTGCTGATAGGGCCAATTCAGGTCTATTTGATAATTGGGGGGAAATAAAAGTATACCCATACAGAAAAGGAAAACAAAACATTCATGCCACCCAAAGAGAAGTGTTTTGTCAGCATTTGGCTGTTATGACTTCCCACTTCTCCCTTAATACCTCCAGACCTCACCTCAGGTCCAGCAGCTACATGTGTCCAGAGTCCTACACTGGGACCATGGCCACATCCTTTCTGTTTGGTCACTGCCTGAGTTGCCCCCGCTATTGTCCTCCTTTCTCTTTATGGATTCTCCCTCACTCATTTTAGGGTCTCACATTTTATGCTTTCTCTTCTTTCCCGTCTGTCAAAACCTGCTCTCAGGGAAAGTTCTAACTTGCATACTCTAGAGTATAAACCACAGGTAAGACTTTGTGTGCTTCCCATTCCAGAAGTATATGCATTTAATTTGAGGGGAAAGCCTTAAATGAAAGAACTACAACCCCAATCCTCAGCTCCGGAGCCCTAATACAGTACTTCTTATGTGTTCTCTCTGGAGGCAGACTCAAGTTGTGTCATCCTGATGAACACCAACATTGAGGACCCTCCTGAAGAAATTCTGGTAGATTCAGTATTATGAATACAAAATTAGGTATCAAAGAATACTGATTTACAAGAAAGCTGTGTGTGTGAAATACTCTCAAGTTTGGTCTTCAGGAACTTGACAAACTTGTTTCTGAATTTTTTTTTCATGGATAAATGATCACAATAAGTGCCGTTAGCCCCACTTTCCAGGTATGGAAACTGAGACCCAGGGGATCACACAGTCAGCAAAGAGAATCACATAGTGAGAGACAGTGGAGGCATCTACCCTACTGAACCGGAGACAGGAAGAGTTAAATGATGCTTTATAACAAAGAAAATATTTGTAGATGAGATCCAAATACACATTTCCTGGCTCCAAGCCTGTTGTTCTTTCTCGTACCTGAGCCATCTCACTGAATGGAGGCTGTAGCTCACATCTGCTGAAACTTGGGCCAATGCTTCCCACCCCGCCCCCCGCCAAATCCATTGTGGTCTGACTTCTTTAAGAAGAAAAAAAAAAGGAGATAGTATTGTTGCAGGCTTGGCCTTCTCAGATATACAAACACTGTGAAAAAACAAGACTAAGCATATCATCTTAACATCAAGGAGTCCTGAGAGAAATATGGATGTGTCATGTTCCTGGTAACAGGAGTGCCCAGAAAACGTCCACACCAAATTTCTATGAAGTAAATTACATGGTAAGTAAAGAACTCACTATTTCAAGGAATTCTATAATAAAACCTTCTGTTAAAACTTAAAAGAATTCCTGTCAATCAAAGAAGAACATCCTAATTTCTCTTTTGAAAGTCTGAATGTTCATACCTAGGGCTTTCTTTTGGTAGAGCACAATTATACACACCAGGAAAAGTACAGAAATTTGGACAGGCCTGTGAGGTGGACAGAAACAGCAACTGAGGGATTTCTCTGGTGGTCTAGTGGTTAAGAATCTGTGCTTCTACTACCGAATGCATGGGTTTGATTCCTAGTTGGGAAACTAAGGTCCACATGCCACATAGTGCAGCAAAGCAAACAAAAAGCCAACAAACATGGTTTCATTCAACAATAAGAACGAGCTGCAACACTGTGAAAATGCGTCAGTCTTGCTAATTTTGTTCTCAGTTCCACTGCGTGAATGCTGCTGTCAGTAGGGTTTCCTGTCCTGTCTCTAAGAGATGATTATCCTGCCTCTGTTTTCTTACAAACCGTGTGAGATTGATTGCAGCAATGGCCCCATTGTCCATGCCTCTCCGATTTGCAGTATTACCTTGTGCTCTGCTCAGTAAGAGGTGGGATCTATTTTCCCACTTCTTGAATATGGGCTGATCTTGTGACTTACTTAGGCCAATGGAAGGCAAATGAAGTGCCCCATGTGCCTGTTCAGAGCTCAGGCCACAGGAGGCCTTTCAGGCTTCTGTTCACCATTGTGGCCCCCTGGGATTGCACTGTGAACAGTCCAGGCTACTGGACTGGACTGTTTACTGGAGAGTGAGAGCCATGCAATCCTGGACCATCTTCCCCACCCCCACTGCCTGAGCAGACAGCCATCCCACCAGTAGACATGCGAGTAGGGCCGCACGAGACCACCCAGCCCCTGACAGGATCATGAGCAGATCCAATCTGTACCATTTGAAACTGGCCTTGTCTTGTTTAGATCAAAAGAACCACCCAGGCGATCCACAGATGGACAAATTAAATAAATATTGTTTTAGGGCATTAAGTTTTAGGGCAGCTTGTTTCTGTAATTAACTGACAATAGAAAACAACCACAATACCTTCTTACAAAGATTAGCTACTTTGAGAGAGCATTTTCTGTCTTAAAAATGAAACTTTCGCATTGGTGGTTAATATTCCATCTGCTTTAATAGCTTAGACCAGTGCACTGTGGCAGTCTGAGCTTAAATAATTCCACACTATGAACATATTCACAAGGAGTTACTGACACACGTGTCTGGCAAGAACATTGTTCTGGCAGTCATTAAAAAGCAGAAAAAGTAGAGTTTCCAGAACCATGTGAATTTTTTTCTATGACTAGATCTAAAGAGTCAGTCAATTCTCTTGACATCTACTCAAATTATTAATAATTTCTAGATATACTGTAATTATTCAGTAGAATTATCAGGAATAAATCTCTATTATGCACAGAATAACCACTTTACAGGCTATTTGGCAGGCTGACCACCTATTTTTGTAAATAAAGTTTTACTGGTACACAGTCATGCTCATTCATTTACATATTATCTATGACTGCTTTTGTGTGACAGCTGCGGAGTTGAGTAGCTGCAACAGACATTCTAGGGCTGACAAATCCTAAAATATTTACTATATGATCTTCCAACCCCTGCAATATACCACAAACATTTTTATATTAATAGTAACTATATTAACATAGCCAATATTAAGATATGCCAAAACTACAAGTTTGGTTTGACAAAACCTAACTGACCACGTTGCAGGGACAGATAGTAAGAAAGAGAGGCAGGGGTGTGTGAGGCTACTGTCAGCATAAAACTGTAGGAATACAATCCTGTTGGGTCTGTTGGTGGGATTTGCCCCAGTTAAGCTGCAGCTAGGTTACACAACACAAACAGGTAAGCCAGTGGCCACAAAGTTCAGTTCAGTTCAGTCACTCAGTTGTGTCTGACTCTTTGCGACCCCATAGACTGCAGCATGCCAGGCTTCCCTGTCCATCACCAACTCCCAGAGCTTGCTCAAATTCATGTCCATTGAGTCGGTGATGCCATCCAACCATTTCATCCTCTGTCATCCCCTTCTCCTCCTGCCTTCAATCTTTCCCAGCATCAGGGTCTTTTCCAATGAGTCAGTTCTTTGCATCAGGTGGCCAAAGGGCTGGAGTTTCAGATTCAGCATCAGCCCTTCCCATGAGTATTCAGGACTAATTTCCTTTAGGATGGACTGGTTGGATCTCCTTGCTGTCCAAGAGACTCTCAAGAGTCTTCTCCAGCACCACAGTTCAAAAGCATCAATTCTTTGACACTCAGCTTTCTTTATAGTCCAACTCTCACATCCATACATGACTACTGGAAAAACCATAGCTTTGACTAGACAGACCTTTGTTGGCAAAGTAACATCTCTGCTTTTGTGTATGCTGTCTAAGTTGGTCATAACTTTTCTTCCAAGGAGCAAACGTATTTTAATTTCATGGCTGCAGTCACCATCTGCAGTGATTTTGGAGCCCCAAATAATAAAGTCTGTTTTCATTGTTTCCCCATCTACTTGCCATGAAGTGATGGGACAAGATGCCATGATCTTTGTTTCCTGAATGTTGAGTTTTAAGCCAACTTTTTCATTCTCCTCTTTCACTTTCATCAAGAGTCTCTTTAGTTCTTCGCTTTCTGCCGTGACTGTGGTGTCATCCGCATATCTCAGGTTATTGATATTTCTCCCGGCAATCTTGATTGCCGGGAGTGGCCATAAAGGATTTCCACAAAGTCAAGCTCCAGTGAGCTCTGCCCATCTCTTGTTCTGTAGCCTATTCATTAGTCTTGGCCCTTAGGAATCATCTGATTCTTCTGCCAGACCTGTAGTTATATTTCAGGCATCTTAGAGCTCATAGCCAGGGCAGACAGACAGCTGGGCTTGCCATTCACCCTTCTAAGCTTTGGCTTCCTTGTTTATAAAATGACAACTAGGTGGTGATCTCTGAGTTTTCTCCCAGGCCAGACACCGTGATTCTGAGCTGGTGCAGTGACGGTGGTGCTGCTGGTGTGGCAGGGGGTGTGGCCACTAGTGGTGCAGGCCCACCAAGGCCATCCATCGGCTACACAGGATTCCCTGACTCCTATGGATCTGCTGACCCCATCTCGGCTCTGCATGTGGGGACTCTGAGCCTCAAATTCTGGCAAACCCACATTACCACAGAGACAAGGCACCTGTTGGTGCCTCACTCAGTGAAGTTCCAGATAGGCAGATGGCAAAATAGTGGTGCCACCAGCTTTTCCAAAAAACAAAGAGAGAGGATGTGTTATCTATCTGGAAGAAAGTGACTGTGAGCACTCAAGTGTTAGCAGGATAACTCTGGTGTTAGAAATGCCAGTGTTTGATCATTTTGTTCTCTTCACCAATGTGCACTTTTACAATGATGGTACACAAAGAAAAAAAACAATAAAAAGTGTTTTCAAAGGACCTCACTCCCAAAACTAAGGCAACAGGATGACGAGGGCAGGCTGATGATCACGCCCTCCCTGGCTACACATTTTCCATGCTAAACCATGACCATCTCTCCTCCCTTTCAAACCCAGCCTTGCTGCTCAGTGTTAAGTATACTTCCTGTGCACATCACGGGGCATACTCCAGGCCAGTTTGAGCCCACCCCTGTGTTTGGGAATGTTTTGATTCTGCTACAGTAGGGACTCCAGAACCTGCTTGGCCATTAGAAACACTCAAAGAAATTTAATGTGCAATAATACTATTTCCGGGGGCCCTGACTCATATGGAGTCAGACTGGTTTAGTAGCTCAGGGGTACTGCTCAAATAGCTGCCCTTTCTAAGGTCCCCCAGATGGTTTCAATGATCAGCTTGGCTTGGGGTTCAGATCTTTCTGGAACTAGAGCCAGTCTCGGAAGGTAACCTCAGTCTCCTGCTGGGCTTTACAGATGCCAAGGAGAAACATGGAAAAGTGATCAGTGGGCTTCCTCTTGTCAATCATATTTCCCCCTCCCAAGCCTCTTTTTATTTTCTGTATTTGTGAAGAGCTCAACCTCAAAAACCATCCTGCGTGCCTCCTCTCCTCAGTTTTGCTGATGTCTAATTGCAGGACTTTGGGCAAGTTTCTAAACCTCCCTGTGCCTCAAGCTCCCTTATCCATGAAATAAAGATCATGGCACCACCTGCTTCGGAGTACTATTGTGAGAACCGTACCAACTGACATGTAGAATACTTAGAGGAGTGCCTGGCCTGTGGTAAAGCTCATTAATGGTGGCAGTAGCGTTTTCATTATTTGACTTGCTCTGGTCCCACATGTCACCCTCGGCACACTTGCCTTGGGCCCCTTTCTAGAGGGAAGTGCAGTTCCTTGGGGCACAAGAGGAGGTGCCACATCAGAGAGGAAGGTTTGGGATAGACTTGTCAGTATTCATGTAGTTACAACCCCTAGCACAGCATTGGGTCCTGGGGGGGGGGGGGGGGAGGGACGCATACTGTGCAAGAGAGCACTTCCCCAAGGTGCAGGACAGATGTGGGGGCTCCAGGTCCTAGCCCTGGGCTTTCTGGGGGCCCAGGGCAAAGCATCTCCATGTCAAGGAAAATACAAGTAGGAACTACCTACCTCAGGGCACGCTCTTCCTTCCCGTCAGGATGGCTGCACATTTGGAAGATGGGCAGTATTTTAAGATGTAATTATCAGAACAATAGACCCTAAGCGATTGGACAAGGTGAGAAATTTCATCGCTCGCCAAGTTTCATGCTAAAATTGTGGAGTTTAGCAAATTTCTACTCCTGCTCATGCTGTGGGTTAATAAACAACCATAGCCAGGGGTGATCACAGACTGAGGGAGAAAAAAGCTTTCCTCCAACCTGTCAACTCTGTACCTGGAGCAATTTGGGATGGCAGAGCTCCAGAAACTGCAAGAAGCTGCCACTAACAGAGTAACTGTGGTCTTTTACACATACAGGAGACGTGCTAGTTGGTGGCTGCTTTTTTTTGAAGCTACATATATTAGCAACCCACAGTGAATCCGTTCTTTATTTTTAGGCACCAAGCGTGATCCTTTCTGCTCCTGGGATGGCATGAGATACTTCACCAGATGATTTAATGAGCACAATCTCATAAAAATAGCACAATTATCTATATTTACAACCCAGAAGTTTCTAGTGTCATCTTATGTTTAGAGGTGGTATAGGCATTTACTGGATGCCCTCGAGCATAAGTAAATGCCACTGATAGGGAAGAAAAAGCACAAGAATTTCAGTGAGACTAGCTGAGTGTGAGGCCCAACCCCAAGCTCTGGGTCGCTTTAGGCACGTTTCTTGATCTCTGAGATGGCCTTTGGGAATCCCAGCCACCTCAGGGGGGTGTGCCCAAGAAATGAATGTTTACACATATTCCACTGGCTCCCCTGTGTTTCCCAATCACCCTGCGGCTAGGCAGGGTCACCTGACTAGCCAATGAAGGAGGGGCAGCAATGACCTCTGCCCCTTCCAGCTGAGGCAGTGAAAAACCCATGTGTGATTATGCCACCTCTCTATGGCCTGGTCCAAGGGACTGAGAAGGCCACCTTCCTCTTCAAATGACGCAGTTTACAAGATGGTGGAGCTTCTTTTAGCCTGAGTGGCTTTGTGGAGGAAAGCATCCACTCCCCCTCCCCTATTCCCAACTCCTTATGGACCTTCAATGAACAAACAGCAGCTTTTTTTCAAGTCACAAATGAATGTTATATATTAAAAATTTTGAAGTTCAATAAATAGCCAGTTTGAGTAAGAATCATCTTTGTTAACATGGTAGCATGGAGATTTTTGCGTTCTTAAGGGACTTCTGTTAAGGGGTTTCCAAGTAACTTCCTCCATTCTCAGAACAATGGTGTAGGTGTAGGCACCTACACTAACAGCCAAGGTCATTGTGAGACAGTAAGATGTAATGGTAAAGACAGTGTGGGTTCTGAAGCCTTACTGCCTTGATCTGAAACTGTGCTCCGTCATTCTTGAGCTTTGTGATTGCTCTGTGCCTCGGTTTCCTTATTGAGACATGGAGCTCATTCTTCAGAGGACTGTTACACATACCAATAGACATAAAACCTTTGAAACCGTGTCTTACACATAGTAAGCACTCAGTAGACAGCAGCCACGACTAGGTAAACCATCTAGCATATGGCAGGTACTCAACAAATATTAGTTTCCTGGATCACCTCTTCTTTCCCTTGGATCTGTGATTCCCAACTAGGGCTGCACATTAAAATAACTTAGAGAGATCTTAAAAAGGACCAAGCCTGGGCTGCACCAGCAGAGTTCCTGATTTGACTGTCCCGTGGGCACTGATTCAGACAGACAGGTGCTCTGCTAGACCGGGCAGTACATTAGGACTGTCTTCCCCCCCAACCTTATCCCTCTTCTTGGGCCTGGAGCCGTCTCAGCGCCACCTCTGGATTGACCTGCACAGTCCTGTGCTCTGGGGCAATCCCACCCTCCAGGGGCAGGGATTTCTGAGTTCTGGGCCTAGCGTTCTCAAACACAGCACCAGCTCACACTTGCTGGCTGCCTGACTCTGGTCTTGTGGTCTAGAAACTAACTGCTCTTTCTCTCTGAGGCTGAGTTCCTACAATGCATTCCTGCCTCACTAGCTCCCAGAGCTGGGTGTGCTGCCCCGGGGATGTGCCTGAGTTCAGATGCAACAATATACCTGGAAGAGAATGGAGGTTTTCCAGAACAGGATGAGGAGAAACCTGAGTCTCAGGAAGAGTGCAGGGAGGGGAGACAGAAGGAATGCAGGGCATTGGAGCAGGCCAGATGCTGGTGTAGTGGGGTCCTGAGCATGAGCCTGTGGTGGAGGCTGGAACAGAGAGAAGATGCTGCTTGTGTGTGTGTGTGTGTGTGTGTGTTGCAGGGGGCAGCTCAGCGGAAGACAGGTGGGCTTGGAGGAGTAGAAGGGAATAGCAGCCCAGGTACTGAATTCTCAACTGGGTCCCTTGTGCCAAGTCCCTGGTGAGCCAACAGCAAGTGCGACAGCCGTAGGGTGGGCATGCGCTTGGAGTGTTCTAGGAATTGGTGGGCTAGAATGGTCTGGGGAATGGGGTAAGTTAGGGAGTGGGAGAGGTGGCCGAGGCAACACCACACAGGGCCAGACAGGCCAGGTAAGGAGTCTGGCTTTTACTCTGAGTGAAATGAACAAGATACTGTTCTCAAAAACTCACAAAACTTGTAACCTGAAACAGCTAAGGTGACAAGGAAAAAGCAAAGATGAGCTGAAGTTGAAGAAGTAGTATGTGGTCCTGGTTTGAGCTCCCTCTTTGTGACAAAGCACGATGCCAAGTTCTAGTTCCCTACCATGCAGCCAGGCCCTTCTCCCCAGAGGCAGTCCTACCCCAGGTAGAATGTCCTGCTATTTCCCCCCTCTGTCTACCTTGCCCTTGTGCAGGCAGCCTGCTTTGCCCTACACCACCAAGTAGGAAGTGTTCATGTCCCCCTCCTCCTCAGTCCAAGGGAAGAGACAGGAGAGAGTGGACGTCAGTTCTGGTTGGTAAAGCCTCTTAACATGGGTGCTTTGTGTGTGGGAGGAGTGGGGAGGGGAACTGAGAAGGAGAAGCTGCTGCTACCTCTAGGGGAGCAGAGGGACTGACCCTGAAGATCAGATGACGGGCCCATCTTCCCCACCTTCCCTCCATCCCTCATCTCTTGCTCCTTCCACCACAGGCTCCCTGGGTTGAAGGTTTTGTTCCTGTTCTGTTGTCAAGCCCAGTGGCTCTGACTTCATTCAAAGGCGGACACTCTGATCTGATTCAAAAAATATGCACTGGCCGTGTCTCCATAATTTGCCCCCCTCCCCACACTCTGCCCCACACTCCGTGGTGACTGGAGACTTCATCTGGCCTGGAGACAGGTGACAGCTGTGACCAGGATTCCAATAGCTCATTATATTCTAGCTATAACTACTGTTGCCCAAAGAATAATTTGTGTAGCAAACCTCTGAACAATATGTTCATATTCAGTAAAGTTAAAAGGCAGCTTTGAAAATGATATAAATAAACTTTATCTATTGATCCATCCTTCCCTGGTGGCTCAGTGGTAAAGAATTGTATATTAAAACATTGAGAACAGCCAGTGAACATGGACAGTAGTTAATGTCATGTAGGAAAAGGGAAAACAGACTCGCTCAAGCATTACTGATGGTGATGCACATTGATCTGACCTTTCTGGAGGGGAATCTAGCAATAGGTAGGAAAATTCTAAACAGGCATACCCTTATACAGCAATTTCGCTTCAAGGAATTTATTATTAAGAAATAACTGGACAACTCCACAAGGACATATGTACAGGGATTTCCAGGAAAAACAACCTAAACCTCCACAGTAGAAACATGGTTAAATAAAATATGCTACATGGATATCATGGAATTGTCTTTAGCTACCAAAACTGATATAAAGCCATATTTAGTGATATAGAAAGGAGTCCACAAATATAATAAGTACAAAATCTAGACTACAAAAGTGTGCAGCGTATGCTACAATTTTTTTGGAAAATTCTGTGTGAAATGTATAACAAAGTCTGGAAAATAGATAGGCCAAAATAAATTATTTTTGGTTACCTCTGAATTATTTGTTTGAGTTTTACTTTTTCATATGTTTCTGCATTCTCTGAATTTTAGGTAATGAACATGTATAACTTTAGAAATCAGTTAAAATCAGTAACGCTGAAATGCTCTGAAAAGTGGAATGAAACGCTTGGTCAGGAGACCTCAGTAGAAAGGTGATCGCTGTTCCCTTCCGTTCCCACCTGAAGCCAGTCCACCAGGGCATCTCCAGATGGAATTATGCTTCAACTGCCTCAGGCAGACAAGTATCTATCCTATTTCTAAAAGTTCCCAAAAAACAAGCTTCAAAACTTCCCTTGACAATCCATTCCAGAGTCTATGAAATCCATCTGAAAAAGAAATTTCCCCTAATGTCTAATCTGAAACACCTGTTCTGTGATTTAAGCCACTACTTTTCTCCTTCAACTTGCAGTGAAAATAGGAACTGGTGGCTGCCTTTGGTCCTAATCAAGAGCAATTATTTCCAGAATATCTGAAATTTAATACATCCTGCAAGCTAAACACATGTGCCTACATACACTCACAAGTGCAAGTGAGCACACACGCGTGCATGCTCACACACACACACACACTCTCTCTCTCAGGACTCTATAAACTGGCATTATCACAGAAACAAACATCAAATTCTGAGCCTTAGGCTCAGTCGAAGAAGCCATTTGGAAAGCCCCAGCCCATCCTTATGCAGCTCAGAAGCACGGATTTCAGCCCCAGGTTATCTGTCTGTGTTTCCAGTAGTGACACTGCCAGGAGGGTAACCCTGAGCAGGAATGAGAACTAGAGATGCTGCAGGAATCTATCTCATACTTGTTCTGGTTGATAAGAGAGAATATCATCCCCCCACACCTTGAGAAGAGGATAGAGAGGAGCAGTTAGCTGATGCTGACAGCCCCTGTGAACGGTACATTGTGACAACAGCTTTCTGTCTGTCTGTTCCTTAAACCCTCCTCTGTTCTGCTCTCTCCCTCCTTGCCCTGCTGTTCCTTCCCTTCATCATTTTCTGCCCAATCTATTGTCTTCAACCACATCGCGGCTCACATTTATTGTTCATTTACCGTGCCTCCAACACTGTTCCAAGAAATCTACATGTACTCATTCGATTCTCACAACCATCCTAGAAAATGGATTCCACTACTCCCATTTAAAGTGGTTTAATCCATGAGCTCTGTCCGCTACTTGCTGGGCACCAGATAGTCTCTAGATGCAATCCTTAGTAGCAATGGGGGTTTCTGTGGCCCCAGAGGCGCTCCAGGACAGGAGAGGGCGGATGTGCCGAGGAGCTTAGCTTCCATGGCTCAGAGACCGAGGGAGCTGAACGGGGTAGAAGTGGCAGAGACCTCAGGCTTTGGAGCCTGGAACAAATGCTGTAATGCCTCAATCCACAACCTTTGGGCATACGTGCTTTCCAAGATGACTTCCAATCACCAGGCTCTGCCTCTGCCTGAGGGCACTTATTCCCCAAACCAGAGTAGGCCACTCTGCCCCTGGGAGCAGTCTTCAAACTCAGCTGTTGGTATATTAATACCCCAACTCCCTCAGCCCTTGAGTAGGATTATTCTGGGTCATGAGTTTTGTTTCCAGGGGATTAAACCACGGCCATAATGATAATTACATGACAGTCATCCTGTGTTAACTGCCTTCCTTCTCCTGAATCACTTCCCACTGCCCAGTATATAAGGGCTTCCCTGGTGACGCAGGGGTAAAGAATCCGCCTGCCAATGCAGGAGACAGAGAAGACTCGGGTTTGACCCTAGGTCAGGAAGATCCCCTGGAGGAGGAAATGGCAACCCACTCCAGTATCCTTGCCTGGGATATTCCATGGACAGAGGAGCCTGGTGGGCTGTGGTCCATGGGGTCGCACAAGAGGTGGACACAACTGAGTGACTGAGCACGCATGCACGCCCAATATACAGCTTGTACATGAATCTTTCTCGCCTTCTTGGGAAAACCTAAAGCAGGGTTTCTGTCAGGCCTGGTTTGAATGCCAGCTCCGGTTCTTTCCTTCTATATGAACTTTGATGAGCTTTGACTCTGGAAAGGGGGCGAGATGTTACATTTCTATATATTAACACAAAGTTCTGGCACACAGGCACCAAAGAAAAGCCATTCTTATTGTTGCTATGAAGGGGGTTCTGTTATGTGGTCACTGTTCCTATCCCCAAACAATGATAAAACATCTTTTCCTTCCTCACTAACACTTTCAGAAACTTTAACACCAAAGGCTAGAAGCTGACTGCTCTCCAGTCTTGGACCAGGAAAGCTAACAGCAAATCTGACCTGTTGTATAGATCTGAGATCAGATGTAGTTCCTGAGAGTTCAATTTCTATTTCAAAGAAATAATTGCAAGCAATTTTCTAAGAATGAGCTTTCCACCCACTTGCTAATTTAGACATGCCAATTCCTTCCTTAGGTAGAGTGCTTTAATGCTGACAGAACATTTCCATCCACAGTGCATAACTGCTTTTGATTCTCACCACTGCATCCTTGTGTCAGTCAGTACAGGACAGCTCGTGCTCCATAATGAACCCCACAGTCTCAGTGCATTCACACAATAAATAGGTATTTCCTGCTTGCTCTTCCATTACTCAGCTGGGAATCTACCGCATGTCACCTTCTCTGCAGTGTCCACACTGACCAAACAACCATCATTTGGAATATGGCGAGCACTGTGGCCAAGGGAAAAGAGCCACCAGGAGCGGTCTATTCTAGCGGGCAACAGGGAATCATCGGTGTGGAGAAGAAATGACTCTGTGTGTGTGTGTGTGTGTGTGTGTGTGTGTGTGTGTGCTCAGTCACTTCCCACAACCAACTCTTTGTGTCTAACTCTTTGTGACCCCCATGGACCATAACCCACCTGGTTCCTCTGTCCATGGGATTTTCTGAGCAAGAATACTGGAATGGGTTGCCATTTTCTTCTCCAGTGGATCTTTCCAACCCACGGCTCAAACCCGAGTCTCCTGTGTCTCCTGCATTGCAGGCAGATTCTTTACCACTTGAATCATTAGGGATGCCCAATGAAAGGAATGACTACCATCATGTTATTCTACCCATTTTATTGGTGAGTTTAAGTGCTTTCTTAAAGTCCCCCAGGGAATTAGGGCAAAGCGGGGGCCAGGATTCTGGTGGTTGCTTCTCCCTGAGATGCCTGAAAAAAACAACATTGGGAAACGAGGGCCCCACTCCTCTACTATCTCTCTCCAAGCTCAGCAAACCTGAACCCCATCTTTGTAATGCTACCCACTGGCTATCTCACGGTCAAGGACTGACTAGTAAAAGGTCAAAGAGACTGACTTTCTGAAGTGTTTCAGGTATCAGGTGATCAGGGGAATTATGTTTTTAAGTGGTAGGCTGTGGGAAGGAAAGGCGTCCCTCCCTCTGGTTTGATAGAGGAAACTCTCTTGTTCCCAGGACCAAGCAGAAGTCTCCAGACTGGAGGATGTTAACGCTCTTTGTCCACATCACCAATATGAGGTGTTCTCTAGAATCCTGCACCTTCTACCCAGGAGTGTCCTGGAGCCCACTCACGTCAACCTGCAGGAACCGATTGTGTGTGTGTTTTCCCGGTTCCACAATCAGCACAACAGTGGCTTCAAACTGGCCACGGTAGGAATATTTACACCACAGAAATGGGAAGAGTTGTTTAAGTCAGGGCTTTTTTTCTCCCAGATTGCTAGTTGTTTAACAACAGCTTAGCACATCCCAGCACACCACTCAACTCTTCACTTATGCTCGGCTTTCCCTCATGTTGTTGCATGCCTTGTGGGCATACGTGGAACCCTGAGGACCGGAAAGCTTCTTTGAGGAGAGGGGCTCTGCTTCATCCCCTTGTAAAGTTCTTTCCCCTTCCCTGGTACAGACTTACATGGCCTTTACTGTTTGCCAGGCCTGTTCTTATCACTATATGTATAAAGTCTCTAATTCCTGTGAGGAAGGTGCTTTTATTTTATAGATGAAGAAACTGAGGCACAGAGAGGGGAGGTAACTTGTCTTAGGTCACAGAGCAAGCAAGAAGCAACGCCAGGAATTCCACCCAGGAAAGTCCAACTCCAGCATCCCTGTTTGTAGTAACCACACTCTACTGACCCTCAGAGTACATAACAGAAGAAGAGGAAGTTCTTAATTAAGAAATCACGTTAAACACCATTTTTTTTAATATCCACGTGAATTACGTCTGGCAACCACACAGTTAAAGTGGACTTTTTTTTCACTTATTCAATATTCATTTACTGCATGCTGGCTGTATGCCAGGCTCTGTGGTAAATCAGGAAAAGGACACAAGGACGTGGCCAGTATGAGATAACATTTATTTTGCTCTCATTAAACAGGCACTCTGGCAGGACCTAAGGGGTGACCAAAAGATGATCATGACAACTGATGATGGGACTTACTGTCATTTAAATGCTTAATGGCCACATTCTGTGCTGAGTACCATTACATTTCAATTTTGCTATATCTTGTGAGACAAATATTTTACACTTTGTGCCCATTTTACAGTTGAGGAACTTGACAGCCAAGGACGTGTCAGAAGCCATGTGTGTGCATGTTCAGTTGCTCAGTCATGTTCGACTCTTTTGACCCCATGGACTGTAGCCCACCAGGCTCTGCTGTCAATGGGATTCTTTCTGCAGGCAAGAATACTGGAGTGGGTTGCCATTTCCTTCTCCAGGGGATCTTCCCAACCCAGGGATCAAACCTGAGTCTCCTGCGTCTCCTGCATCAGTAGGTAAATTCTTTATCACTTAGCCACCTGGGAAGCCTGTCAAAAGCCATACAGCCTGTCAGAGCTCATCCAGGAAACTCTGACGACACTCCGTCTACAAAGGCAGAAGAGTTGGTTAGATTCTGGGGTTTCTCTCCACCACCTTCTGACGACAGCCAGGCAGTTCTGTCTTTGCTCCAACTCAGTCCCAAATGTTTACATCTCAGCCTTCAGGAGATCTTTTGTGTTGTCTATCTAATACTCCTTGAATATAGATACAGTGAGAGGAGGCCCAAAAACCAAGAGAAAAAAGACTTTTCCAAGCATTTTTGTAAGAAACATGAATCATTAGCATTCCGAAGAAGCCTACAGTAAGCATAGATGTGCTTGATATTCATTGAGTTCAACACACAGTGCCAATGAGACCAGAAATTCATAACGTGCTCAGTAGGGAGCTTAAAACCAAAGCAAAGGACTCTTCTTACCCGGCTTTGTAATTAGAACCTCCTATGGGAAACAGTATGAATAAAACTTTGAACTTGGAATTATCAGTTACCTTTGAAATACAGTGTTACTATCAAATAGAGGGATAAAATTTTCAACAAATATGTTATAACTTATACAACTCTTTGAATGTTTTTTCTTTAAAGATATTACTGTAGAAGATTATTCTCTTGTTCACTAAATAGTGTTACCACTTAAAAGTATGTTGGTAACTATTTTCAGAGGGTTTTTTTCTGGTTTAATCTAGCAAATACACACATAATGCAAGTGTGTGTGTGTGTGTGTGTGTGTAGGGAGTGTTACTATGCAGCTCATATTTCTGGTTCAATTCAATCACTTGCTCTACTGAGTATGTTTGGTTCCAAATGACTCTATGCTCTTTCTAAAAATAAATGTCACCTGCCACAGACATTGTAATCACTTAGGAGAGCCAAAATAATATGCCTGGAGTGCCACAGGGCAACTCAAAAAGAACAGTACTCCAAAATGACTTGAGGAATCACTTCATCAGTTTTGATTCATTCACTCAAGGTGAATGCTCTGAGAATAAATATACTCAAATGTATGGTTTTTCTTAAGTACTTTTATCCCACTACTTTCAAAAAGATTTGAAGCATTTGTTGATAATTTAAATTGTCACATTAGTTTATCCTGGCATTTCATGGACTTAATTTCTGGGAAATGCTTGCTTTTGCTCAAATGAGAAGGAAAAAGATGAAGTTTTATATTGAAGAGTATCAAAAGGAAATACTAGGAGAAAAAAGATCATTAAAAAATAGTTCATTTAAGGGACTTCCTTGGTGGCCCAGTGGTTAAGACATGCACTTTCATTGCAGGGGAGGTAGGTCGATCCCCTGGTCAAAGAACTAAGATCCCTCATGCCATGCAGCACAACCAAAAAATAGAAAATAAAATAAAATAATAACTATTTAAATATGAATTGAATATACTAAAGTAATATATAAAAATACATGACAAATGGAGTAAGGGGAAATTATTTTAAATCCTTACCTTAAAAAACAAAACAAAATAGGGACAAATGAAGGTGTGACATATAGACTATAATACAATGACAAGCATTGGCGAAATGGAAACATTGCTGATGAGATGTAAAATAGCACAACCATTTTGGAAAACGGTTGTTTCTTTAAAAGTTAAGCATAAATTTACCAACTGACCCAGTCATTCCACTTATAGGTATCTACTCAAGAGAAATAAAAACATAGGTGCAAAGACTTGTATATGAACGTTCATAGCAGATTTTTCTTAATAGTCGAAAAGTAGAAACAACCCAAATGTCCATCAAAGGATGAACGGATAAATAAAATGTGGTATGCCCATCAATGGACTTATTATTCAACCATAATAGGGAACAAAATACTGATATGTGCTACAACATGGCTAAACTCTGAAAACAGACCAAGTAAAAGGAGCCAGTCATGAAACACCACACAATGTATAATTCCATTTACATGAGATGTTGACTATAACGCAATTCATAGAGGAAAAAATAGACTGTGCTTGCCCAGGACTAGGGGCAGGAATGAGCAGTGACTGCAAATGAGCATGAAGTTTCCATTGGGTGATAGAAATGTTCCAAATTTAGATTCCAGTGAAGTTTGAACAACTCCATAAAACTGCTAATAGTCACTGAATTGTACACTTAAGAAATAAATTTGTGATATATAAATTATACCTCAATAACACTATTGAGAATAGATACTATAATTAATGACTTTACTTTCTATTTCTGGGTCCCAAGGTTAAATTCAATATAAAAAATAACTAAGAGATGATAAATATGATTACATAAAAATGTCGAGATTTTATACATCAAAATAAAAATAGAATGCAAATAATTAACTGATAATAACATTTATCATACATAAGACAAAAATTTGTTTAATTAGTATATAAAGATTTCAGGGACTTCCCTGGTGGCCCAGTGGTTAAGACTCTGTGTTCCCACTGCAAGGGGTCCGGGTTCAATCCCTGGTCAGAGAACTAGCTCCTACATGCCCCAACTAAGAGTTTGCAAGGTGCAACTAAAGATTGTGCATGTGGCAATGAAGACCTAGTGCAACTAAATAAATATATAAATAAATATTTTTTAAACGATTTCATACAAACCTTTGATAAAAAATGGTGCCATCCCAAAATATAAATGGGTGAAGGGTACAAACAGACTAGTTCATCCTTCCCTTTGAAAAATGACTAGTAAACTTACCAAACAAATGTATTCAATCCTAAGACTAACCAGAAAATGTAAATTTTAAAACTATGATTTTCACCAACTCAAATAGAATTTTTTAGAAATGTAATACCCCATTTCTACTGGAATTACATAATACTGGTCTATGTGTGGAGAGAAAAATCCTCTTGTGTCCTGTTGGATTGAATATAAATAAGGACACTCCTTTAGGAAAACAATTCTGCCATTTGTCTCAGAAAGCTGAAAAATATCTATAACCTTTGATTAAATAATTCTACTATAATTATACGGTGCTAGCTTAAGAAAATAAGATATAGAGAAAAAATTTTATGTACAAATATGTTCAGGTAAATAGCATTTATAATATAGATAACAAAAAAACAGCCCAACTGTTCAACAGTAGGAAAATGTTTAAGTAAACTATTCTGGGGCTTCCCTGGTGGTCCAGTGGTTAATAATCTGCAGAGGACATGAGTTCAGTCCCTGGTCCCAGAGGATTTCACATGCCTCAGGGCAACCAAGCCCCTGTGCTACAACTCCTGAAGCCTCTGCTCCCTAGAGCCTGTGTCTGCATCAAGAGAAGCCACTGCTAAGAGAGGGCCATGCACCACAACTAGAGAGTAGTCCTCGCTTGCCACAACTAGAGAAAAGCCCGGGCAGCAACAAAGACCCCTGGTAGCCACAAAGACCTCGTGCAGCCAAATATAAATTAATTAATTAACAATTAATTAAAAACAAAAACAAAAAAAGCTATTCTGCATTCATACAATGCAATGCTATGTACCATTAAAATATTTATGGAAAACTGATAACAACATGGGAAATATCTGAGTCATCATGCTCAGTGGAAGAAAACCCCATCAGTATACAAATTAAGTGAAAAAAATCACACCAGGATACAGTATCATTTCAATTAGTAAAAAATGTGTGAAAAGAAGATTGGAAGGAAATATACTAAAGTGTTAACTGTCACCACCTCTAGGTGAGTGAAATTTCCAAATATGCATTGTAATAATACTTTTGTGGTTAGAAAACATAACTTACTGCTGTTCTTACAAAGGGAATCTTCAAAGGTAGATATCCCAGGATACCTTATTGCCTATATTTTGAAAGTCATCAAAACCTTATCTATCAAAAATTGGTGCTGGATTGACTGACCCAATGATTTTACATTAAAATTGAATTCAGTGGCCAGAACACTGCATTGTCTATTATTCACATGCCTTTTAAACCAACTTACTGATAGGTTGGCAGCAGTAAGTTATTTCACAAGAAAAAAGTTAGCAAGTCATTTGCCCACTGGGGCTGTCCACTATTATTCATGACCTATTTGTTGCATTTGATGATGACCCAGCAGAGCATTCTCTATCTATCATATATCAAAAGCAACCATGCAATTAAGTCAATTCAGGCCCCAAGTCAGTCAGTTCAATGAGACAAATAAGGATTTTTCTTTTAAATGTCAGTTGGCATCATGTGAAGCAAAATTGACTGACTGACTGAAGATCTCAGTTATCAACTGATTTGCAAATTATTCCGAGCACTCCAAACTTGCAGCCATTTTACTTAAAGTACAGCCTGTTTTCAGCAACACTATCTCACCAGTGCCAATAAACATTTTTTTAAACCTACTATAATTATCAAGGTACAAATGTTTCCATGCTGATTGGAAACCACCCTGGGTGCAGCCTAAATGAACTGTAGGAGTGAAAGGAGACGGCCTCCAGCCTTACCTCGGAGCAGAAATTCTGAGGAAAATGGGTCTTTCAGATCTGACTTCTAAAGGAAAAGTAAAAAGAGCAGCTTCTGACAAAAGCTACCCTGCTGACATCAGCCATAAGTCCCATACCTATTTCCCATTACACATTTACAAGTGGCTGTTACAGCCCTCAACGCTGACAACAGTTTCCTTAGAACTGGAGACCCTCGTGTTGTGATTATTGTCTTTGTTCCTTTCTACCTTCTCTGACTATAAACATTAAGCTAGAAATATCTGTTCTATTAGGCCCTCTTAAGAAAATAGGGCACAGCCCCAGTCCAAGGTGGACGTAAAGCACTCACCATGGTGAGGTGAGGGATTCAGGGTCTGCTCCCAGCAATTCCATTTACAATAGGACCTTGGGTAAGTCACTCCCCTGGGTTGCTGTGCAGGGCATGAAAAACAGCAGGTTTGATGTGTTCCAGATTCAGTACTACTATAAGCCAGGTCATCTCAAATGCAAAAGAAAATAAAGAAATAATTGGTAGAAATGCATAACTAAGCTCATAAGAAAGTAAGGGAAATCCTCTGAGGACCCCTCCTCCAAATGAAGTGAGAGAAGGAACTCAGAATTTTTAAAGAGTGGTGAAGCCAAAGTTGCCTTGGGTTGTTTTCTGATATTCACTCATCAGAAAGATGAATGTGGCCTTGGGCCCTTGAAAAATATCAAGTCGAAAGGCAGATGCTTCCTTCCGCCACCCCCCTTTCATGAATTAAGTTAGATCTCCAAAGGGCTACCAACACTTTTAGGAAAAAGGTGAATGACAACAATAAAAACAAGAATAAAACTGTTGCATGAAGGCAAAACTATGGCTATGGGTCAAAGGAGAAGTGGTTTCCCCTGAGAACTTGTCACTTAAAGCCAACCTGCACTCATTCACTCATTAAATATTTCTTGAACACTATGTGCCAGGCTGCGAGCTAGATATTGGAGATATAGCAATGAATAAAACAGATAAGCCCTGCCTTGAAAGAGATTATATTCCAATAGTGGGAGACAGACAATAAACAAACATGCAGATCAGACAATGACAAATGCTAGAAGAAAAATAAATAAGGGGAAGGAGGCTAATGAGTAACTAAATAGGGGAGAAATTTTGTCTAGTTGGGTGAAGAAAGTACCTTGAGAAATGTAACACTTAGGTAAGACCTGAAAGGAGTGAGGGAGTGATCCATGCAGACATTAAAGCAAAGTGCTCTCTAAGCAGAAGGAACCGAAAATGTAAAAGCCCCTAAGCCAGGCCTGAGAGGCCTGAGGAAGATATAGAAAGGCAAGTCTAGAAGCTGGACAGCCAATTAACACAACAGGTCAAGCAAGAGGTGATGATGGCCTAGACAACTTGGAGCCATGGTCTGAATGTTTGTGCTCCTCCAAAATTCACATGTTGAAATCCTGATCCCCAAATCTGATGGTATAAGATGAGACCTTAAGGGAGGTTCTTAGGTCATGAGGGCAGAGTTTTCACGAATGGAATTAATGTTCTTATCAAAGAGACCCCACAGAGCTCCCCCAGCTCCTTCTACCAAGTGAGGACACAGGCAGAGGATGCCAGCTATGGACCCAGATGAGGGCTGGTTCACCAGAAAACAACCAGGCTGGTGCCTTGATCTTGGTCTTCAGCCTCCAGAACAATTAGAACAAATCTCTGTTGTTCATAAGCCACTCAGTCTGTGGAAATTTGTTGTAGCAGCCTGAGCAGAATAGAACACTTGGTACAATGAAGATGGCAGAAATGGCCAGACTCTGGAAAGGAAAGGATTTCCATATTGATTGGAAGTGGGTTGCAAGAGAAAGACAGGCTCAAACATGACTTCTAGACTTGTGGCCTGGTTAACAATAAGCAAATAACAAGCCCTAGCACCCAGATTGTTCCTTTAAACATTAATATCATTTCCCAGAATTCTGGAGAAATGGCTGATTCCAAGTCTGTGACATAAAATGTATAAAAAAGAATCTAGCACTTCTTGTCACACCAGAAAATTAAGAACCTTTTGGAAAATATTACAGATGGGTCAAAAGGATGCACAAACCAACTTAAATAGGCTCCCAATGGCCAAAGGTGGAAAAATTGGGCATCAATAGATTTAATAGCTGCAATGGATTGAAATATCAAATATGTTTTAAATGTGATAATAAATTTCAAAATTCATTGGTCATATCTAGAGGACACAGGGGTATCAATGTGTCCGTTCAAAAACTAGTAAATAAAAGGACCAAATCAAGCAAACTGAATCTACTTATAAAACTCTATCTTGGGATGCCAAATAGTTGATGAGGAGAAGGCTTTCTTTATAAAAGTGTCCTAACTAATAAATGAAGTGGGAGCAATAGAATTTTAATACTTTAACACCATAATTAAATAATGAATCTAGGTAATAATCATTAATGGCTGTTGTTAACATCATTTAAAAAAAAAAACAGGTAACTGGATATTATTAATGTATGCTCTCTGATGGATGGAAGTACAATACACTGCCTGATGGCATTCTTGTCAAAAAAATTAAGGCTAAATGTGAACAGCTCTCTAGATCTTACCACCAATTTACAGGAAATAGAGGCTTCTGTGAATCATGCTGATTGACATGTTGGAATGCAATCAGAAAAAACCAGACTGCGGAAACTACACAGAATAAATGACCTGATTTCTTCAACAAAGACACTGTAAAGAACAAGATGAGAGACAGAGAGGAAACCTATATAGCAAGAAAGACTCCAGCGTTTTATCAAACAATTGTAATCTATGAGTCTTATTTGAGTGTGGATTTGAAACAAATAAATGCAATTATAATTTCTGGCATACTCAGGGAAAAAAATGTTTTAATCTGCCAATACCAAGAGCAAGCAAGATTGTGGTATAATGAAAACCCTTCTACACTGCTTGTGGGAGTACGAACTGACACAACTACTTACTAGTCATCAACCGGGGCACTCAAGGCTGTACATGCCCTACAAACGAGCCACCTACTCCTAGATTTATACCCTGGAGAAACTCTTGCCTGTGGGTAGCATGAGACAGTATGGAAGTCGATATAGTAGCAAAGTTGGAATAGTAAGAGCCCCCTACCCAAATGTCCAGTCACAATAGCAAAACTAAAGTATGGTATATTCATAAAAAGAGATATCACAGATCAGTGAAAAATGAGTCAACAGTTACCTGTATCAACATGGATAAAGTTCACATCACATTGCATATTTTAGAATACTACATACAGAATAATACCATTTATATGAAGTTCAAAAGCTTATAAATGTAAACATTGTACTAAGATTTTAAGTGTGTTTGATGGAATTAAAAGGCCTGACACAGGCTGGACAGGTCTATAGGCAATTCAGTCAAGTTAAGTTGCTCAGTCGTGTCCGACTCTCTGTGACCCCATGAATCCCAGCACGCCAGGCCTCCCTGTCCATCACCAACTCCCAGAGTTTACCCAAACTCATCTCCAGCGAGTTGGTGATGCCATTCAGCCATCTCATCCTCCGTCGTCCCTTTCTCCTCCTGCCCCCAATCCTTCCCAGCATCAGGGTCTTTTCCAATGAGTCAACTCTTTGCATGAGGTGGCCAAAGTATTGGAGTTTCAGCTTCAACATCAGTCCTTCCAATGAACACCCAGGACTGATCTCCTTTAGGATGGACTGGTTGGATCTCCTTGCTGTCCAAGGGACTCTCAAGAGTCTTCTACAACACCACAGTTCAAAAGCATCAATTTTTCAGGGCTCAGCTTTCTTCACAGTTCAACTCTCACATCCATACATGACTACTGGAAAAACCATAGCCTTGACTACATGAACCTTTGTTGGCAAAATAATGTCTCTGCTTTTTAATATGCTGTCTAGGTTGGTCATAACTTACCTTCCAAGGAGTAAGTGTCTTTTAGTTTCATGGCTTCAATCACCATCTGCAGTGATTATGGAGCCCAAAAATATAAAGTCTGCCACTGTTTCCACTGTTTCCCCATCTATTTCCCATGAAGTGATGGGACCAGATGCCATGATCTTAGTTTTCTGAATGTTGAGCTTTAAGCCAACTTTTTCACTCTCCTCTTTCACTTTCATCAAGAGGCTTTTTAGCTCTTCTTCGCTTTCTGCCATAAGTGTGGTGTCATCCGCATATCTGAGGTTATTGATATTTCTCCCGGCAATCTTGATTCAAGCTTGTGTTTCTTCCAGCCCAGCGTTTCTCATGATGTATTCTGCATATAAGTTAAATAAGCAGGGTGACAATGTACAGCCTTGACGTACTCCTTTTCCTATTTGGAAGCAGTCTGTTGTTCCATGTCCAGTTCTAACTCTTGCTTCCTGACCCGCATACAGGTTTCTCAAGAGACAGGTCAGATGGTCTGGTATTCCCATCTCTTGAAGAATTTTCCACAGCTTATTGTGATCCACACAGTCAAAGGCTTTGGCATAGTCAATAAAGAAGAAATAGATGTTTTTCTGGAACTCTCTTGCTTTTTCGATGATCCAGCGGATGTTGGCAATTTGATCTCTGGTTCCTCTGCCTTTTCTAAAACCAGCTTGAACATCTGGAAGTTCACGGTTCACGTATTGCAGAAGCCTGGCTTGGAGAATTTTGAGCATTACTTTGCTAGCGTGTGAGATGAGTGCAATTGTGCGGTAGTTTGAGCATTTTTTGGCATTGCCTTTCTTTGGGATTGGAATGAAAACTAACCTTTTCCAGTTCTGTGGCCACTGCTGAGTTTTCCAGATTTGCTGGCATATCGAGTGCAGCACTTTCACAGCATCATCTTTCAGGATTTGAAATAGCTCAACTGGAATTCCATCACCTCCACTAGCTTTGCTCATAGTGATTCTTTCTAAGGCTCACTTGACTTCACATTCCAGGATGTCTGGCTCTAGGTGAGTGATCACACCATCGTGATTATCTGGGTCGTGAAGATCTTTTTTGTACAGTTCTTCTGTGTATTCTTGCCACTTCTTCTTAATATCTTCTGCTTCTGTCCATACCATTTCTGTCCTTTATCGAGCCCATCTTTGCATGAAATGTTCCCTTGGTATCTCTAATTTTCTTGAAGAGATCTCTAGTCTTTCCCATTCTGTTGTTTTCCTCTACTTCTTCTCATTGATCGCTGAGGAAGGCTTTCTTATCTCTCCTTGCTATTCTTTGGAACTCTGCATTCAAATAGGAATATCTTTCCTTTTCTCCTTTGCTTTTTGCTTCTCTTCTTTTCATAGCTATTTGTAAGGCCTCTTCAGACAGTCGTTTTGCTTTAGTGCATTTCTTTTCCATGGGGATGGTCTTGATCCCTGTCTCCTGTACAATGTCACGAACCTCCGTCCATAGTTCATCAGGCACTCTGTCTATCAGATCTAGACCCTTAAATCTATTTCTCACTTCCACTGTATAATCATAAAGGATTTGATTTAGGTCACACCTGAACAGTCTAGTGGTTTTCCCTACTTTCTTCAATTTAAGTCTGAATTTGGCAACGAGGAGTTCATGATCTGAGCCACAGTCAGCTCCCGGTCTTGTTTTTGCTGACTGTATAGAGCTTCTCCATCTTTGGCTGCAAAGAATATAATCAATCTGATCTCAGTGTTGGCCATCTGGTGATGTCCATGTGTAGAGTCTTCTCTTGTGTTTTTGGAAGAGGGTGTTTGCTATGACCACTGTGTTCTCTTGGCAAAACTCTATCAGCCTTTGCCTTGCTTCATTCTGTACTCCAAGGCCACATTTTCCTGTTACACCAGGTGTTTCTTGACTTCCTACTTTTGCATTCCAGTCCCCTATAATGAAAAGGACATCTTTTTTGGGTGTTAGCTCTAAAAGGTCTTGTGGGTCTTCATAGAACCATTCAACTTCAGCTTCTTCAGCATTACTGGTTGGGGCATAGGCTTCAATTACCATGATATTGAATGGTTTGCCTTGGAAGCGAACAGAGATCATTCTGTCATTTTTGAGATTGCATCCAAGTACTGCATTTCGGACTCTTTTGTTGACCATGATGGCTACTCCATTTCTTCTAAGGAATTCCTGCCCACGTTAGTAGATATAATGGTCATCTGAGTTAAATTCACCCATTCCAGTCCATCTTAGGTTGCTGATTCCTAGAATGTCGACATTCGCTCTTGCCATCTCCTGTTTGACCACTTCCAATTTGCCTTGATTCATGGACCTAACATTCCAGGTTCCTATGCAATATTGCTCTTTACAGCATCAGACCTTGCTTCTATCACCAGTCACATCCACAACTGGGTATTGTTTTTGCTTTGGCTCCATCCCTTCATTTTTTCTGGAGTTATTTCTCCACTGATCTCCAGTAGCATATTGGGCACCTACCGACCTGGGGAGTATACATATATTTAAATTATCTTACATGTAGACAACATTTCAAATTTTTATAAAGAGGATGAACCAAATGACTAAAACCCTTCCTAACACTTAAAATTCAACTCATGTGATGTCTCATTTCCCTCATCTTCCTCTTGGGAAAAATAATAGCAACTATCTCAAAGGATGTGGTGAAGATTAAGGGAGTTAATGCATATAAAGTGCTTGGATTAAAAGCATGGGGAAAAAAAGAAAAAGATTTAGGACGAGTAATGAATATATAAGTGCTCCATTATTTATAAAGAAAGGGTGACTCTAAAATTCATAAACCTGAATAAAGTATGCACGAACCTTCTGGATGTGTTTGAAGAGATGATCTGTGTGCACCAGTGCCATACAATTTTAATATACTAATAAGGCCAAATATTCTCAACAAACTTGAAGACAGCCATGTCCTCCTGCTTAAAGGTGATGACCTCATTCAAAACCATCTGTCCAACCTGCCCCAGGCCTTTTAAGCCAGTCAGACAGACACACTCACCACCATGACTGGGCATTCCTCATTACTCCTGACCTTTACTTTACTCAGTCTCGTCTGTACCGTATATGAACCCTTGACTCCATGATTCCAGCTTGCCCCAGGTGTTCTGGACTTGGTCCTGTTCTTAGCCTCCCTATCATTCATGCTACAGTTTTTCCTATCAAACTACAGCTTGTCTGGCCCTGTGAACTTCCCCTTCTGTGATGCACTGAACAGAAGAATATTCTCTGGTTCCAGGCCCAACACTAGTGGCTTTGGTAAAATGCTTTTGGTTGCAAGTAACAGAAACCCCAAGGTGACATAAACAATAAAAAGATGGTATTGGCTCAGTGATTAAAAACTAGTCAGAGGGTGAGTTTTGGTGGCCAAATAAGGGCACCAGAGTCACAGTTTCTTCTCATCTTGTCTCCTGCGGTACCTGCTTCATCCTTAAAGCTGACCACCTGCATGTTTGCAAACTGGCTGGAAGCAGCTATAGGGGCTGTGTGTTCCCTTGTTTATGTCTAGCAGGAAGGGAAAACTCTCTCCCAGTAGCTCTCTTAAAAATGAAGCATCTTCTTTTCTAAAAGTCTCTAGAGAAAAAAATTTTGGCTCATTGGCCTAAATTGGGTGGTGTGTCCTGAACTAGGCACTGTGACCAGGGGTGGATCTTCTGGCTGGGGATTAGTTGACAGAGCCTGAGGAGATACGTTTGGGGGTAGAGGCTCCTCTACCAGAGCACAGGGGCTGTGGAAGAGTCATGATGCCTGGGCCCTGCTTCACTCTCACCCCAGATCCACCTCTGCTCTGCTCTGTGCCCCTCGGGGCACACCCTTCACAATGCACCACCCCAGATGTCCTGCTCCCTGGCTTCAAGTTGGATTTTACCCCAGGAACACCAGCGAAGATCTGAAGGTGGGAGAACAGGGCAGGAGTGACTGTCCCCCCAGCTCACTCCCTGCCATGCTGTGGTTCTAACAGAGGCTGTGTTCCCCTGGAGGGACATCCCCTGGAGGGCGCCCCCCCAACCCTTCCGGCCCTAGCCGTTCCCTCCCTCACCCCCAGGCCCAGAAGTGGTAACAGTTCCCACTGCTACCTGCCTCCTAGTGCTCCACTGTCCCCTGCCCACACCATCTGTGTAACCAGCCCCTTCACTAAATGCTTGGGTGCTGCCATGTGTTTCCTCCCCTGGCCTTGGATACCACAGCATCTGAGTGAAGACTGGGAAAACATCCCCAAGAGGAAGGGAGCACAGATGCCAGGCAGCCCCAAACTGCAAATACCCACAACTCTTGTTCCCCCGTCCCCCACCCCACTCATGGGAAACAAGAAACTGTCCCTTCATGGTTTCCAACCGACAATTCACTATTCTAGCTTGTTATTCGGCTATGGATTACATATGATATGAACAATATTTACATACACAAAATGGGAGTTTTGTCTCTTTCTAGAGAAATGCTCTCATCACTCCCTGAATGCTAAGGACTTCGGGTTGCTTCATGAGCTCAGACAGAAAAGTGCTTAAACCGTCAGACCTGCTGTTCCTGCCAACAAACGCTGTCGGATGGCTCAGAGCACATTTCAGTGATTAACCGGAGGATGAAAGACGGAAAAACAGGAGAGGTGGGAGGGAAGGGAACCTCAGAATAGAGAAAGATCTAAATGAGTTATTTCTGGTGAGGACAAGTCAAGGACAGGTGAGGCTGAGCCAGTTTGGGGGAGGGGAAACATATAGGGAAGGGGGCACAAGTTGTGGGGATCTGGGGTCTGTTACGCAGGAGGATTCCTACTGAGTAGAAAAGGTGTCCAGATACAAGAGGGAGGTGTACAGCAAAAGATGGGCTCAGGGCTGTGGAGAAATCTCATTCCCAAAAGTCACCCACCCCTACCCCTTCAGGAAGAGTGAGCCCTTAGAACTGGTCTAACTGGTTGTCAACTGAGACTAATTGAAGAGGAAACACTTCTGGGCTTTGTCATGGTGAATGTAGGTCTACATGCACGTATGTGTGTGTGTCTGTGTGTGTGTGAGAGAGAGAGAAAGAGACAGACAGATAGACAGATTCCCCATCACCCATTAAGTTCTCCTCTCCCCTCTCATCTCTGTCGCAGTGTGAGCGTGCTTTCCTGGGGGAGCCCACCTCCATTCGCTGGCCCCCATCCTGACAGCTGGGGAAGGACACACACACACACAGGGCCCTACACCTGGCATCCCACCTCACAACAGCTGTTCCAACCACGTAAGAAGCATGGGGGTCACCGGTCATTCTCCACAGGAACAAAGAGCCAAGGACGCAGAGATAATTGTATCAAAGGGATTCAACTTCCTGGATGACCTCACTCCACAGATCTGCAGAGAACAGATAAGCATCTCAGGGCCCTGGCAGCGGCCCCTCCAGGGAAGGAAAGGGCTAGGAAGCTGACTTTCCGCAGTCTGTGCTGCCTTCCTTGACCCAGGGACAGGCCACCTGCAGCCTCCAAAGTCAGGATGCCCCATGTCAGCTCCTGCCAACTCCACAAGAAAGGCAACTAGGGCCACAGTACCCCCAGGGTAAGGCCTCCGCTGATCCCGTGTGGGCCCCCTGGGGAGCCTTTCCTTCTGTGTCCCCCCCAACAGAGATTTCTCATATTTTCATTCAAATGAATTTGTATTTCATTTCTGAACTTTTTCTTTCTTTCATGTTCTCAGAATATACAGCATAAAAATAAAAGAATAGGTTAAAAAAAAGGTATATCTCAGAACATAATTTGTGAGCCTGATAGTTATAATTAGCAATAGAGGAAATGAAATGATGTTTCCAAGCATTTATTTAGTCATTATCCTGATATTTTTTTTGAGTCCTTTCTGCACCAGACACAAATTCAAGCCTGGGAGACAGAAAGCTAACACACATCCCCTGTTCTGGAAGAACTCACAGCTCACAGATTTGTTGGAAGTCATAGACTCTTAAACAAAGGGCTATTTAAGTGCTCTGAAGTCATTTTACCCCTAGAAATTCTACTAATATTATATTAAATTATAAATCAGCCAGAGGAAAAATCAGTTATCAAAGCTTTGTTTTATAGTGCTCAATGCTGGCCCCAGGATTTGTTAATTAATCCAATACTCCTGCCTACAATCAACTGCCTTGTAGTTTCTTGGAATGATACAGAGATTCTAAATTCATGCTAATAGGGTAGCCACTTGCCACCTGTGGCTACTGAGCTCTTGAAATGTGACTAATGTGACTGAGGAACAGAAATTTAAATTTTATCTAATTTTAATTAATTTAAATAGTCACCTGTGGCTGGTGATTTCCAATATGCATACCACAGTTCCAGAATTCTAGTCCTATTTAGATCTGACTAGATTTACCAAAACCAGTGAAGATTAACCAGTTGAGATTAAAATCAAGTAACCCACCAACGGGCCTGGTCAACGAGGCATTAATAAATTAACTGTCTGCCCACCTGGACTCATCTGACCTTGAATGTCTGGAAGAAAATGAACCTGTTACTCAGTTGAAGCAGGAAAGGAAGTAGGAAGTATAACCATGAAGCAAGGTTAAGCACCTAAAACAGAAGCCCCAGACACAAAGAACCAAAGGGAAGTTTGCAGGGGGTGGGGGGGTCTAGACGATGGGGACAAGCAGCTGAGTGCCAAAAGCAGAACTAAAGCAGGTTCAAACTCAAGTCAAATTTCTAAAAACTTGAGATATTAATCAACAGAATGCAATTCAAAACCCATTCACTGACAACCCTCCTTCCATCAAGAAATGTCTTTCTCAATGTTTCTTGTGTGCTTAGCACCAAGTGGGAATTATTAAGAAATCTACAGCAACATCAATCTCTGCCTTAAAGAAGTTGAGATTTTTACATGAAAAGACCAAACTCACACATACAACAGTGAGAAAACTATACAAGACAGTATCCAGTAAAGCACTGAAAGTATTTAACTTAGCCACATTTATAACTGTGGGCTTGCCTGCTGGCTCAGAAGGGAAAGAATCTGCCCGCAATGCAGGAGACACGGGTTCAATCCCTGGGTTGGGAAACCCCCTTGGAGAAAGGAATGGCTACCCACTCTAGTATTTATGCCTGGAAGATTCCATAGACAGAGGAGCCTGGAGTGCTACATACAGTCCATGGGGTCACAAAGAGTCAGACCCGACTGAGTACTAACATACACACAGGGTAAGCACCAGTAAGTAAGTGGAGAGGAAGGGAGGGTTGAGTGAAGACTGCAGTCACCAGTCTTTATGAGCAAGGGGTGTTTCAAGGTGGGCTTTCTGCAACTCTCAGGACTCGATTCAAGTTAGCCTGGCCTCCCAGGCCCATTACAACCTGGCCTCCACCCATCTTCAGCAGCATCCTCATCAGACAACCCCACCCCAGTTTTTGCCAACATGAAATCGTTTCCCAATTTGCTCACCATCTCTAACACTGAGCTACTGTATACGCAGAACCACTGGTGGACCTACCGGTACCCCCAGCACTTGAGTCACAGACCTCTGCTTGTATCCCAGTTTCTCCAAGTCCTAGCTGGGGAACCTCAGCCAAATTCCTTAACCCCCTCTAAGCCCTGATTTCCCCACATGTAAAATGAGAGTTGGAGAAGGAAATGGCAACTCACTCCAGTATTTCTGCTGGAAGAACCTCATGGACAGAGGAGCCTGGCAGTCTATAGGGTAGCTAAGAGTTGGACACAACTGAGTGACTGAACAACAGCAGCAACAAAAATCAGAGTAACATGACCCACCCATAGGGTTTTTGTGATAACCGAGATAAATAAAAGCTTTATAAACAACTTTATTTTTTTTTTGTCTTTTTCTTTTTAATAAATTTATTTATTTTACTTGGGGGCTAATTACTTTACAATATTGTAGTGGGTTTTGCCATACATTGACATGAATCAGCCATGGGTTTACATGTGTTCCCCATCCTGAACCCCCCTCCCCCCTCCCCCTCCCCATCCCATCCCTCTGGGTCATCCCATTGCCCCAGCCCTGAGCATTTGTCTCGTGCATCGAACCTGGAATGGTGTTCTGTTTCACATATGATAATATACATGTTTCAATGCTATTCTCTCAGAACGTCCCACCCTCACCTTCTCCCTCAGGGTCCATAAGACTGTTCTATGCATCTCTTATTCTGCCTTGCATATAGGGTTATCGTTACCATCTTTCAAATTCCATATATATGCATTAGTATACTGTATTGGTGTTTTTCTTTCTGGCTTACTTCACTCTGTATAATGGGCTCCAGTTTCATCCATCTCAATAGAACCGATTCAAATGTATTCTTTTTAATGGCTGGGTAATATTCCATTGTGTATATGTACCACAGCTTCCTTATCCATTCATCTGCTGATGGTCATCTAGGCTGCTTCCATGTCTTTGCTATTATAAACAGTGCTGCGATGAACATTGGGGTACACGTGTCTCTTTCAATTCTGGTTTCCTTGGTGTGTATGCCCAGCAGTGGGATTGCTGGGTCACACGGCAGTTCTATTCCCAGTTTTTTAAGGAATCTCCACACTGTTCTCCATAGTGGCTGTACTAGTTTGCATTCCCACCAACAGTGTAAGAGGGTTCCCTTTTCTCCACACCCTCACCAGCATTTATTGCTTGTAGACTTTTGGATAGCAGCCATTCTAACAGGCATGAAATGGTACCTCATTGTGGTTTTGATTTGCATTTTTCTAATAATGAGCGATGTTGAGCATCTTTTCATGTGTATAAACAACTTTTAAAAAAAACCCTGCTCTTCATACTTTTACAATTTTCAACCTATCTTAAGATTCTGCTCAGGTATTTCTTGACTGCCCTTGTTGTTGGGGGCTTTTCACAAAGGGATGCTATGATGGTAGCACTCATAGCCAGTGAGGTAACATATCCCAGTTCACCCAAACAGTCCCAGTTTATGCTTGGTGTCCCGTGTAGTTTTTGGCATTTGTCCTAGATGCTTTATTTTTCTGTAAACTACTGTTGGTGATGACTGCATTAAAATATGTTGAGGAGGATGCTTCTCTAGTGGCACTAGTGGTGAACAATCCTCCTGCCAATTTCAGGAGATGCAAGAGACAAGTGGGTTTGATCTCTGGGTTGAGAAGATCCCCTGGAAGAGGAAATGGCAACCCACTCGTGGGTTGCCTAGGATATACCCTGGCAGCTACAGTCCATGGAGTTGCAAAGAGTCAAAGACATGACTGAGTGACTGAGCACACAGGCACATGTTCGGGAGGGAGAGTTTGGTGGGTGTCCACTTTGTCTTTCCAACTTCCTGCAAGTATGTAAGGTCCACAGGCAATAAATAGGGTTCTTACTCTAATACATCCTGAGATCTGAAAGATGATCAGCCATAAACTGTCTCTTTTCCTGAGCTTTCCTAGATGAAAACAGGAACAGGTGAAAACTAACATCTCCTTTTCAAGGACAGCACACAGGGCACTTACTGCTGATAAAATGAAGTATGTATATAACTCTTCCTGGTCTTGGAAAGCTGGGGGTGAGCTATTGGGCACCACAGCTCCTGACAGCCATCTGGTACACCCACCAGGTGTGTGCTGGCCAGTGCAGGGGCCTGAAAGATGCACAAAGCCACCAGGCCTTCAGTCAGTACAGTCTTTGGAAAATAAGAGAAATTAAATATGTTAGGCTCTTGTGTGAAACATACAGGAATTAGAGACGGAGCAGTGCTACAATAAAGAGCACAACGAGTAATCTGAATATTCTTGCTATAGAGGGATTTTCCTTTAAATATGGATAAAATTACAACTATCTATTTTACTATTTGGTAACACTTTACAAAATTTGGCAATAAATGTTTTCAGCAGCAAGTTAACAAAAAATGTGCACGTTAAATTTAAAGTTTAATTTAAGTACTGAATTTTCATGTATCAAGAGAACTAATGAATACGCAACTTGTACGATATCACTGATAATATTTACTACCCACCATCAGATCCCGGTAACATCATGGACCACACAAAAACCAAATACAAGTCTACTGAAGAAGTTCCAGCCTCTGCTTCAAAAGTTAGAACTATTTTAGGAAGACTGTGCTCCCAAACAATAATTTCACAAGAGCAGTTTCAGAAGGTATGTTTACCAGTGAAGCATGACTTTTCATTTAGATCAAACTACTCTTCTCAATTAACTTTGCCCATTTTTATTCCAAGTCTGTACCAGCAAAAAGTGAACCGACAGCCGTGTGTGTGTTGGTGACATTAGTAAAAGAACTGCCAAACAGTTGCACAAAACCCTTTTTATATTAGAGTCTTCAGATACTTCAAGTAGAAAATCAGTGAATTCCAACTATGGTGTGATTTTTTCCCCCCATACAGTTCATGAAATCACAGTAAAACTGTCTGCAGTTTATTTTCAGGTAAAACAGCTGACGTTGTTTTACTGTTATAAATTCAGTTTATAAGTTTGATTGAAGATAAGATGTGTTTTGTAGTAATAACACGAATACAAATTTAGGGAAAGCTTAGGTTTGTGGAAAAATAATATTCTTACCAAATTAAGAAAGCTGCAGAGCAGAATGTACTTGGAAAATTGTAGTTGAGCACAATTCATGATTGTCTCCAAAGAACTGTGATATTCCACCAAAGGAAATAGAAACTGTGGTTGTCGAAAATTACAAATGTTTTTATACGTAAACAAAGTAACCAAAGCACAAAATTCTTCTGATAGAGCTTATATTAAGCATCCAGTCACTCCTCTCAAAACAAAGCCCTTGCATCAACAATAACAATAAAAACTTCAGCTTGGCAGTGCACATTTTCTCACTTTCTCTGTTGCCCATCAGCAAGCTGATTTTAGAAATGTTTGAGCCTTTGAATGACTATTTGGTAAATCAACCTATGTGCCCTAGGAAACTAGAGAATTATTTTGGAATAGTTCATTAAATGCTGGTTGCATTTTAATGAAAGTCAATTTGAATATTTTAATAAATTATTCAATAAATGGAGCACAATAAAATTCAGGTTGTAAAGCTCTTTATGAATTATAATTATCTAAAACAAGCTTACCCAGGGACACATTGAAACTGTCTCTACCAAAGCAAGGAAGGAAATGAAGAAATTTAAGTGTGGAGCTCAGAGGTATATAATACCTTGACTTGTAGGAAGGATCTTTTGACAAAGGTCTTATTTTTAATTGGATCAATTTATATTCTTTATTGAAGTGGAATATAATTGAAAAGGACTGCAATTTTACATCTAACTTCAGTGAAATATTCAAAAGCATCATAAATAGTGAGAAATTATTTGACAATTTGTGCCTAGTAAAAGTATTCATTGAATAAAGGTGCTCTGAATGGGGGAAGTTATTTTGGCTGAAATATTAACACGGTCCAATTTGAAAACATTAGAATCAATCAAACATTAGAACCTCTATTTAGCTGCATTAGCTTTGAGCTTACTAAATAATTCAGCAACTCCAGAGAGAGTATTTTCTTAGTTAAAAATACTTGGGTTCACAGAGAAAGGTCAGTTTCAAGTTTACTAATCATGTGGTAAATTTTAGTTTAAAAATTAAAAACAAAAAGACTGAAATAAATACATTCTTCAAAAGTGTCAGGAACTTACCTCAATGGAAACAAATATGACTGAAAATTGATTAAAGTTGTGAATGTGTATTTATAGACAATAATGTACAGTAATTACAGGAATACGGACCGCTGAACCACCAGGGGACCAGGGCTCGATTCCTGGTCAGGGAACAAGATTCCTCATGCCACAACTATGATCGGGTGCAGCCAAATAAATAAATAAAAATATTTAGAAAACCCAGTATTATAGGCATAACTCAGAAATATTGCAGGTTTGGTTCCTGGGTTCCTGACCACCTCAACAAAGTGTATATCACAGGAAAGCGAGTGATAGTAATTTTTTGGTTTCCCAGTGCATATAAAAGTATGTTTACACTCTACTGTGTCTATTAAGTGGGTAAGAGCAATATATCTAAAAAATAACATATATACCTTAATTTAAAAAGACTTTATTGCTAAAAAAAAGAAAAATGCTATCACCTAAACCTTCAGCAAGTAATAATCTTTTTGCTGGAGGACGGTCTTGCCTCAGTGTTGATGGCTGCTGACTGATCAGAGTGATGGTTGGTGAAGGTTGGGGTGGCTGTGGTAATTTCTTCTTTTATTTTATTTTGTTGTAGTTGTTGCTTTTTTGACAATTTCTTAAAATAAGAGAACAATGAAGTTTGCAGCATCAATTGACTCTTCCTTTCATGAATGTTTTCTCTGTAGCATGCAATGCTGTTTGACAGGATCTACCCACAGTAGGACTCCTTTCAAAACTGGAGTCAGTCCTCTCAAACTGCCACTGCTTTAATAACTAAGTTTACATAATATTCTAAATCCTCTCTTGTCATTTCAACAAAGAATCTTCACTAGGAATGGTTTACATCTCAAGAAACCACTTTCTTGGCTCATCCATAAGCAGCAACTCCTTATCCATTAAAGTTTTATCACGAGATTGCAGCAAAGCAGGCATGTCTTCAGGCTTCTAACTCTAGTTCTCTTGCTATTTTCCTTCACATCTGAAATTACTTCTTCCTGAGGTCTTGAACCCCCTTCAAGTCATCCATAAGGGTTAGAATTAACTTCTTCCAAACGCCTGGTAATATTGATATATCAACCTCTTTCACGAATCACAAATGTTCATAAACGGCATCTAGGATGGTGAATCCTTTCTGGGAAGTTTTCCCTATTTTTGCCCAGATCCATCAGTTCAGTTCAGTTCAGTCACTCAGTCGTGTCCGACTCTTTGCGACCCCATGAATTGCAGCACGCCAGAGCCATTGCTATTTATGGCAGCTACAGCATTGTGAAATGTGTTTCTTAAATAATAAGACGTGAAAGTTGAAATTACTCCTTGGTCCATGGCCTGCAGAATGAGTATTTTGTTTCAGCAGGCATGAAAACATTAATCTCATTGTACATCGCCATCAGGGCTCTTGGGTGACCAGGTGTGTTGTCACTGAGCAGTACTATTTTGAAAAGAATCTTGTTTTCTGAATGGTAGGTCTCGAGAGTGTCCTTAAAATATTCAGTAAACCATGTTGTATACAGATGTGCTGTTACCCTGACTTTGTTGTTCCATTTACAGAGCACAGGCAGAATAGATTAACCATAATTTGTGAGGGCCCTAGGATCTTCAGAACGGTGACTGTGCACTGGCTTCCAACCTGAGCTCTCCAGCTGCATTAACCCATAACAGGCGAGTCCTGCTGTCCTTTGAAGCTTTGGAGCCAGGCATTGACTTTTCTCAAGCTATGAAAGACTTACCGGGTTATCTTCTTCCAAAATAAGGCTGCTTTGTCTACATTGAAAATCTGTTGTTTAGAGTAGCCACCCTCATTAACAATCTTAATGAGATCGCCTGGATGATGTGCTGCAGCTCTTACATCTGTACTTCCTGCTTCACCTTGCCCTCTGATTTTATGAAGATGGCTTCTTTCCTCAGGCCTCATGAACCAACTCTCTTCTAGCTCCCAACTTTTTTTCTGCAGCTTCCTCAACTCTCTCAGCCTTGAAAGAATTGATGAGCTTCGTTATGGATTAGTCTTTGGCTTAAAGGAACGTTGTGGCCGGTAGGATCTTCTATTGTTGTTTAGTCACTAAGTCGTGTCCGACTCTTTGTGACCCCATGGACTGTTGCCCGCCAGGTTCCTCTGTTCATGGGATTTCCCAGGCAAGAATACTGGAGTGGGTTGCCATTTCCTCCTCCAGGGGATCTTTTCAACCCAGGGATCGAATCTGCGTCTGCTACATTGGCAGGCAGGGTCTTTACCACTGAGCCACCAGGGAAGCCCCATGATCTTCTATCCAGACCACTAGAACTTTCTCCATATCAGCAATAATGCTGTTTCACTTTCTTGTCATTTATGTGTTCACTGGAGCAGCACTTTTAGTTTTCCTCAAAAACTTTTCCTTTGTATTCACAATTTGGCTAACTGGTACAAGAGGCCTGGTTTGGCTTTCAACACACGTTCCTCATTAGGTTTAATCGTTTCTAGGTTTTTTGGACACACTGTGCGGCTTGTGGGATAACAGTTCCCCAACCAGGGATCGAACCAGCCCTCTTGGTAGTGAAAGCCAGGGAATTCCCTCATTTCCAACTTTCGATTTAAAGTGAGAGACACGTGACTCTTCCTTTCACTTGAATACCTAGAGGTCATTGTCTGGTTATTAACTGGCTTAATTTCAAAATTGCTGTGTCTCAGGGAACAGGGAGGCTGAAAGAGTGGGAGAGAGAAGGGGAAATGGCTGGTCGGTGAACCGGTCAGAAAACACACAGTATTTATCGAGTTCATGGTCTTATATGGGCGAGGCCCATGGTGCCCCAAACAACTACAATAATGGCATCAAAGATCACTGATCACAGATCCTCATAACAAATATAATAAAAATGAAAAGGTTTAAAATACTTCTAGAGTTACCAAAATGTGACACAGAGACACAAAGTGAGCAAGTGCTGTTGGAAAAATGGTGCTAAATAGACTTGCTTGCCACAGGTTTGCCACAAACCTTCATTTTGTGTGGGAAAAAAAAAAAGAAACCCAGGATCTGGGAAGCTCAATAAAGCACAACAAAGCCATAAAACAAGGTATGCCAGTATTGTATTTTGCTTATATTTTCTTAATCTGTACAAAATTATTTATTTTAAAATTTTGGTTAGCACACATGAGCAATGTTCTATCTTTTAAAAAGAATTCTAGTAATATAATCACTTTTGAACAGCACTATTTACTGTTGAGCACTAAACTAATTTTCTAGTCAATAAATACTTTCAAAAACAATATCGTTTTCATTGTTCTAGTAACCCTCTAACACAAAAGGATCGCAGGCTGGGTAAGTTCTAAGTTTCCCAGCCAGAGCTCACACCAGCCTTCATCCTGTCTGCGCCCAGCTTCTTCTGTCTGCGCCCAGCTTCTTCCGCCTCCGCCCACACTGCCTTTAGAGCAGGGATTTGATGTTATGGATCCAGAACCCTTTTAATTCCCTTACCATGTGCAGACTGTTTAACTCTTTTAATCCTCATGAACCTCTGAGATGGACGTTCTAACTACACTCCTTTACAGATGAGGAAACTGAAGTGGGGAGAGGTAATACTGAATCGACTACGCTCCCAGGCAGTGATTGGGCTGGGCATTGAGTGCAGGCAGGCTGCCTGCAGAGCCCATGGCTCTAACTACAAACTCATGTGACTCTCTCTCAACAAATGTCTACAGATGAATGAATGAATGAAGAAAGGGAAGGAAAAAGACAATGGCAACCGCTCTAAGTATGATGGGTAAAAAGACTGCAAAGAGAGGAAGTACCTAACACACCACTTCATATTCACAACACAGTTGAAAGGTTTGGAGTTAGAACCAGCACTTTTCAAGGGAAAGCAATCCACCTTAAATAAACAGGATTGTTTCCTCAGTGCACCAACGGCCAGGATGCCAGGACTCAACAGAACAAACGGGCTTTTCCTCTGCTGATAACAAAGATCTCCTCAGTTTGGTTGTTTACTCAGACCCTGAGAACCAGACACTGTCTAAAAGAAGGATGTTGTCTGCCCTGTGCTGATGGGCTCTGGATGTCTGATTCAGCCCCACCAGGCTCCGGCCTGGCCTGCAGCAGGTGTGTACGGTCAGGAGTAGAGCTTTGAAGAGCTCTTTCTCAAATGGTGGGACTGGAGGTGGTGGATGGGATGTCAGAGGCATCAGGAGAAAAGCCAAGAGTGAAGTGGAAGAGACTGCTAGGTTTTCAGCTGCAGAACCTGACAGTGCCTATGACAGAGTTGGAAACTTAGGAAAGAATATTGTCCTGAAAAGGAATATACTCCGAGAGGCTTGAGCTTGTTGAGTTTGAGTCATTAGAAACCAGCCAGAGAGAGATGGTGACAATGCTGAGAGAGGACCACTGTGTCCTAGGCCACCAGGCCTCCCAAGGAGGAGACCTCAGAGGTGATGGAGAGAAAGAAGGTGCAGAGGCGATGGAGACATGGGTGGCCCTGATGGGAGAAACACGGGATGAGAGGACACGGCCTGGAGAAGGAAAAGCAATCAGCATTGTCACGCCCAGATCATCTCTGCACCGTTCCCCTGACTGCATGGAGGTGCAGCACCCAGATCCTGCTTCAGGGAAGGCCTTGCAGTTGGCCAACTGGCCTCCAGCCAGGGGAGCCACTGGGCTTCACACTCTTGCCTACCACTCCCTTTCCTCTGGCTGTGTCGGATCTGCAGAGTGCTCTTCCCCACCCCACCCTGCTGCCTCCCGTTTTATTTTTCACAGGTGTTCCCCCCCACCACCATAAACCTGCACTTTTAATTCCAGTGACTGCTTCTTGCTCTTGCAACTGACATACGTCCCAAACCTCTGAGAGTGGCATTCCTTTTTTAAGTCCCAGAGAAGATGCTAGTGTCGTGCTCTTTGGTTAACTTTAGGAATCTAGGACCAACATCAATGGTTCATGAATTCACCAATTCAATCAGCTATTCACTTAATGGATGGCTGTTAAGTGGATGGGCATTAATTAAGCACCCATTATATGCTAGGAGCTGTGCTGAATCCCAGTGGTATAACAATCAACAAGGAAGACAATCTTATTTAGGTAACATGGAAAATGGAAAAGCCATGAGGAATCCAGAAAGGAGCTGCTCTTTTTGAAGCTTACAGCCTTATCTGCCACCTGATGAAAAGCATACAAAGAGGTCATCCCACCAGATTGAAGAGACCCTCAGTCCCATGCAGTATACCTTTGGCTGCAGCAGCCCCCCTCACACTGTGCACGTTCGGTCCCCACCACCAGTACCCACTGGAGAAGGGCAACTGCACACCCCCGAGGACAAGAGTAAAGTGTCACCGACCTCCATGGTGGTCCGGGGAGGGGTTGGGGGAGGCATTTGCCATCTGCCTTTTCTGCTCTCAGCTCCTTCTCCCTGCTGCACCCCACTACAGCCAAGAGTCGGGCAAAACACTTCCAATGACATGAGCCAGCATGAATTTAATTCACATAGTGTGCCCCCAAAGTCACCTCAGTTGCACAGCTCCCTCACAGAGGGAGCTGCCCAGGAGCCAGTATCCAGTGGAAAGTGGGAAGGTGTGTGGGCACCTGCAGGAATGGGATAAGGTAGGTCTTGAGGAGCCCTGGGCTGGCCCAAGAGGCTGTGCCTAGAACAGGCTCTCAGGGGGATGCCGAGCCCCACCTCCCTGTCTGTGGGATGATAGGAAGCGCCTGCAGCAAGAAGAGTTCCTGGTGGAGACCAGCCTCTGAGCCCCAGAGGGCCCAGGCTCCTGGAAAGGGAGCTGGAATGCCAGTTCTGCCATCCCCCATCCATGACAGACAGCAAGCCCTCGGCTTTGCTAGACCTCAGTCAACTCTGCCCTAAAGGAGCGAGTGTAGCTGCCTCCTTGGGCGACTGGGAGGATTAAATGGATCCCGTTCAGAAAGTGCTCAGTGCTGTGCAGACAACTGGAAAGTGCAAACGAACAGTTGGTTATTATCATTCCCATGTGCCCGGCTGCAGCCCTTATACTGACTTCAATTGCCTCTACCTCTGTCATTCCACTCTGACCCACTTCCTCTTAAAAAAGGAAAACTAAAATATAAATGCCTTCTGCATTCAGGAAGAGTTCCTGAAATTACACCCATCATGAGGCTTCCAGGTCCCCTGTTTGTAGAGATAAGATGCTAGTCAAGCTAAGGGAGAAAATGGCCCACAAGTCCCCGATTTGGCTACAGAGGGGCCTCTGCTCGGTCCACGCACAGTGACCCCAGGCAGAACAATAGGACAGCCTGTGTCTCCTGCAGGAATTCCACCTGTGGCTCTGAGTAATAGGTTTTGATCTCGGGCTCGCTGCCAGTTAGGAAGTGAAACCCCTTCTGGAACACTTGCTGTTTTGTTGGCTTTCCCCTGGAGAGCTAAAAATTTCACCTAGAAGCTTTGTGCTGAGAAGCTGTGTCCAGAACGCAGCCCCATAAACACTGACAAGGTATTTCACTGGCTCCCTAATCCTCTTCTGCACAAGTGGGGACAGTGGCCCCGCCTCCGAAACCCCAAAGTCACCTGAGCAAACGGAGCTGTCCACCTGTCCCAAGGTAACCACCTTGACAGCTGTGTTATCTCCACCTTCTTCTGTAACTCAAAGGCCTAACTAAACCAAGGATGTGCGAGAAAAAGGGCCATTGTTTCTGCTGACAGGTTTGCGTTAAGAATCTGGAAGAGGACGCTGGTTTCCAGGTGAGAACCTCTGGGCAGGGCTGGGCATTAGAAGCGGGGGCTGAGGGGGCTTCATGGACCTGCCTGCCCCGATTATTGGCAAGAATGATTACAAGACAGTTCTGCAGATGGTGGTGGGGCCTCCCCGTGGTGGGCTTCTTTTGGAGCCAGGGAAGAACAATGGGAAATCTTTTCCCATGCCCTTCATTTCTCCCTCTTGGAGATCCTATTGTGTCTGTAACTTCAGGTGTTGGGGGACTAATGTCTGAAACTCTTCAGGGAGGCCAGCTGGGCCCCCTCCACCTAGCCTGCTGAACTTCCCCTGTCTAGTCAGCAGCAGGCCGGGGTCCTCGGGCAGGAACCAGCCAGCAGAGGAGGCTATAAATACTCTACTTGGCCGTCGGCTTCCCTCTGGAGCACAGCTGAGGGGCTGGGGCGGGGAAGCACCTGCATCTCTCCGGGGCACATCCGCCGCTGGCCAGGCTTGCTGGCCCTCGACCTCTGAGCGCACTTTCCGCAGACGTTTTCCAGCTCTGAGGAAGCCGGCGATGATTGACCCAGCCTCCCAGCTGAAATCCAAGCTCCCAGCGGCCACCCCCTTTAAACTCCGAGCCTGAGCTGCATTTTCACTGGGGCTGATGAAACTGAATAGCTGCAGGTAAAACAAGGAAGGAGCAAAGAAAGGAGAGGAGACTCTTCAAAGGGTGCCTTTCTCCTCTCCATTCCACTTACGTGGAGAAGCACGAAACAACGCCTCATCAGCCAGGCCTCTTTCCCCCTGATGAAGAAATGGAAATTGGACAATTGAGAGGTGGTTTTTTTTTTCAAGTCACAACTATTTTTCTTTTTTTTTGTTTTTATTTATACAGCATGACTAAGAGATCCCTTATGGGCATTTTAAATAAACCAGAAGCCAAGTCACAACAACTGCTAATGGCCAGTTGTGGGGTTTTCACTCAAAATGAGATGGAACAGCCAGGTTGTGTATGAGAAGAGGGAGAGGTTAAAAATCCACTGGACGACTGTTCTCACACTTCAGTGAGCTGAAGAATCGCCTAGAACATTTGGTTAAAAGACAGATTCCCTACTGTCCAGCTCCCAAGACTGATCCTGCATTTGAGTCTGCTTTTGAGTTCATAAGTAATTAAATACTCTGGGCAGGAACTACACTTTGAGAAACAATGCCCTGAGACAGTAATTTACAAAGTGAGGGCCCCGACCAACAGCAGCACCAGGAAATTTACTAAAAATGCAGATTCTCAGGCCAACTCCAGGCTTAAAGGATCAGAAACTGGAGACAGGGCCCAGAAATCTGTTTGAACAAAACACCAGGTGATTCTGAAAGTTGAGAAATACTGCTCTAAGAGCTCTCTTACAAGTCAGGAGTGTGAACCCTGGAAGAGTGGTGATTTTAACATGCAGCCTAGATTGAGAACTGCTGCTCTGAGTCTATGAGAAGATAAACACTAACACTACCTCCACAGCCCCTATTTTTTGGGCATCCATCTTTCTGAGCCAGGGTCAGAGTTAATGGCATGAAGGGGAAAGAATGCTTTGTTTCAGACAGACATGGACTCATGTCGCGGTGCTGAATTTAACTTCCCCGAACCTTGGTGTTTTCACCTGTGAAATGGAAGGGATGACACCCAACCCACAGTGATGCTGTGAGAAACAGTGAGATGAGATCTGGGAAAAGTGTGTGTCTGGCACACTGCAAGAACTGGATCCTCCTCTCTGTTTCTCTGCAATCATGACTTCCCTTAGTTTAATTGGGGTCTGGAATAAGATCTTAATGTTTATAGAAATATGGCTTGAGGGTTCACTCTCTACAGAGCATCAAAAAACTCATTTTAAAATTCATCACTCCCATTAGTGTAAATGAATGAAGAGCTCAGTGAGCAGTCCTGATTTTAAAAGCTGGTGGAGCCAGTGTAGAAGCAGCTCTAATGCCACTTAACCTGATTCGACTCTGCAACTACAGGCACGTTCCTTTACTCACCAATGTTTCAGTAATAGACAAAATCTTATAGTTTTATTATTAGGTACTTGGCACAAGCATTTAAATTTCTCAGTTGATCTCCACTGTTGACAAAATGCCAGGTGAACTACCACTAGTTTGGTGCCAGAGATCTATAAAGAAATCATCTTGTGTGTGTGCACGTGTGTGTGTGTGCACATGTGTGTGTGTGCATGTGTGTGTGTGTCTGTGTGCATGTGCACGCACTGCTCAGTTTGTAATTCAGTTGGTTGGAACACCAGCCAGTACTGTACACTCCCCCAAGACAGCAGATTCAGGAAACACTCTGGCATGAAGCTATGGTGTTTGTGTTTTACATTTTACATAATACATGGAAATACTTGACAGTGACCACTTCCATAGATTCTATAGATGAACTAGCTGCAAATGTGTCTCCTCCTGAGACAAGGACGAAAACATGTACTATACGTAGCGGGAAGCTTACAAGAACCGCAGCTATAGAAGTGAAGGGGGAGTACGTCCATGTGTGACCATCAAATATGCCACATCCTTGCCTTAGGATGGAAGGTCCTTGGCACAAGCCTGGAGCAGTGTGCAGCCCTAAATAACTAACTAGCTTAGTTCACGGTAAACTAACAGGCAACCCTTAGGGCAGGAAGAGGTGGAAATACCAAGGTTCACTGCCAACTGATATTTCAGCATTAGCTTCAACATGTACTCACAGCTTACCATGTACAAAGCACATTTACATGCACGCTTTCATCTAAGGCTCACAGTTATCACCATTCACTTTTGACACACAAGGAAACTGAAGTACAGAGACTTGAAGGCATTTGATAAACATACAACCAGTTACTAGCAAACCATTACATCAACCTACGTCTTCTTTCTCTAAGATGGTTTTGTTCTATTAAGCCACAGGTGTTTCCCTCCAAAAGATAAAATGAATATTCCAACTGCCACTCATTTGGAATTTCTAAATCCACTGCACAGATGAAAAAATAAAAACAAGACACTGGGCTTTAAGGAAATGCATTACAAGTCATTCAGTCAGCCACAGGTCATTCTAAAATAAAGGCAAAGGAGAAACTTGGGCTGGCTCCTGATCTGGGCCCCATATCAGGGCCATCTTGGCCTTTTCCATATGCATATTTCCCCAGGTGGAAAAGCTGAAAAACAGCATGAGCAGAGAAATACATAATGTTGTTCCTATTTATCCTAGGAGGGACTTCTGTCTTTCAACTGCTGATTCACTTATTCATTCCTTTATTCATTCACCCAGTCTTCCTTCATTCATGTTTTATTATAAGTGAGGCACCTATATTTACTCATGTATCTCCTCAAACAATTCTGGAAAACTACATACTCTCTTGAACTTTTCAAAGATCAAATCTAAAGTCTCTTGTCTCTCTCATATATATACATATATATATATATATGTTCATATATTTTCTCTATTAAATTATGAAGTTTTTCTTTTGCCTAAATTGTTGCAAAGAATGTAATTCTAGCATGTAGTCAATATTGACAAACTAGAACAAAAAATTGTTGAATGCTTTTATATGTATCCAAACAATTATAGATACCATAGCAATATTTACCATCATCCAAAATTTTAAAACACATGAATGACCTTTTAACAGTAGGAACACTTAATGTTCTTTTCCCTCCTTAAAGCCACATTTCCATTCCATTTTTCCAATTTTACCCTTCATAATGTGTTTCATGCTTGAAAATCTCTTATTAATCATCCTAGCATTATTCTCTGTAACAAGAGTAAGATATAAATCAAAATGATTTCTTAATTTCCTGCAATCTTAAGGCTTTAGATGTTAAAAAATTTTTCTTCTGGATTGAGTTATTGCTAAAATTAATAGAACAAAATTAATCAAAACAGCATAAGTATATTACAACTCTAGACAATGTACTGTAAAATCAGGGAGAAATAGGAAGTATGCTTTTTTAAAGTTCAAGGTGAGCTGGGAAAAAGAACTCTTCCCATGGGATCTTCCCTGCAGGCATGTTCTCAGGCTGATCTTATTAGGAAAGCATATATACAGGGAAGTCTAGGATCTGGAAATTAATTCCCTGAGATACTTAATGTAATATATTCCAGCTGGAAGGCCACTTATGTAGGAGTCAAGAGCGCAGAGGCTCCATAAGGAGTTCTGAGGGGCACATACAAACAACGCTGCACAAGTCATCAGATGTGTTCAAGTGTATCTGTTGGGGACCAGTCAAGAGACAAGTCCCATTAATAACCTGAACGTGGGACATCAAGTAGAAAGAACTGTTAACTAGGCAGAAGATAAGAGAACTGTCAAATGTAATAGAGGTAGAAATTCAGAAGGTAGCAACCATCCCTAAGGCTGAGGGAAAAGTCAATGAGGAAATTAGAAGCTGAGAGGAGGATCCCACAAGATGGAGACGCACACCCTTGCAGACTGAGCAGGGCTGCTGTCGTAAAGAAGAACCAGGGTGCTATAGGTGCTAAAGGCAGGACCCTGAGAGCCGTCACCACCACAGTGAACACTTGCCGGGATGCTCTGCACACCAATTTCCATGCAACTATGCCAGAAACAGCCTGTGGAACAAAAGCAGCCCCTTCTTTCCCTTCAACTTTGCAGGGCCCTCTATTGCCTCAGTGTAAGACTGAGCTGGCTGGTAAATGAGAAACATAAGGAGCTGAGTCCAGGTGCAGGATGACAAAGCAGGACAAAAAAGGATGCATATGGAGCTGAAAGGCGATTAATTAACAACTGGTACAGCATCACAAGAAAACTGCAGTTAAGGAATGACGTGAGTTCAGAGAAAAGGGAAATGACCTTTAATCTCCCCTCTCCTCAAATCAATAGATGGATAGACTCTAGCTGGATTCTGAGCTAGCACCTATGGTCTCAGTCTATCTGCAGGTTTTAGCTGAGAGCAACCAGAAGCTTCGTGCATAGCTACCTTGCAGTGACGCCCAGGGCTGAAATGCTTGCCGCAAGCTCACAAACTCTTGACTTTGCTTCTGTGTGTGTGTGCAAAGCAAGCTGGCTCTCTCACATGTGCAGGAAGCACAAGCAAGATTCTCCAGGGGCGAATGATGTGTCTGTCTTTGTGGCAGCTGCTCATCCCGACACCAGTCCTTGGAGACTGCTTTTACTGCTGAGCTTTCTCTCCTTTGATTCCTGCCCAAGAAGAGGAGGAAGCCAGGGAGCCGGGGATCATCTATTTTGATTTCTCCTATTTCTGCTCTTTGTTTTGAAGTAAAATGATTTCATACAGCCCCCAGCTGGCACCAAGTTCTCCTTTTCACCAACTCCCCTACCATCTTTATTACTGCAGTCGAGATGTTAAAAAAAATCGTGCCAGTGCCAACTAACTGTGACAGGGTTTTATTTCAAAATCATTCTCTGTTGCTTTACTTGTTTGAAACTCTCTGCCATATTCTATAAAATACTCCATTATTCATCTGCAACACCTTTAGAAAGAAACCCTCTGAGAGGCCACACATGGGCAGGAAGGGCACTGGCTGGGAATAGAAGGCTGAGGTATTCCCATTTCTACCACTAACTGACTGTGTACACAAGGAAAATCACTTGGTTCCTCATCATGTCCCTTGGCTTTATCCCTGAACACTGCAAAGTGTGGGACCATCAGCCTCATATATATAAAAGAGAGGGGAGTTTGGGGGAGAATGGTGGTGGTTTAGGTGCTAAGTTGTGTCTGACTCTTGCAACCCCTGCAAGAGCCTGCCAGGCTCCTCTGTCCATGGGATTTTCCAGGAAAGAACACTGGAGTGGGCTGCCATTTCCTCCTCCAGGGGATCTTCCTGACCCAAGGATTGAACCTGTGCCTCCTGTGTTTGCAGGTGCCTTCTTTACCAACTGAGCCACCAAGGAAGCCCCAGTGGGGAGTTTGGGGGAGAATGGATACATACATATCTATGACTTAGTCCACTGGCTGTGCACCTGAAACTATCACAACATTCTTCATCACTTCAATGCCAATATAAATTCAAAAGTTTCAAAACAACAGTAACAGCAAGAATCAACAACAGGACAGTGCCACTTCCAAGCACTCCAGGGGCACCCAGCCCTCCCCCACCCCTCCAGTCACAGCGCCGTATATTAATACTCATGTGCTTCGTATCTTTCTCAAGGGTAAGTTCCACAAAAGCAGGAATCAAGCATTCTTACTCATCTACATAAGCCGAGGGCTAGCCCAGGAACTGGTTTGCCCTCTGCACTCAAGAAACATTTCTTGAACGTCTTGACTGAATCGTAGCAATCATCTATTCCAAATATGGGATGAGACACAAACTAGGTTTTTACTTTTGTCCACTTATAACTGATGTCAGGGCTGATGGTGGTTAATAAGGAGAAAGATGGGAACCTAGGAGACAGGTCTGATTCCCTGAAGCCTGAAAAATGGGAAAGGGGAAGCTCCAGACCAGTCCTCTGGAAATGGGAACTGTCAGAGCGGGAAACAGTCTGGGTTAGACCAAAATGAGATTGGAAAGGACCTGATGATGTAATGCCAGAGGGATGGCTGGAAGAGACAGAGCAAAGTGTTGAGGCCAGTTGGGAACCCCTCAGCAGACCCCAGTTGCCAACTCCAGCTTCATGTTAGATCTGCCAGAGGAGACTTAAACCATACCAGTGCCCCGGCCCCACCAAAGAGCAGCGGATTTAGAACGCAGGTGAGAAGGCATCTGTGTGCTTTTTAAAAAAGTATCCTAGGTGATTCTGTCATGTGATGAAGGTTGAGAACACCCACTCCAGAGCAAAGTGAGACTGGAGGGCTTCTCTCCAACCTTGACCCGGAAGTCTGTATCAAGAATAGGCTGATTTCCCTTGTGTGCCCTGAGAGTGCCACACCCTGTGGTAAAGACTTCTTAGCAATGACAAGGCTGAGGCCAGAGCATGGAGGGCCTGGAATGTCAAGGTAAGGAGAGTGGATGCTTTACAGCGGGCGGGGTGCACCAGGCATAACTCTGCAGACTAGGGAACTGGTTCCTGGTAAGTGGCTTCACCAGTGAGTCAGCCTCAACTCTGAAAGCCCCCAATGGATTACATTATTGGCAAGATCCAAAGGAAGTACTAGTTATTTCTGAATACGTGTTTTCTTCATATATATCTCGCTGATGCCATCTTGCATCAGTAACTCACATTTTCCATATGAGTGCAACTGGCATTTGTTGGCAGGGCTTAGGTTGAGTACAGAGAACAAGCAAACTGATGGGAAAATTTTAAAAATCTGAGGTTTAGAAAGTGCAAAGTCAACTGCAAGGTCCAGCCTGTCTGTATAATGGCACAGTATTAGAAAAAGCAAGTGCATAAGGTTAGCAGGCGTTATAATTAGTGGCGATGCCCTACACTGAAATTTGGGGGTTTTGTGGCACAAAGAGCCAGCAGGAGAAACCAGCTCTCTAGCCATTTCCCATCCTGACCAAACTCTCTCCCAGCCAACCTTCTCAGCTCATGTCCAACAAGTCCAGATGAGCCACTTCAATAGGTTGTTTGGATAAGGCTCACTGCTAAGAATAGTAGACAATATAATCCAGCTGAAGGAGAAAAAAAAATCCCTCGTTTTGGCAAAGGAAAGCTACTCTTACTCATTCCATAAACACGGATCAGGTAACAACTGTGTGCCAGGCACTGTGCTAGGTGCCAAAAACTCAGAGGAAAAACTGTGATCCCTGTCTTCATGGAGATGAGTCTGAGGAAGAAACAGATATAGAAATGGAAAAGTATGTCAGTGTACAAAAGGCCAATGACAGAGAAATGCACAGTGTGTCATGAGTGTGACCAGCAGGCTGCAATCAGAGACGGCTTCCTGGAAGAGTTGCTATTCAAGCAGACAGGTGGAGTCAAGGGTGGGCTGAGGCCACTCACACTGGCTTGCAAAGCCAATTACATATTTTTCTTCCCAGTTCTGCACTTAGTGACCTGATTGGTAACATAACCAGCAGTGGTTTGAGTATTCACACCTCAGAAATCACCAAGCTCTACAAACCAAGCTTTTTTCCTCCTGGAGAGATGGTGGTCAAATCTTTCCCAACAAATCCCCGGGTAGAACGTAGTCAGGATAGAGGGAAGCACATTTCAGGAAAAGTACACACTATACAGGCAAAGGCCTGGTGGCCAGGAAAAAAAAAAAGCAGAGGGGAATACATGACTTTAATTTTTGTAGGCTATAAAGTACACAGCTGTAATAGCAGGAGATAAGACAAAAAGGGAGGCAAGGGCTAGGTTATGGAAGGCATCAGAATCTGTGCAAAGTTTCTACTTTACCCAGTAGGAGGTGGTAGGCACAGAAGTTTTAAGGTAGGGGACATGGGTTTTGGTAGACTCCGGGAGTTGGTGATGGACAGAGAGGCCTGGTGTGCTGCAATTCATGGGGTCACACAGAGTCGGACACGACTGAGCGACTGAACTGAACTGATGCTACTGCTGCTAAGTCACTTCAGTCGTGTCCGACTCTGTGTGACCCCATAGACAGCAGCCCACCAGGCTCTAGGCTAGTATTCTGGAAGCACCCTACTTACAACCACTGAAGCTTCTTGATAATTATTAACATCTTATACAGCATGAATTGAGATTAGATTGAAGAAAATTTGCTCCTAAAACCACCCTCAAAGCCAAAAATAAAATTTAAAAGCAAAATAAGTTTCAAAAAAATACAGGAGTTTTGCTTTAGCACCCATGATATCATAATTTGGTATCATGATAGCATAATTTGGTTCAAGTAAGTGGTGCTACGGCAGGTATAGCAGTTTAGGTCTAATCAGCTGATAAAAACCACACAGTGTGACTTCCCTGGAGGTCCATGATTGAGAATCCACCTTCCAGTGCAGGGGACAAGAGTTTGATCCCTGGTCCAAGAAGATTCCACACGCCACGGAGCAACTAAGCCTGTACACCACAACTCTGGAGCCTGCGTGCCGTGGAGCCCATACTCCACACCAAGAGAAGCCACAGCAACGAGAAGCTCGCACACCACAACTGGAGAGGAGCCCCTGCTTGCCACAACTAGAGAAAAACCCCAGTGCAGCCAAAAATAAAGAAATTTTTTTAAAAAGCACGGTGGGTTAAATAGGGGTTTAATATAAAGAACTACAAAGAAAGACTGGAAGAGACAAGAAAACTCCATATGGTGCCCTAGGGCTGAGGGGGAGTACCCAAGGAAGGACAAACTGGGAGGGGTTCACTCCTTGGAGAGGTGGGGGTTCAGCCCACCACGTAGCAAGGGAGTTTGCTGCAGAGCTGGCCTGAGTTGCCCAACAATAATTATAACATGCTACTCTCTGGGGTGCAGGCTGGGGGAACAGACCAGCAGAACCTGGGCTGAGGCATGCAGTGGGTATCCAGGGTTGTCAGGGTCAGTGGGAGGCACTGGTTTTCATAAGAGACAGCGGCAGAAAAGTGATCGCCAGGCCAAGGCTGCAAGGGTGCAGAAGGACCAGGTTCTGGGCCTAACACTGGGACAGGCTCTGTCAGGTGACCTTACCCACTGCCCCTGGCCCCCCCGGGAGCCACAGGAGACCCTCTTCCTCCCGAGAGCCCCTCCGGCCTCCTCTACTGAGTAAGCCTTACGCTGTAAGGTCACTTATTTTTTAAATAGTTATTTTACTCTCTCTTTCAGTGTATATTATAAAAAACTATAATTTTACCTATTTTATTGCTCACTTTAAAGGAGAAATACTTAAAGGAATCCCATTATTTTTCGGACAGCATGTTGAAGGGTGTGTTTGTGGCTAAGGGGCAATAAAAGGAGGTGACACAGGTCCAGTGTTTCAGGGGGAACTAAAAACTGTGGTCACTCTCTTGGCTGTTTTCAGCTCCATGGCCCAAAGAAGCAAGCAGTGCCAGGCTCTTTAGGCAGCCCTAGATGCTGAGGAACTGCTTGCCACTTATTCTGGGTGTCACCTTGGGGCCTTCGGCTAAGGCATAGCTCTAAGGAGGCTCAGCTCCACGTCCACTGGGCTCACACCCTGGGCAGCCTCACCCGCTCAGAGCACTGTCTAGGATGGTCACATTTGCTGCAGTTCCAGACTCCTGGGTCACACCACACGCTCCACTTTCCACCATCTCTCCGGGGAAAGAAGAAAACCAAGTTGCTGTGGTTGCTTAATATTCTTGATGGTGCAAACAAGCTCCTGTCGTAAGAGACCATGGTTAAGAGTCCAGGTCCTAGGATCAGACATGCCCCAGTCTCAATACTTGGTTATGTATTAAGCCTGGAAACCTCAGTTGTCCCATCTATAAAACGGGGATAAAGAGCACTGACCATACAGTTGTTAGAGGCATGAGATGAGATCATCTGAATAAAGCACAGTAAATACTTGGTAACAGTCACTGCTATTATGCTGCACAGAAAGCCAAAACTCAAACTCCCGAGAAATGGCCAACCATGCCTTGTCTTCCTCAAAATGTTAAAAATTTAATAGTTGTTCATATTCATTTTGATTTTGACTATCATCAGTACCCAACTGAAAAAGAAATGAGTTTTGCTGAAAAGTTTTTTACTCTCCTGGATTCACTCCCAGAGTGGAAAATGTTCGAGGACTTGCCTATGATTTTTTTTTCCTCTTTTTAATACAGCTGATGGTATTGTTCATTATCCACTTGAGATGGCATTAGAATAAATTAATATTAAAATATTTAAATTTAGAACAATGCATTTGAAATGCCATTAGGAAGATTTATCACCTGCAATGAGAACTCAGTGCTCCATTAGCTACAGGCCCCTCTCCAGTAAGTCCAGAGCCCTCTGGCTCAGATCACTATCCGGCACCTCTCTCCTCCTCCCTGTCCCCTGATGCCATGTGGACATCTGGTCTTGGGTTCACGGAGGGTTTGATTCACTGACTCGCTTTGGACCTCAGACACCTGTATCCTACTGGGTGCTCTTTAATATCATCTGCTTAGATGCCAATTAACATGAGGAAGGGTAAAATTCACTTGTTTCACCAAGTGCTCAAGATAACACAAAAAGTATTTCAGAAAAGTGAAATGAGTAAGAGTGCTATTTCCAACTAGGAGAATACAGCTTTGAAAGGTGATCTCACCAAATCTGTGAGGCTGTAGGTATGGCTATTAAAGGCCCACACTCTGGAGCCCAGCTGCCTGGGTTCAGATCCCAGCCCTGACACTCACTGCAGCCCTGCCAGAGGTACCTTTCTGAGCATCGATTACCTTATCTGAAAAATGGGGATGATATCAACACCTCCCTTGCAGGGGTGCCGTAAAGATTTCACAAGTTAATAAACATAAAGGGCTTCAAACACCTAGCCTGGGACAAGGTTATGGAAGTATTTGCTGTTATTACTTCATCTTTGAAAAAGACATAAGAGGAAATATAATAACAGGTTCTTCCAATCTATTAAGCACCTGCCAGCATTCCAGAAGACCCTTATTTGTACGATCCCTTTCCTTGACTTGGACTTGTCTCCCTTTGCTGATTAAGTAGAAACCCTTGAGGAAGTCACTTTGAGAGGAAACTTCTCAGGAAATTCCCAAGTAATGTGCTGGAGGAAAAAGAGCAGTATCTTAACTGGCTTAAAAGCCAGCCAGCCTTGAACTCGTGCACTGCGTTCCACATCAGGATAGCGGCTTGGTCACGTGCTGCTCCTTGAGCTGAAGCCGGTCCCCGGGCGAAAGTGGATCCAGCCAAGCAATTGTGTTTGTGCACCACTTAAAAATATATATATTCAACTTCAACACAAAGTCTGCTTAAAACGAATACCTAACAGAAACATCCCTCCAGATCACCTGAGAACCTCTGAATTTCTTCTCCCCTTTCTTCATGGATATTTGAACATTTCTTTGGCAAAGAGCTCTGATCCTTTTGGACCCATGCTGAGATCTGAGAATAGGTAGCCTCTAAAACAGAGCCCCCCAAAACTCAGATAAAGAGTTTTTAGTATAAATATGTTCCAGGTAACACTGGGGACATATTTATACTAAAAAAATACTTATGTGAAATTCTGATTTAACTGGGTGTTCTATATTGTCTGCTAAATTCAAATTTTGAGTCTAGGTAGTTTATTTTAAAAATCTGACAATACAAAGCACTGGCAAAGATCCAAATCAATTGGAAGTCTCATATGCTGCTGGTAGAAATAGCAAAATGGTATAGTCATTTTGGAAAATCATTTGGCAGCTTCTTAAAAGTTAACATACACCCACTATATGACACTACCTACAATATCATCTACCAAAAGATTTGGAAACGTTTAGATTGGATACTGTGAAGCTAAAGTCCATGCACACACACACGCGCACACACACACTATACTCTAGATGATAAACCTGTCTGTCACAAAGCCTAGCATTAGGAATTTCAAAACTTTTGTATACCTAGAGGAAAAACTAAGTAAATATATTGCAAATAATTACAGCTAATTTCTCAATTTTTGGAAAAAAAATTACAGATAAAGAAAGGAAGATGGTTAGAATGAATTCTCAGGTGACAGACTGGAGTCAGAAGTATTGATATTGACTTATGTCTTAAAAGATACACATACACAGGTAAATAGATACAGAAACAAAAATAGAGGCATGTATATGCATGAACTAGTATACATATATGTATAGATTACCTAATTCTCTCTCCTGAGACAGGCCAGAAGCTAATTAGTACACCTACTGCCCAGATGTTGTTTTCTAATAACATTCACCAATCAAAGGAACCAAGGCTCCTTGGAGAACTGGTTGAAGCTAGAGTTGGAGCAATAAATAAATAAATAAATAAAGATGAGCCTGGAGTATTCTGTGGTGCCAGAAAGTAAGTGTTATTCTTGTTGTTTAGTCGCTCATGTCCGACTCTTTTGTGACCCCATGGACTGCAGCCCGCCAGTCTCCTCTATCCGTGGAATTTCCCAGGTAAGAATACTGGAGTGGGTTGCCATTTCCTTCTCTAGGGGATATTCCCAACCCAGGGATCAAACCCATATCTCCTGCATTGGCAGGCGGATTCTTTACCACTCAGCCACCAGGGAAGCAAAGAAGTACTAAAAATTATATTAAAAGACGGGGGCACATCAAACCTGAAAGCTTTCAAGGACCAAAGATGGATTGGTCACTTTATGTGACCAATAAAGTAAATGCTACAATGGATTATAACTGAAAGAATCAGATAAATGTCCAACAATCCATCCTGCTATAAATAATAACTGAAAAAAGAAGTGAGGGAGAGCAGACAAGTCGTCTTTAACAGAATTCCAATCAACAAACGTAGAAAGAAAGAGGGAAGCAGAGAGTCACTATTGGACCACCACTGTAATTACTGCCAAAAGCAAGACCCACTGAGAGACGCTAAAATCAGGAGGCAAATGGGAAAGAATGAAATAATGCCATTTGCAGCAACATGTATGGACTTATGAGATTATCACACTAGGTGAAGTAAGGCAGACAAGGAAAGATAAATATTATTATCATATGGTATCATTTATATGTGGAGCCTAGAATATCATACAAATGAACTTAACAAAACAGAAACAGGCTCAGATACAGAGAACAAACTTATGGCTACCAAAGGGGAAAGTGGGGTGGTGTGGGAGGGATAAATGAGGAGTTTGGGACGGGCAAATGCCAGCTACTGTGTATAAAATAGATAAACAAGGTCCTCCTGGGAACAGGGAAGTATATCCAATATAAGAAAAAGGCAGGGGGCAAGAGTTTAAGCACAAACAGGACATCTGTATAGTCTCCAAGTATCTCTCCTCAAACGTTTAATAACCACTAGAGGAAAAAGAGTGGGTTTATGGCGGAGAATCCTGACAAATACCACCTTTGCCAAATGATCAACGTTAACATCACCAGTAACACATATCAAAATCATGTACCCCTGATATGATGCACGGAACGGGGCACCCTTCTGTTGTATCCTTCCCCAAACTGCATAACCTGAATCTCATCACAAGGAAACATCACACAGACCCCAAAGGAGGGATTTCTATAAAATAGCTGACGAGTGCTCTTCAAAAGCATCAAGTCCATTAAAGAGGATGGGAGAAGGCTAAATGAAATGTGGGATGCTGGAATAGAAAAAAAGAACAGTAGTGGGGAAAGTGGTGAAGTCCAAATAAACTCTGTAAATTTAATATATTGTACTAAGGCTGATTTTCTAGCTTACATAAATATTCAATAGTTTTTAGATGTTAACACAGGAGGGAGTGGGTAAAGCTTACACAACTCTCTATTTTTGCAACTCTTCTCAGTCTAAAATTACCTAAAAATAAAAATATTACCCCCAAACCATAAAACCCTCCTTTCTCCCACACAATACCATACTTTAGCAACAGAAAAAAACTATTAAAGAGACAATTTTGCTGCGAGAACAGGCTACCACATTTTAGACTACTAAATCATTTCCCAAATCCTCTTTTCATCTTTAAATTGGGTCAGGAATCCTGGAGTCTTTTTTTTCCCCTCTCCTTCCTTCTTCAGATTTCTAAATCAGGATTTCCCGCTGACTGCATGCAGCTGGCGCTGTCTCCCACACAGTTCCCTTCCTCGGCAAGAGGCAAGGCCCAAGTTGGGAGGCTGCGTCCCTTCTCTGCCTCCACTGTAAGTCAGTAGAAAGTGGGTTCCCCCAGAGGTACTACAGCTTTTAGGATGTCTGCAAACCCTTCTAGAATTTGTGTTGAGAAAAGCAATGCAGAGGAATCTCACCCAGAGCAAGGCTTGTGAGGCTTGGTGTTAAGGACCCCCAGTCATCTCATTTTTTGAGGAAAATCACTCCCATCTCTGAATGTATAAATAAACTAATAGTGGTTAACGAAGTAAAAGCCATCTGCTGCCATGTGAACATGCTGCCAAACTGTGACATTTCATAATGCTGTCTACATCTTCTATCTTTCCACAAGGCAGAGTTTTAAAAAAAAAATTTTTTTTTTAAATCTGAAGGCAGATATTTTACCTCATTAAGGTGTTAGCTATTGTATGAGGAGACTTTTCATAAAGTCAGACTAACTGACTTTTCAGTTAGTGCGAAGGGAGACGCCAATTTTTGATTAATATAAAATGTTTGCAGATTGATGATAAGAATCATTGGAAATGATAACTACTCTAAAAAATAGTTAAGGGAAAAACAGGCTTCTTACCGAAAAAAGAGGGAGTGGGTCAGGGCGAGAATCCATGAACCACAAAAACTAGGTACTCAGGCAGACACCATCTAGGTGGGAATACTTTTAATAGACTCAAGACACTTCGGAAATGTTTGTGCTTTGAGGCTCAGGGATTCCTGAGACTTTGGGGATGAGAGAATTAGCATCACTGTCCCTTTTTCTCCAGGCCTTAAGTCAGCTTCTTATAGCATCTGGGCACCCCTCAGCCTGGCTAGTCAGCTCTGAAGGCCTCTGCCCAACAGCTCAATGCAGAGGCTAAGTCCCAAACCAGTAGCTGTCAGAACTTTTGCCCCAGGGGATGACAGACAGCTTGCAATTGTGGATCTGAATCCAAATGAGAACTCTCTCCTGACTGTAAGCCACTAGTCACAAAGGCTTGGAACGAACTATCGTATCTGGAAGTAAGATCAGCTCCCTGGTACTTGCCTGTGATTGTCCAGCAAGGCTCTTAGTATCTTCACTCTCACGGTAGGAGGAGAACGTACATTTGAGCCCTCCAGGCCTGACAGCAGGGCTGTACATGCCTCAACTCACTCCACCACGCCCCCGAGAAGTGGCTTCCTGTCCGGGCCCTTGTGCTTCTGCCCCTAATGGGGCCATCTCCATGGCCAGCAAGTGGCGGGGTGGGTGGGGAGGTGAGTAGAGGTGGGGGTGGGGGGCTGGACTGGGCTTCCAGTTTGCTGTCATGTGGGGTCTTGAGTAGCTACATCTCGATGCCTCTCTTCAGGCAGCTAGGGGAAGTCTTGCCTGCACTTCAGTGCGTTAGATCTCGTTGCTACACACCAGGCACACACATCTGGGGGATCAGCAATGCCCATTTACCACCTCTCAGTCTCTGTGGGTCAGGAGTCTGGCCACAATTTGGCTGGGTCTTCTGCTCAGGGTCCAGAAGCTACAACAAGGCTGTGAGTTGGGCTGGGTTGTCATCTGGGGACTTGACTGGAGAAAACCTGCTTCCTAGTTTACTGGAGTTGTTAGCAGCACCAACCCTGGTGGCTGTAGGACTCAGGGCTCTGAGCTATTGCTGGGAGCCACGCTCAGCTCCTAGAGGTCACACACACTGCCCTGCCATGGAAGCTCACTATTTCAAAGCCACACAGAGAGTCTCTTTCAACAGTCTGCTAAGTTACCTGAGCTACCTGCTAACATCTATCACCTTCACACATACTGTAACCCAGCCAAGGGAGTGACTGACATCATAGCCTCTAACATCTTCCATTGCTTGGAAGCAAGACACAGGTGCCACCTGCACTGAAAGGGAAGGCTGTGAGCTGGGGGTTACCGTAGTTTTTGTCTCCCACACTCAGACGCTTCCTTTCGTATTTGATTCAGATTATAGGATTTGATTTCCTTTTTGATCCATCTTGCGGAGTCTGAACTTGGCCTAGATTTCTGTTACTGATCCCTAATTGCTTACCCCCTACACTCTCTCCTTCCAGATGCTCTTACATGATGTAATTGAACATGTTGATGGCAACCAGCTTTCATGAATTAATACCATCTACAGTCTAAGGACACTGACTGAGAAAGAGTAAGATTGAGAAACCAACTGTCCAAGGTCACACAGATTACAATATATAGACAAAATGTGACCTGGGTCCACTTGATTCCAAATCCAAACAATGCGATAATAATTCCATGCATCTCCAGGATCAATAACAAAATAATGCATTAAATTGTAATTAGTAAATTCAACAGTACTGCAGAAATATCAACTACAATTTTCACACATTGAGTTGCCATATGAGCCACCAATTTTACTTCTGGGCAAAAGGAGGACGAAAATATAATTGAGAAAAATGCATGCACCACTATGTTAATAGTAGCAGTATTCCTAACACACAAGAAATAGAAAAAATGTAAATTTAACAACAAAAGATGGATGTATAAAGAAGATATGGCACATATATACAATGGAATATATAAATACCGATTAATAGGATTCGGAGAAAAATGGACGAATATTAATTAAAACAAAAAGTGAAGTCAGAAAACCAAACATCATATGATACCATGAATATCTGGGAGGCAGAAGTGAGAAAAACATGTCAGTAATAAGGCCACATGCACTCCCCATCTGTATTATTTCAAATCTCAAAGGAAATGACAATCTCCACACCAAGGCAGGCCTTGAACCACGAAACAACACTAGTTCACCCAGGGATGGGGGACGGATTGGGCTGGAAGAACTTTGAAAAGTCTCCTGGTCTGCACCTCTCCCCGAGAGGGGGTTCCCACCTCTGGCCTCTGCCTTGAGAGTTGCCTTACTTTTGGCCCACAGCACCTCCAGATGAGCAGAAAAGAGGGGTGGGGATTGCTTGCTGGGGTGGAGGATACTGGGAAAAGAAGGGAGGAGACACAATCCCTAGGCAGTTTGTTCTGGCCCTTTAGACTCTCATTTACAACCAGGGAAGGCAACTGTCACGAAGGTTCTCCTTCCCCAATCAGCAGAGTTGAAAATCAGGAAGTGCTGCCGCCTGGCATTTCTCCCAACAGCACAATTCAAATCCAGGCTTCTGGGAACTGAATACTCCCCAGGCCTTAGGGTCAGTAAATGACCTGCTCTCAAAAATGGGCCTTAAGAAGGATGCTCAAGGGAAACGACAAAAGGGATAGGTTGCAGGAAGCCGATTTCAGCCAGTAAGTTTACTCACCCACATTGTAAGAGGAAAAGTGTAGGACCACTGGGAATCATCTCACCCAGCATCTCTTTCCTGACCAACGCAAATGAAAGGTCACAGGAGGAACCACCTGCCCCCAGGCAAGGCGGCCATCATCACTGGGTCTGCGCACAGGTATACTTGGGAGGGCGGACAGCAGGCGGAACATTCTAGCCCACTGGCGCGGGTGTAACTGGAATCTGCCACAGTGAGGACTGCATGAGGGGACATAACGCCAAAAGGACCAGACGTAGCATATGATGCCACACTCTCCTCACGGGGTGATCGCGTGGAGACACCTCCAGTGAAAAAGACGTGCATCCCGACGGTCTCTGTCGCGCTATTTAAAAGAGGAAAAACGCGGAGGCAACCATTACGTCCCGGACGTGACTGCATCCAGGAGATGCGATGCCCAGTTACAAGCGCATGTTTCTCAGCCATAGATCAGACTGAAACAATACCATTTGAGCTACAGGGATGGGTCCAACAAAGTGAAGGAATGCACACAGTGGGAGACAAAGACCGCACGGTACCATTCATAGGGGAACTCGACCGCCTGAAACAGACGGACTTATTTAAAAAGGAGGAACAGACACAGAGTTAGCAAACAGACCTAGTGTTACGGAGGGGACAAAAGAGGAGGTATAAAACAGGCAGATGCACTACCCTACATGCACTCACATATGTAAACTAGGTCACCAAAGAAAACCTATCACATAGCACAGAGAACTGTGGTCCACGACACTGTAATACCCTATCCATGCAAGGATCTAGAAATGACCAGATATACCTCCACCTATACCTGAATCAAGGTGTCCTACAAATGCAACAAACACAACACTGTCCATCAACTAGACTCCAACGTGAAGAGACATTTAACCGCTGTAAAAACATGACTACTGCAGTCCCCTCAGGCCTCTGGAATCAGACTTGGGTCACATCGCTGGAGCCTGAGCAGCCTCGCCTCCCTTGGCTGGATGCTCCTAGGGCTGAGAGAGCCGAGGAGGCTGTGCCACCCATGATCCTCTCACCGTTGACCTGTCTGTACCGCCTTCCAGAGCAAAGCACAATCTCCAGACCCAGTCTGTCCCTTCACCATTCAAACAGCCCTAGGGCACCCAGAGAATGGAGGACATATTGGGATGGAAGAGCTTTGAAAAGCTGCCTGGTCTGCACGTCTCCCGTTGGGGGGGGGGGGGGTGTTCCCACCTCTGGCCTCGGACATTAACGTCGCCTAGAGGAGCTTTGGCCACCTCATGCGAAGAGTTGACTCATTGGAAAAGACCCTAATGCTGGGTAGGATTGGGGGCAGGAGGAGAAGGGGATGACAGAGGATGAGATGGTTGGATGGAATCACTGACTCGATGGACATGGGTTTGGGTAAACTCCGGGAGTTGGTGATGGACAGAGAGGCCTGGCGTGCTGCAATTCATGGGGTTGCAAAGAGTCAGACACGACTGAGCGACTGAACTGAACTGAACTGAACTGAGAGGAGCAGAATGGAGGGGGTGGCGATTTGTCTTGGAGTGGGTATTAATTGGAGGGGCTGAACGGTAATGAGGATACTACAAATAAGACACAACCCACTGGCAGTGTGCTCTGGCACTTTTCGCTCACATTTACAACCCAGCAAACCAACTTTCAGAAGGTTCTCCTTTCCCATAGGGTTGAAAATCGGGACGTGCTGCCGCCTTATGGCCGTTTCTCGCAACATCACCCTTCAACCTGGGACTTGTGAGAACTGAACACTCAGAAGGCTTAAGGGGTTCTAAATGACACCTGTCCTCAAGCACGGGCCTTGAGCTGATACCCAACACAAACTCCAGGAGGGACAGCCTTTCAGGAAGCTCTTTTCAGCTGGGAAATTCTGCTCTCAGTATAAAAGGAAAAGTGTAAAATCACTGGGAATCATGGCGGAGGAAGTCTAGCACTTGTTTCCCCACAAATATAAATGAATGTCCCAAGGTGAAATAACCTACTGCCAGCCAAGCCGGCCATCATCGCACACTCCGCACGCTTTTCATGCTGGGGTTGGGGGAGTACAGCAGAGGAAACGGTCCTGCACGCTCTTGGGTGGGTAACTGGAATCAGCCACAGTGCGGAGTAATGGGGGACCAAAACCCAAATAACCCGAGGCAGCATTTGATGCCGCACTCTCCCCATTGAATGTGTGCTCCGAGACACCTCTGGTGCAAAAGACATGTGCACCCCAACCGTCCCTGACGCTCTATTTAAAAGAGGCAAGCTGTGAGTCAACCATAATGTCCCCGACAGCTGATTGCGTCCAGGAGATACAATGCCCTGTTACAACCAGGTGTCGCTCAGCCACAGGTAGGAATGAAATAATACCATCTGCAGCTACAGGGATGGGTCCTACTAAGTGAAGGAAATCAGACAGTGCAAGACAAAGACGGCACGGTATCATTCATAGGTGAAATCGACCACCTGCTACAGACGGATTCATTTAAAAAGGAGGAACAGACACAGAGTTAGCAAACAGACAGTGTTACCGAGGGGACAAAAGAGGAAGGATAAAACGGGCAGATGCACTTACCGTATACAAACTCACAAATGTAAACTAGATCACCAAAGAAAACCTACTGTACAGCACAAGGAACTGTGGTACATGACACTGTGTAATACCCTATCTGTGCAAGGCATCTAGAAAATGCCACCTATAGCTGAATCAAGGTGTTATGCAACTATAAAAACAACATTGTCCATCAGCTAGACTCCAAAGTGAACAGATATTAATTTAACTGCTGAAAAAAATGACTACTGCTGTCCCCTCAGGCCTCGGGAATCAGACTTGGGTCACATTGCTGGAGCCTGAGCAGCCTCGCCTCCCTCGGCTGGATGCTCCTAGGGCTGAGGGAGCCGAGGAGGCTGTGCCACCCATGATCCTCTCACCGTAGACCTGTCTGTACTGCCTTCCGGAGCAAAGCACAATCTCCAGACCCAGTCTGTCCCTTCACCATTCAAACAGCCCTAGGGCACCTAGAGAATGGAGGACATATTGGGATGGAAGAGCTTTGAAAAGCTGCCTGGTCTGCTCATCTCCCATTGGGGGGGGGGTTCCCACTTCTGGCCTCGGACATGAGTGTCGCCTAGAGGAGCAGATTGGAGGGGGTGGCGGTTGGTCCCGGAGTGGGGATGACCGGGAGGGGCTGAACGGTAATGAGGATACTACAAATAAGACACAACCCACTGGCAGTGTGCTCTGGCACTTGTCGCTCACATTTACAACCCAGGAAACCGAGGTTCAGAAAAGTTCTCTTTCCCCAGATAGCAGGGTTGAAAATCAAGAAGTGCTGCCGCCTGGTGGCCGCTTCTTGCAACAACCCCCTTCAACTTGGGGCTTCTGGGAACGGAACCCTCAGAAGGCATAAGGGGTTCTAAATGACACCTGTCCTCAGGCATGGCACTTGTACTGGACACCAACCACAAACTCCAGGAGGGAGAGGCTTTCAGGAAGCGCTTTTCAGCCAGGAAATTTTACTCACTGTAAGTATAAAAGGAAAAATATAAAATCACAGGGAATCAGGGCGGCCAGAGCCCAACACTTGTCTCTCCACGAATGCAAAAGAACGTTCCAAGGAGGAACCACCTGCTGCCAGTCAAGGCGGCCTACAGCAAACACTCTGCACACATTTCATGTTGAGGAGGAATAAAACAGAAGGAATGCTCCTAGCACACTCCTAGGTGGGTAACTGGAATCAACCACAGTGGGGAACAGCGTGGGCAGACCTAACACGCAAATGACCCGAGGCAGCCTTTGATGCGGCACTCCTCCCCACTATACGTATGCTTGGAGACACCTCTGGTGCAAAAGACAGATGAACCCCAACGGTCCCTGCTGCCCTTTTTAAGGAGGTAAGCTGTGAGTCAACCGTAATGTCCCCGACAGATGATTGCATCCAGGAGATGCGATGCCCAGTTACAAGCAGATGTCGCTCAGCCATAAGTCAGAATGAAATAAAACCATCTGTGGCTACACGGATGGGTCCTACTAAGTGAAGGAAATCAGACAGTGCAAGACAAAGACGGCACGGTATCATTCACAAGTGAAATCGACCACCTGCAACAGACAGATTCATTTAAAAAGGAGGAACAGACACAGAGTTAGCAAACAGACTTAGTGTTACCGAGGGACAAAAGAGGAGGGATAAAACTGAAGGATGCACTTCCTGTGCACGCACTCACATAAGTAAACTAGGTCATCAAAGAAAACCTACTGTATAGCACATGGAACTGTGGTCCATGACACCGTGTAATACCCTATCTGTGCAAGGAATCTAGAAAAGACTAGATATACCACCACCTACACCTGAATCAAGGTGTTGTACAAATGCAACAAACAACATTGTCCATCAGCTAGACTCCAACGCGAACAGACATTAATTTAACCGCTGAAAAAAAAAATGACTACTGTAGTCCCTTCAGGCCCCAGGAATCAGACTTGGGTCAAATCATGGGAGTCTGAGCAGCCTTGCCTCCCTGGGCTGGACATTCCTGGGGTAGCTGAGGACGACGTGCACCCATGATTCTCCTCACAGTAGACCTGTCCTGTACCCTCTTCGGGAGCAAAGCACAATCTCCAGACCCAGTTTGTCCCTGAAGGATTCAAATAACCCCAGTGCACCCAGATAACGGAGGACATATTGGAATGGAAGATGTTTGAAAAGTTGCCTGGTCTGCGCATCTCCTATTGGAGGTGGGGGGTGGGGGGCGGAGTTCCCACCTCCAAGCTCGGTACTTAGAGTCGCCTTACCTTTGGGTGGTAGCACCTAGAGAGGAGTGGAATAGAAGGGTGGGATTGGTCTCAGGGTGGGGATGACTTGGTGGGGCTGAATGGCAATGAGGATACTAAGGATAAGGCACAATCCCTTAGCAATGTGTTCTGGTACTTTCTGCTCACATTTACAATCCAGCAAACTAACTTTCAGGAAGGTTCTTCTTGCTCAAATAGTAGTGTTGAAAACATTCAGAAAACTAAGATCATGGCATCTAGTCCCATCACTTCATGGGAAATAGATGGGGAAACGGTGGAAACAGTGTCAGACTTTATTTTTTTGGGCTCCAAAATCACTGCAGATGGTGATTGCAGCCATGAAATTAAAAGATGCTTACTTCTTGGAAGGAAAGTTATGACCAACCTAGATAGCATATTGAAAAGCAGAGACATTACTTTGCCAACAAAGGTCCCTCTAGTCAAGGCTGTGGTTTTTCCAGTGGTCATGTATGGATGTGAGAGTTGGACAGTGAAGAAAACTGAGCGCCGAAGAATTGATGTTTTTGAACTGTGGTGTTGGAGAAGATTCTTGAGAGTCCCTTGGACTTCAAGGAGATCCAACCAGTCCATCCTAAAGGAGGTCAGTCCTGGGTGTTCACTGGAAGGACTGATGTTGAGGCTGAAACTCCAATACTTTGGCCACCTTATGAGAAGAGTTGACTCATTGGAAAAGACCCTGATGCTGGGAAGGATTGGGGGCAGGAGGAGAAGGGGACGACAGATGAGATGGCTGGATGGCATCACCGACTCGGTGGACATGAGTTTGGGTAGACTCCGGGAGTTGGTGATGGACAGGGAGGCCTGCGTGCTGCGATTCGTGGGGTCGCAAAGAGTCGGACACAACTGACCCACTGAACTGAGTGTTGAAAAATCGGGAAGTGCTGCCACCTTGTGGCCGTTATTCGCAACAACGCCTCTCAACCCCGGGCTTCTGGGAACGGAATATTCAGAAGCCTTGCTGCTGCTGCTGCTGCTGCTAAGTTGCTTCAGTCGTGTCCGACTCTGTGCGACCCCATAGACGGCAGCCCACCAGGCTCCGCCATCCCTGGGATTCTCCAGGCAAGAACACTGGAATAGGTTGCCATTTTCTTCTCCAGTGCATGAAAGGGAAAAGTGAAAGTGAAGTTGCTTAGTCCTGTCCGACTCTTAGCGACCCCATGGACTGCAGCCTACCAGGCTCCTCCGTCCATGGGATTTTCCAGGCAAGAGTACTGGAGTGGGGTGCCATTGCCTTCTCCGTCAGAAGCCTTAAGAGGTTCTAAACAATATCTGTCGTCAAGCATAGGACTTGAGCAGAATACTGAACACAAACCTGAAAGAGCACAGGCTTTCAGGAAGCGCTTTCAGCCGGGAAATTTTGCTCACCCCCAGTATAAGGAAAAATGTAAAACCATAAGGAAATACGTCGGAGAGAATGCAACACATATTTCCCTTACAAATGCAAATGAGTGTTCTCAGGTGGCATCACCTGCTGCCAATCAAGACGACCATATTCAAACACTGCACACATTTCATGCTGAGGTTGGGGGAATAGAGGAGAGGGAACGGTCCTGCATCAGCCACAGTGGGAACAGCGTGGGGGACATAACACCCACATGACCTGAGGCAGCATTTGATGCAGCACTCTCCCCACTGTATGCATGCTGTGCATGAACTGTATGCATGAACTGTGGTCCACAAAATCATGTAATACCCTATTTGTGCAAGGATATACCTCCACCTATACCTGAATCAAGGTGTACAACTGCAACAAATACAACATTGTCCATCAACTATATACTCCAACGTGAAACAGACATTAATTTAACCACTGAAAAAAATGACTACTGTAGTCCCCTCAGGCCCTGGGAATCAGACTTGGGTCACATCGCTGGAGCCTGAGCAGGCTTGCCTCCCTTGGCTGGATGCTCCTGGGGCTGAGGGAGCTGAAGACGATGTGCACCCATGATTTTTCTCACGGTAGACCTGTCCTGTACACACTTCGGGAGAAAAGCACAATCTCCAGACCCAGTTTCACTCTCTACAACTAAAACAACCCTAGTGCACCCAGAGGATGGGGGATCTTTTGGGCTGGAAGAGCTTCCAAAAGTCATGCAGTTGCACGTCTGCCATTGATGGTGTTTCCACATCTGGCCTCTGGCCTTTGAGTCTCCTTACCTCTTGAAGACAGCATTTTTATCAGAACTCAAAAGAGGGGGTGTATATTGGTTTAGGCACGGGGGTTGCTTGGTGGTGCTGAATGGTATTGGGTAAGAAGGGATGAGACACAACCCCTTGGGAGTTTCTTCTGGTCTTTCTACTCTGATTTACATACCAGAAACAGGACTTTCACCAAGCCTCTGTTCCAGCCACATTAAGGATAGCAGGAATGAAGAAGTGCTTTCACCTTGTAGCCATTCCTCTCAATAATATCTTTCAAACTTGGTCTTATGGGAATTTAGGTATAATACAAGGACTAAGCATTGTAATGGCATTTGTTCTCAAGCAGTGACCTAGGTCGGAGAAGGCAATGGCACCCCCACTCCAGTACTCTTGCCTGGAAAATCCCATGGACGGAGGAGCCTGGTGGGCTGCAGTCCATGGGGTCGCTAAGAGTCGGACACAACTGAGCGACTTCACTTTCACTTTTCACTTTCATGCACTGAAGAAGGAAATGGCAACCCACTCCAGGGTTCTTGCCTGGAGAATCCCAGGGACGGGGGAGCCTGGTGCGCTGCCGTCTACGGGGTTGCACAGAGTCGGACATGACTGAAGCGACAGCAGCAGCAGCAGCAGTGGTGACCTAGGTAGTTAACTGAATAAAAATTTCAAATGGCGCCAGGTTTTACTAATCCAATTTCATCTTGTGAAGTTTTCTCACATTCTTTTTAAAAGAAAAAAGAAATATCACATGGAAGGATCCTGACTGCTTCTCCTTCCCTGAGAGATGCAAATCAGTGCAACAAGGAGGAATCACCTGCTGCTTGTCAGGGCAGGCATCATCAACCAGTCTACAAGAATACATGCTGGGGAGATCATGGGGCAATGGGAACTCTCCTAGCCCACTTCTGTGATGGTAGCTGGAAGCAGCCACTGTGGAGGAAATCATGGAGGGTCCTTAAGGCCAGAGCAATAGAGGTACCATATCCAGCTATCCCACTCCTGGGTTTATGTCAGGAAACAGTGATAACCTGAATTGACAGCTGTACCTTGACATTACTAGTTATTAGGTGTTTACTCTGACAGACTCATTGCTTAACATTTAATATGCATCATGCCATTGAAACCTCCATTAGCAATGTGAGGGGCTACTGTCAGGACCCCACCAAAAAAAAGTTAACGAGGTCATAGGTAGTAGTTGAACTTGCACTATAAATTGACTCTTACTAGCACTATAAAGGTGCAGAATGGTCAATAAATACTTTGGACAGGATTATGATTTGAATTGTGTCTTCCAAATTCATGTGTAACTCCTAACCCCAGCAGCTGCGAACCTGACCTTAAATGATAAAAGGGTCTTTGTAGATAATCATGTTAAAAAGGTCATTAGGATTGGCCTTAATCCAAAAGGGCTGGTGTCCTTGTAAGAATGGGAAATTTGGACAGAGAGAGCCATGCACATATGAATGACACCACTTGAAGATGAAGGTCAAGATCAGGGTGATGCATCTACAAGCCAAGACATTCCAGAGATTGCCAACAAACCACTAGAAGCTCGGAGGGAGGCATGAAACAGATTCTTTCGAGACAACCTCGCTGCCAACTCAGTCTCCAACTTCTCTCCTCCAGAGCCTCGAGACAAATTTTTGTTGTTCTAAACCATCCAGTCTGTGGGACCTTGTGAAGGCAGCCTTGCAAAACTGATATACGCAGTCATTATAATTTGAAGACTCTGCTTACACTGTAGCTTCAGCTGACTAGAAGCATTTGTGAGAACACCAAAAACCTCAAGCAGGTCCTAATCCCACTTTACCAGTTGTGTGGCTTTAAAGCTCAAAAATGCCAAGCAGCTTACTTACCCAGTTGCCTTGTCTAGAAAAGGGGACCACCAGTCACCTCCTTGGAGTTGACATGCAATCCTTGATGCGCTCTTGCACATAACTGTGGCCTATTAATTGGAAAGGGTGACAGTCATACATGGTTATCACAAGAAGTGTCACTTTTCCTTCATCTAACCCTGTCCAGCTCTGCTCAGGAAAAGGCCACTTACGTGCCCCCACAACCACTCTGTCCTGCAGCTTTGGGGCTTGACCAGTAAGGAATACAGTAAAGTCCCCATTCTTGATTGCTGTCAGTTGGGATTGCACGAAAGAAGGCACCAGCATATGATCAGATAGTGAGAGAACAGAGACGCTGAGGCTTTTAGCCCCCTGGCACCTTCCCCCTGGTCATTAGGAGCTGACCGCGTCATCTGTGGGAAGCTTCAGTGACTGTCAGGCAACTATCTATACAGCTGCCCTCTCAGGGTTTCTCTCAGAAATTCTAGCCTCCCCTAGTCCCTTGAGACTTAGGCAACAGATCCCTGCAAGGGTTAACTCCAGGACACTGCACTAAATATGACCCATTTCTTTGTATTCCGCCTATACAGCTTGGTCAATAATCCTTTTGGTCAAAGATCCTCAAAGTATCCAGTTTGAGTGTGCTAGCTTTGATCTGCCAAGACTCTTAACTGATTCAGGAATTAGTTGAGAAAGCCTCAAAATGCAATTCTGAGAATGTTTTGCTCATGTATTTGAGGACTCCTGGATAAACTCCTTTGTTGAAGGGAATGGAACACAAGTAATTCATGACGTGCAGTAGCGTCATGATCACCCCACTATTTGCCAGTGATTGCACAGGATAAAGTACAGTGGAGCGTAAGACATAGGGAAGTCAAGTGATGGTCCGTCTTTGCTGTACTGAGAATAGTGATGGTGGTAAGAAAAAAAGCAAAAAGGCAGAGAAATACTATTCAGACTTTTTTTAAAAAAGGAAATCCTTCCACAACAACAGGGATGGACTTGGACGGTATTATACTAAGTAAAATAAGTTAAAGACAAATACTATATGATGTCATTTTTTTATGTTTTATTTTGTATCGGGGTATAGCCAATTAACAATGTTGTGGTAGTTTCAGGTGAACATCGAAGGAACTGAGCAATTCGTATATATGTATCCATTCTCCCCCAAACTCCCCTCCCATCAAGGCTGCCACATAACACTGAGTAGAGTTCCATGTGCTATACACTAGGTCCTTGTTGGTTACATACGATATCATTTATCAGTTCAGTTCAGTCGCTCAGTCGTGTCCGACTCTTTGCAATCCTATGGACTGCAGCACGCCAGGCTTCCCTGTCCATCACCAACTTCCAGAGCTTGCTCAAACTCATGTCCATCGAGACAGTGATGCCATCTAACCGTCTCATCCTCTGTCATCCCCTTCTCCTCCCTCCTTCAATCTTTCCCATCATCAGGGTCTTTTCCAATGAGTTAGTTCTTCACATCAGGTGGCCAAAGGATTGGAGTTTCAGCTTCAGCATCAGTCCTTCCAATGAATATTCAGGACTTATCTCCTTTAGGATGGACTGGTTGGATCTCCTTGCAGTCCAAGGGACCCTCAAGAGTCTCCTCCAAACATCACAGTTCAAAAGCATCAGTTCTTTGACGCTCAGCTTTCTTTATAGTCCAACTCTCACATCCATACATGACCACTGGAAAAACTATAGCCTTGACTATATGGACTTTGTTGGCAAAGTAATGTCTCTGCTTTTTAATATGCTGTCTAGCTTGGACATAGCTTTTCTACCAAGGAGCAAGTGTCTTTTAATTTCATGGCTGCAGTCACCATCTGCAGTAATTTTGGAGCCCAGAAAAATAAAGTCAGCCACTGTTTCCACTGTTTCCCTATCTATTTGCCATGAAGTGATGGGACCAGATGCCATGATCTTAATTTTCTGAATGTTGAGTTTTAAGCCAATATTCTCACTCTCCTCTTGCACTTTCCTCAAGAGGCTCTTTAGTTCTTCTTCGATTTCTTCTATAAGAGTAGTGTCATCTGCATATCTGAAATTATTGATATTTCTCCCGGCAATCTTGATTCCAGCTTGTGCTTTATCCAGCCCAGCATTTTGCATGATGTACTCTGCATATAGGTTAAATAAGCAGGGTGACAATATACAGCCTTGACATACTCATTTCCCGATTTGGAACCAGTCTGTTGTTTCATGTCCAGTTCTAACTGTTGCTTCTTGAATTTCATACAGATTTTTCAGGAGGCAAGTGAGGTGGTCTGATGATATCATTTATAGGTGGAATCTTAAAAAACCAAATTAATAGAAACAGAGATCAGATTTGTGGTTAGCAGAGAGGGAATTGAGCGAAGGGGGTCAAAAGGTACACACTTTCAGTTATAAAATAAATAAGTTCTAGGGATCCAATATATAGCATAGTGACTGTGGTTCACAGTATTGTATTATATACTTTAAACTTGCTAAAAGATTCAATCTTAAATGTCTCTAACATAAAGTCCAACTATTATCTATGTTTTTGAAGTTATTTGCCTCCACCACAACTCTCTAATGGGGTTTCTCTGATGGTTCAGGTGGTAAAGAATCCACCTGCAATGCCAGAGACCTGGGTTTAATCCCTGGGTTGGGAAGATCCCCTGGAGAAGGGAACGGCAACCCTCTCCAGTATTCTTGCCTAGAGAATTCCATAGAGAGAGGAGCCTGGCAGACTACAGACCATAGGGTCACAAAGAGTCAGATACGACTGGGAGACTCACACTTTAATGGAGACGTTACATAATGGTGAGCTGCTCTGCATCTCTTCCCAAATCTGTGTTCAGTAACAAGACATTTACAACCTGAAGTGAGCAGTGGTGAGAATATTTACAACCTGAAACTGGCAAATGCTGTAAGTCAGGATATTTCTCGCCAGTTTGCTGCTTCTTAATCAGTTACCGGCATACCCCTCACTTGATAAGGCTAAATTTATTTTTGTGGGTGTACAGGTCTGAGGTTCAGGATGTAATATGTTTGCTCTGGAACTTTGGAGTGACATTAAGTTGAAACTTGGATTCAGCAGTAGCTGTACTCATTTGCTTTCACTGCTGTGGCAAATTGCCACACACTTGGTGGTTTAATATCAACAATACAAAGTATTATCTGGGACTCATTAAGCTTGGAAGGTCAAAAGCTCAAAATGGGTCTCCCTTGGCTAAACCAAGGTGTTGGCAGGACTGTGTTCCTCTCGGAAAGCTCTGCTGCTGCTCCTGCTGCTAAGTCGCTTCAGTCGTGTCCGACTCTGTGCGACCCCACAGACGGCAGCCCACCAGGCTCCCCCATCCCTGGGATTCTCCAGGCAAGAACACTGGAGTGGGTTGCCATTGCCTTCTCCAATGCATGAAAGTGAAAAGTGAAAGTGAAGTAGCTCAGTTGTGTCCGACTAGGGAGATGCATTTCTTGGCTTCAGTTCCCTTCTCCATCTTCCAAGCCAGCATCGGCAGGTTCAATCCTCGTTGTGATGCTATCTTTCACATACTGACTCTCCTGCTTTCTCTTCTCCATTTAATGACCCATATGATCCCCAGTGGCTCAGATGGTAAAGAATCTGCCTGCAATGCAGGAAACTTGGGTTTGATCCCTGGGTCAGGAAGATGCCTTGGAGAAGGACATGGCAACCCACTCCAGTATTCTTCCCTAGAGAATACCATGGACAGAAGAGCCTGGTCGGCGACGGTCCATGGGGTCACAAGAGTCGGATATGACTGAAGCAACTGAGCACACGCATGCACGTACGCAGGCACGTGATTACACTGGGAATACCTTCATGGCCCAGGCCCGTCTCCTTATCTTAAGGTCAGCTGATAGGTCCCTTAATCCCATCTGCTACTCTGCTTCTTTCCACAGTAGCCAGCAGTCAGAATGAATCATCAGAACCTTCCTGCAAAGCCTTAGGGAGATGGGAATATCAGAAGGAATTCACAGGCAGACCTCATTTTATTACACTTCGAATACAGTGCTTTTTTTTTTTTTTAACAAATTGAAGGTTTGTGGCAACTCTGAATCAAGCAAGTCTATCAGCACCATTTTTCCAACAGCATTTGCTCACTTTGTCTCTCTGTGTCACATTTTGGTAATTTTCCCACTATTTCACAATTTTTTCATTATTATTGTACTTGCCATGGTGATCTGTGGTTAGTGACCTTTGATGTTACTATCACAAAAAGATTATGACTTGCTAAAGTTCAGATTTTTTAGCAATAAAGCATTTTTAAATTAAGGTACATTTATTGAATTTTAGACATATGCTATTACATACTTAATAGACATATAGTATAAAGGTGGGCTTCCCAGGTGGCACTGGTGGTAAAGAACCTGCAAATGCAGGAGACATAAGAGACATGGGTTCAACCCCTACGTCGGGAAGATCCCCTGGAGGAGGGCATGGCAACCCACTCCAGTGTTCTTGCCTGGAAAATCCTATAGACAGAGTTGCATGGTGGGCTACAAGTTCATAGGTCACAAAGAGTCGGACAGGACTGAAGCTACTTAGCACACATACACATGCATGCATAATATAAAGGTAACTTTTATATGCTCTGGGAAACCAAAAGATTCACACTTTACTGTGACATCACTTTGTTGCAGTGAACTGATTCTGAAATATCTCCAAGGTCTACCTGGACTATGTATGCGTAACCTGCTCAAATCCTCCACCCCTACTTCAACCACACACGCAGGCACACAATCGTACCCCACTGGTAGATCTTGGAGCAATCTCCACACACAGAAACGCTGCAGAGTGTGTGGGGAGGGGCAACTGCACAGAGCTCTTTGACAGGGTCCGCGTGGTTGTCCTCTGCAGGCAGGGGATGACCTGAGGGTGCTGCATGAAACTGGAGTCACTGAGCTCAAGGAGAATAACGCTATCAGCACCACTGGTCCAGTAGACAAGGTGGGCAGAATTATCACAATAAACCAGCCACAAGAGCTGAATGGTGCCACAGGGATTTGTGGCTATGGCTAATTGATTTTGGTATCGTTAGAAATTAAATCAGTAGGTAGTCTACTAAGATGCCCCTTAAGATACACAGGAAGGGAAAAAATGTGGATTGGGAGGCACAAACCTACCTCAAATTATACCAGGAAAATGCATGACCTCTTTCTCATCTCTAGACCTGGAGCCCTCGGACCAATGTTCAAGCATAGAGTATAAATCTGCCATCGAGTACACTAAGAATTTCTTCCAAAGCTTTCCCAGAACAAACTGTGGCCATTTACCCTTGTATCTGGGAAAGGAGAAAGGGAAATATACAAACTTCTCAGGAGTTATTAGATATTGCCTCTGATCTGACATGAATCCCCAGAGACCTGAACTATCATCATGGACCACCCACCACTCAGGATGGGAGCTTATGGAGATCAGGTGACAGACTGTGTGTCCTGGCTGAAGTCCCTCTCACAGTAGGTCCTACGTGGGCACTCATTGTAGTTATTTCCTCAATCCTAGGATATGTAAAAGGAAAAATATAAGCCTGGCAACTGGCCGAACACTCACACTGGCTCCCTGGCCTAGGGAGTAGAGGCCATTGAGGCTGGAAGGGCCAGATAGAGTCTCCTGGAATCCCTGGGAATTGTCAAGTTTAGTACTGAGATCAATGACTTAAAGATACAGAGGTGGTGATTTCTACTACACCCTCATCTTGCTTGGCTGGTATAAATTCTTGATGGGTCATAGAGAGTGACCGTATTTTCACCAGTTAGATACTTTTGGATTTTTAATATGAATTCTTTGTTTCTTTGAGGAAAAGAAAAGTTTTTCAAAGGAGATCTAACACCCAGAATCCATTATGACAAAGGTGGATCAATTTCAATAAGTAGGTTAAAATTCTCTGTGTGAAAGAATTAGGTGAAAAGATAAAAAACTTTAAAAAGGTATTTGCCACATGAATAACAAAAGACTCCTTTACTTAATGTATAAAGAACACATGCAGATTTCTAAGGAAACCTGTCATCCAGTAGAAAATTGGGAAAGAAGCACAAATAGGAAAAGAAATTCCAATGGCTCATAATTAAATAGATGGAATTACAACAGTGAAAAACCACTCTTCTTTGCCTGTGCATTAGCAAAGTATTTTAAAATTAAAAAAAAATTAAAATACAAAATGTTAGCAAGGATATGGAAAATAAATATTTTAATATATTATGTAAATTGCAAAAACCTTTTAAAACGATAATTTGGCAAGACTCCATTAAATGTAAAATGCACATCATCTTTGATACAACAGATCTTCTTCAAAGAATCTATTCTTCACAATAATTAGGGATGTGTACCAAGATGCCACTGAAGCAAAGACTGGCTGGACCAAAGCTGGGAGCTGTCTAAATGACCATTACTATTTAGAGGGCTGAGTAAAATTGAAACCCTGAGAGCTTCCTTGGTGGCTCAGTGGTAAATAACCTGCCTGCCAATGCAGGAGACACGGCTTCAATCCCTAACCTGGGAAGATCCCACATGTCACAGAGCAACTAAACCCATGTGAGCTAAACCCATGCGCCACAACTACTGACCTGTGCTGTAGAGCCTGGGAGCTGCAACTACTGAGCGGTGGAGTCCATGCTCTGCAACAAGAAAAGCCACCAGAATGAGAAGCCCACGCACCGCAACTAGAGATTAATCCCTATTCGCTACAACTAGAGAAAAAGCCTGAGCAGCAATGCAGATCAGCATAGCCAAAAAGAAAATAAATAAAATTATTTTTAAAAAATAAAGAAAGCGAGCCTGAATACTGTGTGGTTTGAAAAAAAAAATGTAGTTTGAAACTGTGAACCACAAATTTCCAAGGTATTATGAAAACTTTGAATGAAAGTGTTAATATATTTTTTAATTTTATTTTTAATTGAAAGATAATTGGATTATAATATTGTGTTGGTTTCTGCCAACACAGAAACATCCACATGAATCAGCCATAAGTATACATATTTTCTCTTCCTCGTGAAACTCCATCCTATCCCACATCCCACTCCTCTAGGTTGTCACAGAGCCCTGGTTTGAGCTCCCTGGGTCATACAGCAAATTCCTACCGGCTATCTATGTTGTATATGGTAGTGTATACATTTCCATATGACTCTCTCCATTTGTCCCACCCTCTCTTTCCCCACCCCACCCCTGCCCCCACGTCCACAAGTCTGTTCTCTATGTGTGCGTGTCCGTTGCTGCTGCCCTGCAAATAGGTTCATCAGTACCAGTGAAGATGTTAATATGTTTTTGAAAAGTGAAACACCTGGTTAGCTGTGATCTTTTGCTAAAAAAAGACAAAAGTTAGAGAATATCTTCCAACTGATTACTGTAACATTAAAATAAGTCCTGTACAGATGAAGCTGAGTTTCTGTCCAAGCGAGTTTACTAAAAACAGCAAAAAGCTTTCCAAATAGTTAGAGGCTTGTTTTCATAATTATTTAACAAGACCGTTGACCTGTAATCTGAAAACCACAAATTTGTTATTGGAACCTACACATAAATGCTTATTTTAGAGGATTGTGTTTAGAGGATTGTTGTTAAGTTTACATAACAGATTTGACTGCTTATCAACTCCAGACACTTAACCATTCAATATGACCTCATGGGTCTTAGAATAATAAACACACCCACGTGAAACCTGTGAAGTTTCTCTTGGTGTTAAGAATGTAGCTTCATTTGGGCTTTGTCCTTTCATTGGTTTATGAAAGTAAATAATGTTTGAATGGTGTTAGTATCAGATTCATTATTTAAAACATAATTCAGAACAGTTTATCTTTTAAAATTAGTTAAATAAATTATGGGATACCAAAACAATGAGCTAAGGAATGGAGCAAAACTGTAGTGGTTCTCAAATCTGAGTGTAGAGGGTTTGATAAACACTAACCATCAAGCCCCAGATGGAGTTTCTGATTTACTTGGTATGTAATGAGGCCTCAAGTTCCCTAATGATGCTGGTATAGTTGGCTGGGGACCACACTCAGAGAACCACCGCTTCAAAGTCATGAAGTAGCTCTCTATACACTTGTGTAGAAAGAGTCCCCAAGACACAGTAGATTAAAAGAACAACAAAAGACTGATAGAGATGTCTTATTTGCTTACGTGGACAAATGGACCTGTTTATGCCTGGGAAGGAGAAGGAAATGGCAACCCACTCCAGTAGTCTATCCTGGGAAGTCCCATGGACAAAGTAGCTTGGCTACAGTCCATGGAGTCGCAAAGAGTTGGACAAGACTTAAGCTTCTAAACCACCACCACCACCATCCTTGGGAAATGGCTGGAAGGAGATACGACCTTGGGGACCCTTTCTCGGAGTGCGGGGGCGGGGTGGGGGGGAGCATGGGTGGGAGAGAGACTCATCTATATTGTATATCTTTATACTGCTTCGGTTTACCACGTGCATATGGTGGATTAAAAATTAAATTAATAATTTTTAAAACCAAAATTAATAAAAAGAGATTGAGTCTGGCACTGGCTGTCTCTATCAAACGCATCGCACCCCCTTGTGGCGACTGGCGGCCAAGCAGAGCATCCCAGGCTCTCATCCTCTGGATGGTCAAGTGGTGCCTTGACGCGACGTGGGGATGAACCTACAGGTAACGCTGCACCGCTGCAGCATTACCTGGAGTCTTCCAGTTTCTCATCCTGCAGAGCCGTGGGAAGCGGGCAGAAACTAGCCAAAGGGGCGGCGGCCCATGATGCTGACTCGCTTGGTTCTGTAGGGGCAAGCCTGCCCAGGAAATGGGACAGAATAGTGGCCACAGGTTCCCCAGGCAGGAATGGGAAAGAAACCTTCCCCGGTCTCCGGGGGGGGGGGGGGTGAAGGAAAGGGCGATGCTGCTGTGACTGAGAGGACGTCGGGAACGTAGCAGGGGCTGCGGGGCGGAGGCCTGGAGGGTGGCCAGTTCAGGGAGGGAGGAAATGATGGGGGCAGCAAAGCCAGAGCAAAAGCTCTGGTGACCCCCCAGTTTGCTTTCAGGTCCTGACCTTACTGCGGGGACGAGGAGGGAGTGCACCCGAGGATGCCTGAGCAATAGGCGGCGGTGCGGGGGCCCTGCATTGGCAGGCAGGTTCTTAACTGCTGGACCACCAGGGAGACCCACCCCCACAAAACACCGCGGTCACAGTGCAAATCCGAAGTGGATTTGCAGAAGTGGGCCCCTGCCCTAGCCTCACGTGCACACCTATTTCCCACCTATTTCCGAGTAGGTGCGCTCCATACTGTTGTTCCTGGGAAATGGCAGTGACAGCTAGGCAGCTAGGGTCAGAGCAGCGAACAGCCAAGGAACAGCGCGCTTTGCCTCGAATGGAGTAACAGTTTTGGGGAGCAGCTGCTCGGAAGGTTTTGTGGGACTCGGCACAGAGTGGCTGGAGGAGGCTAAGCTCGAGCCACTTGGCTGGAAGGAATTCACGTCCTGGGCTTGGGTGGAGTCGACATTTGTTAGTTTTATTGGTCAGCATTTTTGCCAGTTGCCCCCTTATCCTCCACCCTTCAAAAGACCCTGATGCTGGGAAAGATTCAGGGCAGGAGGAGAAGGGAGCGACAGAGGATGAGATGGTTGGATGGCATCATCCACTCAATGGACATGAGTTTGAGTAATCTCAGGAGTTGGTGATGGACAGGGAAGCCTGGCGTGCTGCAGTCCATGGAGTCTCAAAGAACTGGACACGACTGAATGATTGAACAACAGTGGTGTTACTTATAAGGTGTAAAATTCACTAATTTTAAGTGTAGAGTTTGATAACTTTTGGTAATTGTATAGAGTCATTTAACCACCATCACAATCAGGATATAGAATAGTTCCAACATCCTACAATTTCTCTTGTCCTCCATTGCTCTTCATCTTCTTCCTGACCAGGCAATCCTCAGTTGCTTTCTTTAAGAAATTAATTAATTTTATTTTTGGTTGCGCTGGGTCTTCCTTGCAGCGCCAGGGCTTTTTCTTGTTGTGGAGAGCGGGTACCACTCTCTCCTGGTGCAACAGGGCTTTTCATTGCGGTGGGTTTCCTTGTTCAGAGCACAGGCTCTAAGCATGGGGGCTTCGGTAGCTGCAGACCGCAGGCTCAGTAGTTGCGGCACTCAGATTTAGTTGCTCCATGGCATGTGGAGTCTTCCCAGATCAGGGATCAAACCCGTGTCCCCTGCATTGGCAGGCAGGTTCTTAACTGCTGGACCACCAGGGAAATTTAACCCTCAGCTGCTTTCTGTTACTAGTCTTCCCTTTTCCGGAATGTCATATAAATGAAATCAGGCTTCTAAGTCTGACTTTCTTCAATTACAGTTTTTGAAGTTCAACCATATTGTTGTGTGTCTTCATACCTTGCTCCTTTTTATCGCAGGTAGTAATTCATGGGATTGAACATATCATTCGTTTATCCGTTCACCACTTGGTGGACATTTGGGTTGTTTCTAGCTTGGGGGTTTTGTGAATAAAGCTGCTATGAGCAACATTGTGCACATCTGTGTGAACATTATTTCTCTTTGGTAAGTACCTGAGGAGGAGAGTTGCTGGGAGAAATGGTAAACGTCTGGTACATTTTGAGTACGGCCAGACTGGTTTCCTGATGGTTCTAGCACGTCGCATTTCCACCAGGAATGTATGATGGTTCCAGGTTTCCCACATGCTCTCCAACATTTGCCATTCTCCTGGGTATGTTTGATCATCAGTTTTAATTTTTATTCCATTAGTTCCTGGGGACCTGGAGACACAGCAGTTTCAAAGTGCTCCTCCTACATTGCGTTGACAACATGAAGGCTGCTGAGAAGTCTGTGAACTTGAGAAGGCCAGGTTCGCTGGGCTGCACACTCTGTTTCAGACTTCCCAAGGCTTCTGGGAACCTGCAGCCACTGCAAAACAAAGTTCTAGTGCACAGGTTAGAGGGATGCCCTCATGCAGAGAAGCAGAGAGTGAACACCAGCTACATCCCAACAGCTTCTGAACGAACTGGGCATTTTTGGAGTCAGAGGAGGGTTGTCAACTGACCATGGGCTTGGCCTGGCAGAGATGTATACGGAAGTGTTTTACTTAGAATTGATAAACTTTAGAAATTATTTATATCCTGCCTAACACATACTTCTGTATAAATGGTGCTCCTATTATTTTCTCCTCTATGTGTTCCAGCCTCCCTTGCAGTTAGATTGGGGCTGTCTGATTAAGTTATGGTCAGTGGGAGATGAGCAGACACGTGGATACATGAATGTATTTCTGATTTCATCCCCTTCCTTTTCCTCTTCTCTTACACAGAGGGCTGCAGGCAACAAAAGCGGGAGACTGAGTTTTTTGGTCACAGCAATGCAATATATGCTTTAATTCATTTATTTTAGGGCTCCAGGTAGGCATCCTCAATCAAATTTAGTAGGAAAGCCTGTGTGTGTGTGTGCGTGCGTGCGCCCGCACGCGCGCATGCTCAGTCGCTCAGTTGTGTCCGACTCTTTGCAACCCCATGGGCTCAGCCTACCAGGCTCCTCTATCCATGGAATTTTCCAGGCAAGGATACTGGAGTGGGTTGCCATTCCTTGCCCCAGGGATGGAAGCTGTGTCTCCTGTGTCTCCTGCATTGGCAGATAGATTCTTTACCATTGAGCCATAGTTATTATCTATGAACAGAATATTAGGAAGTCCTGTGATGGTCAAGGCAAAGGATTAAAGGATGGAAAGACAAATTTCACCTGAAGGCAGTGGGGGAGGAGAGGAAGGGTCTTGCAGCCCCTGAACTGTGTTACTATTTGTGCTGTGTCACAACCTTTAGGAAGCTGGAGACTGAACATCACCATGTGGTGAATTGGATGCTGGGAAATCAGAAAAACTGGTAGATTGAGGATTTTCTCTGCTCAGGAAAAGAAAAATCGAAGGTATTTTCAGGAACATTCCTTTTCTTTTGATTTTTACATATTTCCAACAACATTTGGCTCATTGTCAGAACTTCATATAATTTCTGAAAAAAACCTTCAGAACATATTTCCCTCTGATTCTATCACTGACCCCTCCGTGCTTGGTCTCCTCATTCAGGTGTGAGTCAAGGAGCTTCCTCCTGTCTCCTCTCTCAGCCCTGCCACTCTGGGAATCTGTGTCCATCAGCACGTTGCCTAGGAAAGTTCCAACCTTTGGTGAAAGTCAGGTCGAGGTGAAATCACACTGTCTCCCTCCATCTCTGTCTCCTGCCTCTCCTCTGCACCCACGCTGTAGACTTCACCCATCCTAAGGGCTGGGAAGGCACGTGAATGATTTGGGTGAGCTTTGTCAATTGTGCAGCAAGGTCCCCTCAAGCACCCTGGCCATAAAAAATCAAGGCACTCCTAGAAAGCCAGGAGATGTTCAGAGTGGTTTGCCCTGAAGCTGGGTCCAACCTGGGCCTTTTTCTACCAGGCCTGTTCCACGTTGTTCTGCTTCAGCTTAAACATAAAGATGTTTATCACTGAAGGACCCTGTTGCTTTAACATCATATTATTTTTATTGTGCTTTATTGTACTTGTTTTTCCAAACAAGAAGTTAACAGATAACAATGACTGGTGAGAATGTTAAAAAAAATTTTTAAGCTCTTCAATATTAGATTCCTGCTAAATTTACTCTCCATCTTATAACTTATGTGACTTACAACTTATGTCACTTTGTATCGACTTATATTTGTCACTCCACTTAAATGCTATCATTGAGCTTGCAGCTTACATCTGAGGACTTCCATTGTGGGATAAATCATGGGATAATAATTAATAATTTTCCATTAACAATATACTAAGTGTTCCAAAGATATTTTCCAGAGATTATTATATAGTAATCTGCTAGTTATGTCACAGAAATTCTTGTTATGGAAATTTCCTCAGTACAAATATTAACATTTATTAATATATGGATATATTAAGATACTACAAATACCAAGATAAAACACTAAGCACATTATTTTCCCCTAGAGGTCAGATACATTTTAAAATTAGATTACAGAACAGAAAATGAAAACAATTAAGGAAGAAAAAAAATAATTATTTGGATATTTGAATATATTTTGTAGAAAATAACAAGAAATGCCCAGAGGGACAGGAAAGGAAATTCACAGGTCCTTGATTTAATGTAGTGTGGTGGCTTTAGATCACGGATAGGCACCCTCTACTCCTGTGACAGTCATATTGAAAAAGAATAAGAAAGGAAGGAAGGCAATTAAAAATAAATAAATTTAAATTAAAAAGCACAATAAAAAAAGAACAGTGAATTATGCATTTTAAAACATATATAAAAGTATGTGATTTCATTTCAAAAAGAAAGAAAGGAAGGAAGGGATGAAACTCTTATGAAACCATCACACTGAATATACGTTCTTTAATCCAGGTACATGATTACAGAATTTGAGTATAACACAATGGAACACTCTTATTAAAAATTATTCATGGGGGAGGGATAAATTAGGAGTTTTGGATTAGCAAATATAAACAACAAGTTCCTACTGTATAGCATAGAGAACTATATTCAATATCTTGTAATAAGCTACAATTGAACACAAAAAACTGTGTGTGTGTGTGTATATATATATATATATGATATATACACATGAAATGTATCTGTGTATATAGATAGATAGAGCTGAATCACTTTACTATATATCAGAAACTAACACAATATTATAAATTAACTGTACTTCAATTTAAAAAAATAGACAAAAAAGAAAATTATTCACCTGTTAAAAGTAATTTTCACTAAGGATGATATAGATAGGAAGTTTTGAGAAACTTATTACATTTAAATTTTTCCAAATGGTGAAAAAATGTCACTAGATTCTTGTTCTTTTATTCTACCTTAAAATAGTCTGTTTTGTCTCTATTATAAGCTCTTTGTAGATAAAAAAGAAAATGGAAGCATGAGGATGCATGAAAGCTTGGCAGAAGGCAGCACAGATTTCAGTAAATACAACAAAAAGGAAATACACACCAATGCAGGAGTACATACTTAAAACTGAAATCTTACTTTAAAATGCATAACTAACTGACAACACTGTAGAACAGTGACACATAAAAATCAGAAAACATATCAACCAGCTTCTGTTAAACACATAACAGGCATAATTCAATATGAAACAACATCTAACAATAGGGGACCACAATGTTGCACGAACGTGATAATGGGTATTGTCTTCATGTGGCAGAAACCACAGCAAGCACTGATGCTATGGCCCCACACTTATGCAGAATATAAACAGCAACTCCAAATAATACTTCTCTTTATTTAGGAGACAAAACATAGAACTCAAGAATTAAAAAAATGTATCACATGTGATTGATTAAATCATTTTGAATAAGTGAAGCAGTGGTTTTTTAAAACAACCAGATGTATTGGATACAAGTCCTGATGCTAAATTTGAAGAACAGATAATAATTATCAGTAGGTTGTTCATTTTTCAAATGAAAACTGTTTGCCTTTATAAACATTTGACCTCTCAGGTATTGTCTAATGGAAGAGAGAATACTGCATGTTTTCAGCAGACCGCTTATAAAAAACTACATCTAAACAAAACATAACTTGAATTCCAAGGATATCATAATAGTATAAACATATGTAGGACATAATGAATTGCCACAGAGAACCCTCTAAAATACTTCTACACATTCTTTATGTCTTACTCTGCATCCAGCTGTTAGTGAATAATGAAGCAAAGATCTCTTTGGCACTTTGAGTTTTTAAAATATTACCTCTACACTTACATGAAGTATAGAATTGCATTAATATATTTAGCAAACCTAAACTGATGCCATTTTCCAAAGTACAATGGAAAGACTGAGTTCAAAAAGTAGCATGCAACACTCACTTAAAAATTGTTGATGATTATATTGGCAGAGACTTTAGAATGTGAGTCAAAGGTACACTTCTGAAAATATCAACTTTAGATTTTATTTACTCAGTACAATTTTAGATGATATGTTAAGTAAAATCAACGATAAAAGCCAAGTGATGCGAGTACCAAACACAATGTGTGTAACACTCTTGACAGTATCAAAGGAACTAAGAAACTCTTTGAAGTTTTGCTTATCTATCAGTGATGCTAAACAAACTGCAGAATCTCGTAATTTTGACACCAACTTCTCCACGATTTTTTTAAAAATCAAAAAAGGAGGAAGGACATTTTTAAGTGAAAATCTTGTGATCAGACCTTCCATGATCCCTAATTTTATTTTAAAATCAATTTCTCTTTTTCTACAATAATTTTAGTAACTTAATCATTAACAGAATTGTTTACAATACTGAAATACTATATGGGAATACCAGTTTTCTGGATAACATGTAATTGGAAAAATTAAGACCCTGATGCTGGAAAAGATTGAAGGCAAAAGAAGGTGTCAGCAGAGGTTGAGATAGTTAATAACCGGTAGCATCACTGACTCAATGGACATGAATTTGAGCAAACTCCACGAGATAGCTAACCCCGGGAGATAGGAAACCTGGCATGCTGCAGTCCATGGAGTCACAAAGAGTCAGACAACTTAGCGACTAAACAACAACCAACAAAGCCACTTTAATTATAAACCACTTCTTTAGAATGTCAAATTTGTTACTGAAATTAATTTATAAACATAGTAAGAGATGTGATATTGATGGGTCACCAAGTCTGAGGAACTGAAAACTTTAAATTGCTTTCTAAATTCTAATATGAGTTTCTTTTAGTCACTGCAGTATATTTTACAGCAATAATTTACCACAAATTTCCAAATACTTTTAGAACTTCCAGAATATAGGTAACTTGGTCAGTGGGGAATACAGTCAGTGGGAAAAACAGCCTCTCAAACTTCAATTTTATATTAAAAAACTACCTAACTTTGTACTATATGCTGCTGCTGCTGCTGCTAAGTTGCTTCAATCGTGTCCGACTCTGTGTGACCCCATAGACGGCAGCCCACCAGGCTCCCCCGTCCCTGGGATTCTCCAGGCAAGGACACTGGAGTGGGTTGCCGTTTCCTTCTCCAGTGCATGAAAGTGAAAAGTGAAAGTGAAGTCACTCAGTCGTGTCCCACTCTTCGCGACCCCATGGACTGCAGCCCACCAGGCTCCTCTGTCCATGGGATTCTCCAGGCAAAAGTACTGGAGTGGGTTGCCATTGCCTTCTCCGTACTATATGAGGATCATAATATCAAGAAAGTCTGCCAAAGATAGCAATCATCTCTACAGAAAATGAGAGCAAGTAAGAACTAAAACTCCCCAAAAGATACTGTTTCTGTGAAAGCAGGACAAGTACTATTTTGAAACAAAGTATTACATCCTAATGATATTTAATTCCTAATTATTCTGAAGAAAATTTCAGGCTTCCTATTGTTGGATCATTAATAATTGATTTGTTTAATTTATACAGAATTAACATAAAGTTTGTGTTTACTGTAATATTGTTGAGATAGTTTTACCACTGAAAGATTTTAGAGATGCTAATTTTAAAAACATGATTTTGAGTAAAGGTACATTTTTCTAATCTAGACAAAGCTACGATATAGGCTTCCAGTGTTCTAAAACCCATCGAGTCTAACCAGGACACAGACCCTTAAACCACAGCACATATGACACCATATGCGAGAAAATTAGACCGTTCTTCACCTCTACCTCTTCCCCACCCCCCACCACCGCCAAAGGATTTGGAACAAGTTCTAATTTCATGTGAACTCTCCTCAAGTAGTTGTACATCTGGATGTATGTGCATTTGTACCTTTTCCCCAGAGCAACTTCCACACAGCTAAGAGATCAAGAACCAAGACTTTGGGCTGCAGCCGTGGTCCTCATACTTCAGCATGCCTTATACTCACCTGGAGAGCTTATTAAACACAGAGAGCTGGACCCACTCTCAGAGTTTCTAATCCAGTGGATCTGGAGGAAGGCCCAAGGATTCTGCATTTCTATCAAGTTCCCAGGGGATGCTGTTGCTGCTGTTCTAGGGACCACTGTGGAGAACCTTGCGTATAAACTGCACTCTACCAGCAAGAGCAAGCCCACGTTCATTCTAACATGTGTCAACACCACCTTCCATCAGTAGGTGGCAGCCCATGCCTACAAATCTCCACATACTGGTCTCAAATTAAAAAACTCCATCACAAAAGCAAGATAAGAAAGGCTAGTGAACAGCATTTTTCTCCAAATTGGATGCTAACCTATTTCTGCTAAATGATTTAAAATGTTGATCTGTCAGTACCATGCAAATCAGGCTTTAAGAACAAGTGAAATAGACTGGCAAATAGTAAAAGAAGCTGGAGTCTGGCTTCTGGCCCCAAGGCTGACACTCCTAGATGGGGTTTTGTACTTCACTGTCTGCTGATTTGTAAATGTCCCTGTGTGGAAAGTCCTGGGCTGGATGCTGCAAAATTACCCCAAGGACCCTTTAAAAATGCAGAGCCATCTCCCTCCACCACCATTCTAATTCATTAGCTCTGCGGTTAGGCATGGGCATCATATTCTTAACAGATGTCTCAGTCGATTCTGAGGTACAGCTGTTTTGGCTACATCTGTTTGTTTAATAAAGATAAACCAATGCAAATGTATGAATATGTTGATATTACTACCTTTCACGAAGTGGTTCTTTCTAGGTTCAGACTTCACAGTAATTCCAAATGCAGGAGAATGCCACTGTCCAGCATGGCAGTTACCAGCCACACATGGCAAAGCGACATGGAAAATACAGCTGGTCTGAACTGAGATGTGCTGCAGGGTGAAATAACACCGTATTTCAAAGACTTGAAGGGAAAAAAATAGAATGTAAGATATTTTTAATGTCACTACTAGAAAAATGAAATTACATATGTGGCTCACATCTACTTCTTTTGGACAGCACTGGTTGCTGTTGTTGTTTAGTCACTAAGTCGTGTCTGACTCTTCATGACCCCATGGACTGCAGCACACCAGGCTTCCCTGTGCTTCACTATCTCCCGGGGTTTGCTCAAACTCATGTCCATCTAGGTGGTGATGCCATCCAACCATCTCATCCTCTGTTATCCCCTTCTCCTCCTGCCTTCAATCTTTCCCAGCATCAGGGTCTTTTCTAATAAATCAGTTCTTTGCATTAGGTGGCCAAAGTATTGGAGCTTCAGTTTCGGCATCAGTCCTTTCTGTGAATATTCAGGACTGATTTCCCTTAGGATTGACTGGTTTGATCTCCTTGAAGCCCAAGGGACTCTCAAGAGTCTTCTCCAACACCACAGTTCAAAAGCATCAATTCTTCGGCGCTCAGCTTTCTTTATAGCCCAACCCTCACATTCACACATGACTACTGGAAAAACCATAGTCTTGACTATAAGAACCTTTGTTGGCAAAGTAATGTCTCTGCTTTTTAATATGCTGTCTAGGCTTGTCATAGCTTTTCTTCCAAGGAGCAAGCGTCTTTTAATTTCATGGCTGCAGTCACCATCTGCAGTGATCTTGGAGCCCAAGAAAAAGAAGTCTGTCACTGTTCCCATGGTTTCCCCATCTATTTGCCATGAAGTGATGGGATCAGATGCCATGATCTTAGTTTTTTGAATGCTGAGTTTTAAGCCAGCTTTTTCACTCTCCTCTTTCACTGTCATCAATAGGCTCTTTAGTTCCTCTTCACTGTTTGCCATTACAGTGATATCATCTGCATATCTGAGGTTGTTGAGATTTTTCCTGGCAATCTTGATCTCAGCTTGTGAGTCATCCAGCTCAACATTTCACATGATGTACCCTGCATATAAAATAAACAGGGAGATAATATACAGCCTTGATTACTCCTTTCCCAACTTTGAAACAGTCCATTGTTCCATGTACGATTCTAGCTATTGAGTCTTGACCCATATATAGGTTTCACAGGAGACAGGTAAGGTGGTCTGGTACTCCCATCTCTTGAAGAATTTTCCACAGTTTGTTGTGATCCACACAGTCAAATGCTTTCGCATAGTCAATGAACCAGAAGTAGATGTTTTTCTGGAATTCCCTTGTTTTCTGTATGATCCAACGAATGTTAACAATTCAATCTCTGGTTCCTCTGACTTTTCTAAACCCAGCTTGTGCATCTGGAAGATCTTGGTTCACATATTGATGAAGACTCGCTTGAAGAATTTTGAGCATTACCTTACTAGCATGGAAAATGAGCACAATTGTGTGGTAGTTCGAATATTCTTTGACATCGTCCTTCTTTGGGATTGGAATGAAAACTGACCTTTTCCAGTCCTATGACCATTGCTGAGTTTTTCAAATTTGCTGACAGATTGAGTATAGCACTTTAACAGCATCATCTTTTAGGATTTAAAATAACTCAGCTGGAATTCTATCATCTCACTAGCTTTGTTTGTAGTGATGCTTCCTAAGGCCCACTTGGCTTCAGACTCCAAGATGTCAGGCTCTAGGTGAGTGACCACACCATGGTGGTTATCTGAGTCATTAACACCTTTTTTGTATAGTTCTATATATTCTTTCCACCTCTTATTAATCTCTTTTGCTTCTGTTAGGTCCTTACCATTTTTGTCCTTTATCAAGTCCATTCTTGCATGAAATGCTCCCTTGATATCTCCAGTTTTCTTGAAGAGAGCTCTAGTCTTTCCTATTCTATTGTTTTCCTCTACTTCTTTGCACTAGTTAGAGGACGTAAATAATCTTGACAAGAATGGAGTTGGTGGGGAGGGGAGTAGAAAGCAGGGAGGCAAAGCAGAGCAGGCTCAGGGGAAGAAGTGTCTTGACCAGCCAGCATTCTAACAACATTACTGGACCAACGCCTCACCCCCTGGCAGTTGGGCCTGGACAGAAAAAAAGTCCTCAGCCTGCAGCCACTGCAGTGCTACAAGCTTATCCATGCGTGAGTTTGCAGCTTGAACCCAAGCTGACTGCAAACAGGCAAGAAACATCTACTCCCCAAATACGCTGAGTCTGAAACACACTTGCCAGAACTCAGAGGTCAGTTTCTCATAGAAAAACAGTGGTTACTACAATTGATTGTTGGTTGCAGGCCAACCCACAGCGACCTCTTTAACCTGTACAATAGCGAAAAAAAAAAAAAACGTCTATGGTCCTTCACCATAGTCCTTTGGGCCAGTAGCACAAGCAACATCTGGGAATACGTAAGAAATGAAATCCTCAGGCTCCACCTAAGGCCTAGAGAATCAGAGACACTGGAGGTGGGCCTGGCAAATATCTGGACTCTGGCCAGCCATCCAAGTGATGATGAGGAGGCACCTTAGGACAGCTCACTGCATAAAATATACTTCTTAATATACAATGCTTCTTAATATACAGTGAGGGAACTGTTAACCACAATATATATATTGTGGTTAAGAAAAAGAAAGAGAGAAAGAGGAGGCCGTAGGAGGCTGAGGGAAGCCCCCAGGGCATTGAAACGAGCCCACGGAAATTGTTCTCTGCTGCTGTGATTGGAAAGCTGTGCAGTGAGCCAGTTAACAGCCCACATCTTGGAGTCAGGACTATGTGGGTTCACAGTCAAGCTCCATTTCCTACTGTGTGACCTGGGGTAGTTACTATGTTTTTCTGAGCCTGTTCTGCCATCTGAAAGATAAGGAAAATAACACCTCTTATGTATGATTATTATTGGGAGTAAATGAGCTAATGTGTGGGAAGAGCCACACCCAGTTGATGGTACAGAACAGGGGATCCTCACTGGTTATGTTACTGTAAGACATCCATCCATAACGCTAGGAAAAGCAACCCTAAGAGCTTCCATGGCCTCACCCTACTCATCATTAGTATCTTATCTGTGCCCAAGTGTGCTTGCTTGCTCTTTTCATGGAAATTACTTCCATGATTAGACAGTGAATCTACAATCTAACCTCATTCTTGTTTAATTGACTCATTCAAGTTTTATCTCTTTGGTTTTATTGAGTCAGGTTTCACCCCCAATGAACTCACCATGCAGTTTTCAAGGGTTCCTACTTTCTTTACATCTGACAATATGGCTTTAGAGGCTGGGTTGATAGAGTTATTTATATACTTGGGACCTGGATGCTAATTTCTGGGTTTTCTGCTTTGCTAAGTTTATCTCATGAAATAAAATGGATGTTTGCTGAAATGACTGTGACACTGGAATCTGGAAGGATCCACCCAGGCTGTAGAAATAGCAGGTTTTGTTCATACATTGTTTTGGATTTTTTTGGTTTTTGCCTCACCCCCCCTCCCACCCCAACCTGGGATCTTTGACGAGACGCCTGGCAGGGAAGAAGTCACGTCTCGAGAAATATCATTTTCAAAGGACCCAAGACGAGCTGAGTCATCAGCAAACACACACGACGGCAGCATTCCCCAACACACACCACCAGTTTGGGCAGCATCCCGGATTTGCCTAACAGGCAGCAGGAAAAAAATGCCCCATCTGGCCAAATTAGGAAGTTGAAACCAAGAATCTCCTGGCTGTCACCTCCCACTGCTTTCCTCTCTAAGGTAGTGAGTGCTAATTTATCATTAAAAATCTACTTTCAGTAACCTATGCGTGGGGGTAGGTATCAATGGTGCTAAATCTTTTTCACCTGTGGGGATTGGAAAGTGAGCAGTAAAACCCTGGGCTTCACCTTCTGCTGCTGCTGCTAAGTTGCTTCAGTCGTGTCTGACTCTGTGCGACCCCATAGACGGCAGCCCACCAGGCTCCCCCGTCCCTGGGATCCTCCAGGCAAGAACACTGGAATAGGTTGCCATTTCCTTCTCCAGTGCATGAAAGGGAAAAGTGAAAGTGATGTCACTCAGTCGTGTCTGACTCTTAGCGACCCCATGGACTGTAGCCTACCAGGCTCCTCTGTCCATGGGATTTTCCAGGCAAGAGTACTGGAGTGGGGTGCCATTGCCTTCTCTGGGGCTTCACCTTCAGAAGGGGGAGAAAATGCATTTCCCATTTCCTCACTGCTGGCTCTGACTGCCACAGTGTTGTGGCTGAAGGAGGAAGCTGAGGACTCAGCTCCCTTCCTGTCTTCCTGGGATCTGGACTTCAGATGAGCAAGGGAAAGAAGGTAGCAACTGCAGTAGGGGTGGCGGGGGGTAGAGTGGTGAGCCGGGGAGTGGTGAGTTTCTTCTGTTTGGAAGTTCAAGGCCCTGAGAAAGGCTGAACATGCAAGCAGGGCTGCCCAAAGCTGCTTGGACCCTTTCCTGGGGCATGGATGATGGAGAAGACCTATTTACCATCACTAAGAAGGGAATTGCTCTAAAATGTATAAACAGTTCATGCAGCTCCATATCAAAACAACAAATAACCCAATCAAAAAATGGGCAGAAGCCCTAAATAAACATTTCTCCAAGGAAGACATACAGACGGCCAAAAAGCACTTAAGATACTCAATATCACTAATTATCAGAGAAATGCCAATCAATTAGGTATCACTTCACATTGGCTGAATGGCCATAAAAAAGTCTACAAACAATAAATGCTGGAGAGGGTTTATTGAAGAAACCCTGCTACACTGTTGGTGGGGATGAAAATTGGTACCACCAGCATGGAGAACAGTATGGAGGTTTCTTTTAAAAAATAAAGAGCTACCATATGATCCTACAACCACACTCCTGGGCATATATCTAAGAGAAAACCATAATTTGAAAAGAAACATACACCCCAATGTTCATTACAGCACTATTTACAATAGCCAAACATGGAAGTAACCTAAATGTCCATTGATGGAGAAATGGATAAAGAAGATGTGGTACATATGCACAATAGAATATTATTCAGTTATGAACAAGAAAATAATACCATTTGCAGCAACATAAATAGACCTAGAGATTATCATACTAAATGAAGTAAGTCAGACAGGGAAAGACAAATATCATATGATACTGTACATGCGGAATCTAATTTTAAAATGACATAGTACTTCCTGGGTGGTAGAATGTATAGGAATCTGCCTATCAATGCAGGGGACATGGGTTTGGTCCCAGGTCTGGGAAGAGTCCACATACTGCAGAGCAACTAAGTCCATGCACCACAACCACTGAATCCATGTGCTACAACTACTGAGCCCTCACACTCCAGGGCTCTAGAGCCACAACTTCTGAAGCCCGGGCACCTGGAGCCTGTGATCCTCAATGAAGAGTAGCCCCCGTTTGCTGCAACCAGAGAAAGCCTGAGCACAGCAACGAAGACCCAGCACAGCCAAAAATAAATAGTAAAATTAATAAATTAAAATAAATAAATAAAAAGAATAATGTTTGCTGTGAGTTTGTCATACATGGACTTTATTAAAAAATAAAAATGATATAAATGAACTTATTTACACAACAGAAACAGACTCAGAGATTTCGAAAACAAACGTATGGTTACCAAAGGGGAAATGTGGAGGGGAGGGATAAATTAGGAGCTTGGGATTTACATTAATTAATGGGATTAATACACACATTACTATATATAAGATAATAATCAGCAAGGAACTCGTGTACAGCACAGGAAACTCTACTCGATATTCTGTGATAACCTATACGAGAAAAGCCCCTGAAAAAGCATGAATGTGTATATGTGTAACTGAATCACTTTGTTGTACACCTGAAAGTAATACTGCATCGTAAATCAACTATCTTCAAATAAAATTTTTTTTAGAAAAGAGAATCAAGGACTTTTGAACTACTTTCTTTAAAAAAAAATTTATTTATTTATTTATTTGTGGCTGTGCTGGGTCTTTGTTGCTGAGTGCAGGCTTTCTCTAGTTGAGGTGAGCAGGGATTACTCTTCGTTGCAGTGCATGGGCTTCTCATTGTGGTGGCCTCTCTTATCACAGAGCACAGGTTCTAGGCACACAGGCTTCAATAGTTGTGGCACACGGGCCTAGTTACCCCACAGCATGTGGAATATTCCTGGACCAGGGAACGAACCTTTGTCCCCTGCACTGGTGGATGGGTTCTTAACCACTGGACCACCAGGGAAGTCCCCGAACTACTTTCTAAATGTGTTCCTTCCTGAGGGCTTTCTTCCATGGCTGCCTAACAGGCTGCCTGGAAGGCTTTCAGACTCTTCCTGATTTTCACTGCCCGGGACTTTGAGTCGAATCCCTGCACCTTATTCAAAAAGGTGTCAGCATACAAGGTCTCAGAAATGCCTCTCTTGGTTTCGTGCTTGGGATGACCATGGTAAAGAGGTTACACCTCATCAGCAAAATCCAGAGAACTGGTGTTGGCCTGGATCCACACCCTGAGGCCATCCTGGCTGGAGAAGGAGGGTGGCAATTGATGGTCAGTGTCTACCAAGGACAAAGTGTGATGGAAAATAGCCTGAAGAGAGCAAAAATTCTTCAGCTTCTCAGCCTCTGCACAGGAAGGCTCCTTTAGACCTCCTACTTCACCCACACCCTGCGACAACAAACAAAATAGTGGTAACCCGTCACAACATCCTGACTCCCTGCTCTGGGAGAGTCGCGCTCTCAGGTGTTGCTTTCATCTGTGATCAAGGATTTCGTCACAGTGTTCCCTTTGGAGGAGACTGCTGAGACCCGAAGAGGGAAAGCAACCCCTCAAAGTAACACAGCCGTGGCCAGGATCTGAACCCATGCCAGCCTGACTCAACAGTTGTGCTATTTTCCCCCAACCTTAAACCATCCTTTATCTCCAGACCTCTCATTCGTAGGCTATGTCTGGTTTCTTCAATGTAATAAAATAAACATACTGTTAATTCATGAAGAAACAAAGTACGTGAGACTTGGGAGTCATGTGGCAAATGAATGTTGAGTGGATGAATGGACTGAGCTTGTATCAGCTCCCCCTCCGCCCACGGGCTTGGCCACAAGGGCCTCCATAACCCAGGGGTAGAGCTCATGACCTCAGGGGTGACTCCAGGCTCTGCTCTCCAAACCACCTGGCCAGTTGCCTGAGCTCAAGGACACTGAAGAACTACGGCTTCATTTAGGTGGCTCGTGTCTCCTGCCAATGTTTCCACAGAAATCAGACTTTGGTTTCCCTCTGTCTCCAGCCCATGTTGTGATGCAGCCAAACCCAGCTCCTTTGGGATCCAGTCCAAACCAGAGGGTGTGGATGGGATACATGAAAGAGTACTGAAGCCATTTAAAGAATGGACTGTTTTAAGTCATGAATACTGTGGGAACAGCTCAGGGGTTCGAGGGTCTGCAGATGGCTGGCAAATGCATTTCAAAGGCATAAAAAGGTGAAGATGTTGGTGAGCACAAGGAGAACTTTGGTTTTCATTTCACATGTGTTCATTAAGGTCCTATCTATCTATCTATATCTATATATATATATTTCCTTATAAAATTAGAAAAATGAAAATAAGACACTCTAGAGGTACAGTATAACATGACTTAACATTTCAAAACTGATCTTTAGATTCAAGGATTTGAGGGAAAATGAAGACCATGATTGTTTTGGTAAACAAATCCCTGCCTGGTTAAAAACCACATGTACACAGCAAATGAAGAAGTGGCTTAATGACTAATTGATGTTGCTAACATCTCCTTCATTCATGACTGAACTCACACGGGTCCTTCTAACAGGACCCAATTATGAAAATTGCTTTAACAGTCTTTGTTTCTCCTTGTGGCAGGAAAAGTAAAGCTGTTTCTCTCCCTTAAAACTGTCTATCTGACTAACTCCTGACTCCTAGACCCTGAGTGAGGTGCAGACTTGACTTTCACTCGAGGAGTCCTGTCCCTGTAGACAAGCAGACAGACCAGGATGCTCCTAGAAGCACGGGCTCCACTGGCCTCTGGGACCCTTCACTCTTGCTGCCTCCTATCAATTGGCTGTTTCTTCTGTTCACTTGGCTGCCTCTCCCCAACCTCTTAACACTCAGTTCTCGGTCCTCTTCTCTTTATCTCACTTCCCTGGTGATTTCAGCTCTCTTTGGCCTTTCACAGCACTTGTATGCTGAGAGCTCCCTAACTGTCACCCCCAGCTCAGACTTCTCTTCTGCACCCTGGCCCACATCCCTGAGAGTTCCAGCTGTGCCTCTCCACTTCATGCCTCACAGCCTCTCCTAAAACAGAATGCCTGGTCTTCTCCCCACGATTCCACAAAAGGTCTTCCTCTCACTGTTAGGAGCATCTCCATCCTCCCAGGGGCTCCAGCCAAAGATCACGGTGTGGTCCTTGATGCCTTTCCTTCTCTGGTACCTGGATTGCTTACTATCGACAGAACATCTGCTGATTTCCAACTGTATCCAGAATCAAACTCTTCCTCAGTGCCCCCAATACACTGCCCTCCCTGTTTCATTCAGAGGGAAAGCCAAGGTTTTAGAGTTGTCTACAGGGCCCTATCACGCTTTTTCTCTCTGACCCCTCCTCCTGCTTGTCTCCAGCCACACTGGCCTCCTGGCTTCTCTTGAAGCACAAAGGGCACCTCCCACCCTAGAATCCTGGCACTGGCTATTCCCACCTGTTTTAGGGCTTTACTCAGATGTTATCTGCTCGGTGAGGCCCGCCTGGCTGTCTTACTTAAATCCAAGCTTCAGGTCCCTATGCCCACACTCCCAGTTCCCTATTGGCAATGCTTTTTCACAGGTCTTACCACAACAATGTAACTTCCATGAGAGTAAGGGTATTTTTTCTGTTTTGCTCACTGTGTATTCCAAAGGCCTACAACAGTTTCTGGGTATACAGTATGTATTTAATAAATATCTCTTGAATGAATAAATGAATACACATCTTACATTTGAAACTTAATAAGGGAAACAACCATCTCGGGATTCTTACTAGGATGTGCTGACCCTCCAGCACAACCAAAGCCATTCTTCCATGTAACCCTGAATTCCACTGTTACAGAAACATCTCCATATATCTGAAATGAAGCTGAAAGAAAGTGTAATAATTTAATTTGTGCCTCTTGAATACCCAGCTCTCCACACCCTAGCAGCTCTCCTATCCTAACTTTGCCAAGAGCCATATGCCCACTTAAGGACCAGACACCCATCTTGAACCCTGGGAGAGACACATTTGAGCACTGATTTCCCTTGGCTCAAATGACCATGGATTGACCTCAGTTCTCAAAAATTTCTCATTACAAATATATTTTGTTGTACTGATTTCCAACAAGGATGTACAGTATTTACACTGGTTCTGTTTCAGTCTTGACTCCAGCAAGACTGTTTCTCAATCTCTCTGTGTCTCTCTCTGTTTCCTCATCTGTAAAATGAAGATTATGGTAATGGTACCTGAGTCACTTGTGCTGAGGACTGCTGAGTGAATACATACAAAGTCCTTAGAACAACACAGGGCACGCCGCCGAGTGCTCAGTAAATGTGAGCTGTTATTATCAGCATTGTTACTCTCATTATTAACACTAAACACAGTACCTTATTTGGCTTTTTATTTCTAGCACCTAGTACACTGCCTGGGACAAGGGATGTGCTTAGGAAAATTCTGCTGGATAGTTGAATGAATGGATGAAGATGAGCTTTTTCAGTGCAGAGGCTATACATTTTCACTCCATTTAGCACCTAATAATTCTCTGGAAAGACTTGCTGAATTCTGAATGAATGGCACACAGGAAGTTTTCTGTACGTACTCTGTACAGCAGAGAAGGTTGAAAGAGGATAAAAAAAACAAAACTAATGAAGGCATTGAATGATTTGGTACTTCAGAAGTGCTGGGAGATAAAACAGAGCAAATCTGTGACTTTGGGCAAATTTTTTTTAAATGATTTTTGCGTCTCAGCGTTATTCTCTAACAACTGGGGCTGAGTAGTCTTTGTGTGCTAGGAAGACTACACTAGACAGTGCCTGCAACATGTACAGTTCAGGGCCTGACACCTGGAAAATCTCATTCAATATATACTGACTTTAAAACCACATGGCAAGAATAACTGGCACATGCAGCGCTACACACAAGGCCCAGAAGCCCAAAGGTAAGGCAAGGTGCCCAGGGTTCAGGAACAAGAGCTAAATCTCTTGGGACCCTTCTTTCTATGATGTCTCTTCTTGTTTGTGTATATAGACACCATCACCAAAGGGACATCTTTTTCACCCCCTCCTGCCTATGACCCCAGGGACAATCTAGATAATTCTCACTTCTATAACCAGAACTTCTCCCTTTGTCACGTGTGAGGTATTTCTCCAAAACGTTACAAGCAAATCCAGACAAATTAGCCCTTCAGGAAGCTTGAGTACAAAAAGTGGTCATTCTCCACTGGCTTCCTCTCCCCCTACTTCCTCCCCTGGACCCTTGCCAAGTCTGAGCAAGCAAGTGGACAGCGGAAAGGAGACCCAGAGCATGACGAATCTAGTGCCTAATCACAGATGGCATTTGTCTTCAATGCTTGCCCAATATGGACCCAACTTCTGCTTTAGCTGGTCTAAATCCAGATTACCCACCAGTTTATAACCTATTATCTCTGACTGTCTGCAAGGTCTGTGTGTTATTCCTTTTATTTTTTTTAATGTCATATAATATTTTGAACTGATGGCCTTCTCTGAAAACCTATGGCTGTTAGAGAGAAAAAAACTGAGAAAAAGTTGTTTTGCCCTTGGATGAGAGAAGAGGAGGACTGCCTGTCTCGCTGGTGCTTTGGGGTATCTGAACAGGGGAACAAGGAGAAGGATGGAGGCATCAGCTTATCTCTTTGCCTTTCAAAATTAAAAACTGAAAGCTGTTTATATGACAACTGTAAGGAGCTAGAACAATACCAACTCAGCAACAAGCAACCAAATTTGTCCTCCTTCCATGAACTTTGAAAAGCAGACTTAAGAGTTCTCAATCTTAAAAGTTGAAAAACAAAAACACTGAAAACCAAACAATGGAATGATGGAGGGGATAATTCTTTTAGTTTTGAAAATGTCCCCATATTTTTCCATTTCATCCAATAAATGAAAAAGCCATCAAAATAAAATAATTACAGTTTTCACAGAGCCCATCACCTCAGTGACCACTGAATATCTTCACTCCTTAGTATCTTCATTTTGATTATAATAAATGAATCAAAAGTCTATTATTGGGGCTTTAGTAATATATTTGTCATATGTGTGTCTAGCTATGACTGTGCATATACACATGTATTAATTTGCTGATTCATCCTTCAAGAATCAACTTTAAAATATTATTTAGAGTAGGAGTTGTTGAAGAGAACAGTAGTAAAGTAACAGGGATTTGGTCAGCCTTGTTTCCAGCCAAATCTCCATGCAGAGAATTATATTCACTAAATATGTGTTGACTGTATGGATAAATGAAATGGTACATTTAACCAAAATTGTGTATTTAAATGCAGTGCTAGTGTTTGCCAGATTCAAGGAAGGAAATTCAAGCAACCAGCAGAAAGCTTCTGCAATGATACATGACACACTGGTACTGCCATTCTGGGGCAGTTGTTGATTTCAGAAACAAACCATTGAACTCTTAACTTCTTTTTATCACCATTAAATCTGTGCACTAGATGCCCTCACCCCGCCACCCCACCAACTCCCTGAAAACTGGCCTTTCCCTGTCCCTACCTCACAAGCCCATCCTTGCCCCTCACCTCATCCCTCCTTTGAATTCCCATATCCTTTACTCCACACTTCCAGGTGCTCCCAAGTCAAACTAGCCTTGGTGTTTAAAGTGTCACCCAGTGTTCATACATGGGCCACCAATGGCCTGACCAAGGACGCCAGCAGTGGACATAGAAGGAGAGGCAGAGTGAGAAGAAATTGGAAGGAGTAATCCACGAGACCTGGCATCCAAGTAGCAGGAGCCATGCAGAGAGTGGCTAAAGTGGGCTGTCTGCTCTGTATGAGAAGAGAAAGGATGAAGACCGTGGGGTTGGTGCCAAGCAGGAGAGGGTGTGAGAACAGCGGGAGAGGGTGAGTTGGGCTGGGGCGTGCCATGGTCAGCAGCAACATCAAAGCCGACACAACTTCACACAGATTAGAGATGGCACAGCTTGTACAAAATGCATGGAACCCATAGTTGGGGAGGTCAGGTTCTGGCAGGGCTGGGGAGCAGAGATCCCTGAGAAGGAAGTCCCCAAGTGAAAGCTGTGTCAAGGCTGCAGAGGCCACACTTCAGGCCACATTCCCTGGTTCTCACCTCTGAGGGCACCGAACACTTCCTTCCTCTCATTTATTAGTGAAGTTCCTGCCCATCTGAGGGTTGAGGGGAGGTTGGTCTCACAAGCCATGTGCTGCTGAGGGAAGCATCAGAGCTTTACCAGAGAAAAACACTCATTAGTCTTCTATATCTCACTTTTTCAAACAAAGAACCCCTTGGTAAGAATTCTTCCTCTGAGAGAAAGTGGTGCTGTGATTGGAAACCTGAAGGCAAGCGTGCTAGGGCTGCTGTGACAAGAGGATCACAAACTGTGTGACTTGAGCAACAGGCAATGCTTTCCTCACAGTTCTGTAGATGAGAAGTCCAAAAGCACAGTGGGTTCCTCCTGAGGTCCTGAGGGCTGTGAGGGACGGATCTATTCCAGGCCTCTCTCCTTGGCTTACAGATGCCTGTCTTCATACTCACATGGCCTTCTCCCTGCATTTTTACAGTTTTCCCTCTGTATGCATCCTTGTGTCCAAACTTCCCCTTTTCAAAAGGACACCGGACATACTGGGTTTACACCCACACTAATGACCTTACTGTAACTGGATTACCATTGTAAAGACCCTGTCTCCACACAAGGTCACATGCTGAACACCTGGGGGTTAGGATATCAACATATGAATTTTGGAGGACACCAATCAACCCAGGGCAGCAAGTCAGAGGGAAGGAGTCAGTGCGTGGGGAAGTTCACTTTGCAGGAGAATTCAGGCTAAGCGTGTAGCCTTGGCAGTCATCAGCTCGGCCTCAGGGCTTCGGAAATCCCCCACGTCTGGTTTTCCCAGTTCTCGTAATCTCACCACACCAAAAAGACATCTAAGTACATTCCATGCATTTCTGGTGAGAAGCTAACTCTGCTGCACTCTGTGCAAAGTGCTAACTAGGTTTTAACTGAAGTGGTTGAAGTGGTTTAGTTAACCAAAGATCTCTGGAGGAATTTCATCTATTCCTTAAGCCTAAACAAATCTGACCCTGGTGTTTAAGACACCACACAATATTGGACCACCTGAAGCTCCACCTACTTGGGGCAAATTGGAATGGTAATAAAATGGTTGGTGACCTTTTCCATTCTTGTCATTGCAGAGAAACTCTACCTCATGTCTCTCCAAACCAGAGGAAGGACTACTGAGGCAAAGGGTTTGCACTCAGGGTAGGTAAACATGAGCTCAGGCACCTGAGCTCAGGGCTCAGCTCCTGACAATGTATCAGGTACTAGACTAGATTTACCTGTGAGCAAAGCAGCTGGCTGGGTGGGAGAGGGAGTTCTAACTTTCCTACAGGCAGATGGAATTTACAGAGGGCAGACCTGGACGCTCAGAGAGTGGGGCTAATCCTGCTGCTTTCAGCCACAATCTGCGCTTACTGGTTGTACAAACGTTTTGACTGATGAGCTTCCATGCCTTTGCTGTTGCTGTTTAGTCGCTAAGTCATGTCTGACTCTTTTGCGACACTACGGACTACCAGTTGCTAAAATTTTTTTATTACCCCTGGACATGAGCATACAGTTGGAGGGAAACTGGGCAAGACGTGGAGGCGGAAACAAGTTTATGCTGAAAAAATAGGCTTTATATGGTTAGAATTTAGAGAATTTGCTTGAGCCATCCTCATGCAGCAGTTCTCAAACATCTTAGTACCAGGACTCTTTTCCACTCTTAAAACTTGTGTAGTTTCTATCTGTTAATATTTACCATGTTAGAAGTTAAAACCAAAGAATTTTTGTAATTTTTTTGTTCATTCAATATAATAACTAATTCTTTACATGCTAACATAAATAACATACTTTTCATGAAAACTGTATTTCCTTCTCCAAAATGTATTGAGAAGACTGTCGTGTGTTATGTTTTGGGAAATTTATTTAATATCTGGCCTCAGAGAGGACAGTTAGAATCTCACATCTACTTCCACATTTCAGCCTGTTAGTTATGCTGTTTTAACAGAAGAATATGAAGAAAATCCAGCTTTACACAGATATGTAGTTGGAAAAACCAGGGTTTTGTGAATCTCCTGAAAAGAACCAGGTGTCCCCAGGGGTTCTCTGGCCTCACTTTGAGAACCACTGAACTAATGGTCTTATAATCTTGTTATATCCTGATTGGACCTTCTCTTGTAACTATACTGTTACAAGAAGATTCAAACTTAAGGATTTCAATCCACAGCTGTGTGTGCTCAGTTATTCAGTCGTGTCCAGCTTTTTGCGACTCCATGGACTATAGTCCTCCAGGTTCCTCTGTCCATGAAATTTTCCAGGCAAGAATACTGGAGTGGATTCCCATTTCCTTCTCCAGGGAATCTACCTGACCAGGCATTGAATTCACATCTCCTGTATCTCCTGCCTTGGCAAGCAGATTCTTTATCACTGTACCACCTGGGAAGCCCTTTAATCCATAATATTTAATTTTAAAAATCTAAAAAATTGTAATTTGTCTGTGTTACATACATACCTATTTCCTCCTATTCCCACATTGGAGGAATCAGCTTTGTGCTAATAGTCACTGTCTTTTACTTTGTTTGCAGTAGGTCAGCTAAAAAATAGATTAGAAGCAAATTCAATTACCCAATAACTATATTTAATTACCATAGTTTCATTTTATGCTTCCAACTCTAAGACCAAAACACTCTTAACTGTGCACTTATAAATAATCTTAAAATATGTATGCATAAGCCATGGGCTTCCCTGGTGGCTCAGAAGGTAAAGAACCTGCCTGCAAAGCGGGAGACCTGGGTTCGATCCCTGAGTTGGAAAGATCCCCTGGAGGATGGCATGGCAACCCACTCCAGTATTCTTGCCTACTGAATCCCCATGGACAGAGGAGCCTAGTGGGCTACAGTCCGTGGGGTCACAAAGAGTTGGACATGACTGAGCAACTAAGCACACAAACACATGTATAAGCAGTAGGCAATAGAAGGTATTTTGTGAATTCTGTTCCATCATCTTTTTTGGTTTGTCTTTCGAGGAACTATGTCATATGAATCATGATGACCACTGACAATGCAAAGGAAGATAAAGGAAACTGGTTCATTGCCCAGCTGTTTCAAGTCCAAGCCTGGTTAGCACATTATGGCTCTCTATGCTGACCAAGGGGGCTTGATTTTAGCAAGACTCTGAGTGTAGTCACAAGAGACGGACTGGCAAACATCTTAATGAGATGTAGACAGTCTTACCTTAAAAGCAGCCCACAAATTGTTTCTGTAAGCCAGTGGTTCACAGAATATCATGTGCTATGTAATATGGTTAACAAGAGTGACTGAGAAGAAACCAATTCACAGATGCCATAGAGGTTAAAGAAGGCCCAGCCCAAAGCCAAGTCTTGGTACCGACAGTTCCCGCTAGAGTCTTAGTTCCTAGGCACAGCAGGTGGGAGGAAGAGAAGGAAGAGAAGTATTCCTTCATCATCTTCCAGAAAATCGGGCTGACCTGAGACCCCATGCACCTTGAAAGGCCCCCTTCCACCAACCTTGTGCACCCTGTGTCGTCTTGGAAGGTCCCTCTCCCTGAATGCCCAGTGCTTCCCACTGCCCTTGTCCTATGTCACTCAGGTTCTGATTTCCACAGTGTCATCTCCCCCCATTGGCTGCCCTGCTCCTTGGCCTCAGTATCTGAGGTGCCCCTCAGAGCTCTTGTGCCCGACCTGGAAGTCCTAACAAGATCAATAACCTACGTACAGTCAACGTTCAAGCTTTCAGTGCACATTTCCTGAGCCCTGCCTTCCTTGTCCCATTCTTTGTGCTCAGCCCCAAGGGAAGATCAGAGTTCCTATCATCCTACCTTCCTTTCTGGGCCATTTGAATCTTTAGAATTAGGTTTAACTGGTGGTCCTTCAGTAGAGCATCACAAAGAGAAGTGAAAACACTCACGTGCTGTGAGGGAAATGTTGAGGGCTGGGGAAAGGTCATGAGGACTGATACCCCCAAAGTTATTTAAAGCTATTCCTGTCAAGAGAGAAGGGTCAAACCCCAGGGAACTCACCTTTGGGTCACTGATCTGGTGTGAATTCCCTTATTTCCTTTGCTAGAGGAGAAAGTGAAAAAAAAATTTTTTTTTCTAGATTTATTTGAAGAAAAACCAACAGTGATTCTTTTTAGCTTGGAATGAGGTTTTTCAATGCACAGCCTATGGTATCTGACAAACTGCTGATGCAGTCTAGAGGAAAGGCAAGGAGGCCTCAACATGGTGTTGCCAACATAAAGTCAATCATTGTGTCTTTGCCACAGTGACAAAACAAAAATGTACTTTGGTATTTGGTAGGGAAAGGATGCCTTTCTCTCTGCCTCATTGCAAATAAAGTCAGTGAATTCATGGCAGTATCTGTGAGACTGAACTTTTCTGACACTACTTTCCCCTTTCTTTGTGGTTTGCTTTTTCTTGGTGATCCTGTTCTACAGTTTTCCTTCTGGGTTAATGTCTCTCCCAGATGTTATATAGCAATCCAAAGTCAAGTATGATTCTACACTAAATCATAATAAAGATGGTATTAATCTGCATCTTGACTGCACCCATCAGTAGATCAATGTCCACAGGTTTCACATGGATGGACTTTCTGGGTTGACCGATTGACTGGAACTCATGAAACATTTTATAACCCCAGCTAGATCCTGGGGAAGGTCTCAGGTACCAGTCAAAGGCTACAGAAGATATTTCATTCTCAATTTTCAGTTCAGTTCAGTCACTCAGTTGTGTCCGACTCTGCGACCTCATGAATCACAGCACGCCAGGCCTCCCTGTCCATCACCAACTCCCGGAGTTTACCCAAACCCATGTCCATCGAGTCAGTGATGCCATCCAACCATCTCATCCTCTGTCGTCCCCTTCTCCTCCTGCCCCCAATCCTTCCCAGCATTAGGGTCTTTTCCAATGAGTCAACTCTTCGCATGAGGTGGCCAGAGTACTGGAGTTTCAGCTTCAACATCAGTCCTTCCAATGAACACCCAGGACTGATCTCCTTTAGGATGGACTGGTTGGATCTTCTTGCAGTCCAAGGGACTTGCAAGAGTCTTCTCCAACACCACAGTTCAAAAGCATCAATTCTTCGGCGCTCAGCTTTCTTCACCATCCAACTCTCATATCCATACATGACTACTAGAAAAACCATAGCCTTGACTAGATGGACCTTTGTTGGCAAAGTAATGTCTCTGTTTTTAAATATGCTATCTAGGATGGTCATAACCTTCCTTCCAAGGAGTAAGCGACTTTTAATTTCATGGCTGCAATCACCATCAGCAGTGATTTTGGAGCCCAAAAAAATAAAGTCTGACACTGTTTGCACTGTTTCCCCATCTATTTCCCATGAAGTGATGGGACCAGATGCCATGACCTTAGTTTTCTGAATGTTGAGCTTTAAGCCAACTTTTTCACTCTCCTCTTTCACTTTCATCAAGAGGCTCTTTAGTTCTTCTTCACTTTCTGCCATAAGGGTGGTGTCATCTGCATATCTGAGGTTATTGATATTTCTCCTGGCAATCTTGATTCCAGCTTGTGTTTCTTTCAGCCCAGCGTTTCTCATCATGTACTCTGCATATAAGTTAAATAAGCAGGGTGACAATATACAGCCCTGGTTAGGCAGAAAAAAGGAAAAAGTAGTGTGCTTTATTTTAAAGAAATGTTAAATCAGTTATAATTACTGGATTGCATACCTGGATTAAGCTGTGGAATAAGAATAATGGGACCTTAAGAGATAATGTGGTTTGTTTTATTAAAGGGTAAAACACATATACACTCATATTTCATGGAGCAATAGAGGAAATTTTCTCCTGAAAGAGCAAATAAGCTTAGGAAAACCAGACTCATGAATTCGTGCACATTCCTGGCTTTATGACCCCCTGGCTTTATTTGGCTAAAGTTAACTTTCCACACTTGGCTACCAAAATAGCTTTCCATGTGAAGTTGTTACTGCAAAGTGAGTAGCTTAAGTTTCCCCCTCACACCTCACCGGATATTAGTCTTTCAGTGTTCTTGCCCTTCCTTTTGCAATGTTCCTAATTCTCATGCTTCCTATTGAGAAACTGCTGCACACACTGAGGATATCCTGCTTGGTCAGCAGGGTTAGCTGTTCTGAGTGGCCATTCTCAGGAGACATGCTTCCACTATGATTGTTGCTTTGGCAAACACACCTTGTGCCATAGTTGTTCTCAGGTTTGTTGGATGCAGTTCAGTTTCTCTGAGTAATCATGATCTTGAATAGCAGTTGTCAATGTGTGTCCTCTTATAGAATTGCCATGCCGTTTCTTGTTTAGAAGCACTGGGCATTTTTAGAGGGGGTTCCCTAGTGATTATGTAGTTTTACTTTAGATCAGGTAGAAAAACACATTTTAGGAGTCGCAGATACCCCCATGAAGCACTATCACATTGAGTAGAAACAATTTTAAGTGGTGATTTGAGGAAATGAGAATCCCAGCAGGATTTGTTTTTGGACTGTGACTTCTCATAGTACGTTAAGGATTGTTTTGTTAGTGCTGGGAAATCTGAACAGGGAGGAACATGGGCAGTTTTTATGAGGCTCATACATTGAAGGATATTTCTTTATCTGAGGGGGGAGGGTTTGCTCCAAGTTGGAAAAAATTGAAAAAAAGTTTGTAGGACTTAAGTCCTAACTCAATTGCTCTCTCAGTTATCTATTACCACCTAACAAACCACCCTAAAATACAGGGGCTTCAAACAAAAACCCAGCTGTTGTTCATGATTCTGAGAATCCAGAGCAGGCTCAATGGGGATTGTTTACCTCTGCTTCAAGTGGTGTTATTTGAGGCGAATCGACTGGGGCTGGAAGATGCAAGATGGCCTCACTCACATGCTCAGAGCACTGGGGCTAAGCACTGGCAGGGAGGCTTCCCTTCTCCAAATTCCTCTCTCTCCATGTGTCTCTCATCATTCAGCAGTCTTAGTTTAGTTACATGGAGGTTGCTGGCTCTCCAAAAGAATTGGAAGTCCTCTGACAGCCCCAAAGGCACACAGTGTCATGTCTCCCATATTCTATTGATCAAAGTAAATCACAGGGTCAATCTAAGTTCAAATGAAAAATGGACTCCACTTCAAGGCTGGAAGAGCATCACGACTGCCCAAGAAATGTCGATGGCCATTTGTTTGCTGAAAAGCTGCTGCAGTGACTGACTTCTAGCAAACTGCTTCAAATTCCTTCACTTAGCAAATTAACATTATACAACTGCCTCCAAAAAAAGAGTTAATTTATTTTAATGACTGTAAAATGTCACAAATTTTAAGGTGCACATTATTTTATTTATATTTAAAAAGAAAAAGGTCATCAAACAAACCATCACATGGCATAAATTGTGATGCATCTCAATTTCAGTGACATTAAAAGGTGGGGGAAATGTGCACGTGAGAGTCAATGAAAAATGGTAAATATCTGATATATAACTCAACAGAATTCTGAGATTAATGGATAAAAAGCCAAGGTTTAAGTGTTCTCAAGGAGATAGCACAGGCACAGAAAAAAAAAAAAAGGCAAAAATAGTAATTGATGGTTTTTATTCCAACCATTTTCCTTCTCCCTTCCTTGATTCTCTGTTGTTTTTTGTTTTGTTTGCAGTTTTTCTAAAATTAATTTTTATTGGAGTATGGTTGCTTTGCAATGTTGCATTGGTTTCTGCTGTATAGCAAAGTGAATCAACTATACATGTACACATGTGGGGGGTCTCCTTCCCATTTAGGTACCACAGAACACTGAGTAGAGGAACTCTACTCTGAGCTATACAGTAGGCTCTCATTGGTCATCTATTTTATATACAGTATCAATAGTATATATATGTCAACCTTGATTTTCCAATTCATCCCACCCTCCTCCCTTTCCCCCTTGGTGTCCATATGTTTGATCTCTGCATCGATGTCTCTATTTCTGCTTTGCAAAGGAGAGCATCTACACTATTTTTCTGGAATCCACATATATGAGTTGGTATGAGAAAAAAAAAACTCATTATTTTTGCCTCTGACTCCATTAATTATCAACTTTCACATCTCTCATCCTGACTGCGGCACTCATCCTGGCCATGATCCGATAGAAGAGGGCTGTAAAGAATTATTATTTACCTCTTACTTCCTCATCAAACCATAGGGAAAGACAACCCATAGGAACCAGGAGAATAATTGACTATTTATAGCTCAGAAAGCAAAGCTACACTCTTTTGGGAAGTTGATGCCCACTTTTGGTTGCTTTGCACCACTCAGCTCAACAAATACACCAAGACCATATAATTTTTTAAATTAATTACTTGAATGTTTTTCACCATTGATTAAGTTCTTGTTACTTTCACCATGGCTTCATAGATGCCACACACTGTCATAAAAGCAGTGATTATTGTATTTCCAAATTTAATCTATGCTGATAGGGTCTCTATTGTGTGTCATACAGTGTGCTAGATGCTACAATGGTAAAAAAGACAGACACAAAACCTTCCCTCTGATAACTCACAGTCCAAAGAGGGTGGCAGGCAGAGGAAAAGTGAAATAAACATCTTAAACCACAAGAGATGTTTTAAGTCCCATGAAGGAAATAAAGAAGGTGAAGAGGGAAAATAAGAGGACCCTCTTTCAAACAGAAGTGATCAAGGAGGAGCATTCTGAGGAAGGACATTTAGGCAGAGACCTAACAAAAAGGCTGAGCCTCGAAAAAGCCAAGGGAATGTGATCTAGACCAGACGGGAGACACAGTAAGTGCAAGGGTGCTGAGGTGGCAAAGAGCTTGGTACATTCTTGGTACTGAAAATAGATTGATGTAGTTGGAGTACAAAGAGGAAATTTCTCTAAAGACCATAAAATCCATCTCCAAAAAATGCATGTTCAAATTTCTGCTATGTTTTACACAGGCAAAACAAAGAAAAATTCTTTAAAAAACAAAACACCAATAAAAACCAACTGGATCCAGAATTTTACAAGCCTATAAACATCTCTGGGAGGAAAAAATGGGCCCTGAGTTGTTTTGGTTGTTTCCTTCTTAGACTATGATGATACTGTTTCTTGGATTTAGAGAAGTTTATTCATTAAGTCAATATTTCTTAAATAAGAGTAATGAGAAAAATCCATTGAAGGAAGAATATTTTAAATTGTCAGTGTTCACTTAAATTATTTTAACTATAATATTTCCTTAAGATGAGTGAAGTGTATATGCCTTTTGCTCACAGCTCTTATGCAAATATAAAATTAAATGAAGTTTACAAATTAAATACAAACTAAGTTACAAAACCAATAAAGTGCAAATTACTGACGTTAATTGAGAATAATGGACAATGTTAATTGCTGCCACTGAACTGCTGATGTTTGGTTATTAGAGTTTCATATCACTTGTTGCAAAATTGGAACATCATTTGAACTTTTATTGTTATCATCCTCATTATTTATCTTTTTAAAAAGTGTTTTCTTTTAACAACAGACCCATTATCTTGAAAGGCCAATGTGCACACTTCAAAACACAATATTGAAATTTAAAAATACTAATTAATCAAAAAAAAATCTTTGTTTTTCACTACTACATTTATTTACTGCTATCTAACCACTGTTAATTTGTATATTAAAAGATGAGATTTCACAATATAGCCACTGACTTCATGAATATGTACTGATGGTCAAGCTCTGGGGTCCTTACAGTTACACATACCAATGATTGGGCCATTCCATTGCCCTACCATCTTTCTCTACAGAATGACTGCAAAAGCTTAGAGTGCATAATGTAATTTGGCTTTACTTGGTATTAACATAACCGTATGTACAGTGGAAATGCCCCTATGAAACTGCATGGAATATTCCCGAAAAATATTTATTTCTGCTTCATTCACTAAGCTAAAGCCTTTGACTATGGATCACAAGGAACTGTGGAAAATTCTTAAAGAGATGCGAGTACCAGACCACCTTAGCTGCTTTCTGAGAAACCTGTGTAGGTCAAGAAGCAACAGTTAGAACTGGACATGGAACAACAGACTGGTTCAAAATTGGAAAAGGAGTACATCAAAGCTGTATATCGTCACCCTGCTTATTTAACTTATATGCAGAGTACATCATGTGAAATGCTGGGCTGGATGAAGCTCAAGCTGGAATCAAGATTGCCTGGAGAAATATCAACAAGCTCAGATATGCAGATGACAACACCTTATGGCAGAAAGTGAAGAGAAACTAAAGAGCCTCTTGATGAAGTGAAAGAGAAGAGTGAAAAGCTGGCTTAAAACTCAACATTCAAAAACTAAGATCATGGCATCTTGTCCCATCACTTCATGACAAATAAATGGGGGGAAAAAATGGAAACAGTGACAGAATTTATTTTCCTTGGCTCCAAAATCACTGTGGACAGTGACTGCAGTCATGAAATTCAGTTCAGTTCAGTCGCTCAGTCGTGTCCGGCTCTTTGCGACCCCATGAATCGCAGCACGCCAGGCCTCCCTGCCCATCACCAACTCCCAGAGTTTACCCAAACCCATGTCCATCGAGTCGGTGATGCCATCCAACCATCTCATCCTCTGTCGTCCCCTTCTCCTCCTGCCCTCAGTCTTTCTAAGCATCAGAGTCTTTTCCAATGAGTCAGCTCTTCGCATGAGGTGGCCAAAGTATTGGAGTTTCAGCCTCAACATCAGTCCTTCCAATGAACACCCAGGACTGATCTCCTTTAGGATGGACTGGTTGGATCTTCTCGCAGTCCAAGGGACTCTCAAGAGTATTCTCCAACACCACAGTTCAAAAGCATCAATTCTTTGGCACACAGCTTTCTTCACTGTCCAACTCTCACATCCATACATGACCACTGGAAAAACCATAGCCTTGACTTGATGGATCTTTGTTAGCAAAGTAACATCTCTGGTTTTAAATATCCTATCTAGGTTGGTCATAACCTTTAAGCAGGGTGACAATATACAGCCTTGACGTACTCCTTTTCCTATTTGGAACCAGTCTGTTGTTCCATGTCCAGTTCTAACTGTTGCTTCCTGACCTGCATACAGGTTTCTCAAGAGGCAAGCAAGGTGGTCTGGTATTCCCATCTCTTTAAGAATTTTCCACAGTTTATTGTGATCCACACAGTCAAAGACTTTGGCATAGTCAATAAAGCAGAAATAGATGTTTTTCTGGAACTCTCTTGCTTTTTCAGTGATCCAGCGGATGCTGGCAATTTGATCTCTGGTTCCTCTGCCTTTTCTAAAACCATCTGGAAGTTCACGGATCATGTATTGCTAAAGCCTGGCTTGGAGAATTTTGAGCATTACTTTACTAGGGTGTGAGATGAGTGCAACTGTGCAGTAGTTCAAGCATTCTTTGGCATTGCCTTTCTTTGGGATTGGAATGAAAACTGACCTTTTCCAGTCCTGTGCCCACTGCTGAGTTTTTTCAGATTTGCTGGCATATTGAGTGCAGCACTTTCACAGCATCATCTTTCAGGATTTGAAATAGCTCAACTGGAATTCCATCATCTCCACTAGCTTTGTTCATAGTGATGCTTCCTAAGGCCCACTTGACTTCACATTCCAGGATGTCTGGCTCTAAGTGAGTGATCACACCATTGTGATTATCTGGGTCATGAAGGTCTTTTTTGTACAGTTCTTCTGTGTATTCTTGCCACCTCTTCTTAATATCTTCTGCTTATTTTAGGTCCATACTATTTCTGTCCTTTATCGAGCCCATCTTTGCATGAAATGTTCCCTTGGTGTCTCTAATTTTCTTGAAGAGATCTCTAGTCTTTCCCATTCTGTTGTTTTTCCTCTAATTCTTTGCATTGATTGCTGAGGAAGGCTTTCTTAACTCTCCTTGCTATTCTTTGGAACTCTGTATTCAGATGGGAATATCATTCCTTTTCTCCTTTGCTTTTCACTTCTCTTCTTTTCAAGCTATTTGTAAGGCCTCCTCAGACAGCCATTTTGCTTTATTGCATTTCTTTTCCATGGGGATGGTCTTGATCCCTGTCTCCTGTACAATGTCACAAACCTCTGTCCATAGTTCATCTGGCACTGTGTCTATCAGATCTAGTCCCTTAAGTCTATTTGTCACTTCCACTGTATAATCATAAGTCATACCTGAATGGTCTAATTGTTTTCCCTACTTTCCTCAATTTAAGTCTGAATTTGTCAATAAGGAGTTCATGATCTGAGCCACAGTCTTCTCCCGGTCTTGTTTTGCTGACTGTGTAGAGCTTCTCCATCTTTGGCTGCAAAGAATATAATCAATCTGATCTCGGTGTTGACCATCTGGTGATGTCCATGTGTAGAGTCTTCTCTTGTGTTGTTGAAAGAGGGTGTTTGCCATTCCATGTTCTATGCATGGGACGGATGCTCAGGGATGGAGCGTTGGGATGACACTGAGGGATGGGAGGGGGAGGGAGGTGGGAGGAGGGTTTGGGAGGGGGAGCACATGTGAATCCATGGCTGATTCATGTCGATGTATGGCAAAAACTACTACAATATTGTAAAGTAATTAGCCCCCAACTAAAATTAAAAAAAAAAAAAAAAAAAAAAAAAAAAAAAAAGAAAGAGGGTGTTTGCTATGACCAGTGCGTTCTCTTGGCAAAACTCTGTTTAGCCTTTGCCCTGCTTCATTCTGTACTCCAAGGCCAAATTTGCCTGTTACGCCAGGTGTTTCCTGACCTCCTACTTTTGCATTCCATTCCCCTATAATGAAAAGGACATCTTTTGGGGGTGTTAGTTCTAATAGGTCTTCTAGGTCTTCATAAAATTAAATGAAATTAAAAGATGCTTACTCCTCAGAAGAAAAGCTATGACACACCTAGATATCATGTAAAAAGGAGAAATCACTTAAAAAGAGACATCACTTTACTGGCAAAGTTCCATATAGTCAGAGTTATGGTTTTTCCAGTAGTCATGTATGGATGTGCGAGATGGACCATAAAAAGGGCTGAGCACCAATGAACTGATGCCTTCAAACTGTGGTGCTGGAGAATACTCTTGAGAGTCTCTTGGACAGCAAGGAGATCAAACCAGTCAATCCTAAAGGAAATCAACCCTGAATATTCATTGGAAGGACTGATGTTGAAGCTGAAGCTCCAGTGCTTTGGCCACCTGATGAAAAGAGCCAACTCATTGGAAAAGACCCTAATGCTGGGAAAGAAGGCAGGAGGAGAAGCGGATGACAGAGGATGAGATGGTTGGATGGCATTATCGATTCAATGGACATGAGTTTGACCAAACTCCGGGAGATAGTGAAGAACAGGGAAGCCTGGCAGGCTGTAGTCCATGGGGTCACAAAGAGTTGGTCACAATTGAGTGACTGCACAACAACAATAACTTCAATAAAAGGAGTAGTCTGAGAGTTCTAGGATGTGCTATTACTTTAAGATGACCATAAATATGAAAATCCAGAAATGTTTAAATCTCATAGATTTTATGGATTCGGGAAATATGTCAGATGATTCTAGGTTGAGAAATGGTGTACATATTAATAATGGGGTTAAATGAAAGAAAAGGTCATCTGAACTGTTTTACAGCATCAGAAACAATCAACCCAATGTGATTATAGCCAGAGTAACACGCTACAGAGACAGCATGGGACAGTCAGGCAGTTTAGAAACAATGTGAATAAGGAAGTAAAAAAAATGTACTAGCCAATAATAATGATTAATACTTATTATATGTCTATAGCATCAAGCATTGTATTATGTCATTAATAAATACTAATGATTTTTAAATACTTATTATATGTCTATAGCATCAAGCATTGTATTATGTCATTAATAAATACTAATGATGATTTTTAAAATGCAGTTCTTTTTAGCTACCAGAGACATATCCAACTGAAACATACAGTTCCAATCAGGTAACTTGAAAAAAAAAAAAGGCAGGAGATTAATTTGTTTCTAATTTAACATATCAGGTGTAAGAATTCTGAAGATCCTGAAGAGAACTTTCCTGCCCAATTTCCAGAGACCCAATTTCTCCCTGGGGCTTTCCTGGTAGCTCAGCCAGTAAAGAATCTGCCTCTAATGCAGGAGACCTGGGTTCGATCCCTGGGTTGGGAAGATTCCCTGGAGAAGGAAATGGCAACCCACTCCAGTATTCTTACCTGGAGAATCCCACGGACAGAGGAGCCTGGTGGGCTACATTCCATGGGGTCACAAAGAGTTGGACACGACCAAATGACTAACACTTTTACTTTCAACTCTCCCTGAGTTCCAGGCTTGAATATCAGTACACATCCCAAACTCAGAGCGTCACTGGTAGATGGCACCCCAAGTTGACTGCCAACAGCTCTTTCCCTCCCTATATATGGATGCTGCTCCTTGCATCAAGAGGTAAAGTCCTATTCCTTCTCCTTTGAATACAGGCTGGCCTTAGTGGCTTGCCTGACCAGTAAAACACAGCAGAAGTAACAGCTTGACACTTGCAGAGCTAGGCCATAACAAGCCATGGTGGAACTTTGCTGAGCTCTCTTGGAATGCAACTCCCTGGGATAGTCACTCTTGGAACCCAGATGCCCTACTGTAAGAAGGTCAAGCACATATGTTCGCACTGCCATTGACAGCTCTAGCTGAGCTCCCAGCAAATGGCCAGAATTGCCTGCCAGCCACAGGAATGAGCCCCAGATGACTCGCTGCAACTGCCAAAGAAAAACAACCAAGAATTACTTAGTTGCTCAACTAAGTCCACCTTTAGAAACATGAAAAATAAAAATCCATTGTACTTTTAAGTCACTAGGTCTTGGAGTGATTTGTTACATAGCAAGAGGTGACTATAAGGGGACCCCGAACCAAATTCTTCATTTCCCCTCACAAAACCTGCCCCTCCCTTTTACATCGCATCTCAGGAAACACTTCCTCCTAATTAGGTAAAACATCTTGGAGTGATCCTTGGTCTCTCTTTCTCAAATGCTCCATCCAATCCATTGGCAAATCCTGTCGACTCAGTCACTAAGTCATATGCCACATTTCTTCATTTACTATTTCTTCCATCCCTTCCATCCTTTTCCATGTGGCAATTACCTCTCACCAGCTGGGCAGGCAGCCAGAATCCTTTAAGAACAGAAATCCCTCCTCTGCTCAAAATTCTCTTGCCACACTTAAAATAAACCCAAAGTCCTGGCCTTGGCCTAAAACGGACTCCAGGACCTGGCTCTTGCTTCCTTCCAACCTCATTTCTCATCACTCTCTCCTCCGTACATGCTTCAGCCAGAGAGGCACACTTACTGTCTCCTGACCACCCTACTTGAAATCACACACCTTGGCTTTTTCCATCCCCTGACACTGCTTTAGTTTTATTCAACCTACCTTTGTTAATGATCTTTTTGCTAACAGTCTATTTTTCCCATTCAAATGGAAACTCCTTGAGGACAAGGATTTTGTCTGTTTTGTTCAATGATATATCTTGAGTGGCTAAAATAATGCTTGACATATAGTAGGGCCTCAATAAGTATTTGTTGAATGAATGAATGATCCCTGATTCCTGGAGTAGCAATAAGCAGTGACATGCATCCATCTTCCTGACACATACACTAACATTTTCCATACTTCCTTCAGCTCTGAAGATCAAGACACATGACTTTTCCAGGCTGACCTGGGGTGAAAGGAGCACACTTCATCCCTATGTAGTCCACACTATTTTTTTTGCCCTCAATACCATCTGGGTATTAAATTCTCATTGCATGACCACATAGCCTTCTCCCAGTCCTGATTTCCTAGAGCTCAGGTTCAGACTGGACTTTGTGGAGGAGCCATGCAAGTACAGATGGCCGATCCTGGTCATTTGTATATTTAATTAATGTTGGTAGATCCCCTATTGTGTCTCAGGCCCTGTACAGAGAGCTGGTGATATACAGACTGGGCTTCACCTATTCAAAGCTGGCATTTTAAGGGATGCCTGAAAGATAAGGTCACTGGGGAATAATGGTCAAATGCCCCAAGAATAGTGCTCTGAGGAATGATAACAGCCAGTATTTATTGGTATTAACACATTAAGAGCACAAAATAGCATCCCATTCTTACTCACCTCACAATTAACTTGAGAGGTGGGGACCATCATCCCTATTTATAAGTGAAAAAACAGAAGCTCATAGAGGTTCAGTGATTTTTCATGCAGTTCACATAGAGCAATCAGAACCCACATATGCCTCATTTCAAAACTTACGCTTTTTCCTTAACGCCACATCGCTGTCTATTAAAAATTACAACAAAATGCCCCGGTGTCAATACTTTCAAAAGTTCATGTCTATTATCTCTTTTTGTCATGATGTATCTTTCTGAGTCAGAAAAGTCAAGGGTTGCTATCCCCATTCTACAAGAGAGAAAAGTCAGTCCAATTAGACAAGCATAATGCAAGTCATTTAGGATTACCAGGCAGGACTGTGTATTTAAAAGTTATTTCCCACATCAGCTGCCCTTGTACCCAACCTACAAAAAGATTTCTTTCTTTGCCTAACAATCTGTTTAAGTCTCCAATCGCCTCTTATTAAAATGTGAATATACTTAGGAGGGCTTATACCCCAAGGAAGTTGTCAGGTATTATCTGATCAGGATCTGTCTGAGTCAGTTGAGAAGTTACTGCTTCTAATGTAAGGCACCCAAGAGGAGAGTTCTAGGCACAAACTCCTTCAGAAAATCACTTTGACTGGGCCCTAACTGGAGGTACAACTTGACTGGCAGTGGTTACGTGACTACATTAGCCAGCCACACCCAGGACCTCTGTCCTTCTGACTCCAGAGCTTTTGTCTAGAGGACTCAGCCACCAACTTGAGCTCACTCTAGTCTGAACTCATCATCCTGGCACTCTTCGAGGATCCATGCAGTGCCTGAGGCTCTACAGCGAACCAGAACAGAGCCAGAGAAGTCACGAGAGAGCTCTCAAACTCTATCTGGTACAAAGATTCATGTTCTTTTGAAGTTTGTCCTCTTACTATGTAAATGCTTGGACTTCAGGGGTATGTTACTGAGCTGGAAACATTTGCAGTAAATAGAAGGCGCATCGACAGAAGTTACTTGTGTCTCCCTGCTTGAAGACAGAAGCACCACTTGGGGATGTGCTCCAAATCCCTGGGACAGACACATGGGGCTCCAGGGGCCCTTCCTTGTCATCTTCTCTAGACGACACTGGCCGTAGCCAGCACACCCATCAAGTTCCACATAACCAACATGCTTTGCCCACACACCACAAAGGCCCTGGGAAATCCTGTGTCAGAGCCAAACAGCTGTAAACCTTCAGGCCTTTCAAAACATTCCTAAGGCCCAGAGGGCAATGTATTATCCGTATTTACCCAGGAACATGAAGGCAAAACCACACTCATGAATATTTTCAGCAGTTGGGGCTGTCAGAAGAGCAAGACACATGATTAAATATACCCAGGCCAGTTTCCCTGCACTATTAGGCAGGGTTTGTTTTGGGTTTCGTTTTTAAATACTAGTATCTTCAAACAGTAATCATATTGAAGGAAATTATCATTATAATAATAAACATCTTTTCTACATCATGAATTATTATAGAAGTTTTCCCTGTATTTATTTTCTCTAGAATTCTTAAATTCCTATGGAACACATTCGTAGCAAGATTTTTCAACTGGTGGAATATTCTATGAAGATTCAGCGATGGGTGGGGGGAGGTTCACCAGCTCACATAAGAAAGTAGATGCAATTTCCCGCAACTGTTAAAGTCCTCTTTACACTTCTTATGTTGTGTTAATCAACCTCTCTAAATTTCAATCTATCATTTTCTTTTTCAAAAAGGATAAGAATCATTTAACTGAAGCATCTTAAGGGCTAATACACAGAGTGCGTGTGTTCAGTTGTGTCTGACTCTTTGCAATCCCATGGACTATAGCCCACCAGGCTCCTCTGTCCATGGGATTCTCCAGGCAAGAAAACTGGAGTGGGTTGCCATTTCCTTCTCCAGGGGATCTTCCCGACCCAGGGATCGAACCCAAGTCTCTTGTGTCTCCTGCATTGGCAGGCGGATTCTTTACCACTGTGCCACCTGGGAAGCCCTCTATATTAAATGTACAGTGTGTTAGGTGCTTTAAATAAATTATCTCACTGAATTCTTACAACAACCCTGTCAGGTAAACACTCATCATTACCACCTCCCTTTTATAGATGAGGACATGAGACACAGCATGTTTTAGTAACTAGCCCAAGGTTACATGGAATTGGTATTGAAACCAAGATCCACCTGACTGCAAAGCCAGCAAGTATAACCACTAGGCTCTTCAGACTTGTTTCAGAGGTTGACACCACAATAGACACAGCATCCAATAGCAAATACAGGCAGTTCCCAATTTCTTTGGTTATTCAATTTATGAATAACACATATATTTGGACACTCAGTGGCAGAGCCCCCTCCATCCTTAGTGTTCTTCCTGTTGACACTTCTGCAAATGAAGTCTCCATTCCTTACCCTAGAGGACTCCTCACCCTCCACTGAGCCCCTTCTTCCATCACTCTGCTTTCCCTAACCCCAGCACAGCAGTCCTCTAAGGGCTGCTGAAGGAACTGCTAAAGTGCAGGGCATCTTATGGGACCTGCCTTCCCAGGGACCTGTACTATTACCAGCACTGCGATTTCCTTCCAATAAGGATTCTGTGGTGCTACCTACAGTCAGCCTTCCAACAGTATGATTTTTCCATGGGAAAATAATATGTTACTTTCAAACAACCAACCCACAAAGGAGCCCTATTCATTCCAACTGCCTGTTTAAGATCCTGTGACAGTGAAAATTCCAACTCAACCTTATCTTTCCAAACCTAACAGTGAAAACTACCAGGATGAACTTAAGTCAAAGTTTCCTGTTTCACTTTTTACTGTACTTATGTAAATCAATCATTACTGCAGTTTCCCAATGCCAGAAATTATTAGTCATTTCAGTGTTTAATGGCACATTTTGCGAAATCTGGTCCAGTGCAAAACCACACAGCATCTGGGTTATCTGTTTTGTATTCCCTTCCAGACTTTCACCATTTGAAATGATCTATTGCTTACTTTTTTTGTCCTTTGTTGGCAGCATTTTCATTTTTCACACTTTTCTTCTGTTCTTTTACGCTAATCCTTGAAATGTCAGTCTTAGTCCACTGAAATGAAAATTTCAAAAAAAAAAGAAAATCAAAATCTGTTGAAATTTCTTTAAAGTTGTAAAAGTAATACATGTTATTTATAAAAATTAACTTTTGGGGACTTCTCTGGTGGTCCAGTGGTTAAGACCCCCACACTTGCAATGTAGGGGGCGCAAGTTCAATACTTGGTTGGGTAACTAAGACCCTGCATGCTGTGTGGCACAGCCAAAAAAAAAAAACTTAATAAAATAAAATTTTAAAATGGCTTTATAAAAAGAAAAAATATTAACTTTTTTACCAATAAAAATCATCTTTTGACCTTCAATCTAGTAACTTAATTAGAAAAGAAATATCATGGCACTTGTTATGAAAATCCCTTTCTTACATAAAACATAATCCTTTAAAATAGTAATACAGCAGTTTGCAAAACTTGAACACACATCAGAATTACCTGGAAGGCTTGTAAAATCACAAATTGCTGGACGTCCCCCTTAGAGTTTCTGATTCTAATAGGTCTGGGGTGGGGCATTTCTGATAAATTCCCAAGTGATGTTGATGCTGCTGGTGGGAAGACCATACTTGGATAGCCACTGGTGTAATATTAAAGCTAAAAACAAACAAACAAAAAAAAAAACCTTGAAGATCATTTCTGCCTTATTAAAGCTCTATTACTTACAATTTTCAAAGTCCTATTCTCACTGGCCTGAGAGCTAGAAGAAAGTCTATTAGAAGCAACTGGGATATCTCCACGACTCCAAGACAAAGCTGAACGATCAGAGCAAAGAGCAGATAGGTTGAGGGATGCAGTAGGTGGCAGATGACTTCCTCTGTTTGGGTCCCCCTCTCTCTGCCTCTCCACTCGCAAATTCAAGCTTGGGATTGCTCTGGGCTAATCATCAAGGGAGAGATCTGATTGGCCCCTGGCATTGACTCCCCTATGATTTGTTTAATCATCTCAGGCCACAGGTGCAGAATCTCTTAACCCAGCCATGGCACCATGAGAGAGAAGATGTGGATCTTAGGGAAGAGTGGTGTGAGCTTGGCAGAGGTGCTACATGGCATAATGTGAATTCTTGTTTTTCAAAAGAGAGAGCTATGTTTCGAAAAAGTAAAGCCCTTGCCAAGAAGCACATATGTAATAAGTGGCAAAACTGAAACCAATCTTTTTTTTAATTTTTATTTTGGGGCAGGGGGAGTATTGCATGTGGACCCAAAGCTGGCCTGCGAGTGGCAAGTAAATGGCAGGCTGGAGATGCTGGTACCAGTTCCAGAGATAGGAGTGTTAAATATTTGGGAATTTGGCAGACAGGTTAACCGTGGTAGCTGGAAATGTGCCTGAGTCAGTATGTACTAAGGTTACAAACCAACCCTCCTTTTTTTTCTTTCCAAAGAGCCAGTTTACCAGCACACTCTTGCCTAGTTCCCTGTGGGGAACATTTACAGTGACGCCATGTTTCAGATGAGAAACAACCCCAGTTTGCAGTGTTTTTCAACAGTTGCCATTTCCAACCCACCATCAGCAGGTTGCCCGGGGGCTGCCAGCTAGACCCCATTTTGCACATCCAACCCCTTAAACCCACTTCCTACAATGGCTGGCACTCTCTCTCTCTGGGACTCATGTACAAAATGAGCTCACTGTCTCGACCTTCTGCTGCCCTTGTTTTCAGCTCAGAGTCAGCTCCTTCCTATCTTTTGAACAGTAGAACATTAGTACTATAAGAATAAGACAAGTCTGGGCAAGTGCATGTAAGACCAAGACCAGTGTCTTTAAGAGATTTGCTTTAAAAAAAAAAAAAAGAAGAAGAAGACTGTTACGGCAGCCAATAAGCAAATGCCCCCAGGGATAGTGACTCTGTAATTATTTAAAGAAGGAAACTCTTGTGCAAATTGCCCAAGTCATCTCATTTCAGGCTTCCGTTGTGTGGCTTGGCGGCCTGCTGCTTCATTCCCATCAGAGGGCAAAGGCTGAAAGAGAAATCTCCGTGACTGTAAGTGATTCCCAAGCTCTTGGCCTCTGCCACCTGTCACTGAGCCACTGACGCACCTCCACTGTCACCCTGGCAGGGCTCCACCCGACCTCCTGTCCCACATTTCTTAAGAGGCACAAGATGCATTTACTTCACTGGCCACAAGACAGCACTGGGAGCCGGGGTGGGGAGATGGCACACTTCCATCTAATAATACTTCCTGGGCCACAGAGCCTAAAACAACACAAATTGCAGGCTTCCGGAGAAATGAGGGGGGAGCCAGGGCTGCCGCCGCTGTGCATTCAGCAAGACTTCCTGGAACGTAATGTCATCATGAGATTGTCTCCATGGCAGACCTGGACTTCCGGGTGCAGTATTGGCAAAATATGGGGATGGTGAGACAGCTGAAGTCCTGGCACTTAATGTCTGAAAACAGAAGCATTTTTACACATTTGAATGCTCTAGCTCCATCCTCTCCTGTTTTCTTCCTCCTTCTTCCTCTTCATCCTCCTCTCTACTCAAAATCTGCCCCCTGCCCCCATTTTACAGTTGTTAAACTTCCACTGTGGGTTCCCACCAAGCATACTAAACTAGGTATCTTGAGAAATGCAAATATGTGTGTGAATTTGGCACATGTATCAAGCCACCTCCCTCTCTAAGATCAACCTGTACCCATTGTTTCTTCAACAATCCCTGTTGAAGACACTATTCTTGGCTTCCCTGGTGGTTCAGTGGTAAAGAATCTGTCTGCCAATGCAGGAGACATGGGTTTGATCCCTGGTCCAGGAAGATCCCACATGCCACAGAACAGCTAAGCCTGTGCACCACAGCTATTAAGCCTGTGCTCCAGAGCCTGGGAGCCACGACTACTGGAACCCCTGAGCCCTGGAGCCCACACTCTGGAACAAGAGAAACCACTGCGGTGGAAGCCTGTGCACCACAACCAGAGAGTGGCCCCTGCTCACAGCAAATAGAGAAAAGCCCATGCAGCAGCGAAGACTCAGCACAGCCAAAAATAAAATAAATAATAATTTGTTCTTTTAAAAAAAGAAGACACTACTCTTAGTGATGGTGGGTATCACATGATCCCTGCCCCAAAGTCTCCTGGGTGAGGCAGATACCTGGAATACTAAGGAGAACCTGGAGAAATACCTGTTGCAAAGTGGTACCTACAAAGTACCAGTCCATCTAGTTTTACTGAATCACACACACACACACACACACACACACACACACACACGCATTGGATTAGTATATTATATACTATAATCTTCACACAACCCTAGGAGGTAGCAGGGGAACAAAGTTGTTAGTTTTTTGGTCCATCTGTCCCTCCTGGACTGGGAGCTCCCTTGCGGGAAGGCCCTGGTTGTACTCAGAGAGTCTTATAGTTGAAGGGACCATAGCAGAAAGACACCAGCCTAGCACTTTATTCATACAGATGAGGAAAAAGAGGTAGGAAGGCAGAGTGGGGTAGTGACAAAAGCAGGGGATTCTACTTGGCCGCCTGGCTTGCTGTCCCGGCTCTCAACCGTAAGCTAAACACGTTATGTTGCATGTGACGTCTGTAAGTCTTAATATCCTCTTCCATAAAATGGAATCAACACTATTTTCTCTGCCCATCTTCTTGGGCTGTTAAGAATATTAAATGAAATAGTGGATGTGAAAACACCTTGCAAAACTATTACAAATATGATAGCCCTTTGTCCTGATTTCAAGTCTAACTGTATGTTACACAGCGTAAATGTGGTTGTGTGGGGACCTGAGTGTGTGTGAGCTCTTTGGATGCAGGGGACAAGCATCACCAGCATTTAGTATGTTGTTGTTGTTTAGTCATGGCTGACTCTTTGCGACCCCATGGACTGTTGCCTGCCAGGCTCCTCTGTCTATGGGATTTCCCAGGCAAGAATACTGGAGTGGGTTGCTATTTCCTTCTCCAGGGGGACCTTGCCCACCCGGGGATCAAATCCGAGTCTCCTGCTTTGGCAGGCAGATTCTTTACCACTGAGCCACCAGGGAAGCCCATAGCACTTAGTATAGTGTCTGTTAAAATGCTGCTTTAAACATGCTTGTTAGACAACAACCAGGTAGAAAAATCATAAACATAACTTGCTCAATGGCAGTTCTGAATGTCTCTGGAGCTATTTCAGGGATAACTCATGAACACACCCTCTTCCACTTCTAATTCAGTGCCTATGATAGAGTTACAAGAGGGCAAGATAGTTACCATGTCCCCATTACACCAGAAAGATCACACGTGTTTCCCCCTGTAGCCCAACAGAGAGGGAGAGTGAAGACTTGCTACTCTGAGATCTCATCCTCAAGAGGGTGTTTTGCAATTTTCCTTTCGTAAATTCCATCTCAATTATGTTGAGGGCTGGCCAAAGACCTTAGGCTGGTGTCCTGTAGGCAGTGCAGCTGGGATGGACTGACAATCATGAGAATGGAGTCATGAGGTCTCCAAGATACAACAGAGCTACTGGAACAGTCTGCTTCAGGTGACACATTCAGTGCTGAGCACACATCCTTGCTCAGTCCAGATGCAAAGTCTGCTGCCAATTCCAGCTGGTACTATGTATGAGACGCTCCCTGGAAATGATGTGCTCATCTTCATCAGCTACTTGATAATCAATTCAAGGGTGTTTGTGAAGCACCTGCTCTATCCCGTGCTTGAATTACTGATGTAGACGTTGTTCTCGAAGGTGAGGGTTGAAGTCACAAGAGTTTCTTCCTTCAGAGATGGCGTGTGAGTTGACTGGAGTGTTGGAGGATACTCACAGATGGTAATTGGGGCAAGGAAGAAGAACTAAAAGGGGGAGACAGAGAAAGTGAGTGAAGGAAAGTGAGGTGGTGACACGGAGAAAGTGACATGTCATGAAAGCGAAAAAAAAAAATCAACAACAAGAGGGAGAGGGAGAGATGAGGTAAGTGTCATATCCAGTGGGGTCATCAAAAGGAACTCTGATGAAAGACAATTAGATGTGGCAATAAGGAGGTCATTAGTAAGATATGTGAGAAAAAGTTTCAGCTGTGTGGTGAGTCAGGCAAAGAAAACTAGGAGAGACATAGCTGCCCAGGAAGGTGACAGCTCATACATTCAAGGATATGGATAGAAAATAATTGTGAGAAGACTAACCAAGGTCAAATGATTATCTTTTCAATTTGGGCAAATATTAGCAAACCAGATGACAAGGAAGAAAGAGTCAGGAGGAAGGTTGTGAAAATAATTTTACATATATATATATATACATACATGTATATATATATATATATATATATATATACACAAACATGTACACATATGTATGTTTGTCTCTGCCCCTGGTTCCTGGCACAAAATTTCTAAAATCCTTGGAATTTCCTAAGTGGTAAGAACAGTAGGAACATCCTTTGTTCTACTAATTGGTCTTTGACCCGTTTTTGACACAGAGTTCCTCAATCCCTTGGAATTTCCTGGGTGCTAGGAATGTCTTTTGTTCTAATGAGGCAATTCTTGGTGGACTCCTGGGTAGATTCAGGTTGGGGGCTGGTCATCAGAAAGACCAAGCCATGAGGAAAAACTTGGAACTTTCCACTCACCCTCTATCCTCCAGGAAGGGGAGAGGGACAGGAGACTGGAGAATTGATCCTGCCTATGTGACGAAGCCTCCAGAACAATCCCAGAATTACAGGCTTCAGAGAACTTCCCGGTCAGGAAGTGCCTGCAGAGTGGTTTGCCCCTTCCTGTGCAGCTCGCCCCAGGTTTCTCTTCATCTGGCTGTTCACCTGGATCCTTTATTATGTCCTTTATAATAAACTGGTAAACATAAGTGTTCCCCTGAATTTCGTGATCTTTTCTAACAAATTACTGAATCCAAGTAGGGGGTTATGGGAACCCTGGTTTATAGCTTGCTGGTCAGATGATAGATAGGTGACCATCTAGGACTCGTGACTGGTGTCTGAAGTGAGGGATCCCTTGTGGAACTGAGATGCTCACAGGTAGATAGCGTCATAACTGAATTATAGGACACCCAACTGAGGCCTCCCGGGTAGCTCAGCTGGTAAATAATCCGCCTGCAATGCAGGAGACCCCAGTTCAATTCCTGGGTTGGGAAGTTCTCCTGGAGAAGGGTTAGGCTAACCCACTCCAGTATTCTTGGGCTTCCCTTGTGGTTCAGCTGGTAAAGAATCCACCTGCAATGCAGGAGGCCTCAGTTCAATTCCTGGGTCAGGAAGTTACTCTGGAGAAGCATTAGGCTAACCCACTCCAGTATTCTTGGGTTTCCCTGGTGGCTCAGATGGTAAAGAATCTGCCTGAAATGCAGGAGACCTGGGTTTGATCCCTAGGTTGGGAAGATCCCCTGGAGGGGGCATGGCAACCCACTCCAGTATTCTTGCCTGGAGAATCCTCATGGACAGAAGATCCTGGCGGGCTACAGCCTATGGGGTTGCAAAGAGTCAGACACAGCTGAACGAAGCATAGTACAGCACAACTGGTGTTGCAAAGAATTGTTTGCTGTGTAGAAAACCCCCACTTCTGGTGTCAGAAGTATTGCAAATGTGTGAGTAAAGGAACACAGGAGTGGTTTTCCTAGAAAGAGGGGAAGGTTCTAAAAAACAGAATGATTGGGGGGTCGGGGTTTATAGGAAAAGATGGCATTCACATGACCGAGGTCAGGAAGCTCTTCCTCCTAGCCCACAGGAATGAAATGCAGGTGAAGATAAAGGGCAGAGAAGTTACACTATCAGAAGTTAAGTTCTCTGAAGACCACAGAAGTGAAGTGAAGTGAAGTGAAGTGGCTTAGTCATGTCTGACTCTCGGCGACCCTGTGGACTGTAGCCTACCAGGCTCCTTCATCCATAGGATTTTCCAGGCAAGAGTACTGGAGTGGGTTGCCATTTCCTTCTCCAGGGGATCTTCCCGACCCAGGGATCAGACCCGGGTCTCCTGCATTGTAGGCAGACGCTTTACCGTCTGAGCCACCAGGGAAGTCCACAGAAAAACCTGCTAATCAAGCAACGCCGAGGAAAGCACATTTACAGGGTCTAGGGTGTCTGGGTTCAAGTGGTTTGAGGTAATTCGAGGGGGGAACCTGATTGGGACTGGGCAAAATTCATGACATGATAGTTTGGTATTGGTGGATGCAGCAAGGTGAAGGTCAAGTCTTGGGTAAGTACACAGCTGTTTGACAAGTGAACTGTTTGCCCAGGTAAACAGTCTATTGTTGTGAGAAGAGAGCTCTTTGACTAGATGAATAAACTATTTTGCCCAGACAAAAGCAAATAGCAAAGTTATTATTCTTTCTTCCCTGACAAGAATTTCCTGGAAAGAATAGCTGTCGTGTTAACAGAGATGGCTGTAAGTTGTCACTGCAGGTGGTCTTGCTGCTCAATACTGAGGGCTTCCTAAGAGGGAGCACGGACTAGAAACACTGTAGCATGGGTTCCAAACTTTGCTGGACATTGAAATCTTCTGAAGATCTTCAAAAAAATATTTATGCCTGGTTTCCACTCCCCTAAACATTGACTTAGTTGGTATGGGTTGCCACCTGGGCACAGGGACTTCTTTTTTAATTTAATTATTTATTGAAGTATAGTTGATTTATAATGTTGTGCCAATCTCTGCTGTACAATAAAGTGACACAGTTATACACATATACACATTCTTTTTTTTTTTTAATATTCTTTTCCATTATGGTTTAGCACAGGATATTGAATATAGTTCCCTGTGCTGTAGAGTAGGATCTTGTTTATCCATCCTATATATAATAGTTACATCTGCTAATCCCATACTCCTACTCTTTTCTTCCCCCACCCCTTTTCCTCTTCACAACCACAAGTCTGTTCTCTATGTCTGAGTCTATTTCTGTTTTGTAGATATGCTCATTTGTGCCATATTTTAGATTCCACATTTAAGTGATATCATATGCTATTTGTCTTTCTCTTTCTGACTTACTTCACTTAGTATGATAATCTCCAGTTGCATCCATGTTGTGGCAAATGGCATTATTTCATCTTTTTTTATGGCTGAGCAGTATTCTATTGTATAAATTTACCACATCTTCTTTAACTATTCATCTGTCAATGGACATTTAGATTATTTCCGTGTCTTGAATATTGTGAATAGAGCTGGTATGAACATAGGGGTGCATGTTATCATTTTGAATTAGAGTTTTGTCCAGGTATATGTCCAGGAGTGGGATTGCTAGATCATATGGTAATTCTATTTTTAGTTTTCTGAGGAACCTCCAAACTGTTTTCCATAGTGGCTGCACTAACTCACATTCCCACCAGCAGTGTAGGAGGGTTCCCCTTTCTCCACACCTTCTCCAGCATTTGTTACTTAATGATGGCCATTCTGACTGGTGTGAGGTGGTACCTCATTGTAGTTTTGATTTGCATTTCTCTAATAATTAGTGATCCTGAACATCTTTTCACGAGCACACCAGGACTTCTAAATGCCCACCAAGTGATTCTAAAACACAGCATTTTGGAACCACTTCTCTAGAGTTAAAAGAAAAAGTAGCAATGAAATAACCATTTGGGCAATGCCCTGGAGATGTAAGAAAAGTCTAAAAGATCAAAAACCACAATCAATGTATTATCAAGCTTTGATTTAGATTGTATAATTGAGCTGTGGGATTTTTGTCAAATAGGTGAAAAAAACTTCTTAGAGTATTTTTAATTCATGTTTCTTTGAGAATGAGCATATCTTCATATATTTGAAAGTCATTTGTGGTTCCTTTTCTGTCAACCATCTGTTCATATCTTTTCATGTACTTCATTTCAACTATCAGTTTTCTTATAGGTAAATCCTTTTTCTTCTTGTAAAAATGGAAATAATTTTATTGTTATTTTTTTTATAGAAATGATTATAATTTTATTCTCATGATATAAAAATTTTAAAGATACAAAGGAAAAAAGTATTACTCAATCTCATTCCCAAGAATACTTACTGTTTTTTACATTTGGTTGTTTATTTTTTCAGGCCATTTTCCAGACATTTGTATATAGACATGTTTTTGAAAAAACATGATTCATTCAACAAATATTTATTGTGTATGAGTATTACAAGGGTCAGACTACATATACCATTTTGCAACATGCTTTTTTCACCTAAAGATGGATCATGGAAATTTTGTTCATAGCCTATAAGTGCAGGCAGTTGAGTCAACAAAGTACAGGCTATAATTCAACAAGCAGTAATGCAGTTTCTCTCATCTTCTCTGGGCCACTGTGCCTGTGTGTCTTCATAAAGGCGCCAACTGAACTGGTGACAGGGATTGACAGAGCAGTGTTACCAAGCTGGACGGACCTACCTCTCTGTTCAGGTAGAGTGATAGAGTCATTTGTCAACAAGTATTTATTGAGGACCTATCTATCAGCTGGGAATTCTAGCTGCTGGGAATGAAACAGGAAAAAGGCTGGACAAATTCCCAGACTTCATGCAGCTCAGTGAAGGAGACAGATAACAGGCAAGAGAATCTCAGAATGGGAGGTGGGTTATGAAGAAAATAAAACCAAATGATATGGGACTTCCCCGTGGTCCAGTGGCTAAGACTCCACACTCCCAATGCAGGAAGGCCCTGGTTTTGATCCCTGGTCAGGAAACTAGATCCCACATGCGTTAACTAAGACCTGGTGTGGTCAAATAAATAAAGAAATAAATACCAAATGATGTGACAGGGATTGATGGAGGGTGTGCTTTAGACTGAGAGGACAGTTAAGGTCCACTAAAGAGTAGACACATGAGTCAAGGTCTGACTGAAAGAAGGAGTCACCCAGGTACCGGTCTAAGGAATAGAATTCCAGGCAAAGGATATGGCAGATTCAGTGGGCTTGACTGGATGTAAGAGCAGGAAGAGGGCCAGCTAGATGAGCAGAGTGAGCAAACGGCAGGGCTGAGGCCAGAGGCATAGATAATGTCAGTCTAGGAAAACCTTGGCAAAGAGTTTGGCCTTTATTTAGAAAACAGTGGAACATCATTGGTGGATTGGTATGATCTGATTTATGTTTTTACTTTTTTCTTTTGGAGAGCCTTCTGAGAATTTTATCAAAAAATTCCTGGAATAGGATGTTATTGGCTTCCATCTCCATTTTATACAAATCTGCAGGATAGGAAAACTCAGACATTAGAAATATAAATTTCCCTTTGATGATCACTTATTTGATGCTTCATCGTAATTCTCTTTCCTGAACATTATCTCATTTAAACCTTATAAAACCCAGGGAGAAAGGTAATACTATGGCCACTTTAAAACAGATAAAGAAAGTGAGACTCCCAGTGCTGAAGGAATTATATAATGCAGGATCAGAACTCAGATGTCCTAACGCTAAACCTCTATGCTTTCCCCTTTCCATCTCTGTGATTCTAAACCAGGTGTTTATCCGGAAGTGGAGAGGGAAATTTTTGTTAAAACCATCTACTGATATTCTTCACAACTATCAAGGTCATGGAGCAACAAGAAAAGATTAAGAACCTAGCACAGACTAGAGGAGTTTAAGAAGACATGACAGCTAAACACAACATAGGCTCCCACGTTGTATCTAGGGACAGAAAAAGGATGCTAGTGAAAGCAACTTATGACAAAATTATCATGATTATGCAAAATGTTAGCACTGGGGGAAATTAGACGAAGGATATTCCAGAACTCTCTGTACTATCTTTGTAACTTTTTTGCATCTAAAATATTCCAAAATAGAATTTATTTCTAAAAAATGTACATAATGCACCTATGTGAATGTGCCTATGTGCAGGGTTCTTGGGCTGTTTTACTGTTGCAAATCTAGTAGGTAAGAATTCTTGTAGAGATTCATCTCTCTAGATTGACCACAGCTCTCATTTATAGAGTACAATACATAGTATATGTGGCTAAAAAATATCTGGGAGAGAGAGTTCTTAATCCAGAGGCTGGCCATCAGATATTTCTAATCCCTATAATTCTATAAGTAATTATCATTTTCACACTCTATTATTTTCATTCCATCTCATCATCTACATCTTTAAAGAAATGATTATAATTTAGGATTGCCAAAAAGAAATATAGGATACCCAGTTAAATTTGAGTTTCGGGTAAACAATGAATAATTTTTCAGTATAAAAATAATTTTAATAACATTTTATACAACTGAAAAGTACTTGATAATCTTAAATTACTTTTTATTTGGGTGCTCTGTGTTTTTATTTGCTAAATCTCTCAACCTTATTCTGGCTGGTTTGCACATTCTCCCTAATCTGGAGACTTCTGGGAGGCTGGCAGATAGGCACAAAGCAATTATTAAGAGGCTTTTTGAGAAGTCCAGGAAGCTAGAGTAGTGGCCCTGGACATGAGGGAAAGTGAGTGGACACAGAATCTATCTTGGAGGTAGAACCAAAAGGCTGTGGGGTAGGAAAGAAAGTGAGGTGTCAAGGATGACTCCTAGGTTTTCAACACCTGGATGAATGACGGCAGAGAAATTATGATTTTCTGTTTGTTCATTCTACAATATCTGCAGATGTGTAACTACTGAGCATATAATAATAAAATAAGAAGCAAAGTGGTTGAAACCAGGGGAAGGAATCTCTTCGTTACTGAGGACCAGAATCGTCCATACCCACGTCCCCAAATCAGCTGAGATCAGGTGGTTCTTCCCAGAAGGTTCAGTGGTAAAGAATCAGCCTGCCAATGCAGGAGACACAAGAGACTTGGGTTCAATCCCTGGGTTGGGACGATCCCTTGGAGTAGGAAATGGCAACCCACTCTAGTATTCTTGCTTGGAAAATCCCATGGTCAGAGGAGCTTGGCAATCTATAGTCCATGGGGTCACAAGCAGTCAGACACAACTGAGCAACTGAGCACACTTAAAGCCAGTTTATGCTTCTTAGACAACTTTAAAGACAACTTTACTTGAATTAAGAAAAAGAGGGGATATAAGATGTTATTCAACAATTAGAATAGGCACTTAACTCTATTTTGGCACCGTACAATAGACAGTTTCCCATTACACAGCAAGGAGCAAATGAGAGTGAGGAGAAAAGGGGTGGAGAGTAGAAAGAACAGAGGTAGGATGGGAAAGAGAGGAAAAGAACAGGAAGAGTGGAGAATAGGTGAGAGTCTGACTGGGCTTGGCTTCTAAACTGACTAATGGAACAGTTTATTTAATTGGTTAATAATCCCAAGGCATATAAGGCACCAGTTAATATATTGACTAACAATAGCAATTTACTAGTCTGAGGAGCGGGACAAGAAGGAATATTTCCTGAGCCCCTTCTTAGATGCCAAGTGCTTCATACATTTTCTCAATTTTCACAACAACCCATGTTGCAGGCATGTTTACTGATATTTTACAAAAGTTAGTAACTTGCCCAAGAACACAGAGCAAATGGTTCTTAGACTTGGATTTGAATGCAGGTCTGTCATCTGCCAGAACCCCAAGCATGTAGTTTTTCCATTACATCATCTTCCTTCACATGGTTTAAAGAGTTTGAATAATATTTATAATTAACTTCTTTGTTGGCTGTTTTTTCCTTCACAGATTCTCTAATTCCAGAGATAGGCAATCTTTTTTTCCCTCTGTTCCATAGAATAGAAATAAGGATATTGAGGACAGTAGAAAAGTATATATTTCAGAATGGTTCTGTTTGGAGAACAAAAGTCTGCCTACAGACCGTGGTTGTTGCTAGATGAGAGTGGTTGATACACATTTAGAGGGTAATACCTCTTTTTTAGGGCTTCCCCAGAGACTCAGGGGTAAAGAATCTGCCTGCCAATGCAGGAGATATAGGAGACGCAGGTTCGGTACCTGGGTTGGGAAGATCCCCTGGAAGAGGGCATGGCAACCCACTCCAGTATTGTTGCCTGGAGAATTCCATGGACAGAGGAGCCTGGTGGGCTACAGTCCATGGGGTCGCAAAGAGCCAGACACGACTGAAGAGACTTGAGCACACCCGCATCTCATTTTAAAGAAAGACTTTAAAGGAATTTTTGATTGTCTATGATAAGGCCTACACTAACTTGAAATGTAGAAAACTGTTTTAAAAAAACAAAAGGAGGTGAAAATCATCTTAACAAAGTAAAAAGTACTCTTCCTTAAGCCGAAAGTTGTGGATAAGTATCTGGAGAAGCGTTAGATTTTTGTTAGTTGCCTTAATTAATGGATTTTCATTTTCCACTGCAATTTAGTAGCTGGGGATTTGGAGAGAGGAACAAAAATGTGAGTGAAACAGTTAGCAACAAGCCAGAACCCAAGGAAGAAAGGTAAAGAAGAACTTATGAAACGGGATAGCTGAATAGGACTGTGATATTTGAGAGCTTTATGTTTTTCTTTTGTGCTTTGTAATTCTCTTTACTATCTTCATCTTTAGTAAACTGATTAAACATGCAGTTTAGACTGTGTTAGCAGTTCCTTAGGAAATGAAGGAGAAATTGTATTCTTAGAGCAAAGCCAGGAGAGAGAAGCAGAAGCCTTCAGAAGCTGTCGCTACTCAGTAAGAAATCACTTTCCAGAGTCTTCTGGAATACTCTGGAAGAGAATAGATTTCCTGCTACGGTGCAGAATGAAGTTTGAGTATTTTAATTTGTTTATAATAGAAAGACTGAGAGATCATGGGGGGTGGGGTGGGTAGGGGTCCGATTAAATGTCCGGGAAAATTCTCTTAGCACTGTGTGTCTAAGGCAGGAAATTAGATACAAGTTGAAATCCAAGAAGGTCCTGTGGTTGGGTTTCTCCCACAGAAGGAGAAAAATCCCTGCATCCCTAGTCATGCAAATAATATGCAAATTAGGGCAATTACATATTTACTAAGAAAATTTTGGTTACCTCATTTAGGCTTCAAGAGGAGTTGGGACACCAAAAGGGAATGTTTGTCAACAGTCCAGAGTTGTTAGATTTTTTCTGGGGGAAACAAAAGGGTAAATTTCTTATCAAGAGAATGCCAGGGTAGTAAATGAGTTTTTCAAATGCCTTAATATGTCTCTTCCGCAAAGCATACCAAAGAATGATTATGAAATGGTCAAAATGTGAGCCATAGATAAAGCATAAGTGGAAATTTCTTTTTTTCTATTCATTTTGCCACAGGGTACTTTCTCTCTCCTCTCTCTTCTCCTTCCCTTCCTCTCTCTCTGAACAATGTGAAAGAAAGGCCTGGATTTTCCCCTGCAGATGATTCTAGCTATTTCTCTAAATTCAGGCTTTGAATCTATCTCTTGGGAGTGGTATGGTGATATGTGAGGCTGAGAGCATTGAACAAGTGGACCAGCTGCTTCCACAGCTGCATCTGTGACACAGGCAGAGACCCATCTGGGATTACTGTGGATGTTGCTGCCCTGGCAGGGGCTGAGGAGGGAGTCAGGGAACTGCTGTCTCTCCAAAAACAATCTAAAATTGAGCAAAATCTGTCTTGGGTTGAATTAGAAGTCCTTTCTGGACTTCCCTTGTGGCTCAGCCAGTAAGGAGTCTGCCTGCAATGCAGGAGACCCAGGTTCGATCCCTGGGTTGGGAAGATCCCCTGGAGAAGGAAATGGCAACCCACTCCAGTATTCTTGCCTGGAAAATCCCATGGCAGAGGAGCCTGACAGGCTACAGTTCATGGGATCGCAAAGAGTCGGACACGACTGAGCGACTTCACTTCTGAACAATAGCTGACCTGATTAGAAGTTAGACTTCCCTGGTGGCTCAGACGGTAAAGTGTCTGCCTACAATGCAGGAGACCCGGGTTCAAGCCCTGGGTCGGGAAGATCTCCTGGAGAAGGAAATAGCAACCCATTCCAGTATTCTTGCCTGGAAAATCCCATGGACGGAGGAACCTGGTAGGCTACAGTCCATGGGGTCGCAAAGAGTCGGATATGACTGAGTGACTTCACTCACTTTTCACTTAGAAGTTAGGCATCTCTCTTCTTCAGCAGAAGATGGTGGAATATGTCTCCTAACAACAGGAATAGTTTACCATTTAATAGTAGGACTGTCTCATCAAGGACACTTGTTTCGCTGCCCACAATTCTCCCAGTAAGTACCAGAGAAGGGTCACAATCAGAACAAGCTTAGCCATTGGCCTTCAGTTTCAATGCACAGTCCTAATGGAGTGATGACTCCAAGACCTGGATTAAAGTAAACTGAAGTAACCAGATTTTTCTGAGTGTCTCCCTATATCTGTTAAAGTTGTCACCACTGACTGCACCAGCTACTGGCTTCAAAACCTTGGTATTATCTTCTTCCCTCTCCTCTATCTGAGATCTGTCTGTCTGTTGTCTCTGGCTCTCTTTCTGTCTCCCATTTCTCTCTCCTTTCTCCCTAGTCTCTCTCCTTTCCTTCATTGCTTCCCTGAGTACCAGCCCCTTGTCAACACCTGTCTTTCACACTTTCCCTTTCCTTCTTTCCCACCCCTGCAACCATCCTCCAGAGGTGCTATTAGTTCCACTCTTGCCAGCTCTCAAATCTTTCCTTTACCTCTACTCCCAACCCTCACTCCAGGTCCAGGTAGCAACTCACCCTTCCTGAGGGCAGCAAAGCTGGTCTTGGCTTCTAGTCTTTTCTCAAAACATTTTATTCTACATTCAGCTGCTAAATTATTTTCTCTATAATAAACAATCTAATCATAACATCACCATGCTAAAAAAACTCTCAAGGGTTCCCCATATCCTATGAAGCAAAGTCCAAAGTTCTAAGCATTATATTCTAGGCCCAACATGGTCAGGTTCTGTCCATCATTTGCAGCTGTAGCTCTCCCTATCTTCCTTTAGGCAGACATGGCTCCTGCCAAAATGCTTCTTGCCCACTTGGACCTTTTTTCAAGTTGCTTCCTCTCCTGAAAACAAATCACCCTCTCCCGTTGTCCCATCACCCAATTCCTCCATCTTTACACAACCAAAGTCGCCAGACCTAGCTTGGTGCAAGCTTGATTTGTCTATGTAGCTTACCCTGAGATCCCTGGCTAATCATCTGAACCCCTACACAATTCATCCACGTAATGAGGTCACCCTAACAATAATCAACCAGGTGCTGCTGGGGGCTCTGTCCCACATGCTTAAATGGACCTCAGCCTCCCATTTTAAGTTCCATGTTGCCAGCGTTTCTAGAAGCTCCCATCATTCTTCACATGTACTCACTGAACAAGGACACTTCTTCCAAGCCACCCCACTGCTCTGTATCTTCTCCCATCTGCTAGGCATCGCTGTTCCTGCATAGCTGGGGGGCTGTAGCCTCTACCATATTGAAGGTGAGCACCATTCTGCAAGATGCAGAAAAAACATGTGACTTCTCATTACTGAGGACTTGGAAGTCACTCTATTAGAGAGCCCGCTCCCACCCCAAATGCTGTTGATTCCTAGTTTCCTTTGAGTCACCGTGAAACAGTTCTTTCTGTTCCCGTTCTCCTACCCCAATGTCACCTACAAATCCATAGGATTCAGACATTAGGTTAATATGGACAGGACATTGTACTATACTTGGAACTGACTTTTCTGCGAAGACTATAACAATTTTCATCTGGTTGAGTATACTACACTTGCTCCAGCTCAATGAGCCCCTAATACAAATGGATGAAGGGTGGCCTGTTCATATATTTTCCAGAAATTGTAGCCTTAATAAGTTACTGTTATTGTTGGAAATTTATCATATCCCTCAGGTATGCTGCTGCTGCTGCTGCTTGGTCACTTCAGCCATGTCTGATTCTGTGCAGCCCCACAGACTGCAGCCTGTCAGGCTCCTCTGTCCATGGGATTCTCTAGGGAAGAGTAGTGGAGTGGGTTGCCATGCCCTCCTCCAGGGGATCTTCCCGACCCACAGATCAAACCTGGGTCTCCTGCATTGCAGGCAGATTCTTTACCATTGAGCCACCAGGGATGCCCATCCCTCAGGTATACTAGGGAAGAAAAATGGTTAAGATGCACTAGTTACTATGAACCACACTGTCCAACAAGGGGTTTCCCAGGTGGCGCTAGTAGTAAAGAACCCACCTACTAAAGACGGAGACATAAGAGATGCGGTTTGATCCCTGGGTCAGGAAGATCCCCTGGAGGAGGGCATGACCACCCACTCCAGTATTCTTGCCTGGAGAATCCCATGGACAGAGGACCCTGGTGGGATACAGTCCATGGGGTGGCAAAGAGTCAGACAGGACTGAAGCGACTCAGGAAGCACACACATATTGTCCAATGTGGGGCTACCGAGCACTTGAAATGTGGCTGGTTCCAAATGAGATGTGCTGTGAGGACAAAATGCACATCAGATTTTGAAGACTTAATTCTGCATCCCATCCCCCCAAAAGTAAAGTATGTCTTTTATAACTTATAATATTGGCTACATGTTGAGATGATAAGATTGTGGATTAGGTCAAATAATGTGATTAAAATTGATCCCACCTGTTTCCTTTTACTTTCTTAATACAGATTCTAGAAAACTTAAAATTATGTATGTAGCTTGCGTTTGTGGCTGGCATTAAATTTCTATTGCACAGTACCACTCTAGAGCAATGATTTTCTAAAACAGCAGCAGCAGCACCGGGAACTTGTTAGAAATGCAAATCCTGGAGTCCCTCCCCAGACCTACTGGGTCAGAAACTCTGGTAGGATTCAGGAGTCTGTGTTTAACAAACTCGGCAGGTAATCCTTATTCACATGGAAGGTGGAGTGCCATTGCTACAGAAGGTAAGCTCTAAGGGATAGAAAGTAAGACCTGGAGCCTAATAGGATCTTCACAAATTTTGTGAAGATTACAGTCCTTTTTAAGCTCAAAATTCTTCTGTAAGTCTATCAGTCAGACAGAAAGTAAATAAAAATATTTGTTCTCAACTGTGGAGGAACAGCTTGCTAGTAATTTCACATGTTGCCACTGCTGGTCTGCAAAAATTACAAGTCACTATATCAGGACATCTTAGAAAATTCTCAACAGAAATGTAATGAATACAGTGAACATGCCAGAAGCAAGAGACAGACATAAAATCAGCATAGAGAAAAATGAAACCATGTTGACTAAATTATAATATAAAACATGTCTGGGTGCCATGTGAGAGGGACTCATCAAGACACTCTGCAGGGGAGTAACCCTGGCTTTTAACACCTGCCTCCCCTCATGCCTGTGCCCTGGTGGACAAAGCCTCAGTCCCTCCTGCGCAGCCACCAGAAGGTCTTCATCAGCTGTGGTCTCTGACCTGTAGTTCTTGCATATTTCACCTTGACACCTTCTGGTATCCTGAAATTCATATATTTCCTTTCTTGTGTAACATGTGCCACTATGAAGAGTCATTAGTTCAGAACACCACTACAAAAATATGCCAGGCACATGGCAAAGCAAAGCTTATTGAAGTGTGGGTGATGACTAGCATGGAGCAGAAGGGAAATTGTTCTAGCAAGACCTGCTTTCCACACCTGCTGCTGCTGCTGCTAAGTCGTGTCAGTCGTGTCCGACTCTGTGCGACCCCATAGATGGCAGCCCAGCAGGCTCCGCCGTCCCTGGGATTCTCCAGGCAAGAACACTAGAGTGGGTTGCCAGTTCCTTCTCCAATGCATGAAAGTGAAAAGTGAAAGTGAAGTCACTCAGTCGTGTCCGACTCTTAGTGACCCCATGGACTGCAGCCTACCAGGCTCCTCCGTCCATGGGATTTTCCAGGCAAGAGTACTGGAGTGGGGTGCCATTGCCTTCTCCAAACCTGCTAAGTGAAAAATGTTCAGCTCTCAGTCTCTCAGGAACTGATAATATGTTTAACACATTTAGTGGTTTTAAAAGTATCATCCCTGTACTTATTAAATAAGATCATTGCAAAAAAACCCAAAAAACAAAAAGAAACCTAAAAAAAAAAAAAAAAGAATGCAGAAGTTCTCTTCCCTGATTCAATTCCATCCCCAGTCTTATTTTGGATTTTAAAATTCTGATATTGATACACATTTGTTGCTCAATTGCTCAGTTGTGTCTGATTCTTTGTGACACCATGAACTGTAGCCCGCCACGCTCCTCTGTCCATGGGATTCTCCAAGCAAAAATACTGGAGTGGGTAGCGATTCCCTTCTCCAAGGCATGGTCCCGACCCAGGGATCGAACCCAAGTCTCCTGCATTGCAGGAGGATTCTTTACCTCTGAGCCACCTGGGAAGCCCCATCAATATACATACTAGTAGATATAGTTTTAAAAATGAGATCATATGTTCATCTGATTTTGCAACTTAGCTTTTTCACTGTCAGTATGTCATGGACAACCTTCAATGTCCTATATGTAGAATAACCTTTTATAATTTAATAGTTGCATAGTATTCTATCTGTTGTATGAACAGTTTATTTAATCATAGTATATTTCAACAACAGTGCTTGAAATATAGAAAGCTGTCAAGTACTTGTTATTATTATTTATAAACATACAAATATTTCCACATGGCTCAGGCAGTAAAGAATCTGCCTGCAATGCAAGAAACCCGGGTTCGATCCCCGGGTCAGGAAGATTCCCTGGAAAAGGGAATGGCAACCCACTCCAGTATTCTTGCCTGGAGAATTCCATGGACAGAAGAGCCTGGCGGGCTATAGTCCATGGGGTCACAAAGAGTTGGACAAGACTGAGTGACTAACAATTTCACTTCCTAAAACTATTTGTGTACTCTTATTTTAACGTTAAAACTTCGAGAACTATGTGTATTTGAAATAATAAACTATAGCTTTCAATTATCAAGTAAACATTTTAATTTTATTTTTGTCTTTATTACTATATTCTGTTTTCTTTGGGTTAATGTTGATGCTCTCCTTCTAGCCTCCAGAAATTAAATGTGTAGTTATGTTTATATTTTTATCCTGTTTTCTGAAAAGTTATTTTAAAGCTATCTAAGAAAAGTATATTAGTGTAGTTTGTCTATCAGCTTATTTAAATAGGTCTTAATTTCAGTTTTCAGTTCCTTTTGATTTAAGAATTATTTAGAATAATGTTTTTACATTCCCAAACATAAACAGTTCTGTTGTTAGTGCTAAGTTTGAGTTTTATTGCATTGTGTTTAGGAATATGGCATGCGTGCTTTCTATTTCTCCTACCACGTGTGTCCTCAGTGTGCTGATAAGATAACACAATCCATTAATCAGAAAACATGATGTAGTACAGGACGGCTGCTGTTTATAACAAGTTTGCCATCTGGAAGAACCTCTGTGCCTACAGGAAACGAACTGTTACTTGCTCCATGCTGGAATGCACACCTACTTTGCATGGTGAGCTGCTCAGTTAGAATCACAATCTCATGTTTACTGTTAATATTTGCAAACTGTGATACCAGCAAACTGCAAGGTCAATATCAGAGATGACAGCCACGACTGAAAAATTCCCACTGTATAGACTGAAGGGCAAATGAGAATATCTGATGGTTTGGGGGGCCAGTTTTGCTCAACCAATTTGTTACTTTTAGCTAGTAATAATATTCTCAACAGATGACCCTGCCTTATACTCTAGAACTTGATGCCAATAGACACATAGGGTATTTAAATTTTAATTAATTAAAATTAAATACAATTCAAAACTTAGTTTTCAATTACACTAAGCATTGTGTTCAATAGTTCAATAGCCATATGTGGCCAGTAGCTGTTTTATTGGATGAGGCAGAAATAACATATTTCCATCAATGCAAAATCTTCTGTTAAATAGCACAGCTTTAGAGGTAGAAAAAGATAGTGTGATGGTCTCTTTTGCTTTGTTTTTATTTTTTTAATTAATTAATTTATTTTAATTGGAGGCCAATTACTTTATGGTGGTGGGTTTTGCCATATATTGACATGAATCAGCCCCGGGTGTACATGTATCCCCCCATCCCGAACTCCCCTTCCACCTCCCTCCCCATCCCATCCCTCTTGGTTGTCCCGGTGCACCGGCTTTGAGGGCCCTGTTTCATGCATCGAACTCGGACTGGTCATCTATTTCACATATGGTAATATGCATGTTTCAATGCTATTCTCTCAAGTCATCCCACCCTCGCCTTCTCCCACAGAGTCCAAAAGTCTGTTCTTTATATCTGTGTATCTTTTGCTGTCTTGCATATAGGGTTGTCGTTACCATCTTTTTAAATTCCATACATATGTGTTAATATACTATATTGGTGTTTTTTTTCTGATTTAATTCACTCTGTATAACAGGCTCCAGTTTCATGTGATGGTATTTTGATGTGTCCACTTGGCTAGGCTGCAGCCCTCAGCTGTTCAAACACTAATCTAGGTATTGCTGTAAAGGTATTTAGTAAATATACTCAACATCCATAATCAGTTGACTTTTAGTGAGGGAAGTTATCCCAGATATTTTGGGTCGGCCTGATTCTAATCAGTGGGAAGGTCCTAAGAACAGAACCGATGCTTTCCTGATTAGGAAGAAATTCTGCCTGTGGATGTTTCAGCCATTGTGCCCTTCCTCACAGTCTGACCTACAGATTTTGGAGCTGCCCTACAATCATCATACAAGTCAATTCCTTGCAATGCATCAGTATCTCTCTATATATACCCACCTTCTACTGGGTCTATGTCTCTAGTTGAACCCTAACTCATACAAACAGAGCTCTCTCATCAACACAATCTCCAAACTTCAAACAGACGTGCCCCATATTTATCTTCATGTGCTCTCCTGTCTCACAATAGAGGAAATGTCTTTTCTCCTTTAAAGAGTCAGTTTCTCCACAGCACTCTGGGTCCCATCTCCTTTTGCCTCCTCAAAGGCCTTGCTCCATTAGTTATCTCTCCCCTCTTCTGTATCTTCACTGTTTCCTTTTCTACCAGATTCTCCCCATCGGGCTCTAGTATGAGTTGAAAGCTTGCATACAGGTAGGTGGTTTATCTAGAAGTGATCTCAGGATTGGAGACAGAGGGGGAAGAAGGAAAGGTAATACATAGATGCCTGCTTTCTTTAAACCACTTTTAAAGGTATCTGATGCTCAGCCTCATGGGTCCTTCTCCATAGACTTATAAAATACGTCTCAAAGTCATCTACCCAAGGGAAAAAAGGGAATAAAGGCATTTATCCATCAGCTCCCACTACCCGCTGGTCAATCCTGACATATTATCTCCAGTGGATTCTGGGTTACATAGGCATGAAAACCAAAAAGTTTCCCTCAGGAGTTCCCAACCACAAAGTAAAGAAGCCCCAGAGTAGGAGGGGCCCAAGGCAAAGCACTGTCAAGTAAAACCTATGGGAAGCAGGTTGACTCTGCTTAGAGCTTACCAAGGCAGTGGCTGGGGTAAAAAATGGAGCCAAGATTTGAAGTGACATAAAAGAGGTGCCCAATACAGTTCCCTTCTGTATTCTTTAATCTCCTCATGTCCCCTCATAGTCCCACTTCTGGGAAGATGTCTGTCCGTATCCACTCTTTAGCTTCCTACTCACAATTAATTCTACTGTAAACTGGCTTCATCCACTCCTTTACCTCCCACACTCTTCTTCTCAAGGTCCTTAATGAACTCCATGTTGCCAAATCCAATGGAGAGTTTTCAGTCTTATTTTACTCAATATCTCAGCATCATTTGACACAGTTAGCAACCACTTTCTTTGCAAAACATTCTCCTCTCTCTCTCCCTTTTTTTTTTTTAACCAAAGAGCATCCTTTTATTACATTATATTTATGGGAACTGCATGGGGATACAAATTTCAGGAAGTTTCCAGTTCAAAAACCTCAGGCTTTCACCCAGTATAACAAATATATGTGGTGGTGGTGGTACAATTGCTAAGCCATGTCCAGCCCTTGCAACCCCACGGACTCTAGTCTGCCAGGCTCCTCTGTCCATTGGATTTCCCAGGCAAGCATACTGGAGTGGGTTGCCATTTCCTTCTCCAGCATTCTCCTCTCTTGATTTTAATGCCACCACACTTCTAGGATTTTCCTCCTAGGCTCTCCTTCTCTTTCCAAGCTTCTCCCTTCCCTAACACTGGATGTCCTCAGGGCTTCACCCTGGGGCCTCTTCTATTCTCACTAGATACTCCCTTCTTGGTTAACTCATAAATTCTAATAAATTTAAATATATTTTCTGTTCTTTATACTCCCAGATTGATTGCTCTTTCAATTGTAGACCCATATAACCAACTCGTACACAACTACACAGGGATCTTTACATGTCCAACATAGAACTCCTGATCTTTTCTTGAAAATGTGATTTCCTGCCAACCTGTGCTACTCAGTAATGGTACCAACATTTATCTAATGTAACGCCAAGTTCTATTTATTCTACCATTAAAATAGATCTCAAATCCACTCACTTCTCCCCATCTTCACTACCACTTCCTTGTCCCAGCCACTCCTCATCTGAACTCTGAAAAATCCTCCTAATGGTTTTTCTAGCACCCATTCTTGTTCTGATTCCAACCCTTTCTCCTGATAGTAGCCAAAGACATTGTCTTATAATGTCAATCAAATAATTTTACTTCCCAGCACAAAACTCTCTACAGATGTTAGGTTGTCTGTGGGCTAAAATCCAAGATTAGAAACAAGACCTACAGAGCATATAATGACCTGGCCTCCACACGCTTCTCTGGCCCCATCTTGTACCCCAGTCTCTTTGCTCATATGTGCACCCATACCAATGTTCTTTCATTTTCTCATAGAAATTAGGCCCTTTTTCTCTTTGGGTCTGTTGCACATGCTATTCCTATGGAATGAAATGCTCTTCTCCCAGTTTCTGAAGAAGTACCGTTCTTTAGGTCTCAACTCAAATATCTCTTTGTTAAAAAGCCTACCATGGTCTACCTCTTTATAGTTAAGCAACATGCATTTTTTCTTCAAGGAACTCATCACAGTTTGTACCCATATCTTTATTTATGTGACCATTTGTTCTTGTCTCCTCCCCCTTCCACTGGGACAGAAGCAACATCTAAGCACTTCTTTACAGTATACTTGGTGCCTTGCACAGTGGTTGAGACTCTAAAAACATTAACTGAATAAGTGAAGGGAAGGAAAGGGATAAGAAAGAAGAAATTATTTATTAAAATCTTGTAGGGAAATTACATTTTATTGTGAGTCTGAAATACTCTAGCTTCAGCCACATCTTCCCCATTGAGATAACTGTGTAGTGAACACAGCCCTTGTGGTGTGGACATCTAGTCTGTTTCTTTAAGCCTCTTGTCCACCACATTCTACCTTCCCATTCTCCAGCAATGTATACTCAGATGACCTCCAAGTTTCCTATCATCATAAACAATTGTCAGCATTTAAAATGATAGTTTTGAAATGCCTCAATATGTTCCTAATAAACTTGAGTTTGAGTGAGTCATAAGCTGCCAGAAAGTTTTGAAGGATATCTTTCATAATAACTTAAGTACCTAAATTTGGTATTTCCTGCAAGCTCCAAAATACAGTATTTACAGGGCTTTAGAGAAAATAGATGCATTTTTTAAAAGATACATGATTTCCAATATGGTATATGACAAAAGAAACTGATTAAATATGTAAGCTGAGTTAGGAACTTGACCAACTGAAGAAATGCTTAACCAGAGTGGCCCCTTCCCGTTGGATAACCAACACTCCTTAAGAAGACAGTATAGATAGTCATACCAAACACTTACCTAATTTCTCAAGTCATAAACCTAGGCGTTATCCTTGATTCATACATGATATTTTTATTTCATCATCTGGGGCAAATCCTAGTCACTTAACATTTCTGTCTTGATGTTATTACGACTTTCTTCATACAACCTCTGAACTATAATGACTGGCAGGTTCAAAATGAAAATAGCCATAAAATTACCAGAGAATTTTAGTTTTCTGCCAATTCTATGGATGTGCAAATATTTCACAACAGTTATTTCCAGATATCACTCATTGTGTTCCTCACTTTGCCCGTATCCTCTCAAATCCCTTCGAATTCATTCTCCACACAGCAGCCAGGATGATCATTTTAAAACCTGAATTTAATTCTGTTACACTGCTTAAAAAACCCTCACTGGCTTCTCAGTCAAAATCTGTAACCTGAGGGTTGGCCCCATGAGCATTGGCCCTGCCTGCTCTGTGTCTCCTCTACCTCCTCCCTTACTCTTCATCCACCTCTGTTCTCCCACTGCACACTAGATTCCCAGTTCCTCAAATGCACCAGAGCCACCCACCCCCTGCTCTCTCTGCCTGGAAGGCTCTTCTCGATTTCTCCTCCCGGACACCCCCACTCCTACCCCCACCCCTACTCCTGATCTCAGAGCAAGCATCAGTTCCTCAGGGAAAGACTCCCCTGGCCTCCCATTAACTGTGCTCAAATACCGTCGTACATCTTCTTTGGAGTACTTAAAACAGTTGCAAATTATATACAGCTCTGTGAGGCTCTTTAACTAGCTCCTGATCATCCTTGTTAGACCAGAGGATTCAAGATCTGGGACTTGTCTAATTACCACCAGAGAGTCAGTGCTCAGAAAATATTTTAAATGGATAAATATATGAATCATTAGGTAATTCATATTTTAAAGTGTTCTATTTACTGTGACCAAAGCTCAATTCCAGTTGAAAAATGTGAATTATTTGTATTTATCCCCCGAGCTTTATGTTTTCTTATTTACTGGGCTCTTTTATTTCTTATGCACAGATTTGGGTTTGTCTGACTGTTACTGGACATGTAGTGTGGATGAGGATACAGAGGGATTAGTGATAACAGCCAGTCTGGAGGACCTGGTGAGAGTGAATCCCAGTGGACATTAGATAGAGAGAAGATGAGGATTTCAGTCACTTTAATGGTTCAGTCAAGTGGGTCTATCTTCCAAAAGTCAGAAAAACCAGGGTTGGATTGATATTTAAGGGTACAGCCATTTGGGTTGCTGCCTAGTTTATGAACACTGGAAATGGCGCAACAGATGCGGCAAACCAAAACTCATCTCATCTGCATATGGCAACCCTGACCTCAATCCAGAGCTGAAGAATCCACTGTGAGATCGAGTTAGTCAAATTCTCTCTCTCAGGGATTTGAAAGCAAGGAACAGAAAATCAAAGAAACTTGGAATTACCAGTATTAAGTTCATGATTTAGCAGTGGACCCAAGGGCCATTTATTTTCATGATTGTTCAACTGTTGATTTTGTGAGATGTCTCTGTAAACTTCTAATAAAATTTCCCTCCTTTTTTGTAGCCAGTCAAAGCTGGTTTCTGTTATTAGCAACTCCAAGAGCCCCATAACTACAAATATAGACAAGATACCTCTGTGCAGGTCATAGCTGAAACTACAAATGTGGGGAGATTATTGTACAAATTATAAGAGGGAGAGAGGGAGACTGAGGGTGAGAGAGTGAGACTGAAAGAAAGAAATAGGGAGAAAGTATGAGTAAGAAGGAGACTAGGGCCAAGGACAAGACAAAAGCCAAAGTGGGAGTGTGAAAAGTGTGAAGAGCAAGTGAGAGTGAGACAGAGACAGGAACATGAGAGGGTGAGAGGGGAAGAGTGGACGATTAGAGTAAGAGAAAGTTACAGGAGTTGGAGATCCCAGTATAAAGGCTGTAGACTGAAAAGTGAAGTTTTCTTGGAGCTAAAGTCGCATAAAGGCCCTAACTTAGGAAATGAGCCAGGAAGGATAGATAGATGGGTAGATAGACAGATAGATGATGATAGATAGATAAAACATTTAGTATGGAAAAAAATCAATTTAAAAATGGAGGCATACTAAGTAAAGTAGCCAAATAATATAGAATATCACTTATATGTGGAATCTAAAAAAATGATACAAATGATCTTTTTTATAAAACAAAAATAGACCACAGACTTAGAAAGCAAAGTTATGGTTATTACCAAAGGGGAACGGGGAAGGGATAAATTAGCAGGTTGGGATTAACATATACACACTGCTATATATAAAATAGATAACCAACAAGGACCTATTCTATAGCACAGGGAACTATACTCAATATGTTGTAATAACCTATAAGGGAAAAGAATCTGAAAAAGAATATATATATATATATATATACATATATATATATATATAAAACTGAATATAAGCTTCCAATAAATTTAGTTCAGTTATAATGCATACATATATATATATATATTAATCACTTTGCTGTATACCTAACATTCTGCTGTAACTAACACAACATTGTAAATCAACTATACCTTAATTTTTTAAAAAATGGAGGAAAAAAATCAGCCTGCAATAATTCTGACAGAGTGATCCACCACACCCAAGGAACTATGAATGGGAAAATATTCCCACTCATAAATGTGACCACAGGTCAGAATAAATTTGTTTGAACACTAGGATGACAGAGGCTTCATAAATCCTGAGAAACATGGTGCAGACACACAAGCACTCACTTTCTCCTTTTCAGACAAAGATGATGTCTAGACTAATGATTTCCTCACTTGAAAATCCACTGGCTCTACAGGAAGAGATAGCTCTGATTAAGTTTATAAAGTAGATTTATTGGGCCAATTTTGACCTTCCAAGGAGAGTGAAAAAGCTGGCTTAAAATTCAACATTCAAAAAACTAAGATCATTGCATCTGGTCCCATCACTTCATGGCAAATACATAGGGAAACAATAGAAACAGTGACAGACTTTATTTTCTTGGGCTCCAAAATCACTGCTGATGGTGACTGCAGCCATGAAATTAAAAGATGCTTGGTCCTTGGAAGAAAAGCTATGATCAACCTAGACAGCATATTAAAAAGCAAAGACATTACTTTGCCAACAAAGGTCCATCTTAGTCAAAGCTATGGTTTTTCCAGTAGTCATGTATGGATGTGAGAGTTGGACCATAAGGAAAGCTGAGCACTGAATAATTGATGCTTTTGAACTGTGGTGTTGGAGAAGACTCTTGAGACTCCCTTGGACTACAAGGAGATCAAAGCAGTCAGTCCTAAAGGAAATCAGTCCTGAATATTCATGCTGAAGCTGAAGCTCCAATACTTTGGCCACCTCATGCGAAAAACTGACTCATTGGAAAAGACCCTGATGCTGGGAAAGATTGAGACAGAAGGAGAAGGGGACAACAGAGGATGAGATGGTTGGATGGCATCACCAACTAGATGGACATGAGTTTGAACAAGCTCCGGGAGTTGGTGATGGACAGGGAAGCCTGGTGTCCTGCAGTCCATGGGGTCACAAAGAGTAGACACAACTGAGTGACTAAACTGAAAGATTAAATTTTCATAATAGCTTTATGAAAAGAACAAAGTTTTATTTTATTAATCATCATACATTATAGCATTTCACAGGTAGTGTATAAAAAACCTTCTGGCTTACTTAGGCTGACTCAGTCAACAACGCTTTACAAGCTTGAGGTATGACTGGAACTGAGCAGGACAGGACTGAGCAGGGCAGTACTCACAGATGACAGGTGTCTTCTGTTCTGGGAGGCACTGCCCACCTGCCCTGCCTGGTCTTGAACCTGCTTTCATCACACTGAGTTTCTGCACTCTGGAGCTCTTCTGTCTCCCTTAGAAAATCTGTCAGCTGCTCTCTCTGTGTGGCACACTGTGTCCCAGACCCATATCCCCTCCTTCCTTAGCTTCCCTTTTGACATGTTTTCATAGCGGAGGAGTTCCTTTCCTTCAGAGCATTCCCCTCAAGTTATGATACACGCTTATTGGTAAGATTATCTGATTGATACTGTCTCTAAAGCATCTAGACTAAAGGCTTTATGAGGGCAAGGACTGTGTGCTTTTTCACTAAATTTCATCCCCAGGGTCTAGCAAAAAGCCTGGCACACAGTAGGTGTTCAATAAACACTTGTTAGTGAATGGATAAAGCCAAGTGATTGCTGTTATCTTTTAACCTCAGTATGCCATTTTTAAAAGGACCAGACAGGCATTTATTCTGGCCAAGAACACCCAGGAGATCGGCATCCTTGGTGTGGTCATTGGTTCTTACCCTTCCTTCCTGATGTATCCACTCAGGATCCTGAGAGAATGCTGCTTCTCTACAATTTCTCACATCTTCCCCCCTCCACTCCCTACTCAAGGTCCCTGTCCCAGTAACACCATCACATGGATGACTGAAAAACCTGTTCACTTATTGTCTTTGTCCTCCCTTGAATCTCACACCTCCATGGAGTTATTCTGCTCAAACTCAGGCTGAGTTTACACTTTGAGATGGGGGTCCCACTAGTCCCTTTTGCAGCTTCTTCCAAGCACTGATCAAAACAGTGGCTCTCCACTTTATATATCTAGAATCACCCATGGAGCTCTGTAGATTATACCATTATAATCCAGACACAGGTGGATGGAGCATAGCCTTTCCTGTTTTTAGCCCAACTGACTTCATGTGTCTGAATAAAAGGTACAGAAAGGTATTTCAAATCAGTCCCCCTTGATAGGCCACTGAGTCAGAGAGCCAGTCACATACCCACAAGGAAGCACACCAGCCCCTCCCTGACTCACTGCTCTCACTCTCTATTGTTACTGTTCCTCAGTCTGTGTCACCATCTGGCAGACATGGAAAACCCCAAAAAAGAACTGGGCCAGAAGTAAAGCAGGAGGTGTGTTCTAAAGTCGGTACATGGCTTCCTAAGAAAAGAGGTCCCCATGAGGAAACCACTATGGGTGGATGATGATGAAAACACGGTGAGAGTGATGCTGGAAGAAGTTTTTAAAAATACACATGGACCATGGGAATATGAGAGGGTCAGGCAAATAGAACGATAAGCAAAACCACATGAAGAGAAAACCTGGACTTTGGAGATGGGACTGGGAGATGGAAATGTTTACAACAATGCCACATAGGGGGATTTGAGAAAAGTAATCACCTATCATTCATATTACCCAAGAGTGGGGCCAATGAGGGGCTTCGCTGGTGGCTCAGATGGTAAAGAATCCTCCTGCAATGTGGGAGACTTGAGTTCTCGATCTCTGGGTTGGTCAGTTTTGCCATATTTGAAATAAGAAAAAGAAGAAATCATGTAAACCAAAGCCACAGAAACAACAAAACAGAGATCTGACCAAAAACTAATATGGGGAAAAGGGCAAGGGAGAATCATTTCGGAAATATAGAAGAAAAGCAAGCCTCTCCAAAAATGATCTCCTACAAAATACAAAAGAAAATTTTAGAAAACTATTTTATAAGATGTAAAATGACTTACCTCCATAGTGAAAGAGGGGAAAGCTAAAAGAAGATCATCTGGCATAAAGAGACTACAGAACAAGTAAAAAGGATGATGACAGGTAAGAAAGGATCGCAAAAAAAAAAATCTGAAAACATAAAAGCAAAATTCTAATCTTCATTGATGGCAATAAAGAAAAAGATGGACACAGTTGGAAACTGTAGGGTCGGCAAGCTTGAGCAGTTTTCACATAAAGCAGAAAAAGTTTGCTGATGCCCAAACCCCATTCCTGAAAATTAGAGTTTAATTGACCCAGAGTGGAGCCCAAGCATATTTTTTATTGTTTTTATTTTATTTCATTTTTAATCCTGATATCCAGGCCACATCACAGACCAATTAAATCAGAATTGCTGGGAATGGGACCCAGGCATCAGTATTTTTAAAGCTCCCAGGAAATGACAATGTGCACTCAAGGTTGAGAATGACCGCTCTGGAGTCATTAAAAAATCTGTAGTCATACAAAAATCTGTAGCCTGAGTATTTCAAAGTTATTTTTTGTTCATGAAGACAATAAGAGACATAGTCAGGCATGCAACTTCTTACAAAATACCAATATCTTCTAGAAGAAATAACGTGAAGGCATCCTCAACTGACCAAAACACGAAGCAAAAAAAGGAACTAAAAACTAGTAAAGTCATGGTGTAAAAGGTAAGGATCCAGTTTACAATATCAATATTGTTCTCAAAAAAGAATAATAAAATTTAAAAGCATAATTAAAAAATAAGTACCCATTTTATATTACTAATGACTGAAAAGTGAGGGTAGAGTAAAAACTGTATTATACACATACATGAATAAACGTATATACATGTACACATATATATGCATATTTGTGCATCTATATGTATACACATGAAAAAGACGACTTAAGTACAATAAAATTATTAAGGCATTTATAAAATTTCTTTCAAGTCCCACAATTCTGAGTCAATTTTGTAACCAGCTACCTCATTGTACTACTAGAAATAACAGTGTAATAAGTATGTTTCCCTCTGTGAAAGAGTACATGTTTTTTAAATTTTTTGAGTCACATTTAATTCTGTTTAAACACCCAGCACAAAAAGAGGAGCGGACTCCTTTCCTACCTTTGCATAAAGTCTATTTTGATCATTGCTAGCTATGGTTATTGCTGCAAACTTACATGGTCTGTTCAAGAGCCACCATTTATTCTGACAACTTTCCTCCTCATGTCAAGTGTAGCCATGCTACATATTTGCTCATGTCCTCTGAAATTAAGAGCTTAAGTCTGGGTAACCAATGTAACATTCTACTTCCTGGAATCCGGCTACTATAGGCAGGTTCTGGTCCTTTTCAATTCTTGAAGTTGTAACCATATTGATTGGCCTTTATCCTCAAAACATAAGGATCAGGGGACTTCTGTCCCTAAGTTAAATGTAGTAGGTCATGGGAGGCTATAATTCCCATTGCAACAACTAGAAAGAGCCAGCTAGATTACAAAAGTCACATTTTTAAGGGTCTCAGGGAATAAGGAAGCAATGAGGGCCACATGAACTACATTTGTTTTCTTCTTTGGGGATATCCAACAATTCTGGGCATGTACTGAGGATTAAACTTGACTTGTAAAGAATTTTCTTGAGAAAAGAGAAACCAGAGAGGTTTTTGGTAATCTCATGGGGCTGGCAAGAGAAACTAAAAACTTGAGAAGTGCTAAACACAACTGGTTTTCCCCATAGGACATCTTCGGAGTTCAGGGACTATGCAAAGAAGGCTGGGAAGTTTGGCAGAAGAATTCCAAAAGGCATAATACAATCTCCTCTAAGCTCATAGTGCTAAGGAGAAAAAGTCCAACCAGAGAAAGAGGTCCTGCCATTCAAACACATAACCAGGTACCCCTTGGGACATCTTTCAGATTTCAAAGTTGAGACAGGGCAAAGAGAGAAAGGTAAAGAACAAAGTTTAAAACAGCACTAAATTTCCCACTCTCAGGACTGAGAAGACAGAGATCCTGTAGGCTCTAATCAAAAGCCCAGATGGACTATGTTTGACAAACAGGGAAAAATCAGAAGTAGACTAAAGTCTTACAAAAGTAACCCCTACCCCTCTCAAAGATAAATTCTTCATTCTCTCCAGCATGGGGCATCATCTAGAGCCTCTGCAGTGCTGTTTACAAACAATGTCTGACAAAACATTACAAGACATGCAAAAAAACAGCAAAAGACGATTGATAATCATAACTAAGAAAAGACAAATAATAGAACCAGACCTACAGATAATTCAAATAGTGACACTAACAGACAAGGATCCTAATTGATGAATATATTACAAGAAATAGAAGAAAAGCGAGAAAATGGATGAAAGGATAAGGAGTATTAACAAAGATAGGGATTCTGTGTAAAAAAAGAAAAATTAGATGGGCAAAATACTGAAGTTGAGAACATATTTAGCAGCAGACTCAACAGAAAAGACAAGAATATTAGACTCTAAGATAGTACAATAGAAAATATGCAAATTCAAGCATGGGTATAAACCATGTATAAAAATAGAACAAAGCATTAGAGACGCATGAAACAAAGTTAAAAGGTCTACCATATTTCAACAAAGTACTAGAAGACGAGGAGAAATAAATTAAAGCAGAAATAATATTTGAAGAAATAATGGCCAAGACTTTTCCAAAGTTGATAAGATATCATCTCACAGGTCCAAGAAGCTCAGCAAATTCTAAGCAGGACTAAAACAAGCAAATGAACAAACAAACCATACATAGACATATTTTTGTCAATGTCTAATAGTCAAGGATTGAGAGAAAATTTTAAAAGCAGCCAGGGAAAAAAATACATCAGCTTCAAATGAGCAACAATAGGACTAATGGTTGACTTTTCAACATGCTATAGAAGCCAAAAGATAGTGGAATAACATTCTCAAAGTGCTAAAATAAAATGTTGTCAACCTAGAATTCCACATTCATTTGAAATATCATCAAAAATGAAAGCAAAATAAAGAAAATTTCAGAAAAATCAAAGTGAGAGACATGTTTACCAGCAGATCCATACTGCTAAAACAATGAGAGGTAATGATCATCTGAAAGCACAGGACTTAAAGAAGAAATGAAAAGCATCAGAAGGTGTAAATATGTGGACAAACATAAAATACTATTGACTGCTTCATGTAACAATAATAATAATGTCTTGTGGGATTTATAACATATAAATAAAATATATGACAATAGCGCAAAGGTTAGGATGGACTGTATTAAATCGAGGATGCATATTATAATCTCTAGAGAAATCTCAAAAGAAAACCACAATAATTTGACTAGCCACTTATTAATTGAGTAGAGAAATGAAATCATAAAATATACCAAAAGGAGGAATGAAGAACAAAGAAAAGATGAACAAAATAAATAATAAAATGGTGGGCTTAAACCCAACTATATCAGTTATTCCATCTAATGTAAATGAACTAAATAAGTTTTTAAAAATAGATTATTAGTTTGCATAAATTAAAAACCCACAACTATGTGCTGTCAAAACCAGAATAATTTTAAATATAGAGATACAGAAAGGCCTTAATGGAAGTCTTAACTTTTTTTCAAAAAATCAGATCATGTAGAATATATTCTCTGATTACAAAGGAATTAAAAATAATCAATAACAGAAAATAATTAGAAAACCCCCAAATAGTTGAAAATTATGTAATGTACTTCTAAACAACTCAAAAATAAGAAATAAATTAGAAAATATTATGAACTGAATGATAATGAAAGTGATTTACTTAACAGTGATGCCATAAAGGAAATTTATAGGTCCAAATGCATAGTGTACATTGGGTGAAGGGAAGGGAGGTCAGGGAAGGAGAGAGAAGAGAAATACTGAAAAGCAACAAGCCTAATTCTCATGTCAGGCAAGTTAAATCCAAAGAAAATAGAAAAATTGGAAATATTATGAGTAGAAATCAATGAAATAGATTAAGAACATGTAACAGAGGAAATAAACAAAGCCAAAAATTGGTTCTTAATAAAATTGATCAAGAACAAAAGGGAAAACATAAATGACCAATACCAGGAATAAAAAGGAGACCATCACTACAGACATTTAATAGACAAGAGAATATTATGAACACCCTTATGTAACTTTATTTTTAAAATTTAGATGAAATGGATAAAATGTTTTTTAGTTACCAAAATGGACACTAGAAACTACTTAAAATCTCAACAGTTCTGAATCAATTAAAGACATTAAATCCTCAATATATCAAATTGTTGTAAGAAATAGAATAGTTCTGCTAAAAAGATTGAAATAATTTAAAAATCTTTCAGTCTCAAAGACTGGACAGAGATGAGAAGACCAAGGACAGGGGCTGGTAGGGGAGGAAGAGCCAGCAGATGAAAGGCCAGTAGAGTAGGAAGAGTCTAGATGAATGTTTAACACAGAAGCCTAGTGAAGAACATGGCTCAGGAAGGAGGAGTGGTCAACCACATCAAGTGCGGCTGAGAAATCAGCTGAGATGTGGGGAGAGAACAATTGATCCTGGTAAGAGATTGTTCAGTGGTGTGGTGGAGATGAAAACCCACTGGAGTGAGCTGAGGAGAGATGGAGAAACACAGACCCGGAGTCAGCTAACAGTTTCAAATTTTTTCAGTGAAGGGAAACGGGGAACACTGCAGTTGCTAAAGGGAATGTGGCATCATGTTTTTCTAAGATGGGTGATATTAAGTCAAGACCCAGTAGAGAGGGTGAAGTCAATGATACACAAGAGGAAGGAGACAGCTGTGGGGGCTGACAGCAGATGAGAGTGGATGGGATCCAGGACATACATGCACTTCTCTGCAAAAAAGACTCTTTAAGGTCCATACAGAACTGGCTCAGTAAAGAAACCAAAACTTGAAAAGGTAGAAACAGAAAGCAACACTGTTCTGCCCATCACCATCCTGTGAAACTAATTCTTTCAAGTTGTGCTGTCCTGCTCCTGGGTAAAACCTCCAGATTGTCTCATGGCTTTTTCAGTTACCCTTGACAACAACAACATAAAATACCCACAGACTGTGTTTAGCATGCAGGACATTACTGAAATTCCAAAATTTATTTAAGTTTCTCCCAACTGCCAGCTCTGGCCTGCCCCACACTAGGAAACTATCAGTGAGGGAAGGGAAAGGAGATGTTTCCCCTTTCTCTGCCTCATCTATTAGCCTGACCTGCAGGTGTTTGGTCTTGCCTGGGTTGAAGCCTGGTAGGGAGGAAAAGAAGAGGGAAGAAAGGCCTTATTTGATTGGCGACTTACAATTTGGCATCAGTGCCCTTTCAGGGTACAGAATTGAAATGCTATTTCTCTCTCTTCTAAAGCATTTTTGTGGATCCTTCAAAGATTCCCCATAGATAAGTTTCCCAATGACAATAGCTGGACTCCTCCACGTGGTTTTTTGATGCCACCTCCATTTCTTGGGGGTCACTTTCCCCCTCCAAGCAGTCTTCTTGGATACAGTCCATTACTAAATGACCCAGTCTGGTCCATGGGATCCTTATCTGACCAAGCAGAAATGCCCTTGCCCCACTGAACTCTGGAAATATAGCTCATGACCAACCAAACTCGACTCCATGGATCCAGACCAGCCAGCTAGAGACAGTCTGTCCTCTTCAGACTTTTTACGTATTCCGTCACACTCCAAGGTACACATGACAACTTCTCTGTGTCTCTAAAGACTTCCTTAGAAGGTTTGAAATGGCAGAAACATTCTTTCTTCCATCCACTCGCTGCCCGCAACAACTTTCTCCAAAGATACTCTTAATCCTGGCATCCTTTATCCCTTTTATTCTATCACTTGGAGGTGAGTCATGGACTAATGCCAGCAGAACAGGAGTCAGTCTCTAAGCATATTCTGCAAAGGTGGCCTAAAACCTCTCTTTAGGATGCTGGAATATTTGGTTCTCAGACTTAGGGCTTCTGCCAAAACTCTGAGAGCAAAAGGGTTCCATTTTAACATTCCACAGGGAATACATAAAAAGAATCAGGAGTGCATAGTCAGTGTGGCCAGCTGGGTGGCCAGACTCAGCCAATATTGCATTTGAGTCCCATAAATTCTTCATTCCAACACCACAATGTATCCCTCTTTCTAAGCATTCATCTCTCTTTGTACTTTAGAGCAACAGGAGTAGGAGAAAGCAGGGTGACCATATACCACTGCAAAGGCTATTCACTGCACAGGGGCACCAGACTGAGGGCCAAGTCAGGATTGAAATGGAGGCCATATTTCATCATGTCCCCCAGTCTGGCGCTGTGTTATCCCTGAGGGGCACTGGTTTTATTTAATTTGCAAAATGTTGTCTTGCAGGTTAGCAGAGGCCCTGGAAGAAGCTACAAAAGCATAGGAGTAACCACTAGCACGAAATGAATTACAGTGACTCTGGGATAGAAGAGAGAGCACTACCACAGAGTGTAACTTTTATCTTTATTCAACATGATGGTAGGAACTGATAGAGGAAATCCAGAAGCAACACTGACTGGAGACTGAGGATAAAAGGCAAGCAAAGAGAGGGTCTAATAAGAAGGAATGAACAATCTTTAAACTGAATTTAAACATTCATGAGTTGCAGTCAATTTAATTCAAATACAGAGATAAGCCATGTAAAATAACTTTCTCTCATTTTGAAATATTACTATGCCTTGGTCTATTTTCTTAAACGTTTAAATGTTACAGATATGATTCCAAGCTCCTTTGTACTCACAAGATTCCAGACTCTGCCCAGGGGTTTAGCAATGCAATCTGAGCACACCTCCCTTCCTCTCCTTTGCCTGGAATGTTTGACTCTCTGGGCTCAGCCAAAGGCCTGGCTCAGGAGTGGTTCAGCCATGACTGATGTCTCTGTCGACATGAATGGTGGATAATGGTTGTTTGCACCCCCTTAGGTTAATACTCAAAAAGGAATATAAATCTAGGGAGCTCTAGGAAAGGGGCTTCTGGCTGTAATAATGGTATACTACTCTGGTTATATTTTCTAAGTGTGTCTGGATTGGTGAGAGAGAGAGAGGAAAAAGTGGGGTGAGAGGGGTTGTAAGGGGGTAGAGAAAAGAGAGAGAGGTGGGGAGAAAAGGAAAGGAGAGGAAGTGGGGGAAGGGGAAGGAAGGGAAAGGGAGGGGAGGTGAGGGAAGCTATTGTGTGGCATTTAGTCACCTGAAAACTCTTGGCCATAGTGTTGTCTTCTATGGGATATAACACAAAACAAGTTGTTATCCAAGTGAACACAGATTTTTTTTAAATTCTCACTTTACTTTTTTTAAATTGAGATATGACATGTAACACTGTGTATGTAAATGTATACAATATATAGATGTGATACATTTTTATATTGTAATATGATTACCACTGCAGTGTTAGCAAATACCTCTGTCACAAACATAGAATTTAAAAATTCTATGAGCAAAATCAAACAAACATAAAAGTGCAAAATGAAACACTAAGGTTAAGTACCTTCTTTATTAGAAAGTAAAAGTAGCCATGAAGATAGGTACATTCTCCCCGGAGCTCACAGGCATTTAGTGTTTCATATGGCCCACTATTTATGAAGCTACCCAGTGGCATCTGGGCCTTAACCATTGCCCGGAACTGCTCAGCTTCCTCAGAGCCCCTCCCCTGGTAGCAGAGGCAGAGAGGTGCTTCCTCAATTTAGGAACAGGTTTTTTTCCCGTTTCCTCCTTTTCCATATCCACACTGGATCCTGACAACTGAGGACAAAACCAGACAACGAGCCTCTGAGCAGATTTACGCTTGATGAGCTTGTTCCTAAACATTAATTCAGAGCAGCAGAGCCCTAAATCAGCTATGACAGGGGGAGAGATCTGCCTTGCAACCAGAAAGGAGACATGACTCTCTACCTGACACATGGATTCTTGGCACTGCAGGGACAATAAACATGAAGGGCTGATGTTTGAGCTCCTTGCCTGGTATGAGAGTTCCCCATGACAAGTTCTGCCTAGTGGTAGAATTGCTGGGTAGAAAAGAAAGCGTGCTATTATTTTTGAGCTATATTGTATATCTATATCCAGTTAGATAAAATTGGTGTTTTAATTATATTTATATATTAGCACATTTATTATTGCTTATTTAGTGTTTTTCCTCTATTTGGGTTTTTCTTTTTTCTTCTTCTTATTTTTTTATATATTAGAAATATCAACCCTTTGATCTGCTATATAGGCTACACATTCTCTCCCCACTTTTCATTTGTCCTTAAACTTTGTTCAGGGCAAATAATTTGCCATGCAGACATTTTAAATTTTCATCTGGTCAGATCTGTTGTTCTTTTAGAACTTCTTGGTGTTATACTATGCTTAGAAAGTCCTTTTCTATCTCAACATGATAAAAATGCTCATCCTTCTAGGGTCTTCGTTGTTGATTTTGTGTGAATCTTTCATCCATCTAGAATCTGTTTACCACAGTGAAGAGTGAGTTTAGGGATCTAACTTTTTTTCTTTTCCAATGTTTGAAAAGAGCTCTTGCATATCCCTTCTCCAATCTAACTGACTGAACAAGTGAATGAAAATAAGGTTTGGAGTTTGTCAAATATTCTCTCAGTTTTTGCCTTTGCTCTGGATACAGAGCAAAGAAGGGATTGAGAAGGGACCGCAGAGATTACACATCCCTCCTATTTTTGTAACTTCCTCTAAATAATAATTTAGAGGGGCTTCCTTCGTAGCTCAGTCAGTAAAAAAATCTGCCTGCAATGCAGTAGACCTGGGTTCAATTCCTGGGTCAGGAAGATCCCCCAAAGAAGGAAATGGCAACCCACTTCAGTATTCTTGCCTGGACAATCCCATGAACAGAGGGGCCTGGTAGGCTACAGTCCATGGCATTGCAAGAGTCAGACACGACTTAGCAACTAAACTACCACAACCACCTAAAAATTAGTTAACAAAACAGCCATATTTGAAACACAGTGTCTCTCAGAGACTTGCAATACTTTCACAAGTTTTTACTGGTTAAAGTCTTATCATAATTTTCTTAAGGAACAACTTTCTTCCCATTCTAGATTCCAGAAGGATGATCTGGACTTTGGCAATCTGCTCTGGAAGAAATAAACCAGCATTCCATTCCTGGCTGCATTTGGTTGAGGCTCTATTGAGCCTTGGTGTATTTGGGGCAATAAAAAGAAGGCCAGCCATAATAAGAATTGTATCTGTTTAAAAAATGGACACATTTCAATAGCTACAGATTCCTGGTAGTGTTTTAAGATAGCTGAAAAACCACAGAAATATTTTGCCCACGTGCCCCCAAACTCTCTATCTGACTATAGCCCTCTTGGATTTAAACATACCAAAGTGATCAAGGGTCATTTCCTGAATTTCTGCCAAATGTTCTGATAAAAACCTAAATTGGATTAATTCAAATTCCAAGGAAAACACTGAAGTGATTTGTGAAAAGGAAGAGATGTTTGAACTAAAAACATAGTCAATAGTAATTTACAAACTGAAGATGATTTTATGTCAATACTCAATTTGGAAAAAGCAACTCTCGTAGGAATTTCCCTTCTTTCCCCCAAGATACAAATAGCCAGCATGTTCATATGGACTCCACAGCTTACTGTAAATGGAAGAACTTGCATTTCACTTCTAAAACTAGGTAAAATATTCCGTAAAAAGAAATAAATCTCATACCGAAGAGTCCCTTATTAAAACAGGTAGTTTTTACATTTTACTGTATAGATATTAGTTATTTATGAGGTTAAAAAAAAGATACATGTGTCACTAAACTTTTGGACCTGATCTGGAGTTAGGCCTTAGACTGAAAATTCCAAAAGTCTAATTTATTTGGAAAATGTTAGAACATCAGCTTTTACCTTTGTAAGGATATTATTTTGTTGTTCACTGTGCTGAAAGATTAAATCTCCTTTGTTTATTTACTCACAGGAAAAGAAAAAGACTACTTTAAAACATAATGGCAAACATGCAGGCCTTGACAGATTTTATCAGGCATATGTCTTTCACCCAAGATTCCACATGGTTTTAAACTTCTCACTCATTTCATTTAAGCAGTTAAATTCGTAATGAATTTTATGCCCCAAATTTGCAAAAAAGGATAAAAATGAAAAGATAGCTTTTGACAAGGGTAAGGGAGGAGCAGGCTAAAGCTTAGAAATTGGAAAGAGCAGTTCTGGTAAGACAAGCAAAAGTGTGTGAAAAGATGCTCAACATCACTAATTATCAGAGAAATGCAAATCAAAACCACAATAGGTATCAGCTCACACAGGTCAAAATGGCTATCATCAAAAAATTACGAAAAATAAATACTGGACAGGGTGTAGAGAAAAGGGAACCTTCCTACACCTGTTGGTGGGAATGAAAATTGGTACAGCCACAATGGAGAATAGAATGGAGGTTTCTTAAAAAACTAAAAAAAATCGTTGCTATGTGATCCAGCAGTCCCACTCCTGAACATATATCCAGAGAAAACCCAATTTGAAAAGATACATGGGACTTCTCTGGTGGCCCAGTGTCTGAGACCCCATGTTCCCAATGCAGGGGGCCTGGGTTTGATTCCTGGTTGGGCAACTAGTTCCCACATGCTGCGACTAAGATTGCATGCCACAACTAAAGATACCATGTACTACAACTAAGACCAGGCATGTGCGTGTGAAATGTGAAAGTAGATCAGTCGTGTCTGACTCCTTTTTTTTTTTTGCTAAACACATCTTATACTTTTTATTTTTTTGATTAATTTAATTGGAGGATAATTACTTAACAATATTGTGATGGTTTTTGCCATACATTAACATGAATTGGCCACGGGTATATATGTGTCCCCCAGATCCTGAACACCCCTCCCACCTCCCTCCCCACCCTAACCCTCTGGGGTGTCCCAGAGCACTTGCTTTGCGTGTCCTGCTTCATGCAACAAACTTGGACTGGTCAGTTATTTTACATATGGTAATGTACATGTTTCAATGCTATGCTCTCAAATCATCCTACTCTCGTCTTCTCCCACTAAGTCCAAAAGTCTGTTTTTTAATATGTGTCTCCTTTGCTGCCCTGCATGTAGGATCATTGGTACTATCTTTCTAAATTCTATATATATATTTAATATATAGTATTTATCTTTCTCTTTCTGACTTACTTCACTCTGTGTAATAGGCTCCAGGTTCATCCACCTCATTAGAACTAACTCAAATGCATTCCTTTTTATAGCTGAGTAATATTCCATTGTGTCCAACTCTTTGTAATCCCATGGACTGTAGCCCACCAGGTTCCTCTGTCCATGGAATTCTCCAGGCAAGAATACTGGAGTGGGTTGCCATCTCCTTCCCCAGGGGAACTCCCCAACCCAGGGATCAAACCCAGGTCTCCTGCATTACAGCCAGATTCTTTACCATCTGAGCCACCAGGGAAGCCCCAAGACCCGGCATAGTCAAATAAATAAATAAAAATATATTTTTAAAAAGAATAAAAGAAAAGATACATGTACCACAATGTTCATTGCAGCACCACCTACAATAGCCAGGGCATGGAAGCAACCTAGATGTCCACTGACAGAGGAAGATGTGGCATATATATATATATATATATATATATATATATATATATATATATATATATATGAATATTACTCAGCCATGAAAAAGAATGAAAAAATGCCATTTGCTGCCACATGGATGGACCCAGAGATTCTCATACTGAGCAAAGTAAGTCAAACAGAGAAAGTCAAATATCATATGATATGGCTTATATGCTGCTGCTGCTGCTAAGTCGCTACAGTCCTGTCTGACTCTGTGCGACCCCATAGATAGCAGCCTACCAGGCTCCGCCGTCCCTAGGATTCTCCAGGCAAGAACACTGGAGTGGGTTGCCATTTCTTTCTCCAATGCATTGAAAGTGAAAAGTGAAAGTGAAGTCGCTCAGTCATGTCCAACTCTTCGTGATCCCATGGACTGCAGCCCACCAGGCTCCTCCGTCCATGGGATCCTCCAGGCAAGAGTACTGGAGTGGGTTGCCACTGCCTTCTCCGATGGCTTATATGTGGAATCTTAAAAAATGGCACAAGTGAAGTTATTTATAAATAGAAATAGAGTCACAGATGATATAGAAAAGCAAAAAACTTTAAAATTACCAAGCAACTGCAACAGGGGTATTGTGGTGCTGAATGAAAAGACCTATTTGGGCCCAACTCTATAAATCAGCTGGACTTGTCACCATCTGAATATAGATTCCAAGGAAAGAATAAAACTTCTAGAATCTGAATAGATGAAAGATTGAAAGACATATATAAAATGTCAATGATAATTATCTCTGGGTTTAGAATTAAAGGAGTTCTGATTTATTTTTAATACTTTTGGGGAACATTTTCCTATAAAACATGTTACTCATATGATTTTTAAAAATAAAAAAAATTTAAAATGCAAAAAACAAACAAAAACAACAACAATAGAACAAAACCCCTTTATCTTGAGTTTTTATCTATTCCAAATGTTACTAATAGTTGTGTTAGGCAGAGTAAAGGCTCTCCAAAGATATCCCAGTCCCACTCCCTGGGGCCTGTGCACATGCTACTTTCCATGGCAAAAGGAACTTTCCAGATGTGATTATGTTGAGGATTTTGAGATGTTCAAGATTATCCTGGATTAACCTGGTGGACCCTGTGTAATCATGAGGGTCCTTATCAGGAGGTAGGAGGATCCAAGTAAGAGAAGAAAGGTAGTGACGACACAGCAGAAAGCTAGAGTCAGAGGAAATGTGAAGATGTTAAACTTCTGGCTTTGAAGATGGAGGAAGGGCTATGAGACAAGGAATGCAGGTGGCCTCAGAAGCTGAAAAGGGCAAGGAAATGGATTCTCCTTTATGTCTCCAGAAGAAACATAGTCCTGCCAACACCTTTGATTTTAGCCCAATGAAACTGATTTTGGATTTGTGACCTTTAGAACTATAAGATAATAAATTTGCTTTTTGTTTTGTTTTGTGGTTTTGATTTTTGTTTTTCTAATAAACCACTTTTTTTTTAAAAGATTTATTTATTTATGTATTTATTTATTTATTTATTTATTTGGGCTCTTCCCAGATCAGGGATCGAACCTGTGTCCCCTGAAATGCAAGGTGGATTCTTTACCACTAGATCACCAAGGAAGCTCTGTTTGAGTTGTTTTAAGCCACTGAATTTGTGAGAATTTTTTTATGGCAGCAGTAGGAAACTGACACATTAGCCTAGCCCAAATCAAGTGTGAAATGCATAAATTTTCACTCACTGAAAAAAGAGGTCTCACACAGAGAAGGGGAAGCCCATATAGAGATCTTTTTTTCAATGAGTGAAAATTTATGCATTTCACACTTGATTTGGACTAGACTAATGTGTCAGTTTCCTACTGCTGTCATCAAAAAAAAAAAAAATCACACACAAAATTCAGTGGCTTAACACAACCCAAACTGGGCTTTCCTGGTGATCCAGTAGTTACAAGTCCTCCTTGCAATGCAGAAACACACAGATTCGATCCCTGATCTGGGGAGATCCCACGTGCTGCAAAGCAACTAAGCCTGAGAACCACAACTACTGAGCTGGTGTTCTAGAGCCCGCAAGCCTCAACTACTGAGCCCTGGGTGCTTCAACTACTGAAGCCCACAAGCCAAGAGCCTGTGCTCTGCAACAAGAGAGGGGCTTTTCAGGGGGTACAAATGGTAAGGAATCTGCCTGCCAATGCAGGAGATGCGGGTTTGATCCCTCAGTGGGGAAGATCCCCTGGAGTAGGAAACGGCACCCCACTCCAGTATTCTTGACTGGAAAATACTATGGGAGAGGAGCCTGGTGGGCCACAGTCCACGGGGTCGCAAAAGTCAGACATGACTGAGCACATCTCTGTGTGAGAAATTTTGTGTAACAGTATTCTGAACAGATGAATACAAAGGGCTAGCAGCATGGAGTAGGTGTGTAGGGAAAAGAGCTGGGAGGATTGATCGGCATAGGGACCATATTTGCAGTCAAAAAGACCCAAGATAAAGGAGTGGAGGACATCAGGGGATATCAGCTCCTCCTGAAATGAGAGTTTCAAGGTGAAGAAGACCAACTCCAGTGGACAGCTTGGTGGGGACCCCAATCCTGGAGATTCATTTTTAATTTTTTTCTCTCTCCTGACCAGCCAGGAGCAAACAAACTAATTTGCCCCACTCAACAAACATCTCTAGAAATATGTACCCCATCATTAAAAATGTGCCTAGAGGTGGTTTTCTGGGTGGTAAGACAAGCATAATTTGTCTTCCTTCCACTTGCTAGTGAGATGACCTGCGGTGGGTACCCAAGGGAGGCCTGGCAGAGAGGAAAGCTGTCATCCCTGGAAGTTATTAAATACTCAGTGAGGACCAATGCTGCCACCCAGGCCTAGACAGGGCCAGGGGCATTAACGAAGAGCAGAATGGCAGCTGCCTGAGGCTTTGAGAAGGGCGATGCCTCCCCTCCCCTTCCCCGGTCAAGCTGTCTCAGGGTGCAGGAATCCAGGGCCATGTGTTCTTGGCTGTCCTACCTCCACAGGCCCACTGAACTCACACAGACCTCGAGGTGGCCAGCTCCCAGCATTCCAAGCTCAGCCATGGAAACAGCTCCTTAGCTCAGGGGCACAGGGTAACACAGGCCAGCCTTTCCCCCATGGCTGTCTTTCCTGAAATTCCAGTGTTTGCCATATAGATTGTGGGAAAACTTATTTTATTGAAATTTTGTGTGCTAGACACCTGAGACTTGCAAGGCATGAATGGGAGTTGTTTTGTAAGGGGACTAGTGCCAGATGGCTTGGCCTCAACTACTTGGAATTCTTGCAAATTTCCAATCATCTGAGGGCCTCACTTTCTTCGTTGCAAAAGGGGACCATACTATCAGAATCTAATTCAATCTAATTCATATGACTGTTATGAGGTTCTCAGTCTGAAACTTTTCTAGGGCTCAATGTTAGCTGCTATCATTATTGTCGTTGTTACTATCGTTGGTACAGCTTTCTTGGGCTTTTCCTTATCCATTCAGCAGAGACGTAGTGACTGCTCACTTACGCACAGATATCAGGGACACGGAGGTGAGTAATTTCCCTTAGCAGCCCAAAAAGAATTCGGGTTTAGGAGAGATGTATGCAAACCTATAATGATGATAGGCTGGTCATACCACCATCACAACAGCACAGAAAAGGAAGTCTAACTGCAATTACTCACAGTCCTTTGATCCAACCTATGGATTACTATTGTAAATTGGCACCCACTGACATATTATGTTTGGTCTATTCATTTTCAGTGGCTTTAAATTTTTTTTACTTATTATGAAATTTTTCAAACCTACAGAAAAATAAAAGAAATAGTACAATAAGCACACATTTGCCCAATATCTAGATTAAATCATTGCTATCCTTTTACTATGCATGTGTGTGTGTATATAGAAAGAAAGAAAAAGGAATTTCAAGACATTATTACACTTCATGCCTAAAAATCTCAACATAAAACTCTAAGAAAATTTAAGAACGTCGTTTATATATTATTATATACCACAATACCATTATCACACCCAAATAAGGTAACTAGAAACTCCTAATACCATCTAATACCTTGCTCAAACTCAAATTTTCACAGCTGTCCCCAAGATATCTATTATAGGTGATTGTTTTTCCAAACTAGGCTCCAAAGACTCTCACTGAATATGGTTATTACATCTAATGTAAACTTTCTCATCTACGACAGTGCTCCAATCCTACTCTTTTTCTTTTCTTTCTTATGAATTTGATTTATTGAAGGAACCAAGATGGTATATCTTATATGACAATCCATATTCTGGATATTTCTGATTGTTTCCTTAAAGTATGCTCAAGGCTTTTTAAAAACTATGTTTTTGAATTAGTGTAACCAAATGGATAAGACCATGAGTTCAAGAGCTCATAAAGTTGGATTCAAATCCCAACTTTCTGCTGTTTAGTTAAGTGACTATGACCAATTTGCTTAACCTTGCTGAGCCTCAGTAACCTCATCCTTAAAATGGGATTAGTGATTATCCACGTGATATTTTGGAGAAGGAGATAGCAACACATTCTAGTATTCTTGCCTGGAAAATTCCGTGGACCGAGGAGCCTGGCAGGCTACAGTCCACAGGGTCGCAAAGAATTGGATGTGACTGAGCGACTGCCACTCACATGTGATATTTTAAAAAATTATACAAGGCAATATAGTCTAAGTACTTAAAGCTGACACCTCATCAGTGCTTGGTAAATTGGTGCTTCCAATGATGGATTTCTTCCTTTTGCAATTATACTTAGGACTTTGAGAAGCCAGCAAAGTTCTTTCTTCAATTATTTGCAGCTTGCACCCTCTCTGCTGTGTTTCCTCTGCTTTTTCCAACAGGATATTAAAAAAAATATATATGTTGTGTTCTGGTCTTTCTCCAGTGTGGAATAGTCTCTCCCCAGCAGGGTAGATCCTCAGGCTCTTACTGCCCCCCCACCCGTTTCCTTGTCCCTCTAACCCCAGGATCCAACACAACATATAATGTTTATGTGTTTCAAAAAAAAGGTTAACTCTAGAATATGCAGGCTTGATCCACACCCTCAGGCCCAAGTTAGAATTAGTGAGTTAAAAAGAATTTTAGAACTTGGGTAATTTTGTACAAAATTCTGGATATCCTGCTTCTTTTGGGAAACATCAAAAGACCTGTTCAATTGGTGGCACGGTGCATGAACTGCTGCCTTTGAGCGGGCCCCCATGCTGTCCTCCAGTCAGTCCCAGTACACCTCAGACATCTGTGTGGTCCCTAACACACCTGAGTTTATGACTGCATTAGTTAAGCTTCTAATATATATATAGGATACACATATAGGATACATGTGAAGAAATTTATTTGAAGGAATTGACTCATGGCATTGTGGGGCAATGGCAAGGCTGAAATCCATAATTCATGCAGCATTTTGATATGATGGCCTTGCAGGATTCCTTCTTCTTGGGGAAGCCTCAGTTTTTGCTCTTAAGGCCTTCATAATGAGGTCTGCTCACATTATGGAGGGTAATCTCTTTTACCTAAAGTCAATTGATTATAAATGTTCATCTCATCTACAACATAACTTCACAGCGACATGCAGAATAGGGTTTGGCCAAACAGATAACTGGGCATCTTCACACAAGGTGAAACATAACATTAGCCATCATGACAGCTTTGTTCCAGAACCAAACTTAGGAATGTTAGATTTACTTAGCTTTCTCGTCTCAAAGGCCTTCTCCTCCTTCATATTAGTTTTCCACTGTTGTGTGGAATGGAAAGTTTAAGCCACAAACTTAATGGCTTAAAACAAAACAAATGTATTACCTCATAATTTCTGTAGGTCAGAAGTCTGAATGTGATAGGCCTGGATTATCTTCTCAGGGTCCCCCCTGACTGAGTGTCAAGGTGTCAGGTGGGGATGTAGAGCTGGATGTAAAGCTGTAGTGCCCATCCTCTCCTAGAGCTCTGGGCCCCCTTTGCAAGCTCCCTGCTTTTTTGGCAGAATTCATTTCCTCACAGAGGTTTCAGGGCTGAGGTCTCTCAACTGAAAACCACATGCTTCTGCTTCTTCTGTGACCAGCTGGAGACAAGTCTCTGCTTTAAAGGCTCATGTGATTGGGTCAGGCCTACTAGATAATTTCCCGTAAGGCCAACTGTGCTTACAACATAACTTAATCACAAGAGTAAAACCTATCACGTTCACAGTCTTGCATACTGATTATACTGACCACCTACACGGAAGGAAGAGGTGCCGAATCTTGGGGTCCACCATAGAATTCTGCTTAACGCAGGCTTATTCAAGTCACTTGCGAAATTATTATCCTCTGTATTCAAAGAAAGAACAGAAATATAGTGAGATGCTAAAAAATCAACCAGTGAGCATAATTTCCTAATGAGGACAAAGATGTAGTTAGTGGCTCAGCTATTTCTTCCCATGGAGGAGCGGGAGAACCTTTAAATAAAGCCTTGCTAAACTGTGCATTCTCATAAAGTATAAAGGGGATCTCCCTTTCTCCCTTTCCACAAGCTCTGCCTTCAGAGTAAGAGTTTACTCATCTTTTCCCAGTCTGAGGTTTATTGTTGGCTTCTTGTAAAACCAGTCTCAGTTGCACCCAGTCAAGCAGGCATAAAAGACTATGAAAGCAAAACCAAAGAGCTACCCAGACTCTTCTGGCATAACATTTAAAAACCATCACAAAAGGGAAAAGAGGGAAAAAATCCCAAACAGGGAAAAAAAAAAATCCCATTCATGCACGCGATGATCTCAAAGGAGCTTAAGACAGTAAATCAAATTTCATACAAGTTCCTTGTGTACTGCTATTTGGTGTATAGGGGCAGCAAATTGAAAAGTGAAAAAGGCAACCTTGAAGAAAGTCTGCAGAAACAAAATTTCAAACCAACAGAAAGGTTGACTGGGCCACAAAATGTGCTGTCACATTTACGGGTTTTATGTTTTTTATAACGCTTCCCTATGTTTTTTCCAGATTATTCTATAAAAAGAAGTCATGCATTCATCTACCAAAAATCAGCAGTAGCAATATACATTTTTCAAATTTCTGTTATAGGTCGATCTCTGCACTGGTTACTCTGAGAACCCTTGCCCCAGAATATTTTCCCAAAAATCTTTACAGAAAAGTTTGAAAAGAGAGAAAGAGGTGCTTCAATTCACTTATTTGATTTTTCTTTTACTGAAAGACCTGGAAGAAAAACCCATGCATGACTCGGTGAGAAGCACTCATTTTCCTATGGACCCAAAGTTTATAAGTTTAGGCAACAGAGAGGAACCTAAACCATAAAAAATAGTTCATAAATATCACCATCGTTTTGTATTTCAGTCTGTTTTATAACGCACTGCACTTGACCATCGACTTAGTGATCTTCTGAAATGAACTGTTGGAAGTCCCCGTCAAAAGAACTTTTCCTCCACAAGGAGCCATAAATGATACCTCAATTGAAGTAACTGTAATTAAAAGAGTTTATAAGGAACTGAAATATTCTCATGAATTTTAATGTTTAACTTAAGCATTTCTTCTCCAAATGAAATCTAAACAGAAACTTTTCCAAATACCTCTGGTAGCCAAGAGAACTCACAATGCAATCTGCCAAGTGCTTGGAAAGGTTGAGAACAATGGTGGCCATCTCAAGAGAGCTTTTAGATCATGGATTTTCCCTCTGATCCAAACTTTTTAGGGAGCTATCTGTTTTGTATGTCTAGGATATTTCTTATTACAGGTATTTCGTGATGGAGAAGAGAAGAGAGGGTGACAAAGAAATAACAAGTTGGCTTACTTGCATGTTGTGACCTAAAGAGAAATACAGGCATAAGACAAGGAGGGAGAATGTCAGGAACACAGCCCAGGCAGAGGCTAGGAGGAGTCACCAGAAGCATTTAGCTCTCCACCTTCCTTATCTCCAGACAACCCTGAGTAGGGGTCTGGAAAGACAGCCTGTGATTTTTTTGGTTGACATAGCTCATAGTCCATTGAACCAATTTTCTTGCCGCATATATAAACTAAGGTCACTTTCAGCCCTCAGACTTCATTTCAGGGGAAGGTAAGAAAGAGATTACTGTAAACACAAGTGTTCTTGACAATATAAATTATAGTTCCCAGAAGTTTCCTTCATATGTTCCAATGTTATTGTTATTATTGTTAACCAAAATCACAAGCAGTTCCCTGGAGATATCTAGAAGACAAGCTGCTTAAATCAACACCTCCTACAAAGTAAGCAAATTCTCAGTTCTCGGTCTTCATCCATGCAACAGTTCCTTCTTTATGATACTCTCTCCTCCCCCTCTTGACTAAGGAAAATTAGATTCTCTTCTCTGACTTTGCATTAGTTTTGCATGAGTGCTCACTTCCTTTTTTTATTCTCCCATGACAACTCCATATTTGATAGGATCCCTTTTAAAATGGCAATTCTCTTTGACAAAAAAATGAAAGTGTTAATTCAGTGTCTACTATGTGTCTATGGTGTTAGGACAAAGGCTAAGTTAGGGTATCTCAACCTTGCTTGAAATTTTGAACTAGATAATCTACTGTGTCGGGGGGGAGGGGAGGAGTCAGGCAGGAGGTGTTCCGTGTATTGTAGGTTTTAGCAGCATCCCTGGCCTCTACACACCAGATATAAGTAGCAGCCCCCTCCCTCAGTGTGACAACAAAAAATATCTTCAAATGTTGTTAAATGTCCCCTGGAGAGGAAAATTATCCCTTGCTAAGAAACACTAGACTAAAGGAATTATAAAAGAAATATAAGACAAAGACCCTTTCCTTGAGGAGTTTAAAATCTTATGGAGACAAAAAATGTTAGATACAGAGCATCATTAGAAATGATCTTGATCAAGTCTTTTTTTTTCTTAGTGAATAAACTGAATGAGACACAGAGACATTAAATGATCTAGTCAATTGTACAACAGAAACATTTTAGAAAAAAAAAATCAGCAAATAATCAAGCCTAGATTGTATTTGTACAGGCTGAAGGTGTTATGAAAACCTAAAGAAGGAAGAGAACATGCTGGTGAGCAGTGGCATGAAGAGAGTAGAACTGAGTCTTAAACGATTTGCACTTGAAGGATGAGACAGGCAAGAAGAAGAAAGGTGATGCTAGGATGACCACAGCATGAGCAGAGGCTTGCAGGGAAGAGCAGAGCGTGGAACATTAGAGGAAGGAGGCAGAGACTAAGCCAGACTAGCAGGAGATAAGGATGGACAGGCTAAGTGAGTCTAAATTCTCCAGGCCCTTGATCTCACAGAGGAAGTTTCAGTGCGGACTCAGAGCCCTCCAAAAATATTTCTGATATTCTCTAGGGGAAGGTAGAAAAATGGAAACTCACAAAATGGGAGTTAAGAGATCTGGGTGCTAGCTGCAGCAGTTCACTGACAGTTGAATAACCTGGACAAGCCCCTTCATTTCCCTGGGACTCAGTTCCTGCATCTGTAAAATAAGAGGGTCCAACTGGATGATACTTGTGGCTCTTTCCAGCTCTCACACTACATGATTCAGTGAATGCACACTCATAAAAATCCCCCCATAAGACACACCTGATCGTTGGGTTTCACAGCCTGAGAATAATCCTCTGTGATTTGATACACCCTCTGGGCCCATAGCAGCTCTTCCTTCTGGGCCAAAGGGCTGTTTGTCACATGTCCTCACATGTCTCAGCCGGTCCCCAGGGGGTCTTGAGGTTTGTGAGGAGGGAGGGGTATAACTACTGGCCTAACCACACAACATCACATCCATATGCAAAAAGCCTGACTGCAAGGAAAATGTGCTAAAACCCTAAATGTTCCTGATTAGTTGCAATGTTTTCTGTTACAGAATAAAGTCTGCCATTCCCAGCCCTGATTTTTGCAAATGCATGATTGCACAGTCAACCGGGTTCAGAAAAAAATAATGTACAACAGCTGAAGATAAGTGAATAGAGGACATGTTATCTAACATGACAATGACATTTTATTTAGTAATAAACTCTGACAAAGCTAGTAAAAGGGGTGAGTGTAGTTTAGAATGGATGAGGGCAAACAAAGAGAAAATGAAACAAATTAAGGACTTCTGTTCAATGAAGTTATTATAGAAAATGTCCAAAGACAGAAGAAAATGGGGAAAGATATTTGCAATGTTTAAAACCAATGAGTCATTAATAAGTAGAATATATATGGAATTCCTAAAGGTTAGCAAGAAAAAGAAAGTAGTCCCAATGGGAAAACCAGCAAAGGCTATGAACAGGCAATTTCCAAAAGAGAAAGTTCAAAAAGCTAAAAGGCATATCATGAGATACTCAAAATAAGAGAAATAGAAAATTAGAGGAAAGATAAGATATTGCTTATACCTATTAGGCTAGTTAAAATTAGGAAGCTGGATAATGCCAGATGTTGGCAGAAATGTAGAACTTTTAAGTATTGTTGGTGGAAGTATAAACACAGAGAGTTCCAAATCTCATTACATAAATCATCCAAATCAGGTATGGATGAGACTCGAGGTTTGATCTACCCAGGGACAAAATTTCTCTCCATCTGTGGATCTGTGAAACTACAAAACTGATTATCTGTTTCCAGAATACAATGTTGGAACAGTTATAAGATAGACATTCCCATTCCAAAAGGGGGGAAAAAATCAAAGGAATAAAGGGACCACTGGTCCCAATAAAGTCAGAATCTAAATAGGGAAAATTTCATTGAGTTTCAAAGCCTAAGAAAAATCCTCTATGACTTGACACACCCTCTGGGCCCACGGCAGCTCTTCCTTTTGAGCTTGCAGTGGGCCCATGGTGACTCTATTCTTTGGGCCTATAGTTGCACCTCAGAGTCATTCTTCCTTTTTCTCGAAGGGCAGCAACTGTTTGCAGTCAAGTAGTTCTATCAGCTCACTTCCTGTCTGTAGAATTTTGGAAGTCTGATAGCTTTCTCTCATTTCCTCCTTTTTCTGTCTTTTTCAGCACAAGCTGGCAGTGTTTCTGCTCATATAATATTCTCAGAAACTTTGTGGGTCTTCTGTATATGTCACAAGGGCTAATGCCATTAGAGAAGAAGGTCCTCCATAGATATGTTCTGTATAACTCTATCTATATTCTTAGCTTCTGCTGAGACAATTGAGTGGATCCATGAGTCACATGCCTAATTTCTTCAGCAAAAGGCTGTCCAGCCACAATCTCAGGTTTTTCTCTAGAGGATACTTCCCAACAGTAGATTTTCTGATGACAGTATCCTTTGTAGTCTGGGTAAACTGAGATGTTTCCCAAATAGAGTGCTGATCCCTTTTCATTTAATACTTCCTTCTTCCACTTATCATTCCTCTTATATTGCTGTAAGCAAAGAGAAAACAGGCTGTCTCCTCAACATTTTGCTTAGAAGTCTCCCCAATTAAATACCCAATCTTGTATCTTATAAATTCTACTCTTCACAAATCAAAGAAAACACAATTCAGCCAGGTTTTCTACCACTATATAACAAGTATAACCTTTCCTCCAATTTCTAGTAACATGTTTCTCATTTCCTTCTGAGTTCTTGCCTTTAATGTTCATTTTTCTATGATATTCTATACATATGTGGTTTCTAAGACCGCAAAAGCTTTATCCACTGTGCTCCTCACTCCTCATGAATTCTCACCAGAATCTACTTTTTCTGTATAATGAGCTTCAAAAGTCTTTCGTCTCTGCCCACTACCCAATTTCACAACCTTTCCCACGGTTTTAGATATTTGTTACAACAGTACCATACTTCTAGGTAGCAAAATCTGTGTTTGTTTCCAAGGGCTGCCTTAACAAAATAACACAAAATTGGTGACTTAAAACAATGACATTTACTCTTTCACAATCCTAGAGGCTGCTGAAATCATGGTGGTGTTCCTTTGAAGGCTCTGGGAGAGACTCCTTCCTGTCTTTTCCAGCTTCTGGTGGCTCCAGATATTCCTTGACTGTGGCTGAACTACTTCAACATCTGCCTTCATTTTCACATGGTCTTTTCCTCTTCATCTTCTCCTCTTCTTTCTCTTATAAGGACACTTGTCATTGGATTTAGCACTCACCAATATAATCTAGGATGATGTCACTTCGAGATTTTTAATAATTACATTTGCAAAGATTTCTTTTCCAAATAAAGTCACATTCACAGGTTCTGGGGCTTAGGATGTGGGCTTACCTTTTGTGGAGCCACCATTCAAACCACAACCACATCCCAGAGAAATCCTCACCTCAGTTCACATGCGTATAAGCCAAAAATATTCACTGCAGCACTGCATGCGGTGGTTGGGAGTCAGATGCCCACCACGTGGACAGTATATAGATAAAATATGGTGGATGATCACTGTATCAGAGATATTTACATTTTACAGTCTACCCTTGTTCTCCCTTCATTTCCTGGCCACCACACAGCTGATTAGGGCCATATAACAGTTTTGGCCAATGTGCTGTGAGTAGCAGTGACATTTGTTACTTCAAGTGTGAAGAATGCAGGAGCAGATATAAATTCTCCATGCTTTCTCCTTCTCTGTCTCAGCAATTCTGAGAGTCATGTGTCCCCAGTGGCAGAGCTGTGAAATTCAAGTGTGAAGGTCTTTGAATAACAGCCTAGAAAGAAGGTGCCCTGAAGAACCACTTGACCCACAGGGGACTCGGCATGAATGAGAAGTAGAATTCTATGTGTTAAGCCACTGCGAATTGGGGGTTGTTTGTTATTTCAGCATATGTAGCCCTGCCTATCTTGAAATACGTACCCCCATGGATAGGTCAGGGTAGGGTATGTGGGGGAGGTGGGTAGAGGTGAAATAGGCAAAGGAGATGAAGAGGTAAAAACCTCCAGTTATATAACAAAAAAGTCACAGAGATGTCACACATAGCATAAGGAATACGGTCAATAATATTGTAACAACTTGATGTGGTGACAGACGGTTACTAGACTTATCATGGTGATCATTTCATAATGTAAGCAATTGTCAAATCACTATGTAGTACATCTGAAGCTAACATAATATGGTATGGTATGGCTAGTATACTTCAATAAAAATTAATTAATTAATTGACAGAATAAAAGGAGGGAAGGTAAGGAGGAAAAAGAAAACCCAGTTAAGGAGCTTGGAGAGTAGGAAGTTAGGAAACCTGAGAGGGTAAACAGATCTGATGAACTGTAACAGGATCTTGACAAAGAATGCGGCAGGAGAGTGGAAAGGAAGGTGTGGATACAAAAGGTGGACTAAATGAAATACAATTAAATCCAACACCTTTACCATGTCCTCCAAGTCCAACACGAGATGGTTCCCTTCATCACCCCTTGACCCATTACCCTTCAAACAGTGGTCTCTCAGGTTTATTTAGCCTCAGGGTCCAAACTCTTGCAGTTCTCTTTATTTTGAACAGACATCCCCCATCTTTCCATGTCCTTTCTCATCATCCAGGTAGCCCCTTGAACCTCTGGAAAGGTTCTCTCCAACCACACTTCCTAAAGTAGCTCCCCCCATTACTCTCTCTCCCCTTCCTTTTCTTTCTTCCGAGCACTTCCCACTAGCTGAAAGTAAGGTCTTTATTGTCTATTATCTCTCATCCTGTGAGACTGCAAGCTCCAAGACAGCAGGCACTTGTTTGGCATATCCATCACTGTATATACAGTGGCTGGAACAATGGGTGGCACATAGTAAGAGTTCAGTAAATATTTACTCCATGAATGGCTTGTGAAGAAAGCTAAGTGGACTCTGATATGTTCAGTCCAAGTAATATGGAGTACAGAACTACTGATGTTAAACCAAGAAAAGGAGAATGTTTTGAGAAACTGATAATGAATTCAGTTTTGTAAATGTTGATTTTTGAGGTAGCCCATGAGATATCCAAGTGGAGGCTATAACTCAGTTATGAGTCAAATATTGGGAAAGACCTATAGATTTGAGAGCTGTTTTAAATCTGCTCAAGAGGAAAAACTTTTCCCTTTTATTCTCTTAGATTCATTGACTGGGGTCCTACAAATTAGACTGATAAAGACTAAGATTTACAAGAGAAAAGGCACACAAATTTTATTTGATGTTAACTTTTATGTGACAAAAGGAACTTCCTAGAAAAGAAATGAATACCCAAAGAGGTCGATTGGATTGAGAGCTTATATATCAATTACAGCAAAAAATGATAAATTGTAGAAGTGTAACAAGATCTTTAAGCTATGAGTGACTGTAAACTATGGGAAATTAAGTGAGCGAAACTACGGGAAATTATGAGAGAACCTAATGGAAGATAAGGGTTATCTTAGCAAGGTTTGCTTGTGCAGGTCAACTTTGGGGCTAACTCTCCATCTTCATAGCCATAAAACTTCCCCAGCAGAAGGGATTTATGACAATCCTTATTTCTCAGGAGTTTCTGCTTTTAGTCAGTTAAAGAGAGATCTGAGAAGGCTTCCTTCCGCTTCTGTTGAATCTCAAATATCTTAGTTCAAGACAATCCTTCTGTCAAATTGGCGTATTGGGGGTGGCACATTTGGCTGTCCTTCAAAACCATGAGAAGAGATAAGATAGTAAAACAGAGAACATCACCACTTGAATGAGGCTGTGGTATGCAATGCTTGGGCCCCAATGTGGCACCTCCTCTAGGGTCCTTGAGATCCAGCTATAAATTTCGCTCCTAAGCAGAAAAGTACAACAGCAAGATTCCAGCACATTTATCTGGCAAAATGAGACATGATCCCTACCATCTAGAGACTTTTTGCTTAGCTAAAACATTCCATGTGGTATCATCTCACACTGGTCACAATGGCCATCATCAAAAAGTCTACAAACAATAAATGCTGGAGAGGGTGCAGAGAAAAGGGAACCCTCTTACACTGTTGGTGGGAATGCAAACTGATACAGCCACTATGGAGAACAGTATGGAGATTCCTCAAAAAACTAGGCATAAAACTACCACATGTGCACACTAAGTCACTTCAGTAGTGTCCAACTCTTTGTGACCCTATGGACTGTAGCCCACTAGGCTTCTCTGTCCATGGGATTCTCCAGGGCGTGGGTTGCCATGCCCTCCTCCAGGAGATCTTAATGATCCAGGGATCAACCCTTGTCTCCAGCATCTCCTACCTTGGCAGGCCGGTTCTTTAGCACTAGCACTACCTGAGAAGAAGCCCTTAAAACTACCATACAACCCAGCAATCCCACTGCTGGGCATATACCCTGAGGAAACCAAAATTGAAAAGGACACATGTACCCCAATGTTCATTGCAGGACTATTAATGATAGCTAAAACATGAACCCAACCTAGATGTCCATCAGCAGATGAATAGATAAGGAAGTGTGGTACATATACACAATGAAATATTACTCAGCTATAAAAAGGAATGCATTTGAGTCCATTCTAATGAGGTGGTTGAACCTAGAGCCTATTATACAGAGTGAAGTAAGTCAGAAAGAGACAGACAAATATTGTATGTTAACGCATATATATGGAATCTAGAAAGATGTACTATCTACAATGACCCTTATGTGCAGGGCAGCAAAGGAGACACAGACATAAAAAACAGACTTTTGGACACAGTGGGAGGAGAGGGTGGGGTGATGTGAGAGAGTAGCATTGAAACATAAATATTACCATAGGTAAAACAGATAGAAAGTGGGAGTTTGATATATGACAAAGCTGGTGGTCTGTGACCACCTGGAGAGGTGGGGTGGGGAGGGAAGGGGGAGCCTTCAGAAGAGAGGAGTCACATGCATGCCTATGGTTGATTCATGTTGATCTATGGCAGAGGTCATCCAATATTGTAAATTATTTATCTTCCAATGAAAACAAACTAATGGGAAGAAAAACTCACTATAAGCTGAAGTTAGGGGAAGCACTGCTGGATCCTGAAACACCATCTTGAATCCCCTGCTACCTAAAACCCACTGTTCTGCTTTGGAAGTAACCACCAGAGTCACTTGGGGCTGCAGAGGCTGAGACACTGCAGGAGACTGGGAACACATCACTTTTGAACAGGTTAACTTAACAGTTCTGTCCAGATCAAGATGGGCTTTAAATAATCTTTATCTATCAGAGGCTTTTTACTGAGCAGTTTCGGATTCAGTGCAAATTGCCCACAGACACACTGAAAGAAAAGGGGAAATGCTAAGTCTAAGTGCTAAACCTGTTCTCATCCCTAGTTGCACATCAGAATCATTTGGGAAACACACACACACAGAGTGCTTAGGTCTCAAGGCACACCCACTGAGTCAGAACTTCTGGGACCGGGACTTGGACGTTAGTATTTTCCAAAAGCACTACAGGTGATTCTACTGTACAGGATGAGAAAAATGGTTTCAAACTATCGACATGTGTCCCTGGAAAATTTTCTTTTCTCCTTTCCCTTCTCTCTCTCCTAGAAATTAATAGAGGACATAAAAGTCATCTCAGCATGTATGCCTCATCCATGGTCAGACTTGGGTCATCATCTCCTCTTGGAGCTCGGGCCAAGAATGGCAGTTGAATGAATCAGTCGTCTCCCTGTTCCCAAAGAGTCATGGAGTGGGGGTTGGGGGGTCAACTGGAGAAACCAGAGAGAAGGAGGGAGGGTAGATCAGACCCCAGAGACAGTGGCACAACTTTTGTGGCTGCTGACTCATTCACTTGGTATGTCCATTCCTTTTTCCTTTGCCCCTAAGGGTGATTAGATACCAACCACTCAGGAGTCAGGCCCAGAATTCACTTTCAGACTTCTTTAGAATATACATGTGTTAAAACCCCAGAAGCAGGAAACTTGCTGGCCTTAAATGTTGGGTTGAATGACAGTTGAATGAAAGCACTGGGACATGCTGGCCCTAAATGCTGTGTTGAATGACAATTAAATGAAAGCACTGGGCACAATCCATTACTGCATCCTTCTTAAACCCATCTTCTTGGTGACAGGACACATTCCTGGTTGCTTCCCCACCTTTCTCAAGAATGACCCCTTCTCCATTGCCTTCAATGTTTCTCTTCCTCCTCACAGTTTTCTTAGAGATCCCTGAAATATTTTTGTAGAATTATGTAGGGCTCCTCAGGACAGCTTGAAACATGATCCAAGCCCTACTGCCCTATTTTACAGGACTGGAAATAAAGGCCCAAAGAAAGTGAGTGAGGGATCTGCCCAAAGCCATGCAGCTAACTAGTGATGAGATAAGGACGAGGACCCAGATTTCCAGATTTCAACTGCATTCATTGCTCAACTCACCTTACTACTGATTCAGACACAGGAGGACACCAAAAAGTGTTGGTCTGGATGGAGATCTTTGTTTCTAGTCGTCTAGATCATTGCTGTTCAAAATATAGACCTTGGACAAACAGTGTAGGCATAATCTAGGAACTTGTAGAAATGTGGAATCTCAGGCCCCACAGGCCTACTAAACAAGTCAGAATCTGCATTTTAACATGATCCTTAGGTGATTCTAATGTACATTAAAATTTGAGTAGCACTTTTGTAGATCACCATATAGATATTTACTCATGCATAGATGCAAGTATTTTTTTAACACACAGTGTGTAAAGCAGGATGTCAGGCATTGAGAAGACATACTTCTCAATGTAAAGTAGCATGTTAAGCATACTGTTAGGGGGAAAAAAAGAATTTGTTTTAATTATTTTAAAAAATTTTAGAGATAGTTCCCCTAAAGTCAGGAACAAGGCAAGGATGCCCACTTTCACCACTACTATTCAACATAGTTTTGGAAGTTTTGGCCACAGCAATCAGAGTGGAAAAAGAAATAAAAGGAATACAGATAGGAAAAGAAGAAGTAAAACTCTCACTGTTTGCAGATGACATGATCCTCTACATAGAAAACCCTAAAGATTCTACCAGAAAACTACTAGAGCTAATCAATGAATATAGTAAAGTTGCAGGATACAAAATTAACACACAGAAATCCCTTGCATTCCTATACACCAATAATGAGAAAACAGAAAGAGAAACTAAGGAAACAATACCATTCACCATTGCAACAAAAAGAATAAAATACTTAGGAATATTTCTACCTAAAGAAACAAAAGACTTATATATAGAAAACTATCAAACACTGATGAAAGAAATCAAAGAGGACACAAACAGATGGAGAAATATACCGTGTTCATGGATTGGAAGAATTAATATAGTGAAAATGAGTATACTACCCAAAGCAATCTATAGATTCAATGCAATCCCTATCAAGCTACCAATGATATTTTTCACAGAACTAGAACAAATCATTTCACAATTTGTATGGAAGTATAAGAAACCTCGAATAGCCAAAGCAATCTTGAGAAAGAAGAATGGAACTGGAGGAATCAACCTGCCTGACAAAGCCACAGTCATCAAGACAGTGTGGTACTGGCACAAGGATAGAAATATAGATCAGTGGAACAAAATAGAAAGCCCAGAGATAAACCCACGCACCTATGGGCACCTTATCTTCGACAAAGGAGGCAAGAGTATACAATGGAGAAAAGACAATCTCTTTAACAAGTGGTGCTGGGAAAACTGTTCAACCACTTGTAAAAGAATGAAACTAGAACACTTCCTAACACCATACACAAAAATAAACTCAAAATGGATTAAAGATCTAAACGTAAGACCAGAAACTATAAAACTCCTAGAGGAAAACATAGGCAAAACACTCTCCGACATAAATCACAGCAGGATCCTCCATGACCCACCCCCCAGAATATTGGAAATAAAAGCAAAAATAAACAAATGGGACCTAATTAAAATTAAAAGCTTTTGCACAACAAAGGAAACTAGGAGCAAGGTGAAAAGACAGCCTTCAGAATGGGAGAAAATAATAGCAAACGAAGCAACAGACAAACAATTAATCTCAAAAATATACAAGCAACTCCTGCAGTTGAATTCCAGAAAAATAAACGACCCAATCAAAAAATGGGCCAAAGAACTAAACAGACATTTCTCCAAAGAAGACATACAGATGGCTAACAAACACATGAAAAGATGCTCAACATCACTCATTATTAGAGAAATGCAAATCAAAACCACAATGAGGTACTATTACACACCAGTCAGAATGGCTGCTATCCAAAAGTCTACAAGCAATAAATGCTGAAGAGGGTGTGGAGAAAAGGGAACCCTCTTACACTGTTGGTGGGAATGCAAACTAGTACAGCCACTATGGAGAACAGTGTGGAGATTCCTTAAAAAACTGGGAATAGAACTGCCATATGACCCAGCAATCCCACTGCTAGGCATACACACCAAGGAAACCAGAATTGAAAGAGATGCGTGTACCCCAATGTTCATCGCAGCACTGTTTACAATAGCCAGGACATGGAAGCAACCTAGATGTCCATCGGCAGACGAATGGATAAGGAAGCGGTGGTACATATACACAATGGAATATTACTCAGCCATTAAAAAAAATACATTTGAATCGGTTCTATTGAGATGGATGAAACTGGAGCCCATTATACAGAGTGAAGTGAGCCAGAAAGAAAAGCACCAATACAGTATACTAATGCATATATATGGAATTTGAAAGATGGTAATGGTAACCCTATATGCGAGACAGAATAAGAGACACAGATGCATAAAACAGTCCTGTGGACTCTGAGGGAGAAGGTGAGGGTGGGACGTTCTGGGACAATAACATTGAAACATGTATATTGTCATATGTGAAGCGGAACACCATTCCATGTTCTATGCATGGGACGGATGCTCAGGGATGGAGCGTTGGGATGGCCCGGAGGGATGGGATGGGGAGGGAGGTGGGAGGAGGGTTCGGGAGGGGGAGCACATGTGAACCCATGGCGGGTTCATGTCAATGTATGGCAAGAACTACTACAATATTGTAAAGTAATTAGCCCCCAACTAAAATAAATAAATTAATTAATAAATAAAATAAAATAAAATAAAAAAATAAAAGAGCAAAACCATAAAAAAAAATTTTTAGAGATAGTGGCAAGTCAACTTACTATTTAGTGGGATTAGCATTGACATGTCGATATGACAGCTTGATTTCCATATCAAAATAATTTTATACTTAATATTATAATAACTTAAGATAAAAATTAAAGTCAGGAATTCCCTGGCAGTCCAGTGGTTGGGAGTCTGTGCCGTCACTGCTGAGGGCATAGGTTTGAAGCCACAGGACGGGACAAAAAAAAAAAATCTAGATCTAAACACCCATCATCCTAGTATCAAGTTTCCAGTGTTCCTAAAGTGCTCTTCATAGGCACCTAAAGCCTTTGCTTGAATCAAAACCAGTGCAGTGTAGGGTTGACTGCATTCATGCCAAAGACTGAGCACCAGTTCTCTTCTCAATATTGTAAAACTCCTAGCACACAATAACTTTACTATCTTGGTCATTGGTGCACCTTTCTAATTTTCCTGGTTTTTCTTGGTGTTGTAAAAAATTCCTCATTGCAAAATTCAGGCGTAAGTTGAAGAAAGTAGGGAAAACCAGTAGCCATTCAGGTATGACCTAAATCAACTCCCTTATGAGTACACAGTGGAGGTGACAAACTGATTCAAGGGATTAGATCTGATAGACAGAGCGCCTGAAGAACTATGGACAGAGGTTCCTAACACTATATAGGAGATGGTAATCAAAACCACTCCAAAGAAAAAGAAGTGCAAGAAGACCAAGTGGTTGTCTAAGGAGGCTTTATAAATAGCTGAAGAAAGAAGAAAAGTGAAAGGCAGAAAAAGGGAAAGATATACTCAACTAAATCAGAGTTCCTGAGAATAGCAAGGAGACATAAGAAAGCCTTCTTGAGTGAACAATGCAAAGAAATCAAGGAAAACAATAGAATGGGAAATACTAGACATCTCTTCAAGAAAATTAGAGATACCAAGGGAACACTTCATGCAAAGATAGGCACAATAAAGGACAGAAACCGAAAGGACCTAACAGAAGCAGAAGAGATTAAGAAGATGTGGCAAGAATACACAGAAGGACTATACAAAAAGGTCTTAATGACCAAGATAACCACGATGGTGTGGTCACTCACCTAGAACCAGACATCCTGGAGTGTGAAGTCAAGTGGGCCTTAGAAAACATTCCTATGAACAAAGATAGTGGAGGTGATGGAATTCCAGCTGAGATATTTCAATTTCTAAAAGATGATGCTCTTAAAGGGCTGCACTCAGTATGCTAGCAAATTTGGAAAACACAGCAGTGGCCACAGGACTAGAAATGGTCAGTTTTCCTTCCAATCCCAAAGAAAAGCAATGCCAAAGCCTGTTCAAACTATTGTACAATTGCGCTCATTTCACATGCTAGCAATATAAAGATCAAAATCCTTCAAGTGAGGTTTCAACAGTAAGTGAACAAGAATTTCCAGATATACAATCTGGATTTAGAAAAGGCAGAGGAACCAGAGATCAAATCGTCAACATTCGTTGGATCATAGAAAAAGCAAGAGAATTAAAGAAAAACATCTACATCTGGTCTACTGACTAGGCAAAAGCCTTTGACTGTGTTCAGTTCAGTTTAATTCAGTCGCTCAGTCGTGTCTGACTCTTTGCGATCCCATGGACTGCAGCACACCAGGCCTCCCTGTCCATCACCAACTCACAGAGTTTACTCAAACTCATGTCCATTGAGTCGGTGATGCCATCCAACCATCTCATCCTCTGTCATCCCCTTCTCCTCCTGCCTTCAATCTTTCCCAGCATCAGGGTCTTTCCAAATGAATCAGTTCTTCATGTCAGGTGGCAAAAGTATTAGAGTTTCAGCTTTAGCGTGAGTCCTTCCAGTGAATATTCTGGACTGGTTTCCTTTAGGATGGACTGTTTGGATCTCCTTGCAGTCCAAAGGACTCTCAAGAGTCTCCTACAAATACCACAGTTCAAAAGCATCAATTTTTCACCACTCAGCTTTCTTGAAGAAAGCTCTCACATCCATACATGACTACTGGAAAAACCATAGTTTTGACTAGATGGACCTTTGTTGGCAAAATAATGTCTCTGCTTTTTAATATGCTGCCTAGGTTGGTCATAACTTTCCTTCCAAGGAGTAAGCGTCTTTTAATTTCATGGCTGCAGTCACCATCTGCAGTGATTCTGGAGCCCAAAATATAAAATCTGTCATTGTTTCTATTATTTCCCCTTCTATTTGCCATGAAGTGGTGGGACCGGATGCCATGATCTTAGTTTTCTGAACGTTGAGCTTTAAGCCAACTTTTTCACTCTCTTCTTTCACTTTCATCAAGAGACTCTTTAGTTCTTCTTCACTTTCTGCCATAAGGATGGTGTCATCTGCATATCTGAGATTATTGATATTTCTTCTGGAAATCTTGATTCCAGCTTGTGCTTCATCCAGCCCAGCATTTCTAATGATGTACTCTGCATACAAGTTAAATAAGCAGAGTGACAATATACAGCCTTGACGTACTCCTTTCCCAATTTGGAACCGGATTGTTGTTCCATGTCCAGTTCTAACTATTGCTTCTTGACCTGCATAAAGATTTCTCAGGAGGCATGTCAGGTGGTATGGTATTCCCATCTTTAAGAATTTTCCACAGTTTGTTGTGATCCACATAGTCAAAGGCTTTGGCATAGTCAATAAAGCAGAAATAGATATTTTTCTGGAACTCTCTGCTTTTTTGATGATCCAACGGATGTTGGCAATTTGATCTCTGGTTCCTCAGCAAACTGTGGGAAATTCTTCAAGAGATGGGAATACCAGACCACCTGAACTGCCTCTTGAGAAACATGTATGCAGTTCAAGAAGCAACAGTTAGAACTGGACATGGAACAACAGACTGGTTCAAAATTAGGAAAGGAGTACGTTAAGGCTATATATTGTCACTCTGCTTATTTAACTTACATGTAGAGTACATCATGCGAAATGCTGGGCTGGAGGAAGCTCAAGCTGGAATAAGATTGCTGGGAGAAATATCAATAACCTCAGATATGCAGATGACACCATCCTAATGGTAAAAAGCAAAGGGGAACTAAAGAATCTCTTGATGAGGTGAAAGAGGAGACTGAAAAAGCTGGCTTAAAACTCAACATTCAAAAAACGAAGATCATGGCATCTGGTCTCATCTCTTCATGGCAAATAGATGGGGAAACAATGGAAACAGTGGCAGATTTTTTTCTTGGGCTCCAAAATCACTGCAGATAGTAACTGCAGCCATGAAATTAAAAGACACTTGCCCCTTGGAAGGAAAGCTATGACAAACCTAGACAGTGTATTAAAAAGCAGAGATATCACTTTGCTGACAAAGGTTCATATAATCAAAGCTATTGTCTTTCCTGTAGTCATACGTGGATATGACAGCTGGACCATAAAGAAGGCTGAGTGCTGAAGAATTTGATGCTTTTGAACTGTAGTGTTGGAGAAGACTCTTGAAAGTCCCTTGGACAGCAAAGAGATCAAACCAGTCAATTCTAAGGGAACCAACTCTGAATATTCATCAGAAGGGCTGATGCTGAAGCTGAAGCTCCAATACTTTGGTCACCTGATGCGAAGGGCCAACTCACTGGAAAAGACTCTGATGCTGGGAAAGATTGAGGGCAGGAAAAGAGGGTGACAGAGGATGAGATGGCTGGATGGCATCACCAATTCAATGGAATCAAATTTGCGCAAACTCCAGGAGACAGTGATGGTCAGGGAAGTCTGGTGTGTTGTAGTCCATGATCTCTACCTACTTTGCTTTCCCCTTTTCTTATTGAGTTTCACATCAAGAGCTTGGTCTTTCTTTGTTTCTTGGCAACAGAGCTTCCAGAGGAAGTGTAAAGGCATGGACATACAAAGACTGTGACAGAAGAAAGGCTGAGAGGATAAACACATACACAGTGAGAAACAAAATCTGTGAGTATGAGAACAATGGGCCCCTTTGGTAAAATGAGAGTGTGTTTATCAAACCCCAGGCATCACAGCTCCTCTGCTCAAGTACTGTCTTTGTGTGTTCAAATAACAGCATTTGTAACACTCTAGTTGATGACTCTAAATTGACTGCTGATTGAAAATAAGATCAAGTCCTAACTTAAGGGACTGAAACATGTACAAAATAGTTTTGTCAATGCAATCCAGGATTATCATGGAGTAACCAAATGAGGGACAAAGATGAAATGTGTAAAGAAAGGCCAAAGGCTGGAGGCAAGGAGAAAAATTGTCCTTCTCTCTCAGAGAGAAGGACAATTCTCTCAGACTTTTGTTGTTGGTTTTTTTTTACAGTCCATTTTAATGGTGGGAAGATGGCCACTCATGGTTCCAAAGTTTACACATCATAAATGGAATAACAGAGAATGCCTGCTTCTCATAGACATGACTACAAAAGCCCAACAGAGGACATGACCAGTCTGGTTAGATCAGCAGTCCACCCCTGCACCAGTCAGCCATGGCCAGGACCTGTAGACAATCTCTGACTGCCAGTGGACCATCTAGGAAGAGGGATCAACTCCTAGAAAAGGGGATGTGTTGGCTTGTGAGTTGGACAGAAACCCCAAAAAGCATTCACCTATGTGGTAGAAATGCACAAAAACAAACACAAGTGTCAGCCAACAGTAGCACCAAGGCTAGCGCTCAACCCTTACCCAAAGACAACGCTGAGGTCTCTTCTTGCAAAACAATACATACTGCTGTGTGGTCAGCAACTTCAAATATGGCGCCAGTGGTCCCTGCTTCCTCATAGACCTACTCTTCCCTAGTCCCCTTTTACTTTGAATGGGGCCAACTTTTGTGACCAATGAGATATGGCAGAAATGATCAAGTATGACTTCTGAGGCTAGGTCATAGAAGACTCTTTTGCTTCACCCACTTGGGTAGGGCAGGGGGTAGAGACGGAAGCCAGCTGCTATGTTGTAAAATTACTTAAGCAGCGTTGTTGGAGAGAGCTGCTTGGCAAGGAATTGCGGCTTCCTGCCAACAGCCAGCAAATAACTAAGACCTGCTGCCAACAGCCATGTTATGAGCCATCTTGGAGGTAGACCCTCCTTCTCCAGTCAAGCTTTCAAATGACTATAGTCCCAGCCAACATCTTGACTATGACCTCATGAGAGACCTGGAGCCAGAATTATAGAGCTAGGCCATGCCCGAATTCTTGACCCACAAAAGTTGTGAGATTAATAAATTTTGTTGTTTTAAGCTCTTAGATTTGGGAGTAATTTGTCACACAGCAATACATAACTAACATACTCTGGGGATCTGCTTCCATTCTCCCATCTTGACTATCACATCAATAACTAGGATTAAGGTACAACATAACCTAACTGAGGGAGCACTGGATCTTCTAATAAAAGAAAAGGTTTGTGCCCCTCAAATAAACTGCAGGACCCAGCTAGCACATGTTGGCAGAAACTGGGATACTAGGTTTGTGAGAGAGGGTTCAGCACCCCAGGAGACAGTGCTAAGACACGTCTGGGATGAATCTTAGAAGTGGGGAGAAAATAGCGAAATAGAAGTGCCAGAACTGCCGTGGCAAACAGTGGGAAAGGAAAGCAAAGGGTTCAGAGGAGTAAGCATGCTAAAGTAGATACACTAAAAAACATAAGAAAATGCACCCAATGCTTTTGTTCCATGGGAAGGCACAGAAGACACTGTTTATCAGAGTGATGAGGGATGCCCTGGTGAGAGCGGCACCAACATCACTGAGAATGAATGGTAGTCACTCTCTGTAGGGCCAGTCTGATGGCAGGAGATGTTATTACAGAACTGGGCTCACTGAGAGCAATGGGGACGGTAGGAGTCTGAAGAAGCCAGCAAGCTACTCTTAACCACCAGAAGCAAGCAGGTCACAATTTCCATAATCCACGGGGATAGTAATCAAACACAGGATTTCTAGGGACAAGACATAAGGGTAATATTCAATATACAAAAGAAATCAAGGATGGGTGATCAAGAGACTAGGGGCAACCCAACAAAAATTCATGATTCCTGGTTTAATTTCTGGATCTGAGTCAGTGTTTTGATCTGGAAAACTGACTGAAAGAGAAACAAGGTCCCTAGAAGGGAGGACCTTTAACACTGTGTTCATTCACCCAGGTAGCTGTATACTTGGAAAAGGAGAAATCCTAAACATTTTGAGGACTGTTAGACATAGGAATTAGGTTGACACTGAAACCCAGAGATCTAAAGCAACATTATACCCAAACCCCACTGGAGAGGGGGCTAATGGGGACCAAGCAGTAATGGAGTCCTGCTTCAGGTTCAGCTCACAGTGAGTCTGCTGCTTCCTCTGGCCCATCTAGTAGTCCTTCTCCCTGTGCTTGAATATAAACTAGAATATGGACATACTTGGTTGTTGGCAGAGACTTCACACAATGCAGTGGGGGAAGTCAAGTGGAAGCCTCTGACACCGCCCTTCCCCATTCCAGCCAAAATAGTAAGTTAAAAACAGTATCCAATCCCTAGGGGATGGCAGATCTCAAAGATGCAGGGGGCGGGGTGATCTCTATCACACTGCCATTTACCTCACCAGTCTGGCCTCTACAAAAGCCAGGTGGGTCATGCAGAATGACTGTGGACAGGGAAACTCAATTCAGCACTAGCCCCAACTGCAGCCACTATGCTATGCCAGATGTGATTATCTCTCTGAGAGCAGATTAACATTGCCTCAGGCTCATAGTTTGCCATGCATTCCAACCCCTATCCGAAAGGAAGATCAGAAACTTTTCTCCTTCACTTGGGACAGACAGTATACATTGACAGCCTTGCTCCAGGGTGTGTTAACTCCCCCGTCCTCTGTCAAATATAGTCCAAAGAAACCTGGCCCCCCGAACATCCTGCAGAATATCACATTAGTCCCCTCTACTGGTGACAGTATGTTACTTGGACCTGAGGAGCAAGAAGTAGCAAGTATGTTGGAGGCCTTAGTAATACATGTGCCCTTCCTATAGGAGAAAAATGCTACAAAAATTCAATGGCTCTGGGCACAGTTTCTCATTAAACGATGAGGTGTGGCTACCACCCAGTTACCTCATGTTTCTCATACCTAGAGAATAGCAGACAGGGAAAGGAGTCACCGTTCTGGCATGAGTAATTGACCCTGAGAATCAGGGAGTGACAAGGCTGCTTTTGGACTTCCCAGGTGGCCCAGTGGTAAAGAATTCACCCACCAATGCAGGAGATGCAAGAGACGTGGGTTCAATTCCTGGGTCAGAAAGATCCCCTGGAGTAGGAAATGGCAACTCATTTCAGTATTCTTGCCTGGAAAATTCCATGGATAGAGGATCCTGGCAGGCTACAGTCCATAGGGTCCCCAAGAGTCAGACACAATTGAGCACACAAGAATGCAGGGCTGCTTTTACAACTGAGGGGAAAGGAAGGCTGTGTTTGGCACCCACGTAATCCACTTGCTGCCTCTTAATGGCAAATGGGTAAGTACATCAGCTGCAGTCCACTTCACACCCACTGAGTAAGTGCTTGGACTGGATAAGGGGAAGGAGAAACCAGAGCAAGGAGTAGAGAAGGAAGATGATGAGTATCAGTTGCAGCCTCCAGAGCAGCTGTTGTGATGAAGGCTTTAGTTCATTTCTCTTACAAGTTTCCCCAAGAAAAAAAGCTCCCCAACCCCAGAGGAGCTGTTTGCAGACCTTATTTATGAAATAACCGAAGCAGAGGCACCAAGAATGGGCTGCAGTGTATCTGTGGTGCATCACCCAGGTTTACCACCTCCTTTGGGGCTTAAGCACTCACTCCCCTCCCCTGCTAAGAGTGGTGACAACTGCCAGCTAGCTGCCACATCCCTCTCTAGCCCCGACCTTCTGCCAAAGAGTTTCTTTGCCTAAGATCACAAACCCTTCCTGGGGGCAGAACATCCAGTGACTGCTCCATGTGGGGATATAAGACCCACAACTTTGTCTCAATTCAGGGTGACTCTGAAGGGCTATTGAAGCTGCACAGCCAATCATGGATTACTGAGGCCTTCCTTCAGCTGCATCACAGTTCACCTTCTCCCTTACCCAATAATGCTATCTTCAGAGGTTTACAAAGTGATGTGTGGCTAGAAAGTTAAATAACTGCAGAGATCATCCAGGTCTGCTTCAATCTCTTCTCTCCCTGTCCCCAAGCTCCTAGTCCCTCCTTTGAGGATGGCTCTGTCACCAGTCTTCCCCAAGTTCCAAGGCAAGACAGTGTTCGATAGAGGAAATGCTTAATGGGAATGTGGCTAAAACTGTCTCCCCTATGATGGAGGGACAGACTGTCATCAGTTTCTGCAAGTTCATTCTCAGTTTTTCTCTGAGCAGTCTCTGAGACGACATCTGGACTCCCATCAACTCTGCACGTATGCCACGTTTATAAGTAACCAGGCAGAGCAATGGAGTGTGTTTAGTCATTTTGCATAAGAACTTCCCTTGCACAAACTTCTATATATAACTCATTTGGCAACCCCCTTTTCTACCCACCAGTGTAGAACACGTTCTTAGGAGAGCTCACAGTCCTTCTGCCATGGGCTCCCTGAGGCCATGGAAAGAAAACCCCAGGTATTGCTTTTTCCCTACCCTTTATATCCACATCCCCAGTGTCCCTAGACTTGTCTCTCATTTCTCCCAGCCAAGGTTCTTCTGCCTAGGAAGCTCGGTCTCCTTCCCCCAACCCACACTAGTTGGTTCCAGCTAGTTCCTGCCCTTGTCCTCCTCTCATGCTGTTTTCCACCTTCCTCCCCAAGGAAGATCTCCTTGACACCTTCACTAATCCTCATGCACTGCATCCTCCCCCAAGACACCACCCCCGAGGAGCCTCATGCCACTTCAAGCATTCAAGATGCCTTATCCACATGCATGTGTACAGATATTGGACTAAAACTGCCAATTTTCAATGAAATCTGACACAATTTTAGAGCCAGAATACTGTTTCTAGGTTCAAACTCCATCATCTACAGGAATGTGATCCTAAATCCTTTAACTTCTCCAAGCTTCACTGTCCTCATCTGTAAAATGGAGAAAGTAAAGCTATGCAGCATGTTTGTGGCAAGAACTAATGGGACATGATCTTTAAACTGACAAGTTGTTACACAGATGGTACCCTTGTCATTACTGTGCTGTTTCTCTCCAATGCCCTCTCACTCCACATCTTCTACTTCCTTCCTAACCCTCCCCTGGGTCATACACAGTGCCAGGAACACTGAAGGCTAATTTTAGATGTAGACTTAAGAAAGAAAAAAGAAAACCACTTGTCCAACAGAATGGGGGCGAAACAGTTAACAATGTTAAATCTTCTTGTAGACGTTGCTTCACAGGGTGAATCTAGAACTTTCTCCATAGGGAAACATGCTGAAATGGGCTGAAAATTTGCAGCCCACCTTGCAAATATATGCTGAGACAAAGAGAAAGAGCATAAGAACACTTCCGTTCCTTATTCTAAAATGAGGCTAAGATTGTAAACAAGGGACTAATTGGTCTCTGGAACCCTTGTAAGCTTCTCCCCCCAAAAACTACTACCTTTAAATGACCAGCTTTTTTAAAATCTGTCTTAGAGAGATCATTTTTATCTCCACGACATGATCAGTTTCTCTTCAACATCTGATGCAACCCTTAGTGTTTTCCATTGCTTTCTAGCTGTGTCAGATTTCCCTAGAAGACAGAAATGAAAGTGATGACTAAGAAGATTGCACTTAAAATTCAAATTTTTGACCTACACATTGATTCCCCCACCCACCCCTCCCATTCCTGTCTCCTTGCCTTCCGAATGGGGAAATTACCACTTTTACAGAGTGTAAACCTTCAGCTTGCACCATCATATGTAGATTTGCAGTCTTTTCTTTTTTTTTTTTTTTGCCTTTCCTCCTAGACTTGCAGTCTTTAAGCAGAGATTTAGTTCATTTACTTGAAACTATACAAAGCAGAACCTACTCAGAGAATTCAGACTTTTTTCTTTTCCTATGTCCCTGACAATCTTCTAAAAAGACAGAAAGGGCTACAAGCCAGAAATGTACTAGTTACCATCTATTTCCCCTCGTCACTTAGGAACAATTAGGCATTTACTTATCAACCTCCACACTGACCCGTATCTTATATCCCAATCTTGCCTCCAAGGCAAATTATTTAAAGAACCACATCTGGAACACAGAAAGACATAGGAAAAAAGAAAAAAAAAAGACAAACCATGAGGTGGGAACAAATAAAAATGTGGAGTCTTTCTTCAGACCAACTCAACAGACACTCACAAAGTATTTCCATCACAGAAACAGGATGGGATTTCTCAATTGGGTTTTTTTTTTTTTCAGTGACCCGAACTTGAGCAATACAGTCAGTACTTTGATGACTATCTAAGATAATTAAATGGTTCTGTGATGTGTTAATGTAGCCCATTTTCCAGTGTGGTCTACTCCAAATATGCTCATTCTTAAACCAAAATCACTTAACAGTTTAGCAAACATCTTAGCCCCATTCTCATCCTAAAGGCAAATTCTTTTGTCTGTCAAGCTGGCAAAAATTAGCTCATTCACTGGCCCAAACCGTCAGAGAGGGATATTCTGGAAGGAGGAATGGCACCCCAGCCGTAGTTCAGAGCATCCTACAGGAACTCTACACTTCCTCAACATATTTTTCGGAATCCAGGCACTCAAACTACAAAACTGACCCAAACCAACCCTAAATAAAATTTCATGGTCTCAGACTGACCCATTAGCAGATCATTTTAATACAAGTCAGGTAATGACAGATATACAGGGCCAGGGGTTGGGGCTGGGGTAGGGGTAATAGAGAAGGAGTTGCCTGACCACATCTTAAATGATAAGCAGGAACTGGACAGGAAAGGGGAAGAAAAAGGGCCAATTCAGGAAAGGAAAATAACAAAGAATCAGAAGAATCAGCAAACATTTTTATCCCATATGTATTCATCATAGGCAGCTACCATTTGGTAGAGTTGAGCCTGCCATTTCGTCCCTCTCTAATTCTGGAGCCCCTAAGACAGGCTGACCTGAAAAGCCCACTTCTAACACCCTCTGTGCAGCCTCGAGTCCTTACTGCCTCAGTGACCCTCTGTCGCCACTCCCAGGGAACTCAGAGGTGCCAGCACCCTCTGGTGATCTTTGCTGAGCTGAAGAAGAATGTTTTCCTCCTTATTGAGACTTGTTGTGATGGAGAAGTCCCCATGCTATGCTCAGTGTTTTCCAGAATATTCAAAGAAGCAGCCCTTGCGAGCTTTACCTCAACCCACTGGGTTCCCTCCAAACCTAAGGACTCAGAAAAGACTCTGTGAGAGGATCTGCCATGGGAGCCGAGGAAATCACCACTGCTTCCTCAGAATCCCCCTCACCCCCATTTAAGCCTAAGAGCTCTGATGTGGGGCCAAGCTCCTTCCCCCCAGAGGCACTCATCTTTCCCAGAATTCCTCACTTCGCCCGCCCTCTGACTTCTGGCCAGCGGCCTGCCAGTCTGCAGACAGCCCCGAGGTACCTTAGTCCTGACAGAGGACAGAGCTGAGGCCAGAGGTGGGGCCCCTGATACATCATTTCTCTCTACTTCAATCACTAAAGAGAAAGTGAATCTCCAAACATCATTTTCAACATCAGAAACTGTTAACAGCAGATGCCTCCAGAGAGGGAAATAGAGCAGATGCTAGATAAAAGGAGACCAACTGTTTTACACATTTCTTAGTAATTTTGAGTGTTGTGCTGTGTTTATGCATCATCTTTTCAGGGAGTATAATTTTCTAGATAATTACTTTAGAAAGAAAAGTAACTTTTTTGAAACCCAGAACTTTCAGACTATATTCTACAATGCAATACTGAGGCCTTTCCTTTGTACTCAAATGGTTTAATAATCTCACAGGTAAAAGGTCAGTAGGTTAAAACAAAAAACTGGTGATTAAGAAGACAAATGTCAGGCACTAAACTCACTATGAGACCTTAATTTTTTTTTACCTCTCTGTGCCTGTTACCACATTTGTAAATTTGGGATAATTATAGTACCTATCTCACGGACTTATTTTGAGATGAAATGAATGAATGCATGTGAAAGTTTTTGTGTCTACCAGATTGTAAATACTGTGTCATCGACTGCTATCAATCATCATACCTATAAGTTGTTGCTCACCTCTGTCACCCTCTGCTGTGGCATGTGGTAAGAAGAAAAGTAGGTAAACATGCCTCTGAGAAAAACAGCATGTAGATTAAGTAAAATTTGAGTGCTTTCAAAACCCCTGTCACTCTTTGCTACATGTCTCCAGACCGCCAGAGGAACACTTCCTTTCTTGTGAGCCACATGTGGTACACAGTATAAGACCCGAGTCAGGAACTTGGTCCAAGCAACTATTCCTCCACTAACCTGCCATGTGCCTCTTGGGTAAACCTCAAGGTCTCCAGTCTTAGTTTCTTCACAGGATTGTAATGGGACCAAGGAATCTAGTGTATGTGAAAGGGCTTTGTAACCACAAAAACCCTGCAGATGAGGTACAGTTATTCAGAAAATATGCAACTGATGGCCTATTAAATAGAACAGCTAAGTTAAACAGAGGAGTGTTTAGGAACTGGAACCACCCTGAAGTTTCTACACTGCCAGGAAAGAAGTCTACTTTCTGGTAAAACTCTGCAGTGGCTAAAATCAACTGCTGAAGAAACAACCCTCTCTCAGAATGCTCTCCTGGTAGGGTTGCTGGTACCCCCTTGGTCACCACTCTCCCAGGGTAGAAGAACCCTGAGACACTGAGAGCTTCCCTTTCTCTTCCAGGTGTTTCCTCTGGGTCTACTACTCTGAGTCCTTCTACTTCTCCAGAAATAACATGTTCCCTTCAAACCCAAGGCACCAAAACATGCTGCAGGTTTCTATACTTCAAACCACAACAGCTTTTGGTAATTCAAAGAAACCTCAGAGAACCAAGTTCACCAAGTAAGTAAGTAACTTACTCATTAACTAAGTCTTCCAGGCCACAGTTTCCTTACCAGAAAAAATGATATTTCAAATTCTAAGAGTCACATGAGCTTGGCACAAGTATAAATTTAGTTTTGACTGTTTCTTATCTCTCTGCCCATTCTGGTTAATTCCATAAACTTCCACCCATAGACTCAGGCTGAAAACCATCTCATGCTCAGCTCTCTCCAGTTTTGAAGAAGGTGGGTCCTGACTTGTTTGAGTCTTCAGGTGTGAAAGGACTTGCTCACCTGGCCAGGGTTCTTCCATAGCTGTTGTTTAGTAAAGTCTTGCCCAGTGAGGAGACAAAAGAATACTTGGATGAAGGATTAGCTTATTCATTCACTTAATAAATATTTACTGAGTATCTGTTATATACCACAGAGAGCAGTTCAGTAAGAAACTGACCCACCTGTTAGGTGGAGGTGGAGGTAAAGGGGCTCAGGTGGTATTCCAAAGGAAGTAAAGTTTGGCTGAGAGCTGAAGGAAGAATGGGAGGCAAATCTACTAGGAGCATTCATGAGACCCAAGGCCTTGCAGTGGGAGAGAAGGAAGATGAGTGAGTGAGTGAATGAATGAATGAACTAATGAGTGAATGAACGGGCAGCCAGGCCTTACCCTTGGTAACTGGTACCTCTCATTAGGTTCCTTTTTCTATTAGTACATCCCTGTTCCCTGACATATATGGTTACATTTCATCAGTCTACAAAGCAGGTGTGAGTCCTGGACATCTACCACTGTGGTTAGAAAGGAATTTTGCAGTATTTATATAAATGTTTCCTTGGTTTCTACTGTGTGGAAAGCAGTCATTATCCAAATGGAGGGCTGAGAAATTTCAGATTTTCACTACTTCAGAGGAGCCACTCCTGTCAACTCTTCACTAATTCATCAATTTCCCCCAATTTATAGCTTCCATTCAGCCCTTTCCATTATCAGCATAGTTGAAACACCTCCCTAAACTAGCTGGAGCAATTTAGATATTTTCATTTTGCAATAAGATCCAGTAAATCTAGTATAGAGTTTAACCACGCTTTTCTTTCACAAGGTGAAAATCCTCTAGGGAGATAAGTTTACTAAGTAGACAGAAGAAAAACTTTTGTCATTCCTAAGAAAAGGGGGAATGAGGAGGGGAAAAAAAAACCTGTAAATGTCACTACTGACTAATCCCATCTATTTTGGAAGGCCCTGGGGGGTTTTAGGGCTTTCCAAGTGGTAAATCGAACAGTGGCATTCCTCTGAAAAAGGAATGTTCTGCCTCTTCTCCCTGGAACACTCACCTGCTGCGGCTGGAACAAAAAGTGAGTGGGGATTTGGAGGTGCAATCTGCTCTTGGGTACCAGAGGTCACCTGCATTTTTAAAGCCCATGAATCAAGCATGCCTCTCATCTGACAGCTTTCTTGAGGCTATTGTGGTCTTGTGATGGTGCCTCTTCAGCACTTGTCTCTCCTGCTGCTTCTATTACTATTGACTCCACTTATACCTGACTTCGTACACATACCCAGATCTGTTCCCATGAGCCTGCCCTAAACCCTATCAAATCCATGTGAGTCCTAAGAAATATGTCACTGTCAAAAGTTCAGAAAGTTTTCATTGTTAAAAATGACATTTAAATTATGCTGGTATTCATCGGAGAAGGAGTTGACCTGGGTAGCTAAGGAAATATGTCTGTCCTTGCCATGGTTTTTAGTTTCCACCAGGCTTAGAAGGACTTCCTATATTTACCACTTTGTTTTTCCAAAATGAGGTCGAAGACATTAGATTAAAAATAAATTTTTGCAATGGTGGTTTGTTATATGAGTCTCTCTGTTTTTGTGTACGCCTGAAATTTTCCATGATAAATGGTTACAAAAAGAAAAATAAATAAGCACAGCATTTCCCAGGCTATAGGATCCTTGCTGCTTTACTTGCTCCTCTCCAGTGCCACCAAAGACATCCACAGCTAGGGAAGCTCTGAAAGCTGAACTTCAGGCAGTTGTAAGTCAGCCCTGGATCTCATTTTGCTCAGTCACTTAGAAGTGGAACTCAATATTTTTGTATCTTACATTCCACCAATACTTCCATAAAGTAACTCCGTCTCACTGTGGTTAAAATTAAAGATTCACTTCTTTTGAGAAGTAATTACATATTAACATGCATTCTGATGTTACTCTTACCTTTATTTAAAAGGTAAGTGTTTTAAGGACATTAATCATTGCTATACTATTATTGGGAGTAAATTTTATTATTATGTCTAGAGAACATATTAGTAAGTGATTATGTCATAGTAGTTAAATTTGCAATGCAACACTACCTTAATGCTAAACCACAACACAGATAAATAAAACACTGAAAATGAATTCTATAAATGTCATTGACACAAGTTAAAAAAAATCCATTGAACATTTACAAAGTTAATAATAATGCCTAGCATGCTTGCATATAATCATGGGGTGAAAATATGTTGGCTTCTTAGGAACTGTTACAAAAATTCCACATTCCACCTACACAACTTCTGGGTCACAAGCATTCTACTCCCAGTTTAAAGCCATTCTTTCAGAAGACGTTTCTAAATACACCTAAGGTCATGACAAGTAGTGTTTCATTTCCTCCCGCCCTGTCGATGAAGAGTGGTGGACACACAAAGGAAATGCGGAAGACAGTGGAGGACTCAATGCCAACTTTGACCAGAACGCTAGTCCTGCCCCACCTTGAAATACCCCAGCCTGGCCCTGACGTCAAACGTGGGCCCTGGACCGTAACAGGAAACGAATTCCTCGTGCTCCATTAAAGCGTCCGCGTGTTATTCAAAAGAAAATCTTAGCATCTCCTTGATAATATGGATCATTTCAAACTAACAAGATGATGGCCAGTCTGAATTAGTGAAAACCTTCTTTAGGCTTTCATGTGATTTATAGGACAGTCTTTTAAAGTAGTTTCATTACTTTCAAAATTATGGTGTAACTCAAAGGTAGGCTAATACAGAACCATTGTATGGGTATCTCTTGCTTGGTGACTAGGTAGGAAAGACTTTTCAATGTAGTCATTAAATTCCAAAATGTCCAAATAGAGCCTGGAAGCCATCTGTTCTAGTTTTTTGATTGTCTGTTTTTAAGCTTTTTTAATAGAATTCTATTTCCATTCCAAAAGCAATGGCTTTGCCCAGTTTGAACTGTCAGATTTACTATTGTCCCCTCTGTATTAATTATTAATAGATTGTGACATTTTGTTAGAGCATCAGCTGCAAGCAAGAATTTAAAAAAGAAAAGTTGTACCATCCAAGCTTTCTTAATAAACCCTGCTCCAGGATGAGGAAGCGACTGGCAATCTCTGGGAGGAATTGCAGAGTGAAGCACACAACAAGGGCCCTTCCACAGCTTCTGAGAGGTGCACAAGCAGTGCCGGGAGCCCAATGCTAAAGGTGAGCATGTGCTGTGTGAGTTCAACATACACATCAGATTGGGTGCTACCACATCGTTAGTGCCTAAGCGCACATGTAGCATGCACACTTGTTCCTCATAGCAGTCTCCTTTTCTTGCCCATAGCTACCCTGCAGAAGGGAGCCTAGCCCAACAGCCAAGTACTCCCCACACTTATAGTAAATGGCAGAATTAAAACCCCAGGGTGCCCTTTCGGATTAAACAAGATTCTAGGGAGTAGGGTTCCTCGTAAACAATTACAGAAACAAGTTCAGGGAGGAGACATGACTCAGTCAGGGCAGGTGAGAATAAATGTAAAAATGGAACGTAAATTTCAGTTATTCTGTTTATTCTTCCAAAACCCATTAAAATAACATTATATATAAAAAAAAAAAAAGATTAAGGAAAAAAAACCCTAAGCAGCCAAAGGAATCTGCCTCCCATGGGACTTGAGCCACAGGTGTGGGCAGGATGAAATGCCAACCAAAGCGGGGAGATTAAGTGAGAAGGTTACAATGGATAATGAGGTATTCATGCAGGTACACACGCACGCACTCCCCGCCAGCGCCTCTTGGACCAACCCTTTTCAATGGTTTAGCTATCAGAATACTTGCAAGGCAAGTTTACATCTTCCAGGCAACAGATTGGACAATTCCTCCCTGGGGAAACTGAATATCCCAAGAGGAATCTGTCTCCACTCCCTGCAGACACTGACGTTTAAAGGTCCTCCAATGGAAAAACTGAGAGCGCTGCCAGATCTCTCTTCAGAAAAGCCTGCCAGCTGATAAGCCCTACCTACACAAAACTTCCAGTCAGTGTTGCAGTGCCTCCCCTAAAAATAAGTGACCAAGACATTTGAGAAAAGCCACACCTTTGAAAGAAACAGATTAAAACAAACTAACAGGAAGAAGAAATTCAGAGGAAATAAAATTACAAGGAGTAGGAAAAAAAAAAGGTTTTAAGCTAATATCAACTTCCTTAGTGAGATAAAAGATATATTCATGTAACAAGATACTGTTTTTTAAAAAGAGAGCTCTTAGGATTCTAAATATGATAGCAGAGACAAAAAGCTCCTGGAAGGGTTAAGTAATAAAGATGAATAAATCTCCCGGAAAGAATAGGAAAAAAGAGAAAGAGACTAATGAGAGAAAAAAAAAAAGTTTTCTTTAAAAAAACAGAGGATCAATCCCAAAGAGTTAATATCCAGAAAGAGAAAATAAAGAAAATAAAGAAAGACAGGCAGATGACAAAGAAGGGCAAAAAGGAAGGAAGGGGGAATAAAGAATATCATCCTGACAAACAATGTAGCTCTTATGTAGTTAGTACTGAAGTAATAGAGCACATCATAGAATGTTGAGTTCTAAATCTATAATAATTTGAAACAAAAAACAAAACAAAAGCTGAAAACCAATGGAATTTACAGTGCAGAATCCTCAAAAGACTTGAGAACTAGCAGTCCCAGAGACTTCAGAAATTGCAGGTTACAGCAAAGCAATCAGACCTAAGAAGAGATGAGTGGAAGCCATGTGAGAAGCAATTAGAGCCTTCTAAACTCTCCCTGGTAGCTCAGTGGTAAAGAATCCTCCTGCAATTCAGGAGACGTAGGTTTGATCCCTGGATCAGGAAGATCCCATGGAGAAGGAAATGGCAACCCATTCCAGTATTCTTGCCTGGAGAATCCCATGGACAGGGAACCTGGAGGGCTACAGTCCATGATTTAAGAAAAAAAAGAATTGAACACGATTTAGCAACTAAACACACACAATACACACACAAGCCTTTTCTGCTCTATACCACTGGGTCTGCACCCTGCTCTTCCACAGCCCTGGAAGATACAATGTTTATTCTTTGAAGAAACTCGGGCTTGGAGGTGAACTGGCCCGGCTGTAGGTTTGGGAACAGTACCAGAAACTAGGACATTTGGTGATCCAAAAATGCTATAACTCCCAGCTCTTCTTCCCCAGCCCTATTTCCTCAATGGGGCACAAGGACATGGGCAACATACTTATAACCTTGGAGGTGGTAAGAAAGGTTTTTCTGAAGAGTATGACCAGCCCCCAAAATGTCTAGAAAAAACTTAATCAGAGGTTTCCTAAAATAGTGCTTCCAGATCACAGAGTAGGAATCTCAAAGTCAATAAGTCCTGTCTATAAACTCAGAGCTTCCAATTAGCTTTTTGGTTCACACATCCAAGGGTTACCAGATATCTAAGGAAGGCCTAGAATATGAAAAGCAAAGAACAAAATAATTAGATAAAATCAATTTGGAAGAAAAAATATATACAGGAATTAAAATAAATTTTAAAGTATTATTAAATATATGACAATGTTACACCCTTAAAACAAGAATAGGAATCTTAAAAGGGAACATTTAGTTTGCCCAAAACAGAAGCATTAGAAATTAATAAACATTAATAGTAATAATGAAAAACTCAAAAGAAGGAAATCTGATTAACAACTGTTTCAGAAAGAGGGAACAGAAAACCAAGGGGAGGAAATCATCAATAAAATAATTTAAGAAAATTTCTCAGAAGATCTGAGCTTCCAGATTTCCTGAAAGGACCACTGAGGGCCCAGTAAAATGGATAAAAATAGGCTTATGGCCAGGAACATTACTGTGAAATTTCACAACAGTGGAACAAAGAAAAGACCCTTTCTTTGCCTTGACTCCAAGAGGATGTTCTCCATCAAAGCAAAAGAATAAACCAAGAAAGAGGAAGAGATAAGAAATCCAACTCAGGAGAAAAATAGGGAATTCCAAGATTGATGGTAAAGGGAAGTCCCAGGGTGACAGCTCTGCAACAGTATAGAGAGCTCTTACCCCAGGACAAGGTTGGAGGAGTGGAAAGGATCTATTCAAGAGAAAGAAAGACATTGGTAGGTTACCTAGTGGTGGTTGACCTGTGTCTATCAGAAGGTGTGTCTATTAGAAGGTCGTACAAAGAAAATTACACAAATGGGAAGAAAGGCAACTCTTAATTTCAGGGAAAATAAGGAGAAAAGAAACAACCAGAGTCCACAATGCTCAATTGTGGATTGTATTTTCCTTAACAAGTGACATAAGTTCATAAGTTGATTTAAGCAAGGTGTATTATTTTAGAGCATGGAGCACAGGTACAGAGGGGAATGGGGTGAGAGAGAGTTGGATGCTTATTCCAACTCTTAACCAGAATAGATGACAGAAAATGTCTAAAAGTCACAATTTAAGACAGTATAATTCAGGCATATTATTTGGAAGCACCAAGATGTGTATTCCAGAAGAAATGGCTAAAAAATGACAAGTGGTTGCCTCTGGACAGGGGCCCTGGAGGAGTGTGAGGACTGAGGCAGGGAACCACTGTTTTGTTATAAATTTTTCAATTCTATTTAACTTTTCATATATGCATATATAACTTTAATAAAAAAAATTTAAGTACATGTTTTTCAAAATGAAAAGATAAAACAAACGTAAAGGATTTTAGTTCTTAGTTAATATAATAAATCAACATGGTAAGAGACTACTGACTCGTCCAGATAAGAGGATGGTCTCATTCTCCTCATTCCCAGCATCTAGCACAGAGTAGGAACTCAGTAAATATTTGTTGTTTGATTGATTACTCTGTTAATGGGTGTCTTGGGCTATATTAATAGAACAATTCTAGGGGGAAAGTTAATAGCTAACATTCATTGAACACCTACTTTGTGTCAGTCTTTGTTCTAAGTGCTGGCCATATATTATGTTGTTTAATTTTCACATAAGGAAGATGCTGACATTGTCCCCATTTTATAGATGAGGTCTACTCTTAACCACTAATCTTTACATCCAAGGAGGAGGTGTTTTGTGGTCAGTATAGTGTTGAAAAATTTTATAACAAACAGGCCACAATGGGAATATTCTGTTCTGAGCGCACACACACACACACACACACACACCGTCTTTAGAGGTGGAATGTAATCACAGGAAGTTGAACAGGATGTGAGAAGACCCAAAAGCATGCAAGTAGGTGTGGGAAATAGGGATAGTTTGTCAATGATGATAGTTTAATCGTGTTTCAAGGGGGCTGATAAAGAAAAGGGATGGGATTTGTTCTTTGTGCCCCAAGTAGTAAAACTATGTTTGACAGTAGAGATTACACAAAGCTATATTTCAGTTTAAGGAAGAACTTTTCTGCAGTTCAATGGGAAATCAACTCTACTTTGGAAAACAGATGGTCCCATTAGAAAATCATTAGTTCATCAAACTCCAGGTCTGGAAGCAAATCTAAAGAAATTTCATCCAATCAACCTCAAGATGCTTGGATCACCTTTACATCATCCTCCTAAGAAGTACTCTACATCAGAGATAAAGAACATACCAGAGGCAATACATCAAAAAACAAATTTGTTTTTTAAAAAATCAAAGTTACACATGCACACAATTTAAGGAGTTCAACAAGATTTGCTAAGGAAAAACAGAAACTCCTCACTAGAGATATCCACTTTCAGTTTTTTTAAGGTAATTCTTTTAGAAAATTTGGGGGGCTACTCTCAAGTTGATGTGTGCAGGCTTCTCACTATGGAGGCCTCTCTTGTTGCAGCATGCAGGCTCTAGAGCATGGGCCCAGTAGTTGAGGCACAGGGGCTTAGTTGCCCCATGGCATGTGGAATCTTCCTGGACCAGGAATCCAAACTGTGTCCTCTGCATTGGCAGGTGGATTCTTAACCACTGGACCACCAGGGAAGTCCCCAATATACTTTATGTGGTGATTGTGGTTAGATCAGCATGTAGTGCTTACATTACTATAACTAGTTCTTCCCTGGTATCTCAGTCATAAAGAATCTGCCTGCAATGCAGGAGACCAGGGTTCAATCCCTATGTCAGGAAGCTCTCCTGGAGAAGGAAATGGCAAACTACTCCAGTAACTTGCCTGGAAAATCCCATAGACAGAGGGGCCTGGTGGGCTGCAGTCCATGGGGTCACAGAGAGTCTGGCACAATTGAGTGACTAACACACTTTACTATAACTAAACATTATTCAGAGTTGAGTCAGGATTTAAGCTATGATTATTTTTCCTTTCTTACACATCTTTGTATTTCATTCATTCCTCTGGAATGAATACAAAGACTCACCTTTTGTCTTTCCTTAATTTCTTATGTATTTATCTGTAATTCAAGCCCTCAATTTTCTGTCACATGTCTAATTTCCTCTCAAGACACTCACATGCATAGTTGCACACTTGGCATCTGGGAACTTCCTTTACCATCACCTGGAGAGTCCCTTCATCTTTCTCCTATTTCCTGTATGTCCTGTCTCTCTCTTATTTGGTTTTCTCCATTGTTTCAGAGGTGCTCATTCCACAGTAGCTTCTTGAGAAAGGTTGTGTGGGAGGTAAAAGTTTTGAATGTTTTCAAGACTAAATATATTTTTATTATACCTCACACCTGATTCTAAATTGTATACTAGCATTGCTGTAGAGAAGTCTAGACTCATTCTGATAGCTGTTCTTTGTATATGATTTGTTTTGTCTCCCTTGAAGCTTTTTAGATTGTCTCCTTGTCTTGAGTGATGGGCACTGAGAAGTTTCACAATGCTGTGCCTTGGGTGTGGGTCTCTTTTCTTGCACTGTGCTAGGCACTCAATAGGGAATTTCAGTCAGGACACTCATGCCTTTCAGTTCTGGGAAATATATTTTTTTCCTCTGCTTGGTTTGTTCTGTTCCCTCTTTTGGCCACTCATTAAGAAACTGCACTTCCTGGATTGATCCTCTAATTATTTTATCTTTACTTTTATCCCTCGTTTTCTATCTCATTTCTTTGTATTCTAATTTCTGAGATGTTTTCTCAACATTTTCCTCCAACCCTTCTACTGAAATATTCATTTTTTTGTTATTTTATCAATTTCTAAGAGCTTTTTGTGTTCTATAATTTTCTCTTTCTAGCATCCTATTTTTATTTTCTGTTAATTTTTTAACCTTGAAGAGTTTTTCTTGCATAATCTCTTTTTTTCCTCTATGAATTAGCTGTTTCCAGTTGTTTGTTTGACTTTTTTGGTCTCTATCTCTGATTTGAGGCTGTTCTCTGAAGTCTGGAATTCCTTGATTGTCTGATTATATCAAATAGGAATTTAAAAACTGACTGGAAGCTCTGGCCTTTGAATGAGCTTTGTTCAATTTTGGTTTCACTTTAATATATCTGGGTTTTTATTACAGAAACACCAACATCAGAAACATCAAGTATTTCTTCTTGAGTTGACCAGATATGCCAGAGCATACTTTTCTATATTTCTGTTTGAAAGTTAGAGTTTTAGCTGATAAAATTCTAAGATCTGAGGGGTGTTTGGGGGCACTATCTCTACCATTGCCTTCAACTATGCTTGAGTCCTCAGTCCAAAGACTGTTTTATCATCTGCAGAGGAAGAAAATAGACTCCAGGCTCCTGTTGAGGTTGGAGTGGAGATGGGATCTAGCATCATTGAATTGTTGGAAGGGTCCAGGACTCTTAACTACCTCACAGCATCAGTCAGCTAATTGTATGCTTCCTACTTCACTCTAGGTCCATAAATACCTGATGCCAATTCCAAAGTCTTTGGGGAATTCTGATATTTAGAAAGTTGATCTAAATTTAGATCAACTTTCCCCACTACCAGCCTAGGATTCACCCTTCCCAGGTCTGCTAAGTTGGTTACCACTTTTCCACATGCTTTCCACCTTTAGGATATTTTCGTTTGGACTCCTTCTCTAATCCCCTCATGTTTGTTGGTCTGTACCTTAAAAAAAAAATAAAAAGCACTCTATTTTAGTTTTAGTGGTTTGGGAAGGAAGAAAGAACTAGAAATGTGTGTTCAATCTGCCATCTTTGCCCCAAAACATTCCCATTCCATTTTCGGGCAATTTTGATAGAAAGTTCCATTCTATCGGTATGATCTCTTTGAAGGAAAACTGGTCATATGAAATTTTTAAATACAAATAATCTTTAGTCCAGCAACTTCATTGCTAAGAGTTATTTAAAAGGTATATTTGTAAAAGTGATCAAAGAAATAGAGATATCTATTACAGCATATCTTTCATTCAAATACATAAATAAATAAACAAATAGGAAACAATCCAACTGACTCTTGGTAGGAATATGGAGAAATAAATGTCAGTTTATCCATATAATGTGAGACCTTTCAGATGTTTAAAACAATGAGGTAGTCTGTACAGAGGCAGACAAGCAGAGTGACTGCTTGTTACAAAGCATGAACTCTAAAGCTAGGGCTCGTATACCAGCTTTGCTACTACGTGACCTCAGGCAAGTTATTTAGCTCCTCTCTGCCTCTGTTTCCTCATCTGTAAAATGGGGTTGGATTTGTCTCCTGTGCTCTATAAAAAATTACCACATGGAGGCTTAAAACAATATGAATTTATTATTGAACAGTTTCCGTGTGTCAGGAGTCCAGGCACAACTCAACTGGGCCTTCTCCTCAGTGCCTCATACAATTGCAATCAAGGTGTCAGCTGGGGTATGTTTTCATCTGGAAGTTTAACTGGGGAAGAATCTGATTTCAAGCTTGCTCAAGTCATTTGCAGAATTCATTTCCTTATGTCTATATGACTGAGGATCTCTGTTTCTTATTGGCTGTCATCTAGAGGTCACCTTCAGACCCAAGAGGTTCTAGAAAGCAGCTTCAGTTCCATGCAACATAGCTGCTTATTTCACCAAGTTCCCAAAGAGTGTCCAAAGCAAGATGGAGCCTTCCATGTGCTTGTGTGCATGCTCATTCACTTCAGTTGTGTTCGACTCTTTGTGACCCCATGGACTGTAGCCCACCAGGCTCCTCTGTCCATGGGATTCTCCAGGCAAGAATACTGGAGTGGATTGCCATGCCCTCCTCCAGGGGATCTTCCTGACCCAAGGATTGAACCCATGTCTCCTGCATCTCCTGCACTGGCAGGCAGAATCTTTTACCCACTGAATCACCTTGGAAGCCCAGAGCCTTACATAACGTTATGCAATCGTGAGAGTGACATCCATCACCTTTGCTATGTTCTATTGGTTAGAAGTAAATCATAGATCCCAACCACACTCAAGGGCAGGGGGGGGACTGTACAAGGATGAGAACACCAAGAGCAGGAGATTATGGTGATGGGGGGGCACTTTGGGGTCATTCTGCCACAGGGATTAATAGCAGTACCTATCTCAAAGGACTAGTGTATGAAATGAGTTATATAAAACAATCTGGCAGTGTTTGGTTTACAGTCAGCATTAATTAAAAATTAACAATTTTTATTATTAGTCATTATCATTATTATACCTGACGATATGAAAATATATCCAAGGAATGGTATAAAGCAAAAAAGCAATTTACAGAACAATGAACAGTATGATCTTTTGTTTAAAAATTTTAAAACGTATAAATGTATATATTCTTACATAAATAGAGAAATTGTTAACTGTTAATATTTATGGGGGTAAAATAAGACTACAAGAAGAAAAAGAGAAAGAGCTTCTTTATAATGAATTGAAATATGTCTCATATAAAAATTATCCACTGGTGATCATCACTTTGGTTACTCTTCCTTGAATGAACTCCAGTTTTTGAAGTGTTTGTAAAAGGGACAATCATTGGGATTTAAAACAGGACAATTCTTCACTTCATAGGACTTTCCTGTGCTTTGAGATCATTTAGAATCCATGGTCACTGCCTACTAAATGCATTAGACCCCCCCCTATTCATACAATAACCCAAAATGCTCTCCATGCCCCCAATCACATCTTCAAACACCTCTAGGGAACAGGCAGAATTTACTGTTGAAAATCACCATGACCCTTCAAAAACGTGGTACCCAGGACTGTTGTACAGATGGAAAGGTAGGCTGTCTCATAACCTTTAAGAGCCCTTCTAACCTTGAGGTTCTAAGAAATTGCTGATCTAGCCCAACTGTATCTCAGAAAGTTTCCTGAGGGCAGTAGGAGTGGATGTGATGGACCCAACAGAATTAGGAAAAAACAGTACAAGTCAGGGTATGATTAAGGGGCAAACTCTGCTACCAGTGATGCCACTTGTTAGTGTTCCTTTATAACCATTCCTATGGCTCCTTCAGTTTTCCACCTTGGAAGACAATCCCTTAAGTGTAGTGAGTATATCCATTCCTCACTGGGGCAAAGGGGAAAGCTTATCCTGACTGATTTGCACCTATCAGAACCAGTCTATGGTCAGGAGTGGTTCTATCTCACTAAATGTCAGCAGCATCTCCAGAAGTTATTGTAACAATCAAGAATTCCCCACACATTTTTAAATACCTCTGGGGAATAATAACTACCCAAGGTCAAGAACTACTCTGACTCTCTTTTTTAAAATGTATTGCTATTCAAGGTGGGAGGAGCCAAATAGAATTTGCAGCAATAACTACAATACCCATTACAGTATTATCATCTCTGTTGTGAAAGTGAAAAAACTCAGGCTTAGAAATTTTAAGTAACTTGTCCAAAGTTATTCTGTGATCAAAAGCAAGTCACTTAATCTCTTCCATGTTCAACGACGTCTTTTATAGGAAGGTAACAGTATCATCAGAAAGTTAACAAACTTTGTACTCTATACAAGCTGAACACACACATGCATAAACATGTGTGTTCCTTTACACATTAACCTGTCTCCACTTCAGAAAAGAAGAATGAAAATCTTAGAGATGGCATCAAATGACACATCCTAGAATTGTCTCCAATATTGTGATTTCGCATTTTTTTCTCATTTGAAAGAGTAAGTGAGTGTGTGTATGTTTATATATGTGGATGGGCAGAGAAAGCTTTTCCTGACTTAGGATCTGTCCTCAGTGGCCCTGGGAAAAGGACAGTCTCAGTTGGCAATTACAATCAATTAGCCCCTACAACTGACAGATGACTTGGACATGATCCCCAAGAGAGGACTGTCTGAGCTCACTTGAAAGGAACGAGACCCCAGCAACCTGTACTCTGTCTTTTAGTCAGTGTGCCCTGAATCTCTCGCCATCCCATTGCTTATCTCACTCCTGTGCTGTCCACTCAGCCACTGCTTAGGCAAATCTGCTCTTAGTGCCTTCCTGCTGCTGCTGCTAAGTCGCTTCTGTCGTGTCCGACTCTGTGCGACCCCACAGACAGCAGCCCACGAGGCTTCCCCATCCTTGGGATTCTCCAGGCAAGAATACTGGAGTGGGTTGCCATTTTCTTCTCCAATGCATGCATGCATGCTAAGTCGCTTCAGTCGTGACCGACTCTGAAGATTGGACTCGAATATACTCTATACTCTTTTCGTGGCAGCACGAAAGGCTTCCCTGTCCATCACCAACTCCCGAAGCTTGCTCAAACTCATGTCCATCTAGTTGGTGATGCCATCCAACCATTTCATCTTCTGTCATACCCTTCTCCTCCTGCCTTCAATCTTTCCCAGCATCAGGGTCTTTTCCAATAAGTCAGTTCTTTGCATCAGGTGGCCAAAGTATTGGAGCTTCAGTTTCAGTATCAGTCCTTCCTGTGAATATTCATTATTGATTTCCCTTAGGATGGACTGGTGGGATCTCCTTGCAGTCCAAGGGACTCTCAATTCTTGACCTTGGGTAGTTATTATTCCCCAGAGGTATTTAAAAATGTGTGGGGAATTCTTGATTGTTACAATAACTTCTGGAGATGCTGCTGACATCCACCAGGCTCCTCCGTCCAAGGATTCTCCAAGCAAGAATACTGGAGTGGGTTGCCATTTCCTTCTCTGAGTGTCTTCCTGGAAACATTCTACTCATATATAGAAGCCTCTTCCACCCGGTGCCTGGAAAACCTTTCCCCACCTTCTCAAGATTCTCCTTGACTACCACTCCAGCCCCAGGTCCTGACGTCTCAGCCTCCCCTATTGTGAAGGTGCCAGTGATTAATCAGAAAAAGAAGGTGATTTCCTACAGTCTCTCTCTCATCACACACTTAAAGGGCACTTAAAAAATGCCTTTTAACCTATTGTTCAAAAACCCAAGATAAGTATTTTCCAAAGAACAGCCATTTATTGCTTGGTCTTTTGACTTTCTAGTCATCATTTTTTCCACAGATAAATCTAAACAGGGTAGAAGTGGTATCCGATTTCTTTGCAAAGTACCTAGCACAGTGCTACACTCTTTTTTCATTCATTCATTTAACAAATGATAGTGAGTCATTTCTGTGTAAAGCTGAACAAGAGACTCTGCCCTCTAGGAACGTACAGATGACTAGAAGATAGAGAATATAGACAATTACAACATAGGAAGATGCTTGCCTCCCTGGAGCTGTTTTCAGGCTCACTCCAGTTGTCTGCAGAATTCACTTCCTTCTGTGTCTGTAGGGCTGAGGACCCTATGGGGCAGAGAATTAGGAAAGACTTCACAAACTAGGTGGCATTAAGGCTGCCCTACTCTTCCCAGGTAGCCAAGAGGAGGAGGGCATTTTAAGACAAGTGAATAGCAGCACAAAGGCATAGCATAGAATATATTCAAAGAATGTCCAATAGTTCAGCACTATTGAGCCCAAAGTGTGAAGGGAGAGTGGCAAGGTGATAAATCTGGACAAGTAGGCAGGCACCAAACCACGAAAGGCTTGCATGACAGATTGAGAAGCCAAAATGGGAAGTCACTGAAGCATTTTGAATCAGAAAGAGATATGATCAGATATTTTTTCAAGAAAGATTCTCCCTGGCAGGAAGAGCATAACAAGTGAAGGGGAACAGAATGAGGATCTGCTTTAAGGCAAGATCTGGCAGGAGATGGCAAGCCTTGAACTAGGGCAATGACAGGCAAGTGAAGAGGAAGAGACAGGTCAAGGAGAATATGATGAGTTGAAACTCCTAAGTGAGGGTAAGAGGAGACTCACCTCATCAACAAATAGAGTACAGTATGGGGAGCAGATTTGGAGAAAAGGAGAATTGAGTCCAGTGAGGGACTTATTGATTTGCAAATGCTTGTGGAATATGTGTATGGAGATATTCAGGAAGGGTGGACTAGGATAAAGGTCTCAATCCAAGCCCCGGTTGAGATGAACATATGTGGGAGTCACATCCATAGAGATGACAGCTGGAGCCATAGCAGATAATGATGAAATTCCCCAGGGATTGTGTGGTTCACTTCAGTTCAGTTCAGTCTCTCAGTCATGTCCAATCTTTGCAATCCAATGGACTGAAGCACGAAAGGCTTCCCTGTCCATCACCAACTCCCAAAGCTTGCTCAAACTCATGTCCATCTAGTTGGTGATGCCATCCAACCATTTCATCCTCTGTCATACCCTTCTCCTCCTGCCTTCAATCTTTCCCAGCATCAGGGTCTTTTCCAATAAGTCAGTTCTTTGCATCAGGTGGCCAAAGTATTGGAGCTTCAGTTTCAGTATCAGTCCTTCCTGTGAATATTCATTATTGATTTCCCTTAGGATGGACTGGTGGGATCTCCTTGCAGTCCAAGGGACTCTCAAGAATCTTCTCCAACACCACAGTTCAAAAGCATCAATTCTTCAGCGCTCAGCTCTCTTTATGGTCCAACTCTCACATCCACACATGACTACTGGAAAAACCATAGTCTTGACTATAAGGAACTTTGTTGGCAAAGTAATGTCTCTGTTTTTAAATATGCTGCCTAGGCTTGTCATAGCTTTTCTTCCAAGGAGCAAGTGTCTTTTAATTTCATGGCTGCAGTCACTATCTGCAGTGATTTTGGAGCCCAAGAAAATAAAGTCTGTCACTGTTTCCATTGTTTCCCCATCTATCTGCCATGAAGTGATGGGACTGGATGCCGTGATCTTCATTTTTTGAATGCTGAGTTTTAAGCCATCTTTTTCACTCTCCTCTTTCACTTTCATCAAGAGGCTCTTTTGTTCTTCTTCATTGAGTTTTAAGCCAGCTTTTTCAGCTTCCTCTTTCACCCTCATCAAGAGGCTCTTTTGTTCCTTTTCACTTTTTGCCATTAGAGTGCTATCATCTGCGTATCTGAAGCTGTTGATATTTCTCCTGGCAAGCTTGATTCCAGCTTGGGCTTCACCCAGCCTGGCATCTCGCATGATGTACTCTGTATAGAAGTTAAATAAGCAGGGTGACAATATACAGCCTTGACTTACTCCTTTCCCAATTTTGAACCAGTCCGTTGTTCCATGTCCGGTTCTAACTGTTGCTTCTTGACTTGCATACAGATTTCTCAGGAGGCAGGTGGGGAAGGAGGAAGAGAGGACCCAGGGTGGATTTCTAGGAACACATAAAAGTTGTCTGGAGATTACAAAGAGATTGAGACAAACAATAAATGTGGTTGACTCCTTTGGATCCTGACACTATCTTTTCTTTCATACAACAAAAGTCCTGGACAAATTTGGCCAATAATACTTTGTACATTATTATATTGGAAGGTTTAGAGGAATAGGATTCCTTTAAAAGGAATTTTTTTTTTAAGGGTAAATGGGTTTTTTCCCCCTTTATTAGAATAGCTGTGTGTCGGAAGCTAAAGGAACACATTTAAAACTCCAATTCTCACCATGTGTTGACCAGCAACAATTTACTTAAATCTCGATTTCTATGAAACAGAAACCTTTCCGTTTATAGGAAGCTCAAGAATAGGCAGAATATGATCTCTACTGATTAGAAGTCATGATAGTGGCTACATGTGAAGTGTGGTTATTAACTGGAAAGGAGCTGGACAAAATTCTATGAGGTAATGGAAATGTTCTATATCTTGATCTGGATGGTAGTTACATAGATACATATGTAAAAATTCTTCAAGCTGTACATCTAAGACTTGTCATTTTACTGCATATAATGTAGTATATATAAATTCTATATCAGTAAAAATACATAATCCAAAACAGAAGAGATGTAGCATATATTTGTGTACAAACACATACACACACAGCAGATGGATACACAATGAGGTCTATGATGCCCAGGAAAAAAAGGAATATCAAAAGAGGACTGAGAAGTGGAAGGAGCTGAAGGACCCCATGAGATCCAACAGCTGGCATAATGAAAAAGGGAGTGACAGGGTGGGGAGATCAGAATCCATTATTAGGGTGAAGTGTTGGCCTTTAAGCCCTCATGGGTGAAGCAGCCCTGCTGGATGGCAAAATTCAAAGTGGGGCCAATGGTGTGGAAAGCTCAAATGGAAAAGATGTGAAGATCATTGGAAATGAGGAAGTCTCCGAGAGAAGGAACATTAGAAGGATCAGCTATATGGTCATTGATGCTCCTCATAGAAGATGGCGGGAGGAAAAATTTCAGGTGTCAAAGACATCAGAGCATTTGGGGAAGTGGCCAAGGAGATGAATAGATAACAGCTTGAGAAGACAGCAAACCATTCAAGTGACTCAATAATGTTTTTTGATAATGATAATAAAGGGGGGAAAAATAAGTAACTAATTTAGGGCAAGGCACTCTTCAAGAAATGGAGTTTTTAAGTGAAAATGAAAAATTGAAAGCTAATGTTATGTTCTTGGGAGGCAAGGAAGAATTATTGGTGTTAGGTCACTTTCTCTTTGCTTCAGTAGCCCTCTGTGCTAGGCAACCCTAACAAACCAGCTAAGACTCTCCCCTCAATCCCCACCCCAATGAAAAATTCTCAGAGGACAAGGATTGTTAAATGTCTGGGGTGCAATGAATGTTTAATGAATGAAAGGAAGAAAGGAAACAAAGGAGGGAAGAAAGGAAGACAGCAGGGAAGAATGTAAATTAAAGAAAACCTCAGGCTAGAATTTTTTTAAGTGTCATATAACATAGTGGGGAAAACAGGGTTCAAAAATGTTAATGCTGTAAATTGCAGTTGTGTGTGTATTTACTTGCTTGGTCATGTCCAACTCTTTGTAATCCCATGGACTGGAGCCCACCAGGCTCCTCTGTCCACGAGATTTTCCAGACAAGAAAATTGGAGTGGGTTGCCATTTTCTCCTCCAGGGTATCTTTCTGACCCAGGGATCAAATCTGTGTCTCCTGCATCTCCTGCATTGGCAGGCAGATTTCTTTACTACTGAGTCATCTGGGAAGTCCAAATTGTAGTCAGCTGTTATGAAACTGAAAGTTTACTGAAAAATAATATTTTAAAATTAAACAATATTTTTAAATGAAAAAATATTCGTATTTATTCAAGGTATAGGCAACTGACTAACTTAATGAACTGATCAAGTGTCAAATGATCAGAAGGAAGTTACTTCCTAGCCCTTCCCCAAAGGATAAGAACTAAAATGAACCCATCCCTAGGAAGCAGGGTTGAAAGGAAGATGGGAACCCATTAGCAGTCGTATTAATATTCAATGTTATTTTATCCTGAGTGGAGTGCCCTCAAATTTTACTGTATCAGAGTGTGACCCCTAAAGCAGCAGCAGCATCACACTTGCCCCCTTTGCAAAATGTATTCCTCTGAGTTCCCAAGTGGGCTCTGGTGGAAATTAGAATCTGCACATGCCCAAGAAGAAAGCAGAAGCTTAATCAACCTGTAAGGGTTTTTTCTGTGACTTCAGATAAATCTCTCAGAAATACCCATCTGGTTCAGGGGACACAGAATGGCAGAGTCAAGTAAGCAAGCAGAGGAGACAGCAGTTCCCAAGAAGCTGGCCAGCAGAGACTAGCCAGGGCCTAGAATGGTCTGTTCACACTTCTTCCAGGCTCTTCTCCCTCTACAGCTCCTCATCTCTCCCCAGCTTTCTCTCTGGTGGTCTCATCAGGGCATAAATCATTCTAATAAATTAAGAAATTAAAGACTAATCAAACCATCTCCCCAGGGAATTGTGAAAAGAAGCCTATCTAATAAGGAAAAACTTATCTCTAATGGCAAATTTTAGCCTCCAAGGCCCCCATACCCAGGAGATATTTGGGAAGCTGGAGGTGTACCACATAGGCATCCACCTGGTAAGAATATCTGGATCAATTCATCAGTATCCAGGGGTCTTGAAAAGGCTGAGTCACAGTTGTTCTAGCCCCTTGACAACTGGGAACTGTGTAAGGGGTTGATCTCACAGCCACTTTTCTACCAGATATATCCTGCTTTCCAGCTTCTGTGAATTAAGATACACCATGTTTGCAGATTTTTCTTAAATAACATGTCCTTTGAGGTAAATAAAACTACCTTCTCATGATGCACCACCTAAGCAGCCCAGGGCTGCTTTCCAAAAACTATAATAAAATCAGTTCCTATCCATAATTTTAGAAACTGTGAGAGCGTTCATTTAATGTTTGAAAATATGAACTATGTATGGGGAAGATAAAACTGACCTAACATGTATGTAAAATCTATTCTCTAAAAGGAAAATTGTAGTCTAAAATAGCACAGGTAAGATTCAGTAATTAAGATAAGAGGTTAATAATTTCACATGTAACCAATCTGTGTTTGCTTAATGCCAGTAGAGTAAATATGACTTGGATGTAAAAGCAAAATATTTGTTTCTGATTAAACTGAAGATATAGTCAATCTTTATAACATAATCTGAAAATTAAAAATTATTTTATTTCTTTTAAAAACTTCCAAATTTATAGACTCAAACCAGGTGTAAAAGAGAGAATTCCATATTAAAACTTGGCTGAAATGACAGTGGATGAAGAACAAATACATCGGAGAAACTTCGTCATTACTTTCAGGTAAAATGATGGTCCTGGCAAAAGATTTTTAAGAAAGCATTTCCTCACCATAGTAGACACTATCAGCAAAATCTTATTCAATACAATATTACTTTTCACACAATTCAGTCAGAACACTGTTTTCTTCTTCCTTGACTTAAATAAACTCGAGAGTCTTGAATGATTGATCCAGGACGACTGCACTGTGCAAGAACAGAACCTCAGAATAGCCATCAGAGAGTTCTTTGTTACATTAGCTCTGACTAGAATTTCTACATCCCAAGTAGTTATGAAATATGAATGGCTGACATAATATCCTTCGTTATACAGTTAAAATATTGTTTCTTAAAGGGGGATATATGAACCTCCTCTTTCAAAACTAAAGGTCCCTGGGCCCCAGGCCAGCCCAAGCCATAGAAATTGGAATTTCTGAAGAGTAGGGCTGAAGAATTTGTACTTTTAAAGACACTCCAGATGATTCTTATGAATATTAAAATTTGAGAGCTACAAAGACTGACTCTCTCTAAATACATACATATGTACTATACATATATATACATATATATATAATACATAACATAATACATATATATATATATATATTTTTTTGATATCTCTTTTGGATTCTTTTGGATTTCACAGAGTAATGAAATTTGTAACTCTCATTATTTCTATCACTTTGTGAAATACCAGGGGAAAAAAACAAGTAGAATTAGTTCAAATGCACTGTTTTCATGGGTGGCTGTATGGCTGAGAATTAGGCAACTTATGTATTTGTCTGAAGTTTGGCTTCCTCATCTGAAAAATATGGATAACAATATCTACTTCATAGGTCTGTTAGGAGAATGAAATCATATAATACCTGAAGATTAAGTCATCTTGGACACAAAACAGTAAACAGTTCCACCCTTGAATGATTATAACCACAAGAGATGTAGAACGGTTCTATCACAGATGTGATAGGTCTTTGTGACTTTGCTCAGGGAAAAATCTGATCTTAGTTATCCAAACATGGCATTATTAGCTCCAATCAACAGCCAATATTACCAGTCAAAAGTGAATTTAGACAAGAATGCTCAGAACCATACAAGTACTTAATATTCTAGAAGTTTGGCTAGTAATTACAGGAAAAAAAAAAAAAAAGGAGTGTCACAAAAGAAGCCACACAGCTCAATTATCAGAAAAACAAACAACCCGATCAAAAAATGGGCAGAAGACCTAAACAGACATTCCTCCAAAAAAGACACACAGATGGCCAATAAACACATGAAAAGATGCTCAACATTGCTCATTATTAGAGAATGGCAGATAAAAACTACAATGAGGTATCACCTCACACCAATCAGAATGGCCATCATAAATATAAAAAAAAAACCTACAAACAATAAATTCTGGAGAGGATGTGGAGAAAAAGGAACCCTTTTGCACTGTTGGTGGAAATGTAAATTGATACAGCCACTATGGAGAACAGTATGGAGATTCCTTAACAAACTAGGAATAAAACTACCATGTGACTCAGCAATCCCACTCCTGGGCATAAATCCCGAGAAAACCACAATTGAAAATGATATATGTACCCCAGTGTTCACTGCAGCACTATTTACAATAACCAGGACATGGAAGCAACCTAGATGTCCATCAACAGATGAACATCCCTTCACCCAACAGATGAAGGGATAAAGAAGATGTAGTACATATATACAATGGAATCTTACTCAGCCATAGAAAGGAACAAATTTGAGTCAACTGTAGTAAGGTGGATGAACCTAGAGCCTGTTACACAGAGTGAAGTAAGAAGAGAAAAACATATTGTATCAGTTCAGTTCAGTTGCTCAGCCGTGTCCGACTCTTTGCGACCCCATGAAACACAGCATGCCAGGCCTCCCTGTCCATTACCAACTCCCGGAGTTCACCCAAACCCATGTCCATCGAGTCAGTGATGCCATCCAACCATCTCATCCTCTGTCGTCCCCTTCTCCTCCTGCCCCCAATCCTTCCCAACATTAGGGTCTTTTCCAATGAGTCAACTCTTCGCATGAGGTGGCCAAAGTATTGGAGTTTCAGCTTCAACATCAGTCCTTCCAATGAACACCCAGGACTGATCTCCTCTAGGATTGACTGGTTGGATCTCCTTGCAGTCCAAGGGACTCTCAAGAGTCTTCTCCAACACCACAGATCAAAAGCATCAATTCTGCGGCGCTCAGCTTTCTTCACCGTCCAACTCTCACAACCATACATGACCACTGGAAAAACCATAGCCTTGACTAGACAGACCTTTGTTGGCAAAGTAATGTCTCTGCTTTTCAATATGCTATCTAGGTTGGTCATAACTTTCATTCCAAGGAGTAAGCATCTTTTAATTTCATGGCTGCAATCACCATCAGCAGTGATTTTGGAGCCCAAAAAAATAAAGTCTGACACTGTTTCCCCATCTATTTCCCATGAAGTGATGGGACCAGATGCCATGATCTTAGTTTTCTGAACGTTGAGCTTTAAGCCAACTTTTTCACTCTCCTCTTTCACCTTCATCAAGAGGCTCTTTAGTTCTTCTTCACTTTCTGCCGTAAGGGTGGTGTCATCTGCATATCTGAGGTTATTGATATTTCTCCCGGCAATCTGGATTCCAGCTTGTGTTTCTTCCAGCCCAGCATTTCTCATGATGTACTCTGCATATAAGTTAAATAAGCAGGGTGACAATATACAGCCTTGATGTACTCCTTTTCCTATTTGGAACCAGTCTGTTGTTCCATGTCCAGTTCTAACTGTTGCTTCCTGACCTGCATACAGGTTTCTCAAGAGACAGGTCAGATGGTCTGGTATTCCCATCTCTTTCAGAATTTTCCAGTTTATTGTGATCCACACAGTCAGAGGCTTTGGCATAGTCAATAAAGCAGAAATAGATGTTTTTCTGGAACTCTCTTGCTTTTTCGATGATCCAGCGGATGTTGGCAATTTGATCTCTGGTTCCTCTGCCTTTTCTAAAACCAGCTTGAACACCTGGAATTTCACAGTTCATGTATTGCTGAAGCCTGGCTTGGAGAATTTTGAGCATTACTTTGCTAGCGTGTGAGATGAGTGCAATTGTGCAGTAGTTCAAGCATTCTTTGGCATTGCCTTTCTTTGGGATTGGAATGAAAACTGACCTTTTCCAGTCCTGTGGCCACCGCTGAGTTATCCAGATTTGCTGGCATATAGAGTATAGCACTTTCACAGCATCATCTTTGAGGATTTGAAACAGCTCAACTGGAATTCCATCACCTCCACTAGCTTTGTTCGCAGGATGTCTTGGCTCTAGGTGAGTGATCACACCATCGTGAGTGAAGTAAGTCAGAAAGAGAAAAACATATTGTATATTAACACATATATATGAAATCTAGAAAAATAGTACCCATGAACCTATTTGCAGGGAAGGAATAGAAATACAGATGTAGAGAATGGTCTTGAGGATACAGCATTGGAAGAAGAGGGTAGAACAAATTGAGAAACTAATATTGACATATATACACTATCATGTGCAAAAGAGATACCTAGTGGGAAGCTGCTATATAACACAGGGAGCCCAGCCTGGCACTCTGAGACGACCTAGAACAGTGGGATGGAGGGGGGAGGGAGGGGATATACATATAACTACAACTGACTTGTGTTGTTTTACAGCAGAAACCAACACAACATTGTAAAGCAATTATCCTCCAATTTTAAAAAAAAAGCCACAAAAATATTATTTGAATGACATGATTCCTAGAAAATCATATCAAATAACAACATCTATTAGTATAAATAGGACAGTTTGGTAAGACAAACAGTTATAAAATATACAAAGATTTTCCTCCATATATGATGCAGACTTTAATAATAGCAAATTTTATATATTGTGGGAAAATATTCTATTCCGAAACCACAACAAAAACATAAAATACACAGGAATTAATCTAAAAAGAAATATGTGTGCATGCTAAGTCACTTTAGTCATGTCGGATTCTTTGTGACCCTGTAGACTGTAGCCCGCCAGGCTCTTCTGTCTATGGGATTCTCTCCAGGCAAGAATACTAGAGTGGGTTGCCATGCCCTCCTGCAGGGGATCTTCCTGACCCAGGGATCAAACCTGCGTCTCTTACATCTCTTGAATTGGCTGGCAGATTTCTGACCACTAACACCACTTGAGAAGCCCCAGAAGGAAATATATAGGACCTGCATTTTTTTTTTTCAATTGTATGGGGTTTTTTTTACAATATTTTTAAAAACCAGGCTTGGAAAAACAAAATAAAATTTCACTGAAATATGTAAAATATTTGCTAAATAGACATAAATTAGCTTATTGAATGAGAAAAGTCAACATTGTAATGATGTCAACTCATTCCACAATAATTTATATGTTTAATTCAAATTTCTGGAGAAGGAAATGGCAACCCACTCCAGTGTTCTTGCCTGGAGAATTCCATGGACAAAGGAGACTGGCAGGGTACAGTCCATGGGGTTGCAAAGAGTCATACACAACTGAGCAACTATCACTCATTTAATTCAAATTTCAATTATGAAAAGTTCTTGAAACTTGAAAAAACTATTCAAAAGTTAATGAGATGTGTTAGCTAAGAAAATAAAAAAGAGAAATAACAAAGGAGGCACTTTCACTGCCAGAAAATAAGATATATTTAAAACTACAATAATTTGAGCAATGTGGCATTAGTAATAGGAGAGATAGCAAGCTCAGTGAGATGGAATAAAAAGTCTAGAAACCAGCAAAAATGTAGGAGTAATCATACATGATGATTCATCATAAAGGTGGTGTTGGTGTTTCAAATATACAGGAAAATAAGAGATCAGGATATTTAATATTATCTTAGTATCTTACCTCACTCTATTTATCAAAATTAATTACATGTAGGTTACATAGTTTAAAATTTTTAAATGAAATAAGTGAGAGCAAAGTCTTGAATTAAAATATGGTGATATTTACAGAATACTGGAATAAGAAAGGACTTTCTATGCATTATATCATGGTAGAAGCTAGAAAGGGAAAAAATTGATAAATTTGATTTATAGAATTTCATAGATAAAAAACCATATATCAATTTTTTAAAAATAAGGGATACTATTTGCAACACACATAATAAAGGGTCAATATTCTTATAATATAAAGAGTATCTTAAGTAATTATAATAACATACCTATTTAGTAATTATTATGTGCCATGGTTTTAAGTGCTTTCCCTATATTAATTTATTTAATCCTTACACAACCATCTGGGATCAACATGAATCTTCATTTTACAGAGGAGAACACTGATGCACAGAGAGGCTAAGTAACTTACCAGGGTTACACAGCCAGTGAGAGAGGTAGAATGGGATACAGGCTCAGGCAGTCTGGCTCCAGACTAATAACCACTCTGCCTGACAAAGGTCCATATCATCAAAGCTATGGTTTTCCCATTAGTCAAGTACGGATGTGAGAGTTGGACCATAAAGAAGGCTGAGTGCCGAACTTTGCTTTCAAACTGTGGTGTTGGAAAAGACTCTTGACAGTCCCTTGGACTGCAAGGAGATCAAACCAGTCTATCCTACAGGAAATCAATCCTGAATATTCATCAGAAGGACTGATGCTGAGCTGAAGCTCCAATCCTTTGGCCACCTGATGCGAAGAGCTGACTCATTGGAAAAGACCCTGATGCTGGGAAAGATTGAAGGCAAAAGGAGAAGGGGATGGCTGAGGATGAGATGGTTAGATAGCATCACCAACTCAATGGATGTAAGTCTGAGCAAACTCTGGGAGGTAGTAGAGAACAGAGGAGCCTGGCATGCTGCAGTCCATGGGGTGGCAAAGAGTCAGACACAACATGGTGACTGAACAACAGCAAACAACATGTTGCCAGGGAGTTAGTGGAGTTTATTTATCAACATAAAGAAATAATGGAAAGATGAACAAAACAAAGGAGCAAAGATCCAGAAGAGCAAATCACAAAAAAATATAGATGACCATGAAATATATATATATTCAGACTTATAATCAAAGAAATGTCACAGTATATATTGAGATACTATTTATACTTATCAAACTGAAAAAGATTAAAGAGTTAAGTACATGCTATTGAGCACAGTCTTAACAATGAACATTTCCAAATACTGCTGGTGGGAGAGCAAACCAGTATCACCTTTATTAAGGTGGATGCAGCAATATTTATCAAAAGCCTTAAAATGTACATGATCTTTGATGCTACAATTTCACTTCTAGGATTTCATTCTAAAGAAAATGTCAAGTGAGCATAAAGAGGTCTGTGCAATCACGTGCATGGCAATATATATGACAGAAAAAATGGAAATAATCTATGTCCATAAAATTGAACTAATCAAATCTATTAATAAAAAACTGTACAGGAAGCACAGATAGTTATTCTGTAATATAAATTAAAATACATATATGTGTATGTATTCTAAAATACTAATAATGACAACTTCTGGATAGTAAAATTATGAATCATTTCTCCCTTATGCTTTTTGGTGTATTCCAAATTTTCTCTATTGAACGTGTTCTGTAAATAAGAGAGACAACTCTCATTCTTAAGAAAAAGGGGGAAGAAATCATGAAATAATTTTTCCAGCCAAGGGGAATGTAAAGAATGCAGTGTCAGATTATCAGAGGAAAAGAGTATAGCACAAAACAATGCCATCTATAAAGAAAGAAGGAGAAGTTATTTCTCAGTAAAAAGTGACAAGCAATAGGCTTACCATACACGTCTTTGATAGTTGGCAACGTAGAAAGAACTTTGAAAGAGCAAAAAAACAGAGCATGAGAATAAGATTCTTCATTCAAGATCTTGGTCACCCTTACCATGATTGGCATAGCACAAGAATACAGACATCTAAGCCCAGATGGAAGGAAGGAACTACTTCCCATATCCGTCCTCAGATAAGAACTAGGTTCTTAAGGCAGGAGGACGGGAAGTTGGTATCAGTACCCTACTGCAGACCTTTGACAACATGTTGTACATAATTATGCTGGAGTTAACTGCATAGTAAATTATATCAAGCTCTAATTCCATGGTCTATGATCCTTCAGCCTCAATAGGCCTTTTATCTGTCTTCAGAGAGATTAGAGGCAGAGGTTCCTCCATGTGCCTGGACAGGCTCTCTGCCAGATTTCCCTCCAAAACTCTGGTGCCTAGAATTCTGGCAGAACTTCAGAGAACACTGTTGTAACAAGGAATTATTCAAGTTGGGAATGTTCCCTGAGAAAAAGGATTCTGGCACAATGCAGAAACTCATAAATTGTGTTGAATTTGTATTCTAAGCCCTAGAAACAGGTTTATTACTGGTGGCTGAAGCTGAAGTTTGGAGGCTAGAAGCAGGAGAGAAAATGATGAAGCCTTTCAGCAAAGGCAAAACAACACCACCACTTTCACTTTCTACCACAAGTTACATGAAAATAACTACATGCTCAGCTGCAAATATCAACCGTAAAAGAAAGTAATTTTGGTGTCATATATAAAGAGAAGTCAGAAAGGAGTGTTGAAATTATTCAAGGATTCAAGCATGTAGAGAAAAAAAAATGTATCACAGAGGAAGAAGCCAGGATAGAAGTGATATAAGAAGCAAGTGGAAGGTTGTTAGATTAGGAATCTGCTATCTCTGCATATCCATAAGGGATGGAAGATGAAATGATCCTAGCTAAATGAAGCAAGAACTTTCTGACTTATAGCTATGAGGGTTTGACTCTCACATAGTCTTCTGAGGATGGTCATAGAGCTCTCCCTCCCTGAGCGATGTTTAAGAGCAGGAGGATGCAAAAAGTCTGGGGTGGCTGAGGAGAAACCTCCCTAGTGACAAAGACATGTACTTTCTGACATTACCTGGGGCTTTTGGTTCTCTCAAACCAAAGATAAGAAAAATAAGTGGAGGGAATTCCCTGGTGGTCCAGTGGTTAAGACTCCTGGCTTCCACTGCAGGGGACACAGGTTGGATCCCTAGCTGAAGAACAAAGATCCCACATGCTGCACAGCACGGCCAAAATAAATAAAAAATTTTAAAATATACCTACATTAAAAAAAAAATAAGTGGAGAGGCAATTATTTTTAGACTTTAAGCTAATACCTCTCTGTGTTGATTCACACCTTACATAGCTCTATCACATACCTCTCCACCCTCAACACATTTTTCTTCTTCATTTTTATGCAAATAGTTTATTATTAAATTGGGGGAAAGAGAAGTTATTTAATTAAATTACCACTAGTTGCTGCTATATCAGAAACAACTGTTTCTCCTGGCAGAATAATGACAACTATTAACCTGTGTACGTCCTTCTAATGGAATTCAACAGACCATGCATATCTCCAAGGGTTGGAACTGTGTCTTCATAGCAGCCTGTGCTCTTGAGGGCTGTCTTCTGGAGAGTAAAGGGTTAGAATAATATGGAGGGACAAAAACATTTCATAGTTTGTTTGTTTTTTTAAACAGAGTATGTATGTGTAAATATTCAGACTGAATGACAATACTTTCATACAGATAGGGTTGAGAAAAAATTATGGAAACACAGAACTCAAGTTAAATAAAGCAGAAAAGAGGTAGCACAGATCAAAAAGAAGTCTATCTTATTCTTACCACAAAATTACTTACTCCTGCAAAACAATCTTTTATTACCCTAATAATTAGCCATAATTTTAGTAAAGTTGGTTGGATGTTTTTGTTTCTGGGATACATGTGGTTCTATTATTTAAATGGCTGTCTTTTTGCCAAATAAGAAATGTCATCAACAGAGACATTCTTACCTGTCCCCTCATCAGATGCTTGTTGACTGTTCTTCTTTTAGGGAGAAAAACATCTTTCCCATGTACAATAGCCCTCAGAATCCATCTAGAAGGACTCAGCCACTCTTATAGATCATGTAGAAAAAGACACGACCCCAAACAAAAAGGAGCAAAGAACATCAGAGTGAAAACACTGGTCAATAAAACATACACATGATGCTCAACATCACAAATAATAAAAAGAGAATAAGGTCTAAGAAATTGGATAATTTCCATTTTGATCAAAGTGTGGGATGCTGGTATTGTTAGTGAAAGTATACTCTAGTATAAATTCTCAGAAGAGAAATTTGATGCCTACCAGAACTTTAAAGTGCACATTCCCTTTGCCCAAGAAGCCCACTTCCGGATATTCATCTTGCAGACATAATATGGCAAAGGTCTACATTTAGAATATTCACTAAAGTGATGTCTGAAATAGCAAAAAACCAAACTCTAGTAACAACTTGCTGCTGCTGCTGCTGCTAAGACGCTTCAGTCGTGTCCAACTCTGTGTGATCCCATAGACGGCAGCCCACCAGGCTCCGCTGTCCCTAGGATTCTCCAGGCAAGAATACTGGAGTGGGTGGCCATTTCCTCCTCCAGTGCATGAAAGGGAAAAGTGAAAGTGAAGTCGCTCAGTCATGTCCGACTCTTAGTGACCCCATGGACTGTAGCCTACCAGGCTCCTCCATCCATGGGATTTTCCAGGCAAGAGTACTGGAGTGGGGTGCCATTGCCTTCTCCAGTAACAACTTAACCATCTATAAAAAAAAAAGACTAATTATAGCAATTACTGTAACTTCTTATAGTGGACTATTATGCAATTCCTAAAAGATCAGAAGAACAAATATTTAAAAGGAAACTAGCCAAATAAACTGTTTAGTTAAATTGTATTTAACAGTCATATATGCACTCATTTTAAAAGCCAAATTATAATAAAAAGCTTAAAACCAAAAACAGTAATTTCCTGTTCCACACCTCTCCAGTTTCCCAAGTTCCTTCCCCAGAGACAATCACTTCTCACTGTCTTAGCTGGTTCTCCTGACATTTACACATTATCTTATTTTTAAACCAGTGCTCCCCACCAGAAATATAATGTAAGTCACATGTGTAATTTTAAATTCCTGTAGCCACACTTTTTAAAAAGCTAATAAAAAATAAACGAAATTAATTTTAACAACATCTTTTAACTCAATATATTCAAAATATATAGCTGATCTATTTCAAATCCTAAAAGATGGTGCTGTTAAAGTGTTACATTCAATATGTCAGCAAATTTGGAAAATTCAGCAGTGGCCACAGGACTGGAAAAGATCAGTTTTCATTCCAATCCCAAAGAAAGGCAATGCCAAAGAATGCTCAAACTACTGCACGATTGCACTCATTTCACAGGCTAGCAAAGTAATGCTCAAAATTCTCCAAGCTGCTTCAACAGTATGTGAACCAAGAACTTCCAGATGTTCAAGATGGATTTAGAAAATGCAGAGGAACCAGAGATTAAATTATCAACATCCATTGGATCATAGAAAAAGCAAGAGAATATCAGAAAAATACCTACTTCTGCTTCATTGACTACACCAAAGCCCCTTTGACTGTGTGGATCACAACAAACTGTGGAAAATTCTTAAAGAGATGGGAATACCAGACCATCATACCTGCCTCCAAAGAAACCCATACAGGTCAAGAAGCAACAGTTAGAACTGGGCATGGAACAACGGACTGGTTCAAAATTGGGAAAGGAGTACATCAAGACTGTATGTTGTTACCCTGCTTATTTAACTGCTATGCAGAGTATATCATGCGAAATCCCAGGCTGGATGAAACATAAGCTGGAATCAAGATTGCCAGGAGAAATATCAACAACCTCAGATATGTATATGACACCACCCTTATGGCAGAAAGTGAAGAACTAAAGAGCCTCCTGATGTAAGTGAAAGAGGAGAGTGAAAAAGTTGGCTTAAAACTCAATATTCAAATAATGAAGATCACGGCATCCAGTCCCATCACTTCATGGCAAACAGATGGGGAAACAATGGAAACAGTGACAACCTTTGTTGTCTTGAGTTGCAAAATCACTGCAGATGATGACTGCAGCCATGAAATTAAAAGACGCTTGCTCCTTGGAAGAAAAGCTATGACAAACCTAGACAATGAATTAAAAAGCAGAGATATCACTTTGCCAACAAAGGTCTGTCTAGTCAAAGCTATGGTTTTTCCAGAAGTCATGTATGGATGTGAGAGTTGGACTATAAAGGAGGCTGAGTGCCGAAGAATTGCTTTTGAACTGTGGTGTTGGAGAAGACTCTTGAGAGTTCCTTGGACTGCAAGGAGATCAAACCAGTCAATCCTAAAGGTAAACAATCCTGAATATTCACCGGAAGGACAAATGCTGAAGTTGAAGCTCCAATACTTTGGCCACCTGATGTGAAGAGTTGACTCATTAGAAAAGACTCTGATGCTGGGAAAGATTGAGAGCAGGAGGAGAAGGGGACAACAGAGGATAAGATGGTTGGATGGCATCACCGACTCAATGGACATGAGTTTGAGCAAGCTCCAGGAGATGGTAAAGGACAGGGAGGCCTGGCGTGCTACAGTCTATGCGGTCACATAGAGTCGGACACAACTGAGGAACTGAACAGCAAGAACAGCAATTCAAAATATTATCACTGCAACATGGAATCAATATAAAAATTCTTAATGAGATATTTTACATTCCTTCTTTGTACTAAGTCTTCAGAATTCAGCCTGCAGCTCACACTAACAGCATATTTCAATTTGGATAAGTCACATTTCCAGTGCTTAATAGCCTCGTGTGGCTTGTGACCATTGTATCGGATAGCATGGCTCTATACAATCAAAGACACTGGTGTATTTTGATCCATTAATGACTTCCTATTATGGGCAGATGAAGGTCTATGTCCTCTAATACTGTGCTTTCTCTCTCACAACTTCACTCACATCATACTTTTTGACTAAGTAAATATTCAGTACTAATATTACATACCTATGAAAACATTAATCACAGTCAAGCACTATAATGTGCTGTGATAATGCTTCCTATCTTTTTTTTTATCTTTTTCCTTAATAATCACCTTGTTTCTTATTATCTTGATTATCTTTATAACTACTATTCTAACTCTTCCACACTATCCAAAAGCCTTTCAGTACAATGTTCTACTGGTCATTCCCAGCAGAGAATCTATCAGTTCACAATGGTCTCCCATCTTTTACTTTCTTAGTTTATACTTCATTTTGGTAACTCATCTTCTCGTAGTTTTATACAGTTTAAAAAAAAAAAAAAATAGTACAATGTTCAGACTACCCAAAGCAATCTTCAGATCCAGTGTAATCCCTATCAAATCCCAACAACATTTTCTGCAAAAATGCAAAAATTTATCCTAAAATTCATATGGAATCTCAAGGGACCCTGAATGGCCAAAATTATGTTTTTTAAAAAGAACAAATTCAGACAACTCACACATTCTGAGTTCAAAAGATATTATAAAGCTACAGTAATCAAAACAATATGGTGCTGCCATAGATATATAGATCAATGAAATAGAATACAGAGCCCAAAAACAAACTTCAAATGACCTTTTATAATTGTACCAACGTCCCTGAATGAGGAAAGGACAGTTGCTTCTGCAAATGGTGCTGGGAAACCTGGATATACACATTCAAAAGAGTGAAGTTGGATCCTTATATATACACTATATGGCAAGGGATCTGAATAAACATTTTACAAAGATGATATACAAATGGTCCAGATGAAAAGATGCTCAACATCACTAATCACCAGAGAAATGTAAATAAAAAAACGAGATATCACTTCATACCCATTAGGATGGCTACTAGAAAGAAAAGAGAGAGAAAGGAAGGAGGGAAAAAGAGAGAGAAAAAAAGAAAAGGAGAGAGAAGGAAGGAAATAACAAGAGTCAGCAAGGATATGGAGAAATTAGAACCTTGTGCACTCTTTGGGATTGTAAAATGGGATGGAAAGTAATATGGCACTTCCTCAAAAAATTAAAAATCTAGAACTACTATATGATCCAGAAGTCCCACTTCTAAGCATGTATCACAAAGAATTGAAAGCACAGTCTCAAAGAAATATTTGTATTTCAATGTTTATAGCAAACTATTCATATGAATCAAGAAATGGAAGCCACTCAAATTTGTAGATCAACAAATGAATGAATAAACCAAATGTCGTATAAACATACAATAGAATATTATTCAGTCTTAAGGAAGGAAATCTTGTCACATGCTACAACATGGATGAACTTTGAGAACATTAAGCTAAATAATCAAAGCCAGGCACAAAAGAAAAATACTCTATAGTTTCACTTACATGAGGTCCCAAAAGTAGTTGAATTAGCAGAAACAGAAAGTAGAATAGTGGGGGAAGGTGGGTAGGGGAGTTTAACAAGTATGGACTTTCAGTTTTGTAAGATGAAAACATTGTGGGGCTCTATTTCACAACAGTGTGAAATACTTAACATTACTGAACTGTACACTTTAAAATGGCCAAGATGGTAAATTTTTGTTACATGACTTTTACCATGATAATATATATATATATATGTGTGTGTGTGTAAATATATACAGACTGGTTCCAAATAGGAAAAGGAGTACGTCAAGGCTGTATATTGTCACCCTGCTTATGTAACTTATATGCAGACTACCTCATGAGAAACGCTGGGCTGGAGGAAGCACAAGCTGGAATCAAGATTGCTGAGAGAAATATCAATAACCTCAGATATGCAGATGACACCACCCTTATGGCAGAAAGGAAAGAGGAATTAAAGAGCCTCTTGATGAAGGTGAAAGAGGAGAGTGAAAAAGCTGGCTTAAAGCTCAACATTCAGAAAACTAAGATCATGGCATCTGGTCCCATCACTTCATGGCAGATAGATGGGGAAACAGTGGAAACAGTGGCTGACTTTATTTTTCTGGCTCCAAAATCACTGCAGATGGTGATTGCAGCAATAAAATTAAAAGACACTTACTCCTTGGAGGGAAAGTTATGACCAACCTAGATAGCATATTAAAAAGCAGAGACACTACTTTGCCAACAAAGGTCCGTCTAGTCAAGGCTATGGTTTTTCCAGTGGTCATGTATGGATGTGAGAGTTGGACAGTGAAGAAAGCTGAGCACTGAAGAATTGATGCTTTTGATCTGTGGTGTTGGAGAAGACTCTTGAGAGTCCCTTGGACTGCAAAGAGACCCTCCAGTCCATCCTAGAGGAGATCAGTCCTGGGTGTTCATTGGAAGGACTGATGTTGAAGCTGAAACTCCAATACTTTGGCCACCTGATGCGAAGAGCTGACTCATTGGAAAATACCCTGATGCTGGGAAAGATTGAGGGCAGGAGGAGAAGGGGACAACAGAGGATGAGATGGCTGGATGGCATCATCGACTCGATGGACATGGGTTTGGGTGGACTCCGGGAGCTGATGATGGACAGGAAGGCCTGGCGTGCTGCGGTTCATGGGGTCACAAAAAGACACTACTGAATAACTGAACTGAACTGATATATATTATTATATATATTAACAAATATATATAATAATATATATATACACCTATAAATTTTTTTTTAAGGACTGGTACAAAAGCAGAAGACTTGGTGATGACAGCTCTCAAGCCATCTCCTGAGTCATGCTATTCCAATCTTTACTGAGTGCCCTCTACTTCCCTGGTGGCTCAGATGGTAAAGCATCTGCCTACAATGCGGGAGACCCAGGTTCAATCCCTGGGTCTGGAAGATCTCCAGGAAAAGGAAACTGACAACCCACTCCAGTATTCTTGCCTGGAAAATCCCATGGACGGAGGAGCCTAGTAGGCTACAGTCCATGGGGTCGCAAAGAGTCGAACACAACTGAGTGACTTCACTTCATTTCACTTCTCTACATCTCATGCATAATTGTAATCCTGGGATCTCCCTTCACCACTTTCCAGGAGATTCCCTTCCCTTCTCCACAGTGATGGATCGTCTGTATTCCATATCTTCTTTCTTGGCTTATTTACTAATTAATATGGAGTGATCCTTGAGAAGCTTCCTGAGAAGGGGGACTTTTTGCAATTTTTTAACATTTGCCTCTCTGAAAGTATCTTTTTTTCACCTTCTTACTTGACTCCTAGTTTGACTTGCTATAGAAACCTAGGTTGAAAACAAATGTTCTTCATATTATCACAAGTACTGTACATGGCTTTCTAGCTTCCAGTGTTTCTGTTGAGAAGTTCAAAGCCCTTTGATTGCTGATCATTTGTATTTGACCTGATTTTTTTCTCTCTGGGAGATTGCAGAATCTTCCAAATTCTCAAGGTAATGAAATTTCACAATTATGCTGAAGGTATTTTTTCACCCATTGCAATGGGCAATCACTGGGCCCATTTAATCTCAAAAATCATGTCCTTTAGTTGTGAAAACTTTTCTCCCTTCATGGTCTCTGCTCTCTCTTTCTGGAACTTTTATTGTTGGGTTGTTGGATCTCATGGACTCATCCTCTAGTTTTCTTCTCTTTATTTTCAACTCTGCTTTTTACTCTACTTTCTAGGAGTTCCCTCAACTTTTTACCCACCCCTTTTTTTGAGTTTTTCATTTCTGATATGTTTCCAACATCCAGGGATTATTTTCATTTCCAAGCATTACCATCCTGTTCTTCTTTTACAGAAGGAATGTTTTCCCTGAGGATATTAATGTCAGGTTTTCTTCTAATTGCCCAACCTGTTTCTTACAAGTTGCTTTTCTGTTTATTTTGAACATTCTCATGTTAGATACTGTCATCACATGGCTGCTTGTCTGCTTATGTTTAAAAGCAGGTGGAGAAAGGACTGATCAAAAGCTTTAAGCTTGAGCATAGGCTTACTCGAAGACTTTGAGCTTCACTGCAAAGTAATCTGTGCAATACAGTGTCTGTATTTTTAAGCCTTTCTGCTTTGCATAGATACGATATCCTTCAATATACTCTTGGAGGATAAAGGCCTGACTGCTCAGCTCGGGAGCCAAGTGGGAAAAAAACCTTCAGTATACATATGTATTATTATGTGTTTCATGATTATGTGTTTAATTCCAATGATCAGTACAGCATCCGTGCCCTCATCTGTGCCTGTGTTTCCAGCCCAAATAACCTGATCCTTACATCTCTTACTACCCTCTTCTCATCACCCTAATACTCTTGGTTCCAGTTGTCAGATGCTGAGGCTTTTAGCACCCCAGGTTAGAATAGGTGGCTCTCAACTTTCTCCATGGCCAGTATAGCATTCAGCTTTCCTGGGTCTCTGCATCAGTTGTCACTGTTCCATCTGTACTTCTACTTCCAAAATATTAAGAGTTTTTGGTTCCTCTTCTATTTGCTCCATCTTTATAAATTTTTGCCTTAAAAGAAAAACCCTTTCCATAGTTTTAGTGGAGTTTTGGAAGGCAGAAAAATTATGTGTTCAATCTACCATGTTAATTCAGATGTCTCCAAAACAAATCTACCTTTAAAAAGAAAAGGAACTTAAAATATACAGTACATTCCCATTTATATGCGAGGGAAAAAAAGTGAGACTATATGCAGGCTGAGAGATACACAAAAGACTTCTGAATGAGGGTACTCTTACTTTCAAGTAGAAAAGTATGTGCCCTATGCACTAGGTCCTATGCATACAGACAGAAGTCATCAAAATAGAGATTCCTGCTCCCACAGAAGTCTAGTAGAAATGATACAAGTCAGCTTAAAAACAAACAAACAAAAAAAGATACAAAAAAAAAGAAAAAACAATAACACATGTGATAAGGCGCATAAGGAAAAGTGTGGTAAAAGTTACAATAGGAGACCTATTTCAGGACTAATTCTCATAGCTGGGGCCAGAATTCAGTGGTTACACAATAGGTACTCAGAAAAAGCTTCCTTTTTGTCAACACTTGAAGCCTGTCATAGACGCTTCTATTAGGATCACATTTTTTTAAGTGTGACAGACCATTGGAGTTTCTTAATAAACAAGTAGACAGATTCCAAAGGACCTGTACCTTAGGGAAAAGAAGAGCTATGTGTATTATTTCTTCCCCCAAATAAAACATAAGTGTCTATTTGTTCTCTACAAGAATGAAAGAATGGCTTACTAAAGAATGGTTTACTAAAGCACTAAGTGCAGAGTGCTTATCTCAAATAATCCCTAGCTTCACAATGTCAACTTTGGTTCTTGGGGACACTCCCAAATGCCCCAGGGAAGATCTCAGAATCGATGAGTCTCTGCCTGAAGCCAATACTTTGTTTGACCTAATGAACACATATATATTTGGTGAAGTGTCCTACACTCCAGAGCCCAACCATATACCAAACTTAGATCTTCTCTGGGTGTAAATAATAGTCTAAAGCAACTTGCAATCATGATTTGTAATAGTATAAGACCCTTGATATACCCATCTGAATGCAGAGTTCCAAAGAATAGCAAGGAGAGATAAGAAAGCCTTCCTGAGTGAACAATACAAAGAAATAGAGGAAAATAATAGAATTTTTGGAATAAAGGAAATAGAATAGAGGAAAAAATAAAGTGGAAAAGACTAGAGATCACTTCAAGAAAATTAAAGATACCAAGGGAACATTTCATGCAAAGATGGGCATCATAAAGGACAGAAATGGTATGGATCTAACAGAAGCAGAAGCTATTAAGAAGAGGTGGCAAGAATACACAGAACTATACAAAACGATCTCAATGACCCAGATAACCACAATGGTGTGACCACTCACCTATCCTGAAGTGCAAAGTCAAGTGGGCCTTAGGAAGCATCACTATGAACAAAGCTAGTGGAGGTGATGGAATTCCAGTTGAGCTATTTCAAATCCTAAAAGAGGATGCTGTTAAAGTGTCACACTCAATATACCAGCAAATTTGAAAAATTCCTGTGGCAGTGGCCACAGGACTAGGAAAGGCAGAGGAACCAGAGATTAAATCGCCAACATCCACTGAATCATAGAAAAAGCAAGAGAATTCCAGAAAAACATCTGTTTCATTGACTATGCAAAAGCCTCTGACTATGTGGATCACAACAAACTGTAGAAAATTCTTAGAGATAGGAATACCAGACCACCTTATCTGCCTCCCAAAAAACCTGTATATTGGTCAAGAAGGAACAGTTAGAACCAGACATGGAACAACAGACTGATTCAAAATTGGGACAGGAGTACATCAAGGCTGTATATTGTCACCCTGTCTATTAACTTATATGTAGAGTACATCATGTGAAATGCCAGGCTGGATGAAGCACAAGCTGAAATCAAGATTGCCAGAAGAAATATCAATAACTTCAGATATGCAGATGACACCACCCTTATGACAGAAAGGAAAGAGGAATTAAAGAGCCTCTTGATGAAAGTGAAAGAGGAGAGTGAAAAAGCAGGCTTAAAACTTAACATTCAAAAAACTTATATTGTGGCATTGGGTCCCATCACTTCATGGCAAATAGATGGGGAAACAAAGGAAACAGTGACAGACTTTATCTTTCTTGGGTTCCAAAATCACTGCGAACAGTGACTGCATCCATGAAATTAAAAGACGCTCGCTCCTTGGAAGAAAAGCTATGACAAACCTAGACAGCATATTGAAAAGCAGAGACATTACTTTGTTGATAAAGCTCCATATAGTCAAAGATTTGTTTTTTCCAGTAGTCATGTATGGATGTAAGAGTTGGGCAATAAAGAAGGCTGAGTGTCAAAGAATTGATGCTTTCAAACCGTGGTGTTGGAGAAGACTCTTGAGAGTCCGTTGGACTGCAAGGAGGTCAAACCAGTCAATCCTAAAGGAAGTCAACCCTGAATATCCATTGGAAGGACTGATGCTGAAGCTGAAGCCCCAATACTTGGGCCACCTGATGCACAGAGCCAACTCATTGGAAAAGACACTGATGCTGGGAAAGATTGAAGGCAGGAGGAGAAGGGTATGACAGAAGACGAGATGGTTGGATGGCATTGCCAACTCAATGAACATGAGTTTGCGCAAACTCCAAGAGTTTGGTGAAGGGCAGGAAGCCTAACATGCTGCGGTCCGTGGGGTTGCAGAGTCGGACATGACTGAGGGACTGATCGCCAACAACAAGACCCTTGAGATGATCAACCAAAAAGTCTCAGAGAGCAGCTTAATATCATTGTCCCCACAGGTAAAGTAATTCAGTGGACTATAAATAGCCATAGATCTCCATCTTATTTTTCTTGAGTTACCTAGGGCTCAAGCTTTAAGGCACACCATGATAGTCTGTGGCCTCCAGTCTGATTCTGTCCCTGGCTTTCATGATCAAAGGGACTTCCCCAGCAGCTCAGTAAAAGAAAGAGAGGAAGGGTAATTTACAAAGTACTTCCCTTCCCTACAGTCACAAGGTCCCTGTTTTTTAATATTTGAGACAGATTATAAAGTATCAATGAAGATGGCTGAGACTGAATGTATAGGCTACCTTACGTTAAAGAGAACATAAAAGACATGCATGTGTATGTACATGTGCCCAACTAAATGTAAGTATATGAAAGATAGGCCTTTGGTGACTTGAGCCAGATGAGACAAATCAAGAGGAAATTTAAGGAAAAGCTGACTATAAGTTTCATTCATTCATTGTCGTTTAGTCACTAAGTTGTGTCCAACTCTAGACCCCATGGACTGTCTCCTTGGTCCATGAGATTTCCCAGACAAGAATACTGGAGTGGGTTGCTGTGTCCTCCTCCAGGGGATCTTCCTGACCTAGGGATCGAACCCATATCTCCTGCATTGCAGAGGGATTCTTTACCGCTGAGCCACCATTCATTAAACAAATTTTTATTGAGGACCTCTTGTGTGCCAGGTACTATGCTAGACACTGGGGGAACAATAGTGAACAAAATCAGTCATTTTATCTTCTCACATAGACTATACAATAAGGGGGGGGGATTGAAATTACTCAAGTAATTCTACCAAGGAGTATATGAATTACAGACTGATAAACATACATGGGGCAGGGGGTGGGGGGTGGAGGAGGAGGATGTGGAGAGGAATGGTTCAGGAGTGCCTCTAACTGGAAGTAGTTCAGAAAGGTTTTCTTGGGAAAGGGAGCCTTGAGCTAAGATATAAAGTTTGAGGAGGAACTGACTGAACAGGAAAAGAAGAAGAAATTAAAATTATATATAATCTCTTCCAGGCAAAAGAGCAGCATGTGAAAAGGCCCTGTGGTAGGAAAGAGCTGATACATTCAGGAAACTGGAAGGAGCACAGAAAGGAGAATGGTATAAGGTAAGCCTGAATAGCCAGAGCTTGCAGGGCACTGGAGGTCATCTCATGTTGTACCTCCAACCTAATATCCCTAGAGAGCCACTGAAGGTTTTTAACCAAGTGGTGGAGAGAGAACAGAATCACATTGTGAAAAGTTGTCTGAGATCAAACAGAAAGTTACCGTCCAGGTGAAATATGGTGGAAATTTGGACTAGGGTGGTAGCAGTAGAGAAAGAGACAGTAGTAAATAAATCTGAAAGTTATTTACAAAGGAAAACTGACAGGACCTCCAAAAGATTATATATGGAATGATGTGAAAAAGATACCTTCATTGAATCCCAGATTTTACCTGGAGCTTGAAGAAGGGAGCAACACTGGCAAGAACTGGGAGGAAAGAGAAGCAGGTAAGAAGGTACACTTTGGAGCCAAATGAGTGAATCTGTATTTCTGAAGAGTATCGTTTGAGTTGATTTACGGAGACAACAGGAGAGGGGACCTCTCCTATCCCCTGACCCCCCATTTTATAGACAAAATGCTAGATCAGCAGTCAGGAAACTCTGGGTCCATTTTTTACTTTGCCACCAGTTAGTCGTGCAATCTTAGGCAACTTACTCCACCTCTCCAGATTTCAGTTCCCTGAAAAGTCCTCACCCTTTCCTCCCATATTAGAATCTCTGGAAATGCTTATTAAAATACACATTTATAGACATTGTTCTCTCTTGGACTATGAGCAAGCATAGAATGAAAGAGTACCCTAAGGTCCTACAGGTAGTAAGAGCCTAAGAGCCCGAACGAAAGCTAACATCAGATCTGACTCACTCTTAAACTAAGAGATGAGTAATGAAAGAGAGAGGGAAGAAGGTCCCAAACAACAGTATCACCAGTGAGAGGGCCTGATGTAATAGGGCCAGGTTTGGGGGAAAGCTGTAGCTATCCTTCCAACCCCTGGTGGGACAGTGCTGCAGTTAAGTTTCAGTATTGCATAATTTCCTCTATTGACCCAGGGCAGGCACCACCGCACCCTCAACTGGAGACACACAGAAGACTGACATTTTACAAAATAATCCTTTAAAAAAGCCTAAAATTTCCCTTTGAAACCCACTGGAAGAACCAAATCTACCTCAGCTCTACCCGGAAGCAAATTTTCAACCCAGATACCAATAATAATTTTTAAAGAATTTCAGAATATTGATGCTACAAAAACCATGACAAACATATAATTGAACTTCTGAAAAAAAAGGTTGACATAGGATGCTGTCATATGACTTATGAGATGCTTTCAAGAGAGTCATGTGAAATTAAAGCGAATTCTTCAAAAGAATCAAACTCCCAGAAAGAAATTATTTCATTAGAACTGTTTTTTTTCAAAGTATCCATGTAGGACTTCTCTGGTGACCCAGTGGTTAAGAATCTGCCTGCCAGTGTAGAGGACCCGGGTTCGATTCCCGGTCCAGGCAGATCCCATACACTGTGGAGCAACCAAGTCCGTGTGCCACAACTACTGAGTCTGAGCTCTAGAGCCCATGAGCTGCAACTACTGAAGCCCACATCTGTAGAGCCAGTGCTCTGCCACCAAAAAAGCTACCTTTCTGAGAAGCCTCAGCTTTGCAACAAAGAGTAGCCCCCACTTGCTGCAACTAGAGAACGCCATCGCAGCAACAAAGACTCAGTGTAGCCAAAAATAAATAAATAAAACTGTAAAAAAAAAAAACCCACCTATATATATACACATGTATATATATATATCCACATAAATTATCCACATAAATAATTTCTAAAGTAGATTTGAGTTTCTCCAAAATCCTCTTGGAGATTTTGAAGGTCTTCATTGCTTCCTAATGGTTTCCAGTGGGCTTATTGTGTTTTTCCAGCTAGTCTGGAATAAAATCTAGTGCTTTCTTTTGAATTTCCTTCAGTGCCTAGTACATGCTAAACATTTAGCATCATGCCATTGTACCATATTATGTGTACCATAGTTAATAAATGGCAGAGCTGAAATTCCCATCAAGGTCTATTTGATCCCCTACTTCCATAAGCCTATCCCCAATAGTATGTTTTACACTTAACAAATGATTCATCTCTTCCCTTCCTGTTTCTTCCTCTGTTTCCTCCTCTCTTTCTTCCAAATGTATCTCATCCTATCTTAATCACCAGCATAGTTATAAGAGCTATAATCTAAAGAGAAAACTATGAATTAGCTATCAGTGGATGAAACTGCAAAGTGCTAGATCTTTTTTAGACAATCTTATAAGCACACAGTAGTTCGTATAGCAATTCCATTGCTAGAAATATAGCCAAAGGATATACCACACAAATATACAACAAAACCAAAACTGTAGTGTAATGTTCACTACAGCATTATTTATATAGAAAAGATTGAAAATGACTTAAACATCCTTCAGTAAGAGACTGATTAAATAAACAAAGTTAGTCTTTATGGAAGAGTAAGGTAGATGTGTGTCTGTGAATATGGAAAAGATCTTCAAGAAATATTAAATTAAAACAAAAGAAACAGAGCATTATATGCACTATTAGCTCAACTTTGATTAAACTAAATAAAAGATATATGCTTACAACACAGTGTTGTTTTTGAAGTAAAACAAAAGAAAAAGAGCATTATATGTACTATTACCTCAACTTTGATTAAACCAAATCAAAGATATACACATATAACACAGTGTTGTTTTTGAAGTACTTCCCAGTGTAAGCATGTTCCCTCATTGGCAAACATTTTTCTCCCTGAACTCTACACTGAGGCATTTAGACTAAGGCATAGCACTGGAATTAGAACAGAGGAGGACATGCCATGGGAGGAGTCCCCAGCAGACAGGAAGGAGACATAAAATAAAAGCCCAACCTTCAGGCTCAGTGGGCTATGGGAAGAAGAGAGTCAGAGAGGAGAGGCAGAGGGTTACATGTGTGTTATGGAAATCCTGCCTCCCAAGCCAAAATCCCATATGGTGGGACGGTGGGAATCACTTCTGGTGATAGAAAATGAAATACTTCTGTTTCCGTTCCATACTCCATTTCGGCACAAAAAAATTAAAGTAATACTTTGCTAGAAACCAATAATTTCTTCAATTTTATCAATCATTGATGAGGTCTCCAGTTCCACATCCAAATAAAAAAGGACTCAAACCCCTTAAGAGTTTAAATCCCATTGAAACAGTGGTATCAGATTAACTTTTACATTGTACACATCAGAAACAACTCCCTAAATAAGAGGATTATAGTTATAAAAGATTTGTCTGATTCATTCATTCAATAAGAGTTGATCATATACTAAGTTCTTTTACAGGGACTGGGATACAGTGATTAATAAAAGTCCCCACCTTCCAGAAGCTTCCATTCTAGTGGGAGAGATGGTCAACAAACATGAATCAAATTGATAAATTATATTAGTTAGTGCTAAATGCTAAATTTATAAATTTGTTTTTACATGATAAAAATAAATCAGGCATTAACCATCAACCCATGAAAAAACATGGAGGAGCCTTAAGTGCGTATTACTAAGTGAAAGGAGACCACCTAAAAAGGCTACATACTATATGATTCCAACAACATGACATTCTGGAAAAAACAAACCTGCGGGAACAGTAAAAAGGATCAGTGGTTGCCAGGGGCTGAAGGAAGAAAAGGATGAACAAGTGGAATACGAAAGATTTTTAGGGAAATGAAACTATTCTGTATATTATAATGGCAGGTACATGTCATACATCTCAAAAACAATAGAATACATAATACCAAGAGTGAACCCTAATGTAAACTATGGATTCGAGGTGATAATAATGTGTCTCTGTAGGTTCATTGATTGTAAAAAATGTATCACACTGGTGCAGGATGTTGCTAATGGCAGAGGTTGCGGGGTGGGGGTTGGGGGTGGCTAGGGATTATATTGGAAAGGTCTATAACTTTCACAGATTTTTGCTGTGACCCTACAACTGCTCTGAAAACTGAAGTCTATTTTTTTTAAAGTTTAAAAAAAAATCAGGTAAGGGGAAACAGTGTAAAAGGGCGGGAATTATTTTGAATTGATTTTTCATTGGACTCTTAGCATATAATTTTTATTTTAAAATGTTTTAAGAAGGTAAAAGCACTCCACTTCCACAAAATAAAAGTTCTTCATCTTTTAATGTTTTTTTACCAACACCAAATATAGAAGGAATGTGAGCAAAGGACTCTTGTAGAAGATTAACAAATAGTACAAAATATAGGAGTGTAAGGAAAGGCAGGTATGATGATTAATTTTGTGTCAACTTGACTGGGCCACAGGGTGCCCAGATATTTGGTTAAACATTATTTTGGGTGTGTCTGTGAAAGTTTTTCTGAATAAGACTAACATTGGTAGACTTAATGAAGCAGATTGCCCTCCCCAGTGTGGCAAGCCTCATCCAATGCATGAAAAGCCTGAATACAACAAAAAGGCTGAGAAAAGCAGAATTTACTCTCCCTTTCTGCCTGAATGCTTTAGCTGGAACACTGGTCTTCTCCTGTCCTCAGATTAGAATTTAGAACCTTTCTTAGAATCATGAGTTCTGGAATCTGACAGACTTAAATTTGAATCAAGCTTTGCTACCTCCTGGGCTTCCCTGGTGGCTCAGTGGTAAAGAATATGCCTGTCAATGCAGGAGACACAGGTTTGATCCCTAGGTTGGGAAGATCCCCTGGAAAAGGAAATGGCAACCCACTCCAGTATTGTTGCCTGGAAACTCCCACGGACAGAGGAGGCTAGAGGGCTATAGTCCATGGGGTCGCAAAGAGTCAGACATGACTTAGCAGTTAAAACAGCAACAATAATTGCTAAATACTAGCTGTGTGATCATTAGTGAGTTAACTGACCTCTCTGAACTTTACTGTCCCATGGATACAATGTAGGTTATGATTTATATGAATGGACTTGTCAACACATGTTTCTTGACCATTTCCTATGTGCCAGACACTGTGCCAAATGCCACAGTAAGATGAACAAGATAAGGCCTCTACTCTACATAAGTGCCCACTCTAGGGGGGAGACACACATAAACCATCATTCTATCATTCTAATACTATATAATATTTCAAACAGCCATATAGAGAGTGGTGGCATCTCATTTGTAGTAGAGGCTTGGGCTTCTAGTGCTCACCTATGTTCAATTCTCCTTCCTTCTACCCCCAGGAGAGCATTACTCTCTTGCCCCCTTGCAGCTAGGTAGGGCTGTGTAACAGGGTTCACCAGTGGGCTGAGAATGGGAATAACGTGGTTACCTTTGGGCCAATACATTTAACTGCCAGTATGATGCTCTCGGTATTCTCGTCTCCTGCTACATCAACCGGAGAAGCCAAGTGCTCTGGATGGTACTATTACAGGATGGTGTATTCCTGATGACCTGATCACCAAGGGGAGCTCCAAAGAGAATGTTACCCAGACCTAAAGTACACTTTGACTGACCAAACACTAAGCTTGTGTTAAGCCACTGAGATTGTGTGTTATAAGTCACTATGGCATGTTCTAGCCTCACCAATTCATAAAAACAAAGTGAAAGTGAAGTCGCTCAGTTGTGTCCGACTCTTTGCGACCCCATGGACTGTAGTCTACCAGGCTCCTCCGTCCATGGGATTTTCCAAACACTAAGCTTGTGTTAAGCCACTGAGATTGTGTGTTATAAGTCACTATGGCATAAGCTAGCCTCACCAATTCATAAATCAACCTGCAAAAGGCATTCTGAGAGACCCAGAGGCTGACTTGAGTGCTAACTGATGAGTGAGAGAAGAGCCAGGGGAAGAGGTTAGAAAGAATCAGCAGAACAGAGAGGAAGGCAGAGCAAAGTCTTGGAGGGTTGCAGTGGCCTAGGGAGGTAGGTGGTAGCAAACAGTCCAGGGGTGCTAGAATGCAAAGCAAGAAGGAGAAGGCAAGAGAGAGACAGAGGAGGTAAGTAAGACCAAATTGTGGAGGGCCTCATGGGCCATGTTATTAGCTTGGCTTTAACCTGTAGGAGATGAGAGCTACGCAGGACTTCTAAGCAAAGGAGTGACATGCTCGTCTGTGGTTATGTAGAGGAGGGATCAGGGAAGGACCATAGCCCAGAGACCAAGATGAAACTAAACAACTTATGGAAAGTACCACTGTAGTACCTGCCAGACAAAAGTACAGCACTTCCCTTTTCCCTTCCTCTGCTCATATATTAATGTAGTTGTGGAAATTAATCAACCCTGGAGCTTAGCAATCTTACTTTAAGGACATTTTAGAAATAAATTTCATTCTTGCCTCTAGAGTTAAATTGTTCATCAAAATGTTCATCAAGAAGAAACTAGTTGAACTTAGAGACTATCAGTACTAAGAGAAGTAAGTCAGAAAAAGACAAATACCATATGATATCACTTAAAGGTAGAATCTAATATATGATACAAATCAACATATCCACAAAACAAAAACAGACTCACAGATATAGAGAAAAGACTTGTGGTTGCCAAGGGAAACAGTGGAGGGGAGCAGGGGAAGGAATGCGAGTTTGGGATTAGCAGAAACAAACTATTATATTTATATAGGATGGATAAACAAGACTCTACTGTATAGCACAGGGAACTATATTTGGTATCCCATGACAAACCAAAATGGAAAAGAATATGAAAAAGATACATATAAATGTAACTGAGTCTCTTTGCTATATAGAAGAAATTAACATAACGTTGTAAATCAACTATACTTCAATAAAGTTTTTTAAAAAGAAAAAGAAGTTGGTTGAATAAATCATGAAACATTCTATAATACCTATTATTAAAAAGAATAAGAGCTATGTTAAGTGACCTGGATGAGGTATTCATGCCATACAGCTTAGTAAGAAAAACAAGTTGCAGGGTAATATGCAATGTATGATTTCATCACTTAAAAAAAAGAAAAGAATAGGTAACCCAACTCTGTACATGTAACTTGGGTACCTTTTGTATACACTAATGTGAGCCTGTGGCAGGGAAGGTGATGTGGAAAGTGACACCGTTGTGAACAGTGGTCATCTCAAGAGGCGAGCAGTCTTGCTGTAGTTACAATTAATGTTTGTTACTTTCATAATTTATTTTTAACTAATAAAGAAATGAAAAGAGACTATCCCAGAGAAGTGGAACTGGTAGTGTTCTTCCTGTAGCACTACCAGTTCTGATAGTTAGCAATTGCAAAGACAGAAAAAACAATTTTTCAGCCAGAAAACCAAGCCAACCTCCTCCAGTTGAAGTTTCCTCTTCCCACTGGAACGTACTGTAATTGTTTTAAATCGAATGCCATACCTTGAGTTGTCTGTGATTACTAATTCCAATGGATTGGACCCAGACTCTCAGGGGATTTAAACAGATCCAGACCTTCAATGTTAATTACTCCATGAGAGGAAGCCCTGTTCACTAGTAGGAAATGAATGAGGCTTCCCATCAGGATAAGCAAATTACTTTGGTCTGTGGGGAAAAGGCAACCAACCTTCCAAAAGATTCACTGGCCTTAAAAAAACAATAACATGCAAATCAAGCTGAATAATTGAAAGTTCTTTGAGGGCTGAGGCTAAGGCCCTGGTAGGAGCTGATAAACTGAAGCTAAATTAAAGCAAAGCACTAACCTCAGATATGGTATACATGCGTTCAAATGAGAAATTCTCCATGTTCTCACTTGTCAGCCTTTTCCACCGGGCACTGTGAAAAATAACATCCCCTATCTCTCCAGATACATAATATTAGGAGATAATGACATGCTGAAGTTAAGGTGTCTGTGGGAGATCTAAGTGGAAATGTCCACTGAACACTGTGTATGTCTACCTTGTCTAGAATGCAGAAAATCCAAGTCATGGACATAAACTTGGGCATCATGTACAACAGAAAGAAAGGGTCAGTAAAGCCACACAAGGAGGAAAGCGTGAGGAACAGAAGAGAGAGGAGGCACTAAGGCCAAGCAGGAAAGCATGGTCAGGAGCTTCAGTATACCAGAGGGAAAGTCAGGTTAGGACTAAAATGCTTCCACTGGATTTGGCAACAAGGAAGTCTCTAGGGGCTATAACTGTTCAGGGTGGAAGCTGACAGACCATTTCTAAAGCAAAGTAGACAGCATTACTAGCATTATGAGAGATCCAGGAAGCAAATCTTAAATGAAGTTTAAGTGAGGTAAAAGTAAATTTCATTTAGTTAATATATTTCTGAGTATCAAAGTAGTACATGATCAATGCAGAAAACCTGGAAAACAAAGTACAAAGAGGGAAAAAACACCACTTATTCCACTTTCTAGAGAGACTGACATTTTCTCTGTGTGTTTGTATTTACGTAAAGTGTGTGGAAAAGAATAGTGCATCTTGTCATGTGACAAGCATTGCCTGCATTGGCTCAATACTTTGAAAACCTATTACTTAAAGATACTAGAGAAAAATTTAGAGGGATATTCTTATGAAATTGGAGTATACTAAACTTTTTTATATATGTCATGAAATATAGACACTATGAAAGAAAGGATATAAAGTCTACTTTATATAAATCTAAATTCTCTGCATGGCAAAAAAAAACCCACTATAAATTAATATAAAGATGAATGATAAAATAAAAATACACATGAAGAACAAAAGTTTACCTTTTGGAGTGTATCAAGAGTTCCATCAGACTGTCAACCTGCATGAAGAGGTTTGATGTTTATTCCCCAGGAATCCGCCAGGGTGGGATCACAGAAAGTGGTTTCTATGCACCAATGTCAGCTTTGCTGTTTTGACGATGAGGGGTAGTTTGTAATTTCATTTAACTTCCGGCTGGCAGTATTGCACTAATGGAGCCCTGAATCTGTACTTTTCTAGCTAGTTTCACAGACACCGTGATGGCTATTGATGGCTCTAAAAAGTTGTGGGGGAATGGTTGATTTCACAGATGACTTATGGATTAAAACGTGATCAAAGACTTTATTAAATTTGTAGTTCAGCACACACACACACACACACACACAGAGTTCCTTCAAAGCAATATGAAAAGGATCAAAAACCAACAGAAAATCAAACAAAAAGGACATGAATAGAGAGTTCGTGGAAAATCACATAAAAATGGTTCTGTAGTCCACCTTACTTATAATAGGAGGGATGCAAATTAAAACTACACTGAGATACGTTTTCCCCTCATCAGTCTGATGAAGATCAAGACTGATAGCATCATGTGCTGACCAGAGTATGACAAACAGGTGTTCTCACATCTTGCTGGAAGGAGAGTAACTGGACATAAACTCTGTCTCTAGTAGAACTGCCCATATCCTTTGAGTAACTACCTCCATTTCTAGGAAACTATCCCGCTGCTACACTCACATGTGTGAAATCACACATGAAGAAAATTATTCACTGCAGTTTTATCTGTAATAACCAAAGATTGGAAACAACCTAAAATTCCATCAGTGGGGAACTGGTTAATAAATGGAATACAAGGGCTAAGAGGAAGGAGGCAGCCTGTATCTCCCGCAAAGGAATGACTGCTAAAGCATTCAGTAAAGAAAGCAAGGTGCAGAACACTGTCATCTGTGCACCACCACTTACGTAGAAGAATAAAATTAAATTGTGGGAAATACTGGGACTTCCCTGGTGGTCCAGTGGTTAAGAATCCACCCTTCCACTGCAGGGGGGTGAGTCCAATCCCTGGTCTGGGAACTAAGATCCTGCATACCTCAGAGTGCGCCCCCCTCAAAGAAAAAATCATGGGAAATATGAACATGCTGTTTATCAGTGTATGTTTGGAGTATTTCTAGAAGGAATGACTAGAAAAAACTAGTTGAAGTAGTTACATAATGAGGTAAACAGTTTGGCCTGAAAGTAACTTCTTTTATACTGAATGTCCCTTGGAAACTTCTGAATTTCATGCCATGGCTATATGTAATGCATGCAAAACAAAAAAATTATATATATTTTATTGTGTTTGTATTTTCTGGTGGCCATTTCTATTTTCTTCGTTCCTGTCTTTTTATTTTGTGCTGTGTCTACCTTGACTCTTTTCTGTTCCCCTTCTCTTGCCCCACCTCTGTTATATACAACTAAAAAAAAATTAGCATCTGCTGACAATTTAGTATATACCAGTAAGTCTGCTTTCTGGGTGTGGTTTCATTTAATTTTCACAGCCACCGTGAGGAGGAAAGATGTCTTTGCCACAATTTACAAATGAGGAAACTCAGGCACAGGGGACTGTAGTGCTTTTCCCAAAGCTACACAAACAGCAAATGATGGGGTTGGGTTCTAAACCAAGCCTGTCTGTGAAATCCATGCTTCTTTTAGTAAACTGTATTGCCAGGAATATGGAACAAATATCCATTCATATATATTTTTTAATTGTTGCATAAAGTATTATAATCTTTGATTTAAAAATCAAGCAAGCATAATATTTTATATGACTTTTTAAAAGCACATGTACAAAGAAAATTTCATAAATTAAGCTATTTTTTATTTCTAAACTCTTGATGACTATTTCTGACAAGTCAATTGAAAGGAGAATTCACCTTTCATTCACTTACCAGCCCTGAGCGTCTAATGCTTAAAACCGTACTATTCATTGACATCAAAAGATGGACCCCTCAAGAAATTCTCAGTCATCTCTGGTCAGGGAACTAAGATTCTGCAAGCCACACAGCATAGCTCCCAAAAAAAGAAAGAAAGAAATTCTCGGTCAGTTGCAATGAAAGCAATAGTAATATTTATTGAGTCCTTCCAATGTGCCAGGCAGGATGCTAAGCTCCTTACATAGATTCCAACAACTACATGACAGAAGGTACAACTGCTACCCCCTATTTTGTAAATAAGAAGAATGAAGACTGGATGGTCAGTAACTTCCCAGTTGACCACATCTTGTAGAATACAGAATGGTAGTTTGAACTGAAGCAGTCTGGCTCCAGAGCCTTGGCCATCATGACACTGCCTGGAAACTGATTAGTATAGCACATGACACTGCAGGAGAACCCAGAAGAGAACCCTCACTATTCCTGGAAATGGGTCAGCAAGAGCTTCCCGGAGGATCAAGGCATGGTCTGAGTCCTAATGGAAGTTCAGAACAGAGAGACGTCATGGCATCCGCAAGATGTCATTCTCCCCTGTGCTGAAACTGTTATGAAAAGACTTACATCCTTTGGAGAGCAGGGGAAAATTGTAGCCTAGAGCCTAATGTGATCTGCCTGGGAGCTGTGCCACGTAGTGGAACCAAGTTTCTCTCAGGGAATTTTATGTTTTACTCAATATTCTGAAGTTTGGCTATGACACAGTCAAATATCAACACGTTCCTGTCATCAGGAGGGTACTATTAGGAGGCAGGGTTGAATTTAATGGCACTTAAATGTTTGTTTTCCTAACGCAATGTCCTAGAAATATGCAACAGAACTGTAACGGACATGAATCAAAAACAAAAGGATGTAGTACAATAAGACACAATGCCAAGAATAACAGTAGAAGTGATTTTTTGTGATTCTAGTAGTTAAGAGCAAAACTCATGACACAAGCAGCAATCTTTGGGGACCCTAAGAATGCTTCAGGGCTTTCTTCATCCTGTCCACTAAATGCCCCGAAGCTGGACTCTTGATTCATCTGTTCTGGTTGTGACGGAACGGTGACAAAGCAGAAACCCATAAGCCCATGGGCTGCCGCCTTGTTGTGTCTAATTCTCTCACCATGACCAGTCTTCAGTCCCCGACATGGCCATAGCTCAGCAGCTAGGCTCCATCTCTGCCCTGATCCACTAAGGCATGAGCCAATACCTGGCTGGGAAAACTCAAGGACAGATAACCCTGTAGAGCAAAAATTCTACCCTGTGCCTATCCTTACTCTCCTAAACTCAGTGTGCAGTCTGTGTCAATTTATTTACAAAAACAGCAGCCTGGGGACATAGGAGCAGTACGTTTTGACCAGAACGATTTCTTTCCTAAGCTTTATGGCCAACTACCTTTGAAAAGTAAGCTTAAATAACCTTTGATTACATGCTTTCTCTATACTCCCTACGCCACAGCTATTTAATAACCAATCTCTAGATTGCATTGATTTGGGCCTTCAAAATATCCTTCTATCTCTGTAGGCCCACAGATGTGCTGGAAGACATACAACAACTAGCCTTCTGGGGGCCCTGGTTCCTAGCATTTGCCAATTTCCACCTACCCTCTCTAATATAAAGCTACCAACAGGAACCACAGAGGGCAGAGCTGGGAGGAGATGAACACAGTTGGCTCCTCTGAACCTGACCCAGCCAGCCCCAACATACATCTGCCTGGCCTCCATCCTGTTCTCATGCTGAGATGATTCTTCAAGAGCCTCCAAACCCACCTCCTTCTCCAATCCCCTGGGGACTTCTTTCTGCTCATTCAGATTAAAAACTTTCATCACATCACGGCCCTCCTCGAACTGTCTTCCTTGGCTCCCTATTCGCTTCACTTCCACCTAGCTTTCTAACTCACCCTCCATAGTTTTGTCTACCTAACAAGAATCGTTAGGTTTAATCAATAAAAATACAAGATGCCTAGTTAAATCTGAATTTCAAATGAACAACGAATACATTTACAGCATAAGTACATTCCATGCAATATTTGGAAAATACTTCTACTTAAAAATTATTTGTTGTATATCTGAAATTTATCTGGGCATCTTATATTTTACCTGGCAACCCTACACCTAACCTATCTACCACATCTTACCTCTCCTCCCAAACACCAGTAAGCTTCTTCATAGTTATAGAAGCCTGTGTGATCTTAGGTAAGTCATTTAATGTCTCTGACCTTCAGTTTCCTAATGCATAAAATAAAGCTAATAACTGCCACTCTATAGAGTGGAATGTAAATGAACTAATGTGTATAAAGCATCTAGTCCAGTACTTAGCATTCAAAAAATACCTGACTGACCCTCATATCCCACTTCAATCCTCAATTACTTAAAGTACTAGGAGGAAAACTATACTGTGGTTATGGAATCCAAGGGCCAGGAGTCCTCCTAGAACATCACTCTGTATGTCCAAACTCTCTTAAATAGGTGCTTATAGTTGTATTTTTAAACAGATCAGCAGCAGAGGTTGGGATTAGGGGATGCTGACATATCCAACAGTAGCCCATTCTAGCAACTCAGAGTCCTTGATCAAGAGAGGCCAGGGCTGTCTACCTCTTTCCCAAACATATCCCCCAACCAACATTAAGGCCTGCAGGCATCTGCTTTGTGACAGGTCTACCTTCAGCTCCCACAGGAAATGCAGTTTCCTTGCACAAGCAACACAATCCCAACAGGTGAAAACACAACCAGAACTGGAGTTGGTAAGGAGAGAAATGTTGCAAGACTACAAACTCCTTATCAAGATATACATTTTTTTTTTCTCTCTGTAGAACAGGCCCCTGCAAGGAACCTCAAGGTACTAGGGGAAATGAGCTAGATAAGAAGAGATGATGACACCATTACCTGTGGCAACTCCCCAGGCATCCTAAAACCAAGGGCAATGAGCTACCGATCAATGCCCTGCACAAGAGCCAATCGGAGCGTGGCTATGTTAAATTACCAGAACCACCTGAAAAGCAAGTATCAGTTGAACTATAAATTTCACTTTCATGATGTCAAACCATCAGCACGACTTACTGACTTAGAGATTATGCTATTCCACAAACAAGTGATCAGTTACCCCCCTGGAAAACTCAGTGAATGTTTTAAATGCATCTTATCCCCATTCAGATACGCCCTCCTTCTCCAGGGAACAGTGAACAGTGTGCATCTGCAGCAGTAATCAATAAACCTCACTTGATGTCTCCCTTCTCAGCTCTGATGGGTTTGGCTATAGCCATTGTTTACATCATCTCTACTCAGAGAATTACCCAGAATGTTATGGATACAAAGCAGTATAAAAAAGGCAAAGCAGGTTATAAAACACTATGGATGGTATTTGTCTATTTCCCATACCCTGACAGGTGTGCAGCTACAGAGAAAAACGACAAGAATAATAATTACAGCATAAGCAATGATTACCACTGGGTGATAAAATTATTATGCAGTGTTTTGGCCTATCTCTATTTTCTCAATTTCTACAATACACTGAACATGTATTACTTATGTAGTTCTTTATTTAAGCTAAAAACAATTAAATTTTAAAATATTGATCAGTTCCTGCTTGTATAACTAAGAAATCTGCTATCACCTTGCATTGATATGTCTGGGCTTTGGCATCTTCCAAATCAGTCCATCTGCCTGAGGCCACCAAGGTACAGAGCATGTCCAAATGGGTGGCACCCTGACTAGCCACAAGAGGTCTCTGGGTGTGAACCAAGACAACATCAGACTTTTGGACTTTGAAGAGCTATTTCTTATTTTAGAGTCTCTTACTCTATTAAGAGTAGACTCTGGGTTATTAAGCATAACTAGTGAAGATCCACAGAATGCTGGAGCAAGAAGGGAATTTAGAGAAATCTCTCTAATGGAGCCCAGAGATCAGAGAGTACTTTGCCCCCAAACCTCCAGTTGGCCAAAGTATTTTTCCGGCAGCAAAAAGCCCCAAGCTTCTTCTGAATCTTGCAATCTAAGACAAGCCATGAAGGCCAAGGGGTTTTTACATGCCTGACGAACAGCATGGCCACACAATATCAGATGGGAAAAGCCCAGAACCTGAATCTCTTCTGACACCTAACCTGCCTTGATAGAGTCTGGGGCCTCGGTGAACAAACTGAACACAGAGGAAGGAATATGTATTACAGCCTCTGTGTTGATTGTCCCAGGACAAGAGAATCTGACGTAGTTAGCAGCAACTGCTTCAGTACTAGGGCTCCAAACACACCTCTGGGGATGCTGTCTTTCCTTGTAAAAGTTCATCACCTCCCAGAAAAGGTATCATCAAAAGACAATTTAAAATGCCAGGGAAGAAGATACCATTTCCATGCATCCTGATCACTTGCCAAGCAAACAGGTATAGTAAGGCATGCCTTTCCTCCTGTCACCACTCTTGCCCACAGGGAAGCAGCATATGAGAAACACAGCCTCCAGAGTGGAAGTTCCAGGCCCATCATTCCATGGAGCCCTTGAGAGACACAGACCACTGTGGAGGCCCCACAGCACCGGAGGAGCTGCAGGCCTGGCAGACCAAAGTGACAGCAGACCATCAGCCCAGCTGCATGGGTGCCGAGGCCTCGAAGGCCACAGTGAGGACAGCACCACCTGGAGCTTGGCAATAGGTCTGTAAGTCAAGGATTCTGAACTACATATTCTCCCACCCAGAACTCAATAGCTTGAAGAAATTACCTATGGCTGTTTGACCTGCTTACCTGGTTACCTTACCTGCTTACCTTATTACCTGCTTACCTGATTACTTCTGTGATATTTTTGATCAATCCAGGTGGATCTCGCTTCGAGAAATAATAAAGAAATTACCTATGGCTCTTTGACCTGCTAACCTGGTTACCTTACCTGCTTACCTTATTACCTGCTTACCTGCTTACCTTATTACTTCTGTGATATTTTTGATCAATCCATGTGGATCTTGCTTTGAGGAATAATAAAGAAATTACCTATGGCTCTTTGACCTGCTTACCTTATTACCTGCTTACCTTGTTACTTCTTTGACCTGCTTACCTGGTTACCTTACCTGCTTACCTTATTACTTCTGTGATATTTTTGATCAATCAAGGTGGATCTTGCTTTGAGAAATAATAAACCCCAATGGCTCAGTTACAGAGCATTCAACATGTCCAAAGAATATCATGGAAATTATTCCATCATGAAGATTAGAGAGACTTTCCCTATTTTAATGAATTCAGCTTGCTAAGAAGAACACACAGGAGGTATAATTTAGAGAGACAAAGAGATTCTCTTTTTTGCAAATAAGTAGCCAAAAGGGCAGGGAAGAGAGGTAAAATACGTCATTGCAGAATCCCCTAGTCTTAACCATTACATGTGATGCTTTCAAATGGGTTTCTAGTACCTTAATTTTGAGGGAGAAGAGTAGAAGGAACCAGCCAATGGTGTTACATGCTTAGTTTCTATGACACTGAACTCAAGAGAACTGAGACCTTTGGAGAAACCAAAGATGGTTCAAATAACTCACGAGAATAAATTAACTCAGTGCTCCTTGCTGATGAGCAGATTTCCTAATAGTAAAGCAGAATCAGCAGTTACAGGCAAAGAAGGTCTACCCTACCGATGGAAAAGAGATAAAGCACGGAAACTCAGCCCAGGGGAACCTCCCCAGCCCTGGGGTTCAGAGCAGTGGGCTTCTTCAGGAGCATCAAAGTAAGATCTCTTCACCAATGCAGCTTCCTGGGCAATCTCTTCCAGGACCAGAGACCAGAGGGACATGGGGAGTGGGCTCATCCTCAAGGTGGGGGAGTCTACATGGTTGCCCCAGGAGAAGCCACTTCCCTCCTAAAATGCCTGGGATTTCCCACTTCAGCAGGGGACGATAACTCAGCACAGACCAAAACAACAAGGGCACAGAACAGATACCCCACCTCCTTCTGCACAGTTGTGGATCAGAAACCTGGCACAGCAGCTGTGTCTCTTCCTAACAGAGGGAGAGGCTAGATACAACCCTGCACACCTCTGCCCTCCAAAAGCTGAGGCCAGACCAAGAAGTCGCTAGGAGCTACAGCAGGACATCAGAGCTGAGGTTGTGAGGGTCAGGACACAGGCTGGGATGGCCTGGGAACTGCCCAGAGCTTTGGTCTCCAGGTCTGCCCCCCCCAAAAAAAACAGCCAGCCCTTTCCAAGTAGACACACTGCATGTCCCTAATATTCTCGCTCCCAGTAATACCACCATTTTTCTCAAAGCAAAGACATTTCTCAGAGCCTTGCAGGCCTGGCTGGTCTGCTTAGTAGGACTGAGTCCCGGAAGGAGCTGCTAAATAATCCACTGTTTCAGTTTATAGACTCTGAGGACTTAGTGACAAGTGAAACTGCGTTCTGACAGCAACTGCAAGTTCTCGAGCAGCCGGTGACTTCTCTTTTTTCTTGGGATATTCCCTCCTGCTAAAGCACAAAACCAACCCAACCCTACCCACTAGAATAAAGACACAGGAGCTCAACTCCACATTTTAACCTGTGAGATGTAGACGCCACCTCTTCTCCTGGGAGCTTAATACTGAATGGCGGTTACTTTTCCCCCTTCACTATGAATGCATTGATGGACTCTCCGTACTGGATTCCACCAACATGTAGGAGGGCAGTCATGGGCAGTAATTCTAAGGGGCACAGAAAGGACCAGTCAGCCTAGACAAGGGTAGAGGAAGCAAAATTCCTTGGTGTTTTCCTTCTTCCCCCCATCTGTCAGGCCTCTCTTGGTCTCAGTTGGTAGTCACTTCAAATCAGTGATGGTGCAATCCAGCAGTTGAGGCTATTATTAGTTAATAAATGCTGACAGCATGGCGTTTCCTAAACATTTGTACATATTAAAATATGAGGGATGAGCTCTCCAAGGCGAAAATCCACTGAGACCCAAAGCACAGAAGCTATCATGGTGGAGTTACGGATGTGGCATTAATGTTTGGGAGCAAAGAACCCTTTTCTCCAACAAGCAAATGGCAACCCAAGGCCAGGATATTAATAAAGACCCTAGATGCTAACAGTGTGTAAGGTGGGGTCAAACAGTGTCCTCTCAACCTCCTCACACACTTGCATTTCCACCCACACACAATTCGCCCTTCCAGGGCTGCCAGAAGCACAAGATCTGAGATTAAGTCAGACTCCTTCACAGTTGAGGGTCACTTTCGAGATTTTGAACAAGGATGATGATCATGGGTGGGGAAGGCTAAGACCATCTGTCGTAAAAACACTTAGCAGAAAGCCTGGAAAACAGTGTAACAACAAGACACAAGCTAGGCTCATTACCTAAATTGAGAGACCAGGTTTGGGGATCTTAATGTTCACCATTAAGAGACAGAGAGAGGAAATCACTTTTTTTTTTCTTTTCTTCATCTTCTACTTAACTTTCAAAAAACATGCATTTCATTTCTTCAGAGGAGAAAAGACTGGGAGACTAGCTGACCACTGGCACAGAAGTCTGGCTCATTCATAAGCAAGGCTCCACATGGACTGCCTGACACAGTTAGCTGGAGGACTTCTCCAAAGGAGAGACCCTGAGCCACATGGACTGCCTGACACAGTTGGCTGGTGGACTTCTCCAAAGCAGAGACCCTGAGCCACATGGACTGCCTGACACAGTTGGCTGGAGGACTTCTCCAAAGCAGAGACCCTGAGCCAAGGAATGTTACAAAGAGCAAGTATTAATTGCAGGATTACCATGCTCCAGGGATTTTTCACACAATCATCTCTTTCAGTCTTCACCACAGCAAACTGCTATTATCCCAGTTTTATAGATGAGCAATCAAGGAGCACAGATCCTTGGCATTTCTTAGCCAGGGTCAGACAGCAAGTGGCAGAGCTGGGCTTTAAAGCCAAGCTGTGTGAACTCAAGAGCCAGTGCTTCTACCGTGTACCTGACCAAAGGAAATCTCCTCAGCATCATCTAGACAATGGGAAATTATAGTGTGTATATACTTGTGTACAAGTGTGTGTGTGTGTGTACACACTATATGAACCAACAATGTAAACACAGAGATTAGTACATAGGTCCCCAAGAACACCTCACCAGATTAGGGTAACTGAGGATTTAGTTGAAAACACCACAGGTCAGGCACTATCTCTGGGAAGAGGAGCTGGAAAGGAAGGAGACCTACTTCTCCCGTGCTGCCCTAATGCTCTGTCCCAACATTTTATCACGCATGTATACTTCCTATTTTTAAAACTTTTAATTGAAAAAAAAATCTGTATGCTGTTGATTCACCATATGAAATTTACTGAGTCATATTTTATAAAAAATAGAAATATGAGAAGAAGCAGTCCCACACTACAGAAGCCTAGCACGTGCATTGCAGGGGAGCCAGGAGTGGTGGTTTAGTTCAGTACAGGAGGCTTTGTTGGGGGCCTCTGAGTAGCTCAAGACCCAAGAGTACTAAAAGCGAAACCATTCAGCCGTCCTCTCCCATTTTCATTTTCAAACTCCAAACCAGGCTACCACCACTATGATCTACCTCTCTATTTAGAAAGTCAGTGAAAGAATGAATGACCTCACGTTCCCCAATAGGCAGGTCCCAACATGTTGTGCACAAAACAAAACTTGAGTAAATTGATTTGTATTTTAAATACCTTAGCTGAGGCCCCTGTTTTAGCAATCCTGACAAGATCCTCTTTGCAAAGCAAAGAAGTTGATTGTGATGTTAACACTGTGTTTTGTAAACAAAACATACAAAAAAGAGGGCTTTTTTTCCTTGGTGTCATACAAGGGTCCTACTTTCAGTCTGGAACCAGTCTTCTGAGCTGTCTGGGTGTTTGGGAGACTAGGGGAAACGGCCTGGTATACAGATCATTTGCATGAAACCAAGGACCCTCTTGCAAAAGATATTGTAAGGACTGAGGAAGCCTCTACAAGTTCAACCCAACATGGAAGCCTGAGGCATTGGAGGCGAAGTGTGATTCCAAACCCAGAGTCCTGTTCTATCCAGTAGATTTCTTCTCAGTTGCCTCTGGATTCAAATCAAGTCATACAGCTATGAACACAAGCTCCAGAAAATGCCACAAGATTCTCCTCTGACATCCTACCAAAGAGGTGAGTGGTATTCTCCCTACTTCTACCCTGAACCCAGTGGCTGTCAGTAAATTGAGGACTCCAGCAGACCCAGCACCCACCCATGGTCCTCCCAGTGGGAGCAGGATCACCCTATAGCCAGTGGTAGGGATAGCACCAGCAGCACAAGACAACCTCCTTGGACAGAGATCAGGGTCTTCATGGGGAGCACCCCCAAAAGGCCGCTAGGGAATGAGCAGGGCTGTAACTGATCTGGCCCAAGTGAGCAGGCCCAGGTGAGGAGGAAGCTGGCAGATGTCTCGTGGTGGCATTTGTGTGTGAACCCCCACTGCACCTGTAGACTCCTAGAGAAAGTGTACAAGATATGGGGGGAGTCAGGAGGTTCTGCAACAGCTGGCCACAGTGAGAGCCAGGAAAGAACAGTACTGCAGAGGGCTCAGAGTATCCTGTTTGAGGGAGTGGGGGCTCCTAGTATCTTATTTGTAATCCAAGGCCAGTGGGCTGTGGAGTGGTCTGAGGAAACTCAGGTCAGAACATCTTAGGTGTTTTACAAATACAAATAAACTGGAATACTAAAGCCTAACCAGTGGTAATTAAAGTATTTTTTAAATCATAGTCAGCCTTAGCTTCTCCCCACCCCCTACCCCTCTAAAACTCTGCATGATTTCAGCTTTACTTTTCTTCTCAAGACATGCCAATGTGCTGAGTCACTAAAAAAAAAAAAGTAAAGAAAGAGTGATCCAGCTTCTGAGGACTAGCCTTGGTAATGATCTAAGCTTCTACGCGGCACTTTTTGCCCTGGTTTGATTCCTGTGATGCTAAAGGACGTCACATTGAGCAATCTTAATAAGGTTTCCAATCAGCCCCACCCGCTCTAGCCCCACCCCCACCCTCCAACAAAGATTTATCAAATGTGGGATTTTCCCATGAGTCTCAATATTAGAGTCTCAACCCCCAATAAATATGAGACCGGGGATGTCTGAGACTCAGTCTGCCCTCGAGCCCACCAGGAACGAAAGAGAGCTCCATCTGCCCTCCAGGAACACAGCTATGAACTCCCTCTTCACAAGTAAGTGAAGGAAATCCTTAGCCCAAGAACTGCCTGGCAGCCGTGCCGTGCCGCAAGGGAGGGGGGTGTGTGTCCGCTGCTGTGAGGGCTGGCGGGCGGCCAGCAGCCAGAAGCACAGCTCCCCCAGCGGCGCAGTCTGCTCACTGGCTGCTCTCCCTCTGCTCTGTCACAGGCGCCTTCAGTGCACTCGCTGTCTCCCTGGGGCTGCTCCTGGTGATGGCTTCTGCTTTCCCTACCCCGGGTCCCCTGGGAGAAGATATCAAAAATGACACCACCCCAAGCAGACTACTTCTGACCACTCCAGACAAAACCGAAGCTCTCATTAAGCACATCGTGGACAAAATCTCTGCAATGAGAAAGGAGGTGGGTAGGCTCGCCCAGGGTGATGAGCGCCCATGTGGGCATCTATTTCCTTGCTCTTGGATGTGAACAGGGGCTTCTGCATTGGGAGGTCTTTGCTAGTTTTGGAGGCAGTTCAGATTTGAAGTCAAAGGGGCAGACTATGTCCTGTAATTTCTCCTCTGCTGCTGGTCTCAGATGGTTCCTTTTCATCCTGGAAAACATACAGTGAGGCTGTGATCCCTGCCCCCTGGCCCATTCTCAGCTCCATTCTTGGCATGAGCTGTGGATCACACTGCCTCTCAGGATTTCCTTTTCCATAACCAAAAAATAAGGTCTGTCAATCTTTTTTGTGATTTGGACTTTGGGAGGATTAAAAAGCACCACCTGAAATGACTGTTCAGCTTCTCAGGATAGTCACAGTACTTTTAGGTTATGCCAGCCCAGTGGTTAAGGACTCCCCAAAGTCATTCTGGCACGTAAGATGCATACCTGATAGTCCACCAAAGTGGCAAAATCATACATAGGCTACAGCAGCTCCCAAGCCTTAAATGTAAGGTAGTTTGGCTCTGCTTTGGTAGAAAGGAAATAATACAGGAGAGGCAACTGGGAGTCCCAAGTCTAGCTCTGATTCTGCTGGACAAGCTTTGTGATCTTGGGCAAATTCTTCAGCACCTCTGGGCTCTATCTGTAAAATTATGGAATTGGACTAGATGATCTGAAAGATCCTTCCAGCTGGGACATATAATTCTGGCTCAAATTATATTCATCCAATTATTATCAAAATCACTGTCATTTATTATGTTGCCTACTATGTGCCTGGCACTTTATATAAATATTGTTTTGTCCTCACAACAAACTTAATGGGAAGTTTTTCATTATCCCCAACTTGCAGATATAGGGACACTGAGACTGGGAACAGGTAATAACCATGAAGTCACAGGTGAGGCTATAACTGAACCCAAGTGTGCCCATCTTCTATAGAGCTCGCTTGCCTGGATGCTAATGGACTGTGACTTCACTTTTCTTAGAGAACTTCCTGGCCATCATCCATCAGCCCTCTAGTGGTGTGAGTTTTAGGGGCATCTATACAATAATGGTTCTGATTTTCTTTCCCAGATGTGTGAGAAGAATGACAACTGTGAAAACAGCAAGGAGACACTGGCAGAAAATAAGCTGAATCTTCCAAAAATGGAGGAAAAAGATGGATGCTTCCAATCTGGGTTCAATCAGGTACAAATGCATTATGTTCACTTTTCACTACTCCGTAGTCAAAAGTTCTCCCTCTTGCATGAAGCATCTGTACACATAAAGACCAGGCAGGCAAAGAAGAAGGGGATTAATATTAAGAAAATCATGTAAATTTCATGAGGAGGCCAACTTAAATAATATTAAAGGCAACTTATTTTTTAACAACTTCATCAAATATAGCCCCTCTGTGCTGGGATTTTCACCACTGTCAAGTGTTAGGAAACCCCAGAGGTTTAGCTAGTTCATCATGGGTAAGGTGGTCCAAGGACCTTTCTCCTCTTTGGCTGCCCTTAGCAGGATCTAGGCCTGCCCTCCCTGCAGAGATCATTCTCTACACCCTTCTCCTTCAGACAGTGCAATAACCTCCACTGACTTATGATTATTTCATAAAAGGAGGTTTCACCCTGACATTGACAAGGGCAGGAGTGCAGCCAGAGGGAAGAGCATTATGGGGTGCAACAGAGGATGGCCCCTTGCCATAATCTAGCATCTACTGGGCTTTGGGAAACATTTAAGCGGTGCCTCTCGTGCAGGTATTTTAAATGGGGCAGCTGATGCCTCAAAACATGATGCCTAAGAAGTACTTGAAGTTCCCTGGAGGGGAACAGGCAGAAGTTGTTGAATTATAGCAATTTTAACTTCTAAAATCGATTATGCCTTGCTGGCAATAACCAATTTTCCCACTGTCTTTCTTCTTAGGGGACTTGCTTGATCAGAACCACTGCTGGTCTTCTGCAGTATCAGATATACCTGGACTACCTCCAGAACGAGTATGAGGGAAATGAGGAAAGTGTCAAGGATGTGCGGAGCAGTATCAGAACACTGATCCAGATCCTGAGGCAAAAGGTGAGTGTCCCCTCACCTGACTCAAAGAAGGCAGCCTAGACAACTCGGCAGTGAAAAGCCAATTCAAAAGAGATGGCTGTATGTAAAGGAAAAGATCTGACAAATATTTCCTGATAGTTAAAGCTTTTTCTTTTTCCTGTCTTCTGCAAATGACATCAATAACTATATTTAAAACTCAGTTAAGGGGGAGGAGTTTAACATCAACTTCTAAACGTTTAAGAAATAAGGGAAAATAGTATCTGTAGAGGCAGAAGGAAGCATATCCAACCTGAAGTAACAATCCATAATAACAAAGAACAGAGAGCACAAAAATTATTTAAGATTGCCAAATGACATTCTTTTTATTATGGTAGTTTCAACTCCTTTCCCTTACTCTTTTGCCGAGGAGTTAATGCAGAGAAAAGGCTAAAGGCTGGAAGAGCAGGTACCAAGGGCTCTGGTCACTACCAGCTAGCCATTCAAATGCCACATGGTGTAAGCTTGATGGCACAATTTGTAGATGAGTCAAAGCACAGAGAGAAGGAAAAGAAGGCACATGGGTGCTAATCCTCCCTCCCTTTTCCAGCTGTGTGCCTTACACCAGGGATTCTCCCCCTCGAAGGTGCAGACAAGTTTCCCAGAGGATCTTGTTACAGTGTGGAGTCTGACCCAACACGTCTGGGGTGAGACCTGAGACTCACATTTGTAACAAGCGCCTGGCGATGCTGAAGTTGCAGTGCTCCAGGATCACAGGTGGAGGTGTGAGGCCTTCCACCATGACTTAGCTCCAAGACAGTGGGTCTATGGAAAAGTGTTTCCCAATCCTCTTTACGCCGCCAGAGCAGCTGACTCTTAATAGATGTCAGATGGATGGGTGAGAGCAAAGCCAGAGAAAAGTATTAGAGTTAGAGGCTCCCAAAGAACCCATTAAAATGCCTTTAACTAAAAGTTCTTCATACATCTACTGAATTCTAACTTTGTGCCAGGCACTGTTTAGGATGACAGAAGACAAGTAAGATACAATGGCTACTCGTGAGATGCTTATGGTCTAAGAGAGACAGAGCAGCAAAAAGTATTAGAGCTCAGTTGCTGTGAGAGGGTCTCATGCTGGGTGGGCTCAGAGCAGAGGGACCTCCCCCTATCTGGGTGAGTCAAGGCCAGTGGCCCCAATCTGCTCCTTCACCCCACCCCACAGAGGCCACAGAGCCTCTCCACTGTAAAAGATGTCTTCAATATTTAAACAATTCCTTTTGTTTTGTGTTCCCTTCATGTAAAGAGCACAGATCCAATAACCACTCCAGCCACAACCACTGACCTGATACAGAAGATGCAGTCCTCAAACGAGTGGGTAAAGAACTCAAAGATTATCCTCATCCTGAGGAGCCTTGAGAATTTCCTGCAGTTCAGCCTGAGAGCTATTCGGATGAAGTAGCTGGGGCTCCCATGATTGTGGTAGTTCCTGGACATTCCCTCCTCTGGTCAGAAACCTGTCCACTGGGCACATAACTTATGTTGTTCTCTATGAAGAACTAAAAGTATGAGCGTTAGGACACTATTTTATTTTTAATTTATTGATATTTAAATATGTGATATTGAGTTAACTTATATACATGATAGGTATTTATATTTTTATGAAGTGCCACTTGAAATATTTTATGTATTTGGTTTGAAAAAGTAACGTAAAAATGGCTATGCGGCTTGAATGTCCTTATTGTTTTGGAGCCAAATCATTTCTTGAAATGTGTAGGCTTACCTCAAAAAATTTGCTAACTTATACATATTTTTAAAGGCATATTTATATTGTATTTATATAATGTTTAAGTTGTTTTTATACCAATAAACTTCTTTTTTTAAGGAAAAAAAAAAAAGCAACTAAACCTCTGTGTGTGTCCCGTGAAGCTTAGTATAAACAAGTTTCTGTCACTACCACCACCACTAAAACAAAAAGCTGCAGTCACCTGGAGGAAGATATAATTGAGCACCTATTGCATGCCAGGCACCAAACACAATGCGTTGCGTGCATTATATTTAATCCTTGCATTTGCAAACTTTTCTCTGGAGGTGGGAGAGTAAGTGATTCCCTCAGTCACCCAGCTGAAAAGTAAACCACAGGCCCAGTCTTCCTGCCTCCAGGCTCCCTGCTCTTAACCTTCAGGTCCTCTGCCTCCCAGGGAACTGACAGATGATGTAGAAAATCCCAAGAAAATACAAGGAATATATTTTAAAGATGCAATCACACACCTTTAAGATGGTATAACCACTTATAGAAGTCATAGCAATGTTCAAGCTTCTGAATAATAACTAGAAGTTTTTATTCCTGGGTTCCTTAAACTGCACAGACCTGTCCATCACAGCAATGACCACACTGTATCACATCTTAAAATGGGTGGATTTTTCTTTCCAGTCAGCATATGGGTTCCACAAGAAGGCAGACTCTATTTATCCACCTTTGCATCCTGAGCCCACAGCCCAGAACATGAACATTCAGTTCAGTTCAGTCACTCAGTCGTGTCTGACTCTTTGCGACCCCATGGACTGCAGCATGAAAGGCTTCCCTGTCCATCACTAACTCCTAATGTTTACTCAAACTCATGTACACTGAGTCAGTGATGCCATCCAACCATCTCATCCTCTGTCATCCCCTTCTCCCACCTTCAATCTTTCCCAGCATCAGGGTCTTTTCCAATGAGTCAGCTCTTCACATCAGGTGGTCAAAGTATTGGAGTTTCAGTTTCAGCATCAGTCTTTCCAATGAATATTCAAGGTTGTTATCCTTTAGGATGGACTGGTTGGGTTTCCCTGAAGTCCAAGGGACTCTCAAGAGTCCTCTCCAACACCACAGTTTAAAAGCAACAATTCTTCAACACTCAGCTTCCTTTATAGTCCAACACTCACATCCATACATGACTACTAGAAAAACTATAGCTTTGACTAGATGGAACTTTGTTGGCAAAGCAATGTCTCTGTTTTTTAATATGCTGTCTAGGTTGGTCATAGCTTCTCTTACAAGGAGCAAACATCTTTTAATTTCGTGGCTGCAATCACCATCTACAAGTGATTTTGGAGCCCAAAAAAATAGTCTCTCATTGTTTCTATTATTTCCCAATCTACTTGCCATGAAGTGATGGCACCGGATGCCATGATCTTAGTTTTCTGAATGTTGGGTTTTAAGCCAACTTTTTCACTCTCCTCTTTCACTTTCATCAAGAGACTCTTTAGTTCTTCGCTTTCTGCCATAAGGATGGTGTCATGTGCATATCTGAGGTTATTGATATTTCTTCCGGCAATCTTGATTCCAGCTTGTGCTTCATCCAGCCCAGAGTTTCTCATGATGTACTCTGCATATAAGTTAAATAAGCAGGGTGACAATATACAACGTTGATGTACTCCTTCCCCGATGTGGAACCAGTCTGCTGTTTCATGTCCAGTTCTAACTGTTGCTTCTTGACCTGCATACAGATTTCTCAGGAGGCAGGTAAGGTGGTCTGGCATTCCCATCTCTTCAAGAATTTTCCACAGTTTGTTGTGATCCACACAGTCAAAGCAGGCCCCAATTAACATTTACTGAATGAAGAAACCACACACCTAAGATACTTCAATTCTTAGGGATATATGCTGTTGGTCAATGAGTGGGGAAGTTATTGGTGCTGTGCGCTGATGAATCTTTATCTTAAGGGAAAAAACAGTAAGACTTAGGAAGAAGCATTCTAAGACCTTCTAGAGGAAGAAGTGACTAGTCAGGGCATGTGTATCTGCCTCCATTTTCTTTCCCACCAGCGATATTCTCCATTTGCCTTCTCTTCTCACCCCAGCTGAGAGTGGTGGTAAGAAAGACAATCTGGAGAAGTGCACATGGTCCCTACATCTCATATCAACGCTATGTTGGGAATTTGGCACAGATTTCCCCTTTTAAGTCCCAGCCATATAAAAGTTCTGTCTTCTTAATAAAGCTTTTCCCACCCTAACCACCACAGATGTCTTCCTCCGGGGGAGGAGTTCTGCTCAGCAAGGGAAAGTCCACGGGAGTTAAGAACTGAGAGGAGTTAAGCAAGAGAAGAGCCACATACTCTGCTTTCTAGAAACTATGCATCACAAGCAGGTTTCTGAAAATCAGAGCTAAATTCAAAGAGCAAGAGAAAAAGTAGTTAACAAACACCTCCACTCTTCAAAAGAGAATGTGTGAGCATCATATATGTTAGATGATGCTGGGGATGCAAAGGTAAACAAGTAAACATGTTTGTTCATGTGGTTTACACTATGGCAGGAAGGCAGGCATTGAACAAAGGATGTAAATGTGAGGAAGTTTACAAAAGAGAAACGTGAGGCATACCAAGAACCCTATTATGGGCCCCAGTAGTGGAGGCATCTAACTATGTCTGGGGAGGGCAGTAATGGAGGCTTAATTGAGGAAGAGGGGTTTGGGCTGAGATGTGAAAGATAATGTAGGAGTTAGCCAGGCCAAGATGAATGGGAAGAGCATTCCAGCCTGAGGGAACAGCATGTGCAGTGGTTTGAATCCACAAAGTGCACCCTATGGTTGAGACCATGAAAAATACATGATGTCAAGGGCATAAAGAATGAGAAAAAGGATAGCTGAGAGTGGACGGAGAGGAAGGCTGAGACCAGACTGAGAGCATCAGAAGCCATATTAATATAAAAAAATAATTTACAAAAGCCATCAAAATTTGGAATTTATCCCATATGTGATGAGAAGGCATTGACGGTATTTAAAGAGTAGAATGATATCTGTGATTTACATTTTAACGTGCTCACTCAAGTTGCAGTGTGAGAAATGGATGGGAAAGAGGCAGGAAGAGATTACTGGAGGAATATATCAGAGGCCTTCATTGTAGTCCAGGGAGGAAATGGATTAGTATGGTGAGACTGGCTTAGAGGGGAGAAGGCAATGGCAGTCATCAGCAAAAGATAGGTAAGGGCTAGTTCAGTAGGATTTGGTGGTTGTTGGCCAAGATTCAGGAATTCTAGAGGACACTGAGGCTTTGGAAGAGGGAAGAAGTAGGAGTTGAGTGGAAAATCCAGAGAATTTTTAATTTGAGGGTTTTCATTTATTCAAATACTCTCTGAGCTTCTGCAATGGGCCAGATTCTCTGATAGACCCGGGGCATATAATGATAAATAAAACAGACTAGGTCTCTGCTCTCAGGGAGCTTACAGTCTAGGGAAAACAATTTAAAGAAATAACTACTATGCTAAGTATGTATGCTACTGTTACAAGTAGGTAGCCCACCCACCCCAAAAGAGGCACTAAAGTCCTAACCCTTGTACCTGTGAATGTGACCTTACTCAGAAATAAGATCTTTGCTGCTGCTGCTGCTAGGTCGCTTCAGTCGTGTCCGACTCTGTGCGACCCCATAGATGGCAGCCCACCAGGCTCCTCCGTCCCTGGGATTCTCCAGGCAAGAATACTGGAGTGGGTTGCCATTTCCTTCTCCAGTGCATGAAAGGGAAAAGTGAAAGTGAAGTTGCTCAGTCGTGTCCGACTCATAGCGACCCCATGGACTGTAGCCCACCAGGCTCCTCCATCCATGGGATTTTCCAGGCAAGAGTACTGGAGTGGGTTGCCATCGCCTTCTCCGAAGATCTTTGCAGAGGTAATCAAGACAAGAGGAAGTCATGAGACACATAAAGACACCCAGGGGAGACGTCCACGTGAAGAGGGAGGCACAGTGGAGAGATGTATCTACAAACCAAGCACTAAGGATTGTTGACAACTACCCGAAGAGGCAAGGAAGGATCCTCCTCTAGAACCTGTAGAGAGAGGACAGCCCTGCTCTTACCCTGACAGCAGACATCTATCTTCTAAAACTGTGAGAGAATAAATTTGTGTTGTATTAAGCTACAGTTTGTGGTAATTTGTTATAGAAGCTCTAGAAAACGAATACAGCTATTATGACAACACAAAGTAGGAGAATATAATCTAAAATAGAGTTCAGAAAAAGCTCACCAGAATAAATGACATTTAAACAAAAGAATGTATGGAGTTGGTGAGGGACAAGTTTATAGCAAAAGAATGTATGGAGATGGAGAGGGACAAGGAAACCTGGCATGCTGTAGTCCATGGGGTTGCAAAGAGTCAGACATGACTTGGCATTGAACTACAACAACAAAAGAATGTATAGGATTCAGCCAGTTGGAAGAAGCAGAAAAGGTGTTTCAAGCAGTGAGCACAGCATGTACAAAGGCTCAGAGGTTGGAGAGAACATGTTGGAGGAGCTGAAGGAAACTATAAATAACTGAAGCACAAAGAAGAAAGTAGTACAAATAGAGCTAAAGCAATAGGTTCAAGTTATGAAAAAGCATGAAGGTTGGATTAAATAAAAATGTTGATATAACAGAAAGACAAACAGCAATTTTCTTCGAGTTTTTGATTTCGAGGTTTTTTTGTTTGCTTTCTCTGTTTTTTTTAAATGTTGAGGGATTTTTCATCATCTGGCGGCATGGGTTAAGGAGATTTGGATCTAAACCTCTATACCAGGTAGTATAGAGAATATCTAGAAGAGATCTGCTTTTCTGTAGTGGGTTCCAGCAACAGGGCAGACCGTACCAGAGAGGTGAAGGGCAAGAACAAGAGAAGTGTCTTAAAAAGAACTTCAGACATTGTGATGTCAGGTATCAAATTTTCATTTATCTTCTCCCTTACTCATAAATCTTCCATGGGTTTTATTCACTGACATAAAGCAAACATATGGCAGCCCTGTGCTAGCCCAGCTCTATAGAATGAAGGGAGGCTCCTGTGCACCTTTGAGGGTAAAATGGACAATGGAAGGTTGAAAACACAGGGAGATCAGGAAGTGATCAAGAAGAAACAGAAGAGTTCAAAGCAAGAGTGACAGGCAGCAAGCAGGACATGTAAGACCTCACCAAAAAAATCAAGAATAAAAAAATAATAATTTTTTAAAAAATCAAAAAGACTCAGGAAAATCTGGGAGAAGTTTGAATTCCCTGCAGTTGGCTTGGGATGGCAATATTGACTATAATATTTGTATGCTAAAGGAAAGGATGATCTCTAAAGGCTAGGGACTTGAGGACATGTCGGTTATTCTATGAAAATGACCCCAAAATCTGCAAGAGAGAAAGCCGGTAGGAAAGTAACAGTCCAGAATCCACTTCTGGTAAAATTCTGAGTTTCTGGTGGCTTAAGAATCTATCTAGAGGCTACATTTCCCATTCTCCTTTGCAAGTAGGTGTGGCTGTGCTGATAAAAGAACACAGCAGGCTCAAGAAAAGGCTTTAGAAAAGTCTGCTTACAAGTATGACCCTTGGCTGGCATCTGAGACCTTAACTGGTAAACAGTTCCTCAGGCTGATAGAAAACCGTCCCTGAAGGATTAGAGTGCCTAACCTGTACAATCTATATGGTTTATACAAACCACCTGCTTTCCTTTTAAGAATCTAAAATCTCAATATGTGCTAAGCAGAGCGGACCCCACTAAAAACTTGGGGAGCTGAGTTACTAAAGAATTTCCCTGGTAGACACATAGTCACAACTCACTGTGGGAAGAATTAAGCACATTCCATGTAACTCCACTGGGATAGGACTATTGGAAGCTCATGTTTAATTTCTCCAAAATCCGCCTCATGTCTTTGCCCTTTGCTGAGTTTGCTTTGTATCCTTTGGCTGTAAAAAATCACAGCCATATGAGTCCTGTGACTCATGTACACTAAGTCCTGGGAACCCGCCTAGTAAATCACCAAACCTCGGAGTAGTGTTGGGAACCCTCGATACAGTGGCTGAGTCCTCACCAATGAAACGTGAATAAATTGATGTTGTAATTTTACCTTCACTTGCCTAAAAAGATATTACTTGCCTTCCATTGTCTTTCACCTTTTTGTGGATTAGAAAAAAAAATGCTATGGTGAATCAGCTTTAATCACACAGAGCAATAGCCACAGCTGCAATGTCCAATAGGGTACAGAGTAGTCACTTGCATGCATTTAATTTTAAACCTAAATTCATTAGGATTAAAAAAAAATTAAAACATAAGGCCCCCAATTTCATTCATGCTAAATCCTGAAAGATGATGCTGTGAAAGTGCTACACTCGATATGCCAGCAAATTTGGAAAACTCGGCAATGGTCACAGGAATGGGAAATGTCAGTTTTCGTTCCAATCCCAAAGAAAGGCAATGCCAAAGAATGCTCAAACTACTGCACAATTGCACTCATCTCACATGCTAGTAAAATAATGCTCAAAATTCTCCAAGCCAGGCTTCAGCAATACATGAACCATGAACTTCCAGATGTTCAAGCTGGTTTTAGAAAAGGCAGAGGAACCAGAGATCAAATTGCCAATATCCGCTGGATCATCGAAAAAGCAAGAGTTCCAGAAAAACATCTATTTCTGCTTTACTGACTATGCCAAAGCCTTTGACTGTGTGGATCACAATAAACTGTGGGAAATTCTGAAAGAGATGGGAATACCAGACCATCTGACATGTCTCTTGAGAAACCTGTATGCAGGTCAGGAAGCAACAGTTAGAACTGGACATGGAACAACAGACTGGTTCCAAACAGGAAAAGGAGTACGTCAAGGCTGTATATTGTCACCCTGCTTATTTAACTTATATGCAGAGTACATCATGAGAAATGCTGGGCTGGAAGAAACACAAGCTGGAATCAAGATTGCCGGGAGAAATATCAATAACCTCAGATATGCAGATGACACCACCCTTATCGCAGAAAGTGAAGAAGAACTAAAGAGCCTCTTGATGAAAGTGAAAGAGGAGAGTGAAAAAGTTGGCTTAAAGCTCAACGTTCAGAAAACTAAGATCATGGCATCTGGTCCCATCACTTCATGGGAAATAGATGGGGAAACAATGGAAACAGTGTCAGATTTTATTTTGGGGGGCTCCAAAATCACTGCTGATGGTGATTGCAGCCATGAAATTAAAAGACGCTTACTCCTTGGAAGGAAGGTTATGGCCAACCTAGATAGCATATTTAAAAGCAGAGACATTACTTTGCCAACAAAAGTCCATCTAGTCAAGGCTATGGTTTTTCCAGTGGTCATGTATGGATGTGAGAGTTGGACAGTGAAGAAAGCTGAGCGCTGCAGAATTGATGCTTTTGAACTGTGGTGTTGGAGGAGACTCTTGAGAGTCCTTTGGACTGCAAGGAGATCCAATCAATCCATCCTAAAGGTGATCAATCCTGGGTGTTCATTGGAAGGACTGATGTTGAAGCTGAAACTCCAATCCTTTGGCCACCTCATGTGAAGAGTTGACTCATTGGAAAACACCCTAATGCTGGGTAGGATTGGGGGCAGGAGGAGGAGGGGACGACAGAAGATGAGATGGTTGGATGGCATCACTGACTCGATGGACATGGGTTTGGGTAGACTCCGGGAGTTGGTGATGGACAGAGAGGCCTGGTGTGCTGCAATTCATGGGGTCTCAAAGAGTCGGACACGACTCAGCGACTGAACTGAACTGAAGTGGCTATCATATTGGGCAGTACAGATACAATACATTTCCATCACTTAAGAAATTTCTACTGGTCAGTCTGGCCCTAGAAGTTAGGGGAGCAGAGATGAATGGAACTTTGATTGCTAAATCATGGAGATGAACAGACTCACTACACTGGACCATCAACAGTCAATGGATCATTACATGATAAATCTGCTTCTCTTATTCAACTATATTTGGGGATATGTTCATTACAGAAGTTTGCCCTATATTCTAACTAACATAACTCCCAATTTATTCTTAATCCAGGATTTTTTTTTAAATGCAGAAAGCAAGCAATCATGTAGAACAGAAGCAAAGTCAGAATATCTAACAAGCACAGCTACTCTTGATGCCCAGGTCTTTAATCAGAGAATATGTGAGTTGGTGACTTTGTCTATAGAGGGCAGGGTCTCTCAGGATCACAAAAGCTCAATTCTCATTCTACCATTGCTCTTTTATATCGCTATTCAGGAAGAACTTCCACGAACAATCTATGTACTTCTTTTTAATGTAAGCATTACTATAAATTTCCCTCTTGGTACTGCTTTAGCTTGTCCCACAAAGTTTCATATGCTGCATTTTCATTTTCATTCAGTTCAATGTATTTGTTAATTTCTCTTGAGACTTCTTTGACTCATGGATTATTTAGAAGTATGTTGTTTGGTTTCCCAGAGTTGGAGATGTATCCGTTATCTTTCTGATATCTATTTCTAGTATGATACTATTGTGGTCAGAGAACATAAGATTTCAGTTCTTTAAAATTTGTTGAGATTTGTTTTATGACCAAGAAATGGTCTGTTTTTGTGTACGTTCCATGAGTTCTTGGAAAGAATACATTTTCTGTTGTTGTCAGGTAAAGTGTTTTATACATCAGTTAGAGCCTTTTGGTACCAATCAACAGGTATGACCGGGTTTTTCTATATCCTTGATGATTTTTCTCTCTAGTTGCTCTGTTGGTTGTTGAGAGAGGGATGTTTAAGTTGCAAACTTGAATCATAATTTTTTTTTTCTTTTCAGTTCCACTAGTTTTTGCTTCTTATACTTTGCACTTCTGTAACATGGTGAACACACACTTGGGATTACATGCTTTCTTGGAGGCTTGACCCTTTTATTTATTTTGTCCCTTTATTTATTTATGTCCCTGTCTGTCCGTGGTGATTTTCTTTGCTCTAAGTCTACTTTGCATGTGTGCGTGCATGCTAAGTCGCTTCAGTTGTGTCCGACTCTTTGCAACCCTATGGACTGTGGCCCACCAGGCTCCTATGTCTATGGGATTCTCCAGGCAAGAATACTGGAATGGGTTGCCCTGCCCTCCTCCAGGGGATCTTTCCAACCCAGGAACCAAACCCATGTCTCCGGCATCTCCTGCATTGTAAGTGGATTCTTTACCCACTGAGCAACCTGGGAAGCCACCCTCCTGGGGAAAACAAGAGCCACTTTCTTTTATTAGGTGAGAGTGGAAGTCCAGGTTCCCCATGTGGTCCACTGACACCACAAGGGCTGGGGTGATGGGAATTGGGAAGGCAACTCATTACTGCCTAGCAGAGATGGAAGTTCCAGATCCCCACTTAGTGCTTTCTGACCCCACTCCACGGGGGGGTTTGGGGTGCCTCATTATAGCCTCATGAGGGTGGAAGTATAGCTTCCTCACTTGGTCTTAGCTAGAGGAGGAGGAGTAGGATGTTATTTTTCTCTGTGACATTTGATTGGCATATAGTGTTTATTATCTACAAGATTTCTGCCTTACAAGACAGTCCCTTCCCTAGTCCTTTGTCTAGAAAGACCAAGTTTTTCTTGGGACTTCTTTTTTATCTGTACTCATTGGCATTTTCTGAGTTGCTGTCTTCTCCAGTATTGAGTACGACATATAAAAGGCAAAAAGAAAATCCAGGGAACTCACCACTGTGTCATCCCTCATGTCCTCATGTCTTGACTGGTCAGCTTCTTCTCTCTGCAGAGTCTTCTTATGTTTGTTTTATACAAAATATCCAGGGTCTTAATTGCATTCAGTAGAAGGAATAGGGGAAAGTATCTCTATTTCATCTTCCTGGAAGTAGAGTATGTGTACCAATATCAGGTACTCCCAGTTCTTAATCCCAAATCAAATTTGCAAGGTCACATCTCCATCATGCAGAGTCCATGTGACTGAACCATCTCTCACTGCCACCAGCTTTCCATTTCCCCACAGGGACACATAGAAATAATATTAATAAAAGCAAAATAGAATATCAAACTAAGACTGTAGAATGCACAATAGATATTAATCACATATTCCAGGTCCCAATGTAATTGTTGTGGATAACATTTTCATATATTAAACTGGCATTCTTTTCATTTCTAATAATTCCTTTTTGCCCCATGACCCTGCCCCCACTCAACTGAACATTAAGTCATCTGCTACCTCCAAAGAGGGATGCTTCTATAGAAAAGCTGACCATTTTTTCAGTTGTAATAGCCTGATCTTTTGAGTATATGGCAAAAAGTGTATATTACCAAATAGACTAGAGAGAATGCATGATTATATAAAATCTAGTTTTTCTTACCCCAGTGTAAGTAAGTAAGTGTTAGTCGCTCAGTCGTGCCTGACTCTTTGCGAACCCATGGACTGCAGCCCACCAGGCTCCTCTGTACATGAGATTTTCCAGGCAAGGATACTGGAGTGGGTCGCCATTTCCTTCTCCAGGGGATCTTCCCAACCCAGGGATTGAACCTGGGTCTCCTGCATTGCAGGCAGATTCTTTACTGACTGCGCTACAAGGGAAGCCCCTGTCCTACCCTAGAGGAAATACAAATTCTCTTAGCTGTGGAAGATAAGCAGTCATAAGATGGGAAAACTTGTAAGAATTACTTGTTAACAAATATGTCTGAGAAAAGCATCCAAATGTTGTAAGCATGTCCAAAAGTTACAAGTAAGAATAGCCTGGAGAAGCCTTAGGACAGGACAGGACAGACAAAAGAGCAATAATGTTTCTGATGAATGGAGACCTGATTTATATCCAATACCTTGAGAATAGTCAGCAACCACTTCAGGGCAGTCAGCTGACAGCCCTCTCAAGCCCACCCTTAGGAAGCCTTAACATTCCTGGACTGACTCTCAATCCTGAATGTGTGGACGGTAGGGGAAGACTAGAGTCTGAACTGACTGAAGAAACCCTGATTTGGCTGAGGTTAAATATCTATGAAATGAGGGCTTGACATAAAATTTATGTTCAATTTTTTAAAAAATAAATAGACACGGTTTACATACTTCTGTTGAGAGCCTAAGTTTCATGCCACTACACAAAGAATGAAACACAAAGAAATGTTGGCAAATGACCAGAGATAATCAAACCAGAGAGCCTGGTTTTCCAGTAGAGTTGGTAGACTAAATAATTTTGACAATTAAGCTAACTAAAGTTTTGCTTAACATATCCACAAACTTTAAATGTTTAAATCAAGTACTATTCCAGTACAATAATAATTAACTATGGAATGCCACTAAAGACTAAGAGCTATAATAGGTAGTTCTGTATGTGGTGGATTAATTCAGGTTTTAGAAATTGCCACTCTGTGAAAAACAGCCACAAATAAAAGTGAAAACTGAGTTTCCTGTAAGAATCAAATATTCTGTTTAGAAAGCAGAAGTAATTGTTAAGCGCCCAATACACAACTCATTTTTGTCCTTAAAGCATTTGTTCAGTTTAATTAGACTGGGCCACTTAAGATAAAGTGGTCACAGGAATCTTTACATTTCTTTGAAATGCAACAGGACTAGAAATGGAACTACATGCACCTCTACATGCGAAGTGCCGTATTACAGCCACACAATGGTTTCCTTCCCCTTCTTTCACCAGCTAGGCTTCCCTGATGGCTCAGATGGTAAAGGATCTGCCTGCAATGCAGGAAACATGGGTTTGATCCCTGGATTGGGAAGATGCACTGGAGAAGGGAATGGCAAACCACTCCAGTATTCTTGCCTGGAGAATTCCACGGACAGAGGAGGATGACAGGCTACAGTTCATGGGGTTGCTGACAGTCGGACACGACTGAGCAACTAACACACTTTCTTTCGCTAGCCAGCATGAGAGGTGTCAGAAATCTGCTTTTTCTTATGTTCCTAGACAATTCTAAGATTCAAAAGATAGGAAACAAGAGAGTGCTCTAAACAGACCCTGAATCAGGCTCAGTTTAATCAGATTGATAGTCACAGCACCTGCTGTTTCCAGAATGCCTCTCTCTGCCTCTAATTCACCCCCCAGCCTCACAGCCTCTCTTTCCACAGAAGTCTCTGGGGCTAAAGCAAACTTCTCAACCTGTAAAAGTCCAGCTAACTTTGAGTTCACCTTCCTCAAAGACCTCTGTGCCTGGAGGACTTCTGGTCAAGACAGTGGAGTAATATTAATACATTCTACTCCACTGCCCTCTCTCAAAGTTTCCCAAAAACCTTTTCCTGAAAATGAAAATCTGAGGGGGTAAAAAAGCAATGATATCATCAGTGAAACAAGGAAACAAACATAGCTGCAGTCCACAAGTACACTGCCCCAAATCCGGGGAGTTTGGATGGAGATGTGGGAGGAATGCACAAGTACATACCTACTTCCCCTAAAGGAACTGTCAGTGTGCAGAGGTGAGGTCTATGCAAGGATCTTGAAGTTTGACAAACAAGTCCTGGACGCAGAAACACCCAAAGAACTGAAATGTTCAGTCTTTTCAGATACAACACATGTGTTTTTTTTTAATGTTTTTATTATTTTCTTTTGGCCACACCCTGTGGCATGCACAATCTTAGTTCCCCCAACCAGTGATGGAACCTACACCCTTGCAGTAGAAGCACGAAGTCTTAACCACTGGACCACCAGGGAAATGCCCACATGCTTTTTTTAATGAGAACTAATTCAAACACAGTTTGAACTAAAGGGATGATATTTTAATTCAGAAAGTGTGTAAGTTCATAAACAACCTTTCTCAGTCATTTTGAAGCTACCAGATTTCTTACAATTAGAGAGAAAGCTTTAACAGTATATAAAATCCTAGGAAAAAATAATCTCTATCAGAAGCAAATGCTCTTAAGAACCTATATGCCTTGGTTTAAGGCTGAATGATTCTGGATGTAAATACACATGGAGATTTAATTGTGCTACTGTCTTTTTTATCATTATCGGGTTTGCATTGTACTGATTACAAAAGTACAAAATTTTGAATAGTGTTCTAACCCTTTTTTCCCCAGAAGCCTTATTTTCAGAGCATGACTTCTGCAGAACACAAGGTTTTTCAGAAATGTATAAACAGTGTGACAGCAGAAATGTCTTTAGGTCTATTGATAGGCCCAATTCCACTCCAATGAATGGCAGAGAAGAAAGGGCTAAGGGAGAAATCATGTGGACTATTGAGCCTAAGCATCCCAGACAAGGGAACTAGGGGTTGCTGCTGCTAAGTCGTTTCAGTCGTGTCTGACTCTGTGCGACCCCATAGACGGCAGCCCACCAGGCTCCGTCGTCCCTGGGATTCTCCAGGCAAGAACACTGGAGTGGGTTGCCGTTTCCTTCTCCAATGCATGAAAGTGAAAAGTGAAAGTGAAGCCGCTCAATCGTGTCTGACTCTTAGCAACCCTATGGACTGCAGCCTACCAGGCTCCTCTGTCCATGGGATTTTCCAGGCAAGAGTACTAGAGTGGGTTGCCATTGCCTTGAGGACCTCCAAATAAGGCAACGTGGATGAGAAGCTGTACTGTAGGTCCCTCATCCCCACTCATGTTCCAGAATACTGGGAGGCAGGCAGAATACTGAAAGAGTCTTCTCTGGGGAATTTAATAAAAGAGTAAAGATGTGAAAGTACTAATATCAAGAACTCTCCAACAGATGTGGTCCACCCATTATTTTGTGAAACTCAAGAATGAAAAGCCCTACAGACACATGCTTAGAGCTTCCAAATAGCTTTTTTGTTAACTCTAATATGAGCAAACAACAAAGTCAGATATCTAAGGAAACTTCTGCTGATCTTAGATAGACAGTCACATATTCCTCAAAGATGGGTTTCTAGATCACAAGGACCTACTGTATAGCACAGGGAACTTGACTCAATATTCTGTAATAACCTATAGCAGAAAAGAATCTGAAAAAGATATATGTATTATATAACTGAATCACTTTGCTGTATACCCGAAACCAATACAACATTATAAATTAACTGTAGCCCAATATAAAATAAAAATTGTTTTAAAGAAAAAATGGAAAGAAAAAAAAAAGGTTTCTTTGGAATAAGCAAAGAATTGCAGTGTGGGGTCTGCAATTGTGGTGAGTCATGTGCAAGTTCCTGCAAGGCAAGGGAAGGAAAACACTTTTACAGAGGTGAAAAGGTGGTTGAGAGGACTATGGTAAACAAAGAGTCTATGGCTTTTATTGGCTGAATCCTTTTTAGAAAAGGAGACTTTCTTCTTCCTGATGGGCTCCACTATCATTGCAGGGCATGAGAGCTCCCTCTTCTGGTCTCCTAACTCTACTTGATTGAGTTTTCTCTTAATTAGTTTTTTTAACCTCTATTATAGAAGAAGGGCTTCCCTGGTGGCTCAGATGGTAAAGAATCTGCCTGCAATGCAGAAAACCTGGGTTCAATCCCTGAGTTGGGAAGATCCCCTAGAGAAGGAAATGGCAAACCACTCCAGTACTCTTTCCCTGAGAATTCCACGGACAGAGGAGCCTGGCAGGCTACAGTCCATGGGGATGCAAAGAGTTGGACTCGACTGAGCAACTTTCACTTTAATCACTTCAATACAGAAGATAGAGACCTCGCCCCACCACCACCAAAAAACAAAAAGTAACTTTCAGGAAGCAGTTACTTTGCAGTGAAGAAATCTTCAAAAATATCAACAATATCCTCAGAGAGATAAAAGAGGACATTACATCCAAGAAACAAGAATGTAAAGCTATCAAAAAGGGGAACAGTCTAAGAACAGCAGGAACTAAAACACAAAGAGCTACAACACTCAAGACAAACAAATGAACAAAAAGACAAACAAATTACAGAAAGAGAGGATGAAGATGAAGAGATGGAAATCAACAAAATAATTCAAGAAAATTTCCCAGGATTAAAAGATACACATTTGTTGCAGAATCTAAGGGCGCTCTGCTCGCCACATGACAGGCCAATGAATCCAAGAGAGGAGGGGTTGAGGCACGGAAGACACTTTATTCAGGGAGCCAGCTGATCGAGAAGATGGCAGGCCACCGCCTCAAAACAACCATCTTATGGGGTCTGGACACCAGGCTCTTTTATAGTTCTGAGGTGGTGGGGGTGGGGGTTCAGGGGAGAGGGAGGAGGTGAGGAAGCAAAGTAAAAAGGCTATTTGTCTTGCAAACATCTCCCAGAACGGCAAGCCTGGGGCAGGAGATGTGTCAATTTCTTCCTTCCTGCCATCTACAGGTGGACAGGGTTCTGAACAAACGCACTTTAGTTTAACAGTCAGGCAGAGGCACAGGATTCTCTGAGACAGGCCATTCTGTATGATTATAACAAAAGCAATGAAAAGCAAGTCAAAGAAACAGTTCTAACATGGAGTCAGAATTAGCTTCCTCCTTGCAACACATTTCCAAAGTGAAAGGGTCACAACACAATTTTTTAAATGCCCTACATCAACAAAACAAAAACATGCATGAGGGCATTTTCTTGGGAAATCTCAGAGCTCTGGGGACAAAGAGAAGATTCTGCATGCTTTGAAGAGGAAAAATCAAGTCATATACAAAAAAAAAAAGAAAAGAGAAGAAAAATAGGAACCAGATAGCTTTAGACTTCTCAGCAGCAATACTAAAAGCAAGATGACCAAAGAACAAGAAGCAGTGGAGCCATGTATTCAACATTCCTCTAAATTCAGCCAAACGATTAACCAAGCATGAAAAAAGAATGAAGATATTTTTGGAAACTCCAAGACTCCAAAATTTACATCTCGTTCACTCTTTGGAAGAAACTATTGAATGTTTTTCTCCCAAAACAAGAGAGTGAACCAAGAAAAGGAAAGACATGGAGTAGAGGAAAGAGGAGAGAATTGAAGGTAATCTTAAAGTGGGATGATAGAAGAAGATCCTGGGGTAATGGCTGTCATCAGGGTCAAAGGACAACAGTCCAGGTTGATGCAGTGTCACCAAAATACAGCTATATTGAGAGCTGCCATCCCTCAGATACTACCTGCTCCCTTGTACTGCCATTTTAGTGGAGGAATAAACACCTAGTGAGCCTGGTTTATATTACCATCTATACAGTCAGCAAAAACAAGACCGGGAGCAGACTGTGGCTCAGATCATGAACTCCTTATTGCCAAATTCAGACTTAAATTGAAGAAAGTAGGGAAAACCACTAGACCATTCAGGTATGACCTAAATCAAATCCCTTATGATTATACAGCGGAAGTGACAAATAGATTTAAGGGACTAGATTTGATAGACAGAGTGCCTGATGAACTATGGACAGAGGTTCATGACACTGTACAGGAGACAGAGATCAAGACTATCCCCATGGAAAAGAAATGCAAAGAAGCAAAATGGCTGTCTGAGGAGGCCTTACAAATAGCTGGGAAAAGAAGAGAAGCAAAAAGCAAAGGAGAAAAGGAAAGATATTCCCATCTGAATGCAGAGTTCCAAAGAATAGCAAGGAGAGATAAGAAAGCCATCCTCAGTGATCAATGCAAAGAAACAGAGGAAAACAACAGAATGGGAAAGACTAGAGATCTCTTCAAGAAAATTAGAGATACCAAGGGAACATTTCATGCAAAGATGGGCTCAATAAAGGACAGAAATGGTGTGGACCTAACAGAAGCAAAAGATATTAAGAAGAGGTGGCAAGAATACACAGAAGAACTGTACAAAAAAGATCTTCACGACCCAGATAATCACAATGGTGTGATCACTCACCTAGAGCCAGACATCCTGGAATGTGAAGTCAAGTGGGCCTTAGAAAGCATCACTACAAACAAAGCTAGTGGAGGTGATGGAATTCCAGTTGAGCTATTTCAAATCCTCAAAGATGATGCTGTGAAAGTGCTGCACTCGATATGCCAGCAAATCTGGAAAACTCAGCAGTGGCCACAGGACTGGAAAAGGTCAGTTTTCATTCCAATCCCAAAGAAAGGCAATGCCAAAGAATGCTCAAACTACTGCACAATTGCACTTATCTCACATGCTAGTAAAGTAATGCTCAAAATTCTTCAAGCCAGGCTTCAGCAATACATGAACCGTGAACTTCCAGATGATCAAGCTGGTTTTAGAAAAGGCAGAGGAACCAGAGATCAAATTGCCAACATCTGCTGGATCATCAAAAAAGCAAAAGTTCCAGAAACACATCTATTCCTGCTTTATTGACTATGCCAAAGCCTTTGACTGTGTGGATCACAATAAGCTATGGAAAATTCTGAAAGAGATGGGAATACCAGACCATCTGACATGTCTCTTGAGAAACCTGTATGCAGGTCAGGAAGCAAGAGTTAGAACTGGACATGGAACAACAGACTGGTTCCAAATAGGAAAAGGAGTACGTCAAGGCTGTATATTGTCACCCTGCTTATTTAACTTATATGCAGAGTACATCATGAGAAATGCTGGGCTGGAAGAAACACAAGCTGGAATCAAGATTGCCGGGAGAAATATCAATAACCTCAGATATGCAGATGACACCACCCTTATGGCAGAAAGTGAAGAAGAACTAAAGAGCCTCTTGATGAAAGTGAAAGAGGAGAGTGAAAAAGTTGGCTTAAAGCTCAACATTCAGAAAACTAAGATCATGGCATCTGGTCCCATCACTTCATGGGAAATAGATGGGGAAACAATGGAAACAGTGTCAGATTTTATTTTGGGGGGCTCCAAAATCACTGCTGATGGTGACTGCAGCCATGAAATTAAAAGACGGTTACTCCTTGGAAGAAAAGTTATGACCAACCTAGATAGCATATTGAAAAGCAGAGGCATTACTTTGCCAACAAAGGTCCATCTAGTCAAGGCTTTGGTTTTTCTAGTAGTCATGTATGGATGTGAGAGTTGGACAGTGAAGAAAGCTGAGCGCCAAAGAATTGATGCTTTTGAACTGTGGTGTTGGAGAAGACTCTTGAGAGTCCCTTGGACTGAAAGGAGATCCAACCAGTCCATCCTAGAGGAGATCAGTCCTGGGTGTTCATTGGAAGGACTGATGTTGAAGCTGAAACTCCGATACTTTGGCCACCTCATGCAAAGAGTTGACTCATCGGAAAAGACCCTAATGCTGGGAAGGATTGGGGACAGGAGGAGAAGGGGACGACAGAGGATGAGATGGTTGGATGGCATCACCGACTCGATGGACATGGGTTTGGGTAGACTCTGGGAGTTGGTGATGGACAGGGAGGCCTGGCGTGCTACAATTCACGGGGTCGCAAAGACTCAGACACGACAGAGCGACTGAACTGAACTGAACTGATACTCAGCCTATTTTGACCAAATGCTGATTAATTAAGCTCACGCTTTCCCCTCCATGCTACAACTATCACCAAGAGTATAAATAGAAATATATGCTTTATCCAGTGTATCTCAGTCTTTAGCATGCAGCACAATCACTTTTTATTTTTCCTTGTGGTCTTTTTAATATACTCGTAACATCTTTTGTTCAAATTTATTTATTTTTAATTGAAGAATTGCTTTACAGTATTGCATTGGTTTCTAACAATCACTGCTTCTTAAAACACAGACTATTGTGCCCCAACCCCAGAGATACCTATTTAGTAGGTCTGGACTGGGAACTAGGAATGTCTAACAACTTCCTAGGAACCACACTTTGAGAACGATTGCTTTTAACCTACCTTTTAGCTCTGGGGTTGGTCATGATGAGCTGGGAATCTACAAGCAGAGAGTCCTACTCTCTTCAACCATTTCCTCTGGATATCTCTGGCCTACACTCCTGGCTTGTCAGATGTTTTGATTTTCTCAGGACCCATTCACGCCTTTGCTCAAAGACTTCTGCAAAGACGTCTCTGTAAACCATTTCCAAGAGTCTGCTCAGCTCATTTTCTTCTGGGAGATTCCTTCTAACGATGGCAATGTAGCTCTCTTTTCCTACTTAGCCAGGTTTGTACTAACTAATCATGTTTTTAAGTATTCTTAGGCATACATACATACATAGGTGATTTTAAAACCTGATTTTAAGTGAGGAAATTATGAACACAAAAGTCAGCAAATGATTACCACCACCGGGGGGGAATAATGTAATCTGCACAGGACTCACAGAGTATATCTAAGACCCTGGAATGACTATTTATATATGAATATCCTTTTTATGATTAGTCTTTAATGTCTAATAATAAAGAATATCTTATTTATTCTTCAATATGAATTATATCATTCATAATTTTTAAGAAAGGGAAAATAACACCTTCTTATTGAATATTTCCTCTCAAAAAAAAAAAGATCATGGAGGAGAGAAGACAATTGAGAAGAAAGCTCTCAGGATCTCAGGACAAAGGCAATAGCAGATTTGATGAAAAGATGTTTGAGACAATAAACCCAAGTCAGGTTTCAGATTGCCTTAGTTCAGTACCCCCACCTGCTCCCTTCACCTGATGGCCAGGCCATTCAAAGATGTGTAATAATCGGATGGCAATCAATGTAGAACCTATACATAAGAACTGCAAAAAAAATAAAACAGCAAGAAAAGAGAAATGTAAGCCAAGAATTGGTGAAGAACAGATATCACCAGAGGAACTACCCAAAGACTGCTGTTATTAGATTGACTAAGCAGAATTGCTGACACAGAACTTCTCAAAAATCATTGAACAAGTGTTCAGGAATGAGAGCAGGAATTCATTTAATTTCCCTGAAAAAAAGAGTGAAATAAAAAATTCACCTAGTTCTTTAAGGGCAGGAGAAAAAAGAAAGTAGCTCAAAGGTAAAATACTCTATGGCAGAAACCCCCTGGGTGGCAGCCTGCCTTACTTCTCCAGGAGCTGCCAGGGTCACGTGTGTTGAGTACTCAGCTGTGTTGTCTGAACTAGGACATGCCACTGGCCATAGGTGGTTGGTCCAAGGACAAACTCAAACATGGGCTCAAGACAGGCCTACCCATTTCTCTGGAAATGAAACTGAGACTAGTGTTTGCTGAAGCAGAGGCATTGATAGCAGAGTCCTACAAACTTCCTGTTACTGAACCCTCAGTTTCTGTGCTTTCCAAGATTTGGCTGGTCAGTGATTTCTTGAATGAATAAGATAATCTTATGTCCATCCAACACACTTCTTTTTTACTTAAGCTAGTCAGAGTCTATTTCTGTTACTTATGAACAAAAGAATCTTAATTATTGTAGGCTTGTAATTATTTTCAGGAAAATCCTCCCAGAGCCTGACTTCCGAATACATGTGTTTATTTATTTTCAAAAATACTTTAAGCCAAACACTTGAGATTCCTGGAAACTGTATGACACACATTGTTCTCTTTATAATGAACTCATTTTCTCCTGAAGAGAAAGCAAGTCAGCTGCACAGCAGGCCTCAGGAGAATGGCCTGGACAAACTTGCTAGGGTCTGACCACCTGAATCACTCAGAAGGGAAAATATTCCTAGAAACTCAGTGAACCACCCAATCTAACCTGCTTGTTTTTATCAATTTTATCTTTCCTATTAATATTTTATTTTCATTATAGGAGTAGAATGGATTAAATAGTATATAGTAGTGTTCATAAACAGTGGAATACTCAGTTTTTGAAATTATACCGTATTAATATATTCACATAACTCACAAATTAACCATATTTGAATAAGAAGTAGCAATTCAATAATTGATCGAGTAGTCCTCAATAATTCAGCATTTGGGCTAAACAAAACAATATTCTCTTGAAACCCCAAAGTACTGTGCTTCATAAACAAGGGGTTAAGGAATTAGTATATATTAAAGCCTATCTTCCTCCTTCTCTGTGTCTCTCTTTCTTATACACACACACACACACACACACACACACTCCTTACCCTACTAGAATTTGAAGGCATTTCAAATGCAGATCAGGCTTAGAAATGAAACATAACTGAAAAAAAATTTTTACACACATAAGCCACTTTAGCAACTCACTCTAGCAACTCACTCTTTTCAGTGTTACACCTCTCAAAATGGGAGCCCATAAGAGGAAGCTGAAGACAATACAGGCTCTAACAATGATAATGATGATGCCCTGTGAGTGTTCATTCTAAATTCTAGCACCAAGCTTCACATTTCTCATGTGTTACTTTAATCCTTCCAACACTCTATGAGGTAAATTATTATTATAATACTAACATTTCATGGGCAGGAAAAAGTGAAACTTAAAGAAGATCAGTAAACTGCCCAAGGCCATCTGATTTGTCAGTGGTGAAGTTGGACCTCCAAGTCCAGGCCCCAGCGCTAGTAAGTCTCAGAGCTAGAATCTGTCTGACTTTGTCTAGTTTTAAAGTCCCCTCTTTCCCTGCCATAGGACTAACCACTCCTAGGATGACAGAGAGAACCAGAGCAGCCTTCAGAGAAAATGCCACCCCCTCACTTAAAAAACCCACCCAAATCCATGTCTTGTCTTTAAAGTTAAAAGTCCTCATGCTTGATGTTAGAAAATTATAATGTCATTGTTCAAAAAGAATTAGAAAAGCCTACATTCTCTTAAAGAAGATAAAAAGTTTACACATGCAAAGACTTCTGCCAGTTTTTCCAATTTTCTATGTCCTGTGCAGCCAGCTCAGCCCCTCTGGGGGCTGGTTCACAGCTCTGACACCCAGAACATCTGGAGAGACAGTAAACAGGTGTGAAGACCAAACATGCTGTTTATTTCAGGTGGAGGCACAACTCTCACCTAATAGTCCCATCCTACAACTTTTCATGAGATTTGATAAAAATATGAATCTTATCATTTATATTACATATTTACATAACATATAATTATTTTATATATATATATATATGTAATACAAATAAATGGAGGAAGAGATTGATTTAGTGCATCCTTCTAAACTGAAACCATCTCAGCAAGGGCACCTGCACTTGATGTTCAACATCACCTGGCATCTGGGCAACTTCGATCATTCCTGCTGCCCTGTCTAGGAACCAGAGCATAAATCAGAATGGCTGGAATAACCTACACTCTCACTACCACCATGATCCAAAGCTACATTAAGGTCTGACTCAGAAACTTACATGAAATATACATGACTGAAAATAAGTACATACAATAGCTCCAGCATTCACCCTTGTTTAAATCCAGGAATGTCAGTCTTCCTGGAGACTGACATGTCAGTATCTCTGCCTAGGTCCATAAGTTTACCCAATGAATCTGTCTTCTCTACTTGCTTATACCTCCACTCAAGCTACAGCTCTGCCTGTATCATTCTAGTATGACCATAAAGGTACCAAGCCAAGAGGGTAAGTAGATGTTAAAATCAAGCTCATGTTTGCTTGCCAAACCATATACCTGGTCCAAGGTGTGTCTTTCTGGCAAAAAGAGACCCTTTTTTCCTAATTCACAAGAAGACAGGTATGTCAAGGAATGGCCCTTGGAAGAAATGGGTCAGAGTGTGAAGATTTTTGAGCAAAGGAAAGACATCTAACTTGTGGTTTAAGAGGATCACTCTAACTTTGTGTTAAGAATAAATTGTGAGAGTTGATAGGGATGGCAAGGGTGAAAGTAGGAAGACCAGTGTGGAGGTTAATCTAATTTACCAAGGGAAAGATGGTGGTAGCTTGGAACACAGTGATAGCAGTAGAGGAGGTGGGAAGTGGCTGTATTCTTAATATGTTTTTAAAGAAGAGTCTTCAGTATTTGCTGACAAACAGATGTAGGATAAAGAGAGAAGTCAAGGATGACTCAAAAGTTCTGGGTGTTAGCAGTTGGAACAGTGAGGCTGCCATTGAATGAGAGAGGGAACCAACAGGACAAGGAGTTTTCAGGAAAAGATGAGGAACGCAGTCTTGAACGTGACAAATTTGAGACTCCCATTAGATATCTATGTGGCAATAATGATAAGCTAACTGATATACATGTCTGTAGTTGAGTGTAGAAAACTACAGTGAAGAAGTAAATGTAGGCATTGTACATGCCATAGATGGTATGCAAAGCCATGAGGCTGAGAGAGGTCACCAATGGAACAAAGAGGCAAAGAGAACCAAGAACTGGGCTCTGGGGCTCCCCAACACTATGAGATAGAGGAGAAAAGAAGAAACAGTAAAGGAGACTGAGATGAAGTAGCTAGCATGACAGGATGAAAACTTCGTGGCACCCAGAAGCCAAAACAGGAAAATGTTTCAAGGAGGAAGAGTGATCAGCTGTGCCAGAAGCTGCTGGAAGTTCCAGCAGGACAGTCTGAAAAATGATACCACACTGAGTTAGCAATGGAGAGGTTAAGGAGCATTCTAAGAGAAATAGTCATAACCTAAAAACTTTTATTTCAAATAAAAATTAAAAACAAACATCCAGATTAAGAAGCTAGAAAGATAAAAAAAATATCCTACAATGTTAGAATATATGAATTTCAAGATTGGTTCTGTAAAAAGACCAATAAACGAAGACATAAATCTCTGTTGAGCTTCCCCGGTATCTCAGTGGTAAAGAATATGTCTGCAGTGCAGGCGACATAGGAGTTGCGGGTTCGATCCTTGAGTTGGGAAGATCCCCTAGAGGAAAGCATGGCAACCCACTCCAGTATTCTTGCCTGGAGAATCTCATGGACGGAGGAGCCTGGCAGACTACAGTCCATGGGACTGCAAAGAGTCGAACATGACTGATGTAACTGAGCATGCATGCAACTCTCTGTCAAAAAAGAACAAGAAATAGAAAACACACACAATTAGCATTGAGAAAGTGAATATCACTTTAGTTCCAAAGATTTAAAAATTGTAAGGAAATATGTCATGTACAACTTCAGGTCAATAATATTTTTATTAATAAAATTGATTATATTTTAGGAAATTATGTAGTACCAAAATTAAGGAAAGGGGAAAAAAGGAATGGTTCAACAATCACTGAATGGTTATTAAATGGTTATCACATGTATTTCTAAGTGAAAAACTTAAATTGCAGAATAACATGAATTGCACAATGCCGCTTTTGTTAAAAATGTATATGTTCTTATATATATCCATATATATATGTACAGATGTGAGAGCTGGACAATAAAAAAGGCTGAGTGTCAAAGAATTGACGCCTTTGAACTGTGGTGCTGGATAAGACTCTTGAGAGTCTCTTGGACTGCAAGGAGATCAAACCAGTCAATCCTAAAGGAAATCAACCCTGAACATTTATCGGAAGGACTGATAGTGAAGCTGAAGTTCCAATACTTTGGCCACCTGATGCAAAGAACTGACTCATTGGAAAAGACCCTGATGCTGGGAAAGATTGAGGGCAGGAGAAGGGGAGACACAGGATGAGATGGTTGGATGGTATCATCAACTCAATAGGCATGAGTTTGAGCAAGCTCTGGGAGATGGTGAAGGACAGGGAAGCCTGGCATGCTGCAGTCTGTGGGGTTGCAAAGAGTCGGACACAATTGAGCAACTGAACAACAATTTTAGGGCTGGAGGAAGGTATTTTACTTAATTTATTCTGGGGGATAATTAATAGATGTACATGGTACAAAATTTGAGGCACAAGAGAGTAAAGAATGAAAAATCTCCCTCTCATCAAGGCCCCAACTCATAAATTTACTTTACCCACAGGCATCCACTGCTGCCACCTTCTTATACATTCCCCCAGAGATACTTCACATATACAGGAGCACACATGGATTGACAAAAGCATTCCCCTTTGTTGGGACATATTTGTCTTTTTTCTCTATGCTAGTATATAAGGGTCTCACTCAGGTGCTGAGCCAAAAGCACTAGGCTGCAGTAGAATCATTTACAGGAACATACCTATTTATTGTCTCATTAGTCAGTCTCAGCCACATACTATCATCACTGTGAACTCATCAACAAAAGTGATCCTTCTGCAGACCCACCCTGTAACTCCTAACCTCCTGCTGGGATAGGATAGGGCTGTGGCCCAGCAGAATGGAGTGAGAGAGAAAGTCCAACTTTTCAGACAGCTCTCCCCCATTCCTCCTCCACAATTTACCCCAGGATCCAGAGGCATCTTGTTGTTGCCAGCAACCACCCAGTACCTCAGGGATTTCAGCAACTTTCCTCACTACCAGCTCATAATGCCAGTCTTGGGTTCATCACTCAGTTACCACTCATCTGCTCACATGCCAGCTTCTAAACTATGATCATTGTTTTCTCTTTTCCTGTTCTTCCTGCCTTGTGGGCCTATGATTATTTTTAATCCATTTACAGTAGGTTTGGTAAGGTTTTAGGCAGGAGAAAAATTAAATAGATGTATTAAAGCTGTCATATTAACCCTGAAATGCTCATTCCTTTTTTTATTAACATATAATAAAGCTATTATGACATGATGCAAAGAACTTCTACAACAACAAAAGCAAACAATTCAATTCAAAAATGGACAAAGGACCAGAATAGACATTTCTCTAAAGAAGATACATAAATGATCAGTAAGTACATGAAAATATGCTCAACACCACCAGTGTTTAGGGAAATGCAAGTCAACCCACATTGAGATATCACTTCACATTCATTAAGATAGCTATCATCAAGAAAGGGAAAACAACAAGTATTGGTGAGGATGTGGAAAAAGTGAAACCCTTGTGCATTGCTTGTAGAAATGTAAAATGGCACAATCACTGTGGAAAGTTTTGTCAGCTCCTCAAAAAATTAAACATAGAATTACCATATGACCCAGTAATTCCACTCCTAGGTACATACTTGAAAGAATTGAAACCAGAGACTCAAATAGATACTTGTCATTCATTGCAGCATTATACACAATGGCCAAAAAGTGGAAACAACTCAAGTCCATCAACAGACCAATAGCTAAGTAAAATATGGTGTATATGTAGGCATTTACAAAATACATACATATGTGTGTATGTATATATGTATACAATACACACATACATACAATGGAGTATTATTCTGCCTTAAAAAGGAATCAAATTCTGATATATGCTACAACATGGATGAACCTTAAAAACATGCCAAGTAAAATAAGCCAGACACAAAGGACAACTATTGTACAATTCCACTTAAATGACACCCACAGGGACTTCCCAGGAGGCACATGAAAGAGAATCCACCTGCCAATGCAGGAGACACAGGTTTAGTTGGGGACCAGGAAGAATCCACATGCCGTGAAGCAACTAAGCCCATGCACCACAACTACCAAACCTGTGCTCTACAGCCTGTGCTCTGCAAGAGGAGAAGCCACCGAAATGAGAAGCCTGCACACACCACCTGGAGAGTAACTCCTGCTCACCACAACTAAAGAAAAAGCTCACACAGCAACTAAGACTCAGCACAACCAAAAATAATTTAAACTTTTTTAAAATTACGTACACAGAATAGGAAAATTTGTACAGACCTAAAGTAGAATAGAGGTTACAAGAGGCTGGGGTAAGAGAATGGAAGTTAGTGTTTCATAAATAACAGAGTTTCCAGTAGGGATGATGAAAAGTTCTAGAAAATGGAGGGCTACATATTTTGAAAATACTTAATGTCACTGAATAGTACACTTAAAAAATGGTTAAGGTGATAAATGTTTTAAAATATTTATTTGTCTGCCCCGGGTCTTAGCTGCAGCATGAAGGATTTTTAGCTGCAGCATATAGGACCTAGTTCCCTCCTGACCAGGGATCAAACCCAGACCCCCTGGATCGGGAGTGCAGAGTCTTAGCCTCCGGACCACCAGGAAAGTCCAAAGTGACAAATTTTATATTATATATATTTGACCACAATACAAAAAATTTAATACATCTTAGAGTAATCAGCATGAGGGTGCTCTGTCGACTATATTTTCTGGCAAAGTTAGAATTAAGCAGAAAATCTTTGTTTCACCTCTTTTTGAAAATCTTTTTTAAACCTATGACCTCACTTTCCTCCTAAAGACCCTGAGTGGCTGAGAACTTTCAGCTGAACACCAGTGATCTCTGCACAAGCCAGCAATAAATAATAAGCTGGCAGTATGCCTGTGAGTTGGGCTTCACTGGGCTGCATAGTGTTCCAAAATACTTTATTTCGCTGCCAACTTTTAAAATTAAAAAAAGAAACTAATAAAAATCTAGATACTCAACTCTTCTTAAAAATCAGAAGAGCCAATGACCCTGGGCTCACAGTCGTGCATGGTCACAATGAACTGAAACTAAGAGCCAGTAGCTGCCCTATTAAAAACACAGTACCCTAGCAAATTTGCCTACTTCTCTCCTATATTACTTGCCTGGCCCTGCATGCATTTTAAAGAGTTGTCAACCTATAGAAAGCAGAGATTCTACATATAAACGCCACACAGGTGCTCTGAGTCCCAGAACAGAAGTAGCGATTTGAAAGGAGCCAGTATCACCCCAAATGCTGATCTTGGAGAGCCTACTGGAGAGGTAGGAGGAAAGTGAGCCTCCCCAGGGGAGGGAGACACTGGTGGCAGCCATTCTGGGGAACTCCTTCTCCTGCAATAACACTAGTACTGTCAAGTGCCATTGAGGACTCCTCCCTCTAGCCTATCAGCCCTGGAGACCCAGTCATGCCCACCAGTGTGTCAGCACCAATGCCAAGCACTTCTGGGCCATGCAGCCAACTATGCAGAGCCCTCCAACAGCCCACGACGACCACACAAGGCAAAGTCTCACAGAGGCCAGCCCTGCCCACCAGCATGTCCACAGAAGTTGACCCCCATCACAAAAGAAGGGTCCATAGGGCCCAAACAGAGGCATTCCTAGAGCATATGGCTCTCGTGACCAGAGAGGAGCACACAGCCAAGTCTCATAGGAGGTTACCTACTGAGGCCATTTCTCCATGACTGGGAAACAAAACTGATATCCTAACACAAAGAAATAAAAACAAAGATTTGGGCAAAATGAGGATATGGAGGAATATGTTCCAAACTAAGGAACAAGAACTACCCTTAGAAAGAGAAGGAAACAAAGTGGAGATAAGCATTCTACCTATAAAGAGTTCAAGGTAAATGAATATCAGAAAGATACTCATAAAACTCAAAAAAAAAAAAAAGGATGAATACAGTGAGAATTTCAACAAAGAGAATATATAAAGAAGAATCAAAGAGAGCTAAATAATACAATAATTGAAAGTAAAAATTCACTGGAAGGAATAAACAGTAGATTAGATAATACAGAGGAACCTATCACAGCCTGGAAGACAGAAAAGAGGAAATCACACAAGAAAAAAAAATTTTTAACACAATAGATTTAGAGACCTCTGGGACAACATCAAGCTTACTAACATTCACATTACAGGGGTAACAGAAGGAGAAGAAAGAGATAAGTGGGTACAGAACTTACCTGAAGTAATAACTGAAAACTCCCCTAACATGGGAGAGGAAACTGACATTCAGGCCCAATAAGCACATAGTCCTGAACAAGGTAAACCCTGAAGAGTTCCATACCAAGACACATTGTAATTTAAATGCCAAAACTTAAAGAGAGACTCCTAAAAGCAGCAATAGAAAAGCAATTTAGCTACGTACCAGGGAACTCCATAAGATATTCAGCTGACTGTGGTATATATACACAATGGAATATTACTCAGCTATTAAAAAGAATGCATTTGAATCAATTCTAATGAGGTAGATGAAACTGGAGCCTATTATACAGAGTGAAGTAAGTCAGAAAGAAAAACACCAACACAGTATATTAACACATATACATGGAATTTAGAAACATGGTAACAATGACCCTATATGTGACACAGCAAGAGACACAGGTGTAAAGAACAGACTTTTGGACTCTGCGGGAGAAGGCCAGGGTGGGATGATTTGAAAGAGTAGCATTGAAACATGTATATTACCATATGTGAAATAGGTCACCAGTCCAGGTTCGATGCATGAGACAGGGTGCTCAGGGCCAGTGCACTGGGATGACCCTAAGGGATGGGATGGGGAGGGAGGCACAAGGGGAGTTCAGGATGGGGAACACATCAACCTGTGGCTGATTCATGTCAGTGTATGGCAAAAACCACTACAATATTGTAAAATAATTAGCTTCCGATTAAAATAAATTAATTAATTAAAAAACAAAAATAAACAAACAAACAAAAAAGATATTCAGCTGACTTTTCAGAAGAAACTTTGCAGACCAGAAGGGAGTGGCGCAATATATTCAAAATGATGAAAAGGGAAAGCCTGAAACCAAGAATGCTTTACTCTCTAAGGCTACCATTCAGATTTGAAGAAGAGAGAGTTTTACAGACAAGCAAAGGCTAAAAGATTTCAGTATCACTAAATCAGCTTTATAAGAAATGCTAAAGGAATTTCTCTATGTGGAAAAGAAAATCCCACAACTAGAAATGTGAAAATTACAGAAGGACAAATTACACTGTAAAGGTAAATACCTAGTAAAAGTAGTAGGTCAACCACTTACAAAGTTAGTAGGAAGGTTGAGAGATAAAACTAGTAAAAGCATATATGTCCACAATAACTAGTTAAGGGATATACAAAATATGTAAAATATGACATCAAAAGTATTAAATACTGATAAGAGTAAAACTGTAGGATGATTAGAGTATGCTTGAACTTAAAAGACTATCAACCTAAAATACATATATATGTATAAACACACACATATATAGGTATAGATACAGATATAAAAATCTCATGATAACCACAAACCAAAAACCTAATAGATACACTCACAAAAAAGAGAAAGTAATCTAAGCATAACAATAAAGAGTCATCAAATCAGAAGAGAAGAGGGCAAAAGAACAAAAGAGAATTACAAAAAAACAGAAAACAAAATGGCAGATGAAAATTTCAATAATTAACTTTAAAAGCAAATAGAATAAATGCTCCAATCAAAAGACATAAAAGGAACTTCCCTGGTGGTCCAGTGGTTAAGACTCTGCACTCCCGATGCAGGAGGCCTGGGTTCGATCCCTGGCCAGGGAACTAGATTCCACATGCCGCAATTAAGATCTGGTGCAGCCAAATAAATAAAGTGAATATTTCTTAAAAAAAAAAAAAGACATAAGAGTGGCTGAGTGGATTAAAAAACAAGCCTCATACTTATTCTGTCTATAAGAGACTCACTTCAGATCTGAAAACACACAGAGAACAAAACTGAGGGAAGAAAAAAAGTTATTCCATGAATGACTTATAAATTATGATTTATCACCTTCTGAACTGATGTACACACAGGACACAACATCACTTCTGTGGTATTCTTATTCAAAATGCATAACCTGAATTTAAACATGAGAAAATATCAGGGAAACCCAAATTGACAGATTCTACAAGATAAGTCAGGATAATGAAAGGCAAAGAAAGATGGAGGAACTAACCAAAATTGGAAGAGACGCTACAACTATAAGCAATGATCCTGGACATTTGCAAAACAGCTGGTGAAATTTGGATAAGGTTTGGAGATTAGTTAATAGTACTGTATCATAGTTAATTTTCTGGTTTTGACCATCATACATAGTTACGTATGATGTTAACATTCATAAAACTTGATGAAAGCTATACTGAAAATCTTTGTACTATTTTTATAACTTTTGATAAAGTTATTTCAAGATGAAAAGTTTAAAATTGTTTAAATAATAGAACATTCATACAGTAATTATGCAGCCATTAAATATGTTTATAAAAATCTTAGTGATGGGAGGGGGGGTTTAGGATGGGGAACACATGTACACCCATGGTGGATCCATGTCAATGTATGGCAAAACCACTACAATATTGTAAAGTAATTAGCCTCCAATTAAAATAAATAAATTTATATTAAAAAAAATCTTAGTGATGTTGGAAAATGCTGACCATATAACACTGTGGAAAACAAAAACAAAAGCCAGGTTATGAATTTGAGTACAAATTTGACTATGTAAATTATACAGTACATGCACTGAAAACTAAAGCTCAGAAAGAATCCACTAAAATATTAAAGAGTAGTCATCTCTAAGTAGAAGATTATAGGTGATACTTTCTTTATTCTCTTTTTTTGTACTTTTAAATTTCCCAAATTTTTTCTTCAATGAGCATCTACCATTCTTAGAATTAGAAAAGTTTTATTTTTTAAAATACACCATAAATTTTGTATCACCAAAAATCACTTATATATATTTCTTCAGGTTTGTTTTAATAAAAAAGTATTTTTGATACTTTGAATTTTCAAAACTATGATTTTGATAAGCCAACAGTGATAAGTCTTGGCTTATGTTAGTTTCTTAATTTAGTATCAGTATATAACCAAAAATGATTACTGATTTTACCAGCAATTTGGAAATAAAATCCTGGCACTATGTTTGAAACAGTTGCTTCATTTCCACTAAATAACTAGAACCATCCCCCAGAGGTCATCAGAGAAGCTTGAACCCATGCCTGAATCTCCATCAAGAGTAGAAGCAGAAACCTAATCATTTCTTTTTAGCCTGACACAAGTCAAGAGAAGAATACATTTGTGTCAAACACTGGGAAATATAAAAGAAATCAGATCTTGCTGGGAGACAATTCAAGATGGCCACCAGGTGTCCTGAACTCCTTTTGCTTCATATGGCAGTCTTCTGGGTAATATGATATTCAGTAATCCATAGTTGAAGGGTTATAAAGCATGTCTCCCTACCCCAAAATACCCTGTCTATGAGACAATGTATATGATTATTATACACGTGTCTACTCCCTCCATCCTGGCACTGCCTGGATAAATAAATAGCCCATAATATTCCCCTAAATATATTCCATAAATATTCCCCCATTTCTATTCTGACAAGCTTAAGACCAGGCCCTTATTCATATCTCCAGACTTCCCACTCCCTGCCTCATTAGAGCAAGCTCCATTCACAATTTGGAGCTTAGTTGACCTTTTACCCAATTAGTCTTAGCTTTCAGTCATAACTGCATCCCTACCAGTTCTGTTCCAATCTCATCTCAGCAGATCAAACCTGATCTACAAAGCTCCCTAGGCATACAGTACCAACTGCTTAGTTAAAACACCCATTGCTACCCTCCTGGACCACCATGGCCGCATCTGCCTGCCTCCACTCTCCAGTACAGCTCCTCTAGACCATCTCTACCATCTGCTTTTACACTCTGCCTCCTGGGGGCCCAGTCACCCCCACATGTAACATGTCAGGAAAAGACTGATTTACACTGTATCCTATTTTAGCTTTCTTTTTTTAATTTATCACTGCTCTTTTTCCAGAAAGGACTTAATATAACATATATTCTGATTCTGTATTTTACTGAAATATAGATGATGTATAATATTATGCTAGTTTCAGGTGTCCTACATAATGACTTAGCATTTGCATACATTAGGAAATGATTACAATGTCTAGTAACCATCTGTCCCCATAGAAAGTTAACTACAATGTTATTGACCATATTCCTCATGCTTTGTATTGTATCTGCATGACTTATTATATAACTGGAGGTTTGTATCTCTCGATCTTCTGCACCTATTTCACCCAGTCTCCCAACTCCCTTCCCATCTGGCAACCACTTGTTTGCTCTCTGCATCCATGAGTCTATTTTCACTTCATTTTATTTATTGTTTTTTTAGATTTCACATGTGAGGTCACGAGGTATTCCTCTTCCCCTTTTGACTTATTTCACTTAGCATAATACCCTCTAGATCCATCCATGTTGTCCCAAATGGCAAGATTTCATTTAATGGCTGAGTAGTTTTTCATTTTATATATATATACATACATACATATATATATATATATATATATATATATATATATATATATATATATATATAAATGTGTGTGTGTGTATACCACATCTCACATCTTCTTTATCCATTCATCTATCTATGGACACTTAGGTTGCTTTCATATCTTGGTTATTATAAATAACACTGCAATGAACATTTATGTGCACATATCTTTTTGAATTCGTGCTTTTGCTTTCATTGGGTAAATACCAAGAGGTGCAGTTGCTAAATAATATGGCAGTTCTAGCTTTAATTTTTTGAGGAACATCCATACTATTTTTCCTAGTGACTGCACCTATTTACTGTTCTAACAACAGCATATGAGGGTTCCCTTTTCCCCACATCCTTGCCAACACGTGCTTTTTTGTTGTCTTTTTGATGTCAGTCACTCTGACAGATGTGAGGTGGTATCTCATTGTGGTTTTTAGTTGCATTTCCCAATTATTGATATGAGCATCTTTTCATTATCTTTTGGCCATCTGGGTGTCTTCTTTAGAAAAATGTCTATTTGGGCCCTCTGCCCATTTTTAAATCAAGTTGCTTGTCTTTTTAATGTGAGTTGTATGAGTTCTTGGTACATTTTAGATATTAACCTCTTATCATATATAATGTTTGAAAAATCTCCCATCCAGTAGGCTGCCCTTTTGTTGAGTTTCCTTCCCTGTGCAAAAGCTTTGATGTAGTCCTATTCATTCATTTTTGCTTTTGTTTCTGAGGCAACAAGATAAAAAAAACCAAAACATATATATATATATATTGCTGAGATCAATGTCAAAGAGTTTACTGTGTTTTCTTCTGAAGTTTTATGGCTTCAGATTTTACAAATAAGCCCCTTTTGAGTTTATTTTTTATACAGCGTGAGAAAGTGGTCCAGTTTTTTCAACACAATTTGCTGAAGAGGTTGTCTTTCTCCATTGTATATTCTTACCTCCTTTGTCATAGATTTATGGACCAAATAAGCATGGGCTTATTTCTGGGCTATTTCTGTTTTATTGATCTGTGTCTGTTTTTGTGCCTGCACCATACTGTTTTAATGACTGTGCTTTGTAATATAATTTGAAATCAAGGAATGTGATGCCTCCAGCTTTGTTCTTCTTTCTCAAAATTGCTTTGGCTATTCAAGGTCTTTGGTGTTTCCATAGAAATTTTAGAATTATTTGTTCTAGTTCTGTGAAATATGTCACTGGTAAAAATGGGCATTGCATTGAATCTATAGATTGCACTAGGTAATATGGTTACTTTAACAATGTTAATGCTTTCAATCCATGAGCATGGTATAGCTTTCCATTTGTTTGTGTTGTATTCAATTTCTTTCATCAATGTCTTACAGTTTTTAGAGAACAAATCTTTTACCATTTTGGTTTATTCCTAGGTATCTTATTCTTTTTGCTGCAATGCAACTATAAATGGACTGTTTTCTTAATTTTATCTTTCGATGGTTTGTGGTTAGTATACAGAAACAAAACAGATTTCTGTATATTCATTTTGTATCCTGCAATTGTACTGAATTCATTTATTAGTTTTAATAGTTTTTGGTGGCATCTAGAATTTTCTATATATAGTATCATGTTGTCTGCAAAAATGAGTTTTACTTCTTCCTTTCCAATTTGGATTCCTTTCTTTTTCTTGTCTGATTGCTGTAGTGAGGATTTCCAATACAATGCTGAATAAGCGTATGGAGAGTGGGCATCCTTGTCTTTTTCCTGGGCTGAGAGGAAATGCTTTCAGTTTTTCCCTCATGGAGTATCAGTGTTGGCTGTGGGTTTGTCATATATGACCTTTATTATGTTGTGGTATATTTCTCTACACCTACTTTGTTGAGAGTTTTTATCACCAATGGATGTTGAATTTTCACCAAAGCTTTTTCCACTTTGGACATCTATTGAGATGATCATATGATATCTATTCTTAAGTTGTGGATGTATCACATTGATTTGTGGATTTGAATCACCCTTATATACATGAGATAAATCCCACTTAATCATGATCCATTTAATGTATTGCTGAATCCAGTTTGCTAATATTTTGTTGAAGATTTTTTGCATCTGTTTATCAGGAGCTTCCCTGATAGCTCAGTTGGTAAAGAATCCACCTGCAATGCAGGAGAAACCAGTTCGATTCCTGGATCAGGAAGATCTGCTGGAGAAGGAATAGACTACCCACTTGAGTATTCTTGGGCTTCCCTGGTAGCTCAGCTGGTAAAGAATCCACCCACAATGTGGGAGACCTGGGTTCGATCCCTGGGTTGGGAAGATCCCCTTGAGAAAGGAAAGGCTGCCCACTCCAGTATTCTGGCCTGGAGAATTCCATGGACTGTATAATCCATGGGGTCACAAAGAGTAGGACACAACTGGGTGACTTTCAGAAAACTAATCAGTGATATTGGCCTGTATTTTTTTTGTAGTGTCTTTGTTTGGTTTTGGTATTGGGTGCTTCTGGCCTCAAAAACTGAAATCATTTCTTCCTTTTTAATTTTTTGGAATAGTTTGAGGACAGTTGTTAACTCTTCTTTAAATGTGTGGTAACACTCACCTGTGTAGTCATCTAGTCCTGAACATTTGTTTATTGGGAGCTTTTTATTATTATTGATTCAATTTCATTACTAGTAATTGGCCTGTTCATATTTCCTCTTTCTTCCTGAGTCAGTATTTAAAGATTGTATTTTTCCAGGAATTTATCCCACTATTTCTTATGGCTATAGATGATTTTACTACTTTTGTTTTTAATCTTCCTACTAGCTGTATTAGTGATTGATCTACTACCTTTACTGCACAAATGACTTGACCAGTGAGATTTTTTTCCTTTCATAAATTTTATATTTCTAGTTGTGTTCTTTTTTTCTCCACTTAAAAAAGTCCTTTTAACATTTGTTGTCAAGCTGATTTAGTGGATCTGAACTCTTTTAGTATTTGCTTGTCTGTAAAACTCTTTATCTCTCCTTCAGAGCTGAATGATAGCCTCGTTGGGTACAGTATTCTTGGTTGTGGGTTTTTTCCTTTGACCACTTGAATGTATGGTGCCAATCCCTTCTAGCCTGCAGTTTCTGCTGAAGTCAGCTGAGTATCTCACAGAAGTTCCCTTGCACATATCTAGTTTCTTTTATTTTGCTGATTTTAAGAGTATCTCTTCATCTTAAATTTTGGTCATTTCAGTTATAAAGTGTTTTCAGTGTAAACATCTTTGGACTCATCTTGTTCAGGACCCTGTGCTTCCTGGAACTGGATGTCTATCTCCTTTCCTGGGTTAGGGGTGTTTTAAGCTATTATTTCTTCAGATAAGCTCTCTACCCCTTTTCCTTTCTCTTCTCCCTCTAAGACCCCTATAATGCAAATCTTAGTATGCTTGATGCTATCTCAGAGATCTTTTAAACTACCCTCATTTTAAAACATTCTTCATTTTTCCTGTTCTGCTTGATTTTCACTACTCTGTCTTCTAGTTCACTAATCCATTCTTCTATATCAAGTAATCTCATTTATTCATTCGTTTATTTTTTATTTCCATTATTGTATTCTCCAGCTGTTTGATTTCTCTTTGTATTTTCTAACTTTAGGTTAAAATTCACACTGCTCATCTGTTGTTCCCTGAATTCATTGAGCACCTTTATGATGTAGACTGCTTTCTCCACTTTCATTCTTTTTCTGAAGTTTTGTTCTTTTTCTTCATTTGGAACATATTCTTCCGTCTCCTCATTTTGCCTAATTCTCTGTGTCTATTTCTATGTATTAGGTATACCATCACATTTCCTAAACTTGAAGTGTTCCCACATCGGAGTTGTCGTAGGGGACCCAGTAGCACTGTCCCTCTGGTTACCAGAGGCATATACTCAAGGTATCCACTATGTGGGCTGTATGGGTCCTTCTGCTGTGGTAAGGTTTACTACCATGGGTGTACTGGTAGGCAGGGCTGACCCTAGCCCTGTTGGCTCCCAGGTCCTGCATCTTGTGGTGGTTGCTGGCCCACTGGTGGGTGATATAAATCCCAATATGGCTGTCTGTACTGCCTAGAGTGTCCTAGGATGGTGCCAGCCTACTGTTTTGGGCAGGTAAACTCCCATTACTAAGAGGTTAGAGGGAAGATTCCAAAATGACTCTTGCCAGCACCAGTGTCCTTGTGATAGAATGAGCTACCAAAAGTTGCTATCACTAACGTCTATGTCCCAGGAGGAATCCCAGTTGTCTCCTGCATCTCTGAGAGGCTCTCCAAGATCAGCAAGTTGATCTGACCCAGGCTTCTTTCAAATTACTGCCTCTGTGCTGGGACTTAGAGCATGTGAGATTTTTGCATGCACCCTTTAAGAGCAGAGAATGTTTCCTACAGCCCTCTTGCTCTCCTGTACACAAGTCTGGCTTCCAAAGTCAGACATTCTGGGGGCTTCTCTTCCTGGTACAGGACTCCCAAGCTGGGGAAGCTAATATAGGGCTCCAATCCCTCACTTCTGGGGGGAACCTCTGCAATTGTGATTTTACCCTCAATCATGGGTCCCATTTTTGGCAGTGTAAGTCTTGAACATACTTCATTTCTGCCCTTCCCACCCATCTTGTTATGGTTCTTTTTTTTATATATTTGTAGAATATCTTTTCTGCTAGTCTTCAGATTATTCTCATAGATAGCTGCACTGTGAGTAGTTGTGATTTTGGTGTACCTATGGGAGGAGGTGAGCTCAGAGTCTTTCTACTCTGCCACCTTGGCCAGGCCTTTTACAATGGGATCCTTAACCCGTGTGATTTTTCATAGAGCTTCTACTGGCCCTATGAAATATAATGGGATCCAAAACTAGTGTTTCTCTATGACATCAATTCCTGCTCCTTCTAAGATAACAGTGCCAAAGGCAATGCTTTTCCCAAAAGGAAAGCGAAGTTAAGGCACTGACCTTGAAATACAAGCTAGAAGACAAGTAAAATACCAAGACAGCAAGGCTACAATACTGATCTTGCCATGTCTGCAGCTCAGACCTTTTAACCAGCCAAGTGCTGCTCTCCCACACCCCCTGCTGGATATCTAGGTGATTCTTCCAAAGTCCACAGCCCCATTTATACCTCAAAACATTAAAGAGACTAGACATTAAAGACAGGCCACACTTGCTAGTCACATTTCATTAACTTCAATGCTATACTCCAGAACGGGAACACTCCTCAGTGGAAAAAGTTATTTGATATTAGGAAAAGTATAGAGTGTCCCTGGGCATCAGTTTCCTCATCTATAGGATGTGATGGTAACATTCAATCCCATATGGTTGCCATATGAGCCTGTACCTGCAACACTGCCAGACCCTGGAAGGCATCCAACAATTTTCTCTCTCCAGTGCCCTTCAAATGGCATCTAACCTCATGGCATGAAACTTCATTTCAAACTCTGGTATTACCATCTTGAAATTCCTAGCAATTTTTAAATAAGAAGCCCCATATTTTTGCTTTTCACAGGGCCACACACACTTTCATGGAGCCTGTGGGTTCAAATTCCCACTTACCACTTTTTAGGAGTATGACCTAGAATATATTATCAAAACCATTTTAAATCTATTTTCTTTTCTGTAAACTGAGGATAAAAACAGGCTGTTGTGAGAATTAAAGTAAATAAATATGGAAATAAACAGCACTGTACTACACATAGTCTATAAGTGGTAAGTATTATTTGTTCTCAACAATGACAAAATGAGAATATATTAGCTACCCTCACTTTATACAGAGTTTATAGAGAGTACATCTATTGCGGTGTTAGAAATTACCCCCAAAACTCAGTGGCTTAAAACATTTATTACCTCACAATTTCTAAAGGTCAGAAATCTAGGTGCAGCATAAGTGGGCCTTTGGCTCAGTCTCTCACCAGATTGTAGTCCACGTGGCAGCTGAGACTGCAGTCATGGTAAGATTCAAGTGGAAAAGAATCTGCTTCCAATCTCACTCATGTGGCCATTGGCAGGATTCAGTTCCTACTGGGTTGTTGGACAGAGAACCTCAGTTCCTTGGAGCTGCAGGCTGCAAGACCCTCTGTTTCTTGCCAAGTGGGCCTCTCTCCACAGGGAACTCCCAACATGGCAACTTGCTTCCATCACAAGCAAGAAGAACCAGAGAGAAAGACTGATCAAGACAGAAATCATAGTCTTTTTAGCCCAATATCAAAAGTAAGCTTTTGCCATTTGTGCCATATTTAAATCATTAGAAGCCAGTCACTAGGTCCATCCCACACTCAAGGGGAAGGGATTATACAAGGGCATTGTTGAGTCACCATAAAATCCATATCTTGAAGTTCCATCTTCAGTATCTAAGAATGTGACTGTATTAGGAGATAGGGCCTTTAAAGAGGTAATAAGATTAAATTAGATCATAAGAGTAGCCCTAATCCAATGACTAGAATCATTATGAAAGAGGAAGAGATACCAGGGACTCACAGGCAGAGGAAAGGCCCTGTGAAGATACAGTAAGAAGACAGTCATCTATAAGGCAAGAAGAAAGCCATATGAGAGATATCACATCTGTTAACACCTTGATCTTGAGCTTCCACTCTCCAGAACTGTGAAAAAATACATTTCTGTGTTTAAATTGCCTAGTCTGTGGTATTTTGTTATGGCAGCTCTAGTGAACTAATACAGGCATGAATACCAGGAGGCTGGGAATCACTGGAAGCCATTTTAGAAGCTGCCACAGAGGACACTGGACTAGCTTACTGTCAAGGCCCTATCATGCAATGACCTTTAAGAGGAACCTCTGCTTTTGCAGAAAGGAACACAGTTGGCATTCTCCACCATGTGAAAGTAGCTTGATAGCCATGGAGCAATTTTAAGTAAATCTGTATCCAGGAAATTTTAAGCTCTGTGATTTACACTGTCACCTGCAAAGATGTCAATTGCTAGAATTAACATTCTTATACCTTCAAAACATAGTAATCTTAGATTACATAACGTTTAAAAAGACTTTTAGATTTAACCTAATGTGTCCTAGTTTGTTATACATCAGAAACTTGTTTTGAGATTAGATCTATTTCATTTGTCATCATTTTTAGATCTACAAATACTCTAGGCATTTCCTGATCTAATCAGAAAGGTCAATCAGAAAGCAAAGCCACAGTAATTATACTTTTTTTCCAACCAAGTTCTTTAGAAAGGATTAACATAAGCTGAATTTCCTACAGCTATAGCCTTTCAGAGAGGAGTCTTTCGCTTTAAGAAAAAGTAAACTAATAGTTCTACGAAGACCTTTCAAGTAAAATAACTCGTGGGAGTTTTCTTCAAAGCATTTGAAAATTCTAATAATCTAGCTACCCACTCACATCAATACTGTTAATTAGAGCCCCTTTTTATTTAAAGAAAGAAAAGGAAAAAAAAATAAGATTAAGCCAAGAATATCTGTCAACTCCAGCTCTCTATTGACCTCTGTGTCAATTAAAAAAATCAAAGTCTGGGACTTCCAGTTCCATTCATGACAGAATAGCTGATACTAGACTTAGACTTACTGACATATTCAGGACAGTTCGGTTCAGTTGCTCAGTCGTGTCTGACTCTTTGCGACCCCATGAACCGCAGCAAAATGCATAAAATAACAATTTTCAGGATTGGACAGCAATTAAAACAGAACTATTACTTGAAAGAAGGAAAGCAAAATGAGCTTCACATTTATGCTGCTTAGGAAGTTGAGTCCAAGAGGAAAGTTGCATTATAGAGGACAGAGGAAACAGAGGTTGCCATGGTGGTTGGGATTCAGAGGTCAGGGGCTGGGTGGGGGAAATGACAGGAGAGAACCTCAGAGCAAAAACTGGAAATTTTATAGAAATTCTTCCCACATCCTTGGCTCCAAGCTGTATGAGCAAAGGGTGAGACTTTCAAGTCCTAGAAGAGAATAACTGTTGGGATACTGGACAGCTGGAAGGAAGTTTCAGAGGCAGCACAGTGCTGGGAAGATGGAGTTCCAGCCACCTAAGAGCCACAGTAGAGGGATATTGGATCCCAGACTTTCCGATGAGTCACCAAAAAAGATCATGCTCTAGGTATAAAGGCTACAACCTGGGAGAAAAGTCAAAACTGAAATAAACCAACCATAACAATCTAAATCCAATCCTCATCAGAATGAAGGTGATTTGCCAGGAACTTAACTGGCAGCTAGAATAAAATTCTAGTCAGTCCTAAAAAGAAAATCAATCCTGAATATTCACTGGAAGGACTGATGCTGAAGCTGAAAGCTTCGATACTCTGGCCACCTCATCCGAAGAGCCGACTCATTGGAAAAGACCCTAATGCTGGGAAAGATAGAAGGCAGGAGAAGGAGATGACAGAGGACGAGATGGTTGGATGGCATCACTGACTCAATGGACATGAGTTTGAGCAAGCTCCAGGAGATGGTGAAGGACAGGGAAGCCTGGCATGCTGCAGTCCATGGGGTCACAAAGAGTCAGACACAACTGAGTGACTGAACAACAAGAACAAAATTCAACACTTTTTGGAAGATAATACAATCCAGAGCTTCTACAAAGTATTATCCACTATATCTAGCTTGTGTTGATCTTAAAAAAAAAATACACACAGCCAATTGGAAAATGCGCTTATTCAGGAAGAGCAGAAGAATTGAAGCTCAGAACATGCAAAACTATGGGGTGTACCACAGGCAGGTCTGAGGAGACTAGGGAAAGGTGGGCCTTTATTAGGCTTTTAGGAGAAAACTAGTGAGGGCTGTGGAAGTTCTTTATTGGCTGCAGGCATTGGACAGCTTGTTGTTGATGGGTCAGAAGAATTCTTTCTTCCAACTGGAGTCTGTAAGCTGTGGGGAGTGATATGTGGGTGAGAGCTCCCCACTTCAAGTCTTCCTGATTCCATTTTAAATGAGGTTTCCTTTATTTTCACACATGAAATAAAAAATTACCAGGGGAGAAGAATCAAGGTAAAGAGACTAATAGCCAAGAGTTAGAATGATGAGATGCTCCAGATAATGAAGTTAGCAGAATGACTTCAAAATAACTATAATTAACATGTAAAGTAAAACAGAAGTTGACTGACAGTGAAGATAACAAGAGGAAGTATATCAATAGAGAACTGGAATCTTTATTTTTAAAGAAATCAAGTAGACATCTAATAATGCAAAGTTCAGTATCAGAAACTAATAATTTATGAGATGGGTTAACAGCACAACAGAAAACACAAATTAATGAATTTGAAGATAGGTCAATAAAATAAATCCACACTGACTCATGGAAAGAGAAAAAAAAAATAGAAGAAAACAAGTCATCTAAAATCGTTTTGGAAAGATACTCTCTTATTTACCTTTCTTTTTCTTCTCCTTTACCCTAAACAAATTATTTTTCTAATAAGGGAAACAGTTGGGTAAGAGTGAGATTTAACTAAAACTTACCTGGTAATAAACATCTACATAATAAAATTAGACAGTCTCTGACTTAACAATGGTTTAACTTGAGTTTTTGACATTATAATGGTGTGAAAGCGAGACACCTTCAGTGGAAACCATATCTAGCTAGAATTTTGATCTTTTCTTGGGCTAGTGAAATGTGATACAATGTTCTCTCATGATGCTGGACAGCAACAGGGAGCCTCAGCTCCCAGCCACCTGATCGTGACAACAAACTACTAATACACTTACAACCATTCCGTACCCACACAACCGTTCTGTTTTTCACTTTCAATACCATATTCAACAAATTACATCAGATATTCAACACTTCATGTTAGATGATTTTTGCCCAACCGTAAGTGTTCTGAACACCTTGAAGGCAGGCTAGGCTAAGCTATGATGTTTGGTAGGTTAGGCGTATAAAATGCATTTTTTTCTTATTTTCAACTTACAATGGGTTTATTAGGGTGTTGAAGACAGTCCATAAGTAAGAATTAGGCTTGGCCACAAAAATTAAGTGGAAGAATGTCTGAACAATTTAAATCTCCCCTTTTCAAAGCCTCCACCCTCTCCACATCGAGTCCAGAAGCCAAACCACTGCACTGTTCTTCAAGTTCAGGACCTCTACTGGACTGCCCACTCTCCCAAAATTTGGTCTCAGACCCTCCATCAAAAAGGTGCTCACCTGTATGGATGAGTCCCTTTGCAGTCCATCTGAAACTATCAAAAACACAGTTAATCGGCTAACTCCAATACAAAATAAAAAATTAGAAACAATTTTTAAAAAGGTGCTCACCCTGTGTCTCAGTCCCTCAAGCTCTGGACACTGAGCAAATGGATATGCTAATTAACATAATGCAATTCAACTGTTAGCCCTTACAGATTACCATTCAACATGATAATCTGCAAATACAATACATAATGCAGAGAAGCAAATTACTGAGGTTGGAATTTGGTACTCTAAGACATACAAGTGAAGAATGGAGGTATTTTAAAATAGAGACTTTATTTTAAATAACAGTAATGAGGAAGAGAAAGATGATGATAAAAATGACAATAGCTCCAGTATTTGCTCTAATTGCATATAAATTGATCCACGGGCCACTTAAACAACTCATCAATATGAGAGATAATGTAAATGCATAATCTTAGGCATTTTATTTACTTTCCTTCAATCTATTACTTTAAGACCCAAAAAAGCAAAAGAAAAAAATTAAATTTTGGAGAATGGTCCTGTTAAAAGATATTCAGCATTAAATATATCACAGAGGAGTAAACACACACTATTACAGAACTTTTTTCCTCACATCAGAGCAGTATCTGCTTCTTGCATATACGTCTCATTAAAAATGCATCCAATGGTGAATCTATAGAAACTTCTCAGATCCTTGGTCCTGAGTTGTATGAACACAGGGCGAGTTAGACTCCAGGAAACTGGAGAACAGAGCTGAGCAGAAATTCAGAGGTTGCGCAGAAATGGATTTTGGGTAGTCAATTAACATTCTATGCATTTCTACTTCTTAGCTTACCAAATAATGAGACCTCACTATGTACCACGTAGTAGTCCAGGCTTAGTCCAGGTATTAGGGATATAACACCAAACAAATCAACTAGGCCCTTGCCCTTATGGTAAGAAAGTCAGGAAAATGGGGAGAATTGGGAGAGGGAGCAGGAACAGAGAGGGAGAATTAACAGGCATTTGTTGAGGTCCAAAGGCAGGAGAGGGTATGACTCCAAGAAACCAATGTGATCCTTTTGGAATTTGTTACAAAAACCTCTTCTTGTTTCATTTCACCTTCAATGTCTCCAGGTGATCCTAACTATTTTAGGTAAGATCTACTTGATCTTATCTCCTCCCTGGAACCTGAAGTCAGGGTAGTAATAAAATCATTAAGAGAAGTTGTGGTGAAGTAAAATGAAAAACTATTTTAGTTATAAATTACAAATGGAATAAAATATAAAATGTAAACCAAAATATACCAAAAGATAAAGATGTGGTATATATACATATAAACATACACACAGACACACACACACACTGGAACACTACTCAACCATAAAAAAATAAATTTTGCCATCTGCAGCAACATAGATAGACTTGAGGGCATTATTCTAAGTGAAATAAGTTAGAGAAAGACAAATACAATATGGTATCACTTATAGGTGGAATCTAAAAAATACAGCAAAATAGTGAATGTAACCAAAAAAATGCAGACTCACAGACAGAGAGAACAATCTCGTGGTTGCCTGTTGAGGGAAGGGGTAATTCAGGGGTTGGGGCTTGGAAGTACAAATTGTTGACTATAAGGATGTTACAATATATAGTGTATAATAGCAATATTCTGTAATAACTGTAAATGCAGTATAACCTTTTAAAGTTGTATAAAAATAATATTTTTAATTAAAAAGTAAAAACTATGTTTCCTAACAAACAAATAACAATCAAAAAAACATACCAAAGGAGACCTTAGGAAAATATTTTTTTCCAATCTCATGAAAGAAAAAGATTTCGTGAGTATGAAGTAATACCCAAATGGCATTTTTATAAGTTAATGAACTGACTAATATAGTTCAAAACTTCTACATGGCAAGGATGGTCATTAAGCTAAATCAAATGACAAATGAAAACTTGGGAGAAAATATCTACAATATCACAGATAAAATTTCCCTAAAATATAAAGTGTCTGTAAATCAGTATGGAAAAGATCAATACTCCAACAGAAAAATGGGCTAAAGGAAACATAAATGATTCTTTACAATATGAAAAGGTGCTTACCTCACTCTTTAAAAAAAAAATGCTAACATAAAGAACAATACTTTATCTGTTTAGAAAGACCAGAAAATTTGATAACACATGAGTCAATGAATGTGTGAGCAAACAGGGTCATTTCATTAGTCTCAGAGACCTACTAGACTCCTAAGAGCATACCACTCAACCATTCCTCGGGCATGGCCTTTAACCTTATGGTCCGGAACAGCTGTAATCCAGTGATTTCAGATCCAAGAAACAAACTTCCCTTTTATGGAGACCTCCCAGAAGTACTACACAACACTTCTGCTTCTATCTCAATTATCAGATTGTTAGTCAGTCACACCTAACTGCCAAGAAGTATGGGAGCCTTTTAGCTTGACTGCAACAAGCAGCTACGTATCACAATTTGAGAAACAGAAAATTTTTGATTCTCTGACATGTCCACTTTTGCTGACCAAATATTCATACATACTAATTCTCAAGTCTCATCTAGATATTGCAACCAAGTTATAGGTCGGGAATTCTGGGAAATGTGCACCTCGCATTTGGACTGAAGTGCCTGCCAGGGGCAAGCAACCTAAGAGCTTAAAGACAAGTTAACCATCCCCACCTTATCCAATATACAAAGGCAGAATAGGAGCAAGAAAATAGCATTAAAACTGCCCTTCAAAAAAAGGTGTGAGAGGAAAACCTACAGTGGTCACTGGTCTGTAGCAATATAGGATCACGTAGGGGCAGAAACAGACTTCCTTTCCTGGCAGTATCTGGGGCTTTCAGTTCTACTTCCACGGAAACCCTGGGCCCTCTAATTTTGCTCTCTAGGAGTTTCTTTCTTGTTCATAGTCTCCTCCTCAGTAGACATTAGGGAACATGAGGGAGTTGCTGACATTTCTTAGCTCACTTTCTGTTAGTGGCATTTTTTTTCAGAAAAAAATGCATTTCTTCCTCTGTCTCCATGCCCTTCTCCTTATCTTCTGGACTCTGCTTGATGTAACAGAATGTGCTGCAGGACCTTTTATTCATCATCCCAGTTTTGAGTAAAATTCTAAGACTGTCATTGCTGTTTCTCAGAAGTGTCTGACTCTTTGTGGGTCACCCCATGGACTATACACACATCTTTGCTTCTTACAGGAAAGAAAGAGAACGTCAATTCAAACTTCCCTATAGTTTCTAGATCAACCTCAAAAAAGTTTATCATTTAATTCAAAAGCATTTGCTGAGCACCTACCATGTGTGATACACTAAGGATCCCAGGTTCAAGGAGATCCTGGCCCCCATCTTGGCATGGTGGTTACAGGGTATACAAAACTGGCAGCATTCATCAAACTGTACACTTAAGATCTGCTCATTTTATTTATGTAAAATATACCTCAGTAGAAACATAGGCTATTCAAGGAAAGATAACAAAAATAAACATTTAGAGTTTACTACAGCTGGCATAATAATTTCAAGTAAGTTACATTTGTGATGTGAATTTGACTACTCTATGTGCTATTATGTATACAGCCCTGGATATTGGATGAAGGAGATGGGCCCTCTTTATGGAACTTGGAATGTTAATATTTTGTAGTTGCTGTAAATGTCTCTTATAGCATTTCATTAGTTGTATAAATTACTTTTAATGGTGGCACATATCAATAACAACATCATAAGCTTTTAGTTAGCAGACTTGGGTTCAAACACAAGTTTTCTCTGTGTTTTGGGGAAAATGACCCAAACCTGTTTCATCTGTAAAATGGAGTTAATGTCCTACTTTACGGCATTGCTGTGGTGACTAAATGAAAAAAGTGCCAAGTCATAGTAAACGTTCCCTCTCTCTTATCATCTCCTCCTAACATCTTTTGATGTCATCTTTCATCAAGGCTTTATTACCAATTATGAATAACACAGAGAATAATACTGGCCCTTTATAATGATTCATAAGTTTCCAGTTCTCAAAGCATTTTACACTTAACACATATAATCTTATCCACCCACTCATTCTTATCGAACATCTACTACATGTCAAGACCTATGCTAGCCTCTAAAAATACAAAAAAACATCCTGTGTTTATGTAGTTTGCATTTTCAAAGTGAAATAAGATTATACATATATATATAGAAAATCAGGTGGATAAAAATTTCTTTGAAGACAAGGTGAAAGGTGAGAATAATGGACCAACAAGACATGCAGATGGCCACATGAAGAAACTCAGTATCACTACTTAGCAGGGAGATGTAAATCAAAACTATATACAATGAAGGTATCAACTCACAGCAGTCAGAATGGCCAACATCTATAAACAGTAAATGCTGGAGAGGGCGTGGGGAAAAGGGATGCCTCCTACACTGTTGATAGGAATGTAAACTGACACAGCTACTATGGAGAACAGTATGGAGGTTCCTTAAGAAATAAAAATAGAGCTAAAATATGATCCAATACTCTCACTCCTGAGCATGGATCTGAAAAAATTAAAAACTCTAATTCAAAAAGCTACACGCATCCCAATGTTCACAGCAGCACTATTTACGCTAGCCAAGATAGGGAAGCAACCTAAATGTCCATTGACAGATGAATGGACACACACACACACGAATACTATTCAGCCATAAAAAAATGAAATATCATTTGCAGCAATGTGAATGGAACTGAGGATTATCATACTAATAATCAGAAGTAAATCAAAGACAAGTATCATGATATCACTTACTCATAGAATTAAAAAAATGATAATACATTAATTTACAAAACAGAAATAGACTCACATAGAAAATAAACTTACGGTCACCAAAAGGGATAAATTAGGAGTTTGGTATTAATAGATACACTACTATATATAAAATAGATAAACAAAGACATACTACATAGCACAGAGAACTATATTCAATATCTTCTTATAACCTATAACGGAAAAGAATCATATATATATATGCGTGTGTGTATGCATACTGAATCACTTTGCTGTACACCTGAAACTAACAAAATATTGTAAATCAACTATACTTCAATTTATAAAAAATGAAATTTAAAAAGACAGTGAGTGACAACACTGATGTGGAGTTTGCTATTTTACATAAGGATCAGAGAAGTCGTCTCTATCAAAACGGCATTTGGGCAGAGAATAGAATAAAACCACACACATGAATATCTAGGAAAAAGAATTCCAGCAGAGAGAATAGCTAACTCAAATTCCAAAGTGAGAACATGCCTGGCTTTTTTGAAGGACAAGAAATCAAAATAGCACGAGTGCAAGTGAACATGAAGAATCCTAAGTAACAGATCAAAGGCACATAAAACCAGATTTGTTTTGCAGGTCATAGAAAGGATTTGGGCCTTTACGCAGTGAAATAGGAAACCACTGGAACGTTTTGATCAGGATGTGATGTGATCTTAATTTTAAAAGGATCACTCTGGATATGATAGGGAAGACTTGAATGCCTACTCGGAAGAAGGCTACTGCAAGTCTAGGACAGTATTCACAAATCTGAGTTGTACTGTCATGACAGGGCTTTTTAAAATACAGATTGATCGCACAAAAAGATGATCACAAATGCTCGTAGCAGCTTTATTCATAATAGTTAAAAACTGGAAACAACTCAAATGTCCTCTACGTATATCCACACCATGGACTACTCAGCAACAAAAAGGAATAAACTGAATAAACACAAAACCTCAATCCATCTAGAGAATTACAGTTGAGTGGAAAAAAGGCAATCCCAAAAGGTTACTTACTGAATGATTCCATTTATGTAACTTTCTTACATATGAAAATGAAATGAGAAAAATCATAGAAATGGACAATAGATTACTAGTTGCCAAGGGTGTGAGGGAGGGAGGTTAGCTATTAAAAAGGCAACCTGCGGGATGCTTGTGGTAATGGAAAAGTTCTGACTGTATCAACATCAATATCCTGAAATCATAGTCTTACAAGATGCTACCACTCAAGGAAACTAGGTAACGCGTACAGGGATCTTTCTGTATGGGTTCTTACACTGTACTGAATTCTATAGCTATCTCAAATAACAAGTTTAATTTAAAACAATGCTGGAAGTAATTAAAACACATAGATCATTGGAGGTCATCCCATTTCTGATTCAGGAAGAGCTGAAAATGTGCTTTGCTAACAAGCTTCTAGAACTAAGACTGCTAGTCTAGGATCAGCTATGCCAACCACACGGAGTAGGAAACGGCTACCCATTCCAGTATTCTTGTGGTTTACGGACTAACACATTGAGACAAGTATTATCCCTATTTTGTGGAAGAAACTTCAGTCTAAAGAGTAAGTGACTTCTCTATGAAGGGCAGTAGGCACTAAGTAGCAGGACCAGGACTCAAATCAGGTCCTATCAGCTCAGGGTTTGTCTAAGCGAAATTAAGGTCAGAAATAATCTTTTGCATAGCAAAAATTAACACAACATTGCAACTATACTCCAACTTTAAAAAAATTTTTTAAATAATAAAAAGAAATCATCATTATTTGTAAGGACTCTCTAGTGTTTAACACAGAACACAGACTCATGTTTGCTCAACAGGACTGCACTGTCCTAAAATCTAAAGTTCAATAAAATGCAGGAGCTTAATTATAAACATTTCACAAACCTTCAGAAATAAACTTTAAAGTGTAGACTTAGTCTCAGTTCTTATCCTGTGCCTTGAACAAATGCTTAAATTCTGTTCCTTAGCATCCTCAGATATGAGGACTAGGAACTAGTCTCTTTTTACTTAATTCCCAATTTCTTACTTCAAAAATATTTGGGGGTTTTATAAACAGCTACAAGTTAGCTCCTAAAAGTACAAAACCACTTATGTTTCCTATCCATGTTAGTATTTTATCAAATTGGGCACTTGCCATAGCTTTATTTTCTCACGTTCTAGAAAGCCTGCGTGAAAAAGAAAAATGTGTACCAAAATACTAACAAAAATTCACTGACAACACATTTAGTAGTAAGAATTGGGGTGTAGAAGGCAGCCACATTTTAAGCAATTCTAGGAGACTGAAAAGCTAGTCAGAGCTCTTAGAAAAATCTTAAGTGCTCAGATTCATGAAATGTTAAAGCAATTACATTAAGTACATACCAGAAGTGATTTCCCTGCAATTAGCTCTCAAGAATTCCACTTTAAAACTCCCTTATGCAATAAGTCTCCATAATAGTCTACATCTCCATGGCAAAGATAACAAAACTTGAGAAAATAGGTTTAAATCGCCAAGAGGGCTTTACATTACAAGTAAGGAGGAAATTTCTGGTAATGATTGCTCCAGTTACCTGAGATTACATTCATGTTCATTCTCTGACCCAGACATTTAAAACATTCAATCCAATGGGCTCCTCCCAAACTGTGTCATCTCTTGTTCCAGGCCTACTTTCTTATAATTAATTACAATTCCCCAAACTAAGTAAATAGATCTATTTTGTTAAAATTACAGAAGCTAAGTTTAAGAAAAACGGAGGTGAGGGGAGCCTTCAAATACAGATAAAGGTCCCAGGAAACCAAAACAGAGAATTGAACTAGTTCCCATAAATGCCTTTATCAGAAAATAGGAAGTGCTACTGTTCTGTGTAGCTCTCCATGGGCTCCTGCCTAGCCACCTCCAGCTTCCCAGTGAGGGAAATCGTTAAGACTCACATTTAACTCACAAATCAGACATATAAGCCTCCAATGCCATTCTCATGCCCTGCCAACACAGCCAAAGAATCCTATTTCAGCAGAATGTCACCTGTGGAAGTTAGAGCCCCGTATATCACAGAGAGCTCTCTCTCCTTTTACTACCTCAGAACATCTCAAAAGGAGTTATTAATTCACTGCAAAGGGAAACTAGAATCCATTTGTTAAGTGAACAGACATGAATTAACTTGGAAATGTTCTTATTTTTTAAAGTATCATCTAGACACATAGATCCTTGTTTTGAAAAAGTACCAAACAGCTAAAGTTTTACCTGACAGTCCTATTAGGTTCAATTCAAAAAGGACTCAAGACATAACATTGTTAAAAACATTTATTTTAATACAGTCTATCATAAATAAGTCAGTAGAGGTTCCACTCTGCCACAGATGCATCTGAGAAGTAAGAGCCCTGTGCCATCCAGTTGGTGACCGTCTGAACGATGTCCCATCTCTTATCCCAGCCAGAGAGCACACCTTCCATGTTGTTCCTCTGCATTGACTGCTTCCAAAACCAGATGACCAAACAGTCCTTTATCCCCAAAGTAAGCTAAAATGTTTGTGAAGAGGAGAAATAAATTAAACCCCGAGTAAAAACTTCTCAAACACAGCTTAAGAACTAGAAGATTTTATACATTTATGTTTGTGTTTACTCAACCATCAAATTCAGAATTAGCAGAATCAATCTCACTGAGCAAAAAAATCAGAGGCCTATTTAAAGAAATACAATTTTATTACTTTCAATTGTAGTTACCTATTATAAACAAAAAGGAAAACATAAATTGAGGTCAATCAAGAGAGTGACATGAAGGATTGATGAACTCAGAAAATAAAGGTATATCCTTGTTAGATACAGGAAGGAGACAAGATGTGTTTTATTTCTAAGTCCTGATGATTAAAAATGTAGTTTCTAGTAGTAAGTCAGCTTAAATAAAATTGCATTACAAAATGACAATATGAGCATTCTGTTAAGTTTGTATTTAGAGAGTATTTTCCTTTTGTGTATAAAGCAAACCAACATGCACTGATTTTCAATTTTCAAAAGTGTATTAAAATCTCCCATTAAATCCCAAGTATATTTGCATACAGTTGAGATACGAAAACAAAATATTCCTTTATCAAGGTCTCTTCCTCATTGGTAATGAGCATCTAAGATCAACAGAAAAGAAAATCTTCCTTGGCCTTATACAGATAATGGGAACAATCATTCTCCCAGTTAGTTAATATTCATGTATTTTGCCTAAATAATGTTTTACTAAGATATTGCCCCTTATTCACTAAATACTGCATTTTGAACAAGGCATTCATCAAACAACCTAATAAACAGAACCATCCTGTGTGAAAGAGGATGGACACCAGTGAATAGGGATCTAATCCCAAGGAATCCAACAAATTAACAAGGAAAATACACCAGTAAATCTTGAACCACATTATTTTCATAAGTTCTATATAAATAAATTTATATATAAACAATAAACTTTATATTCTTGAGTTTTATATCAATAAAACATTTACATTACTGAAAACCCTGACAAATACAAGTCTATTCCTTTCAGGGTACAGACTAGGCAACCCAGGAAGACCTCTTTAGTCAGTCTTCCCAGTATAAGCAGCACAGTATACGAAATTCTGTAACAGGATAACCCTTTTCAGCACTCAGTTCCCTCCTAAATCACAAATACCCCTGGAAAGAAATCAGAACATGCCCCTAATGACAGAAAAGAATGATCATCACCACCAGAAAGGAGAGGAGCACTGAGATGACAATAAACACATGAAAAAGCAGGGGGGGTGGCTGCCTCACTTTGAAGGGTCAACTCTTGGTGAGCTATCTGAAGCCAATACAACAGAAGGGCACATCTATCCCCACTTCTGGGTTCTGTATCACCTGGGGCACAAAATGCTGTTTCTCAGCATGCAGGTCCAGTCTAAAAACTGTACAAGAAAAAATGCTATACCAATTCCTGTCCCAACACCACAAAGAAGTTAGGATCCTTTAATTAAGTTAATTCAGCACTTTCAAAGTGTTCCCAAAGTATCTGGCAGCTACTTCAGGTACTCACCGGACAAAACAGAATGAAAACAAGCAACAAGCAAAATACAAAGCAGAGAATGAGACACGGAACACAAAAAATGGCATAGTTTCTGCTAGGAAAAGGTGGAAAAGATTTAAGGAAGAGGTGATAAATTTGAGATTGAGCTTTTCTAAAGGTAGGTTTTCATCAAGTGGAAACTGAGGGAAGCAGCATTCCAGGCGGACAGAGAACAAGCATACAGCCAAAGGCATGAAAAAATACAGTTTATTCTGAGATTCACACACAGTATCATGTAGCTAGAGCCTAGTTCTCACAGGAGAAAAAGTGGGGTGAAGATGACAGAGAAAGGCTAAAAATTACTATTAAGTTTATTGCTCATACATTATGTGTCAAGCACTGTTAATACTTTACATACAATAATCTTACTCAATTCTCAGGACAATCTTATAAATTAGATATTATAAACTTATAAAAGACGAAACTTCACCTTAGGTTAATGGTCTCTTGGAAAGAAGTATTTGATGATAATTTTCAGTCCTTGAAAAATGTTTATACAGCTTGACCAGGTAGTCCCATCTCTGACAGTATTTCCTAAGGTACTGTTTCCCTTAGGAAATAACTGGTCTAAGGTCAATCAGCTACTCAGTAGCAGACCCATTACCGGAGTCCCCATTTTACAAAAAAGAAAACTAACAGTTGAAAGAGTAAAAACTTAAAAAAAAAGCTTGATGGGGACCTCTGAAAGCAGTTTTAAGAGGCTGTACCACAAAAGATTAAGATAAGAGAGGGAAGTGAAGAAAGGAAGCAGGGAGTGAAGACCATTCATTGAAGAATTTTATTAGTAAAGAGTAACAGCATAAATGGACATGTAGACGGCACGTTTGGCAGCACCCTAAAGAAGAAAAAACCTTGCTTTGAGAAAAGGAGAGACTGGCAAGGCAGAGAAGGTGGAGGAAATTCATATCAGATGGCATTGTGCTAAGTAAAGTAGCACATCATATTATCTGGGGGAGGCCACATGACCCAGTGCAAAGTGTACAGGCCTTGGAGACAGACTTCCACCACCCACCGACTGTATGATCAGCTATGAAGGACTGAAGTAACAATTAGAGATGCTGTATATAAAGCACTTAACACAGTGGCTGACACACTACAAATGACTGTTAGTAAAATGACCATTATTATTCTTCCCATTCTAGAAAATAGTAGCTTAGATTAGGAGTGGGAAGACACAGAAGATCTAGAATAGCAGTAAAAAGTCTGTTTAGGACAATCCACAAGAAATGTCTGGAAGACAGAAGGTCAAGGTGGAATTCCACAGCACCTGTGCAGGGGCGCTACTCATCACAGTGCTGTGAGTATCAGTCCTTTCTATAGAGCAATTCTTCCTGTTCCAGCCTCTGCCTTTACACACACACACACACACACACACACACACACACACACACACACACATATATACACAGGCATACATACAGTTTTCACAAGTATGTACACACACGTGCATGTGAGTATATGAATACATATACCCTGTGTAGCTGTGTGTGTGTATGCGCAAGTTTTCACCAGTGTTTATCCAACACCATCAAGGTTGTTTTGAAGAAAGGAAATTTGAAAGGAATGCATTTTCAGAGCCACAAATGTCCATACACTGACTTATTAATCCCATGAGAATTTATCACAAGGAAATAAATCAAAACCTGTAAGACCTATGCACATAAAAATGTTTGTTATTATTTAAAATACTAAAAAAACTGAAAAACCTAAGTGATCAACAACTGGAAAATACATGGGCTATCAATTCTAATTTGGGGTGAAAAAAAAAATTCTCTGTACTGTTGTTAGAATGATACAAAAAGTTCCATATATCTTAATAAGGATAAGACAGGAATATGGGAATTAAGAACAGTTCAGCTTTTAAAGTGGCAGGATAAGTTAGTTTTTTTCCTTTTAAAACATGCTTCATTATGGTTATAACACAGCACAGTAAATAAAAATTAGGAAGAGGAAAGAAAGCAGTTACCTGATAATGAAAGTTAGACTGGTTGCTGCAATTTTCCAACAGCCCAAAACTACACCTGACCGATCAAGCTCCATTACAATATCTAGCACTGCTTCTCTTCTGCTTGCCATGATTTAGTACTTATATATGAACATTTGCCCTGCAATGCTTATTTGTAAGAGCAGTACCTCAAAACAGTTGGTTCAGGCATTCCAGGATCTGCACCCCTCTTAAATCCTGGGGGAAAGGGAGAGGGAAGAAAGAGAATAAGGACCAATTAAAACTCTAGCAGACAAAAAATTTACAATGTTTTCTCCTAAATCAATACTTGGTAGCTAGAATGACATCCGCATCTACCAGAATTACCTAGATTTACCTGTGCAACACAATAGTTTTGAATCTTCACTAGAGTATGTGATCATGTGCAGAACTAATCAGTAGGGAAGACAAACTACCTTATTTCTATAATAGTAGACCTTAGCACGCACTATCTTTCATTCTTAGTCATTACCCACAAAAAAGACAAACTACCAAACCAAACTGAATGAAGGACTACAAAGAGTACTAAGACTTTTTTTAAAAAACTTACTTTTTATTTTGTATTGGAATATAGCTGATTAAAAAGGCTGTGCTGATTAACAATGTTGTGCTGGTTTCAGGTGGAGAGTAGAGGGACTCAGTCATACATATACATGTATCCATTCTCCCCCAAACTCCCTCCCATCCAGGCTTCCACATAACACTGAGCAGAGTTCCCTGTGATATACAGTAGGTTATCCATTTTAAATACAGCGATGTATACCTGTCCACCCCAAACTCCCTAACTATCCCTTCCCCTCATTCTTCCCCACCCCGCACGAGTTTGTTCTGTGAATCTGTGAATCTATTTCTGTAAAAATTTATACTTTTTTAAAGAAAAAAATTGAAGATATCTTATTTTATCCCCATGAACCTCTCTTTACAAAGTAACCAAAGACTGGTGATAGAGGGAAAAAAATCTTCAAGCTATTGTTAATTAGATCAATGCTCTTATTACAAGCAAGAGCTGTAATCAGACTAATCAGCATTTAGAAGATGAACCCTGACCCTATGTTTGGGGAACCAGAATCTTTTATAATGGGCAGGGACAGCATGCCTCCCCTTTACCCTGGTACTATTTTTCAAAGCTGTCCACCCTACAAACATCCTTAAAAACATGAACAAAGGATGGTCACTGCCTCTGCTCACAAGATTTGTAGAAATTCAAGACACTATGGAGAATTGTCTTCCAACAGGTAACTCACTAAAATCTTCTGGTTGGTAAATGTCCAAACAGATGCTTTATTGGGTCACTGTCCTATTTTATAGCACTATATTCCCACTATACTTCCAGATGCCCTAAAAGGTTATGTTTGAACCTAAACTACACAAGAAATTCAATATGCACTTGCAAGGTTTTACTGAGAGCTGAGGTGGAGAAGTAAAGCATGGGAACTAGGTCAGACCTAAAATTAAGCTTAGATACAGTGTAAGGAAAAAACAGTGGTTAACAAGGAAAATAAAAAAGACAGCCTTAACATCAGTCTCCACCTGAGCTAGACACAAGGGTACTAACACTAAACAGTAGGATTATTGGTAATCTTAGTAAAAAGAAAATAGCCAGTGTGTACAAAAAGGAAAATAATTCTAGGGTGGAAAAGAAAAGCATTATCTACTCTTCAGACCAAAACCCTTCTTACACAGATTTTAACAACCAGCTGCAGCTTTCTGGCAACAGAAAAGGAATTTCAAAAAGAGAAGAAAAAGGTACCTGAAAAAGACATATAGAAGAGCAAAGAATCCACACGGACAAAGAAAGCAGGAGCAGACTAAAATGGGACCAGACATACACAACAATAGAAAAACGACACAGAACAAAGAAGGGGAAGAATCAAAGACCCCGTAACATCCTTCCTTAGCTAAAAGGACAGCTGCTCCCAGTGTTTGCGTAGCAAAACTGGGCCCTTCTACAGTTAAGTGAGGGCTGGGGAGGAGGACAGTTTGGGAGAAAGAGGGGAGTAACAGCCTGCAAGAGCAGGCTAATTACTTGCTCTAATTTTCAATGCCTACACAAAGTTACTAAAATCCGGGAACTAACGCTTCTTTTAAAAATGCAGTACTTCCCTGGTGGTCCAGTGGCTAAGACTCTCTGCTCCCAATGCAGGAGGCCAAGCATCCATCCCTGGTCAAGAAACTAGATCCTACAAGCTGCGACTAAGAACTGACACAGCCAAATAGCTAAGTAGTTTTCAAAATATGTGTTGAAGGGACTTCCCGGTTAGTCCGGGAAGCGGTTAAGAAGCCGCTCTCCCACTGCAGGAGTGCAGGTTCAATATCTGGTAGCGGAGTTTCACATGACGACGGTGCAGCCAAACCCCGCTCCCCCTCCCCCCAAAAAATGTGTTCAAAATAAGAGAAGAAAAGGGTCTCTTTAAGCCCTGCATTCTGAAGTATCTCCAGGTTATTAGTTGGCTTGCAAGTCATGGGGAAATGGGAGCCACAATTGCCTACAGAATATCCAGCATAATCAAACGCTCCGTCAAGGCTGAGTGAATGTACTGCGTCTTACAAAAGACATGACACCAAAAACCATAAAACCAAAAAGAAACAGCATCTAGTTAAAAATCATAGGATTGTGAAAGGTGAACCGAAGTTTTACAAAATGTCAAACTCTACGCTCAAACTGACAAAGGCGAAACGCTATCCACTCCATCCCACTGCCTGAACAGAGCAATCAGTTTAAAAATACAAAACTACCCCAGGCGAGAAACAGTATACAGTCTCAATGTGCGGCCCTAGGCAAAAATATGTGCCTTACCACTTTCAAATTTCTGCAATACAGCATGGTGGTTAAGGGTATGGGCCTTGATGGCCCAATGCTTGAGTTCATAGCTCCCCCATTTGACAGCTGTGTGGCCTTCAGCGAAGAACAAAACTGTTCTATGCCTCGGTTTCCCCGCGCGAAAAACCTTTACCTGCACTTGAGAACGCAGAAGCATCCAACAACTATTGTCATAATCATGCCTCAAGGCAGTGGCATACCCGTGAGGCTTACTAAACTCTTCCCACTTAGGCCCACCTGGAAAGGTGACAATAAACTTTCCGAAAACACACCTAGTGTCCAATTGTGAATTAATCACTTTCACACACATCAGGTCCTCAGGTCCACACACATCGGGACTTTTCAGGTCCCCAAAATCCTGAAAAATAGGTCACCTCTTGCTTACAGATGTAGTAACAGCACGGGAAATATTACGTGACTTGTTAAAGACCAGAAAGAAAAAAAAAGGGAAAGGATAGAACAAGAAAGCGAACTCAGTTTAGACGGACCACACTTAAGAGAGAGCTCGAAAGACGTGCTCGGCGTAGTCGCGTTTCTCCCTCACGCCTCAGGCCAAAATGGAGTCTCAGCATCCGCACCCCCTTCCCTCCCGTCTCCTCCCAGGTTCTTCTCCCACTGACCCAGGTAAATCACGAGAGGAATAAAACCCCAGCGGATGGCAAATTGTCCTCCCTTGAAAAGCTGCTGCAGCCTCTGCTTGGCCTCTTTGCTCAGCTTCACCATTGCGACAGCGCCGGCGACACCCGTGAGACAACAGCAGCAAACTCGTCAGGAATCTGAACGAAAGGAGATGCGCACGCGCCACACCGGCCTTTACGGCAGGAGTCGTGAGCGCCGCCAAACGAAGGTCGCAATTCATCGTCCTTAACCTGCCTCACCCCTCCGCGGCCACGCCTGTGGAAAGCGCATGCGTTGTTGATTCTCTTTGGGAGGAGGTCCAAGTTCCGTTTGCACTATTTAGGAGTCTCCAGGTTTCCTTGATTGCTGGATGCCTGGGGCAATGTTCAGGGGATTCCTTCAGCCCAGAACGCCCTTCCTCTTCCTACAGCCACACCCACTTCTGAAAGTTTATCTCCAAGTGTTTTTTATCTAACAGAGAAGGAACATTAAGGACTGAATGTTAGTCCCAACTTTTATTCTCACTTGCTGTGTATTCTTGGACAAGTTATTTAACTTCCCTCTTTATCAGTTTGTTTCTTCAAACTGAAGGTTAATCTGCAAGGAAGATCACAAACTGACACCCAACAGAGCGTCTCTCCATGTCTTCTTTGACTCCCAAAGTATTTGGTTGTTTATTTTTACATTTTAAATTACTTGTCAGCATTATAAAGTTTGGGAGAGTTCGCATGAAAATCAGGACGTTTTCGGAGGAAGTTGGCGAATTTCATTGCAGTCAGCACCCATCTTGCCCTTGTTCGTTTAGAATTGCAGTGATCCTCACCCCTGGCTGCACAATAGAATCAGTGAGGAGATTAAAAGACTCACTCCTGCTGGGGACCAACTCCTACTATTTATGATTAGTTGGGAGTGGGGCCTGGCCTTTGCTTACCTTTTAAGTTCCCAACTTCTGATTCAGTAACTGCCCCTCTGCAGTTGGCATTTGGGCATTTGACCTCACGGTTAGACTTTCCTTTTTTCTATATTTATTTATTTTTAATTAAAGGATAACTGCTTTACAATATTATGTTGGTTTCTGCCAAGCATCAACAGGAATCAGTAATAGATATACATATGCCCCCTTCCTCTTGAACCTCCCTCCCACCTCCTACCCCATCCTACTCCTCTAGGTTGTCAGGGAAGGCTAGGAATTCTTGATTACTAAAGCTTTGACCTTGGTGCCTTTCCTAACTCACCTTCAAGATACATTATATTTTCTTTTAAATTCTCTTTTTTTAAAAAGAGTTTATTTGAGTGAAAATTTGTTTAAAACAAGAAGTTCCAAACCAAAAGTGGTTAGAAATGCTCACTCTTTTAAATTCGTAAGATGCTCATGGCTCCTCTAAAAATTTCTCCCTGACTTTGTGGACATTCCTGTGCCCCTAGCTCATTATCACAATAATAACAACCAGTCTATTCTGTCTGTGTTAAATGTTTTAAATACAAAATTAGTCTTAATCTTTAAAAGAATTTAAAGCATTAAAGCTTATATTACTAATTCTTTTTTTTTAACGTTTATTTTATTATTTGGTTGTGCCAAGTCTTAGTTGCAGAATTCAGTTCAGTTCACTTCAGTCACTCAGTCGTGTCCAACTCTGCGAGCCCATGGACTGCAGCATGCCAGGCTTCCTTGTCCATCACCAACTCCCGGAGCTTGCTGAAACTCATGTCCATCGAGTCGGTGATACCATCCAACCATCTCATCCCCTGTCGTCCCCTTCTTTGCCCACCTTCAATCTTTCCCAGCATCAAGGTCTTTTCCAGTGAGTCAGTTCTTCGTATCAGGTGGCCAAAGTATTGGAGTTTCAGCTTCAGCATCAGTCCTTCCAATGAATATTCAGGACTGATTTCCTTTAGGATGGACAGGATGGATCTCCTTGCAGTCCAAGGGACTCTCAAGAGTCCTCTCCAACACCACAGTACAAAAGCATCAATTCTCACATCCATACATGACTAGTGGAAAAACCATAGCTTTGACTAGATGGACCTTTGTTGGCAAAGTAATGTCTCTGCTTTTTAATATACTGTCTAGGTTGGTGATAGCTTTACTTCCAAGGAGCAAGCGTCTTTTAATTTCATGGCTGCAGTCATCATCTGCAGTGATTTTGGAGCCCAAGAAAATAAAGGCTGTCACTGTTTCCATTGTTTCCCCATATATTTGCCATGAAGTGATAGGACCAGATGCCATGATCTCAGTTTTTTGAATGTTGAGCTTTAAGCCAACTTTCTCACTCTCCTCTTTCACTTTCATCAAGAGTCTCTTTAGTTCCTCTTCACTTTCTGCCGTAAGAGTGGTATCAGCCGTGTATCTGAGGTTATTGATATTTCTCCCAGCAATCTTGATTACAGCTCGTGCTTCATCCAGCCTGGAATTTCACATGAGGTACTCTGCATGTAAGTTAAATAGGCAGGGTGACAATATACAGCCTTGACTTACTCCTTTCCCAATTTGGAGCCAGTCCGTTGTTCCATGTCGTAGTTGCTACATACAGACAGGATCCTTTTTTTTAAGGTGCAACACATGGGATCTAGTTCCCTGACCAGAGATCAAACTCGGGCCTCCTGCACTGGGAGCAGAGTCTTAGCCAATAGACCACCAAGGGAGTCCTTTACTTTACTAACTCTTATAGGAAGTAAACTATATATATTATAGGCTTCCTTTTACAGGTCAGGAAAGTCAACCTTTTATCCAAACGCCTGATACATAGTAAGGGTGCATTTCTGTCAGTGAAACTGAACAATGCCGTAGTAATTTGCCTTCATCAACATTCATGGAGCTATATGCTAGGCACTAGAGATGTAAGATTTTTTTTTAAAGGCATTGCCTTGAAGAACTTCATACTTGGGTGGAAAAGTTGAGTAAACAGATGATTCCAATATACTGTGAATGTGCTAAGTCTCGTGATAAAGTTACACACAAAATACGATGGAAAGGCAAATGGAGGACACCTTACACTGCCTAGAGGCAAAGACGAAAAAAATTTGAATTGTTGAGGTAAAATCAACAGGTCTTTTTGGCCAAGTGAATGTGGAGGGCAGAGTTGAAAGAGGTGGTCAAGATGCCTGCCCAATTTTAAATTTGTGCAACTTAGTAAGTAAGCGGTCTTACTCCTTGGTCTCCACAAAGTCTAAAGTATATAGACTCACCTTCACAATGATTCCCACAGATAGGGATGGGGATTCAGGTAACATTGTAATGGCTGGAAGTGCTGCAAAACTTCAGTACTAAATTATTAATATATATAGATATATATAATGTACACACAAGAGATTCTTCTATTATAATAATAATCACCATGCACTTGTTACTATGTGCCTAGAAACAAATGTAGAGAAATATACTTCAAACACTTTGTAATAATAATTATCTCAGGGGATGAGGGAGGAAATTAATGGAAATCTTTACTTTTCATGTATTTCTCTGTAATATGTTGCTTGTTTTTCATAATGAGCATATATGACTTCTACAAAAAAAAAAGGTATATTTTAAAACACAATTAAACCCTCTAAGGACTCCCCATTGCCTTCAGGATAAAAGATTAAAGAGTTATTGCACAACCTACATGTTCCTTGAAGGCACCATATTATCTTTCATCTCTGCCTTATCGCTGCCAGAAACGCCCTCCCAATTTCTTCTTTAAGGTCCATTCAAATATTTTCTCCAGTATGTGATTCCCCTGACTTGCTCTTGCCCTTATCCAGGGCAAGCTGAACACTTCCTCCTGGTGCCCCAACTCTCAAGTTGACTTGTCATTATTTATTTACATGACTATTTCCCCAAATAGACTACAGGCAGAGACCCTCACAGATCTCACATCCTCTATTACTGTATATATACCACTTGTGGACTTTTTGAATGAATTTCATCGGGAACTAACAGCCTTGGTTAATTATGTTACTCAGTCAGCCATAGAACAGGTATCTAAAATGCTTATTTGTAAATTTATGATTAGAGATATCCTTGGCAAAAGAATGGACATTTTCCCTCCTGGTGGACAATCCATCAGAAATAACTAATACTTTCTGGGCACTTACTATAATGCATGCACTGTGGTTGCTCACATGCCTTAACTTGAATCCTCACAATTCTGTGAGCTGGGGACTGTAGTAACAACCTCATTTTGAGGAAACTGAGGCATAGGGAAGTGAAGTAAATTTGCCCAGCTTCATAGAACTGATTAGTAGTGGGAGTAGGGTCTTAATCCAGATGCTCTTACACCAGAAGTTGAATGTTAACCACGTTGCTACACTGCCTTATAGGAGAGAAGTAAACACAGGACAAAAGAAAAGAAGTCATGTATTCTCAAAAAATATTTTCCTCATGCTGTGATAGATAAAAGAACTCTTTACACTGTACTGAAGCAACACTTACAATTAGACCAAACGCTGGCCAGTGACCCAAAGGGATGCTGACTGGCTGAACCAATCAGACCCTCTGTAGATGAGATTTGAACTCAAGACAGAAAGAAATAAAACTGACCAAAGCTGGTAAAACAGAGAGAACAGAAGACATGAAGCAGCAGAGGGCGCAAGTCAGCAGAAACCATCAAGTAGAGAATATTGAGGTATAATGATATTCAAGACCTCAGATAAAGAATAACATGCTTTCCGGTGGTAGGAAAATAAGATAGTCCCATCTAGAGTTCGCTGTGGACTGAACAACCTTCCGGTCCCCAGCTTTATTCCAAAGTTTGTAAGCCTGGCAATGCCATGGTTCCTGTTCTGTAATGTACAGGAAAATGGAATTAATCAGTTACTTTATAAGTAACTGGTCTCAGCTAATTATAAAATAACAGAAAAGAGGTGAAGGCATGAAGGTGAGAAGCTCAGAAGGAAAAAAATCAACAGTCAGGATTTCACCAGCAACATCCAGAGAAAAGATAATACTGTTTTCTTAGGGGGGAAAAAAAAAAACCAACTCTAGAGAGGATTAGATGGTTGAGCTGTGTAAGGCTGCAAGGAGGAGAGAAACCTACAGAAATATGGGTGGTGTACATTTCTGGCAGCACAGCCAGGCTTTACAGAAGAACAGGAACGACTCCTTCGGATGTCTATTTACACATCTGAAAAATGGAAAGGGAGTAACTACTAGTTATGGGCTGAATTCTGTGCCCTACCACCCCCCATGCCACCCCAATTTCAAATGTTGAAGGCTCAACCCCCTGTGGAGGGGTTTGGAGAAAGAGCTTTTAAGAAGGTAATTAAGATTAAATGAAGAGTTAAGAGTGGGACCCTAATCCTACAGGGCCAGTCCTTATAAGAAGAGCAAGAGACAGCAGAGCTCTCTGGCCAAGGGCACACAGAGGAAAGGCCCTCTGAGGACTCAATGAGGGTGCACATTATCAGTATCAATACTCCAGAATGACTGAATGCATAAAAATGGCTTGTAAATGTGGGTGAATGAAACAATGATGTTCAGATTCAAAATTCAACAACCACATACCAAGCAGTGTGAGGGCTGCAAAGAATATGACATTTTGGAGGACTGGAAATGATGTTCATGAAGGACCGGCCACCTGCCTGCACCTCAATCTAGGACTCTGAGCCTCTAGAACTGTGAGAAAACACATTTCTGTTGTGTAAGCCACCCAGTCTGTGGTGTGTGTGTTATGGCAGCCTGAGCAGACTACTGAGCCTAACTCTGTTAGGCTACCTAACAGAGCTGTGTATAAGAAAAATTAAATCAGATCATGCTGATGTATTAATAAAAGTAAAATGTGTTGGGCACCTCCCTGTGCCCAGTCCTTCATGGACATCATCTCCAGTCCTCCAAAACGTCATGTTCTTTGCACCCCTCACACTGCTTGCTATGTGGTTGTTAAATTTTGAATCTGAACATCATTGTTTCATTCACCCACATTTATAAGCCATTTTTTATGCATTCAGTCATTCTGGAGTATTGATTATTGAGTACTTATCACTATCATTATTAAGTATCAATTAGTATCATTATTGAGTACTGATAATGTGCAGTTCCTTGTACTATTTGGATCACTGTGTGTGGAGACCCATAAGAAAATGAAGTGCAATCTTCCACTTAGAGACTCTGTGATCTGGTTAGAGAGAGTAAGACAAATACATTGAGAAGTTACCTGTCCCATGTGACTGGTCTTTGGAAAAATAATAATGTCACGTCAAGATTAAACACAGGGACTCAGGGGCAGAAGCTCTGTGTTTGAATCCTGGCTCTATTACTTAGCTGTGTCAACTTATTTAACCTCTCTAAGTTTCTGTTCTCATCTGCAAAAGAAGATAACAATAATAGCTACCTCAGTTACTCTAAAGATGAAGAGATAACCCACCTGAAATATGCTGCTGCCAGGTCGCTTCAGTCGTGTCCGACTCTGTGCAACTCCATAGACGGCAGCCCACCAGGCTCTGCCGTCCCTGGGATTCTCCAGGCAAGAACACTGGAGTGGGCTGCCATTTCCTTCTCCAAGGCATGAAAGTGAAAAGTGAAAGTGAAGTCGCTCAGTCGTGTCCGACTCTCAGCGACCCCATGGACTGCAGCTTACCAGGCTCGTTCGTCCATGGGATTTTCCAGGCAAGAGTACTGGAGTGGGTTGCCATTGCCTTCTCCGCCTGAAATATGGTGCCTAACTAAAAGACTTAAGCAAAGATAAGCTATTTCTATCATTGTTTGTTATTTGCCTCTTTGTTCTTAATGGTTTCTATTTCAAAGATCGACCTTTGTCAGTTTTTTCTCTAGTTCTAATTTCATGAGTGTATCAACAGCCTTCCAGGAACTGGCTGCACCTACTAAATACAGAGCAACAGACTGGGTGAGGGACAGACTAATGCAACGTGGGATAGAGTGTAAGCTTCTCAAGGAATATAGTTTATAGTTTGTATCCATTGAACCTGAATACCATGCTGTGCCATGGAAGGAACCTAACTATATCCATTGCTATAAAGAAAAGAACACAGAGTTAGAAGTCACGTGGATCTGAAAGCAGACTTGCCAAGGTTTGAATCCAACTCTACTGTTTGCCCAGCACAAGAACCTCAAGAATTAGTTGATAATATATGAGAAAAACTAATTAATTCACCATGGATACCAGGAAAACAGGGCCTATTTTCCAAAATGCAGGCACATATATGCACCAAAATGAAAGAGGAAAAAATATTTTACCATGCATATTGTTTTCTAGAGATGGTATATTAAAAAATATATCAATACTCAGACACCATGTGACTTCTTGAGTTTTTAACTCTTACTTTGTCCTCTTTTTTTTCTGCTAGGGTGTTTTGGGTGGATAGATAATTTCTTTTTGCCATGGTACAGGTTGGGATTCATGTGTATATCAAGCAAGCATGTATGTGGAATACAATTTCCACAAAGAAGAGATTAGTTACAAAGTATCACTGGGACATCAACCAAGTGTAAGCTTCTGCCAGGAAGAGAGGGTTTCAGAAAATTGTCCTTCTCAGCTCCTGCTCACAAGGATTTGTGAATCTTATTTGGGAAGACAATGCATATATCCTTGAAAGACAAGAGCGTGTGGGGTGAAGGCCCAATGTGTAGAGCAGACAATACAATGTTATAGACATTTGGATGAGAGCCAAGTCACAGAGGGCTGGATTCTTTGGGGGTATGTCACAGAAGAGAGCCTGAGCTGACTTCCGATGGCTGGGGATGAGGGAAACTGGAATAAAGAAATGTCAGAAAAAGCAGGAATAGGAGGAGAGAGAGTGAAATGTTTAAGGTGGAATACAAAGCTCCAGGTAAGAAATAGAGACCAAGTTATAAAAAGAACCTAAATGTCATGTTAAGAAAGTTGGATTTTAGCCAAAGAGTAGCTGGAAAGCTGCTGAATATTTTAGAGAAAAAAAATTTACAAGGTGAAATCACTTTATTTTTAGGGTTTAATTTTTTTTTTTAGTTTTCTTGATTTTGTTGAAAAGGGAATAAATTCACATAGTCTAAATTTAAAAGGTACAAAGGTTATCTGGTGAAAGGTCTCCCTCTGCTTCTGTCCCCTGCTCCCCATTTTTATCCCTGGAAGCAAATCAATGTTACCGATTTCTTATATATTCTTCCAAAGATCTCTATGTATATGCAAGTAAAGGCACACATTTCTCCCCACCCTTGTTTTACAAATGGGATACAGTCAGAATTACTTACCTTAAAAATGTAATTTAGAGACTATTTTATATGAATACATAAAAATATTTCTCATTACCTTTTTAAAAAATAGATGGATTGGTACAAAAGAGTGTAATTCTATTTCTTTCACACTTTGTTGGGTTTCCCAGGTGGCTTAGTTTTAAAGAATCCACCTAAAGAGGCAGGAGACACAAGAGATCCCTGGGTCAGGAAGATCCCCTGGGGGGAGGAATGGCACCCCACTCCAGTGTTCTTGCCTGGGAAATCCCACGGACAGAGGAGCCTGGCGGGCTACAGTCCATGCAGTTGCAAAGAGTTGGACATGACTGAGAGACTGAGCCAGCACAGCATTGCACTTCCTTGGCCAGTTCTTCTTCTTGTAGGCAACCCAACGTGTCTAGTTTTGTATACATCCTTCCAGAGATATTCTAAGCATATGGAAACAAATAAACACAAACTCACACATTCCCTCACCCCCTTTAAAAATACACAAATAGGATGCATACTGTACACTATTTCACCTTTTTTATTTTAAAGTATTTCTTAGAAATGCAAATAAAGTCTTTATTTGAATTAATGGCTTTGTATCAATCTCAACTTCCTGGTTCTATCAATTTATCAAGGTCACGTGTAACTTATTACTGGAGGAAGACAGGTGAAGAGAGATTTCCTGGCCCACAGAAACTCTCTGTATGATTTCTGGAACTTCTTGGAAGTCTTAAAATATGTCAACATAAAAAACATTAAGAATATTTCCTGGGCTTCCCTGGTGGCTCAGTGATGAAGAATCTGCCTGCCTGTGCAGGAGATATGGATTCCATCCCTGGTCCAGGAAGATCCCACATGCCTTGGAGCAGCGAAGCCCTTGTGCCGCAACTTTTGAGCCTAAGTGCTGGAGCCCAGGAGCTGTAACTAGTGAAGCCCGTGTGCTCTAGTGCCCAAGCTCTACAACAAGAGTAGCCACTGCAGTGAAAAGCCTGTGCACCGCAACTAGAGAGCAGCCCCTGTCCCCACAACTAGAGAAAAACCCACACAGCAACAAAGACCCAGCACAGCCAAAAATAAATTAATAAAATTTTGTAAAAAACCATATTTCTTGGCAATTATTCCAGATCAGTATATAAATAGCTTCCCTTTTTACAGATGCATAGTCGTACTTTTCATAAATAAAAATATTTATTAATAACTTAATATTTAACTTGTCATCTCTGAAGGCTAGTATTTCACAGATTTCCTTTAAATTCCTGAAAATTAATGTGTCCATACCTGTGTACTCAGTCTTTGACTCCATGGTTAAGAGTGGTCCAGGTACCAAACTATGTAACCATGATAAAGATTCTAGCAGGAAGTCAGGGGCTGGAGAAGCAGGAACACCCAGTTCTCATCCTAGTCTTCTGCTCACTTAAACCCTCCTGTTTCAGCTACCATCTGCAACACTGGGATTACCTGCCTTGGTTACCTTTCAAGTGTCTGGAGGGTTAGACTGCATGACAGATAGAACACTATTTACCTAAGTTGAATCCACTGTAAAAATAAAAGATTTGGGAAGTGTGACTATCACCTATATCAGAATCCTCTACCTACAATCAGAAACAGGAATTGTCTCCACAGACGTAAAGAACAAATTTGTGGTTGCCAAGGGGGAGTGGGGATGAGGGAGCGATGGGGTGGGAGTCTGGGGTTAGTAGATGAACTATTACATATAGAATGGATAAACAACAATGTATAGCACAGAGAGCTATACTCGATATCTTGTAATAACATATGTGGGAAAAGAAACTGAAAAAGAATAAATATATATATAAATACTATATATAATGCTATATATAATAGGATATATATATATATAAAGCTGAATCACTTTGTTGTACACTTGAAACTAAACAACATTGTAAATCAACTATATTTCAATAAAAATATATTCATTAATTTTTAAAAGACAAGAATATTAAAAAGAATGATATAATGGTATAACTGAATCACTTTGCTGTACAGCAGAAATTAACACAACACTGTAAATCAGCTACACTTCAATAAAGAAAAAAAAGAAAAAAGGAGTTATAGCAGACACAATCTCTGTTTGAGTGTCAAAGAAAGCTGCAACTTACCCCATATTATTTTCTATTCAAACTGAAATTATTTTCTGAGCCCTCTGTTTTCTAATCCAGTCACTAATGACTTTCGGAAAGGGTGCCACACAGCAATAATGATTAAAAAAATTTTTGCATTTAATAGCTATTCTGCCTCACTTCAGTGCACAGTTTAATAACCCATCTAACCTGGAGTAGGCAATGGCACCCCACTCCAGTATTCTTGCCTGGAGGATCCCACGGACAGAGGAGTCTGGTGGGCTACAGTCCGTGTGGTCGCAGAGTCAGACACGACTGAGCACACAGGCACACCTAACAGGTTGACGAGTTGGCATTAGTACATTCGTGGGTAAATCATCCTGTTGGACACATCAAGAAGCAATTTAAGTTAAAACCCAGACATTCTGAAGGGGGTTCACTCAAGGGGGATATTCAAAATGTTGGCCTCCCCCAATCAGAATGGCACCTAAAGGCCACATCGGTTCATCTGGGCTGGGAAAGCAGAGTGTAGGTTTTATTTTTGGTTCTTGTTCTCCCTGAAAGGGAACTTCATGTTGAATTTCTCCAAGAACAAGAGAAGGTAGCCAACACCTACCTTTAAATTTCTTCAAGCTAAACATTTTCCCCTCAGGGTTCTATGGTGCAGAACTGGGGAAGATTCAACACCTTTTTTTCTAAGGAAATGAATGGCTTCTTGTGCAGAGTTGCTTGCTGCACACAGCTTGCTCAAAGTGGGTAGCCTTTATCCCAGCAGATTAACACCAGGTTATTTAAATTTTCATGGCCTGCTGGTCCCTGGGCCCACACTGACGGTATCCACCAGGTAAATGGCGATGCCCTGGGATCCAGGAGTTCTACAGCGCCCTCTGCCTGAACCATTCTCCCCCTGACTCAGCCCCTCATTGCCTTCAGGTCTCTTCAGAAACACAGTCTCTCAGAAGGGCACCCCCTGATCATCTAACAGAGAACTCCCCTTCCCCGTTTCTCTCTAGTCTATTTCCCTGATTTTACTTACTTTCCTAACACACACCACAGGTCAGGGGATGTAAGGCCACCTGAGGTCCTAAGACCCTGTTTTCTAACAAAAAGGATAAGGGGAAGGAACAAAAATATAAAAGGTTCTGTGATACCACTTTAATAACTCTTTCTCTTCTAATGCATATCAGCTGCAGGGTAACATTTCTACTAAGAGGTAGACAGTAGACATTCCCCTTTCAGGACCCCAAGTGAGAAACCAAATGTTGAAATCAGATGTCAACACTATGTTTTTGTTGTTGTTTTGGCTTTGCCTCACAGCACGTGAGATCTTACTTAGTTCTCTGAATAGGGATTAAACCTGCTCGTCTTGCAGTGGAAGTGCAGAGTCTTGACCACTGTACTACCAGGGAAGTCTCAGCAATTTGGTTGAGTCACCGCATTCCTTAGGAGGGAGAGGCTGGGTCACATCCACAGACCTCCATCATGGAAGACCCTCTCTTCGCTCCTCCTAAGACAGCGCTCTGATGGAGAGCAGGGATTCTCTACCACTCTGACTTTTGAAACATAAGTGACCTCAGCAGAGAGCTAAGAAGCTGGCAAAAGTAACATCTTATTAAACAAGTCTGTCCTCTAATAAAAATCTCTTACAGTTGCAAGCATGCATAATCCCTCAGAAGAAAAAGTTTTTTTAATGGCAGAAACTTTTATGTATCTTTTTCCCAGAGAGAATCTCTCTCACCCTGCCTTAAAAAGAACTAATCAAATAATAATATAAAACTCTGGCAAGGAGAAAAGGGGATCTCTCTCCAGCAGGCCAACATCTGCAAACCAGTCTATGCCCTTGGGATCACATGGACGGAAAAGTTGATTTAACTATTCCTTTCTTTGTTGTGGGGTGAAGGCCTCTCTCAGAGGGTGCTTGTGTGATGCCTGTGGTTTTTCCAGTGAAAGAAAACCCACTCACACACCAAGCCTTTGTTGAGCCATTCCGAACTATCCTGTGTAACTCATCTTTGGTGCCCCAGGACACCCCTTAACAGAATTGTGACCCTTAATACTCCAGAAGATAGAGCGCCAACACTTAAATACAGTGTGACCAGTGGTCAGACCCTCCCTTACTACAGATGGGGCTCGCTTTCATGACCCGTGGGCTGATTACAAACCCCTAGTTTAAAAATTAAGTAGCCAAGTCATCCTGAACCCAGACCTGCAAAGGGCCGTGTCTTGCCAAGGCAGAGAGAGGAAAGTCAGCAGAGAAAAGACAGAGAGATGTGAGCAGAACTCATCACAATTCAAATTCAGTTGGATTCTGAGCCTCTTATACTAACCAAAGCTCATTTCCATCAGTGGTAACTCCCTGGAGTGAACTGGGGCTTAGTCATGCAGATCTAGGGCATTAGGAGAGCTAAGTGGTTAATGCCACAGGGTCCTGGGGAGAATTGGCTCCAATTATATCCCAAGCCAGCCAGACAGGGTAAGGCCAGAAACTAGACATTGGCCTGGGAAGAAGAAAGGCATGGTGGGAAAATGGCTGCTTTTCAACTGTGAGAGCTGCTCATTATCTGCCTTCCCCAATAACACACACACACACACACACACACCAAGATGTGATACTCTGAGTGCCCCCTCTCCACTTTGAGCATAAAGAATAGTGTTAGTGTCAATGTGAGAAGGGAGCCAAACCTTTGTGGAGAGAGGAAACTCTGAGGATCAAGAGGGGAGATTTCTCCCAGGACCAAGTTACCCAGCAAGCTTGGCGGCCCTGGGATAAGGTAGTCTGGAGATAGCAAGTGCCATTGAAGACTAAAACCCAGTTCTCAGCTTTCTAGAGGATGCATGCATGTGCATGGAAGTCACCTCAGTCGTGTTCAGCTCTGCACGTGACCCAGTGGACTGTAGCCCGCCACGGTCCTCTGTCCATGGGATTCTCCAGGCAAGAATCTCATTGTCATGCCCTCCTCCAGGGGATCTTCCCCACCCAGGGATTCAAACCTGCAGCTCTGACATCTCCTTCATTGGCAGGCAGATTCTTTACCATTAGCGCCACCTGGGAAGCTTCTCCTCAAGGATAGGGGGAACTCTAAAGAGGAGGAAATCATCTTGAGAGGGACATCAACTTTTACTAGAGGGAGTGTGAAGTCTAAGTTGCTTCCGCTGTGTCCGACTCTTTGCGATCCTATGGACTGTAGCCCACCAGGCTCCTCTGTCCATGAAAATTTCCAAACAAGAGTACTGGAGTGGGTTGCATGTCCTCCAGGGGATCTTCCTGACCCAGCGATTGAACCCGCATCTCTTATGTCTCCTTCGTTGGCAGGCGGGTTCTTTACCACTAGTGCCACCTGGGAAGCCCGAGGGAGTGTGATATTTTTTTTAAATAGATTTTGTTGCTCTCTTTTTTGTTTCTCCAGACATTCATTTATTCATTCAGCCAGGAAATAGTTATGAAGTGTTTGTTGTGGGTCATACATTGCTGAAGGATAAGGATACATAACAGTAAAAAAGACAGACAAAGCTTCTGCCTTCATGGACTTTATATTCTGTTAGAGAACACTGTCAGTAATTTTTAAAAAGCAGCAAATACTTAGGTGATGCTTTCCACATGTCAGACCCTTTTCTATACCCTTTCCATACAGTAACTCATTTTTATCTTTATCACAACCTACACCGTAGGTGCTATTATTATCCCCTTTTCACAAAGAAACCAAGGCATAGGCAGGCTATGTAACTTGTTCAGGTGCCACCAACTAGTAAATAACAGAACAAGAATCTGAACCCAGTAAGTTAAATTTTAGACCCACATTTTTAATCAATATAGATTGGTATCAGTATGGGTGTGGGTTTGGGGGTGGAGATAGAGAAGGAGATGGAAATAGAGGTACGGAAGTGGGCAGGAGACCTCTAAGTAAATCATCTTGAAAGGGATTTAAGTTTCAGTAGAGGAGGCCAGATGAAAGAGAAAGATGGATAGATACATAGATACATCCTATAAAGAAAATAGGCTCAAAAAAAAAAAAAAAAAGGAATGGAGAGGGAGTGGGGGTTTGGATAGGGTAGCCAGGGCAAGTGCCACTGGAGCTGACCAGAGCAGATTCCCAAGGCTTGACCAAGCCACGAGCAAGTGTGATCATGAGTGACCATGTCCCAGATCTTCAATGACAAACCCCAGAGAAGACCCACGGCTGGAAGCACTTCCATTACAGCAGTCACTGTCCAAGGGCAGCACCTACTGTAGCAAAGGCCAGCTGAAATGCAGAAGACCCGTCCTTGTCATCTACCTTCCTTCCTGGACCCAAAGTACCTCCCCACATGTGAACACAAGATGCCATGGAGAGAAGGGAAGGGGAGTGGAAACCAGAAAGATGGGGCCTTTCTACAAAAACAGACTCAATGTTCTCCCCAAATGCCTGTTTAAATTTTTGAATCTGAGTAAATTTACCTGACTCAACTAAAGTGTAAAGCCCCCTGGGCACCTCGAGTTCCATCTAGCAGAGCGCAAGCTCTTTAAGGGCATGCAGATCAGTAATGGAAAAAATCTAGACTAGCTCTGCTCTCGACAGAGCATCTGTGATGCTGCTGCCCCTTCTGGAAGGCTACCCCTTTGGGAATGAGAGGAGAGAGAGAAGACACAGGATGAATAGCAGGAGGAGCTTTCCCTTAAGCTGAAACAGTCATGGTTGCACAGATGTTTAGTCATGGCAAGGGGAAGAAAAGAAACACTCATGTTTAAGTGCATCACTGAAGAGACCAAAAGGATTACGCACCACTTCATCATAATATTTCTAAAGCTTAAAGCATAATTTAGAAGAAGCTGTTTGTGGCATTGCGGCATTCAGTTCCCAGCACAGATCTGGATGGATCTGGAAGCAATTTCCAGCCTTCTGAATGTGGGTCATAAATACATGTTCATCAGAAAGGGCATTCCAATCAAGTGGCTTCACGTATTTATCATCATTTCCATGAAAGGCATTTATTAGCCACCTTCTGCATGAGGTTCAGGCAGCCCAGACTTCTGGGAGTTCAGGCACTCCCAGAAACTAAGGAGTCACAATTCCTACCCTCTTGAAATTTAAATTTGACAATGTTCATTTGAACAATCAAAAGTAGGAAGTCAAGAGTTACCTGGAGTGACAGGTTTGGCCACGAAGTACAAAATGAACTGGGGCAAAGGCTAACAGAGTTTTGCCAAGAGAATGCTCTGGTCATAGCAAACACTTGCTTCCAACAACACAAGAGACTTCTCTACACATGGACATCAACAGATGATCAATACCAAAGCCAGACTGATTATATTCTTTGCAGCTGAAGATGGAAACATTCTATACAATCAGGAAAAACAAGACCAGGAGCTGACTGTGGATCAGATCATGAACTCTTTATTGCGAAAATCAGACTTAAATTGAATAAAGTAGGGAAATCCAGTAGGCCACACAAGTATGACTTAAATCAAATCCCGTATGATTAAACAGTGGAAGTGACAAATAGATTCAAGGGATTAGATCTGATAGATAGAGTGCCAGAAGAACTATGGAGAGAGGTTCATGACATTGTACAGAAGGCAGTAATCAAAACCATCCCCAAGAAAAAGAAATGAAAAAGGCAAAATTACTGTCTGAGGAGGCCTTAGAAGCAGCTGAGAGATAAGAAAGCCTTCCTAAGTGATCAATGCAAAGAAATAGAGGAAAACAATAGAATGAGAAAGACTAGAGATCTCTTCAAGAAAATTGGAGACCAGTTCAGTTCAGTTGCTCAGTCATGTCCGACTCTTTGCAACCACATGAACCGCAGCACACCAGGCCTCCCTGTCCATCACCAACTCCCGGAGTCCACCCAAACCCATGTCCAATGAGTCGGTGATGCCATCCAGCCATCTCATCCTCTGTTGTCCCCTTCTCCTCCTGCCCTCAATCTTTCCCACATTCGGGGTCTTTTCCAATGAGTCAGTTCTTCCCATGAGTTGGCCAAAGTATTGGAGTTTCAGCCTCAACATCAGTCCTTCCAATGAACACCCAGGACTGATCTCCTTTAGGATGGACTGGTTGGATCTCCTTGCAGTCCAAGGGACTCTCAAGAGTCTTCTCCAACACCACAGTTCAAAAGCATCAATTCTTCAGTGCTCAGCTTTCTTTATAGTCCAAATCTCACATCCATATATGACTGCTGGAAAAACCATAGCCTTGACTAGATGGACCTTTGTTGGCAAAGTAATGTCTCTGCTTTTTAATATGCTGTCTAGGTTGGTCATAACTTTCCTTCCAAGGAGTAAGCGTCTTTTAATTTCATTGCTGCAATCACCATCTGCAGTGATCTTATGGCCCAGAAAAATAAAGTAAGCCACTATTTCCACTGTTTCTCCATCTATCTGCCATGAAGTGATGGGACTGGATGCCATGATCTTAGTTTTCTGAATGTTGAGTTTTAAGCCAACTTTTCCACTCTCCTCTTTCACTTTCATCAAGAGGCTCTTTAGTTCTTCTTCACTTTCTGCCATAAGGATGGTGTCATCTGCATATCTGAGGTTATTGATATTTCTCCCGGCAATCTTGATTCCAGCTTGTGTTTCCCCAGCCCAGCGTTTCTCATGAGGTACTCTGCATATAAGTTAAATAAGCAGGGTGACAATATACAGCCTTGATGTACTCCTTTTCTTATTTGGAACCAGTCTGTTGTTCCATGTCCAGTTCTAACTGTTGCTTTCTGACTTGCATATAGGTTTCTCAAGAGGCAGGTCAGGTGGTCTGGTATTCCCATCTCTTGAAGAATTTTCCACAGTTTATTGTGATCCACATAGTCAAAGGCTTTGGCATAGTCAATAAAGCAGAAATAGATGTTTTTCTGGAACTCTTGCATTTTCGATGACCCATCGGATGTTGGCAATTTGATCTCTGGTTCCTCTGCCTTTTCTAAAACCAGCTTGAATATCTGGAAGTTCATGGTTCATGTCTTGTTGAAGCCTGGCTTGGAGAATCTTAAGCATTACTTCACTAGCGTATGAGATGAGTGCAATTGTGCAGTAGTTGCAGCATTCTTTGGCATTGCCTTTCTTTGGGATTGGAATGAAAACTGACCTTTTCCAGTCCTGTGGCCACTGCTGAGTTTTCCAGATTTTCTGGCATATTGAGTGCAGCACTTTCACAGCATCATCTTTCAGGATTTGAAATAGTTCAACTGGAATTCCATCACCTCCACTAGCTTTGTTCGTAGTGATGCTTCCTAAGGCCCACTTGACTTCACATTCCAGGATGTCTGGCTCTAGGTGAGTGATCACACCATCGTGATTATCTGGGTCATGAAGATCTTTTTTGTACAGGTCTTCTGTGTATTCTTGCCACCTCTTCTTAATATCTTCTGCTTCTGTTAGGTCCATACTATTTCTGTCCTTTATCAAGCCTAACTTTGCATGAAATGTTCCCTTGGTATCTCTAATTTTCTTGAAGAGATCTCTAGTCTTTCCCATTCTGTTGTTTTCCTCTATTTCTTTGCATTGATCGCTGAGGAAGGCTTTCTTATCTCTCCTTGCTGTTCTTTGGAACTCTGCATTCAGATGGGTATATCTTTCCTTTTCTCCTTTGCTTTTCACTTCCTGTCTTTTCACAGCTATTTGTAAGGCCTCCTCAGACAGTCATTTTGCTTTTTTGCATTTCTTTTTCTTGGGGACGGTCTTGATTCCTGTCTCCTATACAGTGTCACGAACCTCCATCCATAGTTCATCAGGCACTCTGTCTATCAGATCTAGTCTTTTAAATCTATTTCTCACTTCTACTGTATAGTCATAAGGGATTTGATTTAGGTCATACCTGAATGGTCTAGTGGTTTTCTCCACTTTCTTCAATTTAACTCTGAATTTGGCAATAAGGAGTTCATGATCTGAGCCACAGTCTGCTCCCAGTCTTGTTTTTGGTGACTGTACAGAGCTTCTCCATCTTCAGCTGCAAAGAATATAACCAATCTTATTTCGGTGTCAACCATCTGGTGATGTTCATGTGTAGAGCCTTCTCTTGTGTTGTTGGAAGAGGGTGTTTGCTATGACCGGTGTGTTCTCTTGGCAAAACTCTATTAGCCTTTGCCCTGCTTCATTCTGTACTCCAAGGCCAAATTTGCCTGTTACTCCAGGTGTTTCTTGACTTCCTACTTTGCATTCCAGTCCCTTATAATGAAAAGGACATCTTTTTTTTGGTGTTAGTTCTAGAAGGTCTTGTAGGTCTTCATAGAACTGTTCAACTTCAGCTTCTTCAGCATTACTGGTCAGGGCACAGACTTGAATTACCGTGATATTGAATGGTTTGTCTTGGAAACGAACAGAGATCATTCTATCGTTTTTGAGACTGCACCAAGGGAATATTTCATGCAAAGATAGGCACAGTAAAGGACAGAAATGAAATGGACCTAACAGAAGCAGAAGATACGAAGAAGAGGAGGCAGGAACACACAGAAGAATGATACAAAAAAAGTCTTAATGACCTGGATAACCACGATGGTGTGATCACTCAACCAGAGCCAGACATCCTGGAATGTGAAGCCAAGTGGGCCTTAGGAAGCATTACTACAAACAAAGCTAGTGGAGGTGATGGAATTCCAGCTGAACTGTTTCAAATCCTAAAAAATGATGTTATTGAAGTGTTGCATTCAATATGCCAGCAAATTTGGAAAACTCAGCAGTGGCCACAGGACTGGAAAAGGTCAGTTTTCATTCCAATCCCAAAGAAGAGCAATGCCAAAGAATGTTCAAACTGCCGTTTGAACTCATTTCACATGCTAGCAAGGTCATGCTCAAAATCCTTCAAGCTAGGTTTCAATAGTACATGAGCCAAGAACTTCCAGATGTACAAGCTGGATTTAGAAAAGGCAGTAGAACCAGAGAGCAAATTGCCAACATCCACTGGATCCCAGAAAAAGCAAGGGAATTCCAGAAAAATATCTACTTCATTGACTACGCTCAAGCCTTGTGTGGATCTCAACAAACTGTGGAAAATTCTTAGAGATAGGAATACCAGACCACCTTACCTGCCTTCTGAGAAACCGGTATGCAGGTCAAGAAGCAACAGTTAGAACTGGACATGGAAAATGGACTGGTTCCAAATTGGGAAAGGAGTACATCACAGCTGTATATTGTCACGCTGCTTACTTAACTTATATGCAGAGTACCTCATGAGAAACGCTGGGCTGGAGGAAGGACAAGCTGGAATCAAGTTTGCCGGGAGAAATATCAATAACCTCAGATATGCAGATGACACCACTCTATGGCAGAAAGCAAAGAGGAACTAAAGAGACTCTTAATGAAGGTGAAAGAGGAGAGAGAAAAAGCCAGCTTAAAACGTAACATTAAAAAGACAAAGATCATGGCATCTGGTCCCATCACTTCCTGGCAAATAGATGGGAAAAAATGGAAACAGTGACAGATTTTATTTTCTTGGGCTCCAAGATCACTGCAGACGGTGACCACAGTTATGGAATTCAGACACTTGCTCCTTGGAAGAAAAGCTATGACCAACCTAGACAGCATATTAAAAAGCAGAGACATCGCTTTGCTGACAAAGGTCTGAATAGTCAAAGCTATGGTTTTTCCAGTAGTCATGTATGGATGTGAGAGTTGGACCATAAAAAAGGCTGAGTGTGGAAGAATTGATGCTTTCGAACTGTGGTGCTGGAGAAGACTCTTGAGAGTCTGTAGGACAGTAAGGAGATCAAACCAGTCAATCCTAAAGGAAATCAATCCTGAATATTCATTGGAAGGACTGATGCTAAAGCTGAAGCTCTAATACTTTGCCCACCTGATGTGAAGAGCTGACTCATTAGAAAAGACTCTGATGCTGGGAAAGATAGAAGGCAGGAGGAGAAGGGGACAACAGAGTAGGAGATGGTTAGATGGCATCACAGATTCACTGCACATGAGTTTGAGCAAGCTCCAGGAGATGGTCAAGGACAGGGAAGCCTGGCGTGCTGCAGTCCATGGGGTTGCAAAAAGTCAAACATGACTTAGCGACTGAACAACAAAATTTGAACAATCATATAAATGTACAACTGAACAAAGTTCATCTTCAATTATTCTCTATCCCACATGCCTCCACTAAGATGCAGCCATGGAGGAGCTATTTCTTATGTCCATCTAGCAATTCTGTACAGGATGTTCTCACTACTACTGACTTAAAAAATCCCCTGTATGCCACCTATTCATCCTCCCTCTTCCCAAACCTCTGGCAACCATTGATCTTTTTTTTTGTTCCCATAGTTTTACCTTTTCCAAAATGCCATGTTGTTGGAATCAAACAGTAGGTAAACTTTTCAGGTTGGCTTCTTTCACTTAGTAATATGTGATTATGTAATTGCATATTACGTAAACTTATGTAACTGAGTTTCCTTCATGTTTTTTCATGGCTTCACAACTCACTTCTTTTTAGTATAGAATAGTATTCCATGCGGAGAAGGCAATGGCACCCCACTCCAGTACTCTTGCCTGGAAAATCCATGGACGGAGGAGCCTGGTAGGCTGCAGTCCATGGGGTCGCAAAGAGTTGGACACAACTGAGAGACTTCCCTTTCAATTTTCACTTTCATGCATTGGAGAAGGAAATGGCAACCCACTCTAGTGTTCTTGCCTGGAGAATCCCAGGGACAGAAGAGCCTGGTGGGCTGCCATCTACGGGGTCACACAGAGTTGGACACAACTGAAGTGACTTAGCAGCAGCAGCAGCAGTATTCCATAGTCTGGATATACCACAATTTACTTATCCATTCACCTACTGAAGTCTGGTGGTTTCCAAGCTTTGGCAATTATGAATACGCAAAACCACAGTAAACATCTGTGTGTAAGTGTTTGTATGGGTGCACATTTTCAGCTCATTTGGGTAAATACCAAGGAGCTTGACTGCTGGATTATCTGGTAAGAACATGTTTACTTTAGTAAGGAACTGCCAAATTGTCTTCCAAGTGGCTGTGCCATTTCGCATCCCTGCTAGCAACGAAGAAAGTTGCTAGTTATTAATGCATCCTCACTAGCATTTGGTGTTGTCAGTGTTTTGAAAGTTAGCTATTCTAATAGATGTATAATGGCATGTCACTGTTGTTTTAATTTGCAATTTCCTAGCGACATATAATGCTAGTACTCTTGCCTAGAGAATCCCAGGGACGGGGGAGCCTGGTGGGCTGCCGTCTATGGGGTCACACAGAGTCGGACACGACTGAAGTGACTTAGCAGCAGCAGCGACATATGACGGGGAGCATCTTTTCATATGCCATCCCATTGCTTTTGCTGTACTCTATTCATTGGAAGAAATTCAACAGGTCCAGCCCACACTCAAGAGGAGCGAACTACACAAGGGCATGAATAGCAGCAGATGGGGCCACTGGGATCATCTCAGAGGCTACCCAACATAATTAGATTCAGAAGAGTTCAGTTCAGTTCAGTCGGTCAGTCGTGTCCGACTCTTTGTGACCCCATGAATCGCAGCACGCCAGGCCTCCCTGTCCACCACCAACTCCTGGAGTTTACCCAAACCCATGTCCATCGAGTTGGCGATGCCATCCAATCATCTCATCCTCTGTCGTCCCCTTCTCCTCCTGCCCCCAATCCTTCCCAGCATTAGGGTCTTTTCCAGTGAGTCAACTCTTCGCATGAGGTGGCCAAAGTATTGGAGTTTCAGCTTCAACATCAGTCCTTCCAATGAACACCCAGGATTGATCTCCTTTAGGATGGATTGATTGGATCTCCTTGCAGTCCAAGGGACTCTCAAGAGTCTTCTCCGACACCACAGTTCAAAAGCATCAATTCTTCGGCGCTCAGCTTTCTTCACCATCCAATTCTCACATCCGTACATGACCACTGGAAAGAAGAGTGGAGGAGAGCAATTAGAAACAGTGCTTTTGAGGAGACTTGCTATCAAGAGAGGGCTTTCCAGGTGGCCCTAGTGGTAAAGAATCCACCTGCCAATGCAGGAGACATAAGAAATACTAGTTTGACCCCTGGGTCGGGACAATCCCCTGGAGCACGGCATGGCAACCCACTCCAGCATTCTTGCCTGGGTAATCCCATGGACAGAGGAAACTGGCAGGCTACTGTCCATGGGACTGCAGAGTCAAACACAACTAAGGCGACTTAGCATGCGGCACGCACACTATCAAGAGAAAAAGAAATAAGCAGTTAGTTGCAGAAGGATGTGGAGTTAAAGGATGTTTTATTTTATTTGTTTTACAACTAGAGCATGCTTATCAATAAAGGTGATATATGTGATATATTGAATGTAAAACCTGAAATAGAAATCTATTTTATACCTTTATTCCTAAATTTTCCAGAGGTCTTGTGAACAACTATGTTTGAGCAACAAACCTGAGCGGGCATTTTTTAAATAGTCTGTTTTGTATCCATTCTGGAGGTCAGAAACAAGTACAGTTGTATCCCGGTGTTTCCAGCATGCTTACCTGTACAACCTCTAATCGTTGAAATCAGCCACATTTCAGCCATCATCTGCTTCTACCGAGGCAAATGAAACCAATAGGCCTCCATGAGAGCAAACATTCTCTCCTGGCTTGAAAACAAGCCTACAGCTGCTTGGAAGAGGCAGGCTGCTGGGCAGAGAACGGCATGTGGCAAACGGCCCACTGACGCCAATTAAAATGTTACCCAACTGCTGTGATCATTTAAATCATAAATAATGTCTTCAGTTGCTTTATCTCCTGATTCTACACTACAGCAACACAACAAAATGTGCACTAAACAGAGACAAAAGAAAATGAGTGGGCCAATTAATTGGCGAAAGCAAATGTCCCAGATCTGTATCTGATGTTAGTCCACTGAAAATAAATGAGTCTTAGGATCTCCTGGTAATAAGGATCAGACAACTGCAGGGTTGGGGGAGGACAATAAATAATGTGCTTTTTTTGCCCTTCCACCTTCAGAAGCAATGCAAAACAAGACACAGAAGGGAAATGACAGTGTTAGCTTTACTGCTGATAATAAGATTGTGACTTTAGAGCTGAGTCTGTTCTGCTCCCTATCCTAACCTTGGGTCACCGTTATCTTATACTGATGCTGGGCAATGAGGGAAGAAAAAGAATACGAACCTTCACAGCTTACAGCCTCCTAATGGATTTGCTCTTCTTTGAGAAAGATGAGCCATTGGACATCACCTGCCATAACATATATGGAGGCCAAAAATTTAAAGTTAGTAAAACGCAAGATCTTGTTTTTGCAGTATTAGCAAGAAATACTATGGCTTCCCTTATAGCTCAGTTGGTAAAGAATCTGCCTGCAGTGCAGGAGACCCGGGTTCAATCCCTGGGTTGGGAAGATGACCTGGAGAAGGAAATGGCAACCCATTCTAGTATCCTTGCCTGGAAAATCTCATGGACAGAGGAGCCTGGTGGGCTGCAGTCTATGGGGTCACAAAGAGTCAGACACGACTGAGCGACTAACACTGACCTAACACTTACTTAGGAAATACTATCTTTTATTCAGTTTGGACTATTGAAAATCACAAAGGTTAAGGAAGTGACACTTATACCCCGATGACTGTACACTGAACCAAGAAAATCCTCAATGGGTTCCAACTGGTCATGTCTCAACCCTTGTCTAGGGGGAGACATCAGAGACTACAATCAGAGAAGATTACAGTCTTGAAAACAGGGAATAGGTGGAGGATAGACGCCAACAAGCTTACCCCAGTTTGCATGCTCTCAAAGTTCATGTTAGAATAGGATTTTATCGAAATTCCTTCCTTTTCTGGAAGGGAATGAGGAAAGGGTGGACAGAGGCTCAGGGCATTTGCCTGCAGAAGTTCCTCCACAAAGAGACATGGCATGGGGAGTGGAGGTGGGGATGGGGGGTTCCTCTCTAGCAGCAGGGCAAATACACACCAAGAAAGGAAATCCAGCAGGTTTTCATCAAGCATTCACAGTGCACCAAGCTCTAGGCCATGTCCCGGGAATGCAGGAATAAACTCACACTCATGGAGACCCAAAAAGCTATACTCTGGGATAAGACCCCCACCAGAATCATCACTATGAGCCTTGAAGAGTTTCATAGCATGAATACTCAACTACTGTGGGGGTTCAGTGGCGAATCCCTTTCCCTGGAGTCATTTCCCACTTACTCAAATATGTTCCAGGCACTATGCTGAATTCAGAGGATCCAGCAGAGCGAGAAGCTGAGTCCCCATTAAGCTAATGTTCCACTGTGGCGACAAGTCTCCTTTTGGAGAACACCCTAATGTGTGCTCTACTCCACCAGAAATTCTGTATGATCTAAAAGTCCCTCTACTCTATGACTCTTCTTTAACTCTCTTGGTTTCACCTATATCATGAAGGAAGCTTCCTGCTAGTAATGCTAGATTCAGCCTCGACACCCCCTCCTCCAGGAAGCTTTACCTGATGTCCTTAGCAGACTGGGCTTGGTGGCTTGATCCCATGGCACACTGCATTGGTTTCTATCATTTTATGTTCTTTGAAAGCAGGGACAGTTTCTCATTCAACATTATTCCCCCTCCTGCCCTCTAGCTTGATTGCAAGCTGGAATCAAGATTCCTGGGAGAAATATCAACAACCTCAGATATGCAGATGATACCACTCTAAGAGGAGAAAGTGAAGATGAACTAAAGAGCCTCTTGATGAAGGGGAAAGAGACAGTGAAAAAGCCGACTTAAAACTCAACATTCAAAACACTAAGATCATGGCATCCGGTACATCATGGCATGTCGACCTTTGCCGACAAAGGTCCCTATAGTCAAAGCTATGGTTTTTCCAGTAGTCATGTATGGATGTGAGTTGGACCATGAAGAAGGCTGAGCAGGGAAGAATTGATGGTTTCTAACTGTGGTGCTGGGGAAGACTCTTGGACTTCAAGGAGATCAAACCAATCAATCATAAAGGAAATCAATCCTGAATATTCACTGAAAGGACTGATGCTGAAGCTGAAGCTCCAATACTTTGGCCACCTGATGGGAAGAGCCAGCCGACTCATTGGAAAAGACCTTGATACTGGGAAAGATTGAGGGCAGGAAGAGAAGGGGACCACAGAGGATGAGATGGTTGGATGGCATCACTGACTCAATGGACATGAGTTTGAGCAAACTCTGGGAGATAGTGAAGGACAGGGAAGCCTGCCATGTTGCAGTCCATGGGGTCCAAAAGTGTCCGACTGGACTTAGAGACTGACAACAACAACCCACCCCCCAGCATAGATCAGGGTGACTACTGCTGAGTGTATACTTGTTGATGTATACTTGTTGCCCTAAACAGTCTCTCCAACCAAAATGATCTAAAGTGCTCCAGTACCTAGGAAGTCTCAATTCGCAAAATTCCAGGGACAGTTTCAGGATAGAACCAAGTATAAAAGCAAAGCTGGGGACTTCTGGTGGCTTGCAGACTATCCTGGGGAAAGGCATGGGATACTTGAGGTGGGGAGAGGGGAGACAGGCAGAAATACCTAACATTATTCGAGCGCTAGAAGCTCCCTTGAATCTGCCTCAAGGTAAATGGACACCACTCTTAAGGAGAGGTTTGGGGCAGATGGTCGGTGGGTCAGCTTTCAGAGAGGCCTCCCAGGCCCCAGGGGAGCCTCTGTGAGAGAACTCTTCTGCGGCGAGGACATCCTCAGGGTACCGGGGACCCTTCCTCCCCAGAAATAACGTTCTTGGCGCCTAAGGTCCCTCTCTCCCCCAGGGGCCGAGGCGCGCGTCACTTGTGCCTGGGACCCCGATGCTCAAGGGATCCGGGCCACATGGAGCTTCAAGCTCCTTTTGCAATGAAAAGAGAAAAAACAAGACTCTTGGAGAATGGAACTGACCCGGGGCGGAGGCGCAGAGCCCTGGACAGTGTCTGAGTTGGGGCGCAGGCGGGGCCCCCGCTTGCCCGAGGACCCTGACACGACACAGTCTATTTAGGAAGCGGATGAGATCATGGGCCTGAAACACTTTAGGCTTCAGGGCAGAGCAGTGTTAATTCCGGTGTCAGCAAGAAACGGAGGTAATTTCGCCCACACAGTCGTTCCCCCTCCGCAAATGTCTCTCAGTTGCCACTTCGCTGTGTTGTTGGGCTCTTTAAAAGGACTGCGTGACTCTTGTGGGAGCGATTAGCTACTGTGAGCCTTGATGAGGGAGCAGTTTCCTCCCCCACATTCACCTTTTCAGCATTGACAGTGAGTTATGCAGCATGGGACCCTCTTCATAACGTGTGGGGTCTCATGAGCGTGAGGCCCGTCATCGTTTTCGGGCCTGAGAAAAAGTCGGAACCTCTGGGGTTCTGACTTGTGTTCGCCAAGATAAACAGGAAAAGCGGCCCTAGAGAAAGTTTGTCTCGAAGAAGGGTTTCTAAGTTTCACTCTGGTCCTCAGCGTTAGAGGGCATTTTAAGTGTTTCACCGGTATACATTCCTATCGAAAGCGTTCCTCTCCGGATTTAATAAAATTTGTGAAGCTCTCAGTTTATAGCTGAGTGAATGAAGGAATCGTTATCATTGGTACCGCTTAGTAATCTCATGAAATGGGAGGCTTGTGGGATGTTTACATGCTTGCTTCAGTGGTAAAAGACCCTTTCACTGATCAGAAAGGATCTGATTTTACTGATGGGAGCTGTGTCCTAAGCACGGCGCCCCCCCCCCCCCCTTTTTTTTCAAACAGCTCTCTCTGGGAGAGGGACATGGCTGAGAGCCAGTGTCTATTTAAGGGCTGTGGGAACTGAGCAAGTGTTGACAGGACTGTTCTCAATTCCATGGCCTCTGCCTCTGGACACTAGTTTGGACTTCCTTTTTTTTTTAATGTGAAGAGTTTGTTTCCATCTTTCATAGGTAAATACTGTTACCAGTAATGTTTATATTTTCTCCCCAAGTTGATATTGTTCCATGCTAGCCTAACAAGGAGATAAAGTTAGAAAGATGGTGACTGCTGGCATTCTATAAAATGGAGACTCCCAGGGTGTCTCCTAGTTGGGAAAATATGGCTCTTTTACAGGAATTCTAAGTTAGCTCTTTAGTCACCAAAGGTAAATAGCCCATTAAGACACTCTTTACAAAAAAAAAAAAAAAAGACAAAATGCCCAAAACAATATTGTAATTATCCTCCAATTAAAATAAATAAAATAATTTTTTAAAAAATTAATGATATTCTTAACATTGTTTTTCTCTTTCCTACCAGGCTGACAAGATGCTGACAAGCTTAAGGTATGGACCAAATGGAGAAAATCTGGCTTGAGTTATTAAATAGTTGGACAGAATTCTTGGCCAAGGATGAGAACTCTAATCTGATTGGATATCCTTCTGCTCTGATGGGTTAAAGGATTTACCTGAGGCCAATTTGATGGGCAGGAATTTATTAAGTGCAATCACATCCTCCCCCTTTAAACGGTGTGTTTTAAATGGGGCTCTAGTAAATAGACAATACTTTATTATGCCAAGAAAAATGTTATTTTAGGAAAAAGTATTTTTAAGTGATTGGCATCTAATCTTTAAAGATGTTTATCTTTGGCAATGGTGGCCATTTTGAGTTAATTTTTTTTTTTTAAATGTCAGAATATTGCTATGCCTGATTAGAAAATATGTAGTTAATTGGGGAATTCATTTTCCTTACCTGCACTGCTTTTATAAACATGGTTTAGTCACTATTTTTTCTTAATATCTTATTTAGTAATTGCTGCTCTAATTACCTACTGTGATACTTCTCTTACAGGGCTGGTGCTTGAAAGAAGCTTTTCGAGGAGATAAGGTGTATTTGAACATGTGATGATTGATATATACAGAATAGAGCTTTTTGCTAATTGTCCTTTTCATAATGGTAGCAGGGGTGAATTTTAGATACTGCCAAGTATCTATAAGAATATATATCTGTCCTGTAGAGAATTTTCGGCAGAATTCAATTCCATTATTTAAAATAGTTTTTCTGCCATCAAACAGTAGCTAGACTAGCTATTCTACAACTATCTTAAGAGAACTTGGTTAGCTGCTTTAATTTACAAAGGTTATTTTTGAATCCCATTCTTTCGACTATGCTAAACCTCGGGGTTTTGTGCTTACAGTTTTGTCTAATCATTTTGATGATTAAATTTGACCCCTTGTATAGAGGACAGATCAGTGGAGGAGTTTGTTGCATAGCATTTTGAGGGTGGGGGCTGAGGAACTGTTCTACATTTTGATTATATTGGTAATTACATCTGTCAGAAATTTTGAGTGAGTTTTACTGAATGTAAATTCAATTTCAATAAACATGACTTAAAAACTTTCCCTTTCTGGCATCTTAAATGACATTTCCAATGAAATCTGTGGGAAGATGGGATTGGGTCAGTGATTAAAGTGCCTAGAATAAAGTGGGCAAAAACATCAAAATCACTTTGTGGTCATGTAAGTGTGTAAATGCTCGAGAAGCAGTCGAGGGATATGTTACCTTACCCAACAAGGGTATACAAGTTTTCTTTATAGATGTTTCAGACAACAGCTTTTGGCAGGGTGTGAGTGGCATGACACTTCCCTCTGTCTCTTGACGATGTATCCTAGTAGCCACATGGTAGCAGAAAATGAAGTGTGAAAATTACGCAACAAAATTTAGACTGGCTTTGGCAGATACTGGCTAAACCAGGGAATTAAGTGAGGCATGAGGTTCTAGTGAAAGTTGCTCAGTCATGTCTGATTCTGCGACCCCATGGATTATAGCCTGCCAGGCTCCTCTGTCCAGGGAATTCTCCATGCCAGAATACTGGAGTGGGTAGCTGTTCCCCTCTCCAGGGGATCTTCTGAACCCAGGTCTCCCGCATTGCAGGCAGATTCTTTACCAGCTGAGCCACCAGGGAGAATGTTGAATAACTGGGTTAATGGCAAAGCTTGATGCATAAATCATGTGGATACTTTCTGTGGGGATCTTCAAGGGTTCTTTTGAAAAGGGATGGGCCAGTTCATTCCTGTGGATAACAGGTCTAGCCACAGCCTGTTGAGCCCTACTCACCATGACCAGGAGCACTGGCAGCTGTGTTGTGCCATCTTGCCTGTAGGAGGAAGCAGGGCTTCCAGATATGGTACATAATCTGATCCATCTCCCCCAACCTGTTTTCCCTGTTTCCTGACAATGGAGAGTTCCAATACCTTGGTTAAGTAAAATCTAGTATCACCAAATTGAGTTGCAGCCAGTTCAGCAGTCAGCTTGCCCTTGGCATTGTACATGCCTACATGTTGAGCTAAAAGCAAGAGTGACTAACCATGACTAAACTACCAGGCCCTGCTGCTGCTAAGTCGCTTCAGTCGTGTCCGACTCTGTGCAACCCCATAGACAGCAGCCCACCAGGCTCCGCACAGTTTCAGAGAAGGCAATGGCACCCCACTCCAGTACTCTTGCCTGGAAAATCCCAGGGACGGAGGAACCTGGTAGGCTGCAGTCCATGGGGTCGCTAGGAGTTGGACACGACTGAGCGACTTCCCTTTCACTTTTCACTTTCATTCATTGGAGAAGGAAATGGCAACCCACTCCAGTGTTCTTACCTGGAGAATCCCAGGGACGGGAGAGCCTGGTGGGCTGTCGTCTATGGGGTCGCACAGAGTCGGACACGACTGAAGCGACTTAGCGGCGGCCACAGTTGCCATCTGCATTTCCGGAATAGCTCCACATCAATCTAGTTCAGTTGAGTCGCAAGATAAAACCCAGTCAATTCAGGATGATGTAGGTCACCATGATTTGTTTCTGGGAATATTGTAGTTGATGGAATGGTTTTCCAGTTGGGCAAATGCTGTGACACGTTACTCCCACTATCTATGGCAGAATAGAGCCCATTGTATTATTTACAGGCCTTCTATAGTGGAGAAAAATGTGGAACTTTCAGAATTATAGAGTGCAAACTGTACTCCAGTACAGTAGCCACTAGCTACATGTGGCTATTGAGCACTTGACATGTGGCTAGTGCAAATAGGTAAGAAGCTGAGGTGTAAGAAACATAAGCTTTGGAAGAATTAATATTTTTAAAAATGCATTTACAACCTTTTGTATTGTTTTTTAGATTCCACTGATACAGAAAACAAATTTGTGGTTACCAAGAGGGAGAAGGAAGTAGGGAGGGGCAAACTAGGGGTATGAGATTAACAGATACAAGTTGCTGTAGTACATAAAATAGATAAGCAATGAGGATATACCATATATCACAGGGGATTATACCCACTATCTTGTAATAACCTATCTTGTAATCTGCAAAAATACTGAATCACTATGCAGTACACCTGGAACTACCACAATACTATAAATCAACTATACATCAATACAAAATAATATAAAATCAATATAAAAATAATATAGAAATTGTATATTAATCAATAATCAAGTTAAATGATAATATTTTGGAAATGTTAAAATTATATAAATGTGACTTGCATTATATTTCTGTTAGGCAGTACTGATCTAAAACATGAAATATTCATGGAAACATGAAGATAGTGGCTCCATAATCCAAGAGAGAAAGATGTTGATGTCCTACTACACAGGGCCTGGAGGATAAGCAAGAGTAAAATTAAGTAATTCTGCACTTAAAATGCAGAATTCACAGGTAAGAAGACAATTTTCAAGGACAGGAGGTGCAGCTGTGGGGAGCCAGTGGTACAGACTTGACATAAATTATACACTCAAGCTGCTAGCACTTCTGGAGCTTTTAAATAAAAGACCAGAATGGATTTATTAAACAATTGTTCCAAGACTCCCCTGTGCAAATACTTGTGTTCGTTAGGATAATCAAGGGTCAGAGGACAGGATGTACTATATCCCCTCCAAGTACAGCCTCCTTAGTGAAGAATCCATGTGAAGAGCAGTTCTGGTTTCCTGATCCAGTTGGTTGTGTCTGTGTGTCTAGTAACATGGTCTTTTAGGTTTTTTCATGGAAGGAGAAAAACGAGGGGAGGTGGCACCTTAAATAGTACCAGAACTTATATACAGTATACTTTTTTTCAAAATGCCTGATGTTAAGGAAAATGTTCACAGAATTTTCTCTTTCCCATGTTTTCACTCAACTCAGCTCTAAGAAGCAGGTCAGTGTTGTAGGGTATAGTTCGGGCGAGGCAGAAAAGGAAAGACGACCTCAACGGAAGTAGGTTACCTTTATTCAGGTAAGGAGGGGCGACAGTCGGCCTAATGACCAGGCTGAGCGCCGAAAGGGGTCAGGGGGACTCCACATTTATAGGGGGTTTGTTGAAGGTTTCTAGACAGGGGGTGAGAAGTCTTCTGGGCAGGTGTAAGGGGTGGAAGGTTTTCAGACAGGGGGTGATAAGTCTTCTGGGAAGGTGTAGGGGGGTGGAAGGTTTCTGGACAGGGGGTGATAAATCTCAGAAAGATGCAACCAGCCTGGAGCATCAGGGTGGGACCTAAAGTCCTGTTTTGTTTTCTCCGAAGTTAGATGATTCAGCAAGGGCCTTTGAGACTGTTGTTTTCTTTTCTAGGCCCATCAGGTGTAAAATCCCTTTTTGTAATTTTCTTAACTAATGGATGAATTTTGGCCATTTTGTCTTTTAACAATAGGTGGACTTTTTTTCCTTTAGTTTTCATGTTTCCCTTAAGCAGTGATTCTTTTTTTTTTTTTTTTTTTTTATTCTTTATTACAATGGTTTATTTCCTTATCTGTTCCTTCATGAGTCTGTAAGCTCTTTTTTTTTTTTTTTTTTTTTTTTTTTTTTTTTTTTTTTTTTTTATTTGGGGGCTAATTACTTTACAATATTGTAGTAGTTTTTGCCATACATCGACATGAATCAGCCATGGGTTTGCTCCCCCTCCCCAAACCCTCCTCCCACCTCCCTCCCCCTCCCATCCCTCAGTGTCATCCCAACGCTCCATCCCTGAGCATCCGTCCCATGCATAGAACATGGAATGGTGTTCTGCTTTACATATGACAATATACATGTTTCAATGTTATTGTCCCAGAACGTCCAACCCTCACCTTCTCCCTCAGAGTCCACAGGACTGTTCTATGCATCTGTGTCTCTTATTCTGTCTCGCATATAGGGTTACCATTACCATCTTTCAAATTCCATATACATGCATTAGTACACTGTATTGGTGCTTTTCTTTCTGGCTCACTTCACTCTGTATAATGGGCTCCAGTTTCATCCATCTCAATAGAACGGATTCAAATGCATTCTTTTTAATGGCTGAGTAATATTCCATTGTGTATATGTACCACAGCTTCCTTATCCATTCGTCTGCCGATGGACATCTAGGTTGCTTCCACGTCCTGGCTATTGTAAACAGTGCTGCGATGAACATTGGGGTACACGCGTCTCTTTTCAATTCTGGTTTCCTCGGTGTGTATGCCCAGCAGTGGGATTGCTGGGGTCATATGGCAGTTTCTATTCCCAGTTTTTTAAGGAATCTCCACACTGTTCTCCATAGTGGCTGTACTAGTTTGCATTCCCACCAACAGTGTAAGAGGGTTCCCTTTTCTCCACACCCTCTCCAGCATTTATTGCTTGTAGACTTTTGGATAGCGGCCATTCTGACTGGTGTGTAATGGTACCTCATTGTGGTTTTGATTTGCATTTCTCTAATAATGAGTGATGTTGAGCATCTTTTCATGTTTTTGTTAGCCATCTGTATGTCTTCTTTTTGGAGAAATGTCTGTTTAGTTCTTTGGCCCATTTTTTGATTGGGTCGTTTATTTTTCTGGAATTCAGCTGCAGGAGTTGCTTGTATATTTTTGAGATTAATTGTTTGTCTGTTGCTTCGTTTGCTATTATTTTCTCCCATTCTGAAGGCTGTCTTTTCACCTTGCTTATAGTTTTCCTTTGTTGTGCAAAAGCTTTTAATTTTGATTAGGTCCCATTTGTTTATTTTTAAGCAGTGATTCTTAAGAGGGGCTTTGGGGTCGGGGGGGGGGGGGGACTCTTTGACCCTCCTTGGGGACATTTGGTCATGTCTGAAGACATCTGTGATTCTCCCAAGTGGGTAGGCAAGGGCTGCTCCCAGCATATAGTGTGTAGAGGCCAGAGAGGCTGCAAAATGTGCTACAATCACAGGACAGCCTCCACACCAGAGGGTTATCTGATCCAACATCTCTATCAGGCAGAGGCTGAAAAACCCTGTCTTAGAAAATGTCATTCCCAACAGCACGAGCCTCTAAGGTGGTACTGAGTGTGCTGCAGGCTACTCCCCAAATGTCACCTCCCCCCTCCAAAGGTTCTCTGTACTTCGAGGCCGAGGGGCCTGCATTGCCAGCCTCACTGTTCTCACTTCTAAGTGAATTTACATTCCATAGCATTTACAAAATAGCAATTCATTATTTTAAGCAAAGAACTATTGGGATTTTCTTCTAGGTTCCCCAAAGTTAGTTTGAGTGTTGACTGTTATAAGCAGCCAGAAACTCGACATTTGCTCATCACAAACTAGTGGTTTTCTTAATCAGAGTTAACTGGTCAAACTGGATGTTTCAGCTTGATCACTGAGACAAAGCTTATCCAAGTCAGCTGAGGGACCATCAGATTCCTGGCCTGGACCTAGACTCCAGAAACCACCCAAAGGTTGTTACCATGATCTACTTCAACAAATAGCTTCAGTCCTTACAAAAGAACATTCACAAACCAGCTGTGGAACAAAAACTCAAGGAACTGAGATCAAACATCATTGATCATGATCCAGCTCCAATTTTAACAGAAGATCCTGCTTAATTTTAGAACCAAAGGAACAACAAAACCCTGAAAACACTGAGTTATGCTGGGAAAATTAAAACAAGCCCCTTTGAGTTGGCTGGAGTGGAATCTGAGTTGTTAATGCCTGTGTCACCAGTCAGACCCCTTTCAAACTCTGGCAAGTGACTGTCACCCCAAAGATGCATTTAAAGCAGTTGATGCTGTGGGCAAAAGTGACGGATGACATAATTGCTCTCAAATGTAGCAGTGGAACAAGATAGGTACCCATAGCAACTCGGGGAAATCACTGGAAACAGTGAGATTTGGGGCCAGTATTAGTGGGGCTCTGCCTACCTTTCAGGTTGAAGTAACCTCCTTTGCTGTCTTCCGAGAATGGGCATTTGTAATCGTACACTTTCTTGCATAAAAATACATAGCACGTGGCCTGTGGTTACAGGCTAGCATGCCAAACTGCTGCAGCCCCAGGGCCAGCATGACCAGGATGGAGTGGATGAGGTCCCTGAGGTCATTCAGGGAGCACTGTACACCATTCACAGCCCTTCGCTCTGCTTCCGGAATGTTCTGAAGAAGCTGGGTTATGATGATGTCAAAGGACCAAAGACCTACAGGGCAGCGGTGTTGGGGGAAAAGAAATGGAAAGAACTATCAGACACTTCAGTGAGAATTCCAGCTGTGGCACTGACTTGCACAGTCAGGTTGGGTAAATGAAGCTTTCGGTGGCTCAGTTTCCTCATCTGTGAAATGGGAGTCTCAAGATCCCATCTCAGTGGAGGATTACATAAGACAATACTATGACGTGTACACTATCATGCTTGGCATGGTAATTACAATCAACAATTTGTCATAGGATAAATTATATTTTTGAATCACCATCACCACCAGTATCACTAGGTAGCAATATAATTTCATTTTGGATGTATTTATTTATGTCTCCATTTCATGCCCAAAACAGAACAAAGAACCAAGTCTTGGGCTTCACATTCAGCTCCAATTCCATGTTTTTTCCCCTTCCCTCCTGGTTCGTCAGAGAAGAAATTAGCTTCCCCTCCCTTCCCCACCGTCAACCACATTTGTTGTGATTGGCTACCCACTCCAGCATTCTTGCCTGGAGAATCCCATAGACTGAGGCTACAGTCCACGGGGTCATAAGGAATCAGACACAACTGAGTGATTAATCTTTTCGGTAGTCACTAAGTCATGTCCGACTCTTCCGACCATCTGATTACACTTTAAAAGCAGCCTCAGGACCTGCCATGCAGGCACCAAATAAGTCAGAAACCAGGTGGCAGTGCTGTCCTTGAATGACAGTCCTGGAGGCTTCAGCGCCTGCTCCCAGATTCTGCCAACAGCCGGTTTCCTGGATTTTCACTGAAATCCAGCTCTGGCCCTGCACGGGCCTCTTGTTTGCCTTGTCCTGATCTCTGGACTCAGCTCTGAACTCAGGAATAATCTGGATTGAACATGTGTCCTCCAGCGTCTGTCCCTGAAAAGCACTGGCCGGGCCTTCTGTCCTCATAGGCTGCCCCTGTCACCATGCGGCGGCCCTCTTGCGGCGGCCCTCTCCTGGGACTCTGGCCCAGGCTTCCCCTCCTTCTGGGCCATCCCAACCACTCAGCACACATCCTCAAAGCCCCAGAGCTTGGCCTGCCAAAGGACTCTGACCTGGAGCTTACCTGTAAACTTGCACCTGGCCCCTAAGACTCGGTGCTGACAGGTTGGAGAGATTTATAAAATGCTGCAGCCGCACAACGTGAAGCTCGGAAGTGAGAGCTGATTCTGCACTGACAGAACTGTTTACAAACTGAGGACAGAAAGAGTCATGGCTCTTAGATTTTAGAAAGCAAAGGGACTGTGGAGCAATGTGTCAAATCATGTTGTAGCCAGAGTTCTGTAACTTAGTTTCCACCCAGAATGGAAACAAGTATTTACTGAGCAGATGCCTCTGGTGAACTCTGTGCCTGGCGATTGGTGGTGGACAGCCAGGCGGCCACAGGCCACTGGTCCCATGGAGACACCAAGACAGCGACTGGGCCTGGCCACGCTAAACACACTAACCAGGGCTCAACACTATATCCTTTGGGGCACTGGTGCTTTTAACATGTGCAGTTTTTGACCACGCCGCCAACCCTGAGGTTGTTTGCAATTCTGCTGGGAATAAAGGTGAGTGGCATTTGCTGGTGGTGGCTGTGCATGTGGGAGTCATCCAGTATCTTGGCTCTCCATCTCACTGCCCACCCCGCTCTCCACGCTTACACAACAATGCTCGTGAAAGTACCACAATCACAGCCAAAATATACAAATGATGATGACGACTGAAGATGAGAGTTAATATTCATTTTCAGTAAATAGCTCTGATACCTGTGAAGGTTCTGTGCTAAGCACATTCCCTGCAGGAATTATTTCAAGGCATCCTCAGCACTTCCCTGATAGGAAGATACTATCATTACTATCCCATCTTACAGACAAGGAAACAGGGGCACAGGGAGCTTAGGTAACGTGCCAACATCCTTGGGCAGCCTGTCTCCATATCCTGAGCTGGCTCCCTCGTGAGTGTCAAGCATGTTCTGGTGTTTCTGGCACCCTTATCAAGAGTCAACAAGAAGAACTGCTATTGCCATGGAGAAAAACCCCAACTTCCTCTCGGGCTCCTCTAGATTGTAGGCATTGCCAACAAGATTCCACATTCTCTAAATATGATGTTTCTTTTGTGTCAGGAATAGTCATTTGGACTTTTTTTTCCCTTTAGAACTAGTTTATTCTCATAATATAATGTGAATTGCGTAAATCTTAAATTGCCAACCCGCATTCAATCATTTGTTCAATTAAAGGCTGGGAAATACAAAACAAATAGCCTAATAAAAGGTAACTCACCCATCAGGTCCTTCACTTAACATATTTTAGAGGTTAGGTCATCTCCAGATGAAAGGACAGGTTTCTAAATCATCTATTTGGAATTAGGAATGATTCCTTTCTCAAACATGCACATCACATCAGAGGAATGCAGTTTCCAGGCTAGCCCGTGGCTTTATAACCCCTGGAACTAGACCTACAAACCTCTCATTTTCCCTCTCCCCATATCCCCAAGATTCTGTGGACCAAGACATGAGAAATCAGGAAACGTGAGCCCCATGCCCCTACCCACTGTGGCCCCAGAGGTGAGGAGGGGAAGCTCTGAGCCACAGGAAGGCCAGGGGCCTTGCTGAAGCCCAGCACCAGCTGAGGTTCACAGCAGAAGCAGGCAGGGAGATGCTGAATGAGGGAGGAAGTCAGCTTTTGATCCTTCTTCCACCACCCACCAAGACCCTCCATTCCCTCACTTTGGCCCTGGGGGTGGAGGATCACCTGGCTTAGAGCTGTGGCCTCAGGGAGGAGCTCTGGAAATGATGACTGTGGATTGGGGGTAGGGATCAGGGATTGGGCACAAAAGTGATGCTCCCTGGGTGGAAACTGGATCACAGGCAATTCATGTCTAAGAACAAAGTCCAGACTCTTTGCAAGTTGAGCATCTGCAGGTTGAATCACTCAGGGCCAACATGCTGTTAACCCCATCACTGCTGATACCCAAAATGTCACTGCTGAATTCATCAGGCATAAAATGACCAAAATAATTTTTTAAACATCCTTACCAAACACCCTTACCAAATCATTATGTCATCATTGCCAGGGGTGAATGACATATGGTTGGTGACAGAGCTCTGAGACCAAGTTCTCACGGTGACAAGCTTGTAGATGCTCAGTCAGGCACCTTGTCTCTGGGACAGGATTTCCTTCCCCTTCCCCAGGCAACTGAAGATAACTTTGGCCTCACCAAGCTGTCCTCTTTCCCCTCGCCCCATCCCAGTTCCACAGAGAAAGGATCCAGGTCAAAATACTCCTTCAGTGTAGATGCCATCTGAACCATTTACATGCTTGAAAGTGAAAGTGTTAATTGCTCGATTGTGTCCGACTCTTTGCAACCCCATGGACTGCAGCCCACCAGGCTCCTCTGTCCATGGAATTTTTCAGGCAAGAATACTGGACTGGGTAACCATTCCCTTCTCCAGGGGATCTTCCCGACCCATGGATTCAACCCCGATCTTCTGCATTGCAGGCAGATTCTTTACCATCTGAGCTACACCCTGGAAATAACTATTTTCACTTTCCCAGATCTCCACATTTTCATATTTCAACCTTTGCACAACTGTCCACCTTGCTTGGAGCATTCTTCACTCTTCACATCACCCACCTAGCTTGCCCTTCAGGGATCTCTTGTGTCTCCCTCCGGGAAGGCTTCCCCAGCCCCCAAGACCAGATTTGGTGTCCCTCCTATGTGTCTCCAATCCTCTGTCCTTTCCTAACATAGCTCCTGTCACATTGTGTTGTTGGCTGTTGCTACTTATTCATTCATTGGTCTCCCATGCAGACACTCAGTGGAGCTAAGACCTCATCTGATAAACCACTCTTGTATCCCCAGTGTCTAAGACGGCTCTTGTAATGTAATGGGTTCTTGGTGAATGAATGATGAAGACTTACAATGACACAGCGGTGAGTCCATGAAATGTTTCTACAATTACTTAGCAACATCACAGGCTGCAGAAAATCCTATGCCACACAGGACCCACTGCTCACTGATTCTTGCCAGGATCACACTGAGAAGAGCAAGGTAATGGAGATGTTAAGACGGGATGCTCAGGGTTCTGCCTGCATTCAAACAGAACTGTGCTATTGGTCCAGTGACTGGAGGAATGGTCTGGAAGGATAGGTTGGTTCATGTTTCTTTCCAAGGAATGAATACAGAGCTGGTCTTTTAGCAAGTCATGGTTTGAAGAAAGTTTTTGCTTAATGGAAGTAAGAAAACAGCCAGATCAAAAGGACTTCCAGGAGCAAACACAGAAAATACACCGAGTGTCAGACAACCTATATGGAACAGCTGGGTATGATTCCTGTGGTGACCAAGCCATAGTGTCCCCTGAGCCTGGGGAAGAGAACTATGCCCATTAGGCCAGACAAAGCAGAAAGGGCTGTGAGGATGCTAAGCAGAGAGCCTCCGATCCCTTGGACATAGGTGGAACCGGCAATGATGCAGTCGAAGCTCAGCACCTTTATGCAGAGGAAAGCCAGTACCAGGCCAGGCCAAGAAGACAATCTGCCTGCAGTAGGCTTCCCACCCTCATGGCACATGCGCACCAGCCTCCACATGTTTTGAAGGCAGACAGATAACTCTGAGGCTGTGGCCTGTTGGCCTGCAAGGTTAGGCTTGTGGTTCCTTGGCTTTTCCAAAGTTTTGGACTTGTCAATGAATCCATCAGTGGTTTCCCAAGAGTCCATTTAACCTGAAATAAAATCCAAATAAGCTGCATGTGAGCACTTGCCCCAATGCCCTCTGCCCACCCCAACCTCATCTGCTTCTTTGTTGGACAATTCCTGGGGGCACTGATGGCTTCTTACCCCAAGTATTTGGGTCTCTTTAAATGAGGGTCTCTGTCCAGAAATAGCAACGTGAGGGCAGGCTGCAAGTGTCCAGAAGTCAATGCCGCTGGGAACAACCCCTGACCAATGAGTGACAACACTTGGTGTTTCACTCCAGTTCCTTCGCCCTTGGTGGGATGATTTGGAGGTTTGTCCTGCAGTGTCTCTCAGAGGGCCCCAGGGGACTGAGCCCTAATTTTCTCCAACAGTAGTCCATACAGTAACATGTATTTTATTGGCTTTTCTCCCTTCCTCGTCTCACATCCCATTCCTTTGCCACGCTTCCTGGGATCACCTTCCAAATAGATTACTTTTCACCTCAAATCCTTGTCTCCAGGATTGTGCTGGAGAGAACCCAGACTAAGACATACAGTGAAGTCAGGAGGTGGATGCTGACCAGAGAGGGAAGACATAGGAGAGAGTAAAGAAAAGAATTGCACAAGCTTGAGATGCGGCAACGAGCTCTTGGAAATAGTAGTAGATATTTCCTTTGAAGTTTTTTTTTCTGAAGAAGTAGATACTGATGAAAAGAGAATGGCAAATACCTTTTTGTCTTCCAGGACAGAATAGGCAATGACTGCAAACAGATTTTTAAAATATGCAAGTATTTGTAAGACGTATTTAGCATAAATTAAACTCCAAAAGGTTATGACCAACCTAGATAGCATATTTAAAAGCAGAGACATTACTTTGCCAACAAAGGTCCGTCTAGTCAAGGCTATGGTTTTTCCAGTGGTCATGTATGGATGTGAGAGTTGGACCGTGAAGAAAGCTGAGCGCCAAAGAATTGATGCTTTTGAACTGTGGTGTTGGAGAAGACTTTTGAGAGTCCCTTGGACTGCAAGGAGATCCAATCAATCCATCCTAAAGGAGCCCAGTCCTGGGTGTTCATTGGAAGGACTGATGTTGAAGCTGAAACTCCAATACTTTGGCCACCTCATGCGAAGAGTTGACTCATTGGAAAAGACCCTAATGCTGGGAAGGATTGGGGGCAGGAGGAGAAGGGGATGACAGAGGATGAGATGGCTGGATGGCATTACCGACTCGATGGACATGGGTTTGGGTAAACTCCAGGAGTTGGTGATGGACAGGGAGGCCTGGCGTGCTGCGATTTGTGGGGTCGCAAAGAGTCGGACACGACTGAGTGACTGAACTGACTGAAACTCCAAAAAAGGACTAGAAGAGCCAAATAAGGCCATGAAGGAAGGAGAATGGGCTATGTGGGCTAAATCTGCTCTAGCTCAAGAGCTGTGGGAAGGGTGAATTTGGTCATAAAAAAAAAATTTGTTGCCATAGCAGGTTTTTTTTTTAAAGACAGCAATAACAACAATAATGAATAAAGCTGCTAACACTGGTAAGTTCTACTGTATGTGGAAGGAAATAGGGCTTTATGAGGACTATCTTATCTAATCACATCCCTGCCATTAGTTCTGTTACTGTCATCCTATCTATCTACTTACTCCATTCATCCATCATGTAAATTTGTATATCTATTTACCTATCTCTACAGATACTTATATTTTATCCATATAGTGAGATCTGGTGAGCTTTAATTGCAAAAGAACTTAACAGAAAAGAAACTTATAAGGAGTTCAGAAAGGGAAATTGACATCAGAAACAATCCCTGGGCTGTGTTGCCCTGGCAGATGGGCAACACTGTCAGTAGGCAGGTATGGTTCTTATCTTGAGAGAATGGGGTCATATTTAGTACTGGAAGGTTCCTTTTCCCATCATCCTCATCCTAATGATAAACAATTTCTGATTTTAAAAACACTGTTGGTAGCAGGGATGGCCAATTTATCTATGGTCTTGACCTAAAAATAGCCCATATTCCCTGACATAGTTGTCTCTCTAGCTTAGCATCATTAGGAAAGAGGCTTATAAGTAAGATAAGGAGGAGTAATTTGCCCTAAGGACCATGAAATAGGTTTCGCAGGCTGTAAACTGCACATTCCCAGGGGAGTGATACTCACAGTGGATGGAATCCCTAGAGTTGTTTAGTAGACAACCTGTGTAACTGTACATGACAGACCACCTGCTCTCACCAGTGAGATCAACCGTATGAACTGAATGACTACTACTACTGGAGCCTTCTCATTTCTCACAGTTTCCAGGCACATTTGTAGACAAAATATTGAGATTATAGTTAGAAAATAGCTCTGGAAAGAAGAAATATAACATTGACATATAAGAGGGGAAAAAAAACCGAGAGCTGTCTCTGAGTTTGCATTACTTTGAATATTTACAGCTTCTTGTTGCCTTTCTAGGAAATGCCCTCCTGTATTGTTGCTGGGGTTTTACAGCCAATTGGGGAACTAGTTGAAAAACCCTGGACAGAAATAGAAACTCAACAAGAAGTGAAACCAAATTCCATTTAAGAATGAAACCATAACCAATCACCTGAGATGCCCATGTCATCACCTTGTGCACAGAGAGGGAAGCAAATATACTGATGATCTGGTCCAGATGCCAGAGAGCTGCATTCATTCTTATAAGAGAGAGGAGACAAATAGTGCAACTCAGTGGATGAATCTCTCCTCCTGGTGAATTTAATGTTGTGTACTTACTAGATTTGAGTGACATTTGGATTATAATCACATTGGGTGAGTGGCAGTGAAAACAGAAAACATCCCTTTTAGTCTGACTATAGATTAATCATGGGATTTTCAACCTGGAAAAGAACTTTGAGATCAGTTCTTCTGGAACTTGAACAATTAACCCATGAGTAACCTGAAAATTAAAGAAATTAGGTTACTTAGAACAAATTATTCTAACTCCTGTCTCAGTACTTTCTATCACATCCCACTATTGGAACAACAATATTAATAGCCATTTTTATGACTAAAATATTGACAGGGATGAGAGGGGAAAAACAGAGCACAAAGGACTGCAACAGTTCAATACTTATTCTATGCCAGACACACAGTTCTAAGCCTTCTATACATATTCATCTCACTTAATCTTCACAACACTAAGGGGTCCATAGCATCTCCATTTTAGGAATTAGGAAATGGAGATGTAAAAAAGTGAAATTATTTAAGGTCACAGAGAAGGTAAAGGGTGGAGCTGAGATTCAAACCCAGGCAGTCTGACCCCAAAGTTATACTGACCTCTTAACTATTCTACCATCATTGAAGAAAGTATTTACAAGATGATTTTTAAAATTAGAATAAATTAAATAAACTTTAAATCTGAATCTATGCTTTATTTAGATTTCTTTAAAAACTAATTAACAGCAAGTAGGAAGATTTTCTTTTATCCAAAGACAGGACACTTTCAACACCATGTCACCCAGCTTTTATCCACATAGTTGTTTTATTTTGAGTGTTGTTATTTAAACCACAGTATATCCAAATAAGTGTAGTAGAAGAAAACATGATTATAAGGGGCTTCTACACTTTGTAAGAAGTACATTTTAATAGTCTCCTTTGTAATAGCTTCCTTTATCTTGGCTATCAACACTCAAGAATGTTTTCTAGCGAGAGTACCAATTGCACAACTATAGGGTAGGACAAGATCTCCAGCTTTAGGTTGGCAATTTGAATGTCCCCTGAGGAAAATGATCCAAGTTTTATAAATGGAAGTAAAAATAAAGAAGATGCCAGATTCTTCAACTTAGCTCTATTATTGAAAAAAAAAATTCAATCTCTCCCTCTCAGTGATTAGGTAATAATCAACAGTCACATTTGAGGATGAATTTTCTAAATAAAGCAGAAGCATATCACTGACCAGAATTAAGAAATCTTTCCACTGCTTCAAGATGCTTTTTATTGATAAAGAAATTTTAAGGAAATTTAAAAAGAGAAATCTTTAAATTCACTTATTTTTCCAAGTCTAAAATGATCAAAGGACCTCTGTAATAATATATTCAGAGGTGTTTCTCTCCCAAAAGTACAGCCTATATATCCTTATGATAATAATGGTCTGATCCATTTCTTATGTGCTTTCTATGTACAGATACAGTGTTAAATGCTTTACAAATACTGTATCTCACAGAAGCCTTCCCAAAACTGAACTGGTAGCAAGGTGGGATGAGGGGGGTAATTGTCGTAATTTCTCCCATTCTACAGATGAGGAAAATAAAGTCCAGAGAAATTAAGTAATTTGCAGCTGGTAAGAGCCACAACTGGTCTTAGCTGCATTCAAATCCAGTTTCTTTGACTTAAAACACCTTCTGTCTCTCTCTCTTTTTAATTTTAATATTTATTTGTTTATTTGGCTGTGTCAAGTCTTAGTTGCAGCATGTTGGTTCAGCACATAGGCTTAGTAGCTCCTTGGCATGTGGGATCTTGTCCCCCAACCAGGCATTGAACCCGCATTCCCTGCATTGCAAGGTGGAATCTTAACCACTGGACCACCAGGGAAGTCCCAAAACACTTCTTCTTAAAGGCTACTCTACTGCCTCTCTCGAAGACCCAATTGTCTCATCAGTTGTGTTCACTAAGCCAAGACAACTCAGCAGATTAGAGAACCCACGGTGACCCATTATGTCTTGAGGTGGCACAACTCACCAGCCAGCTGGCCTCTGCTATCACCTGTGAGGCTCACAATGCAGCCCTCTAAATGGTGGTCAGTACTGTGCTGGCTAGGTTCATCAAGGCTGCCAGGGTGGCCACAGCTGCAAAGTAGACCACCTACAGAAGGAGGAGAAAGGAAATTTGGAACCCAAGAATGAACTGTCTCAGCTCATTGTAATATACACAGTTATTTATCTGATAGCTCTGAGAACATCTAAATGAACCCGAAGACTTTTGAGAGAAAGAGGTTCTAGGCAGGTTTGAAGCCAAATGTTGTGTTTATTCTAAGCATTTTCTTCTTCCACCCCAGTGGCACCAGATCCAGTGCTAATTTGTACCTTGCAGACAGACTCTGCTGTTCTATTGCCTTCATCCCTGGGATATGTAGACTCTGATTCACAAATTAGGGGTGAGGAGAACACTGGTTAAAGGTGAGCTAGATCCCACATCAGTAAGCAGGGCATCCAGCGATGACTCACCAGTGGGCATGCAGTATCGTCTGTGACTTTCACCCTCAGGGCACCAGGGGGAGACGGTGACACACTTGTGGTGAACCAGCCATGCCACGCTTGCTCCATCTCCCTTCTGTAGGAGAATACCAGCGTCAAGACGACACAGCAGGTGGGGACAGAGGCATTCTGAGTGAAGAGCAAGGTGTGAGCAACTTCAGAGAGAAATGATATTTCCTCTTGGTTTTAAGAGACAGGTTACAAATATATCATTATTTAATGCAGAATAACTACATTTGACCAAATCCCCACACCAACCAGGGTTCTTGTTTCCATCGGCTATCACAGGCTGAGTAGGAGGCAAGGAGCAGGCTCGTGTGCTCACTCAAGGCAAAGCCTTTACAACCAAAAGAAGGAAAGAAAAGAAAAAAGTGGGCTTTCTGAATAAATGAAAACATGCTTTGAGAGAAAGATGACATGAAAAGCAGGATGTTCGACAAATCAAAGCTTAATTTTTCTTAAATTTACTTAAAATTTACTGATATATCACACTCGTCTGGATTTAATTCACGACTCAAGTTATCAATATGGCCTAAGAACCAACAGTCCAAATTTTAAATAAGTTAACCTGTTCAGTGCAATGGCTTCAGAGACTGCTTTGTGAAGCCTCCTAGGTGGAATGAAAACAATCAGGCTGACTGGTAATCACAAAAATTGGAAAATTTTAGGTAATCCTATATTCTTCTTTGATAAAAGAAGGTTAAAGAGATACTAGAGGCAAAAGCTAAAAATAAATTGGCATTTTGAACAAATAAGTCTCCAGATATTAGTTACCAGTTCAGACAGATTACTTGATACAAAAGATATCTTTTATACATAGAAATTGTCTTTAATAAAAATAACATGACTCTATTATACACAGGTAATACCAGAGTATTAAAATATATATATATTTTCAGGAATTTAATATTAAAAATCTGTGGTGGATAAAAATCTAAAAACCATAATAAAATATTTTAAATATAGTACCAGGGAATGACAGGAAGCTGGATAACTCTTTTTCTAGTTTTTATAAGTTATGCCCTATTGTTATTAAGTTCATATCTGTATTTTATTTCACTAAACAAAAAACTCAAGTGAGGTCATAATTCACCATACAATTATTTATGTACTACCCTTTTATCCTTGGTTTCCTGTCAATCCAATCATTAAAACCCCAAATATTAATATAGATCCAGCCACCTCTAAGCCAAACACTGCTATTAGTAGCAGATGGTATCCATATAACTCTACCAGGAACACAGATATGGCAAAGTGCCATATTTGGTCTCCATGCAAGGCAGTATAAGCAAAACATGTTTTAATCATTGATCTAAAAGATGAAACAAAGTTAAAATCCAGAAAGATGCATTTATCCCAAAGGACATGTATTAATATTATGCAGGATTTAAAACCTGAGTGTCCAAAATTATATTTTTATGCAGAACAGATATAACATTTTTAATGCTATACAGTTACACTTTAAAAAGCTGGATGTGCTAAGTGCATTCTAAGTAGCTTCAGTCGTGTCTGACTCTTTGGGACTCTATGGATTGTAGCCCACCAGGCTTCTCTGTCCATGAGATTCTCCAGCCAAGAATACTGGAGTCGGCTGTCATACCCTTCTCCAGGAGATCTTCCCAACCCAGGGATTGAACCCATATCTCTTATGTCTCCTGTATTGGAAGGTGGGTTCTTTACCACTAGTGCCAACTGGTAAGCCCCCAAAGCAGGACAGAATATATTTTAAAATCTTAAAACACCAAAGAGCCAAGAAGCCCATGAGAAAATATCAGTTGAATACTTGGAGAACATGAGAATTCTAAGAATTAAGCCCAGAGGACCCTGAGATATCTGCTGATTCAGAAATATCTGCTGATTCAGAAGAAACAGCTGTGAAACAGAACTGCAGTTTTAGTGCCTTAGAAAGTCAGATGATGGAAGTCTATGCTCACCAAAGACAAAGATAAAATAGTTCCTACTTTAAGCTAAGCTATATCCTCAGGATAAATTAGAGTAAACTAACCATTGCCTGAACTTGTAGTCCAGGTTTACTCCAGCTGATGGTCTCAAAAACCTCAAGTCTTGAACTTGAGGCTTGAGATTCAAACCTCAAATTTAAACTGTTTCCAAATGGCTCATGCCAATAGATTTCAGATATTTAAATTATCAGATATAGACTGCAAAACAATAATGCTTACTATATTTAATAAATGCCAAGTCTGACAATCTGAGCAAGGAATTGGAAACTATAAAAAGTGATATAGGCAGTTTAAAAAAGAACTAAATAGAAATTCTAGAACTGAAAAATATTGCAACAGAAAGTAAAAATTCAATTGATAAGTCCTATAGTAGATTACCACTAAAGAGCAATTAATTAACTATAGATATGTCTGAAGAAAAACTCACAGTAAAACACGGAAAGACAAATAGAGGGAAACATGGTAGGAATGAAAATGAAAAAGGAGAAAAAGAAATATAATGGATCAAAAGGAAAACACAAAATAACATGGTAGGTTTAGCTTAACTATATCATGCGTTACCAGTAAGTATAAATAATCTAAATGTTCAAATTAAAGGATAAAGAGTGACAAGTTGGATTTTATAATACAACTAAATGCTTCTTACAGGAGATACATTAAAACAAAAGAATAAGAAATATTGAAGAAAAGGACATATAATAACATGCCATGCAAACACTAACTGAAAGAATCCATGTCACTAAATTGATATCAGACAAAGTATACTTCAAGGCAAAAAAAGCATTACTTGAAATAAAGAGAATCACTTCATAATGATAAAGGCTCAATTCATCAGGAAGATATAAAAATTCTAATTTTGTATGTACCCAATAACAAGAGATCAAAATACATGACTTGAACAATGTGCAGAATTAAAAGAAGAAACAGACAATCGTTGTGGGAGATTTTAACCTACCTCTCCCTTTTGGTAATTGATAGAACAAGCAAAAAATACATACTAAGAATATGTACTTATTATTGTTTGTTGTTTAGTTGCTAAGTTGTGTCCAACTCTTTGTGACCCCATGGACTGTAGCCCACCAGGGTCCTCTGTCCATGGGATTTCCCAGGCAAGAATACTGGTGTGGGTTACCATTTCCTTCTCCAGAGGATTTCCCTGACCCAGGGATTGAACCTATGTCTCCTGCATTGCAGGTGAATTCTTTACTGCTGAGCCACCAGAGAAGCCCATATATTTATATGTCTTATATTTTATATATGTATTATATATGTGTGTGTATGTGTTTATGAGTGTGTGTGTGTGTGTGTGTGTGTGTGTGTGTTCTACATGAAGGTTATGTTAAAAACAGTGTACTTGACAACTTCAGAATATACATGCTATGGTTTGAGGGTGGATCTAGCTTGGTCAACCATGGTCAGGAAAACCATGGGTTTGAAGGTCTTGAGAAAAGAGATAGCAAACTGCAAACAAGAAAATCCAGAGGTTGGGGTGTAAAGTACCGAAGAGGGAGTAGGTAGTGGGAAGGATGAAGCAAGTCCACTGGAGATTCCTTTTTTTCAGAAAGAACAGGAAAGAGAGGTGGATAATTGAAGCCACTGGGCTTCTATGTGGATTCCCAGCTACAGGGGCCTCATAGCATATCCATCACACCCACTACACCCACTGAGATGTGGGTCTGTCTCAGCTCTTCATCCAAGAACCCTCTCTTGCTTCCTTCCTGCCCATCTTGACCATCATCCCTTATTCTCACCTTCCTGACATCCTCATCAAAATAGCACCTGATCCCATATGTGCCAGCCACTGATGCCCCAGTCTTCCTGGCCTCCCCCATGCGACCTCCAGTGTGTCTTCCACATTTTAAAGAGCCCCATTGAAAGCCCTTTACATCGGTTCCCACCACCTTCCACTACTTACCTGCACTGCTGTGTCTTCTAAAGAGGGTACTGCCAATTCAGATTCATCTTTGCAAACCTCATTCAGAATAGCCCTAAGAGAGTAGCAGGGATTCCTTCCTTCCTCCCTCCCTCTATCTTTCTCTCTCTTTCTTCCCTCCCTCCCTCCCTTCCATCCCTCTCTCCTGCCAGCCCTCTTTTATATACTCATGCATTCAAAATTAATGAGCAACTACTATCTTCAGGAATTTTACCAGGCACTGGGGATAAAGTGGTTAAAAAAAAAAAAAAAGAAAAACAGGGTTCTTGCTCTTCTGTTTTTCAGGGATAACAAAAAATACACAAGGATTTATAACCTGGTGTCATGAGTTTCTTGGATGGGGTTGGGTGTCATGCAGTCAACCCCACAAACCAGGCATGGAGAAATTATGGCAGGTCACTTAGAGGTTTTCTGGGACCCAAAGGGCAGCACAAAGCACTGAGGAAGGACATCAAATTTGGATAAACCTTCTCCTGACACAGAGCACCACCCAGCCACCCACCTCCATGCTGGAAGACTAGGGCCTTGAGTCCTTCACATCTGTAGAGATCACCAGCCCTGTGCCCTTCCCCCAGGGGCATCCACTCTACGGCCCACATCACAGCCGAGCCATGGACAAATCATCCAGTGATGGTTATAGCATTGAAGAACAAGGTCTTTGGCCAGTAGCACAGTCTGCTCCAGGCTGGTCCCACTGGCTCCTGGCTACTAGCATGAACTTGCTGGGAGCTGACCTCTCATGTGAGGAATTCCCTGGATCTTCCATCTGGCCCAGCCAGGGGATAGGGTCTGGCCAGGGGTATGTTACCTGCCACTGGCTGATCTCACTTTAAATGCATATCACTAATTGTCCTTGGGGCCTTAGGGTGCCCTACCCTCATACTGTATTTTTCTTGTTCATTTACTTTCCAACTCTTCTGATTTCTCTTCTCCCTTGCAACATTTCCTAACCCCACTCTGAGCTAATAGCTTTGTTTACTAAGTCACTAAAGATATAAAAGCAGTGGAAGAGGACTTCCTTTGGTTCCCATCACCACAACTTCCCACCTGCGCACACCTGTGGCTCCAACTTTACCTCCTGTTTCTGTGGGCACCAGCAAAGTTGGCTCCTCACTACATCTCTCTCTCTCCCATTTCCCAGGACACTGATCTTTTTTTTTTAAGTGATGTGTCCTTACTATAGTAAAGTTAAAATCACAAAGAGATGTTTCATATAGGACACTGGAGAGGGACTCCCTTGGTGATCCAGTCATTAAGACTCCAGGCTTCTATTTCCAGGCACAGGTTTGATCCTTGTTCTGGGAACTAAGGGGCTTCCCAAATGGTTCAGTGTTTAAGAATCCACCCACCAATGTAGTAGACATGGGTTTGGTGCTTGGGTCAGGAAGATTCCCTGGAGAAAGAAATGGAAACCCACTCCAGTATTCTTATCTGAAAAGTCCCATGGACAGAGAAGCCTGGCAGGCTACAGTCCACGTGGTCACAAAGAGTTGGGTATGACTGAGCGACTGAGAAAGCACAGGGAACGAAGATCCCCTAAGCCATGTGGTGTGGCCAAAACACGAAAAGCAACAACAACAGGAAAAATGGGAAGAATCACTCAAAATATTTATTCTAAGGGTTAAATGTAAGTTTGGAGGTAAAATAGTCACAAGGCTTCTATCAGCAATGGGACATCTCCCAGGGGTCACGCGAGGAGACAGGCAAGCCATAGACTACAGTGCACCCCCAGTAAGATACTTGAATCAGGGGGCCTGGGGATGTTGCAGCTTGACATAGAGAAGAGGGGCTCTTGGGCCTGCTCCAAGCCAGCCCTGCTGCAGAGCCTCTGTGTAGCAGTCAGTGTGACAGTCAGCCACATCCCAGAGGTTACCAAGAAACAGGAGACAGCCAGCATTGATATACTTCAACACAATACCAGCCATCAACACCAAATGCTAAGTCATGAGACAAATGTGTGATTATGGTGGTGAGGGACTTTTAGACACTTATAGACTTTCTGGCTCAGGCCATTCAATTCTAGGCCTGCCTCCAAGGGCACATGACTATGAATCGCAGTGATGGTTAGGTGGCTATTGTTAGTCTGGGAATTCATTTCAATCCATCCGTAATGAGCATGCATCATTCTTTCTAAAAGAAAGCCTACTTTGGGGCCGAGGGCTAGGGAAGGGGACAGGAGGAACTCTAGTAATGACTATCACTTGCCATGATCAACAAATGGACTTCCATTTAAACAGCCCAGATGTCAAGATTATCTTATATTGGTTGGGAGAAAGTAGAAATTAGAACAACTGCTGAAAGCTCTGAAATCATTTTCTTTATTAAGTCTGATAACTCAGACTGAGCTGGGGCTTTTTGTAACAGGCAGGCAGATCCTTCTTACACAAATAAGAGAACATGTAATCACCTGTTACAGAGCCTTGCAAACAGAGGTCACTTGATCAACTGTGGCTAAAAATACATCGAATGGTAGCATATATTCTATTCTGCTGCATAATGTCCATCACAGTGAGAACAATCTCTAAAAGTAAACTGCATATTGAAATGTATTACCAAATTTGAAAGGGAAACAAAACCTAGTTTAAGGATGGTTAGAGTTTCTGTTTCACTGTATAGACAGACAAGAAACCTGAAGTCTCTTTTGGGCACCATTTATCTTCTTGTTAAACAGCAACAGGATACAGTGAAGAATGAGTTTTAGCTCTACTTTCACTTAAAATCATTTTTGTCACCTAGTAAAAACAGAACCATATCCTCTCTAGAGAAAAGGGGCATCTGTTTAGCAAATGGAAAGTAGCTGGCGTTTTCCCTTTTTCTTGTTAACAGAACATCAATCTTGTTCTGGGAGACAGCACATCCCTAGCCCCAGGGGATGAATCATAACTGATGTAGTCACTTATTGTGATGGCACGTCCTAGACTCCCTGCAGCTAGGATTGGCCTCTGTCTGTTCTAGCCGCTCAAGTGCAAACAGAAATCTGGACTCTTCTGGCAAAGCTTTTGCTTTTTCTTTTTTTGCCAACATGCATTATTATTTTTTAAATTATACACATGTGAACAGGTGTGAGGTGACATCTCATTCTGTTTTTTTAATTTTTATTTTTTAATTGAAGCCCAGTTGATTTACAGTGTTTCAGGTATACATCAAAGTGACTTAGCTCTCTCCATATATAAATATATAAGTATATATATATATTTTATATTCTTTTCCATTATAGCTTATGATAAGATATTCAATATAGTTCCCTGTGCTATACGCTAGCTCTTTGATGTTTATCTATTTTACATATGAAAAGTGAAAGTGTTAGACTCTCAGTCGTGTCTGACTCTTTGCAACCCCATGGACTGTAGCCTTTGACTAAAGCCCTTGACTGTGTGGATCATAACAAACTGTGGAATGTTCTTAATGAGATGGGAATACCAGACCACATTACCTGCCTCCTGAGAAACCTGTAAGCAGGACAAGTAGTGATAGTTAGAACTGGACATGGAAAAATAGACTGGTTCAAAATTGAGAAAGGAGTACGTCAAGACTGTATATTGTCACCCTATTATTTAGCTTATATGCTGAGAACATCATGCGAAATGCTGGGCTGGATGAAGCACAAGCTGGAATCAAGATTGCCAGAGGAAATATCAACAACCTCAGATATGCAGATGATACCACTTTAATTGAAGAAAGTGAAGAGGAACTAAAGAGCCTCTTGATGAAAGTGAAAGAGGAGAGTGAAAAAGCTGGCTTAAAACTCAACATTCAAAAAACTAAGATCATGGCATTCAGTCTTATTACTTCATGGCAAATAGATGGGGAAAAGGTGGAAACAGTGTTAGATTTCATCTCCTTGGTCTCCAAAATCAATGCAGACAGTGACTGCAGCCATGAAATTAAAAGACACTTGCTCCTTGGAAGGACAGCTATGACAAACCTAGACAGTGTATTAAAAAGCAGAGACATCACTTTGCCAACAAAGGTCTGTCTAGTCAGAGCTATGGTTTTTCCATTAGTCATGTATGGATGTGAGTTGGATCATAAAGAAGGCTGAGTGCCGAACAATTGACGCTTTCAAACTGTGGTACTTGAAAAGACTCTTCAGAGTCTCTTGGACTGCAAGGAGATCAAACCAGTCAATCCTAAAGGAAATCAGTCCTGTATATTCATTGGAAGGACTGATGCTAAAGCTGAAGCTCCAATACTCTGGTCACCTGATGCGAAGAGGTGACTCATTGGAAAAGATGCTGATGCTGGGAAAGATTGAAGGCAGGAAGAGAAGGGGGTGACGAAGGATGAGATGGTTGGATGGCATCACTGAGTTTGAGCAAGTGGACATGAGTTTGAGCAAACTCAGGGAGATAGTGAAGGACAGAGAAGCCTGTCGTGCTGCAGTCCATGGGGTCACAAAGAGTCAGACACGACTTAGCGACTGAACAACTACATCAACAATGGACTGCAGCCCACTAGGCTCCTCTGTCCATGGGATTTCCCAGGCAAGAATACTGGAGTGGGTTGCCATTCCTTTCTCCAGGGTATCTTTCCAACCCAAGGACTGAACCTGGGTCTCTTGCATTGCACGCAGATTCTTTACTGTCTGAGTACCATACAGTAGTCAGTTTTTGTTAATCACAAATTCCAAATTTATCCTTTTCCTACCAACCCCAAGATTTTGCTTCCTGATAAAAGAAGCATGCAAAGAAGGAGAGCTGGCTTTTGTTATTCCTTACCCATCCCGTTGGTTTTGAATGTGGCCATGATGCCTACAGCTGCAGCAGCAGCCTTGCAATGATGAACTGATACTGTCAGAAGCTCATGGGCTGAGGGTGACAAGGCAGAGGGGCAGAACAGCCAGGACCTTGAGGGCATGGCTAACTTGCTGGACCAACCCCGAATGGATAACTTGTACACTTCTTGTTTAGTAAGTAATGAAGGTTCTTTGAGATTTAGCCATTGTTGGTTGAGCTTTCTTTTGCTAGCAGCCAGAAACATTTCCAACTGATACACAGACACTTAATGACTGGTTCCATGACTACCCATATGACAAAGGTCTGTCAAGTCAAAGCTATGGCTTTTCCAGTAGTCATGTATGGATATAAGAGTTGGACCATAAAGAAAGCTGAGTGCTGAAGAACTGATGGTTTTGAACTGTGGTGTTGGAGAAGACTATTGAGAGTCTCTTGGACTGCAAAGAGATCAAACCAGTCAATCCTAAAGGAAATCAGTCCTGAATATTCATTGGAAGGGCTGATGCTGAAGCTGAAACTCCAATGCTTTGGCTATCTGATGCGAAGAACTGACTCATTGGAAAAGACCCTGATGCTGGGAAAGATTGAAGGCAGAAGGAGAAGGGGACGACAGAGAATGACATGGTTGGATGGCATCACCGACTGGATGGACATGAGTTTGAGCAAGCTCCAGGAGTTAGTGATGGACAGGGAAGTTTGGCATGCTGCCGTCCCTGGGGTCACGAAGAGTTGGATGCGACTGAGCGACTGAACTGAACTGAATTGATATACCTAATATATAAATTTATTGATGGGGCTCCCCTGGTGGCTCAGTGGTAAAGAATCTGCCTGCCAATGCAGGAGACACAAATTTGATCTCTGGACCGAGAAGATCCCACATGCCATGAACCAACTAAGTCCATGAGCCACAACTTTTGAGCCTAAAAGTTAAAACTACTGAAGCCTGCTCACTGAGAGCCCATGTCCCACAACAGGAGAAGCCACTGCAATGAGAAGCCTATGCACCTCTACTAGAGAATAGCACCCCTGCTTGCTTCAACAACTAGAGAAAAGCCTGCACAGCAACAAAGACCCAGCATAGCCAAAAATAAATAAATAAAATTATTAAATTTAACTACTGCTTATATTTACCATATTTGCTTTATCACTCTGCATATGTCTTTTCAGTATATATTGAAATTTAGTTGTCAATATCATAACTTATCCCTTCAGCATTTACTTCTAAAAGTAACCAAATTTTGCTTCATGACTACAATGCCATTCACTCTCCTAAAAATATTACTAATTCTCTGATAGTATCCGAGAATTAGTCCATATTCAGTTTCCTCTATTTTATCCCAAATATCTTTCCATAGTTTGTGAAAAATTCCATTTGAATGGTACAAATGGGACTTGGGGTTTTGTTTTACTTTTTCTTCTTCTTTGAATCGATAAGGAAGATTCACCAGCCCCTCCTCCTGCAACAACAGAGATTCATTGTCCAGCCCATGATGGTTTCTGAGCCCAGGAGATCTTGGCAAGACTTAAATAAGGTTTTGGAGTTAAGACTGTACCAAATAACCTTGGACACGCATCTTTCATTTGGAAACTTATTTGGGCTTGGGCTTCTGGTGTCCTAACACTCTTCTCAATCAGACAGGGAGGCAAAGGACTCTGGACACTGAGTGTGTTGTAAAACTGTCAATGAGGCAGGCTGCTTGGGTTTGGGGATCTACCTAGCTTTACCCCCTTTCCCCAAATGACACTCCACATCGCACTCCACAATTTACATGTAGCAGTGGGACAAAATGAACAAGGAGATGACATTTTTTACCCACAGCTGTAGTAATTACAATGCTAACTTGGAATTTTAAATAGTCAACACCCTTTGCAGCGGCACTCTTTATAAACATAATTAGGATAAAATTTAGATGCACCGACACTCTGAGAGAGATGGGTAAACAAAGCTAATTGTTTTGTGCCATGTAAATTAATGAAATCAAATGAGATTTTTGTAGCACATTCTTGCATAAGGGACGAATGCTGCTTAATTATCTTTGCTTATTTTTTTAGCCTCCTATTTAATTAACACCATTATGCTCAGAGGAACTACACAATTCACATTGCTGTTGCCAATGTGGCAGTTATTGCCTCCACAGGGGCAATGTGTCCCTGTCTCAAGTAGAGCTTACTAGAATAATGTCTAATTGGAGTCCTACCTAAACGACTCTTCTCTCTCTTCATTTGTCTGGTGCTTGCAGTTCTGTTTCTCCTGATTTCCAGAATTTTCAGTGTCATTTAATTCTTTCACCATTAGTATATGCTGAGAGAAAAAGATTTCAAATAATGAAAAATATATTTAAACTACTATAGTATGAACATAAAGTGGAAGAAGTCAATGTGTTTTAACTTAATTCCAATCAGATTCCTCAAAAACCATTAATATTTCATTCATTTCAACTGCAGAAAGTTAATCATGTAATCCATTAGAAGTGCTTTATTGCACATGAAGAAAGTCATAGCAACTGGTGTTGAAAGCTACCGGTTTATTATTAATGCCCCAAACCCCATTATTTGGGGGTAAACCTTCAGACAGCTATAATCAGAGACTCAAAAACTTATCACACACAAAAAATAGAGATATGTTTTGACTAAATTATCTGTGTCACCATTTAACCCAGGAACAATGGTATAATTTCTCCATCTTTAACATGTTATTTTTTCAACTTTTTCAGAAGGCCATGTTTCTTAAGCTTGAAATAATGAATGCAACTCATAAATAAAGGTTTTGTTATGTTTTCACAAACATATCCCCAAGAAGCAAATATGTGCTTCTGCTAACGACTGTTTTACCTCTAGACGGAGTGAAAGTAAGGCATTTCTAAAACCTTGACATGCTGCTTACCGAACATGGACAGCAAGAAGCTGTGGATCTCCTGCCGGACTCCCAGAGGCTGTGCAGAAAGATGAATCACAGAGCAGTGCCGGGAACAGCACAGGGACCACATCCAGGCACTGCTACCATGGGCAGCTTTGTGTGGAAAGTGCTAGACGTACAAATGTGTCTTGTGGGCTATGGAAAGAGAGGCCAGCAGGTTCTCCCACCCTGGACCTCCCAGCTCTATATGCTCTGACAAGGCCCTTCTGAGCCTATAGGGTGTTACATCTCACCTCTCTTGCCTCAGCTTGGGCAAGGACAGGAAATGTCCAACACCCTGTCTTAGAAAAACTTAGGACACATGCAGGAACATTTGTTAAGATTCTTTTTGGTTTTGGTCTTGCTGAATGGCATATGGGATCTTAGTTCCCTCAACTGGAAATGGAACCCCTGCTCCCTGCAGTGGAATTGAAGGGTCCTAGCCACTGGACCACCAAAGAAATCCATCGTTAAGATTCTGAAAGAAGAAAGTTTGATTTTGTGCTTTAAAACATACCAGAAATCACTTAATGGGGTGAGGGGTGGGAGATGGGAGGGAAGTTCAAGAGGGAGGGGACATAGGTATACCTATGGCTAATTCATGTTGATGTGTGGCAGAAACCAACACAATATTCTAAGCAATTATCCTTCAATTAAAAATAAATAAATTAAGAAAAAAAAATCAGAGGCAAACAAGAGCTGGCTTTCCATAGAGCTGAGCAGCAACCTGTTTCCAGATGCTGTGCCTCTGTGTTCAGAGTGCTCTCTTGGTGCTGTGGCCCTCTGGGCCTTTCTAGGTGAGGCTGCCCAGCACCTTTCTCTCTCTCCCTCCAGGCTTTCAAACAGTGATGCTCACCTGTGGTGTCTCATTCCCTCAGCATCTGTGCCGGCTGGGACCTGCACATATGAATCTTACAAAAGGTTAATGCCAAGCCCAAGTTTAGGGCTGGCCCTCCTAGATTGACAGACCCTCTTCCCAAGAGCAATGCCAAACTAACCGAAAGGATTCCATTTTTTTAATGGGAATTTCAGGACTTTTTCTTGGGTGGAGGTGGGTGGGATCAGGGGTGTTTCCAGCTCTTTGGTTCAGAATAGGTAACGTTTAGTAGCAGCTGTGGCCCAGCAAAGCCTCTTCTTTTTTTTGTTATTTCTGTCCCAAGATCTTTGAGCACTGAGTAAAAAAATACCTGGGGTCCTGATTCACTTTGGTAATGACCTATATAACACTTCTCTCAGACAGGCATAGATTCTTGGGACCATCTTCCTGTTTAATTCATACATCTAGCTTGAAGAGTTAGTTAAAAAAAATCTAAGATGACAAAGCTTTTATTGAATAAATGTGCTACTGTAGAAAACCAAAAAGATATCATAAAGTGTTCAATCTGACACAATCCAGATAAATTATTTAAATTTTGCTGCAAATGCTTCAGCCTAAAATAAATGGCTTTGTTTGCAGAACGGAGCATGATACCGCACATTCGTTAGAACTTCTTAACGCATCTGAAAGTGCTGTTGCCCTGGTAACTGGGGAGCTCCGCAGAGCTGAGTGATCTCGCTGGCAGCAGAGGTAACATAAGCTCCATGAGGGCAGGGCTCACATCCACTGTATTCACCACCCTCTCTCAGGTCCCAGGCACAGGGTCAGGCACAAAACAGGTACTCGAGAAATGAACCTATTTTCTGTATTTACAAGTGTAAGAACGGCAATAGGACCAGGCCCTGAGCTTGTAGGGCAAAGAATAAAAAGGACATGTCACCACTTTACCTTTAATGCACACGTGTGTGACACCACATGGATGAGAAAGGATCAGGGGGAGCTGTTCTTTTTTGAGCGGAAAATATTCACAAGTATATGGAAATAGTAACACAACTTTGAGACCACAGGTGGTTTCCCTAAACAGGATTTGGCAGGAATCAGAGCCAATTTAGTTCTCTTGGCAGAAACTTGATGGTACTTGGGAATGGGAGAAGAATTTTACAGCACTTCATCAAACAGCATACCCACACATACTATATTATTAATGTATATAAACACACAAGTATATGTTTGTATATTTCCAACAAAGGTCCCTGTGATCCACCTCAGACTTTTCATGAAGAACTGAGATGCTTTGGTCATCAACAGAGAAGTAACAAAACCATCCCCAAAGTCTGGGGAGAAATGGAGGGTGGAGAGAAAACTGTTCCTTATCTAGCATAAGAAGACCAGTTTCCTTAAAATTACCTTTGTCTACACAAACTATAAAAATCATTTCAAAATTTACCACTTCATGCTTTCCACACCTTTAACAAAACTGACATATCCAAAGTCAATATTGGAAGAGAAAAGGGATTATTTACTCATCCCCGGGGAAGCAGCTTTTCTCTTTTAAAAGATGTTTCTTCTTATTGTTGTTGTTATTAAGTAAGGGGAAAGGATAACTGGGAAATCATTGTGAGATGGGTCTTTACTCTTCAAAGGAGAATATTTTCCCCTCACTGCTCACTGCTGATAGAATGATGTACTTGATTTAGTGCCCCATTGGCAACTGAAGCCTTAAAGGTTCAGTGGTGAACTCATAGAGGACAATTTAAAAAAAAAAATTGTAGCTTTACTCTTTTAAACTAATTCTTAAATAATTAACCCATAAGTAGATTCTCCTCATAAAAATACAAACAATACACATAAGGACAAACTCTCCTTTGACTACTACCCCTAGATCTAGAGTCCTCTCTAGAGGTAAGCACTGCTATCAGGGTGCAATGCAACTTCAGACTTGGTCCATGGAAAAATGTACATTATTCATTTTGGTTTACATAAATGGCTTCATTCTCTCTGTACTGTTTGGCAACTGCTGTTTGAATTCATTTGCCTGGAATGTTGTCATGTTTATGTGTGTACATATATAAATAAATGTTGCTGCTGCTAAGTTGCTTCAGTCGTGTCCGACTCTGTGCGACCCCGTAGACGGCAGCCCACCAGGCTCCCCTGTCCCTGGGCTTCTCCAGGCAAGAACACTGGAGTGGGTTGCCATTGCCTTCTCCAATATAAATAAATAGTTCTACCTTATTCATTCTCTTCAGTGCATGTCTATTCCCTATAACTAAGTGGATAGCTTTCATAGGTCTGAGGAGAACCCCTTACCCCTTCTGTCTTTTGCAGAAACAGTTATCTTGTTGGAGGAAATGTCACTAGTTTGAGAGTTTGGAGATGTGTTCTTTGGTTCTACCACTTCTGACTAGAAGCAGACCAGGAGAACTCAGTCTCTTTATCTGTTAAATAGGAGAATTGGATCACATAGTATCTAAAGCTAAAAGGGAGAGCTACAATAATCAGGGTTTTGGATATTATAACAGCAAAACCACTTCTCTCCCAGCTATCGGAATGAGGAAAGTTGTGTGAGTGGACAAAAGCTGATGATTTCTGAAGAGGTTCTTCCTGCAAAGAGGTATATGCTTTCCACAAAGTTCAGCCCATTTATAAAGTCTGGCTTACCTCATTCTTTTAATGTTCTCAAAGTATTCAATAGTATGTGGGCTTTATTTGAAATCACAAGTCATGATATTTTTGAATAATCACAGATACAGAAATGTTTCTAGTAGAATTTAGTTGAAAATAATTGTATATGGGCTGTCCACTGGGCAAGGAGTTAGGATGTTAGATGGAAGATTTGGGCAGAGCTAAAAGGGAGAGATTTCAGTGCCCTAAGAAGGCTCATTCAATTGAATGAGCACGCACTATGTCCAGCAGTGAGGATACTAAAGAACAAAGACAACTAGCTTTTGTACTTCCAAAATCTTAGCCATTGTCTGTTCTCCACTCAAAAGGTGTCTGCATTCTGGAGTTGTTCTCTTGTTCCAGTCCATTACCCAGGTACTTTGCTACTGGAGATTTCAGAGGAAGCCTTGAAGAACTATTTGTCAGCATGTCAACATCCCCACCAGGAATGTTTTATCAGTAAAGGAGAGAGGGATGGTTGACAGTAACCATTTCGTGGCTCTTATTATTTTATTATCTTATCTGAAATGTATCTTAAAATTATCATTACTGACAGCAGAGAGAAATATTCTTCCACCAGAAAACAGAAAACAGGGACCTATTATGGTGTGGATGAGAGTGATAAAATTTGGAGTGTGTGGGGAGGTTGAATGTGAAGACTGCAGTGTGTGATGAGAAAGAGGGGAAGACCCCAGCAAACTGTCACCTACCTCCTTTCCTTTACCCTCAGGACTGCAGTAGGTGGTAAAGACTTGGGGAGTCTGTACTGTGACTGCCCACAGTCCCTGTTGCTAAGCCCTCAGGGAAGTTCTGCCCCTTTGTCCACACCCCCACATTCTGTTAGACCAGTTCACATCCCCACCCACATACCCACTCCCTAGATAGTCCTAGGGCTCCGAGGTTGAGGGGCTCCAGAAATAATTTATTTCATTCCCAGGATCAGCCTTGTCTATGGAGTTAGAGATACAAGCACAGAACCTCCCAACCCCATCTGGCTCTTCAAGTTGACTAGAGAAGTCAATTTTTAGCCTCCAGTGCTTAGACTCCCTGCCCGCCTGCGTCAAACATGGTTACAGTAAAGCAGGTATTGGAAGACCCTAATGTTCTTTCATAGAATGTTAAACATAAATCCATGAAGGGCTTAAGCAAATCTCCGCACCCACAATCTCCCACCACCTTCCCCCAGTCTTTCTACACTACAGTCTTTCTACACTACTTTCTACACTAATCACAACAGTTTAGAGCCTACAGAAATCAGGATGAGTGGTCCTAAGTACAACTGTACAGCAGTTCCGTTGGTTTCCTTGTAGGTCCCTTTTCCTCGGCAGTGACTTCCCTCTGTGCCTTCCCACTGCCTCTGAGGCTAAGGGTCCTGATTCTGGAGCTCCCCACAGCAGGAGAACCTTCTCAGTTTCACTGCTCTTCACAGCGCCCCTTCCCAGGGTTGTTGTTAATGGTCTAGACCACAAAGAAAAAGATGGTGTAAATACACACATCCTCATCTCTGAGCCTCAGGACCAGATGCCTGACCTATACCTCACAAAGAAGTGACTTTGTATAAGATGGCTCCTGAGGGTAACAATGTTTTTAAAAATTTGGTTTTAATGATATATTTTCAAGCTCTATTAGATGAAAGGAGGTTGGCGATTTTCAGGTGGTTAAGTTTTTCCTGAAGCACCCCAAATCTCCCCACATTACCCTGCTAATAATAGAAATTCATTATTCTATGAATTTCCTTAATATCTCTTTCATTTGAGGGCTGAAATCAGGGAATGAAATTGTTGTATGCTTCCAATTCAGAGAGATAGAACAGCTTACAAGTTATAAATCAACTTTCATGTAAACCAATTTTAAATTATCAGTACATTAAAATTGGATTATATGGGCACTTTGGCAAAAACACTTTGGACTTTAAAAAGCAGTCATTAAAACTACTATATCTGTGTTTGGCTGAAATTCTCAAAAATATTCCATGTATGCTGTTCGTGTATATATATATACTCCTTTTCTCACGAATCATCCTACACATATTAATTGATGTCAGAAAAAGCATTGACTAGAATCTTGAAATTACCCTTTTAAGTGAAAATATTTGAGTTATCAAAAACTCCATTATAAATTTCATTTTAGATAGAGATTAGAATGACAATGTGTATTGTATACAGGTGTGAATTTAATAAAGTAATTTCTTTTGAATTATAATTTGTTTCCGTTGTGAACAACAGCCTTCTAGGTGTGGTGAAAAGATGAATAAGTGAAACTGAATAGAAGGTCTAACATTCTTTCTTTCTCATATTCATTCATGTGTAACCCTTTCCAATAGTGGGCTCTATTAAAATGTAGTTCTAATAGAGGTGTTTATTTGTAAATACTAGTGTGTGGAGACATCCCCAAGGGTTTCAGGACCAGCAAGTCAGTCCCAACAAGTGCTAAAACCAGCTCATCCCTCTGGGAGCCCAAGCCCCTGAAGCCCACAGGCATGAGGGATATCTCAAGTTAAAGGCCTCTCTTCCATCCGTACCTCTCCCCTGTGAACAGTTTTGCCTTCATTTTTGTTTTAATCACTCTGTGAATTTCAGGCATTTTCATCATTTTTTTTTGTTATCCTCACATAAGCCTTATTTCGCCCCCAACAGAGAGGCAAATAATCCTGAAAAGTTCTGGTAGCATCATTTCTACATTGTAAGGAATCATCATATTTCTTCTCCTCAAATCCATTCATCACTACTTAGCTAGTCACCATGATTTAGTTTTCCACCCCTGTAGAGCTCTTTATTGCTATTCCTCTAATCAATAACACACAGGAAATGGTGCAGGGCAAAGAGAGCACCCAACACCCAAGGAAGAGAGGCTGTTTTTATTACTGTGATTTCCTTATGTTGAACACACTGTGATATCCTGCTAGCTGAGCTCTGTGGTTACAACTATAATTGAAATGAAAAAAAGATTCCAAGTTCTTCAAAATTTGCATTCTCAAAGGCTGTCTTCTTGAATTTCTACATTTAAAAAACAATCTTCTGACAACTAAGATCGTACTTAAATTGGCTTTGCAAATTTCAGCAAGAAATTGAGTCCATATCACTTGAGGATCTATTCTGTCGACTTCCCTTGCTTCCCCCTAGTCAAAAAGACAAACCATTTAAAAATTTGATATAATTAAAAAATATTATAAGGGTTCAACACACAGCAAGCTAGGCTCCCTGGGAGTTTTGGTATAGAAGGAGAAAGGGATGAAAGGAAACAATACTAAGAGCTGGAAGAGGAAAATTTCTATATTGAATACATGCTTGTAAAGCAAAGAAGCAAAGCAAGAATTAGTGGACGGACTGCAGTTCTGGTTTAGCGGTATGGTTCCTGTGATAGCACTCCGTTATAGAAGATGGTTGTTCAGATAGTCCCCAACAAGTGTGTATTTTTTTAGACTATGAACAAAAGTAAAACATAAAATTTAAAATGGGATCAAAGAAAACTTGCAGTCCCCTCCCCCAAGAATACGTTCTTGAAAACAGCCAAATTTGAGAAACCTTGTCCTGAGGGATTTTCTCCCTCTCTTTTGTTTTTCTCCACCCTGTGGAAACTTAATGCTTACTGTGAAGTTTGTTCTAGAATTGCAAGTTGAAGTTCCATTCCTTCTGCAGTCTCTAGTGTGAATGGATAACTTCTTTCCTAATAAAACGTACCCATAGATGACACAGTGATTTTCTAAAGATTTTAAGAAACGGTAGTAAGTGCAAAACATACCAATTTATTGTTTGTTCCCTACCATTAGAAATGAACTAACTAACTCTGAATTAATTTGCTCATAATGACCTCTACAGAGCTATTTTAAGGTCACAGAGTTCAAGGTTGCATGAATTTCTTTCACATGAAAATTAAGCGTCCAGGCTAAGGCATGTAACCATCTGGCAAAACTCGTACTCCAGGAAGAAAAGTGGACTTTGGTTGCAGTTTACCTGCATACGCCTGACTTGAAGTCTCTGAACATGTCTGCACCTTAACTCTTCCTTTTGTACAATTCTCTTTGGTTACTACATGTATTAAAAAAAAAAAAGTTACACTGAGCATTTCCTGGCAGAAAAGAGAAAGACCTGTCTCATTCCCATCTCCTGTCCTAAGCTTCTCTGCCATCTGTAGCTTTTTTCTTTTCAAAGCGGAATCTTCTCTGACAGTCTGGGAGTTCAAAGTACAAATCTACCATTTGTTAGCTCTGAACATTAGGCAAATGACTTAACTTCTCTATGCCACATGTATTAACAAATATTGAATCAGTGAGTGCCAAGCCATTTCCTAAGGGGTGAGGAAGACAAAGCCCTTACTAAGCTCTCATTATTATGAAAGGAGAAATAATGAACAGATGGATAAACAGGCATTTAATAATGTCAGGTGGCACTAAGTACTGTGCAGAAAAGTAAAGAATGGTGAAGGGGAGGGGGAGAAAGGGAAGCTGTTTTAGACAGAGCCATCGGGAAGGGCTGTCCCGGGTGTGAGGCTGGGTCAGAAACTAAATGAAGTAAAGGAGTAAGTCTGACTTAAAGGAGAGAACAGTTGACTGGAGATGGCAGCCAGCGGGAAGCCAGTGTGACTATAGTGATGCCATATTGGGCAGAGTAGGAGGGAGGTCAGGGAGGTACATGTGGCCAGGGCATGTGTGCTTTGTGGCCACTGTGGGACTTAAGAATTTACTCAGTGTCACCAAGTAGTTGGAAAGTTATCAGAAGAGTGACATGATCTGACTTCACGTCATAAAAATGGCTCAGGTTGATTTTGAGAAGAATGGACTATATGGGGGTAACCATGGAAGCAGCAAGACCAGAAAGGAACTTATGGCTGTGACAAGGGAAGATGGTAGTTCACTACTCTACACCACAAGGTAATGGTGCTATAGTGAGAATAAAATGGGACAATACATGTTGGTGGCCTAACCTAGTACCTAGTGTGTAGTGATAACTCAGTGTTACCATCATCATTATTGTTATCAACATGATGATTTTCAGATGATTCTTCTCCCCCAACTGGTAGCTACTTTTCCAAGCTTTGGCACTCCCCTTGCTCAGGGGTACCATATACTCCTTTATCCCCCCTAAACATTTCTTTCTGCATTCTAGAGCAGACTTGCATATGAAAAGGCTTATGGGTTTGGTCAAAGATGTTCAGAATGCTTTGTCAAAACTATTGGGGCAGCTGGTAATGGGGGTGAATTTCTGGATGTTGCAAGACCAGTGCCAGTACATAGTGGGTGAGGTCTGGAATGCTAAGTGGGTCAAATCCTGCACAGTAAATGATTTCCTATCCCAACTGCCCATGCTGGCCCTCTGGGAAACATCTAGGTGGCAGGAAAGTCTTCATGCAAACTGTACATGGCTAACTCCAGGGAAGTGGTATACCAGCGGATGGGAGACCTGGGGATGCTGGGGCAGAAGAAAGAGCCTCAGGTTGAGGGGTAGCTCTGTTTCAACTCTAAAAATACAAGTCATGTGAATTTTGATCATTCATTCACTGTTGTCCAGCCTCAGTATCCTTATCCATAAACTGGGAGAATTTTTACTACCTCTTTGGAAAGTTAAGAGAATTCAATAAGATAATGCCTATGTATGCATTTATTAAACTGTAAATCATCATGAGGCTAAACAACCAGTCTCTCTGCAAACACAAGTTGCTAATACATTCTCTGCCCTGGAGAATTTATAACCCAATCATCATTAAAGGAGAGCTAAAAGCTCCCATTAGAGACAAAAGTAGGAAAAGTGCTCTCAAAATCACAGGCTGGGTTTTCATAAGGCAAACATTTTAAATGCAATTAAGCTTTGCAAATGCCAATTATTTTCCCCCTAATTAAGCATATTTTCCAAGAATATCTATGGTGTGCTAAAACATATTAAGCAAAACAAACTCAAATGCTACTCAGACTTTTTAAAACAAAATTAAAAGTAACAATTGTTTGTCACACTTACCACTTTTAAAAATGGAAAAGAAAACAACCCAATAGCATAAATTAAGCTTTTTACTTTTCTGTTTTGATTTTAATTAAGATTCTCTCTTTTATGACAAAATAATTCAGCTAGAATAAAACTGAACTCCTCTTTTAACAAATTTGATTTTTGCAGTCAGAAAATAGCAACTTCTATGCATTCACTAATTATTCACTTACTCACTAATAGATTATAATTGTTACTGCTGTAGACCCATTTTGTACAAATCTTCACAATTTATTATAAAGGGCACTCCTAGCCCAAGTAAATAAAAAAATGGAAATAAGAGGCATAGGGCAACAAACACCAAAAGCTAGACTTTGTTTATTTTTTTGAAGGGGATAGTTTTCATTGGTAAAATAAATTATTAAGGACAAAAAAATGAAAAAAACTCAAAGAATTATGCTATAATATACTGAGGGTGTGACGGGTGATGGAAGTAAAGTCTGATGCTGTAAAGACCAATATTGCATAGGAACCTGGAATGTTAGGTCCAAGAATCAAGGCAAATCGGAAGCGGTCAAACAGGAGATGGCAACAATGAACATTGACATTTTAAGAATCAGCGAACTAAAATGGACTGGAATGGGTGAATTTAACTCAGATGACCATTATATCTACTACTGTGGGTAAGAATCACTTAGAAGAAATGGAGTAGCCATCATAGTCAACAAACAAGTCCGAAATGCAGTATTTGGATGCAATCTCAAAAACAACAGGATGATCTCTGTTTGTTTCCAAGACAAACCATTCAATATTACAGTTCAACAAGTCTATGCCCAAACCAGTAATGCTGAAGAAGCAGAAGTTGAACAGTTCTACAAAAACCTACAAGACCTTCTAGAACTAACAACCAAAAAAGATGTCTTTTTCATTATAGGGGACTGGAATGCAAAAGTAGGAAGTCAAGAGCTACCTGGAGTTAACAGGCAAATTTAGCCTTGGAGTACAAAACAAAGCAGGTCAAAGGCTAACAGAGTTTTGCCAAGAGAACGCACTGGTCATAGCAAACACCCTCTTCCAACAGCATAAGAGATGACTCTACACATGGACATCACCAGACGGTCAATACCAAAATCAGATTGATTATATTCTTTGCAGCCAAAGGTGGAGAAGCTTTATACAGGCAGCAAAAACAAGACTGGGAGCTGACTGTGGCTCAGATCATGAACTCTTTATTGCCAAATTCAGACTTAAATTGAAGAAAGTAGGGAAAACTACTAGACCATTCAGGTATGACCTAAATCAAATCCCTTTTGATTCTACAGTGGAACTGACAAATAGATTCAAGGGATTAGATCTGATAGACAGAGCACTTGAAGAACTATGGATGGAGGTTTGTGACACTGGAAGCAGTAATCAAGACCATCCTCAAGAAAAAGAAATGCAAAAAGGCAAAATGGTTGTCTGAGTAGGCCTTACTGAGAAAAGAAGAGAAGCTAAAGACAAAGAAGAGAAGCTAAAGGCAAAGAAGAAAAGGAAAAATATAACCATTTGAATGTAGAGTTCCAAAGAATAGCAAGGAGAGATAAGAAAGGCTTCCTAAGTGATCAATGCAAAGAAACAGAGGAAAACAATAGAATGAGAAAGACTAGAGATCTCCTCAAGAAAATTAGCGATACCAAGGGAACATTTCATGTAAAGATGAGCACAATAAAGGACAGAAATGGTATGGACTAACAGAAACAGAAGATATTAAGAAGAGGTGGCAAGAATACACAGAAGAACTATATAAAAAAGATTTTCATGACCCAGATAACCACAATGGTGTGATCACTCACCTAGAGCCAGATATCCTGGAATGCAAAGTCAAGTGGGCCTTGGGAAGCATCACTACGAACAAAGCTAGTAGAGGTGATGGAATTCCAGTTGAGCTATTTCAAATCCTAAAATATGATGCTGTGAAAGTGCTGCACTCAATATGCCAGCAAATTTGGAAAACTCAGCAGTGGCCACAGGACTGGAAAAGATCAGTTTTCATTCCAGTCCCAAAGAAAGGCAATGCCAAAGAATGTTCAAATTACCACATCATTGCACTCATCTCACAGGCTAGCAAAGTAATGCTCAGAATCCTCCAAGCCAGGCTTCAACAGTATATGAACCATGAACTTCCAGATGTTCAAGCTGGATTTAGAAAAGGCAGAGGAACCAGAGATCAAATTGCCAACATCCGTTGGATCATCGAAAAAGCAAGAGAGTTCCGGAAAAACATCTACTTTTGCTTTATTGACTGTGCCAAAGCCTTCGACTGTGTGGATCACAACAAACTGTGGAAAATTCTTCAAGAGATGGGAATACCAGACCACCTGTCCTGCCTCTTGAGAAACCTATATGCAGGTCAAGAAGCAACAGTTAGAACTGGACATGGAACAACGGACTGGTTTCAAATTGGGAAAAAAGGACGCCAAGGCTGTATATTGTCACCCTGCTTATTTAACTTATATGCAGAGTACATGATGAGAAACTCTGGGCTGGATGAAGCACAAGCTGGAATAAAGATTGCTGGGAGAAATATCAATAACCTCAGATATGCGGATGATACCACCCTTATGGCAGAAAGCAAAGAACTAAAGAACCTCTTGATGAAAGTGAAAGATAAGAGTGAAAAAGTTTGCTTAAAACTCAACATTCAAAAAACTAAGATCATGGCATCTGGTCCCATCACTTCATGGCAAATAGATGGGGAAACAATGGAAACAGTGACAGACTTTATTTTCTTGGGCTCCAAAATCACTGCAGATGGTGACTGCAGTCATGAAATTAAAAGATGTTTGCTCCCTGGAAGAAAAGCTATGATCAACCTAGACAGCATATTAAAAAGCAGAGACATTACTTTGCTGACAAAGGTCCATCTAGTCAAGGCTATGGTTTTTCCAGTAGTCATGTATGCATGTGAGAGTTGGACCATAAAGAAAGCTGAGAGGTGAAGAATTGATGCTTTTGAACTGTGGTATTGGAGAAGACCCTTGAGAGTCCTTTGGACTGCAAGGAGATCCAACCTGTCAATCCTAAAGGAAACCAGGCCTGAATATTCATTGGAAGAGCTGATGCTAAAGCTGAAACTCCAATACTTTGGCCATCTGATGTGAAGAACTGACTCATTGGAAAGACCCTGATGCTGGGAAAGATTGACGGTGGGAGGAGAAGGAAAAGATAGAGGTTGAGATGGTTGGACAGCATCACCGACGCGATGGATATGAGTTTGAGTAGGCTTCAGGAGTTGGTGATGGACAGACAAGCCTAGCTTGCTGCATACCATGGGGTCGCAAAGAGTCTGACACGACTGAGTGACTGAACTGAACTGAACTGATACGGAGGTTAAAGTCTTGGTAAAGTATAATAGATAAAATTAATTACTGCCACAGACACTGATTCTTGTTTACCCTAATATTCAAACCCCTTCTTTGCTGCTAACAAATTACTGACTTATTCATGTAGCAAGCAGAGCCCCTCTATTTTACTGCAGATGGATTTCTCTACCATTTACAGAATATGAATCTTAATTGTCTAACTTAGTCAGTGCCTGCGGACAACACTGCAGTAAAGGTATGATGAGACACAGTTCTGGCCAACAAGATGGTAATAAACATTTGCTAGATGTGCTCCAGAATAGCTTTTGATGTACTGAATTAAAAAGACAAGTTCTGATTAGGAATGAACTTTTTAATTCCTAGAGCAGCCACTAATAATAATAATAATATAAAGAAGTAACTAAAACACCAACAATTAAAATGCAATAGTAAGAAACAATTTTTAAGGAAAAAAGTAGGAACAGAAGAACAAAAAACAGAGGGTACAAATTATAAGATAATGATATTATAGACCTAAATCTAACTATACCAATATTACATCAGGTTAATGATCTCAACATTTTATTTAAAAGGCAAAGATTATTAGAGTGGAAAAAAAAGCAAGATCCAAATATATATTCCCTACAAAAGTCATGGTTTATTTTATTTATTTTTTGGCCACACTGCATGGCATATGGGATCTTGTTTACCCAACCAGGGATTAAATCCAGGCCCTCAGCAGTGAAAGAGTCAAGTCATAACCACTGGACCACCAGGGATTTCCCCAAAAGGCATAAATGAAACAAAAAGACATATATGGATTTGAAAGAAAACGGAATAAAAAAAATGCCATGAATTCTGAAACATTTAAGCAACCCAGACAAAGCCAGAAAAAAGAAAATAAAACAAACCAGAAGGAACTAATAGATAACGCTATCTACAGTGAATGTGGACCTTTGGATAAAGGCCAGGAATGCTGCTAAACATCTTACAATGCACAGGATAACTTTTATCTATCCAACAATTATTGGAGCCAAAATTTCAATAGTCCTGGGGTTGAGAAGCCCTCAGCTACAGGAATCAAGACAAAATGGTACTGGTAAAAAGTAGACATGTAGACCAATAGAAGAGAATACAGTCTAGAAACAGAGCATGCATATATGGTTAATTAATTTTTTTTAAGTCCCAAGGGAATTCAATGGGAAAAGAAATTTTTTTTTCAACAAATGGTGCTGGAATAATTATATATATGTATGGGAAAAAATAAGGATCAGCTCTTTCTTCAAATTATACACAAAAATTAAGTCAAACTGTATCATAGACATAAATGTAAAATCTAAAACTATAAAGGTCCTAGAAGAGAACAAAGGAGAAGATCTTTGTAATTTTGGGGTAAAACAAAGTTTCTTAGATAAGAACACTAAAATTTGAATCACAAAAGGAAAAATGACAAATTGTACTTCAACAACTAAAGACATATAAGTGGTCAATAAGCACATAAAAAGATGCTCAGTATCATTAGTCAATAAGGAAAGGCAAATAAAAACCAAAATAAGATACCATTTCATACACACTAGAATGAATGGCTGGATGGAAAAAACAAAAAAAAAACCCAGAAAATAACAAGTACTGGTAAGGAAGCAAAGAAATGCAACCCTCATGAATTATATTGGAGGGTGTATAAAATAGTGCAGCCACTGTAGAAAATAGTTTCTCAAAAGATTAAACATAGAGTTACCAAACAACTCAGCAATACCACTTTGCTATGGCCTGAATGTTTGTGTCCCCTCCCACCCCAATTCATATGTTGAAATCTTAATGCTCAATGTGATGATATTAGAACAGAGATACTCTGGGAGATACTTGGATCATGAGGGTAGAACGCTCATGAATGGGATTAGTGTTCTTATAAAAGAGACCCCACAGCCCCTTCCACCAGGTGAGGACACAAAAGAGAAGTCTGCGACCATGAAGAGAGCCCTCAACTGACTATGCCAGTGTCCTGATCTCAGAATTCCAGCTTCCAGGACTGCAAGAAATGAATTTCGGTTATTTATAAATTACCCAATCTGTGGTATTTTATTACAGCAGCCGAGGCTAAAACACACTCCTAGGCATATATCAAAGAGAAATGAAAACATATTTGCACATAAAAATTTGTACACAAATGCTTATTCTGAGCTTTATTTATAGTATCCCCAAACTGAAAACAACCTACCTGTCTATCAACAAGTGAATGGATAAACATATTGTGGTATATCCATATATTAGAATACTATTTAGCTACCTTGACTACAAAAAGAACAGACTATTGATTCAAAAGCTATGACAAACCTAGACAGCATATTAAAAAGCAGAGACATCACTTTGCCGACAAAGGTCCATCTAGTCAAAGCTATGGTTTTTCCAGTAGTCATGTATGGATGTGAAAGTTGGACCATAAAGAAAGCTGAGCATCAAAGAATTGATGCTTTTGAACTGTGTTGTTGGAGAAGACTCTTGAGAGTCCCTTGGACTGCAAGGAGATCCAACCAGTCAATCCTAAAGGAAATCAGTCCTGAATATTCATTGGAAGGACTGATGCTGAAGCTACAATACTTGGCCACTTGATGCGAAGGGCTGACTCACTGGAAAAGATTCTGATGCTGGGTAAGATTGAAGGCAGGAGAAGGGGACAACAGAGGATGACATGGTAGGCATCACTGACTGGATGGACATGAGTTTGAGCAAGCTCCAGGAGTTGGTGATGGACAGGGAAGCCTCGTGTGCTATAGTCCATGGGGTTGCAAAGAGTTGGACACGACTTAGCAACTGAACTGAACTGAATTGATTCACACCATAACATGGATAAATCACAAAACAACTATGCTGAATGAAAGATGCCAGGGCAAAAAAAAAAAAAGCATTACTTTATGATCCCATTTATATAATACTAGAAAATGGAAAAACCAGTCTTTAGTAAAGAAAACAGATCAGTGATTGCCTAAGAATCAAATTGAAGGGAGGCATAGATTTTAGAAAGGCACAAGAAAACTGGTTTAGTTTTCCTTTAAGGAAAAGAAAAAGTAACAACAGCAACAATATTTAAGCTTATATAGGAATGTAATAATATGAATGCAGAGGAATTGATTAAAATAATAAATGTGATTTGGCTAAGCCTCCTTTTAAAAAATGATAAATATCTGGATTGAAAAAGAAATCCAACAAATCTGATGCTTTCAAGGAGCATCTTAAGCACCAAAATACACAGAAGAGTTTTTTTAAAAAAACAGAAAATTGTATTGTTTCAGAGGTCTCCAGTACTAAGAAGTAAAAAGAAACATCAACTGTGTTCCTACTTTCAGTTCAGTTCAGTTCAGTCGCTCAGTCGTGTCCGACTCTTTGCGACCCCATGAATTGCAGCACACCAGGCCTCTCTGTCCATCACCAACTCCTGGAGTCTATCCAAACCCATGTCCATCGAGTGAGTCATTGATGCCATCCAACCATCTCATCCTCTGTCATCCCCTTTTCCTCCCACCCCCAATCCTACCCAGCATTAGGGTCTCTTCCAATGAGTCAACTCTTCGCATGAGGTGGCCAAAGTATTGGAGTTTCAGCTTCAACATCAATCCTTCCAATGAAAACCCAGGACTGATCTCTTTTAGGATGGATGGATTGGATCTCCTTGCAGTCCAAGGGACTCTCAAGAGTCTTCTCCAACACCACACTTCAAAAGCATCAATTCTTCGGCGCTCAGCTTTCTTCACCGTCCAACTCTCACATCCATACATGACCACTGGAAAAACCATAGCCTTGACTAGACGGACCTTTGTTGGCAAAGTAATGTCTCTGCTTTTAAATATGCTATCTAGGTGGGCCATAACCTTCCTTCCAAGGAGTAAGTGTCTTTTAATTTCATGGCTGCAATCACCATCAGCAGTGATTTTGGAGCTCAAAAAAATAAAGTCTGACACTGTTTCCACTGTTTCCCCATCTATTTCCCATGAAGTGATGGGACCAGATGCCATGATCTTAGTTTTCTGAAGGTTGAGCTTTAAGCCAACTTTTCACGCTCCTCTTTCACCTTCATCAAGAGGCTCTTTAGTTCTTCTTCACTTTCTGACATAAGGGTGGTGTCATCCGCATATCTGAGGTTATTGATATTTCTCCCTTCCTACTTTAGATAAAAACAAATAAATAAATAACTAGCAAGCCAAGAGAAAGTAAAGGGAAATAATAAAACTAAGAGTAAATATATACTAAGGAGAAGAAAAAATAAAATTAATTAACACCAATAGCTGATTCTGCAAAAAAAGTTTTTTAACAAAACAGCTATTAGCACAAATAGTGAAAAGGGAAGAAGGAAATACTAGTTAGTAGAATTTACTGATGCATAAAAGATATTTGTTGAAGAATATGTTATTGAAAATAGAGAAAAATATAAAAGAGCTCAAAATAGAACTATAATTTAGATGTGTAATATACATAAAGTAAACATGGAAAAACATTAAAAATTGTTGATTCTCCAAGTCAATATTTCTAAAATACTTAAAATTTTTACTTTAAAGTATTGAAGAAAAATTAGGGAAATATAATTTTCTTCTATTTCAACAAATTTTATTACTATCTAGGAGACAGCTATAAAAATACTAAAAATACAATATGAAAACTGATAAAACAAAGGCAAAAAAATACATAATATAGTAAGATCAATAAGATATACAATGTAAAAATTATCGAATTCTAAGGAAAACTTAGTAATTCAAACTTTAAACAAATTTGTCTTCAGGATCCCAAGCGCTTACTACTGGATAGTAAAGTAAAATTGGGCATACCCAGTATGCTTTCAAGAGGAAAAGGGATTTACCCACATCTTAAAAGAAAATATTTTATGTTAATCACCATCTTTAATTTCTTCACATAAGTATTAAGTAATATTTTTAAAGAAAATTTGCCTAAAGGAAAAAAGAAATATAATCTTATGTCTTTATTTTATGTAACTATTTCTAATCTTTTTCCAGATGCAGCTATATTTTTACATTGCATTATATGTTCTGGTTTTACACATAGGATATCAAATATGTTTCATTTCCATGTTTACATAATAAAAATAAAATTAGTTATGTAGGATTTTTTAACATGATTTTTTAACATTTTTACCACCTAACAAAAGAAATTTATTTATGGGGAAATTAAACTAATAGAGGGGGGAAATACAAATTTATGAAGACATATACTTTGTTTATGTCTGAACAGACTCAAGTAAAACATTAACATCGTTCACTAAGTTAGATTAAATTAAATACTAGCTTCAGTCTCCAGCCCAATTTCTTGATAAATAGCATTATTTGGAAAAATTAGTGAACAAGACCACCATACAGTGCCTTTATTATTACTTGGTGATGATGACAAAGAATAGTAGAAGTAGTAATAGTATCATCATCATAATCTTAATGCTGCCACTGTTTTTTTCAAGAATGACATTGGTACTCACTGACTCAGCTCAATTAATATTTCCATTTCCGCTGACTTTTTAGTCACGAAGAGAAAGTTCACATACCAGTGTAAATAAAGAAGCAGAGTGGGACAGGAATAAACCAGGAGGATGGGTGGGAGATTTCTAATACGTCAGAATCTGATACATTAACTCTGAAAGTACAGTTGATCCTTGAACGACATGGAGGTTGCGGTGTTGACTCCTGCTAAGTTGAAAATCCAAGTATAATTTTTATAGTCTATCTTGTAGTACATATATATTGAAAAAATTCACCTAGAAGTGGACATGTGTTGTTCAAGGGTCAAACATAATTCCAAATGAACGCTGAACATTATTTTAAGAGCTAGAAAAAATGGACTGGCATATTTATCTCAGTTATGGAATGATACATGACACAATGGACACACATAAAATACAAAACTTTTGTAAGCATATAAAGTATTAAAAGAAAAGCAACTAAGGAGAGAAATAGATAATAAACTATTAATAAAAGTTTACTATCCAAATTATCAAACAATAATCTTAGAGGTATAAGATTAGTGCCTTATTATAGTTGATTTATAGCTAGCATCAACAAACTATTTACACATGAAATGATCTACGTGCTGTGTGCATGCATGTTAAGTTGCTTCAGTTGTGTCCAACTCTGTGTGACCCCATGGACTGTAGCCAGAAAGGTTCCTCTGTCCATGGGATTCTCCAGGCAAGAATACTGGAGTGGGTTGTGATTTCTTCCACCAGGGGATCTTCCCAACCCAGGTACCAAACCTATACGAGCCCTACTGCACAGTATGCTGGTATGAGTCAGAGGTAACTGTGGCACTAGAGCCCCACTCAGCAATGGTGGTGGGGGACAGTTAGGAGAGGAACTCTTTACAGGGAGAATAAATCTGAGCAGTATTTCTTATCTGCTCTTCACAGATGGTAAAGATATCCCAAGGTGCAGATCTGCCCCCATTTTATGACTCATAGTTGGCCAGGTGATGGACATGAAAGTAACAAGTTTAGAGGATGAGTGATAATAATTAGGCACTAAAATTATGGTTGGACTTGTGCCAGTGGGCTCAGATTGTAGGAATATTTCTTTCCTACATAAATACTCAACGAAGTCCCCATTTGAAGGAGATGCTAAGTAATCAGATGGTCAAGATAATCCTGAGGATGTCAGTAGATCTTTCTTTCTTTCATATCCCAGTTCTTGTTCGATCAGCTTATGGGCAAAGTGGCTACACTACAAGCATGAAAGCTATATATATATGGACCTCAACAACATGGCCCTCCTTTCATCAAAGCTATCCTGATTACTGCCACTACTAACAGTCCAATCTGCCAGGAGTGACACCCTAACATTTTATCCCCTAGGTTGACCAGGTAACTTCAGAAGAAATCTCTGAGAGCTTCTGTAGAACCCTAAGAAGTCATTAAAGACATGTCAATATGCTATATTCATAGTATTGACTTACAGTCTTTGAATGGGGAGAGATAAATAGACCTGAAACCATCAGTGTCAATATGGCTTAGATAAGACTGTAGCCCATCTAGTCAAAATGAGTTAACTGTTTATTCCAATCAACTTTTGCCCAGGCAAGGTGATAAACAAAACAAACCAAAAGACAGAAACAATCTAATTTTTTGTTTACATAAATTCCTATGGGATGAAGACAATGATCTGCCTACCTGGCAAAGAGCTGGGGTATCAAACAACAGTTTTACTTATGAAGATTCTTTAAGGCCCTTGTTTGCTGTGTCCACCAATCCTAAACTATTTTGTTAACTTGACCAAATCCAATCAATTCCGTTTTGACAGATATGCCTTAAACCATTTGTGCACAGGTCCCAAAGCAATAAAATTACTTTGGGAAATAAAATATATCATTACATTTTCCTGTTGCTTTCCTGGCCAACTAATTTTAGCTAACTTCTAGCGAGTTACTGTAACAAAATATTTCAGAGGTATGCCTATTCTCTCTGAAGACTCAGAAAAAAATCTGCAAAAGTCAACAGAAATTATGTTGGTCTCATTTTTTCATGTTAGTATTTATATTTTATCACGTTAAAGTAGCTACTCAATTAGGGCTTTACCTGTTTAGACTTCACTTTTGAGTACCTGAGTTTTAATTTAATCAAAGACTACACCTGATAACTTTTCATGGCAAAGCTAAAATATTAATAGTAAGCAAGTAAAGGTTTGGGCTTCAGGAAGAGAGAGGGAGAATTTCATGACCCTTTGGCTTTTTAGGATAGCATGTGTGCTAAGTTGCTTCAGTCGTATTCATCTATTTGTGACCCCATAGGCTGTAGCCCACGAGGCTCCTCTGTCCATGGGGATCCCAAAACTTAACAAATGGCTAATTTTCTGGTTCTGAGACACAGGTAAGCTTATGAAGGTGGTGGGTGCATTGTCTTACTGCAATAAGTTTTAGTACTTAATTTTGTTTTATTAGGTCATCGGATGATAGAGTTCAACAATAACAAAGTTTGTTTTTGTTTTTAAGGATGTCTCATTTAATTGGTATGTACTATACAAAAGAATCATTTTTCTATGTCAGGCCAATTAACTTTTCACTAACAGGTCTATGTTAATGATGTTAATCAATGTTAACTGGCTTTATCTTAGGGGAAGCCTCATCTAGAACACAAGATCTGTTCAAGAACTTTGTCCTTTCTGAAACAACCTAAGTATCCATCAATAGATGAATGGATAAAGAAAATGAGGTATATACTATACACATACACACACACGTGTGCACAGGAATATTATCCAGTCATAGAAAAGCTGAAAAACTTGTCATTTGTGATAACATGGTTGGATATTAGGGGCATTATATTAAGTGATATAAGTCAGAGGCAAGGGTGGAGAGGTGGTAAAATAGGTGAAAGGAGTCAAAAGGTATAAGTTTGCAGTTATAAAAGCCATGAGGATGTAATGTACAGCATGATCACTATAGTTAATACTGCATTGCTTATTTGAAAATTGCTAACAGAGTAAATCTTAAAAGCCCTCATCACAAAAGAAAAAACTATGTATTGTGATGAATGTTAACTACACTTACCTTTGGTGATTATTTTGCAATATATACAAATATTGAACCATTATGTGGTATACCTGAAACTAATTTAACATTATGTGTAAACTACACCTCAATTTAACAATTAACTTTTTAAAATATTTGTGTTTCCTAACTACAGACTACTACCAGAAAGATAATCAATTCACTGCTGTTAGCTACTAGACCAAATATTAAGGTTGCATAAGAATCAACTGAGGAACATGTTACAAATAAAAGTTTCCATGCTTCACTCCATGATTCTGATTTAGAGGGTTCAGCACAAGGTCTCAGAATCTCTATTTTTAAAAGCACCATTTTTTCCCTGATGCAGGTTACCATTAGATCATACTTAGAGAAATAATGTTTTTCTCCCCACATACCAGCAAACACACATGTGCTGTACATATGTACATGTATGTATGTATAAATACATATATTCCATATTAAATGTTCTTGTTCTATGACATGTTTTTTTTCAGGGAACATTATAATTAAATAATCTTTCTGAATCATCACATACATATCTTCATTGTTTTTCACAGCTACATCATTTTCCACTATATGTATGTATGCACCATAATTTATCTAGTCCTCTATTAATAGTTATTTAGACTGCTGCTTTTTTTTTTTGTTGTTATTACAAGCAATGCTGCAATGAATATCTTTACACACTTATACTAAAATTTCCAAAAAAATATACTAATTAGTTCAGGTAAGATACACCAGGATTAAAAAAAAAACACCTTTATTTTGGAATAAACAGAAGAGTAGGGTTGCTAGCTCAGAAGATACATGCACTTTAAAGTTTGATAGATCCTGCTGAGTTGCTCATTATTTTAGTTGTACCAATTTAAGTTCTGCCAATTGACTTAAATTTCCCATCACCTATATCAATACCAGTCTCAATCTTTTAAATCCTTATCTGACAGGTAAAAAAAATAAACAAAATCTTAATTTATATTTTACTATGTTTTTAATATCTGACTGACTAGCATTCAGTTTACCACTAAATGAAACACAATTACCTGAAGTTCTATAAAAAGTATCATAATTTATTTTTAGAAAACTTTTATTTTCACTTTAAAACTTAACTGTCACTTATGGAATGCTGCTGCTGCTGCTAAGTCACTTCAGTCGTGTCCGACTCTGTGCAACCCCACAGACGGCAGCCCACCAGGCTCTGCCGTCCCTGGGATTCTCCAGGCAATAACACAAGAATGGAGTGGGCTGCCATTTCCTTTTTCAATGCACGAAAGTGAAAAGTGAAAGTGAACTCGCTCAGTCATGTCCGACTCTTCGTGACCCCATGGACTGCAGCCTACCAGGCTCCTCCGTCCATGGGATATTCCAGGCAAGAGTACTGGAGTGGGGTGCCATTGCCTTGAATAGCAAATATATAATATGTCTGTTATATAGTATTACTCAGTATCTTCTTTTACCAGGTGATAGAAAAATGAGAGTCACAAGACCTAGCTTTCCACCCAGCAGCTCTGTGACTTTGGGCGAATCATCTGCCCTTTTGAGAGCTTCAGTTTCCTCTTTTTAAAATGGGGATTCTAATCATTTTATAGGACTGTTTTGAAGACTAAATGAGATCATAATTTTAATTACAAATATTAGCTATTACTACTACCACAGTAACAATACAAGGGAAATTACCAAGTGACTAGAACTATCTGTCAAAGCCTTTCTTAATAATTATAAAATAATTATGCTGGTATTACAGATTCTATGAAGTGAGGCAACTATTTATGGGGATTGTTAAAAGTCACTAGAAGAGTTTCTCTTCCATAGGGCTAACATGTGATTTACAAAAATCACTTCTCTTGTTCTCTGTGAATGCTCCTCTAATAGTAGTTTAGATAATACTTCCAAAATTACTCAGTTCCTTAGATGAAGTGGAATTATCCAAATATATAATCAACTATACAACAGGATTTTTTTTTTTTCAAGTTTCTAAAAGAGTTTTGTTTCTAAGCACACACAGTAATCCTATTCAAGGTAATGTCATGGAGATTTCCTGGAGTCAGTAAATGGAATTTTAAAATTTTACTGTAACATAATACATTGGAGAACTTATCCTTGATTCTTTCCCAACACTAATGTCAACCTAACTCACACATTCATTAAGTGTCTCAATATCTACAATGCACAAAGTCCTATTCTAGAGGCATATAATCTCTGCATTCAAGAGATAAAGACTCATACAACAGATAAAAGGGCAAAGCATTGTTATCTAAAGAAGCCTGTACTCTTGGTATGACAAATAATCAGTCAGTGGTGCATGACTCATGCAGCTCATCTTCTTCTTGATGAATACTAATGAATTTGTCACACATCTCATCCACAGGCCATGTAAAACATAAAGCCAAGAATGAAATGTCATTGTCCTATGGCTTACTCCCAAAAGCTCTCAATGACTCAACTCACCTAAGTCTTCCTCCTTTAATTTCTTCCTCCACATCATGACTTTTGCAAAATTTTATGATGGTTTTTTAATGAGTAAAGTGATCTGCAAAAAATATTTTTTCTGTTTTTATTTCAATAAAACAAGAGGCAGCACTGTTGTAAAAAGTATTATATATGGAGAACAATTACACAAATATACAAAACGTCAAAAAACTAAACTCCAGTTTATTTCCATAACCTTAAAAAGGTAGGGAGCACATAAAAATATCCAAAGTCATAACTTATTCTTTAGGAATGTAAACTCTAGGAATACAATTAGAAACAAGTATATTTACTATGAAAAGATTATTATCACTACGTAAACAGAAGTAAAGATTAGAGGTACACAATAACAGTGTGTGAAACAAGATCTTGAGTTTACTAGTAGAAACTTTACATCAAGATATTAATACTCTAGAACTCTACTATTAAAAAACACAAAAGCATCTTCTAAAATGTTCACTGCTAGTCTCTTTAGATATGCACAAGTTACAAAATACAGAAGACAACATACTTATATTCTCTGATGAAGAATTTATCAATATTAAATATAAATGTGAATAACTCAAAGCATTATATATAATTTTACTAAGCAATTAATCTAAAAGTATAAATTCATGCTAATCAAAGGACTAGAGAGTTTATTTTTTTATCCAAAGATTGGGAAGATACTTTTAATACACTAATTTTTATCTATAATGCTTAATTTAAGTACCCATCAAATTACTCTTTTTAAATGGCTTTTCAAAAAATTTTTTTTCAGTTCCATTAACATACATATTTTCTTGATGTGCTTCCCTTTAATAAAGTGTAGACTTACAGTGCCTATGGACTCAAATGTTAAATAGCCTTATTTTAAATATTTGCTGAAAATTAAGTCTGAGTGTATTTTTCTCTATAATTTAAATGTAAAGGTTTCGACACTTTAATTTTATTATTCCAAACAGGCAAAATCCCCTAAAAATGGGATCATTTTTATCTATTTTGGTTTAAATTTTTTATTTCTCTTTATTTCAACTCTTTTGTCTTTAAGTGAATAATCTTTGCTAAGCAGTTACTTCATAATTGAAGAGAACAATGAAATATTGCTTTTTCAAAAACCACTGAAATCATTTAAGGACTGAGAATTTCTACTCTTCAAATCTACAGAGTTGCCTTTAAAAGCTCCATGGTGGTATAACAAGGGATTCCAGGGTGCTCACCTGCCCTAGGGCACTCCCCTTAAGTCTTTGTTTCTCTCTCCACTTGGATTCCAAAAGGCAAAATCTGGCATCCAGCTTCACCAGAATATCCTAGGTAGTTGGGTATTTTAAGAGTGAGAAGTTGGGTAATTCCAAGAATCTTTTAGAGGTTTAAAATGTGGAATGGGACTACAGGGTCTACTCATCCTCTGAGTACAAGGCCCCAGTTTTGTGCAGACTCCTTCTTGTGATAAAAGATATTACTGTGAATATATAGAGGTCTGTGACCAAATGGTCACATCAGCATCTTCAGAAGAAAATGACCTACAAAAGCCACCTCAACTTTCAAATTTGGAAAAGTAAGTGGGACAAGAATAGTAGAGACAATTACAATTGCTACAATAAGTTAGCATTACCCAGTATTTATAATTGCTATAAAAATTTTCAAATGTATAATCCTTACTTGAAATAGCATCAAAGATACTACAAAAGAATTTTCTTGTTAACACAACTCCACATAATTCCACATTCCAGAAAATCAACTGGTGCAAACTACTTAGAGCAAAAATTCAGAACCATTCCTTTGAGTAAGCCTTCAGGGTTTTTAAAAGAATAAACACATGCAGATTTGCTGTGCACTGTATAAAAGGGTGGTACCCCTTTCATACTTAAAACTGTAGAGCTCTGATTTCATTTTTAGTTATCAAGAAAATACAAAATATTAACCATTTTTATTGTAAAAACAAACGAGATTCATTAAAGATTTAGAATGAGGGGACTTAAGTGAGTTGACACTATAAAAAATTAATTAGCTGTTAAAAACAGTGAAGATTATAGTATCCAACACATTTGATCTAGGGTTGTGAGACCACTGAGAATTCTAAATATCAGGTAAGTGATTTGTTTGCACTTTGATACTGTCTTCTCAAACTTTAATGTGCATAATAATCACTTGAGATCTTACTAAAAGGCAGGTTATGATTCACTAGATCTAAGGTGGCTCTGAAATTCTGCCAAGTGATGCCAGTGCTCCTTACTGCTCCTCAGACCACAATGATCTAGAATAATACCAAAATGAGGTTCCATTATAACAGCTGAACATTAAAACCTGATCTCTTATTTGTGCTGGCTAATGTGTCCTCAAACTAATGCTTCCCAAAAATCTTCTACAACATTTCCTAAGCACCTTAACTTCCTTTCAATGCCAATCTTTTAAATTAGTTCTTAAGACTATTAAAGACTATTAACATTGTTAGCAGCTATGCCTAGGAAAAATTCTTTATTAAAGAATTACAAAAAGACAATAGGAAATTCACAGTGATTGTACACAGGATTTAAATTAAACACAGGATTCTTAGTACATTAATACTTTGTTAACTTTCACTGTCCGGTTGACTTGCCTTTTTTTTTTTTAACTATAATGTATGCCAATAGATCTTATTGCATTTCTACCACTGGAACTAAAAATATAAAGTTCACTTATGTTAAAAAACGTATTTTATTCAGGATTACTCAATGAAAATTAGTTAATGATTTTTAAAAAATTAGATTTAAAACAACAGCCAAAGTAGTTACAGTCAAAACTGCATTCATAGTGTAAATTCTTTAGCAGTCTTCAAGACATACAACTTTTTCAGATATTTGAGCTCTGCATAAACAGGTACAAGATGAAAACTAGCATTTTCTCTGTGTGCCCATAGCTAAGGACTATGAATAAGGAAAACACTGTGTACTAACCACTGAAAAGGGGACAGCTCCCTAGGTCTTCCTCCCCAGTCAACTTCCTCTCTCATTCTCAACCCTGCTTTTTCTCTCTTACCCTAGATTATTACTAAGCCTACTTGATTTAAAAGGAACCTCACCATAGCTGAAATTACCACCACTAGCAAATATCAAATTTTTACACCCATCTGGAGATCACATGACCCTCTATAGCTACATACAAGTTTGTTCAGCTTCTGTTAAAATTAGCTTTCTGTTTTTATTTTTATTTTTGGCTGGGGGCAACTACACTGATTATTCTTCATATCTTAACAAGAACATTTAAAATAGGCCTATTCACAAAACAAGAAACAGTCACTATTTTTCAAATTTAAAAATTTAAATTTAAGAACACAAACATGAATAACCTAAATTAATTAATAAATAAATGTCTTTTGTCCATATTTCACTATTTTTATTTGCTTTCAATGATACTTAATAGATGAAAAATTTACCTAATTTCCTTCATTTGTAGACAGACCATTCAATATGGTGAACACTGGTATCTTTAGAGCTGAGGTACAAAATTTACAGTGAAGTCTTCAATGATGTGTGCTCTGAATTATGGGAATCCAAACTAAGCAGTATTTCCAAAGTCCAGCAGCAGGGTAAGCCAGCTTTATGGCCTATTACATCTTAGGAACTGAGAGGGATTTTCACCTGCTAAATCCAGATCAAACACTTCAAAACAACACATTTACCTGCAACCTGATTTTTTATATAAAATGTTCCAAATAAATGACGGCAAAATCATATATTTTATGGTACTGAGTTATGAGGCATTTTCCAGTGCTTTTATATAAATTGTTCTACTAATCTTCAAGATGATCTGGCTACAAACATTTTATCAGGCACTTTTCATAGATATCATTTTTGTGTTTTCACATGCCTGTTTTTCAGAGTGGCTTGCTAAACAGCCAGCTGTAGAATTCTTGGAGTTGTACCTAGCCTCATCCTTGAAAAAACAGTTTCCATGTGGATTCCCTTTACATTGAAAGCCAAACATATAGCTACCAAAATAGGAGTTATTAAAGAAAAAGATTCACAACCTTGCAGGAGATGTAACCAATCTGATCACACAACCTGTCAAAATGTACTGTCATAATGTCAATCTCAGGGCAACAGAAACAAGATTAAAAAAAAAGACTCAAGCCAAGGGGAAAAAATACAACCCAAGAAATAGCAAAACCATGTTTCAACTTACTACAACCTAGACATTATTCCCTTCATAAAGTCAAGGTAGCCATCAGAATTTAAGACATCAGGGCTCCCGTCAGGAGCAGGGATGAAAGATGACCCTGGGAACTTGCGTGAAGAAGCCAAGTTGTATCTCCAGATTCACTGCTTACGTGAGGAAACCGTTACAAATTAATCTGTGGACAAAGTAATGCTAATACTAGGAGGTCTCTGCTGACCTGCTTGATGCTTCACTGGAAGTTCAGTCCTTTCAGAAGTGTATATCAGCTTTTCTTCTTGGAGACTACAAGCAGAAAACCTATTGGCATCTCTCCCAGCCCCACAGCTGACAGCAGATGACGGGTTATGTGGGACTGAGACACCACTGACTTGCTCAAAGGATTTACTGAAAACACTGGTGGCAGTCTTAGCCAAACCATGACTACAAGGTTTAGGCAGAGATTGGCTGGTTGTCAGCGTAAGTCTCTTCAAGGAGAGAAGCTCGAGATTCTCACTTTGGGCTCTCTGTGTTTGCTTTCGAACAAAGTGATCTTTGCAAGACTCCCCTGTAGTTTCTTTCTCTTTTCCTCCAGGTTTGTTTCCTCCTGACCGTCTCTGAGTCTTTCCTATACTTGTCTTGTTACTACAATTTTGACTAATGTTTGATAAACCCGACTGGCTGGTACTAGAGGCAGCCCTGGAATAAAATCCCTCGTCAACTTCGGATATCTCCATCAGTTCTTCTTGACCTGTTAATTCTGTATCTCCTAAACAAAGAAATAACAATTATTAATTAATATTAAACATTTTAAGTAATTCTTTTTTTCATGATTAATACCAAATCAAATATACTTTAAATAAATTTTAGAACAATTTTAGCATAATATGTAAAGCAACAGACTACTGATCAAAATCAAATGATAAATCAAAACATTCTATAAAATGTCAACAATAGTTTATCATTAAAATTAGAATAATTTAGAGTATATTAAATAAAAAAGCATGCCATAAACCACACCCCACTGTGTTTTTAGAAAAGTTTTCTTACTATTCATGCAAAAGATTAGAGACAATTAGAAAAATACCACACAGTAAAACTAAGGGGTAAACTCTCCCCTAGTAGCAAAGCAGTGTAAAGTCAAAGATCATACCAAGGAACTTAAAAAAAAAATGTTATTAAAATATTTTAAAGATTTTTTTTTAAGGTTGCACTCCACATTCTAGATTTTCTCACTAAAAGAAAAATATATAGACCATAAATATCATAACCACAAACTTGTTAAAATTCTTTATACTTTATCTTCCATATCAAAGATGGCAAAAATACAAGGATAAAAAAGTAATTTTAGATCTCAAAACACAAGCAGTAAACTATTCTGGAAGCCATTTTCTGCCTCATTTTCATAACAATTTACTCAGAGACAGTATAGATATGACCATTCCAAAGAGCATTAAGTCATTGAGAAACTGTAGTACATAATTCATGCATTTTGATTAGATGACATGCAAAATTTTTGTGGCTGTGCAACTGTTGCTTAAAACATGCAGCAGTGACCCTTTGCCATGAGATACCTTGGAGTGCAGCTATAAAGTGCTCTGCTAAAACTGCACTCTGCCAGGTGAGTTTATTCCATCCTCCATCATTTTTCTTACAGATTTTTGCCTCCTGATCTCTGGCAAGCCTTTGCTCTCAGTTCTAGGATCTGTGGCTGTTTCCTGTACACCCTGTATATGCTGGGCATCAATCTCTCCTAGTGTTCTGCCTTTTTCCCCATTCCCGGTTCTCTCTCCGGCCACATTTGTGACACTAATCTCAGGAATGACAAGGATGCCCAATTCAGTAGTATCATTATTGTTGTCAGGTTGCTCTAGAATTGAAGATGATAAGACAAAATGATGGCTGAAAACAAAACAAAACAAAAATGCAAAACAAGAAAAGCAAATGATCCAAAACAAAAACTGGACGACTGAATGCTAGGTATTAAGCCAAATATATGCCCTGAAGGAATTCCCATAATTTACAATACTCTGACAGTACTGGAGAAACGGGGTCATGTTCTTTAATTTCAAATGACAGTGAAAAAACTCAGAGCATCATTTATGTTCTGTATTTTTTCACACACATATTTGACATGGACTGTGAAACAGAAATTTTTTTATAATTTAAAATAGAATTTTTACTATTTTTAAGATAATATTGTGACCACTTGAACTTATGTCAAGCCTTAAGCAAGTTTTAAGGATTTACAGCCAAAACTCTAGTTCCTTCCTGTCAACAGGAGGAACCAAGCCATTTAAGAATTCTCCTTGCATGATTATTTTTAATTAGATTACACTAATTCTGCCTTAATAAACCATGATGTTGGAAAAATGCTTATTCATTTATATTACAGTTAGTACTATAAGTATAGCTTTTGTTGCACACACCAATCATCTTGTATATTAGTAAATATTAATGCAACTGTGATATAATTAAACAGTCTATTCCTTCAGACATACTAATTACATAAATTTAGGCTAACTTGCAACAATTCATTACTAAACTGGAAATAAATAAAAATGGATTTGGAAAATCAAAGTGGCTGTTGGTCCGCTATTCTGAAAATGGTAATTTGTAATTGAAACAATGAAACTCCTAAATAGCTAAAACTTGTAGACATTGTTTTGTGTCTCAAATCACAAAGCCATGGTTCATTTAAAGTTGTCAAGGAAATATCTGTAACAGATGGAAAAAAATAACATGAATATATCTACCATGGACCGGTAATGAAAGTTAAAGTTCAAAACAACATAAGACTATGTAAAACAGTATGCACTCCTTAAAAATGCAGAACACAAATCTGAGTGAGTGATGTTACCCAACACTTTCAAATATTTTTCATGATAGAACATCAAGCTCTAGTGAATGGTGCTACAGCATGTGAAACAATAACAGGTAGGAGAATGGAGGCCAGAGCCACATATTCCTATGGGTTCCCACTTTGCTGAGCATCTTGAACAACTACTGATGCCTAGCTCTTGCCCTCAACATTCTGATTTAAAAAGTATGAGCTATGACCTGGGCATTGGGATTTTATAAATTTCCCACATGACCACTGTGTGGCAAATTCTAAAAGATGGATGCCCTGGGTACTCCATTACCCAGCAGCAATATGCACCTCAAAGGTCTTCAAAGCTTCATGTTGCCCTGGGCTGGTAGGTCAATATGTTGGCATATTAATTTTCCAATTACCTAGTGCTTCATAAACTTTTGACTGCATATACCCTAAATGAAATCCTTTCCTAGACTGGTCAAAGGATATCGGTGAGGTATTAATGTTTAACACACTGCTGCTTCAGCTTCCCTAACAGAATTCCTAAACAAGCCCATTCCCCATTGGTAATAGCTGTCTTCAAAGTGAGGGCAAGTAAAATCTAACTGAGGTAAATGCCAGAGGCCACTGCAACTGAGAGTAAAATCAGCATGGCACTTGGTCACTTGGGTGACAACCAAGACTTGTTCATTTATACTGTAGAAGCAGTTTCACAAAAGATCTATTAACAGGATCATTAGTCCAAAATAATTATAAATTGTTTTGTTATCCAAATTTTAACAAAGCCAATGATTACTGAAATTTAACAAAACTTTAAAAGATAAGCATAAGTGGCCTGCTGCTGCTGCTGCTAAGTCGCTTCAGTCGTGTCCAACTCTGTGCGACCCCATAGGTGGCAGCCCACCAGGCTCCACCGTCCCTGGGATTCTCCAGGCAAGAATACTGGAGTGGATTGCCATTTCCTTCTCCAGTGCATGAAAGGGAAAAGTGAAAGTGAAGTTGCTCAGTCATGTCCAACTCCTAGTGACCCCATGGACTGCAGCCTAACAGAAGAGAAAACAAGGCTACCACACTGATTGGCACTTAATAGTTTTCTTGAGAGCGTTCACATGTATTATTCAATTATATTCTCAAAACAATGTGTTGCTGCGCCTCTGGAAGCAGGCAATTTGATTCCCATTTACAGACAAGGAAACTGAAGATCAGAAACAGTTACAACTACTGTTTGGGGGACCTAAATAGTAGAATCTTTTGTTGACATCAAATATCCATTCTAACATACTATAAATACTAACTCTTCAATTCATTAAAGTCAATTTGAGTTAAATATTCTCTGACAGATATTTTTTAATTTAAAAAAATCTTACTTGCCTAGATTCCTGGTCATTTCATAGAAAGCAATTTACTTTGAACACAGAGCAAGAGCAAATAAATCTCTAAGAAAACCTAAGTAAGTCAGAATCTTCAAGGTTAATTTATGTTTTAAATTGCATTTATTTTTTAAAAGATATCAATGAAGATGCTGCTGCAATGGTGAAAATTTAGAATTTTGCAAGAAAAACTAGAAATGACAAGAATATTATATAAAATAGCACTAGGCAGTTAGATTACTAATCACATTTACTGGGGAAATGGTAAAGATCTGCAGTCCAAGAAACAGTAATACTAATTTTTAAAAATCATCTAATTAAATGGCAAGTGGTAAATGAGATATGTTCTTCCACAGGCAAAAATCTTTAATAAATTTATATGTGCTTAGTCACACAGTCATGTCCAACTCTCTGCAGCCTCATGGACTGTAGCCTGCCAGGCTTCTTTGTCCATGGAATTTTCCAGGCAGGAATACTGGACAACGTCCTACTCCAGGAGATCTCCTTGACCCAGGAATTGAAACCCGCGTCTCTTGCATCTCCTGCACTGGTTGGCGGATTCTTTACCGCTAGTATCATCCGGGAAGCCCCAATTTATGTATATTATCACTCAAAAATGGTAAAACCCACAAAATTTCTAAACTGTTAATTAAAGTAAATCCACAGAAAGAAAACCTAGAAATAAAAGAAGTATATTTTTCAGGAAAATTACAGGATAAAGATAATTACAAAAAAAACAAACATCTGTTACATGATCTTTCTCTTATTTCTCCAACTTCTTCCCTATCTAATTCTGTGACTCACCCCTCGTACACACAACTAGTTATTGGTCTTGTTATTCCCTAGGCCTGGAATGCTCTTCCCCACATAGCTACATGGTTCACCTTCTTACTTCCTTCAGGTCTTTTTTCAAAACTTTCCTTCTCAGTGAAATCTCCCCTGATCATCCCATCAAGTTTCAATATTATTCATATTTCATCTCTCTTCCCTACTTTGTTTCTTTTGCTTCTCAGCATTTCATCACTTTCTAACCTACAATTATTTATTTATCTTATCTACCAGATGTAAGCTCCAAGAGGTCAGGGATTCTTATACTGCTATATACCTCGTTCCTAGGAAAGTAGCTTGCATTAAGTAAGTGCCCAATAAAATTTGTTTGATAAGTTGAATGAGTCTCCAGTTATGAGATGAAATTATTATTAGAATAAATAAAGGTGTGGTGGTGGCGGTCTCGTCACTAAGTCATGTCTGACTCTTGCAACCTCATGGACTATAGCCTGCCAAGCTCCTCTGTCAAAGGGATTGCCAGGCAAGAAATCAACTGGAGTGGGTTGTCATTTCCTTCTCCAGGGGATCTTCCTAACCCAGGGATCAAATCCACATCCACATCTCCTGCACTGCAGGCAGATTCTTTACCGCTGAGCCACTAGGGAAGCCCTAAATAAAGTTGAAAGAACACAGAAAAGACATGAGAAAGGTAAGCTGAGAATGTGTTACTTGACTTGATAAAGCAAAAAAATAACATACAGCTTAAAAGAATTTTTAGATGGCAAAGAAAAACACAGGCTCTTTGTTTTAGAAAAGTGTTGTATCTGTCTCTAAATGTAGGTTTAGTAAAATGATTGTTCACATTAGAAAGAGTTATTTTTAAGTCTATCCAGAGGATAACATAGATAGTTAAGAATTATTCTTTTTTTGAAAAAGACTATAAAGGAGATGTTTTAAGGGAATACAAATGCATAAGAAAATAGAATCTGCTTAAAAGCCCAGAACTTAAAATTTTATGCAAAATGTGTCATGATTGTTCTATACCTATAAAAAACAATACTTACATTTGACATCAAATAATTTGAAAAGTTCAAAAAACATCCAAAGAAAAACTTCTCAGAGAGTATTTTATGTGTATAACCTCTATAAATAGGTCACCTTCTCTCCATATACAGAAATGAGGAGAGTTAAGGGCATCGTTTCTCCCTACAAAATGTCTTCTGGCTTTGAGAGGAAAAAAAAGGTAAAACAAATTGCAAATATCATTAAAGCTGATTATGAAAAGTTGTGATTTCTCTCATATATAGTTTTATAATCTCAAATATCTAATCCATTATGTTGCTCATGAAACTCTTCATTCGAGCTTTAGCTTTTATTTTTTCATAGTTGCCCTTTTTACTGAAAGTGATAATTTAAATAAATGAACAATTTATTATTCACAGAATTTACACACACCTATACTCAGACTGATTGGTAAGTCTAAAGGAATCTGAAAAAAAAAAAAAAAGAATCTGGTTATGCCCTAAGGCACTTGCAAATTCCTTTTCAAAATCTGTACCTCAAATATCTGTATCATACAATTATTGACATCAATAAAGACAAGTATTTTAGAGTAGACCCCAGAAGAAAGTTATACACATTCTTTTATAATTTATAAGATATATTTTAAAAGTCATAAAATATCTGAACAATTACATACTATCCTGTCAATTTAAAGTTTAAAATGTATTCTATTCAATGGAAGACAAATGTTTTCTATATTCATTAAGCTATTCATTGCAGTGTTATCTATAATAGCAAAAAGTTAGAAACAAATTATTTAGCATATTAAGGAAATGGTTAAGTAAATGATGGAATATCAGCTCAATGTAATATTATGTAGCCATTAAAATAAAGGGACTCACTAGGAGAACTTGGGAAAATATTTGACAAGCCTAACTGAACAAAAGCAAAACATAAAAAATAATTTAAATAGAGTATAACTATGAAAAATACATATACATATGGAAAAAAACTGTAATATGTTAATTTTTTAAGTACCAGGATTATAAGTGAATATTCCTCTACCCAGTTTACTATCATGTTATTGCACTGTTTTTCAATAAAATAAGGAAAAAAGAAATTGCTCAGTCTACAGTATAAATTTATCATTTATTCACTCATTCATGCATTTAACTATTTACTGAGCCCCTAATATGTACCAGACATTGTTTTAGACTCTGGGGATACAATGGCCAACCAGACAAAGACACTGTCCTCACAAATGGGAATGAAGCAAACAAGAGAATTTTAGATAGTGGAAAATGCAATGAAGACAAGAATAATGGAAACGAGTAAGCAAGGTAGTAGAGAAGAAAGCCGACTTTAGATGTATAGTCTGGGAAGACCTTTCTGAGGAAGGGATATTTGAGCTGAGATCTGAATGATGAAAAAGCACTGGCTACACAATAATCTTGGTGCTAGCAGTAAAAAACCTGTCTGCCAACACAGGAGACATAAGAGATGCAGGTTCGATCCCTGGGAAAGGAGCACTGATATAGAACCACAGAGCAAGGCCCTGGCAGTTAAGAAGGTGCTGCACTCTGAGCAAGGACATGAATGAAGACTGAGATTTAGTAATCTTAGTCCTGAAGCCAGAAGAATTTCCAGATAAGAAAAGAGCAGCCTGGGTTACAAAGAAAAATACAGTCTGGACCACAACAATTTATTTATGGACACATTGGTTAGGAAATATTACCCAATTCCTTAAGTAAAGAACAGTCAAGGCTTTAACTTGTTTTTATAATTCTCCTTATCGAGGTGGATTCAATCACTCTCAGTAACTTCTTCTGTCATCTTTATTAAGTCTCAAGTGTAAAAAAAAAAAAAAACTCTGTGAGAGATGCAATACTGCTGCTGGATCAGGTGAATCCTTCATGATTAAAGTTCCTCATAACCAGACAGGCCAAAAACAGATAAGGAATATCTACTACAAAACTACCTATAAAACTTATTTCTTCTTCCATGTACACTGTGCAACAAATGCTACTTAAAAGGTGGGGGGAAGAGGTAGAGCTCAATAATAAATAACAGAATAAAAAATAAGTTCCTTAACCACAACAAGAATTATATAAGGCCTCCTTAGTAAAAAATGTAGAACATAATCATTTACAAACAACCATTTCTGTCTCATAAGACCAATAATTTTAAATACCCTGCTTCTCTGTATAGAAAATTATTCTACTTTATTTTATCTAGAAATAAATTAAGATTTTTTGTTTTCATCTAAAGTTGGCCAGGATTCTAAGACTACTATCTTTCTCTTTAAGTCTAATTTCACATGTCAATTGTATTTCAGTTCTCTGGTTAATATGTCCTTTTTCCTTTCGTCACCTAATATTTCCTAATATGTTATTTTGTCTTCCATGAATAAAAGGTCAATATCAAAAATGTCAGTTAAAATTCATGCAATGCTAAGTTTGGTCAGAAGGAAATACTTATTTTTGGTTCAAGTGTTTTATCATCTATATCAGGAAAGCAAAGTTTGCTCCTCAAATAGCATTTTAGAATCTAAAAATAATGGAGTCTCTCAAAATGATTTCTTTTCTAAATTTCTTTAATAAGTATAAACAACTTTTAAAATAAAAACATAAGTATTATAAATACCTAACTGCAAATGCAGAATTCAATAGCCAACTCTTTAAAGTTTGCTACTTCTGAATTTAAAATAACCATTTCTGCATTTTTCAAAATGTTTTTATAATTATTAGCAACTTTGTTTTTCCCCAAATGATTTACCCATAAAATCATAAAATTTAATTCACAAAATAAATGTTTCATTCCAAGATTTATGGCATTTACCTTCTGCACTATCTAGAAAGACCAGCTTAAATGTTTTAAATGATTTTTAAAGATATTTAACTAAAGTATACCTTTTGTAATTATTCAGATTTGTTCATTAGAAAGTTATTACTACCCTATTTTATCAGTATATTATATAATAGAAATTTATTAACATTTAAAAAATCAATAACCAGGTTTTAAAAATAATTGGTTTTAAATAAACTATTTTCCAACATGAACTGCATATTTTCTATTGTTCCATTTCTTTTCTCATCTAATAAGTTAGTACTAAACTGCTGAGCAAATTGAAATGAATCAAATTTTTTTGGTCATTTAAAAAAACATAATCACAGGTTATCTTTGAATTCTGTCATAATAATTTAAACTCATTTAAATACCTTAACATCCTTTAAATAGAAACTTAATGCTGGAAATGCAATAAAGCAGCTATAACAATATGAAACTTTACTTTCTTTAGATCCAATCTATGTGAACTGTATTGTGCTTCATTTTTCACATAAACATTCCTTATAATTAACTAAATACTCTATAATTCTCAGGGTACTGATTTGATATTACTAAGAAGACTTAAAAATATATATAGTTCTTTCAGGTTTTTTTGATGTGGACCATTTTTAAAGTCTTTACTGAATTTGTTTCAGTATTGCTTTTATTTTATGTTTTAGAGGATTTCTTTTGGCCACAAGGCATTTGCAGTCTTAGCTCCCTGAACAGGGCTTGAACCTGCATCCCCTGCATTGGAAGGTGAAGTCTTACCTACTGGACCACCAGGGGAGTCCCTCAATTCTTTTTTACTATCTAAAGCTTTGTACTCTTGGATCTAACTCAAAATAATGAAATTCAACATTATAAAAATAAATCATTTAACATGTGCCAGGACCAAAAGCATGGCAAAATTGAAAGAATCTAGACTATAAATATCACTTCTTTTGTTATACTTACTTGTTGCAAACAGCTGTAATCGTACATAAATGAGAATATAAGTTCAATATATTCTATTTACATGTGAATTTGGAATGCAGACAGCAGGTATTTAAAACAACATTCTAAAAAGTCCTTACTGTAATGGTGATACATTTCTGTAATGGTGATATAAATGTCAGATAATAGAGTTAGAGTACTAAACTTCAGGGTTATAGAAATTTTAAAAATATCATTAAACTGTTACTATTATATCACATATGTATCACACATTGTATCATATATGTATCACATATTTTTTGTCTGATATACTCAAACTCAACATGTTTGTCTCAAATTGAGGAAAGTCAATGAAAAGAGTTAATCAATCACAAGCTTGAATAGCAAGCTTGCTAATAAAAGCTTATAACAGTACTATTGTGCAGTTAATAAAATGTAGCAAATAGTTTTTAATTAATAAACAACCAGGCTTTATGTAGTGTTTTAAAACATACCAAAATGCTTTTCACTGACTTGTCTTATTTATCTCACAAATGCACTAGTGGAAAAATGGTAGAAAGTAATAAAGAATTAGGATTTCACTAGATAAGACTTTAGCAGATAACAAGCTGGCAAAAATTATAAGTACTCATTATTTGCAACTATAACTTAGTTAGGGGACTTCTATGGAATGGGTATTTCAATACCATTTTAAAAGAAAGGAAGAACGTTGATTGCATTGTTCCAAGTAGATAATTTTAAAAAGTGGAAGAGTGAGTCATAATGGTGGTGGTGGTGGGGAAACAGACAAAAAAAAAAAAAAAAAATTAAATTTGCTCTGGAAGAGAAGAAGGAATGGAAAAGTACAAGGAAATAAATAAGTATAGATGGTAGAGAATTATTCAGGGATTTAAGAAATAGGACTCATAGCTGAAATGGTAGATAATGAAAACAGCTTTAGAAGCAACATTTAAGAATAACTATAGACAAGAAGCATTATTATAAAGAAATACCTTCTGCTTTTCTTTTAGTTCTGTTTTTTAAAAGTAATAAATATTTAAGAAAATAAAATTTCATTTTTATTATTAATTTAAAAAATTGATTATTTCAGTTTTACCTTTCTTACTGGAATTTTCATTTTGATTCTTGGTCATAATGGTCATAATCTACCCACATTCTTCTCTTACCCTACTTAATGCTTTTAAAAATCTTTTTTCTATTATTATCATTCTCTAATTGCATTTTACTTTCAAATTATGACTTCTACATAGCCCTCAATCTGTAGGTGGCTTGAAAATATAGGTTTAAAAAATACACATGAAGTGAAACACAGTATGTTTGAAAGAATTAATAATATATATAAATAAAGCTATTAATTATGAAACTATGACCCTTGAAAGTCAAAGCAGCAATTCTACATTATAATTTTAGTTTCCAAACATATGTATTGACATGGAATTATAAATTCATTAAAACTTTCTCAAAAATTTATACACAGAATTTCAAAAGTCTGAAAACACAACATTATGCCTCATCAGTACAATATCAAAAAAACTAAATGAAAAGTGGGGAAAATCAGGCAAAGACACCAATGGTCAAACATGTCTCTCCAAAATAATACACCAGCAGAAACTAACTTTTCTTTAAAAATCATTCTCATTAATCTCATCAAAATAGAATGACAGGGCCTTGCAACATCTCTATTGCTTGGGGTGTTGATTGTTGGGAGGATAAAGAACGTTGATAAAGGGTAGTGGTCAGAGGGTATACAGGTACCTGTACTTTCCACTCAATTTTGTTGTGAACCTAAAACTGCTCTTGAAAAAATAAAGTCTATTAATAATAACAATAATAATTTAAAAATTGAACTTGCCAAAATATAACTCGAGAAATTTGGGTTGTTATTCAACAATAATAAGGTCATGGCAAGGGATATATGTTCTGAAATGTGTGGAAATGCTAAAGCTAAAGTAATTTTTTGCCTTCCAAAAGAATGCTTTCCATTAATATATAAATTATAGATAAATTCTTAACTTTAACAAAAGAATGGCAGATCTGGGAAGCTTCAGAGAATACTGAAATACATTCAAAAAGAGTTCAGGAAAAAATTTTTGAATGCAAATGAATTGTTCAAAATTAATTTCATACTAAAATATGAATTGGTTTTGGCTGTAAAGATAGTTTTTTTTGTTACAAATAAGAAAAGAAAATATGTGATTAAGTGCTCCAATTTAATGTATTTGTTTGCATGTGCAATTTTTGGTTACTCAGCTATGCAAACAAACAAATATTGTTTATATGGCTTAATTATCTATATTTCTTAATGAAATAGGGAGATGTAAAGAAAAAAAGCCAAAAAAAATAAAAAGAAAATTCTGACTGACCGCTTCAGTAACCTCATTTACTCCTGCCCCTTTTCTCCCTAGCTAGGATGGAAAATGGAGAAAAAAGAAGAGAGGCAATAAAGAAAGACATAAATATGGAAGCAACCTAAACATCCATCAACAAATGAATAAATAATGAAAATGTGATGTTATTTATTCATAAAAAAGAAGGAACTCCTGTCATTTGCAACAACATGGATAGACCTTAAGGGCTTTACGCTAAGAAATAAGTCAGAGAGAGAAAGACAAATACCATGTGAGCTTCCTAATATGTGAAATCTAAAAAACAAACAAAAACTCTGAACTAGATACAGAGAACAGAGGTGGGAAATGGTAGTGGGTGATATGGGTGAAAGTGATCAACATATACAAACTTCAAGTTATAAAAACGTAAGTCATGGGATGTAATGTATAGCATGGTGATTATTCGTAAATAATAATACTGTATGGTGTATTTTAAAAGTTGCTTAGAGAGTAGATCTTACAAGTTCTCATTAATAGGGGGGAAAAAGGTAATTATGTGTGGAAATGCATATTAACTAGATTTACTTTATTGATCAGTTCACAATGTATCCATATATTGATGCTGTCTGTACACCTGAAACTAATGTTACATGTCAATTATATCTCATTTTTAAAATAAGAAGAAAAAGGGAAGAGATCCAAGTAAAGAAAAAAGAAAAAGAACAACTGCTTTCTTCTTCCCCAGCACTGGCAATAACAAGGGAAGAAGCAAGGAGAAAAAAAAATAATATTCCTTAAAATTCATGTTACATGTCACTTCTACCCCAACCCTCATCATCACTGAGTTAAAGTTGCATATTCCATGTTCCTACTGTGTGATACAGTTCAGGGTCTGAGAAGAAATCCTTCCTTCTGGGAGGGCTGGTGTTGGAAGGGAATGATAGAGATACAGATGGAACACAAAACACACTGAGCGTTCCAACAAACAAAGAAACTCTGAATGTGTTTTCACATAGTCATAAACTAACCTTACATTCTACAGTGCTTTGCTTTAGAAACATTATGAGACAGTAAGTCTTTTGTGGATCACCCTGGAATCCACAAGCCCTTTAACATTGTTTCTGCAAAAATTAATGTATAAATTAAATTCATTATAATTTATATATAATTCATATGTGAATGTAATAAACATAACCTATATAAACACATTCAATTTAAAAATCCATTTACAAATTGAGAATTATCTACATATTTATGAACTATAGTAAAGACACCTATCCTTCCCACAAGAAGCCAGTGTCAGCTAGAGCCAGAACAATGATAAGGTGTTCAGATAGGAATCAGGACCATGGTGATGGAAAACAGGAAAGCTTTCAATTCAGCAAAACAATGAAAAATACTGCTCTAGGAAGGAAAGCCAAGATTGCTCTAAAAAGGGAGAATGCAATCTACCTGTGGAGATAAACAAGGACCTTGGCCTAGGAATATTCTAGAGTCCACTGGATCAAGAGAATTCACACTGCAGATGAATGGTCAAGAAGACTAAGCTACATTCTGTTTCTGCTACATGCATCTGACTTGCTTTTCATAGTGCATTCTCTTCTAAATCCTGATCCTTGACTTTTTTGTTATCATAAATGGAGTTGCCCAAGTGCTAGAGTTGTGACGGCTGAATAAATGTAGTGAGAAAGGCTGGAGCCTATGAGGCTGGAGCCTTAAGACACTGTGCCAACCCTTCAAGTGGTAGCCAAAATGCAGCATAAATTTCACTGAAGAAGCTGATGTATGTTTAGACCCTATAAACAATAGCATAATTTGCCTTGATAATGGCAAACATATTTCCACTTTTTTGTGCCTTCCTAAAGGACTTTCAGGAATTTATCACACTACTTTAAAAAAGAAAAAATTGAAGATGATCATTGGTTAAGTTGGAGAATTCCATCATCTTTTTTTTTTTGGACATACAGCCTTCTAGATTCCCTGAGTAGGAACAATGGCAACTGCTATCAACTTTCTATTTCACAGTCAATCATCACACTTTTGCATTTTCTCTATAGATATCATAGAGACAACTGGAACTATCAAACATACTAAAGGAGCTACCATTTTCATTGCAGTTTGTAGGAAGAAGAAAACAGACAGCGGATTTTGTTTTACACCAATACATATGCTTGCATGGGGCAAAGAAGCAGCTTTTTGTTTCCCATTCTGTGGTTAACTTCTAGGAAGGTGATAGTAATCTTCTTACACAGATGCTCGCCCACTACAACAACTTCTAGGTAGGAAGAGGGTTATAAAAAGAACAAGAAATCAAATAAAAAATAAGGTATGAGAGAAAGTAGAGTGATGGAAAGCACTGAGAAGGTCATGGTAAATAAAATTAACTTCCAGTAGAATTTTTAAAGAATAAAATGAAGCAGTCAAGAAGGAATACTAAAACAAATAATCTCACAAGAAAATTAACTTCCAGAATATAGAAATATCTAGAGTTGGATCAATACTATAGGATTCTTTACTAAGACTTTCAGAAGAAAATGTTTTAAGTCCCTATATTAGTTGTTCTATTCCTGTATGCAAGTATACCTGCTAAAGAGTTAAAAAATCAAGAACATTAAGGAATATTTGCAAGCAGTTGTGAATAGAAACCCAAAATGGATTAATAATTGAAACATGTATTTCCCACTGTCCTATTGTGTTGAAATAAAATTCAAAGCCAATTCAACATTTAAATTAATTTTCATCCATACATGTAACATAAGGGGCTCTGTTTTCTTACTGACTGCCATTCATGGATAGTAAATGAAAAGCTAAAGGTGATCCAACAGCTCTTTATTCCATGCCACTATAATACTATTTACTAAATTTAGAAGTTACAGCACCTTAAGTACAGAGAAGAAGGGGACAGCACTAACAATCCTCTAATCTGAAGAGTGTTTTATTTCTTACCGTGTCTTTTCCACCTATGACCTCTTATTGACATGCTGGTTACTGCATTTCTTGATATTCTAGAGGAAGTTGGTGTGATCTCAACTTGAATACACCTTGTACCCTCCTTACTAGATCTCATGGCACCGTGAGGCAATGAAGCTTGTATTGCATTGGCAACCTAAGAAGGAAAAATATAGTTTAAAATTGTCATTGAATAGATGTATTATCATACTCAGATAAAACAAGATGCTAAATTTTAACAGGTTTTTAAAAAGACTATCTCCTCCAAGATATATCATAAGATGATACATAAATCCTCTAAATTAAGGAGTAAGAACAACATTCACAGTTAAAAATATATGCGATGAAATTTAAAATTCCAAAATATTAAATTATATTTCCTAATGCTAATTAATAAATGCAGCTCTAGAATGTTAATGAGAATATTCTTACATATGAAAAGGACTATCAGGCTAAGAAGTTAGCTTAATGAAAATTTCAAATTATATGTATCTTTTTCAAGTATAAAAGTTTTCTATTACAACAGGAGCATGAATCATTGAGTATTAATAATGTATTAATGCACTACAAATGGCTTCTTATAGTTTTAAGCTGAGAAATTTTAAATTACAAAATTTACATAATTAAGTGAGGCACCTACCAACAATGGCTCTGGATATAATTCTAGCTGGGCTCTGTATATAATATCATCCAATGCTTTTTGAGCTAGATCCCATTCTCCATTGTAACTATAAAATTAAGTAAAGTATAATTATTTTAAATTAATTCTATATAAATTAAATAAGATATAATGAGAAACTATTTATCTTTAATAAGGAAAATAATTGATCATATTAGCACACTTCTTAGCATTCTACCCTTATTGAAAATGTATTTTTAAATCTTTGAATTCCTTTCAATTATATTTGAAAGTCTATTAACAGAAAATTTTATAGATGTATATTTCTTCTCTAAAGAACATGTGTATTTATAGAACATGTACCCAAAAAGCTAGGCAATTTCAAAGCATTTTACGCTTTCAAAGCAAGTCAGAGCATAATAAATTATATACCTTGGAATAATGTTCAGAACACTTTATGGTCAAATTACTCTGTAACTCCCACAGTTTTTAGTGAAAATCTACAACTACTGTGGCTTGCAGCATTCTAAGTAGTTACTTCTTTGCCTTCACATAGTCAGTTAGAAGTGTATATGATATATGCTACACGTATCACAGAGATATTAGGGGAAAAAGTGTGTGTGGATTAACTTTCAAAGATATAGCCAAACCACTCCTAAAAATTGGCTCAATGATGGAACGGACAGAGAAATAATGGCTTTCTAATATAACAAAATAAAGGAGTGTGAATTACATCAAGAGTACAAGTGAGGCCTAAAAAATGGAAAGAACATTGCTCTCACCCTAAACACAAGATAAAGCCAAGTAATCTAAAAAATCATAACTTCTCATGAATGCAACAAGGAGCTATGTCACAGGGCAACCAAGTAGCCCAACACTCAACAGCAGTCAAGTGCCCCTGAGGAGAGTCAGGCCACAATGCAGGTGGGTAAGAGAAATTCAGCTAAACTTTTCAACAAATTCCTAAAAGCCAGGTGTGGGCCAGACAAGAGTACAGAAACTCTGGAAGTAGATACAAGGGGATTCATACCCACTTATTAGCTCTTCTCCACAAACCACATTTAGGCGCTCATAAGAAAAGCTAAAGCACAAAGCAGGGGACCAGTGTAGGCCTGAAGGAAAAGAGTGGCCACCACAGCAGAAAAGGCACCAAGGTCCAGCCAGACCCTTTCAGTAGAACAAAAGTTTAAAGCCTTTGGGGAAAGACCAGCAAACCATTTCACCCCGAGGGCAGAGGCAAAGACCAACTCTGGCTGTGAGGGGGAGAAAAAGAAAAAACCACTATCTGCAGGGGAGAGTCAGGACCACTGTGGAACTCCTACCCTGATAAGCAAGGACACAGGGCCTGCTTAGAAATGAGACTAGACCAGAACAACAGAAAATACCACTTCCTCCTCCCCACCACCCGAACCAGGCTAGTACATATCTAGAAACATGCAATAGCACTCTACTGCTAGAGGAGAGGCAAGAACATGGAGAGAGACCCTCTCTGAGGTACAGACACACCGAGAAAGCTGAAAGCTGAGGATAGAGCAAGAATATTGAGGAGAAACTCTCCAGCTGTAAGTACCAGGTAACATAAAAGGAATCTGAAGTAGGTGGTGCAATACAGATAACCATAGCAACAATGAAATCCAGTCCCAGCTCACTCCTGTCTATAATAACTCTATTAGTATACTAGAAAAGAGGCATATCCATTTCTAGGCATAAATAATATTTACCTCAGTCTCTACTGTCCTACTCGTGAACAAAATGATGGTCCAATATTACAAAGCACACAAAAAGCAAAAAGCAAACGAACCCACTGTCAAGAGACAAAGAACAACAGAACCAAATTCAAATGCTACAGTTATACTGGGAAACACAAAATAACTAAGATTAATGTATTAAAGTCTCTAGTGGAAAAGAGGGGCTGCTGCTGCTGCTAAGTCACTTCAGTCGTGTCCGACTCTGTGTGACCCCATAGACAGCAGCCCATCAGGCTCCCCCATCCCTGGGATTCTCCAGGCAAGAATACTGGAGTGGGTTGCCATTTCCTTCTCCAATGCACGAAAGTGAAAAGTGAAAGTGAAGTCACTCAGTCATGTCCGACTCTTCACGACCCCATGGACTGCAGCCCACCAGGCCCCTCCATCCATGGGATTTTCCAGGCAAGAGTACTGGAGTGGGGTGCCATTGCCTTCTCCAGAAAAGAGGGGCAACATGCATGAGTAGATGGATAGTTTAGCAAAGACAGGAACTATAAGAAAAAGCCAAATGAAAAGGCTAGAAATAAAGAATGCTCTCAGTGCACTTATTAGTAGATTCAACACAGTCAAGGAAAGAATCGAGGAACATGAAGATAGATCAACAGAAATTACTCAATCAGAAACACAGCAAAAAAGAGAAAAAGTAAAATAGATCAGAACATCCAAGAGCTTTGGAACAATATTACTGCTCTAACACAAGTCAACAAAATTTTTCTTAAAAGGCCAGATAATAAATGTTTTAGGTTCGTGGGGTCAACTCTGTCACTGTAACACAAAAGCGGCCACAGATAATACATAAACGAATGTCACTGCATTTCAATAAAACTTTTTTTTTTTTTAAAGGAAGCAGATCAGATTTGGTCCAAAGATCATAAATTCTTCCTACAGTTAAGAAGCTCATAATCAGGACTTTCCTGGCAGTCCAGGGGTTAAGATTCCATGCTTCCCCAATGCAGGGGATGTGGGTTGGATTCCTGGTCAGGGAACTAAGGTTCCACAAGCTGTGTGGTGTGGCCAAAAGGGAAAAAAAAAGGAAGAATTTTATAATCTACTGGGGAAAATTAGGGTATCAAGTGAATATAATATATATAGTAAGAGAATTATAAAGTAAAAGATAGGGTTCAAGGAAAAGTATTAACACCTAAAGCAACAAACAAGATATCATCGATTTTAGAAATTAGTAGCATATTCATAATGAACTTTGTGATGAAAGAGACTTTAAGATGTTTTTCAATAATTAAAATTTCTGGAACTGGAAAGAAGACATTCATTAGGGAAAAATGCTATCTGGAAATTACAGCAAAAAAATAAAAATAAGTAATGACAAAAGAAATTGTGAGTATATTTAGTTTATTCTGTCTTTTAATTAAAGATGACAAAGTGTTTTAGCTGGTTACAAATTCTTTAGAATATTAAAAGATTTATTTTAAATAATAAAACTTATCAGGATATTGATTCATATTTGCACAAAAATATGATTATTTATCGAGATTATAATACAGTAACAATAAAATAAGACTGTAATTTTCCAAAGAGATCAAAGGTTAACTTTGTATATGAAATAAACTTACAATGCAAAATAAATTCCTGTTAACATTTGCACCATGAATCCTGAAGAAACTGGTACCCTGCTACTTATATCTTTGTATTTTCTTACATGTTGTCGAGGATATCCACAAACACAGATTCTAGAAAGACCAAAATAAATATATTTGCAAATTAGTAAAAATATAGATAATATATTTTTTAACATTTGTAAGTTAACAATGTACAAGGTATGCTCTCATTACAAACCAAATAGCAATGAAACAAGGAATCTTTCAAAACAGAACATTTGTCTATAACATTTTCCCGAGTAAGTTAGACTGGAAAAAAATGTAGAAAGCTAGGGGTATGTTAAAATATAGTAAGTGAACCAGATTCTCAGAGTTAGTTCACTAATTCTGATCAATCATTATTCAGTTCAGTTCAGTTCAGTCACTCAGTCGTGTCCGACTCTTTGCGACCCCATGAATCGCAGCATGCCAGGCCTCTCTGTCCATCACCAACTCCCGGAGTTTACCCAAACCCATGTCCATTGAGTCGGTGATGCCATCCAACCATCTCATCCTCTGTCGTCCCCTCCTTCTCCTGCCCCCAATCCTTCCCAGCATTAGGGTCTTTTCCAATGAGTCAACTCTTCGCATGAGGTGGCCAAAGTATTGGAGTTTCAGCTTCAACATGAATCCTTCCAATGAACACCCAGGACTGATCTCCTTTAGGATGGACTGGTTGGATCTCCTTGCAGTCCAAGGGACTCTCAAGAGTCTTCTCCAACACCACAGTTCAAAAGCATCAATTCTGCGGCACTCAGCTTTCTTCACCGTCCAACTCTCATATCCATACATGACCACTGGAAAAACCATAGCCTTGACTAGATGGACTTTTGTTGGCAAAGTAATGTCTCTGCTTTTAAATATGCTATCTAAGTGGTCATAACCTTCCTTCAAGGAGTAAGCGTCTTTTAATTTCATGGCTGCAATCACCATCAGCAGTGATTTTGGAGCCCAAAAAAATTAAGTCTGATACTGTTTGCACTGTTTCCCCATCTATTTCCCATGAAATGATGGGACCAGATGCCATGATCTTAGTTTTCTGAACGTTGAGCTTTAAGCCAACTTTTTCACTCTCCTCTTTCACTTTCATCAAGAGGCTCTTTAGTTCTTCTTCACTTTCTGCCATAAGGGTGGTGTCATCTGCATATCTGAGGTTACTGATATTTCTCCCGGCAATCATTATTATTGACCATATTATTAATGATCTTTGGTTATCATAAAAAACATGAAACTCAGTGCTAAATAGATCAGTGATATGATCCTCTATTCCTGACAAAGTTCTTGACACAAACTGCAAGCTCCAAAAAATTATTCTAAAATTATACTCAAACTTCATACTGTACATCTTAATAAATTTCAGATAGACTGAAAAATTTGTTAAAATACCATAAATAAAACAAAATACTAGTCTTCACATGTCTAAACATGACACCAAAGGTAGAACTTAAAGACCAATAGATTTTACTAACATTTTTAAAAGAAACTACAAGAAGTATTAATCTTAGTAAAGAATACTTAAAGAGTATTTAGTTTAGTAATATGAAGCCACCTCAAAGTCTAACCCTGGAGACCAATTATATATATCACTCAGAGAATAATATGAAATAAACATGTTTTGAAAGCCAATTTAAATGACAGGGAAAAAATTAAAAACACATGTATCCTATCCCATTTTATAACAAACAAGTAGGTGAAAGGCATGTATCACTGTAAAATAATCATATACAGGACACAGAGTTTTCTATTTTCTTCTCTATATTTATATGTATTTTCTTAAATTTTCTATGATCCACATACACTGCTTTTAAATAAACACTAAGCTTCTATCTCTAATAAAATTGGAAGCCAGTTGTTTTCTCATAATATGGTGTGATTGATACAACACAGCCCTCAATGTTTTTTTTTGCTTTATCTGATTTAATATTTACTTTATTATTCTTTCTTGAGATATAGCCATATTATTTTAAAGATATACCATAAAATGTTTGGATATTTGTATATATGCATAATGATCACATAATAAGTCTAGTTAACATCCATCACACACAGTTACAAATTTTTTCCTCGTGGTAAGAACTTTTAAGATTTATTCTCTTTGCAACTTTTAAATATGCAGTACAGTACTAACTATAGTCACTATGATGTATATTACATCCCCGGACTTACTTATTTCATAACTGGAAGTTTGTACATTTTCACTCCCTTTACTCACTTTGCCCACCTCTCACCACCATCCCCATCACCTCTGTCAACCACCAGCACAACCTTCACTTAATACAGTACTAGAAAACAGCCTGTAATTTACCCCTCCACTCAGTTACTACTTGGAACTTAATATTCCGTCTACTCAATGAATCTAAGCCTTCACTTAAACATGTCTGAGTATACCACAGACAATTTCAAAAAATACCCCCTTGAGGATATCATTTATTCAAAGTAACTTTAAAGAATAAATATAAATTCATTTGATATTGACAGGATCTTAAAATTCTTTAGAACCAAGAGTAAGAGGGAGCAGGGATACTTAAAAATGGAATGTTTCCTTTCCCTCAAAATTCGTATGTTGAAGCCCTAATTCCCCAATATGATGGTTTTGAATGTGGGACACCCTGAGAGTAACTAGGTCATGAGGGTGGGGACCATTACTGGATTAGTGACCTTATAAAAAGAGGAAGAGAGGCCAGAGGATGCTCAGCCATGTGAAGGTGGTCGGTCACCTGTAAGGTAGGAACAGGGCCTTTGCCTGAAACTAAATCTGGCATCTTCACCTTGGGTTTCCCAGCCTCCAGAACTATTAGTTAAGCCACTCAATCTACAGTATTTTGTTATAGCAGCCTGAGAGAAGCTCAGAAAAATCAGCTCTACATGAAATAAAAAAACTCAAATTTTGTTTTATATTATAAAAACTTATATGCAAATTAGAAAAGAGACTCCTCTTACTCTTATTACATAAAGAAAGCAAACTTAGAACAATTTCTTCTTACACTTGACACCTTTATGATAGGGAGGGTAGTAAATAACTGAGAACCAATATATGAAAGATAAGATTTCTCAATTCATTTATTCATTCAATAAATACTTATTAAGGATATATATTGTGTCAGACACTAGGGATATAGATAAAAGATACAGTTCCCACAGGGATTCATAATCAAATCAAAAAGACTGTAGTAAACAAATATTTGCAATGACTAAGTGACAGAGGGAGCAAAAGGAGAGAGAGAAGTAAATGCTTGTGAAAGAAGTAGAGGGTCAGAGAAAGCGTCCCAGAAAGAGATTTCTTTGAACTACTTGTGTGCTTAGTTGCTCAGTCAAGTCCAACTCTTTGTGATCCCATGGACTGCAGCCTGCCAGGCTCCTCTGTCCATGGGGATTCTCCGGGCAAGAATACTACACTGGTTGCTGTGCCCTCCTCCAGGGGATCTTCCCAACTCAGGGATTGAACCCAAGTCTCCCACTGCAGGCGGATTCTTTATTATCTGAGCCACCAGGGAAGCCCCTTGAAGAAAAAGCGGTATTTGGATTTCCCAGGAAAGAATACTGAAGTGGGTTGCCATTTCCTTCTCCAGGGGATCTTCCCAACCCAGGGACTGAACCCATGTCTCTGGCATTAGAGGCAGATTCTTTACCACTGAGCCACCAGGAAAGCCCTAGGTGAAAATATAGTAAAGGGCAAAACCAGAGAAAGATGAAACAGTATGATATGGAGGAGACTGGTAGAATTTAGTAGGAACAGAATGCTAGGACACTAAAAAGTAAGAGAAGCTAGCTACTTAGAAGTCAGAGTATTCTATAACCTGCTGCACTTTACCATGAAGGCAATGGGAAGCAACTAAGATTTTTGTTTTGTTGTTTTAAGCAAGGGTTTGACATAATCAAATTGGTCTTTTGATATCACTCAGGCTATCTTGGGAGACTAGAGAGGAGAGTGTCCAAATATCCCATGAGTGAGAGGAAGGGAGCCTGAACTAAAGAAGTAATTGTGGGGAGAAGGAGAATCGGTGGGACTGAAGTCACACCAATTAAGTATCAACAGGAACTAAGAAGGAAAGAATAAGAGAAGTGTGTAATTAGCCCTACATTTAGTTTGGATAGCTGACTGGCTGGCAGCCATTAAATCAATTTGGACAAATATTACATACTGTTTTGGAAGATGCTAAGTTTCAGATGTTTATTTTTAGGTATATGATACAGGTGTCACTTTTGTCTGTCATGTTCTCTCTTCTACCTCCAATATCTTCCATTAATAATCCCTCTATCCCTCTTACCTTTAGGAACTAATCTTCCCCTATAAAATCAAGTATAGCCATGTGATTATGGTGAGGCTGCCAATAAAACTGTCTGTGACAAGAGATCGCTACTCTAAGATCTATTTTTCCCTTCTTCCTTCTAATAACGTATATAAAGGCACACACCCCTCCGCACTCCCCAACCAGTGTTAGCTAGAATAATGGCCACCTGATGGACTCCATATTCTCTAGCCTTCCTAGCATTTAAGTCTGATCATGTGACTAGTTCTAAACAATAGTTTGTTAACTGAAGTGGTGCAGCTTCCAAGTTGTACCCTTAAAAAGCAGCTGCTTGCCTTCCATTCTCTCCCTACTTTCAGGATAGAACGCAGATGTAATAGCAGTGATCCATCATCATACAGACAAGAGGGACACCGGAGAGAATGTAGGCGCATGAACACTTTAGAAGCAGAGCCAATCTGCCCTTCCATCTATTAGCTTGCGATTTTATGTGAAAGATAATGAATAGCTACTTTCTTTAAGTTACCGTTATTTCTGTTAAAACAGTCAAACCAATATTTAAACTGATACACACAGTATTCTTCCAATAATACTGCTACACAACTTGGTCCTAGGAGGGTTTATTCAAGCCTCAGACAGCATGATTAGAAACTTTGGCTGGACTGTTTTTCACAGTGAACCTGGGAGAGACGTTCTTTTTTCTGAGTTCACTAAAGGTAGACAATGTTAGTTTTTAGCTGCCTGTGGTCACTGCTTTTACCACACAAAAGAAGCCTATCGTCTGAAAAAAATATGTACAATGCCAACAGATGATATCCTAACATCATTTGAGCCTCTGAATCCAGTTGACCCTGAGGTCAGTTCCATCTCTGCTTTTCCCAAGTTGTTGTTGTTCAGTCCCCCAGTCATGTCCGACTCATTGCGATCTCATGGACGGCAACATGCCAGGCCTCTCTGTCCCTCACCATCTCCCAAAGTTTGCCCAAGTTCATGCCCATTGCATTGGTGATGCCATCCAGCCATCTCACCCTCTGACGCCCTCTTCTCCTTCTGCCCTCAATCTTTCCCAGCATCAGAGTCTTTTCCAATACATCAGCTGTTCTCATCAGATGACCAAAATACTGAAGCTTCAGCTTCAGCATCAGTCCTTCCAACAGATATTCAGGGTTGATTTCCCTTAAGATTGACTGGTTTGATCTTCTTGCTGTCCAAGGGACTTTCAGAAGTCTTCTCTAAGTACTAGGAGCCAAAAACTTTCCCAATGATATAATGCAGTTTTATGCAGATATCAGTTATAAGAGAAAGAATTCTAACTTTCATAAGGTATTTATGGGACATTTTAATTAAGATGTTTACTGAATCATATACATAGGTTTAGAAATCAGGGGGAAAAGTATATGGTTTAGAAAAGAAAATATGGTCAGAAATCATTTACTGTTATTATTACACAGTTGTTTTTTTTAAAACAACCTTGCCTTGGCTCTAGGATGGTCAATCAACTGTTAAATTTACTTTAGGTAAGAACTAGACAGCCAGATCTCTCAATTCACACGATATATGAATCTAGGTCCTCTCATTTTCTCTACTAGCTACCTAAGGAGATAAGCAGTCACGTATTAGAGGGTTTATTTACTTCTTTATTCAGAAATGCAGACAGTTAGTGTCTTAGTCCGTTTGGGCTGCTATAACAAACTACAACAGACTGAGTGGCTTATGAACAACAGAAATTTATTTCTCAGTTCTGGAGGCTAAAAATCACAAGATCAGGGTGCCAGCATGGTCAGGCGAAGGCCCTCTTCAAGGCTGCAGACTTCTTGCCATATCCTCACATGACAGAAGGGGAGGAGAAGATCTGTGGTATCTCTTGGCTAAGAATATTAACCCCATTCATGAGGAATCCTCATGAATGACCGAGGTAACTCTCAAAGGCCCAATCTCCTAGTACCATCACGTTGGACATTAAGATTTCAACATAAGAATCTGGGGGTGAGTGGGAACACAAACATTCAGATCATAGCCATTAGGGGTTTTTGTTTGTTTTTTAGCTGATAGTTTTTAATAGCTACTAAAACTTTACCCCAACTGTCGCAAGTGAATTCAAGAATTTTTCATTTATCAATGAAAGATTTTGAAAAAATTAAAACTGAATTATTTCCTTTAATTGTAACTGTACTTATCGGAACACAAATCTCAAGTGGAAGAGATCTTTCACTCATTTACTGAACAAATAGTTACTAAATTTTACTGTATGCCAGGCCTTTCTCTTGAACTCTGAGCAGATAGCAGTGAAAAAAATCAAAGTTCCTGACCTCATGATATTCCAGCAGTTGACAGGCTATACCAAATGAACAAACAAGGTAATAACAGTGTTATAAGCACTAAAAGAAAATAAACTGGGGTGGGTGGGAAAGTGCTACTATAGAAAAGATGATAATGGAAGATCTCTCCAAGGAGGTGACATTGAGCGACATCCAAAATAATCTAGTCCTAATAGCTGCAGCATTAACTGATAATGGCATCTCTTTACTTTCTCTTCTCCATTCTTTTTTTTTTTTAATACTTAAGAATTCTGATTTACTCTTCAGTACTCTGATTGCTCTCTTCAAAGATACTCTTTTTGCATAGATTTCATTTTATTTTCACTGAATTTACATAAGATATATAACAAATCAAAAACCAACAATAAAGCTGCATGTCACATGAATGCTTGACTCCTCTAATCATTAGAGGGTTATCCTGAAGTTATCTGATTTCCCTTTACAAATCCAAAACATAAGAACTCGACCTTACAAAAGAGCAGCTGAGTGACCTAACCCCTATTGTGGTATTAAACTTATTCTATGGTCACATATGGGCTTCCCTGGTGGTTCAGTGGTAAAGAATCCACCTGCCCAATGGCGACCCACTCCAGTACTCTTGCCTGGAAAATCTCATGGACAGAGGAGCCTGGTGGGCTGCAGTCCATGGAGTTGTGAGGAGTTGGACATGACTAAGAGACTTTACCTTCACTTTTCACTTTCATGCATTGGAGAAGGAAATGGCAACCCACTCCAGTGTTCTTGCCTGGAGAATCCCAGGGACGGGGGAGCCTGGTGGGATGCCGTCTGTGGGGTCGCACAGAGTCGGACACGACTGATGCGACTTAGCAACAGCAGCAGCAGCCAACACAGGAGATGCAAGTTTGATCCCTGGATCAGGAAGATTCCCTGGAGAAGGAAATGGCAGCCCCCTCCAGTATTCTTGCCTGGAAAATCCCATGGACAGAGGAGCCTGGTGGGCTACAGTCCACGGGGTTGCAAAAGAGTTGGACACGACTGAATGACTAAACAACAACAATATGGTCACATATAGATACCTCCCAAATTCATAAACCATGATAAAATTAAATTCCTTTTGGAAGGCATGTTTTGTCAACATATTTTGGGAAGATCTAAGTATCAATTTGTAAGTGAGGGAAATTACTGCCATGATTCTCATTTGCTGTTGAGAGACTGTTGAGAGACACTACTATCTCATTCTTAGACTGAAAGAAAACTTGTGAGATTGTTGTCAATATACTGAATTACAAACAACATAATGATTAGAAAGTCCAATTCCAGTGGGACTGACTGGAGAGACTATTTATTTAGAACTTAAAGTAGGAAAAAAAAATAGATTAACTACCATCATTATATCATCAGACCAGTGAGTAAAAGTTAGTTAGAAAAAAAGGGAAACAATAATTTTTCTATTTTTTAACTTGAGAAGTATTTAAAATTCTGTCCAGTTCTATTCCATATCTGTTTGGATAATACACATACCATGACATAAAACTAACCAATTTCAAAACCTCTTCCTTTTCTGCTCTGCTTTTTAAATAGTGAGGAGAGTGGAGGTGAGCAGAAGGCCAGGAAAGCAGAAAAGTGGAAGAATAAGGGAGAAAAGAGAAAATGGAGGAATTACCTATACAGCAATGAGCACTTTTCTTTTCTCATGCTTCTGCTCTTTGAAATTAGGAGCCTAGTAAAGGCTGCATCTTCTCTCATTTTCCTAAAGAGAATACCGTATACAAAACTTAGTACTGAAGTTGTTGGAGGAAAAATTATTTCAAATGGTTGTAAAGGAAGGATGAAGGAGATTTATAAAGGTAGAAAGGTTTACAAATTAAATAATAAGCAGTGAAAAGTAACTGTAGGTTCCTTCAACAAGGAATGACCTACTATAAGGTATGCTCTAGAACGAATTTTAACTTCAAACAGGTGGAAAAAAAGAAAGAGCATCTGTGCATCTATAGTGAAAATGTGTGTTCATCACTGCGGCACAATACATAATAGCTGTCCTTTACTGAATGATAACAAAGTGGCATACACTGTGCTAGGAGCCTGTCCTCCCTCTCTCTCTTCTTATCAGTCACAAAAATTAATCCACAGGATGGTTTCTTTCCACAAAGGTGTCCTTAACAGACAGCAAACAAGAAGAAATCTATTAGGTGATCAGAAGGCTGACTTAGAAATGAGGAATGTTCATACAGGAAAAAACACACAGATCAAGAATCCCTAGCAGTACATATTCAAGTTACCCAGTGAGGTGACTCACCAAGTGAACAAAATCAGGACAGTTGCTTAGACAATGGGGGAGAATTTAACTTATAGCTTAGTATAGTTTCATATTTAATATTTATATTCAACATTAAAAGGCAAGATAAGCCATTAATTAAACACACTTGTATTAAAAGAGATGCTCAAAAAAAAAGAAAAATATTTTCGCAAATTTACAAAACTTAGGAATATACTAATAAAGCTTATCTGTAGAATTGGTGGCTATGTTGCTTTTAGGAGGGTCATATGTACTATTTGGGCTTCCCAGGTGGCTCAGTGGTAAACAACTCTCCTGCAATGCAGGAGATGTAGGTTAGATCCCTGGGTCGGGAAGATCCCCTGGAGAAGGACATAGCAACTCACTCTAGTATTCTTGCCTGGGAAATTGATGGACAGAGGAACCTGGCAGGCTACAGCCCATAGGGTCGCAAAAGAGCCAGACATGACTTAGCAACTAAACAACAACAATGTAATATTTAGTACTAGTGGAAGATAAAAACTTGTTGACTAAAACTCATTCAATCTAGCTCAATCTAGCCTCCTTTCAGATCTCCTCTTCCAGTGGTCTGTGCACACTACGTATGAGGAAAACACAGGCATCAAACTGGCCATCAATCTGAATCAAGAAGCAAAGCTTATCGTTAACTGAACAGATTTTTGCCCAGCAGAACAGATAAGTGGAGGGTGGGAAGTGTCCAGGATTATTTTAATTCCACAACTCATTATAATCAGAAGGTTAAAAATAGGATGGAACACATCCGTCACTGAACCTAGCTCATATATTCCAAGAAATTTTTATGGCTGTATTATGAATCTGTCCTCCTAGATAGACTAGTCAATCATTTTGCATAATCATCAACAACAACTAAACTAAGCAGCAATCTGAAACAACTGCCACAGGGCCAAGACGACTTGATTAGCCATAGCACAGTGTGATCACTTTATTTTATTCCTCAGGAAAACCTGTGTCAGGACTAAGATCAACAGGAAGCTCTTATGCTTTAACTATCATAATCACTTAAAACATATTTATCACCTCAGTTCTATAACCAATTTCCCTTCCCTAGCTATAGACTAGGCTTTGCTTGATTAGATACTGTGTGCTTAGTCGCTCAGTTGTGTCTGACTCGGCAATGCCATGGACTGTAAATGTAGCCTGCCAGGCTCCTCTATCAATGGGGATTCTCCAGGCAAGAATACTGGAATGGGTTTCCATGCCCTCCTCCAGGGGATCTTCCCAACCCAGGGACTGAACCCAGGTCTCCCACATTGCAGGTAGATTCTTTACTATCTAAGCCACCAGGGAAGCCCGTACTAGTGCTTTCTAACTTTTATCTATACATCTTTAAAAAATGTACACCTTAATTAGAATATTTGATAAATGATTAAGGAAATGAGGAATTAAGAGAAACAGATTTGAAATCATACAATAATAGAGACTCTAAAACAAAAACAAACTAAAAAAGATGGAACTGATATGACTGATAGAGATCCTATTATGAATGTTCTGTGCCTTAAGAGTTAGCATTGTTAAATAGTTTTAAGTCTTTTGAACTACATAAATCTCTTTCCTCCTTCATTTTCTTATAGCTGGTGAATATACGTATGAGTTTTCTTGTGGCATAGAGTTAATCTAATATGTTTCTACTAAAATATTCTTCGGTCAGTATCCTGTAGATAGTTTTAAAGTAATCTGTGTTTCTCTTTGTTTTCAAAATCAGCCCCTACTTGTATTCTTAAAAAAGGTTATCTAATTTCCTGGTTAGGTAAACTTGATATACTAGCTATTTTCTACCCAGAAGATAAAAGTAATTATAATAGAAAACAGTCCATTGGAGTTACACAGGACCAGCAACACATTTTTTCCCCTAACTTTGTCATCAGTAATTTTGGTAAAACATCAACAGTGGATCTTGTTTAGGAGGCTGTAGTAGAACATCTGCATGCATACACACACGTGCACACACACACACATCCCTGGGTCCTACCACCTAAGACACTGCTTTAGAGTAGTGTGTTTTAAGTTCTAAAAGTGAAAGTTCCAGTATCGAGTTACTCCTTAAGTCAATGTTTCTGAAGTGTTGGTTCTTACACTCATTTTAGTGTGTAACATTTTCACTGGACCATACTTCAATGAGAAATGAGAAGTGCTAAACATCCCACTTTTAACTTATAAACTGTTGTCCTTCCCTTCCACTCTACCCCTTCTTGCTGTAAAAATATTCTTCTTTCATTAAATAATGTTGATGGAAGATATTTATACCACAATGACTTGACAAAAGAAAAAGTTGGCAACACCATGTAAATACCCACTTCAGCTTTTCTGAAATTTTATAGATCTGTGAAATTCAAAAACCCTGGGCACTTCTGCCTTTAAAATATTTAAAATAAGAAACATATTAGGAAGAATCAGTAATTGAGAGCAATGGCACACTGGTACCATCCTCCAAGGGGCAGGCAATGGAATTATGCTTCACTTCAGGAAACAGTTGAACGGCTCTCTGCTTCTCTATCTCTAATAAGCCCCCTGCCTTGTTACCTCCCTCTCCCTCTTGACCTGCATGGTTTTCTATCCTATTCAACAGAATCAATTTACGGTTTTTGTTTGTTTTGTTTTGACTTTATTTTTAAGTATTCCTCTATGCACCCTCCCTCTTATTAACTTCCCAAAGCTACATTTTCTAAGTAAGTTTGCCAAATCTAAAATTATTTTACAAGTTCCTGAATTCTATATTTTCCCTTATTTACTTGAATTACAAAGGGCATTTTCTCTGTCTTGTTTTTGTTTTGTTTTTCTTAAAAAAAAAAAGGCAGGGTCTTCCTAGTGGTTCAGTGGTTAGGACTCGGTACTTTCACTGCTGAGGGCGTGGGTTCAGTCCTGAATGGGGAACTAAGATCTCACAAGCCTCACAGCAAAGCCAAAAAAAGGTAACATGTTCAACATAGAAAATTTAGAGAATGACAGAAAATCACACAGGAAAAAAATTAAAATAAACTATAACTCCACCAAGTAGACATAACTACTGTTAATACTCTGGTCATATTCAGTCAATGTTGAAATCACACCATATATACTATCATTAAATACTCTTTTAAATCAGAATTCTTAAATATTTACACATATTAATACCCAACAATTATCATAATTTACTTAACCAAGTTCTTGGCTAAATTTTTTTTTTAACAAGAAAAATTTAAAAACCAGTATCTCCTACTTATTTCTTGGTACCAAATTAGAACACAATAAAAATAACTAACTAGATAAGATAGACAGATAAAAAGCAAACAAAACAGAAACCATGTCAAAAACTGAACGGGCATAACAGTTCCATACTTTTAATTATATGGTATAAGCCTTTTCTCATTAAAATTTTCCATTGAATTGTTATTCAGTTTTACCCTCTTTGTTGTGTTTTTTGTGACTTCATTGTGTCTTTAGGGAGCTTTCTGTATGTTGACCAAGTGGAGCTCCATATTAATTATTTAGTGTTTCAAACAAATGATTAAACAAAAAATAACGCAGATATGTAACAAACAAGCAATACTAGATTCATATATTTCAACACTAAAAATATTTGAATTTACCTTGAACAAATTTGACACAGTGATTGAAGAGAAACACGGGGCATATAGGTTAAGGCAGCATTGTAACACAACAAAAGGAATGTCAACACTTCAAACCTAAAAACAAACCAAAAGAGTGTTTACAAATCTTGAGAATTCCAAGAAGTCAACTATAATTAAGCAAGCACTGGGGAGGGATATTGTGTTACAGAACAGACCTGTCCAATATAATCACACCAACAACAATACAAAACCAAAAGGAAAAAGTAACAGTCATATGAAAATTACCCTAAAAATTCAACGCTCCAGATGACATCTGAAGCAAAGTGTAACTGACAAATAGGGAAGATGGGGTGTCTCTCTTGTATGAAATGACTCAACATTTTAAAACTTGTTATACACAACTCTAAGCATTATTTATAAATCTACTGAAATAATTTCTTTAGAAGTCAGCATGGTAGAATAGTAGGTTATGTCTCCACAGTATACCTATTCTGTGCTGTCAGCATCTCTCTTTGGGGGTGAGGTCCACTGTACACAACTTTTGACAAACCATGCTGGGATAGGGCACTCTCTGTCAGAGCCATGGACCCAATGCTGGAAGGCTAAAGACAAGACACGTGAATAAAGAAAAAGCCATTCTGTTTAAGGTGTGGTATTTAGAATATATATACCAATATATATATTTAGAATTACTGCTATAAACATCATATATCTTAGAAATATTCAGATTGCCTACTAAGTATTCTGCTCAAAGATTTAACAAATAACTAAAAACAAACCACAAATAGAAATACAAAATAGTTTAACTTCAAAAATTCTACCCCAGAAATAAATAATTTACACACACACACAAAATCTAATCTTATCTGTCAGATAAAGGGAAAAATATTCAAAATTAATACTTTTAATAGATCTTTTACAATCAGGTTTTAGTTTAAACTTTAATGATTTTGATTTCCCATTTACTTTAGGACTAGCAAAATACTTTGTGTGATATTTTACACTTTTTCAGGTACTAGTAAACTGATCAAATTTTTCGCCTCAATAACCAACCAAACCCTAATTTACAGCAACCGCAAATCTTAGGACCAATAAACTTACTTTGATAAAAATGTAACTTACTTCATGATATACAGATGGTTTGGATAAAGATGGAATCGTAAAACTCAATACTTTACTATGTCCCTGTTTGTCAACTATTTCCTACAAACAAAAGAAAGTGAAAGAAAATGTCTCACAATATTTATTTTTTACACATAAATTGTTAGTGAAAATAAAAAAGACCTGAAAAGAAAGGAATTTTCAAGTCAACTAAAATCTTAAACTACGATAATTCATTATTCATAAACATTAGGAGTTAACCTTCTCCTTAAAATGTAAGTAACGTAGTTTTAAGGCTGAAATGCAGATGTCTTGTCTTAATTATCATTGATTTTTTTCCATGTAAAAAGTTCCACTTTCTAAATCATTTAACACAGTCCTGAAACATATTACGAAATGACCCTTAAATTATTTTTCCATTTAAAAAAGTACAAACCTTAAGTATGTATCTAGAATATTGTACTATTTAATATACAAACATTATCAGTAATGCAAACTGTATATTAAATCAATGGTGTGAACTTTGGAGACAGTCCAGATTTTACACAATTATTAGTGGTAGATCTTAGTTTAAATCTTTTCTCCAAACTTTTTGTGAAGGTCACAACAATTTATAGACAGTGGCTTTTAAGTTTAAAAAATTAAAAATTTAACACTGATATTTTCAAATATTTCCATAAAAGAATTTAAATGGTCTGATTTTTAGTCTCCAATCAGTAAAAAATGTGTATTTACATAATTGTATGTATGGCTATACAGCCTTTAGCCTCCATAAGGTTATTTTAGGGAGAATGAGCTATGAGTCATCTGATGTAATAAAAAACAAACATTAGCTCTACTAAAATGAAAAATAGTTGCTATTATATATTCATTTTTGCTGATATTTGACTTTTATCAGAAAACATTTTGTTAACTCCATTAAATACAAACCAAATTGTAAACCCCTAGAAGAAGAGCTTCAATGCATCCACTGCTGTGCACATTTCTGCTGGTGGAGACAGCGAGGTAGCACCAAATCAGTTCTGGAAGAAACTGCAGCGTAAATCGAAGCAACTGCTCCTCTCCACTGCGATAGAATTCAAAGAGCTGGTGACAGACGGGTTCCAACAGCTGGAAGAAAGACAAAACATTAACTGAAGGATTGGACTGTATTTGAATGACACTGATATATAAAACATAAAAGCATTTACCTGATTGGTAATTACTGAAATATGCAAACATTTCCATTTTGGCAGCAAGACTATTCACAGCTAAGCTAGTTAGTAAACCTATGAATTCTAGTGAAAGGCCAAACTGCAAAGTTAAGTGTATATGCAAGTACTCTGTAAAGTCTAAAACATTCTGTAACTCTAAAGTAGTAGTGTTATTAAAACTATATCTTTTTAACTTCCTAAAATAAATAAATTTTCTTCCTTAATATCCTTTCTTCCAGATAAAACATGCCAATATACAAATGACTGGCTACTGAATTGGAGAAATTGAAATGGGAATCCTAGGTACTTACTGTCACATGGCCTTCCTGAGCTTATAATTAGGTAGCATCTGACTGCAATGACTGGTATGTAGAGTAGCTGAATAATATAAAGCCCCTAGATCTAGTTTCTCACTGTAACCATGATTAATTGCCCCTAGATAATCTAAACACCTCTGTCATTTTGTTTTAGACATGATTTGGACTTACTAATAACCATTTTTCTCCCAACACCCCCACAGGTATTCAGTTAATACAGATGAGTGTATCTTTAAAGCATATACAATAATCACACACAGGTCACTTACAAATATGTAAAGAGATTCACAGGGCTATTTTTCAAACAGGCTATTATTATAGTTTTAGTGAACGGGAGTTCATTCAGTTCCCCAACTTAGGCAATAGATTTACATCAACTTAGGCAACAGATTTTCTACTACAAATAATTGGAATGAACAAAAACTGATTTAAAGTGGATGCCTTGATTTCAAAAAAGTTCAATATAAAGTAAACTTGATACAATTAAACTCAGAATTATTTATGCAAGGTAAAGAAAAAGTTATATACTTCAATAAACATCAACAAAAAAGAAATAAACATAGACAAAACTGGTCTTTCCTAGTGAAATACTATCTTCTTACAGTTAAAGAACATTTTTCCACTCTCAAATTTAACCACTCTCAAAATGGTTGTTAGAGGGCAACAGGTGTACACTCTGGCATGGCAAAAGTAACTGGAAACAGAAGGGTCGGAGGCAAAGTAACGCCACTCAAAGACTGTGAGAAAAGTTTTTAGGGTAGGAATTAATTTGGAAGAATGAAGAGGGGGGTAGTGGAAGAAAGATTGTTATGGGAATGTTTAGCTTTCAGACTGGAGTTTTTAAAATTTCTTTGTGGACCAGTGCCAATAATCTTGTAAATTATGGTGTGACATTGCTCATCTCTAAATACCCAGGAAATCTTTGATTAAATCAATTGATATAGTCTAACAAATATTTGCAAACTTATATAACTTTATGCTGAAAGTTTATTTGATAGTCTGCATTAGCACATAATCAATTTTAATCAAAACACTCCAAACAGTCTTTTAAATTCATTTAACACCTAAAACAAGAGTTCTGACTTATGAAAGCAGAACCAAATGAAGATAGATTCAAAAGGGATGTAGCAGTTACACATTGCAATAAGATTAGATGAAATTAAGTATATCAAACCACTAGAGACAAATCGGAGAAAGAAATGGCAACCCACTCCAGTACTCTTGCCTGGAAAATCCCATGGACGGAGGAGCCTGGTAGGCTGCAGTCCATGGGGTCGCTGAGAGTCGGACACGACTGAGCGACTTCACTTTCACTTTTCACTTTCGTGCATTGGAGAAGGAAATGGCAACCCACTCCAGTGTTCTTGCCTGGAGAATCCCAGGGACGGGGAAGCCTGGTGGGCTGCCATCTATGGGGTCGCACAGAGTCGGACATGACTGAAGCGACTTAGCAGCAGCAGCAGCAGAGATAAATACCAATATTTATGTCGGGTTTTACACTTGCAAAGTACTTTCATATATGTAAACCCATTCAATTCCCACAATATTATAGGATGCAATGCCTTTACCCTGACAGTGTATTCTTTCTACATAAGCAAATTGAGACAAAGAAGCTACCAAAACCAAAAATAATCACACAGTTCAGGAAGGTCAGACTTTCTAACTACTTTATAAACATACCTGAAAAATGCCAGAAAAGAATAAGACAACATACAATGTGGGAAACACAGTCAGTGTTGCACTTATTTAACCTGATTATATTTGAGACAAATAATGGGGCATTAGAATAGGCTGCATTCCTAGTGTCTTGCTCAAATTTTTTAATGTATTTTCTCAAGGAAACATTACTAAACTTGATTGGGTAGGTTTCATAGTACTATTAAGAGAGAACTGTACTTCAAGTATTAATATATTTTGATGTGTTAAATGGCCTTCTATAGTCTAATCATCATGTACCTTCTTTCCCTTCTAAAATACATTATGAATTCTATAACAACTGAGTTACAAATGAATTTTTACAATCATACATTCATAAGTAAGAAGCTGTATCTTAAGAGAATTTTAATGGTAATAAGAAATGTACCATAAAATGTCTTTAAATGACTAAAGAAGATGGGAAAAGCTAAGTTTGGGTAAATTTACAAGAGAATATTCCAAATTTTTTTTCATTGAACAATTACTGAGAATATATGGGTAGGAAAAGGATACAGAGAAGTTGGAGGGGACTACTATTTAGGTGCCAGTAGCCAGTGAACCGACTTCTCACTCTGGGCTCCCTATGTTTAGAACACCAAAAAGATTTCATGTGGCTCTTTCAAAAAAAAACAAAACAAAACAGCTGGCTTCCTAACAAACCTAAGCAATTTTAGCCTCTAATCCTACGCCTATCTTAAAGCTACAGTCAATTAAAAGCAACGGTCAAGGAAACTTCACTTTATCCATAAACTGTCTCTTTACAGTTTCTTGAGCCTGACTATTTCCTCTCTGGAAAGCTCTTGCCCCCAGTTTTATTTTCTTGCTCTAATTCATTCAGACCTTAATTCAACCATCACCTCCTCAGTCCCAACACATACTTCCCCTACTCTGCTTTATTATCTTCATAGTTTTACCATTGACATTTTATTATGCACTTAGGTATTTGTTTAATGTTTATCTCACCTACCAGAATATAAGTTCTAATCTATAAGATAAAGAATTTGTTCTACTTTGTACATTTCTAAGTGATTTCTGACACATTATATGTATTCAATAAATATTTATCAAATGAATTTAACCACATAATGAAAAGGTACTATTTGTAAAAATCCAAATATCAAATTGCCCAGATTTCAAAAAAAGTAGAATCAACATTTCAAATTTCAAAAATGCCAAAAGACAATGACATCAACTTTTTAGGAATACTGTATCTCCACATTAAGATACAAAATATTCTAAAGAGCAAAAGGAGACTCTTTGTGACCCCCATGGACTACACAGTCCATGGAATTCTCCAGGTCAGAATATTGGAGTGGGTAGCCGTTCCCTTCTCTAGAGGATCTTCCCAACCCACGGATCGAACCCAGGTCTCCCACATTGCAGGCGGATTCTTTACCAGCTGAGCCACCAGGGAAGTCCGAAAGTAGATCACACTGTTATATCTGAGAAGTACTTCTGAGTACATTTTTTAAGACTGAGTTTTCTTTTTAAGAATACAGGATAGACACTGTCTTTACCACATTTATCAGGCTAAAAACTAGATTATTTGCTTTTTTTATCTGCATGCCATGCATTTTGATTTTCCTCACCATTTCCAATCCTTATCTATTTCTACTATGAATGGTGGGATTTATAAGCACCAGAATTTGGGAGTACAGTTCACCTTATCACTTTCAAACTAAATTTGCTATCTAAAAATGCAAAGGAAATGTAGGAGAGGGGAAGGCAGAGAGAAAAAGCAAGGGCTGGGAAAAACTTACCACCAGAACCAAACTACTAGCTACTCAAATTTCTTGCATTTTCTCAGGCCTCCATATACTATTCCCTTTGGCCTGCAATGTCCTTTTACTTTCTACATCTGGAAAATGTGTGCAAATCCATCTAGACTCAGTTAAGCATTGTTCTGAAAGTATGTATTTACTTATTTTCTCCCTTTCTTCTTTTGGGACACAGGCCTTGTGCTACTCATTTTTGATTTTCTGTTGCCTAGCACTGCAGCTAACACATAATGGACACACAAATATTTGCTGAATGGAATAAGCGAATGCAGTGACCCAGGCTCTCCAAGGTTATCCCCACAGACAGAGAGACAGACAGACACATACATACATAATACATAGAAAGATGAGCAGCAGCATGTTCAGAGATGGCTTTGGAATATGGTGATCCTATTTCTTGGCCTGGGAGATGATACACTGGAGCTCATTTTATCATAATTTTTTTTAATTCTGCCATTTTTCTGAATATAAAGTATTCCTACCTCTTTATTCATTTCTCAAAAGGAATCAGTTAAACACTCCAAAATATATATTACAGTTTTAAAAACTCTACTTTTCTTACTTTTTAAAATATATGTATTATATTTCACAATAAGAAATTAAAAATCAATCAAATGAAAACTACTAGCACGATGAACTCTGAGAGTACTTACCTCACTTTGTGGCTCCTGGATAACTTTATAGAGAGATGAAACTAAAGAACTCTTTTCCTTCAAATTTGTAGCATAATTTGGTAAAGATGTTTCTGGTAGTGTCTAAACAAATTTAAAAAATACACTTTATTTTTATGAAATGTCCCAAATAGGTAAATCCAAATACAGAAAGCAGATTGTCAGAAATTGGGGAGGGGGAATTGGGAAGAAGAAGAACTGAGAGTGACTAACTAGACACAGATTTTCTTTGGGGGGTAATGGAAATATCCTAGGCTTAGATGATGGTGTTAATGGCACAACATTTTAAAACCAGTAAAAACCTCTGTATTATCACCTGAAAACAGTGAATTTTTCATTATGTGAATAATATCTCAACAAAAAAATGGTAAAAATAAAACAAAAGATACATTTAATCCTCAATATCAACAGGGATATGAATTAATATCAACACTGCATCTGTGATCATAGTTTGGAGCTGGAAATAAGAATGCGAATCATTTGTAAAGCCAGAGCAAACAAAAAAGCAAACAAACCAGAAATTTTTTGTAGCAACATACATGTTACCAATCTCATTAACAGTATTTTATCCTGTTTCTTAATAAACATGTTATATAAGGATCTAATGTCTCAAACCTTAAAGCCACAGGTCACATAATAGCTGTTAAGTAAGACTGTTCTCTTTTACAGAACTGGGGGGAAGTTTTTACTTCTTGGATCGGAGAAAAAGATAGCCACACTACCAACAAATTTCCCTAATGCCATTTAAAATATCAACAACTAGCCACAGTTTGGCACGGTCACCCTTTCAGAAAGGACACCATGACCAGAAAGGAATGGGAAGAGATAAAACTCCAGTAGTAAGTCAGACAGTTTTGGGCAAAGGTAGTAGGGAAATCTGGAAAAAAAAAACAAAAACCTTCATTGTAACAAATGATAAAAACCTATCCTTCTAGAGTATGACCTTCTTTAACAACTTCTGTCTTCCAAGTCTTTATTTTTTCCTAGGAAAAGTATTTCTATCAATCAATCAACTAATCAACAATGTTCTCCTGCAGCAGATATAATGTCTCAAGATACTGCTAATGGTCATTGTAAAATATACATTATTTCTTCCATGTTCCATATCCTAGTATTTTATGATTTAAAATGGGTTACGGTTAGTGTATATAGGTGTATGTGTGCATAAATAGACATATAAAATTAAACAGCATATTTATAATAAGGATATTTGATTCATTTTAACTTTACTGTGAATTCCTCAAAGGCAAGAACTATCTTATCTCTCCATCCACAGCATTCAGCACAAGGCCCTGCACTCAAATCTTTGCTGCAGACATTATATAATAGACGAACAAAATAAGAAATAAATACTGTCACTGTTACTCTTCAGTAGATTCTTGAAAAATAGGTCACATTTCACCTTAGGATATATACATGAATAGAATGTTTTTTTCATTTAATAGGACAGTTTTGTTTACCAGAATGGTTAAGTAAACGTGAACTATGTGGGAACCTTCCACCATTCTTCGGGTGGGGAGGAGAGAGTTTTACTGCAACTGCTTACATAAAAAGGAGATTAGGGCTTTCTTCAATATTTCAAAAGCATGTAACAAAAGATCTCCAGGCAACATTCCATTTCTGTTGTTTGATCAAGAGTAACCTAATACTAGTGGAATTTATATAAAAGGGAGTAACTATCAGATAAACAACAGATGTCTAATTGCCTGGAAGATAATGAACCTAAGCTATATATGTGAAACACATTAAAGTGTGTGTGTGCATGTGTGCCTAAACATAAAACTTCAAACTAAGTGCAATGAAAAATAAATCTTAGAAAATGATTAGTGAATAAAAAGATATCTACATGCACTATCTAGCCTAAAAGTGAAACAGTCATTAAAAGTGTGAATTACAATTTTCAGTTATGTACCAATTAACCCTCATGAGGTAAAATGTTTTTTGTGTAATAGCCAAAAGTAAAGGACAGTGCTTTTCCAAAAGGACAAGTTCTAGAAAATACTCTGGGCCTAGGTTACTACAGCTAAATGAGAGGAAAAGTTTCCTAAAAATCAGTGAGCTATTACATTTTATTACAATTCTGTCATTATTTCATTTTGTGAATGTGAGAAAAGTTAACTTTTGTCAATAGAAGGAGAGAAAATACAATTGCTGTGTTTATGAACAGTGCTTTGAAAAACTTAAGATCTAAAAGAGCCTATGGATTTAAATACCATTACAACAAACCTTTAAATTTACATTGTACTAGTTCAAAGGTACTGGCCTTCTTAAATACTAGTTAAGTTTTCTCACTTTGAAGAAGGCAGAACTAGAGACAAAAGAAGTAATAATGGGATTACATGGTAAGAAATTAGTCTTGGCAAAATTTGAAGAAGACAGATGCTTCATATTAAAGTATCATTTGGCAGATGGCTTTTATAAAATGTAAGGAAGTGATACAGGTTAGATGGAAGAGAATTAATGAAAAGGGACAGATGGATAGAGAACCAATAAATAAAATAACTCTGACCAACAACATTACATATAAGACTAGATTTTGAGTCACATATTGTGATTCAGTGACTACCAGAAAATAAATCTTCTATATAAATCTACATGTAACATTAAGAAAAACACAATACAATTTGTAAGATAACATTTTACAAATAACTATTTGAAATATAGAGATTGAACTAACAATTCATGAAATCTTAAAATAATGAAGTCTGAGTCTAATCACTTTGTTGGTATACTAAGAGAATATTAATGAGGGCCCAAAGCTGGAGCAGATGCTAGTTTGTCCAAAGGCAAAAAAGAAAACAGAAGGAAAAAAAAGCGCAAACTACGTTATCTTGTGCATTTGAGAGAATGCTGAGTGAGGTTATGAGTCTGGGAGTTCAGGCTGCACCCATGGAAAAGTATAGAGCTAAAATCATCTTCACACACCACCTATTTCAGTTTTCTTGGTGAGGATATTGAGACCCAAATAAGTTAAGCGATTTGTTCAACGTTGTAAAACCACCTAGAGGAAAAATTTGACTTCTCAGTCTCAAGTACCCTGTACCACTTACTTTATCAATCATGATGACCTTGGCTTATTAGCACCACGGCTATGAAATTAAACAACCAAGCAGAAACTCAGAATGACAGATGAATAATCTCTAACCTTTATTTCTTAAATATTTTAACCAAAATATGTAACTAACATCACAAATCATTTCAAAAGACCAGATACTTTAATTTTAAAAGTAAGAGATTTGTTCTTATGTACTTTCCTATCTTCTGTTATTTTTAGTATGTTGCTAATTTTGTCTGGTAACCTTAACCTCTTTACCAAACATAAAAAGAGCTGAATTCAATGCACATTAACACAATTCAAAATAATTTTCAGAAATGTCTACCATATTAACCAAAGGATAGGAAATAACTTCCCTTATACTTGACAAAAATTTGAATCATTTGTTATATCATTTGACTATATTTACTTTTAGATGGTTAGGGGAAAGTTAAATAATTTTTCAGTTCATGGGGTCCAGGATTTTACTTCTCTTCTCTCAATGAAAAAGTTTCCTTCCCAGAAATGGAAGAGAATAAACAAACAGATGATAAGGGAAGAGAATTAGCCATAACTTTCAATTATTTGCCTTAATAGTTGACTCCCCGCTATGTTCCCCATCCTTCATCATGCCCTCTTGCCACAATTCCCATATTAAAAAATGGTTTAATGGCTACATTTCCTTTTGTAAATTTTACTTCACCATTAAACATAAGAATATCCCAGAAGTGGTACTCAGCTGTTAAACTTGACAATTTTCATCAACTTGCCAAAAAAATCATGATAATGAACCATATTAAACTCTCATGAGACAGAAAAAAAGCTTAAAAACACAAAGACAACTTATGTAAGAAAAAAGGGCACACACCAGATTTATTCAAACTGTTAAAATATGTAGATGGCACTATATGCAGTGGACTATATTCAGTGCACTTCTGCAAATGCATGCATAACTACATCACTCTATGAATTAGGGGATCCATAGAAAGATAATTTATGACTACAAAAGCTGACAAAATGAAAATCAGTGTCATTTATCAGGATGAGATAACAACAATGGCTACAGCCCCTACAAAATTAACAGGAAACGTTGCTTCTCTCAAGGACATACTGCCGCTGAAAGTGTCATAAAAACCTCCATTAAAAAAATTAATTTAGCTTTTAATTGAAGGATAATTGCTTTACAGAATTTTGTTGTTTTCTGTCAAACATCAACAAGAATCAGCCGTAGGTATATATATGTCCTCTCCCTCTTGAACCTCCATTTTTGAATGACTTCTGTATTCTTACTCAGTGAGAAGCTTTGTTATCTAAAATCACAGATATCAAAAGTTTTGCTCTTTAAACATATATCGATAAGAATGAAATATGCCACTGTTGCCTGGAGGATGTGAGTCACCTAGACACAGAGAACCAGGCTTCAGATTAGGGGTTTCTGAACCCAACATCCCACACAGATGTTAACTTTGTAGTTTCTAAAGACAACATGACCATGGGTGCACTTCACAACCCAGGTCTGATGTTAACCCCATTACACATAGCTCTGCTTTGTCTTGAGCCTATCAAAATACTATTTCATTTAAATTTCATCTGAACACCTTTCCTCCAAATCCTGTAATGATTTTGTTTTTTTGTTTGGTGAGATGCCTACACAGTATTTATTGTATGGTGCCCCTCATTGAAACAAGCTAATAACTCTGACTTTTGTCCAAGGTCTTGGGCTAATCGAGCTGGACAAAAAAACAAAAACCAAAGTGTCAGCCCAAACTTTTCATTCTTGTGGTTCCTGATCAGGAAGCTTACATAATTATGTGTAACAGTGAGACACAGAGGACACAAAGAAGGTGGTTAATTGGTTATTGTTTAGTCGCTAAGTCGTGCAACCCCTTGGTCTACCGCACACCAGGCTCCTCTATCTATGGGATTTCCCAGGCAAGAATACTGGAGTGGGTTGCCCTTTCTTTCTTCAGGGGATCTTCCTGACCCAGGGTTCGAACTCGTGTCTCCTACATTGGCAGGTGGATTCTTTACCACTGAGCCACCAGGGAAGCTCCAGTTAATTGCTTAAAGAAACATAATTTTAGCTATCATAGAAATGAGTTCATAAGACAACCAAAGAGAGGTTTTGTTTTTGTTTTTCATCCACTAGCCAAAAGTTATATACCCCTTTACAGGCACTGGGTTAGCCAACCAAAGAAAGATGCATTGAGAGAAAGTTGTGCAAATATCTTCCCATCTTCTCCTCATCGTTGATCATGTCCATTTCCCCTGCCACCCCAAAATGGGAGAAACATTTCAACCATGAACCGTTCTTGGTGGTTAGGGAGAGTGATATCAGCTTTCAGAGACTTTAATCATTCTTTGTGATGTTGCCATAAGAGTGAGAAGACAAACCTTTAAACCACTTGGCAAAACAGGAGTCAATTTCCTCAGAAAGATTATTGTGTTTAAATAATTCCCCAGTAAGTTTTTTGGAATATTCTTTTGCTTCCACAGATATTTAGCTTTTTAGTCATTAAAAAAGAAAGCCACTGGAATTTAAAACCCAGATAAAACTTCTTTGGAATATAGTTATTATAGTAAAACAGTAAATATTACCTTAAACTCCGACAACCATTCCTCCACAACCCCTTTCTCTGAAGTGAACATCTTTCCACATCTGTTCTAAATCTTCAACCTGAAAATTAACATAGAAAAATGCTAAAATTTTGAATACATTTTCTTTATAGTCAGATTTCCAAAGATAGAAGTAATTCTATAAAATTTAGCTACTTTTTTATCGAGAAATTGAAAGTTTCAAACATAAATTACTGAGTTAACGTCAAAAATCAATGTAACAAACAGCACTGAAATACAAGAATCATGACAAAAGTATAAACAATTATAACATGATGAAATTAGCTTACAATTTTCATTCAGCTTTTAGTAATGTCAGCTGCAAAACATACTGGACATTTCTTAGTTTAAATTAAATAATTCCAAAGAGATAATGCAACTTAAGAAAATATTTTAAAACTGTGAAAATACAAAAAGACATGCATCCAAACTTGACTTTATAGAAAACATTAAAGTAATTTAATTTGCTTATATTTCAGTTCTTTAGTACAATAACTATCTAGGCAAGCCACTTGGTTTCCTGGAAGCTTAATATTCATAAAACAGAAGTAAAAGTGGTAATATCCAAGATAACAACCATATGCAACAATAGCTATTCAAAAGACTGTAATTTACTTAAGTATAAATAAGAAAAAAAGGAAGTTAAAGGAAATGCAAAACAAATTTATCTCAAGCAAAACTTCTGTCAAAATACAATATAGTTTTCTTCACACCTCCATCTATAAGAGAGTGGACTGTGTCTTGAGGGAAAACTTTATTAGTTCCATCTGAATTTGCTAAACTCCTAAGTCAGGCACAAACCCTGCATTAGCCTTCTTAATTTTAATCAGAATTATCATGTAGAAGAAACAGAGGCAAAATTGACAGAAACTGAATCTTGATTCTATTCTTACTTGTAGTGTAAACTTGGGCAAGTTATTTGCCTTCCTTTTTTTATTCATGAAATAAGAAAAACCATAGTACATACTTTCAATGGATTACTGTGAAAATTAAATGAAAAAATGTAAATAAAAGCTCCTGACAATAAAAGTGTTGTTTTACTATGCAATACTATTATTGAAGACTATCAACATACAACTTTTGCATAGCTGCCTATCAAAGCATACAGATACCTCTTAAATAAACAACACAGGTTCTTGCAAAGAATAGATTCTAATGTTTCTATTGTCTAATTTCTATTAAAAATGGTTAAGAAAATACATATATTCGTTGATTCATTTATTCATACATGAATTATTTGAGAGATATGCATTTTACTACTTTAGGATTAAAAAAGAGCCCTTTTATTATGCTAAATTTTATCCTTGGATCAAGCCAAACTATTAAAAAACCACATTATTTGTACCATATTATTCATTTTATAGTACTGTTCATTCACATAAACCAGGCTTTGAGTTTACACCCAAAATGTTATGAAAACCCTGCTTGATCATATGTTATCCCCTTTAAAATCCAAAGGAGTAAAAAATCCACATCTTCAGTTTCCAATACCATGAAAAATTCTCCTTCAGAGTAACTGGTTTGCTTTTAATATTATGGGTACTGTGAATCTCCTAGCAGATTCTCTTTGCTTTGCTTTTAATATAATGGGAGTCAAAGTTTCTGCCCTAACTCTATCCACAAAAAAGCTGGCTAGAATTAATTTTATTTATAATATTATATTATACATGTTCCCTTATTTTCTTTCTACCTAGATCTTCTTTTTTTTTTAATCCTGTTATACACATTTGTGAAGCAAAATGAAGCAAGGTAAATATAAATACACGAGTTTTCTTTTTTATTTATCCATTGCTCATCTAGTAAATTAAGACAGGAAGCAATCACAAATAGAACCAGAAGTTGCAAAGAATTGGGAAGGTAAACATTTTACAAAAGTTCAAAATAATTATCTAATTAAAATTAATTTTTAAAAGGTTAAAATCAAGGGGGATAGGCAAAAGAATAAAGAATAGCCAAAACAATCTTAAAGAACAGCAGTGCTGGAGGACGTGGACTTCTAAATATTAAGGCTTACTACAAAGCTTACCAAAAGCATAGTAATTAAGCAAGTGTGGTATTATCATATTATTACTATCAATAAAACCCAATGAAACAGAGCAGAATGGCCAGAAATAGACCTACACATACATGATGATCTGATTTATGACCAAAGTGACAATGTAATTCAGTAGGGAAAGGGTAATCCTGATAAAAAATGGGGTTAGGTCAACTGGAGGGCTACATGGGATAGGAGGTGGGAAGAGAACCATAACCTACTGGCTAACACCATATGCAAAAGGCAGTTGCAGTTGGATCACAGATCTAATTTTAAAAAGTAAAACAAAGCTTTTAGAACATAACAAAATACCTTCAAAACCTTGGGGTAGGCAAAAAAAAATTTAAACAAGAGACACAGAAGCACTAATCATAAAGGGATTGTTATAAATTGGACTCCATTAAAAGAATTTCTGTCTGCCAACAAATGAATGGATAAAGAAAATACGATACACACACAAACATACAATGGAATATTATTCAGCCTTCAAAAGAAGGAAATTCTGCCATTTGCAACAACATGGGTGAATCTGGGAATCATATGCTAAGTTAAATTACCCAGACACATAAAGACAAATACTGCAAGGTCTCACTTGTGCGTAGAATAAGTCAAACTCATGTTAACAGAGAGTAAAGTCATGGTTTCCAGGGGCTGAGGTAGGGGTGGGGGCAGGCGGGTGGTGGAGGAATGTGGAGATGCTGGCCAAAGGGTACGTATTTTCAGTTATAAGATGAGTAAGTTCTGGTAACCTAATGGCCAACATGATAACCATAGCTAATAATAATGTATACTTGAAATTTGCTAAGAGAGTAGATTTTAAGTGTTCTCACTACACACATAAAAATTGGTAATTATGTATGGTGATAGACTTGTTAATTAACTTGATTGTGGTATACCAAAACATCACGTACACCTTAAATACATAATTATTTGGCAATCATATCTCAGTAAAACTGGGGCGGGAGAAGGAAAGAACTTCTATTCACCAGAAGATGCCACTAAGTGAATGAAAAGGCAAAACCAGAGTGGGAGAAGATACTAACAATCCTGTCAAAAGTCTCATATTCAGAAATATAAGGAATTCATCAATTCTTAAGCAAAAGGCGGAAAATTCAGCAGGAAAAGCAAACACTTCACTTATCCAAATGGAAACATAACATATGAAAGGTACTCAAGACTGTTAGTCATCAGGGAAATACACACACACACACACACACACACACACACACACACACGGTTAGAATGAAGGAGACAATACTAAATGTTGAAAAAGATATGAGGCAACCAGAATATTCATACACAGTTGGCATGAATGTAAATTGATACAGTATCTTGGAAAACACTTTGTTAATACCCTCTAATTTAACACATATATACTCTAACAATTCCATGCATAAAAATATACCTTACAGAAATGTGGATGTATGTCTCTGAAAGATGTGTTCAGGAACATTCAGAGTAGCAGTTTTTATAAACAGTCTAAAACCAAATGTCCACCAAGAGCAGAAATGATAAATTATAGTATATCATACATGGACTTCTATACAACAGTGACAATAAACAAGCTGTAACTACATTAATGTCACAATATTGGGAAATGGAAGGCAAAAAAAAAATGAGTACATACTATATAATTACATTTATATAAACTTGCAGAACAGGCAAAACTAATCAATTGTGTTAAAAGTTAGGAGAGTGGCTGCTCTTGAAGGAGTTAATTCTTGGGTTCTAGTAATTGAGCTAAGAGCTGGTTATACAAGAGTGTTCATTTAGTGAAATTTCATCAAACTGAACAGATGATTTGTTCATTTTTCTATGTGTATATTATAGTTAAAGCTATGTTTTTTCTAGTACTCATGTATGGATGTGAGTTGGACCATAAAGAAGACTGAGCAAGGAAGAAATGATGCTATTGAATTTTGGGGCTGGAGAAGACTCTTGAGAGTCCCTTGGACTACAAGAAGATCAAATCAGACAATCCTAAAGGAAATCAACCCTGAATATTCACTGGAAGGACTGTTGTTAAAGCTGAAGCTCTAATACTTTGGCCACCTGATGCCAAGAGCTGACACATTGGAAACAACCCTGATGCTGGGAGAGATTGAGGGCAGGAGGAAAACGGGGGCGACAGATGATGAGATGGTTGGATGGCATCACCGACTCAATGGACATATGAGTTTGAGCAAGCTCCTGGAGATAGTGGAGGACAGAGGAGCCTGTTATGCTACAGTCCAAAGCGTCAGACACAACTTAGAAATTGAACAGCAGCAAATTACACATTAGTAACACCAGACCACCCCAGGCCTCTTATTCACTTGTTAGAGGTCAAATGGGAGCCCTCAACCGTAGATGTAAGTTTACATGAATACTCAGTGAAGTTGTCCCTCCCCATGCTTCTTTGCCTTCCTTTGCCAAGCCCAAAAGAAACACCTCCTCCACCCTGAAACTTTCACAGCCTCACCACCACTTCCCGCAGCAAGTCCATCAGGATTAGTGTCATTTTCCCTTCTCCCTGTTGATGTCAGGAACCACTAGAAACTACAGCTCCCAGATTACATTTGCACATGTTGATAGCTCTTTGCAGGCCCTCGACTTTACCCCCATCTCCTATTCCACTCTAATTCTGAAAGGAAGTTCTCTTTCCCTGAGCCTTCTGGAATTAACAATCTGTTACCAGCAAAACTCTCTAAATCTTCAACAGTTTTCTGAATGTCACTTTCTTCTTATCCTAACAAGAAGCCTGGCTCTTCTCTGAAGATACCCGCTTTCCCTGAAAGCTTCTCAAAGAGTGACTGACTGCCTTTCCTCTCATAACCCTGGAAGAAACCACTGGCCCTAGAGGTAATATTATCATTTCAGATCAATCTCCCTCTCTCCCATCCACCCAACGCTGTTACGAAACACATGCAGCTGTCACCTATCAATCAATTCCCTCCCCTCCAGTCATCCCTCTCCTTCATTTCTAGATGATTTTAGCTCTGGCTCATTGTCATGCTTTCAAATTACTCTTATTTAAAATCTTAGTGTTTTTTCTTCTCACTCAGTGAACTCTTAATTCCTAAAAATCTCCTCCAACAATACTGTCTTCTTCGCTGTCTCAGCAACTCAGTTATATGATTATAGCCTAGACCAAAAATTCAGGTCAGGACCATTTTTTTTAATATTTTAAATATTAGTATTAACTTATTGAGCCGATCTCAAAGAACACCCAACAGTCAAAGTTGGAACAATCTGAACAACAGAACAACATAGTAGTGAATTATTATCCAAAGTATAAAATATGGCAACCCACTCCAGTATTCTTGCCTGGAGAATCCCAGGGATGGCAGAGTCTTGTGGGCTGCCATTTATGGGGTTGCACAGTCGGACACGACTGAAGCAACTGAGCAGCATGGACTCTATGGGAGAGGGCGAGGGCGGGATGATATGGGAGAATGGCACTGAAGCATGTAAATTATCATATGTGAAACGAATCGCCAGTCCAGGTTCGACACATGATACAGGGTGCTCCGGGGATGGTGCACCAGGATGACCCGGAGCGATGGGATGAGGAGGGAGGTGGGAGGGGGGGTTCTGGAAGGGGAACACATGTACACCCATGGTGGATTCATGTCAATGTATGGCAAAACAAATACAATATTGTAAAGTTAAAAAATAGATAAATAAACTAATTAAAAAAAAAAAGCAACCACCACCACCGCCCCTATACTCCCTATTTGTTTCCCAAATTGTCTCCATAGCACAAATAACCATCTGACACATTATATAATTGCTTATTTTTTTTAATATTTATATCTTCCTTGAATGGAAATTCAGAGAACAGATTTTTATCTGTTTTGTTCTTTAACCTAGTAGAATATCTAACGTATAACAGATGTTCATTAATAGTGATCTAATAATGAGTAAATGATTTGTTCCTAAAAAAAAAGTATAAAATAAATATACAAGTCCATATTGAAATAAATAAATGACAAAATAAATAAATATTAGAGAAGAAGAGACAAGCCATCCTTTCAGATAATATATGTAGATATTTTCCCCTCCAGGAAGTTTAGTCCACGCCTCACTAAGGACCAAAATGGGCTGGTGATAGTGATTTGCTTCCAAAGAAAAGAGTATTGAAAAGGGGAAAACAATAACTTTATAGTGGAGAAATCTGATCAACACTGGCTTGACCAAGGTTAGCGACACCGATGATGTCATGTGAATATCATGTACCCCTGATATGATGAGAAGGGCACTTACTTTATCTCTGTGATATTCCTTCTAAAAAGCAATAAACCCAGTATGATCATGATACAAACATTACAGGAAACTTAATTTTGGAGACATTTTACAAAATATCTGAACTATATTCCTCAAAACTAACAAGGTCATGGAAAATAAAAAATACTAAGAGACTCTAATAGGCCAGAGAGCCTAAGGTGACACTACATGACCATAAATGCAATATGGTCACCTGGACTGGATCATACATATTGAACAGAACAGAAAAGGGATAGTTTACAAAAAAAAAAAAGAAGCCCTGGTGAATTTCTAATAAAGATTGAAATTTAGTTGATAGCAATGTAATGGTAATGACAAATATACAATGATAATATGACATAAGGAGAAACTGAAACTGGGTGTGGAGTATACAGGAATTCTCTATACTATCTTTGCAACTTTTCTAGAAATTTAAACTTGTTTAAAAAATTATTGAAGCTCTGATGTATTTCTTATTCTAGGATCCAATCCAAATGATAATGTATTCAAAAACAAAACAAAATATTAAAGTACATCAACACACAAGCACATATTCATATCTTCTGATAACATTCTACACCATTTGTTATTAAAGCTTCAATTTCAATACTTTCATAATACTTCATTATACAAGGGCTTCTTAGACTTAAGGAGCAAATTCTCTTCCATTATACCTTACTCTCTGCACTAAACTGAGGTGACAAAAAAACTAATTTATGAAGAGATTTCTTATCTAGTTGCTGAAAGTCAAAAAAAAGGAAATAATTATAGTACTGAATTATAAACATGAATGAAAATTCAAATCATGTTTAGTTATCATTAGTTGTGTTTTAAGGACAGTAATAAACTCAAGCATTTTCGTTGTCTTTCCATGGGGTCAAAAATGCTCAGCACGATATAGAAATATTTCTAATTAAATTTGTAATTTCATAGAAATATTAAACTATACCATAAAATTATAAAAAGTAAAAATTTCAACTGACATTCATGCAGTTTTAAATTACCAAGTCAAGCCAGTTTGAAACAAATCTAAATACAATAAAATTTAAAAATTCTTTTAGATGACAAGTTTTTTTTTTTTAAATTTCATAAAAGGAAAAGTATCTTAAGAAAAATAGAAGATTTTTGCGGCCGGCGCCGGGGTGGAGAGTTGTGCGCCGGTCCCTGGGCCTGAGCTCCGGCTCGGGCTTGGGCGCCTGCGATGTCTCAAGATGGCGGAGCTGGGCGAATTAAAGCACATGGTGATGAGTTTCCGGGTGTCTGAGCTCCAGGTGCTCCTCGGCTTTGCTGGCCGGAACAAGAGTGGACGGAAGCACGAGCTCCTGGCCAAGGCCCTACACCTTCTCAAGTCCAGCTGTGCCCCCAGCGTCTAGATGAAGATCAAAGAGCTTTACCGCCGACGTTTTCCTCGCAAGACCCTGGGGCCCTCTGATCTTTCTCTGCTCTCCTTGCCCCCTGGAACCCCTCCTGTAGGCTCTCCCGGTCCTCTGGCTCCCATACCCCCAGCCCTCTTGGCCCCTGGCACCCTGCTGGGCCCCAAGCGTGAAGTGGACATGCACCCTCCTCTGCCCCAGCCTGTGCACCCTGACGTTACCATGAAACCATTGCCCTTCTATGAAATCTACGGGGAGCTCATCCGGCCCACCACCCTCGCATCCAATTCTAGCCAGCGGTTCGAGGAAGCGCACTTCACCTTTGCCCTCACCCCCCAGCAAGTGCAGCAGATTCTCACTTCCAGAGAGGTTCTGCCAGGAGCCAAATGTGATTATACCATACAGGTGCAGTTAAGGGTTACCTTCCCCCTACCAAGAACGGGGCTGAGCCCAAGAGACCCAGCCGCCCCATCAACATCACACCCCTGGCTCGTCTCTCAGCCACTGTTCCCAATACCATCGTGGTCAACTGGTCGTCTGAGTTTGGACGGAATTACTCCTTGTCTGTGTACCTGGTGAGGCAGCTGACGGCAGGGACCCTACTACAAAAACTCAGAGCAAAGGGCATCCGGAACCCAGACCACTCCCGGGCACTGATCAAGGAGAAGTTGACCGCTGACCCGGACAGTGAGGTGGCTACTACGAGTCTCCGGGTGTCACTCATGTGCCCGCTGGGGAAAATGCGCTTGACTGTCCCTTGTCGTGCCCTCACCTGCGCCCACCTGCAGAGCTTCGATGCTGCCCTTTATCTACAGATGAATGAGAAGAAGCCAACGTGGACATGTCCTGTGTGTGACAAGAAAGCTCCCTATGAATCTCTTATCATTGATGGTCTATTCATGGAGATTCTTAATTCCTGCTCGGATTGTGATGAGATCCAGTTCATGGAAGATGGATCCTGGTGCCCAATGAAACCCAAGAAGGAGGCATCTGAGGTTTGCCCCCCGCCAGGGTATGGGCTGGATGGCCTCCAGTATAGCCCAGTCCAAGAGGGCAATCCATCGGAGAGTAAGAAGAAGGTTGAAGTTATTGACTTGACAGTAGAAAGCTCATCAGATGAGGAGGACCTGCCCCCAACGAAGAAGCACTGTCCTGTTACCTCAGCTGCCATCCCGGCTCTACCTGGAAGCAAAGGAGTCCTGACATCTGGTCACCAACCATCTTCGGTGCTGCGGAGCCCTGCTATGGGCACGCTGGGCGGGGATTTCCTGTCCAGTCTCCCACTACACGAGTACCCGCCTGCCTTCCCACTTGGGGCTGATATCCAAGGTTTAGATTTATTTTCTTTCCTTCAGACTGAGAGTCAGCACTATGGTCCCTCCGTCATCACCTCACTAGATGAACAGGATGCCCTGGGCCACTTCTTCCAGTACCGAGGGACCCCCTCCCACTTCCTGGGCCCGCTCACCCCCACGTTGGGGAGCTCTCACCACAGCGCCACGCCGGCACCCCCTCCTGGCCGTGTCAGTAGCATTGTGACCCCTGGGGGGACCTTAAGGGAGGGGCATGGAGGACCCCTGCCCTCAGGTCCCTCTTTGACTGGCTGTCGGTCAGACATCATTTCCCTGGACTGAGTCTCCCAACACTGAACAAGTATGCTGTGGAGTCTAGACTCCTGGCCGCTCTGACCCTTTGGGGTGGGGTGGGGGGGCTTTGGTCAAAGGCCAGAAATACCTTCATGGACACCGGTTTTTTGGCCTTATCTCTGCTTGACGAGGCTAGCACCCAAAGGGTTAATATTTAACCTCTTTTTAAGGACATTTGGGGTCTGTTTTTGGAAACGTTCTTTGACATCCAGCACATTCCTTTGGGTCCGTTAACCTAGGCAGTGGGAGGCAGATGGGATGGGATGTGAGTTGGGGAAAGGGCTGAGTCCTCAGCCTTGATTGTCTAGAGCCTTGTGGGAAGGGGGCTTTTCTCATGTCCCCCAGATGGCCTCTCTTCCCAGCCCCCACATCCATCGTCTCTTCATGTCCATTCCATTTTCTTTGGCCAAACAGACAGGTGGAGTAACTGAGATAGGCAGACACATGGACGGATAATTCTATTTTGGGTTGCAGATTTTTGTGCATAAACAAGAAAAACCAAAATATTCCAAAGATGATTTTCCTTGCCTCCTACTGCCCAGTATGACTGAGGAGGAGATAAGGCCTTAGCCCGGATCCCCAGGCGTTTGGGAGAAGGGCCTGGCTGACTGCCTGGGTCTCTATTTATATATTTAAATTCACAACGTTGCTTACGCTGACCAGCCTGGGGCCTGAGGTTCTAAAGGCTGGTGGCCCTGGGGTTAGGTCTGGCTCATTCTGCACCTTTCCTGGAAGGTGGGAGCATCCTTGTGCTCTCTCCTGTCTCCCTTTTCAGGCTCCTCTGGGGCCTAGGATCTATGTTGTAATTTTACTTTTTATTTTCACAGTTGTAGCAAAGTTCTTACCCATAATAAAGGTTGTGAATGTTCAAAAAAAAAAAAAAAGAAAAATAGAAAATGTACAAATATTAAAAATGAGACTGGAAATAATAATGCATTATAAGAGGAAGAGGTTAACGGAATTTTATAAAATGTAGAATAAGAATCTAAGGAAACAGAAGATGAAAAAGCAATAGTGTGTGCCAGCTGAGAGAAGTTTTTCTTTGTCCTTATCACACATTGCAACACTCTAAAAAAATTTCTCCATTAGTCCTGGCTTCCATGATGAATAACAGTTATGACTAAAGATACCACTAAAGAGTAGGTAGGACAAGAAGCAAATGGACCACAAAATTGAAACAGTGTTTTAAAAACGATTTCTCTCTACTAGCACTCAGCAAGAAGCTCTCTACAGTCGCTATCTCACCCCCACATTTCATATCTAAGATGTAATCTTTTAACATTTATGGCAGTCTTGATTATGTAACTTTGAAGTTTTATAAAACTAATAAGATATCTCAAGTAATACTTTAAAATATATTCTCACATTAAAAAAAAATCTTTATTCTTCTCAAAAGCAAAAGGAGCAAAATTAGGTGTTTCGTACTGTGTAACTAACTTCCTATTTTTCTCAAACATATCTTGGAAAAGAATACTTAAAATTGTATTAGAAAGCTTGCTAAGATTCAATGCAATATTTCACAAGCAGAGTTAGTCTGTATGAAATTAATTTTTTATATTTTCCGTATGTAATAAAACATTTCTAAATCTCTTATTCTTCAGTTGCTGCATTATAGCTTAATTTTAACCCTGATAATGATTTCTGAATTCCTCAAGAAACTTTCCAGAAAGCATATCATAAAAGTCTATACCTTATTAAAGGTCTATACCTTATTATGTTTTACTCTCATTCAATTAAGGAAGAATACAAAAAGAAAAAAGAGTACTTATAATTTTCACTGCAAAACTCTAAAAAATATTTTTACTCTTATTTCTCATGCATCATGAAGTATTAACTAGAAATTAACACTGACTCTTCTAAAACCATTCCCTTTATATGTCATGAAAATCAAATTTCTATAAATCTAAAGAATAAACAAATTTCTGTAAGTAGATAATAACATATCACAAAGTTTTAACTTTTCTGTCCTATGAAATAGGGCCATTGTAAGTAAATTAACTGCTATCAGAATATTATCAAGGTTCTTCCCCTTGCAACTTTTCATGATGGTTTGGGCTTTTTATAGTATGGTGGCTGGATTCTAAACACATCAAAGTGGAAGCTGCATAATGGTGACGTAGCCATAGAGAACAGACTTGTGGACTTCGGGAAGGAAAGGGTAGGACAAATTGAGAGAATAGTATGGAAACATATACTTTGAAAAGTGAAAAAAGTGAAAGTGAAATTCGCTCAATGTGTCCAATTCTTTGCAACCCCATGGACTGTGGCCCACCAGGTTCCTCTGTCCATGAGATTCTCCAAGCAAGAATACTGGAGTGGGTTGACATTCCTTTCTCCAGGAAATCTTCCTGACCCAGGGATTGAACTTGGGTCTCTTGCATTGCAGGCAGATTCTTAACCATCTGAGCCACCAGGGAAGAATATATATTTTCCATGTGTAAAATAGATAGAAGGTGGGAATTTGCTACGTAACACAGTAAACTGAACTCAACCCAGTGCTCTTGTGACATCTAAGAGGGGTGGGATGAGAAGGGAGATGTGAGGGGTGTTCAAGAGGGGGGGACGTATGGACATATGTATACCTGTGGCTGATTCATGTTGATGTATGGCAGAAACCAACACAATACTGTAAAGCAATTATTTCCCAATTGAGGGAAAAAAAGTGAAAGCTGCAGATCAAGTCACAGCATGTGTTTACTGCATTCTTTTGGTGAAAGCAGCTCATGGGGACAGTCCAGATACCAAAGTTGTTGTTGACAAACAGTTTTTTTTTTTTCTCACTTATATTATTTGAATTCAAATCAGATATCCTTTCCCTCGACAAAAGATTCTTCTTAAGTCCTGGAAGTTTTGAGAAGAATAGGAAGCCGGAAAATGGGGAATGAGAAGAGGGATTGCTACGTTTCTTCCAATTGTCCTACCTTTTACAAAAGAAATACAGTGGCCTGGTTGCCATAATACTTTGGTATCCCAACACAGTTGTATTTGTCGTTGGGGTAGGCAAAAGATGCTGAATTTGAAAGACATAGTAAAAATCTCTGCTCTATTTTTAATAACCAGATATTTTTGATTTATGGGGAAAATAGGCCCAAGTTATAGGTCTTCTGAAAGATTTCCCACACCTCTGCTACTGGCTGTAAATTCTGTTCCTTCTCCCTGTGCCCTGAGAGGAAATTGTTCACTTGAGAACACACGTGGGCAGTGAGGCAGTCAGCACCACTTCTTTTCAAGCAACAGCCACCATACTATAAGAAGCCCAAACCATCATGAAAAGTTGCAAGGAAAAGAACCGAGACCCTGGCTGAGAGTCAGTACCAAGTACCAGCCACAAGACTGAGCCATTTGGATATTCCACCCAAGCCAAGCCTCCAGATGACTACTATAGCTTCAGCTGACAACATGAAGCAGAAGATCTGCCATGCTATAATAAATCTAGTCAAGCTTGGATTTGTGAGAGATCAAAAATACTTGCTGTTTGAAGCCACTGAGTTTGGGGATGGCTTGTTAGGCAGCAACAGATAACAAGAACACCATCTTAATCAAATATCTAGGGTATACCTTTTTCATACAAGGCAGTGTGCTCTTATTAGAGAATATCGGGTTTTTCAAAACATGATCCCTGCCATCAAGGAATTAGATTTTCTCTAAAAACTTGTAGTAAAACTTATCATAAATAGGACATAATCTATGAATGTTTAATAAATGTGTTTACATTCTACTGATGTATACTTTTTGCCTATCCTACTGTTAATGATGAGATATTGTGATATGGTTGGCCAGAATTTAAAGTTTGGGAAAGTCCATGGCCACAAAGCAAAACAAAACTCAACTAATAACTATCTTATCTTAAATGGTATGCTTAATCAACGGAGCCAGCTTATCAGAGTAACCATCACAGTCATCACTATGCTATATAAAAGTTGCTTTTATTCATTAGGTATAAACTATCTCATTTTGTACATATCCTGATACCAGCACCTCTGAATTTTCCTAAGACATCAAATGATTTCACTTAAATTTTCAGTTAAAAAAATGATGTCGCATCTTGGTTTTCTTCTTTATAGTACAGTTTGTTGTTTAATTGTTAAGTTGTATCTGACTCTTTTTGCAACCCCATGGGCTGTAGCGTGCCAGGTTCCTCTATCCATGGGATTTCCCAGGCAAGAATACTGGAGTAGGTTGCCATTTCCTTCTCCAGGGGCTCTTCCCAACCCAGGGATCAAACCTGCATCTTCTGCATTGGCAGGTGGATTCTTTACCAATGAGCCACCAGGGAAACCCTCTTTATAGTATAGACCTTTGCAAATTTTGAAATATTAAAAATTTTTAAATGATACAATAAGGGATTCAGGTTTGATAGAACAATTAATTAATAACCCTTATTATTGGAAGCCTCAATATAAAATAGGCTACTATGAGAAAACACACAATTTCCAAAATTATTATAGACTATGATAGATTTTTCATCTCTCTAGGATTTTATAAAGTCTCATGAAAATTGAGAGGTAAACTAGAAAAATTCTTAAAGTCCCTGCTTATCATACATCCATATATAGATTAATTACTCAAAACAAAGTTGAGTAAAATGTTATTACAATGTACCATCTTAAAGTTACAGAAAGGGATATATGCATAAGACCACAAAACCCATGTGTCCAATAGCCACATCTCAAAGCACAGGATGAACACAGGCTGCTTTCACAGTGACGATGTTCCATTCTTTATTTGGTGAATGCCTTTCTAACTTACTCATCTTGTCTATGTCCCCTATGGCTATCCTAATCCCATCACAACCTTTATGCTCCAGACATACACTCTCCTCTGTACCACATCGGCATTTCTCAATTCCCAAATCTAAATTCTTCAAGTAATTGTCTGTATCAGTTCCTTATTTTGATCCTGACCACAACTCAAAGCCAACCTGGAAAATGGCCAAGCTGAGGACAGATATCTCCACTTTGGTCCAACAGTTGAGATCAAAGATATAGACAAATATAGATGCAAGTTTATTTCAAAGGGGCTTTGTGTGGGCAAAAAGAGTCAACGTATCTAGTATCTACTATAGATATAATATCCCAGGAGAAATTTAACAAGCTGAGTACCAGGACACAACATTTCAATCAGGAAAACCTAATTTTTTTTTTTTTTACCTTTCCTTTGTAATCATGTCTCACAGAAAGATCTCATATGCTTAGAGTCATCTAAACCTCAAGACTTTTTTCATACAAACTGTTTCCAAACCAAATCACTCCTATCTTATACTTAACCAATCAACTCTTAAGAATCTAAGTGACAATTTAGCATTTTAGATTGATTCACACATCATAGATACATAAACATTTGCTCAGTGAATGAATGAGTGGACAAACCTTTGAAACTTTGCTGATTTGAATTCCATGAATTCAATTGTTTCCATTGTTGAATTCCATTGTTTCTTAAATATAACATTTACCTTGTTGTATTACCTCTCCATCATAGCGGACATCATAGCATACAATAAAAGTGATCGTTAAAGCAAGGAATTTTGTACTAGAGGAAAAGTAAGGAAATGGGGCTAGAGATATGTTGTAAAGCTATCCATATGTAAGAAATTATTAGTGCAATAACAATAATTAACTTTTCCCAAAGTAGTCACAGGCTAAGTACAGAAGGCACCAAACTAAGTACATATCCATGCTAAAAACCTATTTGCAATGTTTAGAATGGAGAAGAAATAGGGGCCTAGGCTGAACAAAGTTCAGATCAGCCAATGAAATAGGAATCTCTGAAACAGATAACAGGAGAAATATCAAGGAGAAAATAACAGTATACAAGAATTATAACAATGAATCTTATGACTGTCAAGAAGACAACAAAGAAAACAAATAGTTTCAATGAAATGAAAGCACTGTAAGCCAGAGCTTTCACTGGGATTTAATAGACAGAAAGAAAAAAAATGACATAGGCAGTATAGTCACAGATTTTTACAATTAAAACACAAGAAAAATTACTTTTGCTTGTTGTCAATGAAGACAATACCATTAAAACTGAAATTTTCCAGTCCTTATCATCAAGAAACTAAGTGAAAGTCACAGTCATGTCCAACTCTTTGGGACACCATGGACTATACAGTCCCAGGAATTCTCCAGGCCAGAATACTGGAGTGGGTAGCCCTTCCCCTCTCCAGGGGATCTTCCCAGCCCAGTGATAGAACCCAGGTCTCCCACATTGCAGGGGGATTTTTTACCAGCTGAGCCACAAGGGAAGCCCAAGAATATTGGAGTGGGTAGCCTATCCCTTCTCTAGCAGATGTTCCCGACCTAGGAATCAAGCCAGGGTCTCCTACGTTGCAGGCAGATTCCTTACCAACTGAGCTATCAGGGAAGCTCCAAGAAACTAAGGAATAAATTATTTATAACATGAAGATTTACCTCCATTGCCTCACTCTGCCCTTATATTCCAACATACAAACCATTATGTATTATCAACATTACTTGATAAAAGGAAAATCTTCTTTTATCATATAAGATGATTAATGTGGCTCTTTGAGTGGATTCACACCTACTTTCATCATTGGCTTTAGAAAGTATGTTAATCGCTCAGTCGTATCTGACTCTTTGCAACACCATGGACCATAGCCTACTAGGCTCCTCCGTCCATGGAATTCTCCAGACTGGAGTGGGTTGCCATTTCCTTCTCCAGGGCATCTTCCCAACCCCGGGACCAAACCTGGGTCTCCCACATTGCAGGCAGGCTCTTTACTGTCTGAGCCACTAGGAAAGCCCCCTCATTGGCTTTAACCAGAGAAAATGATCTTGAACTTAAAGTATCAATGCTTTTCAGTTCCTTTTTTAAAATTTTTATTTATTTATTTATTTTTGGCTGTGCTGAAATTTCGTTGCTGCAAGAGGGCTTTCTCTAGTTGCGGTAAACGGACTTTCTCACTGCAGTGGCTTCTCTTGTTGCAGCTGATGGATACTAGGCATGCAAAGTCAGTAGTTGGCAGCACACGGGCTTAGTTGTCCCACAACATGTGGAATCTTCCCAGACCAGGGATCCAACCTGTGTCCCCTGCACTGGCAGGTGAATTCTTAACCACTGCACTACCAGGGAAGTCCTCAGTTTCTTTCAAACCAACAACCTACTTTAAGTATTGCTTGATGCAGAAATCATACTAACAAGATGCTAGGAAGTATGGCACAGTAATAGCTGGTATTACAAGACTATAATGAAAATTATTTTTATACACTAAACATTCCTGGTCTTTACAAATATAAACATAAGCTTTCTTAAAAAATAAAGCCCTCTGGTTAAGAACTTTCCATTTGCCTGCCAGATGATTTCTTATATCTATAATTAAGTGGCTGGTTTCAATTTGTTAATAAAATAAAGCACAAATTATTTTGGAAGATTATGAAAAAGTTTTTGCTCTTCATTTTGTTCAGTTAAGTTATGTCTGACTCTTTGTGACCCCATGGACTGCAGCACGCCAGGCTTCCCTGTCCTTCACCATCTCCCAGAGCTTGCTCAAACTCATGTCCATTGAGCCGGTGATGGCATCTGACCATCTCATTCTGTCACCCCCTTCTCCTCCTGCCCTCAACCTTTCCCAGTATCAGGGTCTTTTCCAATGAGATGGCTCTTCGCATCTGGTGGCCAAAAGATCTGTAAGATTATTTTTTTTAATTACAAGTCACCAGAAAAGAGAACATTATGAAGAACTTCACCACTAGTGTACATAACTTTAAAGTTTAAAACTGTATGGTAATTACAGGCAATGTTCAGTTCAGATACTAGAAGCAGGAATATATCCAGTCAAGTATTCAATAGATTTGTTGAATAAAGAAATAAATTTCATCCGTCATAATGCCTGTCAAACATGCCATCTGCTCTCCATCTCTATGGCAGCACCCTCAGTCTGGGTTTTTATTGCCTCTGTAGGCTCCAATCACACAGCCTTCCTGCTCCTGTTTCTTCTCCAGGGCACTATACACATTACCGCCGAACTAATCTTCCTAAAACACTGCTTTTCTCCTGAAACACACTATGACACTTTTCCATATCATATCTGTCAGATCTTCTACCTCAAGCTCCCTTTATAATACAGCCACAATTTACCTATCTAAATTTTACTTACTGCAGTTCTCCAAAATGCATCTTGTCATTCCAACCTCCATGCCTGCCTATGCCTTTCCTCTCTACTATATCTTCCTTCTACGTCTCAGTTTTTTACAGCCTTCACAGGAAATACTCAGGGCCTGCACTGATGAAGGGCTGGCATGGCAAACTGTCAGGAGAGAACTATGGCACGACATCTGTGAGCCACAAAAGCATCATTTGATTGACTTGTTTAAAGACTGATCAATTAACTGACTGACCTTGACTTAGAAAAAATCTTACTAGAAGTTTTTCAAGAATATTTTTACAAGAATTCTAGATTCCACCAATAGAAGTATGCATTTCATTAAAAATAAAAGTACCAGACAAATTTATTTACAAAAGAGAAATAGAGTCACAGGTGTGGAAAACAAACTTATAGTTATCAAGGGGGAAAGGAAGGGAGAGAGAAATTGAGAGACTGGGTTGACATATATACACTACTATATATATAAAATAGACAACTAATAAGAACCTACAGTATAGCACAGGGAACTCTACTCACTACTCTGTAATAACATACGGAATCTAAAAGGAGTAGATATATGTATATGTATAACTGATTCACTATGCTGTACTTCAAAAACTAACACAATATTGTAAGTCAACTATACTCCAATAAAAAGTACTTAAAAAATAAAGTAAAAATAAGGAATATAATAACAAAATAAAAGAATCAGAAACTGAATTATTTTAAATTTAATACTGGAAAGAAATCTACAAGGGCAATTATTAGTTGAATTATGATTTTTCCAAAATGTTTGTAGCATTTTTTACAAAACATAATTACAGTCTATACTAAATGACTCAAGTATTACTTCAGTAAATCAAAGTCCGTGATACCCTGATACCTAAGACACAAACTGTAAAGTTTATGTTGACAGATTATAAAAGTTTCAAACGACAAAAGTTACCTCAAAATCATTCACTGACGTCGTTATTGTATAAGTAAGTAGTATAGTGATCAGTCATGCTTTTTACATATTCATTAGACCAGGACCTCAAGTTGACAAATTATATACCCATCCCCTGTCTAGCTCATACAGTTTATCCAGACAGCAGCCAGGCAGGGCCTGAGTGGGAAGAAAAAAAGAGAATAAGACTAGACAAAAACAGACATAGGATGAGAATCGGTCATGTGTATAATTTACTCAGTAATTTTATACATGCAAAAAATCAATATTACTATATATTAAAATTGCAATATTAATAATTCAACAAGCCGTGAGTGCCTACTGAGTATAATACAAAGTGTTTCTATGACTTTGTATTGTTAGTGAAAGAACAGTAAAATGTGATCTGTGTCCATAGGAGCCTGTAATCCAGATGGCAAAGGAAGTGGGAAGGAAAATGAACCAAGACAGCACCCTATATTTTCTAGAGGAATAATTACAAGTGCTAGACTCATGATACAACTATGAGAAATGCACAAAATCAACAATGTAGAGCATAAAACAAGGGCTCTGCTTATTATGAAAATACCAAGAAACTATAAAATTTTCATCAAGAAAGAAAACAAATAAACCAAAAAAATTATAAATATTTTCATAGAACATTAATCTTTCATTTCCACTAATATTTTTCTTCATTAGAGTATCTTTTCATTGTTACACTTGAATCTTCTTCACATAATTAAAAGAAATGTTCATCCTTCTCACTGCTTCTATCCCACTCTTCAAAGGAAAACACTGTTGTATTACTCTGTATTATTTCAAACTTTCTTCTAAGCATATACTACATAATCAGCAGTTCTCAAACCTCTTTACTATTAAAAAGTATTGAGAACACAAAAGAGGCTTTGTTTTATAGTAGGTATATTTACTGACATTTATAATATTTGAAATTTTTAATGATAAAGTTTAAATATTACAATGATAAGCCTATTACATATCAACATCTTTATTTTTAATAATCCCTAAACAAAAAAATTATTGAGAAGAGTGACTGGTCTTGTTTCACATTTTTTCAAATTTCTTTAATGTCTTGGCTTAATAGAACAGAGGTGGAGCTTTATAACTGTTTCTGCATTCAAACTGATAAGGATATGATGATCAGTTTGTGTTTTGACTCCCCTCTCCTCTCTAAAAGAGAATCTTAGAATCCACAGAGCCTTAACCTTTCCATCTAACATATCCTGGACACTTTTCTTTATGTGTGGTAGACTATTACTATTATATTTAGGGCCTTCAACAAGCAGCCCTTCTTATCATATACACCTTTGTGTAGTTCTCTCCCACACTGATACTAGGCTTGGCAATGTGACCTGTTTTGACCAGAAGCCTTTATCAAACATGAGAAGAGGCTAAATAAAAGTCTGCACCTAGGGCATGTCCTCTTGAAACACCATCGTAGAAGGTAGCCACCACGCTATAAAAGCTCATCTGAAAGAGAATCACATGAAGAAAGACCTTGCAGGATGAGAGGCCATCTTGGGGATTTCAGCCAAGCCACACTCCCAGATGAATGCAGCTGCACGGTGATTTCAGCTAGACTGCTTTTAGCCATGCAAAGGCAAAACTGCAGCTGAACCCAGTCAACCCATAAAATCATGAGAAAAATACATCTTTGTTATTTTCAAGCCACTTAGTTTTGGGGTAATTTGTTACACAGTAACAGATAATTAAAAAACCATTAAGACACGTTTAGAGAAATTAGGTTTTTGTGGGGAAAAAAAATTCTGAATATTACAATTTTAGCTAAGTCTATTAAGTTACAGGTATTGCCCAGTTTTGAAATTTTTTTCAGCCCCTTAAAATGGTTCTTTCCAATTTTTTTAATTTGAAAATGCTGTGACAAACTTTCTTATATTTCTGCAAGTACTTCTATAGGATAGACTCAAGAACACTGCTGGGTCTAAGGTTACTTGTGCATTTTGTTATCTAATAGGGTTTAGTTTACACTGTTATCATAAATGAGCTTTTTTTACACCTTCCATTTTTTCTTTTTGATTATAACTGCTTATTTCAGGTATTTAGGAAAGCCATTGTCTTCCTCTGCATTCTGTTTATTTCACTTCTAATAATTCTACTGAAAGTTATCCAAAGTTCATCCCACACAACAGTTAAATTTTTTATTCTACCTCAGCGTTAATCTCCAATTTAATTTTACCTACATGAATTCTGTCATTAAGTTGGCATGTCATATTTTAAACGTTCAAGTATTAAAGTTTGCTGCTATGGAAATGACATGAAGAGATGCTGACAACGCAGCTCAAAGGACAAAAGTTTCAGATTACTTTATGAAAAGATTGCTGAATTTTTCAAAAATAAATAATCCAATTAAAAAATATAAACCTACATAGTTAATAAAACTGCTTGCTTATTTAGATCACAATTAAACGAGAACTATCACTACCACAGACAACCTATGACAATTCCTTCTCACTCCTCGCACACTCAGACACAAACATTTTAGTCATGTTAATATCTATACAAAGGACATTCTTGTGACAGCGTGGTATCATGCACTTAATCTCAAAAGGTAAAGCTGAATGAAAATTAAATGAAGATCACATAGCTAACTCTAAAAAATAAACTGGACAAAGGATGGGAGCTATGACTACATACAGAAATTTAGGTACTTAGAAAACAGTAAGAGGATTTTTAAAACACCAGGATACATTAATAGGAAATTTTTAATACAAGAAATCTGAATGGCTGACACAGTACAATATTCTAAGGATGCCAAAGAACAGCAGCTGGGGCCAGAATTCTGTGTCTTCCAATTACTCCAACGTGACAAGGAAAACATGGAAACTAAGGCTCAGAAAGTTTAAGTGATTTAAATTTTCTGTGCAAAAAATAATAGCTGCCCTACCTACCACACATAACAGGAAAATAAAGCATGTAAAAACACTCTAAATTACAGTATGATAAGTGAATATAAGTATCACTTCTAGTTTAGGGAAATGCTACTTGACAAATGATCTTTATTGTTTATAGAGGGGTATACTTATTTTTTTAATTGAAGAATAGTTTATTTACAAGGTTGTGAGGGCTTCTGGTGTACAGCAAAGTGATTCAGTTATATATATACTTATACATGTATGAAAGTGAAAGTCACTCAGTCGTGTCCAACTTTTTGTGGACTGCATGGACTATACAGTCCACGGAGTTCTCCAGGCCAGAATACTGGAGTGGATAGCCATTCCCTTCTCCGGGGGATCTTCCCAACCCAGGGATTGAACCCAGGTCTCCCTCATTGCAGGTGGATTCTTTACCAGCTGAGCCACCAGGGGAGCCCTTTGAATAAAAAAATTTATTCAAACCCTTGTGGCTTTCAATAGATCACAGCGAGGGAGCTGCTCTGCTACATACGAAACCCCAACCCAGAAGCAGGTCGTCCACAAATGGTTTACATGTATGTATCTACTCAATTCTATATATATTCAGTTATATATATATATATATATATATATATATTTCTTTTCATTATGGTTTATTACAGGATGTTGAATATAGTTACCTGTGCTATACAGTAGAAACGTGACCTTGTTGTTTATCTATTTTATATATAGTAGTCTGTATCTGCTAATTCCAGACTCCTAATTTACCCACCCCCACATCATTTCCCTGTGGTAACTATAAATTTATTTTCTATGTCTGTGAGCCTGCTTCTGTTTCATAAATAAGTGGGCCTGTATAATTTGGTTCCACATATAAATGATATAACAGTATTTGTCTTTCTCTTTCTGTCTTACTTCACTTAATATGAAAATATCTAGGTCCATCCATGTTTCAGCAAATGGCATTATTTCATTCTTTTTTATGACTGAATAGTATTTCATCAGGCTTCCCTGGTGGCTCAGATGGTAAAGAATCCGCCTGCAATGTGGGAGATCTGGGTTCAATCCCTGGGCTGGGAAGATCCCCTGGAGGGCATGGCGACCCACTCTAGTCTTCTTGCCTGGAGAATCCCCATGGACAGAGGGTTGCAAAGAGGGAGACACGACTGAGCAACTCAGCACAGCACAGTATTTCAACATATATATGTAACACATTTTCTTTATCCATTCATCATAAATAGACATTTAGGTTACTTCCATGTTCTTGGCTATTATAAATAGTGCTGTTATGAACACTGGGGTGCACTTAGCTTTTTTAATTAGAATTTTCTCTGAATACATGCCCAAGAGTGGGATTGCAGGATAATATGACAATTCTTAATCTTTGAGGAACCTCTATACTGTTTTCCATAGTGGCTGCACCAATTTACACTCCCACCAACATTGTAGGGAAGCTTCCCTGGTGGCTCAGATGGTAAAGCATCTGCCAGCAATGTGGAGGACTCGGGTTCAATCCCTGGGTTGGGAAGATCCTTTGGAGAAGGAAATGGCAACCCATTCCAGTATTCCTGCCTGGGAAATGCCATGGATGGAGGAGACTGGTGGGCTACACAGTCCATGGGGTTGCAAAGAGTCGGACATGACTGAGCGACTTCACAACATTGTAGAAGGGTCCCCTTTTCTCCACACACTCTCCAGCACCTATTTGTAGACTTTTTAATAATGGCCATTCTACAGGTATGAAATAATACTTCACTGTAGTTTTGATTTGTATTTCTCTAAAAACTAACCAAGTTAGGCACCTTTTCACATGCCTATTGGCCATATGTATGTCTTCTTTGAAGAAATGTCTATTTAGAACTCTGCTCATTTTAGATCTTCTGCTCATCTTGTTTGTTCTTTTTGTTGTTGAGTTGCGTAAGTTGTTTGTATATTTTGGAAAGAAAGCCCTTGTCAGTTGCACTGTTTGCAAATATTTTCTCCCAGTCCATAGATTGCCTTTTCATTTTGTTTACAGTTGCCTTTGCTGTGCAAAAAGTTGTAAGTTTGATTAGGCCCCATTTGTTTATTTTTGCTTTTTTTTTTAAAAAAAAAAGTATTTATTTTTGGCTGCACTGGGTCTTCGTTGCTGCCCATGGGCTTTCTCTAGTTGCAGAGAGTGGAGAGCCACTCTTCACTGTGGTGCGTGAGCCTCTCATTTCGGTAGCTTCTCTTTTGGAATGCAGGCTCTAGGCACAGGAGCTTCAGTAGTTGTGATACATGGGCTCAGTAGTTGCAGCTTGCTGGCTCTAGGGTGCACAGGCTTCAGTAGTTGAAACTGTACAGGGGCTCAGCAATTGTGGGGCACGGGCACTAGAGTGCAGGCTTTGAAGCTGTGGTGCATGGGCTCCACTGTTCTGCCCCATGAATCTTTCTGTACCAGGGATTGAACCCATGTCCCCCACATTGGCAGGTAGATTCCTAGCCACTGTGCCACCAGGAAAGTCCTGTTTATTTCTGCTTTTATTTCTACTGCCTTGGGAGACTAACCTAAGAAAACATTGTTATGATTTATATTAGAGAATATTTTGCCTATATTCTCTTCTAGGAGTTTTATGGTGTCATATCTTTAAGTCTTTAAGTCACTCTGAGTTTATTTCTGCTTAGAGAGTGAGAGTGTGTTCTAACTCCACTGATTTACATGTAGCTATCCAGCTTTCCCAACACCACCTGCTGAAGAGACTGTCTTTTCACCATTGCATACTTTGAACTCCTTTATCAAAGACGGACCATAGATGTGTGGGTTTAGTTCTAGCCTCTCATTTTGTACCATTTATCCATATGTCTGTTTTTATGCCAATACCATGTTGTTTTGATTACTACAGACAATCAAATTGTGGTACTGTCTAAGTCTGAAACTATCATGCCTCTGCTGCTGCTGCTGCTAAGTCGCTTCAGTCGTGTTCGACTCTGTGCGACCCCATAGACGGCAGCCCACCAGGCTCTGCCGTCCCTGGGATTCTCCAGGCAAGAACACTGGAGTGGGTTGTCATTTCCTTCTCCAGTGCAAGAAAGGGAAAAGTGAAAGTGAAGTCGCTCAGTCGTGTCCAACTCCTCGCAACCCCATGGACTGCAGCCTACCAGGCTCCTCTGTCCATGGGATTCTCCAGGCAAGAGTACTGGAGTGGGGTGCCATTGCCTCTAGGTTTGTCCTTTTTCTTCAGGATTGCTTTGGCAAATTCGGGTCTTTTATGGTTCCATACAAATTTTAGGATTATCTGTTCTAGTTCTGTGAAAAATGTCATGGGTAATTTGATAGGGATTGCATTGAATCTGTAGATTTCTTTAGATAATATGGCCATTTTAACAATATTAATTCTTCCAATTCAAGAGCACAGTCTTTTTGTTTGTTTGAATCATCTCAATTTCCTTTATCAATATTTTATAATTCTCAGCATATAATTCTTTCACTCCTTGGTCACGTTTATTCCTAAGCATTTTATTTATTTATTTACAGGTATAATTTTTAAAGGATTTTTAACTTTCCTTTTATGATATTTTGTTGTTAGTATAAAGAAATGCAACAAATTTCTATATGTTAAAAATTATCTCTGAGGACAGATTTTATGATTTTTTAAATAAGTTAGGCTACAAACTTATCAGAATATGACAAAGTAATCTAAATCAAGTTTGTTTAAAAACAAAACCAAAAACCTCAACTTTTTAACCAAATACAGAATTTGAACTTGTCAGGAACATAGCTCCTATTCATATAACTTATTTGCAATGCTGGCTGCATGACAGTTTGGTGTTAAGGCTAGAAAAAAGTTAAATCTAATATGCTAGTCATTTCAATGACAAATCTTTAACGTAACTAGCTGCTTACAATCATTTTTCTCATTTATTTTGTTACGTTTAAAGGGGAGAAAGATATATTCTTTGAAATCTCTGTAAAGCCCAATAATTCAGAATTTTGAGGTAGAAGAAACAACTTTGAAGATATAACCTACCCATCTCCCACTAGGAAATCAAGGCACATATACAGGTTAAATATAAGATCACTCTTCTACGCAATTACAGAAATACTAGTAGAATACCAAACTCCTGGCTCCTTTCAAGTATACTTCATATTCTTGCTGTAGAGTACAAATAATCAGGGAAAATAAAAAGATTACTGTCCTTATTAATGCAATGAACCAGGTAAATGCACTATAATTTAAGCAGTGCTTCCTAAACTGTTGTTAAAAATGTTTCAAAAGATATTAACAGTAGTACCAAAGAAAAAGAGGCTTTTCCTGTAAAAATTTTATTCAAGAAAGTTAAAGAGTTTTCTTCTTTTTTAATCAAAAGATTTCTCAGCCCCTTTTAATATGCTAAATCTGTGTTATGAATCTCCAAGAACGGTGTTTAGAATGAAATATTTTTCCAGGTGTATTTGACCATTAGATCCTTCATGGCCCAGATATAACTGGCATCATCAGGAATATAGTCTAGAAAACAGTGCAAGTCAAATATGTCAACAACAGATGTCCAAGGATGATGTTCGGATAACGATGAACATTTCTCAAGCCCTTACGTATCTGGCACTTTGCTAAGTGCTTATGGGAATTTCCGTTTAACACTCATAGCCTTCCTAAATGGTAAATTAAAATAATCTCCATTTCACAAAAAAAGGAAGACGAAGCTTAAAGAAATAACTTGTCCAAGGTCACACACTAATAAGTGGCTGAGTTAAGATCAGAACCCAAGCAGCCCAACTCCAGAGTCCCTTTCCTCAATCACTCTTCTATCAACAATCCCTATCCACAGCACACGACAGTTCAAACTTTATAGTACACTGTCTCTTGAATAATTTGCTCTTTTACCCTTTACTTCTTCATATTTTTATACTAAACTGAAAACTAGAATATTTTCATTTCAAAATAAATTGGTAGGGGAAAATAAATTACATGTATGATTCTGTTTTTGCAGCCAAGTTGAGAACTATAGGGTCACAGAAAAACATGGTAGGGTAACCAAATGAAAGTCTTCATTTTACAGGGAAGCCCACCTCTGCCACTTGGTAGCAAGTGACTTTGAGAAAATTCTTGGTTTCAGTGCTTTTCTCAACAACTGGAATGAAGGAAAAGAAAGGGGATGAAAAAGTATATTACTGATAATTACCACAGTAACTACAGACTGTTAATAAGGGTGCTCCAGACTGTGTGGATATGTTGTTGTTGTTCAGTTGCTAAGTCGTGACCCCATAGACTACAACACACCAGGCTCCTGTGTCCTCACTATCTCTTAAAATTTGCTCAAATTCATGCCCACGGAGTCTGTGATGCTAACTGAAGCTTAAATGCCAGAATTAAGTTACAATTTTTATTTGCCCATAAATTGGAGGGTTTTGTTGTTTGTTTTGCAAATAACTTTTTTTTTTTAATCTAGGACTGAGACTTTTATTCAGTTTGATAATTTAGTTTACCCTATTCTCAGTACTCTGGTAAACTACTTCCAAATGATGAAAAAGCAACTGTTCTTTTTTTGTACAGGTCCAAAATTTTCTCTTTCAACTAAGCGTCTCAAAACACTATAAAAGACACAGTGCTCTGCGCTGCTATTATTATAACACAGGCAAAGTAAGGTGGCTGAGATTATGCACAAGCAATTAGTTCAAATTAATGTCATAATAAAAACTACTTTATTCGGTTTTTCTCTTCCATCTCCATACTTTGAAAAAGCAACCAGGTTTATTGGCAGAAGCTTCTGAACACTTAAAACATAAATAACTCATAAATACTTCCTCCATGCCAAATCAAACAAAATTCAGTTGAACTAGAGAATTAGCTAGCTGGTTGCCATTGACTCTCTTTGTAGGGAGATGGAAGGAGACAAATAGTTATCTATTTATTTACTTGAGACAAACAGTTATTACCTTCTCCATTAAGCTATACAAATTTCTCTCTCCCTTGTCTTGCCTAGGGGAATATTAAAATGTTCTAACGTTTTGGAACTGAGTTTAGCAAATTGTTCCTTGGAGATGGGCAAGTTAAGAGTATCTGAGATGTTGCTACAACCAAGCATTCAAACTAGCTGTATTAGTTTGTTATGGTTGCTGTAACAAAGTACCACAGAATGAGTGACTTAAACAATAGAAATTATTTCTCACAGTTCTGGAGGTTAAAAGTCTAATAATCAAGGTGTCAACAGTGTTGATTCCTTCTGAGAGTCGTTAAGGAAAGGATCTATTCCAGGCCTTTTTCCTTGGTTTGAAGTCATCTTCTCCCTGTGCTTTCACATTATCTTCTATCTGTAAAGATATACCTAAATTTCTTCATCTTATAAGGACACCAGTCACATTGGATTAGGACCTATCCTAATTACCTCATTTTCACTTAATTACCTATATAAAGACCCTACCAACAAATACGATTACATTATGAGGTACTGGGGATTAGGACTTCAACATATGAAAGGGGGACTGGAGTGGGGGACACATAATTCAGCCTGTTAACATCATCAAAGCTACATGCAATAAACTAGGATTGTAGCAATTAATCTGTTGCACTAGAGTTGCTGAAATATCATCTATTTATTCATAAACTATTAAATGTCTTCTAAGTCCTAGATGCTAGATTTACAAAAATGAATATGACATAATTCCTGACTTGAGGGATTCATAGTCTATTAGGGGAAAGAAGTAAACCTAAACAGCAGAAATGAGTGTCCTTTCATCCCTTTTGAAACAAATCAAGGCAAATCAGGGTATAAGCAAACAAAATAACAAAAGCAAACACTATGAGGAAAATGAGAAGGAATGTTAAAGGAAGTCCAGTGGAAATATTATCTTGCAATCATTTTGCTATCACTTGCCCCTCTTTCTTTTTCCCCAAAATAACAGCATATGGAAATACACTTTCCAAAACACAGCTCTACTTTAATTCCTTTAAAATTTTTTGCATTCTTAACCAGCAGTTTTCCTTGTGTTGGGGAAAAAGAAGAGAGGAATGTTAAGAGAAACAAATTTCAAGTGACTCATGGGTTGGGTTGATTGATGTCTTAGGGTGAGTCACTGCCCTCTCAAATATTGGAATGAGATATTCAACCATTAGCGATGTCTGCCAACAGAAGTTCAGATGTTCAATTAGAAACTGATGAGGACAAACGGGGGCCGGGGCGGGGGGGGGTTATAATGATAAAATGCAAATAGACACAGTTGATGGTGGTAATGTGTACTAACAGAGCCATAATAGTAAAAGCAACAGATCTTGACTAGACTACAAAATCCTATTGTCTCAATCAGAAACCCAATGGATCTTATTAATACAGTTGCTTTTCCTTGGTTTAAAAAATTATAGTAACCAAAGATAAAATAAACAGTTCAGTAAGACCATGTTGATTCACTGGGGTAACAGTCAGTTTGCCTTAGCAGAGGCTGAATTATAAAGTTATTTTTTCAATAAAGTTTTTAATAATGTTATATGGTAGTATAACTGATGTTGCTTTGCAGCTGAATGTGAAACTAAAATTAGTACAGCAAAAACTTCTATCTTGGTTCTCTCAAAGTATTTGAAAGTCCTGTAAGAATATTTAATCCCTAAAGTAGTTTAAGTATTTCCATTCAATTATGCAGTGTTTCTGAAGAAAGGGCTTATAACAGAAAATTAAATATCTTTGGATTCTGTCACCAAATATCTTTGGATTCTGTCACCAATAACCAATTCTTAACTGATAAATCCAAATTTAATAAATCACATTATATTACAATAAATTCTGGAGTTTTATAGCCTGGTGTCATGAAAAATATCTGCCCTGATTACCATCCAACGACCAGTTCAGTATGATTTCCATGAAGAAGCTGGTCTTTCTGAAGTGCTACTGAAAACTGTATAACATATGTGTAGCTCTCACAGTGGAAAGAACAAGTTTTCCCCTTACTTTTCTTGACATCGTCTTTCTTGGACTGTCCTTCTTTTAACCTCAACATACTATTATCACAGATAAATATCTCCAAATAAAACTGTTAAAATTTAAATAACATACATATGATAGAAGAGTTTATTGAAAGGAATCCTTTTATAAAACATTTTAAATAAAAAATATATTAATAGTTAACACAAATTACAGCAAACATAACTAATATTTATCTTCTACTTCTTTCTATGAGGAGAGGAATCATACCTTATATTCCTTTGACAACCACCCCATTCTTCAAGTTTTTTAACACAGCTCAATAATAGAAGCAACATGGCATAATGAAAAGATTCCAAAAAACTGGGAATCCCTAGGGAACCTGACTTTCAAGGCCAGTGGGATTTGATTTCAGGACTTCCACAGGACTGGGGAAAACAGAGACACCACTCTTGGAGGACACAAACAAAATCTTGGATGTACCGAGACCCGGGGAAAGGAGCAGTGACCCCACAGGAAACTGAACCAGACCTACCTGCTAGTGTTAGAGGGTCTCCTGTGGAGGTGTGGGTCATGTGGGTCAGCAGTGGGTCACCATGGAGACAGGAGCCCTGGCAGAAGCAGTCCTGGAAGGTGCCCCTTGACGTAAGTCCTCTTGGAGGTCACCATTAACCCTACCATAGAGGTGGTAGACCCCAGAGCTGGGCGGCCTCGGGTCAAACAACTAACAGGGACAAACCTATCAGCAGATAAATAGATTAAAGTTTTACTGAGCACAGCCCTGCCCACCAGGGCAAGATCCAGTTTTTCCCATGGCCAGTCTCTCCCATCAGGAAGCTTACACAAGCCTCTTAGTGTCATCCACCAGAGGGCAGACAGAAGCAAGAAGAACCACAATCCTGCAGCAGCTAAAATGAAAACCACATTGCAGAAGATTTATCAGAATGAAAAAGCAGAAAGTTATGCCCCAGATGAAGGGACAAGAAAAACACCAGAGAAACAACTAAATTTAGTAGAGATAAGCAATCTTCCAGAAAAAGAATTCAGAATTATGATAGTGAAGATAATCCAGGATCTTGGAAACAGAAAGGAGAAGATGCAAGAAATGTTTACCTAGACGACCTAGAAGAACTAAAGAACAGAGATGAACAATACTCTAGAAGAAATCAACAGCAGAATAACTGAGGCAGAAGAATGCATAAATACCCTGGAGAACAGAATAGTGGAAATCACTGCTGCAGAACAGAATATAGAAAAAAGAATGGGAAAAAAAAAAAGAAGACGGCCCAGGAGACTTCTGGGACAACATTAAACATACCAACATTCGCATTATAGGGGCCCCAGAAGGAGACGAGAAAGAGAAAGGACCCAAGAAAATATCTGAAGAGATAATAGCGGGAAATTTCCCTAACGGGAAAGGAAAGTCAACCAAGTCCAGGAAGTGCAGAGTCCCAGACAGGATAAACCCAAGGACAAAAACAGCAAGACATGCAGTAATCAAAATGATAAAAATTAACAACAAAGATAAAACATTAAAAGAAACAAAGGAAAAATGACAATGTACAAGGGAACTCCCATAAGATTATTAGCTGATTTCTCAGCAGAAACTCTACAAGTCAAAAGGGAATGGCATGATATATTTAAAGTGAGGAAAGGGAAAAAACTACAACCAAGAATACTCTGCCCATCAAAACTCTTGTTCAGATTTGATGGAGAAATCAAAAGCTTTCCAGACAAACAAAAGTTGAGAGAATTCAGCACCACCAAATCAGCTTTACAAATGCTAAAATAACTTCTCTAGGCAGGAAACACAAGAGAAGGAAGAGATCTACACAAAATAAACTCAAAACAATTAAGAAAATGGTAACAGGCCCATACATATCAATAATTATCTTAAATGTAAATGCATTAAATGCACCAACCAAAAGACACAGACTGGCTGGGTGGATGAAAACCTGTGCATGTACACACTTCCACTTACCACATCACTCTGCTTGAAGCCCCAAACTGTATGTAATTATTTTATATTGTTAGGTTAATCATGTTTTCATTATAGTTTGCAATTGTAATTATCTTTTATTTATTGTCTGGCTATTAAGTATGAAAACTGATAAACATCTTTTACTACTGTGATTATGTAACTATTATTCTCTTAATACCATTGTATCATGATTGGTCAGCAGAAAATAATAGAATTCTATATCACTAGAACTACCATTAATAGGAACACCTGTAATCACTTTTTAAAATCCAGATGCATATCAGAATTATCTTGTAATTTTTTGAAAATCACAAATGCCCAGCTATTGTTTTTCTCCAAAGCTCCAAATGTGTTTCTAATGAGCAGTCAAGTCTAAAAACAACTGGATTATATGATGACCTTTTACTTTTATCTAGTTTGTTTCATTTTTTGTATTTCATCTTTAGTACTCCCATTTCATTTAGTTTGTTTTCCAATTTCTTTTTCTTTTTGTTGTTGCTGTTCTTTCTCAAGCCTTTATCAAGCGTAGTAGAAAATCTTTGTATACATATACATACAAATAGTATGTACAATATAATATGTATATTTTAGAAAATTTGTGAATTTTTGCCTATCTAAAAAGTTTATGACATTTTGATTCCACTTGTTTGACTTAGTATGAATAGAATGCTAGATTTCTAATATATATTCATTAAAAACTTTGATATAGTTCCATGAATTTTGGCATCTAGTATTACTGCTAAAAGTCTAGAAAATTTATTACCTTAGTGATTTTTAAAAAAATTGAGTGAAGCTTGAAACTTCTAATCCAATTCTGAGAATATGAACAGAAACACTACGTTGTAAAAAAAAAAAAAAAAACAGGAAATTAACATGTGATACAGTATTATTAACTAAAGTACAGCTTTTGTTCAAATTTCACACACACACACACACACACAAAACACACACAAAGAGCCCAAAAAAACCTACACCCACTTTCCAGCAAGTTACTTAAACTTTCCTCCCCTGTGAAAAGTAAGTAATAACATCTGTATTACAGGAACGTTCTAAGGATTAAATATAAATAAAGCACTGGCACATCACAGATGATCAATAACCATAGCTCTATCACTAACAAAACATTTTCAGTTGGACAATCTGCATTTCATTCAACTGAACAAAATGCATTTCAGGATCTGTGGAGAGGGGGGGTAAGGGATTAGGATGGAATTGGGAGAGAAGTTTCATTAGCTTCTAATACCCTCCAGTTACAATACTTCAATCTTTATTTGTTCTTCACTGATTAACTTTCTGATTTAGTAGCCTTATCTACTGCCACTGCCTCCAATTATTCCAACACCAGTTTATTCCTTACCCCCTTTACAATATATATTTGGTTCTCATCATATACTCTCCATGACCTCAAAAAATGACAATTCTATTAGTTCTTCTCAGTACTCATTCTTTCTCTTTAACCTTGCCACAAGGATATTCCTTTCTGAAACCCTACTAAGAAGACTTCACTGACTTCAATATTCTACTTCTATCATCCATGTAACCCATTCTTCTGATTTTCTGTACTTCTCTAATAGTCTATTTGATTTGCATATTTCTACTTTTCATACTTAATGGATGTGTCTCCTCTCACCTATTTCTAAAATACTTCCACCTTCCACCCCACTCCTTTATCTGAACTCACTCAAAGTTTCATAATTTCCCAAAATAGTCTCTCCCTCTTCTAAACTACTGAAGTGTATACTGCTTTGAGAACTATGTGGTTACTCCATCCACCACAATAATATCTATGGATTAACAAAGCAACAGGACCTTTGACACCTAGATCAAAAGAGTATATAAATGTCAGATCAGACTAGCAGATTTTCATGCCTCTCATTAGTGAAAGGCAGTGACTATAGTCTGTATGTTGATTATAACCACTAAAGAATTAATTAAACATTACTTACATCTAAAGGGGAAAAAATACAGAGGAGCTCAAAACGATAGAAACAAAGTTTACAAATGCTTGCCCAAATTAAGCATTTTTAAGGCTTACAATTATTCTCTTAAATTTTCAAGCCTCTAAGTTCCTTTATAGAAGAGTAATGCATATCTTCCAATAGCTGAAACCTCAAATAATTTTGATTGTACAGCTTAAGAAAACTCATACATACTGTTTTCCTTAGGTCTAGTGCAAATAACTGAATGAATGTTTATGCATTTATATAAGAAGGCAACTAACGTTCATCTGCTACTCAAAAGACTCTTTGTTCCAGAAAGCACACACCAAACAAGTATCATTTAACATTTACTACTAAAAGGCTACCGTGATGCAAGCTTCAATAATGACAAATATTTAAACTAGAATGGAAAAGTACTAACACTCTTTGATGTGCTGTACTTAACATTCTTTACTATGTACAAACAGTATTTAGGAATGCAAACTGATCTTGAACATCCAACACATTAAAATGTGAATTATATAAAGTACATTAAATAAATATCATCCCATCCCCATTCCAGTATCTTCTATCATAACCATACTGGACTGCTTGTTGAAATAGCAGAAGATACGATATCAACACAGAACAGACCAGTCATAATTATGATAGGGTTACCAAAAACTGAAACTAATTGGGCAAAGAGGAAAACAGTTAGTAAAACATTCAAATAAAATAATTAAGCCTACTTCTCAATAACAAAGAATAAAGAAAGAGCCTTAATTAGGAAAACAATTAGGATATTGATGAAAAATCATGGGTTATGGCATCAGAGAGGAATTGAGTTTAAACTCTACCACTATTTGTTGCTTTTGAACAAGTATCTTAATCTCTTTCATCTCAGTTTCTTTATCTGAAAAATAAGGATAACTAATATTTATCTTGCAAAGTTGTACACAGATAAATGAAATCAATTATGCAAAGTACTTAGAAAGTGGACTTCCCTGGTGGCTCAGATGGTAAAGCGCTGTCTACAATGCGGGAGACCTGGGTTCAATCCCTAGGTCGGGAAGATCTCCTGGAGAAGGAAATGGCAACCCATTCCAATATTCTTGCCTGGGGAATCCCATGAACGGAGGAGCCTGGTGGGCTACAGTCCATGGGGTAGCCAAGAGTCAAGACACGACTGAGTGACTTCACTCACTCACTTAGAAAGCAGCGGATATTAAAATATCAACAACCTGTTTTCAATCCAAAAAGATCTGGACATTTTCATACAGCTAAACTACCTCATTTGTGCATGTGTGTGTGTGTGTGTGTGTGTGTGTGTGTGTGTGTGTGTGTAGCAGAATTTTATTAAAGTAAGAAAAGGGACAGAGCAAGCTTCTGACACAGACATCAGAAGGGGGATGGAGAGTGCCTCCCTTGCTAGTGTTAGCAAGGAAGTTATACTACTTCAGACCTTCAAGGAAGACAGTGCCAGAACTTATAAGTTCTCTCCCCATTCTATTTCACAAAGCTAGCATATTCAGCCAGAGAAGGCAATGGCACCCCACTCCAGTACTCTTGCCTGGAAAATCCCATGGACGGAGGAGCCTGGTAGGCTACAGTCCATGGGGTCGCTGGACACGACTGAGCGACTTCACTTTCACTTTTCCCTTTCAGGCACTGGAGAAGGAAATGGCAACCCACTCCAGTGTTCTTGTCTGGAGAATCCTGGGGACAGCGGAGCCTGGTGGGCTGCCGTCTATGGGGTCGCACAGAGTCAGACATGACTGAAGCGACTTAGCAGCAGCAGCAGCAGCAGCATATTCAGAAACCAAAACCTGAGAAAGATAATATGAAAGGAACACTAGAGATCTTACAGAGCAATCAAATCTAGCTTTAGAGAAGTATGCTATTACCAAGTTGTCTTTATTCCAAAGAGACAAAATTGGTGAAATATATTAGGAAAGCTTTTAATATGATTCATCAAACAATAGGCAAAGAAGAAAAGTCATATAATCATATAATAGATTATGAAATTTATGTGATCCAATTTAAACTTAATTCTAAAAAAGGGGAATAGAAGACTACTTCTTTAACATACTAAAAAAAAAAAAATTGTCAAAAAGAATACACAACTAAGAAAACCCTAAAGGCATTCATTCAAATAAGAAATGAGCCAAAGATGCTCACTATTCATTACTATAATTTAACAATCTTCTAGACATTCTAATCAGTGTAATTTTTTTTTAAAAAGAAAAGGTTAAATATTGGCAAGAAAACAAAATTATCATTCACAAATTCTATAACTGCCTTATTTAGAAACTATTACAATTAAGAATTTCATGAAAAATAAATTTAAAAAAAAGAATTTCATAAGATGATCAATTAGAAAATAGTACAACAAATCACCAACTTTTCTATGTTCCATCAGGAAGATGTAACCCTCTTTAAAATACAATGAAAAAGTATTTCACTCACAATAGCAACAAGAGGTTTTAAAATACCAAAAGTCAACTTTAAAAACAGGCAGCACCACATGAAGAAAACTACAAAACACTGAGTCATAAAAGATGACTTGAAGAAATGATGAAAATACTGTAAAGTATTTCATAGCTATCTCTAAAATAGATAATAAGATATTATAGCTATCTCTAAAATATTAGTTTATATTTTCAATTAAATTCTTTCTTAATAAATTGGATTAAAGGTAATCTGAAAAAAATGAGAAATTATGAAAATGTTTTGAAAAAGATAATAGGAATTCACACAACTATATAGTAAGATACATTAAAAAGTTATAGTAATTAGAACTGTTTGGAATTATTGGAGCAAAAAATATAGCCGAATGAAGCAGAACAGAAAATCTCTGGGGAAAGACAATTATTCAGTAAATAGTATAAAATAATTGACTTGCCACTCTAAAACACATTTCAAATACATTTCAAATAGATTAAAGATGTAAATGTTTTTTCAAAACTCTGAAAGTAATATAAGGAAAAAGAAGTAATTACTTACAGAATATGCATCACAAAAAAGTCTAAGCATGTAAATACCATAAAAGAAAAATTTGAATGATTTAGCTACACTCAATGTTAAAAATCTGTTTAAAAATAAAAAAATTCAAGCCAAAAACAAAATTAGGATGCAAATGACAAAGTGGAGAAATTATCTGCATTGCAATTTGACCAACACCTAATAGTTTTATATACAAAGAGGTTTTATAACTCAGTTTTTTAAAATCCAATAGCATAATAAACAAAGGACATTAATAGATAATTCACAAAAAATACAAATATTTAAAGTCACTAATAACAAATGAAACAAAAAAATTTATAAACTTTTCAAATCAAAATGGAAGTTTTTTAATATGGAGAGACTGCTGGCATTCTCAAGCACAACTAATAAAAATGACTGTCACAACTTTCTGGAAAGCAATCTATTAATATCTATCAAAAATAATTATGTGTATCTTTTAACTTTAGAATTTATCATAATAAAAGATATAAGCAATGATTAATCCATAAAATTATTGGAAAGAGCTTAAATTTTTAACAATTGAAATGCTGGTTAAATAAGCAATGGAAAATCCAAATGCTGGACTATTAGCCACACATTTAAAATGATGATATGCTGTAAAAGAATAATGCTTTATTGACTCGGGTAAGCATTCATTCAATTGTATAAAAATAACCTAGAAACAAAACAGTGTCAACAACAAACAAAAGAGTAGGTACAATATGGGGGTGGGGGGGCAGTTGTTGAAAAAAAAAAAGAGAGAGAGTAAATCCCATTGAAAAGGACCTACGGGATACTCACCAGTGTTAAAAATGATTATCAATAGGTGCAAACACACTCAGTCACTCATTCATGTCCGACTCTTTACAGCTCCACAGACTGTAGCCTGCCAGGCTCCTCTGTCCATAGAATTTTCCAAGCAAGAATACAGGAGTGGGTTGCCATTTCCTACTCCAGGGGATCTTCCCAACCCAGGGATTGAACCACCGTCTCTTAACATCTCTTGCATTGCACGTGGATTCTTTTTTTTTTTTCAATTAGTTTATTTTCTATTTTTTAACTTTACAATATTGTATTTGTTTTGCCATACATTGACATGAATCCACCATGGGTATACATGTTTTCCCCTTCCAGAACCCCTCTTCCACCTCCCTTCCCATCCCTTCCCTCCGGGTCATCCCGATGCACCAGCCCCAAGCACCCTGTATCATGCATTGAACCTGAACTGGTGATTCGTTTCACACATGATAATTTACATGCTTCAGTGCCATTCTCCCATATCATCCCGCCCTCGCCCTCTCCCATAGAGTCCATAATACTGTTCTATTTATCTGTGTCTCTTCTGATGTCTCACATACAGGGTTATCTTTACCGATTGACTAAATACCATATATATGTGTTAGTATACTGTATTGGTGTTTTTCTTTCTGGCTTACTTCACTCTGTATAATAGGCTCCAATTTCATCCACCTCATTAGAACTGATTCGAATGTATTCTTTTTAATGGCTGGGTAATATTCCATTGTGTATATGTACCACAGTTTCCTTATCCATTCATCTGCTGATGGGCATCTAGGCTGCTTCCATGTCCTGGCTATTATAAACAGTGCTGCGATTGCAAACTAGTACAGCCACTATGGAGAACAGTGTGGAGATTCCTCAAAAAACTGGAAATAGAACTGCCATATGACCCAGCAATCCCACTGCTGGGCATACATGCTGAGGAAACCAGAATTGGAAGAGACACGTGCATGTGGATTCTTTACCACTGCGCCATTTGGGAAGCCCATCAATGGATGAAGGCATTATAGATGTTATTTACCATTTATGCTTTCCTGAATTTTCCAAACTTCCTACAATTATTACATAGTCAGTTCAGTTCAGTCTCTCAGTCATGTCCGACTCTTTGTGACCCCATGAATCGCAGCACGCCAGGCCTCCCTGTCCATCACCAACTCCCAGAGTTTACCCACACTCATGCCCATCAAGTTGGTGATGCCATCCAGCCATCTCATCCTCAAAAATACAAAATGTTTACAATATTGCTTTGACTTTAGTAACAATAGTATCCAAAATCATGTTAACACTGATAGTTCTACTCTTTTAGGCTGCACCAAAACTAGGGAGGCCTGCTCTCTCTAGATCTGATCATATTTTTACACTTTAATCATAATGAAAGATTTTGTAGGCAAAAGTAGAAGGGGAGGGCAGAGGGTGAGATGGTTAGATAGCATCATCAACTCGATGGACATGAATTTGAGCAAACTCCAGGAGAAAGTGAAGGACAGGGAAGCCTGGCATGCTGCAGTCCATGGAGTCACAAAGAGTCAAACACAACTTGGCAACTGAACAATACAAAGACAGAAATTTTCAGAACTCTAGGAAACAATCAGATAAAAGTTTTCACTCCCATCTTTATTTATGATCAAGTACAATGTCAAATAATATTTAGATATTAACTATTTGCTTTCAGCTCCTGCCAAAGGTAGTAAGAACCAAGTGATGAACAAACCCTGGACCTCAGAACCAGCAGGGCTCAGCTTTCACCGACATCTAAAACTTGAGCCTGTTATTTTAAAAAAAAGGTGGAAGGGACAGTGTGAAATATGGATACTACCTTTCTCAGGATACAAAGTGTGGGCCTTTGACAACTTCCAATCACAACTCTTCTCTGTCTCCCTCGGTAGAGAGAAGAATGATTTTTTTCCTCCAATGTATTTAAAAGGCATATATCCAAAGGGCAAGTAAGCAGGATTTCTTCTGAACAAAGATGCTTTAAACAGGAGATGTGTAAAAGTTAAATGTTCCCTTTTCCCAGTACAGATATGCAGCCTAACTGCAAGGGGGTCAAAAAGATTCTAGCAGTACTTGGCTCTCAACAGTAAGCAATAGTCAAACTGTTAATTCCATCTGCTCCCCTCCAAAAAATGACAAAGCATTACATGGTAGTGCCAGGGGCTACATTTAAGGGGTTTTTCTACAGGGCATTCATTTTCATAACACTAAGATGCTAATTATTTCTAAGTACTTCTGAGAACCAATCTTGATAATACATGATGACAACCTTGATGCTGATAACAAAAAAATACACTATCTTTAATATCATATTCTTTGTTAAAGATGTTGCTTCCAGAACTGTCTTCCTTTCTTTACTGGTCAAAGCTCTGAATTCTATCTACTATTTCCTCAGGGACTTAGTTCCAATAGATATGTCATTTCTCCTAATCTCTTACTTCTCACTTCCCTTACACATATAAAAAAAAAGAGCCAAGCACAATATCCCTTCAACTCATATCCCTCTGCAGCAGTTTCAACTATGCCTATGGAATTTCCTTAGGAACTGTGAAATATCTATGCAACTAATCTACAGTCATAAAAAGTAGACCAGTGGTTTCAGGGATTGAGAGAGAGATTACAAAGGGGCACTAGGAGACTTCTGGAGGTGATGGATATATTCATTATTTTGACTGTGGTGATGGTTTAATGAATATAAACATGTTAAACATTCAACTGCACACTTTAAATATGTGTAGTTTATTACAGGCCAATTATACTTCCATAAAGCTATTGAAATAAATACTGAAGTCTGGGTCCTGTTCCACTCCTCAAATTGGTATAGGGGTCCCCCCTTGAAATCAGGACTCAAAAACTCCCTCAGATGGTTTGAAAATGTGTAGATAAGATTGAGAACCACTGCTCTAAGACTGTCTTTCTCTCTTCCTTCCTTAGTTTTCTTAAAATGCCTCATGCAAGCATGTCTACTTTTTCATCATCCATTCCTGATGCAAAGAGCCGACTCATTGGAAAAGACCCTGATGCTGGGAAAGACTTTGAGAGCCGGAGAAGAAGGAGGCAGCAGAGGATGAGATGGCTGAATGGACTCAAAGGACATGAGTTTGAGCAAACTCTAAGAGATACTGTAGGACAGAGAAGCCTGGCATGCTACAGTCCATGGGTCACAAAGAGTCGGACCAAACAACATTCTTTCTCAGTCTTCTGGAGACCAGTTTCTGAACCACTACTCAGCTAAAATTGTACTTGTTAAAGTCACCTGTGAACTCCTGACAAATTCACTAGTCGCTGGAGTCCTCTTCTTACTTGACATCTCTTTAAAGCCTTCAAAATTGTTGGCCCATTCCTCCTCTATTTGAAAACTTCTCCACCCCTGGCATCCTTCTTGAAGTTCCTCCTATCTTTCTAATACTTTCTAACTAATTCTCTTTCACACTATTCTTCCACCTATCTGCCTTTTATTTGTCTATTCTCCAATTGCTGCTTTTTATTATGCTAAAGTATTTTCCAATCTGAGTCATTTCAACATACCCAAGTCGATACAGCTTCAATTCAACCCCCCATCTTCCCTCTATTCCTGATTTCTTTTACAAGTTCCACATCCTACATTCAAACACCTTTCTACATCTTCATCTGAATGTCCCACAGTTTCCTCAAATTCAAAAAATCCAAAATAGAATGCATCATCTTCCCTCTATCTATGTGCAACTCATTTTCAATCAATGGAACCAAGTCAAATCCTCAAGATTCTTGATTCTTCCTCCTTTCTTTCCTGAGGTGACAGGATCTATCAGGTTCTACCTCACTCTACCAGAATGAGGCTCCAAAACACAAATCCATTAAGTAGTTTCTTATTCATCATTTTCAATTCAATCCCCTTAGCCAAGGATACAACACCCCGGGTTGGCCCTCTACCACCCTCACTGTTCTCATCTTCCACCGTTTTCCCATCTAACCCTCGCATTCAAGTCAAGACCAATGTTACTAACTTTGGACTTGTCACCAACAATGACTTCTCTAAACTGCCAGGGTTGCTCCTGCCTCCTTGTTTTCTCACTTACTCTCTTTTCCTGGAAAGGTATTCACTCACCTCGTGCACTTGGCAAAATTATACCATACTTTAAAGCTCTACTATGTGCCCCCAATTTTACATACATCCATGCTGAGTTAGCCATCTCCTACTCTGCTCACCTACAATGCTAGGCAAATCTCTATTCACACTCATCACAGAGAATTATAATTGTTACTTTACTTACCTGTCTTGTATATGACATAGTAAGTTCCTTGATGACAAGAGCCGTGACATTCATTTTTGTATACATTCATTTTGTATACCTATTCGGCCTGGAGTAGTGCAAATTTATGTCTGACATAATTTCGATTATTTACAAGACACAAACTTGATAGCGCCAAAATGGTCTTGATACTAATATTTTTTTAAAGATCTCTTAATATTCATTACAAAATAAATATCAGGCAACAGGATCCTGAATAAAACAGTTGACTACAAGATATATTTAAACTCTGACTGTCAAAACACCACTGCTCTAAAAATGCAATGGAGAGCAGACTTCATAAAACAGGAATACAACAAAAAAGTGAAGCACAGCGGGGATAACACACTGACTTAACCAGTGCTTCATCTGATGTCCATACCCAGATACTGTTAATGCTGGTAACTAAGATGTTTAAAATCCCTTGTTGTTATAACTATAGTAAATCATAAAGGATAAATATGCCAAATCCAGAATTTATTTTCTAAAACAGGCAATGATTTTCTTCCTTGCCACTTTGTTGAAATGAATTATTAGAACAGCCGACTTTGAAGCTACTATTGGCCAGCCAAGCATATCCTAACGATTTTTTTTCTTTCCTTCTTGCCTGCACTTCAAAAATATGGTGCTCTGGGACTTAAAATGTGTTAACCTAAAGAAAAATGCTTTAGAAATTGGGGGACAGGGCGGGGGGCACGCAGAGCAGTGATCTATGGATGTTAAGAGAATGTTCTTATGGAAAACAAGTCTCCCAGGACTACTACATTGATTCAGGGTTACACCAATATTTATGACTTTATGCAGGTAAGGTTTTAAAAGCTGAAAATTTCAAACTGTAAAGTGATACACGAACCAAAGAGGCGGCATACCTGCTACAAAAACTACTGTGTGACCCAAAGGACAAATAATTTGCCAAAGGACAGCCTGGCCCTACAGCCAGTAGGACGGTCTCTGAAGATAAGCAGCAGCTGCCCGCTGAACAAACTCCCCCTACCTGAAGAGCCGAGCGGCTGCCCGGCGTGTGATAGTGTATCAGAGAACCGATTCTGTGCAGTACGAAACCACCAGGGCAAAATCTAAAAATTTCAGAAACGTCTATACTCTGAGGAAACAACGACACATGTGCACACCGAAGGGCGGATACCCAGTTCTGACAGAGCGTTCAAACTTCGGCTGGTCTTTCAATGCAACAATTTTCGGACAAAACCCTGACGATTCTCGAGTATATTAGGAGAGTCAGACACGACTTAGCGACTAAACCACCACCACCAGGGGAGGATTAACTCACAGTAAAAAGAGGGTAAGGGCTGATGGAGCTCACCAGTGTAAATAACCAAAGGAATCGTGGCTGGCTGCTTTGTGAATCTCTCCGACTTGTGGGGGATCGGGGGAGAATGTCGCTTTTAAGACGAGGGGGGCGACAGTGACCATTTTGGCCATTAGACTGGACGGGTAGTTGCAGCCTCGCTGAAGTGCGAAGGAGGAGTCGGAGGAGTGGGAGGGGTAGGAGAGGTCCGACCGGAGCATCAGCCGCTGCAGGGCGGTGGGGGTGTCCCACCCCAGGCAACCCGGCTGAAGGGCGGCTGGTCCGCGCGAGGCGGCTGCACCCAGGTCACGCCCGGAGGTCGGAAGCCTCCTCGCCGGGGAAGCAGAAAGACCCGAGTCCTCGCGCACAAAGCTGCCGCCGCCCAGGCAGCAGGCGGGCTGCGCCCAACTTCGGTGCGAGAAGCCGCCGGCCGCAGCCTACCACCGAGTTCCTCCCCTCAGACCCTTGGACGCCTGGGCGTCCAGCACAGTCTAGCGCTCATCCTCGACGCCTCGCGCTAGAGCCGTTACCCCCAACGAAGCCGCCGCCCCGGGCACAAAGTCCCGGTCTCCTCCCCGCCGTCGCCTCGCCCCGGCTCCTCCCTGACAAAAAAAGTTATCGGTAGCCGGCCGCCCTGGGGGCCCGGCGCGGTTCTCTCCGCGGGACTTACCAGAGCGGCTCTCCAACCTCGACCTCCAGAACCTCGACTTGTCTGGCTCGCAAAGACAGTGACGGCTGCTGCTCCGAATAAGCAGCACCACCTGCCCCCCCTTCTTCCTAGCAGAACGGGTCCTGGCGAGCCATCTTCCCCCTCCGCTCACTGACTGACAACCCAGTCCCGAGAGCCGCCACTGCCGCCAGCTACTCTGACGAGCAAGACCGGGGACCCGTCCTCAGGCAGCCAACCACCACCGCCCCACGCCAGCTCGGCCTATCGCCGCTCTCTGGGGCGGGATCAGAGCAACTTCTTCACCAATGAAAACCTTCTTTTGCTAGGCCCGGGGCGGGGCCATGAGGTGGGAGGGAGGAAGGGAGGGAGGGAGACTTGGTGGGCGTGGTCTGAGCGATAAGGCGTGGTCGGCGTCCCCAAGGGAAGATGATTGACTGTTAAGATTGAGGCTGTAACTAGGCGATAGTGATCAGAGAAGGTCTATTGGACTCAGCCTTTAGTATTTACAGCTCTTCCAGAAGAAAATAAACCTTTCGGAATGATATTCACCATAATCGCAGAAGAGAAACTAATTGATATTTTAATTTCTTAATTTCTTGGTCAGGAGGATTTACTTCACTGTTATTTAAGTCACCAGAATTTCTCAAAATCTTATCAAATCCTGAAGTGGAGGGTGGGGCGGTGGGAGGAGGGAAATGGTAATAAAATACGTTTTTGCAAAATGGTAATAAAAACTCTTCTCCTCTTACATCTTTGCTTTTGGCCTTACTCTGGAAAAAGTCAAACACAATTCCACAGTATCCGTTCCATGAGCTGTTTGGTTTTCTTCCCCCTTCATCTTTCCTCCCTTCTCTTCTCCTAAATACTAAATATTTTACGTAACGACTGGAACCTAAGCACATCCGAACTGTTTCCTACATATAGTTACTCTGTTTTTGACCTTGTTAACTTCTCCTACCACATCCCTCTCAAGTCTCATCAAAATTAATTAGAAAGAAAATGAAATTTCAACCTGAAAGACAGGAAGCCACTTAAAGAAAGAAGAACTTCTAAAGCACCAAGATCTTTTCAAACATGGCAAACACATAAATAACAAGCCCACAGTAAGAAAACATATTACTTAATATTGAAAGAGCATCAAGCAAACAACTTCAGGTATTCATTAGGGTAGATCTATGGAACAAGCAGGATCCGCCATCCAAGAGAATAGACAGATTTATAAGCAAATAATAAAATATGGTGATAAGGGCAACAGAGCCAGGTTCAATGAGCCAAGGGAACGCAGGAAGAATTATTGTGTTTAGGAAAGTCAGGGAACTTCACAAACAAGGTGATATTTGAGTTGGATCTTAAAAAGGTAAATAGGGGATTTCCCCGGTGGTGTAGTGGCTAAGACTCCAAGCTGCCAATGCAGGGGGCCTGGGTTCAATCCTCGGTAAGGGAATTAAACCCCACATGCTGCAACTAAAGACCTGGTGCAGCCAAATAAATAAATACTAAAAAAAAAAAAAAAAAAAAAAGGTAAATAGGAGTTTGCCAGAGAAGAAGATCAAAAGGCACTTCAGGAAGCAGGAACAGTAAGTTCAAAGATGCAGAGCTGTGAAAGGGCTCCGAGTGGCTGGGGAACACTGAGAAAGTGGGTAGACTTGAAAGGTAAGTAGCAGCCAAAAATTAAGCTAGAACAAAACATTATAAAGAGAGATTATAAAGGCCATACAAGCTACACTAAGGTATGTAGATGAGCATTGTCCAACAGAGACTTCTGTAATGGTGAAAATGTTCTATATTTGTGTTGTCCAATAGAATAATCACAAGTGGCTATCCAGCACTTGAAATATGGCACAGCATGCATGCTAAGTCACTTAAGTCGTATCCGACTCTTTGCGACCCCGTGGACCATAGCCCACCAGGCTCCTCTATCCAAGGGATTCTCCAGGCAAGAGTACTGGAGTGGATTGCCATGCCTTTCTCCAGAAGACCCAGGGATCAAACTCCCATCTCTTAATCTATTGCATTGGCAAGTAGGTTCTTTACCACTAGCACCACCTGGGCACAGAAGAAAAACTCAATTTTTTATCTGAATTTTAATAACTACCATATTGAACAGCTCAGGCTTAGACTTTATTCTACAGGGAATCACGAACCAACAGTAGGTTATAATCATGTGAACAATACAATCAGTTTTCTTTTAAAGGGTGGGAATCCTAAAGACAGGGCCTGTCTCTCCTTTGACAGGAATCTATCTTGTCACTAGATTCCTTGTCACTTTCACCTCCACTAGCCCAGGGTACTAGTGGAGGATTGGCAGGATAATTTAGGTTGGCTGGGCCAGAGCCAGGGGAAGTGTTGGCTGAAGGAAGAGGGATAAGAAGATCCGGAGAGTGTGTTGTACTCTAACATTCTCAGAGAAGGCAAGCAGTCAAAACACAGGAACTTGAATTCTGCCATCAAGTCCTGATAGGATAGGGAGTAGGAGAGTGAAGGGTCAGAGAGGGAAAGAAAGCCAAAGCCTCTAGTATAGCTCCTTGGGTAACAAACAGGTGAAAAGTAAAGCAAAGTTTCATCATTTATCACAATAGGAGAGATGGCACAGAGCAGTACATGACTGAGTCATTGTTCAGTGCTAGGCAATAACTGCTGTGTGACTTCAGATTAGGGAGCAAGCCTTCCAGCTGACGGTGGTTGGAGAAGGCAAGGCATAACAGGGGGAGGTAAAAACTGAGCTACGTCTTGAAAAATGGGCAGAAATTTGAATTTGGAAAGTGTGAGAAGGAAACTCTTGGAATTCCTGGAAAAGAGACAGAAGAACAGAAATACAAGCAGCGTACAGAGGACATGGGAAACCTTTGAACTGGCCAGAGCCTGGCAAGCTAGGTTGGAGGAAGACAACAGAGTGCCTTGAAAGCCAACTCCAATGTTCAGATTCTGTCAGTTTGCCTAGTAGTTTCCTGTCTGTTCCTTAGAGTTGCTTGGGATGACTTTCAAAAATAGAAATGCCCACATCAAATAAATCAGAAAACTGGGGTATAGAGCCTGGATGTAGAGTTTATTTTAAAAGCTTTCCAAGTGAATCTAACACACTCCCAGGGTTGTAAACAGGGGAATGACATCATACCATTTCACTAACACTAAATCAAGATTGTACATAGGATGGATTGAGTGGCAAGAAACTGAGACTGCCCATATGTACTTATATATTTGTTTCCTTTCTGCAAAAAGAGAGGAAGCAATTTATTGGCTGATTTCACTTCCTGTTTTACAGTGGTAAGATGATACAGAAGGCAATTTTAGTCACCTTCCCTCTAAGTCAACGTAAAACCAAAATTCAAGTTTATGTTTGTGGTCCACTCTCCTGTCACAATTTGTGTATACAAAAACAATTTCCAACAGTAACACCCTGCAATTAACAGTTACACATAACCATTTATATTTTAGTAGCAAAGCACTAGGAAAATGCCCAAGAACATTCTGTTTCAAAAGGGAAATGTTTTTAACCTCTTTATGAAAGTCAGCATATTCCAAACCTTAACTACTCATCTTTGCTAGTCTCCAGTATCCACAGGCATAATTCTACACTGTTAAAATGTTTTTACCTTCTTGCAAATAACTTTATTAAATGCCAGTTCAACATCATGAAGCCAGTTGAACATTATATATTTTATTATATTAAATTTCAGAAACTTGAAGAAAAATTTAGCTCAAATATATTTCTATTAAAGTTAGCTGTAAAACATCTGGGTAATATGACAATTTTCTTCCAGGTGGTTGAGATAGAGTTGACATATAGCATTGTGTAAGTTTAAGGTATGTGGCATGATAATTTGATACACACAGACTGTTAAATGATTAGTTAACACTTCTACTACTTATATAGTTAACTTTTTTTTTCTTTTTGGCTGCTGTTATGAGAACATCTAGGATCTACCCCCTTAGCAACTTCCAAGTATACAATACAGTACTGTTAACTGTAGTCAGCATGCTGTACACTATATCCCAGAAATTATTCATCTCATAACTGGAAATTTGTACCCTTTGACCAGTAGTATCTCCCCATTTCCCCCAGTCTCTAGCCCTTGGTGACCACCAATCTATTCTTTGTTTCTATGTACCATGACTATTTTAAGTGAAAGTGCCAAAAGAATTTTACCTTGAAAAAAATATGAAGAATGTGTTACATTAGTGGCAAGTATGTTACAACATATTTTTAAAAAATTTAAAACAAAAAGAATGTGCTGAGAGCTCATTCTGCCTTGCTGTGCCATGCCAGATTCCCCTTCTAAGACAGCCGCTTCAGCCAGTGCCTCCAGCAGAGGCCACAGGCATGATCTACACCACACAACCCCCTTCTTAGAACCACGCTGGGCAAGGGAAGCCAGGCCTAATGACGTGAACACTCAGCCCAAACAGGGGTGGCGGTGACTGCCTAAGCCCATTCTCTTTCAAGGATATGAACTGCAAATGGGAAGAGAAAATCAATCACGTGGTGGATGCAGAAGCTAGGTGTAGAAAGAAGGCTTCTCAAGTTGTAGAAAGAAGCCCTGAGAAGCCCTGAGAGGGCAAGTTCTGAGTAAACTGAAGCCATCAGGCAGAGAAGAGACATACAAAGCAGGGGATGAAGTAACTGGTAACAAAAGAGAAGTAGAAGTAGAGACCAAGTAGAACAAATCACCATAATAAAGATGGGGACCAATGAAATTCTGCTATTGAAGGAACAATGAAAGAACCCATTTTCCACTGCTGCCCTGAGTCACTCCAGTTTCCAGTGTTTGTGTTCAACATCTGTAAGAACCAACTGCAGCTGTTTCCAGAGTCCTACAAGGTTCCCCTTCTGCATCACCTAAGATATTCTAAGTAAATTGTGGTACCTGCCATGCTTGTATAAACCAATAAGCAGACTTCAAGAATCATGGATCAAGTGAAAGAAGCTGGATCAACTGCATTTTGCAGAAAGAATTTTATCCTCCAAGGTTGGCTCCAGATTTTTCTAGGACTAACGTCCTAGAAAGAAAACAATATTCTGTATAGCTTAAAAAAAATCATAAGTTAAAATTTCAATACCTTTGTAACAGATATTTTGAGGGGAAAAATCTTTTTTTCTCATATCTTTTAGCAGTAGAGCCAATCTTGTTCATATTTCTAAAAAGTTGTATAGATAGGGGTGGAAAGCCTAATTACTAACTACTACCCTCAAGTGAATAAAAAATATCCACATGTATCTTCTAAGACATTTTTTTAACCAGTGTTTTCTAGAAGAATTATTGTTGAGGGGGTCTTGTTTTGCAGGTTTTATAAATCATGTTTCTGAAAAAAATTTTATGACATGGGAAAAAGATGGGTACAAAACTCCACATATGACATGGTCACAACTGTGCAAATGTTCATGTCTGGGAGATATGTCAGGGACATGTAAGCATGGAGAAATTATGACTGAATTTTATTTTCTTCTTCACATATGTTTTTAATTTACCAAATGTTCTGTAATAAACAGGTGTTAGTTTTGCAACCAAAAAAAAATGTACATTATTTTTATGGGGAAGAGGCAGCAGACTGGACATCACTTATTGTTAATTCTGCCCAAGCAAACCTTGGTTAAACACTCTTTCTTTTACTCTTAGACAATGAATTATTCAAAATTCTTTAAAGTGCCCTCATAAATCCTGCAGAGAAGCTCTTGTTATTGCTGACAAGCAAAAGACCCCACCAGTGCATATTTAATAGAGACGCATAAACTTATATGCAGATTTTCTTTTTCAAATGGGGTCCCAGAAAACACAGAAAGTATATATATACGACTGTGACAAACACTGAGCTCCCAGAGGAAGTAGAGGGTGTTGTGCCATCTTTGGGTGCCCTGCAATAGCAAAGAGGAACTTCGGAACACAGATTAAAGGAGAACCAGAAAAGACATCAGTTTTCATCCTCTTTCTCCATTTGGTTGATGAATCGTTTTCAGGTTTTCACACATATCCACATGTCCATACACCAACTGGAAACCTGATTTCTCCACGTTTCAGCCTACTCACTGTATTCATCAGTTGGGTATTTCAGTTGTATTCAGTGTATCACTTCATTGTGTATCAATTCTTGAACAATTGATTGAACAATTTTGTTCCAAAACTGTTTCTCATGTGTTAACCCAGAGAATAGAGACATCAATAGAGCCACACGCTTCCTTGGTTCCCTTGCCCAGTGGTACCCTTAAAGCAATTTAACAAGCACAAGTGCTGGTTGAAGAGTAGATGAGTCTGGGAAGTCGAGGCCCAGCTGCAAGAAGGATAACAAAGAGAGGCAGGAAGCGCCACATCCCCAAAGAGTTTTGCCAACCGGTTCACTCTGGTCTGTAACTCTTGAGTTAAAAGAGTCCAATGTAAGAATAATACTTCTATTTTTCAACTTTGCTCTCATTTACTTAGTCACTATCACCACACCCTGATATTTATGCCAAAAAAAAAAAGTTCCAGTGAGCAAATTCAACATCATAACCAGTGTTCAGTAAGGACAAGCCCATCACTCTTTTTTCCTCCACCATCATATTAAAGTGACTCAGTCCTCTGTCAAGCTATTCTCTCTTGATATCCATCATGTCAGCAAAAACAAGGAATTCTTTCTCTAGACTTCTCTGTCTACTTGAAGCAAGTCCTCAGAACAGGTGCAGGGCACATATCCAGGCCGAGCACCCTTATATCTTTTTAAGGGTGTTGTCCCCCAAAACCTCTACCTCCATGGTTTAAAGCCACTCTCAAGGATTTTTTTCAAATTCGAATTACACCAGGAAGAGAAGAAATCACATTGGTCACAAATAAATTAGCAGAGTTTCGGGTCTGGCTCTGTGGGGAGGTGCGGCGGCAGGACCAGCCAGGAAAATGCCAGTGGCAGTGATGGTGGCAAGTTCTTTCAGCTTCAGAAAGTTGCTAGATCAGTGGGAGAACCAGGAGCTTGAGGCTCCAGGAGAAATTGTTATACTCACAGTGTATGGTCAGCTTCTAAATTTATATCTGCCCCATAATAACATGAATAATGCAGGATACTTTTGAAAAAGGACACTACATACTATAAAACCAGCAAATTCTGAATTTGGTCAGTAGGACAAAGAATTTGGCAGAGAGATTTCCGCAGAATCTATTCTACCATAAAAGCTCACCAGTGGTCTGAGATGGTCCAGCCAATCATGGAAGTGCTTAGAGACGCAACCTGGAGAGGAGCCTTCTCCCTGGTCTCTCAAGCATATACATCTATCGTCACCTGCTATTTTGCAGCCTTCGTTGGACTTCCAGTGGAAGAGGCTGTGAAAGGTAAACTAGAGAAGGATGGCAGGCTGATTCAACCACAAGGCTGGTCAGGCCCAAAAAGCCACTTGCAGTGGCCCTGGATATTTCCTTTAACAGGTTTATTCCCTGATCACAGCCTGCCCCTGTTCCACCCATTCCCAGTGAGCAGCAGTTAGCCTGACCAAATATGTGGCTTTCCTTACCATTTATCATTCTGAATTCAAGATCCACCTTCCGAATCCTGAATACTGACAAACAGACAAATGTAAAGTGTTTATTTTCAATTTTATCGGATGGATTAAGCACCTTCAGTTCAGTTCAGTTCAGTTCAGTCGCTCAGTCGTGTCTGACTCTTTGTGACCACATGAACTGCAGCACACCAGGCCTCCCCGTCCATCACCAACTCCCTGAGTCCACCCAAACCCATGTCCATCGAGTCGATGATGCTATCCAACCATCTCACCCTCTGTCATCCCCTTCTCCTCCTGCCCTCAATCTTTCCCAGCATCAGGGTCTTTTCCAATGAGTCAACTCTTCGCATCAGGTGGCCAAAGTATTGGAGTTTCAGCTTCAACATCAGTCCTTCCAATGAACATCCAGGACTGATCTCCTTTAGGATGGACTGGTTGGATCTCCTTGCAGTCCAAGGGACTCTCAAGAGTCTTCTCCAACACCATAGTTCAAAAGCATCAATTCTTTGGTGCTCAGCTTTCTTCATCGTCCAACTCTCACATCCATACATGACCACTGGAAAAACCATAGCCTTGACTAGACGGACCTTTGTTGGCAAAGTAATGTGTCTGCTTTTAAATATGCTATCTAGGTTGGTCATAACTTTCCTTCCAAGGAGTAAGTGTCTTTTAATTTCATGGCTGCAGTCACCATCTGAAGTGATTTTGGAGCCCCCCAAAATAAAGTCAGCCACTGTTTCCACTGTTTCCCCATCTATCTGCCATGAAGTGATGGGACTGGATGCCATGATCTTAGTTTTCTGAATGTTGAGCTTTAAGCCAACTTTTTCACTCTCCTCTTTCACTTTCATCAAGAGGCTCTTTAGTTCTTCTTCACTTTCTGCCATAAGGGTGGCGTCACCTGCATATCTAAGGTTATTGATATTTCTCCCAGCAATCTTGATTCCAGCTTGTGTTTCTTCCAGCCCAGTGTTTCTCATGATGTACTCTGCATATAAGTTAAATAAGCAGGGTGACGATATACAACCTTGATATACTTCTTTCCCTATTTGGAATCAGTCTGTTGTTCCATGCCCAGTTCAAACTGTTGCTTACTGACCTGCATACAGGTTTCTCAAGAGGCAGGTCAGGTGGTCTGGTATTCCCATCTCTTTCAGAATTTTCCACAGTTTATTGTGATCCACACAGTCAAAGGCTTTGGCATAGTCATTAAAACAGAAGTAAACGTTTTTCTGGAACTCTCTTGCTTTTTCAATGATCCATCAGATGTTGGCAATTTGATCTCTGGTTCCTCTACCTTTTCTAAAACCAGCTTGAACATCTGGAAGTTCATGGTTCACGTATTGCTGAAGCCTGGCTTGGAGAATTTTAAGCATTACTTTACTAGCGTGTGAGATGAGTGCAATTGTGTGGTAGTTCGAGCATTCTTTGTCATTGCCTTTCTTTGGGATTGGAATGAAAACTGACCTTTTCCAGTCCTGTGGCCATTGCTGAGTTTTCCAAATTTGCTGGCATATCGAGTGCAGCACTTTCACAGCATCATCTTTCAGGATTTGAAATAGCTCAAATGGAATTCCATCACCTCCACTAGCTTTGTTCGTAGTGATGCTTCCTAAGGCCCACTTGACTTCACATTCCAGGATGTCTGGCTCTAGGTGAATGATCACCCATTGTGATTGTGTGATCGTGAATAACTTTTTTGTACAATTCTTCTGTGTATTCTTGCCACCTCTTCTTCTTTTTTTTTTTTTAACTCCAAAAAATCCTTTATTAGAGATGAGTGAAATGACAAATCTGAGATGACTAAAACCAGGTCATGCCGCATTGGCCATTGGCATCTTCCAGCCTCCCTCGCTCGTCCCGGTCCATCCCTGCCAGGACCCAGTGCCCAGCGCCCATAGAACTGATGTGTTAGACACTGATGATGGCTTTGCTGCTGCTGCTGCTAAGTTGCTTCAGTCGTGTCCGACTCTGTGCGACCCCATAGACGGCAGCCCACCAGGCTCCCCCGTCCCTGGGATTCTCCAGGCAAGAACACTGGAGTGGGTTGCCATTTCCTTCTCCAATGCATGCAAGTGAAAAGTGAAAGTGAAGTCGCTCAGTCGTGTCCGACTCCTCACTACCCCATGGACTGCAGCCTTCCAGGCTCCTCCATCCATGGGATTTTCCAGGCAAGAGTACTGGGGTGGGGTGCCATTGCCTTCTCCGAGTTGCCACCTCTCCTTAATATCTTCTGCTTCTGCTAGGTCCCTACCATTTCTGTCCTTTATTGAGCCCATCTTTGCATGAAATTTTCCCTTGGTATCTCTAATTTGATTGAAAAGATCTCTAGTCTTTCCCATTCTATTGTTTTCCTCGATTTCTTTGCAGCGATCAGTGAGGAAGGCTTTCTTATCTCTCCTTGTTAGCATTCCTAAATATTTTATAAAATACCTAGATTATAATGGTTGTTGAAACAATTCTCATTTTTTAATACTTGCCAATCTTGATGGAGCCCATCAGTATTATGCAGTCAGTTTATATTTCCTACTGACTCATAAAATACTGCCTTCCTGCTTCATGTAGAACAGTGGTTGCCAGTTGTTTTTTTCTGCCCCAGCGCACAGCACACCCATCTGTACCATAGGTTGATAGCTGCACTGACAGTTTGAGGAGGACTATCCCCAGGGGCAGTATCTGAATTGCTGAGGACCCTAATTCATCCTCTTTGGAGAATATGCTCTTTTCCTCTCACCTCCTGAGAATCACAAATATAAAATACTGAGAGCTGAGGTATAAGAGATCATTTCCTCAGTAAAACAATTTGTTAACTTTAGATTTTTTTTCTGAGAGTGTGACTACATCCATTGCTGGCAGCAGAGGACTTGCCATGAGAACGAGCTTAAGACATTAATGGGAAGTATTCGTTTGTATTATTTCCTTTCAGAAGAAGGAAAATGTATGGGTGGAATGCATTATTTGGGAAAGAAGCTATTAAGTGATACACTTTTGTACAGCTGTCCTGCAGCCTATTGATTGCTTATATTTATCCCTTGGATCAAGTTCTACCCTTGGGAGAGATACTGAACAAATCTTTCATTTTTGTGTGTGACAGTCCTCTGAATATTTAAAGTTGTTTATTGTATCTTCAGGCTTCCCTGGTGGATCAGACAGTAAAGAATCTCCCTGCAATGCAGGAAATCCAGGTTTGATCCCTGGGTCAGGAAGATCCCCTGGAGAAGGGAATGGCAACCCACTTCAGTATTCTTGCCTAGAGAATTCCGTGGACAGAGAAGCCCGGTGGGCTACAGTCCATAAGGTTGCAAAGAGTCGGACACGACTGAACAACTAGCACCTCACACTTCACTTCATTGTATCTTCAGGTTAAAACCACCTCACCTCCTAGTTCATTTATTCTGCGTTTGTTCAATGAATATTCAATTTAATTTTTCAGCTAGCCTATCTTCCAATGAGTGCATTCTAGTTTGTCATTGGTCATCATCTCTGTTACGGTACAAATGTCTTAATTAAACAGAAATGAAATATGTAATGGTAAAAAAAAAAAAAAAAAAAAAAGCAGAGATTGGCTATTCTCTAACCAAGTCCAGTGGTTAGAACTCTGCAAGAATACTGGAGTGGGTTGCCATGCCCTCCTCCAGAGGATCTTCCCAACTGAGAAATTGAACCCAGGTCTCCTACATTGCAGGCAGATTCTTTACCATCTAGGACTCTGCACACTCACTGCAAACAGCCTGGGCCAATCCCTTGTTGGGCAACTAAGATTCTTTAAGCCCCAAGGCACAACAACAACAACAACAAAAATAGAGATTATTTTATCCTATCTCTAAGACAAAGTAAGGCATTAGGAAAGACAATGGGGAGGACAGATGGCAGGAATGTAGATATCTGAGACTGGGACAGTATCTAGGAAGCTCCATGGGCAGTAAGATGCTATGTGGAGATGAGAAGAATCAGGTGGATCATGGATGAAAATAAAATATGCTAAAGGGGTCAAGGATGGACAGGATATATTGACTTGGACTAGTCCTGCCAGCTCTGCAATTGCAATTTTGCTTTAATTGAGGTATAACATACATACAGAAAAACAGAGAAAACAAAAATACGTTGCCTCAGTGGATTGTCATAGGTGAACAATGCAACCACTGATCCAGGTCAAAAAAACTGACAATTCAGAAGCTCCCATGGGCCTGCTCCCAATCACCACTCACTCCTTCCTTCCCAAAGATAACCTCCTTTTTTTTTTTAATTAATCAATTTATTTTAATTGGAGGTTAATCACTTTACAACATTGTAGTGGTTTTTGCCAAACATCGACATGAATCAGCCACGGTGCACATATGTTCCCCATCCAGAAACCCCCTTCCATCTCCCCCCCCCCCATCCCATCCCCCAGGGTCATCCCAGTGCACTAGCGCTGAGCACCCTGTCTCATGCATCGAACCTGGACCGGGGATCCGCTCCACATATGATAATATACACGTTTCAACGCTACCCTCTCAAGTCATCCCATCCTCGCCTTCTCCCACAGAGTTCAAAAGACTGTTCTTTACATCTGTGTCTCTTTTGCTGTCTCGCATATAGGATCGTTGTTACCATCTTTCTAAATTCCATATATATGCGTTAGTGTATTGTATTGGTGTTTTTCTTTCTGACTTACCTCACTCTGTACAATAGGCTCCAGTTTTATCCACCTCATTAGAACTGATACCAATGCATTCTTTTTAATGGCTGAGTAATATTCCATTGTGTATATGTACCACAGCTTCCTTATCCATTCATCTGCTCATGGGCATCTAAGTTGCTTCCATGTCCTGGCTATTGTAAACAGTGCTGCGATGAACATTGGGGTACACGTGTCTCTTTCAGTTCTAGTTTCCTCAGTGTGTATGCCCAGCAGTGGGATTGCTGGGTCGTATGGCAGTTCTATTTCCAGTTTTTTTAAGGAACTCCACACTGTTCTCCATAGTGGCTGTACTAGTTTGCATTCCCACCAACAGTGTAAGAGGGTTCTTTTTTTCTCTGCACCCTCTCCAGCATTTATTCTTTGTAGACTTTTTGATAGCAGCCATTCTGACTGGTGTGAGATGGATAACCTCCGTTTTGACTCCTATTACTTTAATGTAGCTACGCTTATTAAATTTGATATAAATGGAATCATACAGAATCTATACTCTGGAGTCTGGCTTTTTTTTCCTCTCCATCTTGTTTGTGGGTTCCATCCATGTGTCTTCTTGTGATTATAGCTTGTTCGTTCTCATTGCTATATGGAATTCTACTATATGAATATGTCAAAATGTATCTGACAGTTTTGCAGCTGATGGACATTTGGGTAATTGTCAGAAGGTGGGCTTCCCTGGTAGCTCAGCTGATAAAAAATCTGCCTGCAATGCAGGAGACCCCAGTTCAATTCCTAGGTCAGAAAGTTCCCCTGGAGAAGGGATAGGCTACCCACTCCAATATTCTTGGGCTTCCCTGGTGGCTCAGATGGTAAAGAATCCGTCTGCAATGTGGGAGACCTGAGTTCAATCCCTGGGTTGGGAAGATCCCCTGGAGGAGGACATGGCAACCCTCTCCACTATTCTTGCCTGGAGAATCCACATGGACAGAGGAGCCTGGCGAGCTACATTTCATGGGGTCACAAAGAGTCAGATACAACTAAGCGACTAAGCACAGCAGCACAGAAAGGGGGGGCTATTACAAATAATGCTGCTGGGAGCATTTTTATACTATGTGACTCTCAGTGCACAAGTATGTGTGCTTCTGTGGTAAATACCCAGGAGTGGAACTTCTGGTTATATGGTCAGCTTATGCTCTCCTTTACCATGACACTATCAAATCATTTTCCTAAGTAAATGTATCATTTACATATCTATCAGTGGAATATGAGAATTCCAGTTGTGCCACATCCTTGTCAATATTTGTATTACCAGCCTTTTAAATTCTAGCTATTCTAGCAGATAGATAATGGTATCTCATTGTGGTTTTAATTTGCATCTCCTGAATAACTAATGCAGATCTTTCCATGTTCAGCAATTTTAAAGAATCTCTGCCTGTCTGTTTCATTGCAAATCACTGCTCAGTCAAATTTGGATTCAGAATCAAAAATCTTTTTTCAGTTCAGATACATTTGACATGTGGGTGTGTGCTAAGTGGCTTCAGCCGTGTCCGACTCTTTGTGACCCCATAGACTGTAACCTGCCAGGCTCCTTTATCTACAGGATTTTCCAGGCAAGATTACTGGAGTGGGTTGCCATCCAGGGGATTTCCCGACCCACATATCTTACGTCTCCTACATTGGAAGGTGGGTTCTTTACCACTAGAGCCACCTGGGAAGCACATATTTGACAAATAACATTTTAAATTTAAGTTGTATAACATGTTGATTTGATACATTTTTATATTGTAAGATGATTACCACTGTAGCTGTAGTTAGCACCTGTCATGTCATATAATTATTATTTCTTTCTTGCTGTTGAAATAATTTAGATCTAGACTTAGCAAGTTGGATGATTATAATACAATACTGTTGTCTATATTCCCCATACCATGCATCAGATCTCCAGGCCCTGTTTGTTGACTAGCTGCAAGATTGACAATCATTCATTGAGTCCCTACTCTGAATCTGAGAATACATGTGTTAGTTGCCCCCAATCAGAAGATGGTGGTGATAGGTTTTTCTGGACTAGATTATTTCTGGTCTGATCTGCTGGCTTAGCTCCAGTATATTTTCACCGACATTGCAGGGAGAACATTACTGGAAGAAGAATATGCCAGCAGGGGAAGGGAAAAAGGAAAGGAGTTGAGTATAAAGAGTAAAACCAGCTGGTTTTTCAAATTTTACAGCTTGAAAATAGTTGATGACAGTTCCCACAATGAAATAATTTAACTGATCAGCCATAAAATCAGATGATTATTAAGATTGATACCTATGATACAAGTCCTCATGAGCAAAGGATAAGTAAAATTTGACAGGTGTTTGATGGTATTGAGAAATAAAAATCTCCTAGAAAGATCTTTATTTGATTGACTCACAGGACAGGTTCTCTAAAAATGTGAGTGAACCTCTGAGAACAGGAGGTTTTTTGAAGGCCAAGGAAAAGTTTATCTGGCTTCAAATCCCACCTGGCAATTCTTTCCAGAGTTAGCAATAGGGGCTGGTGAGAAGCTCTTTTCTGTTCTAGAAAAAGAGACTGCAAATTACTTTCCTCTGCACCCCAATTGAAAGGGGATACTAGATGACCTTTCCCTGCTGCCTGTCACAGGTTGACTAGAGTGTATGAATGTGCCACTCTGCACGTCCATGTTCGGTCGCTCAGTTGTGTCTGACTCTTGCGACCCCATGGACTGGAGCCCACCAGGCTCCTCTGTCCCTGTGATTTTCCAGGCAAGAATATTGGAGTGAGTTGCCATTTGCTTCTCCAGGGGATCTTCCTGACCCAAGGACTAGCAGCTGGATACTTTACCACTGTGCCATGTGGGGAACCCATGCCACTGTAGGCTCTGTTTATCATTGGGATGCTGTCTATGTGCAAACAGTGGAGAGGAATGAGAACATGGGGAGATATTCGGGAAGAGTAACAGGTGAACAGGCTACATAACAACCTGGAACAGTTAGACACACTTTTGTTTAGCAGATCTGCTGAAGAATCACTGAAAGGAAAACCCTAAAGCACAAAACAGGCCACAAAGGCCAAGACAGTCTGAAACTTCAGAACATTTAAGGGGACAGGTAGACCAGCTCCTGACTTAGCTGGTAACTAGTTTTTGATCGGGAGTGAAGGGGAGGAAGCAACCTGGGAAGGGGGAGTGAGCATGAAGCAACTTAAGGCAAAGGTCAACCATTTCCCAATTTTACCTAAGGCTGACTCTGAAGTACTGAAACTTAAGTGGCCTGAATTCCCTGCCACTGAACCTAAAAACAAACCTGGCATTTTGGCCACCTTAATTACCCATTCAGATCTCTCTAGAACACTGCTGGTGCATTTGGAAGGACAAATTGACCAAGTGAGCCAGGTTTTTGTTAGCCACCCAGCTTACCCAAGGGCCTATAGTTGAGCTTAAATGTAATCACATTTTCAATTCTATGCAATTTGCACTTTATTCGGGTGAATAACCTGGTGTTAGTGGCATATATCTGCCCAGAGATGAAATCTTCAGAAGACACAGGAGAACTGAGAAACTAAATTTTGAGGGAGAAATAAGATAATGAGTAGGCCAGAGGGTCTGAAGGATGCAAAGTGGCCAGGAGGAAAAGGTGCATTGTGGAACTAGAAGGCGGGACTGGGCTGAAACCTCATGGTGATCTTGTGTGGCTTGGAAGAAGCTCTGTGGGTCTCAGCTTTCTTATCCGTAAAATGAGGGGATTGAACTCTGAGCTAAAAGTAAAATGTTCCTTTATTTGACATACTGGGGTTTTGCTCAAAGTCTTTACTCAGAAGTTAGATTGTGGGAAGAGATGCCTGGTTATTCTCCATTTTCTCCCCAAAGCCTTGTGTTCTGTGTTTTCAGAGAGGCTCTCACTACTCACGTTGCATCTCCTGCACTATTTTGCTCTCTGGTTCTGTCAGGGTTTGGCCAGCAGGAGATACCTGCAGGAGAACTGAGAGCTGAATGAGATAGAGAGAGAGATTATTTTTTTCCCCTACTCCTTCCTGCTTTGATGTGCTGGGTCCACAAGTCCAGCTCCTATGGGGCACCTTTACTCTCTTTGCCCCCTCAGACCTACTAATGGTGATATCTTCCCCCTGTCCCTAGTCCCTGGGTCCCTTATCATATTTGCTGGCTCCCTTAACCTTGCCCTCATCACTGTAAATGCTCCTTTTACTAAAACCTCTTCCACTGAACAACTTTGAGTGGAGAATCACTTTCTCCTACCACAATCCTGGCTTATACAAAAAGTTTCTCTTCAAAAAAGAAAGTTATGAATTACAGAACTCCCTATGTTCCCCCTCTCCCCACCTGATGCTAGCTATTACTCTTTTTCTCATTTCTGGAGAATGATGAGGTCTGATGGATGTATTTATTAGAAGGAGACAAAGGTATACAGAGTCAAGAGGTTTCCTTTTTTTATTATTGCTTCCATAATTTTTCCCTTTTTATTGAACTGTAGTTGATTTAAAATATTATGTTAGTTTCATATATGTTATGTGTGTATATATATGTCTATATATGTCTATATATGCTGCTGCTGCTAAGTTGCTTCAGTCGTGTCCGACTCTGTGCGACCCCATAGACGGCAGTCCACCAGGCTCCTCCGTCCATGGGATTTTCCAGGCAAGAGTACTGGAGTGGGGTGCCATTGCCTTCTCCGATGTCTGTATATACATAAATATATATATTCTTTTTCAGATTCTTTTCCATTATAGATTTTTACAAACACTGTTGTTTTTCAAGTGGACTTTACCAGCGCAGCAACTCACAGCAACGTGCAGTCTCACACTTCACACAGAAGAAATCCAGGCAGGGAAATGGTTAAGTTATTTGGCTAACATAAACGCCAAATTACATGGTCCAGGCTCCAAAGAGCCTCCCCTCCCTCTCCCCATCTTCTCCAACAATAATTATTGGACTTGACTTTGAAACGTGACCAGATTAAGCAGGCAGTTTCCAAGTTTTCTCTTTCACTTTCCATCCAAGATAAACGCAATGCATAACTCCAATTTTTATACATGTTAGTTTCAGTCAGGAGTTGGCAGTTTTTCAGAAGGGCTGTGCCAAGTTTCATCTATTTACTGAAATGTACAGTTTTTTAGCCTTTCTGATTATAACCTTTTCCCCTATGTCCTCTTCTTCCTTCCTTCCTTCCCCATTCCTTGTGGATTGAGGCCACTATCTCATTCAGGAATGGAGAAATTTGAGAGGCTAAATGTCTTTCATAGATATCTCAGATTTTACTAGACATGTCTGTGAGTTCTGAAAAACTACATGTATTGAAGACATGTAAGGTTGTCAGGCAGGTGGGGAGTTTGCACTTGTGGAGAAAAAAACCTAGAGCTTTGAGAGCACTAGAGAGATTTGAAGTAGAAGGAGGAATGAAAAAACTCTTATTTGAAGTAGAAAGAGGAATGAAGAAATTTTAAAAGCAGAAATAGCTTACAAGAGTCTTTTATAAAGTGTGTGCCAAGGAGCCTGAACACTGTGCCTTCTGTGGGGGTACAGGTTTGGGGGACATTATGATCAAATAAGTTTGAGAAATAATGCAACATGTGGCACCTCTTTGGAAAGCCCCAAAGCATACTAAAGGTACTAAGAACTCCTCTAGTAAAGAAATCTGTTTAATGATTGAGTCCCCACATTTCCCCACAAAATTCTTGCTCATGGAACTTTTAAAAATCACTCCTATTATCATCTTCTTATGGAAATATCAAGGAACAAACTTCAGAAAACATAGTCTATCATATTGGGGACAGAAACTCAGGGACAAGGGAATCCAGTGGTTAGAACTCTGCTCTTCCACTGCTCCACTGCAAGGCAGCATGAATTCAATCGCACAAGCCATGCGACACAGCCAAAAGAAAGAAGGAAAGAAAAAACATGATTTATATCATCTTCATCTCTTTCTTACTTCCTGGGAAATAGGGCTCTTACCCTAGGATTTGAAGTCAGACCACTACTCTTTTTCCAACCTGATGAAAAATCTAGCTGAAAATGGTCTATATAGTATACGGCACCAGATTGGCAAATCTTAAGTGTTCTACAAATGTTTGTTGAATGAAATCATAATTAAATAAAATGAGCTAGTCCCTATAAATTATGCAGTGCCTGACACAGAATAAGTAGCAACAGGGGTTATTATTACTATTCATCATGATCTCTAGTTTAAAAGAAACAGAAAAACTCAAAACTTCCCATTAAAAAAAGAAAACTTGCTATTGCTCCACTTCAAAATAACTTAAAGACTTCGATGGGCTCTGTCATTGGGTAACATACATTTTCTGAAGAACAACTGAGTGATTAAGCCACAATAAAATGACCCTTCACACAAAGAAGTCTTATATGGAAACGTATCACAACCACAGATAAAAATATTGTTTGCTTAGAGTCACAAGCAATGAATGGTATGTTTCTACAAGGAAGAAATAAACTGGATAAAAATATATATATAGGAATATATATATACAACTAGGAAGAGCTAGTTTGTTGAAATTTTGTTTTTTTATTTTTAATATTCTTACCATAGTTGTAATTACAGTAATAACATAAAACATGAGGGAGATTTGAAGTCATTCATTTCACTTCTGCTCCTACTTCAGCTTATAAACAGAATGGAGGTTCTAACAAACTGCAATTGTTAAGATTATGTGAATAATCTTCTAAGCTTCCTTAGAAGAAATTTATCTTCTTGAGAATCTCAAGTGTTTCCTAATTTAGGGATGTACCAGAGTTTGTTTCTCACTGACAACTATTAACTAGTCACATCAAATCTTCTGAAAGAGAATTGTCTTTCCTGCCCACAGTATATCATGAAAGCATTAAGAATAGGATCGTGCTTTTATTGAGCACTTTCTGCCATTTGAAGCATAGAAATATATTTGTCTTTACATATGTAGTATCTCATTAATGAAAGATAAATTTATCAGTTATTTGGAAGAGGAAAAGATTGAATAAATTAAAGTGTTACAGATTTCAAATGCATTTAGTATCATTTTATTGAGTTTTAGGAATATATCTGACTTCGAGTGGTTAAGCATGGAGAAAGTAACAGATGTTGTGATTTGAAGTTGCTTAAACAAGGAAATTTGTGTAACCTCACATACCAGAATGTCGTACAGAGGAAGATCAAGTCTCTGATTTGGGTAATTCACTGTCTCAGTGATTTCACCAGTCTTGGGCCCTGTCCCTCTCTCTGCTCTGCCATCTGCCCCACTGTCTGTTTACTGAGACTCATGATAAGATGCTTGGAGAAGGAAATGGCAACCCACTCCAGTATTCTTGGCTGGAGAATCCTGTGGACAGAGGAACCTGGTGGGCTGCTGTCCATGGAGTCACACAGAGTTAAACACTACTGAAGCGACTTAGCAGCAGCAGCAGCAGCAGCATGATAAGATGGGTGCCAGCAATAACTGTTCATTATTCAACTACAACAGGAAAGAGTAAATCTTCCAACCAAGGGATATGCACCTTTGCCTTTAGTCTGACTGGGGCGATTTACTGTGCTGTGCTTAGTCACTCAGTCATGTCCAACTCTTTGCCACCCCATGGACTGTAGCCCACCAGGCTCCTCTGTCCAAGGGGTTTCCCAGGCAAGAATACTGGAGTGAGTAGCCATTCCCTTCTCCAGGGGATCTTCCCAACCAAGGATCCAACCGGGGTCTCCTGCATGGGAGGCCAATACTTTGCCAGCTGAGCTACCGGGGAAGCTTGGCCATTCCCAGAACAGGGAAATGACTCTGATTGTCCTAAACCAATGATTCTCAATCAGCAGTTTAAGCTGCTGGGAACCTGAAAACCTACTAGAAATGCAAATTCTCTGGCCTCACTCCAGCTTTCTTGAATCAGAAATGCTGAGGGGAGTGTCCAGCAATCTGAGTTTTAACAAACGTACCATGTATTCTAAAGTTTGAGGATCACTGCTTTAGACTAAGAAGAATCTCTCCTTGAGATGGGGAAGGAGTGGACACCTGGACCAAACTGGGATTATGTTAAGAAGGAGGAGGAGGAAGTTATGCCTATTGAACTACTAACAGTGTCCACGTCCTGGATTTCTTAAAAACAACCCTGGTTTCAACTGTTCTCTTCCATTGGGGTTGTAAAACATGATCATCTTTAAGATGACTATTTCAAAACTCTCTTGAAATCCTCTGCTGAATGTACTGTGTCCTGAAAAGACAGTAAGAATATATCAGAACTCAAAAGAGCTGAGGTCTAAATTTTAATTGTGTCACTGTTTAAGCCAGTGTCATTGAGAAATTAACTTGGGACTCTCTAAAACCCAGCTTTTACTTCTGTAAGGGTGTTGAAACAAAGTCTTCAAATTCTTAAAAGCTACAACAACTGTAGCCAGCAATTACTTAGCACTTACTCTGTATCACACATTGCCAAGGATTTTCTTTAGCATGCTATCATTGACTACTTAAAATAGCCTCAGGAATGATGAGTGGATGAGGGAATAGATGGGCGGGTGGGTAGATGGATAGGTACATGAGTGAATGAATATGTAAATTAATAAATTCAAAAACAGAAAAACCCCTATAAAGTATGTGGTGGTGGTGGTTTAGTCGCAGTCATATCTGACTCTTGCAGTCCCATGGACTGTAGCCCGCCAGGCCCCTTTGTCCATAGGAGTTCCCAGGCAAGAATACTGGAGTGGGTTGACATTTGCTTCTCCAAGGGATCTTCCTGACCCAGAAATCAAACCCAGGTTGAATTCTGCAAGCAGAGTCTTCACCAACGGAGCTATGAGGGAAACCTCAGGCTATAAAGTCTGTAACTTGCCCCCAACTCAGTAGGCTACTGAGTGAAAAATCTGAGAATCGAGTCTATCTGACCTCACAGTACACCTGCTAAGCCACTATTCCACATATACTGGCCCACTTTCCCTAATCTCCATCAAACTAATTGTTTGTGATTCTGTAATTCATGTGGTTTCTTATGGTTGAGTTCATTATGCTTTTTAGGAAAGACGAATTTTAGCATAATGAAAAGAATGTGGGCTTTTCATTTAGGCTATATTGGAATCTTGGCTTCACCACTCTCCTGATATATAACTTTGGGAAAGTTATGTAACTTCTCTGAAACTTTAATTTCCAATCTGTAAAATAACATTTTGCATAGCATTTGTGAAGATTAAAGGAGATAATACATTTAAAGTTCTTGGCACAGAGCCTGGATTATAATAGATACTTGATAAATGTTCATTTCCTCCTCTGCTTATTGCCTTGTGGGAAATGTTATCTGCTGAATGAATAGGAAACATTTTAGAACATTTGTTTATTAATTTCCCCAAATATTTTCATTCCTAAGTGTCCTTATTAAGTTATACCAGAAATGGAAAAATTCTGCCTGTGCCTCTTGGCTGAAATTTTTCTAGATATAAAAACCCAGAAGATATAAGAACACGAAGACCGCATCCAGGACTAGACATTCTATCAGTTCCCCTATATCCACACTATCCTAACAATCTCTTCCCAAAGATTTTTCAAGTGGGCTGTGTGGGTCTACATTTGAATTTGGAAGACTATTTCCAAATTTAGAGGAGTAGTCCTCTTAACCTGTGTTAATCTCAAAATAGAACCATCTCTGTGAGGTAACGAGTCCATTCTTTGCTTTCACAGTGCTCCTTCCAAATGGAGGGGTAAAAACACCCAAAGACAGAGTTTGGGGAAAACTATTTGATTCATGACAAGAAAAGCCATGGCTCCCAAGGAAAGACTGCTCCCTTTGAATCAGCTACATTAAGGAAAAAAAGAATTTTACCCTCCAAGCTCAGAAGGGTGTGTGTAGTTAATAGTTCATGATTCACCCCCATGGGATTTAAAGACTAGTTTGACAAATTTTTTGTGGCTTTATCATCACATCATGTTTAATGGTGAAAAGTCATAGAATTAGAAAGCACAGCCCTTTCGAATACTTGAAAAATAAGAAGTTCTAATGTTTGCTTTAAAATCTAGTGTTACTGTTCATGGTAGGTTGTTTAATTTTGCTATCTTGAAGAATAACAAATTTTGTATTTAGTCACTCAGTGGTGTCCAACTCTTTGCGACTCTATGGACTGTAGCCCACCAGGCTTCTGCATCCATGGGATTCTCCAGGCAAGAGTACTGGAGTGGTTTGCCATTTCCTTCTCCAGTAGTAGTAGTAGTAGTAGTAGCAGCAGTAGTAGCAAAGTTATCTGTTCTTTTTCCAAATGATATTTCCTTTAGACCCAACAAATAAGACTGAATAAAGCATAACATATAGAACAAAAGTGGAATACCCCTTTCTCCATCATCATCGGGACCCCAGGGCTCCCCAAAGTGCCATTCTAAAATCTGCCTCTCAGACCCTAGAGAACTTGGCTGTCTCACTTAGTAGTTACTGGAAGAATACTCATCTCTGGTGTGCCGGCAAGGGCCCCAGAACAATGTGCTGAATTGTACAATAAGAAACTCCACCCAGGCAGTCCTGGCTCAACCTCTGCTTGCCCTTAGCTTGGCTACGAAACACCAATAACTGTGGATATTTAGAATGTTTTTCCTCTCCAGATCCTGGTATGGATAGTCCCAGGCACAGTACCATGTGCTCCCCTCCCTGCTGTTCCCCTGCCTCCAAATCAGGGAACATCCTGAGGGACCCCAAAAAAGGACTACCAGTCATGAAAAGGCAGTCCATGGCCATAAAGGGAGTGTGTGGAGTTAGGAAGGACAGTTTAGCTTTCATGATTTGGGGAAGTGGTTATGGGCAGATGGCATGAGTTTGGTCTTTGTTAAAAACAAAATAAAACACAGAAAGGCTGGCTGACAGCATGTTCTCCGTCTGGCCACCTCTGTGTCTCTACCACTAGCGTTTGTATCCACTGAGCCCCCATCCAGGGCCTGGGACCTAGTCTTGGTTGAAGACACTGTCTGAAAGTTATGGGCTTCCCTGGTGGCTCAGATGGTAAAGAATCTGCCTGCAATGAGGGAGACCCTGGGGAAGGAAATGGTAACCCACTCCAGTATTCTTGCCTGGAGAATCCCATGGACAGAGGAGCCTGGCCAGCTATAGTCCACGAGGTCACAAAGAATCGGACACAACTCTCACTTTCACTTTTACTTTCTTAATGTTCCATGCCTGCCAACAACCCAAAGGTTAATATTTGTTTTAATTCTTTTTTCATTTGGCTGCACCAGTTGTGGCTCATGGGCTTTTTTTTTTTTTTTTTTAAGTTGCGGCATGTAGGATCTAGTTCCCTGACCAAGAACCAAACTGAGGACTCCTCTATTAGAAGAATGGAGTCTTAACCACTGGACCACCAGGGAAGTCCCTCCAATGGTTAATCTTAAAACCAATGCTAAAGAAGTTAACCAACTTGGCCAAGTTCACAGAGTGGTGGAGATGGGATTCTGCTCCATGACTGCCCATTTTCAAAGCCCATAGGCTTTCTCCTGCATTTGCTTGTTCTTGAGGAAAGGGGTTTTGATTGGAGGATATGGTGAAAGATGGACAGTTTTAGAGACAAGGTGAAATTGGAGTCACACCAGGCCTAAATAAGTGCTTTATTAGAGGTCTCTAGGAAGACATGGGGACCACAGATCCACAAGGGAATTGGGGAAGAAAGACAAAGAGAGGAAGGAAACTAGAGACAAACACCACCTAATCCAAAAACTTGAACACTATGAAGTCAATTCTGATACTTGAGCATTATTAGATGTTGTGTAGGAACTAAATCTGTACAGCTCTTACATTTTTTATTGTGTGACATTTTAATCTGATGGAAGATATACATTCAAATTCTGCACTCATTTAATTCATCTTGTTTCTGAGACAGTTAGCAAAGGGATCCAAGATACTGAATCTGGTTCTAGGCAGTCAAACACTGTGAATTTTTTTTACATTGGCTCAGGTGCCAAAGTAACGATTCATTTCACACAGATAGCCAATGGGATTGATTTCCAATCATGTCTGTCTTGGTCTATATCAGAAATAGGTAAAGGGGATCGAAAGGTACAAACTTCCAGGTATAAAATAAGTAAGTCCTGGGGATGCAATATACAGCATTGTGACTACAGTTGATAATAATGTTTTGTATATTTGAAAGTTGCTAAGAAATTAGATATCAAAACTTCTCATCATAAGAAAAAAATTTTAACCATGTGTAGTGATAGATGTTAATTAGACTTATTATGATGACCATTTTGTAGTACATACAAATATAAAACCATTATATTGTACACTTGAAACTAACATAATGCTATATGTCAATTATATTTCAATATAAACAAGGGAAAGAGAAACCTGCAAGTCTGAAAGTATTGTGAACTTACCGTAAATGATTACATAGTTCATTTACAAACTTGCCAGGAAGTTCCTGCTGTGTCTGTGGGTGTGATGATAGATGGATCAAATGAGGTGGAGTTTTAACTAGTTTAAACAATGTACCTCAAGTAAAATCTAGCTCCAATCGTTCTTATTCAAACAACTAACTGTTAAAAAGCAATACTTAAGATAATCAGGGAAATATGAACACTATATATTTGATGATGTTAAAGAATTTATCGCCTACTTCTTTTGGTGTCATAATGGTATTGTGGTTAGTTTTTGTTGCCATTGTTTTAGGATATTTCTCTTTTAAAGCTACATACAAAAATATGTACAGATGAAATGATAGGATACCTGGGATTTGCTACAAAATAATTCAGTGGTAGAGGGAGGGAGTGGAGAAAAAGTAGATGTGTAAAAATGAAACTAGATTGGCTATAAATTAATCATTGGAGAAACTGAGTGAAGAGTAAATAGAAGTTTGTTATATTATCTCCTATCCTTTTGTTTATGTTTAAAATTTTCCATTAAAAAGTTTTGCTTTTCTATATAAGAATTTTACCAGTGTAACATATGGACATTTCAAAGGCTTTGGAGGCAGGTGAACCAGAGTGCAAATACTGGTTCTTTTCACTAACCAGTTAGTAAAAAGGTTCTTAAACTCATGGAGCTTCTTTCTCATCTTTAAAATAATTAACTTGTACCTCATAAGAATATTGAGAATTAAAAGAAATATTATCTCTAATGCACCTCACACAGTGCCTGATACATAGTAGACACTCAGTAACTATTGTTATAATTGTACAAGATACTGAAGACACAGGCATTTCAAAGAAACTTGGAACAACATGTTTTGAGATTTCAATGGAAATCTCAAAGCAAAATGAAGTAAACTAAAAAAACAAAAGGTGGTACCCTTTCATCAAGAGCCGGAGGTTAAAACTTTTCCTAGGCAACAAGACAATTATCCCAAACACAAAAGAAAACAACTTTCCATTTATCTCATTTCTAAGGTAACCACTGCATCACTAGTAAAATGATCCAAGGATAAACTGGACATGGTTTGCAAGGTCTCAGATTCCATTCTGCTTCAGCATTTGAATGAAAAGGGGGAAAGAAAAATGTCCTTGGCTGAGAAGAGGAGAATAGAATCCAGGATTTTTTTATTGACACATTTCTCTAGTTTACAGTTGTACTTAAATTTAGTTTATTTAATTATGTGTGTATTCGAGTCACATAGATCTCCTATGCGAATAATGATTACTATTAATAATAATCAACAAAAATGATTATTGTTGTCATGTTTGTTGTCATGTTTATAACTTGCTCCTTTTTCTATAATAACTTAACCCAGTTACTGGCTTTACCATTCAGCTACTCAAACCAGAACTCTGGTAGACATATGCAATTCCCTTTTTTCCCCTCATCGTTTCTCTCCCCACACACTTTTAACTGATTCCCAGGTCGTCGGTTTTATCTCTCTGATGCCTTAGGCAAAGTCCTCAGCATCCTACAATTAAATTTTTGCAGCAATCATCAAACTGGTTTCTTTATATCTAGTTTCTTCTTTATTTAATTATATTGTGAAATGCTGGCAAAAATGGCATTTTAACACTCAAATCTGATCATTTCATTACTCTGGGTAAAATATTTCTGTAGCTCTCAATTTTCTGCAGAACAAGTTCAAATGCCTTAGCTTGGAAACAACCCTTGTCCGCATTTCTAACCACATCTCCTCTTCATCTGTGCATTCAAATGCACCCTGTCCCTTGCTCTCAAGCTTTACTAAATGACTTGCCATTTTCTAAAAGTGCCATATTTTCTTCTGCTTCTGTGTTTTTGCACATGCTATTCCCTCTGCCTTGCAAGACATTCGTTCCCTGTCTGTTTGACAAACCTCGCTCATACTTCAATGTTCTTTTGGTTGCTTAGCCTTTCACTACCAGTTGCTCACGGCCACCATGTTGAGTTAGACCCTCTATTCTCAGAGCAACTTGCACATGCATGCATATACCCCTGTTTAAAATCTTCCAATAGTAACTTGTATGTGTGTGTGTGTATGAAAGAGAGAGAGATCGCATGTGCTCCTAGAGAACAGAAACTCCACCTTATTTATCTTTAGCTCCTTAAATGTTACCTAGTACATGGCACGAAGTAGGTGCTCAGGAATACGTGCAATAAATGAAGGGACCAAATTAAGCAAGGGAAAAGTTTAAAAGTGCAATATAATGAGTAACTATACTTCAATCTTTCAAAAATACCCATCTTTCTATGAAGACTTCCCTATAGCTCAACAGTAAGGAATCTGCCTGTGATGCAGGAGGCCAGGGTTTGATCCTGGGTCAGGAAGATGCTCTGGAGAAGGGAATGGCAATCCACTCCAATATTCTTGCCTGGAGAATTTCATGGACAGAGAAGCCTGGTCAGCTACAGTTCATGAGGTCACAAAGAGTCGAACATGACTGAGCGACTAACACACACACATCTTTCTATGAAATACAAAGCTAAAAAAAATATATATATATATCTTTCCTACTATACCTTCCTCCCTCGAACCTTAGTTCATTAGGTTATTCTTTCTGTCTAGAATGCCTTTCTCTTCAATTTTATCCTTGGCTCATCTTTTAAGAGGGCTTCCCTGGTGATTCAGATGGTAAAGAATCTGGCTGCAAAGCAGAAGACCCAGGTTCGATCCCTGGGTCAGGAAGATCCCCTGGAGAAGGGAATGGCAACCCACTCTAGTATTCTTACCTGGAAAATCCTATGGACAGAAGGGCCTGGAGGGCTACATACAGTCTATGGGGTCTCCAAGAGTCTGACAAGACTGAACGGCTTTCAGTCTTTAAGTTTCAGACTTTCAGTTTCCTTTAAGAAGCTACTTAAGAGGTAACATCATTATCTCTACTAGGCTTGTCCTGAGCCTCTAGGGAGAGTTACCAACCTCCTCCTTAGATGCTTGTAAATCTCTCATGTGAAAAATAGATTCTTATTAGACTCTTGTACTTTATAGTATATACCAGAGCCCCTGATATTCATAAGGTATATGCCCTGAGACCTCACAGATGGCTGCACTAGGCCTTAGTTGGAGCATGTGGGATCTAGTTCCCCTCCCAGGGATCGAACCCGGGCCCCCTGCATTGGAAGTGCAGAGTCTTAGCCACTGGACCACCAGGGAAGTTCCCTGATGGCCATTTTTAAGAGTCAGACTTACTGGAATATCAGAGAGTAAAACTGACCTTTGTTTTTGGCAGCATCTCAAGGCTGAAAGCAGAGTCCTAACCACTGGACCTCCAGGGAATTCCCCATATTCACCTTTTAGAGGTATGATTTTATGAATTCTGGCAAATATATCCAGTCATATAACCACTCGGAGAAGGCAATGGCAACCCACTCCAGTCCTCTTGCCTGGAAAATCCCATGGACGGAGGAGCCTGGTAGGCTGCAGTCCATGGGGTCGCTAGGAGTCGGACACGACTTAGCAATTTCACTTTCACTTTTCACTTTCACGCACTGGAGAAGGAAATGGCAACCCACTCCAGTACTCTTGCCTGGGGAATCCCAGGGATGGGGGAGCCTGGTGGGCAGCCGTCTCTGGGGTCGCACAGAGTCGGACACAACTGAAGCGACTTAGCAGCAGCAGCAGCATATAACCACTATCATAATTTATGATAGGGTACGTTTCTACCACTCCCAAAAGTTCCCATGTATCCCTTTGTGGTCACTCCCTGGCCTATAGCTATCCCTGTGGTTTTAACTTTTCCACAGTGTCACACAGGTTGAGACAGATAGCATGTGGCCTTATAAGTTTAACTTCTTTCAGTTAGCGCAACACATTTGACATCTGTCCCTTGTACTGCTGAGTCATAGTCCATGGTATGGAATTCCATTTTATGGAATGCATCACAGTATGTGTGTACACATTGCAGACATACTGTTGCTTACTCATCCTTTCACATGTAATGAACATCTGTGTTGTTTGCATTTTTTTTTCTGGTGGTTATGAATAGGCTTCTATAAGCACTTATGTACCAGTCTTTTGTAAACCTATATTTGTATTTCTTTGGGTAAAAACCTGGATGATGAGTTAAGTCACGTAGAAAGAACACGTTTAACTTCGTAAAAAACTGTCATGCTGTTTTTTCAGAGTAGCTGCACCATTTTTCATGTTACCCACAGTGTATGAGAGTTCCAGTGGCACAGCACTAGTGCCCCCACTGACACTAAGAGATCTGTGATGATATCTCACTGTGGTTTCAATTTATGAAATGCATGAAATTTCATTACGTATGAATTTATATATGAAATGTCTGTTCACATATTTTCTCCATTTTTTAAATGACATTGTCTGTTTGTAATTATTGAGTTGTCAGGGTTGTTTACACATTAATGAAAGCAGTCTTTTACTAGATAGTGTTTTATAAATATTTATTTCCAGTCTGTGGCTTCTCTTTCATTTTCTTAATATTGTTTTTTGAAGAGTGGATGCTTTTAATTTTGGATCAAGTCCTGTTTATCAACTTTTTCTATTTTGGTTTGAATTTTTTTGGATGCTCTTTACAAAATTTTTGCCTAACCCACATTCACAAAGATTTTCACCTCTTTCCTCCTACAAATGTTATACTTTAGGTTCTACATTTAGGTCTGTGGTCTATTTTGAGTTAAGTTTTTACTATAGTGTAAGGTATAAGTCTAGGTTCACATTTTTTGTACATGTATGTCCAGCATCTGTTGTTGCAACAGCAACATACTAAAAGCCTAGAATTTCTACATCACATGATTGCATATTCTTCTCAGCATGTTCGTCAAAAATCAATTGATCATTTATGAGTTGTTTTATGTTTGGATTCTGTTCTAGGGTTTGGCCAACTTTTCCTGTAAAGGAATGGATAAGAAAGATTTTAGGTTTGCAGGCTACAATCTTTGCTGTAACCAATTGACCCTGTCATTACAGCATAGCAGCAGCCATGGACAATATGTAAACAAAAAAGCCTGATGATTTTTTTTGTATCACCAAAACTTTCTTTTCAAAACAGAGAGCAGGCCAGATTAGGCTTTTAGGCTGTAGTTTGACAATTCTTGGTGTAGTCTGTTTTACTGTTCTGTGTCTATACTTTTGCCAGTACCGCACTGTATTGATTACTGTGGCTTGTAAGTTTTGAAATCAGGTAGTGATGTGATTGTTCCAACTTTTATCTTTTTTCATAATTGTTTTACCTTTCATTTATTTTAGCCATTTTTCTGCAGAATTGTTTTGACTATCCTTTTTGCTCTCCTATATAAGTTTGAGATATGCTTGCCAGTTTCCAGAAAAGAAAAGAAAGAATGCTGGAATTTTTATTAGAATTACATTGAATCTACAACAATTGGGAAAAATTGGAATCTTAACAATATTGAGTCTTCCAGTCCATGAACACAGATACTTCTTTCTTTAGAGATTTGATTCTACTATCAATATTTTGGACTTCCCTGAAGGTTTAGACAGTAAAGAATCTTCCTGTAATGCAAGAGACATGGGTTCGATTCCTGGATTGGGAAGATCCCCTGGAGAAGGGAATGACTACCCACCCCAGTAATCTTGCCTGGAGAATTCCATGGACAGAGGAGCCTGGTGGGCTACAGTCCACAAGGTTGCAAAAGGTTGGACATGACTGAGTGACTAACACTTATCAATATCTTATAGTTTTCAGCATATAAAACTGACACTTATTTTTGTTAGGTTTACACCTAACAAACAAATTTAAACAAAGTATTTAATGGTTTTAGTCCTATTGTGACATGGTATTTTTTATTTCACTTTCCAACTTTTGCTAACATGTGTACACAATTGACTTTTGCATATTAAGCATGTATCCTACAATCTTGTTAAATTCACCTATTAGTTACAGAAGCTATTTTGTAAATTCTTTGGGATTTTTTATGTAGACAGTCATGTCGCCTGCAAATAGAAACAGCTTAATTTCTTCTTCTTCAATCTCTGCATTTTTTTCCTTTCCTTATTGCACTGGCTACAACCTCCAATAAGGTAGTAAATAGCAATGGTGGGAGTATACAATCCTCCCTTGTTCCTGAAAGTAGAAGAAAGCATCCAGTCTTTCACTGTTAAGTATAATGTTAGTTATAGCTTTTTCATAGATCTTTTATTAAGTTGAGTAAGTTTCTATTTCTAGTCTGCTTAGAGTTTGTCATGAATGAATGTCGAATTTTGTTTAATGCTTTTTCGGCATCCATTGGAATGATCATACAGTTTTTCTTCTTTAGTCTATTGATAGTGTAAATTACATTGATTTTGTTACAGTATTAAGCCAACTTGTCTTCCTGGGACAAACTTCCTTAAACAGGATGCATTATTGGATATTCATTATCCATATTGTTGGATTTCATTTGACAATACTTTGTTGGGAATTTTATGCAGAATATTAGCCAGTAGCTTTATTTTCTTAAAATGATTTTGTCTGATTTCAGTATCAGGATAACGTTAGCCTCATAAAAACAGTTTCCTGTGTCAACCATCCCAGTACCAATTAGACAGCTTTTCAATTTACACCTACTTACTTGACGAACATTGGAAAACAAAAGAGCCTCTTCAAAGTGACTCCCTTTTCTCTGTTTTTAAATTTTTGGCCATACCCTGCAGCATGTGGGACCTTAGTTCTCCAATCAGAGATTGAACCCCTGCAGTGGAAGGCAGAGTCTTAACCACTGGCCTGCTGGGTAAGTCCCCCAAGTGACTCCTTATATGAAAAATAATGTGCATCAACAAAGCTTCTTTAGGATATGGATGGCAAGAAGTAAGGCAGACATACTCATTGGTTCATTAACTGAATCTAGAACCTCAGACACTTAGTATAAAAGAAAAGATTCTAAGTCTCAGCACAATTGTATATTAGTATATTAATATACCTCATTTATCTCTTACTGGCTTGAGAATAGCCAAAAAAACACATGTTAAATCTAATTGAGTCTGCGTCTCTGTAAATGGTACTCTAATTTTGGTTTTTAAAAAAATTATTTTTCACTAGAATATAATCTCTTTATGGACATGGCATATAATTTATTATCTTTGTATTTGCAAGGCTAGTGCTAGGCTTGGAAAATCTTGGGCATTAGCATAATTTATTTAATGAATGAATGAGCACTAGAAAAAGCTACATTTGTACAGCTTTTCCTTGTACATAACTTTTATTTCAGAACAGAATAATCCTCTCTGAAACAACATATATGTCATAAACACTAAAATTTAAATCTTTCACTTTGCTACAAGTATTCCATTTGTCTCTGGGTTTTACAGGAGAATAGCCAAATTGTATTAAATATAAGTAATGGTAATTGTTGATTTCTTTTAACGGAAGCTTTAATAAGCCTCAACATCATATTGAAAGCATAATAGTCTCAAAATACAAGCTACATTACACTATGAGTTACAATAGTACTGGTTATGTATATTCTTTTTGCAGAAATATTTTTTAGTTAGGCTTTAAAAATCTCCTTTAACTTTCAAAATAACCACAATTTTGTACTTATGGCAGTTCTATGTCTGTGTCAGTAAGAGAAAGAAATCTACATGAGAAATCTGCATGAAGACTTTTATGTATGTACCTCATGCATCAAAACAAACAAAAAAATTTTTTCTGAATTTCTTGTCTTTGAGGTAGCTGATCAGTGAGCTGGCCTACACTACAATGACATCTACTGGCACAAGTAGGACTGAACATCCAGAGGTAATTTTAATACGACATAGCAGTCTTTGAGTCTTCCTTTATGATTGCTGGCTGATAACATGAGCTGCACTAGCCAGAATTTCTTAAGAACAAAGCTCATGTGTTTTTGATCTTTGACTCTCTGGTACTTAATATTGTGCTTCTCACATTAAAGATGCTCCACAAGTGTGTTGGAAGATCATGAATGTAATAGCTGGTAGTAACCTTTTTAAATGTCAACCCGCTCCAGTATTTTTGCCCAGGAAATTCCACAGACAGAAGAGCCTGGTGGGCTACTGTCCGTGGGGTCATAAAGAGCCAGACATAACTGAGTGACTAACACTTTCACAACCTTTTAAAAGCATGAAATCTGATAACATTGTTAACAGTGATTTACATTTTTTAAAAATAATAGAATACAATGGTAGCCCTTCATCTTTGTGATTGATAAAGCTCATAAATTCTAACAATAAAAATAGATCCCATGTTCCAGCAAATTCACACACAATTTTACATGCCATTTCACAAAGGTCCTGAATCCCATCTCTCAACTCCAGGTTAAGAATCCCAGTTCAGGAGGGAGCAATACGCTTTAAGATACTTCAATATGTATGTGGACAAATTAAAACAGCAATGAGGGACTTCGCTCATGGTCCAGTGGCCAAGACTCTGCTTCCAATGCAGAGGGCACAGGTTTGATCCCTGGTCAGGGGACTAGATCCCACATACCACAACTAAAGATTCCAGGTGCCACAATAAGATCCAGTGCAGCCTAATAAATGAAAGAATAAATAAATAAAACAATCAGATGTCACTAGGTACCTATTAGAAAGGCTAAAACCCAAAATATGGACCACACTGAAGACTAACAAATATGTGAAGCAACAGGAACTCTCATTCATTGTTGGTAGGAATGTAAAATGTTACAGTCACTTTGGAAAACAGTTTTGCAGTTCCTTACAAAACTAAACATATGTTTATGTATGACCAAATACTCAACGCTCCTTGGTATTTACCCAAATGGGTTAAAAACCTATGTTCACACAAAAGTTTGCAGATTTTTATAACAATTTTATCCATAATTTCCAAAAGCAACAAAGATGTCCTTTAGTGATAAAGCATGGAGAAACAAAAGATAAACAAATTGTTGAAATTTGTGCAATGAAATATTACTTAGCAATGAAAATAAATAAACTGTTAAGTCAGGCAAAAACTTGGATGAACCTTAAGGGCGAAGAAAATTTCTTATGTTCTTCTAGGTTCTTCTGGCTGGTCTGAGAACTAAATTGACATTAGACAGATTAATAGAAAAATCACACAAAAGTTTAATAGCGTGTACATGGGACAGATCCAGGAAAACTGAGTAACTCAGCAAAATGACTGAAACCGTCACTGAAATGCCCTCTTCAGCTAAATACAAGAGGATACTGGGGATAGTAATTTAGGACTTGAAAGCAGAGGAAGGCAATTCACATGAAGTTGGAAGAGCAAATACTTGGTAAACAAATGTTTGCTGGGCCACTCAATGGCAAGGGGACACAGAGTGGACTCTGATCTTTAGGCCCTGCCAAATTTCCCCCACCACACCTCACCCATGTTCTTTTCATATATTGCTAGTGATAAGTCTATTCTGGGAACAGACCCTTTAAATTCTTTAGGCAAAGAATGCATGCATGCTATGCATCCTAAGTTGCTCAGTCATGTCTGACTCTTTGCGACCCTGCGGTCTGTAGCCTTCCAGGCTCCTTTGTCCATGGGTTTCTCCCAGGCAAGAATACTGGAGTGGGTTGCCGTGCCCTCCTCCAGGGGAATCTCCCTGACCCAGGGATCAAAAGTGCATCTCTTATGTCTCCTGCATTGGCAGGCAGGTTCTTTACCACTAGTGCCACTTGGGTCAAAGTTTCTTCCTAAGTCTCTCGGGCCTTGATTGTTTTCAGCTCAAAATAAACTACAAGCCAAAGAGATATTTTGGGCTGGCAAAAAACTATTCTGTAGAATACTGTAATGATGTGCATGTCATTCCTTATCATTATACATTCGTTCAAACCCAGAGAATGTACAACACAGAGAGTGAACAGTATTGTAAACTATGGACTTGAGTCAATAATAGTCGATGACTATTGGCTCAATTTCAACAAGTGTATCACACTAATGCACAATCTTAATAGTAGGAGAAACTAGAGGGAAGAGAAGGCAGTGAAGGAGGTGTATAGGAACTCTGTGCTTCCTGATTAATTCTTCTATAAACCTAAAACTATTTTAAGAAAAAATAGTCTGAGGGACTGGTAGGAAGGCTCAAGAGAGAGGAGATATATGTATACATATAGCTGATTCTCTGTGTTGTACAACAGAAACTAACACAACATTGTAAAGCAATTATCCTTCAACGATTAAAAAAAGGAAAAGAAAAAGTAGTTTATTAATTTAAAAAGAAATAAACTACTATCATACTGACATATGATTTGTTACAGTAAAGAAAGTGCATGTGGTCCTATGAGGGATGAATTGAACAAGTCTACCTTCTAATGTTATTCTCTGCTACAATTTTAAATGATACATAATCTGTTGGGGGTAGCGGGGTTTGCTCAGTCGTGTCTGACTCTTTGCAGCCCAGTAGCCTGCCAGGCTTCTCTGTCCATGGAGTTCTCCAGGCAAGAATACTGGAGTGGGGTGCCATTTCCTACGCCCGTGGGTCTTCCTGGCCCAGGGACTGAACCTGCATCTTTTGCATCAACAGGGAGATTCTTTACGACTAGCGCCACCTGGGGAGCCCACATACTCTATGCAAAAAGTTTACTTTATATGTATTCCTGTAATCAAGTTTGTCTAAAAGAAGGCTATTGTAAACACTATAGAGAAAAAGACCCTGTACTTAATTCTTGGCCTGATGAAATTAAACGCTTCATTTGGTGTGCTTTTCATTTTGATGTCCCTTATGACTGAGACTTGCCTTTCTCAGAAAGCACTGTAAATCAACTGTGGTTTGCTGATGTGATAGAGGGAAGAAGGATGATTTAACAATGGCTTCCACCAACAGCTCTCAGGCCCATCTAGCAAGCTGCTGCCAAGAAATGTTTAATTGTGTGGTAGGGAGTTCTACTCCCTGGATCTTTGTGAAAAACTGAAAATTGCTTTGGCCTATCAATTGCGTTATAAAAAGTCTTAGGCTTAAAAATTGATCTCCACTTTATCTTAGAAAGCAGAATGGCAGTCTAGCAAATCATGATTCCTACAAGTCATCTTCTGAACCCCTGGTGCTTACCAAAGTAGAAGTATTTTTAATCCTTCCCCGTAAAGTTCAAAGGGAGGTGGACCTTTGGGCCATAGCTTAAGCAATTCCAAACAGCAGTTTGTCTTCTGGCCTGAGTTACTTGAAGTTTGGGTCTATTATTAAAAAAAAAAAATAAAAAAAATTTTTTTTTCCCAAAATACCTCAGGTCTTCATCAGGGAGCAGGCCTAACCTTAGGTAACCAGGAAAAATATAAATAATAGTAAGATAACCTTGGGCTTCCCTGGTGGCTCAACAGTAAATATCTACCTGCAATGCAGGAGATGAGGGAGATGCAGGTTCAATCCCTGGGTCGGGAAGATCCCCTGGAGGAGGAAACAATTACCCACTCCTATATTCTTGCTTAGAAAACTCCACGGACAGAGGAGCTTGGTGGGCTACAGTCCATAGGGGTCACAAAGAGTTGGACATGACTGAGCGACTGAACATACACACAAGTTAAGCTTATAGCTATAACAGTTCATATTATTTAGGTTTAAAGATATTATTTTGCTGTGACTAAATGTGCTTGGTTTGTGTCTAAGGAAAAGACCCTCCCCCCAAATGAAGAGATAAAGCCAAAGGAAGTGAATCTCTGCTCTCTCACTGGAGTCCTAGCTTGTGCTTAGCTTGCTGGGTGTGCATATACAGAAGTCTAGTCCACCAGGGCCGAGGGAAGCTTTCTGATGGAGAGCAGACCACATGAGATGTGACCAGCCTCAGAGAGTCTCCTTTAAGACCTCTACCTACATTAACATCTCTACCTTCCCAGACTCCTGTCAGAAATGCATTTATCTTGTTTTGTTAGTTGCAGTTCTTTCTGCTCACTCTCTATAACACTCTGGAACAAATTTATCTGTCAGATTTCACTCTTTCGTAGCATCTGGCCAAAAAAACAGGACTCTAAAGAAACTAATGTACTGTTACATATCTATTGAAGATAGGAAGGAGGGATGATTTGGGAAGAAGAAAGTATTGGGATTGCCCAAAAGCACTGTCACAGCAGCACTTCTGCTTAAAAGTATTTATTACAATCTGCAACAGCAACTAGGCAGGTGTGTTTGCCTCCTACTCAGTATCCAGATTCCTTTGCTGAGAAATTCAGAGGGTGAAATACCTAGCAGATAACTGTTAGTGGTGTGGGAGATAGATGGGCTCCAGGTTAGACATTCACAACTGGCCTCCTGTTTACATTTCATGGGCACGAAGATGTAGGCTTCAGGCTAGATGCTTAAAACTGTTAGCATTTTCTGAGACAAGACATAGGTGAGCTCCTGTTAAGGTATTTACAACCAGCCTCCTGTTTGCTCTCCAAAATGGAAGTAACAGCAGAAACAAGGTAAATAGCCAGTGTTTGTCTCTTGTAAACACCTGAAGGTAATAGTCATGACAAGGACAAAGAGGGGCAAAACCCTGTTGGAGTAAATGATTAAGGAATCTCCACTCTCCCCTTATTTGGGACAAGGGAGACACTATACATGCACAGAAAGCTCCTTGTGGGTCAAAAGTCAGGGTATAACACTGCCATAATGAGTCTTGTTCCTCCCAGAAGCCTTTACTTCCAGATCCATCTTGGCTGAAGGCTGCATGAGCAGCCAGGGGAGGGTCTCAGAACTGATAAGATATAGGGAAAGAAACCAAATAAGACAAAGAAGACAAAGACCCGGAAGAACTGACTTACATAAATGACTTTTACTGCCTCTTCACTGCATTCCTTCTCGCTGAGGAGGACACCACACCCTTTCTCTCCAGGTGTGCATCTCTGCCTTGCTTCTGTCTTAACTAAACAAACATTTCTCAGTGTATTCTCCCACCGGTTGTTGTGCTGTCTCTAATAATAAACTTTGTACCTACTTTTACAGTTTCTGCTTCTGTGGATAATGCATGTTTCACTGGGGACAAAGCTCCAGGGAAAAAAATAGCTTCTAGCCTCTGACCCTTGCTGGTCTGGTGGCTAGGATTCCTGGTTTTCATCCAGGCTACCCAGGTTCAATTCCTGGATCTCACTTCACGCCACTGCTCACTGCTGCCTCGCTGAGATCATTGGCATCTTTACTAACATTTCCCCTTCCTTTCAGCTCTAAATGTTTAACTTGTGAAAATCCTTTGGCCAGACATTAATTTGAGATACTATCTGCTTATCTTTAAGGTAGAGGAATCTGAGTTGCTATACTCAAAGCAGCATCAACCTGATTTTAATAAGTCACTTGTTATTAATTAGACCTATCAAAATAGGAAGAAATGATTGTAGGGAAAGGGGTAATGTAGTAGACATACTATTAAACAGGTCATATTCTTAAAACCTATTTATTAACATAAGCCATATACTTGATACTGAGAGTCTGATATTTTGGCCTAGGTCACACAGTTGCTGAATAACAGAGTCAGGATTCAGACCCTAAGCTCATCTGACTCACATTATCTCCCCCATTATTACAACATCTGCTCAATGACTCATTAAATTTCAGCCACTGTTTTACATGCTTCGTGTCCATTAACTCATTTAATCATCCCTGTAGTTCTATGAAGTAGGGACTATTATTATCTCCATTTACACATGAAGACCCTTGAGACAGCGACAGCAGAAATAATCTGCCCCAGGCTCTGCAGCTAGTAAATGGTAAAGCTTGGATCTGACTCCAGATAACCTTCCCTGGAGGTGATGGAATTCCAGTTGAGCTATTTCAAATCCTAAAAGATGATGCTATTAAAGTGCTGCACTCAATATGCTAGCAAATTTGGAAAACGCAGCAGTGGCCACAGGACTAGAAAAGGTCTGTTTTCATTCCAATCCCAAAGAAAGGCAATGCCAAAGAATGCTCAAACTACTGCATAATTGTACTCATCTCACACGCTAGTAGAGTAATGCTCAAAATTCTCCAAGCCAGGCTTCAACAGTACGTGAACTGTGAACTTTCAGATGTTCAAGCTGGATTTAGAAAAGGCAGAGGAATCAGAGATCAAATTGCCAACATCCGCTGGATCATCGAAAAAGCAAGAGAGTTCCAGAAAAATATCTACTTCTGTTTTATTGACTATGCCAAAGCCTTTGACTGTGTGGATCACAATAAACTGTGGAAAATTCTTCAAGAGATGGGAATACCAGACCACCTGACCTGTCTCTTGAGAAACCTGTATTCAGGTCAGGAAGCAACAGTTAGAACTGGACATGGAACAACAGACTGGTTCCAAGTAGGAAAAGGAGTACGTCAAGGCTGTATATTGTCACCCTGCTTATTTAACTTATATGCAGAGTACATCATGAGAAACTCTGAGCTGGGTGAAGCACAAGCTGGAATCAAGATTGCCGGGAGAAATATCAATAACCTCAGATATGCAGATGACACCACCCTTACAGCAGACAGTGAAGAACTAAAGAGCCTCTTGATGAAAGTGAAAGAGGAGAGTGAAAAAGTTGGCTAAAACTCAGCATTCAGAAAACTAAGATCATGGCATCTGGTCCCATCTTCATCAAATAGATGGGGAAACAATGTAAATAGTGACAGACTTTATTTTGGGGGCTCCAAAATCAGTGCAGATGGTGACTGCAGCCATAAAATTAAAAGACGCTTGCTTCTTAGAAGAAAAGTTATGACCAACATAGACAGTATATTAAAAAGCAGAGACGTTACTTTGCTGACAAAGATTCATCTAGTCAAAGCTATGGTTTTTCCAGTAGTCATGTATGGGTGTGAGAGTTGGACTGTGAAGAAAGATGAGCACCGAAGAATTGATGCTTTTGAACTGTGGTGTTAGAGAGGACTCTTGAGAGTCCCTTGGATTGCAAGGAGATCCAACCAGTCCATCCTAAAGGAAATCAGTCCTGAATATTCATGGGAAGGACTGATGCTGAAGCTGAAACTCCAATATTTTGGCCACCTGATGCAAAGAACTGACTCATTGGAAAAGACCCTGATGCTGGGAAAGATTGAAGGCAGGAGGAGAAGGGGACGACAGAGGATGAGATGGTTGGATGGCATCACTGACTCAGAGGATGAGATGGTTGGATGGCATCACTGACTCAATGAGCATGAGTTTGAGTGAACTCTGGGAGTCGGTGATGGACAAGGAGGCCTGGTATGCTGCAGTACATGGGGTCGCAGAGTCGGACACGACTGAGTGACTGAACTGAACTGAACTGAGTCTTCCCTGGGGGCTCAGTGGTAAAGAATCTGCCTGTGTGCAGATGTTGGTTCAATCCCTGGGTCAGGAAGATCTTCTGGAGGAGGAAATGGCAACCCACTCTAGTATTCTTGCCTGAAGAATCCCACAGACAGAGGAGCCTGGAGGGCTATAGTCCATGGAGTCACAAAGAGTCGGATATGACTGAAGCAACTAAGCATTCACGCACAGCCTTGACAATACAGTAATGTTTCTCTAAAACTCCAACTTGAAATTTGTCTTCTTACAAATGAATTTTGAATTCCTCCCCCACGGTAATCAGTTTCAGCCTTTATAAGACATCTCGCTTCCCACTTCCTTTCCATACTCTCATTCTTTATCCGTAGCTGGTGAGTTTAGTGAGAGCCGCACGCAACTGATATTCACAGGCTCACTCTGAGTCAGTGGACGGGATTCAAAGCCTAACTCCCGGCTGTGTAGAAATGGGCACATTCCAGAACCTCTCTTGTCTATAAAGTGAGGATATTCAACCTTATCTCATGTAATTGTAATGAAGATTAAAAAATATGTCTGCATGCACCCCAGTGTTCATAGCAGCACTATTTATAATAGCCAAGACGTAGAAGTGATCTAAGTATCTGTCAACAATGAATAGATAAAGATGTGGTACATATATATACAATGAAACACTACTCATCCGTAGAAAAGAATAAAGTGATTCCATTTGTAGCAACATGGATGAACCTAGAGAATATCAAATTGAGTGAAGTGAGTCAGACAGAGAAGAAACATACCATATGATATCACTTGTATGTGGAACCTAAAAATTAATACAAATGAATTTACTTACAAAACAGGGATAGACTCACAGACATAGAAGACAAACTTATGGTTACCAAAGGGGAAAGGGGGGAGGGTAAATTAGGAGTATGGGATTATCAGAATCACTATATACAAAATAGATAGGCAACAAGGATTTACTGTATAGCGCAGAGAACTATATTCAATATCTTATAATAACCTACAACAGAAAATAACCTAAAATAATATATATATGTATATATATATGTGTGTATGTGTGTATGTAGTATATTAATATAGCTAAATCATTTGGCTGTACGTCTGAAATTAACACAGTATTATAAATCAATTATAACTGTACTTCAATCAAAAAAGACAAAAATGTATGTATGTGAAAATATTCTCAGCCTAGTGACTGGCACCATTCAGTAAATGGTAGCTATCATTATTATTAATCACTACTATTATGATTATATTACTGCTCTACTAGTATACCAAGAACACAAAATGATGAATGCTTGCCATTTTCAGTTACATATTTGTGTGCTATTTCCAAAGGAAGGTATTCACATTTTCAATCCTGAGAAAGATGACTCATATTATCCTTTCTTCAAAAACATTTGAAACAGAGCACTAAGAATTTGGAACAATAATACGCTTTAGGAAAAACATCATATACCAAAGAATGACAGTTATTTCTCACACGTGCAAAATCAGAAACTTGAACTTAACTTTTTGCATTAAGCGAACAGATGAGGGATGACAGAAAAGCAGTAGTTATTAAGGAGTATCATCTCCAACCCATAGGCAACAGTGACTCGGCACAGTGACACTGCCTACGCAGGTCCTCCGTTCTGAGCCTTTCACTGGCAGTAGACTTTAGCATACGACCCTATAGCAGAAACTGTGGATCCAGCAGCCTTTCTTCCTTTCTCCATCACTACCAGTAAGCCAAACTCCATCAAGCATCAGGCAGCAAAATGCTCAGGGAGGTTCAATTCTGTCTCTGGGAATCAATCATAATTGGCCCAAGCCAGTACTGATAATCTCATTTCCCTTAATTTCACTGGCTTAAGGATGAAAAAGTGACACAATTGGGGTCAACTAATTATAATGGAAAATCAACTGAAGGTTATTTTTTAAATTCTCTGATAAAAGAGTCAAAGGAAAAGAAAACCTTTTCCTTTTGCTCATGTCTGATGAGGGCATACTGTTTAGAATGTTAGCGATTATGAGCATGAGGAGAAAAACAAGAAAATTGCAGTATAGCTGATCAACAGCTCAAGAATCATTAATTCTGGAACTTCCCACCTCTAGAGTTTTTAAATAAGATAACAGACTTCCATTGTTTAGCCATGTTTAGTCAGTTATTCCCGTTACTTGCAACCAAAAGCTTCCTAATTAATTCAAACCATAATCCATTCGATTCTAAACTAAAATTTATGAGTGAGTTAGAAGAGTTCCTAAAGCTCTCTGTGAAAGTGATGTATTATGGGGAAATAAATAAGACAATTAACTCTGGCTTATAATAAATATCCCAAACATTCCTCATACATTAGGATGGAAAAAGAATGAAAAGAAAATGAATTTTAGGATGAGACAGATATGGGCTTGAATGGACTCTATCACTTAACAGCAGTGTGATCTTAAGCAATATATTTAACATCTCTGATCCTCTCTCTTTTGCCTATGCAGATACTGGCATATTGTTGTTATTCAGTCGCTAAGGCATGTCTGACTGTGACCCCACAGACTGTAGCCTGTCAGGCTCCTCTGTCCATTGTAGGCAAGAATACTGGAGTGGGTTGCCATTTCCTTCTCCAGGGGATCTTCCTGACCCAGGGATCAAACCCAGATCTCCTCATTGCAGGCAGATTCTTTACCATCTGAGCCACCAGGGAAGCCCATTGTAGAGTAGGTTATTTAAATCAGGACTGTGTTTAGTGGTTCACTATATCGTGCCCTCTTTAATATACATAAGTGTCATGGTCCCGGAGTAGGTTGGAAAAGAATTTCCAGACATGAGACAGAATGAGAGGGAAATAAAGTTTGGTAGAGTGGAAGAAGCTGTTGGAATAGCGGGCCATCTCAAGCGAGATCTGATGGTGAACAGGGGTCCTTAGTCCACTTTTATAGCCAGGGTACAAGTGGGATAGGGGTCTTGCAGGTCATTTGCTGATTGGATTGTTGTAGACATGCTTTCCGGGAAACAAACTCACTCGGAAGGACAATGCAGATAGTGGAGTGCAGTTTATTACACCAGCGAGCCCAAGGCAGAGTCTCCTCTTAGCCAAGGACCCTGCAGTTTTTGTGAAAACCTTATGTACCCTAAGTGTACCTGCCCAAACCCACCTCCCCAAATTCCCTGAAACTAGTCTGAACAAAGGAAAAGAAAGATACAATCAAAGTTAACCCATGAATCATTTGCCTTAAGCCCAGGTAGTTAACAGTGGACAATTATCAATAGGCCTGTGGTCATACCCCGATAAGGATAATAGAATTTATGATTCTATTCAGTTACACAGATAATTAGGATATTCTTTTAGGTGATGAAGAATCTAGGTACGAGCCCTGGGGCTCTTCCATGGGGGTGGGGGCAGGGGGGCGCGTCTGGTTTTCCAGTTGGTATGTCATTTCCATAGAACTGGGCATATAGCTCAAAGTCCACAGTCCGGCCCAAGGTGGAGTCCTGCTTTCAAGATGAAGCCTGTTCCGTCTGTTTCCTCCTTCAGGATGAGGCATGTAATACTGGGTAGGGAAAGTAGGGCAAATACCTTCTCCCTATGGGGTAGGAGGGGAGAAAAGTTATAGTGTTCCATTAATAGTTACAACATGGGGGAGGGAAGGATCATAAGGGTCTGGTTTTTCCATTCCTGCATTCCAAGACCCTCCTTGGTTTTATCTGCTCTTTCCTCCTTGGGTCACCACTATAAGTATCTCAACTCTTTCTGTAGTTTGTTTTAGGAAAAATATATAAACTATATATATTAAAACTTAAAATTATAACCAGCATACTGAGCACCTGAGCAATAGCAATTGAACCCAGACTCCACAGGGGGCAAGCAAAGAACAATATAGTGTTTTTCTCCCCACTGCCCTTGCAAATCCTCTCTGATTGTTGTTTTCTGTCCCTTGGATAAAACCTTTGGCAGATCTCAAAGATTTTTCTTGCCATTCTTGGTAAGAAAGGAATGTTCTCCTTATTTTCAGGTCTTAAATAATTCAATTGAATGAAATATCAAAACTTTAAACTCTCATCCAATTGAAAACATCTCTCCTGCCTCCTTTCTGCTAGGGTGGAATCAAGACCTGCAGGAGTAATTCTTCTGCTTCTTACGTTTCACATTATCATTTCCTCCACCTGCTGGCTGCCATATAAGATCTCTTAAAGGTTTGGAGCAGGGGTGAAGGAGAAACACAGGGCACAGGAACAGTCCTTGACCAGTAGTTTTAATCTGACTGTGCTAATTTCCAAAAGAACCCTCTTTCCCTCTGGGGCACCATCTTGGGTTCTCTGGTGAAGCCCCACCCTTACCTCCTCTGCATCCACCTACCTCTGGGACCAGTTGTCTCCACATCTGTTGATGTAGGTGATGCATCCTCAGATGGCCCTGACTTTGCTTCTGAAAGTTGTTGCTGAACAACAGAAGACATTGGGATTCTTGGCCTCTGGAGGAGAAGAATTCAATCTGGGGCCAGTGACAAGGCTTGATCGCTCAGAACTTTTGTGTAATCAAGTTTTATTTAAGTATAAAAGAGATAGATATCAGAAGGGGGCAGAAAAAGTGCCCCCTGCTAGTCTTTAGCTGGATGTTATATAGCTACTTACAGTCTGCTAATTACAGAAAGGAGATGTCTCAAAACTCAGAGACTGGCACCAGGCCCCTCATCCACAACATGCATTTTGAGATAACATTGGCACCAGGTTACTCATCCCGGGCCATAAAACGATTGACATGAATCTTGAAGAAAGGCAGGTTTCCAAGCAAGTACAGTCTCATTAACATGGCTTAAGAGAACATTTGCATGAGCAAAACATACTAGTTTGTTAAGATGGTTCTGAGTCTTAGGTGGAACCGACTTGAAGACAGAGTCTACGTTAAGTACCTAGTTCATTAACATAGCTTAAGACAAATATTTCCTTAAGAAAAATGCATTGGTTAGCTCAAGGTCTGAGAAAAGTTAATTAAGTTCAGGTGGAACCAGGTGTTGTCATTGCAACACAGAATTTTAGGAGAAACCTCTTTTAAAATTTGCATAGAAAAGGGGAAAAAAATCTAACACTTGTTTGTTTCCTCCTGTCACTTAACAGAGAGAGAAAAAATGTCTAACACTTGCAGCCTATTTCCTCCATTTGGAGACCCCTGGCCTTCCTGCCTGTTACCCTCTCACTTCCACATCTGGAAGTTCATCTGTAGCTTCTTCCCACTATGATTACCTCTCCTTTATCAGCAGGTTCTCTTGGGCATGGCCAATTTCAAGATAATAACCCATGCCCAGATTTAATCTGCAGCATCCACTCTAGCCCGGAGGAAATATGCTTGTGTTTCTGACCTGCTGACATACTGTCTACCCTGTTAAATCCAGGTGCAACCCATCAACTTCAGAATTTTCAGGTGTGAGTCCAGCATCAATCATTGTGTCCGTGCCCCAACCCCAGGGACATATGCCAAGTTCTTCAAGTGGCTCCACTATTGTGCTGGCTTCAGATGAAGGTTCAGTCTCTCGCTTCTTCATCCCTCCTTCTTGGAGGCCAGAAGAAATGTACAGAACCCCACCCTCCTCCCAAATCTCTTTCAAACTTGAGTGCCCCCTATCTTCTGTGATAGCCTGAAGTGGGACATGGGCAACGGCAGCAGCATGGGGCCATACTGATGTAGCCTTGCCTTTTGTTCAGGGTGTGAAAGTTATCAGTACCTGCTGTATTATTTTTGGCCTTTGAAACTGAAGGGATTCAGAACAAGCCTCCCCAAAATGTGCCAGTGTGGCTAATGGACTATTTTGAGTTGAAGACAACAGAGGCTCAAAAGACTTAGGAAGAGTTTTTTCTCTCCCCCTCAACTGCCTGAAAGAATTTAGATAAAGGGCCTGATCCAGGAAGAAAACCATCACCAGAGGTAACTACAAAGAACGTGGGCTAAGTGTGATGGGCTGGGAGGAACTCAGCAGGGCCCATCTGTTCAACTGCATGGTAAGGCAAATATTTGTTTACCAAACATTTGCTCTTACCATCTTCTGGTGAATTGTTTTCCTTCCCTTAGAAGTCCCGCATCTTCTTAGCTCAGAAAGGCATCAAACCCCCAATTGTCTAACTGTCAGGAACGTCTCACTGTCTTTGTTGGACTCCCACAATATGTAATTAAATTTGGTTATCTCCTATTCATCTCTCATATGTTCATTTAGCTGATAGGCCAGCTGAAAGAACCACAGAGGGTAGAGAACAATTTTTCCTCCCTTACAAACTTCTGCTAAAACTTTGAGATAATAGGAAACATTCATTCAATATCCAGTTCCCAAGCTATATTATAATATTAAATGAACATTATAAATGAATATCTTCTCTTGGAGATTGTTTAATACCCCTTCCAGGGGCAATGCCCACCCTCTATGTAGTTGAGGAAGATCACTGTTTCATACATGCTCACGCTTGGGTTCGGTCGTGTCGGACTCTTTGTGACCCCACTGACTGTAACCCGCTAGGCTCCACTGTCCATGGGATTTTCCAGGCAAGAATACTGGAATGGGTTGCAGTTTCCTCCTCCAAGGGATCTTTCCAACTCTGGGACTGAATCCACGATTCCTGCGTTTCCTGCATTGGCAGGTAGATTCTTTACCACTGAGCCACCTGGGAAGCTCTGTTTTATTCATAAAAAATATTCTTGAGGTTCTTCTTGGGGCCCAGGCATGTTTGAATCCACTCAGATTTGGTACCTGGGATCAGGGATCAGTAGAGACTTCTGCCCAGATATAATATCTAACTTTGGTGAGCTGTAACTGGTGGCTGAATTTAATGAGGTTTACAGCAAAACTGAAAATGCTGAGACTCTTCAGCCATGGTACAGTTAGGGTTCCCTAGGTCATTAGAACTGGAAAGACTGTCTAAGGGATCAGTAAGATCTGAGCTTTGAGACGTCATTTCAGCCATTGTCTCCTTTTGCTATGATCAGGAGCATCTTGGGGTTGGAATGCTCATATAAAGCCATGAAATTGAGTCAAAATGACTGGAGATGTGAACACATAATTTTATCCTCACTGGCTTCATGGTCATGGCAGCTGAGTTCACATTGCAGAGACCAGTCCCTAGAATGCTATTTCTCATTTTGCCCAGAATGGTTTAAAATATTTGCAGTTCTGCTCTTGACTAGATAATCTAAGAGTATGGATTTCCCCATAAAGTCTATATCAATATGATTCTGAGTTTTGAAAGGATTTTAAAGGCCCAAAGATATGGATAAAGGAGAAAATATTCCACCAAGAAGGTTATAACTCTCAGAGTATCACTCCACAGGACATGATGCTATCAAAGTGTTTTTTTATCAAGCTATCTCGGCTAACCCTAGGTGCCAGCACAATAATGGAACAGACACAGTAGCATTTCCTCGTTGGAGGAATCAGTTCATTTCCCAGATCTTATCAAGTCCTGATGGAGTTAGGAATTGGTTTGGAATCTCCCCTAGGAGTTTCTACAACACTCATCTCTGGCTAGGAGCCTGTATGAAGTGATTTCCATTTCTTAAAAGCCCTGAAGAGTAGGAGCAGTGTTAATTCTGTGAGTTATGGCTCCTGTTGGGCTTCCCAGGTGGCGCAGTGGTAAAGAATCTTGCTGCCAGTGCAGGAGATGCAGGAGACTCAGGTTCCATCTCTGGGCTGGGGAGATTCCCTGGAGTAGGAAATAGCAATCCACTCCAGTTTCTTGCCTGGAAAATTCCAGGGACAGAGAAGCCTGGTGGGCTACAGCCCATGGGGTCTCAAAGAGTTGGACACGACTGAGCACACACACACACACACACACACACACACGAACGCACACCATACGCTCCTGTTAGAACAGTGCTTCTAATCTTCCCAGGTGTCTGTCAACCAGGAGAAGAGACATTATCTCCTTCTGAGACGACAAATGCCACAGTGAAGCAATTCATTGTCCTGAAGTTGTATATCCCAGAGTCTGACCACTATGGGTAGCACAGGAAACATAACAATGCAAATGAGACTTCTTTTGATCAGAGATTAAGGATAGGTGATAAATGAAAATGATTCCTATTGCCTAGTCTATAATGACAAGTAATTTGGAGATAACTAATTTTTCTTTCGTATTCCTAAATAAGTCTCATCACTCCTGGCTGCCACCCAACCTCAAAACACACAGGCACTTAAAAGTAAATGTCAACCTTCAGGTCATGTATATTCTAAATTGTGCTCTACCATGTTGCCTAAGAATATATGAGACCTAAGAGTGGAATACAAATCTGATTTGCTAAAATATTATTCAACTTGAGCCCTGACAATGCAAAGTGTCAGTGTAACAGCAGCTGAACTTTGAAAAATTCACATGCTCTTCTCTTTTGCTTTTCCTAGTCATGACCTTCTCTTTAAAGAGCTAAAAGCACCCATCTTTGGGAAAGGGTGGTAATTAGGAACGAAAGAAATAACAGGGAGTTTCTAACGTGGAAGCTGGGATTTTACAATGAGAAACAGTCAAGGTGAAGAAGATTTTTTTTTCTACTTCTCTTTAACTCCCACTTAACATGCTAGGAGCTAGACTTGGCAAACCACATCATAGAGCTTTTCTTATTTTGCTTAAACACTGTGCCAAGAAACTTCTTACTCTGTAGGTGGGTGGAAAGATGTGATGGAGAAGAAGTAAAAGAAAACCATCCTCTTGGCCTGGGGGATGGTGAGAAGGGAAAGAGGGATCAGAGGAAGGGAAAGTGGACAGTGAGAAACTCATACTCCAAGGTAGTTATCTTGTCCATGTGGGATTCTGGGAGAGTTATGCCAAGTGGCTCTACTTCAGCGGGTTAGAAGGCCTCAGTGCTGAGGTCCCTCCCTGGGAGAAAGAGAGAGAGAGAACTTAATTTGCACTCCAAAGCCTGCCGTGGTACCCATGACACGCACATAGAGTTGGCAGCCAGAAGCTAGCCATGGGACCTGTTGTGGCAATGGGATAGATGACCCCACAGTGCTTTCAGGATGGACAGCCTGGCCAGGGGCTGGATGGGGAAAACATCCAGAAGGTCTGCAGCCAGAGACAGTCAAAGGAAGGCCAAGCAAATAAGGAAAGATGACCAAGCCCTGACAGAATCAGAGGAAAACAGACCACTTTAGGAGCTACTGAAGTCTGTAGACAAAACTTGGATGAACTGACCAGTACACAATCAAGAACCAGGACAAGGCCATACAGATCCCCTCTCCCTACCCCACACTGTAAGAATACAATAAGCTGTATCTTTCCCCATGTACTTTCAGGTAAAAGGGCAGTGAGAAGTGAAAACGTGAAAAATCTGAGAACCAAAAAATTTTCTAATGAGGTGGTTAAATTACTGGTTGAAATATGAAACCAGATCAATCAAGTTAGTCTTGTTTTGCTTTTTCTTTCCCACCGCCTACCAAGCCACAAGACCAGATCAGCTATAGACAAAATAAAGAAGCTAAATTTTTTCTAAATTTCTGTATTGTGAATAACTTGCAATCCTGCTACAAAACACTGAGATCAAATAATAAGTTCACATCAGACTGCATTTAACCCCACAAAAATAGTCTTTTATTCCTCAGGACTTTGTTATTAATAAAGATCTTTATTTATGAGAGATTTTAGTATGTGAAATTGGCTTCCCAGGTGGCACTACTGGTAAAGAATCCACCTGCTAGTGCAGGAGATGCAAAAGACTTGGGTTCAATCACTGGGTTGGGATGATGCCCTGGATCAGGAAATGCCAACTCACTCCAGTTATTCTTGCCTGGAGAATCCCATGGACAGAGGAGCCTGGCGGACTACAGTCCACAGGGTTGCAACAACTCAGACACAACTGAGCACACATGCCCTATTACTACTTAGTACATGAAGAATGATCACTACTATTTGCACTGTGGTTAATATCCAATATTTTAATCTGATGGATGTAATAAGAGTGGTAGACTACATTACTTGCGCACAAGTCTTCCTTCCCTCCCCTCCTTTGCCATGGTTCACTGCAGGCAGAGCGTTTCTTACCTTTCTGATGTTGGCCTTGGCCATGTGACTTGCTTTGACAATGGAATGTGGGTAGACAAGAGAGCCTGTCAGATTTGAGTCCAGGTAATTACCCATTTCTACTCTCTTCTCTTGTACTTCAGTCATCTGACTTGAAAAGGTCCTTGAGTATTCACTGATCCCACAACAGAAACACATGGAACATATTTAATGCAGAGTTCGAAGGAGACTCACAAGTCCCCACCTACGGGCCATGAACATGAAATAAGAGATTTGGGAGTTGTATTTTATACATCACTATTATAGCAGGAACCTGACTGATGCATTAAGCAATCAGCATTTCTTTAAATACTAAACAATAAACATTATCCAAAATATTCATACATTCAAATTCCCAATAATCTGTGAATTCCCAATTCACAGATTATTTAACAAAAGTCAAAATTTCTCAGATACTCAAGCATTGTTACAAATTTATTTAAAATCATGGTGTCTAAATAATGGCTTATGGACTTCACTGGAGGTCCAGTGGTTAAGAAACCACACTTCCAATGCGGGGGACCTGGGTTTGATTCCTGGTCAGGGAACTAAGCTCCCACAGGTCACATGGCAAAAAAATAAAAGTAAATAAATAATGATTTAAAATCACAAATCACATATCAGATTCTTATAAATGGTTTAAAAACCTATAATGAGGACAAAACATACACATATATTATGCTGATTATTAGCACTGAAGAATTTGGATAGGCAAATTGTTGCCTCTCAATTGGATTTGGAATTCAATAATACAGTTCTACCACAAAGCAGTGATTCTACCCCAAACCACGGGTTACTAAATTAAACCTCTATTATAGTCAAAACTAACTTGTACTTTTAATTAATTGCCTCTCATACAGATTTTAATGTCTTGATACAAGGTTTTTCTCTACAAAATGTTATGTTCTTTCATATTTTCTATGCCTGGCCATATAGAACCAAATAGCTTACCACTCTGACTTAACAGTTTAACATGAAGGTTTAATTGCAGGCTTCCATTTCATGTGTCTCATTATAACTAGCAGAATATCTAGATCCGGGTTTTGCAAACTTTAAGGTGCATGAAAATCACCTGTGAAACTTGTTAAACTACAGACTTTGATTCTTTAGGTTTACAGGACCTGAAATTCTGCATCTCTTTTTCTTTCTTTCCTTTTTTTTTAGATTCTACATTTCTTGCAAGCTCCCAAGTGATCCTAATGCTACTGGTCCTTGAACCACACTTCGCATAGCAAAGATGTAGATATATCTTCTGGGTGGTTAGGGATTGAGTCTATGTAGCCAATTCTCTTTGGTATAAATGGCTCTTTTATTTTCTTGGAATACATTATCTTCTTGCATGACTAATGGGTGTGCTGAAAAACTGTCAAACCCTCATTCTATTACTTCATGTGGCTGCTGGTGTTGATCATTTTTTCTGTTTCTTATAACAATATCTACCTCTGTTGTTGCCTGTATATATTCTTTCCTGTATACAGACATAAAAATTAGGACATTTATATACTTTGTAAACAGACTGTGGGGAAAAATTGTGAAAGACTTTGAAATTGGAAAAAAAAATTGTTAACTGTCCTGTCTAGCACAATTTTCTATTGATTTATTGATGGGATTCAGGATATAATACCTCAAAATATGGCACCTTGGCATACTGAATATATTAAGCTAAAGAAATCTGAGAGACAGCATGTGCAGGACGGGCTTCGCCTTACCCTGAAGCAGTTTATAAGACCCTCATGTGAGGGCTTCTCCGGTGGCACAGCGGATAGGAATCCACCTGCCTGTGCAGGAGACCTGGGTTCGATCTCTGACCTGAGAAGATCCCACTGTGCCACGGAGCAACTAAGCCCATGTGGGCCACAACAATTGAGCCTGTGCTCTAGAGTCTGGGAGCCGCAACTACTCAGCTCACATGCCACAACTACTGAAGCCCTCATACCCTAGAGCCTAGGCTCTGCGACTGGAGAAGCCACAGAACTGAGAAATCCACACACCACAACCAGAAAGTAGCCTCCGCTCTCCACAGCTAGAGAAAGTCCATGCAGCAACAAAGACCCAGCATGGCCATAAATAGATAAATAAAAATAAAATTAAAAAATAAATCCTCATGTGAGTGGTGCACTCCCTATACTTCGGGAAAGGAACATCCTTATCTCCAAGAGAGGAATCTAAACAGTTTTCTATACTTGGCTCATATCCTTTTTTGTTCTATTGCATTGTTCCACCACTCTCTACTCTTCATCAAACCTAGCCTTAAAACACTCAAGTACAACCACTTCAGGTCTTCATTTTCTTATGAAGTGTCCCATAAAACTTACATTAAACAAATTTGTATGCTTTCTCTTGTGAATCTGTCTTTTGTTACAATGGTCCCAGAAAAGAACATAGAAAAGTAGAAGAAAGTCATATTTTTCCGCCACAATAAACCATTTTGTTGTTGTTGTTCAGTCACTCAGTTGTGTCTGACTCTTTGAGACCCCATGGACTGCAGCACACCGGGCTTCCCTGTCCTTCATACCAGTAGTATCTCCCAGAGCTTGCTCAAACCCATGTCCATCGAGTCGGTGATGCCATCCAACCATCTCATCCTCTGTTGTCCTCTTCTTCTCCTGCCCTCAATCTTTCCCAGCTTCAGGGCTTTTTCTAATGAGTCAGTTCTTCCCATCAGGTGGCCAAAGTATTGGAGCTTCAGCTTCAGTGTCAGTCCTTCCAATGAATATTCAGGACTGACTTCCTTTAGGATGGATGGGTTGGATCTCCTTGCAGTCCAAGGGACTCTCAAGAGTCTTCTCCGACACTGCAGTTCAAAAGCATCAATTTTTTGGTGCTCAGCCTTCTTTATGGTCCAACTCTCACACCCATACATGACTACTGGAAAAATCATAGCTTTGACTAGACGGACCTTTGTTGGCAAAGTGAACCATTTTATGACTCTGTAAGTTGTAGTGAACTAGTATTTTAGTAGAAAGGATTTTTTCCATAGAAATGCAAGTTAATAGTTGAATACAATTTATTATTGCTGTAGATAAACCCATTTTCATTTATTTATAAATTTACTTTGGCATTCCTTATTGACTGTATATATATATATATATATATATATACATATAGTTCTTTGAATTCTCCTTTGATCAAGTGGTAACACAGGGCTGTTTCCCTCATTAATTAATGAGTCACATGAATTGATTTTATATCTATATAAGAATGTCATATAGAAATAATGGCTGCTTTTAAAAATTATCCTTAGAAAGACATAGAAATTGGAAAGGAAAAACTACCTACTGTTTTATTTACTATTTAATATCATTAATAAGTAAAAACTGAACAGATCTATTCATCTTCACCATTCTTTTGTCTTGTATCCTTCTTTTCTCTTACATTTTATTTTAATCTTTTTCTTTAATCATTAGAAACTTAAAAAGTCATCATTTGATTGTGAATTTTTCAAAATTTTGACAAGTGCTAGTTGCTCAATCATGTTTGATTCCTTGTGACCCCCTGTACTGCAGCCCACCAGTCTCCGCTGTCCATGGAATTCTCTAGGCAAGAATACTGAAATGGGCTGCCATGCTCTTCTCCAGGGGATCTTCCCTGACCAGGGATCTGACCCAGCATCTGAATGGTAAAGCATCTGAACCACCAAACAAGAACACTTTTAAAATGGTGCCTGTGCCCTTTCAGCACTAACACAAATGTATTTTTAAAGAATTCTTGTTTTCTGGCAATAGAAGGATATTTCCTGACCCATTTCAATTTTTTTTTCCTGTTTCTAATCTTGGAAACTGCCATGGTCCAAGGAGTCCAGGCTCCTTTTGGTGGAGAAAATATCAAAGACCCAAATATGGGCATTATAAGTACACACGAGTGTTATGGTCCTTTAAGTGGACCGGAACTTGGGGGTACAGAGTCGACCGATAAGAAAGTGAAAGAAGGAAGAAAAGAGGCCAATATTCCCTAGTTTACACAGTATGCCAATATAACTCTAGGACAAAGAGCTAGCACCATCTACGTAGGCTCAGGGCGCCCTCTCGAAGAGGTCTTGAAAGCCTGGGCAAGTAAGTAGACACGGCAGACACCTGTGCTCCCTGGAAGCAGCCTGAAAGGGAGAGGGGGAGAGAGAGAGAGAGAACGAAATGAGGAAAGACCCGGGGACCAGAGTTCTGGTGGAACTAAGGCATTTATTTAACATATTGTGGGCATATATATATACTCTCTTACAAGATAGCCCTTTTTAGCAGAGACAGGGATCAAAAATCTAACAAGTCATCCAGAAAGCCAGAGGCTAGAATCATTCTCAAGAGAGGGGGTTGTAAAAGTTACTTTACATATCAGAAGGGAAGAGAGTTGTAAATGGCTGCTGTTCACCGTATGGAAAAGCTATTTTCCATATGAATGAGATACATGAATTTCTATTATCCCGGAAAGCTGGCACCTGTATTCGGGTGCTGTTAAGGAACATAGAATTCAGGCAAGACTGAAAACAGCACACAGGAAGCCTCCTGTTAAATGTATCCTGACACACAAGAGTTAGTGGTGAGTGAATGCTACTGCTGCTGGGGCACTGGAGAAGTCAATGTCAGAAAGTATGCATGTTTTTGAAGTCTTGAGTTCATACTTATTTCCCCATGTATTAGGTTGCTATGTCATACTTTTCTTATGGGCTGGGGTTTTACTGACCCCTGAGACTCTTTACCATGTTTCTGCTAAAGAAAACATGCTAAACCCTAGAAAAACACATAGACTTAGCTTTCTAGATGCACAGAAGGTGGCTTGGGGGAGAGCTGCAAAACAAATATTTGTATCTTAATTCTAACTTATTTCCTTGTCCTAATCTTCTCCATACAGTTATTCACATATGACCAGAGAATGGAAGAGGGTTGGAAATCACAAAGATATGGGAAAATCACTCAGAGACAGAATGAGGACAAGGTATGAATCAGGAACAAGAAATCAAAGATTCTGTCTTAAACAATCTCTGTTCCTCTAAGTTCGAACTGGATTCCCACATTGGATGAAGTGAAATATTCATTCTAACCTCTCCCTTGGTGGTGACAGAGAGTCAGTGTTCTCTGAGAACACTGTAACTGCGGCTTAGGCTCCCCTGGAGCTTTCTCTAAAGCAGGAAACACAATTTTCTTTTTTACTGTAGGAGGTTTTTCGCTTTGGCTATGAGAACCAAGTACCACTTGATTCTAAAGAGTTTTCCTCTTACCAGCTCATTCCCCACTGAGCTTTCTTCCCTTAGTTGCACTTTCAGAACAAATTGCATCCTGCTTCACCCAGAGAACTGGAGCCATGACTAATGTCAGATTCTTGGATCTAAGCATTAAATACAGGGGCATCTGAGTTCACAGACTCAGGCATCCTCTTAGTCCCCATGTGAGGCAGCCCAGAGGGTGGAGGGAGCATAGCACCTGTCCATGAATTGGTTGTGCCTTAACACGGAGCTCATGTGACTTGGGACCAATCTCTCTGTTAAAATCTAGATTATTTCTCAGACAATCGAATCAACATTTAAGTGCCCACCTCTTTCACACACATACACAAACACTCACAAATAAACACACAAACACACCTCAAATAGTTAAATGCTTTTGTGTTATAATAATATTCTTCCTAAAACTACACCACAGATTACCAGGTAAAGAACGGACTTGAATGACTTCTATACACTTTGTGAGAATACTGTAGGGTCTATCAACCAATAATGATATTTCTATCTTGAAAATCACTTCCTCTCTCCTTGTCTCTGTGAATCAAGTCACAGTTAATGCCCAGTAAGTACAAAGCAACGAAGTGTTCTGTTCATTTCTGATGGCTGAGAAATTAATATTACCTCCAAAGAGAAATTGTCCTTTAAGAACGACAAATGAACCAAATTTGGGGACACATTTGGTTACTATCTCTTCGAATCATTTGTGGAAGACAAATTTAGAGGACTCACAAATGGAGGAAGATGAGGAAATGTATTGAAGATGTTCACTAATCAAAGACATGAAGGTGAGGGTAACAGGATATCTTATTGCCTTACTTTCTGAAAAGATGCTGAAATTTGAACAGGCATTTCACAAACTCCATTTAGTACTAGGTAAAGTTTACAGACAAAAAGCATTAATGTTTATAGTCTAGTTAAGCTTGTATAGGCTTACTTCATTTTACTGAATGTTTGCTACATTGAGACTAAGCATACAAAGGTAAGAAGGAAAAACAAAGCCCTGCTACCAGAATTTCACTTGGTCCTGACTTTACAAGCAGTTCTTTGACTCGTTTCTTTTAAAAATTTATGTATTTTTAATTGAAGGATAATTACAATGTTGTTTTGGTTTCTGCCATACATCAACATGGATCAGCCATAGGTACACATATGCCCTCTCCCTCTTGGGCCCCCCTCCTACTTCCCTGCCCATCCCACCCCTCTAGGTTGTCACAGAGCTCCAGCTGGGTTTGAGTTCCCAGAGTCATACAGCAAATTCCCTCTGGCTATCTATTTTACATGACTCTTGAATTTAAAAGAAGCAGCATTGGTTGTGAAGGCAGCTAGAAGGGAATGATCATTTTGCCTAAAGAGCTCTCAGTGGGGAACTAGCTGGTGGATAATAGATGTTTCTGAGCAGCCAAAACCAATTTCACATGTTCCAAATACTGAAAGTCATAGGATGAATCCTTAGTTATGCCTCCTGGAGCCTTTATTCCTATTTTATACACAATTCTAGCCATGGTGGTACATGAAAATACTGGCTCCCTTACAAAGATGCATTTTGAGAACTTTCAAAGTTAATACTGGAGGGAGATTCTTCAGTAGGGAGGTAGAGTTTCCACTCTACCTGGTTTACCCTCATCTGATTCTAGTAGCTTTGTTTTCAAGGTATATTTGACCAACACTCACAACTGATAAAAGGGCAAATGGTGCCATAGCCCTAGAAAGTTGGAGGCTACCCTGAAGGATTTGATAAGGTGTTATGATTTTATAACCTTTGAAGAAGGAATTCATGGGGCCTGGACTCCATCTTAGGCCTGTTCATGCTGATCATGTTCGGCTACCTCTCTAATGGACTCTGAACTCTGTGCTTAGTGCCTGTGGAAACAACAATAGAAGGATAAGACCCCCTCCGGACAGGGGAATCTTGAAGATTGTATCCACGTTACTCATCACATAAGAGAAAACATACACTAATACCCTTACCTCCAGACAGGTCATAAATTTTTTCTGTCACCTCAGGCTTATTGATAATTGATTGTTTGAACACATAACACATGAATGATGGGGTTATTGTGATTGTATTTACCTTTCCTTTGTTTATGTAAGTCACAAGGAAATTGGGGTGGTGGGTTCAGACACGTACACATGGGGTATAAAAGATTTTCACAAACGCTGGTCAGGGTCCTTGGCTAAGAGGAGACTCTGCCTTGGGCCCACCGGTGTAATAAACTGCACTTCACTATCTGCATCGTCCTTCTGAGTGAGCTTGTTTCCCGGAACGCGTGGCTATAACACCTTTAGAGAAATTAACCCAGAAGATACTATGGTTTTATTACTCTGTAGAATGTTACCCAGGTTTGTATCTCACTTAGCCACATTTCCTTTTGCTAACTGTATACACATTTGTGTGTGTGTGAAAGCAAGGAAACCAACTCTATTGTCTAATTGCTTAATTCCTGATTCCCTCACTAATAAAAATTAGATGCGTGAGTGCTAAGTTGCTTTAGTCATGTCCGACTCTTTGTGACCCTATGGACTGTAGCCCTCTAGGATCCTCTGTCCATGGGATTCTCCAGGCAAGAATACTAGAGCAGGTTGCCATGCCCTGCTCCAGGGGATCTTCCCAGTCCAGGGATCAAACCTGCATCCCTCATGTCTCCTGCATTGGCAGGCAGGTTCTTTACCATTAGCACCACCCGGGAAATCCAAAAATTAGATACATTCTAAGAAATAACTTTGTTCAAGAATTTTGCTTTTAAAGTTCTGTATTCTTGTAGCTAAGTCGGTAAAGAATCTGCCTGCAATGCAGGAAACCTGGGTTCGATCCCTGGGTCGGGAAGATCCTCTGGAAAAGGAAATGGCACCCTACTCCAGTATTCTTGTCTGGAGAATCCCACGGACAAAGGAGCCTGGCAGGCTACCGTCCATGGGGTTGAAAGAGTCGGACACGACTTAGCAACTAAACCACTACCATTTGCTTTTAAAGCTTTGTCGCACACATTATCTGAGATACTTAGCTGCTCTTCAAAGACTGAGAGAATTTCAAGGATATCTCATCTATGTTACTTTCTTCTTAGCTCCTACCCCATCTAAAGAAGGAGGCAACCATCTCAACATTCATTCCGGAGTATGTTTTATTGGTAGTTTTGATAGCTTTGTGGTTGGGACCAGGAGAGATATATTCTTAGCTCATGGCAGCTCCTCAGGCCTCTCCTTCCCAGCCTTTCATCAGTTGACTGGCACCATGAAGGACCCGATCAGGACCTTTTAGATACATCAGTGTAAGTATCTGAATGTAACAAAGTGCCAAAACTCTGTGCCAAGAGACATGTACCCAGAAGCCTTTCTTAAAGAACTTTGTAATATTTGTAACTCCCATATATTTGCTGTTTCTGTTACGGCTTCCCTGGTAGCTCAGACAGTAAAGAATCTGCCTGCAATGCAGGAGACTGGGTTCACTCCTTGTTTGTTTCCCTAAAACAAGTGTTAAAACTTCAAATAAGAAGAGCTTATGTTGAGGGATCATGAGAATAATTTTTCCTTTTTTATTTCTGTTCTTCCTCTATAAATAAGCACTGTTAGCAATTTGATTTATAGTTTGGTTTCCAGACAGTTTTTCTATGTATTTTCAATATGTTCTGCTATCTTTCCATATCATAGGCTGTCTCTTTGAACCACTTCCTCACAGTTATGAAAGATTTTCACAAAAGACTTTGAATGTTGGTACAACAATAGAATACTTGAAAATTGTGCTCAACCTATTTGGGGATTTAGAAAAGAATTGCTTGTAATTTTTCTGTTTTGTCTATTGTTGGAAAGACTTATGGAATATGGGGAAAGTTGGTGAAAACATGGAGAAGACAGTAGAAAAGAAACTTGGAGAAGCTGGAAAGAGTGACCTAGAAAGTCTGGTTTGTAAGTCTCCAGTGAGATGGGGGTGTGGGAGCAGAATTCTCACTGACTTCATAGGGTCACTCCCAACTGTGTGTTTGTCAGGGAGAGGAGAGGGCAGTGACAAATGGTGAGGATAGACATAAGTGCAGGAGAACACAATTGTCTTTAAAAACATGGGAGTGAGCGCAGCTGAGAAACTGAGAGAAAAGAGTAGCAGAGAGTGAGCGCAGCTGAGAAACTGAGAGAAAAGAGTAGCAGATGGCTATTCAAGATAAGCTGGACAAAGATGTTTGTTACCAAACTCAGCTTTGGGTGTTCACTGCTCTAAAGCCAGTACTGGAGAGGAAAGCATTGATTGGAAAAGGAAAGCTTGCCTTTATTCAGAAGGCCAGCAACCTGGGGAAAAGGCAGACTTGTATCCCAGAACCAACTCCAAAGATTCTGCTTCGCCATGAAAATTTTTCACTCAAAAGACCTGAACACTCTGATGGATTTCAGGCAAGTACCTATGTGAATGATAAGCATTTGAAGGTGGTCAGGCCAAGTCATATTGGGTGCACATCCAGCTACTGTTTATAGCAGAGAAAGTTTATTCATGAGGCAACCAAGCAAGGAGATGGAAGAACAAGTCTCAGATCTGCCCTCTGGAAGGCAAAATATTTATGGGATATTAAAGCAGGGCGGGGCTTCCCAGGTGGCTCAGTTGGTAAAGGAGCCACCTGCTAATACAGGAGACATGGGTTTGACCCCTGATTCCAGAAGATCCCACATGCTGCAGAGCGACTAAACTCATGTGCCACAACTACTGGCCTGTGTTCTAGAGCCCAGGACCTGCAGCTACGGAAGCCTGAGCACCCTAGAGCCCATGCTCTGCAACAAAAGAAGCCACCACAGTGAGAAGCCTGCAAGCAGAAACTAGGGAGTAGTCCCTGCTGGGCTCAACTAGAGAAAAGCCCGCTGAGCAACCAAGGCCCAGCACAGCCAAAAATAAATAAATAAAATAAAAATTTTTTTAAAAGCAGGGTGGTTTTAGGTGTAGGGAAAGGTGATTGGAGGTGGAGGTAGGGAAAAGGTGAGATAATCGTTCTGCAGAGGTGTTTCTGGGTTACCTGCTTCTTCATGGGACACATGTTCAAAAACGGTGCCGTTTTTAGCCTCCTGATGTCAAAAGGTCATTCACTGGACACCTGGGCAGGCCCAGTCTGGGGGCTGGTGGTCTCAACCAGTCTTGACCAGTTTGAACTGGGTAAGAGTCAACTCTAGGTTTCTAGAAAACAACTTAAATCCACCTGTTACCATAGTGACCCATACATCAGAGACATTATCTATAGGGGTGGTTAAGGAGCCGTAATATATTGTCTGGGCTACATGAAGCTTGGAGGGTAGACAATTAAGAAAAACAACAACTAAATTAGTTGTTAAGAAAAACAACTCATTTACTAATCAGTGAAGGGGGTTACAAACAGAGAGGGTTTTAATAAGCTATTCCCTTATCTACTGTTTTGTAAGACACGCTTGGGATTTAAGATGCCAGTTTCTGTTAACCCTATAGAGTTTAGTTTCAATTCCACATGACAACAAATTGTGCATTTCTCCTTTGTACAAAGAGAACAAGCATCAGCTGGGCTAGGATCTGTGGCATAATTACAGCCACTCTGTTGGGTTGGCCTGGGTCAGTAGAAAGCAACCCGGAGGTTCAGGGTCAGCAAGAGCAGTGACAGTGCAGATGGTCTCTGGGTAACAACAGCATGGGCTGGTCCAGGCATGCCTTCGGTCTGCTTGGGTTTCAGAAGGCAGTGTACCAGGCATTTCAATCAACAAAGCAACAGCAGCGCATTTTGGAGTGTTACAACATCAGGGCCGTTCTGTGGAATCCTCTGACCTCAAGGGGGCACACTGAGTTTTGGGTTTAAGAAGGAAAAATAATAGCTAGACAGACAAATATTTGGAAATGAATCAGAACTCCTGGGGCTTCTTAGATGTACAGTCCTTGGGGAGTAAAACTCAAAAAAGACTGGACTTGCTGCAGTCGTGCATACCACACTAAATTGTATAATACAGGGAGGTATGACTGGTAAGGATCATGAGGCCATGCTTATCCAGATCTCTCTGAATGCTTCATTTTTTGCTTTTGCTGAATTCTTTTCCTCCTCAGGCTCAAATCTGTATTCTATTTTCCCTAGTGAGTGTACTTTTCTTGTTGGCCTTATCCTGTGTCTTCAATGACTTACTGGATATTTTATGCATGTATTATCTCGTACTTAATTTGCCTAAAACCCACCTTAACAAACCATGCATGTAGCTGAAAATCAGCGTCTGTACCCTAGTACCGGCCGGCTTTCCTTGTAGCTCAGTTGGTAAAGAATCCACCTGCAATGCAGGAGACCCGGTTTCGATTCCTGGGTTGGGAAGATCCCCTGGAGAAGGTAAAGGCAACCCACTCCAGTATTCTTGCCTGGAGAATCCCATGGACAGAGAAGACTGGAGGGCTATAGTCCATGGGGTCGCAAGAGTCGGACATGACTGAGCGACTAAACCACCACCACCTTAGTACCAAACTGAATCTCAGAGACAGAGCTTTGGGTCAAATAGAAAAGAATAGCTTTATTGCTTTGCCAGGCAAAGGGAACCACAGCAAAATAATGCCCTTAAAACTATGTGGTGGCTCCAGAAGAGGTAATGAATTTTATAGTAATGGTTCAAAGAGGCAGGTGTGATCAGCTTATAGCTCTTCTTCTGATTGTTTGGTGGTGAGCTAATTGGGAGTCAGCATTGTCAATCTTCTGGTCCAACCAATCTGGGGTCTACATGCTTGTGGGAAGCACACGGTTAACTTTTTCTGGTAGGGGTTTCAGTATCTGCAAAATAGCTCAAAGATATTGCTGTTGTATTCACTGAAGGGGGGAAACCACGACTCTGCCTCAAGGCTGTACTATTGTTTCTTGATTGCTGTAGCATTGATTTGTCTAAGAGCTATAACATGGTCTGTCCAAGACTCGAGAGCTGTGACCCGCCGAGGGCTTTAATGCCTGTCGCTCCAAATCTTTGTTGTGATGAGACAGAACCGAGGAGCATACACTCGCATGACACCTCCATTCATTAGTTATCTTTACAAAAGAAACAAAGGTTTTCAGACATTTAGAAAAGCCAAGAAACCTCAAAATGTCATCAACAACAGCAAATTATATCTAATCAAGTTTCAAGCAATAGGGATAAGTCTTCTCCAAATACTTAACATACAAGTATACTTGAGATATTTCTATGAGAAGGACACGTTACTTATTTCCCAAAGTAGTATTCCCAAGGATCCTACCTCAGGAGAGAGGAGAGAGGTGGGAGATGGTTTACAGAACTGGTTTTCTGAGTAAAACATTTTGGGAAATTCTGGATTAAATAACAATAGTTAATATTTTCAACTCAGTAAAGTAATACTCTTTGCCTTGCTCTGGCACCAAGCTAAGTGTTATGAGAAGCACACTGACTAAAACCACCCACCCTGGCCAGGCACCATAGTAACCATTTGCATGAGTTATTTTACAACAGGAGGTCCTGGTAAGGAACATGAAAGTAATAAGCCACCACCAACCAGAAAAGTGAAGTGAAAGCCACTCAGTCGTGTCTGACTCTTTGTGACCTCACGGACTGTAGCCCACCAGGCTTCTCTGTCCATAGAATTCTCCAGGCAAGAATGGGTTGCCATTCCCTTCTCCAGGGGATCTTCCTGACCCAGGGATCAAACCTGGGTCTCTTGCAGTGCAGGCAGATTCTTCACCATCTGAGCCACCAGGGAAGCCATATGAGACACCAGGGAAGCCCCACCAACTGGAAAAGTTCGGGAAAGGTCAAAAGGAGACGCCACTATGACCTCCCAGAATCCTTCTCGCTGGCATCCATCTCGGCTGAGCAATGCATGCACCACCAGAAAGGATTCTGAGTTGGAATGATTGGCCAAAGACAACCCGGAAACTAACCCCATCACCATAAAACTTGAGACTGTGAGCCACGTGGCACAGCAGTTCTCCTGGCTTCCCTTACCCTACTGCTCTCCACTCGGTACCCCAATAAAGTCTCTTGCTTTGTCAGCACATGTGTCTCCTCAGACAATTCATTTCCAAGTGTTAGACAAGTGCCCCCTTTCCGGCCCTGGAAGGGGTTCCCCTTCCCACAACATGAGTATTTTTGCAAACCTTAAAACAGTTCCATGGTAACTTTTATTTTTACAGATAAGGAGACTTAAACACAAGAGAGGTTAAGCAACTTGTTCAAAGTTGGTAGTCTAGAGAGTGGCATACTTGACTTTGCATCCAGGCAAGCCTTGTGCCTAACCTCTCTGCTGTAAAACTTCCATAGTCTCTTTAAGCTCTGAATCCTAAGGCTCTTCCATGACCTTTAGTTTTCCATATTCTGCAGTATGTGAAAGGACTTTTTCCAACATCAAGTAGAGAGGATGCTGTTCCTTGTTTCCTTTGCCTTATTACAGAACAGCATTCTACCTCATCGCCTACATTTCTGCCTTTGAATCCTGGATCCTTGGTGTCTTCCAAGGCCTTAGAGTAAGAAGTTAGGTTTCTACTTCCTTTCAATTAAAAAAATGTTTAAATATACTCATTCTTCACTACTTTAGGTCATTTAATAAAGTAAACAAAATTTTCCTCTAATTCCATTTGGGGATAAATGGTTTCTATTGTCAGGGTCCACTCTAAAGTCTCAAATTACAGTTGATTCTTTAACAACAGGGGTCTGAACTGAGTACTTACACCATGATTTTTATTTTAATAAGTACATGCAGTACTACATGATCCACAATTGGTTGAATCACCTGCTGCAGAACCATGGATATGGAGGGTTCACTATGGGATTCTGAGCATTTGTGGATTTTGGTATCCCCAACAGCTTCTGGACCCAACCCCCTGCAAATACTCAAGGATGACTGTCTTGACTAGTTAAAGCAGAAGATCTGAGAACATTTAGATTAAAAAAAAATTATAAGGTACACAGAGGTATAAATGTCTTAATTCTCTTGTAAGAATGCTCAGATTTTTTTTTTTTTTTGGCTGCACCTTCCTCCACCAGGGATCCAACTAGCACCCCAGGTGGAAGCACAGAGTCTTAACCATGGACCACCGGGGAATTCTCTTTTTTAAAACATTTTTTTGCTTAGATTTTTTTGTTTGTTTTTGGAGGGCCTTATATGCCACTTGCTCTTTCATTTGATTTATACTATATTGCTTTCTCCTAATCAAGAGACAGTATAATGCTTTGATAGAGTCAATTATTTTACTTAAAGCATGTTTCTATATATTCCTATATGCATGCATGCTAAGTCGCTTCAGTCGTGTCCGACTCTCTGCGACCCTATGGACAGCAGCCCACCAGGCTCCTCTGTCCACGGGATTCTCCAGGCAAGAATACTGGAGTGGGTTGCCATTTCCTTCTCCCATATTCCTATATAGACCTAGGTAGAAAATTAAAGGGATATGTATAAGTTTTCAAAACGTAAATTTCAAATAGTCTTATATTATTGATAATATATGCTAGGACTAATATGATTTATAGTTACAAAAAGCATCTCATGAGTTCTATGATTACTTGGGGAAGCCTAATTGGAGATTTCTGGAGCTGACACCTGATCTTAGTTTCAAACACTGAGAAGTAAACCAGCCTAAGCAGGCAGGCATTCCACATCAAGGAAACACCAATGGGGACTGTGTATTCTTGCTTTATGACTCCCAAGCAAATAAACCTTATTCTCCATGCAATAAACCTTTAACTTGCAGTACTGGTAGTCTTCTCCCATTTAATATTGAGCGCCTACAGCATGTCATCTTCTGATACAGCAGTGAAGAAACACCAACGCTGGTCCTTACGGAGTTTATGCTAACGGGACGCTCTTTAATGCCTTCTATCACCCAATTATCCCCCAAAGATAATCTCGCCATGTCAGCCAAATTTGTAAAACCTGTTTTGGGCAAAGGAAAAGGAACGCCCAACTTCGGACCAGCTAGAAACCAAAACAGCCGACGCACGGAAAGGACGTTTGGCGCTTAGGGCAAGGCAGCACCCCGCTCCGCGCGGCGCGCGGCTCTGACGCGTAGACCCCTCCCCCCACTCCTTCATAGCGGCCCCGCCCCCTCGAGCTGAGTGCGCAGGCTCCTCCTCCGGGCTCCGCTTCTGCTGGAGACGCAGCCCAGCGACTACATCGCCTTACAGAGATCTTCTGAGCGGGTCGTCTGGCCTTGTCCTACTGCAGTTGCTGCGCTGTCTGTCGCCCGCGCGTTCGCAGGCAGGGTGGTACAGCCAGCCACTCTCCCAGCCTCGGTATTTGGTGAACCCAAGCCCCAGCGTGCCTGGAGAGTGCAACCCCTCGCCCGGCCCGGCGAGTCCCGGGCGTGAGCCGCGCTGACCTAGGGAGGATGGCAGCCTCTGGGGTAGAGAAGAGCAGCAAGAAGAAGACCGAGAAGAAACTTGCTGCTCGAGAGGAAGCCAAATTGTTGGCAGGTTTCATGGGAGTCATGAATAACATGCGGAAACAGGTACCGCCTCTGTGGGAGTGACCGTCGGCGTGGGGGAGGTGGTCCGGGGCTTGGGCCCCTGCCGGACCCGGCTGAAACCCGCGCCCCGTGAATTGCGACCCTCTTCTTCCTCTGTCCTAGCCCTTCCTTGCATTTTCGCACGCCGGCGAAGCAGCTGCTGGTGGAGGGTCGCGTTAAACAGCTCTCCAGCAGAAGTGCCTCGTTGTCCGCCGATGCTGTGGCTCCCAGGTCAGACTCCTAGGGGACCTCTCGGGCTGGCGTCCGGCGTCGGGTATCGGTTGTATAACAGCTGTGCCCTAGTTATCTCTTTGTGAGCCGAACATCCCTCCATTGGCCAGCCGTTTTTAGATGTCGTGAGATCTCGTGCGAAGAATCCCATTGGCACAGCCCAAACCGAAGCCCTCGAGGAAGGGAGAAGCATTGCTGGCCCTGACATCAGCTCCTCTTAAATAAGGATCCCCGCCTCCCTTCTGTGTTACCGGGGTGGAGCTAGGAGAAGACAGTCTCCTGTACGTGTTAATTTAGAGCAGAAACAGTCGTGGATAAAGTCCGTGCCATCCATTAAGGGCCCCTTGCGCCTCTGTTATTAAGAAGAGTCTTTGTTCTGTCTTTGATGTGTGGCGTTTTAGTGACAGTCTTCAGCACGTCGGCTAAAGGTGGGTTGTGAAAAGAACGGGTTTTAACGCCAAAGAATGTAGACCAGAGAATCTATTTGTTTGTAAATGCCTGGTAGACTAGTAAGCATAGAAAAGTCGCTTGGTCATTTTCTCATCCTGGAAGCTTTGTTTCTCGAAATGTGCGTCCAGGGAGATCTGTGGGAATGTTTCAGTTTTGTGTCTGTGGTCCTGTTTTTCATGACAAAAGCAGGATGTGAGTGTAACTGCAAAACCTAGCTTGCTCATTTGGTGGTGCTGAAACTGCACAAACCAGATTGGGACTTGAACTTAATTGAGAGCATACAGCTGGTCTCCGAACTTTAATGAAGGTCAGGTTCTTTTTTCCTGCGGCTTTGTAGGACCTTAGTTCCTCAGGTAGGAATTGAACCAGAGCTCCAGCAGTGAAAGCCAAGAGTCCTAACCTCTGGGCCGCCAGGGAATTCCCAAAGCTCCGTATCTTATGTCTTATGGCAGAAGGAATTCAGTGAAGTGATAGGTAAGAAGTGGATTTATTTAGAGATGCACAACCCATAGACAGAATGCAGTCTGTCTCAGTACCTGAGAATGCACCTTGAATGTGGTTAGTTTTCTTGGGCTGGATAATTTCATAGGCTAATGAGTGGGAAGATTATTCCAACGGTTTCAGGGGAAGGGGCGGAGATTTCTGGGAACTGGGCCATCACCCACTTTTTGGCCTTTTATGGTTAACCTCAGAAGAGTCAGGGCACTGGTGAGTGTCATTTAGTTTGTGCTAATGCATTACAGTGAATGTGTAATGAGGCTCAAGGTCCACTGGAAGTCAAATCTTCCACCATCTTGGGCCAAGTTGGTTTTAACCAGTTTTCGTCATGTCCTGTGGCTGCGCCACTCTTAAAGGTTGTGCCCTGCCCCCTTTCCTACCATTTTTGTTCTGATGGGAATATGGACAATAGTGGAGGAATTTTAAGATTTTTTTTGAAGATAATAACTGCTGATGTCTTTAAGCAAACTCTGCTGGCATCTTGTTTTTTTTCATCAGCTCCTGACATTGTGCATGAGTGCAATAGATGGTAGTGGGAGTGCATTTAAATCTTTCCCGGTCTTTGGGCTGACGTAGCTGTAAATGCCTGAATTCAATATTTTATGTAACTTTCATGCATATATTTACATGTATACATTCATGTTCCTTTCATGTGAACCTTTTTTATATTTACGACACCACTGACTTCACATTACTGGTGCATTTAGCTAGTGTCTGCCTTTAAAAGGTAAATGAACCCTAGTTGACTAGTGCCCAGATTTGTTTCCAGCAACCCTCCCTTTCCCCCAAATATGTGTTTTCATATGCAGACTATAGCATTGTAAAGCATTGCCTCGTTCTGTAGATAGGGTGCAACTGGGTTGCAGCATCAAATGTCTGCTTGAGAAGGAGAGGATTGTCTGAGACTATGTTTAGCTTTGGGGGTTTAAAATTAATTCATAACCATTTCTTAGACTTAGCCTTAAGCAATATTAGTATCTGTTTATTGTTACAGTAGAAATACAGTTACTAAAGTACCAGGATTCTGTTACTGAGTGGGAAGGAAAAAATCGATGCTAGATGAGCCATCAGGAATTTCTTCCACAATGGTTAACCGGCCTTATTCTGCCAGTTTCTGCTTTTTGTCGATGGCTTTGCTAACAGTTCTTCAGTAGCATTTTTACCAACTTCTTGGAATCCTGCATCTTTTGTAAGATGTGCAGTTTGACCTTGCAGTTGATTTACGTTGTACACGTATTGTTCTGTTTGACATAATCACAGAAGAGGCTCGCCAAGAAGGACTGACAAGGGCAGTTGATGGGAAGTGGCAGAAGGAGAAGCTAGTGTAAGCTAGAAAAGGAATGTTGTAGTGAGGACCAGTTTTAAAACTGTCATTGTTCTCTGGTGAATACTTCTATGTTATCACTATTTTTTGCTTTCCCTTGTGTCTTCATTACTTTGAAGATGGGATGACAAGGGCCCTTCTATATGCACCCAGAAAAGTCCCTACAAGAATTGAAGACCACTGTGAAATTGGAATTCCTGAATCCCAATTCCTGCTCTATCATTAAGTAGTTCTGTGATCTTAGACAATAAGATTTAGGTCATTTCATCTCTCTGTGGCATTGCAGCTAATCTGTATGTAGTGGTGAAAGGGGATGCTGCTGAGCCAGCAGCCTCAGCTTCCTGTGAAGCCTTTTCCTCCATTATCCTTTCAGTCATTTCTAGCCTCCTGTTTTTAAGTAAACTTGACAATGAAGTGTAAGATTCACAAAAAGGATCCAGATCATAAATGTGCAGCTCAAAGAGTTATTGCAAAATGAACATACCCCCTCCAAGAAAAAGAACATGACTAGTACACCAGAGGTCTCCCTCTTATGCCCTTCTCGGTTGCTACCTCCTCAAAGGTAACCACTATTCTAATTTCTACTGCCATAAACTTGTTTTTCCTGCTTTTGAACTTGCGTACATGGAATCAGAGTATATACTCACGTGTCTTGGTTTCTTAAAGCTCACATCTTGTTTGTGAGATTTATTGTCGTGTGTTGCTCTAGTCCATCTTCATTGTATGTAGTTTGCATACATACAAACTTGCATGAACATTGCATGAACACACCACAGTTTATCCCTTCTATCATGTTGGGTATTTGGGATTATTAAAACTAGTACTATTTTGAACATTTTTGTACATGTCTTTTGATGTGTACACACGTGCCTTTGTTTGGAAATACCCAAGAATGGAGTTGCTGAGTCATAAGGCAGGCTACATTCAGCTTTAGTAGGTATAGGGGTACAATTTCTGAAGTTGTGCCAGTTCATACTTCAGCCACTTCTGTATGACAGAGGCTTTTGCTCTGTCTTAGCCAACACTTGGTATTGTCAGTCTCTATGACGTTAGCCATTCTAGTGGCTGTGTAGTAGCATCTTATTTTATTTGGTGGAGTGCCTTGTCACTTTTCCAACTTTTTGTTTAGGTTCACATTATCTGTTACACTAGAAAGGGGCTCTTCAAAGCAGGGCAGGCTCATTAGTCACTATTGGCACATACCCAGTGCTGATGCTGTTTGTTAATGAAGTCCAGAAGGCCCTTATCAATTGAGAGATGTTTTGAGAACTTTGAGTACCACTATAGTTCAGTTTCCTCGGGTTAAATCAATTGAAGAATAATTAGAATGTAAGAGCTTATGTTAAAGCCCCATTGAGAGTGAAGTGAGAGAACCGCAAAGCTAATTTTGAGGATTGGATGCTTGCTGAGCAGTCACCTCAGTGCTCTTACTATTACTAAAATAACTCAGCCTCTGTATAGTCACTTCTCTAAGATTGTCAGTTATTACACGTCAGTAATCCTTAGGGTCTCCTGCAATGATCTAAGCCTTCTGCATCAAATCCTCAATAATAGAAACACTTCTCGAGCACTTACTTTGGATATAGCAGCCATTCTGCAAAGTGTTTTACGTGCTTTTCTCATTGAATTTTCATAACAAAGCCCATTGACAACTCCCTATTATCCAGACCTCCCTATCCTTAACTCTTCTCAATTTTCTCTTTTTGTCTGTCCGGTTTAGGAGATATATCTCTCTCTTTGCTCTCTTTTCAGTGTCCCAAGCTTTCTTGGCCCTCTGTCCTTTTTTTCACATCCTTTGGGCAAACAGCATTGATGACTGTTCACCTTTGTGCAAGGCTTCCAAGCACAGCTGAAGAATATCCCATTACTGGGCAGCCCTCCACCGGGTGAGTCCTGACTTCACCTGGCCTGGCAGTACTACTTACTGGTGAGCAATCCAACTTATCTATTTCTTTTACTGTTTTCCTCTAACTTGAACCCTTAGTCTGTATCCTCACTTTCAGCAGATCATCCCTCTTTTGACATCACAAATAAATAGAAGTCATTAGTCTGGAACTAACTGTCTTTCATCTTTACACCACCAAATCTGTAAACTTGTTTTGGCACTTTTTAAAAATTCTGCTACAGTGAGTACTTCCCTCTGGGCCAGTACTTCCAGTACTGGCCAGTACTTCCCTCTGGGCCTTGACTTTCTCAGTACTAGTCTAATCAGAAAAATTGCCACACCATTGATTCTTCTGTCCTTGTTAGGCATCATTAACTTCTCTGCTGGATACTAGCTATCAGCATTTAGGCATGTTTTAACCTCTCTAGCTTCTAAACCAACCGACAAACCAATCCACTTATTCTTCGTCTCGGTAGTTCCCTGTAAAACCTCTGTCCCTCTTTGGCTCACTGGATATCTAGTCCCCTATTTCAGTTTGGCTTTTTAACTCATCCGTTCAGGTGAATATCTGCTGAGAATCCATTGTGTGAGACCTACTTAACATAAACTGGCAGGTACCAGAGACTGGTACACGGCCAGTGTGACTGGAGCACAGAACCTAGTGGGAGGATGGTGAAAGATGAAAATGGACAAGTTGCTAGAGATCTACCCAGGTATAGCCTCGTAAGTCAAGTTAGTGGGTTTTGCCTTTGTTCTGATACCCTTTCAAATACGTCTGTGAGAGAAGGAAAAGGCGTTATCAGTTTTTCTTTTGACAAAGATGATTGACTGCTCTGTGAATTAAGTAAATTAACTCAGTAGTTGCTGGCAGACCAAACAGAAGTTCCCAGTGAGATGGTCTTTTGGACAGAGGTGAGAACAGCAACAGCAGTATCAATGAAGTTGTTGTTGAGCCACTAAGTCTTGTCCAACTCTTTGCAACCCCATGGACTGCAGCACATCAGGCTTCCTTGTCCTTCACTGTCTCCTAGAGTTTGCTCAAACTCATGTCCATTGAGTCAGTGATGCTGTCTAACCATCTCATCCTCTGCCACCCCTTCTCCTTTTACTCTCAATCTTTCCCAGCATCAGGGTATTTTCCAGTGAGTCGGCTCTTCGTATCAGGTGGCCAAAGTATTGGAGCTTCAGCAAAGGTGAAATATTCAAGAGATTTAGGAGGTAAGATCAACAGGTTAGTGATAATAACCATCCTGTGTGGTTGTGATGACTAAATTAGATAATCAAATTAAGAAAACTTAAAACAGGACCTGATAATGAGTAAGTTCTTAATAAAAGTTGGCTTTTTTTTTCCTTTCGTGAAGGTGGTGATTGATTGAATGCTGAGGACTTCTGTACAGGATGTCATTCATGATCCCCAGGGTTCTAGAGTGCATAACTAAATGGATCGTGACACTGTTTACTAAGAAAGGAGATGCTAGAAATGGACCACGGCTTTTTTTTTTTTTTTGGATTAAGGCTTTGAGGAAAAGGTAATTTACATTTTAATTGGTTCACAGTGCTGCTGAGACATTGAGGTATCTGAGCTGACAAGTCTGGAGAGTTGTGGGTTAAAAATATGAATTTATGAATTACCTGCAGATAGAAGATAACTTCATTGAAGCTGTGGAGAGTTAAGAGACTAGGATAAAGGCTGGATAGGGAATGAGCCTGTAAGGAAAACAGAAAAGGAATGGCCAAAAGAGTAGGAGGAAAATGAAAGTTTTGAGACTCAGAGAAGAAATTGTTTCATAAAGAAGATGGCAAATTTTGAAGCCTATGAGAAATCAGTAAGATAAGAACTAAAAATGCTTGTAGGATGTAATAACAAAGAGGGGTTTATTGACTGTGATGAGTTGTTTTGATGAGGAGACAAATGGAAGTCAGATTAGTGTGAGTAGGATATCAGAAAATTGAGACAGTTCATTTGAGAAATTTGACCCTGAACGGAGAGAGGGAGTCAAATGAAGGCTTTTGATGTTATTTGTTTAAATGGGAGGTGTGTGTGTGTTTAAAAACTAGTAGGAAGAATTCATTTGAGATGGAGAGGTTGAGTTCATGTGAGACAGAATGGGTAGTTGATAGATTATTCCTGAGATGAAGTCCAAAGTAAAGGTGAGTAATCTCATACGGAAGGAGGATGGTCCCTCTTCCATAGGACTAGGAAGGAAAAAAGGGTTGGTAAGTGTGTAGGTGGGTATGTTTGGAATCAAGAGACTGAGGGAGTTTCTGTCTAGAGACTTTTGGGAGCTTACTGCATTCACTGCAGGCTGGAAGCTGAGCAGGCATGGCAAACAGGGGGAACAAGGGATTCTTTGGTAACTAGGCTGCAAAAATCCTGGAGCCAAGGTTACAATGCAGGGACAGTCTTGACGACTAGCTCATGCCACCATAAAGACATCTCCTTCCCCCACACTCTGCCTTATCCTTCCATCATTCACTCAGGTTTCAAAATCCTGGAAGTAGGTGTCTAATTTGCTGGACTTTGATTGTTTGCCAGATTAGGTCTTTGCTAAGGAGTGAATAGAAGAACTGTCTGACTTACAGGTTCCGTAATGAGAGGCAGGCTCTGAGAATTGCCCTCTCTCCGGGATAGTTCATAATGAGGATTTTTTTCCCGCAGAAATGAGAATTTGGAGTTCTAATAGGTGGGGGAAATTGAAAGCTAGATTGCCAGAATCCACAGATATCCACTATGACCTCTACCTTAAGCTGTCCAATACAAACATGCATGCTCTTATTCTCATTCCTATAATTAAAAATATGTATATATACACCACCAAAATTTTTTTTTTCGCTTACAGTATCTAACTCCAGGATCACTTAGTGATATCCATTCCTTCTAAGTCACTTTAAGATCCTAAGGGCTATATATGATAATTGATGCTTTATATGATCTTAGAGGGGAAGGGCAACTATTATGTAAATATTTTATAAAAAAGAAAAAAGTAGAAGCCACATTCATTGTGTATCATGGTTTTTTGTTGTATTTGTGACTTCTTTCTTCACTGGCCATCCTATTTGTCTTTAGCCAACCCCTCAAGTTTCTTTACCTGATGGGGTGGTGACCTGATCTTTTCTTCCTAGGTATCTTGAACCTTTGGACTTCCCTGTGTAGGATTACTTTAGTCTTACATTAACATTTACCACTACATTTGGCAGTATCAGTGTTGCCTCTGGGATTTGATTTTATGTGACTTAAAAGCTGACTAGTTAGCGTGTTACTGTTGGATGGATGCTGGCAGAAGACATGAGACTCCTGGGTCAGGGGCAACAGACTTGATTATTCACCAGCGTCAGTGTGTATGCACCAGTTCCCCTTGCCCCAGAAGTACTATGAGGGTGATGTGGTGGGGACCGGATGGATATTACACATACAGTGGGTTTGTGTTGGAGCTAGGAAATGACACTGAGTTTAAGGAATCTGCCAGTTTTATAGCAAACCATAGACAAGCTTGCTTTTTATCCTGGAAGAGGGAGACATTGTCTCACCGTCGTGGTCACTTTCTGCCAGCAAAACCCTGAGAAATGGTGGCTTGGGTGAAAGGTGACAGAACCTTGCATTCTTGGCATGTCCAGGAACTTGAGAACCGTAGAGGATTGTCTCTCCCAACAACCAGAAGGAATCCAGTGGGGGTCCCTTGAGTTCCAGTCATCTTTTGTCTCATGGAGAAGAGCAACAATTTTTTTTCTTGATGGCCAGGATCAGGCACCTACCCCACTGTAGTAACTTTTTACCCAGTGGCATGAGGAGGCCAAAATGGCCAGGTCACAGTTTTAACTTTGAATTCTGTGGAAATGCTGTTTTATCATTTGACTAAATGATTCTTTTTCTGGGTTCCCAAATCTCTAAACTGCTAGCAGAATCTACTTCCAGAAGGACTAATTGCTGAGATTAGAAACAGAAGTTTTGTAAATGAATCATTCAGCATATTAGTGAGGGGAGCCTCTTCCATACCTTGGTTGCCAGGCTAGTTCTGGCTAGAAACCATTCTGTCTATACAAATTAAATGAAGTCAGATTATTTGAAAATGGATTCAGCTGCTTGAAGAAAAAGTTTTGAAAAGCACTGATCCAAGGTTTTTCCCTGAAAAAAGAATAAACTGCACGTGTCTGTCTCTCTGCGTCTATGTGGTACTGAGAACAGAATATTTCTGATCATCACTTCTCTCAAAGGAAAGGCACAAGGTATCTTGAGTTCACATCTGTCTTCCTAATTTTACCCAACAAGAGAGAAGTTGCTAGTAAAATTAAATTAGAACAAAAGACATTGCTGTTTTATTAATGATGAGATTCCTCACATACTTCTGCTTGAGTTCCCCATCTGCTCAATAGGACAGGTAAGATGTGTCTTACGGTGGACTCTGTATGCTGGACTTGGGCCCAGCCATCTTCCCCACTGCCCGCTTGCAGGACACATGAATATTCAGATTATAAAATTTAGATTATTGGAATTTACAAGGTGTCCTTCTCAAGCAAAGCCTCATCTTCCAACTTTATTTCACTAGAGAAGCACTGCCTATGGGGGATTACCAGGTAGTTGCTCATCTGTCAATAGGGTGTTTCATTATGTCTCATTTGGCTGTTGATCTTTATATAAACGCCCTGAGTTGAGAATCTTAGAGAGCTGAATGGTAGAACCCAGGCAGCAGATCTCTTCACTGAAGTTAACTGGACAAAGTGCTGTGAGTTCGTCAGGTCTGCTTTGTCTTCTAGGTGTTCTGTTACTGGCACAGGGAGTCCTTTGTTCTGTCTCAAATGGTGACAAGGCATCCTCTATCAGTTGACTGTTCCTTTGTGTAGCCTCTGAAGAACAGTTCAGGAAGTTATTTAATTTTTTGCTCCAGAAAGCTGTGGAATGCGGAAAAGTGTGGAATGGGTAGATATCTGTTAACTCTAGACTTGGAAGGTCACTTCCATTTCTCATCCCAAATTTTTCTTAGCCAAGCTGTCATTCATAGCTCTCTGGATTGTCTGCAGTGAGCAAATGACAGTACTCTAATTCCATACTAGCAACAAAATCCCCCAAGTCTGTCTGTTATGAACCCCCTTATTGTTGAATTCCCACATCTATGATCTCCCTGTCAGTTAAAGCAGTTGAAGTGCAAAAGTCAGCTCTCCCTATTGTCTTATGCTGCTTAGTGTCAGCCATTAGGCATTCACTTCAGTGTTAAGGTCAAGTCAGGATGACTTCTTCAGCACCTTCAGTGTAGGCTGTCTTCCATCGGAATAGATTGTTAGTTGAGCACTTCCAGAAGTTCTCCAATTTGAAAGTAGTTTGTGTCACGTTTTCAGTATGACAGAGGGTCTCTAGGACTTTTAAGATTAGCATAGTGTCACCCCCATCCCCACAAACTTGAAACTATGCAAGCACATCTCCCATCTCTCAATATAGTATAGACATTGACACATTATCATATGGTCCTAACCCACGTTATTGTTGCCAGCCAAAAACAGAGCAGAAACTTTGTTTCTGGTGAAACAGTTTTCAAAGAAAAAGTCTTGGCTTTTGATTTTGACAGATTGCCAGCCTTTGTCAGCTGTCTGTAATTGATAGACCCTAAGACTAAACTCAGCCTGGAGGAATCACTTTGATCAGGAGGCTAATGGGCACACTGTTTCCTGGAGAAGGAATTTCATCTATGCGTAATAATGCTTTGTTGGCATAGGATACATTGTTTTCCATGGAAATCTGCCAGCAGAGTTTCTCAGCTGCTGGGTCTGCTAGAGTTTCTCTTTTCCCCTTGTGGTCCATCCTGCAGGTTTAAGATTAATTTTCATTTCTTTTTTGAACCCTGTGTTCCTGGCAACTCAGTGCCAAAATAGTTGAGTTTTGTCTAGTGACAAAGTCTTCCCTCCTGTTTGGGAGGAGAGGAATTCACATTTGTAACGGGTGGTTGTGCAGAGCAGTTTGTGGCCTTGAATACTCTACAGTAATGATCCTCCTGGTTGTTCTGCACCTTTGTGTCCTCATTACAATCCTCACCAGCTGTGAAATTCCTTATATATTCATATATATGTATGTATAAAATACATTGAAGTATAGTTACTCTACGGCGTAGTTTCAAGTGTACAGCACAGTGATCCAATCTCCTTCTATGTATTAATCTTAGTTCATGGAAGAGCCTTTTCTTTTTTTCCCCTCCATTTGTCTCAGCTGGAGCGTGACCTTTAACAGACTCCTCCAAGCCTGTGGTCCTTTACAGTGTGCTTCTCGAAACCTTGCCTTTCTTCATCTTTTGTTTGCCAGGCCTTGAAAACTTGGTGGTAGCAGACACATTCCTTTCTGTTTCCTGTTTGTGTCAAAGTGGGCGGTGTCTGTGTCCATTTATTCCTTCCAGACAACCCCAACTGAGTTTTAAGTTGAATACTTTCCTATCCTGTAGAGGTGACATTGCTTAGATCAAATGCCTCTTTTCCTTTTCATTTTGGCCGCAGATGTTTTGCTAACCTACTTCTTCTACCAGTGCTTTTCAAAGTCTATAGACATTGCCATGGTAGAAAATATAAGAGGTCTGTGTTAGGTTTACTGCCAACCCTTAACCACCCTTAGTAAGGTAATTTTAATTACGGCGAAGCCCAGCATCTAACTTAGATCTGAATTATTTGGCTCCCCTTATTGTGAGCTACTACTCTCCCATAGTCTTAATTTCCAGAAACTTGGCAGATATGTTCCACTAGAGCATTTACCATTCCTGTCTTCTCACCAGATCACCTTGCAGATTATTTAATAATGCATGCAATACTGGATTGCTGATCTTCATTTCCCCTTTTCAGATCAATCTGAACGTAATCACCTACTAAAACTGTCCCAGTCTTTTGAGGGCAGTCCTTTAATTATGTGTTTGATTTCTTACCTTTAGCTTTAAAAGAAATCTTATAAAAAATTCCTAGGTCAAACTTCTTTCTGAGAGATACCATTTAGTCTGCTCCTGAATTCTTTCTTCCTTTGTTTTATATCTCTTTGGTCCACATCACCTTCATTGAATAAATAACAACAAAAGTAACCTTTTCCACTCTCTAATCTCATCTTTTAAAGATCAGTTGCACCAAAATTTGTTGCTTTCTATTTCAAAGCTGTTTGACTGAGCTTGTCATATATTTCCCTTAAGGAAGGAAATCTTCTCCTTTATTAATCTAGGTGTGTTCCTTTGTTTTTCTTTTACTTTCCCACTTGCCTTATCCTGATTATACATGTGTTTCAGCCCAGTGCTGTTTTTCTTGCTTTTCTGAACAAACAAGATTCCTAAAGTCATTTAAATTATTTTTTTCTCTTAACCTTTGGGTTTATTATTGCTTTGTTGAGGCTTTTCTGGGCTTCCCTGAGGCTTTTCTAGTAAATCTCAATACAAAATGATAATTTACTCCTGTGTAATAAGGGTTCCATTTTCATTTATCCTTTCAGTGATTTAAATCCACCACCCAACTATAGTTGAATCTACAGTCTACCCAGGGATCTGTACCCAGGGTCAACTTGAATTCACGCTGGGAGGGACTGATTGCAGAACGTTGTTGACAAGCCACATAAATCCAAAGGTTAGTCATTCCTCAGTCCTCTCCTTGGGATACAGTGAAGAATAGAATTTGGGATTGCTGCTTGCATGCCTTCTCCTAATGCCAACACATACTGCTGTAAGCTAGAACCTCATGCAATGCTGTGGAACTTACAGGAACCTAAAGTGCCTTTTTGCAGTCCTGTCTGGCAAATACTTAAAGAGAACAAAAGGTCATTCCACAAACCCATGTCTAAAATGCTTGCCTGTAGGGGAGTTCTGAGGGGAGGATTTTCTCGACAAAAGTGCCTAATACTTGCAAACCATAAAGCAACCCCAGATTTGCTGTTTGCCTTGGTTTGAGTGTCTATCCATACTGGTTGGAGGGACCGTCTTCTTCTGGTTTTAAATATTTCAGAAATAGACACAGGAGACAGGTAAATTAATGGTGATGACAGACTAGCGAGCATGGCCTTGACTTGAGCATAAAATGGGCTTCCTCCTTTTCTCCCCCTTAACTAAAAACTTTCCCACTCAATCTGAGGCGGAGCAGCTGAGGAATGGAAACAGTCCTCTCCTGCCATAGACAGAGGCAAGCCTGTCCCAGTGAATTCAGTTCTGTTTTGGGAGCAGATTCCTGGAAGAGTGAGCTGGGAAGTCTGGCTCTGTGTGGTCAGTGACCTCTGCCATGCTCTTGCTTATCCTGCAGTCACTCTTCCACCAGCGACGGATGGAGAAAAGGATTGAGACTTCCTTCCCAGTACTTACCTTCACCAGAGGAAGAGCGAGCACTTTATGAGAGAGAAAACTATTATTTATTTTCTCGTAAATTGGTAACAGCCACTTCAGTACCATTTTGTCAGTTATCAAATCTCTCACCACCTTTTTAAAATTAAACTTAATTTTTTAGAGCAGTTTTAACAGAAAAATTGAGCGGAAAGTAGTTTCCATTTACCCCTTTGGTCCCCGTGCCCCAGTTTCCCCTCTTATTAACATCTTGTCAAAGTGTGAGGCATTTGTTAAAATGGATGAGGCATTGTTACATTATTAACCATAGTGTATCTTAGAGTTCATTCTTTGTACATTCTGTGGTTTTGACAGATGTATAATGACATATATCCATTGTTAAGAGTATCAAGCAAAATAATTCCACTGCCTTAAACATTACCTGTGCCCCACCTCCTCACCACATACTTGAAATGGTATCTTTATCATATGCCAAATTCCCATTAATGTAGATCCCTTACATTGTTTAGGTTTATTTCTCGATATTTAATTATTTTGTTACTGCTGTGACGAGGATTTTTTTTCTCATTTGTGTGTTTTTTTAAATGGCATATTATTCACATCTAATTGCCTTTTCATATTTATCTTCTTTGTCTAGCCACCTTACTGACTTTCAATATAAGTTCTGTGAACTAGTGAAGTGAAGTTGCTCAGTCGTGTCCAACTCTTTGCAACCCCATAGACTGTAGCCTACCAGGCTCCTCCCATGGGATTTTCCAGGCAAGAGTACTGGAGTGGGTTGCCATTTCCTTCTCCAGAGGATCTTCCCCACCCAGGGATCGAACCTGGGTCTCCCGCATTGTAGGCAGACGCTTTACCATCTGAGCCACCAGGGAAGTCCTACTAGTGTTAAATGCGACAGGATGTGTGTATGTGTATATATATATTTCAAACTTGAATGAGAATGCCTCTTCTGTTTCACTATTAAATGTGATGTTTGCTGTTGATTCTGATGAATGACCTTAAGCATATAGACACATCATTTTCTTTATTAAAGAATCTCAGGAAATGGATTTTTAATATTATCAAACACCTTTTTGCCATATATTGAAGCTTTTCTACGTGAAAAATTTCTCTTTTAACCCATCAGTATGATGAATTGCATTAATAGATATATTGTTCTTGAACCCTTCTTGCATTCCTAGAACAATACCCTGCTGGACTCAGTTTGCAAATACTTGACAGATCTCTATGTAAGTCCCTGAAAGAGGGAAAAAAAGCAAAGAAAATGTGACCAAAATAACAACTGACAGTTAAAAAAATAAATGAAGATAGCAAGGAAATAATAAATAGCATTTAAAAAGATAGCATATGTAAAATGAAATTAAGTTATTAGTGATAAACAGGGATTCAATTAAACTCTATTAAAAATAATCTTTGTGGGAACCTCAGGCAAAGTTACGCAAAAATTATGCTTTTATAAGAGACTTAAGATTCAAAAGCTGAAAATAATAAATACTAAGATCTAACAAATATGGGAGGACATAAACAGAAATTGCAAGGTTTTTTGGTTTGTTTAATCCAGTGAATATATGTTGTTCAAAAGGTAGTTTTAAGTTTCTGTTCTATTCACCTTGGGCCTTTTACCTTTCATTCTCCAGCCTCCTGAGTCTCTGTCTCTTCCCATTTCCTGTTTGCGCATACCCCTCTTCCCCAGGGATAGATAGCAGGAGGGACCTCTCTCTTTAGGTCAGTCCCATTTCTTGTTGAATAGGACCTATTAATCCATTGTAGTCCAGTCAAATAAATGTACCATTTGGATGTAAACGATTGCTCCCATTTCACCTCCTCCCACTTGCTGTACACGTTTATATCCAGCTAGAGATTAATCTTAGACTAAGACTAAATTGTACAAAGATCCCTCTGATTTCCCTGACTTCCTTCTGTGTCTGTTCATTCACTACACTAACATTTCCCATCCCCAAGTATGCCTTGGGAAGGTTTTTTGCTACTTATCAGTTTAACTTGACATTTTCTGGAACTTCCCTTCAGCAGCCATAGGTCCCTCTCCTATCTAATTTGCTTGCTATTCTGTTAGTATTCTTTCTTCCTCTTGTTTTCTTTCCTTCCCTCCCTTACTTCTCCCTGTCTTTTTCTCTTTCTTCCTCTTAAGCAAACTTGATCAGCTTGTTTTTGATGGTAACCAAGTAGTTGGCTTAGTTTTGCTACCTAGTACTTTTTGGTGCAGCCAAGTCACCTAAGGCAAGCTATACCTATTCTGTACCCCTTCCCCAAATAAATGGAAATAGAAATGTAAGACATTATTGGAATAACAGTGGCTTTAACTATGATCTGCATATAATGTCTAAGCAATAGTCTATAGTTCCTGGTAGTGTTAGTCGCTCGGTCGTGTCTGACTCTTTGTGACCCCATGGACTGTGGCCCACCAGGCTCCTCCATCCATGGAATTCCCCAGGCAAGAATACTGGAGGGGATTGCCATTTCCTTCTCCAGGGGATCTTCCCAAACCAGGGATCAGACTCTGGTCTCCCGAATTTGCAGGCAGTTTCTTTACCGTCTGAGCCTCCAGGGAAGCCCCTTAAAAAAAAGAGTCCTTAAGTAAGCTGTAAGAATGAAATGTTCATTTCTTAGCCCACTAATTGGGACCCATTTTTTTTCTCATTTTGAGTGTTACTATCTTATTTGGGTTTTTATTCATGGAATAGTAATGTAGTAAATAGTGATTCATCTATCAGAAACTATATCAGTAGTTTTAGTAAAATACCTAAAGTTGCAAAATGCCATATCTTCTGAGCTATTGGGCCATTATTTAGATTTGTGAGTACTATTACTCTGAAAATATTATTTGCCTCATATTCCCAGTGCCTAAGAGAGTGCTTTACGTATTTTTTTCTGAGCCAAATCTATACATTATGTCTTTAACTTCATTATGAAATTGAAATTTTATTTGATAAAAAAGACATTTCTTTTTTCTTGAAACTCATCTTTAAGTAAGTAAAGTAAATCTTAAACTTTAATGTTCCCCATTTTTCTAACTCTTTAAGTAGACAATCTAGATTTGTCTTCTTTCAGTAACCTACAGTGACACATTTGTCCTTGGTTAGATACCACAATTTAAAAGTGGCTGCTATCCAGGTCTTATCAGAAGTGCATATTAGAGAAGTGTTATTTAAGGAAAGAGTGCTAAATGGACACTTGGTTCATCTACTCTGTGTTCTGAGTTGTTCCTGTTTTGGGTTAGGTCTGTGCAGGTAACTTTCTTGGAAAATGCAGTGTGTACTCTACATTTTATCAAGGACAGTTTTTTAAAAGTAGATTGTTTTGTTTGAAAAACCACCGAGGACGTTGTCATTTAATGTCCCCTTAAAATCTCACCATGAGAAACATCTTAGAATTAGTGTCAGATTAAAAAAAAAAAAAATTGGCTTCCCCCAAAGGTTAGTACTTTTTTTTCTGATTTTAAAGATCTTTTTTTTTTTTCTTTCCTGACGATTGGGAGCTTTAGTGCCAGATTTTGATACACCAAACTCTTGACAGCAACTCTGTAAGTCCTTCGTAAATAGATTTTACATTATAAACAAGGTCTGCGCTGGGAAAATATTGGATTTAAATGGAAAATAGAGATAAAGCATTTGGTCAGCACCTGTTTCTTTCCTTTGCCTAGCCATTCCCATTGAGCCCTTTTTAATTGTATTTATTTCTCTCTTGATTAGAAAACACTGTGTGATGTGATCCTCATGGTCCAGGAAAGAAAAATACCTGCTCATCGTGTTGTCCTTGCTGCAGCCAGTCATTTTTTTAACTTAATGTTCACAAGTAAGTATCTGAAGATAAAACACAGTATTTTTACTATGAGATTTAAGTGAGGTCTAAATGAAAAGATGCCATTTTCATATTTAATATGCCAGTTTTAAAAGCACTTAAGACCATAGAACAGTGAAGAGATTGAAGAGTGGTCATGGTGATGATTGCCCAAAGGAGAATTGTACTTTTGTTAGCCGTAAAGGCCCCTAAGTGTTTATTAATGAATATACAGTTTCTAGTTGAATACTGGGTTTTTTCTTAATCTCAGATGAAAAGGCAAAAGAGGAGATAAGTCTTATGATGGCATTTTATCTAGCAAGTTAAATAAAATGAAAAATGAAATATACTAGAAAAAACTGTATTTTCGAGTTGAGAATTGGGTCTGAGTACTGGTTCTTCTACTTAGTACTGTTTATGAGCTTGATCAAGTTATATAATATTATCTGCCTCAAGTTTTCTCTTTAATGCCCTGGGTACCTACCAGGGTTTGGGGGAAGAATGAGAGCCTTGCTGTTGAAAGCTGACTATGTATATTTAATTGTCATTGTTTTTATAGGTCTGTTCCAGCTGTATCAGAGGCATTTTGCCCATAGCAATTTAAGAGAATGCTACCAAATTAATTTAGGAGTTGAGGACATACTAAATCTAGATTTATGTCTTTCTGTTTACTTGGCCTTTTTTTTCTTTAACTGCACTAACTGACTAATATTTTAAGGCACATCTCAAGTATGGAGAATTAATTTGCCTTTATTATAGGGGAGTGCTGGGTGGGCTTTCTAGGATATTTTCTTTCAGAGAGGTGTCTGTCATGCTATTTTTCTCTAACATTTAACACAGCCTAGAATGATCTGGTTCTTCAGTTAGACTCATGGAAGCACTCATGCCATTTATGTTTCTTCTCTTTGTATTAGCTAACATGCTTGAATCAAAGTCCTTTGAAGTAGAACTCAAAGATGCCGAACCTGACATTATTGAACAACTTGTGGAATTTGCTTATACAGCTAGGTAAGTTAAGAATCATTTCTGCTATGGAGAAGTAAGGTCAGGGTCTGCCTTGGCAAAGTATTATTATAACAAATTGGTGTGCTCCACATTCTTCAGAATGAAAAGCTATAAAGGTGGTAGGGGTGGGATTTGAGGATCCTATGCTATACTAGTTCAAAGGCTGAAAATCTTAATTTTTTGTTTAATTTTAGGGGATACATTTTACAGCAGCATTATTTAAACAATAAATTGTAGGAAATTAATATTCATTTCACCGTATTTACAGAATTTCTGTGAATAGCAACAATGTTCAGTCCTTGTTAGATGCAGCAAACCAGTACCAGATTGAACCTGTGAAGAAAATGTGTGTTGATTTTTTGAAAGAACAAGTTGATGCTTCAAACTGTCTTGGTAAGAAATGAGATTACTATTAAAAAATTTTTTTTAATTTGTATTTTAATAAAGAAAAAAGGCATGGTTATAAGTATCCTCATTTAATCTTCTTTTTTCCTTATTTAATCTTGAGATGTTCACTAAAAAATTTTCCAGTAATATATTTTAAGAGGAGGTTAGGGAGATGCCTATTAACCTCAGCAGAAACAAGCCATAAAATACTGTATCCGCATTTTCCAAAATAAAAAAGAACCTCAGCAATGATTTTTTTGTGTGTATAGGAAGAGGAGCAAGGATTTACTTTAGAAATGCCAGAATGATTCAGCGTTAAACATAATTTACTACGCTAACATGCTATACTTATATAAAAATACTTAAAGTCATAGCAACAGATGCTGAAGGCACTTTTGTATTTCAGTACTCATTCCTATATTTATAAAAACTCTTAAAACAGAAATAAAATAGTTAGCCTATTCTTTGCATAGAAACATGCTAGTGTTCAATTTCGTGCTGAAGGTTTCCATCAGTGCAGTCAGTCAAGAAAAAATACGGTAACAATAACAATAGAAGTTTCCTTATCTGGTATAATCAGAACAGTAGTTAGTTGGCTAATTTAAATTTCATTAATGTAGTAAGTGGTTAAAGAAGGTTTTATCAATTGTAAAGATTTTATTTTAGTGTAATATAAATATAGCAATCTGCTACTGTTTGATGCTAAGCCCAACTCTATAAATACTGATTTTACCTAAATCTGTCTTACATAAGTCACACCAATAATATATCATCTATGATTTTTTATTCTTAATTTCCTTAAAACAAATTGATAACTCAGCAAGAAGTCTGATGACAGAATCCTTCTAGAATTTTGCAGTGTTTTCTCAGATTTTATCAATTGTCTTGGTCACGCTTGATTTGAACTATTTCAAATCAAGACTTAGTCTTCATAGAAACAACTACTTTTCACATTCATATTTTATTGATCTACATGATACTTTATTTGGTCACATAATCACCACAAGTTCAACTGCCAAAAATTAGTTAATAAATAAATACTGGTTTTTGGTGAAAGGATCATTTCTCTATTGGGAGCCTAAACATTCATATGTAGCTGACTGCCCACCATGAGTACACAGCATGCCATGTTATTGGTTAGTACATTCCCCTCCTTCTTTCTCTCCCCTACTCTCCCTTTTTTCACAGCCCTTTAAAAATAGGAAAAATATTCTTAGCTGCTGACTCTATAGCTAGAGGTGAGTGATTTGGCTCATGGACAGTACTTTGCAGATTCCTGATACAGAACATTAATAATCAATTAATTACATTGAAGATCATTAAAAAAATATAAGTGGAGATCTGACAACTGTCCCTAAAGTATTTAGCAACCCTAATTGAAGTCATACTAGAATTTTAAAAAAGTAGAACATTATAAGCTTATTTAAAAATTTATTAGCAAGAGAAAATGTTTTACTGGTAGCCAAGAAAAGTTTGAAAAAACATTGAAGAGGGTCTGTCCTACCAAGTACCAAATTCAGCCACATATAAGATGGTATCATGCTGGCATAACAATAGACAAATCAATGGAAAAGATTTATGAAATTTATTGTCTCATTTTCCTAGAGTCAATTACTCTATCTTCACTATGTTTTTTAAAGGTATTTTGGTTCATTTATTTTCTTTCTATCTTCAGGTATAAGTGTATTAGCAGAGTGTCTAGACTGTCCTGAATTGAAAGCAACTGCAGATGACTTTATTCATCAGCATTTTACTGAAGTTTATAAAACTGATGAATTTCTACAACTTGATGTCAAGCGAGTTACACATCTCCTCAACCAGGACACTCTGACTGTGAGAGCAGAGGATCAGGTAACTAAATTGCCTTCCCACATTATTCTTAGTAAAAATGTTCCTATGGATTTCTTACACTTCGTTTTTGGATACAAGACAAAGAAAAGAATCATATTTAGGAGAGAAGGTATTTACACTTAATAGAGTATTCCAAATTCTGTTTCATAGGAAAAATAAGTTTTGGATGCTCGTAGGGGCTGGCGATTTGAGAGACTGCTTGTAGAGATGCTATTGGGTAGACAAAACAGTGCCTCCCCCCAATGTTGGCCACATCCTAATCCCTGGAACCTGTGAATATGTCACCTTACATGGCAGTTGAGACTCTGCAGATGAGGTTAAGGATCTTGAGAGGAGGAGATTATTGGGTGGGTCCAGTGTAATCAAAAGCATCCTTAAATATGGAAGAGGGATACAGAAGAGTCAGTGTCAGTGATGTGATGTGAGGTAGACTTGGCTGGCCATTGCTGGCTTTGAAGATGGAGGAAGGACCACAAATCAAGAAGACAGATGGCTGCTGGATGTTAGAAAAGGTAAGAAAATGGTTTCTCCTCTAGGCCTTCAGGCAGCCTTGCTGACACCTTGATTTTTGCCCAGCGTGTGACCCACTTTGGACTGTGGTCTCCAGAACTGTCAGATAAACTGTCAGAGGTATAAGCTAGGTGCAGGCATTGGGAGCTAGATGAGGTAACGCTTTAATATGCAGACATTTAATTAATCTCTATTTTCAGTTCCTCATCCTTCTCTGTAATTTAAATCAAAAAGTTTGTGATAATGTATTACACAGCATGGAAATCAGTGATACCATGTTAATAGCACATACCCTTAATATAATGAGGCTGGCATGTCATCTCTGTGTCTTCCTCCCAAAAAAAACTATAGCCCCAGCCTAATCATGAAATAACCTAGATTGAGGGACAGTCTATAAAATACCTGATTAGAACTCACAACTGTCAAAAATCGTCGAAAAGGAAGGTCTGAGAATCTGTCATAGTCTAGAAGAGCCTAAGGTGATATAATGACTAAATGTAATGTATCTTGTTTGGAATTGAGGAACAGAAAAAGATATTAGATAAACTAAAGGATTTTTTTTAAGTATGGACCTTAATGTATCAACATTTATTCATTAGTTATGATGAGAGTTTTATACTAATGTACAATTTAACATCTAAGTGCAGGGTATATGGGAACTCTCTACACTATCTTTCCAACTTTTCTATAAATCAAAAACTATCCCAATAAAGAACTTATTTAAAAATAAAAGACTAATTCCTATAAAAAGTTAACTGACTTATGGGGAAATTAAATTTAGGCCTTATTAATACGACCTAAAAGTGTGTGGTATATGAAATAATAGATTTTATTTCAATGTGTTTAAACTAGTGATTTGTAGACCAAATTATGTTAATAAACTTGGCACTTTTTTGGTACAGTTAAATGAATTATTTATTTTATTTTAGAAAGCAATTCTTACATAAATACTCTAATTTACTTTTATATATATAGAATTTTTATATCATAAAGTTTGTGGAAAGCACATAGGTCTATCAGTTCATAATTCAGGAATATTAGATTGAAACAAAATCTTAGATGACCTTCACATCTCTTGGGGTGGAAGGCCTCTTAGGAAATAACCCATTTTCCTTGTACCAAATAAGCAAATATTGAAACTAGCATTGATCAATAGATTTTTTCAGTGGGAAATGTATATCATACCTCCTTCCAAAACAGAAGTTATATTTTGTTTAAAAGCAATTTAAAAATCTGTATTCAACATCCTCCTTATCATTACATTATGCAGTAGTAATAAGTTCTATAAAGCATATTACCTAGAAGAATCACTAGAGCATTATGTAAACTGTTCTGAAGTAAAGATGGGTATTTGGGGATGAAAACAAGTATCTGAATAAGATATTGGGGGTAAACAGTTATGTCTTAATGAGATTCTTTCCCTTCACTGTGAGAGTAAACATAGGTAATTGGAAGTACTGCTGCCATCTAAAAATTTTACCATGCTGTTTTTCTCCCCTTAGGTTTATGACGCTGCAGTCAGGTGGTTGAAATATGATGAACCTAATCGCCAGCCTTTTATGGTTGACATCCTTGCTAAAGTCAGGTTTCCTCTTATCTCAAAGAATTTCTTAAGTAAAACAGTACAAGCTGAACCGCTTATTCAAGACAACCCTGAATGCCTTAAGATGGTGATAAGTAAGTTTCCTTAATATCCATTTATAACCTGATCATGTAGCCAGTTTCTCATGGACTTAAAACCCTTCAGATTGGATCAGATGGGGCAGCCAGGGAGAGACTTAGCCCTTCTGTATAGTTAATCTATTGGGATTCTCAACTGTCTATCTGGAAGGAGCTTAGCCTCATCCCTTATTTTATAGGAACACCTGTGATAGAAGGTAAAAAATTAAGACTTTGTCTCCTTTCATGTAGAGCAACTTTCATTTTATGTGTTTTCTTTTTTAAAATTATTAAACCAAGTAGTGTACTGTGATCACATTTTCTTTTTTGAAGAAAAATGTTGGTTTGTTGCACCTGGAGCACATTTTTTGCCACCTACTTTTTTGATTCACTTAATTTTTCTTGACTTGCAGACTTGAGTTCCAACCCCTCTGTAAAATGCCACTTAATAAAATTGTACAATTAAATAACCTGTTGCTTTTCTTTCTTTGGCAACACTGTTCATAGAGCCTCCTTTCTGCCTGTTCCAGTATGAAGTGTTTGCATTGCAGGTGTAAACTTTAGGCACAGTTCTTGTCCTGGGGCTTCTCTGCCATCCTGGGATGTTCTTTCACTCCTTTCCTAAGTTAGATTCACTATTTTCCTCAAACCCAGGTCTTCCCCTTCCTAAATTCTGTTTGATTGAACATATCCTTAAAAGCTTCCTGAGAAAGAGTATATGATCAGTAAATATTTGGAAATTTGACAAATCGCATCTTTATTTTATCATAAAATGTTGAAGGATAGTTAAACTGGGTATAGAATTATGTTGAAAAATCATTTCCAGTTAGAATTTTGAAGGCATTTTCCATTGTTTACTAGCTTCCAGTGTTACTTTTGAGAAATCTGATGCCAGTTTATTTAGTATGCCTCCTTGTAAGCATGTAACACTTTATTTTCTTTTAATCCCTGGTGTTTTGAAGGTTCACAGTAATGTACCTTGGTTTTCATCTGTTTTTAGTTATCACACTGGCATTCTCTATCTGTTCAGCCACAGATGTCTCCGTTCTTTATTGCTGGTATTGTGATTTTTTAGGGATTGAATCTGTAATCTTTTCTTGTCTCTCCTATCCATCTTTTTCTCTTTTATTTTCTTGGAAATAGCCTTAATTTTTCTTTTAGCACTTTTATTTCACTTATTTTTTATTTCTGTGAGTTTTATTCTCTTCTTATTTCATGGCTATAATATCTTATTCCAAAATAGCATTATAATGCTTTTAGTGTTTTCTTCTCTTGCCTGCATTTCCTGTATTGCCTTTGGTATTGTATTTTTTTTTCTTTCTCTTTTTGTTGTTGAAAACAAATATTTCATATCATCTGTGAATCATATTTATAAGAGTGTGTTATTATAAAATTGATAATACTATGTATGTGAGTGGTCTTCTCATTTATTGGGCTAAACTGTAGGATAATCAGGATACCAGACAGTTTTTAAATTGGGGACCTCCAGAGGTCATTATCTGTAGTTATTTTCTCAGGTAGTTGGCTTAGAGGCATTTTGGAACTGAATGGGGGAACATTTTGACTTGAAGGCTTTCACTTAATCCCTGTTTTCAGTTTTACACCCTTTTCTGTGTGATTCCCTGAATCTGGACATCTCTGATTCAGAATCTCCAAAGACCAACCCTTCTGTCTCCTATAGTGGGAAAAGCATAGGTATCTGACTGCAGTAGGGAAAGGAGACCTGGCAATTCAGCGGTCATTTATTTTAGAATTTTAGAGTTCTCTCGATTTCACCCCCACTCCATCTTTTGGGGTACTCTGTATCATTCCAGGGTTCTGCGGGATCATTTGGCTTGCTTCTCATTGGTGTCTCTTGCCATAACTATTCAGGTTTAACATTCTGTCTGCTAGCTGGCTTCATTAACTGTTTTGGGGGTTGCAGATCTTCTAGCACTATCAGAGGTAGAGTTTGTTTGCTTCTTCTTTCCTTGTTTTTGGAGAGTGGCTTTCAAGAGAGAGGAAGGAAAAAGTCTTGAAATGGCAAGTCTAATCTCAAGTTGTTTTTGTATTGATAAATCTTAATCAGTCTTTTCCTTTATATCCAACTTTAGAAATATGTTTGGAAGGGCCTTTCTTGGTCCAGGATGAATTTTTTTTAATTTCCTAAATTTTCCTTTTGTGCATTTATGGATTTCTTTTTTTTTAAATTTCTAAACCTTATATGCAACTGAGACTGATTTCATATGAAATAATCTCATGCCACCCAGAATAAATAAGAACCTAGCTTTATTTTCCCTCCTAAATGTTTGGCAAGATTCTAACCCAGTATCATTGTTGAATGATTCATCTTTGCATTGCAGGCAGATTCTTTACCATCTGAGCCACCAGGGAAACCCTTAATTATTGTTGTTCAGTTCAGTTCAGTTCAGTCGGTCAGTAGTGTCCGACTCTTTGCGACCCCACGAACCGCAGCATGCCAGGCCTCCCTGTCCATCACCAACTTCCAGAGTCCACCCAAACCCATGTCCATTGAGTCAGTGATGCCATCCAACCATCTCATCCTCTGTTGTCCCCTTCTCCTCCTGCCCTCAATCTTTGCCAGCATCAGGGTCTTTTCCAATGAGTCAGCTCTTCGCATCAGGTGGCCAAAGTACTGGAGTTTCAGCTTCAGCATCAATCCTTCCAATGAACACCCAGGACTGATCTCCTTTAGGATAGACTGGTTGTATCTTCTTGCAGTCCAAGGGACTCTCAAGAGTCTTCTCCAACACCACAGTTCAAAAGCATCAATTATTCTGCGCTCAGCTTTCTTTATAGTCCAGCTGTCACATCCATACATGACCACTGGAAAAACCATAGCCTTGACTAGACGGACCTTTGTTGGCAAAGTAATGTCTCTGCTTTTTAATATGCTGTCTAGGTTGGTCATAACTTTCCTTCCAAGGAGTAAGCATCTTTTAATTTCATGGCTGCAGTCACCATCTGCAGTGATTTTGGAGCCCCTCAAAATAGTCTGTCACTGTTTCCACTGTTTCCCCATCTATTTGCCATGAAATGATGGGACCAGATGCCATGATCTTAGTTTTCCGAACGTTGAGCTTTAAGCCAACTTTTTCACTCTCCTCTTTCACTTTCATCAAGAGGCTCTTTAGTTCTTCACTTTCTGCCATAAGGGCGGTGTCATCTGCATATCTGAGGTTATTGCTATTTCTCCCAGCAATCTTGATTCCAGTTTGTGCTTCCTGCAGCCTAGCATTTCTCACGATGTACTCTGCATATAAGTTAAATAAGCAGGGTGACAATATACAGCCTTGACGTACTCCTTTTCCTATTTGTAACCAGTCTGTTGTTCCATGTCCAATTCTAACTGTTGCTTCCTGACCTGCATACATATTTCTCAAGAGGCAGGTCAGGTGGTCTGGTGTTCCCATTTCTTTAAGAATTTTCCACAGTTTATTGTGATCCACACAGTCAAAGGCTTTGGCATAGTCAATAAAGCAGAAGTAGATGTTTTTTTGGAACTCTCTTGCTTTTTTGATGATCCAGCAGATGTTGGCCATTTGATCTCTGGTTCCTCTGCCTTTACTAAAACCAGCTTGAACATCTGGAAGCTCACAGTTCACGTATTGCTGAAGGCTGGCTTGGAGAATTTTCAGCATCACTTTACTAACATGTGAGATGAGTGCAATTGTACGGTAGTTTGAGCATACTTCATTTAAATTGTCGTGTGTCCCTAGAGAACTTGTAATTTTTTTTTTTTTTACATTCTATAGTTCTTGAAAAAAATTTTCAGATATTTTTGTTGTTGCTATTGTGATTGTATTTTTTTTCTTTAATTAGTCATTATTGATCTTCTTTTAAAAAATTTCAGTGGATTTCTTTTTTCTAGGGAAATAATTTATGATCTGCAAATAATGATTTTAGTTTTCCCCCTTAATATTTATACTTTTTTCTTTCGTTATAGTGGCTAATTTCATTGAATAAGTTTTTAATTGAACAGTGTTCAATTAACTATGGTGGTGATAAATATTAGCCTGTCTTTCCCTTACTCTGATGGGAATACCTTTAGTTCTCACCTAGAGCCACGGACCTGGCTTTTGACATTAGTTGGGTACATGTGTTGGGGTATTTAGGTAGATACGAGTGGAATAGGGAGGAGATGTCTATAATTAAGAAATTACTTTTGTTTTCCTGAATTTTAAACTTATTTCTAGTGGATACTGATAAAAGTTACTGCTTTTTTTCTGAGTTTGAGGATTTTGACAAATATTGCTGTAGTGCTATTTTAAAATTTAGTATGTGTATTTAAGCTGTACCTAAAGCTATAAAGAAGAATAATGCAAACACTAAATGTTTTTTGTTTTGTATTTTAGTGTTTTTTTTTTTAACTTTTCAAATGGGACTTAATTTTTAATAGTGTTTAAATTAATCCTTATTTGTCAGTCTCTTTGCATACCATTTCTTCTTGTATCTTAGACCTTCTCCCCATATTCCTGAAGAGCATCCTTTATAAAGTTCATACATTTACAGTCTATTGATTTTAAACTGTTTCAGTTATTGGTTATATAAAAATACCTTTTTTTCCTTTTACTCTATTCTTAAAGGTGAACTGGGCATGTAATTCTAGGTTGAATACATTTCCTCTCAGTACTTTGAAGATATCTCACCCCGCCTCCATCGTTACTATTGATGTTTCCTGTCAGTGTAGTTGTCATTCTTTGTAGACAATGTGAATTTTTTGCCTGTGGCTTTTGAAAAGGGTTTCTGTTGGCTTTGATGTTTAGCATCAAATATGGCTGGGCATTTGTTTGTGTTTATCCTGCTCAGTGTTTGTTCATTTTCCCAAGTCTAAGGAATCCATGTTTTTCATCAAGTTTGGAAAATTCTCAGCCATTTTCTCTTCCAATAGTGTCAACTTCCTCAGGAATTTTAATTAAAAAGATGTTGTCAGTTCTTCACTCCATAATTTCTAAGCTTTTCATTGCACTTGGGGTGATTTCTTCATATCTATATTCTAGTTCATTATTTCTTATTTCATCTGTTTCTTTTATTTTTGGCTATGCTGTGTCTTCATTGCTGTGTGCAGGCTTTCTGTAGGTGTGATGAGTGAGGACTACTCTAGTTGCAACACATGGGTGTCTCATTGTGGTGGCATCTCTTGTTGCAGAACATAGGCTTTAGGCACTCACCCGATTATTAAATAGTATCACTTTCCCTTGATTTGGAAGTAAAGTAAAATTTCTGTTAGATTTATCACATGGCTACTAGTTAATAATATTATGGTGTTAGGGTAAGTTGACCCAATACTGTCCCCTAGTTTGGGAAAGTATTATGATATATCCATACAGTGGAATTGTCTATATTTATTAAAAATATCTTAGATGAATATCTAATAATAAACATTTTTCATGAGTGGCAATAGCATAAAACAGTGCATGGTATAATACCTTTTGGTCCCAGTTAAGGTGTTGAGGGGAAAAACGGGTATGAATCAAGAACATATCCCTTAAGGGGTGATAGGAAAAGTACTGGAAAAGGAGAATTCACTCAGGCTGCTATCTTTAAAACCAAGGTGTAGGGAGTTTAAAGAAGTAGAGTATAGGTAGTACCTAGTTTCTTTAAGTACAAGGAGGTGAAAGAAAATCAAGACCAAGAAGATGCCTTTAGATTAGTGCTTTCATTATGTGGATTTCATATGTGTTAATATCGGATTTTTTGTTATACCTCTGTTTGCATACTGTGTCATATTTCTGGTTTCACTGGGTGGAGACCTGCATCTGTTTATTCACACATGGAGTAAGCTGTTGAAGATAAATTAGCCAGTCTAAATGAAGTATAGTGTTCAGTTCTTATGTGGATTCTGAATTGACTTAGAATATCGGGATTATTCCAGAAATCCAGCCAAGTGTGGGATTAGGCTCTTGAGCAGGAATCTTTCTTACATTTTCTTTTTTTCTTTGTTTTGTCTTGTTCTAATAAAGAACAGTTATAAAATTCCTTGACTAGGCACAAGCAGCTTTGAAGCCTGAATAAAGCTCAGTGGAGAGAAGGGCTCCCTTCCTACCATCTGACCTAGAGGTTGCCTTCTGAGAGTAGAAGAAAAACAGAAAAGATGATAAGAATATAGCATAAAACTAAACTGAAAGAATTTACAACGAAAAGAAAATGAGTCCTGAAACGAAGATCACAGTCAAAGCCACTGCAAAGGGTCAGACCAAGTTCTTACTCAGAATCTTCAAATGACAGTGCCTGCCTCTCAAAGGATTAACTCCCAAAGGAATAAGCCTAAGGAGCAAGGTGCCTCTCAGGGAAAGGTCCCAGAGAGCTTGTCCTCAGCCCTGTCCTGGGAGAAAAACAGCCCATCAGTTAAGGAGCCACAGTTTGTGCTTCCTCCAGGGTTGGACACAGTTGGCCACAGTCAGCCACCTGCACCCACGGCCTGGTGCCTGGAACCTTTTCCTCCTGTGTCTCCTTCCCCACTGCCCGTGTCCTCTTGTTGGGAGAATTGTGTTCATTGATTCCACAGGACACATCCACCCTGTGTGGAGCCCTCCTAGAGCAGTGGCTCTCAAACCCCACAAGATCTGTCCTGGGGTAGTGTTCAATGATTTGGATTTTTAACAAGTTTCCAAGTGATGCTGCTGGTCAAGGAACTACACTTTTAAGAACTACAGTCTTACAGCTAGAGTGGGAGAGGAAGGGATGAGGAAAAGTGGTTTTTTACAGTTGTGAAGGATTGCAAAAAAACAAATCAAGAATATATGACAGAAACCAAATGTGACTTACAGAGCCCAGAATATTTGCTCTCTGGCCCTCTGGAGAAGTTTTGCTGACCCCTGAGTGAGAGTAGGCATCTGAGTCTTGGCTGCTGAGTGTGCCAGCTGTTCTAATGCACAGTGCTTCTACTAATGCTCTAAAGTGTAAAGAAATGCTAGAAATATTGATACTGATTTTCATTCATTCACAACCTGTTATCCAAAACTGTCTTCTCTCTATATTCCTCTTATAAAAGCCCAACACAGCATCATGAACAGAAGTGTTTTCTGCATGTATTAAAAATTGCTTACATTACTTTATTTTTGGACTAGTAATACTGTACATCTACACAGTTCAAAGGTAGACAGTGAAAAGTCTCCCTGGAGGTAACCATTATTATCTTGTATATCCTTCTAAAAGTCGTCTTGAATCTGTGCATACACAGTAATTTATTAACAAATGCTTGTATAAATTATGTATCAATATATATAAATATATAAATTTTTTAAATAAATAATGTCACAATCTGTGTACTCTTCTATGTCTTTCTTTCTCCCTTGCCTTCCTTCCTGTCAGCTTGTGGGATCTTGGTTCCCCAACCAGGGAATTTTCCCATCTTGCTTTTTTTTCACTCCACATTATTTCTTGGAAGTCATCCTATGTGTACATGTTACCCTTCCTTGTTCATCTCAATAACCATATTTAGTATTCCATTGTGTGGATAACCATAATTTTTAACCACTTCTCTGACAGTGAACTTTAGGTTGATAAAAATCCTAAAGGGGGAAATTGACGGCTAAAAGGTGTGAAATAATAATTTCACAAATAATTTGCACTCATCCACATCCCCACCAGCAGTGTAGGAGACTGCTGCTTCCTTTATCATACCCTGTGTTCCAGATAGTTTGATCTTGTGCAGTCTGATGTATGAGAAAGTTTGATTTTAATTTGTATTTCTCTGACTAGAGCACATAAGCATCTTTTCATGTTTCAGAGTTATTTGTAATTAATTCTTTTTGTATGAACTTTGTTCAGATACATGATCTAATTTTCTGTTATTTGATCATCTTAATATTATTGAGTATCTTTTATATGTCTTTTATATGATTTATAAATTCTTTTCTAGTTTGTCATTGTCTTTTTCTTTTAACACTTACTTATTTTTTTGCTTGCACTGGGTCTTAGTTGCTGCATGTGGGATCTAGTTCCCAGATGACGAATTGAACCTGGTCCTTCTGCATTGGGAGTGCAGTCTTAGCCACTGGACCACCAGGGAAATCCTGTCATTGTCTTTTGATTTTTTGTTTTTTCTTTTTGCCATGAAATAATTTAACTTAAAATTTTATGTAGTTCTGAATTTTTTTTTTTTTTAGCTTCGGTATTATTTGTCTTTTCTTAGGCTTCCTTGGTAGCTCAGATGGTAAAGCATCTGCCTGCAATACGGGAGACCTGGGTTCAATCCCTGGGTTGGGAAGATCCCCTGCAGAAGGAAGTGGCAACCCACTCCAGTACTCTTGCCTGTAAAATCCCATGGACGAAAGAGCCTTGTAGGTTACAGTCCATGGGGTTGCAAAGAGTCGGACACGACTGAGTGGCTTCACTTTCACTTTCAGGCTTCCTCATCCTGGGCCTATTTTTTTAAACTTTTCCTATTTTTCTTTTAGTTCATTTATAAGGCTTTTTAAAAAAAAAACTTTTTTTTAATATTCTATTGATTTGGAATTTGCTTTAGAGTAAAATATGAAGTTGGGTATTTTCTTCATATCACTGTCTATCATCATTTATTGAATAATCTACCTTTTCCGCACTGATTTGAAATGACATCTTAAAAAGTTTTTAATCGTTGAGTGTCCCTTGACTTGACAAAATTAAGTAATTGCTGAAAGAAAGATTTTAGATCACAATAGTTATGAATCCTCATTGCATTTTAGGATCATCTAAGCAGTAAGTACTTCTCCAAGTTTTATGTGCATCTGAGTTACTTTCGGATTTTGTTAAATATGCAGATTCTAATTCAGTAGCTCTGGGATTCATTATTTCTAACAAGTTCCCAGGTAATGAAGCTGCTGATCTTTTAACCACATATGAGGGGCAATACCAGTGCCTCCACCCTTCCACCAGAGGTTTTGATTTAACTGTTCTGAGGTAGGCCCCAGCAATAGTTTCTGAGACTTTCTAGGTGACTCTAATGTACAGTGAAGATTGAGAACTGCTGGGTTAGGAGATCTGAATTTCAATAATCAATATTGTGGCTGCTGTTGCTTGAAAAGCCAGATGATTCACTGATATTTACTAAGTGGGTAGGACAATCTTAGCATTAATAGTGATGACTGAGAATGATAAATTGATTAGCACTTAGATTATTATACATTTCTCCTGTCTCATTCCCCCTCACTTTCCATAAATGTTACAGAGAGATGATAGGAAAAAAAAAAAAAAAACGGTTACAGAAATAAGAGCGCTGCTTTGTTTGGGTGTTTCCTTTTCAAAGTAAGTATGAAAGTGCCTGAAGTTCTTGAAGAGTTGCCATGTGTTTGTCTACAGGTGGGATGAGGTATCATCTCCTTTCTCCAGAGGATCGAGAAGAACTGGTAGAAGGCACCAGGCCCAGAAGGAAGAAACATGACTACCGCATAGCTCTGTTTGGAGGCTCCCAACCACAGTCTTGTAGATACTTTAACCCAAAGGTAACTAACTTTTATCCTTGTTTTTGTTTCTAAAAGCACTGAGCAGATAGACCGGCACCTACCACCAATAGTAATGACTCAGAGATGTTATAATTTATGGTGTTCTTTCATAGACCTTATGAGATACATAGTTATCACCTTCATTTTACAAATAAGGAAACTGAGGCTTAATCAGATTTCAGATGTCTCTGTGACTGCTCTGGAGTGCTACATAGTAACCATTATCAAAGAAAAGGGAAAGCAGCCCTTCTGATTTGTTAGGAAGCATTCATCTCAACTCCTTGCTTTACTTACGGGCTGTTTTCAATGAAATTATGCTTCTGCAGCTATGGGTTTTTTTTTCCCCTTTAGTAATTATGTTTGAATATAAAATAATACAGTCTTTCTAGAAAATGTGAAAAATCTAGACCATCATGAGGAAAAAGATAAAATTACCTTTAGTCCAACCATCTAGATATTATTACCAATTTTACTGTGTTTTACATTATGCCAGTTGGGCAGCAGAGTCTAAGTCATAGGTCTAGGAACACAATTTTTAAAAATAGATTATGAGAAAGTCCACTCGTATTTCTACCTCTTGTTTCTTAGACCTGTGACTTTTGGCTGTTGGAGAGATAATACTATATTTTGCTATTACTACATTTATTGGCCAAGCAGAACACATATTATAATCCTAAAAAGATAGCACCTGACCTTGCAAGATGGTACCCATAACTGATATTGAATCTTAGCACTTAACAATCTCTTTCATCATCTTATAGGCCCATTTTTTGTTGATGATAGATACCTGATGAGTCCAGAGCATCCTTTTTACATCAGGATACTTCTGATACTACTTTCTTTGAGAAGTGGGTCCTTGGAGGCTTTCTATATAATACGATAGTGGTGATACACATATGGTGGTGGTGCCAAGAGTGCAAAAGACAGCATGGGCCAGTCCAAATCCAGAATAAATATCAATTCCAATAAGGACGGAGCTTTGTCCCTTCAATAATGGGAGGGTTCCAGTGTAGTTAGCATGGCATTAGGAAACTAACTGGTTCCCTCAAGGTATGATAACAAATCAGGTTCTCAGAATCAGTCAATATTGCCCACAAAGTGGGTGCTAGCCAGCAGTGGATAGCCACGTAGGCCTCAGGTAAGGAAGAGCCATTAGCTGTTTTTTTTTGTTGTTGTTGTTTATTTTATATTGGAGTATAGCTGATTAACAATGTTGTGACGTTTTAAGATGAACAACAAAGGGACTCAGCCGTACATATACATGTATCCATTCTCATAAAGGTTCATTAACTTCTGTAGCCACTGACTTATGTAGATACTGCATGCATCTATCATTGCACTGTAGTCACTCATAAGCCCATTGAGCAAGCATCACATTGGGGAGGAAAGATGCAAGCACAGTCCTAGCCACATGATTACTAAGACTTTGCTGCAGCTGTGGGCACTCCAGTAAGAATTCACGTCGGACTCAAACTTGTTTCCTTTGGGGGGAGGGGGGGTGGAGCAGGCTTCTACATTATCCTTCCTCAAATCTCCTTGTCAGCATTTTTTCATTCTTGCTTATTTCAGGTCTATAACCATCTGGGTAAACCATTAGTCACTGTCTGATAGTTTATAAAAAACTGACCTGAGGCTTCCTCTACTGAATGAAATAATGAACAATTAAAGGAACTGCTTGAAAGTCTGCCATATCAGGATATGTCTTTTCTGTATTATCCCTCAGTACCATTCCTGAAGGGACTGTAATGCTTAAGCTAGTACTTTTGGCTAGTACTATCACAGATGAACCAAGCTCAGGTCTCCCAAATTTGTCAGCTGATGTGTAGAGACCACCTCCAAGAAGACATAACCCTGGGTGAGGGAGAAGGCTTACTGAGGAAGGGTTGTGATTATCCCATTTGGATGTTCTGTGCCTTTGGGACCTCCAAAAGCCCAGTTCTGTATCAAAATACTAGATCATGGATTGAAACCATGCTATTGGTGATGTAGTAGGTCAGGTAACACTAATCAAAATGGGTTAACGATATGCTCACCTGGTTTCCCTTGGTGTCAGACATTTGCTGTCTGTCAGACCCTAGTGGCCAGCCAGGAGCTATTTACTGAAAAAATGGTACCTGCCTAAAGTAGGTTGGCCCTGCTCTAGAATCCCAGGGGTGTGCTCTGTGGTCATATTGGGACACACCTCAAGTTATAAGCAGCAACTCAATGCCCTAGGGTCACAGGCTAGCCTGAGGAGCTGAGCTGTATTTTTGTCACCTGTCCCACTTAGAAAGCTGCTCCAGGTTTTGCTCACAACTGGCACCTTTTTGGTTTGCCCAGTTAGAGTATAAATGTAGGACACCCAAACACAGGATATGTGTCATCTGTAAAGTGTTAGAAGATGCTTGGGGCAACAAGCTGTCCTTCATTTCCAAGGGGTTATACCAACATGATGTAGACCAGGGCTTGGCTAACTTTTTCTAAAAGAGATAATAAACACTTGCAGCTTTATAGTCTACATATTCTCTGCTATAACTGCTCAACCTGATGCTGTAGCTGGAAAGCAGCCATAAATAATACATTAAAAAAAATGGACATGGCTGCATTCCAGTCAAACTTTATTTACAGAAACTGTCAGTTGGTTGGATTTGGCCTGCAGTTTGCCAACCCCTGCTGCAGACCTGTGGACATCTAGGAACTCTGTTGTGAGCAACACCATACTTAAGGATAACTTTTGTTTTGGGAAACACTTGTCTTCCCAAGACGTGTGGGATCCCTTCTATTTTCCATTCATTTCTGTTTCCAGAACTGATCAGTGTTACAGGCATCCACATAGGAGACCTTTGGCAAGGTGAGATAGACCAGGGCTCCTGCAGCTGAGATTATAGCATAGAGTTAGAGTCTAGAGATCTTGAAGTCAGACTATGAAATAACTTTATCTTCTCTGTCAGTTGAAAAGAAATTCCATCTAATGATCTGGGTAGATAGTAACAGAAATACACATTAGTCAGAGTGTAAGCTATAGACCCAAGTTTTAGTGGTGGCTTCAGTCTGGTCCAGTGAGGAGACCACACCTGGCCCTGAGTCACCAGTCAGTTCAGCTGCTCAGTTGTGTCTGACTCTTTGCGACCCCATGGACTGCAGCACACCAGGCTTCCCTGTCCATCACCAACTCCTGGAGCCTGCTCAAACTCATGTTCATTGAGTCGGTGATGCCATCCAACCATCTCATCCTCTGTCATCCCCTTCTCCGCCCGCCTTCAATCTTTCCCAGCATCAGGGTCTTTTCCAGTGAGTCAGTTCTTCCCATCAGGTGGCCAAAGTATTACAGTTTCAGCTTCAGCATTAGTCCTTCCAATGAATATTCAGGACTGATCTCCTTTAGAATGGACTGGTTGGATCTCCTTGCAGTCCAAGGGACTCTCAAGAATCTTCTCCAATGCCACAGTTCAAAAGCATCAATTCTTTGGTGCTCAGCTTTCTTTAGAATCCAACTCTCACATCCATATATGACTACTGGAAAAACCATAGCTTTGACTAGATGGATCTTTGTCAGCAAAGTAATGTCTCTGCTTTTTAATATGCTGTCTAGGTTGGTGATAGCTTTTCTTCCAAGGAGCAAGTGTCTTTTAATTTCATGGCTGCAGTCACCATCTGCAGTGATTTTGCAGCCCCCCAAAAATAAAGGCTGTCACTGTTTCCATTGTTTCCCCATCTATTTCCCATGAAGTGATGGAACCAGATGCCATGATCTTGGTTTTTTGAATGTTGAGTTTTAAACCAGCTCTTTCACTCTCCTCTTTCAGTTTCATCAAGAGGCTCTTTAGTTCTTCTTTGCTTTCTGCCATAAGGGTGGTGACTCATATAACCCACAGAGGATATATGCTCCCAGATACCAAAAAGACCTCCAGGGAAGGAGTGGCAGGTTAGATTGGTTAAATATCATCTATTTGGACTGTCCCTGTGACCTGCTTTTGGGTCATATATCTATCTACAGTCCAGAATATAGGCTGATTTTTTTTTTTTTTTAAACTAAAGACACCTAGTTTCCTTCCTTAGTAGAAGACTGAGTGAATGGTAGGTACCATAAGGCTTGATGGCCTGTGCAACACAGTGCGATAAGCACAATGTCAGCCTGCTTAATAGGCTGATACACCTACACGTCTGTTTCATACTAGGTAATGTTAAGACTGTTGACATTTCAGTGGCTATTTAATTTCATTGTTTTTTAGTTTTTCAGGATCCTTCTGAGTCAGGAGCAGGAAACTTATCAGTTCTTTTTTTCCCCCAGGGAAAATCTGAAGTCATAGGAGCTTAAATTATAATTCTATGAACCACAGATTTCAGGTGTTGATGATAGTTACAACCCTCCTAACTTTGGTGTCAATTTTGACAGTTAAAAAAGCAATGAAAGTATGTTTTGGTAAATACTTTATATTATAGTAGATGTCTGTTTTGATGTACAGAGGTACAAGGAGAATACTGATTTCATTTGGGAGACAGCATTGTTTTTAGAGTAAGGCAAATATGAAATGACTACTAGCACTTGTTTCTGGCCTGCAGTTGTAACAATTTCCTTGATTTTTTTTTTTTTTTTTTTTTTATTGAACAGTTGAAAAAAGATGAGTGTGCTGCACGAGCCTGGAAATGAGACTGTAACTTCAGAAATCTCATTTGATGTCTTGCTTTGCTCTTACAAATGGCACATAATTGGTGCTCTTCTGTATATTCAATCACAAGTTCTTAGACTTACAGTGGAAAAATTTAAATAATTGAGGATATAACTACCAATAAAAACATTCTTATTACATCAATTATTACTCATTTCCTAATGTTAATACTATTAGCACCCCATTTTAATATTTATTAAATATTTCTGTTGGAAGTTTTCCACCCTCTCCTCTTTTTGCTAAAAACTACATCTTAAAAATTTTCACCATTTGCTCTTATTTAATATTTTAATATAAGTTGATTGTCTTTATTATTTCTAATATTAAAAGTCGGGAGGCTGATTTCTCTATAAGTTATTATTTACCTTGAATCTCCAAAGTGAACATTATTTCATTTTCCATTTCAAGTAGACTGCTTAATAATAAATACTGTATAGGAATTGTTTTAAAATTCTTGAATTTAATATTTTCATAGATGTTAAAGTGGTTTTAACTATCATTAATGGAACCCATTGATAATGTGTCCTATACCTGTTCCAAATGATTATTTTCACTTAATTGATCTTCAAAGAGACAATTTAAGCAGTACTACTTAATTGAATTATCTAGAATTAAGCAGTATCCCTATAAAGTGTTGTCTTTAGATATTCCTTGGATATCACTCATGAGAAGCAGCAAATATTTATATTAATTGCTGATTGAAAGATGATAAAAAATATTAATATTTTTTCTAGTAGCTAAAGTAGTAGAAATCTTGGGTTGCTATATTGAATTGAAATGATACTGTTCTTGTCGTGGTCCTTTCATGAATTCTGCTGAGTCTCCCTTTCCCCTTCCCCACTGTCCCTATTTTTATCAAGTGTTTAATGATTACTGAAGAGTTATTTGTCTGAATCCAGTGCTCTGTTCTCAGAATTTGTGTTCTCAAATTGTAGCATGGGAATGTTTTATAATACTGATGCCAAAATAAAAGTTGACTTAATTGACCAGATTATTTGGACTATTCCTGTCAGTGAAATGATAAGCTTTGAGGACTTAAAACTTTGTAGGGGTCTTGGCTCACCACTTTCACATCGTGGAGAAATAGGAGACTCTACCCCAGAGAGAAAGGGATTCTGCAGTACCCTGCTAAAACCAGACAGGAGTAAGAACAGCACAGTGAGGACCATCCTGGCTGCAAAGGCAGAAAACCAGTGGCACCATGTTTTACAGAACCATCCAATTCAAAAGGTTTATGCTGACTATCTGTTTCTTTTGGCTTCACCGCACACTTGTGGGACTTTTAGTTCCCCTACCAGGACCCTCAGCAATGAGAGAATGGAGTCCTAACACTGGACTGCCAGAGAATTGCCTCTAAGTACCTTTTCCTGCCCACAACTCTGAAGTAGACTCATCACTGAGCTTAGTGTCTGGCCCAATGTGTATGGAGCGAGTCCTACACTATCATCAAGGTGTTGCATATGGTTTTACAAGACTTGTGCATAAAAGAAGTATAAACCTTATAGGAAAATGTTGTTACATTAAAAAATTAGAGAAGTTTTTGTAAGAGTGCATCAGTGGTGTTTGTCACCAGCAGAGTGTTGTACAAGTAGTGTACCGAAGTCCAAGAGTGAGTACTGCTGAAATGATCAGGAGCATCTGTCAGAACAGAATACCCACAAAGGACAGCAGTAATCCCAGGTGGGTTGGACCCATAGCTGTATCCCCCAGGGACTGACATTGCTGGAATACAAGTATGGGTCAACATGGGTGTGCTTTAAACATTCTTAGTTGTCAGTATAATAGGTACTAGTGGTAAAACCAGTGTTCTTTGCAGCTTATGCACATTAGGTATTTCTCACACCTGATTGTTTGCAGGCAGTTTGGTGGTCCTCAAGTTCAGATAGAAGAGATTAGAACACATTCTGAGGTGAATTCTCAGTAGAGTGTCTTCCTAGAATGTTTCCAAAAATAGGAATATTGATAGCCTCTCTTTTTTTCCTTATCAAGCATCTCCATAACACACTTTTGTAGTTTTGTTCTAAAGTCAGCCTCACAGCCCTTGTACCCCACATAGGTGTGGTACCTGAAGTTCCCCGCTTCAGCGATCAGTTCCTTTTGTGTTTAATCGCTATTGTCTGCAACAAACCTTGGTGAAAATACGACTCACCATGGGAGGGATGACTTCAGAGTCACTCTCATAAGCCACAGTCAGCCATAATTATTACCAATTAACAGATGAGTCCCCTTAAAAGACTGAGAGAAGACAGAAACAAAGTTGTAGGCATTTGATTGAGGGTCCTAGGTGGGAAAGGATAAGGAGACTAGGAAAGATAAATCTGTGTGATGTTTTGAAGGATTCTAGTCATCCTGGAATTAGCTAGAAGGTAGTGGGTACATAAATGCAATGCTAGGGGGCAAGAGTCAGGCTGAAGGAAACCAACCTGGAGTGAAAGAAATTATCACTATTTTTACTATATCATGTCACTTGGAAATTACTATTGGCTACCTTTGGTAATTGTTCATATGATCCCAAGGCACAGTAAGAACTATTATTCTAGAAATATTAAGTCATGCTCAGATAGGTTTCTTGTGATGATTTTCTTTGAAAATTGGTAATCAGTATAAAAGATCATTAACTTCAGCTGTTATAAACGACAACAGATTGTACGACAGCATATTGTTCAGTCAGCTGGCTGTAAAGTGCAGTTTAACCAGAATTTGAAAGTTTGGGGTTGGGCAGCAGCAGCGATTGTGAAGGATCTATATCACAGTCCTGTCCCTCAAACTCAAAGTGTATGAGGTGTACACAACCTTGAAGCAGTTAGAGAACACGGAGGCTGAGGTCAGTGAAGCAGCCACTGAATGTAACCAGTTAAAAGTCGTGATACTGATAGCTTACATTGAAGGGTGTCAGATTTGTGATCCCTGAAGAAGAGAATTTAGCTTTGGGACCACAGACAAGTCTTGATCACTCAGAGCTTTTGTGTAGCAGTTTTATTACAGTGAAAAAGGGATAGAGAAAGCTTCTGATAGAGACATCAGAAGGAGGCAGAGAGTGTCCCCCTCAGTCTTATCAAGACCTTATATACTTTTTCAACTGGTTGCTAACAATAGAAAGGTCTTACCAGGCCCACTCCCAGAACATAAGTCTTAAAATAACAACATTAGTCAGAAGGTTCCTGTTAAGAAGGAGAAACGTCCTCGAGCAAGATACATTGTTGTTATACAATCAGTTCAGTTCAGCTCAGTGTCCCACTCTTTGCCACCCCATGGACTGTAGCACACCGGGGTTCCCTGTCCATCACCAACTCCCGGAGCTTATTCAAACTCATGTCCACTGAGTCGGTGATGCCATCCAACCATCATCCTCTGTTGTCTCCTTCTCCTCCGGCCTTCAATCTTTCCCAGTATCAGGGTCTTTTCCAGTGAGTCAGTTCTTCGCATCAGGTGGCCAAAGTATTAGAGTTTCAGCTTCAGCATCAATCCTTCCAATGAATATTCAGGACTGGTTTCCTTTAGGATTGACAGGCTGGATCACCTTGCAGTCCAAGGGACTCTCAAGAGTTTTCTCCAACACCACAGTTCAAAAGAATCAATTCTTTGGCGCTCAGCTTTCTTTATAGTCCAACTCGCACATCCATACATGACTATTGGAAAAACCATAGCTTTGACTAGATGGACCTTTGTTGGCAAAATAATGTCTCTGCTTTTTAATATGCTGTCTAGGTTGGTGATAGCTTTTCTTCCAGGGAGCAAGCGTCTTTTAATTTTATGGCTGCAGTCACCATCTGCAGTGATTTTGGAGCCCCCCAAAATAAAGGCTGTCACTGTTCCCATTGTTTCCCCATCTATTGCCATGAAGTGATGGGACCAGATGCCATGATCTTAGTTTTCTGAACATTGAGCTTTAAGCCAACTTTTTCATTCTCCTCTTTCACTTTCATCAAGAAGCTCTTTAGCTCTTCTTTGCTTTCTGCCATAAGGGTGGTGTCATCTGCATATCTGAGGTTATTGATATTTCTTCCAGCAATCTTGATTCCAGCTTGTGCTTCATCCAGCCCAGCATTTCTCATCATGTACTCTGCATATAAGTTAAATAAACAGGGTGACAATATACAGCCTTGAGGTACTCCTTTCCCAATTTGGAACCAGTCTGTTCCATGTCCAGTTCTAACTGTTGCTTCCTGACCTGCATACAGATTTCTCAAGAGGCAGGTCAGGTGGTCTGGTATTCACATCTCTCAAAGAATTTTCCACAGTTTGTTTTGATCCACACAGTCAAAGGCTTTGGCATAGTCAATAAAGCAGAAGTAGATGTTTTTCTGGAACTCTCTTGCTTTTTTGATGATCCAACAGATGTTGGCAGTTGATTTCTGGTTCCTCTGCCTTTTCTAAATCCAGCTTGAACATCTGGAATTCATGGTTCATATACTGTTGAAGCCTGGCTTGGAGGATTTTGAGCATTACTTTGCTAGCCTGTGAGATGAGTGCAATTGTGCGGTAGTTTGAGCATTCTTTGGCATTGCCTTTCTTTGGGATTGGAATGAAAACTGACCTTTTCCAGTCCTGTGGCCACTGCTGAGTTTTCCAAATTTCCTGGCATATTGAGTGCAGCACTTTCACGGCATCATTTTGTAGGATTTGAAATAGCTCAACTGGGATTCCATCACCTCCACTAGCTTTGTTCATAGGGACGCTTCCTAATGCCCATTTGACTTTGCATTCCAGGATATCTGGCTCTAGGTAAGTGATCACACCATCATGATTATCTGAGTCGTGAAGATCTTTTTTATACAGTTCTTCTGTGTATTCTTGCCACTTCTTAATATCTTCTGCTTCTGTTAGGTGCATACCATTTCTGTCCTTTATTGTGCCCATCTTTGCACGAAATATTCCCTTGGTATCTCTTACTTTTTTGAAGCGATCTCTAGTCTTTCCCGTTCTATTGTTTTCCTTATTTCTTTGCATTGATCACTGAGGAAGGCTTTCTTATCTCCCTTTCTATTCTTGCTATAATTTGGCCTTGGAGTACAAGATGAAGCAGGGCAAAGGCTAATAGAGTTTGCATGCACCCTCTTGCAACAACACAGGAGAAGACTCTACACATGGACATCACCAGATGGTCAATACCGAAAGCAGATTGTTTATATTCTTTGCAGCCAAAGATGGAGAAGCTCTATACAGTCAGCAAAAACAAAACTAGGAGCTGACTGTGGCTCAGATCATGAAGTCCCTATTGCCAAATTCAGACTTAAATTGAAGTAAGTAGGGAAGACCACTAGATCATTCAGGTATGACCTAAATCAAATCCCTTATGATTATACAGTGGAAGTGAGAAATAGATTCAAGAGATTAGATCTGATAGACAGAGTGCCTGAAGAACTACGGATGGAGGTTCATGACATTGTACAGGAGGCAGGGATCAAGACCATCCCCAAGAAAAAGAAATGCAAACAGGCAAAATGGTTGTCTGAGGAGGCCTTACAAATAGCTTTAAAAGAAAAGCTGAAAGGCAAATTAGAAAAGGAAAGATAGAGCTATTTGAATGCGGAGTTCCAAAGAATATAATCATTAGTACAGAGCTTAAGGAAAAACATACCCTTGAGCAAGATGAGTTGTTTTGTTGCATAATCATTAGTTCTGGGCTTGAAGAAAGTTGGTCTTAGGCAAAATAGATTATTGCCATAACAACTCAGATCTAAAGAAAAAAACCATCTTATGTGATTAAGGTGAAGGAATGCAGAAAAATAAAATATTTGTATAAGGAGGGCCCCAGACTCCTTATCAACCTACCTCAGAATTAACTCTCTCAGTACAAAATAGATAATGACAGCAGTGGTGGTCTGAAAAGAAGAGAACCCTCTGGGATGGATTTGTCCAGCAAGCTTCATAGAACTCCCCGAGGGAAACTTACTGATACAGTTTAGATAGAAAGAAAGAGAAAGAAAAGAATATATTTAATCCTAAGTATGAATATATCTTAATTGTTAAATTTTTTCATAAAAAGCTTTAAAAGCATACAAAATATTAACTGAATGGATTCTAACTTTTTCCTTTAAAAGTATAGATATAGGTGTACTTTTCATGCAACTATGTCTAGGAATGCTGTGGCCTCTGGCATAAATCTCCTTTCTCCCCTAGTTTTGCTTGATTTTCTTTCAAAATGATACAAAATAAAGTTCTCAAGTCTTTATTCCTAAAAAATTTCTTTCATACTGCATTTTGGTTATCTTATTAAAATTTACATGTGTAGTGTTTCTCTTATTTGAGGATTCATGTGTTTTCAGAATGCAGATTATATAAAATCAGTCTTTTCTCTTAAGGAAAATATCAGGCTGATATTTTTGCCTTAAGGCATTTGAAGAAAAATACTACATTCTATCAACTCAGGAAGCTTTCCACTTCCTGTAGCAGTGTCCTACAGCTGAAAAATCACACAAGATGTAATGAAGTGCTCTGTCGTCAACTCCAGACTTCAGTGTGGTAGGAATTCAGAAAAAGGAAATCAGAGAAGCTTGCAAAAAAAAAGTCTTGATCCTGAAAAAAGTCTAGAATGTGATGTATCACAGCAGAGGCAAGAAAGGTTGACTGGGACCAGGAAAGATAGCACTTTATACTTGGGTGTGCCTCTATAGTATGTGGGGATGCATGCATAGGTGATTTGTCAAAACTTAAATCCTTCTACCTGTGTTTTTTCTAGACTTTACAGTTTTCTCATTTTCATATCTTCTCAGCAGCTAAGCATAGAACCTTGCCTGGTTCAGTTCAGTCACTCAGTCGTGTCCAGCTCTTTACGACCCCATGGACTGCAGCACGCCAGGCTTCCCTGTCCATCACCAACTCCCGGAGCTTACTCAAACTCATGTCCATTGAGTTGGTGATGCCATTCAACCATCTCATCCTCTGTCATCCTCTTCTCCTCCCGCCTTCAATCTTTCCCAGCATCAGGGTCTTCCAGTGAGTCAGTTCTTCCCATCAGGTGGCCAAGTATTGGAGCTTCAGCTTCAGCATCAGTCCTTCCAATGAATATTCAGGACTGATTTCCTTTAGGATGGACTGATTGGATCTTGCAGTCCAAGGGACTCTCAAGAGTCCTCTCCAACACCACAGTTCAAAAGCATCAATTCTTTGGCGCTCAGCTTTCTTCATAGTCCAACTCTTACATCCATACATGACTACTGGAAAAACCATAGCTTTGACTAGATGGACCTTTGTTGTAAAATTAATGTCTCTGCTTTTGAATATGCTATTTAGGTTGGTCATAACTTTTCTTCCAAGGAGCAAGCGTCTTTTAATTTCATGGCTGCAGTCACCATCTGCAGTGATTTTGCAGCCCCCCAAAATAAAGTGTCACTGTTCCCATTGTTTCCCCATCTGTTTGCCATGGAGTGGTGGGACTGGATGCCATGATCTTAGTTTTTTGAATGTTGCGTTTAAGCTAACTTTGCCTAGAATGGATAATAAAACTTAACTGAATTAAATTATATTTTTAGGGTAACAATTTCCTGCTCACACATATACAGTGTGACTCTAGTGCTATTCATCCATCTGTGCTAACATGAAAGCTCCATGTGCTTTTACCTTGCCCATAGTCAATGTGTGCAGAGAGCCATAAGTTATTCTTCCTCCACCTACAGGCCCCAGATTGGGAGTGGTCCCATCAGTGGAATAAGACCTGGCACTCATATCCACTAAGCTGACAGGCCTGACTTCCCATCTGTTGTTTTCCCCTCTCTGCTTGCTTCTTCAACTACGCACATCTCCTAGGCTGTATATAACTTATATAGTATAAGTTATTAAAGGGCAGGCATTAAATCACATTCTCTATTTTGGATGAAGAGTAGATTGAAGGAATTGGGCATATTTCCAAGGGAGGTTGGCCCGTATACACACAGGAAAAAAATGCCGTAAACTCTCCTGCATGCAATCTAAGCCAGATGATAAAGGTGCATTTAACACCTGACAGATACATATAATGAGCCCAAGTATAAAACATTATTATTTATGTGAAATGAAGTCTTATTTTTCATTCTAGGTAGAAATTCTTGCAAAGAAAGATCATTTCACTTATCTGCCTAGAAGATGAATTATTAGGCAGAATATTATATATGTCTAATATTTATCATGGTGTTTAACATGTATAGTGGAAGAGTTGGAAAAGATTTAAAAACTTTGAAGACTTCTAGAGAAATCAGAGCCCAAATTGCAAGTAGATAGAAGCATGTGCCTATTCCTGTGTCTCACACACACACTGCATACACAGTAGCTAATCAGTTCCCTTGGACTTAAGAGTTCTGAGAGAGCAGTTTAATTCTTGAGTATGAAGCATAACCAAGCCCTGTATGACTTAATGATCATCCATTCCCTACTCAGGTCCTTGAGTAGTACTGGAAAGTTAGAATTATTGTTACCAAGCTCTTTCAAATTACTTCACTCTTCTGAACCTCATGTCCTAATGTCTATGTAAGTTCATTGAGCTAAAAGAAGTAGCATTTTTGTTTTTTTAGTTCCAGCATCTGCATGGGTGAGTAGCAGATGTTAGAGACCATTTCAAACAATGTCTGACCAACTTTCTCATCCTGAAATTAAGGAAGAGCTTGGAAACATGTTCTTAAAGATATCTTTGGAATTATTTTCATATTACTTTCTAATATCAAATAAATTGGGTATAAGAGTGGCAAGACTTGAGGTTCACTAAATATAACGTATCTAATTAATAAAATTGTATTTCTCTGCTATTCAACCTGGTCAGGTAGGAATTATGAGTAATTTGCATAATATGTAAGAGATTAACTTTGTTTGCTTTTGAGATATTGCTCCCTGTAGAATATCCTACTGCTTATTTTTTTTCCATTCTGTACTATGCAGTTTCCCTAAGAAAACAAATTTCTAAAATATTCTTCCTCAGTTTTTCAAATCCATTGAGTAAAACTGAAATTTCAGGACGATGTTTACCCTACAGTTTTCTGTGCCTATCAAAAAACATACCACTGAGTAGCCCAGGGGGACTCAATAGACCCTACTTTGAGAATAAAAAAGGATTAAGGCTCTGTTTTTCTGGTCACCTAAGAAGCAGAATGTTTATCATTACTGGGAATCAAGATACTCTACATCAGGTGCTCTTTTTCCTGAAGAGATCATTTCTTATGTTCTATGATGCTTTGATGAGCTAGCATGATAGATATCAGTCAGATTTTCCCAAAGGGAACTTAGCATTAATCAGTCACACACAGTGCTTTGCTTGATAAGATTAGGAATTGTCTGGATTTCAGTCTGACCCAAATTGTTTTCAGCCATTTTCAGAATGCAGCCAGAACAATGTAGCTTCCTTGCTTTAAAAGGGGGAGGATCCAACAAGCTGTAACTTTGGAAGCATTCCCCCACATATTTTCAAAGAAGGGCACAGGCTTCAAACACAAAGCGGTGGTGCTGTGAGCAGCTTTTTTTGTGATGTGCTGATAGGCGCTCACTTCTTCTCATTGAGAAGGAAAAGGTTGAGCTTCCAGATTACTCAGATTATCCAAGTATATCACAAATATCGCAGCTTTAAGAGTCTGGCTGACTATATTGACTCAACTGAATATTTACAAAAAAATATCTCTCAGAAGTCTATAAAATGCCTTCTGTCTTTAGACATAAGTAGGATAATGGCAGTTAAGCTTCAAATTATCCATTAATTCTTTATATCACTATACATCTGGCAAGGAAGGGATGCACATATTTCCTTTTTTAAAAAGTCTTTCTTTAACAATACTATTTATTTTAGAATTTTCTTGTATTATTATCCTCAGTAACAGAAGGAATAGAAGACTGGGTGGTAGTGATGAATGCAAATGTATTATATAGTTTATTTTAGAGCCAGAAGAGACCCAAAGCCATCTCTGTCTTCCTCTTGCCTTCTGCCACAATTAACCAGCATTCTGAAGAGGAAATCACACAAAATTAGATAATAGTTTCAAGCCCAACATTCTTATATACTGATAAACTAACATATTCTTATGTTTTGTATGTTCTCAGCTGTATCTTTGCTTCCTCCTTTTCAATTATATTTTTCCATCATTGAAAGCTTCCTGTCCTTTCCTATTACAGGATTATAGCTGGACAGACATCCGCTGCCCCTTTGAAAAACGAAGAGATGCAGCATGCGTGTTTTGGGACAATGTAGTTTACATTTTGGGTGGCTCCCAGCTTTTCCCTATAAAGCGAATGGATTGTTATAATGTCGTTAAGGATAGCTGGTATTCCAAACTGGGCCCTCCAACACCTCGAGACAGCCTTGCTGCGTGTGCTGCAGAAGGCAAAATTTATACATCCGGAGGTTCCGAAGTTGGTAAGGACTTATTCAGTATTTGTATTTGTGCTTTAAAGCCAAGTGTATATATAGGCTTTTATATCAAAATAAAGAGTTGGTATTATTTGTCCAGATAGTTTTTGACATAATTTAAATACATAGCTGTCATATTTTAGAGCACATTTCCCTGAAGGTTTACCTTACTCTGTATAAATCATTAAGAGAACTTCATCTTAAATTATGTTAATTATCCAATTTCTGTCATGATAAAGCTTTCATTGACGTCATCTGGTGCTGTGTGGATTAGTTATTTTATATACCTAATTTTGGAGAAGGGAATGGCAACCCGCTCCAGTATTCTTGCCTGAAGAATCCCATGGACAGAGGAGCCTGGTGGGCTACGGTGCATAGGGTCACAGAGTTAGACATGACTGAAGTGACTTAGCACAAATGTACACATGCATACATATTTGCTTTAAAGATTTCAAATTTCAGAATTTGGCTTACTTGTAGACCCTTTAAGATCTCTTTATTATAGCCAAGCTTTTAAAATCTATTATCTTTGCTTTTTGTGTATCAGAAAAAGGTAAGATGAATCTTTTTCATTTGCTTCATGCTTTCACTTTTTAATGTAATGACTGGTAATGGTATCTTGGGCTTTTTGATCAGAACGGGGTGTGAGTATGGGTATAAAAACCATTCTCATTGATAATTTGTTAGTGTCTACTAGTGTTCCTTTTCTAAATGAAAAAATTTTCTAAATGAATATTCTACATGCAGACTAGATGCATATTAGATTCTATATGCTTTCATCTTTTCAAGTAATTTCTTTAGCTAAATAATGGGCTTATAAAGAAAACTAGGAAGACCAAGTAACTATAAGGTATGGAATTTAAATGTTAGTCTTTTTATTTTCTTTGATGATTTTTATATTAGCCCAAAGAATGTTTTACTTTTGGTCAGCATATTTATTTTTTACTCCCCACCCTCAAATGTTTGTAAAGTGAATACAAGAAAGGTTATATTTTCTAAATGTGACTTCAGGAGGTGACCTTTCCCCTCTTTAAAAGCATTCTTCACAGAATGTCTAATACAGCATATTTGAAATAACAATAAATCCTAAATATAGTAGGAAGTGTTTTATAGATATATTTTTTGTAGAAAGTATAGTAGATAACTTCATTTCTTCATCATTTACTTTACTTAGTTTTTCACTTAATTAGTAACTTTTTTTGTATCTGCTATATACTGTGTATTTCCTTTGTGTCAACCGACTGAATCTACTAGATTGGAAATGTTTAAAAAGTTAAAAAGAAGTTATTGCTAGTTATGATATTACTTCTTCCATTTGGTATTCTTTGATCTTTGCTCTTTGTAGGCTTTGGTTTTGATAGAGAATTACAAGGGTGCTATTGTTTTTAAACATTAGAAAAGTCGAGAAAACTGGGAGATGAGCAATAATTTCATTAAGTTCTTTTTTTCTTGGGAAAGAAAAACACACTTGACCTTTAATATTATCATTTCTTAAAAAAAATTCTTTACTGAGCTCTTGTAATGTGCAGAAGTTGTAAAACAGGATGAGTGTGTTTTACCATTAAAACATATAATCAAAGAACACCAGAAACATACAACAATCTATGAGTGTATACTTAAGAATGGACAGGCATGATTTCAGAGCCTCCTTACACAACAATATTCTCTACACAGCTGATAACAGTGAGGAAGAATAGTTTTGTTAATGATGCAGTGGCTATTCTAGAACATTATATGACAATCCTTAGGATACTCTCAAATAGTAGTTTTATAATTTTATGTATGGATTTGCCATCTGTAAACAGCTGTTTTTCTCCTCTATAGAAACATTTGAGGTTTAGTTAATTCCTATCATGCATAACTGGGCTGGAAGACATACATAACGTTTCTTACTTAATATGAAAATCTTTTGAAATCAAACCAGTTTCTTTTCTGAAAGTTTAATTATCAATTAACAAGGCTCTCCGACAGATCTTTTATTAAATATTTTCCAGGGTCTATACAAAAAAGGATAGCTTTTTCTTAAACTATTTCTATGTTTTGCTGCTGCTGTTGCTTGAGAATGGAAAAGACTCTACAACCCTCATATCTTTCCTCTAGGAATTAATGATTCAGCTCCTCAGTCAGCTCACTCCAAGCTCCCACCACCACCACACTCCCCCACACACATACACACACACTAAGCTAATCAAGATGGGGTCCTTTTCTTATACAGGAAACTCAGCTCTGTACTTATTTGAGTGCTATGATACGAGAACTGAGAGCTGGCACACGAAGCCCAGCATGCTGACTCAGCGCTGCAGCCATGGGATGGTGGAAGCCAATGGCCTGATCTATGTTTGTGGTGGAAGTTTAGGGAACAACGTTTCTGGGCGAGTCTTGAATTCCTGTGAAGTCTATGATCCTGCCACAGAAACGTATGTATCATCAATTTAAAAATATTACTTCACTACTAACTGTATTCTTTAAGCTCCAAGGAAGAAAATCTCAAAAGGCAGAAGGAACCCAACAGAAGGATTTTGTTCTTGTATTAAGAGTGTATTAATACATACACTTTAGAATGTGCTAGGTTCAGGGGCATGTGTATAGGTTGGACCCTTCCTCTACACCTTAAGAAATGGCTTGACCTTGTATCTTGTGGGAGCCCTCTTTCTTTCCTGCTTGTGCAATAAATGCCTTAGGATGAGCAAATATGACTGATTCATCAGACTCAAAATGCCTTTTTTTTTTTTTTTGAGATATCAGGAAATGTAGAGAGGGGGAAACAATGTACAATCAGTGGTAAATTTGCCTTTAACTGTAAATATTATATATTGGTTCATAGCTTTAATGAATGATAGCCCTAAGTATAATGTCTTTTTTTTAAATTTGTGCTTACTAAAGTATGTTTGGATTCACATTTATTAAATAAAATTATTCTTAATCAACTGGGAAGTAAACTTTTAAAAAAGCAAAATATAAAGAAATAAATGGTTAGCAAGTTTTTTCTGATCTTGTTAATGACGGAACCCATCCAGTACAGCCAAACGAAATGCACCTAGTTATTGAATAGTGGGAGTGGTGGTAAGTATAGTGTAATTGACTAATGAGAAAATGAACACAGGTGATATTCCAGTCAGACCTTTTATTATTAATCAGAAACATACATAGACCTTTAATAAGAAAATTCACTTGTTCATTTGAAAGGATTGTTCTTCCTTTACCAGAAAAAGTTATTGGGTAAATATGTTCAGCTTAAATGTTATGCCAAAGAACTGCACCAAAACTCTTGTGCTCAAGGTTTGTATTTAGAAAATACTGCTGGGCTACAGAACATACAAATCTTCTACTCTAGCTATTGCTTTAAGTTAAGAGTAAACATTTAATTATAAAATACGATTGTCATTTGCAGCTGTTTATTTGTGCTTCCCACCTACTTTTGAAGGATTTATGGAAGCAAAACCATTTAACTTTTCCCAGACAAAAGTGCGGTTGCAATTGTTCTTTTCTCATTTTTTGCTCTACTAGTCTCCCATGTTAGGAACAGAATTGAAAGAAGCTTATCTTGAAACTTGGGGCTTCCTTAGTAGCTCAGACAGTAAAGAATCTGCCTGCAATGTAAGAGATCTGGGTTCACTCCCTAGGTTGGGAAGATCCCCTGGAGAAGGGAATGGCAACCCACTCCAGTATTCTTGCCTGGGAAATCCCATGGAGAGAGGAGCGTGGAGGGCTACAGTCCATGAGGTCACAAAGAGTTCGACACGACTGAGCAACTAGCACTTCTATCTTAAAACTTACCTTTTGCTAAAGGGTTGAGACTAGGAAATCTCTTGGGATCATCAAACTTAATACTTCTCAATGTTTTTTAAAAATGTACCTTTGTACTGGCCAGGGCTCACTGGGGATACCCCTTATCCTAATCCTACCATCCATCCAGCCAGTTAGCTATCCAGCCCCTCTTGTCCTAAACGGTAGGAGCAGGGTGTATACAGATGGTCCTCCCTCCTGTACCAGTCCCTACTTTGCCTCCCATAAATTCTATACTCAGAAAGCACACAGGTTGGAAAACTGTAATCTCATTCACTCTGCTGCCTAATTATTGTTTCATTTCTTAAAAAGGTCTTAAAAGTAGAACCCATACCATATAAACTCTAGGCTTCTAAATGTTGAGATCTGTATTCAGGCAGTATCAGTGTAAATTAATATATTCTTGTTCACAGTAGCGGGGGAAAAGTATAAAGGAATCTACAACATCAATATTTTTTAAAAAAACTAGGTGAGGGACTTCCCTGGTGGTCCAGTGGCTAAGACTCCCCAAAGCAAGGGACCCAGGTTCAATCCCCAGTCAGGGAACAAGATCCCACATGCCACAACTAAGACCCAGTGTGGCCAAAATAAATATTTAAAAAAAAAAAAAAAAAAACTAGGTGAATATAATCAGTTTGGGGAATATTTTTAAACTTACACAACTTAGCATTTCTTTTGTATGTTTTGAGCTTATGTATTAAATTTGAATTCTGTATATTTTCTATTACATTTAAATTCCCTAAATTTTCCTAAGTGAAAAGCTAGTGTAAATTCTCTTATTTTATATCATAAAGAAGAAAGGGGTGCGTGTATTGAGTTTTTCCCAGTTGGATACTCTGTTTAATGCACTTTGACAGCTCACCGAGTGCAGAGCCTGTCAGAGTCCGAGTACAGGCTCTCCCACTTGAGTTGGACACTGACCTTTTCCCCTTGTGTTTATCCTGAAAAATGGGAGGTCTTTAACCAAGTGCTCAATAAATGAGAGTAGTGACTGTCAGAACTATTTTTAAAATAAACCAGAAGTATGTAAATATAAGGCTACAAGAGTTGTTGATGTTTCAGAGTTCTTCATTATGCTCTGAAAAGAAGAGTTATAAATAACCATATTAGAGAGTTACACTTATGCCAGATTCCCCCCCCTCCTTTTTTGTGTGTGTGGTTGTCTGGAGCCTTTTAATTTATATCGCCCGTTAAGAGCACCACCTGCACAATCACAGGCGTCAGTTATATGTCTGGGAGTTTAGGCAAAAAGAGAGATTGAATCTCATAGAAAAAGGAACAAAATTGTGTGTTTAAAGCTACCTGTGAATTATTCTCCGATGTGTGTCCACATTATATTCTCAATCTCATTCTTTATAATAGAGCCTGTGAACACAGCAGTGTGCTAATAAGTTATTAAATGTGACAGAATGATAGTAGTACTTCAGTTACTAGAGCTGCCTAAAAGTTCTAAGTGTATATTTAAAGATGGATGTGTGAATAGTAACACATAGGCTAATTTGCTAGAGGCCCAAGATAAATTTGTGTTTTACTTACTTATGTAAATATTAATTAAAACCACATATGACAGTATTAATGCCTTATATTTCCTTACACATCTTCCCTTTCTTGTTTGTTACTGTTTTACAGGTTATTGTGAACTATAGGAAGTGGATTTCTTCCAAAAACAGGACAGTAGTCTCCAGATAGCCTCCATTTCCCATATTTTATTGGAGTTGAAAGGAAGAAAAATCTCTTTTTACCCCACCTGTAAATCACTCATAACCAGTCAACTTTTGTTTTCTAGCTTTTCAGATGTGCATATTTGTGTGTGTATACACGTATGTGAGCTGTAAATGGGCACTTACTTGGGATAATAGACCTTTCCTGTAAATTCATATAAATCCTTTTACTTCTTGTGAACAAGTATACTAAACACTTTCCTTCATTTTTTTCAGGTGGACTGAGCTGTGTCCAATGATTGAAGCCAGAAAGAATCATGGGCTGGTATTTGTAAAAGACAAGATATTTGCTGTGGGTGGTCAGAATGGCTTAGGTATGTGATGTTAATTCACTGCTCAACATTATCAGTGAATTTGCTGATATTGCCTTATCCTAAATTATAAAAATGTTTCTTGAGATCTTGATACAAGCATTAATTACATACATAATTAAATTTATTTTTATAGTTTCTGGGAACTAACATTTTATGAAACGTCGTAATACGTTTAACATTCCTGTCCATGAATGTAGGTAATAGCCAGCAGTCACTGTGACAGTCTCAGATGGCTTTTGTGTATTTTCAAATACCCTCTGGGGAATGGCATCACACTAGCTTAACAACTGTTGAGTGACAGAAATATTTGAACTTTAATACAACTTTTAAAACTTTTAAATTTAGGTTTTAGGTCTTGTATCCAGGCTCTGAACAGCACTGTTTCCTAAACATTTTTAAACACTTCATGAACGTATCAGTATTACTCTTATAATTGATTAAATTTGATATTTTTATTTTCATAAATAATGTTGTACAAAAGAATCTTAAGTTATTGCTTTGAAAAAAATTGTATTTATCTATTTTTGGCTGTGCTTGGTCTTCATTGATGCACAGCCTTTTCTCCAGTTGTGGCGAGAGCGAGCTACTTTCTAGTTATGGTGTGCAGGCTTTTCTTGTTGAGGAGCACAGGGTCTAGAGCATGCGGGCTTCAGTAATTGTAGCTCCTGAGCTCTAGAGCTCAGGCTCAGTAGTTGTGGCACACAGACTTCGTGTCTCTGCAGCATGTGGGATCTTCCTGGATCAAGGATCAAATCCATGTCTTCTCTTGCACTGGCAGGCAGATTCTTTACCACTGAGTCACCAAGGAAGTACAAGAAATTGCTTTTAATAATGTAGAATTTGGACTGAATCTACAGATAGATTCCACAAAGCTCATTTTAGTCAGTACCTTCAATCTTTAAGAATAACAAAGAAATAACTTCTTTTCCTTCTTCTGTCTCTTTCCATTGCTATTTTTCATAAACTGCTGACAGATAAATGGTAGAAGGAAAAAGAACGCTTGAATAATTATAATCAAACTTAATCAGAAAGAAACTTCATTGAGTGGTTTCCTTTCTAATTTTTCCACAGCAGATAGAACATTTTTAGTTTTATAGAATAAATTTTAAGTATTGATGGTACTAAAATGATAAATAAAAAATAAGTTAAATTCCTATTGTGTTAAAGTCAGATAAGAATTTAGATAGTAGATATGGAAGGATTCATTGTAAAATTGTTACAACTTTTCTGTATGTTTGAACTTTTTCATAAAAAATGTTTGGAAAAATATGAAGAATTATTACTTTAAGAGATTGTAGAATTGTTCACATAGTTGTTCATGTTTTATTTTTTTGAAGGTGGTCTGGACAATGTGGAATATTATGATATTAAGTTAAACGAATGGAAGATGGTCTCACCAATGCCATGGAAGGGAGTAACAGTGAAGTGTGCAGCAGTCGGCTCTATAGTTTATGTCTTGGCTGGTTTTCAAGGTGTGGGTCGATTAGGAAACATCCTTGAATATAATACTGAAACAGACAAATGGGTCGCCAACTCCAAAGTCCGAGCTTTTCCAGTAACAAGTTGTTTAATCTGTGTTGTTGATACTTGCGGAGCAAATGAAGAAACCCTTGAAACATGAAAAATGAGAGAACTTCAAGATTCATTGGAGACTCAAAAATATGGCCACCCATACTTTGTTCCAAGAGTAAGATTCATGTAAAATAGATTTTCTTTTATATGGATTTCCTTCCTTAATTGAAAGACTGTATTTCAGCTGGCCATGTAACTAAGAACAAATCTAGCGAGAAAACTTGTAAAATTATAGGAACTTGGTGAACATATGAATTCTTAAGTGAATTTCACACTTGTGAGTATGATTACGGCAGAATGGGGGGCTGACTCATGATTGAAGCAGTCTCATGTTAGCTCTAGACTCTATTTTCATACATCATAGAAGTGCTACGTAGTTATGTCTGTTTCCCTTCAGTCAAAGACTAAGAAATAGTATGAATTGTAAGTCAAAAATAGTTCTGATGGAGCAGCTTAGTCTCATATAATTTTGCTTGTCTTCATTTGTCCTATTTAGTGCCAAATGTATTCCATTTTAAAAGCAAGCCCGAGTGAGTCAAAGCATACACTTGTATCTCATAAAACCTCATAAATACATTTTGGGAGTTAAAATGTAATCAACTCCTCATGAAATATATTCAGTACAATTAAATAATTCCATCTTTTTAACACAAAATGTCAAGCTTAGCACCCATCATTAATTTACGTCACTTTTTTAACCCAGGGATTGAAAAAGGATTATACCTCTTCAGTGCTCACTCTGTTAATATTACCTAGCAAAAGAAAGCTACTTATAGGAAATTCTAGGTCACTAGAATATCACTGAGAGTTATACACTGTCAATGTTGAATTTGAACTTCTTACGGATTAAAAAGGTACATAATTTCTTTTCCTTAGCATAACATATCAGCAAATTTGACCCAGCTGTCTCTAAAAGTTTTGTAATTGAGTTAAATATTTGTCATATTAACTACTTATATGTGATCACTAAATCTTTTACAAACCCAACTGTTCATTTCTTTCCTAGTAATGTTTTGCCCTTTTACATTATGAAATGTATGGAATGAGCCATGTAAAGCTGTCACCATCAATGTTTTTAAACCTGATTATATTAAATATTTTTAAACTTCAAGTAGACTGCTAAGTTCATTCTTCACTCTAAATGTGTTAGGTAGGTTTTGTTCTTAACTTGTGAAGCAATGTTTCTTTTTAAATTTTTATTCTTTATATGAGGGTTATAATCTTAAGACCTAAAAATGTTTAAATGAAAAGGGGATTATAAAAGATGATGGTGGATATATTTCCATTTATGTAAGGTTTTATGTACATTACAGTTCTATTAATTTACATGTCATACAATTCACTTGTTTAAAGTGTACCATTCATTGATCTTAAATATATGTACAGAGTTATGCAACCGTCACCCTAATTATGGAACACTATCTTCCCCATAAAAAGAAACCCTATACTTATTGGCAGTTACTCCCCATTTTCCCTGTATTACTTTAATGGCTCCTATAACAAGTTACCATAAACTTCTTTGCTTAAAACAATAAAAATTTACTCTTGCACAGTTTGGGAAGCCAGAAATGCTAAATCAAGGTATTGAAAGGGTTGATTCCTTCTGGAGTTTCTGAGGGAAACACTTCTCTTGCCTCTCCTGTAGCTTCTGGTGGCTGCCGGCAAGCCAGGTATTTGTTGACTTATAACTGCATCACTCCAGTCATTGCCTCTGGCTTCACATGGCCTTTTCCCCGTGTCTCTCTCTCTGTCTTCTGGTACTGTTAGAAGTCATTGGATTTAGCTCACCCTCCTCATTGGTGGAGGGCATGGTCACCCATTCCAGTATTCTCTCCTGGAGAATCCCAAGGACAGAGGAACCTGGCGGGCTACAGTCTGGGGTCACAAACAGTCGGACATGACTGAAGCAACTTAGCACACACTTAGCATGCACGCACGCACGCACCTCTTTATATTTTTTTAAATTTATTTTTTAATTGAAGGATAATTGCTTTACAGAATTTTGTTTTCTGTCAAACCTCAACATGAATCACACACCTCTTTATCTTAACCAATGACTGTCTCTAAAATAAGGTCTCATTTTAGAGTTTTAGGGAGACATTACTCAACCCAGGTGTATCTCCCAAAGGACCCCATCCCCAGGTAACCATTAATCTTTCTTTTTCTAGATTTGGTTATTCTGAACAATTTTATGTTGGGTTTTGACCTTTGCTCTCTGTTGGGAAAAACGTGTAATATTTTTGAGGGTAGAATACTGACTGGTCATATTGCAATTTGGTTGTATTATGTAGTTACTTAATATTACTTAAATAATTTCCCATATGGAATATACAACTGTTTAAGGTATTTTAAATAGATTACCCATTTCTTTAGGCTGTATCTGCTGACTAGAACACAGTATGATAAGTATGCAGATAGCTTTGATGTAGGTTATAATGAAGTGTGTGTGTTTTTCCTTAGTAATCTTAGTAATTCTTATTGTCTGTTTTCTGTCCTGGAAATAGTCTATGATATTGTTGATATCAGGATAATGAGTATAATATGTTGGTAAGTACATTTTCTATTGCTCTCCCACCCAAAATTCCTATCCTATAAAGTGCTCTATTTTCTTTTTAGTAGACATGTGATTGTTAATATTGTATTTTTTGCAGTGATAGTACTTAGATGACATAACAATTCAGTTTATACTTTTGAAAATCACAGTGTGAACATGAAATTTTAATGTCTTGAAAAAAGTTGTAGCTATCAAAAAAATTAATTACAATCATGACCTAGCTTTGAAAAACCTGAAAAATTTAGTCATGAAAAGGAGCCATTTTTAAAAACCAGCAGTCTGTATTTCTGTTGAAATGTCACTTTTACTAACTAGAAAGCTTTTTTACTTTCCAGAGCTTTAGCCTCTTCTGATAACAAAGCTGTAAAATTGGATTCAAGGTCTGGTTTATTCAGTTCTTGTAGGGGATTTCCCTGTCTTCCAACCATCCATTGAATTTGTTAGCACTATCCATGTTTAATCTCCAAGAGCATTTTTCTTTTTGATTGTCCTTTTCTACAGCATGTTGGTCTTGTTTCAGGTTGTCCTTAGGACATTTTAGTTTGCTTGTGTGTGTGTGTGTGTATGTGTGCACGTGTGTGTCACTCAGTTGTGTCTGACTCTTTGCAAACCCAAGGACTATAGCCCACCAGACTCCTCTGTCCATGGAATTCTTCAGGCAAGAATACTGGAGTGGGTTGCAATGCCCTCCTCTAGATTCAGGGGATCTTCCCCACCCAGGGATCAAACCCAGGTCTCCTGCACTGCAGGCAGATTCTTTACCATCTGAGCCACCTTAACATTACTTATGCTATTGGTGTGTGTCTCTTTCTTCTCATTTCTTTTTCAATTGCTTTGATCTTTCCTGTTGGAATCTTTCCTCAAATATCTGGTCCTTGGCTGTGCATTTATATTTAAAATGAGATGTTAAAAAATTGTGAACTTCAGTGTACAAGTGTGACCTTTTTGTCAAGAAAATGGCTGCCCATTGGTATAGATACTTTTCTGGGATGTTCTCCATCAGGTAGGGGTGAACAGTTCACCCTTTTGCAATACCTGGTGGTTCTTAATTCTTGAGGCCTCTTAATTTTCAGCCTTCTCTGGGGACATCAGTTGTCCACCTTAAAGGAATATGATTCTTCCTCTAAGAAATTTACTATGTACTCTTCTATGTACATTCAGTCTTCATAAACTGTGGTTTGAAATTATGGTTATCTCCTAGTATGATCAAAGACAAAGTTTTTGCTTGTTTTCCCTCTTATTTTGAGATATTTTCAAGCAGAAAGGGAGGCAGAGGTATTTTTATTCTGTCACCTTGAAATTAGACGTTTTCTTCCTATGGCCCCAACTCGCCTGATTTCCATCTACTCCTCCCCTATCACTACTGAGTTCTACATTCCTCAGCCCTTGACTCTCATCATCTCACACAGCACTTTATCTTCTCCACCCTCACCCTCATTTAAAGCTTCAGCCTAACTGGTATTATTTTAGGTCTTTGAGGCCAGCAAAGTCCTTATACATGCTGGCATCTGCATGGATGAGAAGTCATTGACCACAAAGAGAGATTGGTTACCACAAGGGGACTGCTCAAAATAGATATGTTAAGAATAATGGGAGCCAAGTTTCTCACTGTGAAAGAGGAAAAAAAAAGACAGGGGAAATAAAATGAATTCTGTGATCTTGGATTGAAATTGGAGGCTATCAAAGTGTGAAGTCATATATATAGAAACCGAAATGTGCATTGATGTAAATGTGTCTCTCTATAGTATATATTCTCTAGCAACGCCCATGAAAGGATTTGGGAACAAAGATATCACAAAAGCAACGAACAAACTTAAGAGCTCAGATCCTGGCTTCTAAGTACCACCAAAAAACACCCAGGTCTCCTTGGAGAGCAGGGAAAGTGTCATATGACCCTGGAGCATCTTTTAGACCAGAAAGTGAAGTGCTCAAAGAAGCATGAGATGCTTCAATTGGGAATGATTTGCACATGAAAATAAATGATAGTAACAAAGTATAACCCAGTGAATAAAACTGGAAACTCTTAAGTCCATCCTGATAAGAATAAATAAATGAGTGAATTAAAAGTTTGGTGAGGAATGAGGGTTTACGTACGTTCAAAGTCTCTCCCTTTTGTTATTAATAGCAAAGAGAAAAAAAGTAATTTTACAGTGGAGCAGCTTGCCAGATAACACCTGAAGTGATCAAAGTGAACATTACAATTAATGGGACAAACTGATGTGCACAACTTGACAGGTGCATTGTGAAGACCATGGATGCCAAAGATGCATAATCTAAATCTAATTAACAAAACACTTGAGTCTGCATTAAGGAAATTCTATAAAACAGCTATAATCTTTAATAGAGTCAAGGTAATGAAAGTCAAGGAGAGACTGAGAAAATATTCCAGAATGAAGAAGCCTGAAGAAATATGAGTAAGGCAATGATAATTTTGAACTGCATCTTTGTCGCTAAAGGACATTACTGGGACATTTTTAAGGCAAAATAAGAATAGAATCTAAGGATTAGTAGTATGCAGCAATACTAATGCCTGATTTTGGTTATTATATTGTGGTTAGGTAGAATGTCCTTATTTGTAGGAAATAAAATAATTGGGTGGTGGGGCATCAGGTCTATAATATAGTCTCAAGTGGTTCAGGAAAACGTTCTTTGTATTACACCTACATGTAACTCTCCCACAATTTTTTTTTTCAAAAGATATGAAACGAATTTTAAAAAAAATATATGCTAGGTTGCACCAGTTATTCTCAGTACTCTGTAGATTCCACTGTCTTCAAAATCCAAAGTATATGAGCAAGAACAATGGCTAATCTTTTTATTTTAAACTACCAGGGACAAAACTGTAATCCAACAGATCTATCGACTCATTGCGAGCAAGGAGACGGCACACTAGAGGAACTGTAGTGTGTCTCACCACACAATGGAAAAGGTAGTTGTAGGATTAGTGGGAAAGGTGGAGTTCAGGTAAAATCTAAATGAAACAGTTTTGATACTCCCAAAGCATAGCAGAGCAGTGAAATGATTCATCAACACCAGACCTGAAGTGAGAAGTGGATGTAGGGTCATGTTTCCTTGGAAACCACGTACTGTTCTTTTCAGGAATCCCCCTATCCGCAACTCTGCACCTGGTTAGAAATAGAAGCTGCTTCTCTGTGTCAGGTGTCTTAGATCCTCTAGGCAACGAGTGGAATGTTTCATTATTACTGATAAAAGTTCACATAACAACGTTCACGTGGGTTTTAAAAGAACAAAGTTTCTCTGTGTAAGAATGAGGTACTCACCTAAAGATGCCGGTTGTTATACTTTTTAGTTGCAGTTCGTCCTTAATCTATTTCCTGTAAACGTTACTTCTGGCTTACATTGTTACCCATCCTGATGAACGGCTGGCCAGGTTTTTACTAAGCAGTTACAAATGAAAATACGACTATGCTTCTCAAACCACAGCTAATACCCCTCCCAGGGCTGAAGTCCTTGGTTTGCCTGACCAACTTTCTCTCCTCTCATTTGAGATCTCAAGCCTACCTACCTCGAACGAGATCCCGCGTCAAGCTCTTCAGCGCCTTTCTCCGCAAAGACATTCAAGCGTCCCGCCCTCCCAACGTTGCGCTCAGGGCGTGCGGGGCGGGCCCACTCTTTTCAAATCTTATTGGGTAAAATCCTCGCCTCTCATCACGCTATGGGCGGGACACTAGAGATAGGGCCTTTACCAGGCGCAAGAAGATGACATCACAGTAGCGGAGCCGGGACCTCCGGTTGCTCTGGCTCTGCTCGCAGAGGGTGCCAAATGAAGACCGCTCCGTTCGCGACACCGTCGCCATGACCATTTGTCAGTTCTTCCTTCAAGGTCGCTGCCGCTTCGGAGACCGGTGCTGGAACGAACATCCCGGCGCCAGGGGTGCGGGCGGAGGACGGCAGCAGCAGCCCTCAGGTGACGTTTTCCTCAATCCTTCGCAGCTAGCCGAGCAGGGGAAGGCTTGACGTGGGGCTGGGCGGGCGAGGATCGGGCGTCCCTCCTGGGGCCAGCCGCTGGGCACAGCGCCGCGGTGTACCAGTCAGGTGACGCGGAGGTGCCGGCGCCGTCCCCGTCCCCTCTCCCGCCCCGCCCACTGACGTTTTCACCCTTTGATTAGGGATTACGGCTGATTTTGTTAAGCGGACTGCAGCTTGATCGTGGTTAACAGTGAAAAACAACGAATTTTTAAGTCGGGATTACATATCAAAAACTACCTAGTCTTTGTACGGCAGTGGTTCCAGAATTGGCGTAGGTCGACCTAGACGCTTTCTTGCTGTAACATTGTACTACTTTTCTGGGTACTTGTTTTTCCCGTTGATGCCTTTAATGTAATCTTTTTCTAAAACTTTTTTTCTAGGGAGAGGCTAGTAAGTGGAGTCAGAGTCAGGGCTCTTTGGGGAAGTCATGAACTCCTTTGAAAATCTACTAAAAGCTACAGAGCCGTAAACCTCATATAAAAATGCATATGCTTATAAAATTGGAGGTAAAATCGGGAGAGTGAGCTGCTCAATTAAGAACTCTGGGCTCTGAGGGAAAGGTATGCAGGACTCCGGTGACCTGCCTTGTGGGCCTAAGTCATTGTCGAAATTGGAATATTTCACTAAATCAATTGTGGATGATGCAAAGGAACTGTCTTCGAGGAGAGGAGGGCTCCGAAGTGAATCTATAGTACAATGCAAGGTTTTAGAGGTCAGATGAATAGTTAGATTTTCTTAGAACTGAAACTTAGTCCTTAAAGGTACCGCAGGATGCTGACCACCTCTCCTCTTTCCTCCTGTATGGCTATTCATCTGACCTTTAAACCTTTAGTTACATTGTGGTTTTACTTTTATACCTCTTGTAGAAGACAGTCTTTTTGAATTACCTACAATTAGCCTAGTGAAATATTCGAAACCAAAAATTTGCACTCGGGATTGGACAAATGTGAGTATTTCCAGGAACAACAAAACGTAATATTTGACATTCTGTGGAGACTCTAAATACAGTACAGAATAAATGTTGAATGGATAGATTGATGGATTTTTAAAGTGTAAATAAACTAGTTAAATAAACAGTGTATCTAATGCCCAGAAATAAATAAATGCTTGCAGAATCAGTAAGTATGAAGGCCAAAAGCTATATCCAAATGATGGAATGAATTTCTTCAGTTGTGAAGAAAGTTCAGTTCAGTTCAGTCGCTCAGTCATGTCCGACTCTTTGCGACCCCGTGAATTGCAGCATGCCAGGCCTCCCTGTCCATCACCAACTCCCAGAGTTTACCCAAACCCATGTCCATCAAGTCAGTGATGCCATCCAACCATCTCATCCTCTGTCATCCCCTTCTCCAGCATTAGGGTCTTTTCCAATGAGTCAGCTCTTCACATGAGGTGGCCAAAGTTTTGGAGTTTCAGCTTTAGCATCAGTCTTTCCAATGAACACCCAGGACTGATCTTCTTTAGGATGAATTGATTGGATTTCCTTGCAGTCCAAGGGACTCTCAAGAGTCTTCTCCAACACCACAGTTCAAAAGCAACAATTCTTTGGCCCTCAGCTTTCTTCACCATCCAACTCTCACATCCATACATGACCACTGGAAAAACCATAGCTTTGACCAGACGGACTTTTGTTGGCAAGTAATGTCTCTGCTTTTAAATATGCTATCTAGGTTGGCCATAACCTTCCTTCCAAGGACTAAGCGTCTTTTAATTTCATGGCTGCAATCACCATCAGCAGTGATTTTGGAGCCCCAAAAAATAAAGTCTGACACTGTTTCCACTGTTTCCACATCTATTTCCCATGAAGTGATGGGACCAGATGCCATGATCTTAGTTTTCTGAACGTTGAGCTTTAAGCCAACTTTTTAACTTTCCTCTTTCACTTTCATCAAGAGGCTCTTTAGTTCTTCTTCGCTTTCTGCCATATGGGTGGTGTCATCTGCATATCTGAGGTTATTGATATTTCTCCCAGCAATCTTGATTCCAGCTTGTGTTTCTTCCAGCCCAGCATTTCTCATGATGTACTCTGCATATAAGTTAAATAAGCAGGGTGACAATATACAGCCTTGACGTACTCCTTTTCCTATTTGGAACCAGTCTGTTCCATGTCCAGTTCTAACTGTTGCTTCCTGACCTGCATACAGGTTTCTCAAGAGACAGGTCAGATGGTCTGGTATTCCCATCTCTTGCAGAATTTTCCACAGTTTATTGTGATCCACACAGTCAAAGGCTTTGGCATAGTCAGTAAAGCAGAAATAGATGCTTTTCTGGAACTCTCTTGCTTTTTCGATGATACAGTGGATATTGGCAATTTGATCTCTGGTTCCTCTGCCTTTTCTAAAACCAGCTTAAACATCTGGAAGTTCATGGTTCACGTATTGCTGAAGCCTGGCTTGGAGAATCTTGAGCATTACTTTACTAGCATGTGAGATGAGTGCAATTGTGCGGTAGTTTGAGCATTCTTTGGCATTGTCTTTCTTTGGGATTGGAATGAAAACTGACCTTTTCCAGTCCTGTGGCCACTGCTGAGTTTTCCAAATTTGCTGGCGTATCGAGTGCAGCAGTTTCATAGCATCATCTTTGAGGATTTGAAATAGCTCAACTGGAATTCCATCACCTCCACTAGCTTTGTTTGTAGGGATGCTTTCTAAGGCCCACTTGACTTCACATTCCAGGTTGTCTGGCTCCAAGTGAGTGATCACACCATCATGATTATCTGGGTCGTGAAGATCTTTTTTGTACGGTTCTTCTGTGTATTCTTGCCACCTCTTCTTAATATCTTCTGCTTCTGTTAGGTCCACACCATTTCTGTCCTTTATCGAGCCCATCTTTGCATGAAATGTTCCCTTGGTATCTCTAATTTTCTTGAAGAGATCTCTAGAAAAAAAGATCATAAAAAAAGATCAAACTCTAGAAAAATACAATATTATTAACCCTTATTTGCGGGATCTGGTCTAGCAATGTGCCCCCTTTCCTCTTTGGTTTTGTTAAGTAGTTTTAGAATTGGGAGATGAATTTTTTAAAGGAGTTTATCTCCTATCACTCCAGTTTTATTATACACATTTAATAGCATATCTCCTAATTCAGTTGGAAACACGGTGAATCATCTTGGCCCCAACTGAGAAAGTGATGAATAAATGATATAGTTGAAGTGATAAGATGTTTTTTAAATATAGAGACAGAAAGGAGAAAGTCCTGTTGGCTCATTTTGATAGTTATAAGAATACTAAAAATATTCTTATAATAGAGGAAGTCAATGCACTTTATTCATATGTAGCTACCGCTACAATTCTCATATGGAAAATAGGATAGGTGTTCTTTCTCAGAATACTGAGTCAAATAGATTTACGCATCTATCAAGGACTGAAGGTAGAATCTAATCTTTTCAATAAACTTCTTAATACATTGCTCTTTTGTCAGATTTTACTACTATATAGGGCCCAATTGAGGAGCAAAGAATGATACGGATACAGCTTTTTATCAGGAAGGAGCTTATGATATAGGTTACATGCCTTCAGTCCACTCCATTATCAAACAATTGTTTATTTAATAAACTTACATCAATTGAATTTAGTAATATATCATAATTTTTCTATGGATTTACAGTCCTCTCAGTCTTGTTAAATTAGATCGTTGTGTGATTTGTTGCAACTGTGTGTGTGTGTGTGTGTGTGTGCGCGCGCGCGCGCGCTCAGTCACGTCCGACTCATTTGCAACCCCACGGACTGTAGTCCTCCAGGCTCCTCTGTCCATGGAATTTCCCAAGCAAGAATACTGGAGTAGGTTGCCATTTTCTTCTCCAGGGCATCTTCCCGACCCAGGGATCAAACCTGCATCTCCTGCACTGCAGGCGGATTATTTACTACCAGGGAAGCCCCTTTGTTGATATTGCACTTAATTCTGTAAATTGAAAATGAAAAGTTTTACAATTTAAAATAAGCGGGCGTGTAGTGCCCGTCGAATCTTTACATGATATCTGCATATAATAAGACAAAATATAATGAAATTTTAGAGATTGAAAACATGAGTTGCTAGTAAAATTGTTTATTTTGTTGTTTATTTCAGGTAGTAACAGAAGAGGATGGAATACCACCAGTCAGAGATATTCCAATGTTATCCAGCCATCCAGTTTCTCCAAGCCTACACCATGGGGGGGCAGCAGAGATCAAGAAAAGCCATCTTTTGCTGCTTTTGATTCTGGCGAGTCTGCTAGCAAGAACAGGGGATTTGGCTTATCTCAGAACCCATTTGCTTCACCTGGCTCTGATGACCAGAAAGATGATAAGAAGCTTCTGTAAGTGAAAGCTTTCAGAAAAATTACCACCAATTTGCTTATTTTTTTCCAAAAGCACCCATAATATTTCCTTAAAAAAGAAGTAATCTTATTACCTTATTAAATTGTTATAAAATCAAAATAAGCAAAAGGAGAAAAAGCATCCATGAACAGAGGTGATCTCTGTTTTGCAGGTGTCATGTTGGACTATTTCAACTTAAAATGTGATTCTTCTATATCAGTGCAATGTCTTCTTGGGGATAATTACTCTTTTTCCACTTTTCTATCGATGATACTGTACTGTGAATATCTTTCTAAGGTAATCCTGCTTATGCTAAATTATGAGTTCTTTACAAAGTATGAGGTGATTTAAAGCAGTTTGTGATTTTGGAGGTCACTTACAGCATCATGTATTTTTCTTTCTATAATAAAATTTTTACTTCAGTTACTTCATGCAAACTGATTTCATTTGATTTCCTTCATTATTGTGGAGTACATTTCTTATCATTTATTGAGAACATTCGTAGTAGAATTTATGACTGGTGCTGAAACAGTGCCTGGCTGTATCTAAGTGTTCCCTCAGCTCCCAGCAACTAGGACAGAGCTTAAATATATTCATTAGTCTTTTATATCCCATAATTAAATTAGAACTAGTTGTAAACATTTTGAGCCGTGTATCCTATACAGTTGAGGAAGTAAAATAAAACAAGTGAAACACTCCTTCCTATAATTGATGTTGTTGTAAAAATCCTAAATTTTAGTATTATTTCATTATCAGTTACCATTCTTATTTCATTAATTGTGCCATTCTGGGTAAGAGGGAAATATTTAATTTAGAGCTGAATATATCCATGACTTTGCTAACAAATTAACCATGGACATGAGTCTGTTCCTTTTTTGCAAAATGTGAGAATTAGACAAACTGATCTAAAAAGTCTACCTACTTAAATATTTTATGGTTCTTTATTATTTACTGGTTCTTTCTTTCCAAGTTAAATGATCATTGATGTTAATTATAATGAACAGAGAAATATTAAAGTTAATATTGTGTATTTTAAAATGTTAAAGTTAATGTTGTGTATTTTATATTTCAGTTCTTTAAGATGTATATAGTACTATGGTGAGTTCTCAATAAATATATTGGTTAATGGTTCAGTGTACTGGAAAACCAAAATTATAAATGTCTTTGATATTATAATATTTATAACCATAAAGTGCAGCTCATATTTTTGTAAACTTCTGCTTTGAAGGACACTTCAGAAAATATAGTGGAAAAGTCTAGAATTATATATTTGCTATAACAATCACTGAAAATTATCAATGATAAATTTTACCAAGCAGAAGAAAAAGATCTTTTGCCATTTTTTTTTTCAGGGAAGGAATTGTTAAAGATATGGAAGTTTGGGAATCATCAGGGCAGTGGATGTTTTCTGTTTATTCACCGGTGAAAAAGAAACCAAATATTTCAGGTAACTAGAAATTATGTGTTTTTAAAAAGTGTGTTACCACTATTATTTTCTAAAACCAAGACCAGGTCAAAAAAAGAAATTAACCAAAAATTTAGCTACAGTTAGGGGAGTTTGGACATTGTTTAAAATACCTGAGTATTCTACCAGAACTTTGTAATTCAGAGATTGAAGTTGGAAGATATAGTTCAAGATATATTGATCCCTTGAGAAAACCAGTAAAATGAGGAGTCACCACATTTCTAATTCTGTAAGCCTAAGAAGAGGCTCTACTTCCTTGGTTTCCTGTAGATACTACTTTGGAACCTTTAGCTGCCTGCAGAGAATAGAAGAGTCATATTATACCTGCCATTAGGCTTTGATTCTGTTCTCTTTCTTTTCTCTTTTTTCCTAAGGATAGTTATTTTTAATAAAGCATGTTGACACCTCTTCTGGAGGTAATGTTTGAAGTTAGGGAGCCTTAGAATACTCCTTCCTTTCCCACTGTCTTTTGTCCATAGCTCATTTGGGGCTGAAAGCTAGACCACCACAGTTTTCTAAGCCTGCTCTGGGTGGTCCTAGGCCCTGTGAAGTTGAACAGGAAGTCGTTGGAAAACGAGGGCCCTTTCAGTCTCTCAGAACTCTGGAATTTCTGTCTCTGCTCTACGTGTTCATTCTCTGTGAGCATTTGTGTCACACCACTCCTTAGTCATTTATTTTCTTCATTCAACAAATACTTACTGAATTTCTTTTGTGCCAGGGTTCATTCTAGGTGGTAGGGATATAGCAGTGAGTAAGATAGCTAAGATCCATCCCTCATGAAGTTTATGTTCTTGAGGGATGGAGGCAATAAGCAATACAAATACATAATTTTAAATAATGATTTTTCTATAAAGATAGTAAGTGTTAAGCCTTTTTTAAAAAGTTCAGAATTGGACATGATGCCTAATGTCCTAAAGCGGTGGTTCTCAATGTAAAGTATAGATCCCTCAGCATCATTGTTAGATAAAATATAGGACATCCAGTTAAATTTAAATTTCAGATAAGTAATGATATTTTTAGTATATGGATATCCCCTGTACTATTTGTGACATACTTATACTTTTTTGTTTTTTGGCTTTGGCCTTACCATATGGCTTGTGGGGTGTTAACATTCCCTGACCAGGATTTGAACCCAGGCCTGTGGCAGTGAAAGCGTGAAGTCTTAACCCTTGGATTTCTAGGATGTACTTACCTTTTCAAGTATTTGTTTGTCAGAAATTCAAATTTAATTGGTCATCCATCCTTTTTTTTTTTTTTTTGCTAAATCTGGCAACCCTACTCCTGAGATCCTTTTTAGGGGCTATACAAATTTAGAAATATTTTCATAATAATACTAAGACATTAATTGCCATTTTCATTGTGTTGACATTTGTACTGTTGGTATAAAGCTGTTGATGAGGTACAGGCAACAAACTACTAGTAGATTATAGTAGTCAATAAAAAAATTTTTTTAATGACATTTTCACTTAAGAATGTCCCTGATGAAGAGGTAAAAGTTATTAATTTTATAAGGGTACACCTTTTAAGTATTCTGTCTGCAAATGAGAAGCACACATAAAGTAACATTAACAAATACGAATTTTTTTCTATTGTAAGATGACATGTGCTAACATTTGGAGATTTTGGATAACTCAGTGAACCAATATTTTCCAATTGACCAGTATGTGAAGTTACAAAATTGTACATGGTTGAAAAATTCATTCTAAGTGAAGTGATGTGAAAGGCGCTCAGTTGTGTCCGACTCTTTGCGACCCCATGGACTATACAGTCCATGGAATTATCCAGGCCAGAATACTGGAGTGGGTAAACTAGTTAATAGTTTGGTTCATTAATATGATATCATTAATATGATTTGAGTCCACATTATAGCTAACCTTTAAGAAACTATTGCCTGTCAAGTTTTGGTATTGTACCAAAGAAGAATATCCACAATTATCGAAAAAACCACTAAAGTCATCCTTTCCCAGCTACGTAACTGTGTGAGAAGAGTTTTTCTTTATATACTTGAACCAGGCAATGTATTGAAACAGATTGAAGCAGATTGAATAGCAGAAGCAGATATTATAATACAGCAGTCTTCCGTTAAGCCATGCATTAAAGAGATTTGCAAACATAAAACAATGCCACTTATATCACTAAATTTTTATTTTTTGTTTTGGAAAATAGTTTACATTTTTAAGTTTTCATTTCATATATGGTGAATATTGATTTATGTAACCTATGTAAGCAAAAGGTTTGGAATCCTTAATTATTTTTAAGAATGTAAAAGGGTCCTGAAGTCCAAAAGTAGGAGAGTCACTGTCTGTAGGCATCCTTTATAATGAATTAATTTTTCCTTTGCCACTAGAATGATACTGTATTTATACTTACCATTGAAAGAATTGAGAAAATAGTCATCCAGATCGTTTTCTGTCTTTGTGGTTCACTGTGAGTGACTGATGGAAGAAAGAGAAAGTAACGAGAGGGACAGTGTTTCTTTACATAGAGTGGTTATCTCTTTTTAGGAAGCAGTGTTGAAACTGAGTCCTGAATAAAGAGATGTCTCTTCTGGGAAGATCTGGGGTGAAGTGTTCCTGGCAATATAATAGGTAGTGCAGAGCCCCTTGTGCAAACAGTATTGGCATACTTGTAGATTAGTGAGGCCTGACTTGCTGGAGGAGAGTAAACAAGAGAAAAAGTAATAGAACATTAAGCCAGAGAGAGGCAGCCAGGCCAGATCATGTTGGGCCTAATTGCGCTAGGAAGCCACAGAGAGTTTGAAGCAGGAGGAGGGATGTGATCTGATTAGAAAAAGCTCACTTAGACTGTTATGTGAAAAGAAATGGTTTGCTGGAAACAGGGGTTGGGGGCACAAAATAGAGGAAGGGAAATGAGTAGGAGACAGCTGCTGTTGACTGAGAGTTACTTGCAGTGGAGACAGAATGGGTCAAATCCATGTTCTGTTTTGGAGCTAGAACTGGCAGGAGGCTTATTAATTAGATATGGGCAACAAGAGAAATACAAGGTGATTCTTGGTTTTGTGGCCTGAATAGTTTGTAAAGATGGTAAAGATAAGTTGTTAGAGAGCTTCGAGGGTTCTGATTTGAATGTTTAGGGTTTTTTTTTATTGTAAGGTAGGAAGGAGTCTTTGGAGTTAGTGGTATCTGGTTACCAGTAATTCTCTGTAGAAAAATATCCTGAACATTTTTCTTTCTTTTTTTTTTTTTCCTCAAAGAGTTTTCCTATTATGAAAGTTACATCTGTTGCCATAGAAAATTTGAAAAATACAGAAATGTGTAAATAAAATAAATATCAACTGATCTCAGATAATTTTTTATCTACTTATTTTTGCCTGTGTTGGGTCTTTATTACTGCACAGGGGCTTTCTCTAGTTGCAGTGAGTGGGGGTTATTCTCTAGTTGCGGTGCATGGGCTTCTCATTGCAGTGGCTTCTCTTGTTGAAGAGCACGTGTCCTGGAACATGCAGGCTTCAGTAGTTGTGGCGTGGAGGCTCAGTAGTTGCAGCTCGAGGGCTCTACATCTCGGACTCAGTTGTTGTGGCACATCGGTTTAGTTGCCCTGTGGCATGTAGAATCTTCCCTGACCACCAGGGAAGTCCTAAGTTGTAATTTTAAATTGAACTTTTCAATTTCATTTGTACACTGGCTATTTGAGTTGTTTAGTGAATTGCTTGTTCACTATCTTTGCCCATGTTAGCTTATTTTTCTTACTGATTTGTAAGAGCTAATTATATATTCTCATTAACTCTTCTCCTGTCATATATGTTGCAGTTATGGTTTTCCCAGTTTACTGTTTGCCTTTTAATTTTGCTTATTACAGTTTTTGACATACAGAATTTTTTTTATAAGTTCAAATGTATATGTAATCAACTCTTTCTTTTTCTTTTCTATATTATTCCTTCCACTCTATTTATCTTTAGAAAATTTTACCCCTTCAAATATTAATAATGAACTATATTTTATTCTAATTTCATACTTTATTAAATAGAGTCTAGGTTTTGAATTCTTTCCTTATGGTTATGAAATTTTTCTAATGAGCAAGATTAGCATATTTTCCTATCTAGCACCTCTCATTTTACTATACTATCAAAAGTATTGGTGTTTAAAGATTCCAATTGATTCCTCACTTCAGGTTTTACAGACATTTCACCAGAGGAGTTGAGACTTGAATACCATAACTTCTTAACCAGCAATAACTTACAGAGTTATGTAAGTTTGTTTCCTATTCATCTAACTAACAGATTAGCTGTTAATTATTGTCTTCTCTATAGTGGCTCACTTGTGTGTTGGCAAAGTGGATGAGGTCTATATTTTTTTTTCAGAAGACTATTTTTATATTCTAAATTATTTTCTTTACAATTGGTTGGTTATCTAAAGTGATGAGAATATACTTTGACTATAGTAACTACCAGTGCTTTTATTTTTATTACCAAATATCCAGCAATCAGTCCCAGAAATCATACGCTTTCATCATTTGACAGACATTTATGGTGCATCTCTTACATGCAGACACCATGATGAATGCTAGAAAAACAAATAAGATGCAGTGTTGTGTGCAGATTATCCTTCTCATGTATCAAGTATCAAAAAATTGAAAAACTGGGTAAGAATAAGTTTAGTGCGTAAAGGAAATGACATAAACTATGTATTTTCCTGTTGTCTATTGTCAATATCATATATTTCAACCAGTACACATGTTTGTCTCCCATCTAAATATAACTATTAATAACTCTGTGCTGCCAGGTACTTGTGATCTTAACTAGGTGATACAAGGAGCTGGAGAATAGGGAAAGGGAAAGAGGTCTACAGCAGGAGTGTCTTTGGCAGGTAGGGGTAGGTCAATGCAAATTTTACAAGTTATGGGCCATAAAAATGTTTTATAAATTTATTGTGACTTTGGAAATAAAGACATGAAGTTGTTGAAGAGATTACCTTGAATACTCAATACTGACATTATTTTTCTATCCTCTTTCTTCAGCTAAATTCTGTCCAGCAGTTAATAAATCAGTGGAGGAACAGGGTGAATGAACTGAAAAGTCTAAATACATCAACTGCAATAGCTTTGGTGAGTATTGGAGAATTTTCTACAGGGAAGTATCTTATCGCCTTTTTGCAGAATTTCACTTTGGATTTGTGAAACAAAGCTAAAATTCTCTGTCAAGAATTATGATACACACATTCTCAAGAAAGAACCATAATATATTGTCATTTAGAGTCAAGGTTCTGGAATTCCTTTCCTCTGCTCCTTAGTCAGAAAAGCACAGATAATTATGCTTTTCTAAAACTATTCTTAGGATTAGAGTCTTAATTTTGGTAATATTAGTTTTGAAAATTGGGAAAATATATAAATTCAAGTATTCCAGGTTATCAGCACTTGAAAAGAAATTGCTTTTAAAAATGATATGAATAAACATTTTTAAATTTATTTATTTATTGACTGCACTGGGTCTTAGTTTTGGCACGTGGTATCTCTGTTTCAACACATAGGCTCTCTGGTTGAGGCATGTGGGCTTAGTTGCCCCGTGGTGTGTGGAATCTTAGTTCCCCAACCAAGGATTAAACCTGCATCCTCTGCATTGGAAGGCAGATTCTTAACCACTGGACCACCAGGGAAGTCACATTTAGACTAATACACATTTTGGTGACTGAAGGACACTTACCATATGTTCCTGTCTTATACAGAAATGATGTTAGGAGATATATACCCACTTGTCCCCAAAGATAGATGATATTACTGCAGCATATTCATTATCTCTGTCGATAAAGTTTATTTTTTCCCCCATAAAAAGTTAAGAGCATTATTTTTAAAATAAGATATTTACGTTTAGAATTTAATATTTCCAGTTTCCTAGGTGATTTTTCTTTGTACTTTCTGAAAAAGGCTATGAAGGTAGTAGCTGCCTGAACTTAGTGAATGACTGAAAGTCCCAATACCCTACTCCTTAAATATCTGCTTCTAAATGACTAGACTCTTGCGTAAGCTAGTTTCTTCTGCCTTTCACTTGTCATGCCATTTGAATTCAGTAGGACTTCTTGGAAGTATTTTTTCTCTAGATGAAAGGTGGCCCACCATCACCAATACTAATGTGGAAGGGGTAACTGAGTTCAGAGAACTATGGAGCTTCCTTCAAGGGTGAAAGTTCTGTGTTCTTTGACAGCTTCCAAGGGGCCCTTCTGTAGGTGAGAATCTTAGATAGCCCACCTACAACTGGCTTACCATGCATCAATTCTTTATGTCCAATTATTCTTTTAATCCATTATGTGGATATAATATAATTTGTTTATCCACATTCCTTATGTGATAATTTATCACACAAGCTGCGAGAGAGAAGCTAGCCCCCCCCTCAAAAAAAACAAAAACTGTAAACTATATGATTCTATTTATATGAAACTCTAGAAAAGATAAACCTCATTTCTAGTAATAAAAAGTGGATGAGTGGTTCCCTGGGACCAGAGGTTGGGAGAGGGTTGCCTGGAAATGGACACTCGAGAACTTTTATGGGTGATGGAAATATTCTAAATCTTGATTGTAGTGATGGTTATAAATTTATGAAAACTCATTGAAAAATAAATTTTTCAATGGATGCATCTTATTTTATGTAAACTATACCTCAATAAAGTTGAGTTCTAAAAAATGCTGGGGACTTCCCTGGTGGTCCATTGGCCAAGACTGCATTCCCAATGCAGGCGGCTGGGGTTCTATACCTGGTTGAGGAGCTAGAGCCCGCATACCGTAACTAAAGGATCCTGAGTGCCACAACTGAGACCCAGTGCAGCCAAATAAATAACTATTTTTCAAAAACAATGCCAATAGGGTTTTCAAATGAGAGAAATAATATGTGCTTGTGTTAATGAGGAAGGACTTATTAGAGGTCAGGATTAAGTGAAAAGTTCATTGAAAAGGAGATTAAGATTTCAGTAAGCAGAGATGAAAGATATTTCGACAGCCGAAAATAGCAAGAACATAAAATATTTTAAGGGAATAGGGAATGTTTAATAGAGTTTACTAGTAAGCTTTTAATAATGTAATTATGAATTAACTTCAAGTCAAACATTTGAATAAGTGAACTAGGGTAGCCTCTAAAGGTCCCTTACCTAATATCTAGGTTTCTTGCTTAATGGAGATCAACCTGTAGACACTGAAATCTAGAATTAAAAAGTATTTTTTCTGATTTTAATATGTGTTCATTGAAAAAATTTAGAAAATGTTTTAAAAGCATAAATAAAATGAAAAACACTTACAATTCATCAGCCAGACAATCACTCTGAACTCCTTGAGAAGGGCCCATGTTTTTCTATGCATATTCACTTGTGGGCATTTTTCTATGTTAAACAAAATGAAGACATTTTAAAGTACACATTTGAAAAATTAAATTTGGATAAAAGTGTACAGAAAAAGTACTTGAGAATTATTGACTTGCCTACCTCTTTTGTAACAGCTCTCCGATTTACAGGGTGGAGTGAATCAAGCAGCACCTTCATTTGGAGTTGGCAATAGGCAAACAGTAACATTTGGGTCACTAGGTAAGTGACAAAGTCATGCAAGACTTGACTGATTTAGAAAAATGGGATTTTATGGGTTTCAAATACAAAGGCTGAATGTGTCTCTAGCGCCATTTTAAGTCACCCTTGCAAATTCTACCACCTTCCATAATAGAGCTTCAAAGAGTTTGCCTCATCTAGCATTTGTGAAATGGTGTTCAGAATGGGCACGTTCTTTGAAAGACCCTATGGCTCAGGTTTTAGATGTATATTTTATGAATGGTTTTTCTAGAGTTTCATAGGACTACATACCTACGGTAGCAGCACCTATGAGGACTTTCTTGTTTCTGTACATAACAGCGTAGTTTTGTCTTCACGTGACAGCTCCAACGAGAGGAGAGGACAAGCTGAAGTGAAGGTTCACTCCCTAATCCCTGAGATTTCTCAAGAACTACCTTCTTAAGTGAAGGTAAATTAGTGCAAATGATATCAGTGTAGCAGAAAGACAGGCCAACAGGGTTTAGTGAGTTTGTCCTGACTTCTCATTTTCACTTTCTTCCTTCCAATAAGTTTCGCATCATCTAAACATGGCAGAAATAAGAAAAAAAAGGGAGGGGGGGGCAAAGTAGTAATAGAGCTACATTTTTTGACTAATAGTTTCTTTTTTCTTTTTCTGGTTTTTGTAGGATTTCCAGTGAATAACAGCAGCAGCAACAGTGCTCAGAATTTTAGTTTTAAACCAAGCTCTGGATTTGCTACAGCCCTTTCTGGAAGCCCTCCTGTGTTTGGGAATACTCCAGCATTTGGAGCTATACCTGCTGCCAGTTCTGCCATCGCTGCTGCTACTCCGACTTTTGGCCTTAGGAAACCCGAAATCACATCTGCTGCTTCATTTTCATTTAAAACCCCTGCAGCTTCTGGTTTTGGATCATCTGGATTTTCAGGATTTTCACCTTCTATGGCAGCAAGCCCTGTTGGATCTCCAGTGGCCCCAGCCTTTGGAAGTGGCAGTTCTGCGGCTGGTTTTGGTAGTCCAGGCTCACAGCCTCACACTGCTTTCTCTAAGTCATCCAGTGACACTTTTGGAAACAGCAGCATACCTACTTCTCTCTCATTCTCACTTGGCAGCACCACAACAGATAATGCATTATTCACACCCAAGGATCAACTAACAGCAGAAGAACTGGAACAATTTCAATCCAAGAAATTTACTCTGGGAAAAATTCCATTAAAGCCACCACCTCTGGAACTTCTAACTATTTAAAAGGGCAATTTTAAATACAGAAAAGAATGGCTTTTAAAATTGTTTTGAGTGGTTCGTATGAAAGGGGTGTGTATATAAGTATGTGTGTGTGTATATATATATATATATATATATATATATACACACACACACACATACACATGTATATGCATATATATTTATAAGAAGTATAAATTTTCAGTAATAACATTCAGTTCAGTTCAGTCGCTTAGTCGTGTCCGACTCTTTGCGACCCCATGAATCGCAGCACGCCATGCCTCCCTGTCCTCCACCAACTCCCGGAGTTTACCCAAACCCATGTCCATCGAGTCGGTGATGCCATCCAACCATCTCATCCTCTGTCGTCCCCTTCTCCTCCTGCCCCCAATCCTTCCCAGCATCAGGGTCTTTTCCATAGAGTCAACTCTTCGCATGAGGTGGCCAAAGGATTAGAATTTCAGCTTCAGCATCCTTCCAATGAACACCCAGGACTGATCTCCTTTAGGATGGACTGGTTGGATCTCCTTGCAGTCCAGGGGACTCTCAAGAGTCTTCTCCAACATCACAGTTCAAAAGCATCAATTCTGCGGTGCTCAGCTTTCTTTACCATCCAACTCGCATATCCATACATGACCACTGGAAAAACCATAGCCTTGACCAGACGGACCTTTGTTGGCAAAGTAATGTCTCTGCTTTTAAATATGCTATCTAGGTTGGCCATAACCTTCCTTCCAAGGAGTAAGCGTCTTTTAATTTCATGGCTGCAATCACCATCAACAGTGATTTTGGAGCCCCAAGAAATAAAGTCTGACACTGTTTCCACTGGTTCCCCATCTATCTGCCATGAAGTGGTGGGACCAGATGCCATGATCTTAGTTTTCTGAATGTTGGGCTTTAAGCCAACTTTTTCACTCTCCTCTTTCACTTTCATCAAGAGGCTCTTTAGTTCTTCTTCGCTTTCTGCCATATGGGTGGTGTCGTCTGCATATCTGAGGTTATTGATATTTCTCCCAGCAATCTTGATTCCAGCTTGTGTTTCTTCCAGCCCAGCATTTCTCATCATGTACTCTGCATATAAGTTAAATAAGCAGGGTGACAATATACCGCCTTGACGTACTCCTTTTCCTATTTGGAACCAATCTGTTGTTCCATGTCCAGTTCCAACTGTTGCTTCCTGACCTGCATACAGGTTTCTCAAGAGACAGGTCAGATGGTCTGGTATTCCCATCTCTTTCAGAATTTTCCACAGTTTATTGTGATCCACACAGTCAAAGGCTTTGGCATAGTCAGTAAAGCAGAAATAGATGTTTTTCTGGAACTCTCTTGCTTTTTCGATGATCCAGCGGATGTTGGCAATTTGATCTCTGGTTCCTTTGCCTTTTCTAAAACCAGCTTGAACATCTGGAAGTTCACATTTCATGTATTGCTGAAGCCTGGCTTGGAGAATTTTGAGCATTACTTTACTAGCATGTGAGATGAGTGCAATTGTGTGGTAGTTCGAGTATTCTTTGGCATTGCCTTTCTTTGGGATTGGAATGAAAACTAACCTTTTCCAGTCCTGTAGCCACTGCTGAGTTTTCCAGATTTGCTGGTGTATTGAGTGCAGCACTTTCACAGCATCATAATAACATTAGGAGTTCTTAAATTTAACAGTTTTTCCTTGAGTCTAGCTATTTAAGTAAAACAATAAAAAATACTGAGCAACAGATTTTTTTTTTTTTTTTTTTTACTGTAATGATGAATGGAAATGAAAAAACTGTCAGGGTGCAGTGAATAAAGTACTTTTCTCATTCTGCATCACTTTATACTGTCTTACCATTTAAAATTTAGCTTTAAACTTTTTTTTTAATTTTAAGGAAAGAGATAATTTCTGGAACCAGTAAGGGAAAAATGCTTAAGTGTTTAGTCTACCTACTGAATAAACATCAATAGCATGGTGACTTTCTTTCATGTTAAAGAAGATTCTCTTAAAGAGAGATATATAATTTTTAAAGGGTAAAAGCTTTTATTTTTAGTACCTAAGAAGCATTTTCACCTCATAGTTTTTCCTCCTCAGTTTTGGCTATCTCATGAACCATTTGAGTTTTTGTCAACAATGTCATGCTAGTTTTTATCTTGGCCTAATTTTTATGTAATTCTATTTTTTTCCTCACATTGTCTCATCAAGTGGATGGATTGTAAGAGGACTAGAAATTATGATCTCATGTAGATGAAAAGCATATGTGTATATATATATATATCCTTTGTAGATGCATAAGACATTTCTAGAAGAATAAGAAACTTGCTAATAATGATTACCTCTGGAAAAAGAATTGGTGTCCAAGTTAGGAGAAATACTTTATATACCATTTTCAACTGTTTGAATATTTTACCATGTACATGTGGTACTTTGTTTTTTTAATTAAAAGATCATGTAAAATTAGGAAGCTTTTTCCAAGTTAACACTATTGGCAAGTTTAATGATACTTGTGGTCAAGCTAGTTTTTCAAGATGCATTTTTGAAAAGCATTTTTTTGTAAACAAGTATTCAAGATGCATCTTCTCTAGGCTTTTTTCTTTTCAAGTAACAGAAGTAACTTTATAACTGGAAAAAGGTCATTGAAGAGCAAGTCTAGCCTTTCTTCCACCTCCATTTACATTATTAAGGTATGCTCATTCCTTTTGGTGTATTTCTTAAAACCTTTTTTATAAAATATGTTTATTATAACAACTTTGGAAACTTAACAACAAGGAAATTAAAATTATCAGTAATCTCTTCCCTCCAAGAATAGTGTATATAGAGGGATGAGGATTCACCAGCTGTTTCTTGAGTTTCTGTTAGAATTTTCAGATGTGTTTGGGCCTCCTTGTGTCCTCAGATTGAAGGAGTAGTATCTTATATATATGGTTGATGCAAACAGCCAGAGACGTCATCAGTAGAAGCATACATGTTAAGAGTTCTGTGTTCCTTTTTCAAGCCTAAGAAAATTATATAACTAGCACTGCGAGAACAGTTTCTTTACACAGATCAGGTATTGAACTGATTTTTAAGTGAAAATCTTACCTATTAAAGATAAATGCTCCACATGATTTTAGCATATATGCAAAGGATTTGGTCCTCAGGGGATCCAGATTCCTTGTTACACTTTTTGAAGAACTTTATGACTCAAACTAAGTTTTAGAACCCCAGCATTCCAAATAAGAGGTGTATGTTTGAAACCATCCTTGGTATAGAGATGATAAATAGACCCTAAGTTCCTGTTTTGATTTCAAGTTCTTTATGAGGACTTTCCAATTTTTCTTTTTCAACTTACAGTTGACTTTTAGAGTTCTCCTACCCTGATGGAATGAACCCTGCATAAAGGTAGATTAAGTTTCAAGACCCTAAAAAGGAGTGGAAGGGAAGAGGCAACCAAAAGGTGCAAGAGCAAGTACTACCATCTAGATTTATTCAGTGAGGCAAGAACCAATTCTGACAGCTGGTCATATTGAAAGTATGCTCCCAAATAAGCACAGACAGCCCTACACAGCTTCTACAACAGCTGCCCCTTTTCCCTAGGACTTAGAGGAAGGGACAGAATTGCATATAAGGTTTTATTATAAGTAAAATGATCTAACTAGCTTGATTATTTGATCACAGAAGGATAGAAGTATAACAGCCGAGAGCTAATTAGAAAGGGAGAGAGAAACTGATATTAAAACTATTTAAAAGGTATAATATGATTTAGCTACAGAGTATGTATTGTTCAAGTATTGTTCGTAAGAGTAAAAGAATCCAATCTGTTGTCCAACAACAGGAAATTGGTTAATCTGGTAGATTCATACATTGGAGTACAGCTTTTCTAAATGACCTGGGTTTTCAACTCTGTAGTCAATGGGCAAAAGCTTGTTATTTATTTATTATTATTTTATTATTATTACTCTAATTGCACTGACTGGGACACTCAGTACTGTGTTGAATAGTAGTGGTGAGAGGGGGCATCTTTGCCTTGTTTCTGATCTTAAAGGAAAAATTTTCTTTCATGATTGAATACGATATTAGCTGTGGCCTTTTCATGTATGGCTTTTATTATGTTGAGGTAGTTTCCTTATTTTCCCCCGTTTGTTGAGTGTTTTTATCATGAAAAAGTTTTTACTTTGTCAAATGTTTTTTTTATGCATCAGTTGAGATGATCATATGGGTTTTGTCCTCCATTTTGTTAATGTTGTGTATTTATATTGATTGATTTTGTATGGTGAACCATCTTTGCATTCCAGATACAAATCCCACTTAATCATGTGTAAATACTTTTAATGTGATGTTGAATTCAGTTTACTAGTATTTTGTTGAGGATTTTTGTATCGTTATTCATCAGGAATATTTGTCTATAGTTTTCTTGTGTCTTTTTTTCAGGTTTTGGTATCAGAATAATGCTGGCTTCATACAGTGAGTTTGGGGATGTTCTCTCCTCTTCAGTTCTCAGAAAAGATTGGTATTAATTCTTTAATTGTTTGATAAAATCCTTCAGTGAAGTCATCTTGTCCTGGTCGGGCAGTGTTTGATTACTGCTTCAACCTCCTTATTGTAGGTCTATTCAGATTCTTTACTACTTGATGATTTAGTTTTGGTAGTTTGTATGTTTCCAGGAATCAATCCATTTCTTCTAGGTTATCTAATTTGTTGATATTTAATTGTTCACAGTAATCTTTTATAATCTGTTTTTATTTCTGTGACATCAGTTACAGTATCCACTCTTTTGATTCTAATTTAGTTATTCGAATCTTTTAGATCTTTTTCTTAGTTAATGTAGCTAAGGATTTGTCAATTTTTATGGTCTTTTAAAAAGATCATGTCTTAGTCTACTCATGCCACCATAATAAAACACCATAGACAGGGTGGCTTAAAAAACAGACATTTATTTCTCTCAGTTTTGGAGCCTTGAAGTCCATGTCAGGGTGCCAGCATGGTCAGTTCTGGTGAGAACCCTTTTTCCTAGCTTGCAGATAGCTGCCTTCTTGGTACTAAGATGGCCTTTTCTTGGTATATGTGCATGAAGAAATAGATTTCTCTCTCTTCCTCTTCTTACAAGGCCACTAATCCCATCATGAGGTTGCCATCCTTATGACCTAATTTAAACTAATTATCTCTCGAAAGACCCCCACCTTCAAACACCATCACTTTGGTGGTTAGGGCATCAACGTATGAATTTGAGTAAAGGACACAAAACACTCAGTTGGTTTTATTGGTTATTGGGTTTTTTCCACTGTTTTTCTATTCTCTATTTCATTTACTCTCCTTTCATCTTTATTATTTCTTCTGCTAAATTTAGTTTTCTTTTTTCAAGGTATAAAATTAGATTATTGATTTGAGATCTTTCTTCTTTTTAATGCAAGCATTTATCTCTGTAAAGTCCTCTCTTACCACTCCTTTTGCTTTCTTATCACTGCTTTTGCCTAGGTTTTGATGTGTTGTATTTTGTTTTCATTTGTCTCTAAGTATTTTCTAAGTTCCCTTGTGGTTTATTCTTTGACCCATTGGTTGTTTAAGAGTGTGTTGTTTAGTTTTCACATATTTGTGTTTTTACCTTCTGCTGTTGACTTTTACGGAGAAGGCAATGGCACCCCACTCCAGTACTCTAGCCTGGAAAATCCCATGGACGAAGGAGCCTGGTAGGCTGCAGTCCATGGAGTCACGAAGAGTCAGACACGACCGAGCGACTTCACTTTCACTTTTCACTTTCGTGCATTGGAGAAGGAAATGGCAACCCACTCCAGTGTTCTTGCCTGGAGAATCCCAGGGACGGCGGAGCCTGGTGGGCTGCTGTCTATGGGGTCGCACAGAGTCGGACACGACTGAAGCAACTTAGCAGCAGCAGCAGCAGCAGCAGCAGTTGACTTCTAGTTTCATTCCATTGTGGTCAGAGAAGACACTTGGTATGATTTCAATCTTAAATTTGTTAAGACTTGTTTTGTGGCCTAATATGTGGACCGCCTTGCAGAACGACCATGTGTACTTGAGAAAAATGTGCATCCTGCTGTTCTTCGGTGAAGTGCTCAGTATATGTTTGGTTCAGTTATTCTATAATGTTAAGTCCTCTGTTTTTTTTTCTTATTGATCTCTTCTTTTTTCTATCCATAACTGAAAGTGGAGTATTGAAATATCCTATTGTTACTGTGTTGCTGTCTATTTCTCCCTTCAGTTCTGTCAATGTTTGCTTTATATATTTAGAAGTTTTAATGTTAGGGGCACGTACATTATAATTGTTATATCTTCCTGGTGAATTGACCCTATTATTATATAATGTCCTTCTTTGTCTCATGTGATAGTTTTGGTTTTAAAGTCTATTTTATCTTAGTATGGCCACTTCTACTCTCTTTGGATTCCTGTTTTCATGGAATATTTTTCCATCCTTTTAGCCGATGTGTATCTTTAGATCTATAGCATGCCTCTTGCAGACAAACTATTAGTTGGTTCTTTTTTTTTATCCATTCAGCTAGTCTGTGTCTTTTAATTAGTGTATTTAACCTATTACATGTAAAGTAATTACTGACAGGAAAAGACTTACTATTGCCATTTTGTTCATTGTTTTCTGTATATGTTATAACTTTTTTGTTCTTTTCTTCCTGCTGCCTTATTTTGTGCTGTGCTGATTTTTTTTTTTTTTTTTTTGTAGTGACATATTTTGATTCCCTTCTTATTTCCCTTTGTGTATATTCTATAGTTTCTCTGTGGTTACTGATGTAATTACCTGAAGTGTTTTAAAGTTATAACATATTTTAAACATAACAATTTAACTTCAGTCACATAAAAACTGCTCCATTTCAGTTCTGCCTCACCCACTTTGTTTTTGAGACATTACTTATTTTAATATTACATGTTTATTAACACATATATAATTACTTTTTATGCTTCTTTGGTTTTTTAAATTCTGTACCAGATTTAAAAGTGATTTATGCGCTTAAATTACAACACTACATAATTCTAAATTTATCTATATTTTTACCTTTATGAATGAGTTTTATATTTTTGTCTGGTTTTTGTTGCTCTTTATCATCCTTTTGCTTTAACTTGAAGGACTCCCTTCAGCATTTCTTTCTTTTTTTTTTCCAGCCAGTTTGTTTTCTGTTGATACCATAATGGGTCATATCTTGACCATGTACTTCCACAGTGGTCACAACCATTCCTTCCATTGCTGCTGCGTGGTTTTCAAATTCTCCTCATGCATGTTGAGCTGGCAGTACATAGCACGTATTTTCTTGGGCTGCGGTTCCAGGGGCTTGTACTTTGTGCTCTTGTAGAATTTCCTAAGATTCTCTTTCTGAGTCTGGTTAATGGCAGTGAGAACAAAGGCAATAGATTTGGAAACAACTCGAGTCTTAGAGACTTAGAGTTTGGATGCTGTGCTGCCTGGCAGTTCAGAGACATGCAGCTGGGACAGCTCCACCTTCAGATCATCCATCTGTTTCAGCAACTCATCTTTCTAGCCTGAAATTCTCAAGACTTAATCTTGGCTATGGCTGTACAAGGTTGTTTTTAAAGTACGAAACAGATGAATGAAGACATTTTCTTTACCCAAACATTAGTTTATGTTAAAAATTATTGCAGAAGAAACTCAAAAGGTCTGACTTCAATAATATTCATCAGATTAATATAATTTGATCAAATCAATAATACTCAGCAAATGAATATAACAAAATACCACTTCCTGTCCATTAAATTGGCAAAAATCAGAGTCTTGAAATGATGGTGTTAATGAAGATGTGGTATTTTGGAGACTCTTGTGAGTTGCTGACAGGAGTGTGGATGGGTGCAGACACTTCAGAGACAGTTTGGCAGTATCTAGTAACATTAAAGATGATCATCCTCTACAACCTAGAAATTTTTACTCCTCTGCAAGGCCTTTGCTCCTCGAAGTGTGGTCCTAGGACCAGTAGCATCAACATCATCTGGGAACTTAATATGTATGTAGAATCTCAAGCCTCATCCCAAAGCTACCAAATCAGAGTCTCCATTTTTATGAGATTTATGGGAGGATGGTATGCACGTGAATATGTGAGAAACTACTGCACGTGGGAGAAGGAAATGTATAAAACTAAATAGTATTATTCATAGTAGCAAAATATTGGAAACAACTAGAAGTTCATGCACAAGGTAGCAGATACACTTTGGTATAATGTGATACATCTGTACAACTTGAGTTACACATATAAACAGCCAAAAAAGCACAGGTGGTATAATATACCACTGAAAGTACAGAGTATAAAACAATGCTATATATTGTTTATAAATTTATAAACATAGTAAAGGAATAACAGCCTGAGAAAATTAGCGCCAGATTCAGAATAGAGTTTGTCCAGGAAAGGGGGGAAAAAAAGAATGAGATTTAGAAGGCATATATAGGGAGAATTATACCTGTGATTTTTAAAAAATTTAAACTTATGACAATAGTAGAATTTTATAGAGTGGGTGATGAGTACATAGCTATCCATTATATTATTTTCTATGTTTTTCTGTATACTTTAAACACATTTACAAATTATTTAAGATTTAATTTAGGAAAAAAAAGTCTTCTTTCCCACCCTAGATTGTATTGTAAAGTAGCTTTTAGATTTCTGAAGTAATCACTATGAATTGAGTAGTTTGTCAGATTGTTTCCAAATCTTAAATATTCCACTCTGATGGTACTTGTCATTCTAGTACTAAAGTACTAGGAGTACAACTGCTCTAAAGAACAACTAACTGTGGATGTAGACCATGTTATTTTTGCTGCTAGTGAAATCCTCAAAGTAATTCAAATATTTGTGGAACAAAATGAAAATTATTTTTGATTCACTTGTTTGGGAAAGAGTATGTGTTTGTCTCTCTACTTACACCTGACGAGGGAGATAAGCTAGAATCAATATGATAGCTAGTTACCTTGAGGTTCTTTTCTCAACCACATAGTATCAACCAGCTGGAAATCTATTCTTATTACTTGGTCATTTATAATGTAAACAACATTTAACCCTGTCAGCAATGAAACAGAGAAATAGAAGAAATATATATATATATATATATATATTTTTTTTTTTTTTTTTTTTTTTTAAACACAGTAAGTATCAAGCTTTTTCATTTGGAAACCTTCTAGCGATTCTGTAAGACTCACATCTCCCCTACACTAAGGAAAAAAATCAAAAGAAGACATGACTTTACTGGAATTATCAATTCAGAAGCTACGCAACTGAAGGACATTTATATACATAATTCAGTAGAGAAAACATATAGTGCTGTATAAGAAAAAGTTTGCTTGATTTACAGGAATTGATGATCATCAATATTAAGGACCCACCAAATGCAAGTGTTACATTAAGGATTCAGTCCTAAAATCTACTGAGAAGATTTAGAAACAGGCTATGAAGGATTATCATAAGTTCTAAGCAAAGTGTCAAGTTCCTCACCTGGAGCTCATCCTCAAAGATTAATGAGAATCAGTTCAGTTCAGTCACTCAGTGGTGTCTGACTCTTTGCGACTCCATGGACTACAGCACACCAGGCTTCCCTGTTCATCAACAACTCCCAGAGCTTACTCAAACTCATGTCCATTGAGTCAGTGATGCCATCCAACCATCTCATCCTGTCGTCCCCTTCTCCTCCCACCTTCAATCTTCCCCAGCATCAGGTTCTTTTCCAATGAGTCGGTGCTTCGCATCAAGTGGCCAAAGTATTGGAGTTTCAGCTTCAGCATCAGTCCTTCCAATGAATATTCAGGACTGATTTCCTTTAGAATTGACAGGTTGGATCTCCTTGCAGTCCAAGGGACTCTCAAGAGTCTTCTCCAACACCACAGTTCAAAAGCATTAATTTGTTGGCGCTCAGCTTTCTCTATAGTCCAACTCTCACATCCATATGTGACTACTGAAAAAACTGTAGCTTTCACTAGACAGACCTTTGTTGGTCAGGTAATATCTCTGCTTCTTAATATGCTGTCTAGGTTGGTCATAGCTTTTCTTCCAAGGAGCAAGTGTCTTTTAATTTCATGGCTGCAATCACCATCTGCAGTGATTTTGGAGCCCCCCAAAATAAAGTGTCTCACTGTTTCCCCATCTATTTGCCGTGAAGTGATGGGACCAGATGCTGTGGTCTTAGTTTTCTGAATGTTGAGCTTGAAGCCAACTTTTTCACTCTCCTCTCTTACTTTCATCAAGAGGCTCTTCAGTTCTTCACTGCCTGCCATAAGGGTGGTGGTATCTGCATATCTGAGGTTATTGATATTTCTCCCAGCAATCTTGATTCCAGCTTGTGCTTCATCCATCCCAGCATTTCGCATGATGTACTCTGCATATAAGTTAAAAAAGCAGGGTGACAATATACAGCCTGACGTACCCCTTTCCCAATTTGGAACCAGTCTGTTGTTCCATGTCCAGTTCTAACTGTTGCTTCTTGACCTGCATACAGATTTCTCAGGAGGCAGGTCAGGTGGTCTGGTATTCCCATCTCATTAAGAATATTCCACAGTTTGTTGTGATCCACACAGTCAAAGGCTTTGGTGTGTAGTCAATAAAGCAAAAGTAGATGTTTTTCTGGAACTCTCTTGCTTTTTCGATGATCCAACGGATGTTGGCAATTTGACCTCTGGTTCCTCTGCTTTTTCTAAATCCAGCTTGAACATCTGGAATTCACAGTTCACATACTGTTGAAGCCTGACTTGGAGGATTTTGAGCATTACTTTGCTAGCATGTGAGATGAATGCAATTGTGCAGTAGTTTGAACATTCTTTAGCATTGCCGTACTTTGAGATGGAATGAAAACTGACCTTTTCCAGTCCTGTGGCCACTGCTGAGTTTTCCAAATTCGCTGGCATATTGAGTGCAGCACTTTTACGGCATCACCTTTTAGGATTTGAAATAGCTCAACTGGAATTCCATCACGTCCACTAGCTTTGTTCGTAATGATGCTTCCTAAGGCCCACTTGACTTCGCACTACAGGATGTCTGGCTCTAGGTGAGTGATCACACTATCGTGGTTATCTGAGTCATGAAGATCTTTTTTGTATAGTTCTTCTGTGTATTCTGTGAATGAGAATAGAACCATGCAAATTCAAATGGTAGAAAATGAAAGTGAAAGTCTCTCAGTCATGTCCGACTCTTTGCAACCCCATGGACTATATAGTCCATGGAATTCTCCAGGCCAGAATACTGGAACTGGTAGCCTTTCCGTTCTTCAGAGGATCTTCCTAACCCAGGGATTGAACCCCAGTCTCCCGCATTGCAGGTGGATTCTTTACCAGCTCAAATGGTAACCTATGTGCAAAAGCACAGTGGTGAGTGCATCAAAATGCTACAGAGAAGTTAATGAGCCACGAGTCTGGTAACTTCCCAGAGGAAATGAATTTTAATTGTTGTGAGAGGTAACTGAAATCACAATGGGAAGGAGAAATAGCCACAAGAGCCAGTTTCTAAAAAAGAGAAGCTGAGCCTGGGAAGACTGTATTCACTTTATGATACATAGTTTGAAAAGATTATCTCTTTAGATAAAGAATCTAAACTTGAACTTGAACAGGTTAACTTTCCTAATCCTCTTATCTGTAGAATAGGTAATATACACCACCTACTTATGTGACCAATAATTAATGTAACATGCTTAGCAGTGAAATTATGTTCAAAAATTCCATTAGTTACTAAAATTATGCTTGTTCACTATAGAGAATTCAGACCACATAGAAATACATAAAATGAAAAGTATACTCCACATTCCCAATAACATTATCTTTAACACTTTTGTGTACATTTCTTCAGTCTTTATTCCTTATACATAGTCTAATAGTAATTATCGTTATCAATGCTATAATACTATTTTGCATCTTTACACTGAACAGAATGTGGTGAAGAAACCTCCATGTCAGTACATATAGGTTTACCTCACTGTTTGTTTTTTTTTTTTAAGATAAGAAGTAAGTTTATTAATATAGGATACTTGTGAAGGCAGGCAGGCAAGAGAGCTCCTCCCCAAGAACTAAGTGGGCTACATTTTTAAAACAAAAGGAAAAGTGGGGAGGGAGAGAAAACCACCTTCTTCTGCTTCCTTTGTAAAGCTATTGTAGGAAAATTGGTCCCAAAGGGATGGTCACATCCCTGGTCTCTGACAAGTTCCTGGGGTGGGCCCACAAGTGAGAATCCTTAGCCTTACACAGGAAAGAATTCAAGAGCAAGCCATAGAAAACAAAGCAGAGATACACATTCCATGGGCAGCATGTGGGCCATCTTAGAAGGCAAGAGCAGCTTACGTCACTGTTTTTAAAGGCCATATAGTGTTCCATTGTGTGTCCATTCCTTAATTTACCTAACCAGGCCCCAATATATGGGCCAACAGTCTTTTACTAGGACATTCTAGAACATACATCTTCACACTGTGGGAGTACTTTGTAAGAAACGGAAATGCTGAGTTGAAAGTGTGAAAAGTTTTCATTTTAATAGAGTTTGCTAAATTGTTCTTTGAAATGTCTTATTGATTTATCCTTCCCCACTTTCCTTCCCACAACATAGGTCCAGAAAATAGAAGACAACCTATTCACATTTCAAAAGATAGTAGATGATGTATTTGTTATCATTGAAAATGCACATTGATAAGAGCCATGAAGACTGGGAGCTTGATCAGCAGCGTTTCCGTAAGTCCCTTCCAGTGAACCCCTGGACAAGTCCAGTATGGACATTGCTTCAGGTCTTATGTGCTTTTTTTCATTAAAACAAGAGATCCTTATACATATATATGTAATATATATGTGTAAGCATACATTATCAGATACATTATTGTATTATTATTTTGAAGAAACTGATACCTGTTAGATCAATTAACAATAAGAAAAATAATTATTTTACTTTCAAAAACAAACTGGAGACTTCCCTGATGGTCCAGTAGCTAAGACTACATGCTGTCTATACAGGTGGCCTGGGTTCCATCCCTGGTCAGGGAACTAGACCCCACATGCTTCAACTAAGACCCAGAGCAGACAAATAGATAAATGAATAATATTAAAACATACCCACAAAGAAACAACCCAGAGACCCAGAGAGACAGGATTCCCAACTATTGTGAAGATGCCATCTGCCCTGTATATTAGTTTTTGTGCTTGACCACAGAAGCTAAATCTCATCAAAATGAAAAGGAAAAAAAAAATCACTTATTGGCAGAAAGTACCACCTTAGGCAGCTCACTGGTGAGGGCAGAAGTGGACAGAAGCGGCTTTAAGAAACAACTCCAGCTTTCTAACTGACTAAGCAGCCTCTAACAAGCCCAACCTGAGACAGAAATGAGTCAAGACTGTCAAAGGGTGAGGAAAGGAAATTCTGTCAGGGAGGAAAGAACTATCCCTAAGTGACTGAGGCAACTTCTGGCCTCATGGGCTTCCTTGTCTAGCTTAGATCCCAGGGCCCATCAGTCAGTCACTTTTTTTTTTTATTTTAACATTTTAATTTATTTATTTGTGCTGAGTCTTAGTTGCAGCATGTGGGATCTAGTTCCCTGAACAGGGATCGAACACTGGCCCCCTGCATTGGGAACTTGGAGTCTTAGCCACTGGACCACCATGGAAGTCCCCAGTCAGTCACTCAAAGATATGTACCTCTTCTGCACCCCCTTCCTCCAGGCGCTTGCGAGGTCATCCTGAACCCCTGGGAGCCTGTCTTCTGTGACCGTTACACCTAGGGTGGAGTGCTGCTACAGACAGCTGCCCTGTGAGTCCTGACCTGTGATCTCAGTGACACTGCCCAGGAACCCCCACAGTTCCTCCTGGGTGTTGGGCACCTGTTCCCACCTAAGCTGTTTTCCACTGTCACCTAATCTATCTTCTCTCTGAAGGAGGGATCCCTCCTCATGCTTCACAGAGAATTCGAATCGAAGCCATCCAAGAGGACACTGGTCATTCTCTTCTGCACTCCAAGTTTAGCGCTTCACACATGCTGTCTACTCCCCCGCTTTATGGAGTCTCCCAGAAATGTCACACGTGCTGTAGCATCTCCTTGCTTGAGAGGGTGGGGAAAGAGATGCAAATGCTCTCCATCTTCTCGCCACCACTCCAGCTCTCTACTCCCTGTAACAGCCATGCGTCTCTGAATGTTCGCTTCACTTGATCGCTCCCCTCCCCAACCCAGTCTCGCCTCACTCTTCAATCCATTCTTATTTGCCTTCCACCCACCATTCCACTGAAATTGACCTTACTCAGATCTTGCTACCAGTTAGGCTTCTTTTCAGGCTACCTTTACATCTGACAGCATTTCTGCCACAGCTCCAGACTCTACATCTTCTCTGAGAGTCAGTGAAGAAAAATGATCCCCAGGATTCCCAACAAAATTCTCACAACCTCTGATCCTGGATCAGTCATGGAACACACAGGCTCCTCTGATATCCTGGCCAAAGAGTTTCATATGTACATATGATATGTAACTTTTTAACAGTTAGCTAGTATTCTGTTGCATGAATGTGTCATAATGTATTCAACTTCTCCTTTGATAATGGACATTTAGGTTTTTCTGGCAATTTACTAACATAAATAATGCCAGGATGCACTTTCTTGTACCTTGACCACCCACATACACTGTAATACTCACACTGTTCTTTCTTCACCAAACTCATCAAGCTCATAACTGCTGAATTGTGATTTTTGTGTTTTTAAGGAACTTTCCATCACACCACCAACGTGTCACATTGTATGTTCCTGTGACCACTTTGAGGAAGGGAAAGAGGGAGGGGGCACCGGGGGCTGAAATATCTATACTTTATCTTCATTCTCTTCGGTTCACCAAATATAGTCCAGCTGAAAGACATGAGCTCTATGAAGTTTACCCTATAATTAGAAGAAAGAAAAGGTTCAATTTTCTATAGAAGCCCTACTGGCCTTCTCATCTCCCTGGGCCACCTGGGAGTGCAGGAGGGGTAGCTTTCTCCTAATCTGTTCTTCCTCATAGTCTCTGCTTCCACCCTATCAATTCACAAGAATGGTTAAAAACTTTGACATTTCCAATTTCCCTTCTTTTTCCATTGTCTAAGAGCTGCTATGCCCCAAGCCACAGAAAGCCTCTACCACGATCCTCCAGCTTCCATCCTCAAAGAGGTGACATTGCCCCCAGACCAATGCCTGACTTCTTAGCCCTTGTCTTGGTCCTCTGCTGGATGATCCTGGCCTTGCCCGTCCCACACTGCCTCTGTCCTGCCAATCCATCACTTTGAAGCTATAAATCAGCACTTGTGGCTAAATGCAGCATCTCTCAGAAGAATGTCTGAGAGATGTGTTCTTTCTGCTTCTGATGCCTGATATTTTAAAAATAATGTCTTTACAAATGTCATTTGTAAAAATAATTTCATTTACAAAAATAATATCTTTACAAACCTCTCTGGGCTAACTTCAGTTTAGAAGTCCTGGAACTCGGCTCTCACACCCTCCAGATCTCCAGGTACTGCCTGGTTACACTTTCTGTCCTTCTTTTGTTGCTGATAAATAAGTTTTCTCTTCCTTAACTTGCAGAACATTTTTTCCCATTTTTTTCTCTTGAGCTTCCACATTCTCAGTTCCATGACAAAACACTACCAACCCCTTTTCCAGTCCTTAGAACAGAAGTCCTCTTCCTCCTCCTTCCCCCATGCCCAGCAGGGAGTGAAAACACGGGCTGAAACTGTCCCCTCTCCTACCCCTGCTCTTCTCCATCAGCATTCTCAACTCCACAGGGGCTCCCAGGAAAACTCCTAGTCCACTTTGGAATATAGTCTTCCTTCAGGTCACAACATTTGCTGATATTTTATAAATAAAACTTTCTTTTACTGGTACTTGGTAAACTGAATGAACAAGTTGTTGTTGTTTAGTTGCTAAGTTGTGACTGACTCTTTTGTGACCCCCTGGACTGTAGCTGGCCAGGCTCCTCTGTCCATGGGATTCTCTAGACAAGAATACTGGAGTGGACTTCCATTTCCTTTTCCAGGGGAATTTCCTGACCCAGGGATCGAACCTGTGTCTCCTACATTGCCAGGTGAATTCTTTACAACTGAGCCACTAAGGAAGCCCGAATGAACAAGTACTTAAAATATGGAGGGAACTTGTAACTGCCAGCATTCAGTAAACAGTCTGTCTACAATGCCGGAGACCCTGGTTTGATCTCTGGGCTAGGAAGATCCCCTTGAGGAGGAAATGGCAACCCACTCCAATATTCTTCCCTGGAGAATTCCATGGACATGGGAGCCCGGTGGGCTACCATCCATGGGGTTGCAAAGAGTCGGCCACAACTGAGAGACTCTTTCTCTTTTCACATTGTTTCTAAAAGGTATTATGAATGCTCCACTATTGGCATTAGTAGATACATTTGCTTTAAAGACTCAATTTTATCACAAGCTTCAAAACAGAATCAGGAATGGTATACAAGTTATGGTCCCTACCTTGTGATTTTTTTGGTTTTCCAAAGCCTAATTTTTTTTTTTCTAGATCTGTGTACATGAGTGATTCTTTGTCCTGTGAAGGTAGCATTTTATCTCTGCATGGGTCCCTAATTCCTATTTACTCATGAGATTTAGAAGAGAGGAGCTCAAAAAGAATGTTATTCAACTTGAAACAAAATTTTTACTGAGAAAATAAAGCTTGAAGCAGAAGAAATCCCAGCTGGCCTATTTGCATTACTTAATTAAGAAGGTAAATCAAGGGAGTCCCCTCAAGATCTGATGGTTAAGACACTGTGCTTTCCCAACAGCTACTAGGGAAGCCCTCCAGTGCAGGGAGCATGGGTCTGATGTCTGGTTGGGGAACTAAGATACCACATACTGCATAATATGGCCAAAAAAAGGCGGGGGCGCATGGATCAGTATACAAGTGTTTGCTGATTTGATTAATTTGGAAAGTGAAAGTGAAGTTACTCAGTTGTGTCCGACTCTTTGTGACCCCGTGGACTCTAGCCTACCAGGCTCCTCCATCCATGGAATTTTCCAGACAAGAGTACTAGAGTGGGTTGTCATTTCCTTCTCCAGGGTATCTTCCTGACCCAGGGATTGAACCCAGGTCTCCTGCATTGCAGGCAGACGCTTTACTGTCTGAGCTACTAGGGAAGCCCCAGATTAATTTGGGGAGTGATCAACTACGTTTATGGTATTCAATGTCTCAGTCTATAATAATGCATGTATGTATATATGGCTCTTTTAAAAGACAGAATCTCTAGTCTCCCCAGTTCTACTGGAACCAACACTTCTATGCAGTCCTATGAGACCCAGGATAGCTTCTCCTCTGAGGTGTCCCAGAGTGTGGCAGGTCTACCGCTAGAGGTGCCCGAGATGACTTTGGGAGGTATGTGAACACATTTTAAAATTTCAAGTGGTTTCCAGTATTTATTTTACAATAGATTACTTTTCTTTAGCTCCAGTGGATCATTTTTCTACTGATATTAACAGAAAAAAAACATAGTTTGTGAATCTACAGGTACTATTGCTTAGGATGAGATTAAGATGTCACTAATAGATGCAAAGATAAATATTAAGTAAAAGCTACAATAAAAAGTACACAAATATGACAGAAACCAGGAAGGTAGTACAAGATTAACCAAGGTTGAAAAGACCCTGCTGTCTTGTGCTGCCTGAAACATTTTGAGTTCAGAAATGTGATACCTGACTCTCATCCATCCTTCTTCCTGCACTATTCCAAACAGCCAAGGTAAGTTAATTTAGTAGCTGGCTCTCTGTGTTCCCCGTTTCCTGCATAGATGGTACAGCAAAGCAGAATCCACAGACCGAACTAATTGTGCTGCATTTAGGTATCAGAGGAGACACCAGGGATTTATCTGTTTGGTGGCCAGTGATTTCACTTGGGTTTATTTTACTTTTGATAAAGACGAAGAAGGAGGTAGTAATCTCTTCCCCAGGAGCCCCAGACAGCTGATTCGGGGTCACAGGACTTGCTGGCCTGGAGGCATTTCAATATCACGCTTGGGCCCTCGCAGAGCAAATCCCATGACTCCACGGGACTGCCCCCACTCACTGTTGTGCCAGAATGCCCCTGTGAATGATACTGCTGAAATGAGTAGGTCCTGGAAAACTCTTCATATTTTATAGAAATTTTATGGGAAGAAGGTGCTCAATCTTGTTGGATTTAGTTTAGTTTAACAGTTGTCATTTATTTATTGAAGTAAAACCTTTTCCAGAAAGGATATGAGATGACTTACAAAAATACACATAATAAGATTAAAACTTTAAACAAGTAAGTGAGGAAACCAGAGCAAAAGGAAAGTGAGAAAGTGAGAGCAGGAAAGATAAAATGGAGCCAAGAGTGAGATCTGTCACCAAAATGTATTGAGAACAGGCTCTGCGGTTGCTAACGGTGGTGGCAGAGTGGCCTCTTGGCTTCCTCACAGCAAGGCAGTGAATCAATAACAAGTGATGAGCCCATGGTGACCCTGATTTTTTTCCTAAAAGGAGAACACAAACAATCAGCTGCTCAGGACAAGGCTAAGCATACCATGTGCTGAGATCAGCGGAGTTTCTAGTGGACACGTGATGCCTTCAATAAAATCCCCAGTAATGCCCCTAGGATGCACCACAGTGGCTTCACAGGGCCATTTACTACTAGGTTCTTAAGCAGAGGTGGCCAGTTGATTTTTGATAAATATCTGAAGCCAGTTCAGTAGAGGCAGGACAGTCTTTGAACAAATGGTATTGAAACAATTAGATATTTACATGCAAACAATGAACTTTGAGCCTTGCCTCACATCATATAAAAACTAACTCAAATGGATCATATTTTCATTTTAATTTAATAGCTTTATTGAGGCATAATAAATAGTATATTGCTCATACTTATGTGTGCAGTTACATAACTTTGACACACACACCCAGGAAAAATGGAACAGTTGCTGAGGGAAGGCAGACTATCATCATCAGTCAAAGTCCAGTTGCAGAGAACAAAGTCTACTCTAACAGAAAAATCCACTCTAGTTTACACAGAAAAACAGGGTATAAAATGACGTATGGGATCATTACAAGGGCAAACAATATAGACTCTATACTGGGCTTCTAGGAACAGCTCTCAGTCTCATGATCATAGTTGCCACAGTCAGCAAGCTGCCTCTGACTAAGCTGGGAAACCACCCAAACTTCCACTGGCCTCAGAGGTGTGCCTCTTCTGCTGGGTTCCTCATTAGTAAATAGATGCATGTGTCCTGCCTCTCCTTACATCAGTTCCAAATTCAGATCTTGCATCTGATTGTAGAAACCTAACTGACATCTCGAAATTTAGCTTCAAGAAAGTCTGGGAAATGGCAGTTTTTAGTTTTCTATCTTCTGCAGTATTAGAAGGCACTTTAGAAGGAGCTTGGGATAGACATTGAACAAGCAAACCACAGTATCCATCATGCTGTGGAAGCAGTTGGTTTGAGGGGGAAAATAAGGAGTTCAGTTTTGTACATGATAACTTTAAAGTATCTTTTAGATATACTAGTAGAGATGTATAGTAGGCAGGGGAAGAAAATGCAGAATGATGTAGTGGTACAAGCACAAATTCTGGGTTTGGGTTTGGTCTGGGTCTTGAACCCAGTCTGCTTGGGTTCATATCATACCTCTATCATTTATTGAGCTTCTCTCATGTAAAGAATCCACCTGCAATGCAAGAGACCCCGGTTAGATTCCTGGGTCAGGAAGATCCCCTGGAGAAGGAATAGGCCACCCACTCCAGTATTCTTGGGCTTCCCTGGTGGCTTAGATGGTAAAGAATTTGCCTGCAACATGGGAGACGTGGGTTCAATCCCTGGTTTGGGAAGATCCCTTGGAGAAGGGAAAGTCTACCCACTCCAGTATTCTTGCCTGAATAATTCCATGGACAAAGGAGCCTGGCAGGCTACAGTCCTTGGAGTCGCAAACAGCTGGACACGACTGAGCAACTTTCACTTTCTTATATTAGCTGTGTGACATTGGAAAAATTACTTGACCTCCTGTGCCTCAATTTTATCACCTACAAAGTGGGAGTAGTAATAGCATTTGCCTAAATAAGGTTGTTATGAGAGCTTAAATGAGTTAATGTTTGTAAAGTGTTGTTTAAAACAGTACCTGTCACAGAATGTGTATGTGTTTGCTATAGTACTAACTACCATTGTTTTAGTTAATAATGCATTTGGCCCTCCATATCCATGGATTCTGGGAGATAATGAATTTGTGCTGTTTTAAGCCACTAAGTTGGAGTTGTTACACAGCAGCAGATAACTACCGTGGACTAAGTATGAAGTGATATTAAGGAATTAATAAATTAGAACTGTTATAATTTGGAGTTACAAAAAAACGTTCTTTTTACCCTGGGGTGCTGCCTCCCTGCCTCTTCCAGGGAGCCGTAGGCCCTGTGTTGTACCCAATGACGCTGCCTGGGTGGTCTGTGCTGACCAAGGCAGCCCAGTCCGTTGCCACATGTACCTGTTCTATCCAGCCCCAGGTCCTGGTGGCTTCTACCCCTGCCTCCAAACTCTGACTGAGCTTTGCATGTTCCACTAACCCTGGGCGGGGGTGGGGGTGGGGGGCAGGCGGGGCAGGTGGAAGGCAGAGGTGTCAGGCTTCAGCTGCCTCTTAGGGCAGAACTAACTAACTAACCCAGCTATGGCGGGCTTACAGTGGTGGCCCCAATAAAAGCAATTTCAACCTTGAAAAAAAGTAGTCTTTTTAATAACGCATATGGAAATATGCAGGAAGTACCTGGGATTTATTTTAAAATAATGGTAAAGAAATAAATAGCTCAAAATATATGAAGAAAATACACTAAAATGTTAGCAATCAGTAGATCCAGGTGATGGATATACAGCGAGTCTTTGTACCATTCTGCTTTTAGATATGTCTGATAATTTCCATATTAAAATGTAAATATATATACATATAGATAGGTGTGTATAGAGAAAAAATTCTGTCTTAAAGCCCCTTTCCCTCCTCTTCCTCCTGCCTCTCCTGCTCCTCTTCCTTGTCCATGTTGATGTTCCTAATTGTTCCTTTCATTTGTCTCACAAAGGTATCCCTTTAGGGCAGGCTGTATTTCTGAAAGATGTACCTAACACAGCATGTTTTTATAATCTGCTCTTAAAAGTTAGATTAAGCCTTCAAAGCCCAGCTCTGTGTGTCCTAGACTCCAGTGTGAGCCATCCCAGGGGGACCTCCTCTCAGTAGGTCTGGTTGAGCCCTGGGGGGCTGAAATGTCATTGAATAATGGCCCTTATTCGCTGTCTTTCAGGGGGCCTGGTGTGCTCTCCTGGTGCCAACCCCAGCTGTCTTTTTCACCATTCTGAGCTCTCCTCCACCACCTCAGCCGAGCCTTAATTCTTTCTCAGAAACCCAATTCCTTAGGCAGAAGCCACGTGTTCCGCTCAGGCCCCATCTGACAGCTGTGGCCCCCAGCCCGGCCCCACAGACATTCAGTGTTCCCTTTCACAGGCCGTGGCGTATTCCTGCCAGAAAAGTCCACTTCCTTTACGAGTCTCTTTTTCACGGTGTCGCTCTTTGTGGCCTTGAGTGTCATGCCAATTCCTTGCACACTTGATGAAAGGATTTGGGGGCAGAAAACTTGAATCAATGGGGTCTTTTTATTTTTGAACATCAGTAAACAGCACAAATCAGTTCAATGAGTTCAGACTCAGTTATTTCCATGCTTGCTGCAGTCTCTCTACCCAGCATTAAATCCCACTGAAAATGCCTCTTGTTATCTCCGGCTAGTGAAGAATGTCGCTCTTTTTTCTTGGTTTGAACACACTCCAAAACATTGGCCTGAAAGATCAGTTTAACACTGGATAGCTCTGAATACAAAAATCTTTAACTTTCTCTTTTCTTCAGCTCACTGACATTATTCTAGTCGTTTTCTTTTCTCTTCATTATATTCTGCTCACTGACAGTATTTTTATCTGTTTGGTAATACAAAATGCAATCATTTGTTTTTGAGACTAATGAAGGCATGCCAAGATCCTTTCCATTGATTAAGTTACAAATAATATAATTAGAGGTTAAAAGGTTTGTTAACCATTTAATTTTTCATAGTTGTACCTCCATCAAAACCACTCCTCACCTTTGTCATTCTCAACGTCCAAATTCAGGAAGAACACTTCACAGTATATTTAGTGGCACCAGCCAAGAATATGGCTCTCAATATTTTTTATTTAAAAATAGGTGGTGGCATATGAGTTTCCTGAGAAATAAAACCACAGAACAAATATTCCTGAAAGATTTTAAGGCAAAAAAAAATCTATATATTGCTCCCTGTAATACTGAATGCTCCCATATTTTGAAAATATTCAACCTTTTATAGTTAAACTAGTAATACCACTCAAGCAGAAGTTGAGTGGTACCAGTGATACAGCTTTATCAGCTACTCTCAATATCTAGTGAAAACTTCAGCCATGTAAGAGGGTTCAGTGGCCGAGTCCAGAATCAGACTGCAGATGTTCAACTCTCAGTTCCAGTACTTACTGTGTGACCTTGGGCAAATTACTTCACCTCTCTGTACCTCAGTGCCTTCATCTGAAAAATCAGAACAATTAGAGTGACTATTCTCTCACCACCTCACCTTGGCAGGTTATTGTGAAGGACGTAAAACTGTATTGTCCAATAAATGGAAAACAATCATTGTCATTGCCGTTGTCATCATTCTGGATGGATGCCAGTGAACTCTCTGATCTCACAACTCTGCCGAAATGGTCTTCCTACAGCCCTGCTCTCATCCTTTCTCACACTTGCCCACGCTTGACAAAACCTCTGGCATTTTTTCACTCATCAAGTAATCTGCCACTCCCCCTCAAAGGAATTTTCCTTTCTGTGGCAGGATAAGTCTGCAGGCTCTCCCTCAGAAGGCAGGAATGATCAGGAAACCCAGGTCACAACATGAAACAGGTCTGGTTTTTCAAGATCCTCATTAACTTAAACTAGATGAAGAGTTGAGCTAATTTTATTCCTCTGCTTGAAGCACATTCTCATTAGTCTACACAGAAGTCTATTCCCTTGTTTTATATTTTACTTAATCCTACTTTTCCTCCCTCCCATTCCATTGCCCACCCCCCACCCCAGCATTCTGGGTTTAAGGTGACTCTCTGTTTTGGGCTTTGCAAAAAGGCTGTGTGACAGTGGTGAATGCACATGTTATATGTGTGTTACGTGTAATGTTCCCCCTACAGTCTTAAGGTCCATGCTGCTGTGAGGACTTCTAGGCTTCTCTTCTCCCTGCTGCCTGGTATCCTAGAATGCCCATCTATACATCTGACTCTCCTAGTCCCCAAGTGACAGACACAGAAGTTGCCTCCAACAAACCAGGTTAAAGAGGGCTTCTCAGAAGATGGTCCTAGGAAATCGTGCTACTGCATGAATGAAAGTAAAATTGGATCCCCACCTACCACTACGTAACAGGTAAACTCTAGATTGATTAAAAACCAGTATCTGAAAGCTGAAACAGTGGGATTAATAGAAGTAAGTGTGGGTGAATATCTCAGTGACCTGGGGGAGTAGAGAACTTCTTAAACTAAACCTAAAAAGCATGAAGGTCATTGAACACGTTTTCCACTCACCTTGGTTTTCCAGTCCTCCTTCACTCTTGATCTGCCTTTCTCAATTGCCAAGAGATCATCTTTTGTTTAAAAATAAAAGTGGTACAATAAAACTTTCCACTTTCCCTTCCTATGAATAAAAAATAGTCTTTTTTTTCAAGTCTGTTCCTTTGTCTAGAACAGGGGTCAGTAATCTAGGGCCCATGAACCAAGTCTAGCCTATCTCACAGTTGGTACAGCATGCTAAACAAGATTTTTATGTTTTTAAATGGTTGAGGGAAAAAACAGAAGAAGAGTATTTTGTGACACTTGAACAATCTATGAAATGTCAGTGTCCATAAATAAAGTCCTATTGGAACCCAGTCAAACTTACTCATTTCCATCTCATCTACACCTGCTTTTTCACTAGCTGCAGAGCTCAGTAGTTGTGATGGAGACTATACAACTCACAAAGACTGAAGTATTGACTCTCTGGCCCTTCATCTGCCAACTAGATTGCATGCCCCTTGAGGATACAAGTCATATCCAATAGATCTTTTATTTCCCCGATGTCTTAGCACAGAGCCTTGCAGGTAACCAGTGTTATTTAACACCTAGTGCTATTTATAACACTGAGGGCTATTTTTGGCTTCAAGTAACAGAATAGCCTATCGATAGGGTTTTTTATCCTAATAGAACAAGGAAGCCAGAGATAAGACTGGGATTGATTCAACAGCTCAAGGTCTCTTGCCCTGTCCCCTCAGGGTTGCAAGAGAATAGATACAGCTCCTCAGAGTTTCTTCACGTGACCATGTTCAAAGGCGGAAAACTGGCGGCAGTGTGGTTAAAGAAGTGACCCAGTATACCCTCCTCTTATAAGAGAAGAAACTATTCCCTGAGAATGCCCCATCCCTGAGACTTGTGCCCTTGGTATTAGCCAGAAGTTGATCGTGTTCCCACTTAGGCCAGGGGCTGGACCCCCTCCCTTCAGAGCTAGAGATCTCCACCCAAAACTCAAGTGGCATCAGAAAATGAGGAATAAGCAGCAATGACTAGTGGCTACCTAACAGTTAACTAATGATGAGGCTGATCTTTGAACTTGGAAAGGCAGCCCAGAAATTTGGACTGATTTTTTCTGAGTAGGGCCAAGCAGCATGATTCCAACCCTCCCTACCATTGATAACTCATTGTAAAAGAGAATAACTTTTCTAAGTTGTTTCAAATGGCTTTTAATCTATAGAAGCACTTAAGTTAGCTGAGTAGCTTTTACAAGTTCTGCATGGTCTTTTCTAATGAAATTTAGTGGTCCACAGTCAGGACCCTTCTATAGCTGCACAGAGTCACATGGAGTGAGGTCATAAATGGAATAGCATCCCACAGCCTGGCCTCTTCTAGTCAGAACTCTTATATGCTTAACAGCTGGTCCACCAGGATCACAGGGGTGCTGTTTTGCAATGGTTAAACAGAAGGATAGTAGTGGCTTTCAACCAAAGCATGCTGTTGCATGTAGGAAAGAAGGGCCAGGATGTGAACACACAGGTTCCCAGGATACATGAAACCAGTGCTCAGCATGTGATCTGGGCCCCCGGGAGTCAGAGCCGCTGGCTCTGGGAGCGTGCCACAACAGGTGGCCCCTTTGATTCTCCAGCCTCACATGTTTCATGTTCTGTTTATGAACCTCTGCACACTCAGTTGAGCAAATGAAGGCACAATCAAACAAGGACAAGTAATAACAAGAAAAGTAATATAACTTTTAAACCTAGAAATCTCGAAATGCCAACTCTGTAAAGAGAGTGTTATGATGTGGTGGGTTTTATATATTTTTTTAAAAATTTTGGCTGCTCTGCTTGCTGCATATCAGTGTTTCCAACTTTTTTTCAGTCTGACTTTGTGGAATCTGTCCCCCCACTCTTGTCCCATCCTACTCCAATAATCACACCTGCCTGTAAGACCCAGGCGTGAACATAAATGAGCCCATCTACTCAGTCGTCCCCCACAGAAACTTGGGGGAGTGGGGGGCAGTGGTGAGAAATTACAAATTTATACATAGCAAAAAAACACTGTTTTCACAAAGGCAACTTCCTTGGCCAGTTCCGTGCGTAGCCTTGACTCTGTAGATAAATGTTTCCAATGTCAGAAATTGGCCAAAAGAAAAACAGCAAAACATATTTTAAATTTTCAACTCTAAAGCATTGACTCCTGCCATGAACCACCATCTATCCAAACTTCTCCCAGAAATTCAAATGTGGCTGTGGAGTTGCTTTCTCTGCTTCAAGTCAAACATTACATTTTTTATGACCTGTTATTATTGGCACCCCCAACACACACACACACTCAAAAACTGTAATAGAATTTTTGCTCTGGCAAGTGAATAAAAAGAAAGGGGATTCTTGAGAGTTGATGTCAGCTTCCAGGTGTATCCCCTTTCCCTGGGTCCCTGGGAGAAGCAGGGGACGAGGCCCATGGTACTGGGACCTAAAGCTGACTCTGCTCATAGACCTTAGCTCAGGAGCAGAGCGTGCAGCTTGGCACATTCTTCACTGAACTGGGTTTCTTTTGCATTTCTTGTTTAGTTCAAGGTATTGAGCAAAACTTTTGTATCATTTTCAGTCATTTCATGTAAAGGATTAGTGAATATATACCATTTGGCTCTAAAGCTACATAAGCTTTAGAACTGACATGATTAATAAAAGAAAGGTACGTAAATGTGCGAGAAAGTTATTATCCAAAACCACTGAACTAAGAAAATGCTGAAGGTAAAGAGAGCAAGTTGGTCAGATGGTACAGCATCCAGTTCTATAACATGCTGTGATCTGTGTTTGGAAGGAAATACTGAACAGAAGATGCATGATAAGTCATGTCATAGTTTTACATTATTCTCTGCCCTTTCCTGATGCTAATTCACACACCACGGAATTTGATAATTCAGTGTCCCCGTTCTCCCAGGAAAGATGGATATGAGTGAACCACACTTAATAAAGTCAGCCCTTCATCTGTCTGATTTCTTTGCAGAGACCATCACCAATAAAAAGAGAGAGAGAGCAAGTTGTAATGTAGCCTCCTTATAAAAACTGATCTGTTCTTACAAGAAAAAGTACGTGAGATGAGGTTTGTTTCATTCCATTTATGTCAATGTCTTCAATGAAACCACATCCTAAACATTTTCAGAATTTTCCCATATATACCTAAATCAGAAGCTTGCCACTTTTTATGTGAAGGAAACTTCAGTTTGTTTTATAAATTTCAGTGAGAACTGTTCAGTTCAGTTCAGTTGCTTAGTCGTGTCCGACTCTGCGACCTGATGAACGGCAGCACACCAGGCCCCCCTGTCCATCACCAACTCCTGGAGTTCACCCAAACCCATGTCCATTGAGTCGGTGATGCCATCCAACCATCTCATCCTCTGTTGTCCCCTTCTCATCCTGCCCTCAATCTTTCCCACCATCAGGGCCTTTTCCAGTGAATCAGCTCTTCGCATGAGGTGGCCAAAGTATCGGAGTTTCAGCTTTAACATCAGTCCTTCCAATGAACACCGAGGACTGATCTCCTTTAGAATGGACTGGTTGGCTCTCCTTGCAGTCCAAGGGACTCTCAAGAGTCTTCTCCAACACCATAATTCAAAAGCATCAATTCTTCGGTGCTCAGCTTTCTTATAGTACAACTCTCACATCCATACATGACTACTGGAGAAACCATAGCCTTGACTAGAGAGACCTTTGTTGGCAGAGTAATGTCTCTGCTTTTTAATATGCTATCTAGGTTGGTCATAACTTTCCTTCCAAGGAGTAAGCGTCTTTTAATTTCATGGCTGCAATCACCATCTGCAGTGATTTTGGAGCCCAAAAAAATAAAATCTGACACTGTTTCCACTGTTTCCCCATCTATCTGCCATGAAGTGATGGGACTGGATGCCATGATCTTAGTTTTCTGAACGTTGAGCTTTAAGCCAACTTTTTCACTCTCCTCTTTCACTTTCATCAAGAGGCTGTTTAGTTCTTCTTCACTTTCTGCCGTAAGAGTGGTGTCATCTGCATATCTGAGGTTATTGATATTTCTCCTGGCAATCTTGATTCCAGCTTGTGTTTCTTCCAGCCCAGCATTTCTCATGATGTACTCTGCATATAAGTTAAATAAGCAGGGTGACAATATACAGCCTTGACGTACTCCTTTTCCTATTTGGAACCAGTCTGTTATTCCATGTCCAGTTCTAACTGTTGCTTCCTGACCTGCATACAGGTTTCTCAAGAGGCAGGTCAGATAGTCTGATATTCTATCTCTCTCAGAATTTTCCACAGTTTATTGTGATCCACACAGTCAAAGGCTTTAGCATAGTCAATAAAGCAGAAATAGATGTTTTTCTGGAACTCTCATGCTTTTTTGATGATCCAACGGATGTTGGCAATTTGATCTCTGGTTCCTCTGCCTTTTCTAAAACCAGCTTGAACATCTGGAAGTTCACGGTTCACGTATTGCTGAAGCCTGGCTTGGAGAATTTTGAGCATTACTTTACTAGCATGTGAGATGAGTGCAATTGTGCGGTAGTTTGAACATTCTTTGGCATTGCCTTTCTTTGGGATTGGAATGAAAACTGACCTTTTCCAGTCCTGTGGCCACTGCTGAGTTTTCCAAATTTGCTGATATACTGAGTGCAGCACTTTCACAGCATCACTGTAATAGCCCTCTTTTATTGGCATAAAGTCTCCAAACCTAAATCAACAAGATTTGTCCAGAGCCTGCTCTGTGCCTTGTCCTGTGCTAAGTGTTTGTACACTTACTTTTCAGTAATAGCCTTTTCAATTTAATGAATAGAAAGTTCAAAAGTTATTGGAAGATGTGATACAATAAAAAGGAAGTAATGCTACTTACACAGTACTCAAAATGTAGAGTACTTAATGGAGTATGGCAAGGCTGTATATTGTCACCCTGTTTATTTCATTTATATGTGAAATGCTGGGTTGGATGAATCACAAGCTGGAATCTAGACTGCCGGGAGAAATATCAACAACCTCAGATATGCAGATGATACCACTCTAATGTCAAAAAGCAAAGAGGAGCTAAAGAGCCTCTTGATGAGGATAAAGGAAGAGAGTGAAAAAGCTGGCTTAAAACTCAACATTCAAAAAACTAAGATCATGGCATCTAGTCCCATCACTTCATGGCAAGTAGAAGGGAAAAAAGTGGAAGCAGTGACAGATTTCCTTTTCTTGTGCTCCAAAATCACTGCACATGGTGAATGTAGCCATGAAATTAGAAAACGCTTGCTCCTTGAAAGGAAGGCTATAACAAACCTAGATAGAATATTAAGAAGCAAAGACATCACTTTGCCAACAAAGGTCTGTATAGTCAAAGCTATGGTCTTTCCAGTAGTCATGTATGGATGTGAGAGTTGGACCATGATGAAGACTGAGCACAGAAGAACTGATGCTTTTGAATTGCGGTGCTGGAGATTACTCTTGAGAGTCCCTTGGACGGCAAGGAGATCAAACCAGTCAGTTGTACGGGATTGGCCACCTGATGCTAAGAACTGACTCACTGGAAAAGACCCTGATGCTGGGAAAGATGGAAAGCAAAATGAGAAGAGGGCGGCAGAAGATGAGATGGTTGGATGGCATCACCAATTCAATGGACATGAACTTGGGTGACCTCTGGGAGATGGTGAGGGATAGGGAGGCCTGGTGTGCTGTAGTCCAACGGGTCAGAAAGTTAGACATGACTGAACAACTGGACAACAACAACAACTCAAAATGCAGAGCCTGAATCTAAGCAGGAAGAAGCATGAGATAACTCCAAAATGAGGGGCATTCTATAGAACACTGGCCAATATTCAAAAATATTAATGTCTTGAGAGATAAAATACTGAAGAGGCATAAGAACTAAACACAATGCTGCCATGATCTTGGACTGTATCCTAAGTCAGGAGGAGGGGGCAGGGGTTGCTGTTGGAATAGGAAGAAAAATTTAAAAATAAACTAGGGATTAGATAGTAGTAGTGCACTGATGTTGAACTTCCTGATTTTAACAATTGCATTGTACTTATGTTAACAGAATGCCTTTATCCTTAGGAAGTATCAGTTGAAGAAAATAAGAATGAAGGAGCGTGGTGTCTGCAAGTTTGGTTCATAGAAAACAATAGGTATGTATGTATATTTACAGAAATATATGTAAACTAGATAGTGTGCAAAGTTGGAAAAATGTGAAAAATGGTAAATCTGGATAAAGATTATACAGGAGTTCTCATACTGTTCTTGTAACTCTCCTGTATGTTTGAATTATTTCAAAATAACCTTGAAGTTGAGAAAGGTTATGGGAATGTACCTTACACTTCTGAAATCAGGTGCCTTGAGAGATTTCCCTGTTGTCTAACACTGAAACTTTACCTTTAGCAAGGCACTGATGACTAAGTTGAGATGAAAAAGTTTTACAACCAAGTTTTGCAAGACTTATTTCCACTTTGAAAAACAGCGATGGAGACACACAGTCGGGTGTGGGGAGTGGTCATTAAATCAATTATGTGTAATGGGAACTCGACTTCTGTTTCCTCTTCTTTATTGCCACTCCTGGGAAATCAGAGAAAAAAATACCAGAGGTGCATTAAAACATCCTCTCTATTACACTCCCTTCCCATCAAAATCAGGCTCTGCCCTCTGCCCTGGCTATAGGGTTAGCACATCACCCTCATAGCTTGCAGACCTAAGCTCCCATTGGGCCATGACCCCCACCCCCAACTTGCTCTGCCTGGAGCAGCATAAGCTCCAGGTCACTCTCCCCCGCCACCGTGGAAGCTCTTCCTGTCCCTTTGAAGCTTCTCTGTGTGACACAGCATCCACTGGCACGTGTGGCCAGTGAGCACTTGCAATGTGCCGGTCTAAACCGGCACATGCCGAAAGTGTAAAATACACTTCAAAGACTTCACATGAAAAGATACATGCCAAAAATATAGACAATGTCTCATTAATAATTTTACACGTTGATTACATGCTTGAACGATGTTTTAGAGATATTAAGTCAAATGAAGCATAGCATTAAAAGAATTTCAATTGTTTCACTTTATGTGTTTTAATGTGGCTGCCAGGAAAATTTAAAGTTACATACTTGACTCATATTTGTACTGGACAGTGCTACCCAGATGGAACTGAGCAGCCCCTTTCTTCATGTCCTTCCTGTGCACCTCGACACATTTCTGCTGTAACATCTGCACGTGCTTCTTCACCTGGCTGCTGCCCCAGCAGGACTGCAAGCCCCCCAAATGGTGCCCTTTTTCCCTTGGTTTGTCGCTTTGTGCCTGGAACACCTCACAAAGGGTGTTAATCATTTATGTTCATTTATTTTTATTTGTAATCGGGGTGAAAGTCTCATAATATAATATTAACCATTCTAAAGTGAACAGTTTACTTCTAGGACATTTACAATGTTGTGCAACCACCATCTCAATCTAGTTCCCAGACTTTTTTGCCACCAAAATATAACCCATACTCATTAAGCAGTTACTCCCCATTCTTACCTCCCAATAGCCCCGGCAATTATCTGTGTCCTTTCATCTGTGTTCTTTCAAATAGGATTTGCCTATTCTGGGTATTTCATCTAATAGAATCATACAATATGTCAATATGTGACCCTTTTGTCTGGGTTCTTTCACTTAGCATATTGTTTTCCAGGTTCATTCACATTATAGCATGCATCTGTACTTCATTTTTTTTTTTTTTTGATCTCGCCTTGCGGCTGGCAGGATCTTAGTTCCCTGACAAGAGATCAAATCCATGCTCCCTGCATTGGGAGGGTAGAGTCTTAACCCTGGACTGCCAGGGAAATCCTCATTACCTTTTTTTTTTTTTAATGTTCCTTCTTCCATTCATATTTTTCTCTCCCACCTCCCCGTGCCTCCTCTGTGCTTATCCAACATAACTCATCACTCAAGAACTAAATCAAATCATACTTTTTTCATAAAGATTTCTACATCCTCCTTCTTCCCTGAACTCCTTTAGCTCTATCTACATTACTTAATGTAAATGCCACACACAAGCAATGTGTAGGTTTGGTTTTTAAATAATCCAGCAGGTATCAGAAAAGAGAAAGGGATGAATGAGACCAGGTTGGCCATATATATTGATGATCATTGGAGCAAGGAATGGGTACATGGAGGCTGATAATATCATTCTGTCTATATTGTGTATGTTTGAAAGTTTCCAGAATAAAAATTTTCAAATGGTGTTTCATACTATTACCTGTTCTATGAGTCTTATCCTCCTCATGAGATCTTCTGCTCCTTTGTGGCCAGAGATTGTCATTCATGCTTTGGTTGATGGTGGATGCCATAGAAAAGCTGACCTCCACTGGTGCTTGCCGAAATAAATTTTGTCTGAGGTGTTAAAAAGTTTCACTGAGGAAAAGTCGAATTCTGACATGAGAATATAGATCTAAGAGGCTATTCCAACTTCAGTTTCCTGGCCTTTCTTCTACAGTTAAAATCCCTTTCAATTTTTGCTCTAACTTCTTTCTTGGGCTTATAATTGATCTCCAGTGAATGAGCACAATGCACTTGCTCCAGTGTTCTGAGACATTTCTGGAAAATCCATAATAATAAAACACCTGGAAGCCAGGTTTCCATTCAGATTTCTGTTTTGTCCCCTGTTTCCCTCTGCATAGAGCCCATTCTGCTTCTACCTTCTGTCCCAGAGATCTACCAGTACCAAAGGTGGGGAAGAAAGGTGCCCATTCATCATTGCTTCCACATCCACACTTTAAACTGTCATGTCTTATTCTCCTTCTACACTAATAATTCAGAGAAAGTACTTTAATAACAGAACTAAGACTCAGTATGATAACCCACAGTTTTCTACACCTACCACTCTTTGTAATTTCAAATGGGGAACTCTGTAAGAAGAGTCATATCAACAAATGTTTGTAGCCAGCACCCCTAGAAGAAACTGCTTTATCAGAATCTAGTGTCTAGTTCCTTCAGATAGAAAAAACAGGCTGAAAATACAACAGCCGTTGCAGCTTTATGATGGCAGAGGTGACCAGAAAATGATGCACTGACCTTTTCTCCTCTTTCCCTGAAAAGTGAGGGAAAATATTTTTGTGGAAAAGTCATTTCAAAGCTTAGCAAACCTAGAAACAAGGGGATTTAATTACTTATTAATGCAGGGAGCACCCGGACAGGAGAGGCCAAGGAACTGGACACGAAACAGAAGTCTTTGAGTCATTTGTTAATGCTTAAATCTGAAAACTGTGACTGTGATTATGCAAGCATGCATGCTCAGTCGCTTCAGTTTTGTCCAACTCTTTTCAACCCCATGGACCGTAGCCGGCCAGGCTCCTCGGTCCATGAGATTTTCCTGGCAAGAATACTGGAGTCGGGTGCCATACCCTCCTCCAGGGGATCTTCTCAACCCAGGGATAGAACCCATGTCTCCTACATCACCTGCGTTGCAGGCGTTTTCTTTACTGCTGAGTCACTGGGGAAGCCCGTGACTCTGATTATAAAACACACACATTGGGACAAAGTAGTCACATGAGCTTTCTCTCCCTCTGAACTGATTCCTTTATCTTCAGTTTATTCTTGCCTTTGTGCTCTGCCAAATAACAAAGGCTTTGTTTCAACAGGTCTCCTAATATTTGAGAGTTACTTCCCATCACTGCTCTTATCACATGCTCTTCTTATGAATAGAATTTTTGCTAAATCACGTGCTGGATAAATGTGATAGGCAGAATAATGCCTACTCACCCCTCTACCCAAGATGTCCACAGGGCTTCCCTGGTGGCTCAGTGGTAAAGAATCTGCCTGCCAATGCAGGAGACATGGGTTCAATCCCTGGGTCAGGAAGATCACCTGGAGAAGGAAATGACAACCCCCACCAGTATTCTTGCCTGGAAAATCTCATGGACAGAGGAGCCTGGTGGGCTACAGTCCATAGGGTTGCAAAAGAGTCAGACATGAGACTTAAAGACTAAACAAGAACAAATGATATCCACACCCTAATCCTGGGAACCTGTTAAGTTGTTCTGTGGCAAGAGAGAATTAAAGGCAGCAGATGGAATTAAGGCTGCTAATTGCTTCAATTCAACTGACTTTAAGACAAAGAAAGTAATCTGGATTATCCAGGGGAGCCCAATGTAATCACAAGTGAGAGAGGGAGGAAGGAGAATCAGTGTTGGAGTGATTGGGTGTGAGAAAGACTTGCCCGACCATGGCTGGCTTTGAAGATGAAAGTGGACCAGAGCCACCAAATACAGGGAGGCCTCTAGAAGCTGGAAAAGGCAAGGAAACAGAGGCTTCACAGGAGCTTCCCTGCTGCTGCTTTGATTTTGACCTAGTGAGACACATTTCAGACTGCTGACCTCCAGAACGTAAGGTAATAAATTTGCGTAGTGTCAAACTTCCAAGTTTCTGTGGGTTCTGCAAACAGAGGCGATAGGGAACTAATCCAACCGCTAGCTGTTTATGAGAGTTGGGGAGTAAGGGACTTTCTTTTTCATTATCTTGCTCAAAAACACTAGTTTGAACTAAAATTCCTAAAATCAAAGGGAACTCCCCTACTGCCTGCTGTGGCTGCCCCCCGCCACTCCCAACAGCCCCATCATCCCAACTTGGGGGCTACTCCTCAGGTCAGGACTGCCGGCCACCCGAGGGGTGTCAGGGACCAGGCTGCTGAGAGGTCATTTTGGATGTGCTCAAAAGTTGACTGTTACTTTTCTCTACAGCCTTTCCAGAAGGATAATCATGTCAGTAATACCAAGTAATTGAGATGCTTCCCTCTTTGAAGTAACTATTTCAAAATCTTTTCCACAGCATAATTTCAGTTTTCAAGAAAAAAAAAAAAGCTTGAAGATACTTCTTATCCAAAATAGCCCAGTATCTGAGTCCTACAAAGTAAACTATACATTTTCACCTGTTGATGATCAAGGCACTGATCATCCACTTGTAGTGCTTTGAAATTAAGCACTTCTGTGCCTTGGCCTCCATCCAGCTGCCTGGCTGTTGCCCTGGTCATTACCATTGCTGTTGATAGGATAGGGAAGAAGGGAAGACATAAAAGAGGACTTGATCACTGTGTCTGTCACCCTAAATAAGATTTGGTTACAGAACAGTTGGACAGTTTTCTTAGAGACAGTAAGAGCTAATCTGACCAAAAATAGAAGCCAGAACTAATTGTAAGCAACAAAAGGAAATCATACTTTTCAAAAATCAATAGTAAGTTTCCCCTAAACTGAAAAGCTTTTTATAATTATAAAAGTCGTTCATGTTTTCTGTAAAAAGCAAACAGAACTATGTAGATTATTCACATTACTTTAAACTAACAGCCATTTCCATTATTCACTTATTCATCTGTATTTGAAATCGGTTTTCTTTCAGTTGTGCATATGTTCCCTTCCCTGTTTTTCCACTTCACAGTTGCTTCGAAGGCTATAAAATCAGCTCTCAAGAGCTGTGTGTGGCCTTAGGGTAGGGAGTTTCACAGACTCCCTACTCCCTTCTTTTTTTTTTTAATGGTTTATTTATTTTTTGGCTGTGGTGGGTCTTCATTGCTGCATGCAGACTTTCTCTAGTTGCAGCAAGCAAGGGCTACTCTTCATTGTCATATGTGGGCTTCTCATTGCAGTGGCTCATCCTGTTGCACAACACAAGCTCTAGAGTGCATGGGCTTCAGTAGTTGTGATTTGTGGGCACAGTAGTTGTGGCTTGTGGGCTCTGGAGCACAGGCTCAGTGGTTGTGGCACATAGGCTTCGTTGCTCCGAGGCAGCATGTGGGGTCTTTCTGGACCAGGGATTGAACCGGTGTCTCTTGCACTGTAAGGTGGATTCTTAACCGCTGGACCACCAAGGAATCCCACAGACTATGCATTTCTATGCCTCACTAGCACAACTGAAACAGAAATCACTACCCCAAAATTTCCCCTCACCCCTGGTCAGGGCTTCTGTATGTTCTGAAAACAGTTATGTGGATGTGACTGAGAGAATGATCACATACAGTAAAGTCATGTTGCCACATTTTCTGCACATTCTGTAGCCAGAAATGATTTGATAAAAGTAATGTTATAGACAAGCTTATTTTTACATTTCATGTTTACTTTCTGTAACATGAAATAAATATACTGTATGTGGCATGCAGTTTGCCCTGAGTGATATAACACATAAATGCTTTGATAGCAGTTATCAAAAATGATGCAGTTTGTTCCAAAAGTTAAATGGAATTGCACAGATATACTAAATGCACTTTCTTGAGTAAATTTCTCGACTACCAGAAGCAGTGCAGCTGTTTCAGTTACCTTTTGACACAACGTATGTTTATATATGTCATCCACAATTTCAAGTGATGGAAGAAATTGCTCCCCATCTTAGATTCCTCTTGGGGGAAGGGGACGTACAAGCATTAGCTAGCACTGGGAAGAGCTGCTAATCTAAATTATAGCAAAAGAAACATAATTGTGACTTTCAACATGATCTGAGTAAGTGAATCAGCAAAGGAGCTGAAAAAAGTTGATAACCAATGAGGTTAGAGACTTTATTTGGGGAAGGATATCAAAACAGGCCCTATAGCAAAGTAAATCCCTTTAACTAGAATATAGAATAACAACACTGAAATGGTGCGCCTCTAAAAAGTGAGTAAATAGATGCCAAGGGCGAGTGAGTCAGAAGCACATGAGTGGAAGTGGTTGAACTCCAGAGACCAGATCAAGCAATGCTGCTTAATACCATCACATGATCCACCCCGAGGCTCAGTATTTAATTAAAATGAAGAGTGGAGCACAGCAAAAAACAGAAGAACACTGTTGTTCTTAGTGGATGAAGCCAGAGGAGTTACAGGTTAAACTTTGATTGTCTAGGTCTGTGAGAATTCAGCATGGAATGTCTCTACTGTTTTCTGGGATTTCTGCTTCTGGCTGAAAGATTGCCACTGGATGCTGCCAAACGTGAGTAGCTCTCAGTTTCTGTCTTAACCCATTCTCTGGCTATTGGCTGAAGTGATGGGTTTGTCTGAGTCTGCAGCTGGCCTTTCGGAGAAGGCAATGGCACCCCACTCCAGTACTCTTGCCTGGAAAATCCCATGGACAGAGGAGCCTGGTGGGCTACAGTCCATGGGGTCGCTAAGAGTCGGACGACTGAGCGACTTCACTTTCACTTTCCCCTTTCATGCACTGGAGAAGGAAACGGCAACACACTCTAGTATTCTTGCCTGGAGAATCCCAGGGACGGTGGAGCCTGGTGGGCTGCCGCCTATGGGGTCGCACAGAGTCGGACACGACTGAAGCGACTTAGCAGCAGCAGCAGCAGCAGCAGCTGGCCTTTAGGAAGCATTCGTGCTCACTTGTTTCCTCTGGAAATGGTCAGGGATGTTGCTGCTAAGAGAGCACAGCAAAATGCTTTCAGTTCCATTCTTTGCTCCACGGTCTTGGGAAGTGAAAGACGCATGGCCCCTCTGTTGTGGAGGTTTCTTCTATCAAAATTGCCACCTACTCTCTTAGAGACACTGGGAGTGTGGGGGTGCGAAGGGCACAGTCTCTGGCTTGAGATCACAGCAATACTACCCACTAAAGTTTGTCTTGTTTCCATCCGCTGGGATAGGGCCGCAGAGGAACTGAAGTCCAAGTCTGGAAACAGGTTTTCTAATAATTCCAACCCAGAAGCTGTTGCCAGTTCTGCTGAGGGAATTCCCTGGCAGGCCTGTGGTTAGGACTCCGCACTTTCACTGCCATGGGCCTGGGTTCAGTCCCTGGTCAGGGAACTAAGATTCCATAGGCTGCTCAGCCAAAAAAAAAAAAGAAAATCTTGCTGATTTTTCACAGACCTGCAGGAGTTTGCTGCCACTGTAGTGAGGTTACTGAGAAAAGAGCTGAAGCCCTGGGTCTCTTTTCTAGTTAGAGGCTGGGAACTTCTTAATAAAGCTGATGCCCAGACCAATGAGGAGCTGGTTTAAAAAGAAGAGTTTGTGACTGGAATGGAAGCCAGAGTTGTGAGCCGCCAAGCTCACAGGCGGCCCACTTGTCCAGTCCAGGGGAAGTGTGGCCCCAGCAGCTCCCGTCCTCCAGGCAGGGGTAGCGTGGAGTGGGAGAATGGAGTGAGTTAGGTATCACCCAGAAGGTACACTCTGCTTCACTCTAGTAGAGTAACGACCTTTGCAGTGTGAAAGTCGTGATTTTGCCAGATGACTACATGAGGGGGCAATGGCAGTGGAGGGGAGGTAGGTGCTGAGAAGGGGTTCAACATGTGTTCTGTTCAGATCAGTTTAGTCGCTCAGTCATGTCCAGCTCTTTGTGACCCCATGGACTATAGCATGCCAGGCTTCCCTGTCCATCACCAACTCACAGAACCTGCTCAAACTCATGTCTATTGAGTTGGTGATGCCATCCAACCATCTTATTCTCTGTCATCCCCTTCTCCTCCCACCTTCAATCTTTCCCAGCATCAGGGTCTTTTCCAATGAGTCAATTCTTCTCATCAGGTGGCCAAAGTATTGGAGTTTCAGCTTCAGCATCTGTCCTTCCCATGAATATTCATGACTAATTTCCTTTAGGATGGACTGGTTGGATCTCGTTGCAGTCCAAGGGACTCTCAAGAGTCTTCTCCAACACCACAGTTTAAAAGCATCAATTCTTCAGTGCTCAGCTTTCTTTATAGTCCAACACTCACTACTGGCAAAACCATAACTTTGATTTGATAGACTTTTGTTGGCAAAGTAATGTCTCTGCTTTTGAATATGCTATCTAGGTTGGTCATAATTTTCCTTCCAAGGAGTAAGCGTCTTTTAATTTCATGGCTGCAATCACCATCTGCAGTGATTTTGGAGCCCAAAAAAAAAAAATCTGACACTGTTTCCACTGTTTCCCCATCTATCTGCCATGAAGTGATGGGACCAGATGCCATGATCTTAGTTTTCTGAATGTTGAGCTTTAAGCCAACTTTTTCACTCTCCTCTTTCACTTTCATCAAGAGGCTCTTTAGTTCTTCACTTTCTGCCATAAATGTGTACCACACTGTGTGTAGTGCTGTGCTAGCTGCTCCACTTAAATCAGTCAGGTATCCAGATGGTCCTGCCACTATTCAACGGGTGAGGAAGCAGGAGCCCAGGTCTGGCTTTTCACCTGCTGGGCCCAGATCTAACAGGGGAGGGTTCTGGACACAGGTACACACATTCCTCTCACTTCTCCCAGCGAGAGAGAAAAGCCCTGAAATGAAGTGCAATCCCGTGAGGCTGCTGAGTGGAGGAGGAAGAGAGGGGGCCACTGCTGCCTCCCAAGCACCCCAGGTGGCGGTGGGACTGAGGGGGAGCTGGGACAGGGTGAGGGGGGACGGGGGGGCGTGGCGCCAGGAGCCCGCAGTGGTGGGAGGGTCTTGGATAGCGACCTGGGATGGAGCGAGAAGGGGAAAGCGTCAGGGGGCCAGGGTTCTGCCACCAGCGCTGAGGCCGGAAGCTGGCCGACCTCCTAATCCCAACTCACCCTCCCGCCCCCTAACCATCAAGCCGAAGGTCTGTAGTGAGCAGGCCGGGAAGGGGCCCACGACTTCAACCAGGGAGCCCAGACGCAAGTGCTGAGCCCTTGCGGGCCAGGGTTTGGCACTTGTCCGGCCGCGGAGCCACATGGGGCCTCGCAACATCCCAGAGAGGCTGTGCAGTCCCCTGTCCCAGAGGAGGGGGCGGGCCAGAGATAGCAAGGAACTCGCTCCAGGTCGCAAAGCGGGCAAGAGGAAGAAGGCTTTCGTGCAGACCAGACTGCAGTTCTTCCTGCCAGCCTTGGGTGTGGACCACGAAAAGTGACTTAGCTCCTCTGAGCTTTCCTTTCTTTGTTTGCAAAACTGAGTAATGGGATTCTTGTGAGATCAGCTACTTGAAATTATTCTTTTATTTATGTGTGTGAAGACTTGTATCTTTTTCTCCCTTACTGTAATTCCTTAAGTGCATGGACCTGTTGTCCTTATTTATCTCTTGGCTTCTCTGTTGCCTTGGGACATGGTAGTGATCAACAAGCATTTAATAACTGATCAGTTCCCAGAGAAGAAGGCTAAGGTGCTTGGAGTAGGAATTGTCTTACCTCCATGTACACTCAAGACAGACTCCCCCAGAGCCCGCAGTTGGGGAATGGAGGGACAGAGAGTTGACAGGTCAGTGGGAGGCCCCTGCACCTAATCCTAGTGTACTGTCCACCAGCACCCCTTGCTCAGCCCAATAGGCAGATTAGCCTGAGCTTGGGTGGCAGTTTGACAGGAGGCCCAACCTATTAGCATTGCAACAAAACCTGCTGCTCTGTTTCTCCTTGCCTTAAGACGAGGTATCCTGGCCACAAAAAGTAAGGATGGGTAGAATTTCGTGGTATATCAGACACCAAGGTATTCCTTTCCATTTTCTAACCATAGCCCTGGTAAAAGGAGGAAGGAGAAGGTATTGACAAAGTATTAACAGCTCACAAGCAGCCCAGCTGCCATGTCTCTGCTGGTGGCCAGAGCAGGGCCTGCGAAGGGGAGAGGGAACAGCCGCATGGTGCTGGGTGTGTACCCCGTATCTTTCCCCTCCCCGCTGTCTTTTAACATCTTACCGTTGGGCTTTTGTCATTGCTTTTGTTCTATTATTTAATTCAGTTTTTTTATTTTGAGGTTATTGTAGATTCACATGCACTTTTAAGAATAATACAAAGAGATCCCCGTGTATGTACCCTTCACCTGGTTTCTCCCAAGGGTAACATCTTGCACAGCCGTAGTCCAAGGTTGCAACCAGGATTCTGACATTGACACAGTCCAAACACCAAACAGTCCCGTCACCACAGATACAAACCCACTTCCCTTTCTCACTCAACCCCACCTGCCAGCCCCTGGCAACTGCTAATCCATTCTCCAATTTTATAATTTGGTCACTTCAAGAATGTTAGAGAAATGGAAACTTATAGTATGTAATGTGGGAGAACTGGCTCTTTTTACTCGGCATAATTTACTGAAGTTGTTGCATATATCAATAGTTATTTCTTTATCACTGAGTAGTATACCATACTATGTCATGTACCAGTTTATCCATTCGCCCCACTGAAAGATTTTTTGGTTGTTCCAACTTAGGCTATTATGAATAAAGCTGCTATGAACATTAATGTACAGGTTTTTATGTGAACATAAGTTTCCATTTTTTCTGGGACAAATGCCCAATAGTACAACTGCTTGGTTGCATAGTAATTGCATGTTTAGTTTTACAAGGAAACTGCCAAGCTGTTTTCCAGAATGGCTATACCATTTCTACCAGCAGTGTATGAGTGATTCAGTTTTTCTACATCTAATGTCATTTTTAATTTTAGTCTTTCTGATAGGTATACAGTGACATCTCATTGTGGTTTTAATGTGCATTTACTCACTGGTAAATGATATTGAACATCTTTTCATGTGTTTACTTGCCATCTGTGCATTCTCATCTGTGAAATGTCTGTTCAGATCTTTTACCCTATTATTTTGGAGGCTTTAATATATATATATGTATATATGTATATATATATATATATATATTTTTTTTTTCCGTGTTATGTGGCATGTAGGCTCTTGGTTCCTCCCAACCAGGAATTGAACAACCCACACCCCCTGCAGTGGAAGCATGGAGTCTTAACCACTTGACCATCAAAGAAGTCCAATTATTTGCTTTTGTTAACATTGTGAATTGTGAAAATCCTTTATATGTTCCAGATAGTATTCCTTTGTTGGAAATGTGGCTTACAAGTATTTTCTCCCTGTCTATAATTTTCCTTATTATCCCTTTCACATGATGTTGCAGAGCAAAATTTTTTAATTTTAATGAGGTCCAGTTTATTAATTTCTCTATTATAGATTAAGATTTTGGTATTAAGTCTAAAAATTCTTTCTTACTTAGAGCCTGAAGATTCCTCCTAGGCTTTTTGTTTTTTTACAGCACTGTGTGTTGAAAAGCTATCTTTCCTCCATTGGATTATTTTTGCAGAAGTCAACAGGGCATATCTATGTGAATCTATCTTTGAGTTCTGCAGTCTGTTCTGTGGACCCATATGTTGATTCCTTGTCACTCTCCTTTTAAGTGTGTATCCTCCTTAACTTTTGACATTTAAAATCAGAAGAAATCTGTGTTTGGATTATGTTTTTCACTCAGAATCTGAGAAACAGGAAGGCCTTGGAAGAGTGGAAAAAACTGATCCTGGGAATCAAAAGTTGCAAATCTTCGTTTCCACTTGATTAAAGATGTCTCTGAATGAATCATGTCACATAAATGAAGGGATCTGAACTAACTAATCTTAGCTCTTTCATTGTCAAACATTCTACCATTCTGTGACTCAAAATTCAACTGAATTTCCAGTTATGAACGTTTATTAATAAACATAGATTTCCTTTGTTCCTCACTTTGTTCCTTTTTAGAAACAGATACTGTCTCACAGTATCACAGGACATTCGGTTTTTTGTCTGATCTGAAGGCCCAGAGAAGAAACGTGGCCTGAAATCCCACAGCCTGTTTCATTGCAGCAGGTTCTGTGGCTCCCAGATCAATGTTCTTTCAGTGTTCATGTGCCTCCGTTATAAGAAGGGAATTATGTGCTGCTCCCTCCTCCTACCAGCAAGGAGGAAGAGAAGACAGAGGCGAGTGGCATCCTTGCGGTATGGCTTCTCTGAATACCTGGTAATGAGAGATAAGTAGACAAAATAATTTTTTTTCAAATATTGTTATAGGTTTTCATGATGTGCTGAGCAACGAAAGACCTTCTGGTTATATGCGGGAGCACAACCAATTAAATGGATGGTCATCAGATGAAAATGACTGGAATGAAAAACTCTATCCAGTGTGGAAGAGGGGAGACTCGAGGTGGAAAAGCTCTTGGAAAGGTAAACAACTGCAAACAGCTGTAATTTCTTCTTCTTTTCTTTTCTTTAGTTTCAAGTGTATAATAGTGATTCAGTTTTTTAAATTGAAGTATAGTTGGTTTACAAAGTGTTAATTTCTGCTGTACAGCAGTGATTCAGATATATATGTATGTATATATTTATACACATTCTTTTTTTAAAATATTCTTTTCAATTATGGTTAATCTCAAAATATTGAATATAATTTCCCGTGCTATACGGTGGGACCTTGTTATGTATCCATTCTATGTGTACTAGTTTGCTTCTGCTGACCTCAAACTCCCCCACTTCTCCTCCCCCTTGGCAACCACAAGTTAGTTCTCTATGTCTGTGAGTCTGTTTCCGTTTCATAGGTAGGTTCATTTGTGTCATGTTTTACATTCCACATATAAGTGATATCATATGATATTTGTATTTCTCTGTCTGACTTACTTCGCTTAGCATGATAATCTCTAGTTCCATCCATATTGTTGCAAATGGCATTATTCCGTTCTTTTTTATGACTGAGTAGTATTTCATTGTATATATTTACCACATCTTCTTTATCCATTCATCTGTTGATGGATATTTAGGTTGTTTCCATGTTTTGGCTATTGTGAATAGTGCTGCTATGAACCAAGAGATACACGTATCTTTTTGAATTGTAATTTTTTTCCTGCTATTTGCCCAGGAGTGGGATTACTGGGTCATGTGATAATTCTATTTTTAGTTTTTTTATGAACTTCCATACTGTTTTTCACATTGGCTGCACCAATTTACATTCCTACTAACTGTGCAGGAGGGTTTTTCTCCACACCCTCTCTAACATTTATTATTTGTAGGCTTTTTGAAGATGGCCATTCTGACTGGTATAATGTGGCTCATTGTAGTTTTGATTTGCATTTCTGTAAACATCTTTTCATGTGCCTAATGGCCATCTGTATGTTTTCTTTGGAGAAATGTCTACTTAGGTTTTCTGCCCATTTTCCAATTGGGTTGTTTGGTTTTTGTTGTTGAGTTATATGAACTGTTTATATATTTTGGAAATTAATCCTTTGTTGGTCATATCATTTGCAAACGTTTTCTCCCATTCTGTTGGACTGTTTTTTTCATTTTATTTATGGTTTCCTTTGCTGTGTAAAAGCTTGTAAGTTTGATTAGGTCCCATTTGCCAAACAACTGTAATTTCTTATTTCAGTTTGTGTTGTAGATCGTGGACTCTCTATTCATGAAAGCAACAGGGCTCATGTTGATTCCATGAATGATAGTATGCTAGTTATCAAGTGGGAGGTACCTGAATTTGGCAATCTTCCCTTAATTGTCACAGTATCACTTTCTAAACTCACTCTCCTCCTCACACAGAATTTAATCTCCTTAGATATTTACATTTGGTACCTCTTGGAAGGTTTTGGAAAGCAAGCAGGTTTAATGTGGGAATGGTCATCTTCAAAAGTTCTGAGATTCAAGAGCACTTTGACCGTCTCAAAAGTGTGATTTGTCAGAAAGTTATTATCTTTCTATTCACATCAAAAATGAATGACTCCTTCAGTCATTCACTTTGAAATTAAAAATTACAACCTTTAATACTTGTTTCCTCAATCAAATTAAACAGATTTTTAATTATTTAAGGAATTCTCTCTGTGGTCAGAGAGTTCTTCAGTTGGTCTGACTTTCCAAGTTCATCTCTGGAGTGTTGTACTCTGACAGCAAAAGTTGGCAATCCTGCAAATAATTTATTGTAAAGAGGCAGAAGAATCCTCTGGTCCTTATTTGTAGATTTAGCTTTACTTTTTTTATTTATCAGTGAAAAGGAAAAGAGATGTTTGATCACTGAGCTCCTTGTTTCTATGTCCTAGGAGGCCGTGTGCAGGCGGTTCTGACCAGTGATTCCCCAGCACTGGTGGGCTCAACCATAACATTTGCAGTGAACCTGGTATTCCCCAGATGCCAAACAGAAGATGCCAGCGGCAGCATAGTCTATGAGAAGAACTGCAGAAATGGTAAGGAATGTTATTCACATCACAGGAATGGAATTCTGGCTTCTCAAAGAATAATTTGATAGCTCTTTGTTGATCAGATCAGTTTCTGCTCACAGAAAAAAACGTGGCTAGCACAAATGATAAAATGCGTATATTTTGGTTTTGCTTTGCTCTTAGTTAAAGCAGAGAAGCTCTTTGTCCAAGTTAAAAAGCACGAATGATTACAGACACATCAAGGGGAATTATCTTGTTAGAACTCAACCGCCTTAAAAACTCAAGTAAGTACTGAAATTCTTCAGTCAGAAACAAGGCTAGTAAGGGCAGTGATGATCTGATTTTATTACTTAGAACTTCTATTAAACTGCGAATGGTTTATTTCTTATTGACTCATCTTCCGATGAGTAAAACAATAAATTCTGTATAGAATGAGTTTGACAATTTAAAAGTATTGTATTTAGTAGCCTGTAGCTTTTATTTATTTATTTATTTTTGCTTTTTTTTTTTTCCCCCTAAACAAGTTGATTGTTTTGAATGTTTCAAATGACAATGCAGTTCTCTTTTACATGAAAGAGTCCATGTAAAAAAACTTTTACATGGGAAGTTTTATAAAGTATCTCTCACCGTTAGAAGAAATGAGAGCTCTTGAAAGAAATGACTGATTCCAGGTGTAGGACAGGACATTCCCAGGCAAGCCAGGGACATCGTGTGCTGGTAAACAAGGAAATAATGGGGCTATGTCACAGGGACACAGAGGCAGCTTGAGGGGCCCCTACTGGCCATGTGTGGGACAATTTAAGAATAAAAAAGAAATAGTGGCTGTAGTAGATGGATAAATAAAAGGCTCTCCATAAATGTCAGTGAACATAAAAGAGGATGAGAAGATTGTTCCAGATGAAAATATATTGATCATGACTTGTTTAAGGTGGAAAATGTCATACATACAGAAAAGTAGGGAGCAAGTACATCGAAATTCAGCAAGTTTAATGTTTTTTTCTGTTTGCTCCCATCTATCTGTATTTCTATTTATACATCTTTTTTCCGAATCGTTTGAAGAAATGAAATAGCCACGTGTAGGATGTGACCCTTGATTGGACTGTGGTAGGGGTGGTAATGCTATTATTATGAAGGAGAATGTCTTTATTCTTAGGAGAGGTGTGCTGAAGTTTTCAGAAGAAACTCATGATGTCAAATGAGTTAGGGGGAAAAAGCTACAGATAGAGAGAGTGAATCAAAATAAAAAGATATAGCATCCCTCAGTTTTGTTTGAATACACTTGTGATTTGGAGCCCCAATATGAAGATAAACATATTAAATGAAATCTCTGAACTTTTCTGAAAAATTGCTTTATATAAAACTCATTGAAATACAGTATGTAGGCAGAAAAAGACACAAGTCACAAAGGTACCATTAGATGAATTCTGATTATTAGGGTGTTAGTTGTCCAACCGTATCTCAACTAGTTATGAAAAAATATGAACATTTATTTAATTCAGTGGTGAGCATTGAGCATTCTGAGTCCAGATGACAATCATGGTGTGCTCCTTTCTCTGTTTAGATACTGGTCCATCTCCTGACCCATATGTTTACAACTGGACAGCGTGGACAGAGGACAGTGACTGGGGAAATGACACCAGTGAAGGCCATCACAATGTGTTCCCTGATGGGAAGCCTTTCCCTCACCCCTGGAAAAAGAATTTTGTCTACGTGTTCCACACACTTGGTTGGGCTATTACAATCCCCCCTAGTTTCTTCTTTACCTTTCCTTAAAATTGTTAATTTTTTTTCTTTTCTCATTCTATTATTGAGAATTTCAACACCAGGAGTTTAACAATTACTCTTTTAACTTTCCTTCAGTGAGGGATAAAAATAAAATCTTGGTTAGCCTTGCCATATCTCTAGGGCATCAAATAGTTAAAAGGAGACAAAGACAGGTTTGGCTTTCTTTTTTTTTGAAAAAAAAAAAACGACTCAGTTTGTTTCTGTCTAAAACAGTAATATGAAAAATGATATTTGAATGGCATATGGATGGTCATTTGTTGATTTATTCTTTAATTTATTATGTTTTTAAAATGATTTTAAAGAATTAGACTTGTACTCTAAGTAGAAAATTTAGAAAATGCAGAAAAGCACAAATAAAAAATCAGTCATCGTAATTCATACCAGAGATTATCACTGTTAACATGATGGTGCTTTCTCTACTAGTATTTCTTTCTTTTTTCTAGTATTTCTTTATTAAGATCATAACATATACACATTTCGGTCAAAATTATGAGCATTGACTAAAATTCTTATGCAACTTGCAGGTTCTTAGTTCCCCTACCAGGGATCAAACCCTGGCCCTGACAGTAAAAGCACTGAGTCCTAACCACTCAAGAGACCACCAGGGAATTCTCTAAAATTCTTTATATACATTATTTTAATGACTGTATAATATCCTATCGTATAAAAGTAAAATAATCTAAATACTCTTCTTCTTTGACATAGCCTATCTTTTTTTTTAACCACAAATGGAATCCGTTTGGCTTTATTATTAGTGATTATTTTTTTAGGAGGACTAAATTTAGGTTGTTATTAGCAAAGCTGCTAAATTCTTAGTTGAAAATCTTAGGTTCCATCTGGTTCTGAGCAGTTCAAATCTGCTAGGCATCGCACAAACTCCAAGTTTCGGAATGTTTTGTCAGTCTTGATGAATCTCAGGGAGCTTTTATTTCTTCAATTATTTATAAATCAAAGCAGCATATTAGTAATACACTCCAGCTGAACAAAGTACAAAATATATAACAAATAATATGCTCGCTGATTTAAAACAAATTTTTTTCAGGGCCTTGTGGTTCTGAAACTGTGGCCCTGTCAGTTAACTCCCCAAATGTCATTTCTTTGACCTGAAATGACATTTGTCATGTGCATGGAGTCACATCAGCTCACTAACACTTCAGATTCTGTTTAGCCTAGTTAACATCCATTAACTTAGCTAGTTAAGATGTCTTTATTTAACATCAGCTTTTAGTCCAGAAATTGCTGTGTTCATAACAAGATTGTTTCGAATTTCCTTTTTCTACTGAAGTCTCAGAGTTAACTGATATTTTCTCTGAGATAAGCGCTGCCGCTGTGGTCTACCTCTGGGTGCTCACATATCACTAATTCCAAGAGACAAGTCTTCCCCCTATAATCTCTAACTGAACTGCCTCTGCATTTCAAGGTAAAGGGGGATCCAGAACCTTTGCTGACACCTTTTTTTTGGCCATAACTTGCAGCCTGTGGGATCTTAGTTCTCTGACCAGGGGTCAAACCCATGCCCCCTATAGTAGAAGCACAGAGTCTTAACACTTGGACTTCCTGGGGAAGCGCCCTCTTTCCTGACACCTTTGATCATGTGATGAACATGGTCTTTAAACATCCCCATCTTATAAGTATCCATCTTCTAATACCTTTTGTTGCAATGACACATCTATGACAGGGGCCTCAAAAGGATTAGAAAAATCTTTGAGCCCTAAAGGAGAGAAAATTACTGTCACTAACTAGTCAGTGGTGGTTAGATTTAGGTTAGAGTTGGAGAAAGAAAAAAGACTCAAGGGCCCTAGAAATGTCAACGAAACTACTTCATTCCTTTTCATACCCGCCATACCTGTTTCTTTTTCATCACTGCATTTGCATATACAAATATTATTAGAAGGTGGAGGAATCTAGTTCCCTAAAAGAAAAAATGTTGCTCAGCAATATAGCTGAACTAGTAATACTATTACAAAAATAAGATGATAGATTTTGGGGTATATTTTTTAACTCCCTTGGACACTTCACTGTTACATTAAATGTATTTTCTGTGGGAAGCACATGTATTTCAAGGGCCAGGTCACTTACTTATCAAAAGTATCTGTCAGGTAAGGACTGACAGCGTTACCCACTTAAACAGCTCTTTTCATTTAGTCAACTATATACAACTACATTTATTTATTTGCGGGTTTTATAAGGTTTTATATTAAAATAAGCACTGTCTTCCTTTCTGAAGGAACCAAGACAGCATCCCTTCCCTGTTTTTCCTTTCTCAAAACAATCTGTAAATGGTAGTCGTTAGCCTGTAAGAAACACCAGCTTTCTATAATGATCATATGATGTAGCCAGTAACTAAATATTTCTATCTTCTCAAAGGTCAGTATTTCCAGAAATTGGGACAGTGTTCAGTGACAGTTTCCATAAACACAGCCAATGTGAGTCTTGGCCCTCAAATCATGGAAGTAACTGTCTATAGAAGACACCGACGGACCTATGTTCCCATCGCAAAAGTGAGAGATGTGTATGTAGTAACAGGTGAGTGATATGAGCTCTGAATTAACTGAGCATGAGGCGCTGAGTTCTGATGATGTTAGTGGGTTTGAAAAAGTAGAACCAAATATTCTGGGTTAGGTTATACTTCATCTGGACTCCTTCTCAACCTCATATATTTAATAACATATTCCATCTGTGTTTTCTAAAGTAAACCGAGAAAACTCTAGAAAACTTGCATTAGAAAAGGGAAAACGATGCTGAATTATCCCTCATTTTAATTTCCAAACTAAAGGCACTATTGAAGTCACCCACTTAAAATCAAGCAATCATGCCCTCTTTCTTTCTTTTTTTTGGATGTACATTTTATTTATTTATTTATTTTTTATTTTTTTATTTTTTTATTTTTTTATTTTTATTTTTTGGATGTACATTTTAGATCAGATTCCTGTATTTGTAACTATGTCCCAGAAGAACAATCGAAATTCATCTGATGAAACCTTCCTCAGGGGCCTCCCCATTATGTTCAGTGTCCTGATTCATGATCCCAGCCACTTCCTCAACGAGTCTGCCATTTACTACAAGTGGAACTTCGGGGATAATACTGGTCTTTTTGTTTCCAACAATCGCACTTTGAATCACACCTATGTGCTCAATGGAACCTTCAGCCTCAACCTCACTGTGCAAGCTGAAGTGCCTGGACCTTGTCCTTTGCCTTCACCCAGACCTCCAAAAACCACCCCTTCTTTGGGTAAGTGTTTTCCAGGTTAATTTTTGTTGGCAGGGCTCCTTAACAGCTAGAAAAAAATTCATGTGGTTTGTATAATTAGATCCTTAGTTAAAGAGATTATGTAAAGACTCTGCAGTGATTCCATTTTCTGCCTGTTGATTTCCTTTAGCTACTTATCACGATGTTTAGTTGTTAGAATATGGAAGAAAGGAGAACATGTTTAAAGTCACTTGGTGGCTCATATACAGTTCTTTGACCTTCCTAATTCTCACTGTTCCTTGTTATGTATACAAGTGCTTTCCCCCTTCCACTCCTTCACATTTCTGTTTGCCTCCCAGTTTTTCTAGTTAAAAGGAGACACGTTATCCCCTTATAAACATTCAGGCCACTCCATTGTCCTTTCTCCGCTTCCACATTTCCTCCCCACTTCCATTCTCCTTTCCACCCTGCCCACATCCACTCCATGTCCTATGAAAACTCAACCATGCTTAAAAGTAGTTTACAAAGGGCTCAAAAAATAATAAACCTTGAGAATAGTTCTTGGCTAGCAGACTGGAAAGATTCCAGACACTAAAATTATTCTAGATATAAGGCATAGTTAATTAAATCCCAACTTCTCATAATAATATATGGGGACATTCAAGAAATTCTTGAGCATTTACTTTGAGAAGCATTAGCTTTCATCTAATTCCGCACCCTACCCCATGCCGTCACCATCCTTCCCACTTAGCCATGAATACATCTTACCATCCAGGCATCCCAGGGATGGCAATAGACTGACATCCTCTCACTGGACACAAGAGGGTGCCATCACCAAGTACAGACAGAACACTCCATGGTGATGTCCAGACTTGTTGCAGTTGGCTTTTTTTTTTTCACCCAAACCTGTTAGATATAAATAATAAACTGTTATTAAAAAATAAGTGTGTTGTTAAAAAAAACGTATTAAATCAAGCATAGCTAATGCCAGACACTGTAAGTTGTTACTGATTTTGCTTTTTTTTAAAATACTTTTAATTATAAAATTAATGCATGTTCCTTAGTAAAAATTCAAATTCAGAAATTTCAAATAGAAGTGAAAGCTCCTCCTTATTCTCTCCTCCCAACAGTTAAACCCTCTTAAGAGTTGATAGTGTTTCTTTCCAGATCTTTTCTGTGCATTTACAAACATATTCCATAAATGCAAATAGGATTTGTGGTTTTAATGTTTAGGTAGATGGGTTCACACAATATATATTGCTTCACAATTTGCTTCTTTTCATTTAACAAACATCACAGACATCTTTCCATTATCAGTACACGTAAGTCTAATTCACTTTATTCAATGACTTATTTACTTAACCATTCTCTTATTGATGGACACTTCAGTTCATTCTAATTCGTATTATAAATAAAACTGCCTTGAACAACTCTAAACATATAGCTTTGTTTCGGTATTTCTGGAGGAGAATCAGTTTATTTATCCACAAGAATTGATGGTCTTCCTTACAAATAAGGACACCAAGTGTAAAATTTAAAGTAAATTACAGATGCTTGCTTTGTCTGTCTAGAAATTCCTGAATAGTAAAGGTCTTAATGTTAGGTCATTTAATGTTAGTCTATTTTGAATTGCATTTTTATAAAGCAAGCTTGTTTTTCTTAGAACATATTTATATCATAACATATGCAAAAGATATTTTAAGTCAATGAAAGAGTATTTTAAATGTGTTATTATTTTCTACAGGTTAAACCATAAGATAGAAGATAGCAACCTTATGAATTCATTACATTTTATAGTGAAAGGAAGCTGCTTGACTTTATCTAAAGGTGTTAGATCAACCATAATCAATACCAAAATGCCATAAAACAACTGTGAGACTTGGAGGGACAGAAATATGTAATGGGACCCAAGGTGATGATAGGAGTCAGCCCATGACTTGAGAAAGGGGTTAGAGAGCTTGTCCTCTGGGGGAGAGAGCATTTTAGCTACACAGACCATATTAACAGGCTGGGACTATTGAGTACTGGGTTACTATTTGACCAAAAATTATGTTGTCTCTGCTTTTGTAAGTGGCTTCCAAATAAGTACAGCTATTACATAGAAACCAAATGCAACCACAGGAGTGAGACACAAGCAAAGTTGAAGTGGTGACTCAGGGGGATAATTACATTATAGGATAGACAGGTATGTACTAGCTTTAAGCCACAGAATTCTCTTCCCTTAGCTAACAGTGCCACAGATTATTTTTCAGACTTTTGTGCACAAATCTAAAAAGAAAAACCTTTCCATGACTGATGCTGATCAGTGTTATAATATATATATATATATATGATATATGTATTTATGCATGGCTTCCCTGAGGGCTCAGTGATAAAGAAGCTGCCTGCCAATGCAGGAGACTTAAGAAACGTGGGTTCGATCCCTGGGTCAGGAAGATTCCGTCATGGCAACCCACTCCAGTATTCTTGCCTGGAGAATCCATGGACAGAGGAACCTGGTGTCCATGGGGTCACAAAGAGTCCGTCATGACTGAAGTGACTTAGTATGTATGTGTGTGTGTGTGTATATGTGTGTGTGTGTGTATAATGTGTATATATATATATATATAGATCATGTTATATATATATATATCATGTTATATATATATATCACCTGTGTGTGTGTGTGTGTGTGTGTGTGTGTGTGTGTGTGTATTTATATATAATCTCCTTGCAGTCCAGGGGACTCTCAAGAGTCTTCCCCAGCACCACAATTCAAAAGCATCCATTCTTCGGCACTCAGCCTTCTTTATGGTCCAAACTATAAAGGAGTTTTCTAGAGAAGAGGCAGCCATCCCTAATACCCTTCACAAACATATCTTTTGCTTTGGAGCCCATCCGTTAAATCGCAGAATAGAATGAATGATTACCCTGCAACTTCCAAACGACCACCTTGAGACTCAGGGAATATAGCCAACTCTGCCACAGCCTGCCCTGCTGATAAACCACACCTACATCTGAATCTGACATGGTGTCAGAACCTTTCTGGATTTTACCCAAACAGTGTTTCCCGAAGTGTCTGCCATAGAGCATTCATTTCCAGAGTTGCTCTGAGAGCTGCTCTGCGAAGTTCCCTCTGAGCATAGGAGCATCACAGGCACACTCGTTCCCCACTAGAGGCTCTGAGGCCCTGGAGAAATCTCCCAGTTGGCTCCATCCTTACATACTGCTGTGTTAGAGCTGCAGCTCTTATGAAGCTTTGATTCCCCCCAAACTGGGTCCATTTTCATGTCTTTGGAAATTTAAGAGACAATTATGTTGTATTTTCAATATTATATTTTCTTTCCAGTCTTTTTATCTTGCTAATGGAACACCAACACCTTATTTAGAGCCTTTTAAACTGTAAGTAACAGAGAATTAAATTCTTTGCTCTAATCACATTCAAAGGGCTATTTTTCAAAAGTATCTTGTATTCCCTTCTTTTCTTCCTCACACCTCTGCTCATCACAGTGACTGTAAGACTTCTAGAATATAAACCTAAGATCTATGAGACATCCAAATGGGGAAAGAATTGCCTTTCCCCATGTTGTTTGCTTCTTAACACTTAAAATTACATATCATATATGCTATAACACATCTATATCTAAATATATATATATATATATATATATAAGTGCATATTGGGACAAGGAAATGAATATTTATTAACTACTTCCTGTGTGGCAGGCATGAGAAGCAAGTTTTACATGCCTTATCTATTTAAGTTTAATAGTTCAACCCTGGTAGGTCAGTAAATATTATTCCTATTTTATAGATGGACAAATTGAGACAAGGAGAAATTAAATGATATGTCCATGTTTTCAAAGAGCTGAAAGCAAGGGGCCTAGAATTTGAGCCCAGAATATCTTCTTCCAAAATTACAATATAATTTTATCTATTGTGGCCTGCTTTATTTTGTGATTATTATGCTACACATTTTAAAATGGCTTCTACCTTTCATTTCCTATTTGTATTTGAACAAGACATGGGACTGTGTTTGCTTACATAATTTTTTTTAATATCTTTAAAAAAAAATTAGTTTATTTGTCTGTTTTTTAACTTTACAATATTATATTTGTGAATATACCATGGGTGTACATGATTTCCCCTTCCAGAACCCCCCTCCCACCTCCCTCCCCATCCCATCCCTCTTCATTTCCCCACTTTAGGGAAGTTTTTAACTATTATCTCCTTGAGTATTTTCTCATGGTCTTTCTTTTTGTCTTCTTCTTCTGGGACTCCTATGATTCATATGTTGGTGTGTTTAACATTGTCCCAGAGGTCTCTGAGGTTGTCCTCATTTCTTTTAATTCTTTTTTCCTTTCTGTTTCATTTATTTCTATCATTCTCTCTTCTACCTCACTTATCCTATCTTCTGCCTCTGTTATTCTACTGTTGGTTCCCTCCAGAGTGTTTTTGATCTCATTTGTTGCATTATTCATTATATATTGACTCTTTTTTATTTCTTCTAAGTCCTTGTTAAACCTTTCTCGCATCTTCTCGATCCTTGTCTCCAGGTTATTTATCTGTAACTCCAATTTGTTTTCCATATTTTGGATCATTTTCACTATCATTATTTGGAATTCTTTATCAAGTAGATTCCCTATCTCTTCCTTTTGTTTGATTTGGAGGGCATTTATCCTGTTCCTTTACCTGCTGGGTATTTCTCTGCCTTTTCATCTTGTTTATATTGCTGTGTTTGGGATGGCCTTTCTGTTTTCTGGCTCCTCTTTATTGTGGAGGTTCCTCGCTGTGGGTGGGGTTAGACGGGTGGCTTGTCAAGGTTTCCTGGTTGAGGAAGCTTGTGTTGGTGTTCTGGTGGGTGGAGCTGGATTTCTTCTCTCTGGAGTGCAATGAAGTGTCCAGTAATGAGTTTTGAGATGTCAGTGGGTTTGGTGTGACTTTGGGCAGCCTGTATATTGAAGCTCAGGGCTATGTTCCTGTGTTGCTGGAGAATTTTTGTGGTATATCTTACTCTGGAACTTGTTGGCCCTTGGGTGGTGCTTGATTTCAGTGTAGGTATGGAGGCATTTGATGAGCTCCTCTCGTTTAATGCTTCCTGGATTCAGGAGTTCTCTGGTGTTCTCAAGATTTGGACTTAAGTCTCCTGTCTCTGGTTTTCAGTCTTATTCTTACAGTAGTCTCAAGACTTCTCCATCTATACAGCACCGATGATAAAACATCTAGGTTAATGATGAAAAGTTTCTCCACAGTGAGGGACACCCAGAGAGGTTCACAGAGTTACATGGAGAAGAGAAGAGGGAGGAGAGAGATAGAGGTGACCAGGAGGAAAGAGGGGAATCAAAAGGGGAGAGAGCAAGCTAGCCAGTAATCACTTCCCTGTGTGCTCTTCACTGTCTGGATCTCTCAGAGATGTTCACGGAGTTACACAGGGAAGAGAAGAGGGAGGAAGGAGACAGAGGTGGCCAGGAGGAGAAAAGGGGGAATCAAAAGGGGAGAGACAGATCCAGCCAGTAATCAGTTCTCTAAGTGTTCTCCACAGCCCAGAACACACAAAGAGATTCACAGAGTTGGGTTGAGAAGAAAAGGGGGATTGGGGAGATGGAGGCGACCTGGTGGAGAAAAAGGAGAGTTAAAAGGGGGAGAGAGCAATCAAGCCAGTGATCTCGCTCCCAAGTAAAAATGGGTACTGAAGATTGGGTTCTTGAAGATACAAAGTTGATAACAAATACTAAAAAGCAAAGATTAAAAATCTAGAGTAGCGGTTAGGTTCTCAAAAATACAATATTAAAAAAAGAGAAAGAAAAAAGAAAAAAAGAAAAAAAAACCCCACCAGAGTCACAAAAAATTATATATATATATATATATATATATATATATATATATATATATATATGAAGTTTGCTTTAAAAATAAGGTCTTTAAAAAAATAAAAATGAAAATAGGATCTTTTTTTTTTGCAAGGTAATGGTAGGTTATAAAAATGAAAATTGAAGGAGTAATAGGGGACTTAAAAGTAAAAATAAAATAAGAAAATAAAATTAAATTTAAAAAAATTAAAAAAAATAATAAAAAAGTTTTAAAAATTTAAAAAATGATAATAGTAAACATATATCTAGGGCTTTCTCTGGAGCTGTTATGGACAGTGTATGGTCAGTTCATTTTCAGATAGTTCCTTTGTCCAGCTTGTACTTCTCAAGGTCTCTAGGCCCCTTCCTATGTAGTCGGTGCTAACTACAGGGTTTTAATCTGTTGCATCTGTCACTTCCAAAGCGGTTCCCTCTGTTTCTTTTAGCTTCTTCTTTTTGCTGGTCTCTTCAGTGTCTAATTCCACCCTGAGACAAGGGGGGCAGTGGTGGTCACTTTTTTTTTTTTTTTAGTCTCACTTGTTTAGTTGTGCTGTGGGGAAGGAGGAACACTGCAAACAAATCTCACTGGCATGTGCTCACAATGTTTCAGCCACACTGGGTTTGCCCCGCTCATGGCGTGTGTGCTTTCCCAGTCTACACTGCTCAGGCTCTAAGTTGCACTGCTAGGAACTGTCTGAAGAGGCCCCTGGGGTTGCCTGTACTTCCCAGGTTTAAGCCGCTCAGGTTCAGGTTCCTGGGTACTTCACAAAGGTGCAGACTGAGCCTGGGTTTTGTGCCCTTCCCAGGTCCGAGCAGCCCCGATGACTAGGTTTTGGGCTAGCACGGTCAGGGGCTGTGCCTTTTTCCCCTTCCCCCGTCCCAGCTGCTCAGTTTTCTGGGTGTACAACAGGCACAGCTTCCCAGGTGTGCCGCACTCTCTCCTGGGGAGCTGATCTCTGGCTGCGACCCTCTCTGCGGGTGTTGACCCTCCAGAGTCCCAAGAAGTCCTGGTTAGCAAGGAGATCTGCTTGCAGTTTGGTATAGGATGTCTCTCTGGGGCTGCGATTCCACCCTTCCGGCTCTGGCTGCCCTCGCTTACCTGTCTCCAGCGGGGGATGGGCTGGTCCGCAGCCGGCTTGCTCTGCTCAGTCCTTTGTTCTGTGAGCAGGCCTGGCGGTGTCTTAGGTTAAGGCTTTTCGCGGGAAAGCTATCCCATGGTCTAGGTTGCTGTCTCAATCTAGTTCCCTTAGATTGCCCTTGGGGCATTAAGGCCCAGTCCTTACCCAAAGCAATGCAGCCTGCCCCTCCCTGCCCAGCCCCCGCTTGCTAGTTGGGGATGTGCGCATCTGGGCTGTGCGCCCGCTGGGAGTTGCTGTTAGGTACGTAAACCACGGGTTTTAATTATTTATTTATTTTTCCTCCCGGTTATTTTGCCCTCTGCGATTCCAAGGCTCACCACAGACCCGCCAGAGAGAGTGTTTCCTGTGTTTGGAAACTTCTCTCTATTTTAAGACTCCCTTCCCGGGATGGATCTCCGTCCCTACCTCTTTTGTCTCTCTTTTTATCTTTTATATTTTGTCCTACCTCCTTTCGAAGACTATGGGCTGCCTTTCTGTGTGTCTGATGTCCTCTGCCAGCATTCAGAAGTTGTTTTGTGGAATTTGCTCAGCGTCTAAATGTTCTTTTGGTGAATTTGTGGGAGAGAAAGTCGTCTCCCTGTCCTATTCCTCTACCATCTTAGGACTGCCTCCCTGCTTACATAATTTAACAATTTTATAATATAGCTCTCATATCTCATGAATTGTTAGGCATTTATTTCAAATTTCTGAAGCAATTTAATAGTAAGAATTCTTGATGTTTTTCTAAAGAGCAAATAAACAGATGTTTAGATCTTTAGTTATATCATGGATATCTTTTGCATTCTCAGCAACTAATCTAAAAATCTTCCTATTTAAACCCTCTAGTACCTGTTGGTGACAATACCCTGGAGCTGAGGGAGATTCCTGATGAAAGCTGCCATATTACCAGATATGGCTACTTTAAAGCCACCATCACAATTGTAGGTAAGACCATGGGGGAGAGATGTTAGAATCCACCTTGGGCTACCCATTCCCTTCCCTGACTCTGGGGACGGGGGTGGGGTTGGGAAGCGAGGGCTTCCACTCAAGCTGCTACCACACATGCACAAAAAAGACTCCACTAGCTTCTAGATTTCCACCTGCCTCTCCAGCCTTCCTTAGACATCCCTCTAAGGGACAAAATGAGGTCCTCGGTGGAAACAAGCCCTCAGTGAGGCCCGCTTAGTGAGGAGCCTACCAGGGGCCTGGACCTCCTCACCCTGTGCAGCTCAGAAATCTGAATGAATGTGGCCTAAAGTAAGGCCAGCTGCAAATTCCCACAGCTCCTGCTTTCCTCTCCTGGGTGATTTCACAAAGTCATACCTCCTGTGTGTAAGAAAGGGGGTTGAACAGAACTGCCACGCAGGGCTGTGCATGAGGGGCACTGCTCACAGGTGCCCAGCAGAGGAGTTGGGTGGGGCTACAACTCAAGCTGTATGCCCTAGGGCTGAGCCCCTCGACAGGAGACGCAAAGAATGAGGCCTCCCTTCCTCCAGGGTCATCTGCCTCCTGATATGTACACAGGCTCCAGGAATAAAGGTCAAGCTTGGACTGAAGAACAGTTCAGTTTGACTTTGAAAATGCTGCCTGGACAAGTGTCCAGACTCTGGGATAGCTTCCCAAGTCTGGCATGGCGAAAGGCTGTGTTCATTTTGTTTGGCCTTCTGATTTGTTAAGAAGTAGTTTGGTTTGCATTGTATTTTGATGTGTTTTTCTATGGGGCATTGTTCCTTTAGAGGGCATTCTAGAGGTTAACATCATCCAAGTGACAGATGTCCTGATGCCTGGGCCACAGCCTGACAACTCCCTGGTGGATTTCGTCATTACCTGCCAAGGGAGGTGAGTACATAGTCTCCGAGGAAGGAAGGGGCCAAGTGAGAACCCCAGGCTGAACAATGGCCTTCACACACCTCCCACCTGTTAGGTTGGTTTGGATTCTATGTACCCAGTTGCTCACTCAGTTTTGACTCTTTGCGACCCTATGTACTATAACTTGTCAGACTCCTCTCTCCATCGGATTCTCCAGGCAAGAATACTGGAGTGGGTTGCCATTTCCTCCTCCAGGAGATCTTGCCAACCCAGGGATCAAACCCAAGTCTCCCAAATCTCCTGCATTGGCAGGCGGACTCTTTACCACTAGTGCCATCTGGGAAGCCCCAGATTTGGATTCTAGTTCCTCACTAAGCCAGGACGAGGAAAGGCCCTCCCAAGTGTTCTCAAGTGTCCACTTGCTTTGCTAGAGTTGAGCAATGCTCATTACCTTTAACTGATGTTTAAATTTAATTACTGATTGGACACTTGCTGCTGCTAAGTCGCTTCAGTCGTGTCTGACTCTGTGCGACCCCACAGACGGCAGCCCACCAGGCTCCCCCGTCCCTGGGATTCTCCAGGCAAGAACACTGGAGTGGGTTGCCATTTCCTTCTCCAGTGCATGAAAGGGAAAAGTGAAAGTGAAGTCGCTCAGTCGTGTCCGACTCTTAGCAGCCCCATGGACTATAGCCTACCAGGCTCCTCCATCTATGGTATTTCCCAGGCAAGAGTACTGGAGTGGGTTGCCATTTCCTTCTCCAGTGCATGAAAGGGAAAAGTGAAAGTGAAGTCGCTCAGTCGTGTCCGACTCTTAGCGGCCCCATGGACTTTAGCCTACCAGGCTCCTCTGTCCGTGGGATTTTCTAGGCAACAGTACTGGAGTGGGGTGCCATTGCCTTCTCACTTACAATGTCCTTAACATTTTACTTCTGTTTTCATGTCAAATCCTCACACAATCATACGAATCTTCTCATTTTACAGATTGGGCCAACAGATACACAATGATTATAGTACCTCTCCAGCTGGTGGGTACCTGGCAGAACAAGATTTGCAGGCTCAGAATATCTGAAGTTCCCTGAGGCTCCTCTGGAGTCTAGGGAGCCAGTGTGGAAGGGCTGTGTCCTTGTGCTGATGAATAGCAATGCCTGATTAACCTATCTCTCTTTAAAACTTATAAAACTCTTTCTAATGTATTACATCAGAGAAGGCAATGGCACCCCACTCCAGTCCTCTTGCCTGGAAAATCCCAGGGACGGTGGAGCCTGGTGGGCTACAGTCCATGGGGTCACTAAGAGTCGGACACGACTGAGCAACTTCACTTTCACTTTTCCCTTTCATGCACTGGAGAAGGAAATGGCAACCCACTCCAGTGTTCTTGCCTGGAGAATCCCAAGGACACGGGAGCCTGGTGGGCTGCCGTCTATGGGGTCACACAGAGTCGGACACAACTGAAGCGACTTAGCAGCAATGTATTACATAATTTGACTTCCTGTGGTTTGGTAACAACTATAAACATTAGGGGCTTCCCTGGTGGCTCAGTGGTAAAGAATCCGCCTGCAGTGCAGGAGACGTGGATTTGATCCCTGGATTAGGAAGATTCCCCTGGAGGAAGAAATGGCAACCCACTCCAGTAATCTTGCCTGGGAAACCCCTTAGACAGAGAAGTCTGGCAGGCTACAGTCCACGGGCTCACAAAGAGTCAGTTGCGACTGAGCATGCACATGTTTAGATAATAGACTAAATAGAACGTAATTAATATATAAGTACTATATCAATTAACCCATTAAATATTTAAATAATTTAAATATAATAAATGAATCAAGGAATTAAAATGTATGTGTATATGATGTATATGGGCTTCCCTCATAGCTCAGTCGGTAAAGAGGTAAAGAATCTGCCTGCAATGCAGGAGACCTAGGTTTGATCCCTGCATCAGAAAGATCCCCTGGAGAAGGAAATGGCAACCCACTCCAGTATTCTTGCCCAGAGAATCCCATGGACAGAGGAGCCTGGTAGGTCACAAGAGTAGGACATGACTTAGTGACTATATGTATGTATGTATGTATGTATGTATGTATGTATGTATGTGATGTATAGATTAGAGAAAGAACTGGTATAAAAATGAGGCCATACTTGATCCAAAGGGAGAGCTCCAGGGAATTCTCTGGTGGTCTAGTAGTTGGGACCCCACTTCCACTGCAGGAGGCATGGGCTCATCCCTGGTTGGTGAACTAAGATCTGGCCAGCTGAGTGGTGTAGCGCAAAATAAGAAAGGAATAGCTCCAAAGCTCTCTGTGTTGGGGAGAGAATGGGAGGACAGAAAGAGAGAACATCCTGACTGGAGAGGCAAAGGTGCTGCCAGAGGCCAGGGGTAAAGAGAGCATGATCTCTTCTAATTCCCTGAGCCTTTATCAGCATAGCTTCAGAGCCTGGTCTCTCCATCCAGGAGGTCTACTCAGATGTGAAACAGAGGCTAAGACAGTAACGCATGGGAGCTGAATGGTTACAGGGACAGTTGTCAAATATCTTTTATGCAAATCCCACCTCCACCTCTAACTGCTTTTGTGACCGGAGGCCAGTGAGCTCTCCTCCCAGAACTGGTTTTTCACCTGCTGCATTAGGCTACTATTACTTGCCTCGTCAGGTTGTTGAGAGGAATAGACAAGGCCATGTCGCTTCTCTGAAACCCAGAGCCTTGCACACAGCAGGTGCTGCACGAACAGCTCTGGTTGCCGCTGCTACTGTAGTTAGATATCTGCGCAGGCTCACACAGGGCCGACTGACATTTACTATTACCTTAGCCTAACATCTAAGCCACCTGCATCTTTGACTGTCTAGGGATCCAAGAGGACAGGCAAGTTACCAGCAGCCCTTTGCCTTGGGGGAAATAATTTCCTCCTCCTGCAGTCCTAGGGCCTCACCTTCCTGAGCATATAGAGGAAACAGCAGCTCACACACACCCAGGCTTGTTTAAGAGTAAATTGTATGTGACAACTTCACATGATATAGTTTGAGTAAGACTGAGATGGGATTCAGTTTCGCAGAAGTGTAATGATGTTTTCCTCTTAAACTGAGGTCATACTCCCCTCTCTCTCCCTCTGGATGTCGTTCATACCCCCAGCACCCCCACAGAGGTCTGCACCATCATCTCTGACCGCAGCTGCCAGATCACCCAGAACCCAGTCTGCGACCCTGTGGCCGTGGAGCTGGGCAACACGTGCTTGCTGACGGTGAGGAGAGCCTTCAATGGGTCTGGGACATACTGTATGAACCTCACTCTGGGTGATGATGCAAGTCTGGCCCTCACAAGCACCCTCGTCTCTATCGCCAGCAGAGGTAAGTTTTGTTTTATGGCTGTACCAACATTTCATGTTGCAGATAAAGCATGTGTCCGATACTAAAGCTATTCAACACTTCACTCTCAATGTTTAGCTTTATTTCAGTGTAAAATTCAAACTGTCATTAATGTGGAGTTGAGAAATGATATTACAATACAGTAGCAAATCTACTTAGGGAAGAGATGAGAGAGAGAGAACTTATGAAATAATGCCCAAAGGAAAACCTTTAAAATTATTTATTTATTTATTTATGGCTGTGCTGGGTCTTTGTTGCTGTATGGGCTTTTCTATAGTTGTGGTGAGTGGGGGCTACCCTCTAGTTTCGGTGTGAAGGCTACTCATTGCAATGACTTCTTTTCTTGTGGAATACAGGCCCTAGGCACTCGGGCTTCAGTAGTTGTGGTGCATGGGCTTAGTTGCTCTGCATCATGTGGAATCTTCCCAGGCCAGGGATCAAACCTGTGTCCCCTAAACTGGCAGGAGGATTCTCAACCACCAGGACCACAAGGGAAGTCCAAGAAAAGCCTTTTGATGAAAAAAATCAGCTATGATCGTGGACAAGTAATAATGGGATGTGGTCACTCAATGCTTGGATAGGTTTGTATTTCATAGGGAAAGTGTAAAGCCCAACATCAAAAAATAACAATGTTCTCCAATTAAACTAAATCAAAGGGGAGACTTGTATCATGTCATCAGAATCCACCTAGACAAAGACATGAAGCCAAGAAGAGAAATGAGAAACCAGGTGGACTCTTGGCTCCCTTCTAAGTTACCATGGACCCTTCTTTTCTTTCCCAAAGTCTACCAAGCATTACACTGAGATGGAAACAAACCAGATTACCCAGTCCTTAAATGTTCAGCAGACAGACTACTCCTTGTCCCCTTAACCTCAGAGGGGTAAAATGTTGACAAAGTGGATGAAGGAATTTCACTGAGAAATTCCCGTTCACTGGTTTATTTTCCCTAACCCTTAGGGACTCTACCTGGTGACCCTAACTGAATTTCACATATAACTGGTTATGTTGTAAAATGTTCTTTTACTTCTTAAAAGAAGTGCTTCATGGTGGAACGGAAGGGACAGGTAAAATTATGCACACATTACAGCATGTATTTTGCTCTTAAATTATTTATTTACTTATTTGGTTGTGCTGAGTCTTAGTTGTGGCACACAGGATCTTTACTCTTTGTGGCAGTATGTGGGATTTTTGGCTGCGGCATGCGGTTCTTCACCTGTGGCATATGGGATCTAGTTCCCTGACCAGGGATCGAACCCAGGCCCCCTGCATTGGGAGCATGGAGTCTTAGCTACTGGACCTCTACAGAAGTTCCCACTTTGCTCCTTAATTTGAGTATTGTCAGGTATAACCTAATGTTGCTGCTGCTGCTGCTGCTGCTAAGTCACTTCAGTCGTGTCCGACTCTGTGTGACCCCATAGACGGCAGCCCACCAGGCTCCACCATCCCTGGGATTCTCCAGGCAAGAACACTGGAGAGGGTTGCCATTTCCTTCTCCAGTGCATGAAAGGGAAAAGTGAAAGTGAAGTTGCTCAGTCATGTCCAATTCTTAGCGACCCCATGGACTGTAGCCTACCAGGCTCCTCCATCCATGGGATTTTCCAGGCAAGAGTACTGGAGTGGGGTGCCATTGTCTTCTCCGATAACCTAATGACTAACTCACAAATAATTCTTTTGGTCTTGGAGTCTATCTTATAAAGTGAAATGTACTTAAATATATATTTACTCATTAAATGTATAAAAGGCAGCTTTAACCTCATTGAAAGAAAAGCATAAGTAATAATGCATATAATTATTTGCTTGAGCATTTATTGTTGTGAGAGCCAAGGTGTACATTAAAAAAAAAAAGGATGCAAACATACCCTTTTTTCTTGAAGGCAGGATACATGGGGCTTGGGGTGCAGGACTGGGGAGCAGGGCAAAAAGAGGTAGCCAGAGCCTCTGTATCCTACTGAGTGTGGACCTTCTATGCTGTCACTTTCGGGAGCTGCTGGGGTCATTCTTCTTGTGCTGCCGCAGCTGCTTTTGAAACTGCCTTTTAGAGTCCTAACCTAGTCCATGAAGCTTCCTCAGTTCTGGCAAATCACCGTTCTCTTACCTGGGTTAGATGCTTGGATATTTGCTCTCCTTTAATACTTATTGTAGTTAGTGATAACTTTAGGTGTGACGTGAACTGTTTTGTTTTTTTTTCAATTTATTTATTTGGCTGCACCGGGTCTTAGTTGTGGCACGCGGGATCTAGTTCCCTGACCAGGGATCAAACTGGGGCCCCCTGCATTGGGAGCACGAAGTCTTAGCCATTGTACCAGCAGGGAAGTCCCTGAGCCATTCTATTTATTTATTTACGGTTGTGCTGGGTCTTAGTTATCACGTGCATGAGCTTTCTCTAATTGAGGCAAGTGGTGGATAGTCTTGGCTGTGGTGCTTGGGCTTCTCAATGCAGTGGCTTCTTTTGAAAATTGCAGAGCACAGGCTCTAGAGTGTGGTTCAGTAGTTGTGGGGCATGGGCTTGGTTGTTCTGTGGCATGTGGGATCTTCCCAGACCAAAGATCGAACCTGTATCCCCTGCATTGGCAGGTGGAGTCTTAACCACTGGACCGCAAAGAAAGTCCCTCCCTGAGCCAGTTTTAAAATCCAAAAAAGGAAGGAAAGAGAGCTTTTAATTCAATGGAAATTGTAAACTGATGACTTGGGTTTCAGAGTCAGAATTTCAAAAGTTGATCACTGTTCGAAGGCAAGCCCATAGACTTTTAGCTGAAATGACTTTTAATCATTGATTCACTGAATGTTCATGAAGCACCTGGGATGTTTTCAGTATTCATCGGGTATCCACTCCATGCCCAGTACAGCTCCAGGCACCACAGAGGCAGTTCTAGACAGAGTGGGAACAAGGTAAGGAAAGATCCCCGCTTTACTGAGCAGAAACAGGGAATAAACAAATAAAATGATATTGTGAAGACAATGAAACAAGGCATGGAGAGTGACAAGCATGGAAGAGAGGAGACAGATGTGGGCTCTTTAGATTGTGAGGTCAGGAAAGTGCTGCCAACCTGGTGGTACCCACTTGGCAAAGGGCCTCCTCTGAACTGAGACCTGCATTTCTTTTTTTTTCGGTTTATTCAACAACGAATTTTTTTTTATTAATTTATTTATTTTAGTTGGAAGCTAATTACTTTACAATATTGTAGTGGTTTTTGCCATATATTGACATGAATCAGCCATGGGTTTACATGTGTTCCCCTTCCTGAACCCCCCTCCCACCTCCCTCCCCATCCCATCTCTCTGGGTCATCCCACTGCACCAGCCCTGAGCACTTGTCTCATGCATCGAACCTGGACTGGCGTTCTGTTTCACATATGATAATACACATGTTTCAATGCTATTCTCTCAGATCGTGAGACCTGCATTTCAAGAATGAACAGCCCACCTAGATCTTTATGTGCCACTGACAGGGTTTGGGTTTATTCTCTGTGTAAGGGGAACCACTGGCAGGGTTGAAGCGTGATCTGATTAGTACTTTTAGATGATCATTCAGACTGCTGAGTGAAGCCAGGATTATTGGAGGGTAACAGTGCAAGTAAGCAGATGATGAAGATGTCCTCACAAGGGAGAGGGCTGGTGGCTGGAACGGTGATGGTGATGAAGAAGACAGAGGAAAAAGAGACCAACTTGCTTATACTTTGGTGGCAGAGACAAAACTAGTTGATTTGCTGGGTTCTGGGAGAACAAAGAAGACATAATCCCTGCTTCATGGCTCCTGCCATCTAGTAGGAGAGAAATATGGGCAAAGAAGTAATTGTGATACAGTGTGGTAGAGGCGGAGGAAGAGGGACAAGGAGAGACAGGACAAAGGAAGGCATGACCCAGTGCCCTCATGCCTGCCTGGAAGGCATTGCAAAGGGTTAGATGCTGGTGATGAGCTGGGGGATGGGCATTCCCAGCAGGGGGCATGGAAATTTGAAAGAGCATGGGGAGGGTGGATCTTTATCCCAGCTGGAAGGTAGGCAGTGGAAGATGAGGCCAGAGAAGTGGGCAGAAAGTTCATGAAGCCCTTCGCTGCATGGGTGTGGCTGGGTTAACTCAGACCAGAGCAGGTGTCTTCAGGACATGACATCTTTTAAGCCCTTAACACAATGTTCCAGACATGCTAACTCATTCTCTAAATGGAAGATAAGCTGCCCTGAAGACTATGTATTATGTAATGGGAAAGATTACTGAAAGCTCAGAGGAGCCATATATCTTCTGTTTGCTCCCTTCCTCATTGATTTAATTACATTACAAGCAGCATGTCCTCTAGGTGGAAGCTGCCACTAATATGACCTTGCTTCTGTTTTAAGACCCAGCTTCCCTTTTAAGAATGGCAAATGGTATCCTGGTCTCCCTTGGCTGCTTGGCCATACTCGTCACTGTGATCGCCTTTTTGATGTACAAGTAAGTTGCTGGTTCTAACGCTTTAAATCGCTAGAGTATATTGTCAAAAATAAACGGCATATTTCTGCACAAGTGGGCTGTTTTCCCTTTTCTGCTTTGAAACATTTTGTGTGTGGGAAGAAAATCTCCTACTGAATGATGAATAGCAAACTAGCCTATTAATTTTGCTGTGGTTTTTTTTAATCCCTAAAAATGCTACCAAATGTCAATAACTTTACCAAATTGTCAGTTTAATGCTTAACATATAATCTCAAGTTATAGTAAGCAGGCACATTTCTTTCATGAAGAAGAGAAAATGTATTTTCATAAGACAACACTGTCTTAAAAGCCATAAGTTAAATGGAATGAACGATTCTGCACTTGACTTGTGAAAGATTTGTAGAAAGCAACCTTTTCCAGCTGGAGATCTTTTTTTAATCTGTCCAACACATTGCTTTCAGAAAACACAAGGAATACAAACCAATAGAAAACAGCCCTGGGATCGTGATCAGAGGCAAAGGCCTGAATGTTTTCCTCAATCATGCAAAGACCCTGTTCTTCCCCGGAAACCAGGAAAAAGATCCACTGCTCAAGAGCCAACCAGGAATTCTTTAAATCTTCAGCCTTACTTCTGACTAACAGCTCATCCTCAGCACCATTTATGTCAGCTTGCTAGAGTGGATGATGATAACTTTCTAAAAAGATTAATGTAAAATATAGATTGTGGGTGAGGGAGGTCTAATTTTTTTAATTTTTTATAGGTTAAATGACATTTTAGGGACATGGCTGAGGTTGCATGTAGTTTAATTCTTTTCCATGTTATGTAACTGATAAAACCAATTAATAGAGCTTCCTTTCATGATGATTTATGTTTCACTTACAATGTCTTAGGTAATCAGTAGGATAGATATGCTGTATTCAGAGTAGCAGGAGAAGGTACTATTCATTAGAGTCTGACCTAAGTTAACTGGAAAGAGAGGCTAGTTATGTTCTAGCTTTCCATATAACCGTATACATAAAACCAGTGATTTCCTATTCTGAAGGTCATGATCCAAGCTCCCTGAATCCTGTGTCAATGAACATGCATGAGCTACCAACAGAACACTAACAGGTCAGCTTTTAGTAAGCTGTGCATGCTTGCTAAACTTAAAAAAAAAATACTAGGTTAATAAATGTGTGAATATTATCATGACTGCCTGCCCAGTCCAAATGTGTAAAGGATCAGTACTCATTCATTCATTTTTCCCATGGACATTTATTTAGCACTTTCTGTATACCAGGCGTGTTGCCAGGTACATGGCCCTGTACTCGTGTTGACAATCTTGTGGACATACCTGAATTTCTGTAGACTCTGGCACTCATAGTTGAAATGATGTATTACAATTTCCCAAAGAAGGAAGTCTTTCTGGTTTCCCTACCCATTTCTCTATTCAAATGACACAGAAACTTAATCAGTAAGGATTTTGCTTTCATTTGTAACTGAAACTACCATGTGTCAGTCATGACATTCTTTTTCTCCCTCCTGAAAAATAAAGTATGAGAAGAGACCAGATCTTGGAATTATTTTTCTAATTTTTGTTTGCCTTTCAATTTCCTGTATACTTTTAACACATAAGAAGTTGTTTAACTTTTCCCCATGGAATGTTGATAATTTCTGAGTATGTTAAAGTATATGAATACAATATATGAAATTTTGATTAATTTTATGTATATATATAATTACACGAATCTAAAAGATTTTCTACAAGCAGTTGTTCTGGAGTCTTTGTTTGAATAGTTAGTATTGTAATAAAAATAAAAGTGAGAGGATAGTTCTAGGTCATAGACCAGCAATCATTTTCTGTAAAGGGCCAAGTAGTAACTATTTTAAGCCTCATGGGCCATATGGTGTCTGTTGCAACTACTCAACTCCAGTACTGTAGCAGAAATGCCATCATATACATCGATGAAAGGGCATGGCTTTGTTCCAGCCTGACATATTGACAAAAGCAGGTGGCGGGCCAGATTTGGCCTATGGGCCATAGTTTGTGGACCTATATTCTAGGCTAAAAGAATATAGAGACACAGTAACCAAAAGCAGTTTAGGAACCTAGATTACATCCTAATATTAAAAAAAAAAAAACAGCCATAAAAGACATTCTTTGGGGCAACTGAGGGAAATTTGAGTACACTCTGGATACCAAATGATATTACAGAATTGTTAATTTTCTTAAGAATGGGTGAAGATTTTCTTAAGGAGTTGGTGTGCTGTGCTTCCTATGCTTAGTTGCTCAGTCGTTTTGGACTCTTTGTGACCTCATGGACTGTAGCCTGCCAGGCTCCTCTGTCCGTAGGAATTCTCCAGGCAAGAATACTGGAGTGGGTTGCCATGCCCTTCTCCAGGGGATCTTCCCAACCCAGGGATTGAAGCCAGGTCTCCCGCATTGAAGGATTCTTTATCGTCTGAGCCACCAGGGAACTTCACTTTACAGGGCTCCTGGAGGCTGCTCTGAAAGAATGAATGGGCATGAAAAGCACTGCGTATATGGCATAATGGTATGGATATTACATGTGGGAAGCAGTGTGAAGGGGCTTTGCCATTTTTATGATAATTAGGAGGCCAGGACATTCATACCTGAAGCAGAAAAGTAAGATCAAGTTGCAGCAGAATCACTTGTAGGTTTATTAAACACAGACTGCTGAGCCCAACCCCCAAAATTATGGGTCCAGGCCCCATAATTTCTATTTCTTAACAGTTCCAATGTGATGTTGGTACAGCTGCTCCCAGACCTAACTTGGAGAAAATAGTGGTCTTGAGATCCACTCTTGCCTTCTCCTATCAACAGAGGGCAGCAGAGAGCAGCAAATATACAGTTCATCACCAGGGAAGCCGGTTGAAATCCTCAGAAAACCTCCCTCGATTTCAATCTAACAAATGGCAGGAGAGAGAACTGAAACCGTGAATTATTTAGACTTATATTCTCCGTGTGACCTTGGCAACAAGTCATTTAACTTCTGCCGAATTGCAATCTGTGAAATGGGGGAAGTAACCTAAAAGAGAGTGGGATGGCTTGATTAATGTCTGCTGAGAATTAGAACTTCCGAACAAAATTGAAATGTGTAGGTAATAAATTATTCTGGGAATTTCTTACTCCTCGAACTCTTTATAAATGTCTGCATTTTAAACACTTCTGACTCATTCATAAACATTGGTTGCCCTCGTTGAAGTTTCAATTGTTTAACAGTTTAAAAGTTGATACTTTAAATGCATTCATTATATCCGGAATGTGTGATGACTCCAAATCTATGTGACAGGCTAAGACGAGAAGATAGCTATCCAAGGGGTGAAGGTGCCAACCTTCTGATGGGGCCTTTGGGAGGTGGGAAATCATTTCAAGTTTTTTCAGACTGGCCCCAAAGCTACTGATATAGATAACCTAAAAATTCAGAGACTGCTTCCCAGGAATCACCCCTTACAGACTGATTTTGACCCTTCAACCATTATTTATTGAGTGCTACTATGTCCCAGGCTCTGGTCTGAAGGCAACAGAGCCATGAACAGGAAACAAGGACTCTGCTTTCTCAGAGTTTGAATTCTTACTGCAGTGAGAGCCCTACCCTCTGGCCTGGAGTGCCCCCATCCCGGCCACTGCATTGGCCTCATCTAATCTGATTCCTCTGCTACTCACAACAGAATTGCCTTTCCTTTTTGTCCTCGAAATTCTGGAATAAAATTTGCTCTGGAGATCTTCATAGGCCTTTTGGAATGTAGATGCCTTAATGGTATTTTGTATTTAACTTTAATTCTCTGTATAACTTGAGCTTACTGAATCCTTAATTTTAAGGTATTTATTAGAATAAATTCCTTTAGAGTGAAAAAAAAATGATGAACTGCTGATGAGAAATGGCAGAAGGCCTTTGTGGCTGTGGATGAAATCTTAAATTTTGATTTTTGGAACTGAGTGGGGGAAGGTAGGTAGGACTTAAATCAAGACACCCAAGCTCCAGCCTGACACTGTCACTCACAAGCTGTATGGCCTGAAGCCAGGCACCAAAACCTCCTCTGTGAAACAGAGGAGAGGGAAACTAATCTGGATGAGCTCTCAGGTTCCCACGCTCTACTGCATGAAGTGGTGAGGGTGATGTTAGCCACTTGCCTCATGGTGATGTCAGGAAGATGTGTTCTAAAGCCAGGGTTGGCCAACTCTGCCTCTCTGCCTGTTTTTCTATGGCACACAAGCCAAATTTGTTTTTTAAGTCTTTTAATGTTTGAAAACAAGACTATGATTTTTGTTTCACGTAACAGTTGTATGAAGTTCTAATTTCAGTGTCCGTAAATAAAGTTTTATTGGCACACAACCACAGTCATCCATTTCTGCATTGTCAGCAATGGCCTTTGCACTCCAACAACAGTATTGAGTAGCTGGAACAGAGATGGTATGGTCTGCACAGCCTAAAATATGCACTATTTAGCCCTTGATCAAAAAAAAATTTGCTGATCTGTATTGTAAAGCACTCTTGTACTCCATTCTGAACTGAATTGAGAAAACAGAATTCTTCAGAGAATTACAATTCCATGAAATGTACATTTCTAAATTGAGCACTTTGAGCTCTTACCCTCAATCTCATGTCACATTATTCTGTAATGACAACACACACTGTATCATCGATCATAGTTAAGTGTACATTGCCTACAAACTGCTATGGGAAAATATCAAAAAAGGCCTTTCTGAAGAAAAAAAATCTTATAATCCTCACAAGAGAAATTACAAATAGAATCACAATATGAATAAACCAAGTGATGAAGGATTTTGTAAATCCCCCAAAACACCAACCATAAAGAAAATGGTTGATACATCAAATTATGTCACAATTTTAAAGTATTGTATGAAAAAGATGCCACAAACCTCTTGTCTAAAAACCTACAGAATTCTCAGACTCCACTAATGAAAGTGCAAGAAGGGAAACAATTCAGCCTTTTGGAAAACAGCTGCGCAGTTCCTTATAAAATTAAATATACAGTACACCATATCACATGGCTCTTCTACTCCTGGGTATTTACCCAAGAGAAATTAAGACATATGTTCACACAATGACTTTTATGTAAGTGTTCATAACAATGTTATTTGTAATAGCTACAAACTAGAAACTGCCTAAATTTCTGTCAACTGGTAAGTGGATAAATGTAGTGTATCCATACAATTAACTACTACTTGACAATAAGGAATAAATTATTGACAGGTGGAAGAATATGGATCATTTTCAAAAGCATTATGCTAAATGCAATAGTCAGATACACTGAATGAGTCTGTTTGTATGATATCCCAAGAAAGACATGACTATAGTGACTGAGAGCAAATCTGTGCTTGCCTCCCTCCACACTGGAGGTGGGGGAAGGAGAGTGACTGGGTGCATGAGAGAAATTTGGAGGGCAAAGGAGACATTTTGTGGCACGATTTTAGTGGTTAGACAACTGTACCCATTTGTCAGATAGCAAATTGTAGGCTTAAAATGGTTAAGTTTATTTTGTAGAAATTTGTTGTTGTTTAGTCGCTAAGTTGAGTCCAGCTTTTTTTTGATCCCATGGACTGTAGCCCATCAGGTTTCTCTGCCCATGGGATTTCCCAGGCAAGAATACTGGAGTGGATAGTCATTTCCTTCTCTAGGGGATCTTCCTGACTCAGGGACTGAACCCACATCTTCTCCATTGCAGGCGGATTCTTTACCACTGAGCCACCTGGGAAACCCTTTTGTAGAAACATACCTCAATAAAGTTAATTGAAAACTGAAGGGTACAGAGTGAAAGAAGATTATTTGCAATACATGTAACTGATATAAGATTAGTACCCAGATTACATAAAGAATTGTTAGGGAAATGCAGATCATCACACAACCAGATTGGTATCATACCCACAAGACTGGCAATGAAAAAAATCTGACAAAATCAGATATTGGCAAACGTGAGAACACAGGATCACTTGTACTTTGCTGTTGAGAATTTAAATTGGACCAGTGGTTTGGGGGAGCAATCTGGCATCACCTGGTGAAGGTGAAGATGCACAAAGCTAGGAGCCAGTAGTCTCACTCTTTGCTGTAGAATGCCCCAGAGAAACCCACAGGTGTTCCAGGCAACACAGACAAGAATGTTCAGAGCAACGTAAATGTCCCTCCACAGTAGAACGGCTGAAGCAGTTGTGACATGCAGTGGGATGCTAATCATCAGTGAAAATGAATAAACCCACAGCTATAAATACCCGAAGGAAAGACTTGCAATGTAATATCGACAGAAAAAAAATTGTAAAGGAATACATGCAATATGATACAATTTACATAAAGTTTTCAAAAACATGGAAAACTAAGCGATATAGGAATCCATAAAAACATATGTAATAAACCTATGGAAAAGAAGGCAAAAGAATTGTATGAAGCTCAGCACAGGGGGGGAGGAAAAACGGGGGAGTAGGTAGTGAAGCAGTACTCAGAGGGCTTCCATAGCACCAGCCATGTTTTATTGCTTAAGCTGACTAATAGATTTGTTTTATTCTTCTTCTTTATATTCTATCTACATGTTATATGTATTCTTTATTAGTTTTTAAGTATTGCCTTTTAAAGCATTTTTATTTTATCAGTATATTGGTGTATAATTGATTTGCAATGTTGCATTCATTTCACGTGTACAGAAAAATGATTCAGCTATACGTACACATATATCTATTCTTTTTCAGACTCTTTTCCCATATAGGTTATTACAGAATATTGAGTAGAGTTCGCTGTGCTATGCAGTAGGTCCTTGTTGATTATCCTTTTTGTATATAGTAGTGTGTGTATATTAATCCCAAACTCCTAATTTATCCCTCACTGCCTGACTTTCCCCTTTGATAACTGTAAGTTTATTTTCTATGTCTGTGAGTCTATTTCTATTTTGTAAATAAGTTCATTTGTGCCATTTTTTTAGATTCCACATGTGTTATCATATGATATTCATCTTTCTTTTTCTGACTTACTTCACTTAGTATAATACTCCCTAGGTCCATCCGTGTTGCTGCAAATGGCATTATTTTTTATGAAATACTATTTGTTTTTTAAGTGAAGTAGAATAACTTCTAAAAATAATTTTTAAAATAAAGACAACTCATTATAAAAAAATTGACAATGGCTTGTGAATAGACAATCTACAGGAAATCCAAATGTTGATGCACAGATGGAAAGATGTTCAACCATACTAGTAACTAGGGAGATGCAAATGAAGAGAAAAGAGATATGTCAACCATAAACCATTGGTACAGCATGATAATATTTAGGTAAAAGTTTTAAACATTTAAAATAATACTGTAAATTGTTTATACTTACATATAAAGTCAAGAATAGAAACATGCATGGGAATGGTACACATCAAATTCAGGGTAGTGTTTGTCTCACTGATGGAGGGATGCATGGCATTAGGGAGGGTTGTGAAGGTGCTTTAGCTGAGTTAGTGACATTTTATTTCTAAAGAAAAAAAGAACTGAAACAGAGTAAAATGGTTTCCTCAATCTGGTGTTCATTTGTTTTTCTCTCCACTATACTATATGTTTTAAAAACTTTATAAATTTTTAAAAGAACGAGTTCTTAACAATCTTTTCATTCCTCATGTGTGGTGTGAACAACAATAGGAATGAAATATAAGCTCTTTCATTCCAAACTGTCCAGAGCTTTGGAACCCAGAGATCTGATCTCTTTGCCTTTTTCTGCAAAGTCCACCCTTCAACTTATCAAAAACTTTTTCACTGGAGTACAGTTGATTTACAAGGTTGTGTTAGTTTCAGGCGTACAACTAAGTGCGCTTACACATATGCATTTATCCATTCTTTTTTAGATTCTTTTCCTATATAGGTTACAGAATATTGAATAGAATTCCCTGTGCAATACAGTAGGTACTTGTTTTTTATCTATTTTATAGAGTCTGTATTAATCCCTGTTTCCCAATTTATCCCTCCCCCTCTTCCTCCCTGGTAACTGTAAGTTTGTTTTCTATGACTGTGACTGTATTTTTGTTTTGTAAATAAGTTAATTAGTACCATTTTTTAATATTTCACATATAAGAGATATCATGTGATATTTGTCTTTCTCTGACTTACTTCACTGGTATGATACTCTCTATCATACTAGTGAAAGAAAGAAAGCTGAGCACCAAAAACATGAAACTTTTGGACTATGGTGTTGGAGAAAACTCTTGAAAGTCCCTTGGACCACAAGGAGATCCAACCAACCCATCCTAAAGGAAATCAGTCCTGAATATTCATTGGAAGGACTGATGCTGAAGCTGAAACTCCAATACTTTGGCCACCTGATTTGACGAAGAACTGACTCATTGGAAAAGACTCTGATGCTGGGGAAGATTGAAGGCGGGAGGAGAAGAGGATGACAGAAGATGAGATGGTTGGATGGCACCAACTCAATGGACATGAGTTTGAGTCAGCTCTGGGAGTTGGTGATGGACAGGGAAGCCTGGCATGCTACAGTCCATGGGGTCGCAAAGAGTCGGACACGACTGAGTGACTGAACTGAGCTGATGATACTCTCTAGGACCATACATGTTGCTGCAAATGGCATTATTTCATTCTTTTTAATGACTGAGTAATATCCCATTGTATATATATACTACATCCTCTTTATCCATTCCTATGTCAATGGATATCTAGGTTGCTTTGATGTCTTGGCTACTGTAAATAGTGCTGCTGTGAACATTGGGGTACATGTATCTTTTCGAATTAGGACTTTCTCTGGATATATGCCCAGGAGTGAGATAGCTGGATCACATGTAGCTCTATTTTTAGCTTTTTAGTGAACCTCCGTACTGTCCTCCATAGTAGCTGTACCAATTACATTCCCACCAACAGTGTAGGAGAGCTCCCTTTTCACTACATCCTCTCCAGCGTTGATTGTTTGCTGATTTTTTGGTGATGGGCATTCTGGCCATGATACCTTGTTGTAGTTTCAGTTTGCATTTCTCTAATAATTAGCGATGCTCAGCATCTTTTCATGTGTTTTTTGGGCCAGTTGTATGTCTTTTTTGGAGAAAGGTCTGTTTAGATCTGCCCATTTTTTGATTCAGTTATTTGGGTTTTTGACGTTGAGTTTCATGAGTCATTTATTTTGGAGGGCTCTCGAACTTAAACATGTTTCTGATTGGATTCATAGTGACTGTTGGTGACTAATACCCCAAATTTACTTCCCCTCACCTACAAAATGAGGGGGCTTGACCTCTGTCACCCCAGGAGCCCCTGACAAGAGGCGACCTTAGAAGCTCCACCGCAGCCGACTCCTCACAGGGTCACGGCAGAAGGCTCACCTTGGAGAACCAAAGTCTGCTTCAGTACAGATGCTGGGTTTCCAAGCTGCCTGCTGTTGCCTTTCCTCAGTTTATACCATATACTGCTATTTAGCTATTCCCCAGTTGGGCCTGAGCCCCAGGAATACAGACCAGCTGTATCATATGTGGGTCATCAACCCAAATGCAGGCCTGAGGTATGAGTTGTGATATCACCTCAGTTCTGCTCTGTGCTCATCCCAGGGCAAGGCAGTGATTTAAGGGTTAAACTGAATCCTCATCTGAAGAAAGGCACTTTATTACTTACAGATGATACGCCTCCCAACCTGCCACCATAGACAATCTTGGAGGTCACACTAGTGTCTGGTTTTCCCTGTAGGTGATGGGATGGCGACTGAATACTCCTTAATACCAGCTCAACAATTCAATTTTAAAATATGGGTGCAGCTGACTCGACAGCCAGTGATGTTTTGATTCTAGTTCTAGCCTGAGTCTCCCCTAAGCAACCCCATGAGGTTATGAAGAGAGCAATGGAAACGTGCTTGGCCATACCATTTACCCCCTGAGGATGCCCTTAAAAATATCCTTAAATGATGAATGCTCTTATGAGGCCCTTTAAAGACTTTTGAGGCTTTTTTAAAAAAAAACAAGTTCTCGCTTTTCCTCTCCAGTATACTTCCATCAGGCTGTTATCACTTCAGACCCAGATTACTAATAATGCTCTCCAAATGGCTTTCCCGATTCTTTCTCTGTGTGTCTCTGTCCCTCTGTCCATATTCATACTGCTTGGTGCTTCCAAGGCCTTCTTTTAAAAGATAATTTTGGAATTGTTGAGCTGGTATTAAGGAGTCTTCAGTCGCCACCCCATCACCTACAGGGAAAACCAGACACTAGTGTGACCTCCAAGACTGTCTATGGTGGCAGGTTGGGAGGCATATCATCTGTAAGTAATAAAGTGCCTTTCTTCAGATGAGGATTCAGTTTAACCCTTAAATCACTGCCTTGCCCTGGGATGAGCACAGAGCAGAACTGAGGTGATATCACAACTCATACCTCAGGCCTGCATTTGGGTTGATGACCCACATATGATGGGCCTCACTGTGTCAAGATTGAAAAAGGGGTACAGTCGTGCTGCAGTCTGGCCCCCACTTTCCTTTCCACCTTCATGCTCTACTTCTTGCTGCCAGAACCCTCCCTGTTCACCGTTTGGTTTATTCACTTCAGCTAAAATCAAACATATCCAGCCTTGGGCTCCCACTGTCTTCTCCTCCCCCCCCCCACCCCAGCATAAAGTGCTCTCTCCTCTGTTTCAACAAAATGTTCCTTGAGTACACATGAGCTGGGCTCTCTGCTGAACTTCTTTAGTGCAATTTGAATGGTTTGTTTGGAGGTGAAGTGGGTGTCAGTTACTATGGCTGCATAACAAACATCCCTAGCGTAGCAGTATGAAGTCTTTATTGTGTTGACTGATCTCATGGCATAGGGACTTGAACAGAGCACTACAAGGTTGGCTTTTTTCTCCTTCATGATGTCTGGGGCCTTGGTGGGAAGACTAGCAGCTGGAATCATCCAGAGGCTTCCCCATTCACATGTCTGGGGCACCAACGGAATGACTGGAAGGCTGAGTTCAGCTGGGCCTGTGGACCAGAGCATGTTAGTGTGGCCTCTCCATGCACCCCAGACTTCTCACCATGTGAAATTTGTGTTCTGTGAGGGAATGTCCCAAGAGCAGTCATTCAAGAAAGCCAGGTAGAAGCGGCATAGCCTGTTCTACCCGAGCTTCGGATGTCACCTAGTGTCACTTAAGCCATGTTTTACTGGTTGAAACACTCAAAAGCCCATCCAGATTTAAGGGGAGGGAATACAGACCCCACCTCTCAGTGGGAAAAATATCGAAGAATTTGGAGTCATATTTGAAAACAGCCGCACAGCATTATGCTGTGGCAGTATATGTGCCTTTTGTGCTTGTGTGCTCAGTCGTGTCCTACCCTTTGCAACCCTATGGACTGGAGCCCACCAGGCTCCTCTGTCCGTAGGATTTCCCAGCAAGAATACTGGAATGGGTTGCCATTTCCTTCTCTAGAGGATATTCCCGACCCAGGGATCAAACCTGCGTCTCCTGCATTGGCAGGCAGATTCTTTACCACTGAGCCACCTGGGAAGCCCCGGTTGCAGTATATGCTGCTGCTGCTGCTGCTAAGTTGCTTCAGTCTTGTCCGACTCTGTGCAACCCCATAGTCGGCAGCCCACCAGGCTGTCCCGTCCCTGGGATTCTCCAGGCAAGAACACTGGAGAGGGCTGCCATTTCCTTCTCCAATGCATGAAAGTGAAAAGTGAAAGTGAAGTCGCTCAGTCATGTCCGACTCTTCGTGACCCCATGGACTGCAGCCTACCAGGCTCTTCTGTCCATGGGATTTTCCAGGCAAGAGTACTGGAGTGCGGTGCCATTGCCTTCTCCAGGTTGCAGTATATACCGTTAGTTAAATCCTGTCTTGTTATTTTCCTACCTGACATATTTATGTCTTTTTTTGCACTACATGCTAAGTCAAATGATGCCAAAAACTGGGTCTTAGACTCGGAGTCCTTCTTGGAGTACCTCGTCAGTCCCTTTCTAACATAGAATACCTTTTGAAAAAATCTAACTGAAATCAATAATCATTAAGTGGCTGCTCTAAGGCAACTTGTTGGTTACATACTGCTTAAAATACCACAAACTCCAGGTCATTAGCTAAGGTATTTTTTTCAGCACAGAATAAGAGGCCGAAGGTCAGCCGCTGTGTTAATAGCATGGCTGGGGGATTATGGCTACATATAGACTAATTAGTCTAGTTAAAACTCCTACTACCCACACCCACGGGAGCTTCTACATGAGCTGTCCTGTCATCATGTAGACAGGGGACCTCAGAGAAACATGTCTCAAGAACCCCACATTTCAACTCTGTCATAGCCCAAGAAACAACTTTTTGTTTTGTTTAGGTTTTTTTTTTTAATTAACTGGAGCATAGTTGCTTTATAATGTTGTGTTAGTTTTTGCTGTACAGCAAAGCAAATCAACTATACATATATATAACCCCCACTTCCTGCTTTTTTAAAATTTCCTCTATTTAGGTCACCACAGAGCACTGAGTTGCCTCTGTAATAGACAAGGTTCTCATTAGCTGTCTATTTTATACATAATAGTGTGTATATGTCAATCCCAATCTCCCAATCATCCCATCCCTCCACCCACGAGGTTGTTTTTTTTTTAACTTAAGTTTTATTTTATGTTGGAGAATCCCATAGACAGAGGAACCTGACAGGCTGCAGTCCATAGGGTTGCACAGAGTTGGACGCGACTGAAGTGACTTAGCACGCATGCATAGTCAGTTTACAATATTGTATTAGTTTCAGGTGTACAGCAAAGTGATTCAGTTATACATACACATCTACCTATTCTTTTTCAGATTCTTTTCCCACATAGGTTATTACAGAATCTTGAGTGTAGTTCCCTGTGCTATGTAGGAGGTACTTGTTGATTATCTATTTTGTATACAGTAGGGTATATAAGTTAATTTCAAACTTCTAATTTATCCCTCCCCCAACCTTTCCCCTTTGGTAACCATAAGTTTGTTTTTGAAGTCTGTGAGTCTGTTTCTGTTTTGTAAATATGTTTATTTGTATCATTTGGTTTAGATTCCACATATAAATGATATCATATGGTATTTGTCTTTCTCTGTTTGACTTAATTCACTTAGTATGATAATCTCTAGGTCCATCCATGTTGCTGCAAAAGGCATTATTTCATTCTTTTTAATGACTGGATAACATTCCATTGTATATATGGACCACATCTTTATACATTTCTCGGTCAGTGGGCATTTAGGTTGCTTCCCTGTCTTGGCTGTTGCAAATAGTGCTGCTATGAACATTGGGGAGCGTGTAGCTTTTCTTTTTTAAAAAAATTTCTGTTTTATACTGGACTCTAGTTGGCTTACAATGTTGTATTAGTTTCAGATGTACAGATCTTGCTTCGAATTCTGTCAGAGTGTTCTGCCTGTGCTTTCCCCAGAGGAATCACTTTTGATGTGGTCATCTGGCAGAGGGAGGCAGACCCAGTGTGAAACAAAAGCAAAGCCGACTTCAAGCCATTTCGTCCTCGAGCAAGGGAAAAGCCTTTGTGTGGCTTCTCAGCGTGAGAAGCGTGGGCTTTCCAGGCAGCTGCAAGCACATGTTGTGTGTTTCTCGCGGTCATTGCCTGTGCGGCCGAGAGCCTGGACATTTCAGAGAGAAAGAAAAGTGGAGGCAGGGGGTGCTCAGTGAAAGAGAATACAGACTTAGAATGCTTCTCAACTGGAATCCTTTCAATGTAGGATTGGCTTAAGTTTATTGTCTTACAGTCAGTCCAGGCCACTGTGATTTGCCCAACATGAGCTTGTCTCATCACAGCTGTTGATACTCTTAACATTTTACCATGTGTCCCCCTGGGAGAGGTGTTTGGGTCTTACTTTGATCATAACCATATTATTTCAGAACCCTAAAGAGAGCAACGGGAATGAAAAGAAGGAAGCAAAGATTCCCACCATGGCTTCAGTCAGGAAGCCTCCCCCACCAGCAGCAGCCCCCTTCTTAGGAAATCATGGGTATCTTATTTTGTAGAAAACAAAGGGCAGGGTAAATCCTCTCATTAAAAAAAAAAAACAAAACAACACAACTGCTGCATCTTGGTAGGATGTAGATTATGTAACATTCTTCTTGATTATTTAAGAAGCATCCTGTTTGCGTGGTACCTCCTTAAGTTTTAAAAAAAAAGTTAAAAATTGTACCCTGACTGTTATACATTGGGTTTTAGTTTTGGACTTTGAATGATCCTCTAAGTGTAGAAAGTGGTCTAATTTCCTCAGTGTCAAGTTCATCTGCTGCATCCCTGGTTTATTATGTATATAAACTTGATATACTTTAAAAAAAAATCTTCAGACATCACAGATGCTTGATTTTCGAAGGAAAAAAGGGTTGTTTCCTAAGTGTTTGTGAAGTATTGGAAAGAAGAAGAATGAATGAAACCTAGAGCCATAAAAACATTTGTACTCCTTAAGTTCTTCCTTTTAACAAGCAATTAAGGCAACTTTATCCTTGGAAATGGGAAGTAACAGTTAGCAACTTGAAAGTTTTTCTTTCTGGAAAAAAAAAACGCAACTTGTAGGGTTAGAACAATAGTAACCTGGTACCCCTGTGACTCTTCAGATGATTCCAAGACCTCTGACTAGCCCTATAACAAAGGACTTTCATAGGAGCCAGGACTATCTGAGGGTGCAGGGACCAGACGTCTGCTTCAGAAGGCTTCAGAACAGTGGGGCTGAAATTGAGGGAGGCCAGATGGAGAGGGGTTACCTGCTAGTGCCCATGTCGTGGGTGATCTTCAGTGTCAGATGAAAATGACCCTTTGGGGGACTAAAAAAGATAAAATCCCAACGGTTGATTCAGTTCCCAGTATAAGATGGACCCAATGCTCAAAGATATTCCTCCCATTACAACTCGACTGAAAATATTGAATAAGATATAAAAGCATGTTTTTAGTGTATGATTAAGCCAGCAGGAAAGTAAGGAGAGGCCAGAATCTATCTCAAAAAAACCCACAGATCTAGAGAAAACAAGAGAAATCAAGCAGTGAAACCAGAGTTCTTTCTAGGGGTTTTGTGTGTGTGTATACACACTCCTAGGATGCCAGAGCTTGGGTTTAAAGACTTGCTCTTTGGGTTAAAGATAAACACATGAAGACCAGGCAGGAAGTAAGGAGAACCCCCCTCCACCCTTCTTGCATAAAGTCAGAATTCTGGAATGATATTCTCGCTGGGTAAAATAGACAAATATGCACCTCATTGAGGTAGAGAGTGGAAATGTTTGACTGAGCTGGCTCAGGACTCTGGTGGCGGGGGTGGAAGTGAGGAATGAAATGAACAGTCCCCTCTGAGAGTTTTGAACCACAAGCCTGTACTCATGTGGTTTTAGAATTGGTATTCACACTGAAAAAATTCATAGTTAAACATTTCATTTAAAGTGGCCCTCGGTGAGTAATGAATGGCTCCATACACCTGGCAGAAGCAATACAAACTTTCTTTTCAGGAACTCTAAGCTTTAGAGAATTTCAACAGATAAAATCTCAAGATATATGGGGTCATAATTAAAAAACAGAACAATAACTCACTAGACATATGTGCAAATAATCCTTCATGAATGAGTCTGTAGACATGATAAAAAGAGTCAGGCTGGCAACCACTGAATATATTGGAATGGTCAGATGTAAAACAAAAGTTTTGTATGCTTCATACATTTAATGCAATAGATGAGGAAATTGAAAGTATGTTGAGGGAATGAGAGACAATCAACATTGGCTTAAATGGACTTCTTTCTATTAATAAAAGCTTCTAGAATTGAGACCCATAATACTTACAGCTAGAAACCATGAGCAGAGTTTCTGTTACTGTGATTTTGTTTTTAAAGTAGAAAGTTTCAGATGCATACAAAAGGAGAGAGAAACCACTCTCAAGACATAATGTAGCTTCAACAATTATTCAACTTTAGGTTTTTGTTGGTTTGTTTGCTTTCAAGACAGAAAGTTTTCCTTGGCCTCAGCCACCCAGTCTGACACTACTAATGCTCCCGTGGCAGCCTGTATTTTACACCCTTTATAGCGCTTATCAGGTGGGATGGTAATCACCTGGCTTCTGCTCTTACTGTTGTTTACTTATCTCCCAGACCAGAAAGGAAACCCCTTCAGGCCAAGGATCCTGTCTGCAGCACCTGGAATAGTGCCTGGAACATAGTAGGTACTGAAAAGTATGTTTGTGAAAATAAGTGAATCTGATAGAGCCATGTAAATGCTATAAATGTTATTGGTCCCTGAAAGGCTATGCAGTTGATGTTGTCACCTTGGTCTTGACAGCAGCAGCTGCTTGAGCAACAAATAACATGACCAAGAGAGCCACAAGGAAATGCAGGAGGCCCAGAAGCCACTCACACAATGACTGGCCTCCCAGTGGACTAAGAAAGACCCTCTGTATTTTAAGAAGCCAGAATGGAGCAGCCTGGAGCGCTCCTAAACTCACTGGTTACATTTCTCCAAATTTTTTTGTGGCATAAATTTGGGAAGCCACCAAGGAGATGAGAGGATTGATCTGTTGCAACAGTGGAAATGAATGTGTATTATCACTGCTGCCCTTTAGATGTGGTCCAAAGGTGGTGATTGTTGCTGTTCAGTCGCTAAGTCATGTCCGACTCTTTGTTACCCCGTGGACTGCAGCATGCAAGGCTTCCCTGTCCTTCACTGTCTCCCAGAGATTGCTCAAATTCATGTCCATTGAGTCGGTGATGCCATCTCATTCTCTGCCATCCTCTTCTCCTCTGTCCCTCAATCTTTCCCAGCTTCAGGATCTTTTCCAATGAGTTGGCTCTTCACATCAGGTGGCAAAGTATCAGAACTTCAGCATCAGTCCTTCCAATGAATATTCAGGGTTGATTTCCTTTAGGATTGACTGGTTTGATCTCCTTGCTGTCCAAAAGACTCTCAAGAGTCTTCTCCAGCACTCCCCATTAGAAAACATCAATTCTTTGGTGCTCAGCTTTCTTTATGGTCTAACTCTCACATCCGTACATGACTACTGGAAAAACCATAGCTTTGACTATATGGACCTTTGTCGGTTTCGCTGTTTTAAAAGTGAGGTCTCAGGTTCAAAGAGGTGTCCCCTCAGCTCCTCTGATGGGTGTCACTCTGGGCACCCTTCTGCCAAGGTGACTTGGAGTGAGATTGCAAGCCCTCGAAGGCGGGGGTCCAATCAGAGGAGGGGGCCACTGCTGAGGAGTCTGAGCTTGCTTGCTCTGAGCCAGTCCCTGGGAGGTCAGCCGTCAGCAGTCACACACTTCTGCTCTTCTGAATTATTCAAGTCTTGGAAAAATAATTACAAAAGAGAGGCAACTCATAAAACTGGGATCAAAAAAAAAAAAGGAAAAGCTGAGCCAAATCTGTACTGGATTGTCAAGGCACCTGATCAGAAAAGAAATTAGAGGCTCATCAGAAATCAGGTTTGGGCTGAAAGAAAACAACTCAGGGTCTTGTGAGGGGGCAGGGATGGGGGATCTGATTTCTTGAGGGGTCAGGAGGGCCACAGAGCCTCTGAATGATCATATAGTGCCACAGGTGGAGTTTCATGGGGCTGGGGTTGTCGTTGGTCAATCACTCAAAAGGGTTGTGTACACAAGGGATAAACATGTCCCGTTATTGATACTGTTTCAGGTTCCCTTAAGAGTGTCACCATCTAATGACCAGCAGGGCTGAGCAGTGCACTCAGGGGCCTTGCTCATCAGACTGTGAAGTTGAGGTAAATGTAGAGAGTTGTCTCTGAAACATCTTTATCTGAAGTGTTGCTTCGGCGGCAGGAGGGATAGCAAAACCGCTTCTCAGTGTGAACCAACCCACATGCATCGAGTTTTTAGGCACGAGTGGGATGTTCCATTCTCATGAGAATGATTCTGAAATAGCAGTTTCTCATTATCTGTGATTTATCATTTTCTGTTATGTTAGACCCAGCTTGTTGGCAACAAGTCCTTAGAGTTAATTAATGAAAGCAATTTTTACAGGTCTTCTTTCCTACCTGGTAAAGACTCAGGGAAAAGACTGTTACCCGTCAGAGAGGTTCTCAGAGATGCAAAATGTCCCTGTTTGAGAACAGAGACATCTGCTGTTGGGTGTGGACTTTAAGTCCTTGGTTGCTTTTTAAAGACAGAATCAGAAGTGGAGGATGGTTTGATAATCTCTCTCTTTGGGGTGCTGAGAATGGGAGGGCTGAAGCGGCTTCCTGAGGGAATCAGGAATTATAAATTAACCAATGTCCATGACTACATGGACTTTGAAGTTTGTGGATCTTAATATACCCTTGGCGTGTTCACTGAGGAGCCTCCTGTTCGTTCTGTTAGCAGCAAAGTCAAGAGGTTCCTGAACTTGTTTCCTGGAGCATTGTGGGAAGGGAGGAAGGTGGGAAGCTGCAGCTAGCTTCAGGGATTGGGGAGGGGTCAGGAGTGCTGGTTTGGGTGATGAAACCAGAGGTACCTCAGGACCCTGCATCAAAGAGAACAAAGAGGAAGAAAAAGAGCAGGCTGAACTAGAGAAAGGCTGAACTAGAGAAAGGCTGAGCAGGTTTTCCTGATGGACCCACATTTGACTTCAGGACACGTAATGCTGCAACTAGTACATCACTGTTTAATAAATGAATGGGTGAATTCAACAATTTGGGGACTAGGAAGTTTGTTGAGTCCAGTCTTTGCTTACTCCGTGCATGAATTTACTATGCTTCTGTGTTTCCTAATGGCTGGACCTTTTGGTGGCAAAGGATATACCACAATTCAATATAATTTTATTTAAAAGAGTTGCTTTGTTCATAGCAGCTTTTTGGCATGCATGTGTTCAATGACTGATACTTAAATAGCTACGATTTTTAGTTATTCATTATACTGAAATAGGTGGAGACCACTTCTCTGCAGCTCAGCTACCCTTCCCAACCTCAAAGGGCAGCTCATTCCACAACTGGGCAGTAACCGGGCAGTTGTAGCTGTCGGTCAATATTCCTGCCTCATTTAAGTGTCACCCATTTCCTCAGATTTCCATTCTCATTGTACTGTTTATGCCTTCGGGAGACCTTGCAGAGGGAAGGGCTAGGATTAAAATTACCTCTTTCATAAATCAAATTAATTCTAGATGTGCTACATTTGTGTATTTCTATTTAAAAGTTACTTTGTCCTCCTTTTTGTAGCCTCATGATTGGAAGAGGGAAAATCCATTTAAGCAGAAGTTCAGTGACAGGGACTCACTGTTTTATAAACCTAGAGGTCGGCACAGAAGTGGGGTCTTTCTTCACCCCACCTCCCCGGAGAGGGTGGAGTCTGTGTTCCCTGCTGCTCAGATGTTTTCTGTTCATTTGCCAGTCATGCCCTCCATGCTGCTAGGACATGAGTGCAACCTGGAGTGGGTATTGAGGTTTGCAATGGGATGAATTGTTGGTGTCCCAGGAAGCATGGAGCCTGTGGTTTAAGGGCATCACAGAGTCCCACCTGCCAGGGGCCTCTCAAGGAGGAGGCTCCTCTGTGGGAAGATACTCCTCCACCATTTTTTCCAATGAGCCTGTTTGTTGGACCAACGTGCAGGCTCACATTCCCACCTCTTGGCTTAGGCAGGTCTTTTCCTCAGATTTCAGAACTGTTGCTCACTCCAGAGCTGGGCCTCTGAGCACCCACACTGTTCCCTCGGTTTCCTGCGTGCTGGGAGGCAATGAGGCTATCTTTTCTCCCACAGCCGACAGGAATTGACAGGGACTTGAAGACTGCCAGCCCTACATGTACTCATCTTCACAATGAAGAATATAGTTTCTTTTTAATATGCAGCTTGCATACAGTGAGTCACCCACCCATACAGTGGGTCATACAGTAGACTTGTGATTCACTATCTTTTCAAGGACGCTCACCAAGGTTTCAGCCAACAAACATTCCAGTGCCAGGTGCAGAGTGAGGGCAGGGAGGGGAAAGGTGAATAGTCTCTGCCCCTCAGGAGCTTTCAGACAGGAGAGAGGATGAGTAGAGTAAACGTCCTCCATATCATATGGGGCTTCCCAGGTGGCGCAGTGGTAAAGAATCTGCCTACAAATGCAGGAGATGCAAGAGACATGGGTTCAATCCCTGGGTTGGGAAGATCTCCTGGATTAGGAAATGGCAACCCACTCCAGTATTCTTGTCTGGGAAATCCCACAGACAGAGGAGCCTTGGGTGCCATGGTCCATGGGGTCATAAAAGAGTAGGACACAACTGAGCAACTGAGTGTGCGCACGCTTACGCACACACACACACTCACACATCCATATCATATATTCGTATTTGAAAGTCCAAAATTTTGTGGGATCATGTCAGCAGTTTTATTGGTGCTGGAAAAAGCACTAAGAGGCACTGCTAGTAAACAGAAGAGCTGGAAATCTAAGTCTTTTCCAATGGGGTATCATCCAATCAAACATGGTAAATGTTAAAGACATTTATGAACAAAGGGATGAAGGGTTTTGGAAGGACCCTCTGAGAGAGTCAGGGGAGATATCTTAATGTTTAAGGTAGGTTTTACAGAGTGGGTCTGAGTTTGTCATGTGCAAAGGTAGAAGAAGAGCATTCTAGAAACACGGAATGGAATAGTATGTGCAAAGCTCAGCATGGAAAGATTATGGTGTGTTTGGAAAACATCAAAGAGTAGATGAGGCTAAAATAATTTTAGATGGCAGGATGGAGGATGGAAAGAGTAGAGATGGATTAGAGACAGGAGACCCAGGTAGGAGTCTGTCCCAGTATTGAGCCAAAAGTTATTGAGGTCTCAGACTAAGGAAGGGACAATGAGAATGAAGACAAGAAATTGGATTCAAAAAGTATTTTGGAAGTAGCATAAACAGGATTTGACAAGGGAATAGTTGTTGTAGAAAGATCTTGCAGTGAATGCAGTCCAGAGTTTAGGAGATTTGGGTGTATGTGTGTGATGATCCCATTAAATGAGATGGCAAATGCAGGTGGTAAAGCAGGTTTGGGATGTGAAAAAACAGTGGAACACAGAAGTGATGGCAAATTCTGAGAGAAGCACCAAATTCATGCCTGTGGGGAAATGGAAGTGAAGAAGATGAGACTCAACTTTATCTGTAACACTCTATTCTTATCATTTTTAAAAAATAATTTGAAGGAGTGTGAGTATTTGTGGTGGTACACACAGGTGCTTATATCAGTTTCTGTGGTTTTTAATTTTTAAAAATGAATGCCTGGAATTCTTTAAAAGAAAGTAAGTAATGCATCGACCATTTGGAGTAGCTACTAGGTACTTGGCACTGTTCCAGGCCCTTGAGCTATAATATTTGCCCCCTTCCTCTACTAGCCTCTTCCTTTCAGAAGTTAACACGCTGGAGTTCAGAATCTGCTTCTGGTTCCAGCTTGGCCACAGGCAAATTAGTTTTCCTCCCCGGGTTTCTTTCAGCTCTCACATCCTACAATTCAATCCTGAACTGCAACTCAGCATTGCTTATACTCACTGAGGTGAGCCCCAGGGTGCAGTCCATTGGCATAAAATAAGTTCACTGGGGAGTGTAACTAAGGGCTGACCTAAGCATGTGTTCCCAATGGTCCTTTCTACCTCTGCCTCCCACCCAACCCCATCCCAGGACAGCAGGTTTTCCTCATGGGATTTCCAATTTGCGAGGGAATCTTGATAATTTCTTTGGTAATGGGCTATGTCCTAATTCCAGTCTCATCAACAGAATCAACTTTTGTACATTCAGCTTTAGATGCCATGGAGAGGACAGTTACTAACACTATTTACATTTTGGTGAACGGAGATATCAAGAAAAAATAATAACGGTACAAAGAGGACACAGTGTGTCACTACAGTGCAAGGCAACGCAAGGTGAGTAGTAAAATGCTAGTGCTCTGACTCCTACAAAACCTAATTCCTAGTCCCTAAATTCTTCTTTTTAAACTACTAGAATCTAGGTGTTTTATTTTTAAATTTTATTTATTTACTTATAAAATATTTATTCATTGCTGTGTGGGCCTTCTCCAGTTATGGACAGAAGGGGCTACTCTCTGGTTGCGGTGCATGGGCTTCTCATTGCAGTGGCTTCTCTTGTTGCAGAGCAGGGGCTCCAGGGCACGCTCACTTTAGTAGTTACAGCACATGGGCTCAGTAGTTGCAACTCCCAGGCTCTAGAGCACAGGCTCAATAGTTGTGGCACACAAGCCCAGTTACTCCGAGGCATGTGGGATCCTCCGGGATCAGGGATCAAACCCTTGTCTCTGGCATTGGCGGGCAAACTCTTTACCACTGAGCCAACAGGGAATCCCCTAGAATCTAGATATTTTATTGAAAAGGAAAAATTATTTCTACGAAAAAATTTGTAGAAGTAGAATTGTTTGAAGAAAGAACAGATGTATTTTGAGATTTCTGAGAAAGGAGCAGTGACATTTGACACCCCATCACAATGTATCAGAATGCCTATCCCCTCTTGCTACTGCCACATGTTATTGATTGGTGCCAATTTTATTGACTGGAAAAGGGATCTCTTTTTTGCTTTTATTCGCATTTCTTTGATTGCTGTGATGTTAAAACAGTATATCCAGTAGTGAGACAGAGCTTGAAGTGAGGAGAAAGAGAAAAGCTTCTTTTTTTAAGGTGTACATTCTGATTTCTGTTATTAAAATGTGTAGAAATAATTTCTGATAAAACTCTCCCCTTTTAAACTAACCTGTCTGTTACACAACCCCTTTTCTATTTAATTATCTATTTTGACAAATTTCAGATTTCTAGATGGATCTGGAGGCAAAAGGCATGGAGTGAGGCCTGAGAGATTGGGAACCTTAGGATTACATTGGATCAACTATCACCTTTCCATTTCTTTCGCTCCTCTTCTTCCAAATGTTAGATAATTAATCGGAGAAGGCAATGGCACCCCACTCCAGTACTCTTGCCTGGAAAATCCTATGGATGGAGGAGCCTGGTAGGCTACAGCCCATGGGGTCGCTAAGAGTCGGACATGACTGAGTGACTTCACTTTCACTTTTCACTTTCGTGCATTGGAGAAGGAAATGGCAACCCACTCCGGTGTTCTTGCCTGGAGAATCCCAGGGATGGGGGAGCCTGGTGGGCTTCCATCTATGGGGTCACAAAGAGTCAGACATGACTGAAGCGACTTAGCAGCAGTAGCAGCAGATTATTAATTAGATACATATATATTGTGATAATTCTAGTCTACTTTTCTAGAAAAGTCAAAAACTCTTACTAAATTTTAAAATACTTTTGTATTGTTGCCTTAGCAGTAATAAAACACAAAGAAATCACCATTGGGCAAAGAAGGTTAATGGAAAACTGTTTCTCTTAATGTGTTTCAGCAGCTTGTATACAGTAAACATTTTTTAAATGTAGAAAGAATGAATTAAGAAGAAAGCAAATGAATGTTTACTTGAAACATATGAATGCTAGCCGGGGGGGGGGGAAAACATTCATAACCAAGTAGGGAAATCTTAACTGGTTTAAATTTATTTTATGCCTTTTTTTTACTTGAAATGTTAGAAGTTTGATTCATTAGAGACTCAATTAGTAAAATATTAATTTAGAAAAGATATAATGATTTTCATATTGTCCATTATTATGTATGTTTAAGTGCCAATGTTGTTTGTCAAAAGCAAATCCAGGTGTTTGGTGGAAGACTGCTATTGAACATACAGTTACTATGGCTTAGTTAGTAATTAGAATAATTACCTATAGTGAGAAAAATCACTCAGAATATTATCAAAGAAAAACCTACTCTGATGGATATGCATTACTTCATATATTTATCAATGTGTTATACCTAAACGTAAAATTAGTCTTCAAACTTGCAATCTTGTATGTTTGAAACAGAATCATTACAGCAAAGATGTAGTGTAAATTACAAAGTCATTTCAAAAATAGTTAATATTTGCCTAATACCTAAATTCTTCCGGGTCACTGTTGGGTTACCATCCTCCTCCCCTGCCTGGTTTTCATACTCCGCCCACAGCCCACCCTCTGGCCCCGGCCACGCCCACGCTCCTGACGTCAATTTTCCGAGCCCAGCCGCATTGACCTAGCCAATCGAAAGCCTGCACGAACCCCATTAAGCCCCGCCCTGTGAGTCGACGCAAGGCTCTTATGATGGGGCCCGGCAGCTTTGTGGCGCGGCGGCTTGGGGCGAAGCTGTGCCGCAGGGCTGTTATCCTCCGCGCGTGGCCCGCGGCTGGTGCCGGGCCCCGGCTTCGGCTGCTGGCAGTGAGAAGGCCTACGGCGAGGGCAACACTCTGCAGGGCCTGCCTGGCCCCGGACCGAGCGCGCGGCCTGCATAGCGGGCCAGGCCTGGAGGAGCAAGCGGAGGGAACCGCCGGCGAGGGACTCCCGGAGTCTGGCACCGCAGGTACGGGCATGGAGTGGGGAGGCGAGTCCTTCGGGAATGCTGAGTTCTCCTCTCTGCACTTTTCTTGGGGTCACAAAACTTATACAAAGCAGAACCGGAAGGGCCTGCAAACGTTGTTGGCACCAGGTTTGCATTTCACAGTGAGACCAAGAGATGAACTAAATCAGTCTCCGGAACCCCAGGCGTCGGTCCGAACAGCCACGCCGGACTCTTGGCATTACACCCTCAGCGTCCTCATCTCCCTTCACTCTCTTCCTAGGGTCCCAAGAAATGGACTTGTCAAGAGTGTTGGGGCGTGAGAATTCTGAGGAAGGGCTGGGGGCCAAAGGGTGCCGTAAGGAGCGCTAATAGGAGATATCGCCAATTTAAGGGCCTCTGATTTGTATAAGTTTTTAGACGCTTGAGAGATGGTAAACGGATCACACCTGTGAAAGTATGAGAGGGAGAGGTTAACATCTAGCGCCTTGGGAGTCAACTTTAAAACTTAAGAGAACTGTAAGTCCAGAGGCTATTATAATACATCACGGTGACAGTCCGAGTATCTAAATCTCCAGAGGGGGGAAAAAAGATTTTCACAGATAACAGTTGTTACATAACCCAAATGGCATTGTAAGAAAAACTTGAGAGTTCAGAATGAGAATTGCTGTTAAACTTCTAGCCCTCGGATTGGTAGATTTGGGGTCACACGTACTTGGCTAGGTCTGAGTTTCTCAGATGAAGGTTGTGGGCCAAGTACTAGCTAAGAGCCCTTCTGGTTCCCAGTGCTAGTTCTGTGACCCTTTCTGGCTGGAATTCGATTTAGTATGTCCCAGGGTATTACTACCTCCCCAGATTGTGCTTCTGTTTTCCTCTTTGTGTAGCAGTTCTCTGCTTGAGCAGTGTTACTTGTTTCCTCAAGTACTGGAACAGAAGCGGTTATTGCTGTTGTATAGGTACTGCTTACATTTGCTAATAGGAAAGGATGTGGTGGCTCTCTGTGACCTGAGCACATTCCCAGAAAAGTTGAGCAGTGCTATATGAAGCCAGAGCCCAGGTTCAACTTCCAGGAGGCCTGGGCCCTGTTGTTTTGCAAAACATTTCAGATCTGAATACCCTTCCAGAGGAGCAGTTTCGCCGTCATCTGCCTGCATTTCTGAGTGCACAGCATATGTGTCTTCACTTGGCCACCTGACACAACCAAATCTTCGTGCGTTTCAGATCATGCTGGTCCCAAGTTTGACATCGATATGCTGGTTTCACTTCTGAGGCAAGAAAATTTAAGAGACATTTGTGTCATCAAAGTTCCTCCAGAAATGAAATATACAGATTACTTTGTGATTGGTAGCGGCACTTCCACTCGACACTTACACGCCATGGCCTACTACATTGTGAAAATGGTAGGATGCTTTCTTTTTCTTTGAAATCTTTAACTTAATTGAATAGTGTCAATGCATCAGACTGAAGAGCAGCACTTGAAAACTAAATGCGTCACAGAGATTATATGAGAAACCCAGAATTGGCACAAGTGTTTTATGTTCTTTGATGGTGAAAGTTATAAGGAACAATATTTAGCCTTAGTGGGTCAGGCTATTTCATATTCTTGTCTCTGTGACAAGGGAAAAAAGTACTAAAGTAACCTGAGGCAGACTAGAATATGTATTACTGAGGGATTTCTAAAGCAAAACTGTCCAGTTACCCACTAGTCCTATGTGACTATGTAATTATAAATTAAAATTAAAAATTCAGTTCTTCAGCTGTACTAGCCACATTTCCGGTGCTTGGTGGCCACATGTGGCTTATTTGTACTGAACAGCGCAAATATAAAACATTTCCGCAGTTGCAGAAAGTTCTGTTGGATAGTGCTGGCCTAGAGTTTAATTCAGATGAAAAGATTTAGTCTTGTCTTTTGAATTCACAAGTCTAGTTGAGGAAAGAAAAGGTAGTTCATTTTCCAACTAGACTGAATAGGAATCAGAATGAGGAAGAAATACACTTGGAAGCTGATTCTGATACCACTCTAGAGGGAAACATACTTCTTTCACTCTGTTGAAAATTAGTCATGGAGGGGACAATTAACACCAAAAGAGTAGCTGGGATTGCCTTAGAGAAGAGTGGTAAAATAAGGAGACTGAGAACAAAACCCTGGTGCAAGAGGGCAGAACAAAGGACGGTTCTTGAAAAGGGGGTAGTTGTAGAGACAAAGAGAAATAGGAGGTCATGGAGGAAAAAGGACCTTAGGGTCTCTGTCAGATATAATAGTAGAATAGAGTAAGACTTAGAAATGACCACTGAACTTGGAGATGTAAAAAGAATGAGAGATTTTTCAGAGAAAGTTTCTGTGGAAGGGCAAGGGAGGGGAATAGAAATGACTTTTATAAAAATTTTAGGTGAGAAGGGAGAAAAGGGCAAAGTCAAGAAAGTTTTGTTGTTCTTGTTTGTGGTAAAATTTATATAACATGAAACTTAACATTTTAGTCATTTTTAGGTGTGCAGTTAAATGGCATTAGTTTTAGTCACGTTGTTGTAGGACGGTTACTACTATCCATCTCCAGAACATTTTTCATCTTGCAGAAAACTGTACACGTTACACCGGAACTCCCCATTCTTCCTTCCCCTAGCCTCCGGCAGCACCGTTCTGCTTTCCGTCTCTGAACTTGACTACACTAATAAGTACCTCCTTGAGTGGAATCATACTCTTATTTGTTCTTTTGACTTATTTCACTTAGCATAATATTTTTCAGGGTTTTTCTGTGTTGTCACATGTGTTAGAATTTTCTTCTTTTTAAGGCTGGATATTTATTTTAATGTATGTGTATACCATATTGTATCTTATCCACCCAAATGGTGGGCATTTGGGTTGTTTCTACCTTCTGACTATTGTGAATAATGCTGCTATAAACATGAGTGGAGAAGTATCTGTTCGTGTTCCTGCTTTCAATTTCAAAAGTGAAATTGCCAGATCGTGGTGATGCTATGTTTAACTTTTTGAGGAACCATCCTATTCTTTAACACAGTAGCTATACCACTTTATGTTCCCACCAGCAGTGCACAGGTGTTCAGATTTCTCATCACTTGTTATTTTCCAGTTTGTTGATAAATAAGTCTGAAAGTGTGAAAGTGTTAGTCGCTCAGTCGTGTCCAGCTCTTTTTGACCCCATGGATTGTCGCCCGCCAGGCTCCTCTTTCCATGGGATTCTCCAGGTGAGAATACTGGAGTGGGTTGCCATTCCTTTCTCCAGGGGATCTTCCCTACCCAGGGATCGAACCTGGGTCTCCCGCATTGCAGGCAGATTCTTTACTGTCTGAGACAGTCTAAGGATCATGAAGTAGTACTCCTGATTTTGATTTGCATTTCCCTGATAATTAGTGAGGTTGAGCATCTTTTCACATGGTTATGAGCCTATTTGCAGTGCTTGAATACAGTCCTTTGTCCATGTTTTAATTGATTTTGTGTGTGTGAAGTTGTGGGAGTTCTCTGCATATTCTGGACATAAACCCTATGTCTTGTATGTGATTTGCAAATATTTTCTCCCATTCTGTAGGTTGCCTTGTTATTCTGGTAGTGTCTTTTGATGCACCAAAGTTTTTAATCTTTCTGTTCTTGCCTTTGGTCTCATATCCAAGAAATCATTGCCAAATCCAGTGTCGTGAGGCTTTTTCCACCATGTTTTCTTTGTTTTGGCTGTGTTGCATTGCAAGTGGGATCTTAGTTCCCTGACCAGGGATTGAACTCACACCGTCTGCAGTGGAAGCTTTGAATCTTAACCACTGGACTGCCAGGGAAGTCCCTCCACTGTTTTCTTCTAAGGGTTGTTTAAGTTTAGGTTTCATGTTGAAATCTTTGGTACATTTTGAATGAGTTTTAGTAGACGGTGTAAGATCTTGCATGTAGGTATCCAGTTTTCCCAACACTATTTGTTCAAAGGACCGTCTTTCCCAGTTGAGTGGACTTGGCACCCTTGTTGAAAAAACGTTTGAACCTATGGGCTTTTTATTGAATTGGTCTGTAAGTCTGTCTTGATCACTGTTTTGATTACTGTGGCTGTGTAATAAGTTTTTAAATTAGGAAGCTTGAGATCTTCAACTGTGCTCTTTCCTTTTAAAATTGTTTGTGGCTATTTGGGGGTCCCTTTAGATTACATACACATTTTAGGATAGATTTTTCTGTTTCTATAAAAAAAAAAAGTTGTGGGATTTATAGGGATTGATTGTATTGAATCTGTAGATAGTCTTAACAATATTGTGCTCCAGTTCATGGGTACAGGGTGTCTATTTGTTGGTGTCATCTTTGCAACATTGTGTAGTTTTCAGTGAAGTCTTGCTCCTTTGGTTATGTTTATTTCTGAAGTATTTTATCCTTTTTTATTCTATTGCAAACGGGATTGTTTTCTTCATTTCCCTTTCAGGTTGCTTATTAAGTATACAGAAGCACAACTGATTTGGGGATGTCGAGCTCATATCCTGCAACTTTGCTGAATCCATTTTTTCTAACAGTTTTTTTTGGGTGCAGTCTTTATGGTTTTCTTTATGGTATAAGATCATGTCATCTGCAAACTGAGATAGTTTTATTTCTTCCTCTCCAGTTTGGTTACTTTTTTGTTTTCTTTTCCCTTGCTCTAATTGCCATGGCTAGAACTTCCAGTACTATGTTGAATAGAAAGTGACAGAAGTGGGCATTCTTGTCTTGTTTCTGATCTGAGAGGTAAACTTTCAGTTTTTTGTCATTGAGTTTGATGATAGCTAATAGCTGTGGGCTTTTCATATATAGCCTTTATTATCTTGAGGAGGTTTTTTTTTTAATCTTTGTTGAGTTTTTCTCATGAAAGGGTATTGAGTTTTGTTAAATGGTTTTTCTGCATGTATTTGAGATGATTGTATGGTTTTTATTCTTCATTTTGTTAATATGGTTTATTACATTGATTGATTTTCATGTGGAAACATCCTTACTTTCCAGAAATAAATCCCATGTGGTCTTGGTGTATTATTCTTTTAATGTAGTGTTGAATTTGGTTTGCTAGTATATTGATCTCCAGTTTTTTTCTCCCACCAGGTAAGCCCCACATATACATATATCCACTCTTTTCTAGGTCATTACAGAGTATTGTGTAGCGTTCCCTGTGCTATAAGTAGGTTGTTGTTATTTTATAGTACTGTCTATATGTCAGTCCCAGTCGCCTAATTTATTCCTCTCCCTGTCCCCTTAACGATAATTTAATTTTTTATTTAATTGGGGTATAATTGCTTTACAATGTTGTGTTGCTTTCTGCTGTACAACTAAGTGAATCAGTTATAAGAATACAATATATCACCTCCCTCTTGAACCTCCATCCCACCCCTCTAGGTCACCACAGAGCACTGAGATGAGCTCCCTGCACAGGTGGGAACCTTCCCGCAGGTTCCCACTAGCTGTCTATTTTACCCCTGGTAGTGTATACATGTCAATCCCAATCTCCCAATTCATCCCACCCTGCTCCCCACTTCCCCCATCCACCTTGTGTCTGCACATCTGTTCTCTACACCTCTATCTCTATTCTTGCCCTGCAAATAGGTTCACCTACATTCCACATATGTGCCTTAATATTCAATACTTATTTTTACCTTTCTGACTTACTTCACTCTGTATCATAGACTCTAGGTCCATCTACATCACTAATAATGACCCAGTTTCACTCCTTTTTATGACGGAGTAACATTCCATTGTATATATGTGTACCCCATCTTAGTCCATTCCTCTGTCGCTGGACGTCTAGGTTGCGTCTGTGTCCTGGCTGTTGTAAACAGGCTGCAGTGAACATTGGGGTGCATGTGTCTTTTTGAATTATGGTTTTACCAGGTTATATGCCCAGTAGTGGAATTGCTGGATAATACAGTAGTTCTAGTTTTAGTTTTCCAAGGAATTTCCATACTGTTCTCCATAGTAGCTGTGTCAACTTAAATTCCCACCAACAGTGCAAGAAGGTACTCTTTACTCCACACCCTCTTAGACATTTAATGCTTGTAGATTTTTTGATGATGGCCATTCTGAAGTGTGAGGTGATGCTTCATTGTAGTTTGACTTGCATTTCTCTAATAATTAGTGAAGTTAAGCATCTCTTCATGTGTTTGTTGGCCATCTGTATGTTTTCTTTGGAGAAATGTCTATTTAGGTCTTCCATTTTTAGGCCATTTTTTGATTGGGTTGTTTGGTTTTTTTTTTTCATATTGAACTGCATGAGCTGCTTGTGTACTTGGGAGATTAATCTTTTGTCACTTGTGTCCTTTGCAAATATTTTCTCCCATTCCGAAGGTTCTCTTTCTGTCTTGTTTTGTGCAAAAGCTTTTAAGTTTAATTAGATCCCGTGTGTCTTCTATGTTTCATTTTCATTAATCTAGGAGGTGGATCAAAAACCTTGGCTATGATTTATGTAGTGTTCTGCATAGGTTTTCTTTTCTTTTCTTTTCAGTTGGAGTATAATTGCTTTATTGTGTTGTGTTAGTTTCTGCTATCCAAAAAGGAGATTCAGCTCTACGTGTAACTTTATCTCCTTCCTCTTGAGCCTCCATCCCACTCTTCTAGGTCACCACAAAGCACAGAGCTAAGTTCCCTGTGCTATACAGCAACTTCCCAGTAGCTATCGGTTTTACACGGGGTAATGTATATATTTCAGTGCTCCTCTCTCAATTCATCCCACTGTGATGAATTGTGTCCCCATCCCCCACTGTGTCCACAAGTCTTTTCTCTATATCCGTGTCTGTATTCCTGCCCTGCAAATAGGTTCATCAGTACCATATTTCTGGATTCCAATTAGGCGTTAATATATGGTATTTATTTTTCTCTCTCTGACTTACTCACTATGTATGAGAGGCTCTAGATACATCTACCTCAGTTCAACTGACTCAATTCCTTCCTTTTTGTGGCTCAGTAATATTCCATTGTATGTATGTACCACATCTTCCTATTCTGTTTATCTGTTGTTGGACATCTAGATTGCTTCCATGACTATTGTAAATAGTACAGCATTGAACATTGGGGTGGATGTGTTTTTTTTTTTTTTTTTGAATTATGGTTTTCTCAGGTTATATGCGCAGTAAGGGATTCCTAGGGCAAATGGTAGTTCTGTTTTTAGAATTTTTCGTCATTAATGATCTTCTGTTTATTTTTTAATGGGCATATAATTGCTTTAAAATGATGTGCTAATTTCTGCTGTCCAACAGTGAATCACCTATACATACATATATCCCGTCCGTTTGGGCCTCCCTCCCACCCCAGCCCCCTCCATCCTATCCCTCTCCATCCCTCTGGGTAATCACAAAGCAGTTAACTGAACTCCCTGTTCTATAGAGCAACTACCCACTAGCTAGCTGTTTTATACATGGCAGTGTATTTATGCAATTCTACCCTCCCAGTTGGTCTTACTCTCCCTGTCCCATATGTCCATATGTCCATTCTCTACTTCTGCAACTCTATTCATGACTTGCATATAAGTTCAACTGTATCATTTTTCTAGATTCCATGTATATGTGTTAATATATGAGACTTGTTTTTCTCTTTCTGAGTTCACTCTGTATGAAAGGTTGTTGCTGAACCATGAAAGACGCTGGGTTTCTTGGCCTCTTGAGGAGAAGAATTCTATCCGAGGCCAGTGATGAGGCTTGATCACTCAGAGCTTTTGTGTAATAAAGTTTTATTAAAGTATAAAAGAGGTAGAGAAAGCTTCTGACATAGACATCAGAAGGGGGCAGAAAGAGTGCCCGCCTGCTAGTCTTTAGCTGGATATTATATAGCTACTCATGTATAGATGTGAGAGTTGGACTGTGAAGAAAGCTGAGCACCAAAGAATTGATGCTTTTGAACTGTGGTGTTGGAGAAGACTCTTGAGAGTCCCTTGGACTGCAAGGAGATCCAACCAGTCCATCCTAAAGGAGATCAGCCCTGGGTGTTCATTGGAAGGACTGATGTTGAAGCTGAAATTCCAATACTTGGGCCACCTGATGTGAAGGACTGAATCATTGGAAAAGACCCTGATGCTGGGAAGGATTGAGGGCAGGAGGAGAAGGGGATGACAGAGGATGAGATGGCTGGATGGCATCACCGACTCGATGGACATGAGTTTGAGAGGACTCCCGGAGTTGGTGGTGGACAGGGAGGCCTGGCATGCTGCGATTCTCGGGGTTGCAAAGAGTCGGACGTGACTGAGCAGTGTATATATGGCAGTGCTTGTCTTTCTGTTCGTCCCATCCTCCCCTTCCCCTGTGTCCACATGTTCGGGCACTACTTCTGTGACTCTATTCCTGCCTGCGTATAGGTTCATCTGTACCATTTTTCTAAATTCCATATATATGTATTAATATACAGTATTTGTTATTTTGTTTCTGACTTTACTGTGTATGACAGACTCAGGGTCCATCCACGCCGCTACAGGTGACCTAATTATCTTCCTTTTTATGGCTGAGTAATATTCCCTTGTGTATATATACATACCACATCTTTATCCATTCATCTGTGGATGGGCATTTGGGTTGCTTCCATGTCCTGGATATTGTAAATAATGTGTTGAATATTGGGGTGCATATATCTTTTTGACTTAATAGTTTTCTCAGATTATATACACAGTAGTGGGATTGCTTGGGCATATGGTAGTTCCATTTTTAGATTTTTTTTACCGCATTAATGATCTTTTATCTTTTTAATTTATTTTCTAATTGGAGTACAATTGCTTTACAATGTTGTTAGTGTCTGCTGTAAAAGTGAATCACCTATGTGTGTACATATATACCCTCCCTTCGGGGCGCCCTCCCACTGCCATGCCCTCCATCCTGCCACCCCTTTATGTCATCATAAAGCCCTGAGCGGAGCTGCCTGTGCTATACAGCAGCTTCCCACTACTTGCCTGTTTTACTCATGACACCGTATATATTTCAATGCTTGTCTCTAAATTCATCCTGTCCTGCACTTCCCCCATGTCCGCATGTCTGGTGAATACTTCTGGGACTCTTTTCCTGCCCTATACGTATGTTCATCTGTACCATTTTTCTAGATTCCATATATGTGTTATATACAAGATTTGATTTTCTAACTTACCTCCCTCTGTATGACAGAATCTAGTTCCATCCACATTGTTACAAATGACCCAATTTCATTCTTTTTTGTATCTCTGAGTAATATTTCGTTGTGTGTATGTGTGTGTGTGTGTAAACCATATCTGCTTATCCATTCATCTATGAATGGGCCTTTAGTTTGCTTTCATGTCCTGGAATACTGCTGCAGTGAACATTGTGATGTGTGTGTCTTTTTGAATTATGGTTTTCTCTGGGTATATACCCAGTAGTGGGGTCACTAGGTTATGTGATAGTTCTATTTTTAGTTTTGTTTCATGAATAATGGTCTTTTTTTTTTTAATTTATTTTTAATTGGAGTAAAACTGGTTTACATTGTTATGTAGTTTCTTTTGTACGAGAGTGTGAATAAGTTATATATATACATATACCCTTCCCTCCCACTCCCCATCCCACCCATCTGGGTCATTACAGAGCATCAGGCTGAGTTTCCTGTGCCACACAGCAGCTTCCCACTACCTTTGTGTTTTATACATAGTGATGTTTATGTGGCAACACTACTCTACCAATTCGTTTCACAGTCCCCTTCCCTTGGGTTCACATGTCCATTCTCTACTTCTGCATCTCTATTTTTGCCCTGCAGATAGGATCATATGTACCATTGTTCTGCATGCCATATCTGTATGTTAGTATATGGTATTTGTTTTTCTGACTTAGTAAAGGTCCATCCACATCACTACAAATGACCCAGTATTGTTCCTTTTTATGGCAGAGTAATACTCCATTGTGTACATATATGTATATATACATACATACACACACACACACACACACACACACACACACACACCCTACATCTTTTTTGGGGACAATTATCTATTTTTAAATGAAACAAAGATGAATATTTTTAATGGTAAAAGGTACAGTTCACAAAGAAGATAGACATTATAAACCATTAGACACCTAATAACAAAGAAATAAAAATACATAAAGCAAAAATTAGAAGAAAATAGAAGGGAAAAGAAAAAAAAATATAGTCATAGTGAGACATATTGATGTTTCTCTGAGAATATTTTGTCAAGTGCAGAAAAAATAAGAATAAAGGCATTTTGAATGATGTCATTAATAATTTAAAATATAATAGATTTCTATTTATATTAATTTGTATTAATCTTATATCCTACACAAATACATTTAAAATTTTGTATCTCATACATTGTTATTAGATGTCCATAGGACATTTAGAAAAACTGGCAAAAAGATAAACAGCACTAAATTTCAAAGAGTAGAATTCTTTTTTTCTTGTGATTCAGTTATACATATATTATTTTTTAAATTATTTTCCGTTTTAGGTTATTACAAGATACTGTAGTTCTATGTGCTGTATAGTGAACCTTTGTTACTTTTTGGATATCTCTTTTTTTTTAATTAGAAATCTAGCATTCTAGTTATACTAAGTCAAACAAGTGGAACCAAAATATAGATTTTGATTTGATAAATTTTTTAGTTAGGCAAAACTTGTAAGTTTTCTAAAATATATATACTTATACATATTATCTATACATATGTATACAAGGGGTTTTCTTCTATGCTTGATAAAGCCTTGGGAAAGAACATCCAAAAAAAAGAGGTGGAGAAAATGGAAAACAAACTAAATGAAATGGGAGCACTGAAAATGAAATAGAAAAAATGGAATAAATTGGGTAAAAGATCCCCATATAGTCCAGTTGTTTTTAAACATGGCTCATTAGAAACATATCTGGAACTCTGACCAAAATACAGCAATTCATGGGTATTTGTATTTTACAAAAAATTCCAAGATAATTCTGATATGGATTTGGATTTTAAAAAGTGATTATAAGGTTTTCTATTAAATGGTTGTTTTGGTGATATAGAATTCTATTGTTTTTCTGTTGACCAATCATGATACACTTAAGTGAGTAATAGTTACATAATCACAATATTGAAAGGTGTTTATCAGTTTTCACAATCAATAGCCAGACAAAAAATAAAAGGTAATTACAATTGCAAACCATAATGGGAGCATGATTAACCTAACAATATAAAATAATTACATACAGTTTTGGGGGGGTCAAGCAGAGTGATGTGATAAATAGAAGTGCATACATGCACATGTTTTCATCTGCTCAGTCTGCATTTAATCCATTTACCTTTAAGGTAATTATTGATATGTAAGATCTGATCTTCTTCAGAGAAGGCAATGGCAGCCCACTCCAGTCCTCTTGCCTGGAAAATCCCGTGGATGGAGGAGCCTGGTAGGCTGCAGTCCATGGGGTTGCTGAGAGTCGGACACGACTGAGCGACTTCACTTTCACTTTTCACTTTCATGCATTGGAGAAGGAAATGGCAACCCACTCCAGTGTTCCTGCCTGGAGAATCCCAGGGACGGGGGAGCCTGACGGGCTGCTGTCTGTGGGATCGCACAGAGTCGGACACGACTGAAGCGACTGAGCAGCAGCAGCAGCAGCATGATCTTCTTACTGTTTTCTTAATTGTTCTGGGTTTATTTTCTGTAGGTACGTCTTTTCCTTCTCTTCTCTCTAGAGAAGTTCCTTTAGCATTAAAGCTGGTTTGGTGGTGCTGAATTCTCTTAACTTTTGCTTATCTGGAAAGCTTTGGATTTCTCCATCAAATCTGAATGAGTGTCTTGCTGGATAGAGTATTCTTGGTTGTAGATTCTTCCTTTTCCTCACTTTGAATATATCCTGCCATTCCCTTCTGGCTTGTCGAGTTTCTGTGGAGAAATCAGCTGATAGCCTGATGGGAGTTCCATTGCATGTTGTCGTCTTTCCCTTGTTGCTTTTAATATTTTATCTCTGTCTTTAATTTTTGTCAGTTTGATTACTATGTGTCTTGGTGTGTTCCTCCCTGGGTTTATCCTGCCTGGGACTCTCTGTGCTTCCTGGACTTGGTTGACTATCTCCTTTCCCATGTTAGAGAAATTTTCGGTTATTATCTCTTCAAATATTTTCTCAGGTCCTTTCTCTCTCTTCCTTCTGGGACCCCTATAATGCTAAGGTTGGTGCATTTAATGTTATCCCAGAGGTCTCTTAGGTTGTCTTCATTTCATTTCATTCTTTTTTCTATATTCTGTTCTGTGGCAGTGATTTCTGCATTCTGTCTTCCAGGTCATTTATCTGTTCTTCTGCCTCAGTTATTCTGCTAGTGATTCCTTCTAGTGTATTATTCATCTCGGTTTGTGCTTTAGTTCTTGTTGGCCTTGGTAAACATTTCTTACATCTTCTCAATCTTTGCCTCCATTCTTTTTCTGATATCCTGAATCATCTTTGCTATCATCATTCTGAACTCTTTTTCTGGAAGGTTGTCTACCTCCACTTAATTTAGTTGTTTTTTCTGGGGTTTTGTCTTGTCCCTTTATGTGGGATGTAACTTTCTGCTTTTTCATCATGATTAACTTTCTGTAATGTGGTTTTTGTTTTAGTTGCTGTAGAACTGCAGTTCTTCTTGCTTCTTCTGTCTGCCCGCTGGTGGAGGGGGCCAGGTTTGTGTAAGCTTCCTGATGGGAGGGACTGTGGTGGGGAAAAACTGGGTCTTGCTCTGGTGGGCATGGCCTTGCTCAGATCCAACTATTTGCTGGTGGATGGGGTTGCACTCTCTCCCTGATACCTTTTTGGCCTGAGGTGACCCAGCCCTGGGTCTGTGGACTCTATGGTAGGGTGAATGGTGACCCCCAAGAGGGTTTATTTACTCCAAGGGGGACCTTCCCAGACTGCTGCTGCCAGTGCCCCCATCCCTGTGGTGAACCCCTGCCAAACCCACACCTCCACAGGAGACCCTCCAACACTAGCAGGTAGTTTTGGTTCAGTCTGCTATGGGGTCACTGCTCCTTTACTCTGAGTCTTGGTTCACACAAGGTTTGTTTGTGCCTTCTAAGACTGGGGTCTCTTCCCCCCCCACCAGTCCTGCTGAAGTCTTGTAATTGAATCCCTTCGGCTTTCCAGTGAAATTACCTGGGGATTCCCAGGCCCTCTGTCAGATCCCCAGGCTGGGAATCCTGACGTGTGGTTTAGAACCCTCACAACAGTGGGAGAACTTCTTTGGTATTATTGTTCTCCAGTTTGTGGGTTATGCATCTGGGAGCTATGAGATTTGATTTTATCGTGTTTGTGCCTCTCCTACCATCTTGCCGTGGCTTCTTCGTCTTTGGACTGAGGTATCTTTCTCTGGTAGATTCCAGTGTCCTCCTGTCGATGGTTGTTCAACAGCTAGTTGTGATCTTGGTGCTCTCGCAGGAGGAGATGAGTACATGTCCTCCTACTCCACCATCTTGAATCCAAAGCCTACCACACCTTCTTAAGTCATTCATCTGTTCATGGACCTCTAGGTTGCTTCCATATCCTGGGTTTTGTAAATAGTCGTGCATTGAGCATTGGGGTCAGTGTGTCTTGTTGAATTATGGTCTTCTTAGGTTATATGCCCAGTAGTGGGTTTGCTGGGTCATGATATGTTTTTAGGGGATTTTTTTTTTCATGAAAAGTGGTATTTTATTTAATTTTTAAAATATATTTTTATTGGAGTAGAATTGATTTAGAATGTTGCGTTAGTTTTCGATGTGTGGCACTCTGAATGACTTACAAATATACATGTATTGCCTTAAGTGTCCCACCCACCCCATTCCTGAGTCCCTCACCTCTGTGTCATCACAGAGATTGAAGCAGAGCTATCTGTTTTACACATGGCAGTGTGTATATGTCAATGCTAGTCTCCCAAATCATCCCACCCTCGCCTTTCTCCATGTCCACATGTCCCTTCTCTATGTCTGCCTCTCTATTCCTGCCCAGCAAATAAGTTCATCTGTACCATTTTTCTATAATACATATATATGTGTTAATATATGATACTTGCTTTTCTCACTTCATTCTGTATGACATACTCGAGATCCATCCACATCACTGTAAATGCCCATTTTGTTCCTTTCTGTGGCTGAGTAATACACCATTGTATGGGCTTCCCTGGTAGCTCAGTTGGTAAAGAAACTGCCTGCAGTGCAGGAGACCCGGGTTCAATCCTTAGGTCCAGAAGATCCCCTTGAGAAGGAAATGGCAACCCACTCCAGTATTCTTACCTGGAGAACTCCATGGAGGAGCCTGGTGGGCTACAGCCCATGGGGTCTTAAGAGTTGGACACGGCTTAGTGACTAAACCACCACCACCAATACACCATTGTATGTACGTACCACATTTCTTAATCCGTTTATCTGTGGATGGACATCTAGGTCACTTCCATGTCCTGGACATTGTAAATATTGCTGCATTGAACATTGAGATGCATATGTCTTTTTGAACTACAGTTTTCTTAGGATACATGCTCAGTGAGGGATTCCTAGAGCATATGGTACTTCTATTTTTGGTTAGTTTTATTTGTCTAGCATTATTGATCTTTTAAAAATTCTTTTGAGTTTATTTTAAAATTGGACTACAATTGCTTTACATTGTTGTGTTATTTTTTGCTGTCCAACAGAGTGAGTCAGGTATATGTATAGATATATACCCTATCTTGTACATTTTTCCCACTGCCACCCTCTCTGTCCCATCCTTTTAGGTCATCACAAGGCAGTGAGCTGAAGTGCTATATAGCAACCTCCCACTAGATATCTGTTTTACACATGTCACTGTATATATGACAATGCTACTCTCCTTAATTGGACGTACCCATCCCTTTCTACATGTCCATGTGACGTTCTCCACTTAAACAAATCCATTCATGACCTGTATGTAAGTTCACCTGTATCATTTTTTAGATTCCATACATATGTGTTAATATATGATACTTGATTTCTGAGTTACTTCACTCTGTATGACAGACTCATCCATATCAAACGATAGGTTACCCAATTTCCTCCTTTTGGGGGCTGAGTAATAGTCCATTATATAAATCTACCACATCTTCTTAACCATTTTTCTGTGGATGGAGATTTAGGTTGCTTCCATGTCCTGGCTATTGTGAATAGTGCTGCAGTGTGAACATAGTAGTGGTGTCTTTCTGATAGGGTATATATCACATTAGGGGATTGGTGGGTCATATGATAATTCTGTGTTTTGGGTTGTTTATTTTTTCATGAAATATTGGTTTTCTATTTTTTTAATTTATTTTTAATTGGTGTAAAACTTGGTTTGGTGTGTTATTTTCTGCTGTAAAAAAACAATGTGAATGAATTATAATTATACTATTATCACCTTCCTTTGAGCTTCTCTTCCACACAAGCCTTTCCCCATCCTGCCATTCTGGGCTATCACTGAAACATTGAGCTGAGCTCCCTGTGCTATACAGCAGCTTCCCACTATGTTATTTTACACCAGGTAGTATATATGGCAGTGTACTTACCAGTTTGTCCCGCTTACCCTTTCCCTGTGTCCTGCATGTTTGTTCTCTGCTTCTGCAAATCTTATTTTTCCACTGCAAATAGGTTCATCTGTTCCCGTCTTTTAGATTCATATTTTGTGTTAATATGTGTTGATTTTCCTTTCTGACTGACTTCATTTGTATGGAGAGTCTAGTCCATCCACATCACTACCAATAGCACAGTATCTGTTCCTTTTAGATGGCTGAGTGATATTTCCATTGTATGTGTCCACCATCTTTACATCATCTGTGGGTAGACCTTTAGGTTGCTTCATTTCCTGGACTTTTGTAATTAGTTCTGCAGTGAAGCGTTGGGGTGCCTGTTGCCTTGCTGAATGATGGTTTTCTCCCAGGGTGTTACCAGTACTGGATTGCTGTGTTTATGGTAAGTTCCATTTTTAATCTTTTTTCAAGATTAGTGTCTTTTTTTTCTTTAATCTCATATGTTAAACTGGAGTATTTTGTTTACCCCCCCAAAATATGTGTTAGTTTCTGCTGTACAAAATGAAAAAAGAATCAGCTATATGTATACATATATCCCCTTTCTTGAGCCTCCCATGCACCCCAAACCCATCTCATCCCACTAGGTCATCACAGAGCACCAAGCTGAGCTCCCTGTGCTATACAGCAGCTTCCCACCAGCTATCTATTTTACACATGGCAGTGTATATATGTCAATGCTCCTCTCCCAATGCATCCCCTCCTTTCCCTTCTTTTATGTCCAATCTGTCCGTTCTGTACATTCTGTGGGTTCTATTCCTGCCTTGTAAATCATTTCGTCTGTACCATTTTACCGTAGATACCATATATTTGTGATATATATCATAATGTTTTTCTCTTTCTGAGTTTTCCTTGATTGACGGAGTCGGACCATCCGCAGCTCTACAATTGGATCCAGTTTCATTCTTTTTATGGCTGAGTAATATTCCATTGTATGTATGTACCACATCTTCTTTATCCATTCATCTGTCGATGGACATCTAGGTTTTTCCATGTCCTGGCTATTGTAAATAGTGCTGCAATGAACATTGGGGTTTATTTGCCTTTTGAATTTTGTTTTCTCAGATTTTTGCCCAGAAGTGTGATTGCTGGGGTTATGGTAGTTCTTTTTGATTTTTTTTAAGATTACTGTTCTTTTTTCAGTTTTTTTAAATTGAATTTTTATGAACAGCATTGAAAGGAAAAAGATAGGACACTGAAAGATGAACTCCCCAGGTCAGTAGGTGCCCAATATGCTACTGTAGAATCAGTGGTGAAATAATCCAGAAAAGATTGTGGGATGAAGCCCAAAGCAAAATAACAGTACCCAGCTGTGGTTGGTGACTGGTGATAGGAAGCAAAAGCCTGATGCTGTAAAGAGCAATATTGCATAGGAACCTGGAATGTTAGGTCCATGAATCAAGGCAAATTGGAAGTGGTCAAACAGGAGATGGCAAGAGTGAACGTCGACATTCTAGGAATCAGCGAACTAAGATGGACTGGAATGGGTGAATTTAACTCAGATGACCATTATATCTACTACTGTGGGCAGGAATCCCTTAGAAGAAATGGAGTAGCCATCATGGTCAACAAAAGAGTCCGAAATGCAGTACTTGGATGCAATCTCAAAAACGACAGAATGATCTCTGTTCGTTTCCAAGGCAAACCATTCAGTATCACGGTAATCCAAGTCTATGCCCCAACCAGTAATGCTGAAGAAGCTGAAGTTGAACGGTTCTATGAAGACCTACAAGACCTTCTAGAACTAACACCCAAAAAAGATGTCCTTTTCATTATAGGGGATTGGAATGCAAAAGTAGGAAGTCAAGAAATACCTGGAATAACAGGCAAATTTGGTCTTGGAGTACAAAATGAAGCAAGGGCAAAGGCTAATAGAGTTTTGCCAAGAGAACGCACTGGTCATAGCAAACACCCTCTTCCAACAACACAAGAGATGACTCTACACATGGACATCACCAGATGGTCAATCACCGAAATCAGATTGATTATATTCTTTGCAGCCAAAGATGGAGAAGCTCTATACAGTCAGCAAAAATAGCCGGGAACTGACTGTGGCTCAGATCATGAACTCCTTATTGCAAATTCAGACTTAAATTGAAGAAAGTAGGGGAAACATCTAAAACCATTCAGGTATGTCCTAAAATCAAATCCCTTATGATTATACAGTGGAAGTGAGAAATAGATTTAAGGGACTAGATCTGATAGACAGAGTGCCTGATGAACTATGGACAGAGGTTCGTGACATTGTACAGGAGACAGGGATCAAGACCATCCCCATGGAAAAAGAAATGCAAAAAAGCAAAATGGCTGTCTGAGGAGGCCTTACAAATAGCTGTGAAAAGAAGAGAAGCGAAAAGCAAAGGAGAAAAGGAAAGATATTCCCATTGAATGCAGAGTTCCAAAGAATAGCAAGGAGAGATAAGAAAGCCTTCCTCAGCGATCAATGCAAAGAAATAGAGGAAAACAACAGAATGGGAAAGACTAGAGATCTCTTCAAGAAAATTAGAGATACCAAGGGAACATTTCATGCAAAGATGGGCTCGATAAAGGACAGAAATGGTATGGACCTAACAGAAGCAGAAGATATTAAGAAGAGGTGGCAAGAATACACAGAAGAACTGTACAAAAAAGATCTTCACGACCCAGATAATCACGATGGTGTGATCACTCACCTAGAGCCAGACATCCTGGAATGTGAAGTCAAGTGGGCCTTAGAAAGCATCACTACGAACAAAGCTAGTGGAGGTGATGGAATTCCAGTTGAGCTATTTCAAATCCTGAAAGATGATGCTGTGAAAGTGCTGCACTCAATATGCCAGCAAATCTGGAAAACTCAGCAGTGGCCACAGGACTGGAAAAGGTCAGTTTTCATTCCAATCCCAAAGAAAGGCAATGCCAAAGAATGCTCAAACTACCACACAATTGCACTCATCTCACACGCTAGTAAAGTAATGCTCAAAATTCTCCAAGCCAGGCTTCAGCAGTACATGAACCGTGAACTTCCAGATGTTCAAGCTGGTTTTAGAAAAGGCAGAGGAACCAGAGATCAAATTGCCAACATCCGCTGGATCATCGAAAAAGCAAGAGAGTTCCAGAAAAACATCTATTTCTGCTTTATTGACTATGCCAAAGCCTTTGACTGTGTGGATCACAATAAACTGTGGAAAATTCTTCAAGAGATGGGAATACCAGACCATCTGACCTGTCTCTTGAGAAACCTGTATGCAAGTCAGGAAGCAACAGTTAGAACTGGACATGGAACAACAGACTGGTTCCAAATAGGAAAGGAGTACATCAAGGCTGTATATTGTCACCCTGCTTATTTAACTTATATGCAGAGTACATCATGAGAAACGCTGGGCTGGAAGAAACACAAGCTGGAATCAAGATTGCTGGGAGAAATATCAATAACCTCAGATATGCAGATGACACCACCCTTATGGCAGAAAGTGAAGAAGAACTAAAGAGCCTCTTGATGAAAGTGAAAGAGGAGAGTGAAAAAGTTGGCTTAAAGCTCAACATTCAGAAAACTAAGATCATGGCATCTGGTCCCATCACTTCATGGGAAATAGATGGGGAAACAGTGGAAACAGTGTCAGACTTTATTTTTTGGGGCTCCAAAATCACTGCAGATGGTGATTGCAGCCATGAAATTAAAAGACGCTTACTCCTTGGAAGGAAGGTTATGACCAACCTAGACAGCATATTAAAAAGCAGAGACATTACTTTGCCAACAAAGGTCTGTCTAGTCAAGGCTATGGTTTTTCCAGTAGTCATGTATGGATGTGAGAGTTGGACTGTGAAGAAAGCTGAGCGCCGAAGAATTGATGCTTTTTTTTTTTTTTTTTATAATTTTTTTTTTTTTTAATTTAATTTATATTTTCTTTTTTTTTGTTTTCTTTTCAATTTTTTTTATTTATTAATTTATTTTTTTTTTTAGTTGGGGGCTAATTACTTTACAATATTGTAGTAGTTTTTGCCATACATCGACATGAATCAGCCATGGATTCACATGTGCTCCCCCTCCCAAACCCTCCTCCCACCTCCCTCCCCCTCCCATCCCTCAGTGTCATCCCAACGCTCCATCCCTGAGCATCCGTCCCATGCATAGAACATGGAATGGTGTTCTGCTTCACATATGACAATATACATGTTTCAATGTTATTGTCCCAGAACGTCCAACCCTCACCTTCTCCCTCAGAGTCCACAGGACTGTTCTATGCATCTGTGTCTCTTATTCTGTCTCACATATAGGGTTACCATTACCATCTTTCAAATTCCATATACATGCATTAGTATACTGTATTGGTGCTTTTCTTTCTGGCTCACTTCACTCTGTATAATGGGCTCCAGTTTCATCCATCTCAATAGAACGGATTCAAATGTATTCTTTTTAATGGCTGAGTAATATTCCATTGTGTATATGTACCACAGCTTCCTTATCCATTCGTCTGCCGATGGACATCTAGGTTGCTTCCATGTCCTGGCTATTGTAAACAGTGCTGCGATGAACATTGGGGTACACGCGTCTCTTTCAATTCTGGTTTCCTCGGTGTATATGCCTAGCAGTGGGATTGCTGGGTCATATGGCAGTTCTATTCCCAGTTTTTTAAGGAATCTCCACACTGTTCTCCATAGTGGCTGTACTAGTTTGCATTCCCACCAACAGTGTAAGAGGGTTCCCTTTTCTCCACACCCTCTCCAGCATTTATTGCTTGTAGACTTTTGGATAGCGGCCATTCTGACTGGTGTGTAATGGTACCTCATTGTGGTTTTGATTTGCATTTCTCTAATAATGAGTGATGTTGAGCATCTTTTCATGTGTTTGTTAGCCATCTGTATGTCTTCTTTGGAGAAATGTCTGTTTAGTTCTTTGGCCCATTTTTTGATTGGGTCGTTTATTTTTCTGGAATTCAGCTGCAGGAGTTGCTTGTATATTTTTGAGATTAATTGTTTGTCTGTTGCTTCGTTTGCTATTATTTTCTCCCATTCTGAAGGCTGTCTTTTCACCTTGCTTATAGTTTCCTTTGTTGTGCAAAAGCTTTTAATTTTGATTAGGTCCCATTTGTTTATTTTTGCTTTTATTTCCAATATTCTGGGGGGTGGGTCATAGAGGATCCTGCTGTGATTTATGTCGGAGAGTGTTTTGCCTATGTTTTCCTCTAGGAGTTTTATAGTTTCTGGTCTTACATTTAGATCTTTAATCCATTTTGAGTTTATTTTTGTGTTATGGTGTTTGGAAGTGTTCTAGTTTCATTCTTTACAAGTGGGTTGAACAGTTTTCCAGCACCACTTGTAAAGTGTTTGTCTTTTCTCCATTGTATACTCTTGCCTCCTTTGTCGAAGATAAGGTGCCCATAGTGCTTGGGGTACTCGGGGCATTTCTATTTTGGATTCCATTGATCTATTTTCTATCCTGGTGCAGTTCCCACTGTCTTGTTGACTGTGGCTTTGTAGTAGAGCTTGAATCAGGCAGGTTGATTCCTCCAGTTCCATTCTTCTTTCTCAAGATTGCTTTGGCTATTTTTTCGGGGGAAGGGGTTTTTTTAATAATTCCAATACACAATTGTGAAATGATTTGTTCTAGTTCTGTGAAAAATTATCTTTGGTAGTTTTTAGGGATTGCATTGTTTCTAGAGTGTCTCTGGGGTTGTATACTCATTTTCACAATATTAATTCTTCCAATCCATGAACACGGTAATTTCTCAATGTTTGTGTCTCTTTGACTTCTTTCATCAGTGTTTTTAGTTTTTCTATATATAAGTCTTTGTTTCTTTAGGTAGAAATATTCCTAAGTATTTGAATTTTTTTGTTGCCAATGGTGATTGGTATTGTTTCCTTAATTCTCTTTCTGTTTTCTCATTATTGGTGTATTGGAATGCAAGGGATTTCTGTGTGTTAATTTTTTTTTTTGTATCCTGCACATTACTTTATTCATTGATTAGTCTAGTAGGTTTTCTGTAGTATCTTTAGGGTGTTTTTTTGTAGAGGATCATGTCATCTGAAATTCAGTGGGTGTTTTACTTTTCTTTTCCTATCTGTATTCCTTTTATTCTTTTTTCCGCTCTGATTTGCTGTGGCAAAACTTACAGAAACATATTGTTGAACTAGTAGTGGCGAAGTGGGCATCCTTGCCTTGTTCCTGACTTTTAGGGGAAATGCTTTCAGTTTTATCCCCATTGAGGATTATGTTTGATGTGGGTTTGTCATATATAGCTTTTATTATTTTGAGGTATGTTCCCTTCTATTCCAGCTTTCTGGACCAGTTTTTATCATAAATGAATGTTGAATTTTGTCAAAGGCTTTTTCTGGCATTCTATTGAGATAATTCATATTTGTTCTTATCTTTCCAAATTTGTTATTGTGGTGAAATTTTACATTGATTGATTTCGCGGATGTTTTAAGAAACCTTGCATCCTGGGAATAAAGCCCACTTGGTCATGATGTATGATCTTTTTATATGATGTTGGATTCTGATTGCTAGAAGTTTATTAAGGAATTTTTGCATCTATGTCATCAGTGATATTGGCCTGTAGTTTTCTTTTTTTTGTGGCATCTTTGTCTGGTTTTGGAATTAGGGTGATGGTGACCTCATAGAATGAGTTTGGAAGTTTACCATCTTCTGCAATTTTCTGGAAGAGTTTGAGTAGGATAGGTGTTAGCTCTTCTCTAAATTTTTGGTAGAATTCCGCTGTGAAGCCGTCTGGTCCTGGGCTTTTGTTTGCTGGAAGATTTATGATTACAGTTCGATTTGTGCTTGTGATGGGTCTGTTAAGATCTCTATTTCTTCCTGGTTCAATTTGGAAAGTTATTACTTTTCTAGAATTTGTCCATTTCTTCAAGTTGTCATTTTATTGGCATTAAACGCTGTTGGTAGTAGTCTCTTATGATCTTTGTATTTCTGTGTAGTCTGTTGTGATCTCTCCATTTTCATTTCTAATTATGTTGATCTGATTCTTCGCCCTTTTGTTTCTTGATGAGTCTGGGCTATATGGCTTGTCAAATTTTTATATTTTTTTCTTGTTTATCTTCTCGAAAAAACAACTTTTAGTTTTGTTGATTTTTGCTTTGGTCTCTTTTGTTTCTTTTGCATTTATTTCTGCCCTAATTTTTAAGATTTCTTTCCTTCTACTAACCCTGGGGTTCTTCATTTCTTCCTTCTCTAGTTGCTTTAGGTGTAGAGTTAGTTTATTTATTTGAGTTTTTTCTTGTTTCTTGAGGTACGCCTGTATTGCTATGAACCTTCCCACTTAGCATTGCTTTTACTAGTGTCCCATAGGTTTGGGTTGTTTGTGTTTTCATTTTCATGAGTTTTCTATGCATATTTTGATTTCTTTTTTGATTTCTTCTGTGATTGTTGGTTATTTCAGAAGCGTGTCTGTTTAGCTCCATATGTTGGAATTTTTAATAGTTTTTTTTCCTGTATTGAGAGTCTTATTTTAATGCATTGTGGGTCAGAGAAGATGGCTGGTTGATTTCAATTTTTTGGAATTTACCAAGGCTAGATTTATGGCCCAGGATGTGATCTATCCTGGAGAAAGTTCAATGTGCACTTGAGAAAAAGGTGAAAATTGCTTGTTTTTTTTGGGGTGGAAAGTCCTGAAAAATATCGATTTAAAATCTTATTTGTTCTATAGTATCATTTAAAGTTTGTGTTTCCTTGTTAATTTTCGTTTTGTTGATCTATCGTAGGTGTGAGTGGAGTGTTAAAGTTCCCACTTTTATTGGTGTTATTGTTACTTCCCCTTTCATTATTGTTAGTAATTTGCCTTATTTATTGTGGTGCTCCTATGTTGGGTGCATATATATTTTATAATTGTTACATCTTCTTTTGGATTGACCCTTTGATCATTATGTAGTGTCTTCTTTGTCCCTTTTCACAAGCCTTTATTATAAACGTCTATTTTAATCTGAAATGAGTATTGCAACTCCTGCTTTCTTTTGTTGGTCTCCTTTTGCATGATATATTATTTTTCCATCCCTTCACTTTCAGTCGGTATGTGTCCCTAGTTTTGAGGTGGGTCTTCTTGTAGACAGCATTTGTAGGGGTCTTGTTTTTGTTCCACTCAGCACTCTTTGTTCTTTTTGGTTGGGGCATTCAACCCATTTTACATTTTTAAGGTAATTATTGATCAGTTATGGTCCAGTTGAATTTACTTTGTAGTTTTAAGTTCGTGTTTAATCATCCTTTCTGTGTTTTCTGTTTAGAGTAGATCCTTAGCATTTGTTGGAGAGCTGGTTTTTGTGGTGCTGAATTCCTCTCAGTTCTTGCTTGTTCTGTAATGATTTTGTAATCTCCTTTCATATCTGATTGAGATCCTTGCCGGGTAAAAGTATTCTGGGTTGTAGTATTTTTTCTCTTTCTTTACTTTAAGTATGTCCTGCCATTCCCTTCTAGCCTGAAGAGGTTTCTATTGAAAGATCAGCTGTTATCCTTATGGGGATCACCTTGGGTGTTATTTGTTGTTTTTCCCTTGCTGCTTTTAATTTGTTCTTTGTGTTTGATATTTGTTAATTTGATTTATATGGTCTTGGGTGTTTCGCCTTGGGTTTATCCTTGTTTGGGACTGTCTGGGTTTCTTGGACTTCTGTTGAGACTTAATTTCCTTCCTCATTTTAGGGAAATTCTTCCCAACGTTATCTCCTCGGAGTATCTTTTCATGGCCTTTCCTTTTATCTTCTTTCTTCTGGGACTCCGATGATTCGAATGTTTGGGCGTTTCTTATGTCCAGAGGTCACCTGTGGTTGTCATCATTTCTTTTGAGTCTTTGTTCTTTTTGCTCATCATGCTTAGGTGTGGGGCATATGGAGAGAGGAGTACAATACATCCCACCTCCCATCCTACCCTACAACATCCCCACCACTTGGACCCACACTCCCCACATCCTCCACTCTACCTCCCTCCCACTTCTCCCCCAACTTATCCTATGCTTCTGCCCCCTCTGTTATTCTACTGTTGGTTCCCTCAGTGTGTCTTTTATATCCTGGTGGTTATTTCATTGTTCAAAATATATTGACTCCTTTTTTTTTTCTTCTAGGTCCTTGGTAAACATTTCTTGCCAACTTCTCAATCTTGTCTCCAGGCTATTTATCTGTAACTCCATTTTATTTTACCAATATTTTTGGATCATTTTTACTATCATATTCTAAATTCTTTTTTCAGATTGTTCCCTATCTCCTCTCTTTTTGTTGCGTTTTGGTGGGCATTTCTATTTACCTTTACTTGTTGAGTATTTCTCTGCTTTTTCATCTTGTTTAGATTGCGGTGTAGGCGTGGCCTTTCTGTATTCTGGTAGTTTGAAGTTCCTCTTTATTGTGGAGGTTCCTCACTGTGGGTGGGTTTGGAATGGGGTGGCTTGTCAAGGTTTCCGGGTTGGAGGAGCTGTGTCGAGTGTTCTGGTGGGTGGAGTGATTTCTTCTCTTTAGAGTGCATTGGAGTGTCCTGTATTGAGTTTTGAGATGTCTATGGATTTGGTGTGCCTATGGGCAGCCTGTATATTGTATGCTCAGGGCTATGTTCCTGACGTTGCTGGGAGAGTTTGCGTGGTATGTTTGCTCTGGAACTTATTGCTCTTGGGTGGAGCTTGGTATCTGTGTTTATGTGGAGGCTTTTGGAAGATCTCTTATTAATTATGTTTCCTCTGGCTTTCTGTCTTATTCTTGCAGTAGCCTCAAGGAACTTACTCAATCCATACAGACAACAATAATAAAACTTTTAGGTTAATGGTGAAAAGATTCTTCCACGTGAGGGTTACCCAGAGAGGTTCATGAGTTACATGGTAGGGGGTGAAGGGGAGGGAGGTTGAGGTGACCAGGAGGAGAGGAGGGGGACTCAAACGTGGGGAGAGCAGGTCTATCCAGTATCGCACTTCCCTCTGTGCTTTCCACAGTCTGGAGACCTCTGAGAGGTTCACAGAGATACATAGAGAGGGGGAGGAAGGCAGTAGGGGTGAGGATGAGTAGAAAGGGAGGAATCAAGAGGGGAGAGAGAGATCTGGGCAGTATCTGTTCCCGCGTGTTCTCCGGTACCCAGAACACCATCAGAAGTTCACAGAATTGCGTTGAGAAGAGAAGGAGGAGGGGTGGGGAGTAGATGGTTCCATGGGGGAGAAGAAAGGAGCGTCAATTGAGGGAGAGGAGTAATACGGCCAGTTATCACCACATCTTGAGTAAACGGGTTACTAAAGATTGTATTATTAAATGCACAAATTGTATCAAATATGTAAAACAAAAAAATTAAAAATTCTGAGTAGCAGGTTAGACTCTTATAAATCATTTACAATATAAAAAAAAAGAAAAAAGAATACAGTATAAAAGGAAGAAAAGACAGTAAAAACAGCTATAACAGGTTAAAAAAAAAGAAATACAGAAAGAAAAAAAAACAGTAAAAAAAATAATAATAATATAAAAAAGATTACGCAAAAAGTATAAGACATATGTACGCAGTTTGTTTTAAAAAATAGGGTTTTTTTTTTTTTCTAGTAGTGGTGGGTTATGAAATGAATATTAGGTGTAATAGAGGTCTTAAAGAAAAAAGAAAGAAAAAAAAATAAAATAATAATAATAAAAAATAAAATAAATGATAATAGTAATAAATATATATCCGGTCTTTCTCTGGAGCAGTTGTGAGCCGTGTGGGGTCTCTTCAGTTTCAGATAATCTTGTTCATGCTTATACTTTTCCAAGATGTATTGGCCCCTTTCACTGCGGTCCGTGTTAAATAACAGGGATTTTAATCTCTGTTGGCCTGTCCCTTCCAACGCGCTGCCCTCTGTTTATTTGGCCTTTGTTTGGAGGTCTCTTCAGTGTCTAATTTTCCGACCTGCCCACAAAGGGGCGGAGGTGGTCTCTTTAGGTTCACTTGCTCACGTCCTGCTGTGGGGGAGGAGAGGCAAGTGCAAAACCAATATCACTGGCGTGTGTTGTGGAGTGCTTACAGTGTCTCGGCCTCTCTGGGTTCCAACCCTCGCTACGGCGTTGTGTGTGCTATCCCGTCTACCCCGATCAGGCTTCAGTTACTCTGCCGGGGGGTGGGCCCAGATTTGCGCGCCACTTCCCAGGTTTAAATGATCAGGTTCAGGTTCCCGGGTATCACAAAGGCGCAGGACTCGGTTGGGACGGCGGTTTGCGGGTTTCCGGTCGGAGCAGCTCAGGCCAGCCGGGAGTGTGGTGAGCGCACACTCCCCTGTTGGGGCGATGCGGGGCTTATCACCTCCCTGGTCCCCAGCCTCAGTTTACGGGGCGCTTCCCTGGTACTCCACCGAGGCGCAGACTCGGCTTGGGTTCGCGGGTTTGCGCCGTTCCCCCCGGTCGGGAGGCAGCTCAGGCAGCCCGGGAGTTTGGCGAGCGCTCACTCCCCTGTTTGGGCGGTGCGGCTTGATCCCTCCCTGGTCCCGCCTGTTCGCGGGCGCGCTTCCCGGGTACTCCAACGAGGCGCAAGCTCGGTTTGGGCCGGCGGTTTGCGCCGTTCACGGTGGTGCAGCTTTTTCCAGGGCCAAAAACCGGGAGTTTGGCGAGCGCACTCTACCCTGTCGGGCGCGTCGGCTTTCATCCTCACCTGGTTCCCCGCCTCGGTTCGCGGGGTGGATTCAGGGTACTCCACAATGGCGCAGGACTTGGTTGGGCCGGCGGTTTGCAGGTCCGTTCTCCGGTCGGAAGATAGCTCAGGCAGCACAGGAGTTTGGCGAGCGGCACCGCCCAGGTGAGGCTTACTCACTCCCTGGTCCCCGCCTCGGTTTACGGTTTACGGGCGCGCCCGGCTCCGGCTATGTGTGCTTTGTGTCAGTTTCTGGGGAGCTGGTCTCTGGCTGCGACCCTAACGGCGCTGTAGACCCTCCGGGATCTCAGGCTGTCCTTTGCTTAGAAAAACATGGCAAGCCTGATTGCAGTTTGGTAGGGGGGTGCCCTCTTGGAGCGAGATTCGCCCCCTTTTCAGTTTGGTAGGGGGTGCCCTCTCTGGAGCCGAGTTCGCCCCTTTCCGGCTCTGGCTGGTCCCGCCTGCCCGCTGTGTCCGACGGGGGATGGGGCGGTCCGCAGCCGGCTAGCTCTTCCCCTGTATCGCTCAGTCCTTTGTTCTGTGAGCGGGCCGGCAGTGCCTTACCTTTGGGTTTTTTCGCAGGGTAGTTCTCTCTCTCTGGCTGTCCCACAGTTTAGGTTACTATCTCACGTTAGCGGCCCGGTCCTTACCCTAAGCAGTGCCACCCGCTCCTCTCCGCCCAGCCCCCACTTGCTGGTGGCGGATGTGGGCGTCTGGGGTTCTTTACTGGAAGTTGCCTTTAGGCACGTAATCAGTGGGTTTTATTTATTGATTCTCCCCGTTATGTTGCCCTCCGAGATTCGAAATCTTCCCCCAAACCCGCCGGTGAGAAGGTTTCCTGGTGCTTAGAAATTTCTCCTCTTTTACGACTCCCTCCCCAGGACGGGTCTCCGTCCCTAACTCTTTTGTCTCTCTTTTTATCTTTTATAATTTCTCCTACCTCCTTCTGAAGATAATGCGCTGACTTGATTAATGTCTGACGTCCTCTGCCAGCATTCAGAAGTAGTCTTGTGAACTTTGCTCAGCTTTCAGATGTTCTTTCGATAAGTTTGTGGGGGAGAGAGTCATCTCTCCGTCCTATTCCTCCGCCATCTTAGCCCCGCCTCGAATTGATGCTTTTGAACTGTGGTGTTGGAGAAGACTCTTGAGAGTCCCTTGGACTGCAAGGAGATCCAACCAGTCCATCCTAAAGGAAATCAGTCCTGTTGTTCTTTGGAAGGACTGATATTGAAGCTGAAACTCCAATGCTTTGGCTGCCTGATACGAAGAACTGACTCATTGGAAAAGACGCTAATGCTGGGAAGGATTGGGGGCAGGAGGAGAAGGGGACGACAGAGGATGAGATGGTTGGATGGCATCACCGACTCGATGGACATGGGTTTGGGTAAACTCCGGGAGTTGGTGATGGACAGGGAGGCCTGGCGTGCTGCGATTCATGGGGTCACAAAGAGTCGGACGAGACTGAGCCACTGAACTGAACTGAATTGATTTAGAATGTTTTGTTAGTTTATATTGTCCAACAGAGTGATCAGCTATATATATAAATAATCCCCTCCATTTGTGACTCCTGCCCACCCCCAACCTCCTTTATCTCACCCCTCTAGGAAATCACAAAGCACCAAGCTGAGGTCTCTAGTTCTACGGCAAGTTCGCACTTAATAGATATTTTTCACATGACACTGTGTATATGCAAGGCTGCTCTCACTATTGTTCTTACCCTCCCCTTCATGCATGTCCAAATGTCTTTTCTCTACTTTGGCAACTCTTTTCATGACCTGCATATATGTTTATATGTCTAATTTTTCTAGATTCCATATATGTGTTAATATACAGTATTTGATTTTCTGACTTATTACTTCACTGTGTACAACAGACTCTAGTTCCATCCATATCTACAAATGACCCAATTTCCTTCCTTTTTATGGCTGAGTAATACTCCAGTGTATATATGCACCACATCTTCTCAGCCATTCATCTGTGGATGGATGTGTAAGTTGCTTCCATTGGCTTTTGTGAATAGTGCTACAGTGAACATGTGGCGCATGTGTCTTTTTCAGTTATGGTTTTCTCTGGGTATATACACGGTGCAATTGCTGATTCATGTGAAAGGTCTGTTTTTAGTTTTTTTCATGAATAATGGTTTTTAAAAAAATTTATATTGGCGTATAATTGGTTCACAGTGTTGTGGTTGTTTCTGCTCTACAGCAGTGTGAAGGAAGTATAAGTATACATATGTCCCCTCCCTCTTGAGCCTCCCTTCCACCGCCACCAAATCACACCCGATCTGAGTCTTCACAGAGCACGGAGCGGAGCTCCCTGTGCTATAGAGCAGCTCCCAGGCGCTGTGTATTTTCCACGTGGTAGTGTATACATGGCAATGCCACCCCATCAATTCATCCCACCTTGTCCTTCCCCCATGTCCACATGTTTGTATCTACTTCTGCATCTCTGTTTTTGCCCTGCAAATAGGTTCATCTGTACCAGTTTTCTAGATTCCATGTATGTGTGTTAATATATGATATTTGATTTTCAGGTCTGACTTGCTTTACTCTGTATGACATATTCTAAGCACACCCATATTGCTACTTTATGGCTAAATAATATTCCATTGTGTTTTCCACATCTTATCCATTCGCCTGTGGATGGAGATTTAGGTTGTTTATATATCCTGGCTATTGTAAACAGTGCTGCAGTAAACATTTGGGTGTGTATATATCTTGGTGAATTACAGTTTTCTCATCCCTGCTAGTGGGATTGCTGGGGCAGACAGCATTAACAGTATGAAATTTTAATTTTATTAACACACAGTATTAACTTTTAATTTTTTAAGATTATTAATCTGTTATTTATTGCTTTAAATTTATTTTTAATTGGAGTATAATTGCTTTACACTATTTGTGCTGTCCAACAAAGTGAGTTAGCTATATGTATACATGTATCGTCTCCTTTGTATTTCCCTCCCACTGCCATTTCCTCCCGTCCTACCCTCTGGTTCTTTATTCATTCATCTGTGGACAGACATTTAGATGCCTTCTGTGTCTTGACTTTGTAAGTAGTGCTGCAGTGAACATTAGGGTGCACGCGTCTTTTCGAATTATCATTCTCAGAGTGTATCCCCGAGAGTGGAATCTCTGAGTCATGTGCTAATTCTGCTTCCCTCATAGCTCAGTTGGTAAAGGATCTGCCTGCAATGCAGGAGACCCAAGTTCGATTCATGGGTCGGGAAGATTCCCTGGAGGACGAAATGGCAACCCACTCCAGTATTCTTGCCTGGAGAATCCCCATGGACAGAGGAGCCTGGGGTTGCAAAGAGTCGGACACAACTTGGAGACTAAACCAAGTGATATCTCTATTTTTAGTTTTCTTTTTCACAATAAATGATCTTTTTTGATAAATTTATTTTTAATTGGAATATAATTGCTTTACAATATTGCGTTAGTTTCTGCTGTCCTAGAAAGAGAATCATCTGTATATATACCTGTATCCCCTTTTTCTGAGCCTCCTCCCACTCCACCCACCAATCCCACTTCTGCAGGTCATCACAAAGCTCCACACTGAGCTCCCTGTCCTGTACAGCAGCTTCCCACTAGCTCACTGCTTCATACATGTCAGTGCTACTCTTTCCCCATGTCCACATGTCCCTTCTCTATTTCTGCGACTCTGTTCATGTCCTGCAGATAGGTTCATCTGTACCATTTTTCTAGATTCTATACATGTGTGTTAATATATGATATTTGATTCTCTTTCTGACATACTTCACTCTGTATGACATATCTCAGTACATACACATCACTACAAATGACCCAGTTTAGTTCCTTTTATCACTGAATCATATTCCATTGTATATATATGCGCCACATCTTATTATCCATTTATCTGTGGGCGGGCATTTAGTTGCTTCCATGTCCTGGCTGTTGTAAATAGTGCTGCAGTGAACGTGTGGTGGTGTGTCTTTGAATTTTGGTTTTCTGTATGTTTATACCCAGCGGTGTGATTGCTGGGCTGTATGATAGTTCTTTTTTTTTTTTTTGGTGAATAATGGTAATCAGAATATTTGGTTTACATTGCTGTGTTAGTTTCTGCTATACAGCACTGTGAATGAGTTATAAGTATACATATATACCCTCCCTCTGCAACGTCCCTCCCATGCCCCCCTTTCCGCATCCTACCCCTCTGGGTCATCACAGAACACGAGCTGAGCTCTCTGTGCTCACTGCAGCCTCTTACTAGCCATGTATTTTACATACGGAGATGTATATATGTCACCACTCTTCTCCCGATTCATCCCACCCTCTTCTTCGCCTCTGTCCGCTTGTTCTCTACTTCTTATCTGTTTTTGCTTTGTAAATCAGTTCATCTATACCATTTTTCTAGATTCCATATGTGTTACTATACTGTATTTTTCTTTCTGACTAATGTCACCCTGTATGATAGACTCTTAAGTCCATATCACTAGAAATGACCCAGTTAAGTATTTTTTTCAGTTAAATATTTTTTATGCTGAGCAATATTATTTATCTCACCCTCCCCTTTCCCTGTGTTCATGTCTTCTCTACGTTTGCTTCTCTATTCCTGTCCAGATAAGTTCATTTGTACCATTTTTCTGGATTCCATACATATATGTTACTATATGATATTTGTTTTTCTGTTTTATTGCTGTATGACACTCTAGTCCATGCACATTTACTACAGATGGCGCACGTTCATTCTGTTTTATGGTTCAGTGGTATTCCATTGTATACATGTGCCACGTCTTCTTTATCCAGAGGTTGCTTCCATCTCCTGGCTGTTGTAAACAGTAAAAAGAACACTTGGATGGGTGTTTAACGTGGCTTATGGTTTTTCAGGGTATATACCCAGTAGTGCAATTGCTGGGTTATATGTTAGTTGCATTTTTCGTTTTTTTCAAGATTACTGATCTTTTATTTTTTTAACTCATTTTTATTTGAAGTAAACTTGCTTTACAGTGTTGTTAGCTCTTCTGTCCAACAAAGTGAATCCCCTATATGGATACATATAGCCCCTCCCTTTGTGCCTCCTCCCACCACCCCTTCCCCCATGCCACTTCTCTAGGTCATCACAAAGCGCTGAGCTGAGCTCCTCGCTGTGCAGTGACTTTCTGGTAGCTGTTTTACACATAGCAGTGTATATGTGGCAATGCTACTCTCCCACTTGGTCCCATCCTCCTTTTCTTTTGTGTCCACATGTCTGTTCCCTGCTTCTGCATGTCTGTTTTTGTCCTGCGAATAGGTTCTTCTGTACCAGTTTTATAGGTTCCATGTATATGTGTTAATATTTACATTTGATTGTCTCTGACTTACTTTACTCTGTATGACAGACTCTAGTCCCATACATCACTACAAATAGCACAATTTTGTTTCTTTTAATGACTGAGTAATATTCCATTGTACGTGTCCCACATTTTTATCCGTTCATCTGCGGGTGGGCATTTAGGTTGCTTCCCTTTCCTGGCTTTTGTAAATAGCGCTGCAGTGGACATTGGGGAGCATGTGTCCTTTTTTAAATTGCGGTTTTCTCAGGTTATATGCCCAGTAGTGGGATTGCTGGATGATATGTTAGTTCCATTTTTATTTTCTTTTTAAGGGGTACTGATCTTTATTTCTTAAATTTATTTTTAAATTGGAGTGTAATTGCTTTACAGTGTTCTGTTGTCCAACAAAAGTGAATCCCCTATATGTATACATATATCTCCTCCCACCCACCCCACCCCTCAGACATCCCAACCCTGTAGGTCACCACAAAGCACAGGAACCAAGCTCCCTGTGTTATATAGCAGCTTCCCAGTGGCTGTCTGTTTACACAGGAGAGTGTGTGTGTTTCAGTGCTACTCTCATTCCATCCCACCCTCCCCATCCTCCCCTGTGTCCACAGGTCCTTTCTCTACATCTGTGTTTCTATTCCTGCCTGCAAATAGGTTCAACAGTACCATCTTTCTAGATTCTAATTATGCATTAGTATATGATATTTGTTTTCGGTTTCTGACTTAGTCTGTACGAGAGGCTCTAGAAGTATCTACATCAGTTGAATGGACTCATATTTGTTCCTTTTTATGACTGAGTAATGTGTTGGAGAATAGTCTTGAGAGTCTCTTGGACTACAAGGAGATCCAACCAGTCCATCCTAAAGGAAACCAGTCCTGAATATTCATTGGAAGGACTGATGTTGAAGCTGAAACTCCAGTACTTTGGCCACCTGATTGATGCAAAGAACTGACTCATTTGAAAAGACCCTGATACTGGGAAAGATTGAAGGCGGGAGGAGAAGGGGATGACAGAGGATGAGATGGTTGGATGACATCACTGACTCAATGGACATGAGTTTGAGTAAACTCTGGGAGATGGTGATGGACAGGGAGGCCTGGCGTGCTGCAGTCCGTGGGGTCACAAAGAGTCAGACATGACTGAGCAACTGAACTGGGTATTCCATTGTATGTATGTACCACATCTTCTTACACCATACTTCTGTTGTTGGACATCTAGGTTTTTCCCATATCCTGATTATTGTAAATACTGCTGCATTGAACATTGGGATGCATGTGTTTTTTTGAATTATGGTTTTCTCAGGTTATATGCCCAGTAAGGGGTACCTAGGGCAAATGGTAGTTCTGTCTTTAGATTTTTTTCAATGTTAATGATCTTTTACTCATTTTTTAATGGGAGTATCAGTTCAGTTCAGTTGCTCGGTTGTGTCCAACTCTTTGCGACTCCATGGACTGCAGCACGCCAGACTTCCCCATCCATCACCACCTCCCAGAGCTTGTTCAAACTCATGTCCATTGAGTCGGTGTTGCCATCCAACCATCTCATCCTCTGTCGTCCCCTTCTCCTGCCTTCAACCTTTTTCAGCATCAGAGTCTTTTCCAATGAGTCAGTTCTTTGCTTCAGGTGGCCAAAGTATTGGGAGTTTCAGCTTCAACATCAGTCCTTGCAGTCCAAGGCACTCTCACGCGTCTTCTTCAACACCACAGTTCAGAAGCATCAGTTCTTATAATTACTTTAAAATTATGTGTTAGTGTCTGCTGTCCATCAAAGTGAATCACCTATGTATACATATGTCCTATCCCTTTGGGCCTCCCTCCCGCTCCAGCCCTCTCTGGGTAATCACAAAGCAGTGAGCTGAACTTGCTGTGCTTTAGAGCAACTACTCCGTAGGTATCTGTTTTACACATGGCAGTGTATTTGTGGCAACACTACCCTCCCAGTTGGTCTTACCCTCCCTGTTCTGCATGTGCACATGTCCATTCTCTCCTTCTAAACTCTAGTCATGACTTGCATATAAGTTCATCTGTATCATTTTTCTAGATTTCATGTATATGTGTTTATATGCAGTATTTGTTTTTCTCTTTCTGAATTACTCATTCTGTATGACAGACTCTAGTTCCATCCACATCACTACAAGTGACCCAATTACCTTCCTTTTTATGGCTGAGTAATATTCCATTGTATATATGGTTTCCCTCATAGCTCAGTCAGAAAATCATCTGCCTGCAGTGCGGAAGACCTGGGTTTGATTCCTGGGTCGGGAAGATCCCTAGAGAAAGAAATGGCCACCCATTCCAGTATTCTTGCCTTGAGAATCCCATGGACAGAGGAACCTGGCAGTCTACATTCCATGGGGTTGCAAGAGTCAGACATGACTTAGCGACTAAAACCAACCAACCACCACACTTTAATCTATTCATCTGTCAATAGACATCTAGGTTACTTCCATGTCCGGCTTTTGTAAATAGTGCTGCAGTGAACATTGGAACTGTGTGTCTTTTTAAAAATAATTTTATTTATTTATGGCTGTGCTGGGTCTTTGTTGCTGTGTGAGCTTTTCTCTTGTTGTGTGAGCAGGGGTTCTGCCCTAGTTGGGGTGCATGGGCTGCTCAGTGCAGTGGCTTCTCCTGTTGTGGACACTGGCTCTAGGGCCTATGGGCTTCAGTAGTTGCGGTTTCCGGGCTCCAGAGCACAGGCTCAATTGTTGCAGTGCACAGGCTTAGTCGCTATGAGGTCTCTGAGATCCTCCCAGACCAGGGATGGGACCCATGTCTCCTGCAGTGTCAGGCGGATACTTTACCACTGAGCCAGCAGGAAAGCCACATTGTATCTTTTTGAATTAAGGTTTTCTGTGGGTATGTACCCAATAGTAAGATTGCTCAGTCATATGCTAGTTCTATTTTTAGTTGTTTTTTTCCCCCAAGATTAATGTTCTTTTATTTTTTAATTGGAGTACAATTGCTTTACAGTGTGTGCAAGCTTCTGCTCTCCAACAAAGTGAATCACCTGCATATATACATGTATTCCCCTTTGGTCCTCCCTCCCACTGCTCCCCCCCTCATCCTACCCTTCTAGGTCATCACACAACACTGAGGGGAACTCCTTGTGCTGCACAGCAGCTACCCACTAGCTGTCTATTTTACACATGGGCGTATATATAAGGCAGTGCTAGTCTTCCAGTTAGTCCCACCCTCCCCTTCCCCTGTGTCCACATGTCCGGGCACTACTTCTGTGATGTTGTTCCTGCCCTGCATATAGGTTCATCTGTATCATTTTTCTAGATTCCATGTATATGTATTAATATACGGTATTTGTTTTTCTCACTTCACTCTATATAATAGACTCAGGGTCCATCCATGCCACTACAGGTGGCCCACTTACCTTCTTTTTATGGCTGAGTAACTTTCCATTGTATACTTACATACCACATTTTCATCCATTCATGTATGGGTGGACATTCAGATTGTTGCTTCCATGTCCTGGGTATTATAAATAGTGCTGGATTTAATATTGGGGTGCATATGTCTTTTCTCAGACTATATGCCCAGTAGTGGGATTGCTGGGGCATGTAGTAGTTCTATTTTTAGATTTTTTCCCCAACATTAATGATCTTTTATTTATTTTTTAAATTTATTTTCTAATTGGAATACAGTTTCTTTACAATGTTGTTAGTGTCTGCTGTCCAACCAAGTGAGTCACCTATATGTATACATATATCTCCTCCCTTTGGGGCTCCCTCTCACCTCTACTGCCTCCATCCCACCACCCCTCTAGGTCATCACAAAGCCCTGAGCGGAGCTGCCTGTGCTATACAGCAGCTTCCCACTACTTACCTCTCTTACTCATGACACTGTATATATTTCAGTGCTTGTCTCTAAATGCGTCTCTACTTCTGGGACTTTATTCCTGCTCTGCATATAAGTTCATGTGTACCATTTTTCTAGATTACATGTGTGTTAATAATATACAACATTTGATTTTTTCTTTCTAACTTACCTCACTCTGTATGACAGATTCTAGTTCCATCCACATCATTATAGATGAACCAGTTTTATCTATATGTATGTATGTATATGTGTGTGTATATATATATATATATGTATGTATACCACATCTTACCCATTCATCTATGGATGGACATTTAGGTTGCTTCCATGTCCTGGCTATTGTGACTATAGCTGCAATGAATACTGTAGTGTGTGTGTCTCCTTGAACTATGGTTTTCTCTGGGTGTATACCCAGTAGTGGAGTTACTAGATTATATAAGTGTTTTGTTTCATGAATAATGTTTTTTTTTTAATTGAAGTAAAATTGGTTTATAGTGTTGTGTTTCTACTGTACAACAGTGTGAATAAGTTATAAGTGTACATATATCGTTTCCCATCACAGAGCATCAAACTGAGTTTCCTGTGCTACACGGCAGCTTCCCAGTAGCTATGCATTTTACACATGGTAGTGTTTGTGGCAGTGCTACTCTACCAGTTCATTTTACAGTCTCCTTCCCTGGTGTTCACATGTCCATTCTCTACTTCTGCCTCTATTCCTGCCTGGCAAATAGGTTCATCTGTAACATTTTTCTATATTACATATGTATGTGTTACTGTCTGATACTTGTTTCTCTCACTTCCCTCTGTATGACAGACTCTGGGTCTATTCACATCATTGCAAAGGCCCAATTTCATTCCTTTTTATGGCTGAGTAATATTCCTTTGTATATATGTACCACATCTCTTAATCCATTCGTCTGTGGATAGACATCCAGGTTGCTTCCATACCCTGGATATTGTCAATACTGCTGCATTGAACATTGGGGTGCATATGTCTTTTTAAATTACAGTTTTCTCAGGTTATATGCCCAGTAAGGGGTTCCTTGGGCAGATGTTAGTTCTGTTTTTAGTTTTTTTCCAACATTACCGATCTTTTCAAAATTCCTGTAAATTTAAAATTGAAGTATAATTGCTTTACAATGTTGTGTTAGTTTCTGATGGCCAACAAAGTGAGTCAGCTCTATGTACAGGTATATCCCCTACCTTTGTGCCTTTCTCCCACCACCACACCCTCCATCCCATCCATCCCTTTAGGTCATCACAAGCAGTGAGCTCAGTCCCCTGTGCTGTACAGGAACTTCACACGAGCTGTTTTACACATGTCACTGTATGTATGGCAGTGTGCCTCTCCCAATTGCCCAATCCACTAATCTCCCAGTATGGATTGCCCTGACATATGGTAGTTCCATTTTTAATCTTTTTTTCAAGATTAGTGATCTTTTATTTCTTTAATCTATTTGTTAACTGGAGTATAATTGCTTTACAATATTGTGTTAAGTTTCTGCTGTCCAAGAAAGAGATTCAGCTATTTGTATACATATATTCCTTTTTTGAGCTTCCCTCCCACACCCACATGCACCATCCCACTCCTGTAGGTCATTCCAAAGCACCGAGCTGAGCTCCCTTTGTTACACAGCAGCATCCCACTAGCTAGCTATTAGCATTTTACACATGACAATGCATGTAGGTAGTGCTTCTCTCTCAGCTGTCCCTTTCTTCCCTTCCCTTGTGTCCGCATGTCCGTTGTTTAGTTCTGTGTGTCTATTCCTGCTCTGCAAATTGTTTCCTCTGTACCATTTTTCTATATTCCATATATGTGTATTAATACATGATACTCGTTTTTCTCTTTCTGACTTCACTCTGTATGAGAGTCAGGACCATCCACAGCTCTACAAATGACCCAATTTCATTCTTTTTTATACCTGAACAATATTCCACTGTATATATGTACTGCATCTTAATCCATTCATCAAAGATGGACATCTAGGTTGCTTCCTTGTCCTGTCTAATGTAAACAGTGCTGAATTGAACACTGGGTTGCATGTGTCCTTTTGAGTTAAAGTTTTCTCAGGTTTTAGGCCCAGTAGTGGGATTTCTGGGGCTTGTGTTAGTTCCGTTTTTAATTTCTTTTCAAGATTACTGGTCTTTTTTCAGTTTTTTTTAAATTGAATTTTTAACTGGACTCTAATTGCTTTACAATATCTGTTAGTTTTTGCTGTCCAACAAAGTGATCAGCTATATGTTTACATAATCCCTTCCATTTGTGACTCCCACTCACTGCAGCCCCCTCTTATCCCACCTCCCTAGGAAATCACAAAGCACAATCTGAGGTCCCTAGCTATACTGCAACTTCCCACTTGTTATTTTTCACATGACTGTGTATATGTGGCAGTACCACTGAATTGTTCTTACCCTCCCCTTCCTGCATGTCCACATGTCTGTTCTCTACTTCTGCAACTCTGTTCATGACCTGCATATATGTTCATCTGTATCATTTTTCTAGATTCCACATATATGTGTTAATATGTGATATTGGATATTGTAACTTCACTCTGTATGACAGACTCTAGTTCCATCCATATCACTACAAATGACCCAGTTTCCTTTTTATGGCTGAATAATGTTCCATTATATATGTGTGTACCACATCTTCTTAACCATTCATCTTTGGATGAACATCTAGGTTTCTTCCATGTTCTGGCTGTTGTGAATAGTTTTGTGGTGCATATGTCTTTTTGAATTATGATTTTCTCTGGGTATATACTCTGATTTTCTCACAGTAGTGTGATTGCTGTTTCATGTGGTAGTTCTAATTTTAGGGTTTTTTTCATGAATAATGGTCTTAAATTTTATTTTTGATTGAAGCATAATTGGTTCACAGTGTTGTGGTTGATTCTGCTCTACAGCAGTGTGAAGGAAGTATAAGTATACATATGTCCTCTCCCTCTTGAGCCTCCCTTCCACCGCCACCAAATCACACCCGATCTGAGTCTTCACAGAGCACGGAGCGGAGCTCCCTGTGCTATAGAGCAGCTCCCAGGCGCTGTGTATTTTCCACATGGTAGTGTATACATGGCAATGCCACCCCACCAATTCATCCCACCTTGCCCTTCCCCCATGTCCACATGTTCGTTCTGTACTTCTGCATCTGTTTTTGCCCTGTAGATAGGTTCATCTGTACCAGTTTTCTAGATTCCATGCATATGTGTTAATATGATATTTGATTTTCTTTTTTACTTCACTCTGTAAGACAGACTCTAGGCCCACCCTAGAGTGGTCTATAACTGCAGATAGCACAATTTCATTGCTTTTATTGCTAAAAATACTCCATCGTTTCTAAATATTCCAAATTTTCAACATCTTATCCATTCATCTGTGGATAGACATTAGGTACATTCCATGCCTTGGCTTGTAAATAGTGCTGCAGTAAACATTGGGGTTCTGTGTCTTTTTGAATTATCATTTTCTCAGGGTATATCCCTAATAATGGGATTTCTGAGCCATATGATATTTCTATTTTTAGTTTTTTTATGATAAATGATCTTTTAAAATTTATTTTTAATTGGCGTATATATGCTTTACAATATTGTAAAGCTGTCCCAGAAGGAGAATCATCTATATGTGTACGTATATCCTCTTTTTTTGAGCCTCCCTCCCATCCCACCCACCCAGTCACTTCTGCAGGTCATCACACAGCACTGCACTGGGCTCTCTGCGCTGTACAGCAGCTTCCCACCAGCGGTCTCTTTTACGCATGGCAGTGTAGAGGTGCTAATACCACTCTCCCAATTTGTCCCCCTGCTCCCCTTCCCTTGTGTCCACATATCCATTCTCTACTTCTGTGTCTCTGCTTTTACCTTATAAATAGGTTCACCTGTACCATTGTTCTCGATTCCATGTATATGTGCTAATATGATACTCATTTTTCTCTTTCCTACTTACCTCACTCTGATGCTCCAGTTCCATCCATGTCACTACAAATGACTCAATTTTGTCCATTTTATTAGTAATATTTCTTTGTATATATGTACCACACTATCTTATCCATTCATCTCTGGATGGACATTTAGGTTGCTTCCATGTCCTGGATATTTTAGTAGTGCAGCAGTGAGCATTGGGGTTGCTTGTGTCTTGCTGAATTACGGTTTCTCAGATTACATCCCCAGTAGTGGGATTGCTGGGTTGTGCTGTAGTACCATGTTTAATTTTTTTCTTTATTACTCATCCTTTTATAATTACATTTTTAAAAATTGAACTATAATTGCTTTTCAATATTGTGTTAGTTTCTGCTGTCCAACCAAGTGAATCAGCCATGTATATACATAGGTCCTCTCCCTTTGTGCCTCCCTGTGACCACCACCCCATCTATCCCACCCTGCTAGTCATCACAAAGCGCCAGCGAGCTCCGGAGCTGTACAGCAGCTTCCCACGAGCTCACTGGTTTACTACTGGCTCACTACAGTGACAGTGTGTATATGTCAACATTACACTCCCAATTCATCTCAGCCTTCTCTCTCCCCGTGTCCACATGTCCCTTCTCTACTTCTGTGACTCTTGTCACATCCTGCATATAGGTTCTTCTGTACCATTTTTCTAGATTCTATGCATATGTGTTAATATGTCATGTTTGATTCTCTGACATTTCACTTTGTATGACAGATTCTCAGTACATCCACATCACTGCAAATGACCCAGTTTAGTTCATCACTGAATTGATATTCCATTGTATGTATGGACCACATCTTATTATCCATTCATCTGTGGATGAAAATTTAGATGCTTCCATGTCCTGGCTGTTGTAAATAGTGCTGCAGTGTACAGTGGGGTACGTGTGTTTTTGAATTGTGGTTTTCTCTTGGTGATGTGAGATCCATCCTGTATTGTGATTGCTGGGTCATGATAGTTTTTTTTCTTCCCCCATAGATAATGGTGATCAGAGAATATTAGGTTTACAATGTTGTGTTAGTTTTTGCTATACAGCACTGTGAATGAATTATGCTGCTACTGCTGCTAAGTCGCGTCAGTCGTGTCCGACTCTGTGCGACCCCATAGACAGCAGCCCACCAGGCTCTGCTGTCCCTGGGATTCTCCAGGCAAGAATACTGGAGTGGGTTGCCATTTCCTTCTCCAGTGCATGAAAGGGAAAAGTGAAAGGGAAAAGTGAAAGCGAAGTCGCTCAGTCGTGTCCGACTCTTAGCGACCCCATGGACTGTAGCCTACCAGGCTCCTCCGTCCATGGGATTTTCCAGGCAAGAGTACTGGAGTGGGGTGCCATTGCCTTCTTCATATGAATTATAAGTATACATATATCCTCCTCCTCTCCAGCCTCCCTCCCACGCACACCTTTCCCCATCCTACCCCTCTTGGCCACTGCAGAATATGAGCTAAGCTGTCTGTACTGCAGCTGCTTACTAGCTTTGTATTTTACACATGGCAGTGTATATATCAGCAGTTCTGATCTCTCAGTTCATCCCACCCTCCTCTTCGCCTGTCCACTTGTCGTTCTCTACTTCTGCTTATCTGTTTTTGCCCTGTAAGTCAGTTCATCTGTACCATTTTTCCAGATTCCATATTTTATGTTAATTGGTCTTCCCTGGTGGCTCAGTTGGTAAAGAGTCTGCCTGCAACGAAGGAGACCTGGATTCAGTCCCCACGTGGGGAAGATCCCCTGGAGAAGGAAATGACAACCCACCCCAGTATTCTTGCCTGGAGAATTCCATGGACAGAGGAGCCTGGTGGGCTACAGTCCATGGGGTCACAAAGAGTCGGATACGACTGAGTGACTAACACTTTCACTTTCATATATGTTAATATACCGTATCTCTTTCTGACTTAAATCTCTCTGTATGATAGACCTTATCACTAGAAATGGCCCAATTTTGTTCCTTTTTATGGCTGAGTTATATTATTCATCCCACCCTCCCCTTTCCCTGTGTCCATGTCTTTTCTCTACGTCTGCTTCTCTATTCCTGTCCTGCAAATAAGTTCATTTGTACCATTTTTCTAGATTTGATGTATATGTTGTTATATTTTCTGATCATTGCTGTGTGACACTCTAGTCTATCCACATTTACTAAAATGACCCAAGTTCGTTCTTTTTTATGGTTCAGTGATATGCCATTGTATACATGTACCACATCTTCTTTATCCATAAGTTGCTTCTATTTCTTGGCTATTTATTGTAAATCGTGCTGCCATGATAGTGCTGGGTTTTTCTTGTTGATTACAGTTTTCTCAGGGTATATACCCAGAATTAGTATGGCTGGGTTACACATCTATTTTTAAACTTTTTTCAAGATTACTGATCTGTTTTTAAATTCATTTTTATTTGGAGTATAATTGCTTTACAGTGTTGTTAGCTCTTCTGTCCAACAGAGTGAATCCCCTATATGTATACATATAGCCCCTCCCACTGTGCCTCCCTCCCACCACCACTTCCCCATCCCACCGCTCTAGGTCATCAGAAAACACCAAACTGTGCTCCCCATGCTGTGTGGCAACTTCCTGGTAGCAATCTGTTTTACACGTGGCAGTTTGTATATGGCAGTGCTACTCTCTCAATTCATTTTAGCCTTCCGTTTCCCTGCATCCACCTATTTATTCTCTACATCTGCTGCTTTATTCCTGCCCTGCAAATAGGCTCATCTGTACTTTTTTTTCTAGAAATGTATGTATATATAAAAACGTTAATATATGATGTTTTCCTCTTCCTGCTTTCAGTCGATTAACAGACTGTAGGTTCATCTACGTCACTACAAATGACCCCGTTTCGTTCCTTTTTATGGCCGAGTAATATTCCATTGTATATATGTACTACATCTCATCCATTTATCTGTGGGTGGACATATAGGTTGCTTTCATCTCCTGGATATTGTAAATAGTGCTGTATTAAATATGGGGTGCATATGAATAGACTGAGCCTTGAAACAGGAAGAAACATCTGCCTCCCCTGAGGGTGAAGGGAAGCTGTGACAGACAGAAGGAAGTTGTTGGTGAGAACTGGATATTGAATTTAGGCTTGTCTACCTCAGAGGCACCTTGATTGCCTATCACAATGGTTTGGGCTTCAGGAGAGAGCTGTAGGATGTGGGTAGGATTTAAGGGGGGAGCTGTTATTAAGGGGTTTGGCATAGCGGTGAGGAATGAAGAAGTATGTTCCCAAATAAGTAAAAGTCCAAGACTCCTCAGTAAGAACAGACTTGCCCCAACCTCTTCACATTTAACATGTGACCTGGCTTTTTTCAGTACAAACACCTGAAATATAAAAGTGAGCCTCATGTTAAGATTGAAGGGAAGGACACCGATGACTGGCTCTGTGTGGACTTCGGTAAGTTACTTTAGCACATTCTACAGATAAAAAAATGATGACACACTAATGTCAAACTATGTTCAGTTGTAAAACGATCAAGGTCTGGGTGTTTTTCCACAAAAAGTGTTTCATAGGTGTCTTAAGTTTTCTTTGGTTTTAACCCACTCGGTCTTTTTCACATCTGACATCCTCATCTCACCTAGTGTGTATTAAGTACCACACAGGTCAGAAAGAACAGGATGAATAACATGGGATAGAAGGCTCCTTCGTGTACACAGAACCTTGGCCTTAAGTACCTTGGATAAGGTGAAGGGCATTCTAGGCACAGGGAATGATAAGAAAAGCAGACTGGAATTCTGAGAAGACCTAACAGATTTGAGAATTAATAGATACATATTTTCAAAGTAATTCCCCAGAATGTACTTAATACAAAGGTAAAAACAGTACCTGTGAAGAACTGTGCAGGCTCTGAAATCTTATCTTGTAAGCTAAAAGAGTTATTCAGGGGTTGATAAAACATAGTTTGTTCCTCAGCAAGAGCAGTAGCAACATCAGTCAGCAGGTTCCCCGAACAGCACAGGACCAGGTGACACCTGCACACGCGGTTCGAAGAGACGAACCCTGAGGTTAGATGGGCAGGAAGCAGGCCTGCAGTTACACTGGTGAAAAACACTTTCTGCCAAGGCTGTTTACATCAGGGTTTCTCAGCCATGTCACTGTTAGCATTTTGGGTGGAGAGGAATACTCTGTGCGTTGTAGGATGTTTAGCAGGAAGCATCCTTTCTCCTCTCTGCACCCTGTAAAGGTGAAAATTAAAAATGTCCTGATGGGCGCTCATTATTAGAGAAATGCAAATCAGAACTACAATGAGATATCACCTCACACAGGTCAGAATGGCCATCATCAAAAAGTCTACAAACGAACGACAAATGCTGGAGACTGTGTGGAGAAAAGGGAACGCTCTTACACTGTTGGTGGGAATATAAATTGATACAGCCAGTATGGAAGACGGTATGGCGGTTCCTTAAAAAACTAGGAATAAAACCACCATATGATCCAGCAATCCCACTCCTAGGCATATACCCTAAGGAAGCCAAAATTAAAAAGACACATGTATCCCATTGTTCATTGCAGCACTATTTATAATAGCTAGAACACGGAAGCAGCCTAGATGTCCATCAACAGATGAATGGATAAAGAAGTTGTGATACATACACACAGTGGAGTATTACTCAGCCATAAAAAGGAACGCCTTTGAGTCAGTTCTAATGAGGTGGATGAACCTAGAACCTATTATACGGAGTGAACTGAGTTGGAATGAGAAAGATAAATATTGTATTCTAATGCATATATATGGAATCTATAAAAATGGTACTGAAGAATTTACTTACAGGGCAGCAATGGAGAAAAGAGACATAGAGAATAGACTTGTGGACATGGGGAGAGGGGAGGAGAGGGTGAGATATATGGAAAGAGTAACATGGAAACTTACATTACCACATGTGAAATAGATAACCAATGGGAATTTGCTGTTATGTCTCAGGAAACTCAAACGGGCTCTGTTTCAACCTAGAGGAGTGGGATAGGGAGGGGGATATATGTATACCTATGGCTGATTCATGTTGAGGTTTGACAGAAAACAAAATTCTGTAAAGCAATTATCCTTCAATTAAAAAAAAAAGTGAAAAAAAAAAAGTCCCTGATTGAGAACCACTGTTGTAAGCAAAGTTTCTCTTTGTTCTGGAAGGAGACAGTATTTCTAAGAATATTTGCCAGCATCCTTAAAAAATATAGTCCAGGATAAAACTCTGCCAGTGCTTTGCTCATAAGCTGTGCAGAATTACAGTACTTCTGGATTGTCTACCAAGCGAAACCTGACAGATCCCATCTTTGGTTGTGTAGGTTATCCTAAGTAGTGTTACATACTGACATTTATACCATGTGTATGATGCACTGAGAAAAGCACAGCATCACTTCTGCAGTATTTTTGCTAGATGGTGTCCACAATTTACATTTCTGTAAGTTCTCAGGTAATGCTGATCTGGGGTTCACAGTTTGAGAACCACTGCTCTAATTGTCACAGATTTGTGAGATCAGAAGTGTAAAAGTAAATGAACTGCTTCTTCACTTGTGATTCTTATCTGTCCTTGGTAGGCAGCATGGTGATTCATTTGATGCTTCCAGAAACCAGAGAAACCTATGAATTAGAGAAATTATGGACCCTACGTTCTTACGATGACCAGTTAGCTCAGATGGCACCTGAGACCTTACCTGAAGACTTCATTCTTGGAATAGAAGATGACAGTTCATCTCTGACTCCTGTGGAGTTTAAATATGAATAAAATGAACTGCTTTAGTCATTTCAAATTTGGATTGAGTCATTTCTTTTAACCTAGTTGGTTGTTACGAAAACAGGTAGTCTCCTTGGGTTCTAATCCTGACTGTTACATGGAAATTGTAGGTAAGTGAGCTCATTTTCATACCACGAATCATTATATTCAAATTAAATATATTGTCTTTATTCCTGAGACTCCAGCAGATCACCTAGAAGTTGCATTGGCCCCTGTGTTTCACTTGAACTATCTGCTCAGAGTGTAATCTTAAGTTTAAATCTTATTCTATAGAATAGTATAGCCAAAAATTTTTTAAAAAGCAGAAAACAAAACCACCCCACAGGTCCTGTAACTTACCTTTTCATTCTCAGTTCATATGCAACAGTATTATCATCAAGGTTCACAGTAAGGCCAGTAGTAGATACTGGTGCCTACCTTGAGATTGACATGGATTTTTGGTAACAGGAAGTTTAAATTTTGATGAAATTCAGGACATTCACAGTAACCTGAAAAGCCAAAAATAAAACATACTACACACCAGGCTGCACCTAATAATGAAGTACTTTATTCTGCATCAAGGTATCTGGAAAATGGAGCTGCATTTAGGGCACATTACAGATGAGGAATGATCCATATGTGGTGAGTACAAAACTCAATTACAGAATTACTTCCTAGTATTACCAGATACTCCATTACCAATGCTTCATTGAAAGTAAAACATGATTTGCCACACTAGAATGCTAGAAGTGAAACATGACAGAATTTAAACAGGCAGATATAAATGTAGCACCTATCTGTATTTTTTTTAAAAAAAGCTTGAAAAATCAAATACTGAGGAAGAGCTCTGGCCTTAAGCCCATTTTACCCAAAATGCAACCAGAAAGCCAGTCCATTACTTCTTTTTTTAAGCAATTCATTGTATAGAAAAAAAAAAAACGCTTGATGAATTCCGTGACAAAAAGGGCACTTTTTGGCTAAAACTACAAAATAAACTGGTTTTCTGAAAACATTTAGAAAAACATTTCAAGTCATTTTCAAAATGTTTAATTGATACAGTGATCTTCAGAAAAACTTAGCTAGTCCATGTAGAAATTCACCTTGAAATACAAATGAAGCAAAATGATACTTTAAAGGGTTATATCTGCCCTTCAGATCAGTATTATATGATGACTGTGATTATTTAATGAACAAAAGCAACACAATTCTGAGAGCAGCGTGGCCTCGGAGACCACTCACACCCATGTAATTGTACATACCAGGCTTTGCCATCAAGTTAAGGAATGGGTGAATGCGTTCAGTAGCAAAGGTCAAATGTATTATCACAGTCATTGAAATTATATTTCCAAGTTCTTCTTTTATTTTTCTACCTTTTGACTTATTTTCAGATAACTGGTTGCAGAGAATACAGAAATCCTCCTGCATTTTCTGTAATATTTTAGGTGGCCTTTCATTTATCTTGACTTACCATTGCTTAAAATCTTCAAAACAGCTTACTTTGAGGCTCATGACAGTGCCTGGCACATGGAGATGTAGCCTTTTTATTGCCTTTAAACACTGTCACACCATCTGACTGCCCCACTGGTCTTCACAAAACAACTCTTTTGGGGTCTGCTCCAAGCGTAGACCAACTGGTCTGAAGTGTATTGGCAAACTAAGCATCCTGTAAGGCAAGCTGAAGCTTTCTTCCTGCCAGTCAACTGATTAAGTTCACAGGGGCTGCATGTCTCCATAGATACTTACTTTAGGTAGTGATAGTCAAAAGCACAAAGCATTTATGCATTCAATCACATAGCCAAAAGAAAAACTGAAGTCTCCTGAAGCCATTTAAAACTAGGCGTTCCAAAACCTCCTGCAACCACTTTGCTCTGTTAGTACCATCAAAAACTTCCCTACCACAAACAAAAGGTATTTGCTGCTCTCCAAATATAGGCACTGCTCCGTATCACTGAACATTTATTGGATTTTCCAACTAATAACTGTCAGAAGCCTCAAAAAACGTGAAATTTTTCCAGCTTTACTGTCACCAGCCAGAAGTAAAATTTTTCAGTTATTTGCCTGTTAGCTAATTAAATTTATTTTTTAAAAAACAGTTGGACTTATCTTTATAAAGTATATAAAATTTTCAGAAAAAAAAAAAAAAAAACAATTTTGCTTTCATTGCATTACTGAGTACCTGAGGTAGTTGAGTAAAAATGCACGTTTAATACCCCTGCCAACGCCATTCAGCACTTCCCTTAGGTTATTTGTGTTAGTGTTCAACTGAGAACAGTTTTTCTATGCTAATAGGTTAACATTTAAGTACTTGTAATAATTCTGATCCAATTTTAACAATTGGACTTAGGAGCAATCTAGTTTTATTTGATGAATTTCATGAATGCACCATTTAAACCAATTTCTGGCATCATGGGGGAAATGAATATTTAAAAAAATTAGATATTTGTTATACTGAGAAATGCAACAAAAGGGAAGTGCAGAGTTCGTCTCTTTCCCTCCCTCCCCCCTCATTTTTTTCTTTTTTCTTTTTTTTAAAGCTGGGTGTCATACATTTCAGAGAGCATAAAGTATACATTCTCACAGAGACAGGAGTTCGAAAGTTGCCTGGTCCTCAGAAACAACTGGCTAGGTAAAAACTTGTGCATGTGATGCTGGGTAAGGGGTCAGCGCCCGGCTGTTGGTTAAGCAGTCTGTCTTTGGTTTGGCGTCTGCCTCTGTGGTGGGCTGTTTCCTGAGCCTTCACTTCCGCCTTGACTGAGATGGTCCACTTTGCAGAGCTTTCTGCTGTTGGTGCTGCTTTACCTGAGTCAGAATTTCCTGAATTTTCCTCTGGGCAACCTGCAAAAGGAGAGGGCCTTGAAATTTCTACCTGATCAAATATTACAGGAAGTTATTTCACCTCTTCCATTTTTTAAATTAACTTCAAATAAAAATTTATTTGAAGACTAAAGATACATACTAATTAGTTTGCTAGCAGAGTCTCTAAAATCACCTGCTGAAAGGGGGATTTAACATATTAAGCATCAGATACAGCCTTGAATATTTCTATGGCATGGAGACACCCATGGGAGAATGGCTTCCATCTGTGAAGGCAGCAGCAGAGCTGCCCTGACACACTGGAGCCCACTTGCCTGGCAAGCATAGAAGTGACCAGTTATTTTGACGACCACTTGGTCATTCTCATCAGGAGTCTGGTCACGGGGAACAACAACTTCTGCACTTGACAAATTCTGGAGCTCATTCACCTGAAGGAGATAAACAGAAATCATGTTAAGTGGAACTGTTAGGGTTTTTTTGTTTTTTAAAAAAATTACCATTTCCTGAACACTTGTACCAAAATATTGAGCTATGTCTTTGTAAATCTCATCTAATATACTAATAATTCTATTTGGTTACTAGTATTGTCCCATTTCAACATAATTAAAACTAAGCCTCAAAGAGACTGACTTACCTACAGTTACATAAATTAATGACAAAGCCAAATTCAGACCCCTAAAAATCTGATTCCAAAATATACTCGCAGTCACTTCCAAGTCATTTTCAAAGCTGTTTACGATTTTGAAGTTATTTAAAGAGAAACTGGAAACCAGTTTTCAGTTATAGAGGTGTAAGTTATAAAGGTAGATGAAACTTTTTCAAGTTTTCTTTTCATGTCATTAAGTATTTTTGCACAATAGAAATAAAAAGTTGATGTTTATCAACAGAAAAATGCAAAAGTCCCCTCATGAGACAGTCCTCTCCCACAAGGTGGTCTGAAAGAGAGGCACTGCTTTCACCAGTAGCTGACACCCAACACTGAGGAGGAACAAAGGGCAGTCTTCTCCAAACCTTGGCCCAGATGTCCTGCTTTTATAAGTTAGCCAAAATTCAGGGACTTGGAACTCCTAAGTACCTTTCAATGCTTTCCCTTTCATACCACTGCACAGGATTTGCTGAAGTACTTGCCGTTTTGCCTCCTTTTCCAATAACTCTGCCAGCAGCAAAGGATGGCACTCTGATGTGAGCTTCAAGTTTCACCTCTTCTTTAGGACTAACAAAATTTTCTTCTTTAATTTTTCCATAAATTCTTCCCTGAGCCTACAGATGAGAACATAGCCAATCAGTGTCATTCATGTAGGAAAGGCCAAAAGGTTCATTCATTTTACAGTGGGTAAAATTAATGGCCTGGACCCACTGGAGCAGCCCTTTGCAGTGATACATCTGCACTAGGAAAGGTTGATAACAGCGATGACTGTACATCACAGATGAGGCAGTTGAATGATTGACCATTTGCTCTCCAGTCTTAAAGAGATAGGAATACCAGACCATCTGACCTGTCTCTTGAGAAACCTGTATGCAGGTCAGGAAGCAACAGTTAGAAGTGGACATGAAACAACAGACTGGTTCCAAATAGGAAAAGGAGTACGTCAAGGCTGTATATTTTCACCCTGCTTATTTAACTTATATGCAGAGTACATGATGAGAAACGCTGGGCTGGAAGAAACACAAGCTGGAATCGAGTTTGCCGGGAGAAATATCAATAACCTCAGATATGCAGATGATACCACCCTTATGGCAGAAGGTGAAGAAGAGCCTCTTGATGAAAGTGAAAGAGGAGAGTGAAAAAATCAACATTCAGAAAACTAAGATCATGGCATCTGGTCCCATCACTTCATGGGAAATAGATGGGGAAACAGTGTCAGACTTTATTTTGGGGGGCTCCAAAATCACTGCTGATGGTGATTGCAGCCATGAAATTAAAAGACGCTCACTCCTTGGAAGGTTATGACCCACCTAGATAGCATATTTAAAAGCAGAGACATTACTTTGCCAACAAAGGTCCATCTAGTCAAGGCTATGGTTTTTCCAGTAGTCACGTATGGATGTGAGAGTTGGACGGTGAAGAAAGCTGAGTGCCGAAGAATTGATGCTTTTGAACTGTGGTGTTGGAGAAGACTCGTGAGAGTCCCTTGGACTGCAAGAAGATCCAACCAGTCCATCCTAAAGGAGATCAGTCCTGAATATTCTTTGGAAGGACTGATGTTGAAGCTGAAATTCCAATACATTGGCCACCTGATGCGAAGAACTGACTCATTGGAAAAGACCCTAATGCTGGGAAGGATTGGGGACAGGAGGAGAAGGGGACGACAGAGGATGAGATGGCTGCATAGCATCACCGAGATAGACAAGGGTTTGGGTAGACTCCAGGAGTTGGCGATGGACAGGGAGGCCTGGCGTGCTGCTATTCATGGGGTCGCAAAGAGTCGGACGTGACTGAGCGACTGAACTGAACTGAACTGAACTTGAAAGGTAAAACTTTCCTGCTGGCAATAAGATAGTAACTGCATTTTTCTTGCGTATCAGAGACTGAAAAAACTAGAGAGCCACTTACATGAGGCTCACCAGAAGCCAAGCTCACGTCTAAATGGGCCAGCAAGGAATATTTTCTGTCAAACATTTCTTCATGAGCCAGATGGTTTCTACTTTGACTGAAGCTACAAAATCAGTTAACATATACAACTGATAAAGTCAAACATATCCTGTCAATTGCTGCATACAACAAGAAATTATACATTGTAAATCTCCTATTATGTATAACCACAAATTTGCTCTGGTATACACCAAAGGAAAAAAAAGCTAGAGTTGGTTTCATCCAACAGGCTGCCACAGTAGAGAACAAAAACACAGGTACAAAACATGTTTTCATTGGTGCAGAGGTAAGCTCATTTTAGGGGGTTACAGACATTTAAAAAATTCATCTTAGTACCTTATATTTCAGTCATCCTCAAAGTCTCAGGCCACAGATATAATTAACACAGTCAAAGGACACAAAGGATATATACTGTCCTCCAAAACAGTATTTCTTACGATTTTAAAAGCTTATTTTCTAATATTTAGATCTGTTTCTAATACTTAGATCTCTAAAATAATTTGTAATTATCACTGACCACATAACTGATAATGAAGCATTAGAGCTTGTCTTACATGTCGCATTTAAGACAAGTGCACAACATGGGCAACGGAGGGTATAGAGAAACAACTTCTGAATTTCCCAGCATACAAGCATTATAAAAATTACAAGATCCATTTATAAAACAGTAAGAACATGTTTGTATTCCTCTTTTAATATTTCAGGCTAAAAGTAACTGCTCCTGTAAATATCTGGGGAGGATGTAGTTTTCAGCATTTCTGAGTTTTGATCTGAACTGCTGGGACCACAAGGCTGGTATGAAGAAGTAAATTTCTTGACCTGAGTCTGAGCCTAGCCAACTACCTACATCTCAAAGCACTTCCTTTTGTTTCCTGTACCCTGTAAATGAAATGAAAAAAGTTTCAGGATTTTAGTGAAATATGGTCCATGGAAAAAGAGAGGTCAAAGAAAGTGATGGTTTATAACTTAGCTACGTTTTAGAGCTATGAGAACTATGGCTTAAAGAGTTCTCCTGTTAACACAGCTGCTAAGTAGTAGAAACAGGACAGGGGTTTCGGGTAAATTACACTGAATTGAGTAGCTGCTTTCACCTGTGACAAACCAGACACCCTTCTGAGTTTTGTGGAAGAAATCATACACTCAAAGGTATGTATGTATATGTGAATTTGAGGATCTGGCATGGTCTTAGTCTGATTCATCCCAAGTCTGCTCAACACCACCAGAGCATTTATACTGTTCCCTATGTGTCCAGCACTATATTTTAACCACTTGATTTATTAAACCATATAATCTTGTTTAAACCTTGTGGATGTTTTTAACCCCAACTTTACCGATGAGGAGCTAGCTAGGAAAAGGTTAAGTAACTTGCCCAAGGTCGTATCACTAGTAAATGGCAGGGCTGGTACTTGAACCAGCAGCCTGGCTGCAAAGGCTCTGGTCTTCATCCCCCTACTGCACCACCTCTCAGGACAGAGTGGGAGGCATTCTGGCCCCAAGTCCCCCCAAATGACCGATGGTTCATACCAGGACAGATGCCTCAAGAATCCCTGCCCTTTCTACCTCTAAAATTCTGAAGCTTAGAGTGACTAATTGAGAAACCGTGGACCAGGGAGTTAACCGAAGTTAACTCAAGGGTAAGAGGAAAAAGGAACATTTGAAGTCAAGGTCAAAGCTTCTTAGGGACAGGAGGAAAAATCTGAGAGTAACAAAGCATACAAACCATTCTTATCACCTCACCTTCACCTATGCTAACAAGGCACTGAGCAAATTCTCCCTTGGGAGATAGGTAAACCCAATGACCATTACAGAACTCTCACACAACGGTTTTGGTTTATTTTTAAAATGTAATGTGAGGAATGTTTCTACTCTGTTCTTAGTCTTAGCAATTTTCACTGAGAGATTCTTTCTACTGAGTACTGGATTTATTTAAGGGAGAAGCCAGGTTACGGAGTTTCTGCAAAGAAAGCATTCATCTGTCATCTGTGCACACACTCCAGGGCACATACCTTGAACTGAGCCTCCGGCGGCCCGGTAATAATCACCATCCTCACTTTAGCATCTGGTGCTTCAGCTGGAGCGATCTGTAACAGACCAGAAATGGGTCACAACACTTTGCAGTTCCACTGATAGAAAATGTTACACAAACCAGCCTATCTTTTGCATATGACTTACTGAAATGTAAAAAATAAGCCTTCTGGAAGAAAGTTACAGAGAGGCAGTGATGAGTGTGGGTCCATTAGTTACGGCTCCTGCCACATCCTGTACGCTTACACTTCACCTGGCCCACTTCACCAACAGGGAGACCAAAGGCTGGAGAAGTTGTCATCTGGCCCATGGTCACACAGGCTGGTGGAGCTGGAGGAGGAGCTGTGTCTGGCTCCACCGTCGTGTTGCTCCTCACTGCACCAGTGGGTGCTCACCGTGTGGTCCTTGGTCCCACACGCAGCATCACACCCTGAGCTTCCCACATGTGCAAGAAACTGCTCGGGTCACAAATCCACAATGTGGTATGTATACACATACGTATAGATGCATGGCACGTATGTCCCCCCAAAGTACACTCACTGGAGTAACACATAGAGTAAACGTTAATCTGACAGAAGAGTGAACTCAGACTTCTATTTTGGTAGAGCGTATGAAATCACACAAAAGGCCAGGCAAGGGATACGCTGCAGAGACTGTTGAAGGGAGAAAAAGCCAGCGTTCCCTCAGTAAGAAAGGATTTAGGCAGTTGGCTGGCAGGAATTGTTTGAAGAAAAAAATTTTGCTAGACATTTGCTGTGCTAGAAGCAACTCCCTATAGTAAATAATGGGAGTAGGAAGCAAAAACTACAATAAAAGCCACCACATTTACCACTCAGTATGATCACTATCAATTACTTACAGTCTAGTACACTCTGTCCTACACAGCTACAAATCAAGACCAGGTTTTTACTTTTAACAGTCATGCTTTCTCACTCCCTGAAAATAAAGCTAACATTTCTGTTACTTGGGCCTAAAATGATACTATTCCTACTTTATGCTGGGCACTAATTTTGAATCTGTAAAAAAAGCCAATAATTATTTTAGACCACACTCTTAGAATTATTCACAGAAAACCCCTAGAAAGAAGGTATCATTCGATTTCCCTCCCTTGTACCCCTCACTGGGCCACCCAGCCTGCAGGATGTCAGCTCCCTGAGCAGGGATCTAACCTGCACCCGCCTGCAGTGATAGCACAGAATCTTAACCACTGGACCACCAGGGAAGTCCCTGGCTTTCTTTTTGAAAAAGAACCTTTGTCTTTGTCAGTACTGGTGGTAGAGGACTGGAGGTGAGAGCACTCACATACTGAGGTTCAGTTCAGTCGCTCAGTCGTGTCCGACTCTGTGACTGCAGCATGCCAGGCTTTCCTGTCCATCACCAACTCCCGGAGTTTACTCAAACTCGTGTCCATTGAGTCGGTGATGCCATCCAGCCATCTCATCCTCTGTTGTTCACTTCTCCTTCCACCATCAATCTTTCCCAGCATCAGGGTCTCTTCCAATGAGTTAGTTCTTCGCATCTGGTGGCCAAAGTATTGCAGCTTCAGCTTCAACATCAGTCCTTCCAATGAATATTCAGGACTGATCTCCTTTAGGATGGAATGGTTGGATCTCCTTGCAGTCCAAGGGACTCTCAAGAGTCTTCTCCAACACCACAGTTCAAAAGCATCAATTCTTCAGTGTTCAGCTTTCTTTATAATCCAACTCTCACATCCATACACGACTACTGGAAAAACCATAGGTTTGACTAGATAGACCTTTGCTGGCAAAGTAATGTCTCTGCTTTTTAATATGCTGTCTAGCTTGGTCATAGCTTTTCTTCCAAGGAGCGAGTGTCTTTTAATTTCATGGCTGCAGTCACCATCTGCAGTGATGTTGGAGCCCCCAAAAATAAAGTCTCTCACTGTTTCCATTGTTTCCCCTTCTATTTGCCATGAAGTGATAGGACCAGATGCCATGATCTTAGTTTTCTGAATGTTGAGTTTTAATATTGAGTTTTAATGTTAATTGAGATATAACTGAGTTTTAATATTGAGTTTAATACTGAGGTTAGGAGTACAAATTGCTCTAATGTCTGAGAAGCTGAAAAGAAAGCACATGCCCTGAGACTCACCAGATACACTTGTGTAGACTCATGTGAAAGAATAAGGTTGTATATGACAATATGACCAAAAGAAGTTAATCCATCACTGTGCAGGAGAAATTTGGAACAATCTTAATGTCCAGTAAGTTAACAAATAACTATGGTTTGGTGATACCAGACATACAGGTACATATAAAAGTACCTGGGAATGGGAATTTACATTATGGAAATATAGCCAAGTGTTAAGAGTGCTAATGCACCTTTCACATTATGCATGTTTCAGACTTTTTGGAAAGAAAAACATTTTACCCTCATCATCAAAACTCCAAGAAAGACAAAGAAAAAGAGCCCAGTATCTAAATACCCAATTCTTGTTCATAAAACATTCGCTGCAATTTTTCCAAAAACAGTATCTGGTAGGTTCTTTTTGGTGCATGAGAATTTTTTAATTTAATTCATTAATCAGGAAACTAACAGGATAGTAAAGTTAGTTCACCACTTGGTCTTTTTACCATGTCTTTTCCTTTACCTGTTTATTTATTTTGGCTGCATTTTCTGTTCACATATTTTGTTAATCTTTTGCTACAAGAGAGCATATGAGGGCTGTCCTATGCATTTTGCTTTCTAATTAACTGCGTAGTTTATGTACACTAAACTTCATTTGGTGACCAATGCACAGCTGTGAGCACCACCACAGTCAGCAGTCCAGCACTCTCCAAATTTCCTCACGCTGCTTCTTTGTTTCCAACCCTTCCTCCAATTCCTGGCAACCGCTGATTTTTCTCCTCCATTTCCATAGTCCTGTTTTTTCCAGAACTTTCACACGTGGGATCATAGAGTGTATAGCCTTCTTAGTCTTTTTTCTCTTAGCATAATATGTGTGGTCTTTATCAACAGCTCCCTCCTTTTTAGTGTTAAGTAATCTTTATGATATAGATAAGCCACAATTTATGCATTTGCTAGTTGTCTTCTTCCCCATTTCCCAGGTATAAATAAAGATGTTATAAACACTTGAGTGCAATGTGGGTTTTTTGATACTATATTCAAATATTTATTTGAATATTTATAAGATATAACCAAAACAAAACCTCCAGTACACTGATGTTTTCCTGACGAAAGCTATGACTATATCAAGACTTTGTCAGTTTGTGTATTCCTTAAAACGAAAGGATTGCAGCCTTGATTGTTAGGACACACAGTGGCGTCACCTGGGAGGGAGGGAGGGACTAAGGCCACCCCCGGGGAAGATGAGCTAGAAGGAATATATATCCAAGGCCATGGTGGAGCAGAACCCCACTCCAGTGCTGGGCTCTTTACCTCCAGACTGCTTTTTCTGGATAGAGAATTTAGCTTACCTTGTTTAAGCTAGTGTTGTTACACAGTTTCCTATCACACCCTATGTAACCCCAGTATAGACTGCTAGATTCAGTTCACAGGAAGTGACAGAAAGACTCACATCTCTGTAACGTGCTGTCCTTAAAGCAGCAGGAGAGCCGCAGTTGGCAGGACAGTACCTTAATAGATGCTCCTGCGAAGCGAGAAAGCTGTTTGATGTGCTGCCCTTGCTTGCCGATGATGGCGCCTACAGACAGCGCTGGGATGAAGAGATGGACAGTCTCCGTTTCAGATTGCTGCTGGAAAAGACAGGACATTCATGCTTAGTGGATACAGATGAGGCTGTGGTGTGGGCACAGGGATGGGGGCATTCTTGTACTGTTAGGAATATTAGGATAGTTTTAGGGAAAATCACCACAGTAAGTTGACATGACTCTACCTAACAGGTTGGGAAGTTCTCATATTCATCCTGAAAGCATTAGTATTTGAAATAATACCACTTTTCTGTGTATAATTTCCTTAAAGCTTAGAATGTTGAGTTACAGATTTACAACAAATTTTGTGGCACTTAATGCTGGTCCACCAAATAACGTAACCACTCTTAGCACACAAAGATTGCTAGTGTCAATAACCACTTGGCTCAGATGGTAAAGCGTCTGCCCGCAATTCGGGAGACCCGGGTTCAATCCCTCAGTCGGGAAGATCTCCTGGAGAAGGAAATGGCAACCCACTCCAGTACTCTTGCCTAGAAAATTCCATGGATGGAGGAGCCTGGTGTCCTACAGTCCATGGGGTTGCAAAGAGTCAGACACAACTGAGCAACTTCACTCACTCACTTTCTCCCTGTAAGCCCTGTGTGGGCACAGCATGCTAAGTCTTCAGTTTCTTTGTAGTATACACAAATATTGAATCACCTGAAAATGTATGTCAGTTATATCTCAATTAAAAAATTCACCCCCCCCCAAAAAAAGTTTAATTGAATCACAAAGGAAAGATGCTTTACTAGACCAAGGAAAAGAAATCAACAGGTTTGTTGTCTCATCTGCATACATCCATCTAAAGCATGTGTAAGACACTTTTAACTGAAACTTTTAAGGATTATGAAAATAAGCACATCACAGAAAAGTTGCCCCCACAAAAGCCCAATTCCTATATCTTTCCCTGACAGTTATATTGTTATATCTGAGGACTTTTTTGGGAATACTTGAAGAAAGTATGGTTTCCAGTTTTTCACTAATTTGTCTAACACTACAGTCAGGTCTTTTAACATAAATCTTGTGCCCATGTACAAATACTTTTAAGATATTATGTAATAAAAATGCTGGGTTGTAGCATGAACATTTAAATTTTATATTTCTAAACTCTAATGCTAATTTTCTTACAGACAATAAATGTGTAAAAAAGGGAAGTCATTTTGGTTTAACCCTAAACCCTAACCCTAACCCACGTACAAAAAGCAGTGTGTGATTCTAGACCCCATGTCTTGTTTGCTACACAGAAAAATCAGAACTCTGCTCTTCTAAGCCTCTTCCTTTTTCTGTTAACCACCCCTGCACCATGTGCCCCCTTAGTTCCTGTCCAAGTTAACCTAAAATTCAACTCTAGAAAGTATTCTTGACAAAAGCCATTGTACTTTGATCACAACATTTTGTTTCTTCAGCATCCGTATAAATAGATGTGCGCACACAATATTCTTTACAACTTGGTATTTCCTATGTTTCCCAGGATGCTGTAACACACTGCAGGTCTTCATACAGCTGTCAGCCTGATGAAGTCTCCCTGGGGGCTCTGTAAGCATTCTTAGAACACACAAACCAGAAGAGGGTTTGCTTTCCCACTGAACTCTTGCCTGCAGAAATGTGTGGAAGGGGCCTGTCCTGCACAGCCTGGCCAAATCAACTTTTACTGGTATTCATCAGTGAAGAACAAAAAATAAAATTAGTTGACCCGTCAGTATTTCCGAGTCATAGGAACAATGCTTCTCTCTGGAAAGCACCATACATCACAGCCTGCCAGGGCATTATGCAATTACCATATAGTATTTATTTCAGGGGCTTCCCAGATGGCACAGTGGTAAAAAATCCACCTGTTGGTGCAGGAGACGCAAAAGACATGGGTTCAATCCCTGGGTCAGGAAGACCCCTTGGAGAAGAAAATGGCAACCCACTCCAGAATTCTTGCCTGGAAAATCCCACGGACAGAGGAGCCTGGTGGGCTACAGTCCATGGAGTGGCAAAGAGTTAGACACAGCTGAACACAGCACACAACTCATTTATTCCAGAGGGACAATTTAAGGCCTCTCTTAGTAAATGGACAGAACTAAATTAATAGTGACATTGTCTATAAACTGCTCAATGTTAATATCAATTTATTTTGTCATTCTGGTCCTTAAATTAAAATTTGTATATAAACCAATTTTTCTAAAGTAAAGTGAAAGTCACTCAGTCATGTCTGACTTTTTGCGACCCCATGGATGTTCATGGAATTCTCGAGGCCAGAATACTGGAGTGGGTAGCCCTTCCCTTCTCCAGGGGATCTTCCCGACCCAGGGATCAAACCCAGGCCTCCTGCAATGCAGGCGGCTTCTTTACCAGCTGAGCCACAAGGGAAGCCCTTTTAAAGTAGAGATAGGATCTATTTTGTCTCACTAAGAACATCCACGTAATGTTCTTCTGAGTACACTTTTTTTTTAGGGGGGGTGGTGAGGAGTCAGGGGTCTGGCAGTAATAAAGACCTTTCTTGTTTGTTTTTTTTTTTTAAAAAGACTTCTCTAAGGATCAGACTAAATCTATCATGTAACTTGCCAAAATCTTCCCCATTGTATTTTGCCACGACTGTGTAATTATTTGCTTTCTGGGCCATGTTCCAGGAATACTTTATGCTGCTTCCACAATACAGAAGACTTAGAAAGACAAGGGAAGTGAAGAAAGAGAAGCAGAGGGACCTCAACAGAAAAGACAATCAGAAATGCTGTTATTATACAAGTTTGGCTTATGCTTCTTAGCAATTAATTAAAACTAAGAAAAAAATTAATAGCATGATTTACCATATCTTTAAGAGAAAAGCTATTTGTTTAGTAAAAGCTAGTTTTCCTGGGACTGACCCCAGAGCGCAACTTCTGAATGTTCTCAGTGGCCTAAAGTACCAGGACCATCAGACCAAAAGTCCCCGAGCCTCACAGCCTGAGCATCTCAGCCTAGAAGAAACTCACTGACCACCACAGCTATGAGAAAAACCCATGGGCATAACTACTGTCATCTCAAAAGCTGAACAAAAGCAATCATCTTTCCATACAGTGATGGATGAGAGGCTACAGGTGCTTTTGTTTCACTGACTTTGGGGAGGTGGGAGTGAGGTAGGAGATAATGAATGAATACACAGATTAAGTTGAGTAAAGCTTTGGGAAAGCAATGGTGGTGAAGAGACAAGGACTGAAAGGACCAAGCAGAAAGAAGGGCAAAGTCATGAAGAAAGCATCAGTATGCAGACAAAAACTGTTCCACGCTGGGATGAAAGCAGAAGCAACAGAAACCTACAAGGCAGGTTAGGAGGAAGTGAAGGAAGCATGCCAGGAGGCGGTGCCCCAGACCCAGGGACTGTGCTATGTGCTGTTGACAGTAGCACCTTAATGAGAAAGTGACTCCTCAGATGTCTGCAGCCTGATGAACACCTTTCTGAATGTCACCCAGATCCCTCTGTCCAGTTTCACACCCAAAAACACATCCCTGACCATAAATTACTTCTCAAGCAAAATTTCCTCCAGGAGTATAAGGCACCTCACACAAACCTCCTGTCTACGGGACAGTCATTAAACTGGCCCAGTCTTATATGGGACTCTGCATAGTAAGCCATGCTTTCAGGGTTAGGACATCCAAATATGCAAATAGTTTTTACTTATAAAGTTCAGAAGCCATAACAATGGGTTATGACAAGTCTCTTTCACCTGTGAATTTAAGACTCCGAGGTGGTTTTGAGAAGATTCATCAGCTTTACCTTTTCACGTTACACATTCTTCACTTCACCTGCGTTACCCTGAACCCTTCTTCCTAAACCCTCAGAGGTGAATGGTACTCAGGCCACAAGCCTCTTCCCAGTGGATTTCTGCCAGATGCCTATTGGCAGCACTTCCTCTGGAGTTCTTGGCAGCCTCTGTGCTATAGCTTGAAATAACAGAGGAACAAAGCAGCTCAACTGAAAGTTTGCTTAACCGGTGAAGTCTGCCAATGAGTAATTCCTAATCATCTATCATGAGAAGATAGAAGAATGAGCAAACAGTAAGGTTAAGTGTATTTACTTTGTGGGGAACAGAATCTAAGACATCACAAAGGCACGGAGACAAGCATGCCAGCCAACAAGACCAGCCTCCAGGAACCTGGAAGGATGCCAGCATCTCCCTTTGGCTTGTAAAATACATACTCATGGGGGTTTTTTGTTTTGTTTGTTGTGTTTTAATGGATTTTGGCCTGGAACTGGAATTGAGTTTACTCAACTTTATGACCTGAACAGAATATTTAAGTCTTTTTTTAAAAAGGCAAAGAAAGTTTCTCCATATACTAAGTACAAGACCTCTTAGAGATAATATATGCAATGAGTTATTTACTTTGAAATTGTTTACTAGCAAATGAGTCACACCCGCCATAAGACATCCTAAAGAGGAGGACTAAGACCCCATGAAAGTCATTTGATCTAACAGTCCCTTTCAAATTAGTTTTGCTTCGTAAAGACCACTTCAAAGTAGATAAGACCCAAGAAAGTGTTCACCTTTCTTGTCTCTTCCATAAGCAGAAAGTTAGCAATTTTAAGATTACACTGTTGTTCTAGACGCTTGGGAAGACTCCAAAGGCGCTATCAAAATGATGGAGACGACAGCTCTTGAGCTAACTTCTGCCAACCCCAACGCAAGCTGCCAAACCATCCAGCTATGGGTGTTGTTGTGTGTGATGCCAATTCCAGCTCCTCCTCTGCTCACTAGCTGCCAACTGCCTCTTCCCTACTGTTTGAGCATCTCTGAAGAGAGCATTTCCTGTCATTTATAAACTCGAAGTCTGCCAATTAAGTACTGCATGAGCCAGCTGCTAGGCAGGAACTAGAGACTTTTTGTCTGCTGGAAGAACCAACTCTTTGGCTCTACTGGAAACACCAACCTGGCAGGTTCCAGGAAGAAGAGTACATTTTAGGGGGAAGGATGGGCAAAGTTCTGGAACAGAACAGAGACAAGGAATTTATCCAAAGATGAGACGCGTCAAATTCTACTTCACGTTACAAAGCAGAAGTGAGAAAACATGAGCAGAAAAATGAAACAATTCTAAAAGAGGAAGCAGTGTATAAAAATAGTCAGTCTTTGAACCATTTAGTCATCAATACCTACTCCTTGCCAGGCAACGTATAAAGTAAAAACAGAGATTTGCTACTAACCTAAGGCATCGCAGATAAAGAGTCTATCTTTGTGAGTAACCTGATTTCTCGGTGAGAACGTCTACAGAACAGTAATGGAGGAGTGCTGTCAAGTGCCGAGAGCACACACCTACCGACCTTTAACTGTCTAACCCAGTTTTTAAATACAGGCACACCCCAGAGACACTGCAGCTTCAGTGTCAGACCACGGCATTAGATGTGTATCAGAATAAAGTGAATCGCACAAACTTTTTTGTTTCCCAGTGCATGGAAATTATGTTTCTACTACACTGTTGCCTATTAAGTGTACAACAGCATTATGTCAAACTGCATACCTGATTAAAAATAATGCTGTTGGAAACATGGTACCAACAGACTTCGTCAGTGCAGGTTGCTGCACACCTTCGATTTGTAAGAAACAATTTCAAATTCTGTAAAAATTAAAACTGTTGGAAAGAATAGTTCTTAGAGATAATTCATCTAGCTCAGTTTCTTCACCGTGTGGATGAGAAAAGAAGCCTAGAGCAAAGAGGATACTGACCTACAGTGACACAAACAGAGATGGTGGGGCCCAGGGTCTCCCTCCAGGGCTCGCTTTCTTTCCACCCATCCCCTTTAGCACCAAGTTACAAACACATCAGCCAATTCACATCACTTTCAGCTGTGGTACAAAGCTTTGAGGGTGTGCGTGGTAAGTTGTTTCTGTCGTGTCCAATCCTGTGTGACACCATGCCAGACTCCTCTGTCCATGGGATTCCCCAGGCAAGAATACTGGGGTGGGTTTGCCATCCCCTCCTCCATGGGACCTTCCCAACCCAGGGATCGAACCCGTGTTTTTTTAAGTCTTTTGCTTTGGCAGGCGGGTTCTTTACCACTAGTTCAACCTGGAAAGCCCCACAAAGCCTTAGAATCAAGTCTATTCACACTTGATATGAAATTCTGATACCTATCTTTAGATTAAGGAGCTTTGTTACATGGTTTCTAGGCCCAAAGACATTTGAAGTGGCAGGTGAGCGGTAGGGGAAGATGCAAACGTCGCCAACAGCAATGGCAGAGACACACACACTACCAGACCAGAGCAAAAGCTAATAAGCACACCCAGCAGCTGGGTGGCTTCAAGGACAGGCAAAGGAAATTCGCATTCTTACAGGGATAAAATATGATCAATCTCATAACCCGTGTCCTTTGCAGGACTCCAGTGGCTTTTTATTCTACAAGTGCTCTAAGCACTAACAGAACAGAGCCCCCATCTTTTCCCTGAACACTTCCCTCAGTTTGGTGTAGCAGGTACCACTCACAACTTTATGTCACAAGGGAGTCAAATAGGAAGAAAGAGATAGAAAAACGAATTCAAGAAGGAAGATCCTTGAATGTTAATTTTATTTCACATGATTGTCTTCAATTATTGTTGATAATGCAACTGAACTGAGAACTTCTTTCAAAAAAAAATTCTTGTATACAGTGTCTGCTAGGCTGCATTTATTTTCATACTATCACTAGCCTCCTATTTCTAACCTCAGGGAAAATGCTACTCTTAAAAAGCAAATATAAAAATTACAATTTCTTAACGACATGATTATTTCTTAATGACACACCTGTTTACAAAACAAATAAAAGCTGTTAAATGTCTGCACACAAACACACATACACAGATTTGTGGGCAAGACTATATGAGCCTACCACCTAATAAAGTATGACATTCAAAATGGAAAATGTGTCTAGTCTTCACTGACCTTTCAGGTGAAGTTCAGGATGAAGGAAGCCTATTCAAAATCCTCTCCTTCAACATTTAAAAGTAAGAAACCTCTTTGCCCCTCCCCAGAGTCTCAAATTTTTCTTTTGCTATCTGAAAATGCATGTTGACAACCCTGCCACCCAAGAACTTCAAAAGAAATAACTCATGTATGTCTACAAAGAGAAGAAGGTCCTGTATGTTTACAAAGAGAAGAAGATCCTGTATGTCTACAAAAAGAAGGTCCTAGTGACAAGAACCGGAAAGCCCGTGCCAGATCTAAACTGACAAGTGGTCACATAGGGGTCAGGTTTCACCTTAAGATTTTCCCCAGTTAGCATTTAATGTCACACCACTTGAGGGCAACAAAGTCTGACCATGTCCCTTGACATCACCCCCCTCAACCATAAGGAAAGACAGGGCACACTGTCTTACCTCAAACTGTGGGTAAGGAGGAGTCATAGCTGATGGGGGCCCTGAAGTGGGAGGTGGCATCCCAGATGTGGGTGGGAACAGACCCAGGGCGTTCAGATTTAATCCAGGAATTAGATGTGCTTGAAGCTGCAATGGTAAAAAAAGGTCCCTTCATTTTACAATTACAAGATCAAGTATAAGTGAGCATTTATACGTGATAATATCCAGATTGTGACCTCTTGTCAAGTAAAGAAAAAAATCATTTTGTGAGTTAACTTTTAAAACAAAGCAGATGTTCCATGTGATTATACTTCGGGTTACAGGTTATGTCTGTACATAATTCTTGCTATTTTAAACTCCATGTGCTGTCTGCCTCCTCTTTGATCTGAAGGCACACTAGGTTTCTCAAAGCAGGGAACACAGCCTTCCTTGCCTTTACGAGCAGCTCTCAGTACTCAGACATACATGTTATCTGTACGCGCTGGGCACACAGTAAAGAGAGACTGAGTATCTTGCATGAATTGAAGAAGCAAGCAAACAAGATATGTTCATTAAAAAGCAGAACAGATAACAGATATTAACAGATATTTACTCCATGAAAAAAACTTGGTGGTCATGAGTCTACAGACCTAAAACAAAATCAAGCCCTTTGGGAATCAGGTTCCATCCTCATGTCCCTTCAAATAAACCTATCTTTGGAATGGATCCAGAAGCCAGAAATGGGATTTGGTTTTGGTTTCATTTGCCAAGGGTTGAGAAAATAAGGTGGAGACTACAGAGTTCAGACTTGAGCATCCTCAAGCATCTTTTTTCAAGGCCTGTGTGGGTTTGGATTCACTCCCAAGTGACCCTGAAACATCTGGATGAGCAGTGATCATGTGAAGGTAGGGAGGCAGTCATGTGGGGCTAAAATGATTAGCATTTAAGGCACTTCTCACAACAGCAGTATCATTTTTACACTTTCCCTTCTTTCAGGTGTAATGTTTCAGATGGCAGGCCCAACTGAGGAACTTTTTTTTTTCAATCATTTACTTGAAAATTCAAGATGGACTTTTGAAATGCTACACTTTCCATACCATTCCATCCATTATGGCACATCAGCAATGCACTTTAATTGCCTTACCTGCACTACACAGATTTGTTTTGTCATTGGAAATTCTTTTATCACCAAGGTTTACAAGTAACCAGGTTTTACGTTTGTCTTCATAACAGTAGTTTTTTTTATATATGCACTGTATCTATTATAATCCTAATAAGCATGCAATGTAGGTAGTAGCCCCATTTTACAGATGAGGAAACTGGTGCTCAGAGAGACCAAGTAAGTCGTCCATGAGAATAAAGCTACAGCTAATAAATGGTTGAGCTAAGATTCAAACCAGTTCACACACTCCTGAAGCCCACATTCCTATAATATTATAATCTTCCTCAAATTCACACTGTATGGGAGAGATTAGCCTTTTTTAGGGAGGTATTAGCCTTACCTCACAGGTAAGGAAGCTAAGGCGCAAAGTTAGCTAAAATCACAAAAGATGGCCAAACCTGAGGTCCAAGTTTGTGTCTGCCCAACTATCCCAGGGCACTCACCCTGGTGCTCAAAGTCAATTAGAAACCACATCTAACAATGACGCCATTAAAGAAATCAATGTTAAGGCAATTGAAAACATCTTTGAACTGTTCATCAAAACAAAGACATTTCCTTCATATGAAAACTAACATTCATGGAAGCAATATCGTTTTCATAAGACTCCCTGATTTTCTTCATTATCTCTTCCTCAGCTTTGGCACATGTTTCCACGTTGCCTTTCACCGTAATGGTGCGCTCCGGATTGTACAGTGTCAGCTCCTGCAATCTGCAGATTGAAACAGAGAGGCAAGAAAGAGACTGGAAATTATAGGAGGGAGACAGTTAATAATAGTTCAACCACAGATGGCAATTCAAACCCAACTGTGGAGGCTGGCAATGTGTAAAAGTAGGTGGTCAGACATCATGAAAAGTAAGTAAGCCCCAAAAGTTGTGAATACAAGAATTGTAAAGCTGCGGGAGAATAGAAAACACTGCCCCTCCCACCTTCTCAGTAAGTATCTCTGGGTGTACACAGTTCAATTAAGTCCATGTTTTAAAACAAATTATACTTCTTGACCACTTAAGGTGAGCTTTTTTCACAACTGAACAATGAAATGTAAAGAAAATGATCCAGAGGAATCTATAGTTTTAGTGGAACCCAAGAACCATATGAATATAAACTTTAATAAGTGCGTTTCTAGTCTGCACTGACCAATTTGGGGTGTAATTGGCCTTGTCGTGCAACTGCATTTTTTGGGTCACCAAGCAAGGGACAAGCAAGAAAATATTCCAAAATGGCACCCAGAATTCATATGTCTAAGCTTATTTTTGTTGCTAATTTTAGAATTTAGATTGACGTAGGCTGGAGGAAATAATACAAATCAATCCATTTTGATTGAATTTTAAAAATAGTCCCTCGATGACCATGTACACAACTAAAAAGCTAAGATGTAACAGCAATATTCAGCAACTCCCTGCTTGTCTCAGCTCTTGTAAAAGCTTAAAAATCCATTCAGATGACACTGAGACCATCTAAGTCTGAGCCATTCAACAGCCTTGAAGGGAAACCCATGGGAGGTACTTACCATGGAAACAAGACTCAGGACATGGATGGAAAGGATGCAGAATATTGGGACGGTTTCCTTTCATATTCTTAGGGTTAAAACTCTCATTTTCACTACTAGCAAAGTGTCTCAAGCTAAACATGAGCCAGATGAATGGGATGTTATTCCTTAACTTCTTCCTATACTTGTTAAAATATAAACATCTACACAATGTAGATGCTTTGTCTCAGACCCCATAAACAAGTGTATGTCTCCTCTTCGGGCTCAGCTCACTCTCCCCTGAAAAGCAATTTCTATTACAGTTTTTAAAATAGCGGCTTCCAGAATAGCCTTTATGATATATATATATTTTTTCTCTTAAAACCTTCCTCTTTCTGAGCATAAAATTCAAGACAGGGTAGGATCCCTTGTTCTTTTTACTGTTTTGCAGTTTTTCCTTTCCCACCAAACGGGACTCTCCCACTTCCTTTCCACCCCCACTTCTACAAAAACTCCTTGCTCCATGAACATACTGCCCCAGTCTGTCTCTACTATTCTGCATTAGTTCATCAGTCTCTCTCCCCCTCAACTTTTTAGGGTGCCCCGAAGGAAATGAAAGTCACCCGCAGAAGAGAAAGGCCTTTCCACGTAATTTCAGTGCATTCATGGACTGTGGGCATGGGGACCAGCCTCCAAGATCCCCACTCCCCTGTGACCGACCCTCCCCATACTGACTAAAGCGGACTTGTGTCTACAACAGTAGAAAAAATGGTAAAGAGAGTGACTTTTGAGACCATGTTACAAAAGACACAGGTGCTTCTGTCTTGCCGTCTCTTAGGTTGTTCACTGTGAGGGAAGAGAGCTGCTATGACCTGAAGACGCCCCCTAGCAGCCCTGTGGAGGAGCTGAGGCCACATTCTAACAGCAGCCATCAGCTTGGCAGCAACATCAAGAGACCCCCAAACCAGGACTACCCAGTCATGCTGTGCTCCTGAATTCCTGCTCCACAGAAATCAGGTGAGCAATAAACATTTACCCTTGTCTTTAGTGGCCAATGTTGGGATAATCTGTTATACAGTGATGGGTTATACGCAGGGTTATACATTCCAGCTTTCAGAGCAGATGCCAGAAAACCCCAGCAAGACTTCAGTGAGGAAATACACACGTCAAGTATTAGTGTGTCCTGCCTTTGTAGTGCAAACAGAGAATGCTTTCACCAAGAGTTAGAAACAGATAGCAGGCAGGCGAGAAAGGGGTTTGAGAGTGAAGTATAAGCAGGGTGGTATAGGCCAGCTCCACGAGTTGTAACCCGCTTAATATAAAACCTATAGCTTGCAAATGGTATTTTTGAAAGTTTTCTAATTCAAAAGAAAGCAAGGTAGCACTTACGGAGATATTGTGATTTTAGTGTCAGTGTCCTGCTCAATTTTTTTAAGATTCCGTCCTTCCTTACCAATGAGACGTCCTACAAAATTATTATGGGCTAAAATCTTCAAAGGAATCTCTTCTGTGCTGTAAAGAAAAATAAAATAAAAAGGCCATCAAATCAGAGTAAGTATACCTATTCTAGGGTAAAAGGACAACATTCATTCATTAAACATTGACTTCCTGCCTACCGTATGGGAAGCATTCCGCCAGGTACACTGTAAAGCTTGCTGACCATTAGCCCACATTCTAGCAACGCATGAAGAGACGGGGATGAAAGAACACTGACAAGTATTTGGTTAGGAGTTAATTTTTTAAAGTTTTCTTTTATTCATCTCAGGGAATGTTTTCCAATAATGGATTCTAGTTAGCTCTTTGAAAACACCTTACTCAAACCCATGTTCTGAAACCCCCGATACCAGAATACCACATACAACATGAAACAGTATGGTTTTAGAATAATGTTTAAATCACCCCTGGAGATAAAATGCATGATTTATGGAGGGAAACAGAAGAAACCAACAGGGTTACACTGTGGAGGGAAGAGTTTAAGAGTAAGAGAGGGGGCTTTCACTTTCCATTTTGCACCTTTCTGACTTTCCAAGTCATGTACATAGCTCTGTGTTAACATGTCACTGGGGTCATCTAAGTGGTGGGCTTTTTCTTCACTTTTCTCTATACTAAAAAGGAATTTTAATCTTATCATAAAGCAACATATAACACCTTCTAATTAAAATATATGTATTTCAAAGGTCCCTCCAAATTAAATGCCGGTCGTTAGGTCTCCAGGCTAGGACCAGCATCTTACTTGGGACCCTCCTTTCAGCACACCGCCATGCTAGATGCTACAAGCAGCAGAAAACCCAGCCTCTGCTCGAGGTTCCCATGCACAAGAGATTTAGAGTTTCAACCTGAAACACCCAAATCAACATCCAGTTTCCCACGGCACAAGACTGGGGACTTCCCAGCTCTGTTCTCCCTGCTCCTGCAGAGTGGGCTGGCAGACACAGGCTGAGCTCTGACGAGCTTCAAGTACAGGAGTGAGGGTTTGGGGTCCCTGCTTTGGGTAAATCCAAGGCATGCTTCTTGGACCTTAGGTGAACTTCCTATGACCCCAATCGCCTTCTTTTTACAGCTGGACTTCTCCCATTAATACCACTCGCAGCATAGCCAAACATGAATGAAAACGAAGTATTTAAAAGACTTATGCTCTATAACCACCAAAACAACAGTGCCAATCCTCTGTCACTCTTCGGGACAGCATGTCCCTTTGTCTGCTGGCAATTCCTAAAAATTATGTCAAAGAATCCCCAAAATAAGACCGCATAAATATCAACCTCCCTACCGGTTAATCCCCTTTACTCACAATTTTATATCTTGAGCTTCTTTATGCATAATCTCCAGAATAGACTTACAAGCTGCAGAGGTGCCCTCAGGGGTAGAGAGGATAGTAATTGACTTCTCGGCGGCACCTGCATTCTCCTTCCGATGGACATCAATTCTTAGGGTGGGCACAAGGGGAGAGGCAAACAAGAGCTGTAAGCATGTATTCACAACAGTCTGTCATCACCACCTATAAAGTCACAGCAGTTCTGGGCAAAGAGTGGGTGACTCACTTTCCTCAAAGCAAGTCTTGATAAGCTGTCACCATGGATGAGACCAATGTTAATTCCAACAACATTCCTCTCTCTCTACTCATGCAGGGGCATCTATTTATTCTGCCCAAGCTGCACGTGCTTAATTTTCCTTTTAAGTGCCACAGGTCAAACATCTCACATCCAAGAGTCTGGGTTCAAACAGAAGGCTTTCTTCCACTCATAAAACAAGGGAGACTGGAACACAAGCCAAGAGAACTGGAATCCCACAAGTCGGGGGGCTACTGACTCCACTCACACAGTGTGACCACCATCCATCACAGGTAGGGATTTCACTCCTCGGTTTCCTCTTGCCGAGTTCTTTCTACATTTTGCCTTCCCGATCAAGGAAAAGTCCACAACAAACAGTGATAGGAGTGGAACCCAAAGAGAGGGCGGCGGTTCTATACAAAAAAAAAGCAAATGGCCACTAAACACACAATGATGTTTAATCTCACTGGTCCTTAAAACAAGGTGTCGTTCTCTCCCAGACCTGCACAGATGCAATTCAGTACTGGCAAGAGGATGGGTATCTGGGACACGTACACCTCTGGTGTGGTGCGGAGTACAGAACAATCTGCTGAACTGCTTATTATCTTTTGACCCAAGAATTCTACTTCTTGTAATATCTCTTACAGATGTGGTCTCATACGTGGGCTAAGAGTGGTGTTTCTCACCCTCCGGCGTATTGGCATCTTGGGTCAGACTAGTTCTTTGGTGTGGAAGCCGACCTGTGCATTACAGGATATTGAACAACATCTCTGGCCTCTACCCAGTGGACACCGCCCCATCTAAGTGTGACAACCAAAACTGTCTCCAAACACTGTCAAATGTCTGCCGGGGGAAAACAGCACCATGGGTTGAAACCACTGGTGCAAGCATGTTCACCATTGCACTATTTGTAATAGAAAGAAAATTGGAAATATCTTAGAAATACCAATCAGGAAGAAAGGGTTAAATAACATATCTGTATCACACAACTGTTCATAAATGTGGTAAAATTACAGGTGCCAACAAAGAAAAAGGTCCTTGATCTTATGTGGAAAAAAAAAAAAAAAAAACCCACTACATACCAGGATATGAATTCTCATTTAAAGCTACATGTGTTAGTAGATACGAGGAACGAGCCTTATAAAGACACATTCCCAACTCAACAGTGGTCACCTTGGGGGTTAGACGGAGGTTAACTCTTTTTATTTTAATGTACATACTTGTACACTTTAAATTAAATACAAAAACAAGTCTTCTGTTTAAAAAGAGAGAAAATCAACTATCCAAAAAAGTGTGTTCAGGGAAAATTATTTTAAGTTCCTCTGGCCACTCAAACACTAGATGGGAAGGCTATATAACTCGAGGTCATGAGAATGACCACTACATCTTGCCAATAAAATCAAGGCCTGGATTTCATTTTCCTAAATGCCTAACTGAAAACTGAAGATTTATCTCAGAATTGAAACCTATAGCTAAAAATAAGGGCAATATAGAAGTGAAACAAATAAGGAATATCTAGAAATAACCAGTAACAAGAGTATCTTATATAACAGCTCTGATCTCAGGAACCATCTTTCCAGTTACTGGTTTCAATCTCCAATCACTCTAAGAATTGCTTCTCTTCTAGTAGGTGACGTGCTCATCTCCCTCCTTCGTTTATTTCCACCTGTTTATTTCCACTGTGCTAAGGATTACTAAACTCTGATCCTCTGAGAGTAAGGAATGTTGCTTTACAGATTAGGGCAGCCCTGTGAGGCTACTCCAGAAGCAGAGGATCTGATAATGACTAGTTTCAATGGCAAGAGTGAATTAAATCTGTTGGCAGAGCTGCAAGTGAATCATCAAATACAACTATCGCTTCCCTTCCCTCTCCATCCTCCATCTTCCTGCTTAAATAAAACAAACAGTTTCATTTAAATCACAGAAGCTCTTTCCTCTGACAAGGAAATGAGCAGCTTTAAAAGGAACAACTTTCATCTGCCATGTGATGAGCAAGGGAAACGACTGAATAATTAGTTTCTGCAGGTAACGGGTAATCAATGCAAGAGAGAAGCTCTTGAATTAGAGAATTAAAGAAAAGCTCCTGTATTAAAATGAGGCAAATCTGAGATGAAAACGGATTGGGCTATGGTTCAGTTGTCTTCCCTACCCTCTAACATTATGAAGTCAAGGCCACCGACTTTGCACAAAGGTAACCAGCACTCAGCACTGCTCCCACTCCCAGCTGTGGGAAGGCAGGGCCAGGCGTCACTCCTCAGGGGGAGTGAGTGCGTGACCACCGCTAGACACAGTTCGTTCTGCTTCTACATCAGAAATGGGCCAGCCACCTGAAGGCTGGCATGGTGCCTGTGATCACCGTGGATAACCTCTGAAGCCTGTTGGAACAAACACAGCACCACAGTTGTATTTTCTGAAAAAGACTCTGCTTAACTCCTTGGACCACACAAAATAATTTTTGTCACTACATTTAAAAAGCAAAATGATCCACAGTCATCTCTGTAGCTGGCCCAAGGCCATCTCCCTACCCTTTTGTACAGAATGACTTGAGAGGTGTGTATACACTGCCTCTTCTTCCTGGTACATCCACAGTTCTTCAGGAAATATGGTGGCAACTGTCCCAGAGATGTGCCTAGTAGCAATTTAGAGAACTAAGGGCAAGGAAAGAGTTCATCATCAAATTTCTTTGGGTCAAATTCTTCACATATAGCATAACAGGATGGTTACTAAAGCAAAACCACGAACATATAATCACTGGAGCTCCGAAACGGAGACAGTGCCTTAGACATACTTTAACAGAATCAAACATAATTCACATCAGTTATTTCACTCATTTGACAAAACTGAGAGCCATCAACACGCCCAGTGTTGGGACTACAGTGGTAAACAAAAACAAATAGCTCCTGCTTTCTGCTCCTAAAAAGTTAGCCCCAGTATTTGATGGAGAATCTTCTAATTCCTTAAAATCTGCAAATTAAAACTATCAAACAACATCCTAAAGAAAGAACCATTCTAACTATATGGCTTAAACACAGGATAACTACAGATCATAAACTGAATTATTCTTCACTGAAGCAAGACTGAAAAACTCTTCTGTGTTGGACCCAGAAAATTACTTCTAAAAGCACAGAAGGCAAGCATCAGTGGAGGTTGGAGAGGAGATGGGGGAGCAGAGAACCACCTAGAAGCTGCCCTTTTGTTGGCCAGGGCCTCCCTCATCAGGAGTATCATTTGTGTTCCATTCATGTGTGAAAATCTAAACTTCTCTTTGAGATTAAGGTTTAGCCCCAGGTTTTTATAAAATGAACACTAAAGATATCAAATCGTGAGGTTTTCCCAGATGCCCAAGTAGCATACGAGAAGGGATCATAACCAAGCTCAGGAGGACATGAAGCAGCAAAGAACAGACTCTGTTATGAAGATGCAAATACCCACCGCACCCCAGGAAATACTCACTTAGACTGGGTCTGTTTGGTGATATTCCGAATGGTGGCGCCTTCTTTTCCTATAATGGCTCCAACGAACTGGGTGGGAACCAGCAGGCGCAGAGGCAAGTCGCACGGCTTCTGCTTGGACACTGACCCTGGAGACCCCTGCCTCGAGGAGCCCCTCTGCCCAAACCCACGCCGGCCACGGGGCTGCTGTGAGGGGCTCTGCTGGGCCGCCATCTCATCGGGGATGTAGGCCACTCTCAGCGTGAAGTTCTCCAGCTGGAACCCATTCAGCTTGTCTAAAGCTCTGAAAGTCAACAAGGAGCAGGGGGTGGGAAGAGGAACCAGGCTGAGTAACAGCAATACCACCTCTTCCACTCAGGATTCCCGGCTCTAAAGCTCCCAAATAAAGCCACTGAACAGATAGCAAATCCAGAACACATCTAACACTCCCTGCCCACATTCCCTTTGAAGGACACATGGGGAAAACAAGACAGGTTTCCAAGGGAACATATTAGCCATTTACCAGTAAAGTAAAAAAAAAAACTTTTTGTCTAACTAGGGACTTCCCTGGCAGTCCAGTGGTTAGGACTTGGTGCTCTCACTGCTAAGGTCTGTGTTCAATCTGTTGGCAGGGAAGTAAGATCCCAGAAGATACACAGTGTGGCCATAAAAAACCCAAACAAACAAAAAACAACACTCTTGACTAAGCTATTCACCATGAAGTCAGTAACAGCCTATGAGGACCCCCACAGAACAAGAGGGGGGGCTCTCCTTCTCTTGGCTAGTCTTTCCAAATCAGAATAGAAAAGATGTTACAATACACACCTCCCTTGCTTCAACATCTTAAACACAAATATTTAAAACACTTTCAGAATCAAAGGACAAAAATCTCTGAGCCACTCACTGGGGAAGTAGAATTTAATAGTCACGTTACTTACCACTATAAAATCACTCAATACCTATTATGAGCCTGTTCTTGAGGGAAAAAAGCAATCCATGACCTTGTGCAATTTATTATCTGATTTGAGGCAGGGAGTCAGGGGTGGTGGTGAACCAAAGAAAACAACGAAAACTGTCTTCTCCCATCCATCCATCCATCCATCTATCCATCCATCCCCATCCATCCATCCATCCACCCATCCACCCATCCATCCACCATCCACCCATCCACCCATCCATCCATCCATCCACCCATCCACCCATCCATCCCCATCCCCATCCACCATCCATCCACCCATCCATCCACCCATCCACCCCATCCCATCCACCCCCACCCATCCATCCCCACCCATCCATCCATCCCCATCCACCCATCCATCCATCCATCCACCCATCCACCCATCCATCCATCCATCCACCCATCCCCATCCCACCCATCCATCCACCATCCACCCATCATCCACCATCCACCCATCCATCCATCCATCCATCCACCCATCATCATCCATCCATCCATCCCACCCATCCACCCATCCACCCCCATCCACCCATCCATCCATCCATCCACCCATCCATCCATCCATCCATCCATCCATCCATCCATCCATCCATCCATCCCATCCATCCATCCATCCATCCATCCACCCATTTCATCCATCCATGCACCCATTCATCTATTTCGAGAGCAGCTTTACTTTTTCTGTTTGTTTTTTTTTTTTTTTTTTTTTTGCATTTTAGAGCCTTGTTATGGAAAAGTATGGAAATTAAAAGATGCTTGCTTGCTCCTTGGAAGAAAAGCTATGACCAACCTAAACAGCATATTAAAAAGCAGAGACATTACTTTGCCAACAAAGGTGCATCCAGTCAAAACTATGGTTTTTCCAGTAGTCATGTATGGATATGAGAGTCAGACTATAAAGAAGGCTGAGTGCTGAAGAATTGATGCTTTTGAATTGTGGTGTCGGAGAAGACTCTTGAGAGTCCTTTGGACAGCACATAGATCAAACAAACCAGTCAATCCTAAAGGAAATCAATGCTGAATATTCATTGGAAGGACTGATGCTGAAGCTGAAACTCCAATACTTTGGCCAACTAATGTGACGAACTGACTCATATGAAAAGACCCTGGTGCTGGGAAAGATTGAGGGCAGGAGAAGAGGACGATAGAGGATGAGATGGTTGGATGGCATCACCGACTTGAGTGATGAGTTTGCACTTGAGTTTGAGCAGGCTCCAGGTTCTGGTGATGGACAGGGAAGCCTGGCGTCTATGGGGTCACAAAGAACTGGACACGACTGAGCGAGTGAACTGAACTATGGAAAAATACCCAATCTTAAGCAAACATCTCAATGAATTTTCAGAGTGAGCATGCATCTCCAGATTCAGAGCTAGGACACCCCAGTATCCCAGAAGCCCCGCCAGGACCTCCTTCCAGTGACTGCCCCTCCCTCCGGCTCCTCACACCAAAGACGGATTCCGCCTGTTTACATTTCTATGTAAATACCCATGTCTGGCATCTTTAACTTATCATTTATAAGATAAGTATGTAAGATTCCTAAGTTTATAAGATAAATTGGTGTGTTCTAGCTTACCTACATATTTTAAATGCGAAGAACTCAATAAAAGTTGACAGAAGATACTGCCATATAGACATCACCCTAATAATACAGACTCCCAGTACACAGCAAAATTAAAAAAAAAAAAAAAAAAAAAGGCCTGACACATTCTCCAGGGTTACTCAGAATCTTTGCTCAGATGGTATGTATTCCAGTGGGCCCTGAGTTCGACCCAGGCAAGGAGAGAAAAACAGGCATAAAATGCTCTCTGTCTAGTTGCTCAAAATGATCATTTGTGGTTCACATACTGCTTTCTTTATCTGGAGATCTTTCCGTTTTAACTTTAAGAGAGAGGCCCAGCACCAAAAAGGGTAAGAAAACCATGAAACTGCATGGCAGATGTAGAAAACCAGGCAAGACATACCAATGTTCTCAAGACTCAGAATTCTGCTCTTTTCGCATGTCAGTGGCCTGTTCCATCACTGTCCTACAGTTCCATGCACACGAATTAACTCTTTAAAAGATCCCAGTCATACAGACTAACAAAGTATCAAGAAATTTCTGTCATCATTACCTCCAAGACCCTTCCCAGAGTAACTGTTAACAAACAGTTACTGTTAACAAACAGTTGGGCTCTCGTGTCTCTGAAAGAACCTTCAGGGATAGGTTTCTCTTGGGCTCTGAAAAGCTTTATCTAATTTGTTGAAACCTCTGTAATTCCAAACTCTCTGTAGTAAATGTTCATCGATGTTAATAAAATTTCTAGCTGTTGCCTTCCTTTAGAGATAGTCAAAATACTTTAGGGCCCTTAATCCACATATTCTTTAGGAAAAAAGGAGAGGGAAGAAGGCAGGAAAAATGTGTTAACTGAAGGCTCTTCTATCAGGGCGTTGGTAAAACAAGCTTTACTGTGTGTCTGCTATCACCTATGAAGCTTATGAAAAGAATGCAAACGGACCAAAGGACCAGAGCCCAAGATAAACCTATCCCTGAAGGTTCTTTCCTTATGTTCACACAGGTGTGAAAGTGTTCAGTACCCTCTTAAAAAAGTGTAACTGAGATCATGATACACATAGTCTTGTGATCTGTTGTTTTTCCAAATACAATATATCTTGGGATATTTCCATGTGAGTTCTGTATCAGACGACATTCTTTTCCCATGTATGTTTGTGTGTGTAACTGAATCACTTTGCTGTACAGCAGAAATGAACAAGACATTGTAAATCAACTTCAATTTTTTTAAAAAGTAGCTAAAGAGGGCATTCTTTTCATAAGCTTCATAGGTGATAGCAGACACACAGTAAAGCTTGTTTTACCAACGCCCTGATAGAAGAGCCTTCAGTTAACACATTTTTCCTGCCTTCTTCCCTCTCCTTTTTTCCTAAAGAATATGTGGATTAAGGGCCCTAAAGTATTTTGACTATCTCTAAAGGAAGGCAACAGCTAGAAATTTTATTAACATCGATGAACATTTACTACAGAGAGTTTGGAATTACAGAGGTTTCAACAAATTAGATAAAGCTTTTCAGAGCCCAAGAGAAACCTATCCCTGAAGGTTCTTTCAGAGACACGAGAGCCCAATGTGCTGAAGGGCTCAACTCGACCTGGGACATAAAAGGCGACAGGTCACAGTAACATCCTTCCCCACTCAAAAACTGAGCACTTCAGAAGAGAGTAAGTGACTGTGCAATTACGTCAGTAATGTTACTTTAAATTCTTGCCTGGAGAATTCCATGGACACAGGAGCTTGGCGGGCTACAGTCCATGTTACTAAAAAGTTAATTAGCTTCTTTCCTGATTAAGAGACATATACAGACAGACAGACAGATGTCCTTCTCCATGGAAATAAACATGTAAGTCACCAGATGCTTCTGTGTATCCAAATACAGTCACGTGTGTCCCGAGAAACAACTCTCAACTTGGAATTAACTATAACTATAACTAAACTATAACTTCCCAACTTCACTGTACTGCTTTAAGAAGATTTCTTTGAGGGGAAAAGAAAAGAGGCCAGGTGGCACAGTGCTCCAGGACCCAGTGCTGTCTAGGTCCCAAAGACTCCAAACTCAGGTCGTTCCCGTCAGAGAGCAGACAGCATGCCCTGTGTATACCCCACTGCTAGCTGCCAGGGCTCCTGACCCCTCACCACACGGCACTCCACACCTGGACACAGCTGAAGGTACAGGAGTGAATAAACCGCCAGCAATGACTGTCTCATGACTGAAGACTGTACATTTATGAATTTTAAGTCTACCACTATAACCTCTCTATGCTACGTTATCTAGTGGTCTGCTGAGTTCAGGGGAAAACATTCTAGTATTTTCACCAACCTTACTGTACATGCAAGACACATGATCAAAAATTGTCATCTAATTATTCAAAACATATGCATTCAGTTCAGCAGAACTCAAGGATGTTTATCCCACATGTGTATTACTCAGAATGCTGTTTCCCATCATTACTTGATTGCTCTGCTGTGATTTTGAGTCGAACAGAAGATGGTGAGTAGTATTTTTTGTTTTGCTTCATTTTGGCTGCACTGGGTTTGAAGCTGTGCCTCTTGCATTGGAGGCACAGAGTCCCAACCACTGGATCACCAGGAAATTCCCACCCATGAGCAGTTTTGCTAGCTGGTAGCACTTAATTGCATTGCTATGTTTATTGGGGTACATTACAGGGTAGGACTGAAAGGGCCTTGCAAGAAAGAATAAGTAGTTTATCTCAAGGATGAGAGAGTAAGAAGAACTGAGTCTCAGAGAAGTTAAATGTATCCAATGGTACACACATACAGAGCTGAGTAGTGAAAGAGAGACCAGAATTCTAAGCCAGCTTGAACAGTAAGTAGACAAGGAACCTCGGAAAGGTCGTTTTGTGATTTGGCATTAGCCTCCTCACCTGAGAAACTATAAATGACCAGATTTATGGTCTTTCAACTCTATAAATTCCATGTCCAAAATCTTTTCCTTATTCCTAGATATCACTGCTGGGTATCATGTAGGTCCTAACAAAATGAGGCTTAGCCGTCATTGAAAAATCACATCATTCCATTTTCTCCTTGTACCAAGAGTAAAAGGTTGAGACATACAATTCAGCAATAATTACCAAAAGCCTGATAATACCATTGCAGGGAGGCATCTTAAGGAAACAATGAAAGACTTCATTACCAAACTAGTTCTAACGGCAAAAAACTGCAAACAACCTAGATGCCGACCAGGGGACTAGCTACATAGACTGTGGCAGGGATGACATACCAGAGAGATATTACTAACAGTATAAATACAGCTAATGGAAAGACAACCTGCACAATTCTACAGAATGATCTTTGGCATTTTAAAAGTTGTAATGATGACCTATATGGGAAAAAAATCTAAAGACTGGATATATGTATATGCATAACTGATTCCCTGGTAGCTACCTGGCTTGTAGCTACCAGCTACTAACTCAACTGGTAAAGAATCTGCCTGCAATGTAGGAGACACCGGTTCGATTCCTGGCTTGGAAAGATCCACTGGAGAAGGGATAGGGTACCCACTCCAGTATTCTTGGGCTTCCCTGGTGGCTCAGCTGGTAAAGAAGATGCCTGCAACACAAGAGACCTGGGTTAGATCCCTGGGATGGGAAGATTCCCTGGAGAAAGGAACGGCTACCCACTCCAGAATTGTGGCCTGGAGAAGTCCATGGACTATAAAGTCCATGCGGATGTACAGTCAGATGTGACTGAGAGACTTTCACTCACTCACTCATAACTGATTAACTTTGCTGTATAGCAGTAATTAACACAATATCGTAAATCAACTATACTCCAATAAAAATCAATTGTAAATAATAAATAGTAAGTTGTAATGCATGAGACAAAGTCTGCTGAACTTGATGTCAAATTTCACAGTGGTTATCTCTGAATGGCGAAAAAGGCAAAAAATTTCTTTGTCTTACTACCTGATCTACTGTTCCTTTTTCTAGGGTAAATCTTCCATTTACATAATTTTCAAAGTTTAAGGGTCAACATCCTCCCCTTAGCCATCAGCCAAGTTGTTTCTAACACTTCTGTGTGTACCTTATACAAATCTTCAGGCTGATATAAAAAGATCTGCAATAATAGCTTTAATATATAAACTATATTTCTATTCCCCAACAAAAAAATACACACCAGAAATAAGAAACCCTGGACAACAAAGGTCCTACTGTATAACACAGGGAACTATATTCAATGTCCTGGGATAAACCATAATGGAAAATACAAAAAAAAATGTGTGTGTGTGTATATACACACACACACATATACATACGTGCTAAGTCACTTCAGTCATGTCCAACTCTTTGCGACCCCATGGACTGTAGCCCACCACGTTCCTCTGTCCATGTGATTTCCCAGGCAAGAATACTGGAGTGGGTTGCCATTCCCTTCTCCAGGGGATCTTCCAGGCCCAGGGATCAAACCCGCATCCCCTGCAGCTCCTGCATAGTAGGTGGATTCTTTATCACTGAGCCACTGCAGATAACTCAGTGCATTATATATAATACACACATACATATGTATGCAGAACTGAATCACTTTACTGTACAGAAAACATTAACATAGCATTGTTCAATTTAAAAAAATAAAATGCCAAATTTATCTTTAGAAAAACCTTAGGATCATCGAAAAAGCAAGAGAGTTCCAGAAAAACATCTACTTCTGCTTTACTGACTATGCCAAAGCCTTTGACTGTGTGGACCACAACAAACTCGGGAAAATTCTTAAAGAGATGGGAATACCACCTGACCTGCCTCTTGAGAAACCTGCATGCAGGTCAGGAAGCAAGTTAGAACTGGACATGGAACAACAGACTGGTTCCAAATAGGGAAAAGAGTACGTCAAGGCTGTATATTGTCACCGTGCTTATTTAACTTATATGCAGAGTACATCATGAGAAACACTGGGCCGGAGGAAGCACAAGCTGGAATCAAGATTGCCGGGAGAAATATCAATAACCTCAGATATGCAGATGATACCACTCTTATGGCAGAAAGTGAAGAAGAACTAAAGAGCCTCTTGATGAAAGTGAAAGAGGAGAGTGAAAAAGTTGGCTTAAAGCTCAACATTCAGAAAACTAAGATCATGGCATCCGGTCCCATCACCTCATGGCAAATAGATGGGGAAACAGTGGCTGACATTATTTTTCTGGGCTTCAAATAGACGGGGAAAGAGTGACAGACTTTATTTTGGGCGCTCCAAAATCACTGAGATGGTGACTACAGCCATGAAATTAAAAGACGCTTACTCCTTGGAAGAAAAGTTATGACCAATCTAGACAGCATATAAAAAAGCAGAGACATTATTTTGCCAACAAAGGTCCGTCTGTCTAGTCAAAGCTACAGTTTTTCCAGTAGTCATGTATGGATATGAGAGCTGGACTATAAAGAAAGCTGTGTGTCGAGGAATTGATGGTTTTAAACTGTGGTGTTGGAGAAGACTCTTGAGAGTCCCTTGGACTGCAAGGAGATCCAACCAGTCTATCCTAAAGGAAATCAGTCCTGAATATTCATTGGAAGGACTGATGTTGAAGCTGAAACTCCAATACTTTGGCCACCTGATGCGAAGAACTGGCTTATATGAAAAAACCCTGATGCTGAGAAAGATTGACGGCAGGAGAAGAAGGGGATGACAGAGGATGAGATGGTTGGATGGTATTACTGACTCAATGGACATGAGTTTGAGTAAACTCCAGGAGTTGGTGATGGACAGGGAGGCCTGGCATGCTGCAGTCCATGGGTCACAAAGAGCTGGACACGACTGAGCAACTGGACTGAACTAGATAATAAATAGCCCTAAATACAAAAAGAAAAGAAACAGGAACTCCAAAATAAGAAAAGAACTAAATATGTAGAAATTCTGAAGGGTTATTTCTTTGTCACCCATGACAAATCTTCCAATCAATTAGTGTCTTTGTTATCTGAGCATCCCCAGAAGATGGAAGGAATACGTTATCCATGAGATCCAAGTCTGTCTTGCTTCCAGGAACAAGAAACACTAAATACATATTCCTGATTTAAATACGTTTTCATTATTTTTACTCATTTATTATTCTAAGAAATTAGTAATTTGAGGCTTGTGGTTAAAACAAATATACGTATTTCCTAGTACTATTAGCACTGTTAACTTTATTTTTTTCTTAGCCACAAGGTGGCAGGAATTTCCATGTTAAATTCTGTCTTAGAGACATAGCCTTACTGAGGAATCCTCTTAAAAGTGTCATTCATTACCAAAAAACCAAAAATGTGTCATTCATAGAGATTTAAGTAAAAAGAGGCTTTTGAACTAGGTCTCTAACTCCTGAGGGTTATAATAACTCCAATTATTATCTGAAATGAAGTGTCCTGTACAATAACAGGGCATTCTCAACAGCAGTGAAAAATGCTGGGAAAATGTTTAATAGCTATTGACTTACTACCTTCATATCTCACAGACAGGATTATATCAAGGAACATTAACTTGAGCAGAGTCACAGCTAGAGAAGTGTCACAGGGAGTCCATTCCATGGAACCAGACTCTGGAAATGAACCCTCTTAGTCTCCACACTCGACTCACACCTGCACAAGCTCATCCCAGTTAGAGAGACGCCTATGTTAACACATGCTAAGGAAAAAGAAACGAAGTCAACAGAGTATGTCAACTCAGCCCTTATCACCTAGAGAAGTACGCTTTGGATGGCTGCCATGGGAAAGGCAGGAAGAAATCATGCCAGCTTAGCTTAGGCAGCAGACCGTCTTGGTGGAGCTCAGAGAACAGGCTCGCTGGGTTCATCAGACAAGTCCTGAATGGACCAGCCTTCCCCCGCGCAAGCCACGTCTAGCTGCTCTATCGGTGCCCAGAACCAAAGGGTTGAACCAGAATTATTATTTACTGGGTGCCAGGCCATTTGATAAGACCACCGTCTATAAATATGGTCACATATGCACAACTATATTCATTTCTTGTCAGCCTTCATTTTGTAGCTGAGAAAACTGAAGCTCAGAGAAGGTAAGGTTACAGTCAGAGCTGCCTGACTTCAGAGTCCATGCTTTCTCCACTTTATCAAATGCCTCTCAAATACAATTAATTCTCCTTTAAAAATGACAGTGCACTTCGTATCTTAAAAAAAAAAAACTTACTAGAAAACTACTAGCTTTCATAACACTGTCCACAAAACTGATTTGTCCATTCTGTTAACTTCCTATGAATACTCATTGTCTAACTCTCTTTGATCTTCGAAATTCTTGAGGTGGAGAAAACCCAGGATTCTTAGAAGGAAAATTCAACTTGGACAAGAATTAAATCAAGTAATCCCTCTCCAAATACTCTTCCAGCACCAGGGGGCACACCCTTGAGGACAGAAACTTTGCCTTTATTCATTGGCAACCTTTGGTCAATAGTTGACACTCAATAAATGTTAATAGACTGACTACTAGAATGAAGGACATGATGACTTTCCCTCCTTGAAATGCCCAACTGATTTGTTTAGATGCTATAGTTACCTAAACCACAAACTCCTAACAGTCTTTTCCTCCCTCCATGTGATCCACAGGATCCTGACAATCTGTAACAATCATTACAAAGTAGTTTTAGAATTAAAATGTCTCCACACTTGCTAGGCATGTTTTCTGCCTCGATGAGCAGTCTACCCTGTGCCTGTACTCGTAATGCTTCGGAATTTTTTTTAAGGGGGGTAGGGGTGCTAAATGTCAACCTGTCCCCATTCAACTTCACTTTAAATCTCTTCAAAGCTATGTAAAGCTATGTAAGTATTCTCCAACAGACAGTCTCCCATATAGCTAAATAACTGTTACACTAAGCATTTCCCTCTACCAAACTAGCCTCACACAATAAGGGACTGGCCTCTGACAATCCTCAAATATCCTTGGGTTTATCATGTCACCCCTTATTTTCCACCTACCAGAGAGCTGGCTCTGTCAGGTATTTAGCAGAGCTCTCTGTAAAAACTGCATCATGTAGATGAAAGGAGCACCTGTGTTCTCACTGTGCACTTTTACCCTCACTCTACTCCAGGTATAAAATGTGAAATCTTCCTATTGTTCCTCTCAGATCATGATTATCAGAATAAAGTTTGTGAGACATCAGCTTATTTTACAACTCATACTACAATTCTATGTCTTCATATAAACTGTTGAGGTATCCCGGGTGGTTCAGTGGTAAAAAATTTGCTTGCCAATGTAGGAGACTCCAGAGACACAGGTTCAATCCCTGGGTCGGGAAGATCCCCTAGAGGAGGAAATGGCTACCCTCTCCAGTATCCTTGCCTGAAAAATCCCATGGACAGAGGAGCCTGGTGTGCTACAGTCCACGGGGTCGCGAAGAGCTGGACATGACTGAGCGACTAAGCATATAAACTGTTAACTCTTATTTTAAATAAATGAAAGCTACAAAGAGAAGGAAAATTTGACTATTCTAAAATCTATTAAGAGTCTCTACAGACATGGAGGTCAGACTTGTGGTTGCTAAGGGTAGGGGGAGGGATGGACCAGGAATTTGGGGTTGGTAGATGCAAACTATTACATTTAGAATGAGTAAATAAGGTTCTCCTGTTTGGCACAGGGAACTATATTCAATTTCCTCAGATAAACCATAATGGAAAAGAATATTGAAAAAAGAATGTATATATGGGTAAAACTGAGTCACTCTGCTATAAAGCAGAGTTAGCACAACACTAACTATATACTAACTAGCACAACACTAATCAACTATACTTCAATTTTAAAAAAAAATTAAATATACATTAAGAGTCTCATATTAAAGCATTAAAAGTGAATCTCGAGTCTGGCTTCTGAGAAAAATGTGACATTAACATGATTAGATACTACTTTTTACTCACTTGACAGGCCAGGTTGGATAAAGCCCTGTGTTAGGGAAAATTAAGGAGAAATGGACACTCTTATAGTGCTAGGGGGAAATTTAAACTCATTCAAGATCTAGAAAGGATAACTCATCAATATCCAACAAAAAAGGCACATCCGTCTTGACTTAGCAAATTTACTTCTAAGAATTTAACCTATGACTGTACTTACACACTTGCAAAATGACTGCGAAAGGGATTCACTACATCTTTGTTCACCACTGCAAGAGACCTAAAAATCTAATTTGAGACTAAGACATTCCACATCTATACAACCAAATTCTATGCAACTATAAGAGATATGTTATTATACGCATAAAACCCTCAAATGCTATGGTATCATCTATGTAAAAAAGGAGGAAGAATACACAGATGTACTAGTCTTCTATATGGTCACCTCCGAGGAAGCAAAGTACAGTAGTCAGGGAACAACACTGGAAGGAAGATTTGCAGTATACACATCTAGACTTTAAAAATTCTGAACCATGTAAATATTCCCGACTTTTAACAACAAAAGTTCCTCTTGTGTTATGCAAATTTACATCTCTTTCCCTAGCCCTATCTTCCTTCTCATCGTCCCTCCATGGGTGAGTACTGCCTTTGGTAACCTAGCTCTGTTGCCACTCTTGCTGCTGGTTTTGCCCTTCCCCTTTAGGGCTCAGAGTCAGTCAGCATGGCCCTTGCTCCCCGACAGAGAGGACAGTCTGGCTCCACCTGGACACTGAGCATGACTGGGCACCCCGTGTGCCATCCCTCCACGTTTGTGTTCTGAGCAGACCAGTCAAAAGCAGTATTTGTGGGAACCTCATTTCTTCTCTCCAGTGGTCAATCAGTTTGTTAGATTATTCCCAAGCCTATAGAATTATCTTTTCCTAGGGAAAATTTTTTGATCTGTGAAATGTTGCCTGTCTGTTGCATTGGAATATTTTTTTTCCCACCAAGTTACATTAGTCCCATGCCTACATACTTCTAAATGACATTTGGTAAACATTAGAAAAATAAGTGAACAGGTAAACTTAACATTTAACACTGGTGTTGGTTTAACACATGATCAACTTACCAGCTTGGGGTAAAACAGCAACAACGTATGTATCATTCCAATAATAAGGGGAAAAAAGATCTTTTAATGTAATTTGGCAATGATACCCAGGTGCAGAACATTTTGCAAACAGGATATAATTCAGCATCATATTATAACTATTATTGGCATTAACATTATATTGAAAATGTAATAAAACTTTAACCAATGTAAATTCTTATTAGACATTCAAACTTAACAAGATTTGCAAGGTCAAACTTTGCCAAATAAAGTTGTCTGCTACCCACTAGCCCAAAATAAAAGTACTATATTTAACCTTGTTATTACATAGAGATTAGAAGTTTCAAACTGCTTACTGTCTGGCTTGCTCCTTATTGGAATACGTTACATTGACGACGGCCGTTTCCGAGTCAGTGTTCACTACAGGAAGAAAAAAAAGAAGAGGGAAAAGAAGTTAGTTTTCTTTCTACTTTCTTCCTTTTACAAATTTGAAAGCAATTGAGAAGACATGTACCTTGCTCACAGCTCTCCACCACTCCATACTGGACTAGTAAACTATCCAGCACCTATCAGGAGGGGGAGACAAAATTACAAGTTTTCAGTTTCCCGTGTTATTAGCAAGGGCAGGAGAAGGTTTTTAAGTAACTGTGATGGAAATGAGCCCCCCAAAATTAACTGGGGTTTGGGACTACAGAAGTGCGAGAAGGGCCCCAGAGATAGCATCTGGTGGGTTTTCACTCCTGCCTCTCCAGAGGTCCTTGACTTCAAGCTGATCTAACCAAGATGTACGGATGTGCGAGTTGACCATAAAGGAGGCTGAGCCTTGAAAACTTGATGCTTTTGAATTCTGGTTGCTGGAGGAGACTCTTGAGAGTCCCTCAGGCTGCAAGGAGACCCAACCAGTCAATCCTAATGGAAATCAACCCTGAATATTCACTGAAAGGACGGATGGTGAAGCTGAAGCTTCGATACTTTGGCTACCTGATGTGAAGAGCTAACTCACTGGAAAAGACCCTGATGCTGGGAAAGATTGAAGGCAAAAGGAGAAGGGGATGACAGAGGATGAGATGGTTGGATAGCATCACTGAGTCAATGCACATGAGTCTGGGCAAACTCCAGGAGACAGTGAAGGACAAGGAAGCCTGGCATGCTGAGGTTCATGGGGTTGCAAAGAGTCAGACACGACTTAGCAACTGAACAACAACAAAAGGCACAGAAAGCAAGTGTTCAGAGCTACAGCCGCTTGTTCTGAGGCTGGAGGACAAAGACGCGTGTATTTCTCATACACACACCACCAACACACAGTCACCTTCTCCTTGCAGAGGAGAAGGGCCCAAGTTAAGGCTTACCTTTTAAGATTTTCCTTTTTAAACAACTTCTTTTTACAGCTTAAAGGATGTATCAGAACAGACTACTCTCAAGGCAGGCTAGCAAAATGAAGAAAGATATCCTGCCTGGAGTCTCGAACTAAAGACTAATCTAAGTGGTTTATCAATTCCTGAACAGTAGAAAAATATAAAAAGAACTGCATCTATGCTGTCTTCTAAGCCTAGAATGGGCTGGAAAAAAGTACAACAGGAAACTGTCTTTCCTGTAGCTGCATTATTACACATGCATGGTAATGTATTTATTATGAATAGATATAAAAAGGGCTTCCCAGGCGGCACTAGTGGTGAAGAATCCGTCTGCCAAAGCAAGAGACAAAGAGAAGCAGGTTTGATCCCTGGGCTGGGAAGATCCCCTGGAGGAGGGCATGGCAACCCACTCCAGTATTCTTGCCTGGAGAATCCCCATGGACAGAGGAGCCTGGCGGGCAACAGACCATAGGGTTGCCAAGAGTCAGACACAGATGAAGTGACTTCGCATGTGCACACACACATATTAAAAAAAAAGTACACATGGAAAGTCACAAGCATTATTAAAGTCAGTAAAATTAAAACTAAAAGCAGGATATTGAATACTCTTGCCCCAGCACACATTTTGTTCACACACAGACACACACACAGTAAGAACCTCCTGAACACAAAATCAAACTCAATCTTTGAGGAGGGGTTACAAGAATGAAGTCATTCTGCCTATTCTTCATTCCCACAGGAGCAGAAGAAAAGCCATCAGACATGCAAGGAACTTCCTACAAATACAGCTCAACACATTTTACGGGAACAGGAACCAGTTGTTGCCAGCTATGGATAAATCATCCCAGGAACTTTGTTCTCTTACATCTATCTACAGACAACCAGCTACATTAATGAAAAAAACAAAAATTCTATACTGTATGTACCAACTACATTTCTAATAAATAATGGTACAAATTTCAAATACAAGATAATTTTTAAAAATATCTACCTTAATATATATTTCTCTTAAATGTTACCATTATAACTACTTGGATAACATTCAAACCATTCCTGGGAAATGGACTTTCAACTCAAGGGGATCAACATACACAGACAGACCAGATCACAGCCAACCTCACAAGCCATGTTGCACATCATCTTCATCACTGATAAAACCTAGAGGGAGCAAATTCCCTGGCAGTTCATTGGTCAGGACTCCACACTCTCACTGCCCAGGGCCAGGGCTCAATCCCTGGTTGAGGAATCAAGATCCCATGGCGCAGCCAAACATAAAACAAACAAAAACCACAGCTAGAGGTTTTAGAAAGGGGAAACAATGCAAACAGTGACAGACTTTATTTTCTTGGGCTCTAAAATTGCTGCGGATGGTGACTGCAACCATGAAATGAAAAGACGCTTGCTCTTTGGAAGAAAAACTATGACAAACCTAGACAGCGTATTAAAAAGCAGAGACATCACTTCGCCGACAAAGTCTGCATAGTCAAAGCTACAGTTTTTCTGGTAGTCATGTATGGATGTTAGAGCTTGACAACAAAAAAGGCCAAGCACCGAGGAATTCATGCCTTTGAACTGTGATGCTGGACTCTTGAGAGTCCCTTGGACAGCAAGGAGATCAAAGCAGTCAGTCCTAAAGGAAATCAACCCTAAATATTTGTTGGAAGGACTAATGCTGAAGCTGAAGTTCCAATACTTTGGCTATCTAATGCAAAGAGCCGACTCACTGGAAAAGACCCTGATGCTGGGAAAGACTGAGGGCAGAAGAGGGCAAAAGAGGATGAGATGGTTCTATGGCATCATCAACTCAATGGACGATGGACTGACTCAGTGAATGGACTCAATGAACATGAGTTTGAGCAAACTCTGGCAGACAGTGAAGCACAGGGAAGCCTGGCGTGCTGCAGTCCATGCGGTCACAAAGAGTTGGACGCAACACAGTGACTAAACCGAACAAACATCCAGAGGGAATCTCAGCCTCCAGTGTAACACACAGATCTCCCAGTCCTCACAACTTTCTAGCCATCCTCAACTGTCACAAGATACACTCTCTTACACGGGGAGGCGACGATAATTTAGGATTCCATAAAATCACGTGATTAGAGCAACTGAGAGAAAGAACAGTCCAAGTTACCCTCCACTCACACAGACCTCAGTCACAAAGATGATCATCTTCTTCAGGCGATGCGTGAAACCTGACACCTGTGTCCAAGCCCAACAGTGAGTAAGTTGCCAACACCATCTACAGACATGTATGCCAGGAGCCGTGCATTCAACCTTGGTAACTGCACCTGCATTTGCCTCAAGCTCATCAACAGAAGTCCACCTACACATGCACATCCTACCTATTGCCTTGGGCCTGCCAGCTGCTTTCTTCTCTGCCACCACACTGCCCCCAGCATCTCTCTCTGGACTACTGCAACAAGCTCCTAAGTTGTCTCCCATATTCACTTTTGTTTTCAGTTGTTCTCAAAATAGATCTTCATCATCCAAAGTCTACATGTAGCTATTAAGCACTGGGAATGTGGCTAATCCATGTCCGAGATAAGCTTAAGTATAAAACAAACAGCAGATTTCAAACAGTTAGTACAAAAAATATAAAATTTCAATTTTAAAAATACTGATTACATGTTAAAACTGTAATATACTGGGTTAAATAAAATATCAAAAATATTTTTCATTTCTCTTTTGCTTTTTTAACATGGCTACTAGAAAATTTTAAACTATATAAGTGGCCTGAACTAGCTTTCTATTGGATAGCACTGGGCTAGACTAATTTTTAAAAGCTGAGCTAATCAACTCATTGTATTTGGGACATGATCCAAAGTCCCTAATAAGGACTTTCCTGGTGCTTCAGAATTCCCATGCTTCCAATGCAAGGGGTGCATGCTCGATCCCTTGCTGTAGAACTAAGATCCTACATGCCCGTGGGGTGGCCAGACAACAAACCAACAACAACAACAACAAAACCCACAAAGTCCCTAATGAGAGCCCTGAAGACTCCAGGTGAGGGGCCCGTCATCTATGGCACTCTTGCTCCAACTACACTGGCCCTTTTTTGGTAATAAATTATGAGTAATAACATTTAAGTGCTTTCTAGTGGCAGCACTGTCCCAAATGTTTAACCTATTTTAACTCAGTTAATCCACACAAATCCCATGAGGTAACGTCCCATTTTATAGGTGGGTAAATTAGACACGGAGAAGTTATACAGTATTTGAAGCTGGATCGACAGTGAAGTGATGGAGAAATGATTTAAACCCCAGCTGTCAGATTTCAGAGCTCACACTTGGTCAAATAAACTGCCTCATTTCCCTGTACAATTAGAAGAAATAAAATGGTTCAGACTGAAAGCAATCTAATCCTTACTTTGCAGCAAGATCAAAATCATCGTTCAGAAGGCAAAGAACCATATCAATTCTTTGGGTCAATAAACTGCCCACCCTGTTCCAGTGCTCAGTTTATTTTTATGTACCTCAATCAGATGAAGACATTAACTGGCATGAACCTGTTCTATAGTTTACTAACAGAAATACTGGCTACACATATCCACACACACACTCTCTAAATGATGCAGAGTTAGGGTTCTTATTGACTAGGTAACAACTTTCAAACCAGTTATTCCCCCAAGTGCTAAAAGAAACCACGGTCAGCTTTGGTGGGTCTTTCCGGACGTTTGTAGAAGTATGTGTGGCACATGAAAAGATGCTCAAAACCATTAGTCATTAAGGAAATGCAAATCACAATCAGTGAGACAACACTTTCGTACCTACTAGAATGGCTATAATAAAAAAATAAAAAATGAAAATAACATGTCTTGGCAAGATGTAGAAAAATTAGAACTTTCATACATGCTGGGAGGAATGTAAAATAGTGCAGCTTCTACAGCAAACAGTATGGCAGTTCCTCAAAATCTAATAAAAGAATAGATTTACCATATGATCCAACAGCTGCACTCCTGGATACCTAACCAGAAGGATGGAAAGCAGGGAGTCAGAGATATCTGCACACCTATGTTCACAGCAGCATTATTCACAATCAAAGGGTAGAAGCAACCCAAGTGGATACATAATATATGGCCGGGATCACCACTCCAAACAACTACAGGAACTAGGGAAGGCATGGGCTCAGAAGCCTGATGAAGCTGCCAATATAATTCTGCGTAAGGGCACTAACTAATGAAGTGACTTATCTACCTTTTCCAACCCAAGGCAAAAAGAGGACATTATAATAAAAAGTTACCCATAGTTTCTCTTTCCCTCAACATCTGCCTTCTTTCTCATTAAGGTAAATATCAGAAGTTCAATTTCCCAGTAATTTCTTTAAGATTCTAAGTACTTGCTTGTATGAACTGCTTCTAGGCCCTAGGAAGGACCTTGGCAATAGATTATACAGTTAATTTTTCTTAAAGCTGCAAAACAAACACATACTGTGATTAAAATAACACAGCAAACCCCTATTTCTACTCTGAACTGACCTGTCATACACCCCTTAGTGAGTGGGGCTGGAGTGGGAACAAGTATTCGGGGGATTCAGTTAGAGGGAGCTGGTTGGACAAACACCAAGTTAGAGATTAGCAGGAAATCTTAAGATTCACATTCATAAAGCCTATGGTTAAACCGGCAGCGGATTGGCCCCAGGGCAGCCACTGGCAGCAGAGAGATCAAGGAGCCCTCCATTCCTGGGCATCCTACGACATTGGCTCCAGCCTCCCCTGGACCCCCTTCCCAGCCACTCCAGCAGGGCCTCTGCCTCTACCCCGGGCCACCCGCCGATCAACACTTGACAGCCAGTGAAGGTTTTACACGATCAACGAGGACCAGCAGTGGGACAACCAGGGCTCTAACAACCCTGATAGTTAGAGCCTGACAAAACGTGGCCCACTGGAGAAGGGAATGGTAAACCACCTCAGAATTCTTGCCTTGAGAACCCCATGAACAGTATGAAAACACAAAAAGATATGACACTGAAAGATGAGCCCCCTTGGTTGGTAGGTGTCCAATATCCCACTGGAGAAGAATGGAGAAGTAACCACAGAAAGAATGAAGGGGCTGAGCCAAAGCAGAAACAGCACCCAGTGGTGGTTGTATTTGGTGGTGAAAGTAAAGTCCGATGCTGTAAAGAACAATATTGCATAGGAACCTAGAATGTGAGGTCCATGAATCAAGATAAATTGGATGTGGTCAAACAGGAGATGGCAAGAGTGAACATCGACATTTTAGGAATCACTGAACTAAAAGGGACAGCTGTGGGCGAATTTAATTCAGATGACCATTATATCTACTACTGTGGGCAAGAATCCTAAGAAGGAATGGAGTAGCCCTCAGAGTCAACTGCTAAGTCGCTTCAGTCGTGTCCGACTCTGTGCGACCCCATAGACGGCAGACCACCAGGCTCCACCGTCCCTGGGATTCTCCAGGCAAGAACACTGGAGTGGGTTGCCATTTCCTTCTCCAGTGCATGAATGGGAAAAGTGAAAGTGAAGTCGCTCAGTCGTGTCCGACTCTTAGCGACCCCATGGACTGCAGCCTACCAGGCTCCTCCGTCCATGGGATTTTCCAGGCAAGAGTACTGGAGTGGGGTGCCATCGCCTTCTCCATCAGAGTCAACAAAAGAGTCCAAAATGTAGTACTTGAAGTCCCAAAAATGACAAAATGATCTCGGTTATTTTCCAAAGAAAATCATTCAACATCACAGTAATCCAAGTCTATGCCCCAACCACTAATGCTGAAGATGATGAAGTTGAATGAGTCTGTGAAGACCTACAAGACCTCCTAGAACTAACACCAAAATAAGATGTATCCTTTTCATCATAGGGGACTGAAATGCAAAAGGAGGAAGTAGTCAAGAGATCCCTGGAGTTAACAGGCAAGTTTGGCCTTGGAGCAAGGCTAACAGAGTTTTGCCAACAGAACACACTAGTCATAGCACACGCGGTCTTCCAACAACACAAGAGATGACTCTACACATGGACATCACGAGATGGTCAACACGGAAATCAAACTGATTATATTCTTTGCAGTCAAAGATGGAGAAGCTCTATAGAGTCAGCAAAAGCAAGACCGGGAGCTGACTGTGGCTCACTCAGATCATCAGCTCCTTATTGCAAAATTCAAGACTCAAATTGAAGAAACTGGGGAAACTACAAGGCCATTCAGCTATGACCTAAATCAAATCCCTTGTAACTATACAGTAGAGGTGACGAAAAGATTCAAGGGACTAAATCTTGTAGACAGAGTGCCTGAAGAAGTATAGATGGAGGTTCGTTAACACTGAACAGGAGGTGGTGACCAAAATCATCCCCAAGAAAAAGAAAAGGAAGAAGGCAAAGTGGTTGTCTGAGGAGGCGTTACAAATAGCTGAGAAAAGGAGAGAAGGGAAAGGCAAAGGAGAAAGGGAAAGATATACCCAACTGAAGACAGTGTTCCGGAGAACAGCAAGGAGAGATAAGAAAGCTTTCTTAAGTGAACAACGCAACGAAACAAAGGAGAATGACAGTATGAGAAAGACTAGAGATCTCTTTAAGAAAACCGGAGACACCAAGGGAACATTTCATGCAAGACAGACACATAAAGGACAGAAACAATATGGACCTAAGAGAAGCAGAAGAAATTAAGAAGAGGTGGCAAGAATATACAGAAGAACTATACAAAAAAGCTCTTAATGACCCAGATAACCACGATGGTGTGGTCACTCATCCAGAGCCAGACATCCTGGAGTGCAAAGTCAAGTGGGCCTTAGGAAGCATCACTACCAACAAAGCTAGTGGAGGTGATGGAGTTTTAGTTGAGCTATTTCAAATCCTAAAAGATGATGCTGTGAAAAGCTGCACTCAATATGCCAGCAAATTTGGAAAACTCAGCAGTGGCCATAGGACTGGAAAAGGGCATTTTCATTCCAATCCCAAAGAAAGGCAATGCCAAAGAATGTTCAAACTACTGCACAATTGCATTCATCTCACAAACTAGCAAAGTAATGCTCAAAATCCTTCAAGCTAGGCTTCAGCAGTATTTGAACGGAGAGAACTTCCAGATGTACACGCTGGATTTAGAAAAGGTAGAGGAACCAGAGATCAAATTGCCAACATCCACTGGGTCACAGAAAAAGCAAGGAAATTTCAAAAAAACATCTACTTCTGCTTCACTGACTACGCTAGAGCCTTTGACTGTGTGGATCAAAACAAACTGTGGAATATTCTTGAAAAAATGGGAACACCAGACCACCTTACCTGCCTCCTGAGAAACCTGTACGCTGGATAAGAAGCAACAGATAGAACCAAACATGGAATAACAGACTGGTTCCAAATTGGGAAAGGAGTCCTGTCACCCTGCTTTTTTTAACCTATATGCAGAGTACATATGAAATGCTGGGCTGGATGACTCACAAGCTGGAATCAAGACTGCCAGGAGAAATATCAACAACCTCAGATATGCAGATGATACCACTTTAATGGCAGGAAGTGAAGAGGAACTAAAGAGCCTCTTGATGAAGGTGAAAGAGGAGAGTGAAAAAGCTGGCTTAATTTAACATTCAAAATAAAAGATCATGGCATCTGGTCCCATCACTTCATGGCAAATAGATGGGGAAAAAATGGAAAGTGTCAGATTTCACTGAGGACGGTGACTGCAGCCACAAGATTAAAAGACACTTGCTCCTTGGAAGAAAAGCAATGACAAACCTAGACAGTGTATTAAAAAGCAGAGACATCACTTTGCTGACAAACGTCTGTATAGTCAAAGCTATGGTTTTTCCAGTAGACATGTATGAATGTGGGATTTGGGCCATAAAAAGGCTGAGCACTGAAGAATTGATGATTTCGAACTGTGGTGCTGGATAAGACTCTTTGCTGGATAAGAGCAAGGAGATCAAACCAATCAATCCTAAAGGAAATCAACCCTGAATATTCATCGGAAGGACAGGTGCTGAAGCTCCAATAGTTTGGCCACTTGAAGAGAGGAGCCAACTCATTGAAAAAGACCCTGATGCTGGGAAAGACTGAGGGAAAGAGAAGGGGGCAACAGAGGATGAGCTGGTTGGATGGCCATCACTGACTCAATGGATGTAAGTTTGAGCAAACTCAGGAAGACAGTGAAAGACAGGGAAGCCTGGCATGCTGCAGTTCATGGGGTTGCAAAGAGTTGGACAGGACTTAGTAACTGAGCAATAATAATTAAAATTGCTAGCTGCCAGAAAAACCCCTACCACCCTATGCTGCCCCACCAGATATCTGACACAAAGTGTGCAGGGCTAGAGGTTGCGGATCATGACACAAATGCACCTACAGCCTCTTTCCTTAGACCTATCTGGTAAGTGGAGGAGAAACCAGGTTTATGATATATGAAATGAGAAACTAGACAGTAGAAAATTTTTCCAGGAATCAAAAATGTGAAACTAAGCAGAGAATTAGGTTCCCATTGTGTCTATTCAAAATGGAAGCCTTTCTTATAGGAATACAGTAGATGGTGCATTTTACATCTTAAAAAAAAAAAATTCCCCCTGATTTTGTGAGAATGAGTAAAATAAAACTTTTCTGAATTCCTGTGGGAAATGAAAGAAATGACTTATCTAAATGAGGGGAAAAATATTCAAAATTGTAGAGGCCTTCAAAAATGGTAGCAGACAGTCCCACTCCCCCAATTAAAGCTTATTTAAAAGTAAAAAAATAGCATCTGGAGAAGAAAAATAAAGGTTGGTTCCAAAGTAAATACTGATAAAATATTTCCCATAAGAATTAGTCCTGCAGATATGCAGCAGTTCTTCTACTGGGTCTATGGGGTCTTATAATAACTGGAACTGATGAATAGGTCAACAATACATGATATATCCATGCACTGGAATATTATTGGGCTATAGAAAAAAATGCAGTAGGGCTTCCCTGGTGGTCCAGTGGTTAAGGATCTGCCTTGCAATGCAGGAGACATGGGTTCGATCCTTGGTATGGGAATATCTAGAAAATTCCACATGCTGAGGGGCAACTAAGCCCATGCACCACAACTACTGAGCCTGTGCTCCAGGGCCTGTGAGTCACAACTACTGAAGTCTGTGTGCCCTAGAGCCTGTGCTCCTCAGTAAGAGAAGCCTGCACCACAACTCATGAGTAGCCCCTCTCTCTGCAGCTAGAGAAAGCCCATGTGCAGCAGCAGAGATCCAGCGAAGCCAAAAATTAATTAAAAAAAAAAAAAAAAGAAATGAAGTACATATTACAACATAGATGCACCTAGAGAACAGTATGCTAAGTGAAAGAGGATACGTATAATTCAATTTACATGAAATATCTAGAATAGGCAAAGCCATAGAAACAGAAAGATTAATGGTTGCCAGCAGCTGGGAAGAAACTGGACGAGGAAGGGCAGTGCCTGTTAATGCTGTGAGTTTATTTACCCTTTGGGATAATGAAAATGTTCCAGAATTAGATAGTGGTGATGGTTCCTAGCCTTGTGAACACACTAAAAAACACTGCAAGTGAAAGAAGTCTTAGTCACTCAGTCATGTCTGACTCTTTCCAACCCCACGGACTGTAGCCTGCCAGGCTCCTCTGTTCATGGGATTCTCCAGACAAGAATACTGGAGTGGGTAGCCATTCCCTTTCTCCCAGGGGATCCTGACCCAGGGATCAAACCCAGGTCTCCCACATTGCAGGCAGATTCTTCACCATCTGAGCCACCAGGAAGACCAATTGTATGCTTTAAAGGGGCATATTTTATGATATGTACTTCAGAGCCCAAATTTCCAATACAGAAAATCTTAAAGCATAACAGGATATAAACAGACATGACCCAACCTTGTAAAAGCACCTACCATACTAGACTGAACCTAGAGCCTACATTACAATGTGGCCATCGGGAAAAAGGCTTTTTATTCTTGTCACTTTCTAAATTTTCTACAATGAACAAGTAATCTTGCAATCAGGGAAGAAAAGAGGTCATTAAATTGGATTATATTGGCCTTTACACTGTTTTCCATAAAGGTAACACCAAGAAATGAGAGTTGGGAATTCCCTGGCGGTCCAATGGTTGGGACTCCAAGCTTCCAGTGCAGAGGGCATAGTTTGATCCTTGGTCAGGGAACTAAAATCCTATACGACACAAGGCCACCAAAAAAAAAAAGAAAGAAAGAAAGAAAGAAAATGAGGGTTCTCCTCTCCTATTCTTAAGACTCTCACTGGAGAGTGCTATAGAAACAACTGAACCCAAAACTGGTTAATTCCTTAAGAACCATCTTTAAAATAAAACACTTTTGTTCAACTGAACAAACTGAACATTTGAACCAAAAATTCGGCTTATTCCTTAATGGCCATCTTTAAATCATCTTTAAAATGGAACATGTTTTCGGTTCAATTGAACAAATGGCAAAGCCACACCCATGAATTATCTGGGGACTGGGCAGAGGAGGGAAAGAGTCTACCCACACCAATCCACCATCACAGCACTGCATAGACACCGCTAAGACAAAGTCAGGGGGCTAGAAGGGTGGCCCGGGGATAAAAGTCAAGTGAAATCCTTTCCCTCCATGGCTTAAGTGTTTCCTGTGACAAACATATATGTCAGAAGTTCAGTTGCTTTTGACTACTGGTGTGGACAAGCCATCACAACACTGCCAAGTTGGTGACAAACGTAGCCTACACAAATGTTCTTGGCATTTCCCCATTCTGAAATGAATTGGTCAGCTGGGGCAAGAGGGTCCCCCAGGGTGTCACACAGTCACCCAGGCTCTCAGCCTCAGGCAGTGAGGGTTCAAGATCAAGGCTTTATCTGGAGCTCAGACATATTATTTGCTATACTTAAAAACTGCTAACTAAGCCCCTGAGTATTGCTTTTGGTACCAAATTCTGCTGCACGAGCTTTTCACCCAGACTGCATGCCTTGCACTGTAACATGATGCTTCTTCATTTATGCTGTTCAGAAAGATCTGGGTACCAACTTAGATAGCATCTGTTATTGATAAATTGGGACTGGAAGTGGACATGCTTAAGTAACTGTAAAGGTTTTAACAAATAACAAAGTTCCATCAACAGTCAAGGAGAGGGACTTCCCTGGTGGCCCACTGGCTAAGACTCTGCGCTACCAATGCAGGGTGCCTGGGTTTGATCCTTGGTCAGGGAACTAGATTCCACATGCCACAACTAAGACCCAGCACAGCCAAATAAATAAATTTAAAAAAAAAAAAAAAAAGGTCAAACAAGTTATACTTGAGGAAGACAATTTAATTAACTGCCAACTTTTCAGGAAATCAAGCCTATAAAATAGCAAATTCACCTCTTAGAAGTTCTATTTACTCACCAACCAGGGTCATTTGGGGTTTGAGAAGATGCTGGGGGTCTGAGGAGAGGTGGGTCTCAATTTTCTGCTCTTCAAACTACTCCTCTGCGCTTCCCTTAATTTCAGAGATTTGCAGAGTGCTGTCTACAACTCATCACCTCTAGCACAAATTTGGTTTGGAAACTGCATGCTCTGTGGCTTCTACTTGGTCAGTTTAAAAAATACCTCCACGTACTTGCTGTCCACATGGCAACTCCACGTCTCTATTATTGCTTACTGAATCGAAGTCTTATAGGGGTATATTTCAGAAGCAAAACCATGGTCAGCTCTCCACATCCTAGTAGCAGGGGGTACTAAAAATTTGAACACCAATTTTTAAGATGGGTTGGAAGATTCATAACCTGGTGATTTCCTCAAATATAGAAAAGCTACTTCAAAATTAATATTCAGCCATGAATACAACAAACAGCCACTATACTATGTGAATTTTAAATTTAAAACCCTTGAACCTCCCTATGACTCTCAGGGGGGAAAAAAAAAACCCATGCAATTTAATATGGTTCAAAACATTATCACGAATTACTCTCCAACCTCATCTCTCATCAATTTTAAAAACAGAACATTTATTGGTTCTTATTATTATCTGCATCCCTCAGTCTCTTGTTCTCGGTTGAAGAGTATCTGTTAAAAATCCATGTCCACCGGTACCACGTGGTGGTTTTGTCACTAAGTCATGTCCAACTCCTTGCAATCCCATGGAGTAGCCTTCCAGGCTCCTCTGTCCATGGAATTCTCCAGGTAAGGATACTGGAGTGGGTTGCCATGCCCTCCTGCAAGGGATCTTCCCCTTTCAGGGGTTGAACCTGGGTCTCCTGCATTACAGCTGAATTCCTTACCATTTGAGTCACCAGGGAAGCCCCACTAGTACTTGTGAATGGCCTCTAATCCAATGAATGGCACCCGTTTAAGAAGAGGGAAAACTGGACATAAAACACACAGGGGGAGCACCACAGGACCACATAGTAGAAACTAGAATGATGCAACTACAAGCCAAGGATACCCATGATTGCTGGCAGCCACCAGGAGCTAGGAGAGAGGCTTGCCACCACTTGATTTCAGACTGCTACCCTCCAGAACTATGAGAGATGACACTTCTCTTTTAGCCCTCAAAACCTTGTGGAAATTTGTTATGGCAGCTTTTTGAAACACACACACCCCTCCCCCATCCTCCACAGAGTAAGCACCCTATACTTAACTGTGGGTCTTGTCTTTACTAGAGTAGGCCATTTATCTGTTCACTTTCGAATCAGAATGTACTTCATGGTGCTATCTTTGCAAACAATTACAGACTGGAAATTCTACACAGCAACAGAGAACCCATGTCATTGGCAGCTCTATGTACACACAGAAACTAACCTCCAAATACTCTTTCAATTCTTCACATACATTAGCACATGTAAGATGCCTGACATCCAACATGAGTCATTAGGGAAATGCAAACCAAAACCATAATGAGGTATCACTTTACACCCACTAGGGCAGCTATAATCAAAAAGTTAGATAATAACAAGTGTCAAAGAATGTGGAGGAACCAGAAGTCTCATACGTTACTGTTAAGAATGTAAAATGGTACAGCCACTCTGGAAAACTGGCAGTTCCTCAAAAAAGCAGAGTTACCATCAGTCTCAGCAATTTCACTACTTGGTATATATGCAAGAGAAATGAAAACATATGTTCACACACCAAAAAAAATTGTACGTAAATGTTCAAAGCAATATCACTCTCAACAGCCAAAAAAATGCAATCAACCCAAATATTCAACGGCAGATGAATGAACAAACATGGTATATCCATATGATTCAGTATTATTCAGCAATAAAAAGCAATACATACTACAACATGAAGAAGTCTTGAAAACATTTTGCTAAATAAAAGAAACCAGACATAAAGGCTACAATGATTACATTTAATGATATGTCCAGAACAGGCAAATCTATAGAGATAGGAAGTTTAGAGACCACTTAGAACTAAGAGAGATGGGGGTGGGGGGAGTGATAGCTAAAGGGTACAGGATTTCTTTTTTGAGGTGATAAAAATATTCTAAAATTAACTGTGGGTCTAGTTGTACATATCTGAATATACCAAAAAACACTGAATCATGCACTTCAAATAGATGAATTGTTTGATATGTGAACTATGGCTCAATAAAACTATATTAATCAAACAATAGGGGGCCAGGGGGCCCTATTTGTAAGAATAAGGAACCAAAAACAATCTATACACAAAATAAGATAAATAAATTAGTTTTACCAATTATACAGACATTTAAAAAAAAAAAAAGGTCATGAACTGTTCCTACAGTGTATCTGGTAGGTACCCAAAACTAGCTTGCAAAACAGCACTGCCCGTATCATCCCCTTTGTGTAAACCACATGTGTGTAGCCAAAACTTAAAGGATGCTCAGAAAGTTGTCCACTCAATCCCCTAGCCAATTGAAATTTGACTTTTTGTATTTTATCTAAGCACCGCGTATTTTCTTTACAAAAATAGGAAAAACTTTCAGTTTACAGTGTTATTTATATGTCAGCTTCCTTGCTTTAATAATGAAGACAGCAGGTGTATTTTGAAAAGGACCCAGGAACCAACTTGAAAGAACTCCCAGAGGCTAAAAATGAGACAATTTGACCAGAATTTGACTACAGTAAAGCTAACAAAAAATGGACTGAAACAGAAAGTGTTATTATAAACTCAAAGTATTTCAAGAAAAGTATCAGTTACCACTGGAGATCTGCAAGTTGGTAAATAAATATCAGCAAATATTCATCTTGCCATTTTTTAAAGAACAGAATGTCATGGTAACCACATAGTACATCTGAGGAAGTTTCTTTTTATGAAAGTGGTTCAATTAATAAATGAAAAAATAATAAAATCAGAAAATTACCCCTTTGCCTTTCATGAAATAGATTTCTCAAAATCTATGGCTGCTACACCATAGAAAGAGAAAACCAGGTATGTACTTCCTGACCCAAGTCTGCCTCCACCTATGAATAATTCTTGCTTAAAGAGAAGAGGAGGAGAGGAGGAGAAAAGGGAATCAGAATATGATCAAGCCTTTTGTGGTTCTCAACCTTGCCAACACAGTAGAATCACTTGAGAAGCCTAAAATACTGGTGCCTAGGTCCTAATACCCTGGAGATCAGATTTAATTAGTCTACAATATAGCCTGAACACTAGAATTTTTTTTTTTTATAAAAATCCCCAATTGATTGTAACATGCAGCCAAGATTAAGATCACTGCTCTAGATCTAACTACCAATACATGGGACTATCGAGGACTGAGAAACAAAAGTATAATGCAAGGATGAATCAGCTAATCAACAAAAAGATGGGCAGGACCAAAAAACCGCAGCTTCTTTAACAAATGGCAAGGAAACAAGAAACAAAAAGGAGTGGGTATCCCAAAGATCAAGAAGCATAAGGGAAAAAAAGGAAAAGAAACTGACTATCTGCAAAGTATGAACCTATTTGGGTCTTAATGGAAACAAATTTTTTAAATGTGTGGGGCAACTACAATATCTGAACGCTTCAAATTTTATAATATGAATTTGTGTGATGATACTGGTTTATTTTCTTAAGTTCTTATATTTTAGAAATATATGCTGAAATAATTATCAGTAAACTTATTTAGTAAGATTTATTCAAAATTATCTGATGGGGGAGGAAATGAGATTGGCTATAAACTGACAGTTATTAACATTAGGTGATAGGTCTATGGGATAGTTTATTATACTGGTCTCTTTACATTTGTATATGCTTTAAACTATCCATTTTAGAAAGCTTTAAGAAAATGAAACATTTTTGAAGTTAAAAGATCTAATATAACTAAAGAATGAGGACACAGTTCATGTAAATCAATAAGATAATAAGAATTACCACCAATATTCTTTGAAAGATACTTTAGAACACAAGAAGACAAACCAGAGACTGCAAGCAAAGAAAATATCTGATAAAAAGCCTTTATCAGAATATATATCAGAAATCTCAAAACTCAGTAATAAAACAAATTTTAAATGTTCAAAAGATTTAAACAAGACTTCAAAAACAAAAAAAGATCTAACAATAGCAAATATACACATGAAAAAAAATTCAATTAGGGAAATCCAAATCAAAATTATAATGATACCCCTTCATATCCTCTAGGATGACTAAAATAAAAAGACAGAAAATAACTGCAGGCAAGAATGTGGAGAAATTGAAACCCTCATGCATCGCTAGTAGGAATATAAAACGGCCCTGTCACTTTGGAAAATAAGTTTGGTGGTTCCTCAAAATATACTGTTGCCGTATCACTCAGCAACACCATCAAGAATTATTCTACTAAGTCTATTATCAAGAAAACTGAGAATATATGCTCACACAAAAGCTTGTATATGAAATGAATGTTCACAGCAGCATTATTTGCAATATTCAAAAAGAGGAAACCGTCCAAATGTCCATCAACTGAAGAACAGATAAATTGTGGTATAGCAACACAATGGAATATTTAGCAATTAAAAGAAATGAAGTATCAGTAATATTTAGCTTAACACAGATAGTTACACATAGATATTCACAGACATTTATATACACAGGTTAGTATATACACATGCATGCCCTTGCTCTGTCAGCGGAGAGAACATGAAAGCAATAAGCACCCCAGTAGCAAAGGTCATACCTACTGCCCAGATCTTGGCTTCTAATACCATTCTCAAACAAAAGAAGCCAAATCTCCTTAGAGAAATGGCTGATTCTAAGACTGTAGCAAGAATTATACAGGATGATTATGGAATATCTTCTAGTGCCAAAAAAGAAAGTGCTTTAAAAAAAGAAAACAAAAACAAGCAAGCAACCACCAAACACATACAATGGTGCTCAGGGACCGAGGAGCTAACTGAAAGTTCTCAACAACCAAAACTACACCAACAAAACCAAGTTAACACTGGATTATAATCCAAAGTACAAAACAAATATCCATGAGTCCAAATGACTGAATAAATGAATGCGGGAGAATAGATAAATATACACGAAGAAGAAATCCTAATAATTTACACAGACACTCCACTCTCGTGGAAGAGCGCATAACACCCTGCTCCCCTAGGCTGACTTCTTTCCATGAGTACAGTACGAAGGGGCTTTGGGGTGGGGAGGACTTTTACAGTGGAGCAATCTAACATACATATTTCATCAAGGTTAACATCAACAGCAATGTCATGTTGATGGTATGCACTCTTTTGATACAATGTAATAGGAATGGCATTTTATCTCTCTGGTCTCCCTCCTCAGGACCCATAAAACCAGTTTAATCACAAGAAAAACTTCAGACATGGCCCAAGTAAGGAATTTTCTACAGATAGGTGACCAGTACTCCTCTAAACTGTCAAAGTCATCAAAAACAAGAAGAGGCCGCAACGACTAAGAACGAAAGTAAGGAGGAACTAAGGAGACAGGACAATGAAATGTAACGCAGAATCCTGCATGGAATCCAGAAACAGATAAACGTTGTTAGGTAAGAAGGAAGGAAATGCAAACAAAGTATGCTGCTGCTGCTAAGTCGCTTCAGTCATGTCTGACTCTGTGCGACCCCACAGATGGCAGCCCACCAGGCTCCCCCATCCCTGGGATTCTCCAGGCAAGAGTACTGGAGTGGGGTGCCATTGCCTTCTCTGAAACAAAGTATGAGCTTTAGCTTATTATCAACCAGGACCCAACAATGTTGGTTCAATAACTATGATAAATAGGGACTTCCCTGGTGGTCCAGTGGTTATTAAGACTTTGTGCTTCTACTGCAGGGGGCATAAGTTTGATTCCTGGTCAGGGAACTAAGATCCCACATGACTCGTGGTGCAGTCAAAGAAAAATGATAAATGTACCATAAAATGAATGAAAGTTGTTAACCGGGGAGACTAGCTGTGGAGAAAATGGGAACTCTCTCTTTTCAATTCTTCTATAAATCTATAACTATTTAAAGCAGTTTTTTTTTTTTTAAAGGAATGAAGCACTAAAACATACTGCAACATGGAAGAACCTTGAAAATACACTAAGTGAAAGAAGCTGGTCACAAAAAGCTGCATAATGTAGAATTCCATTTATATGAAATGTCCAGAATAGGCAATCTATACAGACAGAAAGTAGATTAGTGGTTGTCAGGGGCTAGTGTGAAGGGAAAACCAAGTGAATGTTAATTGCTTGTTTTTGGAGTGATGAAAATAAACTCTAAAATTACACAGTAGTGATGTTCCAAAACTCAGTGAATACACTAAAAACCACTGAACTGCACACTTTAGGACTGAACCTCTCATACCCTGCTACTTTGGAAAAGTTTGGCAATTTCTTAAAATGTTAAACGCGGACTTAACCATATAACCCAGTTATTTCACCCTAGAATTCCCGCCAAGAGAAATCAAAGTGTTGGGAGGAAAAAGCTTATTCTCTCCCAACTTGGGTTCACTGATTGGTGGCTTCTGAATTTAGCTGACAATAGACAGATTAACAGGAGAAAATACAAAGTTTGTTGATATATGTGTGTGTGTTGAAGCACACAAAAGACGTGGCTCTTTAAATAAAGATAGGCATTTATACTCCTAACTTGATGAGGGAAAATGAGGAGGAGAGAAGAGGTTTCACAGGAAAAACAAATGGGAGGTAAAGTTTGTGATGATGTTTGCTTATAAAGGAGTGAGTGATCTTCATGTCTTTTCAGACCAGTTAAACTTCCCAGGAAAGTATTTATGGCAGCCTCACTCCCAGAAGCTTCTGCCTTTAGTCAGATAAGGAAAGCTCTGAAAAGACTTCGTTCTGCATCTGTTGAATTTTAAATGTCTTTAGTTTAAAATAAGTTTCATTATCAACCTTGGAGGTCCCAAGTGAGTCCCCACAAAATCATACATGCATAAGAGGCGAGCTCATAAATGCTCATATCGACTTTGTTTATAGTAGTAATCAAAACAGAAAACAAGTTAAATGTCTATCAGCAGACAGATAAACAAATTGTGGTACGTCCACACAATGGAATACTACTCAGATTTTAAAAGGAAGGAGCTGTTGATTCACTAATGTGAGTCAAACTTAAATCATGCTGACTGAAAGAAGCCAGACCAATTGAATATATATTATATAACTCCTTATATACAACCCCAGAAAATTCAAATTAATTTATAATGAAAGGCAGCAGAGCAGTAGTTGCTTGAGGGTAATACAAAAGGGCATAAAGAAACTTCTAGGCAGTAGCAGTTACACTCTTTTTTATGTGTGTGGTGATGGTTTCATGGATAAACTTAGGTCAAAACTTAGCAAATCAAAGTAAACTTTAAAGATATTACTGTAACATATAAAATATTTACTAAAATGGCTTAAATTGAGAAAATAAGATTTACTCCCAATGTCTGATATGAGGAAAAAGTTCTAGGGTTTTTGTTTTTGACATATAGAATGTCTAACTTCTAAAATATTTCACACATTAAAAGAAAATGAAAGTAGTTCAATTAATTCTTGAGTGCCTATTACCCATTTTAAGAAATAAATCAAACCCATGGATCTAAAGCCTCTTGGCAAAGCCGTCTTATTCCATTTTTCCACAAAGGGAACCACTGTTCACCATTTTGTACTTATAATTCCCCTACTCTTCTTTAAAGCCTTATCACCTATGTATTTATACAGAAGTAATATATTAAGACACATTCTTGAAATTTTTTGTATTCTGTGAAAATTTTTTTTCTATTCAACATTTATGCTTTGAGTTTCACGCATATTAAAATTAGCTATTTGTGCCTTAACATTTTTTCTTCCTCAATATTGTCAGCAACTCATTTGCTTTATCAGTTTTCTCAAGGAAATGTTTGTCTTTGCTGATTACAGTATCTTCACTTTTCTATTTCACTGTTTTTGCTATTATTTCCATTTTTATCTTTCTATAAATGTCTTCTATTATAATTATACATTTATATTTCTATAAATGTCTTTCTATTCATTCTATAAATTTCTTCTATTTTCTTCATCTAAGGTTAAAGGGGGAAAACAAAAGCAAGATATTAAGTTATACGCAACAGGATCAATACTGTTTTTTAAAAATTACATGCCTGCAGAAACGGAAAAGAGAAAGAAAATTGATGATAAATCTTTTAATCACAAACTTTGACACACTGTAACTACCATATGCCCTAAAATTGTGAAAAGTTATTATCAAGACATAACTGGAGAACTGACAGCTAAAAATGGTTAACATGCATTTTAAAATTTTCATTATTGGTCAAAGTCATGTAAATGTACCAGTTGAAATAATCATGCCAGTTTTTGCAAGTAAAATTGGCTAAGATTTTTAATTATTTTAACATGAATTATGCTGGAGAGGATAAGGGTGAACTATTAGTCTCATCTCTTCATGAGGGACTTATAAAGGAGCACAAAATTTTAACCTACGTTTTCTAACGGTAAATGGCCTAAAAATTCACACTCTGATCTGCCAATTCAATATGTGTATTTCTGCATAGGAATATGAAAGGTATACTAAAACTATTTTGTACTTTACTGTCTAAATATTATCCAGTGAATTTGCATTTCTCATAATGGGGGTGGGAGCGGGATAGTATTTAAGTCATTCCTTTGACAGCAGCTTCTAGGGGAATAAAAAAGCAGCTCAAATCAAAACACCAAATGAAAAAGAGTTGGCCTGTCTCTTGACTGGCCAGGGCATGAAGCATGAAGCCAAGAGAATATCGTGAGATGGGGCAAACCACCACACCGCTATCAGGAGCAGCTAACTGAAAGAATCAGGGAGCAGGCAGCCCCTCCAGGACACCTCATTTCCGTACATGAATGAAATCCCTCAGATGCCAGCTAGAGCTAAATACAGAATCTGAAAGCACAGAGCGTCCTTACCCGTTCCATCCCTCCTCTGGGTGTATATGCAGGACACAGATGCCATACCATGATTTTATAGTGCACAGGACTCTTATTTATGGAAAGAAGCCTAAAAACTTCACAACTGCTTGTTACTTTGATTTTGTCTTTGCCTTTTCTTAGTTCTGTGGCTATAGACATAAGATCTGTCACCCACAAATGGAGGGGGGAGCCTCTCCACAACACTTTCACTTTCCAGGGCTGCAAGGACAGCTCTGACTATGATGGGCTTTGAAACACACGCAGACATTACTATTCCAGACCTACTACTGGAAGCCCACGCTACCCACTTTTAACCCCTTCAGAACCGAACCCCCAACAAAACACAAAACTAAGAATTACATTACGATGACCAAGGAGCTACAGATGGCCTTTCTTAGAATCAAATACATCACCAAAACAAGGCAAAATAAGACAGAGGCGTTTCATTCAAAAACTATAAACAAAGAAACTTTTCTGTGGGTAGAAACAAAAACAGCTAATACTGATAGATGTCTGTAGACAAGCCCAACACATACTGTGGTTGACAAAATCATAACATGTAGAAAGCAGAATAAAATCAAGATGAGTAAGATGAAGCAGAAGGAATGCTGGTGATTTTACAGTATCCACTACTTCTAACCCTTACTCTCAAATGCATTTAATTTCAAGAACAAGTACATTGCTAAGCATCCGTAAACAAAGCTAAAAAACACAGTAAAATCTCATTACTGACCACTCTAGGATATCCATGACATAAAATACAGTGCATTCAGATTAAAATGCACAACACCGCTGTCATCTGTTACACACCCTACCCAGCTTAGCTAGCACTACAAAAATACCAAGAGACAATATTCAAGCCCAGAAATGATTTGGGAGGAAAGCATACAAAAAGGAAGAGAATGTTCCTCTCTCCGTTGAGAATGCTCCTTGATTGTAAATACTGGCAAATACTGCCTAAAGTGCCATAGATGTGGCCAAAGCCAAAACTCAGGCAGACGTTTGGAACCTTCCTCACTGACCTGTGAAGAACTCCCAAAGCCTGGCTAAGCCTCACATGAGAAAGCAAACACTGGAGTGAGTGAACTTGTCCGAGTCTCAGATAGCACAAAGGCTCAGCTCAAGAAAAAGCTGATTCACTCAGTGCAGAAAACCATTTTGGAGGAAAAAAAATGCAAGGACAGTTAAGACTCACCCTTTATATAGATCAACAAAAATACCCAACTAGTAATGATAGCGACCTCTAGATAATAGCATTATAGGTTCTTTGGGGGAGGGGGTGAGAGGTTTGATCTTTTTCCTACAATGAACACAAAATTTATTATTATAATTTTGACTGCAGTGGGTCTTCGTTGCAAGCGTTTGGGCTCCTCTAGTTGTGGTGGGCAGGCTCTAGAACACGCAGGCTCAGTAGTTGCAGCATGTAGGATCTTAGTTCCCACACCAGGGGCTGAACCCGGGCCCCCTGCATCAGGAACACTGAGTCTTATCCAATGTACCACTACGGAAATCCCAACATAAAATATTTTTAATTTTAAAAATTAAAATGGACAACACTTGTTGCTATCAAAGGCCAGTGGTCAATTTCTTAGAAGTTCATAATGAGAAAAACCCTCAAGGGGTTTTTGAAATTGAAAAGTTCAAAAAAATTCCAAATTTTTCCCCTTGAAAAATTACTCAAGGGGACACTCATCAAGTCTTGTCACCTTGCTTAGAGTTAACCCACTCTAGCTTCCATGACTAAGAATTAACTGTCCCTCCGGACCAGGGTCTCTGCTGTGGAAAGGAGAGGCAAGGTAACCCAATTACCACAGATGTCCCACCATTGGTCCTTGATCATTGGACTGGGTCCTTCAGAGGCAATAGAGTTGCCACAGAGTTATTGAGAGAATATTGGAATGGGTAGCTGTTCCCTTCTCCAGGGGATCTTCCCAACCCAGAGATCGAACCCAGATCTCCAGCATTGCAGGTGGATTCTTTACCAGCTGAGCCACCAGGGAAGCCCAAGAATACTGGAGTGGGTAGCCTATTCCTTCTCCAGGGGATCTTCCTGACTCAAGAATCACACCAGGGTCTCCTGCATTGTAGGCGGATTCTTTACCAGCTGAGCTACCAGGGAAGCCCAGAGTAATTGTAATGGGTATAAAAATCCATGCACACTTTCATGATTTTTTGGCAAGTTGAATGAACAATGAATCTTACACATAGGCATACAATTTTTGGAGGTATATATGAGTCATTTGATTTAAAAAACTAATTAGAAACTTGGACTCTGACAACCTAGAGTGGTGGGATAGGGTGGGAGTTGAGAGAGAGGCTCATATGTATATCTATAGGTGATCCATGTTGATGTATGGCAGAAACCAACACAACATCATAATTATTCTTCAATTAAAAATAAAGAAAGAAAAAACTAAGAGTTATTGAATCTCATTTTCTAAAGGTAGGGGACCATGAGTCTACTTCATACACCAAGGTCTTCTAGCTAGAGAAAAATCTGCACTTTCCAAAAGGATGAAGCAACTTACCAAGACAACATTTAAAAAATTATTTTCCATGAAAGAAAAATAAAGCCAGAGGAAGTTAAGAACTTAAAAATCTAGTATGAAGTTAGTGAGAAAATTAAAACCAAGAAACATACTATCAGGTGGAGGCGACCCTGAAGCTCAGTAATAGCCCCAAGCTGCACCCAGGAGAAAGCAGATTCTATCGTGTACTAAATACACAGCTTAGTCTCTGGAAGCAGAGGGAAGCACAGGAGCAAAGGTCCTCTTATTAAACAAACATTAATTAATATCAAGTCAGAATAAAATTTCTGGCATATAGAAACAAAGCTGTGTCTGACTGAAGACTTGCCCATGTTTAATTAAGCAACAAAGAAACATGATTAAGTTGTCTTATGGAAAAGATGTCATGAAGATTATTCAAAATAATCAGAGATATTTGTTGAGCTGGGCCACTTCAAGTAGCATTCAACAATAGTGGAATACTGGAGGCGCAGAGAACTTGCTCAGAGCTGGTGGGCATCCAATTTGCTGAGAAAGGAGAATGTAGAGGTAATGACGGGTGTAAACTCAGGAGGACTTAGCGTTAATCCTCCCTAATGAGCCTGGCATCTGGGAGCACAGCCTGCTCGGCAACAGCCATCAGGAGCATCACTCAGTGATGCTTCTGACTTCTTTGTGACTCATCGCTTCAACACAAGGTCTGAGGTTTTTCTCTGGCGGGGGAGGGGAAAGGAAGAAACTAGCTTTACCCTAAATACAAAGCTGAATTTTAAGGTAAAATGGTATTTAAAAAATTAACTCAAAACACTTCAAATACTTATAACATTAAAACAAGCAGCCAAAGCAAGATAAAATACCAGCCAGATTTCTCACTAAAACACTTGCTCCCTGCTAGCAAAGGGCTCCATATTGCTTGTAGCAAGATTTCAATTTGTTTCTCCCCACTCCTTCAAAAAATCCACAAACAAAAAAAGCACAAGAAACAAAATCAACATCATTAAAAAAAAAAAAAGACTGCAACGACTCATTCCTCCTTCAGTAAACTCAATGACCCAAGACAAAAAATTTACATCCTATTTTCTTCTACCTACCCTCTCCGTCCCTCCCAACATCCCCCCCCCACTAAAATTCAGCCAACTATTTAAAAAAATTTTTAAATCCATTACAGAGTTGAAAAAGTTTCCAGCCAAGAAATGTATGTGAATGCTAAGCAGCTTGTCTACACCAGGCTTGGTTCTGTGTCTTCGATGACAGCACAGAAGACACAGCCCCTGGTCCCTAAGTTGAGAGCCTGATGAGGGAACAGAAATAAGTCAGAAGGCAATTAAAATATCAAGTGCCGAGTGGTGCTATAGTGTTAAGTATAAGAGAAATATAGGAGACATACCTAATTCAGATATGGCAGAAAATATAAGGCTTTGTGAAAGAAATGACGTCTTAAAGGCTAAGTAATTACGGGAATTAAGGAAAAAAAGAAAGAAGCAAATGCATTACTGGCAGAGAAAACGTGTGCAAAAGCCCTGAAACAGAGAGAGTGATGGGGTTTTGGCTCCAGCCAAAGAACAAAATCTGCTGACGAAGTTTATTAATTCCTAATAAACTACGGGGTGAGGCACCTGTGTTATTTGCTGGTTCTCATGGTGACCCTGAAAGGGAGAGGCTCTGTCAGGCTGAGTCACCTTCACACAAAGTTCCCAGTCTTCCACTCCATCATTCTGGGGTTAGATGTCCGTACACAGAAGCCCTGTCACCTCTGCCTTATATTCTATGAAGACAAGTCTTCAGACTTACTGGACAAAAAGCAAAGCCCTGGAAGCCTCTCCAGCTCCCGCACATAGTAGGGACTCAAATCAGTTCAATAAAGGCTTATAAAACAGACAGAAGCAGAGATGGGGAGGGACTGGGCTCAGCAACCCGAGAGAGGGAGATAAAAATGACCCTAGGTCTGGGAGAACACAGTCCCGCAGGCTGGTTAAGGTCAGGCCCAAGAGAGGGTATGCACAGTACCCCCTTGAACATGATGTCCGAAAAGGCACCAGTTATTCACTAGCACGTGCTTCCTTCTTCCCTGTTATTGGACAGGAAAGGTACGTTCTCAGTGCAAAATGACAAGCTGTATTCTGAATTGAAATCTCACTAGGTTTTGAAGAGCTTAGCCTTCATGTGTTTCCCAGTGATTAGGGCCCCTCCTCTTGAGATCGTGTCCCTACCATTAATTTGGCATCTGAGTGCTGACCACAGTGTGGTCCTACTGTGGCAGTGTGAGTAATGCTTTCAAATGTGTCTACTTCCTAATCCCTGAAGTATCTCGTATAGCAAACAAGACTCTGCAGACAGGATTCAATTAAGTGTCCTGAGCTAGGGAGCTTATGCCTGGTGATCTGAGTGGGCCGGATGTTATCACAAAGCTCCTAATACAAGGGGCACAACAAGAATCAAAGCCAGAGAGATGACCGTGTGACAACACAAGCAGAGACGGGAGTCACACACTCTGAAGATGGAAGAAGAGGCCACAAGTCAAGAAATTCAGGCAGCCTCTGAACACAGGAAAAGGCAAGGAAATGGTTTCTCCTCCACATCTGGAAGGAACAGCCCTGTCAACGCCTTGACCTCTGAGACTGAGTTCAGACTCCTGGCTTCTGGAACTGAAAAGAGAATAAAATTTTGTTTAAAGCCACCGAATTTGTGGTAATTCTTAGAGCACCAATAGGAATCTAGCACCCCTATTTTTATGTTTGCATGTAAAGCCAATGTTCTGTGCCAGTCACCCCTGAACTGCTTTAAAATAGTCCCCCAAAACCAAAGTTAGGGGATATAGATAATAAAAGAAGAAAAGAATACCGATAATCTTTAAAGCTGGGTACATGGAGGTTTATTACACTATTTTCTCTATATGTATGTATTTGGAAACTTTCAAACGACAGAATTTTACAAGTCACTTAAAAATTCCTAAGGAAGACGACATACAGATGGCCAAAATGCACATCCAAAATGTTCATCCTGATGGATTATTAAAAAAATCCAAATCAAAACTACCATGAGGTACCACCTCTCACTGGTCAGAACTGGCCATCATTTAAAAGTCTGCTAACAATAAATGCTAGAGAGGGTGTGGAGAAAAGGGCACTCTCCTACACCGTTGGTGAGAATGTAAGTATGACCTACTATGAAGAACAATATGGAGGCTCTGTAAAAAACTAAAACCAGAAGTAGCATATGATCCAGCAATCCCACTCCTGAGCATATATCCGAAGAAAACCATAATTCAAAACATACATGCATCCCAATGTTCACTGTAGCACTATCTACAACAGTCAAGTCATGGAAGCAAACTAAATGTCCACAACATAGGAACGGATAAAGAAGATGTGGTACATATATACAATGGAATATTACTCAGTCATTAAAAAGAATGAAATGATGCCATTTGCAGAGACATAGATGGACCTAGACATTATCATACTAAGTTAAGTCAGACAAAGGACAAACATCATATGATTATCACTTATATATGCTGCTGCTGCCGCTAAGTCTCTGTAGTCGTGTCTGATTCTGTGCGACCCATAGACGGCAGCCCACCAGGCTCCTTCGTCCCTGGGATTCTCCAGGCAAGAATATTGGAGTGGGTTGCCATTTCCTTCTCCAGTGTATGAAAGTGAAAAGTGAAAGTGAAGTCGCTCAGTCCTGTCTGACTCTTCACGACCCTGTGGGCTGTAGCCTACCAGGCTCCTCCATCCATGGGGTTTCCCAGGCAAGAGTACTGGAGTGGGGTGCCATATATGAAATCTTAAAAATTGGAACAAGTGAACTTATTTACAAAACAGAAACAGATTCACAGACTTTGAAAACAAACTTATGGTTACCAAAGGCGGTGGTGGGATAAATTAGGAGTTTGGGTTTAACATACACACATTACTATATATAAAATAACCAACAAGGACCTACTGTATAGCAAAGGGAACTCTACTCAATATTCTGTAATAACCTATATGGGAAAAGGATCTGAAAATGAATGGGTATATGTATATGTATAACTGAATCACTTGGCTGTACACCTAAAACTAACACAACACTGTATACTCTAATACAAAATAAAAATTACATTTTAAAAAGTCAGTTATAAGATAAAGTAACATTTCTAAGCAGAATACCACATCTCTACACCATCCTCAACATCTTAGTCATCTTGAGATGCTGCAGCAAATACCAGAGACTGGACGGCTTACACACAGAAATGTATTCCTCACAGTTCCAGAAGCTGGAGTCCAATATCAGAGTGCCAGCCTGGTTAAGTTCTTGCTGAGGGCCCTCTTCCTGGTCTACACACAGTCCATTTTTGCTACAGTCTCATGTGGCAAGGGAGAGAGTGTCTCTCATGTCTCTTTTTGTAAGGGCACTAATCTGATACCTAGGGCCCTACTCTCCCTATTAATCTAACTATCTCCCAAGGGCTCTGTCTCCAAATGCCATGACATTACGGATTATGGCTTCAACGTGAAAATTCTGGGGAGACACAAACATTCAGTTCACAGCACCCACTAAGGCCAGATGAGCCAGTTATTCCTCCAACATTGGAACAAATCATTATTTCTTTACAGGGTCTCTCAGCTCAAGACGGCAGAGTAGAAGGACACGAGTTCACCTCGTCTTACATAAAAATCACAACCAACTGCTCAACCACCATCAACCAAAAAAACCACAAGAACCTACGAAAAGAGATACCCTTCAACGAAGACAAAGAAGAGGCCACAACGAGACAGCAGGAGGGCCTCAACCGAGATAAAACCAAATCCCATAAATACCGTATCAGGTTACTGGCTAGTGGTTAAGGGACACGTGACAGAAACTAGATCTTTCAACCTGTCCTCAGTCTGTATGAGAGGCACACGGGGGCTGAGCAGCTGAAGAAACACTCATATTTTTTGTACCCCATTTCCCTAGGATGGAGGATCGTGGAGTAAAACGATACACAGAAATTCTCCACCCAAATTATTATACTGCTCTTTATTGCCGACCACATATAGGTAAATCCATCTAGGATGAACACAACTCAACTCCATACAAGTCAAAGAGCAAGATGTATCTGAGCTACATATGAACAGGTGGTTTTAGCTTCAGAGAGCTGCAGCTGACTGTGCTCTGCTCCTCAGGACACACATCTTGAGAGCCAGTGCCTTCAACAGAGCTTCCCCAAAGCATACCACCACCTCTGCTACACAGCTGTCATGGCGAAAGGGGGCTGCTCCAACGAGGCCGACCTAGCCTCACAAGGCAAGGTAGGTAACAGAATTATACCCTTCCACTAAACAGCGTGTGCATGCATGTCAAGTCACTTCAGGCGTGTCCAACTCTTTACAACCCTATGGAGAGCAGCCTGCCAGGCTCCTCTGTCCACGGGATTCTCCAGGTAAAAATACTGGAGTGGGTTGCCATGCCCTCCTCCAGGGGATCTTCCCAACCCAGGGATGGAACCTGTGTCTCTTATGTCTCCTGCATTGGCAGGCAGGTTCTTTAGGGACACTTGGGAAGCACAAATAGCATGTTACATGCACCAAAAAAAATGTTCAGGTTTTTTTTTTTTTTTTTTTTTTTTTTCAGTTTTTTTTTGGCCACACCACATGGCTTGGGGATCTTACTTAGTTCCCCAACAGAGATGGAACCCATGCCCTCGTCAGTGAAAGCACAGAGTCCTAACCACTGGGCCACTAGGTAATTCCCTAATGCACCAAAACCTCAAGACCCCAGCATTTCTGGTTCACTTCAAAAGCCACCTTGGGCTCTGTGCCTGGGCTCACCCCTTAAGCACTTACACAATCACAGGCCAAGGCCAGTTGTATGCATCACAGCAGAAAGACGGAGTGTGAAGAGTCAGTTGGAGGAGGGAAGGTATTCAGGAAGGTATCACAACTCAGGTTTTTAACTTACACTTGAAGGAAAATCTCTACAAAAATCAAACAATTGTTCTGTTTCAGAGGAACCCAAGAAGTAGGCAAAGGAAGCCAGTCACATTTCAGATTCAGTTACTGAGCCAAAAGCATCCATTCTCTCGGGCAGTGCTTGCAGTTTCCCCACAGATGCTCAGAACACAGGTGCAGGGTCCCTGCTGAGGGTGTTCTGCCATCAGTGATGCCAGAGTGAACTGCTGGAGGCATTTTATCATCTTGGCTTGTTGTAAAAATTTTCTTTATTCACTAAGACTCTTCACAGTATGAAAAACATTGCAAGAAGTCCTCTGAACTAAAAATTGGAAAAGTCACTGCTTCTCTATGGATTTGCATAGAGAAAACGCAGTAGACTTTAGTATATAAAGCTAATGAGAGATCAAACCAGTTGGAGTTACGCATGTCACACAACACTGAAAATTTGTGTCATGGAATAGGAAGTATCCCTGGATAATGAAGGTAAATAAAAGTCAGGACTTGCCTTTTGGACTACTTTTAACATTTTCTGCTTATCACCATCAACTTGCTGAAGAATTGATGCTTTTTAAGCTGAACTGTGGTGCTGGAGGGGAAGACTCTTCAGAGTCCCTTGGAGAGCATGCAGACCAAACCTTTCAATCCTAAAGGAAATCAACACTGAATATTCGTGGGAAGGACTGATGCTGAAACTGAAACTCCAATACTTGCTAAAAAGAAAAAAGACTGAAATGTCAATTCATTATCATCAATTCAACTAAGCTAATTAAATAACTTTCATTTTCATATACTTGTACATGGAGAAGTGACACAAAACAACATATTAAGATGAACACCATTGTCTCTCTGAGTTATGATCATGTTCTGAAATGCATCACATTACTTTCTCAGTTTAACCAAGGCTTTTGGAGTATCTCCTTTTGTCTGTAAGTACTAATAGCTGAGGAATCCTGAAAAGATGTCAGTACATGTATACTATACATCTAGGGATGACTACAGAAAATTATAGCCTTTCTCATCCCCACATAAGAAGAACTCTAAATAGTAAGACTGTATTTTGGGTAAGACCAAGTAGGCCATTCAGCAACACAGAAACACAAAGGGAAAAAATTGCCCTCAGTACTGAGGCAACCCTGCCTCTCTGGTTGCTGATGCTAAAATTAGAAATAGGATTAAGAGTGCCCTGCCATTCCCAGTTGGTTTTTGTTCTAAACTCCAGCCTGGGAACCTTTCCTTCCCTCATGTTAACCCTGAGTATTTTGTTCATTAACATCAGAGGTGGGAAGCAATAGGAAAGAGCCAAAAGTAAAGGTTTTAATAAGTTTAAATGTGAAATGATCTCTTTTAGCATTACACACACACCTTCAGTACTGGATCACATGGACAGGTTGAATACAAGTTTCTTTTTGTATATGATAGCTAAGTTCCTGCTCAGCCTTAGTTCAACCAAGGGTTACCTATGAGAAAAAAAATAAATAACTTTAAAGCAAATTACTTAAGAATAGTTATCCTATTCTTGAGAAATAAATGATATTGAATCATTTATCACTAATTTCACCTCTTGACATTTAGAAGCAACAAGAAAACTATAAATGGAGTGGGGATGTTCTACCCTGTTTCTCCCATGGAATGATGATAAAATCTGAACAGAACATATGACACAACTATTTGAAGACTCTGAAAAGTGTAAGACAGCAGGTGGAATGGGAAGTTTGAAGTGCCACTGAATGAAAGCTGATTTATTCTGCCTTTCTTCCCTCTGGTATGCCCCAGCCTGGACTTGGAACAGTTTAAATCTTGGCAACTCTCCTAGACAGAGCTCTAGGAGAAGGCCTGTAAAAAAAACTCTGGTTCAAGGAGCAGGAAAGGATACCCAAAACTCTGATGATGGAAGGAGTTCTGGTCCCCAGGGGTTGGGTTCAATCGTATCACTTTTCTGCCCCAGTCTTCCTGCCACTTAGTCCCAGACATGAACGCAGTCATGAGAAATACACAACCAAGCAGAGTAACTACAGCTGTATCTTTTCTGGCTGAAGAACTAGAAAGAGAAGCCCTTGGGAATCAGAGCACTAATCAGATGATGCAAAAAGAGGAGCTCAGGAAAGCAACAGCATGAGGTTGTTTAGGAACTCCTGGATTTAGCCCCAGAGTATGCATGCTATGTCAGAACCCAAACAGCATACCCAAGACTTGGAGAGCAGAACCACGGGAGAGATCACCACCCAGGGCCCAAACTGGCCACCACTGAGTGCTACACACAAGAGACAAATCCAGAGAGCACTTCAAAGGCTTCAAAAATAGAAGTGAAATTGCAGAAGGCTGGCTGCAACTCCCAGCTTGAAGCCAACTGGGTCGAACTGTATTCGAAAATGAAATTATCAACGTTCTCCATAGGATTTGAACCAAGATCCACAGTCTTATAATACTATACTCAAAATGTCCAATACACAATCCAAAATCACTTATATAAAGAACTACAAAAATCTCAACTCACATGGAAAAGGCAATCAACAAATGTAAATGCCAAGAATGACACAGATGATGGAATTATGACAGATGTTAAAGAAACTGTGATAAAAATGTTCCAAAGGGTGAGCACCCTTGAAAAGAATTGGAAGAAAATGTCCAAGAAGTAGGAGATAAAAAAGAAATAAAAATTTAGAACCAAAATAAACCTGAAGTAAACTCATGGGATAAACACAACAGCAGACTGAAAACAACAGAAAAGTGTCACTACTCATGAAGACAGATCAACAGCAATTACTTAATCTGAACAACTGAAGGAAAAACAAACAGAGGCTCGAAGACCCGTGGGAAATTACCAAAGGTCCAACTTTTATGTTAACGGTATCTCAGAGAGACAGGAAAAAAGAAAAATGTTTGCTGAAAATACCTTTGAGTAAATGGTTACTGAAGATTTTCCAAATTTGGTAAGAGATATAAACGTATAGATTGAAAAAGTTCAGCAAACCCCTGTGAGATAATAGAAAATACATATATTGGTCTCCCTACTTCAACCTCTTCCCTTCAAGGCACAGAGCTCCTAAAATTCTTGTAATTTCCTAAGTGGTAAGAGCATTAGGTATATCTCCTGTTCTACTGAGGAAACTCTAGGTAGGTTCTTGGATGGCTCGTGGTTAGAAGCTGGTCACTAGGAAGAGCCAGCCATGATCAGAAGCTTGGAATTTTCAGTCCCATCCCTTCATCCTCCAGAGAGGGTAGAGGCACTGTAAATGGAGTTAACAATTGAACCTACCTACGTGATGTCCCAAAAGTAGGGGGCTCACAGAGCTTAAGGGTGGTGAACACATCCTCAGTGGGAGGGTGATGTACCACAACTTCACAGGGACAGCAGCTCCTGCTCTCAGGACTCTCCCAGACCTTGCCCTATGGATCCGTTCATCTGGTTACTCATCTCTATTTTTTATTACATCCTTTAACAAACTGGTTGTCGTTATTGTTTAGAGGTTAAGTCATGTCCGACTCTTTGCAACCCCACGGATTGTAGCCTGCCGGGTTCCTCTGTCCACCAGATTTCCCAGGCAAGAATATCGGAGTGGGTGTCATTTCCTCCTCCAAGGGGTCTTCCTGGCCCGGGGATTGAATCTGAGTCTCTTGCATTGCCAAGTGGATTCTTTACTGCTGAGTCACAGGATCAGAACAACACTCACCTCTGATTCAGCTCAACTGCTCTCTAATGAGCATCACAAGAAGTGAAAACTTCAGTGTAGGACTAGGAGTTTTGTTTTAATATAGTTCTGTGCTTTCAAAACCAGGAAGAAAAAAAAAAAAGTAGAGGGAGCAAAAAAGGGAAGCATACGGAAGAGGAGGAAGCCCCATGCCCTCCCCCCTTACCTTTTCCAATTTGACTCTTACATTTGGCTGTTCTTGATTCAGATCCTTTATGATAAACTGGTAACAGCAGCAAGGGGCTTCCTGGGTGGTTCAGCAGTAAAGAATCTGCCTGCCAATTCAGGAAACATGGGTTTGATCCCTGAGTTGGGTAGATCCCCTAGAGAAGGAAATGGCAACCTACTCCAATATTCTTGCCTGGAAAAACCCATGGACAGAGGAACCTGGCGGGCTACAGTCCATGGTGTCATTAACAGTTGGACTTAGCTACTAAACAACAACAGTGAATAAACTGGTAAATGTAAGCATATGTTTCCCTGATTTTAGTAAGCCACTAGCAAATCAATCAAAATCAAGGAGGGAGGTCTTTGCAACCTCTTATCTACCGCTGGTTGGTCAGAAGCATAGGTAATAGTAACCCAGATTTGCGACTAACATGTGCAGTCTTCTGGGACTGAGCCTTTAACCTCTGGGATCTGAAACTTTCTCCAGGTAGAAAGTGTTAGAATTCAGTTAAATTATAGGAACACCCATCAGGTGCTACAGAGGATTGCTTGTTGCAAGGAAATTTTCCACATATTTTGGTGACTAGAGTGACAGAAGTGAAGTGTTCTGAGTAATAAAGGAGACACTCAGGAAAGAAAGACACATTGTCGGAAAGAACTGGGTTTCTCCCAACATAGGAGGAAAACTGGGTTCTTTCTCTCTACAACCTCAAAGAAGATAAACCCCTCAAAATCTATCTTCAGACATATCATAAATTGTTGAAATCAAAGACAAAGAAAAATCTTGAAAGCAGCCAAAGAAAAATAACACATTACTTACATGACAGTGGTTCTCAGCTGGGAATTATGTTGTCCCCAAGATGATCTTTGACAATATCTGTTGACATTTTTAATGGTCACAACTTGGGGAGGTAGGGAGCTGCTGGTATCTAGTAGGTAGAGACTAAGGTTGTTAATAATAATAAGCCTACAAAAACAACTATGTGGTACCTTAAAGAAACTCATTCAGGGAATTCCCTGGAGGTCCAGTGGATAAAACTCTGCATTCTTAATGCAGGGTGCCCAGGTTCAATCCCTGGTCAGGAAACTAAATATCACATGCCACAACTAAGACCTGGCTTAGCCTAAATAAATCAAAAACAAGAAAGAAACTCATTCAAACTTCAAGGTAAAAAAAATAGTGTAATAAGATACCATGTGCACATTAATCAAAAGAAAGCTGGAGTGGTATTTAATCTCAAAGTAGAGTTCGGAGCAAAGAAAGCTATCAGAGATGAAGAAGGACATTACATCATAATAAAAGGGACAATTCACTTTGAAGACATAGCAATCCAAGTGTATACAGACCAAACAACAGAGCTTCAAAATATATGAAACAAAAACAAAACTGAGAAGAGAAATAGGCAAATGATTATAATAAGAGATTTAAATACTCCACTCTCAGGAGTGGATGGAACAAGAGACCAAAAATCAGCAAATATACAGAAGAACTGAACAGTATCAACCAGCTAGAACTACAACACTTATAGAGCCCTCTACCCAACAACATGAAACATTTGCCAAAATATACTGTATCTAAAATGAAGATATAAAACAAGTGGCAATAGATTAAGGAAATATAAGTATACAAGGTATATTTACCAACTGTAGTGTAATTAAACTATTAATGCAAGTTAAGGGATTTCTCTGGTGGTCTAGAGGCTGAGACTATGTGTTCCCAATGCAGGGGAACCAGGTTCAATCCCTGGTCAGGGAACTAGATCCCACAGTCTGCAATTAAGATGCGCTGCGGCCAAATAAATAAATAATTAAAAAAAAAAAAAAAAAAAAAACCTACAAGTTATTAAGGAAAAAAGTCCACAAGTCAAAGAGGAAGTCTCAAGGGAAATCAGAAGATACTTTGAACTGAACAAAAAAGAAAAAAAAACCAAGATTTACGGGATTAATTTATTTAAAAGGAAATTCATAGCATCACATATTTACACTAGGAATTAAAAAAGAAAGGGTCTCCAATTAATAGCCCAAGCTTCCATCTTAAACTAGCAAAGAAAAGCATAAAATAAACCCAAATCAAGTAGAATAAATAAAATGCGAGTCAAATCAATGAAAAGAAAAAGCAGGGAAAAAAATTAATGAAACCAAATACTGTTTCCTTGGATAAAAAAGATAAAATGGATAAACCTGTGGCAAGACTGACAAAGATGATGAGAGAAAGAGGAAGACTGTGTGCACACAAGAGAACACATTACCAACATCAGGAAAAAGGAGAAATCCTATACACCCCACAGACAATTAGAGGATAATGAGGGAATACTGCAAAACTTTGTGCATCTCTATTCAACAACTTGAAAGAAATTAACCAATTCTGAAGCAACTACAAATCACCAAAACTACCCAAGATAAAACAGCCAAAAAAGCTCTGTAACTATATAAAAAGATTGAAATTGAACTAAAAAATAAATAAAACATCTTCCAAGGAAGAAATCTCTATGTTCAGGTGGTTTCACTGGCAAATGCTATCAAACATTTAAAGAAATACTGTCATCTCAGCACAATCTCCTCCAAAATACATAAACAAGCACTTCACAAGACAGTTTGAGACTATATTACCCTGATAACAAAGTCAAAGACAACACACACAAAAAATAAAACTACCAACGAATACACCTCATGGACAGAGACACATTAAATTGTCAACCACAAAGTTAACAAATTGAATCAAGGAATAAGTTCAAAGAATAAAACACCATAACCAAGTGGAATTTATCTCAGGAATCTAAGATTGTTTCAATATTTGAAGAACAATGTAATCCATCACAGTAACAGTCTAAAGCAACTGCATGATCATATCAATTTGTGCAGAAAAAGCATTTGACACAAACCAACATTCACTCACTATAAAGACTGCCAACAAACTAGGAACACAAAGAATATCCTCAACCTGATAAAGGGAATCCACAAAAATACTACATCTAACATTTTACTTAAAAGTCAAAGACTGGATGTTTTCAAAGACTGGATGTTTTCTCACGAAGACTGAGAATTAGGCAATGTCTTATAATTTCTATTCTCATTCAAAGCCCTCATCAGTGTAACAAGGCAAGACAAGGAAACAAAAGGCATATAGAAGGGAAAAGGAGTGAAACTATACCTATCTGCAATGACATGATTTGTCTAAGTAGAAAGTTTCACACAATCATTAACTAAAAAAAAAAAAACAAAAAACAAAACCTTTTAGGGGAATTTCCTGGCAATCTAATGGTTAGGAGTGGGCAATTTCACTGCCAGGACTGAGTTTAACCCCTGGTCAAGGAGCTATTCTCCTTCAAGCCTCATGGAGAGGTCAAAACATTAAAAAAAAAACACACACTTTTAGAATCAGTTTAGCATCAATGTAAATATACTTAACATTGCTGAACTATATGGTTTAAAATAGTTAAAATGGTGAATTTATGCATATTTTACAATTTAAAATAAAAATCATTTATAATAGGAACCCACCCACCATCCAATATGAGTACATAGGTATGAATCTCACAAAACACAAGTAAGATTTGTTTACTTCCAGTAGAATTTTTGTGCAGATGTAGATTTCCTGGTTCTAAAATATATATGGAAAGGCAAAGTAACTAGAATAGCTATAATAATTTGAAAAAGATTAAAAGAATAACAGTACCCAATTTTAAGACTTACTATTTAAAGCCACAGTTGCCAAGAAAGTATAGTATTGAAAAATGCATTGTAGGTCTGAATGTAAAACATGAGACATATAAATCAACGGAGCAGAATAGAATGCAGAAATATACTCACAAATGTGGCCAAATGATTTGTGACAAAAATGCAAAGGAAATTCAATGGAGAAAGGATAGTCTTCCAACACACCAGTCAGAATGGCCATCGTCAAAAAGCCTACAAGCAATAAACGCTGGAGAGGGTGTGGAGAAAAGGGAACCCTCTTGTATGTTGGTGGGAATGTAAATTGATACAGCCACTATGCAAGACAGTATGGAGATTCCTTTAAAAACTAGGAATAAAACCACCATATGACCCAGCAATCCCACTATTAGCTATATATCCTGAGGAAACCAAAACTGAAAAAGACACAAAGTACCCCAATGTTCACTGCAGCACTATTCACAATAGCTAGAACACGGAAGCAACCGAGATGTCCACCGACGGATGGATAAAGCAGCTATGGTACATGTATACAACAGAATATTACTCAGCCATAAAAAGCAACACGTTTGAGTCAGTTCTAATGAGGTGGATGAATCTAGAGTCCATTACACAAAGTGAAGTCAGTCAGAAAGAGAAAGATAAATATCACATACTAATGCATACACATGGAATCTAGAAAGATGGCACTGATGAATTTATTTGCAGGGCAGCAATGGAGAAACAGACTTAAGAGAACAGACTTATGGACACAGTGGGGAGGAGAGGAAGGAGAGGGTGAGATGTATAGAGAGAGGAACATGGAAATTCACAATACCATATGTAAAATAGGTAGCCAATTGGAATTTGCTGTATGGCTTGGGGAACTCAAACAGGGGCTCTGTAACAATCTAGAGGGGTGTGATAGGGAGGGAGATGAAAGGGAGGTTCAAGAAGGAAGGGACATATGTATATCTATGGCTGATTAATGTTGATACCTGGCAGAAAACAAAATTCTGTAAAGCAATTATCCTTCAAATAAAAATTTTTAAAAATAAATTCATTAATTAAAAAATGCAAAGGCAATTCAACGGAGAAAGGATAATCTTCCAACACACTGTGTTGGATTAACTAGACATCTAAATGCAAAAGCTGTGTTTGCCTGAGCCTCACGAATTATACAAAAATTAACACAAAATGCATTGTAGGTCTGAATGTAAAACATGAGACTATAAAACTTCCCAACAGGAGAAAACCTTTATAAAGGTTCCTGAATAGATAGCATATTTAAAAGCAGAGACATTACTTTGCCAACAAAAGTCCATCTAGTCAAGGCTATGGTTTTTCCAGTGGTCATGTATGGATGTGAGAGTTGGACGGTGAAGAAAGCTGAGCACCGCAGAATTGATGCTTTTGAACTGTGGTGTTAGAGAAGACTCTTGAGAGTCCCTTGGACTGCAAGGAGATCCAATCAGTCCATCCAAAAGAGATCAGTCCTGGGTGTTCATTGGAAGGACTGATGTTGAAGCTGAAACTCCAATACTTTGGCCACCTCATGTGAAGAGTTGACTCATTGGAAAAGACCCTAATGCTGGGTAGGATTGGGGGCAGGAGGAGAAGGGGACGACAGAGGATGAGATGGTTGGATGGCATCACCAACTCGATGGACATGGGCTTGGGTAGACTCCGGGAGTTGGTGATGGACAGAGAGGCCTGGCGTGCTGCGATTCATGGGGTCGCAAAGAGGTGGACACGACTGAGCGACTGAACTGAACTGAACTGAAGTGAGACAACATGCCAAAAGTACTAAACATAAAGGGGGAACAGTCCAAGTCAGTAAGTTGGACTTCAGTAAAATTTAAAACTTCTGTTCTGATAAAGAAAAGGGGATGGGAAGAGGAGTAAATGTCTGCAAATTGCACAGCTGACTAAGGACTTGTATCAACAGATGAAGAACTCTCAAAACCCAATACTAAGGAAACAACCTAATTCAGTAGCAACAGACTTAACCAGACATTTCAAAGAGGATACGCAGAAGATAATTAGTACATGAAAAATTGCTCAACATCATTGGCCACTACAGAAATGTAAATAAACCAAAATGAGATACCACTACTATTAGAGTAACTAAAATAAAAAATATCAACACCAGCATCACCAAATGCTGGTGATGGTGCTGACCAACTGGATCACTCATAGATTACTGGTGGGAATGTAAAAACGGTACAGCCACTTTGGAGACCAGTTTCTCAGTTTCCTATAAAGTTAAATGTATTCATCATATGACACGCACCAAAAAATTCTTCAGTTGTTGGTGAGGGCAGCTGGATGTGACACCACAAGGTTATCATGAGGATGCTTTTTTTGGTGTGATAGGATGGTCTTATATCCTGACTGCAAGGGCAGAACACAAATATGTACATGTTAACACTTCAAAAAAAAAAAATTATACCCCCAAAAAAGCCCATTTTCAAACATATTTAATTCCATACTTTACTGCAGTAAATTAGTTGGCAGGAAGACATCAAGAACATGATCTAGTCATAAAGAAAGCCAACGAAACTAATATCTTCTCCCACCCACTAACCTAAGTCTCTATACATATGGTCCTGTCTGACTCGTGAAGGCTCCTTTTACATAGGATGAATAAGCCAAGAGCCCCCAATTTATCTGAATCGCATGTCACTTTCAATGGACTCCAATACTCATTTATTCTGAGGGATGTTAAAAGAGATTTCCTATCTAGTAGTTTATCTGGATCTGACACAGTATGTAAGCTTTCCTGACCATCGATCTTAAAGCTTCCTCTTGAAATCTAGAAAAATGGCACTGATGAACCTATCTGCAAGGCAGCAATAGAGACAAAGACAGAGAATAGATTTGTGGGCACTGGGGTGGGGGCAGAGGGGGGGATGAATTGAGAGAGTAGCATTGAAACATATACATTACCATATGTAAAACAAAGAGCTAGTGGGAATTTGCTGTATGATACAGGGAGCTCAACCAGGGGTTCTGTGACAGCTTAGAGGGGTGTGGTGGGGTGGGATGGGAGGTGGGAGGGAATTTCAGGAGGGAGGGGACATATGTATACCTATGGCTGATTCACGCTGATGTATGACAGAAACCAACACAACACTGTGAAGCAATTATCCTCCAATTTAAAAAATCAGACTTATTTCTCTCCATTTTCTTCTTGGACTCAGTAACTTACCCCTATTTTGGTTATCAAATAAGCCCATATTCATCCTTAAAATACACTCAACCTTAGTTTCCAATTAAAGTATTTAAGTTACATCCCATTAAGAAAAGGGTCTTAATGATGAAACAGAGATCCTCTGAAAAACACGAGATGTTTTGTAAGTAAATTGTGCATTCTTAATTTTTTCAGTATTTGGAAATAGTTTACTCATTTTCTCCTTAAGTGAAGTTTTCACTGACACATAGTGTGACTTTCAACCTTATTCCTAACTCAACTCCCACCAGAGGTTTAGGGGGGGTTTGGGGGTTTTGTTTTGGGCTTCCCTTGTAGCTCAGTTGGTAAAGAATCTGCCTGCAGTGCAGGAGACCAGGGTTCGTATCCCTGGGTTGGGAAGATTCCCTGGAGAAGGAAATGGCAACCCACTCCAGTATCCTTGCCTGGAAAATCTCATGGACAGAGGAGCCTGGTGGGCTGCAGTCCATGGGGTCGAAAAGAGTCAGGTACGACTGAGCGACTAACACTTTGGCCTTTTTCAACTCAAGCTACTTGGTAATCTACTTGGTTTGTGAATGCCTTCTTCTAAATGACCAGAATGCCCTTCTACAGTAAGATGGTTACAACATATGGCTAGAATTCAACTTGTTCTTCTACCATTTCTACTTTGAAAAGTTTTGTGCCAAGGATGCAGTCACTGAGGATAAATCTGTCTCCTGAGGCATAAGAAATATGTATTTGGTCTTCGTCCCTGGTTCCCAACACAGAGATCCTTTAGTTTCCTGAATGACAAAAGTGACGAGGAATTTCTTTCACCCTGACGAGGCGTGTCTCAGTGGATCCCTAGATAGCTTCAGGATGAGGGACTGGTCGTCAGAAAGACTAAGGCACAACTAGAGGTTCAGAACGTACATCCTCACTTCTCCACCCCTGGCAAGAGGAGAGGGGCTGGAGATTGAACTAATCACTAACAGCCAATGACTTCATCAATCATACCAATGTAAGGAAGCCTCCATAGGAGCCTAAAAGGACAGGGCTTGGAGAGCTTCTGGGCTGGTGACTATGTGGAGATGTGGAGAGAAGGCAAACACGGAAAGAGCACGGAAGCTCCACACCCTCTCTTCACACCCTACACTCTGGGCATCTCTTCCACTCAGCTATTCCTAAGTTGTACCCTTCAGAGTAAATTGGTCATAGTAAGTAACGGACATTCCTGAGTTCTGTGAGCCATTCTAGTGAACTGTTAAAGGGTAGTAGGGGCATTGTGGGACCCTCCATCCAGCTTTGTGGTCAGCCAGGAACAACTGTGAGTAGCCTGGGCATTCCTCTGCACCTGGCATCTGAAACAAGGGTGGTCCTGTGGAGTCTGATGCCAAACAGAATAACATCAGAATTGAACTGAATTGTTAAGACACTTAAGTTGGTGTTGGAGGATCAGAGAAGTGGTAATGGAAAAGACACCATGTATTTGGTATCAGCAATGCTGTCAATAAAATGACACAGGTCCTCTGTCTTGATGGCCTCAAATGGACAAATCTCTTACTTCACATTCAGGGTACCACTTTGCACCAAGAACAGCAAGGGTTATGTCAGTGTTTCTAGGGGTCTTGGCACATTAAAACAAAAGATCTATTGGATCCTGCGCAAATAAAAGATTACAAAGTTTTAACATCTTTAAAGCTTTTTAAAAGTCACTTTTTTTGGCTATGGAGCATTAAAGTTTGGATAACTATTATACTATTTCCCAACCGCAAGTAGTTAACTTCTTTTCCTCTCAGTGGTTTTTCATGGGATCGCATTTATTCCTAATCACCAATCTAAACTTGAAGCAGTATAGCAATCATGTAAATCTGAAACAGAGACTTACCAATTATTTCTTCTTTAATCTCCCATGACTTGAAGTGAATACTACTGAAATGGAAAACTTCTTTTTTATGACCTTTCCTGTTTACAACCATAAGCAATCTATTTGTGGTTGTGAGTAGTTTAATGTAATTCAGACAGAAAAGGGCCAACTGTTTTCCCTGGAAGTATTATAGGACTCATCTGCAGGTTGTGAAATTGAAAGAGCTTGGCACTTGGCAACTTGGCCAACTAACACAGCTTGGCACTAACACAGCATCTTAAAATTAGTGCTCAGGCACCTCTAAAAATTATCTTAAAGCTTGAGAACACATAAACAGCAGCCCTCCACGGACACTCCTCCATAGGATGGTTGTGCCTACAGGCTGTTTTTCCTATTTACACATGGTGAGGTGCTTTCAATGGTTGACTTATAGGTGAATCCTCCACAGGGTAGTAGTCAGGAAAGAATACCAAACCAAAGGAAGCATGGGGTTGGGAGTGGGGGAGGGGTACTTAACGACACCTGGTGCCCTGTGGTCAGAGAGCAACAGGGAGAAAGAGAATCAAGAATAACGTCAAGGTCAAGCCCAAATGACCTAAGTAATATTACATTTCACAGAGAAAGCAAAGCAATGATTCAAAAGAGAAGATTCGATTTTAGACACCTTAGTTGAATGAATATTTAAGTAAATGTTTGCTTCCAAATAGAAAGCAAAAACAAAGACAATATAAACAAGTGGGATTTCTCAGAGAGAAAAAACAAAGAGTGCATAGAGCTGTTCACATTTAAGAATGGAGAAGCATGGGACTTCCCTGGTGGTCCAGTAGTTAAGACTCCGAGCTTGCAATGCAAGGAGTGCAGGTTTGATCCCTGGTGGAGTAACTAAGATCCTGCATGCAGCTCAGCGTGGCCGGGGGCGGGGTGGGGTGGGGGGGCGCGGATGAAGAAGCACATGTTGGGGAATAATACACAAGAGTAACCATGATTAAAACCTTTAGGGAGAGGAACTGAGAGCATAAATGCTGCAAGAAAATGAATAACCAAGGAAATGCCAAAGGATGTGGTCCCAAGAGGGGTGTGATCACACTATGATCTCTAAATACCATTTCCCAAGAGAGCAGGCTTTTTGAAGAAAGGGCTTATTCCAGTCCTTGCAACAGGAAATGTACAAAACAAACTTGTAATTTCTTAAACCAACGATCGAGGAAGCTATCAACTACTAAGGAGGCATCAAGAGGACAGGCCTCTCAGGACTGGATAATCCGATCATCAGTAAGAATGATTCTAGTAATTTTGAAACCCGCGTATGTTTCAACTCATGAGCTCACAACTACACACAAAACCTCAGTGGTTCAAAAACAAAAACGACTCATCGGTTATCCCTGTAGGATGCCAAGGCACCCAATGTTTATAAGGTAGTAAATGAGCGGAAAGAATCAACCATTTTTCCTCTCTCCTACACAGACTATTGCTGTTGTTCAGCTGCTCACTCGTGTCTGACTCTTTGCGACCCCATGGACTGCAGCTCACCAGGCTTTCCTGTCCTTCACCATCTCCTGGAGCTTGATCAAACTCATGTCCATTGAGTCGATGGTGCCATCCAACCATCTTGTCCTCTGTCATCTCCTTTTCGTCCTGCCTTCAATCTTTCCTTTACTAATTCAATAGCTAATAAGGACAAGTTCGTCTATACAAACACATTCTAACTAATATATGAAGAAACTGTAGAATTAGAGTATTACCATCCTACAGCTAAGCAATGATCAATGGCATTTCACAACCCCAAAATGCGAATTATGTTAAAACAAGCCAAAAATGAACTTGATTCTAATCCAAGTCCCACAAGGGTCAGAGGAACGTGTAAAGTGACCACACATGGATGTAGTTGAGCAAAGAATGCAAAACATTCTCAAGAATAAAACCAACTTCAATAAATACACTACACCCTCCCAAAAAAAGATGAACCTATTAACTGTCTTAAAAAAAATTCTATTTGGATCCTGACTCAAAACATTTTTATAAAAGATAATCAAGGAAATATGATTAGATTTAATATGTAAGAGTTTCTATTCATTTTAACACATGAATTTTTTAGAGAGACTGTTAAGGACTGAATTATATCCATCCTCCCCAAAATCCATCGGATGAAGTCTTGATTCCTAGTACCATAGTTCAATTGTATTTGGAAATAGGATATTTACAGAGGTAGTCGAGGTCATTAGGATGGTCCCTAACCCAATATAGCTGGTATCCTTATAGAAAGGAGATATATGGGGACTTCTCTGGTAGCCCAGTGGTTAAGACTTTGCCTTCCAATGCAGAGGGTGCAGGTTCAGTATCTGGTCAGGGTGTTGCCGGCCAAAAAAAAAAAAAAAACATAAGGCAGAAGCAGTAGTGTAACAAATTCAATAAAGACTTTAAAAATGGTTCAAATCAAAAATCTGGATGGACACACACACAGCAACACCATGTGAAGGCTGGATTTACAGTGTCACAAACCAAGGAACTACCCGAGGCCTCTCTAGGCCTCGAACAAATCCTTCTCTCACGGCCCTCATGCATGCTTGCTAAGTACACTTCAGTCCTGTCCGACTCTTTGTGACCCCCTGGACTGTAGCCTGCCATGCTCCTCTGTCCATGGGGATTCTCCAGGTAAGAATACCAGAGTGGATTGCCATGCCCTCCTCCAGGGGATCTTCTCAACCCAGGGATTGAACCTGTGTTTTAGGCATCTTCTGCATCGGCAGGCAGGTTCTTTATCACTAGCGCCATCTGATATCAGACTTCCAGCTTCCAGAATTGAGAGACTGAAAAATTGTTGTTTAAAGCCACCCAGTGTGTGGTGTTTTGCAGGAGCCCTAGCAAACTAATACAGAGACATTAACTTTTAGAGATGAAGTCAGTGTTCACTGAATTAAGTGATGTGATGTCCAGGATGTACTTCAATAATCTGGGAAAAGATGGAAGAAGCTAGAGTTATTTAAAAAAGAGAGAGACTGGAACTTCCCTGGTGGTCTAGTGGTTGGGAATCTACCTTGCAATGCAGGGGGGCACAGGTCCGATCCCTGGTCAGGGAACTAAGATCCCACATATCTCAGGGCAACTAAGCCCTGCCACCGTAACTACTGAGCCCGAGCCACAACTGGAGAGTCAGTACGCCGCAACAAAGATAACTTTGTAGCACAACTGGGACCCACCTGACGCAGCCAAATGAATAATAAAAATAAACACAGAGAGAGACTGACTGTACATTGATAATAGTTGAAAAGTATCATTAATTTAGCCTTTTTTATATTTTTCATAATAAACAGTTTAGATAAAGGACATGGAGACCTTTGAGATGACCATCTCAGAAGAACTATGAAGCACAGGACACAAGTCCAGGCATCACATGCAAGGGCATAGTAAACAGAGATAGGGAGCTGGTTAGGACCAGAACACATGCCTCGTACACCGCTCATCTAGAGCTCACAGGCAAACACTGGTATTCCCTGAACAACTTGCACCAGCTCATTTCAAATGAGGCAAAGTCTGGGCCCTCCCAGAGCAATGATGCATGAAGAACTCTATTGTCCACAGATGGCTAAACAGAACAGTTTACCAATAACTTCCCCAAATACTCTGTCTGAGCCCATTCATTGCACATAACCACATATTTCCTCCAGACCCAGGGAAGACCCAGTTACTATTGGGTTCACTGTCAAACTTTCAGGGGCATGTTGAAAGCAAATAAATGATGATCATTTCAAGAAATAGAAGCTTACCTTTCAGGGGAAGTGTTCTGTTTGAGTAACCTGATTAAGAGCAGAAACTCGACCACTTTCCAGCTGCGTGACCCTGGGAAAATTACTTCACCTCTCTGACCTCAGGTGTCTCATCTGTATAGTAGGATCATGGGACTGTGGTGAAGATTAAAACAAGGCAATTCAGCAGATTAGGACCAGAAATACTGGCACATTAGTGCTCAGTGTCAGTGGTTTATTGGCCAGTCCTCAGAGTCAAGCCATGGGGAAGAAAGATCACCTAGCAGTGTCAGTGGCCTCATAGTTGCCTATTATGTCCCTTCAAAGTTATTTGATAGACATCAACTACTTCTAACAACTCTTCGTACTCAAATTCACTGAAGCCATGATGATTTTTCAAACAATCCAACAAAACCTCCTCTTTCGGGACTTCCCTGGTGGTCCAGTGGCTAAGTCTCCGTGTTCCCAATGCAAGGAGCCCGGGCGCAATCCCTGGTCAGGGAACTAGATCCCACATGCCGCAGCTAAGAACCAGTGCAGCCAAACACATAAATATTTTTTTAGAAAACACTTCCTCTTTCGGGTTGCTAGGTCCAATTCCAACATGTGGAGGGGGTGTTTCCCACACCACCAATAACCAATTCTCAGACATGAGATGCGTGTCCTATGGTTCAGCTCAATTCTGACCCTTTCTACCTGGAGATAGAACCTGACTCCACAGGTTAAGGGTTCAGTCCCACAAGACTGCCCTCCACCCTTCAGAGGCCAGCTGCCCAGGTTGTCATTTATGCTTCAGACCAAACAGCTATGGATATTTGTATTTCATGTTAATGCCTATGACTTCTTGCTCAGTTCATGCTTAAATGTAAACCCCAAGTTTCTATAGGTATTTTTTTTGTTGTTTGAGTTAAAGGACCTCATCTTGTTATGTTGTTGATTATATTTAAGATGCTTTGGTCTCATTTAATTTTTGTATGGCATTCATTCGCATACCCATCACAAATCACACAGCACCAAACCACACTGACCAGGGCACCAAACAGGACCCAGCATTTTGAGAGATGAATATGAATGACAAATCCTGTGCTTTTAAGGACATCAGCCTTCACTAGGGATTTCACCTCACAGACTCCAAGCCCGCTGCCTAAGTTTCTTCATTTGGAAGTGATCCCACCTGAACCTAGTCTCTCAGGCAGTCTGGTTCTCAGCACACAGTCATCCAAGGCTTCCCATGAGGGAGTGCTATGAGTTATTTCTATGCTATGCTAATATTCTATGCTATGCTTCTAACTATGCTATTATTTATTTCCCCCCAGACTAGTTAACAAGGCATCACTACTTTCTTGGTTCCTTCCTTGTTTCTAAATAAAGACCCCTTTGTTTTCCCTTCTTCTGCCAGCACCCGGCATAATGAGATTGCTATTTCTATATCTCAGTAGTGAATTCAGGGAGGTCTCCTATTATCAGTCTTTCTTACTATATTCAGAGTCCACACAGAAAGAAAATAACAGTCTTCACTGAGATGTTACCAGCTTTAAGAAACTGTTATTAATCATATGGAAATTTCTGACATCTAAACTCACCCTCATTAGTAAGCATCTCTCCATTAGAGGTACTTGTCTCATCTTACAAGAAGATGTCTGATGAGAGTGTATTTTTCAGTACAGTCTGAAATGCGGGCATCTCTCTGAAGTTTGAGCCCTTCTACCACAGTGGCTGGGACTCACTTTGGTGTAATTTACAGGGAAGTTTCGCCTCTTCATACTACATCTTACACTAATGCCACACTCCCCACTCTCAAACTTCAGAAGAAAAAAACATCTTTTAATCACTGAAGGAAGCAGAGGCTTTCTAACATTCCCTATGCCCTAGAAGTCAAATTTCTCCAAACTAGGAGGTACGTTCAAACTAACAAGCCTAAGTGTTTCAATAAAGTGTTGTTAGTACAATCCTAGGTCTCTACAGAAAAAAACTTGCAAGATTTCCGACAAGATCCATTTACTGCGAAAAACTGCTTCAAGCTTACACAGAAGAACCAAAGAGACCTTTGAAAGAGAAATTAAGATGACTCTGCTAAGAAAAAAAGCAAAGAATATTTTATATTACAATGTGCAACACAAAACTTTGGGCTTTTATTTTCAGTGTACTGGCTACTTGCTTTCCATGCCAAGAACCAGAGGCTAATCCACTGGTAGGTCAGAAGCTTGGATGCAAGCTGAGGATGCTTTAGTTATGAAGGGCCCCCCCTTTACTTTCCTAGGTTTAGACCAGGAGACAGCTCCTACTTCCTTTATTCCATCACACCAGACAAACGAACGTGGCAGAAAAGTGAACTTTACACTGGAAACCTCTTCAGAGTTTCTTCTTGAGATATTCATCTTCTCACCTCAATGAAGTCCAGTAAATATCTGATATCTGGGCCATGAGATAAAGCCAACTTACATTCTTCATTTTCCAGCAAATTGTACTTTTATTTTTTTTTTTAATTTTTCTTAATTATTTTAATTGGAGAATAATTACTTGACAATCCTGTGGTGGTTCTTGCCATACATGGACATGAATCAGCCACAGGTACACACGTGTCCCCCCATCCTGAAACCCCCTCCCACCTCCCTCCCCACCCCATCCCTCTGGGGTGCCCCAGAGCACCAGCTTTGAGTGCCCTGCTTCATGCATCGAACTTGCACTGGTCATCTATGCATCCCCCATCAGTATTTGTCAGATCACATATTCAAAATTCCACCTCCGAAAATACAGTTGCTCCAGGCAAGAGTAGACCACTAACCCAAGAGCTCAGTGTACTTTCCCAGACAATAACCTCTGTGAAAACATCACTCTACTTTCAATACGTGACCCCCAAATGAGAACCTAACTTGCCCTTTACCATAGACACTTCATTTAGGTAATTAATGGGTCTTACATTTCCCTTCAGGGGAGGTCTCCCCTTTTAACATGTTGTAAGTACTAGTAACCGTGATTGGAGAGTAGTATTAAGATAGTAAGATTAGAAGTAACTCTAAGAAGCCCTTTCCTGAGGCTTTGGCAATTTATTTTTTAAATGAAGCAAGACACTCCTTAAACTCAGAAAATGGGACCAATTTAAGACATTGAGTTAGGGAAAAGAAAAAGGATTCTCAAACGTGTTTGTTTCAAGTTAAGTGCTCTGCTGGGGCTCTATCCCCTCCTCACCTCTTTGGTGTTTGCCCAAGAACCCTTAAATCCTTGTCCCACAAACCATGTCTACATCTCTTGAGGCATCTGAGGATCCAGATCTGTTCACCATCAGGACCGTCTATCTTTAGAGGAGCCCTTCCAGTTCTGGTCACATCACAAATCTACAAGTACTTTAGCCAAGAGAGCGGCTTGAATATTAAATAATTCTGAATATGTGATCTGAAAAATACTTGAGAAATGCACACTTTAAAATTACAACTTGCTGGAAAATGCAGAATGTATGTTGGCTTTACCTCAAGGCCCAGATGGTTCATTGACAGATGAGTAGATTAAGAGGATGTGATGCATGTACATAATGGAATATTACTCAGCCATAAAAAGGAAGGAAACTGGGTCATTTGAGGAGACATGATGGAACTAGAGTCTGTCATGCAGAGTGAAGTCAAGAGCAGGGGAGGGGGGAGGCAAACATCATATATTAGCCTATAGATGTGGAATCTAGAAAAATGGTACAGATGATCTTATTTGCAGGGCAGAAACAGAGACACAGATGTACAGAACAGGAGTATAGATACCAAGGCGGGGATTGGGATTGGCATATATATATAGTTGATACTATGTATAAGATAGATAACTAATGAGAACCTGCTGTATAGCACAGGGAACAGCACTGAATGCTCTGTGGTGACCTAAATGAGAAGGAAATTCAAGAGATGGGGTATTTGTGTACGTAGAGCTGATGCACTTTGCTGTACAGCAGGAACTAACAGAACATTGTAAAGCAACTATGTTCCCCAAAAAATTAATTTTAAAAAATCAGTTGATTTAAATAAAAAAGGCCACAGGGTGCGAGGTGGAGAAGAAACAGTTTCTCCTAGTTCCCTTCTACATTCCGCATATTTAGGGGGGAAAACAAACCTACCTCTCTGGTATCAGGTACTTCCAAAAGTTAGTTTCCCATATTTTACCTACTAAAACACATTAGTGAAACATTTAGCCACTCCAGAGTCCTTGAGTGTACTTTATCATCATCCAAAACAAAATGGCTAACACAAGGCATGCAGGAGGTGGTATCCCAAGAACCTGAGTCCCCTTGTGTCATTCGGCAGAATTATCACAGTGGTGTAAAGATACTACAGATAAGAAATAGAAAGTAAGCTATCACAGGGGTATCAGGATCATTAACAAGCCAGTTACAGACTGTATAAAATGCCTCAGAGCATCATGGTCCCAGATCCTGTCACTTCGCTAGCAGCACAGGGGAGGGATTTTTGCTTCTGAGATGGAGCTCTGACTGGATATTAAACTCGCAGTTCCAAATTCATCTTTCAACTCTGCGATGCTGGGGGCTGGGACTTTGCACCCTGTCACACCTTTGTCAGTGGTTTCCTATTGGTTTCTGCTGATAGAAGGCACTAGAAGGGGGACTTCCCTGGTGGTCTAGTGGCTAGGACTCCATGTTCCCAATGCAGGGGGCGTGGGTTCGATCCCTGGTAGACGAACTAAACCCCACATGCTACAACTAAAAACCTGACATAGCCAAATACATACATGCATATATAAAAATTTAAAATATTCAAAAAAAGAAGGCACTAGAGGAGGCAGAACTGAAAGGCAGACGAGGAAATGGCACATGTTCTTCCCCATTAATCAGCTGTTCCTCTCAGCATCATCCTAACAGCAATGGGTTTCAGACTCTAGCTGCTCTGGGCATTCCCAGAACCAGCTTCATCATCTCCCTTCCTCCCCATCACATCCCTTCTTCCCCATCCCAAGCACCAGCCACAGCCAGGGAGCATCCCTTTGCTCACTCACAGTTACTTGAACCCTTTGTTCCAGCTTCTGGTATCTGATAACCTCAACCTATTCCCTTGACCCCTCTCTTCCCCACTGAGCCTCAGGGTGTAACTGCTCTCTACATTCAGTATCTACGGATTCCATCTTTGTCCGTTCAGCCCTCTAGCACTTGTGTAACTCTGCACATTAAATTGCTCTTGGTGTGATACCTAGTGGTTTTGTGTGTTGTGCTGTAGGCTGGATGTGAGAAGCACAAGAACTTAAAGTTGGGAAGAAATGAATTCGTTGTTCCTATCGTAGCAAAAATGTAGCATGTACTTGCATGTACTAAGCATTTTTTAAGGGCTTTAGCATATATAATCCTTCTAATGCCCACAGCAATTCAATCAAGTGGCTATTATTATCCCCATATTAGAAAGGAAGAAAATGAGACTGCAAGAATTAAAAAAAAAATCACTTCAGACATCACATAACTAGGAAGTAGTGGAGCTGGGATATAATTCTAAGTTTGACTCCAAAAGCCTTCTGCAAAAAATAGGCTTTTTAAGATACTCCATGCTGCTCCTTCAAGACTGTTTACAAGGTTCACAAATAACAGTGCAGGTGTATGATTGCTTTTTTGTTATCCTCATTAAGTCTCATTCCTTAACAGTCCCCTTCCTTTTTAATACGCCATCACTTGATAAGTAAATAATGTCATCTGTCCTGTGCAATGTCCCATATACTGGAGTTGGCTATTATGTTCCTTCATGGCATCATTTCACCTGTGCCTCTCCCTTCCATACTTTTTATAAACTCAAAGTCAAATTGAAATTGAATCCCACTTAAACCTTTGTTTTTTTTAACAGGAGTATTTCATCCGTGCTGTTATATATTTCCTATTGTATCAAATCAGGAAGTATGCAATGTCTGGTCATTCCATATAGTGATTCTAAGATTAATTAGTGGAGTCAAAGTCTAACTTCTCCATTGTAGAGGGAGTCCAAACCTGTAAGTGCAAAGCCATCAGCTTCTATAAGGCTTTGGCATGAGACAACCACCATACTCAGTGTGTACAAATCAAATGTTACACAAACTGACTTCTCAGAATAATGGAAATAAAAATGAAAACAAACAAATGGGACTTAACTTAAACTCAAGAACTTTGCACAACAAAGGAACCAATAAACAAAACGAAAAGACAACGCACAGATTGGGAGATGACATTTGCAAATGATGTGAGCAACAGGGGATTAAGTCTCCACAACTGACGAACAGTTCATGATGCTTCACAGCATCAAAAAGCCAATAAACAATGGGCAGAAGACCTCAACAGACATTTCTCCAGAGAAGATACAGAGATGACCAAAAGGCACATGAAAAGATGTCCAACATTACTAAGTATTAGAGAAATGCACATCAAAACTACAATGAGATACCACCTCACACCAGTCAAAATGGCCATCATCAAAAAACCCACCAACAATGCTGGAGAGAAAGGAACCCTCTTACACTGTGGGTAGGAATGTAAATAGATACAGCCACTATGAAGAACAGTACAGAGGTTCCTTAAAAAACTAAAGACAGAGCTACCATATGACCTCGCAATCTTACTCCTGCACATTTATCCAGAGAAAAACATGATCCAAAAGAATATATGCACCCCAATGATCACTGCAGCACTGTTTACAATAGCCAAGACATGGAAACAACCTAAATGTCCATCAACAGAGGAAATGGACAAAGATATGGTACATAGACATATGGAATATTACTCAGCCATTAAAAAGAATGAAATAATGCCATTTACAGCAACACAGATGGACCTAGACATTGTCATACTGAGTGAAGTCAGAGAAGGAGAATTATCGTATAACATCCCTTTTACGTGGAATCAAAGAGAAATGATACAAATGAAAGAGACTCACAGACTCAGATACAGAAAGCGATTCACAGACTTAGAGAACGAACTTACAGAGGTTGGGGGGGGGGGTGCCGGGGATAGTTATGGAGTTTGGGATGGACATGTACACACTGCTATACTTAAACGAGTAACCAGAAGCAGCAAGGACCTATAGTATAACACAAGGACTCGGCTCAACGTTATGTGGCAGCCTGGACGGGAGGGGAGTTTTAGGGAAAATGGATATGGGTGTATGTATGGCTGAGTCCCTTCGCCGTTCACCTGAAACGATCACAACATTGTTAATCGGCTATACCCTAAAATAAAATAAAAAGTTTAAAAACAAAGACCCCCAAAAAACTGACTCCTCAAAAAGGAAATAACAGATGGTGTGCATTCAAGTCTTCAAGGAAAACAAAAATTCCAACAGTTCATCCTACTCCAGACAAACCCTCAATAAATTTTGTTAATCAGTATTTCAAACCACCCTTTAAATTTCAAAGGGATCAAAGGTCAAGAGTTTCAAAGTCTAGTTCCATGCTTCTTTAAATTCTGTATCTGTTCTTACTTAGTTCTTTGAACCCTGTGGGCCCGTATTTTCCCAATTGAAAATGGAGATAATGTCTCCAATTTTACTTCACCTCAAAGGACTATGGCGAGGGTAAAATGAAATATAAAACAAAAAGTTAGATATGACAAATAAAGATTTCTTATCATAGATTAAATTTTACCCAGAATAAGGAAGAATGCAATGAACAGAAAGCTTGAGAAGCCACCAAAAATAGAATCAACAATGCTTGAGAATCCACTGCAATCCAAATTTGAAGCAATAGGATGGATGAATTATAAGGCAACAACCACTGCCTACAGATGATATGCTAGTACACTAGTAACTCACTTAAAAGTGACTGCCACCACTTGCCTCTTTCATTGAAAGCTATGTTCCACCAGATATAGTTCCCAGATAGAAAATCACATTTAACGCTGTCCATGTTAAAATGAAGAGATTAATGAATACAGACACACTACTATAAATAAATAAATAAACCACTATCAATAATAAAACAGACCTTCAGCATAGCACAGGGAATTATATTCAGTATCTTATAATAACCTATAGGGGCTTCCCTGGTGGCTCAGTGGTAAAGAATCCACCTGTCAATGAAGGAGTCACGGGTTTGATCCATGGGTGGGGAAGATACCCTGAAGGAAATCGTAATCCACTGCAGTATTCTTGCCTAGAAAATCCAATGGACAGAGGAGCCTGGTGGGCTACAGTCCATAGGGTCGCAAAGAGTTGGACACAACTCAGTGACTAAACAGTAACAAAATAACCTATAATGGAAACTAATCTGAAAAAGAATATATATGTATATGTGTGTATATAATATTGAATCACTTGGTTGTATACCAGAAACTAATGCAACATTGTAAATCAACAATACTTCACTTTAAAATAAATTAATAAAAATTGGGATTAAACCAGTAATCTTGATACCATAATACTCGATTCAGGGACCCATCCTTCAATATACTGAATTTCCTAAACAAATGTTAAACTAAAACAAGAAAATGCATTGAGTTTAACCTAAGAAGTCTCTGTCTACAAATATACCTTGTATATATTATGTAACTTGAAAAATGTTCAGGATAGACCAAAGAATCAAGTCCTCCTGCAAAAATTAAATTCAGTAATATTGTTCTGAAAATACATGTGCCGCAAAATACTGTGAGCATAAGCGATCTGTTACCAACTGGGACCTTGAAGAATGAGACCTCAGGCCAGCTTCTCCCAACTCAAAGACATCTTTTAACCATTCTTTGCATTTTGATGACGATTATAGCTTAGAGACTCTTCAAATGACATTTTAGAAAACTAATGTTAAACACACAAACCTAGTTACCCCTGATTTTTATATTAAAAATACATAAAAGCTGAGCAGTTTTCCCTGCACTACCATCTCCAAAGTAGGTTTTAAAAATTTTCACATTCCATTATCTGAAAGAGTCAACAGACATTTTCTTTTATCTTTTCAGCTACTGGGTTCTCAAATTCTCATCTTGACATCATCAACATAATTTGGAAATTGCTGACACAGGCTATTCAACTGTGCTAAAAGATTTGGGTTTATAAACAGTTACCACAGTGCCACCATCTGAGCAAAAGAAAGCACAGTAACATTTTAAAATAAAGCAGAAATAGCAGTATTTATCTTTTTAAAATAGATTGCCAAACAAAGAACTTCATATTTAAATACAATTAGCAAAACTCATCAGAAAGATCTCAAACAAGATTCTGTGGGATGTGACTACACCAGAACCTATTTCAATTTCTTAAAGTATCTCAAAGAGCAGACTGTTTTTAAAGAAGTAATATACTCTTACAAAGAAAAGCCCAATGCAAGACAAAGACCATAATAGAGAAGGACTGTGTTCAAGCACATCCAAGAGGTGGAAAGGAGAGGAAAATCTTCGGAAAAGCTACCAACAGGCTTAGATACTAAAATCTTAGTTTTAAACACAGAAGTTCTTACCTCCCACTGTAAATGAGGCGGGATATTTCGTATCTGAAGTTTCCGAATCCTGCAGAAGAATTAAAATGTTTTTTAAAAGAAAACAAAAAAAAAAAAACATAAAAGCAAAAGATATTTATAGCCAACATGGTTGTTTTGAAACTACTTAAGATATATTTATTAACTACATACCAATATACACTAAGAAAACAGCCCAAGAAAGAAAAAGAAGACCAAGTTAATCACAAGATGTACACTGAGACTATCTGGAAACCTAGCATCATTGGACTGTTGTGGCTTACTCTAAAAGCCACTAAAACTGGCAGATACAATGTTTGAACACATTTCATCTAATGACTATATGCTAAATTCAAACCCTTTAGCCTCAAAGTAAGCATCCCCGAACACAAAGCCTTAGTCCAGATGTTCTTAATCTGAGATCACAGCCAAAGGGGTCATGGACAGAATTCAAGGAAGGTGGACAGGAGCGGTGGGGTGCAGTGGAGTACGGGTCACATTTATTTTCACTATCCCCTAAGTGAAATTTAGCCACCTTCAATAGTGATTGTTGGCATTAAACCACAGTAGAATTACATGTCTTGCACTCTTGACATTAAAATAAGTCAGGCATTTCCATTTCACATTAAGGTGTTGCAGATTTTGTATATTCACTACTGTGACAGTTAGCTGTGTTGCTAGAACCTGTTACTTATTATGTTAAGGAACACATGTTATTACCAGCTTTAACATTTTCTAACTGTATTTCAAAATAATTTCCTTTCTAATCCTATGTGCTTTATTTTATGCATTTAAAAATATTCTAAGAGGTCCACACATTTCAGGCTGCCAAAGGAATCCAGGGTACAAAAAAAACATTAAAAATCCCCCACCTGAGTTTCAATGCCTACACATATTCCTGTGTATATACTATGTATATAAAACATAATATGTACTTTGTAAAATAACAAAAACTATTATACTATACATCTCTTCTTTTTCTATCCCCTCCTCAAAACTATCAGAGTAAGAAAGGGAGGATGGAAAGAAGGCAACACGAATTATGTGAGACTGCACTACGGATACCACACACCAGTCACTCTCTTACAAGGGAAAGGAATTTAAAGTCAACTAGCTATTTTTTAAAAAAAGACTAGCAATTGGGCATGACATCTCAAGTGAAATAATTAACCTCTAGATCTACAGTTAATTTCCCTTTCCAGGTCCAATGATCCACTTCTAGGTACACAGCGCATACTACATTGATAGTCTAGCTCGTTTCCATTCACCACAAAGCTTAAATGAATGCCACAGACACTGCCTATCCCTTTGCTGGTGGTGTTCAGTTGCTAAGTTGAGTCCTAGCAACCCCGTGGACTGTGGCTCGCCTTCAGGGAACTCTAAATTAGCATGTAAATTAGCCAAACTCAGGTATGTCCTGTTTGTAATCATAAGATAGAGGATGAAGGAAAAATCATTTTTACATTATTTTTATTACACAGTAAAACAAAGCATAATCACCAAGGGCAAAGTATCAGAGACAGTGAGAGAATGTCAATTTAAGAAAACATTTTCAAACACCGTATAGTCTTAGATTTTACACATCCTACCCTGGAATTTGTTTAAAAGATAAATCATGTGCTAATAATTGTTAAAGCTGCTGGAAGCATACTGATCTCTGCCATTGTGTAAGTTTTATATTCTTCTATAAAAACCTTAAAAAAATACACCTTAATAAAAGTATTTCTAAAACATAGATTTCAAATTTTCCATGTACTGCTTTAGCAAGCAGAAAAGTTACTCACACTGTGTAAATATTTACCCTGGGTAACTAAGAAGTAAGAATTATTTACTACACATTTGCAAGTATTAATCTGTCTTAATCAAGCAACTGACACATTAAGAAATAACAGCACAATTGTTAAGAAATGCAGTATTCAGTTCTATTGGACTCTGTTTCTGGGTATATATATATTATTAAAGAAATTTCCCCAATGCACACACAAAAGTGTACATAGAGAGTTAAGGTCACCAAGCAGGTAATTCTTCTTTATTACAACAACAAATACCTACTTCACAGGGCTCCCAAGGATTTCTTTATATAGGACACCATTTTTTGTACATTAGAAGTAATCCATTAGCCATGTTTTTCCCACATATTCTTCAAAATGTACATCTGACACCTATTTACTTATTAGAAGTTACACCAGAATAACTATTTCCCTTAACTAACTGTCCAGTTTCCATTACCTGATTCTCTAAAGTTTCACTTTAAACAAACACCAGGATTATTTTCATAAAGTTAGTATTTTGACGGACTTCCCTGGTGTCTCAGAGATAAAGAATCTGCCTCCAATGCAGGAGATGCAGGAGACTCATGTTCGATCCCAGGGTCGGGAAGATCCCCTGGAGAAGAGCATGACAACCCACTCCAATATCACTGCCTAGAGAATCCATGGACAGAGGAGGCTGGTGGGCTGCAGCCCACGGGGTCTCAAAAAGTTGAACACGACTGAAGCGACTAAGCACAGTACAGTATTTTGACATCTAGAACTGTGTTTTCCCACTTTGTTTTCTCAGCTCCCATCTCCCATCTGAGCTTGCAGAATTAGGTTATATTTAAATTAGATTCTAAATACCTAAGAGTCAAAAAAACAGATACTGGTATTTGTTTCTCCTATGTGATTACCGAATCATTAGAGTTTAATTTTAACTACCAGCAAAATAATCTGGCATTTCATCTCCTCCTAAAACACACGCAAGTATTATTACAAGGATTACAGCCCATTGGGGCAAGGACTCGTTAGGCTCTCTTGTCCACTGTCATATTCAGAGCCTAGAATACTGTTTGGCAGCTGAGAAGCACTCAATTGACAGTTAAATTAACATTTGTTATAATACACAGAGGGGGGACAAAAACACAAGACTCACAGATCCACCATGCAGAAACTACTAACATTCCCAATGATTTTATTACAGCTGATGTAATAAAATCACAGTGGGATTACAGTGGGAAGACAGTGGGAATACAGAAAATTACAGTGGGAAGACCAACAGCCCCAGAAACAGGAGAGTAAGAAGTTAATCATCTGTGCTATTTCAAAGAAAACTTTGAGGTTTTTGAGACCAGAAACAGGAGATAAAGAAGTTAACCACCTGTGCTATTTTCAAAGAAAACTTCCACACAATCTATTTATAAGTTAATCATGTAGAATTTAAGGCTTTTCTGCCAACAGGGAAAATGAGGTAAAGTTTAAGTTCTCATTTAACCTTTTTTTTCTTTTTTGGCCTGCCGCTCACTCAACCTGTGGGATCCTAGTTTCCTGATCAGGATCAAACCCACATCCCCTGCATTGGAAGCGTAGAGTCTTAAACACTGGATCACCAGGGAATTCTTTCATTTAACCTTTAAAAAATGCTTATTATGCTTGAAATAGTTTCTATAAAATCCAGTACTCATTATTTATTAAAAGCTGGTTTAAGTACAGGATAAAGAGCCAATAGAACTCATGTAGACTTGTAAGGGCATCTTCAAAATTTTTAGCAATAAATAGAACAGATTTAAATTGATTTTTTACAGATTTTCATATTGACACCAAACTAGAGAAATCATATCAACCTCCATATGCCTATATCAGTTTATCAAGTATGATTACCTACCTAATCTTGTTTATTTCTACTCACATGTGTACCAACAAATCCCACATACACGACCTGTCATGCTACAGTACATCTGGAAAAACCTACTAAAGGACCTTTTTGCTTTAAAAATAACTGTCGCCATAATAGTTTCTTAAAATGATTAACAAAAATTCCTTAAGAACAGAACATTTTTGGTGTTCAGTCACTAAGTTGTGTCCGACTCTTTGCAACCTCATGTACTGTAGCACACCAGGCTTCTCAGTCTTCCACTATCTCCCTGAATTTGCTCAAACTCATGCCCACCGCGGAGAAGGCAATGGCACCCCACTCCAGTACTCTTGCCTGGAAAATCCCATGGACGGAGGAGCCTGGTGGGCTACAGTCCATGGGGTCGCTAAGAGTCGGACGACTGAGCGACTCCACTTTCACTTTTCCCTTTCATGCACTGGAGAAGGAAACGGCAACCCACTCCAGTATTCTTGCCTGGAGAATCCCAGGGACGGTGGAGCCTGGTGGGCTGCCGTCTATGGGGTCGCACAGAGTCGGACACGACTGAAGCGACTTAGCAGCAGCAGCAGCAACATGTCCACTGAGTCAGTGATGCTATCTAACCACCTCATCCTGTCACCCCCTTAGACTCCTGCCCTCAATCTTTTCCAGCCTCAGGGTCTTTTCCAACGACTTGGCATTTCACATCAGGTGGCCAAAGCATTGGAGCTTTAGCATCAGTCCTTACTATTCAGGGTTGATTTCCTTTAGGACTGACTGGTTTGATCTCCTTGCAATCCAAGAGACTCTGAAGAGTCTTCTCCAGCACTACAATTCACAAGCATCAGTATTTCAGCACTCAGCCTTTTTTATGGACTAACTGTACATACTTCATCTCACACTGTATATGATGATTGGAAAAACCAGAGGTTTGACTATATAGACCTTTCTCGGCAAAGTGATGTCTCTGCTTTTTAATATGCTGTTTAGGTACAGAATACCCACTCTATTTCCAATTGCTTAATTGCTATCTTTTACAGCTGATCTGCTCATATCAAGATCCCAACAATATGCCCACATGTGTAGAGCAGATGTCTCTTAAGGTCTGTTTGACACAAGAAAATCCCTTCACTCCATTTTCTTGCTATTTATTTGAAGGTCAAGGTCATAAACCTTGTACAAGTACTCATTCTGGGTTTTATTCATTGCATTCTCTTTGAGTCATTTTAAATATTAATAATTGTTTGCTATGTTGAATTTGATATACACAGATGCATAACATTTTTATACTGTTAATACAAAACATAGACATATATGAAACCACCCACCCAAATAATTAGAAGAAGACAATTGAAACTACCATGCTCTTCCCCGATGCCTACCTCCCAGAATGTAACCATCACCCCCATATTTTTTGTCATTCTATGTCTTTTAAAATAGTATTTTTAGTAACTCTATGTTTGTCTTTAAGTTACTCTTTAAGGAGACACATGGCAAGTAGAATAGCAAAGAGAGATAAGAAAGCCTCTTTGCAACCCCATGGACTATACAGTCCATGGAATTCTCCAGGCAAGAATACTGGAGCGGGTAGCCTTTCCCTTCTCCAAGGGATCTTCCCAACCCAGGTCTCCTGAATTGCAGGGGGATTCTTTAACAGCTGAGCCACAAGGGAAACCCCCTGTTCTTTGACCTGAGACCAAACTACGGTGGAGGTAATGAAGATAATGGCGAACTCCTTCAAAGTCCCATGCACGCACTGCCGCACTCAGTCAAGAAACCAAAAAAAAAACCACACACCTGCCACTGTCCTCTGGTTTCTTATTGCCTGGATTTTCCTACTTACACTCCCCACAGTGGTGTTTAATATGTTACTCTGACCCTATAAAAGTAGTTGTTGGATTTGAAGGTTTTTGTTGTTGTTTGGTTAGGGAGAGGCTGTGTACTTCCATGAAAAGATACATTATCTCTAGCTGTCTTCCTGTGATGCTGCAGTCACTAATGACTAAATCCATTGTTTCCCTAAATCCATTGTTTCATTCAAGGTTGAAAATGGATTTCCTCATTGTATCATGCCTTCCATGCTTTTTTTTTAAATTTAGCTGTAGTTCTTCCATGAAGAACAACTTTCCTTTATCACATATCTGGAGACTGAACCACAATGAATAGAGTGAAAGCAGGATAAACATTTGATTCTTTCCTTTCTGCAGCAGATGGTTTTGTGCCACTTATCACATCCCTTAGCTCATCTCTGATTTCATCCACCACTGTGGGACAGCCCTGGGCACAGGGAAGTTATCCCACATTCTTCTATCCCTAAGCACCCCTTAGGCATCTGTTTTTCCTCCGGTTTTTCACCCAAGCCTCAGCAGAGTTCAAGGATAGCCCAGAGGAAGAGGAGAGATGAAACCCTGAAGATAATCTGCAGATAACAGAGGAGAATGTGGGAGTCAGTAGATAAAGGCCCTTGTCTTCCACCTGGGAGGCATATCTGTTCATGTCTCAAAGGTCCTGTTTCCTTCTGGCAACCTCAATAAAGTGCCCTTCATCAGTTTTTCCTTAACCTCCGTTTCACTCTTCCCACTCCCTCACTTGTGCTTCTTGAAACCATCTCCAAAATAAACCAGCTTCATGCAAACCCTCACCTCAGTGTCCTCTTTCTGCAGTTCAAAGACACTGTTATTTCAAACTTTTCAGAATAATGAGTTGGTCCCCTGGCATTGTCCAAAAAGGGCTAAATGTTTATTTTCTTATCGGCCTGCCAATGCAGGTTAGATGGAAGAGACGCGGGTTCGATTCCTGGGCAAGGTAGATCCCCTAGAGAAGGGCACTGGCAACCCACTCCAGTATTCTTGCCTGGAGAATCCCATGGACAGAGGAATCTGACAGGCTATACAGTCCATAGGGTCGCAAAGAGTCAAGACACGACTGAAGCGACTTAGCACACACAGACAACGCTATGTATGCATGGATATTTTATCAACCCACTACACTAAATCCCCCATCTTTGGCTAATCAGTAGAAGCCTCTGCACACAGATCCTGCATCTTTTGAAATGATGCAGCTCTCCAGTAATCTTTGACAGCTTGTCTTTGTTATGATTACCCAGGTTCCAATTTGTACACTTCCTGCCACCACCTTCAACCAGTTCTGTCTACATAAAACACCGGCTCCTTTTAGTCAGAAATAATATATTGAAACACAACCTGGTCACTAGGGTGCTGCTCACTGATATTGGGCTGGTCATTGCTCCTAAGCCAAAACTAGACAATATACATTTTTTTTGAAAGAGAAATAAACCACATGTTCATGCTGATTACAGTTATCCTTCCACCATATTCAAAGGAATTGCTTCCAGTACCCCTTTCCCCCGCCAGCCAGATACCAAAATATACAGATGTTCAAGCCCTGTATATAAAATGGGTAGTATCCCAAATACTTTAAATCATCTCTAGATTACCTATAATACCTAATGCAAAGTAAATGGTATGTAAACAGATGTAAATACAATATAAATAAAAGGTAGATAGTTGCCCACACAAAGCAAATTCAAGTTTTCCTCTTTGAAACTTTCTGGAATTTTTCTCCCAATTATTTTTCATCCACAATGAGTTGAACCCATGGATGCAAAACTCACAGACATGGAGGGCCAACTGTTATTTTCTTCCTTATTTTTAAAAAATATTTATTGCTTTAAATGGCTGCTCCAGGTCTTAGTTGCAACATGTAGAATCTTTTAGCTGCAGCATTGGAGATCTGGTTTCCTGACCAGGGATCGAACCCGGGCCCCCCACCCTGGGAGCAAGAAGTCTTAGCCACTGGACCACCAGGGAAGTCCAACAGGTTATTTTCGACTTAAATTCAGATTACTAGGTTTTTGCCAAAAGTCTTTGATCTCTACTTTTCCCTCTCACATTAAAGCTTGACACCAGGTATAAATAAGGATGTAAACAATAAACCGCTTTATGTCCATTATGGACTGAATGTTCATGTTTCCCACCCCAAATTCTTATGTTGCAGCCCCTCTCCCTATGCAATGGTGTTAGGAGATGGGCCTTTGAGGATTATTTAGGCTTACGGAGAACAGAGCGTGGAGCCCCATAATGGGACTACACTTTTCCTAAGAAGAGAGACCAGGGCTGTCTTCACTGCACACTCTGAGGAAAGGCTATGTGACCCCACAGCAAGAAGGCATCGGTCTACAAGCCAAGGAGGAGGCCCTCAGCAAGAACTCAAAGAACCCACCTGCACCCTGACCTTGGACTTCCCAGTTTTTAGAACTGTGAGAAATAAGCATCTGTTAAGCCATCCAGTCTGTATAGAAGCCCAAACTGCTTAAGACAACGTCTGCTATCTAACCTCACAAGTCAGCATTTTACAGATTCTAAGACAAAAGCACAAGTTTACCTGTCCAAGGGCTTCCCTAGTGACTCAGACAGTAAAGAATTCACCTGCAATGCAGGAGACGTGGGTTTGATCCTTGGGTCAGGAAGATCCCCTAGAAAAGGGAATGGCTACCCACTCCAGTATTTTTGCCTGGAGAATTCCATGGACAGAGGAGTCTGGCAGGCTACAGTCCATGAAGTCACAAACGTATGACTGAGTGACTAACACACACAACAGTAAGAATATTACATGAAACAACTGACTGGCTCAAAATTGGGAACGGAGTACAGTAAGGCTGTATATTGTCTCCCTGCTTATTTAACTTATATGCACAGTACATCATGCGAAATGCCAGGCTGGATGAATTCCAAGCTGGAATCAAGATTCCCAGGAGAAATATCAACAATCTCATAGATATGTAGATGACATCACTCTAACAGCAGAGAGTGAAGAGGAACTAAAGAGCTTCCTGATAAGGGTGAAAGAAGGGAGTAAAAAAAAAAAAACTGGCTTAAAACTCAATGTTCAAAAAACTAAGATCATGACATCCAGTCTCATCAGTTCAGTTCAGTTCAGTCGCTCAGTCGTGTCCGCCTCTTTGCGACCCCATGAATTGCAGCATGCCAGGCCTCCCTGTCCATCACCAACTCCCGGAGTCTACCCATATCCATGTCCATCGAGTCGGTGATGCCATCCAACCATCTCATCCTCTGTCGTCCCCTTCTCCTCCTGCCCCCAATCCTTCCCAGCATTAGGGTCTTTTCCAATGAGTCAACTCTTCGCATGAGGTGGCCAAAATATTGGAGTTTCAGCTTCAACATCAGTCCTTCCAATGAACACCCAGGACTGATCTCCTTTAGGATGGACTGGTTGGATATCCTTGCAGTCCAAGGGACTCTCAAGAGTCTTCTCCGACACCACAGTTCAAAAGCATCAATTCTTCGGCGCTCAGCTTTCTTCACCGTCCAACTCTCACATCCATACGTGACCCATCACTTCATGGCAAATAGAAGGGGAAAAAGTGGAAGCAGTGACAAATTATTTTCTTGGGTTCCAAAATCACCACAGATGGTAACTGCAGCCATGAAATTAAAAGACATTTGCTCCTTGGAAGGAAAGCTATGACAAATCTAGACAGCATATTAAAAAGGAGAGATATCACTTTACTGACAAAGGTCTGTATAGCCAAACTATGGTTTTTCCCGTAGTCATGTACAGGTGTGAGAGTTGGACCATAAAGAAGGCTGAGCACTGAAGAATTGATGCTTTCGAACTGTGGTGCTACAGAAGACTCTTGGGAGTCCTTTGGACAGCAAGGAGATCAAACCAGTCAATCCTAAAGGAAATCAACCCTGAATATTCACTGGAAAGACTGATGATGAAGCTGAAGCTCTAATAGTTTGGCCATCTGATGTGAAAAGCCAACTGGTTGGAAAAAACCCTGATGCTAGAAAAGACTGAAGGCAGGAGAACAAGGGGGCAACAGAAGATGAAATGGTTCGATAGCATCACTGACTCAAGGGACATGTATCTGAGCAAACTCCAGGAGATAGTGAAGGACAGGGAAGCCCGGCATGCTGCAGTCCATGGGTCGCAAAGAGTCAGACATGATTTAGCGACTGAACACCACACACCACCATCTTGTCCAAACACACACGTTAAGGAGCGGCAGAGTCAGAATCCAGCTCTGGGAATTCCGGCTCCATAGTCCATCCTCCTAACTATACTCCATCTTACTGATTTCACTCATAATCCAACCAATAACATAACTATTATCAAGAAAAACTTCAGAAAAAGTACAAGGCTGCATGTCAAACTCAAAGGTCAAAAATATGCCAACCTCAAGCAAGATACTCACTTTGCCCCACAGCTTTAAACCATACAGTCAATTCACATACTAAGAGTCAATACTGACATTAAATAGACACGTGTGAACACCAAGAAAGTATGGAAACCATAGTTTCCAACTATACTGGAAACTCAGCTAATTCAGCTGCCTCAAGATATATTATGAAAATTGTATACACTGGCACCTAGGCACTTAAAGCTAGTCATTTCATGCTAAGTCCTAACGCAAGACACACAAGTGTATCAGACTTGCAATCTTCCATCCAAATGAGCTGTAAGTCCTACAGGTTCATTTTCTTTATTCCTCCCAAAGGCCATCTGTGCTCTTTCTTTCTACCATCTCTTAAACAAATCAAGAGAGTCACCAATTTCCCACATCACAGATAAAGAGGCTGAGGCTTGAATCATGATGTAACACAGCTAACACCAGCTGAAGTCGGTAAGAGAAAACCAAATCTAACTAAACCGGTGACATATTCCTCTTTGCCTTGATTTCTTACACAAAGAGCTGGGACAGGAATTCCCTGGTGGTTCAGAGGCTAAGACTCCTGGGTTCCCAATGCAGAGGGCATGGGTTCAATCCCTCGTCAGAACTAGATCCCACATGCCACAACTAAGAGTTCACATACAGCAGCTAAAGATTCTGCATGTTGCAACTAAGACTAGGTGCAGCTAACTAAAAAAAAAGAGCCAGACATATGGTCCATGTGTGCACTGTGTGTGTTAGTTGCTCAGTCATGCCCGACTCTTTGCAACACCATGGATTGCAACCCACCAGTCTCCTCCATCCATGGGATTTTCCAGGCAAGGATATTGGAGTGGGTTGCCATTTCCTTCTCCAATGTGTGCACTGGTCACTTTCAAATAAAAAACCAAGACTGTGGACTCAGAGGAGTATGGCATGACCTCTTCAACCTGTCACCTGGAGACACTCTTTACTCGCTGCAGATTTTCATTCTTACCTGTATCCAACCAACACAAGCTACGCCCAAAGAGGAACCTGTTCAACCTGGCCAAATTCAATACAATTACCTGTACTAATTCCAACATTCAATAATGTATTAATAATTATATCTTTTCTTATTTTATACAGTTAAGAATGAGCTCCTTAAAAGGTCGACCTCAATTTTTTTTAAGCAGAATACTCCAGTTAGATGAATTCCAGGGGAAATGACTCATTTCACACTGCTGGTGATGAGCACCAACCAGCATAACCGTGCCTCTTGGGTGAGCCGGCAGTCTCTTATGAAGTCCTCGGACAAGCGGCGCAGCCTCTCAAGCTTTCTCCTCTTACATTCTCCCTCTAGGCAAAGCTGTAACAGGCTCAAAAACTTAGCTCTAAGTTTATAAATGAGGAAAACTGGGAAGAACCCAGATGTCCAGGCAAAAGGGCTAAGCTCAAAGGAAAAAAAGTATCCTCCCCTCTAAAAAATATATATACACGTTTAGGGATAGAAGTGTTCCACATCTTGACAGTGGTTGCACTTTCACAGGTGTATACAGTTCTCAAAACTCACTGCTTTACACAGTTTAAAAAACATGCACTTGGAGATGGCAGGGGATAAATTGGGAGTTTGGGATTAACATAAACACACTATTACATATAAAATCGGTAAACAACAAGGACCTACCGTATAGCACAGGCAACTTTTCCAGTATAGGTTATCTATACTGGAAAAGAATAATCTATACTGGAAAAGAATCTCAAAAAGAATAGATCTATATATGCATAACTGGATCACTTTGCTGTATACCTGAAACACACAACACTGTAAATTAACTATGCTCTAGTTTTAAAAAGATGCACTTGGACAATAAAATAATAAAACTAAAAGAGATGCTCTCGACTGTATAAACCACACCTCAATAAAACTGTGGGACAAAAAGGGATTAGCTAAACAAATTACAATATATAACAAAATCTCAAAGACATTACAAATGTGTAATATTTAATCAGGACCTATGTTCATAACATTGTTCATTGAAAACAGCATATTATAAAACATGGGATATGATCTCATTTTAAAATGTGTTTTACCACAATAAATGAAAAAACATCCCCAAGCAGAAACAGAAAAAATGTGCACACATTCACACAAACAAACAGAAATAAAGAAGTATAACACCAAAATACTGACTATGATGAGCTCTGGCTGGTAGAATCCTGGGCAGTTTTCAATTTCTTTTTGCTTTTGTGTTTTATAAAATAAATGTTACTAATTGTCAAGGGAAAAATAAGATATTATTTCCTATCCATAAGATTAATCAAGAGAAAGCAGTTACAGATTCCAACAGTTCTAACTAGCTCTCTAACATCAGTTTTCTCTGTCCCCCAAAGATTTTTGAGTCTCGCAGAAGAAATTAGACATTTCAGGACACTCTTCAAGAAGGGTCAGTAAAACTGGGAGGGAGGGAGCAAGGTTGAGAGAAGCAAACTGAGTAGACCTCAGGGTAAGAATCTCTATATAAGACTGAGTCCCACCTATTGGACTGACAGTTAAGAAGTCACATATCCTATAAACAAAAACATATTTGCTGCAACACTTAAAGGGAATTGCCAGAGCCTAGTGAATTTAACTCTGGATGGAGGGAAGGAAAAGAAAACAAACTGTTCCCTCAACTGTACCAGTAAAGAGATGTCATTCTGGAAACAACCTAAAGGTCCATTGATAGCTGAGTGGATAAAGAAGATGAGCTACAGAAGCACAATGGAATACTACTCAGCCATTAACAAAGTGAAATAATGCCATTTGCAGCAACATGGGTGGGCCTAGAGATTTTACCACACTAAGCCAAAGTAAGTCAGAGACAGGCAAATACCGTATGATATCACTTACATGTGAAATCTAAAATATGGCACAAATGAACATATCCACAAGACAGAAACAGACTCACAGATATAAAGAACAGACTTGTGGTTACTAAGGGGGGAAGGGGTGGAGGAGGGAAGGTTGGGATTAGCAGATGCAAACTTTTATATACAGGATGAATAAACACAAGGTCCTGTGGTACAGCATAGGGAATTATATTCAATATCCTGTCATAAACCATTATGAAAAAGAATGTATGCATAACTGAAATCACTTTGCTGTAGAGCAGAGATTAATACAATATAAATTAACTATACTTCAATAAAATTAAAAACTAAGGAGACGTCATTCCAAGTGTGGTCTAAAGAGCATCCACATTACCATCACCAGGAAGGCTTACTTAAAATGAAAACGTCAGGGCCCCACTACAGACCTCCTAAATCAGAACCTCTGGGGATGGGGCAGGGAACTGCGGTTTCACACACACTTAAGTTTGGGGCCACTGAGCACCCACGCACCCATGAGGTCTGTTTAACAGCACAAGGCCCATGAAGGCCAAGTCATTTCTATCTTATTCACTATTGTATACTACAGCGCTTAGCTGACTGCCTGGTTCATAACCGGCAATTACTCAAGTAATAAAGGAACAGTGTCTTTAAACATTACAGTTCTGAGTGAGTGAGTTTGTCATTTCCCAGCTTCCAGATCTTCATGGGAGTAACATCCCCATGTGCCCTTCACGGAAACAGTGGTATTTCTCTTTTAAAGGTGCACACTCTCATCTTCATCTATAGGGAACAGTCTGACAGCCCTAAGTGTATGGCTGGAAACTTGGAAGAATCCAAGAAAGGCTGGATGTCCTTCAGCGTGCCATTCCTATTACTAATGTCTGCAAATATGCACTGCCATCTCTTTTCCTTGTGGGAGATTACATGTCCCATAAAGTTCTGGAACTTTATTAGGATATGTACAGAGCAAGATTTCAGATCACTTTGAAAAATAATAGTCGAATTAATAGAACACAAACTGATCCTTGATTCCTGAATAACCAAAAGATTTCTCTAGTCTTCACACTGAGAAGCTGAAAATGTGTCTTTAACCAGAAAAGTCATCAGGAGTATTTCAACCCACCAGAGAAACACTTGCAGCTGAACATCAGGGACAGTGCCTATTTAAAGAAAAGACTCTGCCTGTATGACTCCAAAGTGTAGCTCTTTCAAAAGTGTAACATTAGCTGCCTGAGATTCCCTGTTTGAACCAGGGCACCTGCAGCAACCGAGAAAGAAAAACTCTTCCCCCGTAACGGAAGTTTCAATATGTAAACACACGTGCTCATACACACACACACACACACACAATGCTTCCACGCAGACTTATCTGCATAGAAAAATATCAGAAACAACCTAGACGTGTATCCATAGAAGACTCACTCAATCAGCTGTTACAAAAAAAGAGCTAGTTATATCTTGATAGAGAAACAAATTCAAGATGTTTTTAAATATATGAGGATGAAAGCAAGTTGCAGGAGAAAAAAAAACTCCATCGCTGAGTAAAAAAGGAGGGAGGAAAAAAAAATGTATGTTGGTTTTTGTTTGACTATGAATAAAGAAACTACCAACAGTGGACACGTGGAAGAGATTGGGACAAAAACTGTGCGCTTGAGATATAGGAACAAGAAAGAACTTTCTCTTAATGTCTTTTAAAATATTTTAAACCGTGTGCTATAAATGCGTTATCTATTCAAAATTAAATTTAAAAAATTTTAAGTGTAACACAGCATAGCAAATTACACCTATATTCCTTGAAAACTAGGGTGGTCACAAGGGAATGAAGTACTAAGATATGAAATCTCTACTTTGAGTCACACTGAAAATTAATCATTCCCACATTTTTCCACAGTTAAACTAATTTTATAAATACCCTTACATTTTTTTCCAGCAAGACTCATATTTTTAACAAGTGATTTTACAAGCTGTGTATCTTAAAGCCACTCTGTCCAATGGACTTCTCATTGGCCACACCCAGTCTAAACTGAATTGTTCTTTGAGTGTAATATATGTAACAGATTTTAAAGATGTACAAAAACAGGAGTATAAAATTACTCAACAATTTTTATAATCATCACACATTAAATTTAAAGTTTTAGGTTAGACAGTATAAAACAGTAATTTCACCTGCTACTTTTTACTTCTACTCGAGGCTACTAGAGAAGCTTAGATTATATATATATAGAGAGAGAGAGAGAGTTCACATCTTTCAATTAGACGAGCTGATCTAAAACTTGGTATACTTGATTATTGTTGTTGCCTAGTCCCCAAATCACATCCAACTCTTTGCAACCCCTTCGACCCCGCATCTCCTGCATTGGCAGGCAGATTCTTTCCCACTGAGCCACCTGGGAAGCCCAGTATACTTGTTACTCAAAGCCAAAACTGATTTTTATTTCCATTTATCAAGGTAATTTCAGGATCTAACAACATTTTATATAGAATACTTATTTTCCACATAAAAGTCACCATCACACACACACAAAAAAGTCACCATCACTAAGTGGACTATACCTACAAGAAGGTATTTTAAGAGGACTAAAGTTTCCAAAGTTCTGTATTTTGAACATAGGGATATCCCTATATTAATATCTTTATTTCATATTACTCCTACCTGGATGTGGTCTTTACCCAAGACAAATCCTTGGATTTTTCTATTTTCTATTTTTTTTTGAAGTGAGAAAGTTGCAGTTAGTCATTATCAAGTTATATCTTCTCATTAACTTTAGTAACTACAATAATCTCAGTACACCTGCGAGTCTGAACAATGAAGTTTAGATGCCTTGTTTCCAAGTAGCGTTATACAATGCACACGGTTTATATTTCCAATTTTAATACATTCTGTATAATCAAGCAAATAAAATAATAATTGTTATTGCTTTCAAGAGAATCTGCTGAAAATTTTGTTTTATGTAATTGAAGAATTTTTTTCTGATTTGGGTTTTTTTTTTTAATTGAAATATAGTTGATTTACAATATTGTGTTAGTTTCTGGTATACAGCAAAGTGATTCAGATTTATATATATGTATTATTCTTCATATTCTTTTTTCATTACAGATTATTATAAGATATTAAATATTGTTCCCTGTGCTATATAGTAGAATCTTGTTGTCTATTTTATAGAGAGAAGTTTGTCATGTATCAAGAAAACAAGGTGGACAAGTTTAATACAAGTCTCTCTGACATTCCTCATCGAAGGCAACTCAATTCTTTTCTAGTCTTTGCAAATAACCTAATCTAGATAGTCTAATAGACTTTGCAGATAACCTTTCACTGTGATAATACACAAAAGCACACTATCTGTGACTAATATCTCCAAGCCCATGGAGGACACAAATCTCTCAAAGGAAGAAACTCCTGGTCATCTTGATTATAGAGAGATAACTGGCCAAAAAGTGCAGCCTAAGCCAGAAGGAGAGGACACTGAGCACCAAAGGTATAAAAGGCTCTCACCTTTGCAGAGTAATCACTAATTACCCTCAAGTGTACCTGGAAGTCATCCACCTGCTCTCAGACTTCCTCCATAACACAGACACTGGAAGTTTTAAAGGGCCCTTTCTCCCCCCACTCCCAAAATGTTGTAACCCTTTTGAAAGCTTTACTATTAGAAAAACCACCATAAACTAAATCTGTCATTAACAATCTGTACAGGACATTAAATTTTAGTGGGCTGGACTTTAGACTTTAACACCTTGTAAAAATGTTGAAATAAAAGCTTATGCATTTTCAAAACACTTAAGAACATGTAAAACAGCCAAGCACTTTAATTGCCTAAAGACTGACTTGTAGAAACAAGTGCAAAACCTACGCGAGCCAGACAGACCATCCACCAGGGGGCAGCACACTAGGACTCTGATACACCTCTCTCGCCACGATTGGTTCACATACTGGGTCCTTTTTATTTTTACATGGCCATTTTTATTTTTACACAGGCTTCAGAAGGGCTGGGGAAAGACCTATGTCAAAATTTTAACTTTTTTTCCCTAAGAGGTTCTACGTTATACACATACACCTACATTTAGCACGTTCTGTATCAGTAACATTCCTCCAGGAACTCTCATTGCCAAAGGCGCAGGTTCAATCCCTGGTCAGAGAACTAAGATCACACAAAACCAAGCGATGAAGTAAAAAAAAGAACACAAATATTCAGAATCCTAAATACCTTCCCTATACATTTATCTGTTGGACATCATTAAAATGGTTATTTACTCCTAGATTTATAACTTTGGGTATTTGGGGACTGGCGAAGACGCCAAATATATAGTGGGTAAAGTTTTTAAAAACTAGCCACAAAATTCTATCTTCATTCTCATGCAAGCAGAAAAATCAACATGAAAAACACTATATATACAACTCGGTCTATCTTTCCAAGAGCCTGTAAATTCAGTCTTAACAGTTATGAGATCAAACAAATAGCATCAAGATATCCAACCAGAACCAGATCTGACTTATCTGTAACAACACACAACACATTAAAATTCTGTAGATTATATATAAACACTTTCAGAATCTTAACAGCTCTTCCAAAAACTGCAAATTACCTAAGCAGACCATCTAAAAAACTCAGTCCAGCAATGCATTTAATGTTACTGCCAATTACGACAATAGCTAAAAATGTTAATGTACATATCATTCTTAAAAATTTGCTTTCTTAACTGAGTAAGATTACTATAAAATGTTAATCTTCCTCTTTCAAAACTGTAAGTTACTGCTTTCGTGTCTCTCTAGAACCTGGGCACACTCAACTCACAAGCTGAAAGAAAATAAAACCGCAAATTCACCACAGACCTTTTAAAACTCCATCTTTTGAAGAAAAGTTATTATCAATTGGCTGTGGATTAAAGGTATCTTGGAAATTTTTCAGTTTTGCGAAGTCAGTAAAACCAGAACTATTTTTTTTAACTTTATTTTCAAAAATTTCAATTCTTAGCATTTTTTGTGTTTTCTTCATTACTAGAATAACAAGAAATATAAATACACAAACTCAGATTTGATGAAACCAATTATGGATTCTAAAAGGTTTTAGTGTTTCAAATATAATCAAAAAGTTAAATATTCATTTTTAGGTATTCTGATGTTGCTAAAATATTCATTTAGCCCTTTCATAAATATAGAGATTTAGGGTGGCAGTATTTAAACCAAATTAAAAATTACAATGAAACTAGCTAACTGGAATTTTATGTTTGACCAAACCTAAGAAGCAGTTTAGTGAAATTTTAACTTTTAAATTACACTATCATAAAATTTAACGCTTGTTATGAAAAAGCTAAACACTAATACTAATAATACAAAAATCTAACACGAGCAAAACTAAGATATGTCAGATCTACATATTTAGACAGTATAAACAGTAATATTTTAAAATAAACTTAGTGAATCATTTAAAATCCAAGACAACTAATCTTAGATATATTATATTATGTAGTAATGAATTACCAGCTATAATTCTATTGTGAGATGCTGAATAACAACTATTGTATTATTTAAAACCTATTAGTTTAAACAAGTCTATAAATTCAGAATCAGCCAGACTGATGGGCACTAAATGTCTTAAAACACATCATTATTTCATGTCACTTGTTAAAAATTCATTAATGTAACTTCACTTTAAAATGTTTATACTGAAGTTTAAAAACTAAAAATGATTTATTTAAAATTCTAACCTATTACCTTTTAACTAACAGATCAGTTTCAGTATTTTCCAGAGTATTTTAAAGATTTCTCTGTAAGAAAAACCCTAATTTTAAATAGCAGTTTGGAACCCAAAAAACCAATTCAAGAACACCATAAAAAAATTAATAAAAACAAAAAGTAAAAAGACTAAAAGTAAAATTAAAGTTTTAAAGAAATTTTCATAAACAAAACATTGCAGGAAAAAATAAATTTAGAACACTCAATGAGTTCTAGTTAATCTAACATTATGTAAATACTATCTTAAAAGGACTACTTTGAGGTTTTTCAGAGGCTTGGGGGTTTTTTTGTTCTTTTTAAAATTTTTGGTTTAACATTGCACAACACATTTCTTCATTCCGTAACTGATGATAGAGGTAAACCACGTGCTGGAGTTCTCAGAAAATTAGAATAATCTCTACCAAGTACTAATAATGAAACCTAACATACTGTTAACATTCTATTAATAACAAACACATTTAAACAAGCTTTAATGTATTACCAGCTCATATTTGGGTAAGTATACTTTACTCTTACCTGAAGACTCCACCATTTTAATAGTATTGAACATACACTGTATTATCACAATTTTACCCCCTCTCAGTCTCCAAACCACCTTTAAAACTGCTCTTTAAAACATCAAAATGGTAAGGGGCAGAACTAAGCTACTTTTATATAAAGTAAACAATCATAGATGCTTGTATATGTATACAAGTCTTGTCCCCAACAATAAAGCTACAAGAAACTACACAGCGCATGCATTTGGGGGAGGAGAAAAAAGATTATTGCAATCATTTAATTACCACAAAAAAAACAAAACAAAACTAGTTTTGCTTTACTCTGGTGGGTATTCTATATACAATATATTATCTCCAAAAAAAAGTTTAAGATTTCATTTTAGTGTGCACACAGCTTACCAACAGTTGTAAGATTAAAGAGGAACACCGAAGAAATAGATGGCAACGCTCTTCCGATTTCATACCTACTATAGAATTAGTACATCAAAATGCAATCAACTGGGAAAAATACATGGTCATGAGCTAAAACAAAGTTAAAATGCTATGGAAAAAATAACCTACATATGATTAACAATTATTATAAGTGATGCAAATACTAGGTGATTATTACATTTTCAGGGGCAGAGTTTAAATGATCTGAATTTAGACTTCATGTGTCAGATACATGAAGAATGACCTGACTTTCACTAGTTATAAGACAGCCCCAGAAGAGATTCAAATCTATTAGATTTATCACATTTAGGCAGCTGAAGTCTGTTTTTAAGTACAAAGCTGTTAAAATGAAGTACAAGCACGCACAGATTTCATTTGGTGTTGTAGACAGTAGATCATCACTATCATTTTTCCATGTGTGCTGAATCATGTCTTCAGCACATACCACCATGCTATAATACCTCTCACCTTACAGACCTTCACTGTCACAGAGCAACAAAATAGAGACGTTATACTCTGTAAAATGATAATGAATCCATACTAATATAAAGGAATAAAATAAATGGAGTAAGGAAAAGGTGGGACGGATTGAGAGAGTAGCACCGACATGTACACACTACCGTGTGTGAAACAGACAGAAGTGGGAAGCTGCTGTATAATACGGGGAGCTCAGCTGGTGCTCTGTGACAACCTAGGGGGCGGCGGCGGGGGAGGGAGGCTCAAGACTGAGGGCATACATGTATTCTCACAGCTGATTCATGCTGTTGTACAGCAGAAACCAACACAACATTGTCAAGCAATTATCCTCCAACTAAAAATAAATTTTTAAAGTTAAAAATTAAATTAATAAAATAAATGAAGTAGAGAAAGTTCTTCTTTCAAGTAAACTTCTAACTAATGTAAGAAATCACAGAAGTGGAGAGTCACCATTTGCCAGCCACTACAGTTAATAGTAGTTTCAGGTAAGAATCATCAATGAAATCTAAAATCAATGAAAGCATGATGAGAACAGAATCTGTATATTGTCTCAAAATATTCCCTCATAAAAGTCTTCATACAAAGGAGAAAATAGTAACTTTACACTGGAGAAGTCTTGCAGACACAGCTTAGCCAATTGTCAACATCTCCAGGAGTACCAAACAAAATCAGCATCTCAAACCTCCTGGTGAGATACGCTGAGCACACGTCAACACGGAAAGAACATAACCAGATTCTAACCACAGGGAGATATCAGACCAACCCACACTGAGGGATATACTATACCATAACCAGCCTACACTGATCAAAAACATGAAGTCCATGAAAGACAAAAGACTAAGGAACTGCCCCAGTTTGGGGGGGGGGGGAAGAAACACACCCCCCTAAATGAAATTTATAATCTTGGATTTATAATCCAAATTTATAATCTCGGATCCAGGATCCAAAAAGACCATTTGTGGACAATAGACAAAATGTGAATAACATCTGTAGAGTCAATACCATTGTCTCAATGTGAAATTTTTTTTTAAATAATTTCACTACGGTCATTTAATAGAATGTCCTTGTTTTTAGAAAATATACACCAAGTACTTAGAGACAAATGGTAATTCTGCAACTTACTCTCAAGTGACCCAGGAAAACTGGAGTAGTCAAAACCAATATTTGGGGAAACTGGATGGAAGGTACATGTATAATGCGTACTGTTTTTGCAACTTTCCTACAAATTGAAATAGGAAACTTTTAAAGCCCTCCTTTAAACTACAACCCCTCCAAATACCACTCCATTTCTCTGCTGTCTTCACAGCAAATCCCGTGAAAACTTATCCATGCTCACTGTCAACTTCCTCTCCGTCTATCCATTCCTACATCCACACCATTGAGGCCTCCAAGCCCTCCTGCTCCATCATCACTGCACCTGTCTGGATACCAGTGAGGACAATGTTGCCACCTCCAGCTTCACGCTACTCCACACCATTTGTCACAGCTTGTAGCTCTTCTTAAACACGTTCCCAACCACCTCCAGGTGCTTCTTTCAAGTCTCTCCTCCCAGCTCAGGAGCTGTTCCTTGAGCCCCTTTTCCCTGTTCCCCTTCACCTCCTCGCCACCCTCTCAGACCCCCCCACTCACGCTGCCTCCTCCTCTATATACTGTTTACTCCCTGTTCTCTCTCCGCGTCTTAACAGGCCTCTCAAATCTGGCCGAACTGAACTCATCTCCCTCTGCCCTCGTCTTGATGCTCTCGTCGTCTAGCTCATCACAATGAATGGAAACATCATCCTTCCAGTTGCTTGAGTCAAGGTATCCTTGATTTTTCCCTCCTTCCCCACACCCAGTCCCTCCATGTTCCAAACACAATATTCTAACCATGCATCACCACCACCACTGCAGCCTTTTCAATTGTGTGTGCTCAATCGTTTCCAACTCTTTGGGACCCCATGGACAGCAGCCATTTTCTCCTAACAGAATTCCCTTTTAAAGGCCAGACAGGACTTAGCGACTGAACAACATCCAAACGGTCCATTCTGTAGACCCTCCCATGGGTTCCTCTCATCCCATCCCTCCCCACCAACAGGCACTCCATCTCCTACATGCTCCCCCTTCCTATGCTGATTCAGCCACGATGACTCCTGGGTGACTAGAGGGGCAGTGAATACGTGTTGGTACTCCTGGGCTCATCAACCCCTCTGCTTGTGTCACTCTTCCCTGGGGCACCCACCTGCTCCTCTCACACCCCCATCCCCCTATAAACCTTTGCTCATGAAGCACCACATAGATGAGGCTTCCCCTGATCATCTAACATGAAAACACTAAACCCAAACCCTTCCAACTGTCCTCATCCCTCCTTACCCTGCCTTATTTTTCCCTCTGCAGCCTTTAATATGCCTCACATTGTGTATTTGTCCCTCTCATCTAAAGCAATGCTATCCAAGAACATAAAACAAGCCACAGATGCAATAATACTATGCGATAATATTAAATTCTCTAATACCACACTCAAGTAAAAAGAAAATAGGTAAAATTAATATAAAATTATTCATGAGACATTTTATATTCTCTTTTTGAACCAAGTCTTCAAAATCCAGTGTGTATTTTACACGTACACAATCTCAATTTGGACAAGCCACATTGTGACTGTTTGACAGTCACATGTGGACAGTGGCTGCCCTAGTGGACAGTGCAGCCTTAGACGCTAAACTTCATGAGAGCAAGTCACTATCTTCTATTCACTTCTGTCTCCCAAGAATCTAAAGCAGTACCTGGCAGGTAAGAAACACAAAAAAGTTTGTTGAATGGGTCACTTAAAAAATGACAAGATCTCTAGCACAAAGCCATTTGAAAAAGAGAACTTGATAGCACGCTACCAAGGTTTCTCAAGCCAATAAAAATATAAGAAATGGAAAGACTTGTGAAATATTAATACTGTGAAAGGTCCTTGTTGTATTTAATTCTTGAAAAGAAAAAAAAATCATTGCCTAAGAGAAGAAAACTACCTCTCCAGAGACATGAACAAAAGTAGTTATTTTCTAAAATTAACTAACATATAGGGCAAGGAAAGCTGGCTGAAATGTGTCAGAGGCTCGACTCGTCACTTGGTCACCCTTACAAATATGAGTCACCACAAGCTTCCGGCATCAAAACATCTCAACTGCTGAAAGAAACTTTGATGTTGCTCTTCCATTCTAATAGTTAGGTCTCTTTAACATTTTAGGAATAACCAAAGGTTATCATACTGAAGGCTGTTCGTTTTCTCAGGCAAGACTTGTAGTCACCATGTGGGGTTCACTTTGGTTCAAGGAACTTAAAGCCGAACTGTGGCTGCCCAAATGTCCACACTCACTTCATTTTGCTCATGCACACTTAAGTGCTCCCTAACTATTTAATTATCTTGTATACACCTAGATTTTTCTTTCTTACTTAGTTTCTTGTATTTTTTTCCATCTTGTTTTTTTTTTTTTTTCTCTTTCACACTTGCTTTTCACAGACTGCCTTGGGTAAAATTCCCTATTGAGGCTAGTATCATGGAGCTGCATAAAACCCTCACTTTCTCTTGCCATCTGTTGTGTTATGATGTAAATACATATTCACACGAATACCTAATCCAAATAATTCCAAACATCATACTCCTCTATAGAGCAGCAATTCCTAATATACATCATGTGAACTCCTAGGGGTCCTGGAGACATTTTCAAAGAGGTCCAAGAAGTCAAAACGATTTCACTAAGATGTTATTTGCCTCTTTTACCATGTTGACATTTGCCCTGATGGTGCAAAACTAGTGGTGGGTAAACTGCTGGCACCTTAGCCTGAATTAAGGCAACGGGACTAACCTGTGGTAGTCGTAATCACGGGCACTTGCAGTATAACAAGTTTCTTTTTTTAATTTTTGGCCACAACAAGCAGCATGTGAGATCTTAGTTCCTGAACCAGGGATCAAAGCCTTGATCCCTGCATTGGAAGGCAATCTTAACCACTGGACAGCCGGAGAAGACCCTTGAGTTTCATTTTTAAATGTCCTTAATAAAGCAGTAAAAAATTAATTTTCTTAAGTAACTCTTGAGAATATATCCTGTTAAAACCTATGTGAAGAGAAGGGCTGTCCACAGAAAGCACTTGGGCTACCTAATACAGTTGTCTGCAGAAAAAGCACTGTGTAACAGTGAACCACTCACTTTTTTTCATGGAGCACCATTTTTACTTGGAATAACAATAGACTAACGATGGTTATTAAGCATCTCTGGTGGCTCAGATGGTAAAGAATCTGCCTGCAATGCAGGAGACTCAGGTTCAGTCCCTAGGTCGGGAAGATTCCCTGAAGAAGGGAATGGCAACCCACTCCAGTATTCTTGCCTGGAGAACCCCATGGACAGAGGAGTCTGGCAGGCTACAGTCCATGGGTTCGCAGAGTCAGACACAACTGAGTAACACTTTCAGTTTTCAACCATGGTTATTAAAGACTGAGTGTCTGATAGACATTTTCTCAAAAGAGAACAAAACCAGCCAGTTACGTCTAGAAAAACTAACAGCATTTGTTGCCAATGACTGAATTTTAAGCTTTTAAGTAAAAATCAGAACTTCAGAAGACTTATCTACCACCTAGAGCTTCAACAGTTTCCCAATACTTCAGGATCAAACTGCAAGACAGACCAATGGATTTTAATGCAAAAAAGTACAAAAAATATTTACTGGTATGATTTCAGGTGCCACAATGCAGCTAACCTTTAAAAAATTCCACTTGCAGAGTTTTAGTACAGGAACAAAAATACCCACAATCATGTAAACAGACTATTAAAATATTCCTTTCCTTTTCTAAGAGTTTATCTATGTGCAGCTAGATCTTCTTCATATACTTCAATCAGAACAATACACTGCAACAAACTGAATTTTGAAGTAGTTATGAGTGTCCAGCTGTCTATTAGGGCAAACATTAAAGAAATCTGCAAATATTTAAAGCAATTCCATTTTTCTAATTTTTATTTTGGCTTTGGATGAGTTTATTTTGTTACAAAAATCTATTATTATGTTTATTATAGTAACATATATTATAATATACACACTATGTATTAAAGTAATATAAAATATTACTGAATATCAATATCAATAAAATATTACTGAGATCAATATTCAGTTGATTTCTAATACAGTGTGTGCATGCTCAGTAATGTTTGACTCAGACACTAAGAACTGTAGCCCACCAGGCTCCTCTGTTCATGGCATTTCCCAGGCAAGAGTACTGCAGTGGGTTGCCAATTCCTTCTCCAGGGGATCTTCCCAACCCAGGGATGGAACGGGCACCTCCCGCATCGCAGGCAGATTCTTTATTGCTGAGCCACCTGGGAAGCCCTCTACACAGTGTATTTCAAGAAAAAAAAAAAAAAAGCTCTTTGAGGAGCCTCAGTTTTTAAGTATCAAAGAATCAAAACCAAAAAGTTTGAGGACCATTAGAATGAAGAATAAAGCCAAAGATTAGCCTCTCTCCTCCTCAGTCACTTCTTATTTGCAAAAGATAACCAATCTTTTTGGTGGATAAGCTTCTAGCCCTTTTCATGTGCTTTCATGCAAATGTGCCTATGAAAGTTCCACACCCCACTGCCAAACATCTATCTTTTAAGAGGTATATCATAACATGCTTTTCAATTTGTTCTTCACATGTCAGCACATTTAAATTTATATCACTCTTCGTAAATGGTAAGAAATATACCACAGTATAATTTGTTAGAGTATGGTACATTTTCTTTGAGTGGACATTTATTTCCAATTTTCTACTAAATACAGGGGAGAAAAAAAATGTCTTTTTAACAAATGTCTTTTAACAGTTAAAAACTGTTTAACATTACTTCAAAGTGCTTTGAAGAAAGAAAAGCAGTTCTGGTTCTCTTCCTCCTTTTCAAAAACCTAAAGCTCAAAACATCCCTAAATGCAAAACATCCCAGACAGCCAAATTAAAGCTAAGGATCTTCTCTGCTTGGAAAGTAGACAATAGTGGAAGTTCCAGATTATCTGATAATACCTATTAAAATGTAATGAGTAAAATAATAAAACCTGAAAGTCTATCTGCACATATTTTGGACTTCTACCCAAAGACCTTTTCCCCAAGTCCTGCCTAGCGATTTGAGCTTCTTTACAATACTGCTCATTACAAGTATACTTACAGACCACACAACTATGAAGACTAGGTTGTATCCCATGATACCTGAAGGATATTCACATTTTAGTTCTAACAGATACTCCCAAATAGCAGCCAAGAAGTCTTTGCTGTATGAACACCCATACCTACACACACTTGCCAATACCAGTTATTATTAATCTTGTTCATTTTTCTAACTTGATGGGACCTAACTCTAATGATGAGCAAGACAGGATATCTTTTCCTAAGTAGATGAGCCTTTCAGGTATCCCCTTCTGAACTGCTGCTTTTCCTGTGTATATTTTTGTCGTATGTTGCCTACCTTTTTCGGAGAAGGCAATGGCACCCCACTCCAGTACTCTTGCCTGGAAAATCCCATGGACGGAGGAGCCTGGTAGGCTACAGTCCATGGGGTCGCTTAAAGTCGAACACGACTGAGCGACTTCACTTTCACTTTTCCCTTTCATGTACTGGAGAAGGAGATGGCAATCCACTCCAGTATTCTTGCCTGGAGAATCCCGGGGACGGCAGAGCCTGGTGGGCTGCCGTCTATGGGGTCGCACGGAGTCGGGCACGACTGAAGCGACTTAGCAGCAGTAGCCTACCTTTTTGAAATTAATAGGAGTTTATCTTCTGGCCTTTTTAAAAAATATGATCTCTCTTCAGATAATTTCCTAACTAAACACATTTTAGGGATTCCAAGACGTATATATCTAGACCTAAAGTACAAACTCTTAACTTATCCACAATGCATTACTCATACTCTACAAAGAAGTGTCAAACATTTCCATGTATCAGTAGCAAACTATGGGATTACACAGAAATAGATACACTCATCTCTTATTTTAAATCACCACTTGTAAATACACAAGTTTACCAATATGAAACAATACTACTTGTGTCAGATACTCCATGAAGTCCTTTCCAAACATGATTTAATTCCCAACAACCTTGTACAATAAGGTTTATTGCTCCTATTTACAGATAAACTTGTACAGTAAGTTTATTGCTCCTATTTACAGATAAAAAGGCAGAAGTAGATGACAGAGGATGAGATGGTTGGATGGCATCACCAACTTGATGGACATGAGTCTGAGCAAGCTCCAGGAGTTGGTGATAGACAGGGAAGCCTGGCATGCTGCAGTCCATGGGGTCACCAAGAGCTGGACACAACTGAGTGACTGGACTGAACAGATAAACTGAGAAGTCCAGAGTAGCATCAGTTTGCCAGGGAACACAGAGCTGAGCAAGGATTCTAACTGATGTTTGTCTGATTCCAAGCAAGAGATCATTGATCCTCCCAACAGTGTGCACTGCTGCCTCTAATTTTGCTCAGTTAATAGCACATGCACATTGAAGGGTCTCATTTTTCTCCAAAGGTTCATTACATCATTTGAGATGTCATAATAAAAGTCAAATACTAGGTGCTTTTATCATCACCACTGATTAAAACTATGACTATCATGTGCTAAGTCTCCTTCTTCAGTCACGTCTGACTCTTTGTGATCCCATGGACTGTAGCCAGCCAGGCTCCTCTGTCCATGGGACTCTCCAGGCAAGAATACCGGAGTGGGTTGCCATGCCCTCCTCCAGGGGAATCTTCCTGACTCGGGGATCAAACCCACGTCTCCTGCATTGACGGGCAGGTTCTCCACTCAACCTTAAAAAAAAAAAGCAGCACAGGCTCAGTCAGCCTTACTATAGCATTCCTAGTCCTCTCACGATTTACCCAAATCCCAGTCAGAAGGCTGGGAACAGCTCCATGCCCCATGAAATGATTTGGGGAACAGCTGTTTCCAGGAAGCACTTATAAAGTAAAAGCAGTTCAACATAATCTCTGGTGAGCAGATCCCAAAATTAACCCCAAGCATCAAGTCTTGCATGAGATGATCCCAAATAACCATCTGCTAACTGACATAAACTGAACTGAGTAAGCCCCTAAAGTTAAACACACAAAGAATCAGAACTCCTGAAGCACACCGGCTGCTCTCGCTGCCCCTCTGAGCTCAGCCTTCACCAACATCCTGCCTCACACTCGGGTCTCTCTAATTCCAAACAGCTTGCCATGCCCCCCACACACACCAGGGTATTTCACACTTCCATGCCTTGGCTTCTGTTTCCCTTCTGCTTTTCCATCCCCACCTCACACAGCTTCAATTGCCTTCACATGCCTTGCTCTCTGAACCTATCTCTGGCTGGCTGCACCAGCACTCAGCTAAGGCCGACGACCCTCCTATGTTTCTGGGGTATCCCATACATACTCCGTGGTGTATTTTACAACTTCTCTCCCAGTAGAGATATTAGTCCACCTCTGGGATCACTGGCACAGTGAGCCACTGTTAGTGTTAAGACAAAAATATCACTGAGGAATTGAAGCAGAACAAAGTGCAAGTCAGTACACTCCATGTACTTTTCTTCAGAAAAAGAAATGTGTTCTTCTTTCTAGCCCCTGAAATCTAGCATGGAGCTGTCTACCAGCACAGGTGCTCCATCTATGCTAGTTAAACTAAGAATTTTTATAAGCCGTAAGGAATGAATCCATTTCTGAAACTCAGAAAACTGCAACAATAGGTAAACTTGCAGACCACAAAACAGAGAAATTAAAATGTTCAACCTCACTTATCTCTCCAAAGAAAAGCAAGAGCTTCCTCATTTTGCAAGAACAGCTGACTTTTTAAAAAAAATCATTGGGGATCACTAGAAAGAACTCAGTCACAGCTCCAACAGTTTTAACGTCGTCACAGGTTCTCTTAAATAAGCTCTCCAGTACTCACCTGGCTAGCTCAAGTGGTAAGAGGAGTAAAACTTTGTTTTGAAAACTAATTTTCAATCAAATTTCTCCTCAAAATGTTACTTAGTAAAGCTCCGAGGCAAAAAGGTATTAAGTTTCTGGAGTAAGATCCAAAATTCAAGGTGCTAAAAGAACATAAACCCCAGGTAATCAAGCTCTAAGTTAGCAGATTTGGGGCTGTGGAGGGGTTGGGGAGGAGGCATGCCAGTCAGTAGGTGGGATGTGGGATCTCAGATCTTAGTTCCTTGACCAGGGACTGAATGCATGCCCCCTGCATCCTAAGCGTGGAGTCTTAACCACTGGACCGCAAGGGAAGTTCCAGTTATAAGAATTTAACCTTTATAGCTCTGACTTAACTTTTACATGCAGGGGACACAAATGAATCAGGACCTAGACTTGTCAGAGTCAGCACAACATTCATGTAGAAAGAATAAGGCTGTTCCTAAAATGAAACAGTCCTCCATGCTTGAGAATACAGCTTTGACCAAATAGTCTCTCTGCCCAATTCATTTTGAATAGCTCCTTGGATGTCAAATTATGACTAACTGTATCAATCAGTAAATTTAGTGTTTTGAATTTTTTAATCGGAGGATAATGGTTTACAATGTGGTGTTGGTTTCTGCTGTACAGTAACATGAATCAGTCATAAACATATGTTCCCTCCCTCATGCCCCCTCATCCAGACCATCAGGTCATCAAAAAGCACCAAGCTGAGCACCCTGTGTTATATAGCAACTTCCCACTAGTTATTTTACATAGTAATGTATATATGTCAATGCTACTCTCTCAATTTGTTCCACTCTCTCCGTCCCCATGTCCACAAGTCCATTCTCTACCTCTTCATCTCTATTAAATTTTTCTAGATTCCATATATATGCGTTAATATATGATATTTTTCTCTTTCTGGCTTACTTCACTCTACATGACAAATTTAGTGTTTTGGGTAGAGTACTTCCAAATTTAAATGTGCATGTCTTTTGACAGCAATTTCCACTCTAAGAATTTACCTTATAAAAATATTCAAGTAAAAAGAATATCCAAGAGTCCTATGACATACATATACTCATGGTCACCTGAAATCACTATGAAAAGAACATTTAATTTGTTGCATTCCTATGCAAAACGATGCAACTGCTAGTTTAAGCAGAATTAACTATTTGTACCTACACTGAAGATTCTTCAGGATACATTACTTAGTAAAAGCAAAAAAAAATAAAAACAGTATGATTGGATTGTGGATACATGCATAGGAGAATTTCTGAAAAATAATATACTAAGTTACCAAATGTAAGACCTGGGAAATGCATGGGAATGGGGAGGATTAAAAAACAAGTATTTTCACATTTTCATAATTCATACATTTTAAATTAATTAAAGTGCACACATTTGTAAGAATTTATCAAGATGTTTACTTAATATTTATATACTCTATTGTTCCTAGATTATACCTTTTTTAAAAAAGTAATTCATGCTCAATGCACATAAAAACACAAAAGACATCACCTAAAGATTTCTACCTTTATGAGCACACATCCCAGAACAGAAGAAAAATTTTTCTTATTTCTGTTATTACCACCAAATAATGTAGATCCAGCCTTCACATTTCAACATCAAGGGGAAACAATACAACAGCCGATATGGGAGTGACTACTGGGTGATGCTGTATTGATGCTTTATACACCTCCCCAGGGTTCTATAAGGCATCTTTTCCACACTAACCTCCCAGATTTGATCTCCTCATCCTTAGACATTTAACATCATGAATTCAGAAAGCAAAGGTGGGATTCAAACTCAGACGTAACATTCTTCTGGCTACACCCTTCTATTCAACAAGTGCACATGAGGCAGGCATCAGGACTCTATATCAAGAGGTTGCAGCATGATTTCTCCCTCCTACTCTTTCCTAATCATTAATATTCCAAGTTTAAGAGACTTTTTTCCCCAAGGCAGGATCCTTCTAAACTTGGCGACAAACTGGGACAGCCAAGCACCATGCACTCCACTCAGGACACCTCTACATCCTTTTGTCATCTAAAACACATGCTGTGAGTCACAACCACCTGCCTGGGATAAAGCCACAGCATCCACGTCTTCATGCCCTCTGTTTCACTCTCTTACCTCCTTAGGCCCCCTCCAACTTCCATGCCATTCATTTATACTAACATGAAGCTGCTTTAAAAAAAAAAAAAGTTTCAAGGAAAAAGTAGTCTCATTTTCTATCTTAAAACAGGATGTCCAGATATTTTTATTCTGTAATAAGCCCAGATTCCAGACTACCTATACCTGTCCTTTCTTTTCCAAGACAATAAAATCAACCCTTCAAAGAAGCCAAACAAGATTTCTTTTTTCTTCAGACACACCAAGAAACAGTGTCTGCTCTGACTTGCCACTGCAAACATGATCAGCCTGCTGTGTAAGCTACTTTTTGAGGATTTGACGACTTTAAACGGGAGGAACGAAGACAGGGTAGAGTCACAGTTTGGAAATGGGTTCCACTAATCAGTGCCCTGGGCAAGTCACTTCTTCTTCCAGGGCTTATAGCTAATACCACTGGGGTGGGGGGAATCCTATGGTGCTATCTCATTTTTATTAGTTTTCCTCGCTTAAAATAGTAGGCATTTAACACATTCTGAAAGTAGTATTCTATAATCAAAGGACTTGCATAGACAAAGAAAGTCTTAAAAAGAGTTATTCAGACCAAGTCACCTGTCTCAAAACCAACTACTCTAACACGTCACCTTGTTTTGGTGACTTCTGTGGCCAAAGACGGAATTCATAATTTGAGGAGGAGGCTACTTTACCAAGGACCAGATTTTTTAATATGCAAAAATGAGGGAATTTAGGGTACTTCAAGGACTTCTTACATTTCTTACAACTTAAATGTTATGAATAAAATACACGGAATGTTTTACTTATTCTAGTACACTAAAATGACAAAGTGATTGAAATATTTTAAACCTAGCCCATGATATTCATAAATATTGTGACCATTAGTTTCCAACACTGTCTTTAATCAAGTATTTAGACAAGCACATAGAAGCACTGGACTTTGTCTGCACTGTTTTGGAACCAAATGCATACTAGTAAAAAGCAGAAGGGGTTGTCTTTGAGAAAGCGAGCTCACAGTCACCCAAAGTGTCAAAACAGATGCCAGAGGGTAGGTCAACTGTCACCAACGTCTTGGCCACTGAACAAGAGGGTCTACTAAACTCAGGCGCCTCTTCCATCTCTAGCAACTTATAAATAGAATATGCTTCTAGATGTTTCCAGAACATTTTTTTAAAAATGAAAAAAGAGCCTAATACATGAATTCTGGAAGAGAGGCTTATTTCAGGTTGCTCCAAAATTCGTAAATCACTCTCCATTTATTTACAGCACAGCCAGAAGGCTGAGACTTAACACCGCGCTCAGTCACTTCCTCGTCCATCTAAAGCACACACGCTCAGTGATATTCTACACAGTGGATTAAACTCTCCTTCTCCACAGGCTTTCCTCACTTCTCTCTCAGAAACAGTTCACTGTGCCTGACTTCCATTAATCGCTGGCCTCCTTCACTCTTCTCTGCTGGCCCCTCTTTTCAAGAGTTCCACGCTTATTTCCTTGATGACCTTGCCCAATTCCATGACTTCAATACCATAAGCTAACAAAGCCTCTAATTTTTCACCTGCACTTTCCACCTTCTCCTGGGCTCCAGACCAATATATCCAACTATTAATATCTACTCGACTTCATCATTTCAATTTCTAAGAAGAATTAGAAACATAATATGCCAAAAAGTAAAGCTCCTAACTTCTACCCAAGAACCTATTTGTCACACAATACCCTCTATTTGGGTAAACGGCACCCCCTTTCCACCCAATTTTCTGGCCAAAAAACCTTGTCATCCTTCTCTCTTCAAACACCCCTCATTTAACCCATCAGTAAATCCTGTTAGCTGTTCCCTAGAAATAAACAGACTGACCATTATTCCTCACATCCAAGCTAATACCATCCTCTCTTGCTAAGACATTACAAAGTGGACTTGCTCCCCATTTCTAAGGCTAAATACAATTTTCAGATAGTTTATGTTCTAAGCATTTTCAAGCCAAAATGCATGTGGAATGCTTGTGGATCCTCCAACTTGTGGAAGAACTACACAGATTGCAACCACCAATTCCTCCTCTCTGTACATGCATGCCACTCTACCACTGAGTTCTTTCCACATTCTCCTGGAACCTGTGCTGGCCTCATAGCCTGCCTTAATCAACAGAACGAGACTAAAAGCAGTAATGTGCGAATTCTGCACCTAGCCTTCAAAAGGCCCAGCCGCTTCTGCTTTCATTAGGGGTAGCCAGCCACTATTGAGTAATGAGATACCATATGGTGAAAGATGACCTGGACAAGCACCAAGAGGCCAGACACGTGAGTGGAGTCTTCTTGGACCTTACTTAGCCCAGCTTAGTAAATGACCCAAAATGATATCAACTGGAACAGAACTAACCACCTAGCAGACCCATATGATCATAGAGAAGAGTAAATTGCCATTGTCTTGAGCCACTGGTTTTCAGGGTAGTTTACTGTGCTGTGATAAGAGAACTGAAACACCATGATCACAATGGAATCAATGTCCTAAACAGCTAAATGATAATGGCCGATATTCTACAGACCCAGGCTTCTTTCAGCTTAGAGTTCCACTGCCTGCCTGCCTGCCTTCCTGCTGTGCTCACCCGTGTCCAACTCTTTGCAACCCCATGGACTGTACAGCCCACTAGGCTCCTCTGTCCAAGGAATTTTCCAGGCAAGAATACTGGAGCGAGTTGCCATTTCCTTCTCCAGGGGATCTTCCTGACCCAGGGATCTAACTCACATTTCTTGTGTGTCGTGCACTGGGGCAAGCGGGTTCTTCGAGTTACACTAGATTCCTCAAATAATACCTCTATAATTTCAAACTATTCCTTAAGCAAGTTAAATAGTCTTGGCATAATTCTCTAAAACGCATAATTTATGTACTACAGATTCCCCTTCAGGGCAACAAAATTCACATACTATATTGGTATTTATAACTGTGTGTATTTACCACTACCTAACACTTACCAAACAGCAATTTCAGACCATGATAAAATACAGTTTTAATTGAGCACTGAAAACTATGTTTGCAACCAGCTTCCAAACAAAACTCCACAGTCAAAGCCCACTAGTAAACATCAGAGATGTTATGGGGCAGAGATCCTAACTAAAAATGCCAGTTCTACCCTTTGGTCACTGCTCCCACACTGCCACCTCCTGTCTTATGACTCTACAAGCCTGAATCAGAATCAAGAGCTGATAAAGGGACCTCCACTAAAAATAGTAGACTCTCTTTCCTCCCAGACCAAACCAGCTACCAGCGTTCCTGAATGGATAATTCACACTTCTCAAGATTACTGCTAGAACAGTTGCTGTCTGAATGCTGTTAAAGAATGTTAAAATGGAGCTGCTTCAAAATATATATCGAGGTGGCTCAACAGCTTCACTTTAATATGGAATCCCAGACCTACAACAACACATGAACTGCAGTGGTGTGACTCACAAAAGCCTTTCAAAGTATGGTGAAGATCGTGTCCCTCCCTCATGCTGATTGCCCAAACGAGGTACAGGTGCAAAAGCAACTAGCTGCCATACTACAGAAAAGAAATGCAAGCTCCTTAGGGGAAAGCCCATTTCTCTGTAATTCCAAAATACACCTTTAAATCTTAGCTGGTAACTCACTTATTTCAAGCAGAACACAAAACTCTGAACAAAGTATGCCCCTTGTTAGTTTATTATAATGGTGTTTGGCATGAACAGAGAATGTAAGTCATCCCACAAATCAAAAAGAAGCCAGAAACAGAAGCCAAGATTCTCAGTTCCCACTGGCTCCAGGCACATGTCATGTTTTCATAACATCTTCCTTGTTATCACGGACAGACAGAAGCTACTTATCAACATTTTTTTAAAAAAAATCTAATAAAGTAAGAAAGAAAAGCAAGAAATCTTTCTAACTTTCTCAAACTGTACTGAGAAAGCAACATGAAATCAAGAAAAATCTTGTTGGCTACAACCACCTAAGCAGTCATGCATTACTGATCTTAAACCCCGCATTGCAAAGATAACCTTTACCAGCCACAACATTCAGAACCTTAGGTCTACAAATGTGTGAGAAATTACCCTAATTCACAAGATTCACCTGGACCATCACTGAAAGCCCAGGAGAATCCCTGTTAAAACACCTTGGGGCATATCTTGTTAAAATATTTAGCATTAAAAACAGCTTTTAATGTCCTGAGACACCAGGGTCTTATGCCCTGGCTAACTGGCACATGGCTACTTCTGGCACCATCCCAGTCTATACTTAACCGCTTTTATATAAAATGCAGCACCAGCTTTTACGTAGTCATTTAAAGTAAAAGATATTTAAAACCCCAGTAACTTTTATACATGCTCTATCCCATTTATATGCTAAACATAAGATTCTAATATGGAAATAAGTTATCCATTTAATTTCCTTTAAAAATTATTTCAAGGAAGCAAAAAACAAAGATACTTGAGCTCAGGCACCACCGTTTAACGGATCCTTCCTGGAAAAAATATTAACTATAATATCCCACTATTTTTTCTCTTTTATTCAATTATGTTTTTGGCTACACAGAATTCTAATCAAGGTTAACAGCTAAAGCATGAGGAAGTTTAAGCTAGAAAAAGTTGGAAAATATGACAACTTTCATAATTTAAAAGTAGTGGAAAACAAACCACCATCCTCTAAGTTCCCCAGTGTCAGCGACTTTCTTGTTCCCTCTCCCATGCCCAACAGCCCACAACATAACAAAAGGAAATCAGTGCTATTTACATAAATATATAGGGGCACATACAAGGTCCCACAAGACACCAATGACTCTTCCAATCCAAAGTCAGCTATGGTCTTCCAAACCTACCGATCCAAAGTCAGCTATGGTCTTCCAAACCTACGACAATTTTCACACCCACCTTTTCCCCCAGGGGTAGGGAGGGAAATTTTTTTTAAAGCTTATACCTCCAGAGTGAAGCCAAGTCTTCATGTGTTGTATCTTTCATCTTTGGAACAAAAAGTGCAATACTATCACAGGTACTCTATGCAATGTTCTCTTCATTCTGGATGCAGAGGATCTCAAACTCTGAAGCACTGCTATAATCTCCCCCAACTGAGGGGTATCTGAATGCAGAAAAGCAACATTCCTTCCACATTCCCTTGAGACTTCAGTAATCAGGAACTAAGCTTGGTCTGAACCAAACTCAGCAATGCCCCTTCCAGCCCAGAATTTTGGCCAGCCTACCACGTGTCATATCACATCACCCATTGGCCTGCTCCCCTGTTTAGCTGCTACAAGCCCATTCATCCATCTCAGAGTGCTGCCATAAGCATTCTTCAGCATAGGGCTCCCAACATGCCTTGCACAGCAGGTATAAAGGTCACTATTGCACATGTGGGTGTGCCTGCCTCGGATGCCCACATGATGATGGGATGGAATGCAATAACTGCTAAGCACAAAGAACTCCACCCAGAAGTCCAGCAGGCTCACAAGGACTGGGCTTCGGCATTCAAGTCACTCTCATCAGTACCACCTGACCATCCTCTAGGTGGTGGGTATGTGGACCACCAAGGTGCCTTCTCTGCTCTCTCCCAAAGCCTATTCAGACAGTAGAACAGTCCAGATAAGGAAAACTGCAACACCATTCCAAGGGTCAGTTAAATCCAAATTGTAACAGAGGTTTCCAGCAAATCTCCCTGGGCAGAGAAATCAAGCTCCATTATTGGTTTTAACCACTTCAATACAAGCAAAGGGCTTCCTTGATGGCTTGCTTAATAAATCAGTAAAAAAAAAAAAAAGTTGTCTCCAATGTACTCACTCCTACTTTGCTAGTAACACTGTACCATTCAAAATCCTGAGCATTTCAATGACTAATGAAAAAGCTAAAAAATTTAATCTACTTTTTTCATCAATGGAAGCTTCTTCAGTTTAACACTTGCTGCCACTAGTAACATTTTACCTTATGTGCTTTCTTGAATAGTTACTTGTTACTTTATGACAAAGAGGCTGCTCCTCAGTATGTTTTTAGGTTGGGCAAAAGCCTTTAAGAATAAAAGCAGTCTATTACCAGATAATGTTTTTAATTCCCTACACCTGAGGAACAAACTCACACAAGATTAGAGAAGGAAAATCAGGAGAGTAAGGCAAACTAATTGCATTCACAGGCAGGTCAATACATTTAAAATTTAAATTTAGCAACTCCTGAATGTTAAAATGTCAATTCTTCAACAAAACTATTTGCCTATTTCTTACTCAACATTTGAAGAAAATTAATAAGACACAGCGGCTAAACAAAAACCAATTAGAATTTGTAGAATATGCTTACATTTTTTCCAGTAAGGAAACAATTCAGACTACCCCTTTAAATTTGTTTTTAAGGAGATAACGACTTCTCCCTTAATTTTTCAATTGGTATAAAATCGAGATCAATTTAGATAGTTTTCAGTACACATTCTATTGTTTTAGAAGCTTTTAAAATTCCATTCTGCTATATAAAATAATTTGACCACTACCAAAATTCCCAGCTAGAACTAAATCACTTCCCAACTGTCTTAATGAAAATTAAGTATGGTACGTGAAGAGAAACCCACAAGAATCCCACAAGCTCATGAACAAAAACACAGTTGGTGGAAATTATTTACCTGGAAGAAAACTCCATTTATAAACAGGCCTAAGATGACCTATTGGGTAGCCAATTCTCCACGTCAAGCACCAGGGAAATGCATATCAAACCCTTTCAGGCCTCTAGCATACACACTCGCACCAATACCTAACCAGATGCTGCTCTCCCTCCGGCTGCTCTAGTTTAAATTAACTTCCAGTTTACGGCCGGGCCACGGGTTGGGAGTGGGGGATGGGGGAAGGCAGGAACCCTAACCCCACTGGGCAGAAGCCAGCAAGGCACAGGCCAACCCCAGTACCCCCTGGGAGGAAGCAGGGCCTTTCCAGCCGGAGTAAGAGAGCCGGGATCTGGCCTGCTCGGGAGAAAGGAGCCATTTCTCCAAAATAGTCCAGGGATTAAAACAGTCTTCAAACACTTTGTAAACTGACACACTACACATGCTTTCCAAAAAGTGCAACCCCCCCCCCCCCCTTGTTGAGGAAGCAAAAATCTTCAGCCTTCTCCATCTCATGGTGGTTTATCTACAAGCAAAATATTTTTTAAATTGAGGAGCAGGGTGGGGGGAGGCCGGGAGACAAAGGCGGGTTTGCAGAAAACCGTCTTACTCTGCAGGAACTGAAAGGCACTTTTGGGCAGGAGAAACCCAGGCGTTCCCTCACCGGGAGCTCCCAGGATAAAGGGAAATTCTTCTCCCCTCAGATGTGCGGACGGCCCCCCAGACTCTTGCCCGCCACCGTGGGACAGAGAAGGGAAAGGCACGCCACACCCGCGCGCGGCAGCAGCTGCTTTTGCCTCTCCTATGCTTTCAGGTGGGTGGGGGGGGGGAGGTGGAGCGGTCACCCACTGCTTCCCAATTCCCACGGATGCCCAGAAACTGCCCTCGGAGACTCTTGATTTCTTGTTGCACCAACCTGACCTACTCTGCCGGAGAACATTTAATCGAAAGAGCTTCCTTAAGCGACTTTATATACCAGTATAAACAACCCGGTGTCAGGGGCCACAGACGAGCTGTCCATTCCTACACAGCAGTGTGCACACACACACACGCACACCTGCCAGAAACATAAATGCAAAAGAAAACGAGAAACGCCAAGCCACACAGCAACCCCAATAAGTAGAAAAGTTGTTTTCAGCTGTGTTCTCTCTTCCCAATGGCCGAGAAGGGAATCAATGAGAACATGCTAAGCAAGCTCACCTCTGCCTTTTGGGGACCGAGTGCTCAACTTCTATGAGTTTTCCGTGCAGTTCCACTTTACCTGCGGACACACAAGAGGTGCAGGACAGTTGGCCGAGTTGAGCGGCTCTCTGGGCCTCCTCAGACCCCGAGCGGCTCGAGGCCGAGACAGAAAGCTGCCCCGCGCGGGTGGGAAAGAAGGAATCAATGGGCAGAGGTCGGTAACACTCTCCCTGTCCCCCGAGACTCTAGCAGACAAACTCGGGGCAAAGTGCTGCGTGGGCTTTCCTCGGGCCCTTCTCCCGGGGGTTCCGGCCCAGGCCCGCCGGGAACGGGCGGTGAGTGGCGGGAAAGGCTTGAGGAGCGCCAGGCAGGCGCCGAGAGAGCGAACGTCCAGAGGCGCAGCTGGGCACCAGCGGAAGCACGCGCGAGGGACGGCGCCCGCCACCCCGAAAGGCACGCGGCTCTGAGCGGGACCCGAGCGCATCCTTCCCCCGCGCGCGCCCGACCAGCCCCGGAGGCCGCGGCCCGAAGCCCGGTCCCGCCGGGGGACGCGCTCCCAGGCGACCCCTGGTCGCCCCGCGCCCACCTACCCCTGTAGCTCGTCGGACCCGGGAAGCTTGAGCCCAGAACCCGGGGGTTGCCCTCGCCCGCCTCCCTGCAGGGTCGAGGGGAGCGCAGGGCCGCCCGTGCGCGGTACCAGCCCGCGGCCTCGCTAGGTAGCGGGGTCCAGGCCACTTTGGAGTTCTCCCGCCGCCCAGCTCTGGGGGAGGGAGAGGAGGCAGCGAGTCCACCGCCAGAAACCCCCCCCCACACACACACACAGAGGGGGTAAGGAAGGAGCGAGAATCGGGCGTTCGTTCCCGGCCCCCAAGGCCCGGCGTGTCGGAGCCTGGAGCACGCGCCTGGGCCCGGGCGGCGCGCGGGGCGAGCTTCCCGCCCCCCGCCCCGCTCCAGCACCCCCAGCCCCGGTCTCCGGCGCCGCACGGTGCCCCCGCTCCCCTCCGAGCCCGAGCCGGGGTTTTCTGGACAGCGCGCTCGCCCTCCGCCCGCAGATCCGGGCGGGGGAGAGGAGCCGCGGGGCCGGGTAGGCGCCCCGGTTGGGGGAAGGGCCCCGACCCGCGCGTGCGGGCGCCCGGGCCTCGGCCGCTCTCCTCAGGCGCGCCCGCACCCGCCCAGGCCCGGGCCCGGTGCGGACAGCACGGTGTGGACTGCCGCGGGCCCGACCCCGGCAGGCCCGGCCCGGGGCCCACCTGAAAGCGCCTCGATGGCCTTGAGGGCCCAGCTGTCGTCCGGACAGTCCACGAACGCGTAGCCTGTCTTCACCAGGAAGGGTCCCGACACCGGGATCTTGGCGTCCTTGAAGACACTTTCTAGGTCCGAGGGGACGGCGTTTTCGCTGAGGTTTCCGATATACAGTTTGTTCATTGTGAAGAGTGGTTGCTGCTTTTTTAAAACAAATTAGGAGAAAAACGAAAAATTAAAACCACCCACAGCGATGGATGGATCCGGCGAGTTCCCCTCCTCTTCTCGCCGTTAAAATATACAAACACAGTAAGAACCAAGGACAGGAACGAGAAGCGAAAAAAATCAGATCCGAAGGTTCCTGTTTCTCCCTTTTCTAGGTATTAAAAGAAAAAAGAAAAACCCTAGCGACAACCCAAACGCATCCAAGAGTCTTCCTAACTCGGAGGAGGAGGCGGGATTAGCGAGAAAAAGGAGAGGAAGGAGGGGGGAAACTACTTTTTGTCTTTTCCTCCCCAAACCCTCTGGCATCGACCGACGGACTGTGAAAATATCACACTAGGAGAGGGCAAGCGCCGCCTCCCCATAAAAAAAAAAAAAACCCAGAAGGGTGACTGGCAGGAGGGAGGGGAAAAGGGGAGGAAGGCGCAGGAGGCGGAAAAAATCCGCTCCGAGTGTCCGGCTTTTTGAATGAGCCACGTGTTCAAACTACAAATCAACGTCTCACGTGAGGAATCCCAGCGCCTCAATTAGAGTGGGTTTCGCAGGAAAAAAAAAAAAAAAAGAGCTAGCGAGAGGAGGAAGAGGGGGAGGGGTGACGAGATTGGGCGAAGGACCCTGCGCAGGGGCGGAGAAAGAGGGGCGGAAAATGCTAAAGGAGCCGCAGCCGGGGGCGCGAGGGAAGCGCGGCTGGGGGAGCTGATGGTCACCACAGAGTTTAGAAAGGGTTATATGGTTGGGGCGGATCCTTCGGGAGGGGAGAAGGGGGCGGGAGGAGTATTGTTTTTTTTTTTTTTTTATGTGATTGGAGTGGGGGTGCTAACTAGGCAATCCCTCAGCTCTATTTACCGGAGTTTTAAAGATTCGATTTTTAAAAATAGGTAATCAAACAAAGCCGAAGAGTCACAATTCCGAACTCGCCTTGTGGCTTTGATGACAGGAGAAGTGTAACCTCGGCAAACCGCGAGCACCTTTCCAGGGGTTGGCGGGGACGGAAACCCAGCGCGGGGGGTGGGTGGGAGGGAGCCGGAGAGGCGGGCCGACGCGCCCCACCCTGTGCACCCTTTGCTGCGCGGGCCCCGGCAAAGTGGGGCGGCCCTGAGCCAGGCCGGTGGGGGGATGGGAGCCCGCGGCGTCCTGGGCGGGTGTCTGGGCGACACCTCCTCCGCCTCCGCCTGCGCTCGCGGTGGCTTTGGGCTTCGCGTTTGCTATTGGTTGCACGATTCAGAAAAGGCTCCGGGATCAATGAGGCCGGGGGCGGGCTTGGCCACCGGTGGGGGAGGGGAGCGCAGGGGCCGAGGTTTCTGGCGTGGGGATGGGGGCGTCCCGGGCCTCGGAGGCCGGAGCAGAAAAGTCGAAGTGGGAACAGTCGGTATTTAAACGGAAACCATTTCTTCCTGTAGTTTCCAGAGGAGGAGGAAGAGGAGGAGTGGGGTAGGCTGGTACTTTTATTTAAAGAATTTTAGTTGGAGAACTTGGGACTCTTAAAACAGGAACACCGCTCTGCGTTACCTCTAAGTGGTAACTTGTTCTTGAAAAATTGCTTGAGTCTCTTTCTGCTGCCTTTCTGCCTGCATTTGGCCATTATAACCATTCATAATTTCCCCTGTCTGTAACGAGTACAATGGTGGGCGGTGGGGGAGGGTCTGGGCCCGATGGAGCCTTACAGGGCCAACGAAATGAGGACTGGAGACGAGGAACACGGAAATGACTTGCTGGGTTTCTTTTCGAAATCGCCAAGAGTCGTTTAATGATTTTGTCCTCCACTCAACAGACTTCATGTGCACCAGCATTTTTGTGGTATATTTTTAACAGGTATTCCATGGAAAAGAATGCTTATTTTAAAAAAATGATTGCAATTATATATATTAATAGGATGGAAATTTAAATAATCTTTATAACCACTTAATACTCTTATTATTAGAAAAATGTATTGTGTAGTAGAGAAAACTGTTCACACTATATCATCAGTAATATGATAATTGATAAAGTTCATTTCTTTTGGTCAAACCCAAACATTTAAAGATATATGTTTTCCAACTGAAAGATGAATGGAAAATTATTTTTTCAATATGTGGGAATGATTGTATGATATAAAGAGCATTTACATTTTTTCTTTTAAAAAGAACTTATAATTTTGTGTTAAGAAACCGGAAGGTGTCAGATCATCCATTTTAAATGCAACTGTTCTAACAGGTTTTTCTTTCCTGCCAAGCAAATCCAACTTTTTAAACGTAAACTCACTTTCACAATATTTTCATTCATGTTTAATTTAGTGAAATGTTTTTACTTTATGATATGGAGAGTGCAAGCATGTTCTTCAATGTTTACAACTATTATGAGCAGTATCTTCAAAGAACATTTAGGTGGTGAAATTTTAAATTTATGGTTATAACTTTTTTAAAAAGCTTAGTTATTTTTCCTTTTCATATTTTTGAAAAGAGAACCTTCGTTCCAGAAAAGAAAAAAGACACATGTATTGATTCTGTCATATTCAAAATGTAAATATTAAATTATAAATTTTTATTTACCTGTTGCATGGGATCAAAAGCTATTTACAGAAATACACTTTTCATTCACTTAGTAATATTTGCTTTTTTTTAAATTTTATAAACTAGTCTGTTGGTCATTTAAGTTTTAGTAATTTTTCATAAGAACAATTTTCTATGTTCAGCATACTTTCAAAAATCAATTGAATGGTGCCTTCTGGATTGTTGACTATATTTGCTCTTACTAAAACTGAGACCTAAGAAAATATCTACTTCTAAAGCATGGGATAAAATATTTTCCATAAATACTAGTCCTGTCTTTCACTATCAAACAAATCTAACAGCTGGGATTTAAAACAAGTGTGTGCCGTTTTGATGAAATATGTTCCTGGGGCTCTTGTGAACTTAAGTTGTGTATTATTATAACAAACTGGATACTCCGTCTAGGACCTTAAAAACATACACGAGTTCCATAAGCTCAGCCATCAAAAGGGGAGGTAAATATAGCCCACTCCATTTCGACTCTTCCAAGCATTCGAGGGATCAGCAATATAATCAATGGCTGAGTAAAAAGAGCATGGGTAATTGTTTTTTTACTGACATTTCAAGTGTAAAATATCTTCGGTGGATTTTCAAGAATGATTATAAGGTTAATCTAACTTTCAGTCTTAATGAGTGTCACAAGAAATTAACCGTGTGTATGGGCTACTCCAAGTTCTTTCTGAAGCAGCAGCAGCTCCTAGTAAATGTTAAGTTCACGAAGGACTCCCACCCATTGTATGTGCTCTGATGGGGCTGAGGCTTCCCAACTGCAGCCTATTTACTCTTTGGACAGCTGTACCTCTTCCTGATCTGCTGACCTGAAGGCAATGAAAATGTTTCTTATGGGTTAGTGTAATATTAAAGGAGAAAAACCGTGTTTAGAAGGTCGGTTACCGCTGCTGTACCTACAGGTTATGAGCGATGGCTTAGCAGGTAGAGGAAGGGGAAAGGGCATTCTTGTTGCTAACCCTAACTCCAGGCTTCCTCTGAGACCAGCCCAGAGCCGAAGTCCTCAAGGCGGGTGGGCACGTAATGCCGCGTCGCCTGGGCCTCATAGAAGGTCTTTTTTTTTTTTTAACATACTCTTGCTCCTTCGAACAGCTCTCCTGGACTCTGATCTGTTAAAACCAGATGCATAATAATTAGCGGTAGCCTGGCTCTTCCCTCTCTTCGGAATATGCCTTCAGTGATTTTTATTTAAAATAAAAGATGGTGCCCTGGGAGATGTTTCCTCCCCCCCCCCCCCCGGTTCTGCCGGGAGAAACTGGGCGGGATCCTTGCAGCTCACACTCGGTAAGATCCTTCGTCGGCCGCTGCTCGCCTCAGAGGCCCTAGACCACCCGTCCTCCCCAGCCCCGCCGCGGGACAGGCGCCTTCTGGCTGCGTCTCGGATTCGGTCCCTGCGCGCGGAGCCGCATGGACGCGTTAGACGTGGGGGCCCCGGCAAGGGAGCCTGTGTCCCCCTCGCCGCACTAGCAGACCTGAGCACTTCCCTTGCCCGCCGGGGCGAACCTGGCGCACTTCCGGCCTGTTTCCAGTGTGCGAGGGGCTCATCGGAGCAGGGGGATGTTTGGTACCCACGGAGAAAGATCGCAAGGAGCAGTCGCTGAACCCTCTGCCTCTGGCCGGGGCGGGGCGGGGCGGTGAGAGGGGAGCGCTAGGCGCGCAAACGCGGCTCGGGGGAGGAGTTTCGCACTCCTAGGGACCGACTCGCCGAGCCCGAGTTAGAGCAGCCGGCGTGGAGAGAGACGCCGCCCCTGGCTGCGGAGGGGGCAGGGGGCTTCTCTCACCCGATTGGTAGACGGAGGGAGCCTATCACCGTCGGCTGCCGCCGCCGAAGCAGTTTGCTGGTTTCCATTCATTGGCCCCCGAGCCGCCCTTGGATTTCCATCTTTTGTGGCGCGAAAATAACCCTTTGCTCCCTCTCATTGGTTTTGTTCTTGTTGAGGGGTGAAATTGGCTTCCCCTCTTACTTCTCTCATTTTTCCTGCCCTTTAACTGTGAGCCCTGTCCTAACCCCCAAGGAGAAAAGAGGGAGATAACTGAGGAAGAATGAAAAATAGTTGTGCGTGTGAATTCCGCCCCTGGGGCTGACCGCGTGGTGCCCGCTGAGTCCCTTCCCTTCCCCCAGCGTCCAGCGTCCGGAGGTCGTAGACTTGCTCCTTGCTCCGCCACTGGAGCCACATCGTTTCCCTGCTCGACTCCACCGACGCTTTAGAATTTATATGTCTTTTTTAGTTCAATTAACAATACGTTTCCAGGTGCCTAGTTTTTCCGGGGCTTCTAGAGAAATCTACGTATTCCGCCCCCTCATTTCCTAACCCCCTTTGTGGTCCACAGCGTTGTTTTACACAAAAGCAAACAATCCCCTTCAAAAAAAGCAAACGAAAAATTCCTGCTGAAATCAACTCTACGGAGACCACGTTTTCGTTAAAGCTTCCCTAAGACTAAAGAGCGGAGACCGACCTTGAAGGATTAGCGATTTCTGTAGCTGAAATGTTCTAATTATACTGACGGTGAGAAAAAATAAATATAAATTTATCTTGGAAAAGCACAAAACAAACGAATGATCGTATTTAATTAAACGAAAAAGCTACCAGCAACAGTGATGTATTCTAGGTAGTGGTGTGTTCGATATATTTGTAATTTATACATAAGTTGCTATTGGTCTCTAAAACAAACTGAAAATCAGAATTCTGATCATTACAGAAGAGGGAAGTATGAATTTGTTTGGTATATCTAATTCCATAACAGGCTTTTCAATTCTCTGATTATTTAAAGAAAAGGAAATGTATCAGTTAGAAATATAACAATAATTTGTTTACAGATAATTTTGTGGTTCTTTGTAAGTCTTGACAAAATACTTGATTTGATTTAAAACTAGTAAAACGAAACTAGCCTAGTAAACATTTTAAAACTTTGAGAGAATTGGCTGAAATCAGAGGGTTCAGTTTTTTTTTCTGTATTGTTAACTCTTAGCTAGTAGTCAAGTTACATCATCCTCTAAAGTTCATTTGGAAAAACTACTTAGTTCTGTATTTTTTTTTCCCTTTTAATCTCTTAAAAACCAACTAATTGAAGGAATATAAATTGCCATGTACCATAATGCTAAGTTATTTGAGCAGCTCTTTAAAACAAATTTTTAAAACTGACTTAATTAGTAAAGAAAAACTTTTAAAATGCATTTTGTTTACATGTTGTATGATTCAACAACATTTCACTAACGTGGTTAATACTTTTGAAGTTTTCATGTAAAATTATTTCTCAGAAACCAGAGTAACTTACAAATGGTTTACTTGAACAAATTAAAGCCTAGAGACTAAATTTATAGTGTAAATTCTGAAGATTACAGAGCTAATAATTTATATAAATCTTAAACACCTAAGACATTTAAAATATGAAGATACAGTTATTTGTAAAATGATCCTAGATTTTGATTTAGATACTATGTAAGTTTTATATTTTGAAAATGATATAGTAAATTTCAATTGTTAAAAAAAGTTCCAAAATAGTCTGGACAAACCAAAACTCTTAACACTTGAGCTATTTTCAAATGTTTTCTCGAATTCAAAGATTTATATAATCAATATTTTATTTAAGAAAACTTTTCTGGTTAGAGAAATTTATTTCTTTTTTTAAATTTTCAACTATTAAGTAAGGAATTGGAATTTTCATCTATCTGGTAACTTAAAACATTGTTAAAGCAGTAGATAAACATGATTCCTTTTATTGCAGTTATATTTATTGCAATTATATTTTTCACATGAGTGAAACTTTTAAAAAAAATATTCATTTATTATTACTACTCTAGGGGGTAAGGGGATGAAACTTTTAGTGAAAAGACTCTTTGGCAATTGATGTGTATATAAGCTTTTACAGACCAGCCATAGGAAACAAAGAAGATAGGCTTTTGTTTGTGGGGGGAGGGGTATAGGGAGGCTGAGAAGACTTGGATATTTAAACTTGTTTCTTGGTTGCAACTCATTTATCCTGCAGGTTTTCCAGCTAAGGGTGTAAGATGGTAGTAGAGAGAGAATGTATTGACTAATGGAGTAAAATGGGACAGTAATCAAAGCATGAAATCCCACTGGAGAGAACAATAAGAACCTCCTCTCCCCACTAAAATAATCTGAAAGCAAAGCACATGCTGAGGTTATAACTAGTTCTCAGCATTTTCTAACACGTTTAAAAGACACATCTTAGGTTACCATTTTCACATTGGGACCCTTTGTTTTCCTGACATTATTTTCCTGAATCCCATTCAAAGAAGAAGAAAAATAAAAAGGAATTAAATTTCCCTTAGTGAAACAGCAGATTTCATGACATGTATATACAAATCAGCTTTAGAGATGACTGATGAAGCCCTCATGCTGTCTATAAATCGAAAGTTAATTTTTAGATTTAATAAGGCAGAGTATATTTATAAGTTCCTTACTTGCAGGAATGATGTCATATCATTATCCTTTACACTTTGAGTTTTTAAAATTCATTCTTTCTTGAGTTCACTTTATGTTTTGATCCTGAGCTTCTCTAGCAGGATGATTCCAGCTTTAAAGATGGAAGCAGCAGGCTAGGTGAAGATTTTATTATTATTTCAAAACATCTCAGCTAAAATTCATCAGAATCTGAGAACATAAGATACAGCAGGAGGAAAAAAAAGCAAAAAACAATACCTAGTCTAAAGCTTTTATCAGAATTGTCACTATAAAGATTTGTCATAAAGTTCATGCCTAACACTTTTATTGAAACATTTAGTTCTTTTTTGTAGTAGGTTGTTTAAACATACAAAAGTTGGTAGTATTCTTTGTTGCTTTTCTCAAATGACTTATTTACTGATCAATTATTTCGAAACTGATAGTGCTATGCCTTCTCAAAGGCAAAATTTTGCTTCAACTGAGGTTTAAATTTAATATCAATAATTGAAACTGTGATAATTACCCCTTATTTAATTTTGGTTTGGGGGAGGGGGTCTTGTGCCAGTCATTGGAGTAATTTTTCTATTTTTTAAGTTATTTTTCTTTGTAAACTATTCCTATGTTACTTGTAATCTAAAAGTATTTTTCCAAGACTTGGAGAAAAATTGAAATATAACTAAAACTTATTCTGTAAACTATTGTTGAAGACATAAAAATGTGTATAATTTGATACAAGAAACATATTACTATTGAGTATTTTCCATTAAGCTACCATAACTGAATGGTTCCTCTTTTTAATTCTAACCTATTCTAATTCTAATCCAGCTATCAAAAATTTAATTCATGAAAAGGACACTAACAAAGGTCATAAAAAACAACAAAAAATCAATTTTGTTATATAAAAAAAGTATGATTTCTGTTATACTGTTAACTAACATTTTGTTCTGAGACAGTTAAATACTGAATGATATCACCATCTTTTGCTTTCGTTTGTTGAAAATTGCCCAGAATTTTGCTCCTTGGTTCTGGTACCATATGCCTTATGGTAATTCATTTGCTCTTGCATTTCTTTCCTACCAAGATTCAGATGCCATTTTTTGGTTTTGACTTAAATGAATGGCCATGCATAAAAATCCAAATAAAAATTTTCTAAAATTTTGGTGTAGTGTACTATAGATGCTCATCTCTGGCAACCAAAGAGATATATTCCAATTTTATTTTAATCCACAGCTGATATCATGACTTTAAAAAGCAGATTAAATTGAATTTTGTTTTAAAAATTAATAAAAAACAACAAAAAAAGTTGAGAAAGTGTTTTAATCCAATTAGACAATAGGGTTAAAAGGTGACATTACTCTTTCCCCTCAATATCAACAAATCTTCCAGTTGAGGGCAATTTTGTCGGGTATGGAAGGTATGGAATGCAGTCAGTGTGTGCAGTTGGACAGGAGAACATATGTACATATTCCTGCTGAGAAGCTCTTTGTAGAGATTTGTGGAGTAAAGCAAGATAGAACTTGTGTTCAGTTCTCAAGTTGCAGGTTAAAAGAAGCAAGGTAAGCACTGTTTTACTAAGTTTTGTCTTTAACCATCAGAATACTTCAGTATGATGCTTTTAACAGTAGGAAGAAAAGAGTAATAATACAGACTGAACTGGAATTAGGATGTCATTAGTACATCAACATTAGAATTTAAGTAATACAAGTATGTTTGAAATTTTCTGTTTTTCTTTGCTTTATTTTCTATTTTTAAAAAACTATTACACATAGTTTAAAAATATCAAATAACATTAAAACACATGTAATGAATGTTTAAACTTATAGAATAATATCACATATTTTTTAAATAATAGATGTTCAATTTACTGAAATAATATTATCACAGATCCTTTCTGTCAGATTATTCTACCACTTCGTCTGTGCATATGATCCATATATAGAGGGTTCATTTTAATCCAAGGTAATAGAATTATTTGAGAAAATATCCCTAATTTTAGAAAAAAGCCAAAGGTATGATGTGCTGTTATTGTGAAAACAACAATGTGTTTTGAAACCTATAAAGAGGAAATTCAGATTTTAAGTGAATTTTTACTTTATTATTTACTGCATTTTGTCTATTTATTGAGGAGTAGGGAAACAGATTAAACTGTAATGTTTTTTCAGGGCTGACCACCAATAAAGTTTTTAGTGGCTATAAATGAAGGATGTTGTTTCAATAAGATAGCCCCTTCCTATTACTATTCTCAAAAAAGTTTCTCTTTCCTTGTTTATTAAATATCCCTAAATTATTTCTTTACAAAGTAGAGGGAAACTCATGTTACATTAGGATAACCAAATATTTTTAACACTTTGAGCTTTTGACAGATGAAGCATGACCACTGCTTTTTAAATAAACAAAACAGTGTCTTTTGTTGTCATAAGTGATGTATTTATTTTCTTTCCTTATCTTTATCAGTGTTCTGCTAATACAGTAATAAGCTAAATTTACTCTCAGATGTGATAGTTAATGGAAATAAATATATTACAACTAAAGTGCAGAGAAAATATATAAGCAAGAAAAAGATCAAAATCAGCATGTCTTGATTAAGCTAAAAATTAAAGTATCTTCCCACAAACAAACCCAGTGATCAAGCTTATAGTTTTTATTAAAGTCTATAACAGTTAAAATTTGAGTGTATTGTTGGTTTGCAGTTATTAGTAATCATGGGTAGAATCTCTTCAAAAGTTTGTGGTTTTATTTAATGTAACTTTTTATGTGATATAAAAATCAATTACCTTTTTTTAAATGTTTTTTCATATTTCCTTGCAATAAATTTGAAAACATGAAAGTTAAGCTGAACACTACTAGTTATTTTGTTAAAATCTATAATCTGTGGATTAAAATGTTTTTTTCCATCTAATTTTTCCCTGAAAACTCAAAATATAACCTATTAAAAACCAAGAGATGTAATGACATTTACAAGCCCATAGAACAGGTTTTGCTGATTTAAAAAAATAATAATCTTACAGGTAACTTACGGATATAAGAGAATTTAATTTATGTATATGCAACTAATTGGAAGTTGGACATTTAAACAGAAATGCACTTTGAAAGCAATATAATTTAAGCAAATTGCCACTGAGTGGCATTACCAAAGTGATTATGCAATGTAAAATGAGATTATAGACTGGATTTTAAATTCCACTATGAAAAAAAAAAATTCCACTATGAATATACCAATATAAATATGCAAGTTATTGTTTTCAAAAGCCCAGGCTGAATGGATGTAACCTCAAAAAAGCAGACTCTGTGGTGTAAAGGGAAGTTAGAAGCATTTTAGCAGGAAAAGGCTGTGTGAACCGGAAGGTATCTAGATTCACTATAGCAGATAGTAAGTTAGGATATCTCTAAAATGTAATTCTGGTAGTTAAAATTTGGTCTTTGGATATGTAAGCTCTTAGCACTTTTTTATTTAATGGGAAGAGAGATTGAGGCAATTCATATTAGAACTTAGTCCTATAGCCTTTTATATAGTCCAGATTCTCGGATGTTTTGAATAAAGAAGTTTGGACTTTTCGTTTGTGTCGCTAATTAGGGAATTGCGCCGAGTATCTTCTCTCTTACATGTCTTTCAGTTGAACTTCTTTCATTATAAAACAATTCTAAAATTTGAGGACTGGGAATACTTTCAGGGATCTGCTAGATTTTCCTTTTACATTTGAGGAAATTGAGGCCAGGGGACGTCAAAGCAGGCAGACACCCAGCTAGTTTGGTGGCAGGGCAGAGATGTGTTTATCACTGAATGAAACCACATGACAGTCCTAAGTGGAAGGTAGGAAAAGTGCTTTTTCCTATTTTTGGTGATAAGAAAACCCAAGGTGAGGTTTGCCCAGACCCAGTATCATTACTTGAAAAACAACAAACAAACAAACCCCTGTATTTATTGAGATCAAAAGTTCTGCATGTCAAAGTTCTGCAATGTCATTAAAAGGGAGAAGAGTGAAGGCAGAAGAAACCCTGGGGAAAAAAAAGCTGCCTGGTTCATCTCAGTCACTTTACCCAGGATCTCATTTAAAACCATCCCATACAAGTAAACTTGGTTTAGTGTGAAAAGCTGATAAGGAAGAAGATTTTTCTTCTCTCAAAAGCTTGACTCAAGGCCCAGCCATATTAGAACCTTCAGGAGCCAAGAAATCTGTATTCACAGCCGCCTCACACTCTCAGCAGCAAGCTAAGAAATTCCTCCTCATATCAAACTTTAAAAATGGTATGTTGGGATTTAGTCCAAATGAGCAATAGTTTCTCATTGGGTTTGAATTTTCTTTTCTTTTTGCTGTAGTGAAATTTCGGAGGTGAGGGAGGGGAAGTGTGTATATACATACACACATGCATCCGTTTGCATATGTATCTCTCCCATGGTGTATTTCAGACTTTCCTTATCTCCCGCAGGGTGCAGAACAACTGGCAGAAACCCACCCTGCTCCTAGCTCCTCTCTTATTCACTCACACCAGGACAGAGTGGTCACTGGCCATAATTCCTTCAGGCTTCCCACCCCTCACTAGAGACAAGAGCCACAACCTTTTCTCAGAGCTCAGTCATTGGCTGTACCTTTGAATTAAAAGTTGCACTTAAGGAACTTCTTGTGCCTGTAAGTCTGTTGATCTTCAGAAACCATGGATGCCACGAGGAGTCTGTTTTCTCTGTGTGTTGCTGACCCTGCTGTGACCCTGGGTCGGTTTATTTGTTTATTTATTTTTTACCTCCTTGGTCTTGTTTCCACAGTTGTAAAGAGAGTTAAACTATTTATACCATCCTTTGCCTTTTTCACAACAGCAGAACACTCAGGAAGCTTTCTACAAACATATGTGGTACTTAGTTTTCAGAAAAAGGACTAAGGTTGGAAATACCAATGAAATTATCAGACCATTTCAGAAAGTTCTATCAAATGCAAGAGGGGAAGGGATTATTGCTTGACACTGGAAAATAATGGAGATTTTGTGTGTATGTACTAGTATCAGAGAAAAGAAAGCTTATTTAAATACCTCAGCTAAATAAGAGTTGGTAGTGAAAGCAGAATACAAATGAAAAACTATCCCCTATAAAGGAATTCCTTACTGATGCCAACCACCATCACAAGCCAGTGTCTTGACCAGAGATTGTACGAAATTTGTCTCAAATTTCCAAGTAAACCAATTTATTTCCATAAATGGATTTCTTCTGTTAGAATCAGAGCCTCATGCTTCATTATGAACTTAGATGAGAAATTATTACCATAATAACAGAGTTTATAGGTAAAAGAGAATTAACAAGGAGAAGCAAAATGACAAAATTTTGGAACTGATGAATCAAATATCAAATTACTAGATGATGGGTCAGTATGAATGTTTATTAATAACTACATTTTGCCTTTAAATTAGTTTTCTGACCGCTTCCCTTAGATTACTAAAGAGTGTATCAACTTGGTTATTTTAATTTTATAGAAACAAAGATGATTAGAACAAAAACTGGAGCCTTTTGAGACCAACTGGAAAATATACTAGACCAAACTAAAGGTAAACAAAATATCATTAGGTTTAGAATTTAAAATGCTCAGTTATAATATCTATGTTTACTTCTGTTCCTGGTGGTGTCTTGAAATATTCTGTAGGAATTGTAAAAAGAGAGAGACATAAAAATTTCATTTGTGCTAAGGTGACTATCCCTGGATTGGCCTTTCTTCCTCTAGACTGGAAATGTTCATTTGAGCAACATTTTCAAGAGAAATTTTTCCTAAAATTAAAGAACTTCAGCATAGTTGCTCCCTCATGTTAAATAGCTTTAGGAGTGGTGACTTGAAAAACTAGCAAGAATAGTGACATTAGCAGGCTCTAAGAGAAAATGAAAGATCCTGCAGATGATTCTTTATTTTCAGTATTTGAAATGAGTACCATTATAAGATGCAGCTTTAATACTTTGTGATTATGAGTATCCCTGTGCATTCTATCTGTTTAACTCATTCTCATAAAATGAAGGAGAGAAAAGTTCAATGGAATAAACTGAGTGACTTAGGAGCCATTTCTTATTTGTCACTTACTTAAAATAATAAGTTCCAAAGCAAACAAAAAGTAACTTATTGGAAATTATTGTGCTTTTCCCCTATGATATTTCAAGTTTTTTCAGAGACTAAAATTTTTAGAATCTATGCAAATTAAAAATATATTTTGTTAACAATTTATTTTGTAATATGAAAGTAGATGAAGACTCTCATTGATAATAGCAGAGAAGATTATTCAGCTTATTTAGTTTATACCTCCAGTTCTTAACAAAATAAAACTTTTTAACCTGGTCCTGCAACTTTGAAGTTATTAATAATGTAAATATAGAAGAGATTTTTACTTTATAAAATTTCTGTTCCACTGCAAAAATTTAAATATATTTTTAACAAGAAAAGTCCTTATGGTCTAAAATCAGAACGGATAACGTTTGAAAACAAAGAAGCCGATCAAATTTGGGTTGATTTTTCCTTCTGCCTCTTGTGCTGTTGTGTTTTTCATGTTGAAAATCTTTCATGCTGATGACACATTCAAAAGTAGACACACTGTGCTTTACATTTTATGCTTACCTTATTTTTCATTGTTCTTTTTATTTTGTAATATAATGAACTTGAAGTAATTATGTACCACTTATTCATAGCTTATACTACACAGGTAGGCTGGTCCCAAATAAGTCATTATTTTCCATGAAACCTGTGATTCTTGACACTAGAAATAACCTCTCACTCCTATGATGTTAGAGTTTTGAAATGTGAATTTGACATAGCACTTTGTATATTGTAAGACATTTAGCAGTAAAACTTTTTTACACTTATGTCCTCTATCAAAGTAAACTGATTAGCAAGTCTGATTTATCCTTGTAAATAAAGTAAACTCCAAGTTTGCAGAGGTTTTTTTGTTCTATTTGGTTAGGTCTGTGTTGCTTATTGCTAATTTCCCAATACCTAAAATTGTACTTGACACGTAGTATATTCTCAATAAATATTTGTTGAATGAACGAAGGCATGATACTGTCTAACATCCAGCCTTTTATGAAGCAAGTCTTCAGTTTAAGTTGTAGAACATACAAATGCTGGGGCTTGGGGGTACAAATTCATACTATTCCACCCTCTAAAAGACATGTGTTAACCCTGTTTCAAAGAAAAAAACTAGTTACTTTGGGCATTGAGAATATAGACTAACTCTGCAACAAAATAAATCAAAACTCTATTTAGTTTCAAGTTTTGTGAAGGTGCTGAAGAATCTGATTAACTCTATTATCAGTACAATCACATCAGATAGAGCATCATAAACTTTAATCACTTCATGCACAGACTAACTTCTAAAAAATAAGAATAGAGAGCAGAAGTGAATTCAAAGGAAACTTTTGAGACAGTGTATGCATGATTTTTGTGACATTTGGCAACTTACATTGAGTAAGTATAAGGTTTTTATGATACAATCCTATTTTAAGAAAATAAATGATTTTTCAAAAATTGTCCAGAAAAAGAACCAGTCTATGATCAAAAACTCTAAATTATTACACAGTCATTTTCAAGTTAAAAAAATAAAGTTGCCAAGAACCTCATACAGATTATCAAATGGGATTCTGGAAAGTTACAGTAAACTCTTCCCCTTCTACTTTGAAATAACTGTGGTTTTCCAGGTATGGAAATCTATGATTTGATTTTTATGGAATCCTTAATTTTTACATTTATCATTTCATGATGGGCAATATCAAACAGCATTATCCGAAATGTAGTAGTACAAAGCCATATGGTTTTATTATGTGGTTAGCTAACAAAAATTGCTTATAGAATCACTAGGTTCTGAAAATGATGAATCTAGCGATAGATTTTTCTGTAAAGATTTTCATGTATTGGTATATTTTGAACTGGACTTGTTCACATCTACAGTTCTCTCTTTAATATATGTTGTATGTGTGTGTGTGCTCAGTCATGTCTGACTCTTTGTGACCCCCAAGGACTGTAGCCCGCCAGACTCCTCTGTCCATGGAATCTTCCAGGCAAGAATACTGGAGTGGGTTGCCATTTCCTTCTCCAGGGGATGTTCCTGACCCAGGGATTGAACCCATGTCTCTTACTTATATCTCCTGCATAGGCAGATGGATTCTTTACCACTGTGCCACCTGGGAAACCCTAATCAGTGTCGTCAAAAAACATTTGGCGTAGTAGTGGTTTTTTATTTTTTCAACAAATATTTGAGCCCCCAAAGATGTAGGACATTGTAGGAGGGCAGAAATTGATATGTGAGATGTGGTCCTTTCTCACCATGCAAGCTGCTGCTGCTGCTGCTAAGTCGCTTCAGTCGTGTCCAACTCTGTGCGACCCCATGGACTGTAGCCTACCAGGCTCCACCGTCCCTGGGATTCTCCAGGCAAGAATACTGGAGTGGATTGCCATTTCCTTCTCCAGTGCATGAAAGTGAAAAGTGCAAGAGGAGCATATAAATGCCATTTATGCAGACCTTAAAAATGTCAGTGACATACCCTAAAAGCCCTTAACTTTCTTTAATGGCCCATAAAGATTGTTTTTAGGAATTCTTGCAAACCCTTCTTGAATATATCTAAATATGAAATATCAAACTACCTTCAAAAAACAATGACTTTATCAAATAAATGAAACCAGTTTTTTTTCTCAGAAGTTTTTTGGTTCATCATGTCCTAACAGAGACTGGCAGTAGAGGTCACAAGAAATTCACTACCTACCCTCTAAAGAACTTTGTTTTTTCCAAAGATCTCTCAAGAGTGAAAGTATGCTTTCTAATTCTAAATACCAAACAAGTTCACACTCATCCCACCAGTCCCTTTCAGCAATTTTTGAACCTTAATCATATAACCTCTTATTTTAATGTTCTGGTTTGTAGTGTCTTGGTTCTTTCAGTCTGGTATCTTAAGATATTCATTGATGGCTATCTTTGATTATTTATTGCCTTATTCTAGACTTCTGTCTTGCTTTCATTGTTTTCAGTACAATAGTCAACATCCAGGCAGGGGTTCACTATAATTTCACGAAAGGAGAATTTCTATTTTTTCATCTTGCTTCAGTAACGTGTGAGTATCACCCAGGGTGGATAGATTTCAGGCTTCTTGGACCTGCATCTCAGGCTGCTATTTAAACGCAACTATACACACTAACTTCTCAACCTCTTTCTGAGGTATTGGTTACTGCTTGGAGCAGAGCTCCTCATTTTTCCTCTTACTTACACTGAAGCTTGTTTTGTGCTCTTTGTGTTCTTTTCTTTAAAGTCTTTATTGCTTCTGTTTTATGTTTTGTGGTTTTTTTTGCCCCGAGGCATGTGGGATCTTAGTTCCCTGACCAGGGATTGAATATGTACCCCCTGCATTGGAAGATGAAGTCTTAACCACTGGACCACCAGGGAAGTCCCTGCAGCCCTCCAGGTTCCTCTGTCCATAGAATTCTCCAGCGAGAATACTGAAGTGGGTAGCTGTTCCCTTCCCCAGGGGATCTTCCCAACCCAGGGATCAAACCCAGGTCTCCTGAACTGCAGGCGGGCTCTTTACCATCTGAGCCACTAGGGAAGCTGGTGAGTCAGAAGACACATTTATAGGAATGGATGGAGGAAAAGAAACTGTAAACTAGTGTGTTAATGTGGTGAAAAAAATCAGCAGCACTGTTCTGTCCCACAGGGGATACTGTTTGCTGTTGTTGTGGTTTAGTTGTGTCGGACTCTTGTGACCTCAAGGCCTGTAGCCTGCCAGGCTCCTCTGTCCATGGGTTTTCCCAGGTAAGAATACTAGAGTGGGTTGCCATTCCCCCCTCCAGGGGATCTTCCCAACCCAGGGATCGAACCCCTGTCTGCTGCATTGGCAGGCAGATTCTTTGCCCAGAGCCACTAGGGAAGCCAAGGATACTCTTACCAACTAATGATGAACATATCAGGTTCATCTCAGTGGTGTCCCACGCAAGCTTAACCTTATAATTTTAGCTAGCTGTTCCCTAATTTGAAAATGACTGGCCTGCACTAAGTGATCTTTAAAGCCCTTTTGAACTCTAGTATTTTACGAATTCCCCTGAAACAGTTAATTGCTACCCAAGGCTGACTTTCCTTATAGCTTATTTGTTGGTGTATAGTATTTAAATACTCTCTAGAGAAACTTATATCACAAGAATACTGGAATGGGTTGCCATTGCCTCCGCCAAGGCATATTCCTGACCCAGGGATTGAACCTGCGTCTCTTGTGTCTCCTTCATTGCAGACGGATTCTTTACCTGCTGAGCCATCAAGGAAGCAAAAGGAAACATATTACAGCCAACATGGAGACATAATCAGTTGATTTTTGTGGGAACAAATGCAGAATACACAAGAGGATAATAATTTCCATCTGGAGAGTTGTCATCATAGCAGAATTCATTTTTTTAAAAACCTCACTTATAAATAAGGGTGAGAGGAAGAGGGAGTGAGCTTTTGTCCCCCAGGCACCAGCCTTTAGAAATTCTAGCATCACTTTAAAAAAATTAACCATTTTGACTACATAATGTACAATTCAGTGATGTTTACTACATTATGTAGTTATGCGACCTTCCCATTACTTAGTTTCAGAACCTTCTCCTCACCCCAAGAGGAAACCTGACCTAGCACTACTTTTAAGAACTGAGGGAGCCAACATTTCATAGACCCTTGGTTGTCATTTGCTCTTGGTTCTACTACATATAAAATTAAACATGAGTTCTAGCCAAATTTTAGTACTCACCTTCACCTTCTGTAGGCTGAAACTATTAAGATTCAAGAAACAAAGACTAATTAAATGCATACCTTAAATAGACACAAAGTATTAAATAATGAGAGAGTTCAATCTAAAGTCAATATATTCTTGTCTATTATGGGATGGTTTTATCTAACTGGTGATCTTTTAAAAATTTTTTAGACTATTCTGTTTATATAGTACACAATTTGCTACTAGTCGCACTTTTCTCACACTATGAGACCATAACTTGTTTTCTAAAGGATTAATCTGCTGAAAAAGATTCTATACCTACTTGCATTATAGTTAGCTAAGTGAAATTCCTTGTGCTAGCCAGGAATGGTAATTCACACCACATATGCTATAGAAGGGCTTCCCTGGTGGCTCAAATAATAAAGAGTCTGCCTGCAATGCAGAAGACCCTGGTTCAATCACTGGGTCAGGAAGATCCCCTGGAAAATGGAATGGCTACCCACTCCAGTATTCTTGCCTAGGAAATCTCATGGACAGAGGAGCCTGGTGGGCTATAGTCCATGGGGTGGCAAAGAGACATGACAGAGAGACTAGTACTTCCACTTCACATATGCTACAGAAATGCTCTTTGAGGAACTGGGTTAGTCATCTCCCTTTTGTTTTACTTTTTTATTCTTTCCTTTTTTTGCTGCTGAAAACTGGGATTATTTTTACTTTCAAAGCTAAGGTTTTTTTTCCAGTTTTTTTAAAAAATTATAATTAAATATGGTTTAGCCACAGTTGTTTCCTTTTTAAGTTATAGGTTGGAAACATTTCAATTTTTATTTAAATAAATTTGTACTTACAGAAACTTTGAAGAAATAGTACAATGAATCCATATACCTTTTTGATTTATCTTTGTATATACATATATACACACATTGGTTTTTTGTATGAACTATTTGAAAAAGGCTTCAGTCTTGATGCTTCACCCTTTCAGTCTGCATCTTCTAAGAATAATAATAATTTCCCATAGAATCGTTATACTGTTTTTCACAGCTAAGAAAATTAACATTCATTCAATCATATTTGCTAATATACATTATTCAAATTCACTTTCCCAAACTAACCCAAATACCTTTTGTGGGTGTTTATTTGTTAGGGTCCAGATGCAATCAAGTTTTAGGTATAGCCTACAGAAATCATATCTTTTCAATGTCTTTTAATCCAAACCATTCCATCCCCACCCCAGCCTTTCAGGCTGGTTGGTTGTAGAATTTCTCACATTCTGAATTTGTAAGATCAGTTTCTCTGAATTTGTCAGATTAGATTCAGGTTAAACAATTTTGGTAAGAATACTCTTAAAGTTGTAAACCCTACACTTTATTACAATACAGGTTCATGGAGCACTTATGTTATTCCACTATTAATGTTGCTAAATTTGGTTCTTTTGTTAATGTGGTAGCTGCCAGATCTCTCCATTGTAAAGGAATATTTCTTTCTTTCGTGATTTTTTTTCTTTTATGATTATAATGTAGCATGAAACTTTGACTCCATGCAAATATCCTTTTTTCCAACAACCATTCATCCAAGGGTTTTAGAATCCATTGCTAATTTCTGACTGAATTTGTTATTATATTGAGGAATAGATGATGACTTTCTATCAGTTGTATGTTTACTAACTGGCATTCACCTGTAAAGAACTATCCCACACTTTCTCTGTGTGTCTGTGTTAGCCTTCATTTTTAAGATTTTGTGGTGGGGTGTGTGTGTGTGTGTGTGTGTGTGTGTGTCAAACGTGAAGTTTGACCCTTTAATATATTTACAAATATTTTCTGCAGTTTATCATTTTCCTTCAGCTTCATGGTATTTGTCATACAGTTTATGTCTCTATGTGATTTATCGATTTCTTTTACTGCAAATGGCTTTTGAGTCATAATAGAAAGGATTCTCTCATACTTAGATTATGAAGAAATTTACTTATGCTTTCTTTCAAACTGGTGATTTCATTCCTTTCATTTAAATCGTTGCTTCATTCTAATAAAAAATAAAAACAGAACTACAAAAAAGACTAGCTATTAAGAGAATTCCCTGGCAGTCCAGTGGTTAGGATTCTGCATTCTTACTGCCAAGGGCCCAGGTTCAATCCCTGGTTGGGGAACTAAGATCCCACTAGGTCATGTGGCATGGCCCCAAAAAACAAGAAAAAAAAAAGGACAGTTATTGAATTTGTCAAGAGTCATTAGACAACTGTGGAGATAATCATATGATTTTTCTCCTTAGACTATTACTATGATGAATTTACTATTAAACATCCTTGTATACACAGAATTAATCCTCTTTGGTGTATTTGTTTTAAATGCTGTTTGGATTCTACTTGCTAATAACTCATTCAGAATATTTGCATTGTCATCTTAAATGAAATTGGTCTGCAGTTTTCTGTTTTGTGCCACTTTTAAGTCTAGATATCAACGGTAAACTTAATTCACAAAACAATTTGGATTTTTTAAAAAGTTTTCTGAAATAATCTGGATAACTGTGGTATTATCTGGTTTTTGAGTCAGAATTACCCTTGGAAATCACCTGGGCCTTGCACTTTTTCCTGAATTAGTTCTGCTCAGCTGATACCTCCAGTTCAAATCCATCACATCAGCGATCTCCCTTACCTTCCCTTACTCTGCATTTCTATGTATTTCTGTCTTCCTTCTCTCACAAAAATATGGGCTGCCAACATCAATATTTCCACTCATTGTTTTCAAATTATGCACAGCTTCAATTCTGTTAAGTCCAAAAGGCCATGTTTTTTTCATTTGGGGAAGGTTATGAACACCTTTTAGAATCTAGTGGGAGCATTAATCTCTTTCTTTAGAAAAATAAACACAAAAACAGCTAGTTCTAAATACATATTCAAAGGCTCAGGGTTTCTCTAACACTACCCTCAAGCCAAGGACCCTAAGTTGAGACTCATTTCTTTAAACTACCTCCTGTAAGGAGTATCTTGTTCTAAAGAAAATTCAGTTATTAGATGGAGAGTTGGATTAGATCATTGTAAGACATTACTCAACCCTGAGGTTCCAATTTAGAATGTTTAACTGAATGGTAAAACAAAACAAAGCAGTGTGAAAGACTGACCAAACATTTATGGACTACTTGTCCAAAAGACCAATTTTAAAGGACTATATGAATTTAAGAATGGCAACTGAGAGATGCTTCCAGGTAAGAGGGTCCCTCTCTCTTTTTTCTTGAATAATTTTCTACAAAAATTTGTTTTTTTTCAGATATTGAGAATTATTTTTCACTGAATTTGATGAAGCATACCTGCTGCTGCTGCTGCTAAGTCGCTTCAGTCGTGTCCGACTCTGTGCGACCCCATAGACGGCAGCCCACCAGGCTCCGCCGTCCCTGGGATTCTCCAGGCAAGAATACTGGAGTGGGTTGCCATTTCCTTCTCCAGTGCATGAAAGGGAAAAGTGAAAGTGAAGTCGCTCAGTCGTGTCTGACTCTTAGTGACCCCATGGACTGTAGCCTAAGAGGCTCCTCCGTCCATGGGATTTTCCAGGCAAGAGTACTGGAGTGGGGTGCCATTGCCTTCTCCGAAGTATACCTACTACTCCATATTTTAAAATTCTACATTTTATCTTCGGAGTTAAAAAAATAATCACAATTTGATTACATTATTTTAGATAGATAAAAACACGTATGTTTTTAAAATTCAAACAGTACTAAAAACTGTACTGTGAAATTTAAGCCTCCCTTCGGTATGTGACCTGCAGTCAACTAGTTTCCCTCCCAAGAGGGAATGTCCATGTCGTATGTATTTCCAGAGTACTTACAGCAGGCATTTTCATATTTCCATTTCATGGGTGAACACATATGTGGGTAAACATACTTAGAGATACAGGAATGCCAGCATAGAATATATATTGTACTACACCTTATATTTCACTTTACCCATATATTTTGATGGTTATATCAGTACATATAGATTGTATCATTTTCTTAATGTTTTTCATTTTTTGAATGACTAAACAGTTTTGAATAGGTTGCCATAATACATTTTTACTAGTTTTCTGTTGATGGACATTTAAGTTGCATCAATAAGGAATTTCATATGTGAATATTTGTGCCCATGTTTATGTATATCTAAGGTATATTTCTAGAAGTAGCTATTAAAATTATTTTGGTTGTTTTTGGTGGTGCTGCTCAGCTTGCAGGTATTTAGATCCCAGATCAGAGATTGAACCCAGGCCCTCAGCTGTGAAAGTGCTGAGTCCTAACCACTGGACCCTCAGGGAAGTCCCACTATTTAAAAGCATACTTTTCATATCATATAGTTTGGCAATTAGTAAGTAAAATAAGTGTATATCTTTGGGTGTATCTTAAGATATAAACCCAATTTAAAATGTTAGCTTTTAAAATGTGTTAGTATCCTATTCTCCAGAAATGACTTAGAATTCTAAATTTAAATGTCCAATTCAGATTTGGAGTACTGTATACTATAAACATATTGAACTCAAACTTTGGCCCATTTCTATAATATTCATATTAAGATTTGGTAAAGTTTTATTAATTTTTAATTTTTTGGCAGCATGCAGGATCTAGTCAGAATTTCCTGACCAGGGCTCAAACCTGTGCCCGCTGTGCCCGTTCCAAGTGTAGAGTCTTAACCACTGGACAGCTAGGGAAGTCCCAAGATTTAGTAAAGTTTTGATCAGCTCTTGGAGTGATCTGGTTAATTAAATGTTCTCATCAATTGACTTTTAGTCAGAAACTCTTTTATTTCAACTCTTGAAGTTTTACAAATGTGTTTGCTTCCTGCTTTTACTCCAATAAACGACTTTTAACAATCTTCACACACCTTAACGTCTAACTGTATTTTATTGTGGAAATTATAGGACCTTTACTAAACAGTCTAAAAGTCATGGAATGAAAATTGTTTCACTAAATAAGATTTTAGCACTTCGTTTTTTATGACACATCTTTGTCACCTAAAAGTAGTTAGCTTAGTAAGAACTTAACTTCTATGCTGTGCCGTGCTTAGTTGCTCAGTCATGTCCGATCTTTGCAACCCCATGGACTGTAGCCCATCAGGCTCCTCTATCCATGGGGATTCTCCAGGCAAGAATACTAGAGTGATACCCTCCTCCAGGGGATCTTACCAACCCGAGAATTGAATCCAGGTCTCCTGCATTGCAGGCAGATTCTTTACCACCTGAGCCACCAGGGAAGCCCTAGTTAACTTTTAAACTCAAATACAACATACTTTTTTCACACCAATTCAGTCTGTCTGGAAAGCCAATTTACAGAATTCATTCTCTAATACGGTAAGTACTAAAGAAGTACTAAGAATAATTATTGATATGGAAAGGTTTCTGTGTTCTGTAACTGTTGAAGTAGATTAAAAATATAAACCCTGACGGTATATATTTAATAAAAAATCATACACTTAAAAGTGAACATAGTTTTATGTAAACTATACAATAAAACTGATTTAAAGAAGAGCTAGAGGAATGATTGATCAATGGTATGAATCCCCATGACTGAACAAAATGAAACCATCTAAAAGTCATATTTTAAAAAGAATAAAAGACAATACTAAATCATGGTTTGCATTTTATGTCTTTTTAGTTTCCTTTATTCCTCAGTCTTATCTTTCATGACATTGACATTTTTGAAGCATACAGTCATTTTATAGAATGCCTCTCAATTGGGAGTTATTTCTCCCATGATTAGAATCAAGTTATATTTTGTGGACTGTCACAAAAGTGATATTGTCCTTAGTGTTTCGTATGAGGAAGCACGCGATGTCCATCAGCTCCATTACTGTGATGTTACCTGTGATCACTTGGTTAAAAGACCTCTGCCAGGTTTCTCCAGTATATAATTAGAGCTGACTCTTGAACAATGTGAATTTGAATTGTACACATCCACTTTTATGTGGGTAAGTTTCCAGTAGTAAATACTACAGCACGACATGGTTCTGGTTGGCTGAATCCAAGGATACAGAGGAAGTGCAGATACAGAGGTTTAACTGTAAATTGTACAGAGTCTAGCCCCTGTGTTGTTCAAGGGTAAACTGTACAAACTATTTCCCTTTGTAATTACCAATTATCTTCAGGGGAAAGATTTTCAGACTCTGTTTTTCTCATTATTCCTCACACCTTTACCCTAGTTTTGTTATCCATGAAAGAGTCTTGGTTAATTATTACTATCATGGTTGCCAAATGGTAATGTATAGCTTCATTTTTCACTTTTAGGTATCTAATCCACCTGTTCAGTTCAGTTCAGTCGCTCAGTCGTGTCCGACTCTCTGCGACCCCATGGACCGCAGCAAGCCAGGCCTCCCTGACTATCACCAATTCCTGGAGTTTACCCAAACTCATGTCCATCAAGTCGGTGATGCCATCCAACCATCTCATCCTGTTGTCCCCTTCTCCTCCTGCCTTCTATCCTTCCCAGCATCAGGGTCTTTTCCAGTGAGTCAGCTCTTTGCATGAGGTGGCCAAAGTTTTGGAGTTTCAGCTTCAACATCAGTCCTTCCAACGAACACTCAGGACTGATCTTTAGGATGGACTGGTTGGATTTCCTTGCAGGCCAAGGGACTCTCAAGAGTCTTCTTGAACACCACAGTTCAAAAGCATCAATTCTTCAGCGTTCAGCGTTCTTTATAGTCCAACTCTCACATCCATATATGACTACTGGAAAAACCATAGCCTTGACTAGACGGACCTTTGTTGCCATTAACATATTATAAGGCAAGGGTTTGTCTTCCAAATAGTCAATTTTACCATCTCTTAATTTTTCTACCAAAATGAAATGTCATCTTTATAAATTCTCCTACATAGTTGGATCTATTCTGGATTCTATTCCTGTTTATTCATTCCTATGTACATTCTTCCATCTGGTCCTTGGAATAATTTCATCCACCCCTCCCAACTGCCCATCTTACAGAGGTTATTATAAGCGGTTAACAAAACCCTTCCCCCTTTTGCATGTTTATACAAACATATAAATTTTGTGTAAGGATTTGAATATTTATACTACTAGGTTTTCCCATTCAGTAATCTATAATGGAGTAGGGATCCTTGTATACAAGACAACAAATGTTTTTGGTTTTCTTCTTGAGTTTGCACCTATTAAATTTATATTAAAAAGTGAAAACCCTAAATAATTGAGAAACTAGATCATACAAACCATACTTTAAAAGTATATGCCTTCACAAGTAATTTTTTTAAGAAATAATTAATGTAACAGTACTTGAAAATAAAATTCATATCCCTTTTTATGTTTCAAAAACCATTTTCCATTGTGACTACTCTGCACTTGATTTTGTAAACATCAAATAGAATACTTCAATTATCTGACACTAGGGATGTTTTGGATAATTCAGTTTTCAAGGTGACTTAAGCATCAATACTTTTAATTTTTTTTCTTTTTCTGGCTGCATCATGAAGTTTGCAGAATTCTTCCTTTCCTGACCAGGGATAGAACCCAGGCCCCTACAGTGAAAGCACTGAGTCCTAACCACTGGACTTCCAAGAAAGTCCATAATTATTAAATTGCCTCTTCTTTTATTAAACAGATTAATATTAAAAGTGATTCTTAATCCCTTTTTAGGGTCATCATGATTCAGCTTAGACTCCTTCTGTCATATCCCTTTTATACTTCAATTTTAACTTGATGGAAATTTTGGACTTGGAATTTCATCAGTTAGTGGGCTCCACCAATGATTTCCCTGTTAACTCACTCATTTATATATATATTTATTGGACACTTATTCCATCAGGAATAACAGGTACTATAACTATTAACCTCATTGTTTACCAATGTGTTGACAAAGAGAAACCTGGCAGGCTATAGTCCACGGGGTCACAAGGGTCAGATGCGACTAAACAACAACAAACTATACATAAAATTTACCATTTGTAAGTGCACAGATCTGTAGCATGAGCATGTTCATTGTAACACAACCACCTCTAACTTTTTCGTCTTCTGCAACGGAAATTCTATTTAAGTTAAACTCCCTATCCAACCCTTTATTTGTCCTTTTAATTTTTCCTTATTAAAGTGATCAGAGCCACATTTGATGCTCTAAAGCTGTCACACCTCAATTATCCATGTGTCCAAGTTTACTTTTGAGGGAAGAGTAGGATTAGGCTCTCTCTTTGAAGAGTCTCAGTTTTTCCAAGTTTGTCAATTTTATCCCCAACTCATTGTTCAAGGATGTTGCCAGTTACATTCCCTACATCAAGGAAGTATCCTCTCAAATTTACAAAGCAGTAATTGTAGCAGACTGAAAATCATGCCCTGAAAATCTATTCCTGGATTAAACTACCATCAGAGAGATAAAACAGTCCCTCCTTCCACTTTCTGTAGTTTTAATTACCTAAGGTTGACCAAATAATCCAAAAATATTAAAAATTCCAGAAACAATTCGTAAGTTTTAAATTGTAAGCCACTGTGAGTGATGAACTCTTGCACCATCCTGCTTCATCCTTCTTAGGATCTCCAACCATCAGCATCATCATAAATCCATGATCCAGCATCACCTGGAGCACATGATCCTCCTTCTGACGTATTATCAGGTCGACTGTAACCTAACAATGCCTTTCATTCACCTACCTCACTTAATTCATCACATGGGCATTGTATCATCTCACATTATAGCAAGTTTGAGAACGCATTCATGCAGCTTTATTACAGTATGTATGTATGTGTGTATAATTTTTTTTTTGGCCAGTGTGGTTTGTGGAAATCTTAGTTCCTCCACCAGAGACTCAACTTTGGCCCTCAGCAGTCAGTGGAGCCCTAACCACTGGACTGCCAGGGTACTGTATTCTCTACATGCTGTCTTTCATCATGTTCAATATTTCTTTATGTGGCTAGTCTCTTCCACATTTTGGCTAACATTTTTACTTTTTGATGATGGTACATAAATTTTTAAAGTATTCCTACAGTCAACAAATTAATGTTCTCATTTGGGCAATGATGTCCAGTCTTTAAATAACTCGATGTAAAGAACAAAAATTCTGTAGGGACCAAAAAGAGAGCTTTATTCTCTACATAGCCCTTAGTGGCAAGTTAGCTTTTTAATAAATATGTCCGAGGTACCTGTATTCCACAGATCTCACTGAGCTAGCATACAGATCATCATAATCTAATTTTATTCCCATTGCTTTGAGGGAGAAAACAAAGGAAGCTCATGTTCCTATACTTTTTTTAACTTTAGCGGCTTTTTTTTTTTTAATATTTATTTTAGTTGGGGGCTAATTACAATATTGTAGTGGTTTTTGCCATACATTGACATGAATCAGCCATGGGTTTACATGTGTTCCCCATCCTGAACCCCCCTCCCACCTCCCTCCCCCTCCCATCCCTCTGCGTCATCCCATTGCCCCAGCCCTGAGCGTTTGTCTCATGCATCGAAACTGGAATGGTGTTCTGTTTCACATATGATAATATACATGTTTCAATGCTATTCTCCCAGAACGTCCCACCCTCACCTTCTCCCTCAGAGTCCATAAGACTGTTCTATGCATGTGTCTCCTATTCTGTCTCACATATAGGGTTATCATTACCATCTTTCAAATTCCATATATATGCATTAGTATACTGTATTGGTGTTTTTCTTTCTGGCTTACTTCACTCTGTATAATGGACTCCAGTTTCATCCATCTCAATAGAACTGATTCAAATGTATTCTTTTTAATGGCTGAGTAATATTCCATTGTGTATATGTACCAGAGCTTCCTTATCCATTCGTCTGCTGATGGACATCTAGGTTGCTTCCATGTCCTGGCTATTGTAAACAGTGCTGCGATGAACATGTTCCTATACTTTTTTATAAAGGTCACCTGAAAAATCATCCATGTCTTCATTCAAACAGCCTCCCCTTTCATTACATTACAGCTATTTAAGTGTTTTCCCATTAGAACGTGGGCTTCTTGAAGAAATAAACCATACTATTTATCTTTTCTTAAACACTGAATACTATCAATATTGGTAGTTGACAAAAAAAGGAAGGAAAGAAAAGGGTCTTTCAAGACTGAAGAAGAGAGACAGATTATACATTTAGGTGCATGCAAAAGTACTAGGAAAAAGGAAATCCAAATTAATCCAGTTATATTTTCCCACTGTACCACAATAAAGAGAGAGTCCCATTTTCAAAGAAATTAACTTTTATTTGAAAGAAGAGCACTCCCCCCAACTACTTCTAAGAACTCTATACAAACAGCCTGCCTAAACCACTGTCCCAATACCAAAATTTCTAATAGCAATTATACAATTGCTCTAAATAATAAATAATAAGGGCTGTCCTTCACTGATTAAACTTTAATAAATTCAACACAAAAATCACACTTTACATTTTTAAGTTTCAACAAATGTATTTTAAATACAACATGTTTTGCAGGAGTCCACAAGCTTTTCATTTCTAAAAAAAACAATGTAATTTTTAGGGTTCAAAAATTGTTCTTCAAAAGAAATGACCAAATAAGTGTTTTCTTCTATAGCTTCAAACATTCTACACTCAACTATTTGACTGTTCCATGCCACTCCAGACAAACCTGACCTGACTGAACTACTACTAACTTCCCCAAAAGAAAGTTAAAAAAGGAGTTTGTAGTAAATGCAGACCTCTAATACAATGTCTAATACAATATCTAACACAAAAGAAGCTTTAAAAAGATCATTTCTTTCCTCATTTTGATAAGCTAGGAGTGAATTTTCCATAAAAGCAAAAACCAAACAAAAAAATCATTTACAAACCATAACACTGGGGGTTCCTTTTTAACTCAAGATGTTTAACTACTCAAAAATGACAATTTCATCTTTAAGAATATAATAAAAGGGGTGGAAAATAGCAATACAATTGACAAAGTGTAGATGCTAAACAAACCAAAGATTTTTTAAGGGTTCTTTTTGAAGAGTAGGAAGGATTAGAAGCTTGGGGAAATCCAGAATTAAAAAAAGAGAAAAAGATGTCCTCAACTGCAACCGCTCTGCTTATTAATAGCGTCCTGGAAAAGAGTAAAAAAAACCAAAATTAAGTCAAATGACAATTATAGTTTGACTTGCCTAATATTTTCCCAACTATTAACAGTCACCATACACCCTAATTTTCTAAAATAAGCCATTAATTACAAATTAAGTTCTTATTGTGACAAAAGCAAAAGTATACGTACTTGGGCTGTAGGATCGAGATCTTGATCGTGATCTATATCGACTATAATAAGGAGAAGGTGATCTTCTTCTGCAGGAAATAAAAGATACTTAGCAAAGCACATAATCACTACATTGAAGCAGATAAAAACAAAATTTCATCATTCAAAATAGTAGATCTAAGATAAGCTATTAATTTTTCAATGCACCAACTATACAAGGTGAGTATTGGCCAATACAAATACACATACCCCTTCATTGCAACTACAGAGTATCAACCACTGAACTGCCAGGGAAGTCCCATATTTCACTCATTTTTATCAATACACATTAAATTAAAAGTGTCAATACTACTATTATCATCTAATTTAGAACAGAAATCATAAGTCACAACATTACCTGTACCGGTAATCATAGTCTTCATATCTGTCGTACCCACGATCATATCCTCGATCATAGTAAGAATCTCGACGTCTGCCACCTCCTCCACCTCCACCACCGCCTCCACCGCCACCGCCACCACTGCTGTAGAAAAAGGTAAAAATTCCACATTAACAGGAATGATTATTTTCTATTATCATTTAAGAGAGAAACAATAACCCTTTCATGCCAGTTACTTCAATGTCTTACTTTGTTGACTCCTATGGTATTCTGCTTCATATTTATAACATAAATAGCCAGGAATAATTTCACTAAACTCTACAAATTATAAGGCACTTAGAAGGCACTATCCAAATCAGTAAGACCTTTTCAATAAGGTGAAAAAAAGCACTGTGCTGAGAAAAAGTGCCAAAGTACTACGATGTATGTTCTATGACTAGTTCAAAAGCAGTTAATAAACCTCAAGAATTTAAAAGTATCCAAAGCCTGAACACCAAAGAAAACTAACTACTTTATAGTGAAGTCCAGCACTAAATGTTAAGGTCTGGTGTTCAAACCTCTATCAGTGAGTTTAAATCCTAAGCCCTCTTTTCCTTGTTGTTTTCCTACTCTTAATCATATGGACATTATTTTCACTTTAGTTTTCAGTAGGCTCTCCCTGTCAAATTCTTTTTACCCCCAAGAGGCTTCACATTAAATGAAAGCCTATATTCCTTCTTTCACTCTCTGGTTTTAATATATTAAAAAACTTTTTCCTATACACAGAGGCTTCCAAGGTCACATAAATAGAACGAGAAGTATTAAAAGCATACAGTATTTTCCTAGTATTTAATAATTTTTCCATTGTATAGTACAAGAAAAGAGCTAGGAATGCACTTCAACTAGTTTTAATTTGTCCCCCTGCTCAAATATACATATAAAAAATTACAGTGATTCAAATAATATATATATATATATATTCACATTAAATAACTTTCAATTCTAATTACAGGGGAAAAAAGTTTTATCTTTTGATTAACCAAAGACGTACACACATTTCTGGTGGCTTTCTGACTCTTAAAATTCAGCTTAGGAAACTCGAAATCTTACTGAGTTGGTCTGCCCATGTATATGCCTGGTGTTGGTGTGTGTGCTCTCTTAGTGATAGAATAATCCACACGAATTCTTCTACCATCCAGTTCCATTCCATTTGCCCTTTCCATAGCCTATAAAAGAGAACAAGCACAGAAAGTTAAGCATAATTTACCAAGGGGAAACTTTCAAAACTGAAAATTTGGTAAACATTTCTTTCAAGTAAAAACGGCAAGGATTTGACATATTAATTCCTGCTATATGCATGGCAATAATAATGAATTTTCAATGTACACAGGAACACTTACACAGGCTTGTGTTAAAAGTTATAAAGAAGCAACCACAGAACCTGCAGAACTCTAAGGCTTCAGAATCTAGCTTCAGTCTGAGCAACTCAAAGCAGAAAGTGCAATTCAGTGAACAGGTCTAAACTAGTCAAGCCATTCCTTAAATAACATACTGCCACCTAGTGAGCTTCAAATACAAAGGAACTTTCTAATCTGCCACCAAGAGCTCCTGTCTTTATACCTGTGCTCATATTCCCTATCATTCTGCCCTTTGGTACTAATACTAATAAAAGCATTAATAAATCAACCACTTTAACACATTTTAAGCAGCATTTTGGAACTAAGTGACGCTGTCATTTCCATTTTACCTCATTCAGAAATAAACCTAAGGAGCAGGGGTGTCAAAAGGCAGGGCAAACAAACTTCATATTTAAACATTTTAATTGTGATATTGTCTGCACTTTTACTTCAGGTCAGATATCCTGGTATTTCTAAATTTACACCTTTATCCTTTAATTGAGAACAGGAAAAAACAAAACACAAATATCCAACAGTAAAAAACCATTAGTGTGACTATCAGTATATCTATCATATAAATGCCTTCAACTGAGAGCATTATTTTGTTAGACTTATCCAGGTTTTCAACGACACTACCACTGACATTTGGCAGTGGTTAATTCTGTGTTGTCGGTGGCTATCCTGTACATTGTAGGATGTTCAATATCATCCCTGCATTACCACCAGATGTCAATTGCATATATTACTGTTGAAAGCTATGCTTTTAATATGACTGCTTATACTGTAATCAAACACTATTGATACAAACAGCAATCATGACCTACACCCAACTACTGCCACACATAAAATGGTACAAAAAAGACAAGCCAGTACCTTCCGTTCTTTAACAAATGAGTTTCAAAAATTCCTTAAAATGGAATTTTCAATTCCATCACCATGAACTATTGAAGGCAAGCCTACTGCTTCCTCTACAATCCATTACCTAGTACATTAGAACAACACTATTTCAAATCTCTGACACTAACTGGGATCATTCTGTTAGGCATATTAAGGGTACTAAACAAAAATTAAAAAGTACCAACTCTTTCTATGTATTATTTTTCATTTACAGAACAGAATGATAGATGAATATTAAGAGAATAGAAAACAAAGCTCTGTATAGACAAGGAGATAATTAGACACACAAAAATTAAACAGATTAAACCTAAACACATTTTTTTAAAAGCCAATGTAATCATTTGCTTACAGCACGAATAAGGCTTTTTCAAAAGAGAACACTTATATACACTTCACCTTTTCCATTTAACTTAAACACTATTTCACAAGGCCAGATTTTAATCAGGATATGCCTATACACATTTTAGCTGGAAAGTGAAACTGAACATTCCAATTTTAACACTAACAGGCAGAGTTTAAATCATGTCAGAGAATTAAAGAGCACATAATGTTTATGGAACTGGAAATTTATTAATCAACTTTCAAAAGGAACTCAATACTAAATATGCACATCAGAAATTTTTCAAAGTGACAAAAATAATTACAAAACATTACCTCCTTTGAGTCATCTATTCTCTCGAAATAAACAAAAGCAAATCCTCGTGACCGTCCAGTTCGCTGGTCATAAACCACATTGACACCACTCAACGGTCCATATCGAGAAAATACTTCACGAAGATCTCTCTCTGTTGTGTACAAACTGAGCCCAAACACTCCTAGACAAGTATTGGGATCAGGATTTGCCTGTTGAAAAAAGATGTTATTTAAGTTCCAAATTAAAAAAAACAACATATAGAAATACTTCTGCTTAGGGCACTTCACCCAATACACAAAGTTACTTGGAAACAAGAATTTAAAAGGAAAAAACCAGATGAGCTATATTTTACAGTTCATTGTACACTCAAGCCTTCTTTAGAATATACTTCAGGTTATATAGACTGAATAAAAATGTCCCTAATTCACTAGTCCAGCAATTTTCAGAACATATCCTAAGAATTTATCTTTAGTTTAATGTCTATTTCTAGTTTATTCAAATGTTTTATTTTATTTTTTTATTCAAATGTTTTATATCCCTTATAGATCTGTACTCAACCTGACTTCACCTGCAATTGCTGATTAGACTCCCCTCTTCTATTTTCCCTCTTTAGCAAGGATATTCTTTCCAGATGTGAAAAATTAATGTGCAGATTTCAAAACACCATTAAATAATAGCAGAATCCATCACCGTTAAATAAAATCAAACCTCAATGTCACATATCCAAGACTCAATTTCTTTATCAATAATAAGGTAACCCGTCTCACAGAGAGGTTAACTGCATTTATTAATGCACTGAGGAACTTTGCATATTGCTCAATTTAAGTGTTAGCTTGGCATTTCCTTGCTACCCTCTTCCCATGGTAAAACTTTTAATCTCAATATTTCCAAGTTAGCTTTTTATTTCAATTCTTGGAACATGTTTCTCCCCAAATTTCTCTTAATGACTCAAAAGTCAAGAAAAGAAAATATACTTGAATGCATACAAACAATATTCATATAGCCAAAGATGTTTCTGGAGTACCACTTTTAAAGATTGCTCTAGCTCTCACAAAAGCAAGATTTTATACTAGGACTAAAGACACAGGAAACACATAAAAAGGTTTCATTAACTTAAAAACCATATACCCTGCTGCCTGTATGTCTTCTCCGGTTAGACATTGGAGAATGACTTCGGCTCCTTCGACGCCGGTATTCTGGTGTATATGACCTACTTCGAGATCGTCTCCTGTGAGAGTGAGAATGGGATCTGGATCGAGTGTAACGTCTATGAGAATGCCTCCTTGACCTCGACCTTTGAGAGAAATAAATTTAGGTAAAAATACTGGAACAAAATGGCTAACGCTGTTAAAAATCAAAAACAAATGGACACCAGTTGAAGGCTCTCTGGACAAAAACAGATTAGTCATTAATTTAATCATCAAATACTTGAAGACATCGCCTGTTCACCATATAAGCTGCTTTGTATTAATAACAACATACCACTGAGCCTCATTCCATGTTTGGTTTGAATGCTCCCTATTTGTACAACTATGACCAACCTAGACAGTAGCATATTTAAAAACAGAGACATTACTTTGCCAACAAAGATCCGTCTAGTCAAGGCTATGGTTTTTCCAGTGGTCATGTATGGATGTGAGAGTTGGACTGTGAAGAAAGCTGAGCACCGAAGAATTGATGCTTCTGAACTGTGGTGTTGGAGAAGACTCTTGAGAGTCCCTTGGACTGCAAGGAGAGCCAATCAATCCATCCTAAAGGAGATCAGTCCTGGGTGTTCATTGGAAGGACTGATGTTGAAGCTGAAACTCCAATACTTCTGCCACCTCATGCAAAGAGCTGACTCACTGGAAAAGACCCTAATGCTGGGAAGGATTGGGGGCAGGAGGAGAAGGGGACGACAGAGGATGAGATGGCTGGATGGCATCACCGACTCGATGGACGTGAGTTTGGGTAGACTCCGGGAGTTGGTGATGGACAGGGAGGCCTGGCGTGCTGCGGTTCATGGGGTTGCAAAGAGTCGGACACGACTGAGCGACTGAACTGAACTGAACTTTTTGTTATGTGCACAGTAATTTTTACAAATTATGTTAGTGATTCATTAGTTTTACTTTAGCTTTCTGAACTTTTGACAATTCCAAGGACCTATACGTATATCCCTGCTTGTTTTCAGCTTGTTTATCCTTTTAGAGGAAAAAGTATTCTTCCTCTTGTAGACTATATCTCCTCCTTGTTTCCAGTTACTCTTTTCACCTTACCTTACAAACATGTTAAGGCTTCACCTTCTTTAAAGACATCAACTTAGCACTAGAAAGAAAATTCTTTTAATACTCTACAACATGGATAAACCTTGAGGACACTAGTTATAAGAAGATAAATCATTGTGATTTCACTTAGATGAGATACTTAAGAGCAGTCAAAATCATAGAGACAGAAAGAAAGATGGTGGTTTGTCAATGGCTGGAAGGGGAGGAGAATGAGAGTCCTTGTTTAACTGGCAGTTTCAGTTTTACAAGATAAAAAGAATTATGGAGATGGATGGCTGTGATGAGTGTACAACAATATGAATGCATTTAATACCATATTCTTAAAATGGAAGAAAAAAAAAAAGACAAAACAAACACCAACCAACTACCATCACAATAAAATTGTTTGATTCTGATTACCTTTTCAGTCTAGTCCTATATTCCCTTCACGGTTAAGTATCATTTCCTTTCCAGTCTTTCCTTAGCCTGCTGCAACCTAGCACCTGCTAAATTAACTCATCACAACCTAAACCACCCACCTAACCTAACAGTCCTCATGTTTAACGGTCTTCATTTTTTCAAACCTTCTACAGCATCTCACCAATTTTTCTCCTGCTGATTCCCTAGTTCATCTACTGTTTATTTCCAATTACTCACATTCTTTTCATTGCAAAGCAAATGGAGTTTCTTATTACTATTCATCTGATCCATCCTTAAACACCCAGACTAGTAGTGATGACAGTCTTACAAAATAACTTCTGTGAGGCATCCAATAAATGTTATAAATGCTAAGGGCCGAAAATTTAAACAATAAAGCTGGGAGATTTTACTAGGTAGACAGGGGAAAAGTGTTCTAGGAATACCAAGAGCAAAGGTTCCTTGGCAAACAATTCTGATTGGAATGAAAACAATAACATAAATGGCCTACTATCCAAAAGAAATTAATCATGGGGAGGTGGGGTAGAACAAGAAAAAACTTGTGTCCACATGGAACACTGAACAGGGTATTTTCTATTTTCCTTACCGCGTCCACATGGAACACTGAACAGGGTATTTTCTATTTTCCTTACCGCTAATTTATAGTTTCAATTTAAAAAATAAAAAATATTAATAAAACTAGTTACATAAAATACCAACTGTTACATTTAAATGTGTTGGTCCTAGGTATGGAGGGCTGACTGTACCTATGCCATTTTACATAAGGGACTTGGGCATCTGAGAGGGGCTTCCCAGGTGGTGCTAGTGGTGAAGAACACACCTGTTAATGCAGGAAACTCAAGAGACACAGGTTCATTCCCTGGGTCTGGAAGATCCCCTGGAGGAGGAAATGGCAACCCACTCCAGTATTCTTGCCTGGAGAATCCCACAAACAGAGGAGCCTGGTGGGCTACAGTCCACAGGGTCGCCAAGAGTCAGACATGACTGAAATGATTTAGCATGCACCCACGAGCATCTAAGAATTTGGTATCCACAGGAGAACCAATCCCTCCCCCCAGCCCCCGCCAACAGATACTGAGGGAGGACTAAAGTAATGAAAAGTGACATGAGTGCCTATCCTTTAAGTCAGATAGTGATAAACATCATGAAAAAAAAATTAGGAGTAAGGGAATAGTGTGTGTGCACTGGTATTTAATGTTCTCCAGTGATACAGGAGCATAAAACTGAATCAAGTGATGATTTGAGAATATCATGAGGGAAGAATGTTCTAGGCTGAGAGTAGCAACCACAAAAGTCCTAAAATGAAAATATGCTCTCTTCTGTTTCCACACTCGAATTCTATGGACCACAATTCTGCACATGTGGATTCAGTTAAATATGTAGAGTGGTTAGCAAATCAAGCACTAGGCTGGATCCTGGATACAACAGAGAAAAAGAGCTAACTGTAGACTACAAGAAAAGTACAGCCTTTGATTCTTGTTTCATGTCCCCTTGCAAGCATACTCTATTCAGAGACATAAATTATGCCTTTTAATCAAGAAATTACAATGACTTATCAAAATAACTGTCCAGATGGCTTTTAACTGCTCCTCCTACCACTCCACAACAGTACACCTGGGATCTCTGAAACAGTGAACCCTGCAATGGCTCACTAGTCTTTGTGGTAATCAGGAGAAGTGACTGGAACTGAATCACTCCAGCACCACTTTCCAACAATTCTTTCTGATCAGAGGATCAGAGTTCCACCCTGGACCTAATGAGTCAAAATCTTCACTTAAAGAATGTAGCTGTAATGTGAAAATTGAAAAAGCTTCTCAAATCATTCTGATAACCAGTACAACATACATATATCAACCTTTTCTGCATTAAATTGTATGCCAAGTCTCCAATGGAGAAAATTATCTTTTTGTTGAACAAATATCGCTGAAATAAAATCAAACACTAATCCTCAAATGCTAAGCACATTTAAATGAATCAACACAAATTTAATTTGTATTAATAGCGAGTAACAGCTCTAGATTAATAGAGCTAACAAATGATACATCATTGATTTCTAAACTCCATTGTTCAAAAAAAAACTTCATGATTTTGAGTGAAATTTCCAGAAAAAAAATACAACAAAAAGAAGGGATTTAGTAAAAACCACTTTGCCCTGAAAAATCCAAGAAAAGCATTTAAAACATACTCACATTTTATTTTAAACACTTACCTGGATTTTGATCTTGATCGAGAATGGGATTCAGAGTGTTTGGAAACCCTTGATGGACTACGAGATCCTGACCTGCTCTCCGATTTTACACGAGCAGGAGTTCCCGTTGGAGATTTTGACTGAGAGCGAGACTCCTAACAAAGAAGACAGTATTACAAATGGCACTGGTCACATAGATGCCTAACACCTAACATTTAAAGTACCGTAATTATTTATATTGATTGCTCCTGAAAAACAAATGGTTAGGCAACACCCTCCAGAAAAAATTTCAGCTCATTAATAACCCATTGTTAATACTGCTAACTGTCCTCAATAATTCCCTACTTGGACCAGATCACCAATTCTCTATTAACTAAGTAATCATGCAAATTCATCTACAACTTGATCATACAGACACTGGAACATAAACCATACATTTACTTAACCTAGGACCCATTCATTCTTCCAGATTCTTTTAATTCTACTTCACTCTTGCTTTCTACTTCTCTTCATTCTTCATTGAGTTTTTCATTTTTCATACTTCGTGTATTCTTCCCCAAAACAATTCAAAATAGCCTTAAAAAAAAATATTCAAGTGCTTCTATCTGACCAATCTTCTGTTCAATTTTTTCCCCCATTCAATTTTAATTTTCTGATCTTTAATACTTTTCATTAGCCTTCTTTTATCTTGATTTATCTTCCACATTCTTGGAAAAAACTCTTCAATTTCTTCACGAACATTAACCTTAATGGAAAAAGAACATTTAGTATATTTAAGCACGTGGGGATTATAAAACTCTGCTGGAGTTCAGAATGTTATCTACCAAATGGAAAAGCCAGCAGGTAAAGTGCAAATAACTAGTTTATTTAAAAAACAATTTTATAATCTTTAAAATTGTTCAAAACTCTAGTTTCTAACAATTAAAGAGAATTTACTGAATTTCTCTAAATGTTTTTTACCATACTGTTCACCCTCCTCCCCTTTCAAGTTTCATCCTAGTTCCTAAAATGTGAGCAGTTTTAATATAAATACTTAATTCAAGCATAACTCTAACATTAACTGTAACCCCCCCATACCTATGTCTTAAGTTTTCACTAATTTATAACCTGAAGATTCCCAATGATCTCAAAATAAGCTTTCCCTAAGCCAGGCTAAGATACCAAGATACAGTTAAAGCAAAGCATCACAGGATGGAATATCTGTACACACCTATCTAAACTCACCTATTATAGGACACATGCTGAGGTTCAGAGAAGCAAAACACAATTAGTAAAATTACTAACATTTCCTGATTGTTTGACTACTATCTTTGCTCACTCTGACTTAACCAGAAAGATACAATCTGAAATAAAACAAGCATACTAAAAAAAAAAAAAGGGAGCGGGGGAAGAAACATGAAATTTTAAAAATTTCCCCTTTGGCTTTTAAGTTCCTAGTAGTTGTGTATTTTTGCAACAGAGCCATTTTAAAAATCCTATTTTATCCAATGAAGTATCATAATGTACACTACAAAATTAGTATCATGGTCTTTATTGTTTATCCTACCTTTTTCATAGTTCTTGCATATTTTATATAGTTATGCATACTTATATTCCCTTCAGTGACTATATCATTTATCAGAAAACTGACTGGCTTATAAAAACATTGGATATAAATCAAAACTTTCCAAATCAAATAATTTAAAGCTTATTAGAAGCCTGTTTTTAAAATTTTGATAGACATATGAAGAACTTATGACCAAAGCAGGATGGACAGTTTAGTTTCTCTGTCCACTTAACCCTTGATTATTAGTGAAAACAAACCCAATTTCCACCAATCTTCATTTATGTCATTGAGATTATCACCCAACTTCAAGTTTTCCTTCAGGCTTAATATCAAAGACTTATTTTTCAAAAATGGTACTACTGATGCTGCCAGGCCTATTTTTTTTTTTTCAGATGAAAACAAACTGAAATACACAGCTACCCTTCTGTTCAACATCCACCTTTTCCATTTATTTACCTACAGAAAGTCTTTCACCACATCTCAGATACTTTCTAAATTTCTGGACAGATGCCTGGAACAGGCATAGCAATTCAGGTTTTTTCATTCACTGAAACTGTAAAAGCAGCATATTCAGGACTAAAAACAAAAGTATGGCCACTCATTTGTAATTGAAGTCTCATAGGCCAGTTCATTACCTATATTTCATTAGGTAAAAATATACCCCCCCTGCTTTCTTTTGGCTTTCCCTTATATAAACAGATCCCTTGGTATTTATCTACAAACATCACTACAGCCCTTGTTATATACACACAAAAAAACTTTGTGTTCTGTGTGCTGATACTCTTAAAATCTTAAAAACAATAGTAGAAAATTATTCAATAGTGCTGAAAGTAACCACTTTTTAGCTATCAATGTTAACAAGGTAACTCAGTAACAATTTAAACTTTAAATCTCATTTCTGGCATAGCAACCCACTGGAAAATGTATAATTTTCCTCTTAAACGTTTGTTAACAAAAGCTAAGATATGACAGAATATCTTTTGCTTTATATTATCCAAGGTGTCACAAATACTTAACCTCCTGTTACCTACCCTTCAATTTTTATATCAGGGAAACCTCAAACTGCATCTATTTTTTCATGGTTTCAAGGTTAAGAAAGAGTGCTCATAACTCCTCTAACTTATAAAGATGTCAGTCATTTTAACTTTCAAAAACAATTTCAAGACATCTAAATTGCTAAAAAGTTAAATCAACAACTGTCAGTAAACTTAAACTAAAAAACAAAACTACAGAGCATAAAAAACTTTTCCTCTTCACTGTGCATTAGAAATTAGACTATAATAAAACAAGCCCTTTGTGGACAAATGCTAGATTATTCTTTTCCATCTTTGACTATCTTCATTATGAAACTTTTCCCAAAGAAATTCATACAACTATTCAGAATTTGGAAAAGGAATCGAAATTGCAAAGAGAAAAATAAACATTGAGAAGGGTGTTACCCGTCCCATTTCACTAGAGACTACTTAACCTGCTCTTAAATCTGTCAAGAAGTTCTGCAAATTCCTAAGTAATCTGCATCTGGACCCACCAACCAATATAGTGCCTACGTGAAATGGGCAGATTAATGACTCAACCAAATCATATCACAAATTTTAATAGAAATATATCTTAAGTAGGCTTTTAGTCTACCTTACCTACTATAAACCAGGAGCTGGGCAGAAAGTTCTCACAGCACAACCTGCTTAAAGTGTTTTTTTAAAAAACTATTCTTTATTAACAAGATGCCTCTAGTGGTAGCTTACGTACACAGCCAAAAATAAAAAGGAGCTAACTACGATTACTAAGAAACTACTATAGTCTATCCCATACAAGCAGTCTAAGAATTGTCTATGTACAAATATACCATGACCATGTACTCAATCTAAGAATTATCTATGTGTAAAAATATTATAACCATGTACTACTTTTTAATCAGCAAAAAGGTTATTAAATACACACATGTAGTTGCAGAACATGAACAAATCCTACAGCAAACAACGGCAGTGTCTTTTAATACAGCTAGTATATTATAGATGGAAAACAAATTCCAAGCATATGTATGCTTAATACTTAAAGCCCATTAAAATAAACCAATAAAAATGTTATGCTATAATCCATTCTAATATTATGGCAAGGCAAATGCCAAGTAACAGTGCCAAGTTTACAGAAGTTCAAGTCTATATGAATATAGTCTAAGTTTTTAAAACAGATTCTCAAAATGTATTTCCCTACTATGTAAAATTGAGAGACTTTCACAGAAACATACTGGTGCGTTTAGATGAACTATACGTGGGGGTGGGAGGGATTTAAATTATCCAAATAACTTATATTTATTGTACTAAGAACTTCATTCTTTAGGACTTATGGACAACAGTCAGTTTGTAGCAGTTTTGCCTCCTTCCTTTTGAGTATTAAGCTGTTTCTTTTATAGATCCTTAAGCTTATAAAAGAAATATTTTCCCTCTTTTTAATCCATAATAGTATTAGAGCAATTTCTTAAAAAGAAAATACCAACTACTCAAAATATTAGCTATTTTTAAATAAATTTCCTACTTATGTTCTCATCTTTTAGTGTGATGGAGTATTTACAAATCTTGAGTAAGACTACAGGGCCTTAGTTTCAAGGAAAAAACTTAACTTTTCTTCTGCCTCAAGACTGTTCAGGCCTAGTATCTCACACTTTGGTGAAAATCATGAGACAATAAAGATTATACAGAACTACATTATGGCAGTAACTTAAAAGAAGGAGAGGAAACCACATTTTCTTTCATTATTTCCTTCTCAATTTTCTTCTTTTTACAGTGTTTACTGATTCCCCAGCCAATCATTACCATTTTCTCATCTTCACTTCTATCCTACTAAACTGGTTACAATGTGTGAATAGTATTAACTCACTCAGCTTGAGGATATATACCTTTTATACCCAGAGGGGAGGGGTCTCAGGGTTAGTTACATGATGACTGAGCACCCACTGATGCTATTAAGAGGTTTTCACAGTATTTACAAGCTCTAAAAAACTTATGCTGATTACTCAAGGCCATTTTTACACTTGTATACTACACACTATACCATAAGGCTGTAACTTCAGTTCATTTACAAAATTAAGGCCATAAACAAAGTTTATCTGTATTTTAAAAAATGACTCTCATCTCTAAATATTAAAATCACTTGATAGTCTTTCAGACTCCAAGACTCTTTATACTCATACTATGGCAAATCTGTAAAAGTACAGTTAGGCATCCTGGGTACAACTGGTTGTACTGTTCCTTTTAAAAATCCCACCTTCTGCTTAGATTGAGCAAATGAGCACCCTTCAGTGAAAGACTCTCTAATATAAAAATTTGAGTGTTAAAACATTTCCTTAAGTTTTACAATTCTCTGCTTAAACAAATGGATGGGGAGAACAAAAAAGTATTAAAATTGGATACATATTACTTAAGAAAAAAAAATTAAACTCAAGAGATACAGACTATTCCCTAGGTTTAATAATACTCCTACTAAAAGATCAGAAGCCTTACTCTTTTGCAACAGGTTGACATGAGATATGTAAAATTAAATTGCTGAATTTGCTGAAGAAGCTGGACTAAGTATTTTTTTTAATTTAAACCTAAACTGCTAACATTCTTATCTATAAAATAGGATTTCAATTTTATTGGTATCCATTAAAAAAAAAGACAAGAGGGTTTTTTTTTTTTAAAAAGAACACTAGTGGCCAAGCTGGGTTTGTAATAGTATAGTCATCACCCTTATTATTACAAAACAGGTTTCAAATAAGAAAAAACAAAAACAAAAAACCCTCCCCTATTTTTGATATTCTTTAACAAAATATCTTAACACACACAAATTTAAATTCCAAACTGATAATGAATTTGTGTTTTGCTCTTCACTTTTATTATCCAATTAATATCTCATATATTAAGAATGGGAATACTAGGGTCTCTTTAAAATATCCCAGCTACTCAAGAAGCCAGAACAAGCTCTCAAAACAGGATGCCAGAATAAGTAGTATCCTTCCTCTTCAGCAATTCTACTAAGTATACACAATTATGGAATTATTAAGATAGACTCCTACATGATAAAGAATCCTTAACCTAGATTAAAAACTCAGGGCAATTGTTTAAAAAAAAAAAATTGGACTCAATGTTTTTCTAAGTTTCATTTTTTAAAAAATTAGGGGTAGAGGGGAATAAGTAAAATAACAAGAAAATATTAATTTCCGTTCCCCTTAATTTCTATCAAGGATACTAAAATTTTTTGAGATTGAAATCCTAATTTTAGTTGAAGTTATACACAGCAAACTATTCGTTATTTTTATGAAGATGACATGCAAAGAAAGTCAGCTCAAGTGCCAATCTCACTCCTAACTCCAAATATAGATAGTCCCACTTAAAATTCTGTTAACTTGATGTACATGCCAAGCAAACTGCTTAAATGGACTTATTTTAATAAGTATCACTATTCTTCTGGATCCTTTGAAATTGTCTCACTCATTCTTTACATCCCACTGCTGTCCAGTTTAGATCAGATTTTTCATAAGCTCCTTCCTTAAATATTTTAAGTGTGAGCTGCTGCTCTTCCTATGCTATTTGCTGTTCTTTGCTAAAATTCCTTTCATTATGCTACTCTCAGAATTAAGAATCTATCGATGGCTCCTTACCACATATTGGATTAAGTGCAAATTCCTAAATCTAGAATTCAAACTCCTCCACTATCTGACTACAGTCAAGCCTATGTAGTCTAGCCACCTCCTCACTGTCTCAATCTTACAATCAATATTCGTATTTCCCTTATCATAATATGCAATATTAAGTTTCACATACTAAATAAAACTTTTCCTTTCCTCTGGGCTCACAAAATCATTCAACTTCATTTTCTGAATGTCTTATTAATTCTATCACACAGTACTTGATTATATTCTGACTTTTACCCAGATTTGAGCTGTCAGTTATCACAAATCAGACTCCCAAATTCTCTTTCCTTCGAGAACATCTGGTCTTTACAAAAAAGGTGACAGATGCTCAATACTTTCGAAGAGAATATGATTGATTAACTGCTAGGGTGACTTTTAACAAAAATTTAGCAAATTATATTTTCCTTCCTAAAGCTCTTTTATGTTTTAGGAAACTCAAGAGATAATAATCTATAATGGAAAATTAAGTTCTTGTGTCTGTTTTTAGCAAACAGCTCTGAGACACTGACATGGAGTGTGCTCTTTAAAGAAAAGTAATCAAAATATATACATTGCATATTTTATGCATGCAATAAGCAATGGATTGGGACTTGCAAATCTCAGATTCCTGGCTGCATTGTCTTTTGGGTATCAGTTTTCCAGCCATTGTAAATTAGAAAATATGTCAAAGATGGTGAGGGGGGACATTGTAAAATGCTATAAAAGTAGGAACTATTAGTATCAATCCTGCTTCTTCAATACGTTTGAAAGTTTCCATAGAGTCACTCTCTAATTCTAAATATCTTTTCAATAAGATATGGTTAACATATGTTGTTTATTCCTTACATAAACGAAATGAAATCTGAACACTGACCTATTGATGTTTTGTTTTAATCAAAAAGTTTGAAATATAACAACTACTTAAAACATTTCAGAAATATCATTTAAAAATCCTTTTCTGAGACTCTCTAAAATGTTATTACATTTATGTACAAAAATAACACAACAGTTGTATTTTATAAAACCAAGGTCACTATCGTTTAAAAACTAAAAGCACTGCTGAATATGAAACTGCTTTAAGGAACAACAACAAAAAGCACCTTATCAGAAAACTGTCTCCCACTCTTCTAATTCTTCTCCCAATTATGAACAAAGACAATTACCTCAACCTACCAAAAAACCCCCAAAATAAAAGGTAACTGGTGAACATATTGAGTTCATTCACTTGGGTATCAGATGTGAAAAAGTATTTCCTATGACCAGGAACACCGTAAAAGAGGAGGAAAAGGTAAAAATGCCTTTTCCTATTAAAATACATAGTTAACAGCTACCTGCATTTTAGCTTAAAATTGGAATCTTACATATATTACTTTCTTAGCTGAGTAAGGTAACAATTACCTAGAACTTGCCAAATTTCTCAGTTTGATGACCGCCCCCCCAAAAAAGGTAAGACCTCAAAGGAAAATAAGGTCCCAAAAGTAGTTCTCTTCAATTCCCCACAAACCAAAACAAACATTAACTCCCCAAAATTGTACTTCAGTTAACTGACAGTAAAATGTCTTCTCATTATTAGCTAACATTTTCAAAACAAGAAGCAGCTTACAACTACCTATTACCAAATATTACATGATTTTTAAAAAAGTTTTGTTGGGACCATCAATACCTCCCTCTGAAAAATGAGCAGGTAATTCACTGATATCTACAGGCTTCAGATTTTAATAGAGAAAACCAATCTTAAAGGCATTCAAGATAGCTTCTTTGTCTTAACTTCAAAAAGAACAAAAGTCTAAATCGATTTTCTTAACCGTCTGTTTCCAGATGTTTATGAGCGTCTAAAAAAAGACAACTCATTCCTTCCAGCACACACCTAAAGTGTTTTTGATGCGTTTCCCCTAGTGACCAGAATGCCAACACAGGAGCCAGAAAATGCTGCCTGGGGATTGTTTTCTTTACAGGGTTTTACACTAACTCACTTACATCAATTTTCACTACGAGGGTAACTTCCGAAATATAAACCAATCACTGCTAAACGTCCTAGTATCTTTAAGCTGAGGATAAGCTACCTTTGTGATGTTTATATTCATCACACCCAAAATAATGAAAAACTTCGAGCCCTCTTTGCTGGAGGATGGGTCGAGAAGAGAAATGGGAGAGAGAGGGGCTGGTATTCTCAGGTAACCTTTTTGAGTTAAGAGAATAGCACAAACTATCGTAAAAATACTGAGCAATGAAATTTGTTCAATTATGTAAGATTAAGACAGAAGAGTCCTTTTTGTTTTTTACCGTAAAAACCTGTAAAGGAGTGGTGAGTGTTTAGATTAAAGGTCATAGGAGGAAAAGCATTGGAAGTTGAGATATAAAGAAGAAAGAAAGAAAAAAAAAAGCCCAACATTAAGGAATTAGAAAAATAAGGCGTTATAGCATTTCCACATTCATTTTGAAGTGAAAAGAAAGCAGAAGGGACATTAAAGGAGAAGGGCTCCTTGCGTAGTTTTCCCCTCACAGCTCTCGTCTTAAGAACGCTTAAGGGTCGGTGCGGTCGTTGACTAACCACTTCATTAGGCTCGTCCCACCTTCAACCTCAAGGCTTTCGCCTTTATAGACGCAACGCCGCCGGTTCCAACAGAGACGCGGCCGCTCACTGCAATAGAGAGCCAAGGAGACACAGGCCCCAGCTAGTCCCGCGCCAGCTTCTCCCCGCCCGGACAGCAGCCCCGCGCACTTTCGACCCCGCGACCCTCTACGATGCTCGGGGTCGCCAGAAACGCCACCGCAGGAAGCACCTACCACTATCCGGCCGGAGGGGAACTCCCTGCCGTCTCCTCCCGCCCCACCGCGACGGGGACCCACACCTTGGAACAGCGATAAGGAAGCCTTGGGGTGGGGAGAAGGCAAGGTGCCCCGCGGGGGGGTGGGAATCGGACCCAGGAGTCCGGCTATCAGTCAGTCTCCAAAAAAGGGGGGGAGGGGGGTGATCCGTGGTATTTGGGGCAAGAGTGTAACCCAGAAGCCATCTTGGGATGTGAAGAAGCGACCTCAATGGCTCCAGAGGCTGCTCCCAGCGGGCCCCCGCAGGACTCCCCGCAACCCCGCCCGACCGCGCTCGTCCCCGTGAAACCCCGAGCATCGGGGCCGCCGCCGAAGACGGCTCCTGCGGCTTTGTACTCACTCTGCCCTCGAAGTTGTTCTCCTCTACATCACTCATGTCGGCCAGGCGCTCCCCAGAACTAAATAAGAGACAAGTCTCGGCCTAAGGGCCGATGGCCTAATCAACCCGCTGACTGGACCGTGGGGAGGAGGAAAGAGTCGGCAACAACGGCCGCTCCACTCCACTCCCACTCCGGTCGCAGGCTCCGGCAAAATGGCGCCGGCACCGCCAGAAACCTTCTGGCCTCCCTAGTGTACGACGTAAGGGGCGGAGCGTCTCTGTGACGTCAGAGGCCCCGCCCGCAAGGAGGCTTTGTGGTGGCCTGGGCCTAGCAACGCCCGCCGCAGAAGCTCTGATCCTCCGCGCCTCGGAACCGACCGCCCACTTGACGTTCGAATTTCAGACTCCTTAAGCGTCAGTCCTTTTGAAGATTTTCAGTCACCACATAAGCTCTTATTGACTTTAGTCCCTTTATGTGTTTTCCAAGTGGATTTAGATGGAACAGAAAAAACTGGAATCGTCTTCATAATTAGTAGGTTTTTTATTTTGAATGTTTTCAGTCAGCACTCAACTTTTCTTCAGCATTTGCTGTCATACTATTGAAGTAATTTATGCACAGATGGGATTTATAATGAGTTCACTCCTCGCTGAGACAACTGTGTCAATTTTTTTAATAATGCTTATTTCCCTGCTAATCTTTTTAAATTAATTTATTTAATTATATATTTATTTTTGGCTGTGCGGGTCTTAGTTGTGGCATGGGGACTCCAAGTTGAGGGGCGCTGGTTCAGTAGCCCTGAGACATGTGGGGTCTTAGTTCTCTAACTATTCAAACCTTCTCCCCTGCACTGGAAGGCAGATTCTTAACCACTGGACCACCAGGGAAGCTCCCTTACTAATCTTTTTAAACTCAGATGTTTCTATAAATCTTCATAGTCAAAACTCCCAAATCTATCTACTTGGTTTCAAATCGTGGTGATACTTTCTAAGATGACTTAGCTTTATTTGCATTTTGCATTTTTAAAATTAGTTTCCTCAGACAACTTTTTTTCCCATAATACTTTGTGATGGAAGGTTGATGTGAACTGTCAACCACAGTTCTTTGTTAGGAAAGGTAATTGGAAAACATTATTAAGATTGCTACCCCTGGTCTAGATTTCAGGACTTGACTGTGTCTGCTGTTGATAGAGCTGAACATATATACTATCTGCTTTAAATTTTTATTTATATTTTCGGCTGCGCGCGATATTCGTTGTTCCGTGGGCTTTCTCTAGTTGCCAAGAGTGGGGCTACTCAAGCACGGCCTCTGGAGCTCGTGGGCTTCCATAGTCGTAGCGCAGGGCCATAATTGCTCAGCGTAGTGTGGAACCTTCCTGGACCAGAGATTGATCCGATGGCACGTCCCTTGCATTGGCAGGTGAATTCTTAACCACTGGCCCACCAGGGAAATCTTATAACATTGGCTTTGTAAAAAAATATTTATTGAAATATAGTTGATTTATAACATTGTGTTAGTTTCAGGTGTACAGCAAAGTGATTCAGTTATCTATCTACATATAAAATTCATTTTTTACAGTCTCTTCCATTATAGGTTTTTATAAGCTATTGAGTATAGTTCCCTGTGCTATACAGGAGGTCCTTATTGGTTATCTATTTTATATATAGTAGTGTGTGTATTTTAATCCCGAACTCCCAGTTTATCCTCCACCTTTTCTCTCTGGAGCTATGAATTACCAAACTGTATGACTGTGAGTCTATTTCTGTTTTATAAATAAGTTCATTTGTATTAATCTCATTTTTTAGATTCCACATATAAGCGATATTATGTATTTATCTTTCTCCATCTGGCTTACTTCATTTAGTATGATAACTTCTGAGTCCATCCATATTATTGCAAATAGCACTATTCCATTCTTTGTTTTTAATTTTAAATTTATTTTTTAATTGAAGGATAATTGCTTTACAGAATTGTGTCCACTGTGCTTATATTTATATATATACATACACATATATATGTATGTTGTTGTTTAGTCAATAAGTCATGTCCAATTCTTTGCCATCCCATTTTCTTCTCCAAGGTATATACCACATCTTTATCCATTCATCTGTCAATGGACAGTTTGCTTTCATGTCTTGGGTATTGAAAGTAGTGCTGCAGTGAACATTGGGGTGCATGAATCTTTTCAAATTATGATTTTCTCTGGATATATGCCCAGGAGTGAGATTGCTGGATCATATGGTAGTTCTATTTTTAATTTTTAAAGAAACCGCCAAACTCTCCACCAATTTACATTTCCACCAACAGTGTAGGAGGGTTGCTTTTTCTCCACATCCTCCCCAGCATTTATTATTTGTAGACTTAGAAAAATATTTATCCATCTACTCGGCTATGTTGGGTCTCAGTTGTGGCACATGGGCTCAGTAGTTGTGGCACAGGGGCTTAGTAGCTCCACAGCATATGGGATCATAGTTCCCTGACCAGGGATCAAACTCTCGTCCCCTACCATGCAAGAGAGACTCTTAACCCATTTTTTGATTGGGTTGTTTGTTTTATAACATTTACTTTTAAAAAAGATATTGAATTTTATAATGATGGAATCAGCCAGATACCATTTGAACTTCACTGGGTCTTGTTGCAGCATGTGGGATCCAGTTCTCTGACCAGGAATCAAACCTGAGCCCCTTGCACTGAAAGTGTGGTGTCTCAGACGCTGGACCACCGGGGAAGTCCCTCAGTCAATCTTAGTACCATTAAAAGGGAGATACTTCTTGATGTGATCAAGTAAGAACTACAAAGCACCTTCTTTAAGTATTCATGATTCCTCCAAATTCAACTCAAATCTGATTAAGGCTTAGACCTAACCAGCAATTTATATGAAATACAGGCGATAGAAAAGTATGTTTAAAAAACCGACCAAACACCAAGAAGAAGTAATCGGGTTTCTTAGGACAAATAACCTAATTTCCCCAACAAATTAAATAAATTTAAAAAGAAAAGTATAAGGGGAAGGTGAGCTTTCAAAAAGTAAGTCTTAAGAGACATAATCAAATATGTGCCTCATGATTTTGATTCAAACGAACTGATTCAAGACATCAAAATCTGAATTAAGCCTGGGAATTTGATCATTTTCAGGAATTAATATTAGTAGATGTAATAATGTTAAGGTGGATATGTTTAAAGAAAAAAAAATCTTTACCACAAAATGACATCTTGGACTTGCTTTAAATTATTCCAGAAAGAACCCAAATAAATATTGTGAATATAATGAGGATACTTATTGTTAAAATTGGGGAAACAAAAGGGTTATTCCCTCCACTTTTTTGTTTGAAATTTTTCATAATAGTTTCTTTAAAAAAATATTGCAAGAAACTGCTTTTCTTGTGTCACATTAAACTGATACAGAAAGCACTTTCAAAAGAAAAAGTAAAAAACTGTTTTCACAACTTTACAATAAATAACATTTCAGAGACAGTATTTTGAAGGATAATAATTATTTGAACAAAGTTCTATTTTTCTCTTTTCATTTTGAAATAATTTCAAGCTTTTTTTTTTTAAGTTGTAAAAATAGTACAAAGAATTCTCTTCACTCAGCTTCCTCAAGTGTTTTTGTGTTGCATATTGTTGTCCATTTGCTAAGTCCAGTCTGACTCTTTTCGACCTCATGGGCTGTAGCACACCAGACTCCTTTGTCCTCCACTATCTCCTGGAATGTGTTGAGTTGGTGATACTATCTAACCATCTCATCCTCTGCCACCCCCTTCTCCTTTTGCCTTCAATCTTTCCCAGCATCAGGGTCTTTTCCAGTGAGTTGGCTCTTTGCATCAGGTGGCCAAAATATTGGAGCTTCATCGTCAGCAACAGTCCTTCCAGTAAGTATTCAGGGTTGATTTCCTTTAGGATTGACTAGTTTGAATCTCCTTGCAGTCCAAAGGACTTCTCTAGCACCACAATTCGAAAGCATCAATTCTTCGGTGCTCAGCCTTCTTTATGGTCCAACTCTCACATCTGTACATGACTACTGGAAAAACTATAGCTTTACTGTACGGATCTTTGTGGGTATAATCATCAAAACCAGGAAGTTGCATACTATTAACTAATCTGCAGCTTTATTCAAATTTCTTTAATTGTCCTACTGGTCACCCTTTTCTGGGCAAGGATCTAATTTAGGATTATGCTGCTGCTGCTGCTAAGTCGCTTCAGTCGTGTCCGACTCTGTGCGACCCCATAGATGGCAGCCCACCAGGCTCCCCTGTCCCTGGGGTTCTCCAGGCAAGAACACTGGAGTGGGTTGCCATTTTCTTCTCCAATGCAGGAAAGTGAAAAGTGAAAGTGAAGTCGCTCAGTCGTGTCCGACTCAGTGACCCCGTGGACTGCAGCCTACCAGGCTCCTCTGTCCATGGGATTTTCCAGGCAAGAGTACTGGAGTGGGGTGCCATTGCCTTCTCCATCTGGGATTATACATTGCATTTAATTTTCATCTCCCTTCAATCTGGATAGCTTCTCAGTCCTTGCCTTTCACCTAAAGTCACTGAAAGTTTTGAAGAATACTGGTCAGCTGTTCTATAAACATACCGCAAATTGGGTTTGTCTGACATATTTTTCTGATTAAATCAGTGTTATGCATTTTGGCAAGAGTATCACCGAAATGATGTTGCATTCATCTCAGTTTATCGTATCTAAAGGTTCATGATGTCAGTATGTCTTGTTACTGGTGATGTTAACCTCAATTACTGTTTATCAAGTAGTAGTTGCTGGATTTCCCCACTGTAAAATTACTTTCTTTCTCTTAGTAATGAAAAAGTGTCTTGTGGGGAGATTTTTTTGAGACTCTGTAAATATCCTCCTTCTCAATACTTTCTTGCCAACAACAAGAATTACCCTACCATTTGTCAAATAGTGGTTTTATATTTCCATCATTCCTTCTACATTTATTAATTGGAATTCTATTCTAAGGAAAACCTTTCTCTCTTCTCCCATTCTTCTTCTCCCATTATTTCTCTCTTCTCAGTTATTCATTTTTATCAAAATGGGCTCATGGATATTTATTTCATTCTATGTGTTCTAATCCATTGCTATCATTTTGTTGCTCAAATTGTCCTCGATTTGTCCATAAAGAGTCTCTTTAAGTGAACTCTCTGTTTATGAGTTAGTTTAAAATTTTTCATTTTTTATGTTTAAACATACATATGTTTAAACTTATATATTTATGTCTGTTTGTATATCTTTCCCATTTTCCTATTGGATTTGTCCTTCAATTTTGAAGAGTTTTGTTATGTATTAGGAATATTGCCCTTTTATCTGTAATGTATGTTGTAAGAATTTTCTCCTAGTTTGTGAGTTGCCTTTTTGCTTTTGTTTATGACATTTTTTGCATGCAGTTGTTTTACCTACAGTTGTTTACATGTCAGATTTATTCATTTATTATTGCTTTTGATTTTGAATAATAGAAAACCTTACACTGAGGTTAAAGGAGAATTGACTCATGTTTTCTTGCAACAGTTATGTAGTTTCATATTTTACATTTAGGTTCTTGATCCATTTGGAGTTTATTCTCATGTATGGTGTGACATATAGCTTTTTCCAAATAGCTACCCAGTTGTCCCAGCAACATTTATTAAAAATCTCATCTTTGCTGCAATGATGTAAGATGCCACCTTTATTATATGCTAAATTTCCTTATGCATTTAATTTTATTTCTGAATTTTCTGTTGTTTGCTCAGTCTTTTTGTCTTTTCATGCATCAGTACCACACTGTTTTAATTATAAACACTTTTAAGTTTTAATGACTGATAGGGCAAGTCCCCTTATACATTTTTATACTTTTTTAACTTAGCGTGATTACTTAACAGCCACAGTCTTTTTTATGGGGAAATGCTACCTTTTTAAAACATTTTATTTAGTTATTTATTTTTGGCTGTGCTGGGTTTTCCTTGCTGTGTGCAGGCTTTTGTCTAGTTGTGGCGAGCAGGGGCTACTCCCTAGTTGCAATGCTCAGTAGTTCTTCTCATTGCGGCTTGCTGGCTCTAGAGCCCAGGCTTAATTGCTGTGGCCCACGGACTTAGTTGCTCTGTGGAGTGGGATCTTCCTGGCTCAGGAATAAATGATACCTTTTCATTGCTGACTTCCTGACAAAGGAAAAGAGCAATCTTCCTCGTTGTCTCCTTACTATCATTTCCATGATAGCATTTCTAACATCATCATGATGTCATCCACATCAGCTATACTATCTATGTACCAACCATTTTATGCACATTTTCTCGTTAATAAAGCATCAGTACTCAGGTAGATTTTGGGAGGAGTTGAAAATATGTTAAGTATCTTTTCCCTCCCCAACTCACCTTCTCATTCTTAGCATGTGAGGAGGTTTTGGTTATTTGAATCTAATTGTCCTTTTCATATCTGTATTCATGGGAGTTTAGAAGAGAATCCTTTTTGATCAGAGATATTAGAAATAGATGGTATCTCCAGTCTCCTTATTTTAAATGCAGACATGAAGGCTCAGGGAAGGGAAGTCACTTACACCAATAAAGAGAGATGAAAACAAGTTTAGAAATAATCTAATGTAATTTCATGGCAAACAGATGGGGAAACAGTGGAAACAGTGGCTGACTTTATTTTTCTGGGCTTCAAAAATCACTGCAGATGGTGATTGCAGCCATGAAATTAAAAGACGCTTACAACTTGGAAGGAAAGTTATGACCAACCTAGACAGCATATTAAAAAGCAGAGACATTACTTTGTCAACAAAGGCCCATCTAGTCCAGGCTATGGTTTTTCCAGTGGTCATGTATGGATGTGAGAGTTGGACGGTGAAGAAAGCTGAGCGTCGAAGAATTGTTGCTTTCAAACTGTGGTGTTGGAGAAGACTCTAGGAAGTCCCTTGGATTGCAAGGAGATCCAACCAGTCCATCCTAAAGGAGATCAGTCCTGGGTGTTCCTTGGAAGGACTGATGTTGAAGCTGAAACTCCAATACTTTGGCCACCTGATGCAAAGAGGTGACGCATTTGAAAAGACCCTGATGCTGGGAAAGATTGAGGGCAGGAGGAGAAGGGGATGACAGAGGATGAGATGGCTGGATGGCATCATTGACTCAATGGACATGGGTTTGGGTGGACTCAGGGAGTTGGTGATGGACAGGGAGGCCTGGCATGCTGCAGTTCATGGGGTCACAAAGAGTCAGACACGACTGAGTGACTGAACTGAACTGAACTGAATCCAACTTCTTGGTTTTACAGAGGCAGAAGTTTGAGTGACCCATCCAAAGTCTTATAGCAATAATAATACCTGTGGGTCCTCACCATGTATCAGTCACTGTTCTAAGAAATCAGTATAGTTTATCTCACTTATTACTCACAGCAACCTGAAGAATTATTAATATTATTACCTCCAGTTTGTAGATAAGAAAACTGAGGCTGAAAGTAGTAATTTGTTCAAGGTGAGCCAGGCAGCTGGCCCAAGGCAGAGTTGGGATTTAAACCTGGGTGGATTGACCACTAGACTCCAGTGCCCCCAGCAATCCTCTGGCATTGCAGATGCAGAGCTCAAATGAGCAGACCCAAGGTTAGTGTTCAGTCACTCAAAACTTGCTTATTTTAACCAAGAACTTATGTTGAGATCATACAAAACTTTTTCATAAAAGTAAATGCAAACACAAAAAATAGTCTATATTGTTTTAACAGTGCAGCAGGACTGTCCAAAAAGTTCATTATCTTGCAGTGATAGTTCTTTTTCAACATACAAAGTTTTAATTTGTTTTAAACATCCACATGAAAACGAGAGACTAGTATAATGCTGAAGTGTTTTAAATTAAATTGAAATACTCTGATATTGCATAACTGTTTCAACATGCGTATCTTAAAAAATGACTTTTCTTATATAACTGCAATATTATTTCCTACAATACCATTATCACACCTACAATTAAAAAATTGCCTAATACTACCTAATAGTCCATTCTTGAATTTCGACTATTGTCTTAAAACTCTTAAAAATTTTTGTTTAAGTTTGGATCTAATCAAGCACCAAAATTGCTTTTTCTCATTTTATCTTTAATCTCTTTTATTTAGAATGATCCAATTTTTCCTACCCTCTCTTTTTCTTTCTTCCTTCCTTACTTCCTTCCTCTCTACCCTGTGCCCCACCCCCCTACCTCTCTATTTCTTTCTTTTTTAAGTGACCTTCACTTGTTAGAGAGACCTGGCCTGCAGCCTGTGGTAAGTCCATCGTTTTAGATATATCTGTTTCCTCATAATGTCATTTAATTGGAGGAGGAAATGGCAACCCACTCCAGTATTCTTGCCTGGAAAATCCAATGGACAAAGGAGCCTGGCAGGCTATAGTCCATGAAATTGCAAAAAACTGCGACATGACTCATCAAATAAAAAACAAACAGCAATGTCATTTAATGGGACTTTCCTGGTGGTTCAGTGGATAAGACTCTACCCTTACAAGGCAGGGGACCCGGGTTGGATCCTTGGTTAGGGAACTAGATCCTATGTGCTGGCCCTAAGACCCAGTGCAGCCAAATAAATAAAAGTAAATATTGAAAAAATAATAATGTCATTTAATTTGCTCCTGTATTCTCTATACTTCCTAATTTTTAATGGCTTGATTAGATTCAACTCAAATATTTTTGGCAAGATTATTTCTTGGGTGAAGCAGTATGTTATATATCAGAAGCAACATGGTGTCAAGTCACCCCATCAGCAGTGACACCAAGACAAATCACTGAGTCAAGGTTTTGATACACAGATCCCTCCCCTGCAGAACCACATTCCACCATTTTGACCAGGAAGCAGTCAGGGACTGATATCTCCACACTATCCAAATATACAATTTCCCATCAGCATTTCATGTAATAGGCTTAGTATCCATTGGAAATCCTTGCCTATATCAATCATTCTATTCAAAATGGTGACTTTCCCCCTCCGTCTTATCTCTATGCTCACTAGCTGGCAATGTTGTGTTAAAGCAATAGCTTTTTTACCCTTTTGAGTTTTAATTCATTTTTTGTTTTTTGTTTTTAATTTTTTTCTAATAATAATCTTTAGAAAGAGCTTTCTTCATAAACTGTAAATTATTTGACTACTCTGAAATATATTTCCTACTAAAAAGGATAAATGCTTAATTTTTTACCTTTAATTGTCAATTTCAGAGTAAAGTGTTGATATAAGTCACTTCCAAAAGCGACACATGAGGCTTTTCAATGATAGAAATGAAAGGGATTTCTACTTGCAGTGCTTTTCCACTGAGATGCATTTTATCACCTAGGGAGCTCATAGCAGGTCACTTGCCAGATTAACCTATAACAGTTTAGCCAGTTCTGAGGAACTAGATTTTAACATTGACAAGTAAAAGAAAGGTCAATATCAATCAGAAAAAGGTAGATAAATGAGATAAAAGAATAAAGAGGTAAAATTTTAAAAAATGAAGTAGCATTGATTTACAAAGTTGTGTTAAATTTCAGGTGTACAGCAAAGTGACTCAGTTTTATTTATACAAGTACATATATGGGCTTCCCTGTTAGCTCAGCTGGTAAAGAATCCGTCTGCAATGCAGGAGACCCTGGTTTGATTCCTGGGTCGGGAAGATCCCCTGAAGAAGGGATAGGCTACCCACTCCAGTATTCTTTGGCTTCTCTGGTGACTCAGTTGGTAAAGAATCTACCTGCAATGCGGGAGACCTGGGTTTCATCCCTGGGTTGCGAAGATCCCCTGAAGGAGGGCGTGGCTACCCACTCCAGTATTCTTGCCTGGAGAATCCTCATGGACAGAGGGACCTGGCGGGCTGTAGTCCGTGGGGTCTCAAAAAGTCGGACACAATTGAGCAACGGAGGGCGTGGCTACCCACTCCAGTATTCTTGCCTGGAGAATCCTCATGGACAGAGGGACCTGGCGGGCTGTAGTCCGTGGGGTCTCAAAAAGTCGGACACAATTGAGCTACGAAGCACAGCACATGAACATATATATATATATATATATATATATATATATATATATATATATATATATGTATTTTTTTTTCAGATTTTTTTCCATTATCAGTTCAGTTCAGTTCAGTCGCTCAGTCGTGTCCGACTCTTTGCGACCCCATGAATTGCAGCATGCCAGGCCTCTCTGTCCATCATCAACTCCCGGAGTCTACCCAAACTTATGGCCATCAAGTCGGTGATGCCATCCAACCATCTCATCCTCTGTCGTCCCCTTCTCCTCCTGCCCCCAATCCTACCCAGCATGAGGGTCTTTTCCAGTGAGTCAACTCTTTGCATGAGGTGGCCAAAGTATTGGAGTTTCAGCTTCAGCATCAGTCCTTCCATGAACACCCAGGACTGATCTCCTTTAGGATGGATTTATTGGATCTCCTTGCAGTCCAAGGGACTCTCAAGAGTCTTCTCCAACACCACAGTTCAAAAGCATCAATTCTGCGGTGCTCAGCTTTCTTCACCGTCCAACTCTCACATCCATACATGACCACTGGAAAAACCATAGCCTTGACTAGACAGACTTTTGTTGGCCAAGTAATGTCTCTGCTTTTAAATATGCTATGTAGGTTGGCCATAACCTTCCTTCCAAGGAGTAAGCGTCTTTTAATCTCATGGCTGCAATCACTATCAGCAGTGATTTTGGAGCCCCAAAAAATAAAGTCTGACACTGTTTCCACTGTAGACTTTTCCATTATAGTCTACTATAAAATATTGAATATGATTCCCTGTGTTATATGGTAGGTCCTTGTTGTTTATCTGTTTTATATATAGTAGTGTGTATATGTTAAATCCCAAACTCTCAATTAATCCCTCCCCCCAAAATTTTTAAAATTTTCTGTGTCAAACGACATTATCAACAGAGTGAAAATACAAATCACAGAATAGAAGAAAGCATCTGCTAGAGTTTAGTATCTAGACTATATAAAAACTCTTACAACTCAACAAGAAAAGAAACCCAAATGATTCAATTTGAAAATGGGCAAAGGTCCTGAATAGTCATTTTTACAAAGAAAATATATAAATGGCCAATAAACTCATGAAAAGATGCTCAACTTTATGTGTCATTAGGGAAATGAAAATGGAAACTACAAGATACCACTTATACCGACTCAGATGGTTAGCAATTTTTTAAAACCATAACTATACTCCAGTATAAAATAAAAATTAAAAGAACAGACAATCACTGGTGTTGACAAAGATGCAAAGGAATTGGGTGTTGGAACTCTCATACATTGCTCAGAGGAATGTAAAATGGTGTAGCTGATGTGGAAAACAGTTTGGCAGATCCTCAAAAAGTTAGAGAATTTCTGTATGAGTCAACAATGCCACTTCTAGGTATATACACAAGAGAACTGAAAACATGTGTTCACACAAAAACTTGTACACAAACAGTTATTGAAACATTGTTCATAAACAGTCAAAAGGTGAAAACAATACAAATGCCTGTCAGCTGATGAGTGGACAAAGAAAATGTGGTATATCACTACAATAGAATATTATTTGCTACAATATGGATGAACCTTGAAAATATTATACAAATTCAAAGAAGGCAAACATAAAACATCACATACTTTATGATTAATATGAAATGTCAATGTAAGCAAATTCATGGAGACAGAAGGTAGATTAGTGATTGCCAGAGAATGAGGAGAAGGGGGAATAGGGGATTAACTGCTAATGGGTACAAAGTTTCTTTTTGGGGTGATGGAAATGTTCTGAAATTAGATAGTGGTAATGGTTGTTATGGACAGAGGAGACTGGTGGGCTATAGTCCACGGGGTTGCAGAGAGTCGGACACGACTGACAACTAACTAAAATAATGGTTGTCACACAACAGAGCAAATATACCAAAACCCACTGAATTGTATAAACTAGTGAATTTTATTTTATATGAAGTATTTCTCAAATTTTTAAATGCTATAAGTGAAAAAAAAAAAGAGGTCAACAGAGAGAAAGCTAAACAAGCTATCTGGAATATGAAACCATTATGTTGACCCTTAGTCACTTTAGAAAGAAAGAAAGTGGAGTCGCTCAGTCGTATCCGACTCTTTGCGACCCTGTGGACTGTAGCCTACCAGGCTCCACCGTCCCTGGGATTCTCCAGGCAAGAATACTGGAATGGGTTGCCATTTCCTTCTCCAGGGGATCGAACCCAGGTCTCCCACATTACAGGCAAACGCTTTAACCTCTGAGCCACCAGGGAAGCTTAGTCACTTTAAGTGGTTCCAAGATGCTGTCAGATGGTATTGCCCCAATGAGGCAAAAATGAATCTGTGATGATTTTTTTTCTGTTTCAGTTTATTGCAGCAGTAAAAATGAATCAGGTGTTATAAACAAGTGATAGAAGGGCACTATATAAAAATTATGATGCTGTGTGACCTATTAAATGATATATAATCAGTTATATAAACTATTTTTCTTTTTTAAAATTAAATTAAATATATTTTTTTATCCTTTGGCTGCATTCAGCATGTGGGATCTTAGTTCCCCAACCAGGGATCGAAGCTGTACCCCTCTACCTTGAAAGTACCAAGTCTTTAACCACAGGACCTTGAGGAAAATCACTATATAAACTATTAATACAGATATATAAATATGAGTTTTAAACTGCGCTGTGTATAACAATATCATTTATAACTGTTCAAAAATGGTAGTGGTGTGGTCATATCTAAGAATATAACATATTAAAAAAAAAAAAAACCTATTCAGTATCCATACAAGCTTAGCTTGTATGTACACAGAGCATCTCTAAAAGGGTGTAAGAGACCCTGATATCATTCTTTTCCTGGGGATGGGGAACTGAAAGGCTTAGATGAAGGGAGTCTTTTTACTATAAACCTTTTAGTACCTTCTTTTTTTTAAATTTATTTTTGGCTGTGCCGGGTCTTCATGCTTTGTGCTGCATGGGCTTTTTATCTAGTTGTGGAGAGTGGGGGCTGCTCTCGACTGCAGGCGTCTCATTGTGGTGACCTCTCTTGTTGTGGAGCACGGGCTCTAGGGTGCATGCAGACTTCAGTAGGTACGATTTCCAGGCTCCAGAGCACAGGCTCAATAGTTGTGGCACATGGGCTTAGTTGCTCCAGGGCATGTGGGATCTTCCTGGACTAGGGATCAAACCTGTATTTCCTGTGTTGGCAGGCAGATTTTTTTTTTTTACCATTGAGCCACTAGGGAAGCCCTCAGTACCTTTTAATTTTGAACCATGTGAAATTGATTACTCAAAAAAATATTTTAAACCACCAACATTATTTTTACAGAATAGTCAGATTAAACAATTTCAATTTGTAGCATCTTTTCCATTTTTCAGAACTTTCTGTGATGACATTCTTGCTTTGATATTTCAACCTCAATGCACAATGGAATTTCGTCAGTGGCACTCCTGCATTGATGTGGAGCTTATATCTTTACAGCTGCAGGAATAGCAAGGCCTGTTAATTTATTGACTCTGTCACCAACCTTCATTAGGCAATGGTGACATCAAAGAGAGCAACTTCAGAAGCAGAGAGATACCTTTGCAGAAAACAGAGAAAATTCATTTCATCTTTACACACATTGATAGGACCAACCTCAATATGTCAGCTGCTGATGGTATGATTTGACTGGTGCACAGATGACCTTTCAGCTGAAATTTATCCCCATCTTTTCCACTGTGCCTTTTGGTGCTCATGGTTAATCATTTGCAAAATCTCCCTATGTTTTAACTCTCTTCTTTGAATATTTCCTGCACACTCTGTCTCTAGTTCAGTGGTTTTCAAAATGTCCCCTGCTCCCTGGGGACATTTTGCAGTATCTGGAGATATTTTTGGCTGTCACACTGGAGGTGTGAAAGAAGAGAAATGAAAGGCAAGAGAGGAAGGGAAAAATATCCAATTAAATGCAGAGTTCCATAGAATAGCAAGGAGAGATAAGATGGCCTTTTTAAATGAACAATGTGAAGAAATAGAGGAAAACAACAGAATGGGAAAGACTAGAGATCTCTTCAAGAAAACTGGAGATATCAAGGGAATATTTCATGCAAGGATGAGCACAATAAAGTCCGGAAATGGTAAAGACCTAACAGAAGTAGAAGAGATTAAGAAGAGGTGGCCAGAATACACAAAAGAACTATACAAAAAGGGTCTTGACCCAGATAACCATGATGGTGTGGTCACTAACCTAGAGCTGGACATCCTGGAGTGTGAAGTCAAGTGGGTCTTAGGAAGCATTACTACAAACAAAGCTAGTAGAGGTGATGGAATTCCAGCTGAGCTCTTTCAAATACTAAAAGATGATGCTGTTAAAGCACTGCACTCAGTATGCCAGCAAATTTAGGAAAGTCAGTAGTGGCTTCAGGACTGGAAAAGGTCAGTTTTCATTCCAATCCCAAAAAAGGGCAATGCAAAAGAATGTTTGAGCTATTGTTCAGTCACACGCATTTCACATTCTAGCAAGATTATGCTGAAAATCCTTCAAGCTCGGTTTCAGCAGTACCTGAACCAAAACCTTCCAGATATATAAACTGGATTTTAAAAAAGCAGAGGAACCAGAGATCAAATTGCCAACATTTGCTGGGTCATAGAAAAAGCAAGGAAATTCCAGAAAAAAACATCTGCTTCATTGACTACGATAAAGCCTTTGACTGTGCAGGTAACAACAAACTGTTGAAAATGCTTAAAGAGATGAGAAGACCAGACCACCTTACCTGCCTCCTGGGAAATCTGTAAGTAGGTCAAGAAGCAACAGTTAGAACCAGACATGAAACAACAAACTGGTTCAAAATTGGGAAAGGAATACATCAAGGCTGTATATTGTCACCCTCCTTACTTAACTTATATCCAGAGTACATCATGCAAAATGCCAGTCTGGATCAATCACAAGCTGGAATCAAGGTTGCCAGTAGAAATACCAAAAATCTCAGATATGCAAATGACACCACTCTAATGGCAGAAGGTGAGGAGGAGCTAAAGAGTCTCTTGATGGTGAAAGAGAAGAGTGAAAAAGCTGGCTTGAAACAACATTCAAAAACTAAGATCATGGAATCCAGTCACATCACTTCATGGCAAATCAAAGGGGAAATAAGTGGAAGCAGGTACTGACTTTATTTTCTTGGGCTCCAAAATCACTGTGGACGGTGACTACAGCTATGAAGTTAAATCCTTCTCTTCTTTCACACCTCCAGTGTGACAACCAAAAATATCTCTAGACACTGCTTGCTCCTTGGAAGGAAAGCTATGAGAAACCTAGACAGCATATTAAAAAACAGAGACATCACTTTGCCAACAAAGATCCATATACTCAAAGCTCTGGTTTTGCTAGTAGTCGTGTACAGGTGTGAGAGTTGCACCATTAGGAAGGCTGAGTGCTGAAGATTTGACGCTTTTGAACTGTGGTGCTGGAGAAGACTCTTGAGAGTCCCTTGGACAGCCAGGAGATCAAACCAGTCAATCCTAAAGGAAATCAACCCTGACTGATGCTGAAGCTGAAGCTTCAATGCTTTGGCCACCTGAGTCAATTCACTGAAAAATACCCTGATGCTGGGAAAGATTGAAGACAAAGGAGAAGGGGGCAGCAGAGGATGAGATGGTTAGATAGTATCACTGACTTAATGGACATGAATTGGAGCAAACTGGGAGATAGTGGACGATGAGGGAGCCTGGTGTGCTACAGTCCATGAGGTTGCAAAGAGTCAGACACGACTTAATGACTGAACAGCAACAATAGCTCGAGTTGATGCTACTAGCAACTAGTTGTTAGAAGCCAGGGATGCTACTAAAGATGCTGCAATGCACAGGACAGCCCATCACAACAAAGAATCTTCAGGCCTCAAGCATCAGTAGGGCTCGGGTTGAGATCCTCTGTCTTGGAGGAACTACTTCCCCTACAGCCTTCTCTAATAGTAAAATCTAACAATAAAATGTCTGTGTTTTCTTATAACAGAAGTTGGAAGTATCTTATCTCATCACTGCTTTCAAACAGTCCCCCACCCACCCACCCCTAAATCCTTAAGGAAAAATTTAGTTGTGAATTTCTTTTCAGTCTTGACACTCCTCTCTTTACTGCAGTCATCTACCTATTTGAGCTCCTCTTTCACTGTCATTCTCTTCAATGTTGCAACTGTCTTAAACCTTGGTCATTTCTCTCTATTCATCCAACATCCTAGATTCAGTTCCTTGTACTCCTCTCCTGCAAGAATCTTACTCTCCACCCCACCTCAGTTACCTGCTCACTTCTCATTGTCATTGACTTTAACTGCAATATTTCCATCATTTCATGCGGTCCATTTTCTGACCACTCCCTCTTATCAGTTTAGCCCATTCCCTCTAGTAGTCTGATTTCCACAAGCTTTTGATCTGATTAGGACAATCAATCTATTGATCCTCACAACTTTTCCTTGCCCCTGGTAAAATCTGATTATCCATCTACTCTGAGCCTACACCTTGCAGCTGGATGTGTCTGAAGAAAAGCATTCAGTTATGCTAACTGTTCTGTCTTCAAGCTTATGACCACTAACTTCAAATGGGCCTTTAATGCTACCCAACAATATATTTCCCTGAACTCTTTATTCTCCTCTTGTAGACAACTATTTTATTTCTTTCCTCTCTTTATTTTCAGCTTTATTGAGGTGCAATGGACAAATAAAATCTTAATATATTGAAAGTATACAACATGATTTGATATACATATATACAACTGAGCGACTAACACACACACACTGTAAAAGGATTCCCACCATGGAATTAATTAACACAGCCATTACCTCATATATTGAGGTTTTTTTCCCTTGGTGAGAACACTTAAGTTCTACTCTCAGCAAATTTCAACTATAAATTACAATACTTTTGTCAACTTTATTGTTGTTGTTGTTCAGTCACTAAGTTTGTCCAACTCTTTGTGACCCCATGGACTGTAGCCCGCCAGATTCCTCTGTTTATGGGATTTCCCAGGCAAGAATACTTGAGTGGCTTGCCATTTCTTTCTCCAGGGGATCTTCTGGACTCAGAGATCAAACCCACATCTCCTGCATTGGCAGGTTGGTTCTTTACCACTGAGCCACCTGGGAGGCCCATTATCAACTATAGTCACCATCTTATGCCTTAGGTCTTTAGAGCTTATCAATCTCATAACTGAAAGTCTGTACCTTTTATTTTTATTTTAAAATATTTATTTGTCTGCATCAAGTCTTAGTTGTAGCACGTGGGATCTAGTTCTCTGACCAGGGATCAAGCCCAGGCCCCCTGTATTCAAACCCAGACCACCAGGGAAGTTCCTGAGAGTCTTTTACCAGCCTGTCCCTATTTCCCCACCACCTGGCCCTTGGCAACCACCATTTTGCTCTGTGTTTCTAGGAGTTTGACTTTTTTTTTTTAGATTCAACATATTAGTGATACTGTGCTGTATTGTCTTTCTCTATCAGAAAACAATAGAATAGGAAAGACTAGAGATCTCTTCAAGAAAATTAGAGATATCAAGGGAACATTTCATGCAAAGATGGGCTCGATAAAGGACAGAAATGATATGGGCCTAACAGAAGCAGAAGATATTGAGAAGAGGTGGCAAAATTACATAGAAGAACTATACAAAAAAGATCTTCACGACCCACATAATCACGATGGTGTGATCACTCACCTAGAACCAGACATCCTGGAATGTGAAGTCAAGTGGGCCTTAGGAAGTATCACTATGAACAAAGCTAGTGGAGGTGATAGAATTCTAGTTGAGCTATTTCAAATCCTCAAAGATGATGCTGTGAAAGTGCTGCACTCAATATGCCAGCAAATCTGGAAAACTCAGCAGTGGCTACAGGACTGGAAAAGGTCAGTTTTCATTCCAATCCCAAAGAAAGGCAATGCCAAAGAATGCTCAAACTATAGCACAATTGCACTCATCTCACATGCTAGTAAAATAATGCTCAAAATTCTCCAAGCCAGGCTTCAGCAATACGTGAACTGTGAACTTCCAGATGTTTAAGCTGGTTTTAGAAAAGGCAGAGGAATCAGAGATCAAATCGATCAAATTGATGATCCACTGGATCATCGAAAAAGCAAGAGAGTTCCAGAAAAACATCTATTTCTGCTTTATTTACTATGCTAAAGCCTTTGGCTGTGTGGATCACAATAAACTGTGGAAAATTCTTCAAGAGATGGGAATACCAGACCACCTGACCTGCCTCTTGAGAAACCTGTATGCAGGTCAGGAAACAACAGTTAGAACTGGACATGGAACAACAGACTGGTTCCAAATAGGAAAAGGAGTACGTCAAGGCTGTATATTGTCACCTTGCTTATTTAACTTATATGTAGAGTACATCATGAGAAATGCTGGGCTGGAGGAAACACAAGCTGGAATCAAGATTTCCGGGAGAAATATCAATAACCTCAGATATGCAGATAACACCACCCTTATGGCAGAAAGTGAAGAAGAACTAACGAACCTCTTGATGAAAGTGAAAGAGGAGAGTGAAAAAGTTGGCTTAAAGCTCAGCATTCAGAAAACTAAGATCATGGCATCCAGTCCCATCCCTTCATGGCAAATGGATGGGGAAACAGTGGAAACAGTGGCACTGACTTTATTTTGGGGGGGCTCCAAAATCACTGCAGATGGTGATTGCAGCCAAGAAATTAAAAGACGCTTACTCCTTGGAAGGAAAGTTATGACCAACCTAGACAGCATATTAAAAAGCAGAGACATTACTTTGCCAACAAAGGTCCATCTAGTCAAGGCTACAGTTTCTCCAGTAGTCATGTATGGATGTGAGAGTTGGACTATAAAGAAAGCTGAGCGCTGAAGAATTGATGCTTTTGAACTGTGGTTTTGGAGAAGACTCTTGAGAGTCTCTTGAACTGCAAGGAGATCCAACCAGTCCATCCTAAAGGAAATCAGTCCTGGGTGTTCATTGGAAGGACTGATGTTGAAGCTGAAACTCCAATATTTTGGCCACATGAAGTGAAGAGCTGACTCATTTGAAAAGACCCTGATGTTGGGAAAGATTGAGGGCAGGAGGAGAAGGAGGCGACAGAGGATGAGATGGTTCGATGGCATCACCGACTCAATGGACATGAGTTTGGGTAAACTCTGGGAGTTGGTGATGGACAGAGAGGCCTGGTGTGCTGTGGTTCATGGGGTTACAAAAAGTCAGACACGACTGAGTGACTGAACTGAACTGAACTGATCTGGCTTATTTCACATAGCATGATAACCTCAAGGTTTATTCATGTTGTTGCAAATTGCAATATTTCCTTCTTTTTAAAGCCTGAGTAATATTCTGTTGTATATATCTATCACATCTTCTTTATCCGTTCATCTGTCAGTGAATACTTAGGTTGTTTCCATGCCTCTACTACTGTGACTGATGCTGCAATGACCATGGAATACATACCCATAAGTGGAATTGCTAAATTGTAAGATAGTTCAATTTTTATATTTTTGAGGAAACGCCATATTGTGTTCTGTAGTGGCTGTACCAGTTTGTATCACCAGTAGTGTACCAGGGTTCCTTTATTCCACATCCTCGCCAAGATTTGTTATTTCCTTCCTTTTGATAATAGCTATCCTTACATCTGTGAGGTGACATCTCATTCCAGTTTTGATTATTTCTCTGATGATTAGTAATATTTAGTATCTCTTCATGTACTTGTTGGCCATTTGTAAGTTTTCTTTTGAAAAAATGTCTGTGCAGGTCCTTTACCTATTTTTAAATTGAACTATCTGTTTTTTTTTCTGCTCTGAATTCCTTGTATATTGTGGATGTTAATCCCTTATCAGATACACGCTTTGCAATCTTTTTCCATTCTCTAAGTGACTTTTCATTCTATTCGTGATTTCTTTTGCTGTGCAGAAGATTTGTTATCATTTTGCTGAATCAATTTTTGTTTAGTAGAGTCCCAGGGTGACATATGGTTCAATAAATGACCACAAGAGAAACAGACAGAGAAGTTTATTACTCTCAGGTTCTGGAGAAAGTACATAGTGAAACACTCACAGGGCCATAAGAAGAGATCAAGGCAGGAGGTAGGCAGAAAGAATGACAGGACCTGAGGTATATGCCTTCATTAGGGTCCAAAGTTCTGTGCTTCATGGTTCCCAGATTAAGGCTGATTGGTCAAAAAAAAAAATAAAAAAAAAAATAAAAAAAAATAAGGCTGATTGGTCAAAGAAAAATGAGTAGAATTTTGATAAACTGTATAGCAGGGGGGCCTTATCCACAGCGGAATGCCTTGGGAGTCAGGAGAAACTGTCATAGGGCTGTTGGAGGAGTCATATCAGAAGTTTACTTTTTGTTTGTGACTTTATGGGTTCTTGGGGTTCCCAGTTGGCACTAGTGGTAAAGAATCTGCCTGCCAATGCAGGAGATATAAGAGATGTGGGTTCGATCCCTGGGTCGGGAAGATCCCCTGAGGAGGAAATGACATGCCACTCCAGTATTCTTTCTTGGAGCATACCTGGACAGAGGAGCCTGGTGATCTACAGTCCATGGTGTCACAAAGAGTTAGATATGACTGAGCATCTGAGTCACATGACTTGTTTTCCAGGGCATGCACCTGAATGATGGGCTTGTGTCAGTTTGAAGCACCTGAAGGTCATTTGGCCAAACAAAATATATGCCAGGGCAGCAATACCATGGAGTTGTTGTTTAGTTACTAAGTCGTATCCAACCTGAAGGCTCCTCTGTCCATGGGATTTCCCAGGCAAGAATACTTAAGTGGGTTACCATTCCCTCCTCCAGAGAATCTTCCTGACCCAGGGATCAAACCTGCCTCTCCTGCATTGCAGGCAGATTCTTCATCATTGAGCCACCAGGGAAGCCCACTTGAATGGAGTAGCTCAGCTAAACTCTCAACGATCCATCCTGTGATGCCTCAACATCAGGAATACAATCACCTGTGTAGCAGATATGATAAAGGACATAGGAATTTTTTTCAGAAGCCATCAAAAGCACATTTAACCAGGCAAATAATGATGAAACCTATGATGAATAGACTTGCTACCATTTGAAATCCAGTCTAGCCATTGTGCTCAGGTGAATAGAGAGAGCCGTGAGTACAAATTAAGGACCTCAAGGAGTGTGGGGATTTGTTGAAGTATTTTAATTATATTATGCATGATCTGTAAACCTTGACATAGCTTGTGGAGGTTGGCCTATACCTTTCCAGACTTGTTAATGTACCTGCAATAAGAGGTGCCTTGTGAAGAACAGACACCGCCCTGTTCTGCCAATAGGAAATCTACCACCAGTCAATTATCCATCATCTTTTGTGCTGGTGAGTCATGCTGTTGTTGCATCAGACTCAGAGTATGGTGTAGTGTCTTCCTGTGGCTGGTTAGGGTGGGTGCTAATTCCTGGGTGGTTTTTAATATTTGATCTTGTTGGGCTAGGGTAGAAGCACCTGTTCCTATGGCTGGTGATAGCCAGGCCCAACAGGGTAGAAAAAAGAATGGCTCTCTTGATGTATGTGAGCAGACAATTCTCTAGCAGAGAAATGCCAAGAGGGGAAAAGGTAGCTAGAATATCAAAGGTGATAGTGTTGCAGTAGCAATAGCCATCTGTGCTGATTGCTTGCAGATGGAGCAGAGTCAAATGGACTTGATACTGGCCTCCTGACTTAGATCCACAATAAAGTTTGCACGAGATACTGTTTATCACTAAGAGGCAGTGAGTATACACTGGTGAGGTCCAGCCTTTTGGGTTCCAGGAGAGTTGGTAGAAAATATCACCGTGGAGGGATAATAATTTTGATGCTTACCCACAAAGTACCCTGTTTGGAGTCTAGATTAGGGGTTTGGTTTAGCCTAAATGAGGCTTGTGGTGTTTTGGAGGGAATTAGCCCAAGGGGCTGATCAGTAGGAAAAAGCGCAGGATAGATATAGGTCTACATGGGGCTGTAGGTATGACCTGTGTGGTGACAAGCCCAACTACATTTTACTTACAAGGCCTGGGCTGCTCTCTTGAAGGTTTGTATGAATATAGTTGTTTTTTTTTAAATTTATGTACATAGTTGTATCAGACCTGGCCCACTTTGTTGTCGTGTGGGCAGGGTTGTGGCACATGGTGTGGAGGGGCTTATGGTTGCTATGTGGAAGGGAGTGGAGATAGCAGTTTTGATTGTGAAGTGGGTGCTGGTGGTCATGGTGGGAATAACAAGAGAAATTGGATCTGTCATGGATACATCGTGTGGAAAGCAAAGGCTATAATCTAGTACAGTGATGAACATAGCCACAACTAACTGTGGGATGTGAGCAGGTCAAAGTGCCTTATTGTGTCCAAGTGTCTTACTGTGGCTGGTGTGGTTTAGAATACAGAGTTTGGCTTACCACAGAGGTGAAGCAATGTCTAGTGCTGCCGGGGGACTTACAGTTCTGCAAGCATTCTGACACAGAGGCAAGGTTCAGGAGGCCAGCAATTAGCTGTTTTGGAGAAATAGTATTGAATGAGTTCTTCTGGGTTCATCAACTGAAAACATTTTTGCAACTCAACCTGGAGGTTAACAGTCACCATAGTCTTTTCCCTCCTGGTATGGAAGTGATCTGGGAGGGACAGTCCCAGTGTCTAGTGGGGTTGGAGTACATTGCTTTCTTTGACTTTCAACTTTCTCTTGGGCTGTGGTGTCACCATCTGAGATGCAGCTGTCTCCAGTGGTGAGTGCTTGGGCTGGGGCCATGTCGTCAGAGGGGTTGATGTGCTTGGGGCCAGCTCAAGGAAGGATCACCTTGTGATGTAGAGATCCAGGAAGGGCAGGAGTGGCTGGCTGGGGGTAAATTCTGAGTACATATGCTAGAGGCCTGCCTCTGGATGGAACTGCAAGGATGGACTCTACTGCTGGTTGAGAGGATCTCAGTGTTCTCTGTCGGGGGGCCCCTTGCAAAACAGTGTGTGGTCTCTATGACTGAGCTTGGCGGGACCGCCATCCACAATTTATACATATTCTGGGCATATTGATAGGCTAACTGTAGGGACATTTTGTGGAGAGCAGCTTTACCATCCAGAGATCACCCCATTAAAACTATTAGTAAATTCATTAGTGTACAAATCTGCCAGCCAGATAAGTTTGATTTGGCTACATTGGGAGGGCCATTCTGCCTGGGATATAAAATTTGCAGCATAGAGGGAGTGACTAAATTGAAATAAAGAGGGAGTGACTAAATAAAGCACTGCTTCCATTCCATTGAGTCAGTGATGACATCCAACCATCTCATCCTCTGTTGCCCCCTCCTCCTTCTGCCCTCACTCTTTCCCAGCATCAGGGTCTTTTCCAGTTACTCAGCTCTTCACATTAGGTGGTCAAAGTATTGGAGCTTCAACTTCATCATCAGTCCTCAGTTCAGGGTTGATGTCCTTTAGGACTGACTGGTTTGATCTCCTTGCAGTCCAAGGGACTTTCAAGAGTCTTCTCCAGCACCACAATTTGAAAACATCAATTCTTCAGCACTCAGCCTTCTTTATGGTCCAATTCTCACATTCATACATGACTACTGGGAAAAACATAGCTTTGACTATGTAGACCTTTGTCAACAAAGTTATGTCTCTGCTTTTTAATACACTGTCTAGATTTGTCCTAGCTTTCCTTCCAAGGAGCAAATGTCTTTTAATTTCATGGCTGCAGTCACCATCCACAGTGATTTTGGAGCCCAAGAAAATAAAATCTGTTACTGTTTCCACTTTTTCCCTATCTATTTGCCATGAAGTAATGAGACCAGATGCCATGATCTTACTCTTTGAATGTTGAATGTTAAGCCAGCTTTTTCACTCTCCTCTTTCAGCTTCATCAAGAGGCTCTTTAGTTCCTCTTTGCTTTCTGCCATAAGAGTGGTGTCATCTGCATATCTGAGGTTGTTGATATTTTTCTGGGCAACCTTGATTCCAGCTTGTGATTCGTCCAACCTGGCATTTTGCATGATGTACTCTGCATGTAAGTTGTAGCCCTTTTTTAACAGGGCCTGCCATCATCTGGCACTCAGTAATCCTGTGATGCAGTTGTACACCTGACTGGTTTTGCCTCAACACATCTCCTGAGACAGTGTTAGGACCAAGGGGTGTACTCGCTATACTGTGACACAGGCTGTGGGCACTAAGAGTAACAGCCACAACAAAGGAGAGCATTTGCTTTTGACTGGCTTGCAGGGCCTGCTTCTGGTGAGCAATCTGGATACTGACCAAAGGCTGACTGTACTTGTTTCGGAGCAACAGTTGTTTACCTCTTCCTTTAATATGGGATAAGGACCTGCCCTAAATGAACTGACAGCACAGTAGATTCCAGGGTTTCCGTTTGGATTTCATTTCCAAATGTGACTGGCATCCACTAGGTGGAGGGCCTCTGTTCCTGTCTCTGAGATCCACGCAGTTTTACTAGTGGGTCCTGTAGTTATTATTTCAATCTTCTGCAAAGTTTTTGGTGAATCTGGTTTAGCTAATCAGCCTTTATAACTCAAATAGTGAGACAAAGACTATGGCTTTAGCTCCCAGGCTGATACCAGACCATTGTGTGGGCCAACAAAATCTATATAATCATGATCTGCACACCATTTGGTAGGAATTTGTCCCTTGGGTAAAATTGCACAATCTGCCCTCGATTGGGTTACCAGCATGTGAAAGATGGTGAGATGATAGAAACATTAAAATGGTAAAGTGAAAGTGAAAGTTGCTCAGTCATGTCCGACTCTTTGTGACCTCTTGGACTGTAGCCTGCCAGGCTCCTCTGTACATAGAATTCTCCAGGGCAGAATACCAGAGTGGGTAGCCATTCCCTTCTCCAGGGGATCTTTCCGACTCAGGGATTGAACCCAGGCCTCCTGTATTGCAGGCAGATTCTTTAAGATGGTAAGGGGAGCATTCATCTGGTGAAGACATGTGAACGGTATCCTCTCTGATGTCAAAGGAGAGGGGTTCCCTGTGAGTACTAGGAATGGAGTCTTTGAAGAAGACTGGTAGTCAATGTTAAGCCATTGGAGACCTGGGGGCGGGGACTTAGGCAGTATTAGAGCCTGGGGTAAAATTTTCAGCCATTTGGGGACCATTTGTTGTTATGAAGCTTGAGGACCATGTCTTTGAGTAGGTCATGTGTCTTGCAGTAAGTGCAGCCTTCTGGGGCTGGTAAGCCAGGTGGAAATCCCCCAAGGTTCTATGTTCTAGAGTCCAGAACCGAACAACTTGGGAGATGATATGGGTACCTTGATCTGAATTTATGGATGTCTAGTGGGCCACAGGGGATGAGCACATACCTGGTTAAGAAGATTACATGATAGGAATCTACCAGCAGGTGTTCCATGAAGGTATAGGTGATGGCGGTTCTATACTTATGATTCCAGCAGAGAAAAGCAGCAACCTGATAAAATCAATTTGCCTTTGTGAGTAGGGTCTGTCATCCAGGGGTTCATGTCCCCATGTGGGACCCTTCCAAAGTTTTGTTTTGGAGAAAATGAGGCTATTATCAACCACCACTTTGGCTTTTGAACTGTGATGTTGGAGAAGACTCTTCCGAGTCCCTTGGACAGCAAGGAGATCCAACCAGTCCATCCTAAAGGAAATCAGTCCTGAATATTCTTTGGAAGGACTGATGCTGAAGCTGAAACTCCAGTACTTTGGCCACCTGATGTGAAGAACTGACTCACTGGAAAAGATCCTGATGCTGGGAAAGATTGAGGGTGGGAGGAGAAGGGTATGACAGAGGATGAGATGGTTGGATGGCATCACTGACTCAATGGACATGAGTTTGAGTAAACTCCAGGAGTTGGTGATGGACAGGAAGGCCTGGTGTGCTGCGGTCCATGGGGTCACAAAGAGTCAGACACGACTGAGCAACTGAACTTGGCTAGAATTGGGGTGAGGCGTTTAAACTGTGTGGACCTACTTATGCATGGATTCGTTTAAGTTTTTCAGTACTACACCACCCATGGTTGTTTGAAGTCACAGATGTGGAGGGCTGACTATAAATTTATAGGTGGATTTTTGACTCTGTAGGGGTTAGTACCCCAGGTCTGTATTGTTCAAGGATCAGCTGTATATGCCCATCAGTGAGTGCTGTCGCTTCCCTAAGGCCTGATGAAATACAGTCTCACTCTGCCAGTGGATATGACATCTTTGGAGGAATTCTTGTGTCTGGGACTGTGCCTGGTATTTTGGGAAATGGCTTATTGCGGGCCTTGGAACAAGTGTGTAATTTGGATAGAGAATTGGCAGTATTATTATAATTTGCTTCTTGTTTGCTGGCTTGTGTAGGCAGAGACATGAGTGACCATATTCAGCATGGTCATCTCTTTCTGAGTGGAGTCACCCAGACAGGCTTTCCCTGAATCAAGAAATTATCCCTTTGCTAATGTCCAGACCAGGCAGTGAGCCTGTTGAATACTGCCCAGGAGCCAGTTAAAAGTGTATGCCATTGGGAGTCTCATTTTCACGGCATATTATAGAGTCAGGCATACTGTCACCAACTCCACCAGGCGGGCTGAGCCTGGAGAGGACTTCTGGACTAGGGAGATGCCACTAGCAGGACGACAGGCTGTGACCTTTCAGTGGGCTGTGTTGTATACAGTGGTGGCACTGCCATCAGTGAAGATCACCCACTCCTTTTCCATGTCAGATAGTTCTATCCCAAGGAGCTCCCCAAAGTGTTAGAGAGGATGGCAGTGAGAGTGCCACTAGTTGCACCTCAATGTCAGTGGACAAGCGGCTGAGCATGCAGGAAGCCATGGCCTCCTGTAATTTGGAAATGCCCTGGACATCAGGTTTAACTCTTCCCTGAAGGTACCATTCCATTTTAACAAGGAGGCTTCAGTGGCCATGCTGAGCTGCCTTTGTGTTGAATTTCCAACCCAAGGCAGCATGGGGACTTGTATGTAAAGCTGTGAGATTATTAATGCTAGTGTCTCTAAAAGGGCCCAATAGACTCCCACAATGTGCTTGAGTGTTTATGTAACCAGATGCAGTTTGGGGCAGATGTTTGGTCCAGAACTCCATGGATAGTTACGTAGAGCTATACTTAGCCCAGAGACTCTGTGAGGTATTCACAGTGGTTTGACTTGGCGGTCTGAGCCTAGAGGGACTGAGGGCAGGGCCTGCTGCATGTCTTGTTGGACCAGCCAATATTCAGTTTGTTGAGGTTCTCCCCAGTTGAAAACTAGTTTTCATGAAACAGCATGAAGTAATTAGAGTGGATAAGTGTGGAATGTATTGTCTCCCAAAAGTAAAGAGAACCCGTGTGTGCTCTGCCTGCTGTAAGTAGTGGGAGGCTTGATTGTGAGAAGTTGATGTTTTACAATCAGAGGAATATTTTGGCCCTCAGCTGACCACATTATGTCAAGAAACTTGACATGAAGTGGTCAGTTCTTGGATTTTATGCGGGGCAAGGGCCCATCTTCTCTGCTGTAAGTGTTGTGTTATTAGGTATGTCTCCCAAGATGGCATCCTCAGAGGGCCCCTCTAGTAGAATATTGTCTTCAGTGGTCCCCATCCTTTTTGACATCAGGTACGGATTTCGTGGAAGACAGTTTTTCCACGGACCAGGGATGAGGGGATGGTTTCGGAATGATTCAGGCACATTACGTTTATTTTGCACTGTATTTCTAATCTAATGCCACTGCAGATCTGACAGGAGGTACTGGTCTGCAGCCTGGAGTTTAGGGACCTCTGATAAGGTTTAACTCTTCCCTGAAGGTACCATTCCATTTTAACAAGGAGACTTCAGTGGCCATGCAGTGGGTTTATGTAACCAGAGTAACCAGATGCAGTTTGGGGCAGATGTTTGGTCCAGATGCAGTGGGTTGGTTTGAGCGAATGTAGATCTTGTCTGCATAGGTTACATATGGTAGCAAGGTTATTCAGATAATCCATGGGCAGCTGAGTAAACGTCTACTGGGGGCCCTGACTGAAAGCAAATTGAGGCTGTGGGACCAGGTAAAATATGTTTGCTAAGTCTAGGATAGCAAAGGAGAGACCCTGAGTCCTTTGGCTGCCATATCATCACTATAATATTGGCAGTGAGAGCCTTAGTGGCAGAAATCTGTGCATTTAAGTTTTGATAGTCAATTGTTAATCTCCTTTCGTTGGTGGCCAGTTTTAACGGTGGCCAGATATGGTTGTTTATCAAAGGGTGAGATAGTTGGCCTAGCGACCCCGTGCATGTGTGCTAAATTGCTTCAGTTGTGTCCATCTTTGTGTGACCCTATGGTCTGTAGCCTGCCAGGCTCCTCTGTCTTTGGGATTCTCCAGGCAAGAATACTGGTGTCGGTTACCATGCCCTCCTCCAGGGGTTCTTCCTGACTCGGGGACTGAACCTACGTCTCTTACATCTCCTGCATTGGCAGGCGGGTTCTTTACCACTGGCACTACGACCCCAGTGTCAAGCATATTTCTAATGATGAGCCAAAGGTCCTCTGCACCTTGCTTCAGCCTGTATTGTAGTGTATTAACTATTTTCACTGGCGGAAACAGCTAGATAAGTCCCCATTTGGCAGCTCCCATGACAAAGGCCAGCAGTTTGGGTTTAATCCTCCAAATGAGTCCCTGAGTGAGGACATCCATACCTATAATAGGAAAAGAGGGAGTCAGGGTGAGAACCACCTGCAACTGTTTGAGAAATATGGTGCCAATAGACCCATCTAGCTTAATTTGTACTCTTTATAGTTTTACCTGCTATGCCTTGTAGGCTGTATGACGTTCAGTTGGGCGATTTAGAAGGGTTACCCAGAGTTACTGTGGTTTAGACTCCTCTGTTTATTAGTCAGGAACATTTATAGCAGACCATTAGATCTTGTGCTACCATGCGCCAGAGGTGACCCCAGGATATCCCAGAGGGTCAGAGGATGAAGTGTGACAGCATCGAGGTGTGCAGAGACAGAGGGGGTTGGCCCCAGCCACACTTGCCTTTTCAAGAAGCCCTGACTTGTCCTGCAATGGTGCCCCGTTGTACTGGTCAACACTCAGAGTCCTGGGGCCATCCACAAACATGGGGTCCGTGAAGGCAAGTCTCCTTCTCTTCCTGCTAAGGTCACTGCCCCACACTTTGAGGAGCTCACACTTGACCTGGAGTTGCCATTAATACAATGCGACTTTGTGAAAATCTTAACCAATTCTCTTGACAGCAGTTGTGTCTGTGCGTACAGTCAGGAATTATACCCTCAATCTAATATCCACTGGGGAAATTTACCCACTGTGGGGCATTTACAGGAGGAAAACACATCTGATGCACTTTAAACCAGCTCCACTGAGTAATGCTTTGATGTTTGGGAAGACTCTAGTTGCTTCCTTTGGAGTTTACACTCTGGGATGGGAAGCAGCGGTACACTCCACCTAGGCAGTATGCTGCAGCATGAAGGAGCAGAAAACATGTGGCCTCCCAAGGACCTGTGAGTAATAAACTTCTCTGCCTCAGTTTTTCTTTTGTTGAGCCACAGCTCACAAGGGCTCTTCTTAACAAATGCTGATTTAAGAAAACCGTAATAATTGTCATCACGGACAGGATGGTAGAGCTGTCCTCACAATTGACCACAGAGAGTGTCTTTTGCTGCAGTGCAGATGACTGGTCCCAGGTGGGAAATTCTATCTGGAAGGGGTCCACATCTGCAGGTCTTTGTTTTCTGCTTCTTTGCAGAAACAGAGTTGTGGTTTAAGTCCAATGTTTCCTTTTTGGTTTTCTGTCTGAATGATCTATCCATTGTGGAAGGTGGAGCACTGAAGTGAAGTGAAGTGAAGTCACTCAGTCGTGTCCGACTCTTGGCAATCCCATGGACTGTAGCCTGCCAGGCTCCTCCATCCATGGGATTTTCCAGGCAAGAATACTGGTGTGGGTTCCCATTTCCTTCTCCAGGGAGTATTGAAGTCTCCTACTATTATTGTATTGATGTCTGTCTCACCCTTCAGGTCTGCTAATGTTTGTTTTATATATTTAGGTGCTCTGATGTTGGATGCATAAATATTTTCAATTGTTTCTTTTTGAGGGGTTGACCCCTATTATTATACAATGGTCTTATTCAGCTTTTCTTTTAGTTTTTGATTTAAAGTCTGTTTTAAGTTTTAGCTACCCCTGTTTGCTTTTGATTTCCATTTGCATGGAATAAATGCCTTTTTCCATACCTTTGTTTTCATTCTATGTGTCCAATCAGCCTGGCCTGAGCTCCTGGTTGCTTCTCAAACCTTTGTGATTGTCCAAGCCGCCATTTTTGTTCTTAGTGGTTCCCAATAGTTGAGGGTGTGTCAAGACCTGACAGTGTCCCAAAGGGAAGGATGACAGTTAACTCCTGGATGCAGGCTAATTAGAAGCTGGACCACCAGGCAGCAGCTGTGAAAGGATAGAGTTAAACCCCTTCCAAGAAGAAACTGGGGGATGGCATTTTTGCCTGTTCCCTGCACTGAGCCTAGGTGTTTTAGCTGCAGGGGGGTGGTGACAGGGGGAGGAGTCTCCTGCGTCCGTTTAAAAATTGCTTCTATGTCTGCTGTAGTCTTGCGGCGCTTTGAATGCAAGTTCCTTTGACTATCAGAGCTAAGTCACTTGGGGCCTGTCCCCCTTGTAGAAGCCTTAAAAGTTGGGGCACTACATGTGTGATCCAAACTCTTTGCTAATCAGGGAGAACCAATCTTAATGAAATGGAACTGGGGATTCCGTCCCAATAGTGTGGTGCTGCGCCAGGGTAGGGGTTTATGGTGAGAGTGTGTCTAGCTTTTCCTCTCTGTTTTGATGTGGGTATTTGCTCATCGTGTCACTCAGCTAGTTTCTGGATTTGTCTCCGAGGGAATTGCTCTGTGTGGAGCTGTGTGTCAGGTGTATCCACAGGAGGAGGGAAGTTCAGGAGCCTCTTGGGTCACCATCTTGCCCCTGCTTCCTCTTTTCTTGTGAAATTCAAAACTTTTCCTTCTTAAACTCACTTTCTCCCTATGTCCTAGGAAAACAAGAGTTTTTCATAAGCTCCCATTATCCCATCTGCTCACCCTTCATACCTGCTATGATTCTTCCCTTCTGTTACTAAGAAGGAATCATCTGTACTTTTAAGTAGGGCCAACTCAGCAGCGGGGCGCTGGAGGCTGCTCACATAGGCTTACTAGGATTGGTTGTTAACATTTCTGGGACATTGTGAGCTGGTCCTATTATGGAAATCAGCAAATGCTATAAATTGGTGTTCTTCTCCCGCTTCCCAGGTGTGGAAGCATGAACTCCTTGCCTACTTATGCGATATACCTTAAGCAATATGAATAATGTTATTTTTCACATTTAAAGCTTTTGTAAAGTTTGTCTTTTATAGTATTTGTTGTTCAGTCAGTAAGTCGTGTCTGACTCTTTGTGACCCCATGGACTGCAGCACGCCAGACTTCCCTGTCCTTCACTATCTCCTGGAGTTTGCTCAAATTCATGTCAATTGAGTTGATTATGCTATCTAACCATCTCATCCTCTGCCGCCCCCTTCTTCCTTTTGCCTTCAATCTATATTTTCTGATAAAATGTTTCCCTCCACAACACTATGTTTACAAGATACATTCAGGTTGATATGTGTAACATTAGTTCATTAATTTTTATTGTTATTCCCCACTCTACAAGGATATGAGCGCCACAAAGGCACAGATTTTCATCAATTTTATTCTCTGCTATATTCCTAGAACTTGAAACAGTGGCTGGTACAAAGCAGGCTTGGTACATATTTATTTGATGGAATGAGTGGGGTCTGCCTGAAATTCTACCTCTGCTGTTCTCTGAGTTAATATGTTACTTAGCTATTTGAGAGCTTAGCAGATCTTAATATACTGACTCACTTAAATTTTCAAATCTTATCAAAGAATTCATTTTGCATATCCTTTACCACCAGAAGAGGGCAGGCTTAGAAGAAAGAATAGGTTAAGAGATGGCAGTTAGTCATGAACGTGGGACCCGAGCTGCTTTGGAGTGTCAAAGCCACCAGGTGGCAGTATGAGCATGTTGGAAAACCAAGGTGAAGGATTTGGGATACTGGGGTCTATAAATGCAGTTGGGTGCACCAAACACACACATTTCTTTTTTTTTTCTTTTGGTCAATTCATCTTTTATTAACATTAGCCTTCTGCAGCTTTATATAAGTTGTTGCTTTATATTTTCCCTTACATTCGACAATACTAATTTTGAAATATTGGAACAGAACAAAGCAGATTAAAAAAATATTTTTTTATTGAGATAAAATTCACATAACATAGAGATCAGCATTTAAACTATTTTAAAGTGCACAGTTTCAGTGAGTTTTAGGATACTTACAAAATTATGCAACCATCATTACTATCTAATTCCAAAATATTTGTATCATCCTCCAAAGAAACTACCCTGTACCCATTAAGTAGTCACTTCCCATTCTCCCCTCCCTTCATTCTCTGGCAACCATTAATCTACTCTCTGTCTCTGTGGATTTACCTATCTTGGGCATTTCATATAAATTGGATTGTTCAATATACAGCACAAGTTTTTAATGGCAAGATTTATCTCTAAAGTCAAAATATGGCTATGTTACCATAAAAAAAAGAATGAAATAATGTCATTTGCAGCAACATGGATGGACCTGGAGATAGTCATACTGAGTGAAGTAAGTCAGACAGAGAAAGACAAGTACCATATCGCTTATATGTGGAATCTTAAAAAAAGAGTACAAATAAACTTATTTATAAAACAGAAATAGAGTCACAGATGTAGAAAACAAACATAATTACAAAGAGGGGAAAGGATGAGGAGGGATGAATTGGGAGATTGAAATTGACATATACACACTGTTGCTGCTGCTGCTACTGCTGCTAAGTCGCTTCAGTCATGTCCGACTCAGTGCAATCCCATAGACGGCAGCCCACCAGGCTCCCCCGTCCCTGGGATTCTCCAAGCAAGAACACTGGAGTGAGTTGCCATTTCCTTCTTCAATGCGTGAAAGTGAAAAGTGAAAGTGAAGTCGCTCAGTCGTGTCCGACTCTTAACGACCCCATGGACTGCAGCCCACCAGTATCCTCCGTCCATGGGATTTTCCAGGCAAGAGGGCTGGAGTGGGGTGCCATTGCCTTCTCCGCATATACACACGACTACATATGAAATAGATAACAAATTTCTAAATAGATAACTAACCTACTACATAGCACAGGGAAATCTTTCCAATACTCTAATGACTGATATGGGAAAAGAACCTAAAAAAGAGTGGATATATGTATATGAAGATGTCCCAGCTGGCGCTAGTGGTAAAGAACCCACCTGCCAGTACATGAGACATAAGAGACACAGGTTCGATTCCAGGGTTGGGAAGATCCCCTGGAAAAGGGCATGGCAACCCACTCCAGTATTCTTGCCTGGAGAATCCCATGGACAAAGGAGCCTGGTGGGCTATGGTCCATATTGTTACAAAGAATTGGACACAACTGAAGCAACTTAGCAAGCATGTATGCATATGTATATGTATAACTGATTCACTTTGCTGTACACCTGAAACTAACACAACGTTGTGAATCAACTATACTCCAATAAAAATAAGGGTGTGTTCCATTTAAAATATCCAAGCTATATCCAGCATGAAAAAAAACGTACAGTTTTGGAACAATTAGTAACTCTAACTTGCCTTAATACTTTGTAACAAGAGTGTTAAGAACTACCCAGATTGGGGTTGCCTACCCTCTTGCGGATGAACACATCTCTTGATTGCCATGAGATTCTCTAGTATTAGTTGATTGCCATGAGACAAAGACTAAAGGATGAAAGCAGCACAGACTAATTAGCGGGGTCCATGTCCCTTTAATTCCTCAGCAAATAAAAAGCAAACTAATTTCTAGATATTATCCATCAAGTACTTCGATTCCTGCTGAAGACAGAATTCTTTCCTAGTTTCCAAGACTCTGGGCCTGGAACTGGCTATAAGTGGTCCCTGATGGGTTTTGCCTGCACCCCACAGCCCACAGAGCACAGCCTGGGTACCTATGGGAACAGCTGAGCTGTTAACAGCCAAAGTTGAAGGGAGTGAGGAGAGGAGATTGTCTTCCTTGTGTAACTTTCCCAAGGGTAGAATTTTAAGTTCATGGTAACATTCAATCACATAACCTTCTTCATCTTATTTGGGATACACAGAATATAGATTCTGTCAATATATTTTTACAGGCAATGATATCAAGAATAGGAGCAAGTAAAATTTCTTACTCAAGGGGGTGTATAAGCAAGGGGGTTAAAGATGCTTCAGATTCTCTCACAATACAGAATAGCAGTTCTTCAGTTTGGAAAGGGCACAGGTCGTCACTGGCTGTTAGTCACCCTGCTGCCCATGAGAAAGAAAATCATTGCAGGGAATTCCTCGTGGTCCAGGGGTTAGGACTCCAAACTCTCACTACTGCGTGCTTGGGTTCCATCGCTGGTCTGAACTAAAATTCCACAAGTCGCGTGGTGCAGCCAAAAAAAAGGAAAAAAGAAAATCATTACGTGTAGGTGTGATGAGTGTCAGGCCCAAGAGGGTTTTTCTGAGCAGCTGCCATAGCATTGAGTTAACATCTTCACTAATTACAAACTCAGAAATATGCAAGTGCTTTAAAAATAGAAATCGACTGAAGTAAAAGGGACATTAATGTAGGGAAAAAAGACTCTAATAAGCTGTAAATTTTTATAACAATAGGACTATCTAGCTGTATCTTGAAAATTATAAAAATTTTAGATTATAAAAAGTTCAAAGAAAGATAAGCATAAATCTATGGAACGAGATTTTCATTCATTTATTATCATTCACTGAACATTTATTTGGCTTGTGTTCTGCTAGATGTACCTTGATCAAGAGGATTGAGTTGCCCTCAAATATTCAATTCTGGTAATTTTAGATGATCCTAATGAAGAGCAAAAGGGGCTTCCCCTGTGGCTCATTGATAAAGAATCCACCTGCCAATGCAGGAGATACAGTTTCGATCCCTGGGTCAGGAAGGTCCCCTGGAGGAGGAAAATGACAACCCACTCCAGTATTGTTGCCTAGAAAATTGCATGGACAGAGGAGCCTGGCAGTCTCCAGTTCGTGGTTCCAAGAGTCAGACATGGCTGAAGCAACTGAACACAGCAATGAAGAGGAAAAGAGGAAGGCGTTTGAATAAGCCAGTTTGATAGCCTGAGGTATTTTCTGTTTAGTTCAGAGTTTAATCAAAAATGTGCAAATGATGTAAATAAGGAAATATGATTAAGGATGAGCATAGAGAATGTCCTGAATCTTTAAAAACTGACATCAGGTACACTGAAGCCCAATGTGAGTTGAGAATTATGAATCTGCTAAGGACAAAAGAGCTTTATAAATCATATTTAGAGCAAAAAAAGATAAAAAATTAGATTTGGTGCTTGGGCCCAACTGTGTAATGTGAACAACTGACAGAGTAGGCAAAACTCTATGCCAAGGAGGATGCTCTTCATATTGAAAAAGATTAAACCAAAGAGGGTTAGAAGAAACTAGAGCCCAAGATGGGTGAGAATGTGAGTATCTAAGTTGTGCAGAGGTCTAAATAATTTTGATCATCTGGACTTCATGAGGCCTCCCTGATGGCTCAGCCAGTAAAGAATCTGCCTGTAATGCGGGAGACCAGGATTTGATCCCTGTGTCGGGAAGATCCCCTGGAGAGGGGAATGGCAGCCCACTCCAGTACTCTTGCCTAGAGAATTCCATGGACAGAGGAGCCTGGCGGGCTACAGTCCATGGGGTTGCAAAGAGTCAGACACGACTGAGAAACTAATACTAGACTACATGGATTATGCCCATCCAGCATGCTCAGACAGCCCAGAATGAATGGTTGAACAAATGTTATTTTGAAAATCAAAAATGTTATTTTGAAATCAAGATCAGATATTGACAAAAATGGAGGCAATTTTCCAGAAGGAGAGGGTGAAGAACCCATATCTGATTTGATCCTGGGCAAGATTCAAGAAAGGATTGTTTAAGGTATTACTTAGGTGCTCTTAAAAAGTAAACACATCATAGAAGTGAGGGTTTGTTAGAGACAGGTATTTTCAGGTTAACCTATTTCCTTTGTTTTGACAAGACTAATTCATTTGTAAAAGAAGAAATGAAAATGACAGTACTCTTGACTTCTGCAAGGCTTTGAAATAGGTGTTTCATTAACATCTTCCAGACTCCAGGGTCTTTGAGTGTAGGGAATTATGCCTATTATTTATTTTGGGGTTCTGCCCCCCATCCCTCCCCCCCCTCCCCCTCGCCCCACCTCCGCCCCCCGCCGCCCCCCAACCCAATGTCTGGAGCAGTCTTAGTAGTTTGGCGAAGTTTGTGTTTTGGATAAACAAATATATTTACTTAATGAAGGATGCAGGAATATGGCTCCAATGCTTGTACAATTCAGTGGTTACTGGTTAGACAATCTTGCCTGAAGGATCCAGCCAATGACTTAATACCAAATTAGACCATTGAAAATTTCCAATTGTGAAGCAATAGGTATAGGACAATGCCATTTCAGTTTTGGAAAATTATATACTTGAATAGAAAAATGGAGAAAATCTTTATCTGTTACAGCAAGATTGTAAACTAGTATAGCTATTCCAGAGAGCAGTTCTCAGTGAAATTAAGAATGGTTTATACTTTATAACCCACCAGTTTGAGTCCTGAGAAACTCTTTACAGGTCCTTAAGGAGACAGAAATGAGAACGTTTATCTTGGTTTCATTGGTAGTAAAGAATAGGAAGCAACATAGGGCAGGACCTTAGATCTGAGCAAGAGGGGCCTCTGCTCTGGACTGTGCACTTTAGAAGTCTCTGATTATCACAAATATACAAAAAGTACATTTCTTAGAGTACATATGGGCACCTTGGTCACTGACTTGGTACTTAGGGCTGGCAGAGCTTGGGCCTGTAGCCTACATATCCTTTTTTGTGACTAATGATATTCAGGTTCCAGGAAAATGCATCCACATCTTGTCCCTTGTTCTTTCTTTATTTGTTTATTTATGTTTATAACTTTTTGGCTGCTCTGGGTCTTTGTTGCAGTGGCTTCTCTCGTTGTGGAGCACAGGCTCTAGGACACACTGGCTTCAGCAGTTGTGGTGCACGGGCTTTGTTGCCTTATAGCATGTGCGATCTTCCTGGGCTAGGGATCAGACCTGTGTTCCCTGCATTGGCAGACAGATTCTTAACCACTGGAGCACCAGAGGAATCCTGTCCTATATCCTTTGAAAAGGTGGCCTTGATGAAATTCCCTGGCAGTCCAGTGGCTAGGACTCTGCTTTTTCACTGCTGAGGGTCCACATTCAGTCCCAGGTTGAGAAACCAAGATTTTGTGGACTAAGATACCATGAGCCACGAGGCCAGGCCAAAAATAAATAAGTCAATAAAATAAAATAAAAACTGGCACTGGACTAGACTATTGTGAAAGTCTGTAAGGTGTTCTGGCTTCCCCAGTGGCCCAGTGGTTAACAATCTGCCTGCAATGCAGAAGACACAGGAAACTAAGGTTTGATCCCTGGGTTGGGAAGATCCCCTAAAGGAGGAAATGGCAACCCACTCCAATATTCTTGCCTGGAAAATCCTATGGACAGAGGAGCCCGGCGGGCCACTGTCCTTGGGGTCACAAAGAGTCGGACAAGACTGAGTAACTGAACATGCATGGAAGAAAATAAATTAATTACTCAACGACTCCTCCTCTCAACTGTTACAATGCAATAGATTCTTGCAAAATGCAGTGTCCTTTCCCAGCAGCACCGAGCATCCCTTTCTTTGCTTCTCTCTTGATATTCTGACTTGTAGTTCCTTATAAATCAGTACTGTATTTGCAGCAGATAAATATAGTAGCTGAAGAACATTTGAAATAGTGAGCAATTCCTATTACTAAATGTGTGGTTTAGACATAATGTGTACAATGGAAAACTGATTCTTTACATTGGCAACTAAGTGGACACCAAATGCTAGAATTACGAATAGTTTTATTTTTATAAAAAGTATTTTAAAAGGTATAAAGTTTTAGAAAACTAAATTTAAAATTCAGATTTAAACATTTTTGATAATCCTCTGCTATCTATTAATTGTAATTTATATATTGCCTTTGAAGCTGAAACTGCAATACTTTGGCCACCTCATGCGAAGAGTTGACTCATTGGAAAAGACCCTGATGCTGGAAAGAATTGGGGGCAGGAGGAGAAAGGGATGACAGAGATGGCTGGATGGCATCACTGACTCGATGGACGTGAGTTTGGGTAAACTCTGGGAGTTGGTGATGGGCAGGGAGGCCTGGCGTGCTCCGATTCATGGGGTCACAAAGAGTTGGACACGACTGAGCAACTGAACTGAACTGAACTGATATATTGCCTTTAATGTAATAATGTTGAATATTTTAGAAGAAAAAGGCTTTTTTGAAAAATGTACATGAAATTTTATTTTAATTTTTACTTTTACGTGTATTTTAGTTTAGTTTACTTTTTTCTTGTTTGTTTTTTTTTTGACATACCATGCTGCAGAAGCACTAAGTCCTAAATCACTGGATCACTAGGGAATTCCTAGTTTACTTTTTAAAATAATTAATTAGCTTTTGGCTGCACTGGGTCTTCTCTTCAGTACATGAGCTTTCTCTAGCTGTGGTGAGCAGGGGTTACTCTCAAGTTGTGGTGCATGGGCTTTCCTTTGTGGTGGCTTCTTTTGTTGCTGAGTATGGGCACATGGGGTCAGTAGTTGTGGTGCATGGGCCCAGTTGCTTGGCAGCATGTGGGATCCACCCAGACCAGGGGTTGAACCTGAGTCCTCTGTACTGGCAGGCAGATTCCTAATCACTGGACTACCAGGGAAGCCCTCCTAGCTTACTTTTAAAATGAAAATACTTTCAAGTTGTGTAAAGTCAATATATTATAGATTATTTTAAAATCTGGGTCACTGAGAATATAAGTCAAGGTCATTATACATGTAGACAATACAGAAATGGAGTTCAAAAAGTAAAAAAAGCTTAAAAGAAAAGAAAAATTCTTTGAAAGAGGCAGTCTGCTTAAATTTTCCAATGTAAATTGGAAACAATGAAAGCAAATAGACTTCTATTGAGAATGACCCACATGAAATTCTTGAATAGGAGATAACAGTTTTTTATTTAATGGAGATTTGATAACTGATCCATGCAGTGAAGCTAGGAAGAAAATTATTCTTCAGATTCATAGCTTAAGTCAAATGGAATATGTGCAGTTTCATATTCTTTATTAATGAAGATTTAATGGCTAGCTAAAGAAATTCAAATAAATAGAGAACAATACATGAAATCAGCAGGTTGGATGAGCAAGAAAAACACTGAGGCTTTTCAGTGTTCGTTGAGCAATGCTCCTGGATAATGATCCTAGATAATCATATTCTTCTGTTCCAAATGAATTTTTCATTTCTGTTTTCACTTAGCAGAAACTTTAGTAAATCATTTTACACCAAAATGCTTTCAACTGAAATTTAAAAGCTATAGAAATTATGTTTTGTATTTGAAGTTTCAAGGCAATGTGTTTTGTTATAATCTCACAACCAGTTTTCAAGGTCAGTTTTGACTAATGAAAGTATTTGTGAATGGAAATATTTAGGTTCTTGATTAAAAGAACAGAAATGTCACTGATACCTACAAAACCACACATGCTATTACTAGAACTGGAAAAAAAAAAGGCCGAATAAACAGAAAACAATGATAGCTTCACCATTATAAGCAAACACTTATGTAGGACATTATTGTACTACTCTTAAAGTAATATTAACAACACAGCATTTACAGAAAGCAGTGGAACATTTCTAGGTTTAAAATAAATGATTTTCAAATTTGAAGCTAGAATGGCTAAACATTTAAGACAGATAATGATCATCATCTATATGGAAAATTAAATAAAAGATGAAAAAATGATTAATTTGATACCTCAGATATGCAGATAACACCATCTTAATGGCAGAAAATGAAGAAGAACTAAAGAGCCTCTGGATGAAGGTGAAAGAGAAGAGTGAAAAAGCTGGCTTAAAACTCAACATTCAAAAAACTAATGCTCCTTGGAAGGAAAGCTATGACCAACCAAGACAGCATGTTAAAAAGCAGAGACATCACTTCGCTGACAAAGGTCTGTATATTCATAGCTATGGTTTTTCTAGTAGTCATGTATGGATGTCAGAGTTGGACCATAAAGAAGGCTGAGCACCAAAGAATTGATGCTTTCAAACTGTGGTGCTGAAGAAGACTCTTGAGAGCCCCTTGGACTGCAAGGAGATAAAACCAGTCAATCCTAAAGGAAATCAATGCTGAATATTCGTTGGAAGGACTGATGCTGAAGCTGAACTCCAATCCTTTGGCCACCTGATGCAAAGAGCCAACTCATTAGAAAAGACCCTGATGCTGGGAAAGAGTGAGGGCAGGAGAAGAAGGGGACGACAGAGGATGAGATGGTTGGATGACATCACCAACTCAATGGTTATGAGTTTGAGCAGACTCTGGGAGGTAGTGAAGGACAGCAAAGCCTGGCATGCTGCAATTCATAGGGTCACAAAGAGTCAGATATGACTGAGCAACTGAACAACAACAACAACAAAGTGAGAGAAGAAAACATATATAGAAACCCCCAATCTTTGTGTAATCAACTTCAATTAGGTGGTACAAAGTCATGTTGAATAATTTTATACACACACGCATTTGAACTACCAGAAAAAAAAAAGTGGAAAATTAAGAAATATTCCATTAGTATCACCCCTGATGTAAAAAAAGCACAGGCCTTTGGCTTAAGTAAAAAACTGATAAAACATTTTTCAGTATTAAACTTCGATTCAAAAGATTGCCAAAGGCAAATCTGCTAAGAACCAAATCTGCATGGTCCTGGAGGCATGCTTCTTTCCTTCCATTGGTAAGTTAGCAGAGAGCTCTCTCTGAGGGACTAAGCCTGTCTGCAGAGGGACAATTAGGCTGCCACAGATGCCAGTGTACCTCTCCTACAGGTAGAGCTTCTTCAAGGGTGTTTCCAAGGCCCTCAATATGAGACCTCAGCCTCAGGTTCACACACTACTTAGCACTCTTCCTGAACTCAAGATCCCTTGTTATATTCTTAGGTCTTGGAGAGACTAGATCTTCCTTATGCTCTCTTTGTCCAGTTGATGAATATGTAGCACATATTACATATGAGGCAGAGTCCTTTCTCCTTGAATTCTGTTTGTTGAGTTTGTGCTGACTAATCCCTTGCCACAGACCAGTCCTTGGGACTTTGACCAAGGTCCACTGAGAACATCTATGCCAGGCCTGTGCTGTGGGGCAATGAGAGCTCAGGGCACTGAGTATGATCTATCAGTAAATCCTATGTTCACAGATGTACCATGGGGCCTTAGAAGTCTATTACTGAGCCCCTCCATGCATGATAAAGCCTGTGATAAATATCCTGCTAAAATAAAGTGCACATGCCTTATTTTAGCACCAAATCCAGAACATTCGTGAAAACACTTCTGAACTTTGTTCACATCTGTTAGACTTACTTATGTCAATAGCAGTCATATTCTTTGGAACAAATCAAAGATCAAATACAACATTCTGAATCTGTCCAAACTTTGAACATCTTGATGAATCATATACAGTATCACTCCTGACCACATGAAGAAAATGCTTCCTAAATTTTGTCGAAGTACTTGCATTTAATTTAAACAAGACACAAGGTACATTAGAAAAGTTAAACAAAATAATAGATTTTGAGCAGAGTGATTTGTGGCCTTTTCAGGAAAAATGAAATTTATTTTGAAGTTGCACTGGCCACAGTGATTTGATATAAACTGTTCATTGTTATTACTAATGTTGACAAAAGCATTACAAAAATCCCTTACTTAGCTAAGTTTCACTTTTGAAAATGGTAAGTTTTATAATTTTAGAGAAAACAGCTTTCTAAATTGTAAGATATTTAACAAAGACATCATTCAATAAAATATAAAGAAATTAGAGCAAAGAAACAAGGGTTTTATATAAATTTCATAAATAAGATTCATGTACAAATAAACATCAAACTAAATTCCACAGAGCATGCTTTCTGTCCATGATAGATTAAGACATAGTTCAATTGAAGAGAGATCTGAACAAACTGATTAGCATACTTCCAGTTTTTATTTTCTTTGTAATATTTGAGCATTGACAATTTGGGAGAGAAACTTAAGGAATATTTTAGGGACCAATGTTTCTCTAGAAAGATAGGTAATGAAAATGGCAGTATAACTGACAACTATTTATATGGTAAATGAAAAAATTTGTCACATTTTTTGTCATAATAATTTATCATATGCATTACAGTTTTTAACATGATGGTGTTATAGCATTATAATATATATGAGGATAGAAATAAGAATGGTTACTGATAAAGGAGAGGAACATGAAAAAGAATATACATATATAACTGAATATATATATGTATATATATCACTGGATCTCCCTGCCACATACCAAAAACCGATACAGCAGTGTAAATTAACTATACTGCTTTCTATTCTAAATCTGCCAGGTTTTATCCTTGAGGCGTGTAACATTTTGGTCAGTTTCTTGGCTTAAGAAATTTACGGCTGGTCCATTGGGATGCTATATAGATTTTTAAAAGTCTAAGGAGAGTACAGGAATATTAAATGGTTTTATGACTAATATGTTTAAATTCTGCCATCATTATATTTCAAGCAAAACTTGAGAACACAGACTCTAGAAATAAAAGGTCTGGATTCAATTGATGATCTACCATTTTTTAGCTGTAGGACACTGGGAAAGTTACTTGACTGATCAAGACTCAAAGGAGTTTTCTCATCTGTAAAATGGGAATAATAGTTGTCTTTATGTCTTAGGGTTACTTTGAAGATTAGTTGATTTAATACATGCAAAGTACATTCTGAACAGTGCCTGGCAGAAAGTAATTGGTCATTTATTCTTTGCTTAATGATGCAGAAATCTAGGACTTTGAGCCAAACCTTTTTTTAAACCTTTTGAGCAAATGCAAAGCTATTTTTTAAAGCCCATCTGGAGTGAAATACAAGCCAGTATTCTTAATTTGCATATTGGAATGTAAGTCTTGCTCCTTAAGTGTTCATGCCAGAGGCCCTTGAGTGTCCTTTCAGTCTTCTCACCATGGCTCCTGCTCCAGAGTTTTCACTCATGTTGTGAGCCTTGTTAAAATAACAGCAATGACAGCAAAACTGTCCTTTCCCTGCAAAAGCGATGCGCCTGCACTGAGACACTGTGGAAAGTACAGATAATCAGAAAGAAAAATAAAATCTGCCCATAATCTCAGCTACCGGATATGCCAATTTTAGTATCGCTGTTGATGTTCCCTTAATCTTGTTTCTCTTTTTTTTTTAAACACTTTTTTTTTATACTGCACTGGGTCTTTGATGAGGCATGTGGGCTTTCTCTAGTTGTGGCACAAGCGCAGTTTTGTCACTCTTAAGTCACAATAATAGCTACATGATACGGTTATAAAAAATAAAGTGAGACAATATCTGTAAGGCACATTATAGTAAGTGCTTGATAAATAGTTATTAATATGCAGAGTAAATTCCTTAAATGACCTAATCAGGAGCTAAAAAGATACAACAGCCCAGAACAACAGGCCAAATCTATCAAGGTAAAGTTTATAAGCATAAACTTGATACTGATTTCTGAATCCCAGTTCTCTTTTTCATCATCTGTGGCCTAGGCCAAGTTACTTAAGCTTTGAAAGTCTTAGTTTCCTCATAAAATGGTATTTTATTTTAAAAATTTATTTATTTGACTGTGTCAGGTTTTAGTTGTGGCATGTGGGATCTTTCATCGCGGCACATGGACTATCTAGCAGTAGCACACGGGCTTAGTTGCTCAGTGACATGTGGGATCCTAGCTCCCTGGCCAGGGATCACACCCATGTCCCCTGCATTGGAAAGCAGATTCTTCACCACTGAACCACCAGGAAAGTCCCTCATATAATGGTATTTTAAAATAGAGTTTCTTGTCCCCATTTTAAATGAGTCCCCCCACCCCAAAATGTTACCAACTATCCCCAATTCCGAAATGATGGATAAGATCACCAAATCAGGAGTTGAAGAGGAGGAGGTTAAGCAAATTCCCCAACTTTTGCTAACTACACCCTATTGCAAGGGGAAGGCTGGGAATTAGAAGAGCGTATTTGAAGAGAATGGTCACTGTCAGTATCCTGTGAGGTCTTACCCCCAAAGTGGGTCCCTCTCATGTATTACATTTAGTTTCTCATGTATTACATGTGTGTTTCTGTATGTGTGCACAGTCTATCAGTTGTGTCCAAGTCTTTGCTACCCCCTGGACTGTATAGCCCGCTAGGCTCCTCTGTCCATGGAATTTTCTAGGCAAGAATACTGGAATGGCTTGCCGTTTCCTCCTCCAGGGTATCTTCCCGACCCAGGGATTGAATCCACGTCTCTTGTGTCTCCTGCACTGGCAGGACTCACGCTGGCAGATTCTTTACCACTGTGCTATCTGGGAAGCCCTCCTGTGTGTTTATTCTTCTTTAATCTGGCCAGTTCTTCAGCAGTTTTTGTCTTTCATGACCTTTGACACTTTTAAGGTTATATAGGTCATTTATTTTGCGTAATATTCCCCAGTTTGAGTTTATTGGATGTTTCCTCATGATTAAGTTGAAAATTTGCATTCTTAGCAGGACTGTTTCACAAACTGATGCTGTGCTCTTCTTAGTATATCACATCAAGAGGCGTGTGGTGTCAGTTTGTCCCATTATTATTCATGTTAACTTTGATTGCTTGCATAAGGCAGTGTCTGCCAGATCTCTCCACCATAAAGTGACAATTTTCCCATTTGTAATGAATAATGATTTTGAAGGGAGGTATTTTGAGACACTATAAATCTCCTTCTCATCAAATTTTCACTGAGAATATTTAGCATCTGCTGATGAGTCTTGTCTGAATCAATTAGTGTTATAATGATTGCAAAGTGAGAGGTTGTAAATCAATCTATTACGTAGGACTGGGCATTTTAATTACTGGACTAAGACTGTTTCAGAAACCTGAAAAGCAGACTTTTTATTTTCTAAGAGTGACCACAAAAGTCATAGGACTTGCCTTAGATTTCATCCCTACAGAACTGGTTTGAATGGAAAGTGGAGAAACAATAGTAGTTTTTCCAGTTATAACTTTCAAGTCCCACCTTATAAGTGTATCAGCCCTGCTCACATCTAACATGACATAATAACAGTGCCTACTCCATAGGTTGTTGAGGAAAGTAAGTGAAGTAAAATGCTAAGCACTTGCTGGTATGCACACCCCTTTGCATTGTGACTTTGTTGCTCCTCCTAACAAGAAGTGAAGTCTGCTTATCCAACTCTTTAGTCTAAGCTGGCCTGTTTCTTGTTTTGGCAAAGAGATTGTGGGAGAGCTGTCACTGTGTCAGTTGTGAGCCTGGGTTTTAAGAGGGCTTGTAGTTTCTGTTCTCACTTTCTTGCTGTCATGACACTATTGGTAAAGTAGACCAGACCCTTGGGGACAAACAATGTGGAGAGACTTGGCGCTGACAGCCAGGACAACCACTAGACACATGAGTGCGCCATCCTAGACCACCCAGCCCAGTCCAGCTGCCATATGGTTACAGCTTTGTGATTCCATAGAGGCCCAGTAGAAGAACCGCACAGCTGATCCAGCTCTTATTGTTGACCCTCAGAATTGATGGACCTTGGGAAAGAGAAGATGTGGCTAAAAGAGGTGGGGAGGTGATGTGAAGGATGTTGAGGGGAGAACTTGAGGTGTAATATGAAGTGATTATGTTTGAGCACATAGTTCTAAAGTGTAGGACTGGGGCCAAGAGGTGGACGGCATGGAAGCAAGAATTTTGTTTTTTTAATATACAGAAGAGCTCTGAGCAGAATTTCCCTAAAATGAGACAAATTTCCTTTGCAGGTTAGTTTTTTGTTGTTGCTGTTGTTGTTACCTGACGAGGGATTGAACCTGTGTCCCTTGCATTGGGAGCACAGTCTTAACCACTAGACAGCCAGGGAAGTCCCCAAACTACCTTTGAAAGTTTTGAGTTTACTCTCTCTGGAAGAATTTTCTAAAAAGACTTTATTTTATTTTTGGCCATACCATGCATCTTGTGGGGTCTTAGTTCCCCTACAGGGGACAGAACCTGGGCCCCCTACAGTGGAAGTGCAGAGTCCTAACTACTGGACCACCAGGGAATTCCATGGGTGACTTTTAGATGACAAGAGTGATGTGGAAGGAATAGAGTGAAGTCTTACATGTTTCCCTTCCACTTTTACACTGCTTAGATTCTGAGGAAACTTCTCTGCATATCAGTTTGGCCTGGCAGTCCTGAAAATACTTTCCTTTTAGTGTTCACTATAGTAATAATTTTAACAGTTTTCTACAAGTTTACAGCAACAAAGATGATTCATTGCAAACATCTGTCAAAGCCATTGCTTTTTGTCCTTTAGGTTTATAAAACTGCAGAATTTGAGCTCCTGAACAAACTCCTGGCTTTGAATCCCTTAGAATTTTATAAATCATAATACTTTTAAAAGTTCTAAGAATCCAGTTTTTTTTTTTTTTAACACATTAACGTCTCTGAAATCAGGATGTTTCTGCATGCACCATCAGTCATGTGGACATAGATGCTCAGTTCAGTTCAGTTCAGTCGCTCAGTCGTGTCCAACTCTTTGCGACCCCATGAATCGCAGCACGCCAGGCCTCCCTGTCCATCACCAACTCCTGGAGTCCACCCAAACCCATGTCCATCGAGTTGATGATGCCATCCAACCATCTCATCTGTCGGCCCCTTTTCCTGCCCCCAATCCTTCCCAGCATCAGGATCTTTTCCAATGAGCCAGCTCTTCACATGAGGTGGCCAAAGTATTGGAGTTTCAGCTTCAACATCAGTCCTTCCAATGAACACCCAGGACTGATATCCTTTAGGATGGACTGGTTGGACATAGATGTAATTATCAGTAATTATGGTCATAGGTGTTCAAATTATCATCACTTCAGCTGAGTTAAAGGCATTATTGGTACCACATATGTTGAATGTAACTGATGTTCAGAGGGGTTTATAAAAGGGATGCCAATAGTGTGGTAGAGAATCCTAGAGACTATTGGGAGCACTGTTTTTTGTTTCTTTGGCCACACCTCATGAGGCATGTGGAATCTTAGCTCTCTGACCAAGAATTGAACCCAAACCTCCTGCACTGAAGGGCTTCCCAAGTGGCACTAGTGGTAAAGAACCCACCTTCCAGTGCAGGAGACTTAAGAGACTTGGGTTCAATCCCTGGTCCAAGCAGATCGCCTGAAGGAGGGCATGGCAACCCACTCCAGTATTGTTGCCTGGAGAATCCCATGGACAGAGGAGCCTGATGGGTTACAGTCCATGGGGTTGCAAAGAGTCGGACATGACTGAAGCAACTTAGCATGTACACAGGTTCCTGCATTGGAAGCACAGAGTTTTAACCAGGGAAGTCCTTGGGAGCACTCTTTTAAGCAATGCTGCATCACTGACATTCTTGGTGCATGGAGGATGAGATTGTATAAAAAACTCCGAAGTTATAGAAAAGCATCGTATCAGAGTTTAATTGGAAGTGATTTTCTTTCATTGTAATTTATAAAATAATGACTGATCCTACAATGGATTTCATCAATTTATACTGATGAAATACAATATCTATTATAATAGCTATTAAATACAATTTAGCTAACCTGTATTGGTGCTACCTGTGTGTTGACCAGGCATAGTGTGAAGGGTTTTAAATGGATTATCTCAGTTTAATCTTCACTGGAACTCTACAAGGTAGATATGTTTATTATTCACATTTTAAAAGAAAATTTGTTTAATTATTTTATTATTTATTTTAGTTTTTGGCTGTGGTGGGTCTTCATTGCTGCATGTGGGCTTTCTGTAGTTGTAGTGAGTGGGGGCTACTCTCTAGTTGTGGTGCAAGGGCTTCTCATTGCCGTGACTTCTCTTGTTGCGGAGATGGGCTCAGTAGTTGGCAGCTCTGGGACACTAGAGCTCAGTAGTTGTGGCATTCGGGCTTAGTTGCCAGACCAGGGATCAAACCCTGGTCTCCTGCATTGGCAGGCAGATTCTTTACCAGAGTCACCAGATAAGCCCTATTACCCACATTTTTACAAATGAGAAAATTGAGGCCCAGAGAAAATAACATTCACCGAGTTTTGCCCTTCGTAAGGGATGGAGGCAGAACTCAAACTCAGGCAGTCTAGTTTTAGAGCAAGGGTTTTAACGCACTATATCCAACTGTTTTGCATTAGCGGTAACACTTTTTTTGCCAATGGCATGTGCTGTCTTATTTTGAAAAATTTTTTATGTTTTGTCTCCCTATCTAGACCTTTGTTGTTGTTGTTATTGTTGTTCAGTAACTAAGTCATGTCATACTGTTTGCTACCCCATGGATGGCAGCCCACCAGGCTACTCTGTCCATGGGGATTCTCCAGGCAGGAATACTGGAGTGGGTTACCATGCCCTCCTCCAGGGGAATCTTCCCAACCCAGGGATCAAACCCAGGTCTCCCACATTGCTGGCATTCTTTATCAGATGAGCCACCCTCAGGTATCATCTGCATATCTGAGGTTAAAAGATGATCTAGGCTTTAAGGATCATTAAGTCAAGAATCTGTTTTCTTCCTCTACACATTTGGGTCTTTAACATCCTAGCACTGTGCCTAGTTAATGCTTATTAAATGTCCCAGGACAGAATAGAATTTTGCACTCTGTTGGTCTTAGGGTTACAGCCTTCCTCAGGGGTTTATATTAGGACTACGTTAGTTGTAAGAAAGAGAAACTATAGAGATATTGTGTCTTTTTTTGATAGTGCAGTATACAAGGCCTTCTACCTGGGGACTCTCTCATGAGATGGCAGCTTTTGGGGAGTCCATGCTGGGATCCTCTTCTTGGTTGCCCCCAGAGAGAGTTCCTTTTTCCCGCACTCTGCAGGTGGAACACTGGCAGGTGGCCTTAGACTTGACCTTACAGCTTCACTCCCTGGTGCCTTCTCCTTTTTCTTTCTTTGGCCATGCCATGAGACTTGTGAGATCTTAGTTTCCAGATGACGGATTGAACCCAGGGCCCCCAACAGTGGAAGCATGGAGTCCTAACCACTGGACCTTCTGGGGATTCCTACCTGGAGCTTTAAATTTGGAGCAAACAATGCAAAGATCATTAAGACTCATTAAATGTACCTGCAGAGGCTAGAAGTGTCGCATAGTAGTGGTAGAGGTGTTCTGGCCAGCCTATCTGTTAATAGACGGTTGTTGGGCCACTGGATACTCCAGTGATGCCTCAGTCCCTATCTATCTTCTCAAATTTATTATGGGGGTACAGAGGTATTGCTTTTGCTTTTTTTTAAAAAATAATTTTATTCATTTATTTTTGGCTATGCTGGGTCTTTGTTGCTGTGTGGGCCTTTTCTCTAGTTGTGGTGAGCGGGGGCTACTCTTCATTGCAAGTGTGTTGGCTTCTTGTTGCCATGGCTTCTCTTGTTTCAGAGCACAGGCTCTAGGGCGTGAGGGCTTCAGTAGCTGTGGCATGTGGGCTCAATAGTTGCAATTCCAGGGCTCTAGAGCATAGGCTCAATAGTTGTGGCACATGGGCTTAGATGCTTCTCAGCATGTGGGATCTTCGGGCTCAGGGACTGAACCCATCCATGCCTTCTACATTGGCAGGCGGGTTCTTTACTATTGAGCCACCAGGGGAGCCCCATAGGTAACTCCTGAATCTCATTTCAGATAGGCCTTCCCTGTCTAAAATAGTTTCATCCCTCTTGCCCCTCTCCATCCTCTTATCTTGCTTTACTTTTCCTGACAGCATTTGTCATCTCTGGACACAGCGACTTTGATGGCTAGCTGCTATTTCCCCAGCACCTGGAACATTTCTAAATGAATACTTAAATAAATGAATGCAAAGGTTGAGAGAGAACCTAGGCTCATAAAGGACTAGAATTGAAAACTGGAAAACCACTGGGACCTGGGGCAGTTTCTCTCCCAAGTGTGAGTTTATAGGGCCACATATTTGTTCATCTTTACATTTCTCTTCCCATCTGCTTTTTGACTTCTCTCTACAAACTAAGGTGGAGGCAGGGAGGAATAAAGAGAAACAAGATGCTTTAAAAACCAGAGGTTTCTAAATCCAAAGGCTCATTAGAATCATCCAGGATCATTTTAAAAAGATTGATTCCTGGGTCTCACCCAAGACCGCCTGTGTTAAAATTTCCATGGATGGGGCTCTGAGATATATAATTTTAAAATTCATATTTAGGGACTTTCCTGGTGTCAGTGGTTAAGAAACCACCTTGAAATGCATAAGACTGTGGTTCCATCCCTTGTCAGGGAACTAAGATCCCACATGCCTCGAGGCAACTACTGAACCCAAGAGCCACAACGAAAGATCTTCTGTGCGGCAACTAAGACCCAATGCAGCCAAAAATAAATATTTTTTAAAAAATAAAATGCATATTTAGCTAGCCAAGCACTAACCTATAGATGGGTTTCTGAGAACCTCTGCTTTAAACAAATCAAGCTTTCCCCAAAATGTTGTGTAGAGTTGACATCTTCAACAAATGTTTCCTGAGGCCACCTAACAGGAGCCAGGCATTGGAGTAGGTGCTAAGAGACTGTAGGAAAGAAAACTAAAGATGTCTAACTTTCTTGTGGTTAATCCCATACACAGAAAAAGGGAATGAGATACCTTATTTCTTTATTCATTCCATTTTACAAGTACCTGGAAAACAGACTCATACTATTATGGTAAGGGTAGAGTCTTAGTTGAGATGTCAAAAGACCTAATTTCTAATCTTTCCTCTGCCACCTACAGGTTATGTCTTCTTGGGCATTTCATGTCCCTACTCTGAGCCTTAGTTTCCTCAACAAAAAACTGAGATAGTATCTTCTCTGTGTACCTCTCAAAGAGTTATTACAATTAGAAGAAGTAATGCAAAAATGCCTTGAAAATTACACAAACATCAGCCACTGTGTTTTTTCCACAGATGTTATAGCTGGACATAACTGAGCGACTGAACTGAACTATAGCTTCTGTACATTTTTTAAGATCATATATTTTTATTTTTAAGATAAAGTACATCTGCAAGTGCACAGTTCAAGTTGAGAAAGATATACCCAAAGCTGTCAATTGTGAATACCTACAAAGGTTGGAATAGCCAGCAGGGAGCAGAGGACTATAACTCAAAAAAGGGAACTTTTCTGTACATTGTTTAGAACATTCTGGTTATGTGTTTCTAACACTCACAGTAATAGAAAAATAGAGTTTCAAAGTTAATTAAATCCTTTTATGATTAACTTTACACATCTACCACCTGGTTGAGTTAAGAACATTATAGACTTTATATCACCCTAAATTTTTATAACACTTATTACTGGTATCATATCATTTAGTAATATGATATACTTTCCTTGTTAACTTGTTTTTCCAACCTCCTCATAAAATCATTAATCGTGGGCCCATTTTGTGCTTGCCATGTATTCTCCAAGGCACTGGGTACAAAAGTAGGCAGTTAGTGCTCCATAAATACCTGTTGATGGAATGATTGAATGAATAAGGTTATTTTATGATAACAGAGTGCATGCCCTGTTTGTTATCATCAGCCATAGGAGTGGGGAGGCAGGAAAAGAGGAGAGACCATAGTTAATACCTGCATTAAATAAAGTCTTTTTCTTCTTTCCCTCCCATTGTGTAATAGTATCTAGTAATACAATTCGTTCTTTACTTTTTCATCTATAAGTTTCCCATGTATGGACATATATCTCACCCTCTCCTCCCCTCTCCCCATGTCCACAAGTCTATTTTCTATGTCTTTTTCTCCATTGCTGCCCTGTAAGTAAACTCTTCAGTACCATTTTTCTAGATTCTGTGTATCTGCATTAGAATATGATATTTATCTTTCTCTTTCTGACTTACTTCACTCTGTATAATAGGCTCTAGGTTCATCCACCTCGTTAGAACTGACTCAAAGGCATTCCTTTTTATGGCTGAGTAATATTCCATTGTGTGTATGTACCACAATTTCTTTATCCATTCATCTGTTGATGGACATCTAGGCTGCGTCCGTGTTCTAGCTATTGTAAATAGTGCTTCAATGAACAATGGGATACATGTGTCTTTTTCAATTTTGGTTTCCTCAGGGTACATGCCTAGCAGTGGGATTGCATGGGTCAGTGGGTGGTTTTATCCTAGTTTTTTACAATCCCTATACCATCTTTCAGTGCAATATCAATTTACATTCCCACCAACAGTGCAAGAGCATTCCCTTTTCTCCACACCCTTCCCAGCATTTATTGTTTGTAGACTTTTTAATGATGGCCATTCTGACTGGTGTGAGGTGAGGTGATATTGTAGTTTTGATTTGCATTTCGCTAATAATGAGCTATGTTGAGCATCTTTTCATGTGTTTGTTAGCCATCTGTGTGTCTTCTTTAGAGAAACGTATGTGTAAGTCTTTTTCTCACTTTTTGATTGGGTTGTTTGTTCTTCTGGTATTGAGTTGTTTGAGTTGCTTGTATATTTTGGAAATTAATCCTTTGTCAGTTGCTATTATTTTCTTCCATTCTGAGGATTGTCTTTTCACCTTGCTTATAGTTTCCTTTGCTATGCAAGAGCTTTTAAGTTTAATCATGTCCCACTTGTTTACTTTTGTTTTTATTTCCATTACTTTAGGAGGTAGGTTATAGAGGATCTTGCTTTGATTTATGTCATCAAATGTTCTGCCTATGTTTTCCTCTAAGAGTTTTATACTTTCTGGTCTTACATTTAGGACTTTAATCCATTTTGAGTTTATCTTTGTGTATGGTGTTAGGAAGTGTTCTAATTTCATTCTTTTACATGTTGCTGTCCAGTTTTCCCAGCAACATTTATTGAGAGGCTGTCTTTGCCCCACTGTATATTCTTGCCTCCTTTGTCAAATATAAGGTTCCCATAGGTCCATGGGTTTATTTCTGGAGTTTCTATATTGTTCCACTGGTCTATGTTTCTGTTTTTGTGCCAGTACTATACTCTCTTGATGATTGTAGCTTTGTAGTATAATCTGAAGTCAGGAAGGTTGATTCCTCCAGGTCTGTTCTTCTTTCTCAAGACTGCTTTGGGTATTCTGGGTCTTTTGTGTTTCCATATGAATTGTGAAAGTTTTTGTTCTAGTTCTGTGAAAAATGTCAGTGGTAATTTGATAGGGATTGCATTGAATCTGTATATTGCATTTGGCAGTATAGTCATTTTTACAATATTGATTCTTCCTACCCAGGAACATGGAATATCTCTCCATCTGTTTATATCATCTTTGATTTCTTTCATTAGTGTCTTATAATTTTCTGTGTACAGTTCTTTTGTCTCCTTAGTAAGTTTATTCCTAGATATTTAATTCTTTTTGTTGCAATGGTGAATGAGATTGATTCCTTAATTTCTCTTTCTGATTTTTCACTGTTAGTATATAGAAATGCAAATGATTTCTGTGTATTGATTTTGTATCCTGCAACTTTGCTAAATTCACTGACTAGCTCTCATAATTTTCTGTTACAAAAATTGCTCTCATAATTTTTCAGTAACAGAAACAGATTTCCTATGTACAGTATCATGTCATCTGCAAACAGTAATAGCTTAACTTCTTCTTTTCTGGTCTGGATTCCTTTTATTTCTTTTTCTTCTCTGATTGCTGGAGCTAGGACTTCCAGAACTATGTTGAATAAAATGGGAAAGGGGGCACCCTTGTCTTGCTCCTGATCTTAGGGGGAATGCTTTCAATTTTTCACAATTGAGAATGTTTGCTGTAGGATTATCATATATGGCCTTCACTATGTTGAGGTAGATTCCTTCTATGCCCATTTTTTCAAGAGTTCTATGCAGGTCAGGAAGCAACAGTTAGAACTGGACATGGAACAACAGACTGGTTCCAAATAGGAAAAGGAGTACGTCAAGCCTGTATATTGTCACCCTGCTTATTTAACTTATATGCAGAGTACATCATGAGAAATGCTGGGCTGGAAGAAACACAAGCTGGAATCAAGATTGCTGGGAGAAATATCAATAACCTCAGATATGCAGATGACACCACCCTTATGGCAGAAAGTGAAGAAGAACTAAAGAGCCTCTTGATGAAAGTGAAAGAGGAGAGTGAAAAAGTTGGCTTAAAGCTCAACGTTCAGAAAACTAAGATCATGGCATCTGGTCCCATCACTTCATGGGAAATAGATGGGGAAACAGTAGAAACAGTGTCAGACTTTATTTTTTTGGGCTCCAAAATCACTGCTGCTGGTGATTGCAGCCATGAAATTAAAAGACACTTACTCCTTGGAAGGAGGGTTATGGCCAACCTAGATAGCATATTTAAAAGCAGAGACATTACTTTGCCAACAAAAGTCCGTCTAGTCAAGGCTATGGTTTTTCCAGTGGTCATGTATGGATGTGAAAGTTGGATGGTGAAGAAAGCTGAGCGCCGCAGAATTGATGCTTTTGAACTGTGGTGTTGAAGAAGACTCTTGAGAGTCCCTTGAACTGCAAGGAAATCCAATCAATCCATCCTAAAGGAGATCAGTCCTGGGTGTTCATTGGAAGGACTGATGTTGAAGCTGAAACTCCAATACTTTGGCCACCTCATGCGATGAGGTGACTCATTGGAAAAGACCCTCATGCTGGGTAGGATTGGGGGCAGGAGGAGAAGGGGACGACAGAGGATCAGATGGTTGGATGGCATCACTGACTCGATGGACATGGGTTTGCGTAGACTCCGGGAGTTGGTGGTGGACAGGGAGGCCTGGCGTGCTGGAATTCATGGGGTCACAAAGAGTCGGACACGAATGAGCAACTGAACTGAACTGAACTGAATCATAAATGGGTGCTGAATTTTGTCAAAGGCTTTTCCTGCATCTATTGAGATTATCATATGGTTTTTATCTTTCAGTTTGTTAATATGGTGTATCACATTGATTGATTTGCGTATATTGAAGAATCCTTGCATCTCTGGAATAAAGCCAACTTGATCATGGTGTATGAGCTTTTTGATGTGTTGCTGAATTCTGTTTGGTAAAATTTTGTTGAGGATTTTTGCATCTATGTTCATCAGTGATATTGGCCTGTAAGTTTTGTTTTTTTGTATTGTCTTTGTCTGGTTTTGGTATCAGGGTGATGAGGGCCTTGTAGAATGAGTTTGGAAGTGTTCCTTCCTCTGCAATTTTTTGAAAGAGTTTTAGAAGGATAGGCTTTAGCTCTTCTCTAAATGTTTGATAGAATTCTGTGAAGCCACCTGGTCCTAGGCTCTTGTTTTTTGGGAAGTTTTTGATCACAGCTTCAATTTCAGTGCTTGTAATAGGGTTGTTCATAGTTTCTATTTCTTCCTGGTTCAGTCTTGGAAGATTGAACTTTTCTAAGAATCCATCCATTTATTCCAGATTATCCATTTTATCGCCATATAGTTGTTCATAATAGTCTCTTAGAATTCTTTGTATTTCTGCACTGTCTGATGTAACCTCTCCTTTTTCATTTCTAATTATGTTGATTTGATTCTTCTCTCTTTTTTTCTTGATGAGTCTGGCCAAAGGTTTGTCAATTTTGTTTATCTTCTCAAAGAACCAGCTTTTAGTTTTATTAATCTTTACTATTGTTTCTTTTTATTTATTTCTGCTCGGATCTTTATGATTTCTTTCCTTCTACTAATTTTGAGGTTTTCTGTTCTTCTTTTTCCAGTTGTTTTAGGTGTAAAGTTAGGTTTTCTATTCAATGTTTTCTTGTTTCTTGAGGTAGGATTGTATTGCTATAAATTTCCCTCTTGGAACTGCTTTTGCTGCATCCCATAGGTTTTGAGTTGTAGTATTTTCATTGTCATTTGTTTCTAGAAGTTTTTTGATTTCCTTTTTGATTTCCTCAGTAACCTGTTGGTGATTTAGAAACATATTGTTTAATCTCCATATGTTTGTGTTTCTTACAGTTTTTTCTTGTAATTGATATCTAGTCTCATAGCATTGTGGTCGGAGAAGATGCTTGATATGATTTCAACTTTATTAAATTTATTGAGGTTTGATTTGTGACCCAAGGTGTGGAGAATGTTCCATGTGCACTTGGGAAGAAGGTGTATTCTTCTGTATTTGGATGGAATGTCCTGAAGATATCAATGAGATCCATCTCATCTAATGTATCATTAAGACTTGTGTTTCCTTATTTATTTTCTGTTTTGATGATCTGTCCATTGGTGTGAATGGAGTGTTAAAGTCTCCTACTATTATTGTGTTACTGTCAATTTCTCCTTTTATGTCTGTTAATGTTTGTCTTATGTTTTGAGGTGGTCCTATAGTGGGTGCATATATATTTACAATTGTTATGTTTTCCTCTTGGATTGATCTCTTGATCATTATATGGTGTCCTTCCTTATTTCTTGTAATCTTTAGTTTAATCTATTTTGTCTGATATGAGGATTGCTACTCCAGCTTTCTTTTGCTTCCCATTTGCATGGAGTATGTTTTTCCATCCTCTTACTTACAGTCTATATGTGTCTTGAGGTCTGGAGTGGGTTTCTTATAGACAGCATATATATGGGTCTTGTTTTTGTATCCATTCAGCCAGTATGCGTCTTTTGCTTGAAACATTTAATCTGTTTACATTTAAAGTAATTATTGATATATATGTTCCTATTGCCATTTTCTTAATTGTTTAGGGTTGATTTTGTAGCTCTTTTTTCTTCCCTTGTATTTCTTGACTATATAAGTCCCTTTAACGTTTGTTGTAAAGCTGGTTTGGTGGTACTGAATTCTCTTGACTTTTGCTTGTCTGAAAAGCTTTCTATTTCTCCATCAACTTTGAATGAGATGCTTGCCGGGTACAGTAATCTTGGTTGTAGATTTTTCCCTTTCAGTACTTTAAATATATCCTGCCATTCCCTTCTGGCCTGCAGAGTTTCTGTTGAAAGATCATCTGTTAAATGTATGGGTTTTCCCATGTATGTTACTTGTTGCTTTTCCCTTGCTGCTTTTAATATACTTTCTTTGTGTTTAGTCTTTGTTAGCTTGATTAGTATGTTTCTTAGTGTGTTTCTCCTTGGGTTTATCCTGTATGAGACTCTGTGCCTCCTGGACTTGATTGACTATTTCCTTTTTCATGTTGGGGAAATTTTCAACTATAGTCTCTTCAACAATTTTCTCATATCCTTTCTTTTTCTCTTCTTCTTCTGGGACCCCTATAATTCAAATGATGGTGCGTTTGATATTGTCTCAGAGGTTCCTGAGGCTATCCTCAGTTCTTTTCATTCTTTTTACATAACTTCTTCAGAAGTTATTTCCACCGTTTTATCTTGCAGCTCACTGATTCGTTCTTCTGCTTCAGATATTCCACTATTGATTCCTTCCAGAGTATTTTTAGTTTCAGTAATTATGTCGTTTGTCCCTGTATTCTTTAATTCTTCTAGGTCTTAGTTAATTGATTCTTGTATTTTCTCCATTTTGTTTTCAAGGTTTTTGATCATCTTTACTATCATTATTCTGAATTTTTTTCAGATAGTTTGCCTATTTCTTCTTCATTTATTTGGACTTCTGTGTTTCTAATTTGTTTCTTCATTTGTGCAATATTTCTCTGCCTTTTCGTTTTTTTTTTTTTTAACTTATCATGTTTGAGGTCTCCTTTTCCCAGGCTTCAAGGTTGAGTTCTCTCTTCTTTTTGGTTTCTGCCCTCCTAAGTTTGGTCCAGTGGTTTGTGTATAAGGTGAGATTTGTGTTGAGTTGTTTTGTTTGTTTGTTTGTTTTTTTTTCCTCTGATGGGCCAGGCTGAGTGAGGTGGTCATCCTGCCTGCTGATGACTGGGTTTGTATTTTTGTTTTGTTTGTTGTTTAGATGAGGCATCCTGCACAGGCCGCTACTGGTGGTTGGGTGATGCGGGGTCCTGTGTTCCAGTGGTTTCCATTGTGTGACTTCTCAGTATTTGATACTCCCTAGGGTTAGTTCTCTGGTAGTCTAGGATCTTGGAGTCAGTGCTCCCACTCCAAAGGCTCAGGGCTTGATTTCTGTTTCAGCAGAATGAGAGGCAGGTGGAACAGAATCATGTGGTGATGACTCACTCCAGTCACCGCAGCCTCCCCCAGGAACCACATCTGTTGTTGGTTCAAAAATCCGAGAGTTCCACGTGAAATCCCAAACGAGATCCCCTGAATGGAGGGCAAGGAGAGACTGAAGATAGAGGCCAATCACTCCAGATTCGTAGGTGGCAGTTTTAACAAGTGAACTTTCTTACTTGGGTGCCTGAAAACAGTGGCTCTCTGTATCCACTCCCCAGAATCTTAGGAGTTGATAAAGACGACTTAACGGGGCTCAGCCACATGCAGTACAGCCCAGATCATCTCAGTAACATTTTATTTACTCTCTCAAGCCTGCAGTGTTGTCTTGAAATGGTTCCCACTAGGGAAGCCTCCCTCTCACTTTTTATGGAAGCTGAGAGAGATGGCTGACAGAATGTGGGTGGAAGTAGATGAATTCAACAGGGACTAGTGTTTCAAGGCTGCATTTATCTGTTCTGCTAAAGGATTGATCTGAGTAGTATACATTGGGAAATGTATTGGAATGTGTGAATTTTACAGAACATGTTAAAATGAAACTTACGACAGATAAAGCTCTTGGGATTGTAAGAATTAAAATACAATAAAGTTGGATAATGCTTAGACCAAAATATTAATACAGCTCTGCGCCATGTCACTTCTTTTCTTCAACTTTGCAATGTCATACATCTTGATTGACAAGATTTCATAATCTATTTGAGTAAGAGTAAGTAGAGAGATACCTGAACATTTTTTAACAAATGGATAAACTAAGACATAGCCAAGAAAAGTGGCTTAAACCTTGGGATTTGTCAAACACAGTTATTAAAAATCAAATCCATTTAATCTAATTTAGAATATTTGGAGGCTCATTTTCTAAATCTAGCTCCTTATGTGGAAAAATGTATACTAATGAGCTTTGAATGCAATAGCATTCATCAGTTGATTTACTTTAATGGGGTCATTATTTTGAATTTTATAATAATGGACAAAATATAGGTAATTTTGTTGTTAGGCAAGTTAGCCAAAAAAAAACCAAATGTATTTGCACATTTTGGTGTGAAAGGTTAAAATCCATCTTCCTAAGTGTGTATGAGCACCTGCTGGGAGATATAATTGTCATTATGATCTTGGTAGTTTGAATGTTCTTCTTTTCATTTTTGGAGTTTACATATGGGAGTTTAAAGAAATAAGATGTGCTTTCTGTAAAGGAAGGCCTAAATTTGAATTAGGCAAGAAATGATGAGTTTAGCTTCAGTTCAGTTCAGTCGCTCAGTCGTGTCTGACTCTTTTCGACCCTATGGACTGCAGCATGCCAGGCCTCCCTGTCCATCACCAACTCCTGGAGTTTACTCAAACTCATGTCTATTGAGTCGGTAATGCCATCCAACCATCTCATCCTCTGTTGTCCCCTTCTCCTCTCGCCTTCAATCTTTCCCTGCATCAAGGTCTTTTCCAATGAGTCAGTTCTTTGCATCAGGTGGCCAAAGTATTGGAGTTTCAGCTTCAACATCAGTCCTTCCAATGAATATTCAGGACTGATCTCCTTTAGGATGAACTGGTTGGATCTCCTTGCTGTCCAAGGGACTCTCAAGAGTCTTCTCCAACACCACAGTTCAAAAGCATCAATTCTTCGGTGCTCAGCTTTCTTTATAGTCCAACTTCAGATCCATACATGACTACTGGAAAAACCATAGACTTGACTAGAGGGACCTTTGTTGGCAAAGTAATGTCTCTGCTTTTTAATATGCTGTCTAGATGGCTCAGATGGTAAAGTGTCTGCCTACAATGTGGGACACCTGGGTTCAATCTCTGGGTTGGGAAGATCTCCTGGAGAAGGAAATGGCAATCCACTCCAGTATTCTTGCCTGGAAAATTCCATGGATGGAAGAGCCTGGTAGGCTACAGTCCAGGGGGGTCGCAAAGAGTCAGACATGACTGAGAAACTTCACTTTCACTTTTCAGGTTGGTCATAACTTTTCTTCCAAGGAGTAAGCGTCTTTTACTTTCATGACTGCAGTCACCATCCGCTATGATTTTGGAGCCCCCCAAAATAAAGTCTGTCACTGTTTCCACTGTTTCCCCGTCTATTTGCCATGTAGCTTAGGGGTAGGCAATTAAAATACCTGTCTTGCATATTCACACTGCTATCTTTAAAATAGATAATGAATGAGGATCTACTGTAAACAGAGAACTCTGCTCAATACTCTGTAATGATGTATATGGGAAAAGAATTTGAAAAAGAACAGACACATGTATATGTATAACTGAATCACTATGCTATACACCTGAAACTAACACAACATTGTTAATTAACTGTACTCCTACATAAAATTTAAAAAGCCAAAACACAGTTTTTATTTTGATATTTTTTACACAATGTTAAATGATATATACATACACAAAGACACATTCTTAAATACAAAACATACCATATTGTATATTAAAAAAAATATATCCCCTTTGTTGGCCAAAACTGTTTATTACATTTTTGATTAGGAGCTCTTCCTGTGGTTAGCAGGCTCCTTTTACATTCCCAGACCCCAAAGAAGAGGGGCAGCTTCAGGCCTCCCTTCCCTAGCCTGTCAGACTCCCCCAGAGCAAACCCTTTGGACCACTGTGTGGAAAAGTAGAATTGTCCACAAAGGATTAGGTACGCCACAGAAACTTATCACAACATAGAAGGAGCAAAGATTTTGTTAACTTGAATGTACTCCCTCAAAGCCCAGTGGAAGGTTTTTCCAGGTTTAGGCCTTCCCAACAATGGTGTCCTTCAGGGAGGCTTCCTTCATTTCTGACCTGTCTCTCCCTCGTCTTGCTCTCTGCATTTCAAATTCAGCAGAGAGCCACCATTTCCCCACAGGTTTAGCCCAGAGTCCTTTTCATGGTCTCAGCAGAGCTGAGCAATACTTCAGGCCCAAGCTGTGTCATGCTCTGCCTCATATATGACAGTAGAATTAGGTACTCCAATTCCAATTTCTTCTCCTAGTTTAGTTTCTCACTCTTTTCCTCAGAGACAACACAATTAACCTCGGAAAAGTCTACTTTTCTTGTTAACATGATATGACTAGCAATGTATTTTAGGAATAAACTACCTTCTCACCTGTTACATGGGCTTCCCTGGTGGCAGCAGAGCTAAAGAACCTGCCTGCCAATGCAGGAGATGTAGGTTTGATCCCTGGATTGGGAAGATCCCCTGGAGAAGGAAATGGCAGCCCACTCCAGTATTCTTGCCTGGGAAATCCCATGGACAGAGGAGCTTGGTGGGCTATGGTCCATGGGGTTACCAGAGTCGACTTAGTTACTAAATACCACCACCTATTATATTGCTAATGAGGCACTTTACAAACTGAGGTCTGTAACTAGTTGGCTATGGTTTTCCTTTGATTTCAAGAAGGAATGGTTTCAATTCTGATCAAATTTATTTGAGCAACTGATTACATTCTTTTGGCTCTAGGTCTCTTTTTGACAGAAGAGTGGGCAGAGTTTGGCAATACATCCCACTACCTCTAAGAAAATTATTTCTAAGTTGTAAAGGGCTATAAAATATAATAATAATTATTATCTTCAGCCTTCCAAATTAATTTACTCTTTGTCTACCAAGATGTGGGATAGAATGGAGGTGATGAGAAATCTTGAATAGTAGATGAATCTTTTTGGCCAGGGAAACCTCTATCAAACAGCAGTTATTAAATATATATGTCCAGTGATTTGTGTATGAGGCGTCCAGGTGTCCAGAGAGTTGTGTATGAGGCCAGTGGGAAGAGTTATTTATTCATCATATATTTACCAAGTGCTTTCTACCAGTATTGGGAAACAGTGAATAGTAATGTGTTTACAACCTAATATAGGAAATGGATCTAATGGCTATTGTACTGGACAGCTCAGATAATCTGTATCCAGGTATCCTGTGTTTTTTATACATGACCTGCATTGCTCCTTCTCCTTTGTACCTGGTTACTGAACAGACTTTTCCCATTCAGATGGAAAAGTGTTCTTCCCTCAAAAAAAATATGTTTTTTTTTCTCTACATATAGCAATGCAGGAGACCCCGGTTAGATTCCTGGGTGGGAAGATCCCCTGGAGAAGGAAATGGCTTTAGTATTCTTGCCTGGGAAATCCCATGGACAGAGGAGCCTGGTGGGCTACTGTCCATGGGGTTGCAAGAATCAGACAGGACTTAGTGGCTAAACCATCATAGCAGGTATCACATTCTGCTGTGGCTTTTTGCTTATTTATCTTCTCTCCTTTCCCCCTACCATAAGAGAATTCCCAGTCTTAACCCTTTCCCCACAAAGTACCTTCTGTCTTAGAGGTAGCCATTAACCTCCTTTTTTTTTTTTTTCCCAGACCCCCTGCAGTGGAAGCACGCAGTCTTTAACCCCTGGACCACCAGAGAAGTCTCCAACCTCCTTTTTTATGATAACTATTTCCTTGTTCTTCTTTACTGTTTCAGCACCTAAGTATGCATTCTTTCATTAAAAAATTTTTTTAGACAGTCTTTACTTTAAAATTTTATAATTTTATTTATTTATTTTTGGCTCTGCTTTCTTTTCGTTGCTTTGCTCGGGCTTTCTCTAGGTGCAGTGAGCAGGGGCTATACTTCATTGCGGTGAGCGGCCTTCTCACTGCATTGGCTTCTCTTGTTGCAGAGCACGGGGCTCTAGGGTGCATGGGCTTCAGTAGTTGTGGTTTGCAGGTTCTAGAGTGAGGGCTCAGTAATTGTGGCATACAGGCTTAGTTGCTCCGAAGCATGTGGAATCTACCTGGCCAGGGGTCGAACCCAAGTCCCCTGCATTGGGAGGCAGATTCTTATTCACTGCGCTACCAGAGGAGTCCCTATGCATTCTTTATTCATGTTTTTGAACTTTATAAAAATGGAATAACATAGTATATATTATTTTGTGAGCGGTTTCTTAACATATTTTTAAGATCATCTATATTATCGCATGTAGTTTGTTCACTTCTCTATCATATTCTATTATCATAAGACAGTTTGTCCATTTTTTTGTTGATAGAGCACATGGGATTGCTGACAGTTTTTAGCTGTAACAATAGTGCTGCTGTTAACATTCTGGCACATGTATCTTGGTGCAGATGACCCTTTCTCAGGGTAAATACCAGGAAGTGACATGCTTGGTCATGTGTGGGCTTGTGTTCAATTTTAGTTGATAAGGTCAAACAACTTTTCCAAATTGCTCTTTTAATTTACTCTCCCTGTACTAAATGAAAATTCCTGTTGCTCCACTCCTAGTCAACTTGTAATTGTCAGTCTCTTTCATTTTAGCCATTCTGGTGGGTGGTGTAGTATTATTTTGCTGTGGTTCCAATTTCCTTTTCCCTTATGAGATTGACACCTTTCACATGTTTACTGGCTATTTGGATTTCTTCCTTAGCAATGTGCCTGTTCAAATCTTTTTCTTATGATTGTAGTTCTTTATATGTCCTGTGTATAAGATTTCTCTTGTTTCTACATGCTGTAAATGTCTTTTCAGCTTCATTGAGAGTAAACTGTTGAGATGTACAATGCAATACTGTAATTTCTTATTTGACTCTGAGATCTGTTTAAGCTTATTGAAATATAATTGACATATGGCTCTGTATAAATTTAAGGTGTACAGCATAATCCTGTAACTTATTTGACTCTGAGGCTTGCTATTTAGCTCTTTTAATGGTGTCATTTGATGAAACCAAGACTTAAAAGTTAATGTAGTTAATTTATTAGTTTTTCAATTATATTAAGTGCTTTTGGATTAATTTTAAAAGTCTGTCCCCTACACTTATGGTCCTGGATACATTTTCCTGCTTTATTTTCTAAAAGCTTTATTGTTTTGCCTTTCAAATTTATGTCTAATATCCACCTGAAACTCATTTTTGTGTGTAAAGAGGCCAATTTCATCTTTTTCCTTCCAAATGGAAATTTGTCCCAACACCAGTCATGGAAAACTATTCTTTAGGCATTGCTCTGCATCACCTCATGGCAACATAAATCAAATTCCCATGTACAGACAAGACTTTCTGTACCCTTTATTTTTTTAATAGCAGGGGCTGGCCAACAGCAACTGTCTCCTAGGGGAGGTGCTGGCAGGCTCAGACTCACGTGGGGGATAGTAGGGCATCCGCGGGCTCTTTATTCTGTTTTATTGGTCTATTGGTGCATTCTTGATCCAATACCACACTGCCTTAAGGACTATGGCTTTACATCTGGTTGCACAAGTCTTCCTCCTCCTGGTCTTTCTTTTACTTCTTCCTCTTTCTCATATCTCACATACACTTGTCTTTGCTCTTCCACAAAATTTTAGATTAGTTCGTTAAGTTTCTCTCACACACACACACTCCTACCTACTGAAGTTTATCTGAAATTGCACTGGATTGATAGATCAATATGGGGAGACTTGACATCTTCCAATATTGAATCTTGCAGTCTGTGAACACTATTATCTCTTATTTGTTTAGGTCATCTTCAGTGTTTTAAAAATGTTTTCTTCATATACGTCTTGCACTTTGATTTATTTCTAGATATTTGATATTTGTTTGAAGGTATTGTAAGCTTCAAATCAGTATCAGTCAGTTCAGTTGCTCAGTCGTGTCCGACTCTTTGCGACCCCATGATCTGCAGCACGCCAGGCTTTTCTGTCCATCACCAACTCCCGGAGCTTGCTGAAACTCATGTCCATCGAGTTGGTGATGCCATCCAACCATCTCATCCTCTGTCCCCTTCTCCTCCTGCCTTCAATCTTTCCCAGCATCAGGGTCTTTTCCAATGAGTCGGTTCTTCGCATCAGGTGGCCAAAGTATTGGAGTTTCAGCTTCAACATCAGTCCTTCCAATGAATATTCAGGACTGATTTCCTTTAGGATTGACTGGTTTGACCTCCTTACCCTTTTTCCCTAGACTCTAGGAAAAAGTATTATTTTTGAAAGATACTGTTTTTCTTTCTATTAATCTTGTTAAACTCATTCATTGTAACAATTTATCTGCAGATTCTTTTGGATTTGCCACATACATATCTATGAAAAATAACGATTTTGTTTCTTCCTGTTCTATCTTTAGTCTTTTTTTCCCCTTACTCCATTGGCTAAGGACATTCAGGGGCAATAACGGGCATTCTTGCCAGTTGTACACTTTTAATCACTACTAAGCCCTCTGCCTCAAGCCAACGGCGTGTAATTGTTGGTTCCCAGCTGGAAGGTGTGAGTGAGACGCCCACGTTCTCCTTTCAGCGCTTGCAGCGAATTAAACCGGAGAGTAAGCCTCCCTGAAGTTCGCCTTCCAATTCTCAGGAAGGAGCTGGCAGCCCCCTCCGGTTGCCGTGCAACGGCGTCTCCTGACCCGGAGTAGGTGCGAGCCGGTTAGAAGCACGTGCCGCCTCTTCCGCATTCCTGGACTACATCCCCCACAATGCGTCGCGCCGCGGGCCTCAGGTCTCCAAGCAGGGGAAGGGCCCGGCAAGGAGGAGGAGCGGAAGCGGAGTGTGAGGGACAAGAGGAGTAAAATCCTCACAAGCCGGGAACCAACCTTGTTGCTGATTCCCAGCTCAGGCCTTTCTGCATCCCGACCTGGAGGTTGCTTCGCGAGCGCGGGACGCAGCTGACGCCCGCTAATCGGCTTTCTTTGCGCCGCCTCAGCTCGGAAGCCAGTTGGCGCCGGCGACAGAGACGAGAAGCCCACAAGGCAAGGTAATGAGGAGGGGGCGAGAGGGAAGGCGCGGTTGGAGGCGTCTCTGTCCATCCGGCTCGCGTCTCCGTCGGAGCCCCTCGGGCCGGGGGCCGCCTCTCCTCCGCCGTGCCCCGCCCCCCGCCCCATCGGGGCCGCTGCCGCGGGGCGTCCGCGAAGACCCAGCTCCAGCGCTGACCCGCAGCTCCCGGCCACGGCCGAGGACGGTCTTTGTCCCTGCCGCTCCAGGTCTGACAGTCGCGGCCCCTGGGCCCGGGCAGAGAACCGAGCGTGGCTCGGGCTGCGTGATCCGAGTGGGGTGGGTCCCGTGGCCGCCGGCGCCGGGGAGCGACGGACCTGAGCTGCGGGGTTGGAGCGCCCGCGCGGCAGCCGCACTCACTTCTTTTTCCGTTTCTGACAGATCAGTTCTGTTCTACTTTGAAAGGGAAAGTCAGATGCCCTTTTTAAATTCTCTCGCCAAAACTCAGCTGCTGGGTGACTGGTAAAGATGAATTTAAACGGCTGTGTTGACTGTGGCTTATAATCTCGCAAGCCCTATTAAAACAGCCTGGCTTCCAATCCCGATCGACTCACTGCCTGGCTTTAGTGACCTTGGTGAATTAAGGCTCTAAGCCTGCATTTTCTCACCAATCAAATGGCCATAACAGTACACATCTCTAAGTTGATAGAATAAGAAATAATATGCTTACAACGCCACGAATTCTTCACTTGGAAAAATTCTTTGAGTGTGATACTTACATTAGCTATACTGATATGGCCCCTGGATTGGTGAGTTTTGTGTTTTTCCTTGTTGAATCATTGGCACTCTGGGTTGTATATTCTTCACTTTATATATCTTATTCACCTTAAACCTAAGTAAAGGATTCTTTAAAATGTGCTGTGTTTTCAATTTCCGCCGTTTTAAGATGGCTGAGAACATTCTTGGAAAATTGATGACTCTGCTTTTTGTGGATCCGCTTTAGATATGAGGACTTACTCACCCCACCCCCACCCCCAGTTGTGTTCTGTAGGGGATTCTTGGAGGAGCTTAAGTATTTTGGCAGAATAAGCATCTAGGTATTCTGCAGTCCTTAATCTGGGGCTTCACCATCTTTACCTTATGCCAGCTTCCCCCCCCCCTCTCTGTACTTTTCTACTGTTTAGTAATTTTCACTTTTGGGCTTTTTGTTTCCAAGTTGTAGTGTTTGTTCTCAGGATAAATCCAATGATGGCAGTACATTTTATAAGAAATGACTTCAAGCATTTCACATTAGTCCTTCGTTAGTTATGGTTGTTCTTGCTCTGTTTTCTCCTGAATTTTACTGACATAGGTGTTGAGTTTTTCCTCATGGAAATCTTTATGGTCCTTTGTTGAAATTGTTTTCATTTAAAATGTGTGTTCTGTACTACTTTTAGTTCAAATACTGTGCAGTCTGAAATAAGTTCTCTACATTAAGCTATTTTTGAATGTATGGTTATGGTGGGCGAAAAGCCAGTGGAGAGGTGAATTTTGTGTAATGTCTTGAGTGACACATGCATGAAAAAAAACTATTTAAAAAAAGGAGAAATCTACTGAATGTATTTCATCAGGATATCAGAGAACCAGAGAGTAAATATGTGAAAAATGTATTTAAACTGTGGGAGATGGCATAGTACACATAAAGATTTCTGAATCATTTAGAAATGTGTGGCAGAAATACTCATTTTTAGGAAAAAATGTTTCTCTGTTGGTGATGTCATTTAGAGCTGTGTATAGGACAGAATAATGACTGTGGAAATAGGAGACCTTGATTCTTGTCCTGAGTCTGTCACTCTCTATGACCTTACTTTCCTTTGTGGTTCTCAACTTCCTCATCTTTCAAATAGAGAATTGGTCTGATTCCAGGGACTCTTCTAACTCAGACTTTTCAGTGATAAGTTCTTTTTTAATGTGGGGAAAAAAAATGATGTAAACCCTTTTAATAATTTATTTGTGTCTTAGGGTATTTTTTTCCCCCACCTTGGGGAACAGGTACACATGAAAGAATAGAAAGCTGCCATAAACAAGAATCTCTTTTCATCCCTCTTTCAGGAGCTGCACACGTTGTCTCTGCATTTTTGACATGGTTAGTTTTCTTCCTCTGTACTCTCTTTTCTTTAGTCACAGTCTCTTTATCTGTTATGCCTGCTTTTATTATATAACTTGGGATCCCATGGACAGATAGCCTGGCAAGCTACAGTCCGTGGAGGTGCAAAAGAGTGGGGACAGGATTTAACAACTAAATAACAGTATAACTTGGGTTTGTCAGTCCCCTAATTCAACCTCGTTGTTTCTTTTTGTGATATTTATTTATTTATTATTTATATTTATTTATTATTTTTACTCCCAACAGCTTGTTTGTTTTTTTTTAGGGGCCTTTTTGTGCGAAGTCTCAGGCAAAGGTGCCCAGTCCTGGTCTGGTCAGCTGTGGAAGGGGAGGTGGGGTCATGTGGCACAAACCATGAGTGGCTGAGGCAGTGGGCAGGGCAAGCTTTGCACCTGAAATATCTAGTAGGGTGTGATGTATTTTGGATTACACTTTTACTGTGTGTACTGCTTGAGTAGTTTCCCTTTTGCTCTAACATTCTCCTTGTTGCCCTCACTTACTTTACCTGTTGTCTTTTTATCTGTCTTTGTCCTCTCCAGTGCTGTCGTTGTCTTTTGCCTCTCCCCAATATGCCATCTAAAAATGATCTTAGATCTTGAGATGTGATATTTCTGTGTCTTAGCTGGAATTATAGTGTAGCTTCTCCCAAGGCAGTTCACATTTGAAATCTTAGACCTAATTAGTTGTGGATGGCTGTGTCCTACCTTCAATTTTTTGCCTAGTTGTTAGCCTCAGGCAATATTAGGTAGAGAAACTAGAAAATATTTTAGAAATGAGCCTTTCTCCTGAAATTACATTGAAAGGCAAGTCTGTGGCCTACTTATTTCTTTTTTTGGAGAGAACTATCTGAACCTCGGAGCTCTAGTGAGAACATACTGTGTCTTTTGGTAATAAAGATCTGCTTTTTCAGCTGTAAATTCCGTAGGAGACCAATAGACAGTGATTCTTGTAGCACCTTTGGCTGAATGAGAGCTTCTGTGCTTGCTAGTTGCTGCTGTTGCTGTCAATAGTTACTTCAGTTATATATTCATAAAGGCACAAAAGTAGAGCCCTGAATGAATGCAAAAATGGGACTTGAAGGAGAGAATTCCAAGGTAGGATTGGCCATCCATTGAAGTTTTTAGTCTTGCTATTGCAACGTTTGCATAAAAATACAAGGAAGCATTTCAAGATCGGCAGTGTGAAATGCAGTGTTTTTAACATTTTTGACTGTAGCCCATAGAAAGGGACCTTTTAACCTACAGATTCCATGGATATATAACTCTGTGTGCGTGTGTATGAAAAATATATGTAAGTATATATAAAACTGAAAAAAGTTTTACAAAATAAAATCTATATTCTGTACAGCCTACTCTGATAAATTCTATTTCATTTATGTATTTTTGGCTATGTTAGATCTTGGTTGTGTGCGGGCTTTCTCTAGTTGTGGGAGGGGCTATTCTCTAGCTGTGGGGCGCTGGCTTCTCTGGTGGAGCGCAGGCTCTAGGGGGCGCTGGGCTTCAGTAGTTGCGGCTCTTGGGCTCTAGAGCATGGACTCAGTAGTTGTGGTGCATGGTATTAGTTGCTCCTTGGCATGTGGGATCTTTCTGGACTAGGGATCGAACTCTTGTTCCCTGCATTGATTGGCAGAGTCTTAGCCGCTGGACCACCAGGGAAGTGTTCTCTATTTCATCTTGTTTAAAAAGGCTATTGAAAAGTAGATTCTTGTTCCTTGCTTTTGAAAAAAACACTGGAGTCCTGGGCTGAAAGTTTAGATGCCTAATTTCCCCACTTGTTTGATATTGGGTAGTCATTAATCCTCCTGATCCTTCCCTTTCCTTATCTTTGTTTATTTATTAAAAGATATTTATTTCTTTATATGAGTGCACCATCTCTTAGTTGTGGCACGTGGGATCTTTAGTTGCAGCCTGTAGTCTCATGATTGCAGCTTGTGGGATCTTGTGGGATCCCTGACTAGGGATCGAACCCAGGTTGCCTGCATTGGGAGCACAGAGTGTTAGCCACTGGACCACCAGGGAAGTCCCTCCTTGTCTTTAAAATGAGGATCTTCTAGTTTAAGTATTCACTGATCCTCTATCTTTACCTCTCCCTAGTAGTAATGTTGGAGTAATATATTCGTCTTTAGGTCTTTGGCTAGGGAGAAACCACTGAAAAATAGATACGTAGTTATTTGCATGTTTGCTGTTTGGCAAGAGCTTTGAAAAATCTTTGTTCATGTGTAAATCTTGTGAATTGGAATGAATACATTAAGGTCTATAATACAGTAAATATATAAATTAAGAAAGAATTTCCCCATGTTCTTTGTTTTTCTACTTTTGTGTTTTGTAACGAGCACTATTTTGGAGTTTGAAAAATTGTATTTTAAATGCTTAACAGCAATTACAAATTAACATGCCATCATATTGCCAGATAGACTTTATTTCTCCTCCTTCTTACCACTGCCCTTTTCATATTAGAAAAGGTAAAAAAGAATGTTTTCCTGTGTAAAGACCACCATGTCAAATCATTACTGCTCATATGTTACCAAACAGAGGAACTGCCATTCTCATAAGAAAAGGGAATACAGAGCTTTCTTTGCTTGTGGGTTTCCTTTTGTTCATTTTGGACAATTTCTCCAAACCAGGCCATTCCATGTGGGAATTGGGATCACTTTCATTCTCATATGTTTGTACTGAGGAGAATAGAAATAAGGAATTTACTGTCTCCTCCCAAGATTCTGGTTAGAATTCTCAAGGTTTTGCTTAGAAGGAAATTGGAGCCAGACTTCATACTTCCATTTCTTTCTCAGATCAGACCTCCTTAGAGGGCCTACCTTGATCTCATAGCTCATTTGGCTCCTCCAAATTCTCATTTTTTCTCAATCTCTCTGTTTATTTTCTTCGTAGCAAATTATTGCAAGCTGAAATTAGCTTGTTTCTGTGTTTGCTTGTTACCATCCAACTTCTACTGAAGCATAATCTTTAGAAGAGCAGGAATCCTGGCTTGTTTCCTTTCACATCTCCTGTTCCTGGTACATAGTAGGTGCTTTAATAAATATTGTGAATGAAGAAGTGAGCAAATGAATGAATGAACCAAGGTCTTTCAGGCTTAAATGAAACTGTACGTAGTACAGGTTGTGTTTGAATACGGTTCTTTCTGCGTCATCCCCCTGCCCCCCTTATTTTTTCTGAAAATGTGTTTTTATCATTGTGTTTGCTGATCATGGTGAAGATACCGACATCCAGAAGACCTTGTATATTTTTTCTAGTTCTTTTGCTTATGTTAAAAAAATAAAGATCTACAATTTCTTAAGTTCTTCCTATAGAAACTTTGTAATACTTTGATTTCTGTGAATCAACATATTTAAAACTTTAATATGCCAACCTGATACTTTAAAGAATAGTCCAAACTATATATCTTCAGAATTTTTAGTATCATTGACCTAAACTGCCATTACTGTTTTCTTGTTACATTCCTTTAAAACAAAAAAGAACAAGGTTCACTTAATATTATAGTTCATTCAGTACTTACAGTCTTTTCTCCCAGAGGTAGGGGAGGTAGTGTGGTGTAGAAAAAAACCTATAGTGAGTCAGGACCTGTGTTCAGGGCCAATACAGTTTCTGCTACTAACTGATTGCCTCCATTTTAGGCAAGACACTTAACATCTCTGAGCTTTAGTTCCTACATCTGAAATCTGAGAAGATTAAATCAGATTTCTGCTCAGGTAATTGAAAATACAGTCGTCCCTCAGTATCTGCAGGGCATTGGTTCCAGGTCCACCTCTACCTTTACCGCCCTGTGACCATCTTTGGGATGCTTAAATCCCTTATATATTAATAAGATGGCATGTTATCTGCAAATAACCTACACGCATTGTCCTGTATACTTTAAACCATCTCTCAATTATTTATAATACCTGATACAATGTAAATGCTGTGTAAATTGTTGCCAGTGCATGGCAAATTCAAGTTTTGCTTTTTTGAACTTTCTGAAATTTCTTTTCATTAAATATTTTCTTTTTTTTTTTTCCTTTTCATTAAATATTTTCTATCTACAGTTGGTTGAATCTGTGGATGTGGAACTCAACTGACTGTAATTTCATCTTGAAATTCTCTTCTCCTCTGCACCTTTGCCCCTCAGAAACATTGCAGGGTGGTCACACTGGTGCTCGGGGGAGATGGTAGGGTTAGGCTCGGGGTGAGCTTAAAGTAGACAGCCTTTCTGCTGATTGTTCTCCAGGCTCTGTGGAAGTTATGGCTGCAGTGCAGAGCATGTTACTCTTGCCTTTAGGGGATGTGGGACTTAAAGAGACAAGGCTCAGTTGGTATAAAGTAACATGCTGTGAGATGTGAGGAAGGAGATGAAAGTAGACTAGAGTAAGGTTATGAGGTTTTAAGACCCTTCTCATGCAGGTAGCATTTAAACAGATACTCTAGTCTCATTTTAGGCCATGTGGAAGAGGAACTGTTCTCATCAATGAGATGCTATTAAGTCATCTTAATCGTTGTTTGGTTGCTCAGTCTTGTCCGACTCTTTTGCGACCCCATGGACTGTAGCCCGCCAGACTCCTCTGTTCATGGGATTTTCCAGGCAAGAACACTGGAGTGGGTTGCCATTTCCTCCTCTAGTGGATATTCTTGACCCAGAGATCAAACCTGCATCTCTTATGTGCCCTGCATTGTCAGACAGTTTCTTTACCACTAGCGCCACCTGGGAAGTCGTCTAGTAAAAGCCCCTGTATTAACTCAGGTTACTCAAATTGCTAACTAACATTGCTGTGTAAGTACCGGATACTACTAATAAATGTTACTATTTATTGACGTTAGTAGTATGAGGTGTCATTTATCCTCACCAGTGTTAGGTAGGTACTATTGTCTCCATGATGTAAGTGAGATTTTAGGGTTTAGGAAGATAAAATAACTTGTTTAAGGTTTTAAAGATAGAATATAGTCAGCCCTTTGTATCTGCGGGTTCTGCATCTGTGGATTCAACTGTGGATTGAAAATACTGAAAAATTCCGGAAAGTTCCAAAAAGTAAAACTTGAATTTGCTACTGTTTATATCACATTTGCTTCCTAGTGGCTCAGACTGTAAAGAATCTGCCTGCAATCCAAGGGGCCTGGTTTTAATCCCTGGGTTGGGAAGATGCCCTGGAGGAGGGCATGGCAACCCACTCCAGTATTCTTGCCTGGAGAATTTCATGGACAGAGGAGCCTGGCAGGCTGCAGTCCATGGGGTCACAAAGAATCGGACATGAGTAACATATAGCATTTACATTTGTATTAGATATTATTAGTAATCTAGAAATGATTTAAAGTATACAGGAGGATGTACATAGGTAATATGCAAATAATAGACCACTTTATATGAAGGACTTGAGCATCTGTGGATTTTGGTATCCACTGGGGGCCCTGGAACCAACCCCTGCAGATACTGAGGGAGGATCATACTGTATGTAACTTCATATAGAGATTGATAGAGAGTACCTTGAGGCTGGAGGTGGGGTAGGAGTGGGAGTGCTACTTTTTGAAGAGGTAACATTTGAGTTAAATACTAAAGGAGGAAAAGGAATAAGCCATGGGGAGAGCATTTCAAGCAAGGGAATAGCAGTTGTATTGACCCTGAGTTCAGAAAGAATTTGATGTGTTTTGCCTAGCTTGACTGTAGTACAGTGAGCAAGGGGAAAGTGGTTTGAGATTAGGACAGACAGAGAGAATGGTGAAGTTGGCTATGCAGAACCTTCTGGACTGTGGCCATGTTGCCAAACACAAGTTTGTGTGCCTCATGCATAGTGAGGTCAAAGAGGCCAAAATGGGAGTTTAGAGCAAGGAAAGGTTTATTGCAACAAGCATGAAAGGAAAATGGGCAGCTCCTGCTCAGAAACCCTGAACTCTAGGAAGTGTGTGCTCATCACTGTTGTATCTTAATGGCTTCTCCTTTATTTCTCCATTCTCTCCCTTCTATGATTAGTATCTGTTGAACCTGCTGAAGCCTGCTCTTTACAAACAAGAAACAGGGGGCACAGAAAGGCATTTGTACCTGGGAGGGCTCCACTGGGTCCTACTTCGTTTCAGTAAATAGTGTTCATTTTATTCCAAGTACAGTGAGAAACCATTGAAGAGTTTTTTTTGGTAACTGTAAGTTTGTTTGCTACATCTGTGACTCCTTCTTGTGTTGTAAATAAGTTCATTTGTACCATTTTTTAAGATGACGCATATAAGTGATATCACATGATATTTGTCTTTCTTTGTCTGACTTCACTCAGTATGACAATCTCCGGGTCCATCCATGTCGCTGCAAATGACATTATTTCATTCTTTTTTTGCAGCTGAGTAGTATTCCATTCTCTGTATGTACCACATCTTCCTTATGCATTCATCCATCAGTGGACATTTAGGTTGCTTCCATGCCCTGGCTGTTGTAAATACTGTGCAGTGTACATTTGGGTGCAAGTATCTTTTTTAATTATGGTTTTCTCTGGATGTATGCCCCAGAGTGGGATCACAGGATCACATGTTAGCTCTGTGTTAGCCCAGGAGCCAATCTACCTCCTTCCTTACCATCACTGCCTTAAATCTCCAGAAGTTTTTCTTCATCCCAGAGTAATTATAAAACTCTGTACTCTAAGCCATAACTCTCCATTCTCTCCTCCCACTAGCCTCTGGTAACTACCACTCTACATTCTATCTCTGACTAACTCTTCTAGGTACCTATACATGTGGCATCATATAATATTTGTCTCTTTGTGTTAGCTTCTTTAACTTAGCGTAATGCCTTTAAGGTTCATCCATATTGTAGTATGTATCAGAATTTTATTCTCCTTTATCACTGAATAATATTTCATTGTATGTATATACCACGTTAAACAAAACGTTCACCTGTTCACCTGTTGTTTCCACCTCACAATGCTGCAGTGAACATGGCTGTACAAGTTCCTCTTTGAGTCTCTGCTTTTGAAACCAAGCAGGACCCAGCAGGGACCACCTGGTACAGAAGCCCTTCCAAACCCCCCATTTCTTTCTTGCAGGATGAAGGCTTCAGCCTCCTAGACCTCCCTGAATTTCAAAGGGCAGATTCAAATAGTTGCTAATCAGACAAGTAAGGGTGTGCAGAAACAAAGGAGAAACATCAAGAAACTATATTGCAGCAATTAAAGTAATATTATGGTTCCTCCTCAAGGAATAGATATATATAATATCTTTGAGTTTTTCTGAAGGAACTAAGATTCCCACACAGGTAAGGACGGTTAACTTCAGCTGAGCACAAGATTCCTGGAATACCGCCCTGTTAACCTCATCACCAACCAATCAGAAGAGAGTTGCATACCATACAGCCCTCGTTCCAGATTTTGCCGATGAAAATTACTCCCTGAAAACCATCAAGGACTTCAAGGTTTTTGAGCATGAGCCACCTGTTCTCCTTGGATGGCCCTGTAATAAACCTTTCTCTGCTCCAACCTCCCACATTTTGGTTTGGCCTTACTATGCATCAGTCACATGAACTTGTGTTCCATAACACTTTGAGTTCTTTTGTAATTATACCCAGAAGTGGAATAGCTGGGTCAAATTGTTTAATTCTTTTAGGAACTGCCAATACTGCTTTCCACAGCACCTGCACCATTTTCTATTGGGTTTCAGTTTCTCTGCAACTGTACCAACAGTTTTGGTTTTGTTTTTTAATAATTGCTGTAGAAGAAAAAAATGTTTTCATCCACCTTCTTAGGTTCAGTGCCCAAAACTCTGTAAACTAAACTGACAAAAGATCAATTAACAGGAGAGAAAGGTTGTTTCATATACAAATTGTGCACATCACATAAATGAACTTAAAAAATAAGAGAAGCAGTTAGTGCTGAGAGCATATATACCATTTAAACAAAGAGCCACAAATTATGGAAGTGTGATAAGACAAAGGAAAAGGGAGTTTGAGCTTCTGGAGTCAGTACATTGTGGGAAGGTAAATAAATAGGGGAAACTAATGAAAGATAAGATTTGTTTTAGTAAGGTGTATTTGTACAGATTTGTCTCAGCATCAGTGCCCTGTCTCCTGTGATAAAGAGTGTTCTCACTTTTCTCATAAGTAATTCATATTTTGCTTTCAGGTAGAAAGGGGGAGATCAGGGAGGCCTTACTGCATCTGCTGTTTCTCAGTTATCTTCGGGTCAAAATAATCCTTATACCAAAGTGGATATTTTGGGGTGACATGTTCTGATGCCCTTCATAGCCATCCTGATGGTGTCAAGTGGTATTTCATTGTGATTTGAATTTGCTTTTCCCTAAAGATTAGTAGTTTGAGTACCTTTTCATGTGCTTATTGACAATTTGCATATTTCCTTTGGAGGAAGAAATTAAAATTGTTACTATTCAGATCATGGCTTGTTTTGCTCTGAGGACAATGGCTTGAAGTGGGGTTGGAGAGGAATCTAGGAAATCACTTGAGAAGTAGCAGCAGTAATTTAGTCGGAGATGATGGTACTTGGAGCATACTCTGTTGCCCTTCTTCAGGTCTAGTACTTTACAGATACTTCATTTTAAGTGTGTCTCCTCTCCTTAATTTTTCTACTTTTGGGCCATATGGTGTGTAATTCCTTTTGTAATTTCTGCAGTTGGGTGAGAACTTTCCCCTGGGAATCCTAAAAATATTCAGAAATCTGTCTCTCTTAGGTCAAAATAATGATGATGAAGCTAATATGTTACTGAACCAAAACTATGATCTGCCCACATGTAGTAAAGCCAAGCTAATCTGCTGACACTGGGTTGTTGGGAAAGAAAGTACAGTGTTTATTGTAAGGTGCCATACAAGTTTTGATGCTGATAGCTCAGCTTCTTTGTACACTGGTGCCAAATCAAATCTCAGAGACAGAGTTTTTGGTGAAGTATAAAAGGATAGCTTTAGTGCTTTGCCAGGCAAAGGCGGGGAGACAGTGGGCTTCTGCCCTCAAAACAGTGTATTCTCACTTGGGGAAGATAATAAGTTTTACAGTAAATGTTTAAAGAGAGTATGGTCATTCTGTGGATATTCTTCTGAAGGGTTGGTGGTGAGGTAGGTAGGAGTCAGCATCATCAAACTTTAGGTCCAACTGGTCTGGGGTCTGCTTGCTTGTGGGAAGCATACCATAGCTTAAAGACATGGTTGTGTGTATCCTTAGATGGGGAAACAGCTGCTCTTGACTATTTCTCCCTGGTCTCACATGCTGTCCCTTCCCTAATTAACATCTGCTTGTATCTGCCCCATTGGAACTCAGGGAAGGTCATAGAGGCTGAATGAAGGTTGTTTCTTATAATCAAAGAAATGGGGGACACAGAGGCCTGTGGGGCCCTGAACGGCATCAGTTGTCTGGGACAGATAATGCTCAAAAAGTCCATTTTCTGGAGGAAGTTTTTATAGACAAAATTTGGGGTGAGGGCTGTATGGTGTGTGACTTTCTTCTGACTGGTTGGTGGTGAGGTAACAGGGTCATCTTGTGCTCAGCCTGAAGTTACCATCTCCCACCTGTGTGGGGACTTTTCCTGCAGAAGAACTCAGAGATGTGTTATGTATATTCTTTGGGGAGGAACCAGGACCATGCCTCATTCCTGCACTATTTTTTTTTTTTTTTTTGACTGCGCCATGTGGCATGTGGGATCTTAGTTTCCCGACCGGGAATTGGACCCATGCTCCCTGCAGAAGCGAGGTGTCTTAACCGCTTGGACCACTGGGAAAGTGTCCCTATCACTGCACTATTGTTTCTTGACTCTTTCTCTTTTGTTTCTGCGTTCCCTTACTTTGCTGATTAGCAATTATTTGAATCTATCCTTTGGAACTTAGGAAAGGTCTAAGGCTGAAGGAAGTCTTTCCTAAAAACAAGAAACAGGGGACACAGAAAAGACTTCTATCCAGGAGGTCCCCACTGGGTCCTGCTCGGTTTCAATGACTTTATTTTTGCCTTTAAAAACTCCAGTTGTTACTTGGGACATATTTGAAGTTTTACTTTTTAAAGTAATTAGTAGGAAATTAATATAGTGGGCCTAGAAGTTAATATTTAAAAGTTTTTATATTTTAGACTGTTTTGGTTTTGGAAGAATACTATGCTGGATTGTAGCCATAAGTCCTCAGTGACAATGTAGGCCTTTCAGGTTTCTAATTATTGTCTCTATCCTGATCTAGGTGGCCTTTCAGGATCTGAACCGGTACTTGAAGGACAAAGAAAAACTGGGGAGTTCAGTGTTCAAGTTCTCTGCCATTTGCAACTTTGAACATTGCACAGAAATGAGTCAGGAGATAGAAGGGCTCCAGGTTACACATTTACAACTGTCCTCCTGTTTGCATTTCATGGGGCACGAAAAAGTGGGTTTCAGGCCTGATACTTAGAACTGTTAGCATTTCCTGAGACAAGAGTTAGATGGGCTGCAGTTGAGGAATTTACAATCAGCTTCCTGTTTGCTCTCCAAAATGGAAGTAACAGCAGAAACAAGGTAAATAGCCAGTCTTACTCTCTTGTAAACACCTTAAGGTAATAGTCATGGCAAGGACAAAGAGGGGCAAAACCCTGTTTGAGTAAAGGATTAAGGAATCTCTGCTGCCCCCTCTTTTGGGACAAGGGAGATGCTACGCATTCGCAGAAAGGCTCCTTGTGGGTGGGTCAAACGTCAGGGGATAACGCCAGGCAATAAAGAGTATTGCTCTTCCCAGAAGCCTTCACTTTGAGATCCATAGTGCCTGGGGGTGGTGTGGGCACCAAGGGGTGGGTCCCAGGGTAGGTCAGGTGTGGAGGAAAAAACCAAATAATTGGCCTAAAGGAAGACAAAGATCGGGAAGAACTGAGGTATATAAGTGACTTAACCGCCTCCGTATGGGGCTCCTCCTCACTAGGGGGGATGTCTGTACCCTTTTCTCTACCCTTTTCTCTCCGGGTGTACATCTCTGCCTTGCTTCTATCTTAACTAAACAAACTGCTTCTCTTGTGTGCTCTCCTGCTTGTTGTGCTATGTCTCTAGTACCTGCATTTATAGTTTCTGCCTCTGTGATAAATGTATTTTTCACTGGGAGCAAAGTTCTAGGGAGAAATAGTTTCTGGCCTCTAGCCATTGCTGGTCTGGTGGATAGGATTCTGGTTTTCATCCAGGTTCCCCAGCACTGGGATTAAAAAAAAAAGAAAAATTTCCAGGTGGTTTTAATGTGAAGCATTCCCTCAGAAGAGACCAAAAGCAGAAGTGTATCCCTTTTGGTATTTTAGTCACCTCTGCTGGGCTAGCTTGAAGTAGCTTGTGGAAATGAACCCTCAGATAACAATTTTCAGGTCTTCCTGGGTCACTGTGGAGAATCCTCATGGGCTGTTGAGTTGTTCAGCTCTTTGTCAGGCAGAAGCTGGCTCTGGGCCATCATTTCAGCTTAGAGAAGGCTCTAGGGTGTCTTCCACACTCATTTATTCCTTGGTGTCCTTTTGTAGTTCGTTCATGTCTTGAGGGATTAACTGCTCCCAACTTCTGACGTCTTTGCTATTCCCAGAGACAAACCCTTTTCATAGTAAAACTTCTTATCTCTGTAGAAAACCATGTAAGAAACACAAGCAAGTCACACAATGTATAAATTTCGCACTGCAGAGCCCCTATGAAATTTCCCTGACTTCCTTCTGAAACGGTCTGCTTTAATTTTGTTGTAGGCAGTGGTGAGTAGACACATTCCATGTAGAATCAAGGCTACGGAGACCTGTCATGAGAGCCTCTTTTCTGAATCTGTGGTACAGTCGGATCATACACAGTATAGAGCCAAAAGGGGGGTTCTTTATTTAATGTTTGCAGCTTCTTTGGGTCCGTCAAACTGAGAAACTCGGCTTCCTTGTTCCCTGGGATTTATTACTCTGGGGACATACCCTCCTCAGCCATGCTTCTGCCTTGTCTCCTCCCAGAGTTTTCTCTCTGTGTCTGGTGTTGGTACTGCCTTTAAGCAGAGTTTGTGTTCATTATGGTGAGCAGTCTGTCATTCCCTTTTTTTAAAAATTTATTTATTTGGCTGCACTGCGCATCTTGTGGGATCTCAGTTCCCTGACCAGGGATTGAAGCTGGGCCATGGCAATAAAAAAACCAAGAATCCTAACCACTAGGCCACCAGAGAACTCCCCAGCCTCTCATCCTTGAGCTTGTACCTCCTTGGAGGGATTTTACCTCTTATGGGTTAGGCTCCCTGTGTTTAACTATTCTCTTCCACTAGTCATTCCAGCTTCCTTACCCACGAACCTCCTGTTCTCTGCCTAATGCCATTTACAGTTTGGGGATTTGTCACTTTTGTGAAGTTTTGTCACTTTTGTGGAGTTTCATAAAACCTAAAAGTTCTAATATGGCTGGGTTTAAAGGAAAGAAGGACCCTGACTGGAGATATAGATTCTGAATTTGTGGACTTGATGATCTTCGGCAAAGTTCAGGCAAGTGAAGTGAGTGGTCCTGGGTATTAAAAAATCTTAGACAGGCTAACCTCATAAAGCCTTACTTTAGTCATCTTTGGAGTGGGAACAACAAGATTTTTTTTGAGGTTATGTAAATATTAAATGAAATAACCTTTGTGAAGTGTTTATTTCAGTCCCCTCTCTCTCACTGTCTAGTTGTTTGATCTTGGGTAGCTTTTTTTTTTTAATGTAGGATATATATCTCTCTCTTTAAAAAATTTATTTATTTTTAATTGAAGAATAATTGCTTTATAATATTGTGTTGGTTTCTGCCATACATCAACATGAATCAGCCATAGGTATACATATGTCCCCGCCCTCTTGAACTGGGCAACTGTTTGCTTCAGTTTTTTCAACTGTTTAAGTTAGAATATTATTAGTATGCGACATGATGAAGATTAAATAAGCTTATTTATGTAAGGAGATTAGAGTAGAATCTGATATGAAGTAAGTAAGTGTAGTAATGATTGTTGCTGTTATTTAACTGAAGTATCCTCTTCTCGTTTTGAGTCTCTTCCTCTGTGGCTTTGGACAGGTATAGTAGCCTAGAGCTTTCTAGGCTCTCGTTTTAACCTTTATCTGCCAAAATACCTTCAGGTCTGTGTTCTTAATTCTCTGGTGATGTCACTTTTTTGGCTTTGTGGGCATGCCACCTTTAGAACCCTGTTGTGACTGCTTTAGGACAGATTCCCAGTTGATTTTTCCACTGGGTACTGGGTTGGATAATCTAGCACTCAGGTCAAACTTGAAAAGACATAAGCACCTGTAAAGATGTATGAAGGAAGGTTTATACATGTGAAAGAATGTTTTTGAATTTTGCTTGGGAACCCAGAATTTCTATTTTCTGGACTTAAATGTAAAAATCTTTGTAGAAAAAAATATTAGGTGATGTTTACCTTACTTTGTTAAACAAAATTTAGTAATCCAGTATTGATATTAATGATACTGTTTCAGTGAACTCTGAAGGAGTTTGTTATATGCATGGTAACTGAAGAAAAAAAGCAGAAATAGAAGAAAATTAGAAAATGAGTTAATCCCTAACTTTAATTTTTAAGAAAATTAGAAAATGAGTTAATTCCTTAATTTTTAATTGCTTTACATAGTAATTAACATACCTAGTTGGTGGTGTAGTCATGGTTGTAGTGACGTTTGGAAAGATGAATATACTTCAGTAAGAGTAGATGGGTGTCCTTCAAACCTTGGAGCTCCAGAATTTATTGGACGTGTGTCAGGGACTGGGTGGCAGGGTAGAGTAAAGTAAGAATGGGAACTTTCTGAACCAAAATTGGCAGGGCAGTAGATCTCCCCCTTAAGCATACCTCAACACACATGCGTTTGCTAGAAAAACTTTGATTATATGTGTTTTGTATTTTGATATTTTGGATAAGATCATTGAATAAATACTTTCTTAATTCATTTTCAAAAAGGTTTGAAAGCACCTATGCTAGAAATCAAATTCCTAGGGCAAAACAGAATTTTCCTGCTGCTTAGCATATATGCTGGCTCATAAATGTGTGTTGAGAGTGATTGAATGCTTTACCTTCATTGATACTATATTCATTTCTAGTCTCACTATCCTCAAACTAGATTTTATTTCTTCAGTTAAGTAGGTTAGAATTAGTGTGTTTTATTTGCCCACACTACTTAAGGAAGTTAAAAAGTTCTTAGGGATTATTTTCATTAAGCTGTGCAATGCATTTTTTGAATTCTAGGTTCAAAAAAGAATTTTATCTCATTAGACATAACTGAAGAGTTTTCTTCACTGGACCCTTTGGTGATTCGGGCACATTATTACTCTTAAGATGTTTATGATTCCTTGATTGTTGTTACTTTATCTCTTTTAAAAAATTGAAGTATAACTTTTCAGTTTTTCCTCAAATTATAAAAATATATACCTGTTTAGAATTGTAAATTTGGAAATGTAAAAAAAAGAAAGTTAGTGCTTGCTGTGTCTGGCATAAACTTAAAAGTGTAAACTTAGAAATTATGACTTATTTTTCATCCTCAGTTGGTTATTTTTTAAGATTATCCATTGTCATTAGTAGTATTTTCTAGTGACATATTGGCATACTAATTGTGGGTTTTGTTTTTCTGCCATTTTGATCTTCCAGTCTGTTTCACCTTTCCTATTTCTGACTTTCATTTTGGAATCAACTTTTTCTTTTTATAGGAGAAGGAGGAATTGCTTTCACACATTTAGGTTGGTGACTTATGTTTGAAGAGACTGATATCTCTATAAATCTTACATATTCATTGTTTTAGTTACAGACGATGAGAAGTTATTCAGAGTTACATGACCATGGCGGCATTTCTTTCAGGTAGTTCTAATGAACTGACATTTATTTCTAGTTTAAATTTTTGAAGAGCTATATAAACAGAGCTAATAAAAGACATGGAAGCTTATTTAGTGATAGAGAAAATTATCAAAAAGAAGACAATACAGTTCCAAATGAAAACTATTTGTAGAATCTCTTCTTTAATCTATCATTGTCTATTCTATTACTGGTATAGTTAAGACTAATCGCCTTTTTTCTTCTCAATTTTACAGAGTTAATTGTGAGTTGGAGGCAACCTTGCTGAAGATGAAGAATATACATTAGAGGAGGAGATTTTTTTCTTTCACGTCTTGATTGCTTGGTGACTTGCCTCTAGGTACCATTTTTCAGTTGAGTTTGTTTGGTTCCTCAGAAATGGTTTTTACGATCTCAAGAAAATCTATGTCCCAGAAATTGAGTTTACTCTTGCTTGTATTTGGACTCCTTTGGGGATTGATGTTACTGCACTATATTTTTCAACGACCAAGACATCAAAGCAGTGTCAAGTTACGTGAGCAGATACTAGATTTAAGCAAAAAATATGTTAAAGCCCTAGCAGAGGAAAATAAGAACACAATGGATGTCGAGAATGGCGCTTCTATGGCAGGATATGGTAAGATAACCATAGAATATTCCTGTTTTTTCCTCTTCATCCTGTCCCCATTTAATGATAATCATGAAGATCCAATTCACTACTTCATGCACAGGTGTTCACAAAGTAATTTTGTCTTGACTTTTAATTATGAAAAATTTCAAATGTACTGAAAAATAGAAACCTGATAAATACCCAAATAATCTATCACCTAGGTTTTAACATTTCTAACATCTTGCAATATTTGCTTTGTCCAATTTTTGGAAAATATTTAAATTATAAAAATTGTGGCATTTTACTGCTAGATATTTCTGTATGTATCCCTAATATAATGTCTTTTTCCTGCATAATCAGTACTGTTGTCATCCCTAGTTCATTTTTGCATTTTTCCTGATTGTCACTTTACTGCTGCTGCTTTGTCACTTCAGTTGTGTCCAACTCTGTGCAAACCCCATGGACTGTAGCCCGCCAGGCTCCTCTGTCCATGGGATTCTCCAGGCAAAAACATTGGAGTGGGTTGCCATTTTCTGCTCCAGGGATTTCACATTACTATGGATCATCAATTGCATAACATCCGTGAATTCCTAAGAAGCAGCATTTGCCAGTATCTCCAGTGTTGCTCCTTGCCATTCTCCTTTTCACATTCCACTTGCTTCTGTGTTTTAAGTTCCTTATGTGTCGTGTTCTCTCTTGCCTTTAAGACTTAAAGAGAAGAGCTAGATCACAGTGTGTGTATATGAATGTGTGGACTATTTCCATATTTTTTGAATTAAAATTATACATGTATGTATTTAAACAAGCAAATGTGTTATGATTGTGAAAGGGCAGTTTTTACCACCTCCAACAGCCCTCAAATTTCCCATTCCTTAAGAGTCAGCCATTTATAATGATTTAATCTGGTGTATTTGGTGATTACATCCATGCCTCTAAATAGCATGTTCTATGAGCTACTTCTTGACGTTTTCACTTACAGGAATTATCTGTTTACGTCTCACTACAAGGTGAGAGTTCAACTTTCTTTCTTACTCCAAATTGCATCTCACCCACCCTAGGCTACTTTAACACACACACACGTGCTTCCTGGCCCATCATAATTTTGGTTGGCACAGTATTCAGTGTTTGCATTATTATGACTGTGTTGGTGGCATTTATTAATATTACTGAGCCATATAATACATTTTGGTTATTTTTCCTTTTCTGTACAACTGTATTTCCCCCTGGAAATAAAATTTATAAGGATCAATTCTTATTTCTTTGCCTAGTTCTCTATCCCCATAGCCATTTAAATCTCCTTCAGTATATTCAGACACATTAGGTGTTTCACCACTTTTTTCTTGAGTAAAATCTTTCCCAGAGCCTTTGGATTTGCTCTGGCCTGGACTGTTTCCTCTCTAGGCTTCAGTCCTGAATTGTTCTAGGATCTCACTCCACTGTCATCCTGTGGGTGCGCTTTCCCTCTATCATGTTGGATCTCCTGTATCCTAGAATCCTGTGATTTCCCCTTTATTGGTTAAGCCTTCATTTTGGGAGAACAGACCCACTGGGAATTTTCTCAGAAAGGTAGAAAAGGAGGTCAAAGTCCTTGCATATCTGAAAAAAAATTTTTTTTTTTTGCTACCTTCTATCTTCATGCTTAACTGACCATTTTGGTACTAGTTTGGAAACAGTTTCCCTCTGATTTTAAAGGCTTTGTTCTTTTTTTTTTCCTTCTTAGCTTCCATTGTCCCTTTGGGAATCAAATGCTGTTCTGGTTCTTCAATCTTTATATGTGACTTATTTTTTGGATGCTTATAAGATTTTTGTTGTTTTGAAATTTCTTTTAAAAAATTTATTGACGTATAGTTGATTTACAATGTTGTGATAATTTCTTCTATAAAGTGATTCTGTTATATATATATACACACACACATTCTTTTTCATTTTTTTGCCATTATGATTTATCACAGGATGTTGAATATAGTTCCCTGTGCTATGCATTAAAACCTTGTTGTCTTGAGATTTCTTGATGATGTGCCTGGGTATGGATTCACGTGCTGGAACCTCAGTGGGCACTTTAAATCCCGAAACTTATGTCTTTTATTCTGGGATATTTTTCCAAAATTATTTATTTGATTTTTTCCTGCACCCTGTTTTCATTCTTTCTTTCTGGAATTGTTATTCAGCATTTGGGCCCTCTGAACTGGTCCTCTAATTCCCCTTTGTTTTCTTTCCTAGTTTCCACCTCTTTGTCTTTTTGCTTTATTTGTTGAAGTTTTTCCTCAGCTGTATTTTCAGTTCGATATGGAATTTTTCATTTTGTCTCTTTCATTTTTAACTGCTAAGAGCTCCTTTTTTGTTATTTCCCTAAGGTTATTAGTGATAACTTTTCTGAAGTGTTCTTAAAGAGTGAGACACTAAAACCTTGATGGGAAATGCTGAGTTGCTGAGTGGTGTTCACTCAGATGATCTGACTGGGTCATTTGTTTGGGAATATCCTTAATATTTACAATGACTTCTGATTACTAACTACCTGTAGTTTGGCCAAATTTCACAGGTTAAGGGCATAATCCTTCACAATACTGACCTTACTTCAGGCACCAGCCATAAGTTTGGGTGTCCCTAGGTCATCTGCACTTTTTTTCCAGCTCTCTACAAGTTCCAGGGTTCCCACTATCCTCTCAGGGTTATAATGCATGAGATGAGCTCATGGAACTCACTGAAAGCACTATACTTACTATTTTATTACAGCTGAATGAAAATTAGAATCAGCCAAAGGGAGAGACAAACAAGGCAGGTCTGTGAGGATTCCAGGTGCGAAGTTTCTGTGGTTTTCTTCCTATGAAATCAGAACACATTGCCCTCCTGGCATGTCAGCGTGTGTCAGTATTAAGAGTATTGCCAGTGAGGTGAGCCCACTGAAACTTTGGTGTCCAGAGTTGTTATTGATGTTTCATTGTGGAGGTATGATTGATTGAGTCATTAGCCACATGGTTGAGCTCAATTTCCCAGTCTCCCTCACCTCTCTCCTACTGGAAAGCCCTAACCCTTTAATCACAAGATGGGTCTTTCTGTATGGCTTGCCCCCATTCTGAGTCATCTCGGCACACACCATCTAGGGGCACACCAAGAGTCCCAGTTTAACACATTATTGACCTGGGGTGGTTTTTGCAGAAACTAATGCCTCTGGTGCTAATCCGTCTCTGCTCAATAATATGTTAATATCAAGTGCAGTTCCTTGGGCCCACAATGAATAACAAAGACAATCAGCCAGGAACTTCCTGGCTTTCAGAGTCTGCCTCCCAGGATCCTGGGACCAAGGCCAGCTAACTTTTTCTTTCCCTTTTTAAAAAATAATTAACGAATTGATTTTTTGCTGTGCTGGGTCTTTTGTTGCTGTGCATGGGCTTCTGTAGTTGCATCACCTGGGCTCAGAAGTTGTGGTGCATGGGCTTAACTGCCTTGCTGCTGCATGTGGAATCCTCTCGGACCAGGAATAGAACCTGTATCCCCTGTACTGGGAGGTGGGTTCCTAACTACTGGACCACCTAGGAACTGCCCTAGTTTTTTTTATTATAGTATCAGTGTCTGTTCATGGCAAATAGATGGGGAAACAATGGAAACAGTGAGAGACTATTTTTTGGGGTTCCAACATCACTGCAGATGGTGACTGCAGCAATGAAATTAAAAGACGCTTGCTCCTTGGAAGAAAAGCTATGACCAACCTAGACAACATACTGAAAAGAGACATTACTTTGCCAACAAAGGTCTATCTAGTCAAAGCTATGGTTTTTCTTGGAGAAGGAAATGGCAACCCACTCCAGTACTCTTGCCTGGAAAATCCCATGGACAGAGGAGCCTGGTAGGCTACAGTCCATGGGGCCGCAAAGAGGTGGACATGACGGAGCGACTTCACTTTCACTTTCATGCATTGGAGAAGGAAATGGCAACCCTCTCCAGTATTCTTGCCTGGAGAATCCCAGGGACAGAGGAGCCTGGTGGGCTGCCGTCTATGGGGTTGCATAGAGTCGAACACAACTGAAGCAACTTAGCAGCAGCAGCAGCATGGTTTTTCTAGTAGTCATGTATGGATGTGAGAGTTGGACTATAAAGAAAGCTGAGCGCCAAAGAATTGATGCTTTTGAACTGTGGTGTTGGAGAAGGCTCTTGAGAGTCCTTTGGACAGCAAGGAGATCAAACTAGTCCATCCTAAAGGAGATCAGTCCTGAATATTCATTGGAAGGACTGATGCTGAAGCTGAAAGTCCAATACTTTGGCTACCTAATATGAAGAACTGACTCATTTGAAAAAGACCCTGATGCTGGGAAAGATTGAAGGTGGGAGGAGAAGGGGATGACAGAGGATGAGATGGTTGGATGGCACCACCAACTGTATGGACATGAGTTTCAGCAAGCTCCAGGAGTTGGTGATGGACAGGGAAGCCTGGCGTGCTGCAGTCCATGGGGTTGCAAAGAGTCGGACAGGACTGAGCGACTGAACTGAATATCAGTATGTTTAGGTCTTTTCTCTTGAGCTGGTCAGACTCCATAGAGAAGGGCTTCCAATCTCTTCCAACACTTGCAGGACATCTGTGCCTCCAAGTGTTCTGGGAGTGAACACTTGTTCTCTGAGCCAGGGGAAAAGGGTGTGGTGGGAGGAGTGGCCTCAGTACTCACTATGTGAACTCTGACTTCCTCCTCTAGTTTTCAGTGTGGTGCTCAGGCCTTCAGCTGTTTTATTGGCTTCCAAAGATACCTCTCAGATTTTCTGCAGTGGTGGAGGGGCCATTGCCCAGTTTGGAGTGGTAGAGAAAATTTAGCAATCAGATTTCTTTATAAATCAGTTTTTATCCAGTCCTTTGGTTTTTGGTTCCTTTTTTACTCCTATTTTCATTAGTACCTGATACAGCAATTTCTGGGCCATTTGGGCTGCGTTTCTATGGAGAAAAATGAATTGCTGTTTGTTTTTTCTTGTTTTTTTCAATTGTTTTTTGGTTTCTCTTTTAAGATCCAACTTTTTCAGATATGCTAAGTCAGTTAGCTAGGACACAAAGTAGCCATTCCTCCCCTGTGGGTGCCTGCTCTGTTGTGTCCACAACTTTTTGTGACTCCATGGACTGTAGCCCACCAGGCTCCTCTGTCCATGAAATTCTCCAGGCAAGAATACTGGAGTGGCTTGCCATGCCCTTCTCCAGGGGATCTTCGCGACCCAGGGGATCTTCGCGACCCAGGGATCAAACCTGCATCTCTTATGTCTTCTGCATTGGCAGGCAGGTTCTTTACCACTGACGCCACCTGGGAAGCCCCAGGTCTCATCCATCTGTTTTCCATCTTCTGGAATTTTGTTGCTGTTGTCTCCTTTCTTGTTATCTTTGGCCTCATTCATGTATGCATAAAAAAAGAGAGTGAAAAAAAATCACCTTTACTGTTTTGATGGAGTATCTAGAGTCAGCAAAGGTTTAAGTGCCTTTATTGAGTTTAACCATTTTTATCTGGGAATGCCCTGGACACTGTTTTTTATTCTCCTCTTTATGATGATTTTTATGAGGTGGTGAGGGTTAGTCTGCATTGGCTCTTGAGAATCAAATATCATTGACTAGAGATGGAGTTGGTATAAACTGAGATGGCGGTACTAGTGGCAGATGCAGATTAAATGTTACATTGTTTTGCATTCTGTTTAGTCCAAGGACATGGATAGACATGTGAAGAAGCAATTCTTTTGGAACAAGAGAAATACTTGAAAAAAAATTTCTCTGCTTGAGCAAAAGAACTGATATTTTTAAAGGTAGCTGTTCTGTGCTATGCTGCATAGCTGTATATAACAACTCAGTTTTAAGAGCAAAATGAGACTCATATACACATGGTATCTTTTAAACTATATTTTAAAGTATATGGTGGATCTAGTTCAATGTCAGTGAATATATACCTGCATCATTTAATGGCCACATGGTATTTAACCAGTGATCTGAAATTTTTTTTACTTATTTCTGGTTATAAAAAAATAGAAGCATTCAAATATTACAGAAATATACACCATAGATAAGTAAAAGAGCAGAGAGAGAAAATGTCAATTAATTTGGCATATATTTGGAGTAGCAGACTTTTTCTTATAGGGCTAAATGGTAAGTATTTTCAGCTTTGTGGGTCATTTGGTCTTCTTTTCAGTAAATGAGCATGGCTATGTTCCAGTAAAACTTTTTTACAAAGACAGATAACCAACCAGCTCTAGTTTGCAGACATATCATCCAGCACATTTTGGACAAAAATGGGATTGTTCTATATATATATTAGTTTGCAACTTTCTCGTTTTCACTTAATTATAGACACCTTTCCATGTTATTACAGATAGTCTGTTTCATCCTTTTTAGTGACTTAATATTGTTTCATTTTAAAAGGTTCCTTTTTCCCCTGCTTATTCTGTAGTAATGGATAATTTATTGCTAACCTTGTATGTTGGATTTAGTGTTGTGATACGTGTGTGTATATGAAATATATGTGTGAATCATACATGTGTGGGTATTTTGCGTTTATGTGAATGTTACAGCAGGATGGATTTCCTCAACATGGAATTTTTTTGGCTAAGGTATGCATGATTGCAGCCATGAAATTAAAAGACGCTTACTCCTTGGAAGGAAGCTTATGGCCAACCTAGATAGCATATTTAAAAGCAGAGACATTACTCTGCCAACAAAGGTCCATCTAGTCAAGGCTATGGTTTTTCCAGTAGTCATGTATGGATACGAGAGTTGGACGGTGAAGAAAGCTGAGCGCCGAAGAATTGATGCTTTTGAACTGTGGTGTTGGAGAAGACTCTTGAGAGTCCCTTGGACTGCAAGAATATCCAACCAGTCCATCCTAAAGGAGATCAGTCCTGGGTGTTCATTGGAAGGACTGATGTTGAAGCTGAAACTCCAATACTTTGGCCACCTCATGCAAAGAGTTGACTCATTGGAAAAGTCCCTAATGCTGGGAAGGATTGAGGGCAGGAGGAGAAGGGGACGACAGAGGATGAGATGGTTGGATGGCATCACCGACCTGATGGACACGGGTTTGGGTAAACTCCGGGAGTTGGTGATGGATAGAGAGGCCTGGTGTGCTGTGATTCATGGGGTCGCAAAGAGTCGGGTATGACTGAGCGACTGAACTAAACTGATGCATGTTAAATTCAATAGACACGTGTCAAGTTGCCCTCCAGCGTTGGGCTGCCAGTGTGCATTCCTGTCTCCATTCTCCCACCACTGGGGAAGCGCCAGTTTCTCCACACTGCACCAGTTCTGTCTACTTTTAAGTGGCATCTAATTGTTTGCTTTTGCATTTCTTTGTTTACAGGAGAGATTGGAAGATTTTCTAGTTTGTTGGCTCTTTGTATTTCTTATACATACAAGAGAGACTATTTTGTATCCTTTGTCAGTTTTTCTGCAGGGAAATTACTTATTTGACTGATTTTTTAATAAAGACAGTCACACTGTCAGTATATGTAACATGGTTTTGCACTGATTCATCAGTTGTCTAATAACTTGGTATATTGTTTTTAAAAAAACTTATATGGTAAAACATGTCTATCATCTTGTATGGTTTAGTTATATGCTTAAATTTTTTTTTCTAAAACTTACAGTGTAATATATTGCAGTTTTTTTTTTTTTTTTTTTAACATTTATGTCTGTAATATGGGCTTCCCAGGTTGTGCTAGTGGTAAAGAATCTGCCTGCCAGTGCAGGAGATGTAGGAGACTCAGGTTCAGTCCCTGGGTCAAGAAGATCCCCTGGAGGAAGAAATGGCAACCCACTCCAGTATTCTTGCCTGGAAAATTCATGGACAGAAGAGCCTGGCAGGCTACAGTCCACGAGGTCGCAAAGAGTCAGACAAAACTGAGCAAAGAAGCACACACACACGTCTGTAATACAGTTGAGATTTCTGGTGCAAGCAATAAGAGATGCTGGTTCTTTTTTGCAGACTAGGTAGCCAGTTATTTCAGTTTCATTATTTGAATTCTATCCTTGCATCACTAATCTGGAATGACAATATAAATTACAGTAAGATGGGAATTTTGTGAGTTCTAGTGAACTGGAACTTTCAGCCATTGATAGAAAGCATTTAGCCTCTTGTTGCTACCATATAAAAAGGCTAGTCAGTCAAAATAATATTTATTGAATGGTCTTCCCTTGAGCTATATAATGTGATTTTCCCGGTTGGCAAGCAAAACACAAGCTAATATATTTTTTAAAATGTTGGTCTACAATGAATTGTTACTACTGCAAAAGCCATGGACAGATCAGTTCAGCTTTAAGATTACTGTCTGTAAATTTTGAGGAGTAACTTGTACTTTCTTTTTAAGATATCATCATTTCTTTCTAAGGTATCTTAAAATGATATCTTAAGAATATTGCTTAACATTCTTAGTTTTCTCTAAGAAAAAAAAACTTATGTTTCTTCCCATGTAACATTTTTTTGGATTCTGTGATTTGTGCAGAGCAGTGAATTTGAGGTTATTGTTCTGATGCCCAGTGACTGTTAGAGAACATTTGCAGTTGACCTGTGGTTTCCTACACCTGAATATACAGCAACACATCTTTTATCACCCCAGGCTTTTCCACCCAAAGTCTGACCTTACTTTCTTTTAAGAGTTTTGGTTTTACTATCTATCATTGTTGCTGAAAAATGGACTCCACAAATATTTTCAGAGAATTGGAGAACAATTTAGTGTTAATATTTAAATGCTATTCTGAGAATTAAGAACTGTCAACCAGGCACAGACAAAGACAAAACAAGCAAAACCCCAACAGAAGCCTGTTCTCTGTAGCCAAAGAGGGGCAGCCTAGCAAGATAAAAACTTTTAGACAGTAAACCATTCTTCTCTAGCCAGACACCACAGAAGAAAGTTACCACTATACCACCCACGTATCAAAGGCCAAGTGAGAAGCACAGACTCCCACCCTTGTGAGGCTATAACAGAGCATCCAGACTCCCCCTACACCACATGGAGACCACATGGGGAGCCAGAACTTCTGCCCTTACACAGTAATGAGGTGCTCAACTCCCTCCCTCGGGGGTGATGTCAGAGGAGTGGAGAGTGAGGGCTTCTACCATTGCCCAGTGGTAAGGAGCAGTCCCCATCACAATGTCAGTAAAGAGTATGTGGCGATGGGGAGGGGGGGTGGACCTGGAACACCTACCTCCATCCAACAGTGACAAAGAGCTCACCACCTTCAGATGGCAGTGGAGGCTAAGCGGGAACCTAGACTTTTGCCTCCACCTGGCAGTAACAAGGTGACACCCCTCTACCCTGCCACAGTGGTATCAGAGAATACTACTTAACATAGGAGGTTTAAATAAGATCCAGACTTTCATAATAAGATATGTAAATATCCTGGTTACAAATATAAATCAGTTGTCATACCAAGAACCAGGGAAATCTTAAACTGAATGAAGAAAGATAACTAATGACTGATGTTAGAATTATCTGAAAAAGATTTTAAGGCAGTCAGGATTAAATGTTTCAGTGAGGAATTAATGAGCACAAAGAACACAATGAAAGAACAGCAAGACTCAACAGGGCAACAGAAAGTCTTAGGAGATAAATAGAGCATATAAAGAAAAACTAAATGGAAATTTTTGGACTGAAAAATACAGTGACTGAAATGAAAAGTATGAGTTAGCAGATTGACTCAAAAGTAGAAAGGAGAGAACAGAGGATAGAATCAGTGAACTGAAATATAGAATGATGTAATTACCCAACCTGAACAACAGAGAGAAAATAGACTTAAAAAAAAATTCCAGCGCATTAGGGACCTGTAGGATTATAACAAAAGATGTAACTTTTGTGGAAGAAGAGAATGAGGGCAGAGCTGGAAAAGTAGTTCAAAAAAATTATGACCAAAAACTTTCCAAATTTTTCAAGAGACACAGACCTCAGATTCAAGAAGCTGAGTGAACCCCAAGTATGATTAGTCAAAAAAAGTCCATGCCAAGATACATCTTAAGTAAGCTTCTGAAAACTTAAAAGAGCAACTTGGGAAACATAACATTTGGACTTACCTGGTGACCTTAGGATTCTGGGCTGTCACTGTGGTGGCCTAGCTTGACTCCCTGGTCAAGGACAATCCCACAAACTGTGATGTGGCAAAAAAAAAAAAAAAAAAATGTTTTCAAAAGCACCTAGAGAAAAACAACACTTACAATGAGAAGACAATTCAAATGACAGTGGATTTCTCATCAGAAACCATCAAGACTAGAAATAAGTGGCATATATATGTATATATATATTTAATTGGAGGATAATTGCTTTACAATGTTGTGTTGGTTTCTGGCATATTTTGTTTTAAATGCTTAAAGAAAAGAACTCTTAATCCAGAATTCTATAGCCAGTGAAAATATCCTTTAGGAATTAAGGGAAATCAAAGGTATTTCTTAGATGAAGGAAAAGAGTTCGTTACCAGCAGACCGACACTAAGAAATGGCTAAAGAAGTTCTTTCAATGGAAAAGAAATGATAAAAATAGAGGAAACGTGGAACAATCAGGAAGGAAAGAAAAACACAGTACATAAAAATAAGGGTAGGTCACTAGGTTCTTTTTCTTCTTGATTTTTCTAAACTGAAGCAAAAATTGTTGAAGGAAAAATTATAACACTACTTGCTGTGATTCTAAATTTATGTAGAAGAAATATTTAAGGAAGTATCTTATAAATGAAGTAGTTGGTAAAAGGATGGCATATTCAGATTTTTAAATCTGAATAAAACAAATCAAGGAGAGGGAGAGATGGACTTTAAGAAATTCTCTGCTTATGCAGTTTTGGAGCCTGGAAAGTCCAGAATCTTCAGGGCAGGCTAAAAATTCTGGCAAGAACTGATGTTTAGGTCCTGAGTCTGAAGGCAGTCAGTCTGGGGACAAAATTCTTCTGTTCCAGAAAGCTTAGTCTTTTATTAAGGTCTTCAGCTTACTAGATGAAGTATACCCACATTATGGTGAGTAATTACATTACTGAAAGTCTACTGGTTTAAATGCTGTGCTAAGTTGCTTCAGTCATGTCTGACTCTCTGTGACCCTATGGACTGTAGCTTGCCAGACTCCTTTGTCCATGGGATTCTCAGGAAATAATACTAGAGTGGGTTGCCATGCCCTCCTCCAGGGGATCTTCCTGACCTAGGGATCAAACCTGAGTATCCTGTGGCTTCCATATTGCAGGTGGATTCTTTACCGCTGAGCCTTGCTAATCCCATCTAAAATGTACTTTTGCAGCAATATCCAGACTGGTAGATTTGTCTACATACCATAGCCTGGCCAAATTGACACAAAGTGAACCGTCACAGATGATAGTTGTTGTTCAGTTGTTCAGTTGTGTCCTACTCTTTGCAACCCCATGGACTGCAGCACGCCAGGCTTCCCTGTTCTTCACCTGTTTGAGCAATCTCCTGGAGCTTGCTCAAACTCATGTCCATTGAGTTGGTGATGCCATCCAACTATCTCATCCTCTGTTGCTTCCTTCACCTTCTGCCTTCAATCTTCCCCAGAATCAGGATCTTTTCCAGTGAGTCAGCTCTTCCTATCAGGTGGCCAAACTATTGGAGTTCCAGCTTCAGCATCAGTCCTTCCAGTGAATATTCAGGATTGATTTCCTTTGGGATTGACTGGTTTGATCTTCTTGTAGTCCAAAGAACTCTCAAGAGTCTTCTCCAACACCATAGTTTGAAAGCATCAATTCTTCAGCGCTCAGCCTTCTTGTGGTCCAACTCTTACATCCATACATGACTACTGGAAAAATGGTATCTTGGACTCTATGGACCTTTGTTAGCAAAGTAATGTCTCTGCTTTTTAATATGCCAAGTTTGTCATAGCTTTCCTTCCAAGGAGCAAGCGTCTTTTAATTTCATGGCTGCAGTCACCATCCACAGTGATTGTGTAGCCCAAGAAAATAAAGTTTGTCACTGTTTCCATTGTTTCCCTATCTATTTGCCATGAAGTGATGGGACCAGATGTCATGATCTTTGTTTTTTGAATGTTGACTTTTAAGCCAACTTTTTCTCTCTCCTCTTTCACCTTAATCAAGAGGCTTTTTAGTTCCTCTTCACTTTCTGCTATAAAGGTGGTGTCATCTACATATCTGAGGTTACTGATATTTCTCCCTGCAATCTTGATTCCAGCTTGTGCATCATCCAGCCAGGCATTCACATAATGTACTCTGCATATAAGTTAAATAAACAGGATGACAGTATACAGCCTTGATGTACTCCTTTCCCAATTTTTGATCAGTCTATTGTTCTATGTCCCGTTCTAACTGTTGCTTCTTGAACTGCATACAGGTTTCTTAGGAGGCAGGTAAGGTGATCTGGTATTCCCATCTCTTGAGGAGTTTTCCAGAATTTGTTGTGATCCACACAGTCAAAGGCTTTAGTGTAGTCAGTGAAGCAGAAGTAGATGTTTTTCTGGAATTCTCTTGCTTTTTCGATGATCCAGCGGATGTTGGCAATTTGATCTCTGGTTCCTCTGCCTTTTCTGAATCCAACTTGAAGATCTGGAAGTTCTTGGTTCATGTACTGTTAAAGCCTCACTTGGAGAATTTTGAGCATTACTTTGTTAGCATGTGAAATGAGTGCAATTGTATGGTAGTTTGAACATTCTTTGTGATTGCCTTTCTTTGGGATTGGAATGAAAACTGTCCTTTTCCAGTCTTGTGGCCACTGCTTAGGTTTCCACATTTGGTGGCATATTGAGTGCAGCACTTTCACAGCATCATCTTTCAGGATTTGAAATAGCTCAACTGGAATTCCATCACCTCTACTAGCTTTGTTCGTAGTGATGCTTCCTAAGGCCCAGTTAATTTCGCACTCCAAGATACCTGGTTCTAGGTGAGTGATCACACCATCATGGTTATCTGGGTCATTAAGATCTTTTTTGTATAGTTCTTCTGTGTATTCTTGCCACCTGTGTGTAATATTTTCTGCTTCTGTTAGGTCCATACTGTTTCTCTCCGTTATTGTGCCCATCTTTGCATGGAATGCTTCCTTGGCATCAGTGATTTTCTTGAAGAGATCTCTAGTCTTTCCCATTCCGTTGTTTTCCTCTATTTCTTTGCTTTGTTCATTTAGGAGCGCGCTCTTATCTTTCCTTGCTATTCTTTGGAACTCTGCATTCAGATGGATATATCTTTCCTTTTCTCCTTTGCCTTTCACTTCTCTTCTTTTCTCAGCTATTTGTAAGACCTCCTCAGACAACCATTTTGTCTTTTTGCATTTCTTTTTCTTGGGGATTTTTTTTTTTTTTCATCTTTTAAAAAATTTTTATTGGAGTATAGTTGATTTAGAATATTGTGTTTCAGGTGCATAGCAAAGTGAATCAGTTATACGTATATCCACTCTTTTTTAGATTCTTTTCCCATATAGGTCATTAGAGAGTACTGAATAGAGTTCCCTGTGCTATGCAATAGGTCCTTATTATCTGTTTTATATTTAGTAGTGTGTATATGTATATTGGGTTGTTGGAAAAGGCTGTTTGCTATGACTAGTGCATTCTCTTGGCAAAACTCTGTTATCCTTTGCTCTGCTTTATTTTGTACTCCAATGCCACACTTGCCTGTTACTCCAGGTATCTCTTGACTTCTTCCTTTTGCATTCCAGTCCCCTATAATGAAAAGGACATCTATTTTGGGTGTGTGTTCTAGAAGGTCTTGTAGATCTTCATAGAACCAACCGTTCAACTTCAGCTTCTTTTGCATTAGTGGTTGGAGCATAGACTTGGATTACTGTGATATTGAATGGTTTGCCTTGGAAACTAACCGAGATCATTCTGTCATTTTTGAGATTGCACCCAGCTACTGCATTTTGGACTCTCTTGTTGACTGTGAGGACTTCTCCATCTTTTGCTGCAAAGCATATAATCAGTCTGTTTTCGGTATTGATCATCTGGTGATGTACATGTATAGAGTCATCTCTTGTGTTGTTAGAAGACAGTTTTTGTTATAACCAGTGCATTCTCTTGGCTTAACTCTATTAGCCTTTGCCCTGCTTCATTTTATATTCCAAGGCCAAATTTGCCTGTTACTCCAGGTATCTCGAGTTCCTACTTTTGCATTCTACTCCCCTGTGATGAAAAGGACATTTTTTTTTTTTTTTGGTGTTAGTTCTAGAACGTCTTGTAGGTCTTATAGAACTGTTCAACTTCAGCTTCTTCGACGTTAGTGGTTGGGGCATAGACTTAGATTACCATAATATTAAATGGTTTGCCTTGGAAATGAACAGAGATCATTCTGTCATTTTTGAGATTGCCCCCAAGTACTGCATTTTGGACTCTTGCTGATTATGGGGGCTACTCCATTTCTCCTAAGGGTTTTTTTGCCCACAGTAATAGATATAATGGTCATCTGAATTAAATTCACCTATTCCGATCCATTTAGTTCACTGATTCCTAAAATGTTGATGTTCACTCTTGCCATCTTCTGTTTGACCACTTTCATTTTAGCTTGATTCGTGGACCTAGGTATGCAATATTGCTCTTTACAGTGTCAGACTTTACTTCCACCACCAGACATATCCACAGCTGGGTGTTCTTTATGCTTTGGCTCTGCCTCTTCATTCCTTTTGGGGCTATTTCTCTGTTCTCCAGTAGCATATTGAGTACCTACCAACCTGGGGAGTTCATCTTTCAGTGTCGTATCTTTTTGCATTTTTCATACTGTTCATGGGGTTCTCAAGGCAAGAATACTGAGGTGGTTTGCCATTCCCTTCTGCAGTAGGCCATGTTTTGTTAGAACTCTCCACCACGACCCATCCATCTTGGGTGGCCCTACATGGCATGGCTTATAGTATCATTGAGTTAGACAAGGTTGTGGTCCATGTGATAAGTTTGGTTAGTTTTCTGTGATTGTGGTTTTCATTCTGTCTTCCTTCTGGTGATGAGGATAAGAGGCTTGTGGAAGCTTTCTGATGGGAGGGACTGGCTGTGGGGAAACTGGGTCTTGCTCTGGTCAAGGAGGCCATGCTCAGTAAATCTTTAATCCAATTTTCTGCTGATGGGTCGGGCTGTGTGCCCTCCCTGTATCTTGGCTTTAGGCCAAACTATGTTAGGGGTAATTGCAATAATGGTGACCTCTTTCACTGTGGCTCCCATGACTGTTGTAGTTAGTACCTCTGACTCCGCAGTAGGCCGCTGTCAACCCACACCTGTGCTGGAGGCTCCAGGACACTCACAGGCAAATCTGGCTCAGTCTCTTGTGGTGTCACTGCTCTTTTCTCCTGCTTCCTGGTACGTACAAGCTTTTGTTGTGCCCTCCAAGAGTCTGTTTCCCCAGTCCTGTGGAAGTTCTGTAATCAAATCCCACTGACCTTCAAAGTCAAATTCCCTGGGGATTTTGATGGTTAAGAGAGGTAAAGTTTCTGTATATCACTATGATTGGTAAAATGACTATCGTACATTATGTATATGATGTAATATCCAGAACAACTAAAACTTGCAGAGATATACATTTAAAAACTCTTCAGAAATATAAAAAAATTTCTAAAAATACTCAAGTAACCCATAGGAAGGCAGGAAAAGGAAAACAGGGAAGTGAAAAAACAGAACAAACAAAAGATGAAATTTCAGACTTAAGTCCTAATATACCAGAATTGCATTAATTATTAGTGTTATAAATACACTAGTTCGAGGACATTGGTAGATTGGGTTAAAAAACATGACAAAGTATGTGCTGTCTACAAGAAACTCACTTCAAACTTAATGATACTGGCTGGCTGTAAGTAGAAGGATTGGAAAAGATATTTCATGTAAATATTTGTCAAAGGAAAGCAGGAGTGTCTATATTAATAACAGATCAAGTAGACTTCAGAGGAAAGAAAACTACAAGTGTTAGAGAAGGACATTATATAATCATAAAAGGGTCAATCCACCCAGAAGAAATAACAGTCCTAAATGTATCTACAAAAATGATAGAACTGAATGTAAAAATGGATAAATCCACAATTATAGTTGAGAATTTAAACACTGCTCTCTCAGAAACTGATAGAACTAGGCAGAAAATCTACAAAGATATAGAAGACCTGAAGAACACAGTCTAAACAATGGACTCCTACATATATGGAAGCTCCATCAATAACAGCAGGATATACATTTTTTTTTTCAAATTCTGTAAGCATTTTATTTATCATTGAAGAAGAAACACAGAAGCAGGTTCTGTGTTGGCTTCAATGAGACCAAATAGTTAATCTTTAACATAGATACTACACTCCAAAATTGAAGTCAACACAGGGGATATACATGGGTTTTAACAGTCCATAGAACATTTACCAAAATAGTTATCCTATGACATAAAACAAACCTCAACAAATTTATAAGAATTGAGATTGTAAAGTGTATTCTGTGACTGCAGTGAACTCAAATTGGAAGTAAAAGAGTGGTAATAGGACAATCCCCAAATGAAAGTGCAACATAAAAAATTGTGGGACACAGCTACAGCATACTGAGAGAATTTACTTTAGAAAAGTACATACTTTTTAGAAAAGAGAAGTCTTAAATGCATAATCTGAGCTCCCACCTCAAGAACCTAGAAAAAAAACAGCTAAAGAAACCCAGAGCAGAGCAGAAAGAAGGAAATGATTAAAATAAGAACAGAAATAAATGAAATTGAAAGAAAATCAGTAGAGAAAATCAATGAAACAAAGAGCTTTTCCTTTGAAAGAGTGATGAATAAGTTGGCAAACTTCTAATAAGAAGAAACTTCTAATAAGACAGAAAAATTACAGTGTCACTATAGAACCTGCAAACATCAAAAGGATAATAAGAGACTACTATGAACAGCTCTACACATAAACATAGTTACTTATATGAAAGGAGTTAGTACCTCTAAAACCGTGAACTAGCACAGTCACCCAGTATGGAATAAGTAATTTGAATAGCTCTGTACAGGCATAGCTCAGAGATACTTGGTTCTAGACCACTGCAATAAAGCAAATCACTCCCAAGTTTTTGGTTTCACAGTGCATGTAAAGTGACATTTACACTGTAGTTTATTAGGTGTACAGTCAGTTCAGTTCAGTTGCTCAGTCGTGTCTGACTCTGCGACCCCATGAACTGCAGCATGCCAGGCCTCCCTGTCCATCACCAACTCCTGGAGTTTACCCAAACCCATGTCCATCGAGTCGGTGATGCCATCCAACCATCTCATCCTCTGTTGTCCCCTTCTCCTCCTGCCTTCAACCTTTCCCAGCATCAGGGTCTTTTCCAATGAGTCAACTCTTCGCATGAGGTGACCAAAGTATTGGAGTTTCAGCTTCAACATCAGTCCTTCCAGTGAACACCCAGGACTGATCTCCTTTAGGATGGACTGGTTGGATCTTCTTGCAGTCCAAGGGACTCTCAAGAGTCTTCTCCAACACCACAGTTCAAAAGCATCAATTCTTCGGCGCTCAGCTTTCTTCACCGTCCAACTCTCACATCCGTACATGACTACTGGAAAAACCATAGCCTTGACTAGACAGACCTTTGTTGGCAAGATAATGTCTCTGCTTTTTAATATGCTATCTAGGTTGGTCATAACTTTCCTTCCAAGGAGTAAGCATCTTTTAATTTCACAGCTGCAATCACCATATGCAGTGATTTGGGAGCTCAGAAAAATAAAGTCAGCCACTGTTTCCCCATCTATTTGCCATGAAGTGATGGGACCAGATGCCATGATCTTAGTTTTCTGAATGTTGAGCTTTAAGCCAACTTTTTCACTCTCCTGTTTCACTTTCATCAAGAGGCTCTTTAGTTCTTCACTTTCTGCCATAAGGGTGGTGTCATCTGCATATCTGAGGTTATTGATATTTCTCCTGGCAGTCTTAATTCCAGCTTGTGTTTCCTCCATCCCAGCGTTTCTCATATAAGTTAAATAAGCAGGGTGACAATATACAGCCTTGACGTACTCCTTTTCCTCTTTGGAACCAATCTGTTGTTCCATGTCCAGTTCTAACTGTTGCTTCCTGACCTGCATACAGGTTTCTCAAGAGACAGGTCAGGTGGTCTGGTATTCCCATCTCTTTCAGAATTTTCCACAGTTTATTGTGATCCACACAGTCAAAGGCTTTGGCATAGTCAATAAAGCAGAAATAGATGTTTTTCTGGAACTCTCTTTGCTTTTTCACTGATCCAGCGGATGTTGGCAATTTGATCTCTGGTTCCTCTACCTTTTCTAAAACCAGCTTGAACATCTGGAAGTTCACAGTTCACGTATTGCTGAAGCCTGGCTTGGAGAATTTTGAGCATTTACTATCGTGTGAGATGAGTGCAATTGTGCAGTAGTTTAAACATTCTTTGGCATTGCCTTTTTTGGGATTGGGATGAAAACTGACCTTTTCCAGTCCTGTGGCCACTGCTGAGTTTTCCAAATTTGCTGACATATTGAGCGCAGTACTTTCACAGCATCATCTTTTAGGATTTGAAATAGCTCAACTGGAATTCCATCACCTCCACTAGCTTTGTTTGTAGTGATGCTTTCTAAGGCCCACTTGACTTCACATTCCAGGATGTCTGGCTCTAGGTGAGTGATCATACCATCATGATTATCTGGGTCGTGAAGATCTTTTTTGTACAGTTCTTCTGTGTATTCTTCACCTCTTCTTAAAATCTTCTGCTTCTGTTAGGTCCATACCATTTCTGTCCTTTATTGAGCCCATCTTTGCATGAAATGTTCCCTTGGCATCTCTAATTTTCTTGAAGAGATCTCTAGTCTTTCTCCTTCTGTTGTTTTCCTCTATTTGCATTGATTGCTGATTAAGGCTTTCTTATCTCTCCTTGCTATTCTTTGGAACTCTGCATTCAAATGGGAATATCTTTCCTTTTCTCCTTTGCTTTTTGCTTCTCTTCTTTTCACAGCTATTTGTAAGGCCTCCTCAGACAGCCATTTTGCTTTTTTGCATTTCTTTTCCATGGGGATGGTCTTGATCCCTGTCTCTTGTATAATGTCACAAACCTCCATCCATAGTTCATCAGGCACTCTGTCTATCAGATCTAGTCCCTTAAATCTATGTCTCACTTCGACTGAGCAATCGTAAGGGATTTGATTTAGGTCATACCTGAATGGTCTAGTGGTTTTCCCTACTTTCTTCAATTTAAGTCTGAATTTGGCAATAAGGAGTTCATGATCTGAGCCACAGTCTGTTCCTGGTCTTGATTTTGCTGACTGTATAGAGCTTCTCCATCTTTGGCTGCAATAGTAATAGCATTATCTGAGAAACCAAACGTACACACTGTAATTAAAAATACTTTATTGCGAAAAAATGTTAACCATTATCTGAGCCTTCAGAAGTCATAATTTTTTTTTTTTTTAATTGGTGTTGCCTTGATGTCAGTGGCTGATGACTGATCGGGTGGTGTTGCTGAAGGTTGGCGGGCTGTGACAATTTCTTAACATAAAACAACAGTGAAGTTTGCCACATCAGTTGACTGTTTCACAAATGATTTCCCTATAGTATGCCATGCTATTTGATAGTGTTTTACCCACAGTAGAACTTCTTTCAAAATTGAAATAAGTCCTCAAACTCTGCTGCTGCTTTGTCAACTAAGTTTATGTAATATTCTTAATGTTTTTTTTCTTTTTTTGTCATTTCAAGTCTTCATAGTAACTTCACTAGGAGTAGAGTCCGTGTCAGTAAACCAGTTACTTTACTCATTCCTTAAAGAAGCAACTCCTCATTTGTTAAAGGGTTTTTTTGTTTGTTTGCTATTTTTTTTTTTCCTGTCATGAGATTGCATCAACTCAGTGACAATCATCAGGCTCCACTTTGTATTCCAGCCCCCATACTGTTTTCACATATCTGCACATCTGATCACAGATCACCATAACAAATACAATAATGAAAAGGTTTGAAATATTGTTAACAATTACCAAAATGTGACACAGAGACATGAAGAGAGCAAGTGGTTTTGGAAAAATGGCGCTGATACACTTCCTTGGCACAGGGTTGCCGCAACCTGTCAATTTGTATAAAAAAAAAAAAATCACAGTATTTACAAAGTGAGATAGTGTTTGTAACTGTTAGGGAAATTGACTATACTTTAAGAACTTCCAAAAAGAAATCTTCAGGCCCAGATGGTTGCACTGGAGAATTCTATCAGAAATTTTAATAGCAATTAGTATCAATCTTACAGTCATTTCCAGAAAATAGAAGAGGAGAGAACACTTGCCAGTTCAGTTATAAAGCTAGTATTAACTTTACACCAAAACCAAAGACCATATTGGTAATAAAAACTAAAGACCAGTATCCCTCATGAGTATAGATGTGTAGGTCCTTAGGAAAAACTTAGCAAGTAGAATTCAACAACATATACAGAGAATTAATTGTTGTTACCAAGTGGCATTTATTCCAGCAATGCAAGTCTGTTCTAATTTTCAAAAAGCAATCAGCTTAATCCATCATACTAGAAGGTTAATGAAAAGAAAGTGAGGGTTACTGTAAGAGAGCAACCCAGGAATCCTTGTGGTGAAGGAAATACTCTGCATCTTGACTGTACCAGTATCGGTACTCTAGTAGTGATGTTTTATGTGATTTTGCAAGATGTCACTATTGGGGGGAACTGGGTAAAGGGTACTGAAATCTTGTATTTGTTACTTATTGCACTTAGATCATTATGTAGCTTTTCTTTTCTCACTTAAAAACTAGGTTTTTTAAATGTACCTAGGCATTTAATTTGTATGTGAAGTTTAATGGGAACATCTCTTGATCTACTCATGAGATCTAAACAGTGTGCCTTGCACTCTTAAGTAGGGAAGTAATAAAGTATTTGTTGAATGATATAATTTATTCAGTACTCAGTGGGAGAGGGTAGCTTTATTAAAAATGTAAAAGACTGAACAATTAATGTACACTTAATTACAGAGTTTATGAGGCTTTTGAAATGAGTTTTACCTAGCTATTTGCTCTGATATTTAAATTAGCTTTTAGTTTTTAGGAAGCATTCTTGTTTTATTGCTGGCTTCATAATAAAACTTTACAGTGAGTAATTTGCTTTGATCAAGAACTGACTTATAACTTTTCTCCCTTGTACAATTAAGCAGATGTTAGTGGCAGTAAAATCTCCATTTGAATTTGAAAAATATTAATAAGGAAAAGTTTTTGACTTACATTTTAAACACTTAATGTGTTTTATTTTCATTAGTCATTTTTGCATTTTACTATAATTGTGTTTCTCTTTTGTGTACACATGGTTAATTTTATTTGTATCTGCCTCTCTTCACATTTATACAAACAGTAAAACCTATTGAGATATAAATAAGAGATAAATCAAGATAGAGACATAGATATGGAAGTTTATTTTACTCTGTGTAATATCTTTAAGGTTTGTCCATTTTGTATCATGTATTAGAGATCATTGTTCCTTTTTATGGCTAAATAATATTCTCTTGTATGTGAATACCACATTTTGTTGATCTTTTCACCTACTGATGGACATTTAGGTTATTTCCACCTTTTGGCTATTGTGAATAATTCTGAAATAAACATTGGTGTACAGATATCTCTTTGAGTCTCTTTCATTTTTTAAAGGTATATACCTAGGAGTGAAATTTCTGGGTCATATGGTTCGATCCCTGGGTTGGGAAGATCCCCTGGAGAAGGGAAAGGCTACCCACTCCAGTATTCTGGCCTAAAGAATTCCATGGACTGTATAGTCCATGGGGTCGCAAAGAGTCGGACACGACTGAGCGACTTTCACTGTCACTTTTTTCATGGTATGTTTAGCTTTTTTAGAAACTGCCTGGCTGTTTTGCATGATGGCTATGCCATTTTATAGTCCCACCAGCAGTGTATGAGGATTCTAACTTCCTCATGTTCTTGCAGTGCTTACTATTTTCCCTTTCTTTGATTATAGCCATCCTAGCAGGTATAAAGTTATGTATCGTGATGTTTGCTGTCGTTTCAATGCTTATTGATCAGTTGCATATCTTCTTTGGAGAAATATTTTTTCCAGTCCTTTGCTGATTGTAAAAATTGAGTGGTTTATCTTTTTGTTGTTGGGTTTAGGAGTTCTTTATATGCTCTTGATATTAAGCCCTTGTCAGATACATGATCTGCAAATATTTTCTTCCATTTTACAGATTGTCATTTCCCTTTCTGGATAGTATCTTTTGATATCCAACAGCTTTAAATTTTGATGAGGTCCAATTTACCTATTTTATTTTTCTTCTATCAATTTTTTTTTCTGATGACTTAGTAACAGAACCATTAGCAATTTTATGAGCTGTTGTTGAAATGATTTTTTTCGCTGATCACAGATAGGGGTTGAGCTGCCATTTTTGGTCCAGGATCAACAAAAAAATAGCAATATTAGTTGTCACTAACTGAATACCTAATATGTGCTAGGTGCCATTGAGAATCCTGAGAAAAAAGACTTAAAATGAAGCAGAGGGTCATAATTTCATTCTTGCCAGGTAAATTCTGCTGACATCCTTTAACCTCCCAGAGAGATTAGAAGATAGTTTCCCCTATCATTTGCTAGTCAAAACTACTATCTGTACTGCACTAACCAGGTTCCTGGCTCTGCTCTGGTTCCTGGGTTCCCCCCACATTTCAGCCTGTGGCGGTTCTAGGTTTTTTGTTTCTACATTTCATTGAGTTTCTTACTTAGCTAGCTTTTTACCTTACCTGCCTAGCCCACAGTCATCTTCACAGACTGCTTAAGAATCTCAAAGTAAATGGGTTTCTTACAGAGGGACTAACATTTTAAACCAGCCCTTAAATCTGTTTTATTGCATTAGAAAAGTGAGTTTCCCCATGTTTATAACTGAAGTTATTCCTATAAGAAGCTTTGTATGTGATACTATTGATTAAAATACTGAGGCTTTTCCTGTTTGTGGTTTGAGTGCTTTCTCTTTAGTATATTTCAGATGATTCAGTAATTGTTCATGTTTCCCATCAAACCATGAAAGCACAAATATTAGGTGCTCTGTCACTGTTTATAATGATTTATTCTCATTTTTCCCCCATAGCGGATCTAAGAAGAACAATTGCTGTCCTTTTGGATGACATTTTACAACGTTTGGTAAAGCTGGAGAACAAAGTCGACTATATTGTTGTGAATGGCTCAGCAGCTAGCACTACCAGTGGTACTAGTGGGAATCCAGTGCCACTGACCACAAATAAAAGGATAAAAGCATCAGGCAGCATTAGATAGCAGTTGAAGATCACCTTGTGCTGCTACATTCACCATGGATTATATCCTATGGCAGAAGATCACTGGCTAGCATAGAGTAATACTTCACAATAAAAGCTCTGCGCATTTTCAAGGAATATGCTGGATTCATGGAACTTTAATTCTGTATATAATTTAAAAAGTTATTAGTTTGCTTTCAGGCACATCTCTTCAATGCTGTACTATAGCCTTAAAGGGAATTTGGTAACATGGTTGATGTAGTAAGCAGGTAGGTGATCTTTGTATAAATCTTTGTGTTTGAGACCAAGTTGAAACAAAAACACTGAAAGACGGATTCATTTCTACAAAATATTTATTTAAATATATAACATATTTTTTAGACAAATGAGGAATATTGTTATTGAATCGTTTTGTCATTTGTTATGGATAGATGTGACTGTTGGACTAATACTATTAGAAAATGTGTTTACTTCCAGTACTTACTATATTTTGTTATTCAGATTATGAGCAGAGAGAAAGGAAGTATAATGTTGAAAATAGTGTTTTGAAATGATGACCCAAAGAATGTCTTCATTTGCACTATCCCTTCAGAATAACTGAAGGTTAATTATTGTATATTAAAAAAAATTACATTTGTAAGAGTATAATCTTGAAATGGGTAGTAGCCACTGTTCATAAACTATTCTAAACATTGGGGCAATTAAATAACATTAAAATAGTAATCTCCAATCTTGTATGTAACATTTTCTTATATTCTGAAGAATAAAAGATATTTTTATGATGAGATTAAATATTCATGATTTTTCATATAGATGAACATTAATTTAAAAATATAACACTTTGAGTGATTATGCTGTCAAGAAAGCACATTATTTCCATATTTGGGTAATTTTTGCTTTTATTATATTGGCAAGGGAGGGTGAAACTGAGATATTTGTGAGACTGGAACTCTTAAGGACTTTAGCCAGATGTATATAATAAAAGTATTTGTGTTGCATTAAATTGTTTGGAAAATGTTAACATTATAGTATATAGGATATATACTGCTTTATGAAATGTTGGATTTGTATGATATACAGTAGATATTCATTTTATATAATGACCACTTAAAAATAATTAAGAGCATTTAAAATGTAATTTAAATTATGAAGATGGACTATCTTTTCAGGAAAACAGCTATTCTATATATAGCACAAGAGAGCTCAATCTTGGGTGATTCTAGTATAGAGCAAAGTACATCTTTATTTAAATTTTCCTTGTTGCAAATTTAATTGCCATATGGTGCCCTATGTTTCATAGTATTTATTCTCTAAGTGCAGCTAGCTTCTAGATTTAGACTGTATTGTATTTAGTTTTGGAAATTGTATTGTTCATTATTACAATGTGCTACCAGACGTGGTAGCAATAATTATAATGGTTTATTAAAAGTAAGTATGAGAAAATACTTTTTGAAAGGTATCTTTCCAGACTCTTCCCTGTACCCTGTCTTTATGTGAAGAAATTATTTACATACCGTTTTCAGGTGAAGTTTGGAATAGTTGTTCAGTCTCTCACTAGATGTGTACATTTTTTGTTTTTGTTTTCAGGGATGAAATAAAATGTATTATTTGTACTTTAAAGTGTTATAAGTTTTCTTCTTTAATGGTGATTGTTCTTTTAATAAATGGTAAGTGATTAAAAGGAGTGTTAGATAATTTTGAGTTTTGTTCCATCAGTTCCCAATAGCTGTTTCAAAAGAGAAAAATGAAAGATTGACTCGTTCAGATTAGAAGAGTCTGAACTTGGGGACTAATGGGAACAAATTCTGAGGTTTGTGATTGGAAGTGGTTCCTAGGTTTGTTCCCTCAAGTTGAAGTTTACTGTTGAGTCTTTTTTTAAATTTAAATTTTAATTTTACGTTGAAGCATAGTTGATTAACAGTGTTGTGTTAGTTTCAGGTACCCAACAAAGGGATTCAGTTATACATGTATGTGTCTGTTCTTTTTCAAATTCTTTCTTCATTAGGTTATTACAGAGTACAGAGCAGAGTTCCCTGTGTTGTACAGTAGGTCCTTGTTGATTATCTATTTTAAATATAGAAGTGTGTTCATATCAGTCCCCAATTCCCAATATACTCCTTCCCCTCTATCCCTCCCTCCTGTTAACCATAAGCTTGTGCTGTAAGTCTGTGAGTATGTTTCTGTTTTGTAAATAAGTTTGTTTGTATCATTTTTTTAGATTCTGTATATAAGCAATATCATACAATATTTGTCTGACTTACTTCACTTTGTATGATAATCTTCAGGTCCATCCATGTTGCTGCAAATGGCATTATTTCTTTCTTTTTAATGACTGAGTAATATTCCAGTGTGTGTGTGTGTGTGTGTGTGTGTGTGTGTGTGTGTGTGTATACTATATATATATATATATATATTTTTTTTTAATTTTATTAGTGTCAGTATCTTGCAGACATCTTTCCAGAATGAGTTTAGGGCTTCCAGTGAGTCTTTATTAGGTCAAAAGTTACTTCATGTTGCTTCTTTTTGAGTGTTAATTAGCATCATCATTCATTTAAATAAATCATTTTTCATTTAGCTTTCTCAGGTGTTTAATTCAGTCATCCACCCACTCTTCCTTTACTATCACATATCAATTAGACATTAATAGTTAATACTAATTTTTTTCAGACAAGTAAACTTTGGTTCTGAGGATTCTTTTTTAAATGGGAAGGTGATGTGAGGTATAATAGCAAAGTTTGAGGAGAGGAAACATTTTGAACCATTGGTGTTTGGAAATTTACCCATAACAGATTATGTTCAATTTTGAGATAAATGTGCTTTTTGTTTGCTTTTCATCTTCATGAGTTTGAAAGGAGGGAAAAAAATTCCCCTTTGAGTCTTTTCTTGAGATTGGAATTGGGAGTTTCAGGCCAGAAGCCTTGAGTGGATAATTGAAGCAGGAGAGCCCAGAAAGGGGACCTCTGCCAGGTAAGAAGGGCCACTGGCCTCTGCCTCCTGAAAGAGGCTCTACACCTTGTGTATTAAAACTATTCAAAACCAGTGTGTTCTGGGAGGAAGGAGTTAGAGCAGGAAGGATTTGGAGAATTTATTTTTAATAATATCCCTCATGTGATGATGTCATTACAGTAACACTTACTGAGTATCTACTAAGGCCTGTGCCCTGCACTATGCCATCATGTACAATGTCTTGTTTTAATCTTCAAAACAGCTTTGTGAGATAGGTTCTGTTAATCCCCGTTTTGTAGATGAGGGACTAAGGTATGGAGAAGCTGGATATGAGGGCTCTGGTCACAGATCTTTTATGCTGCTCAGCAGAGATTCAAACCTAGAAGGGTTGGTTTATAGGGTCTGTGCTCTTGGTCACTGTGCCTTATCAGCTGTTCTGCGAATCTTGGCTTAAGTAAGCTCAAGCATTCTCCTTTCCTCCCCTTATCTTGTCCCCTGGACCTACGGACTTTTCTGTTGTGATCCAGGAGAGATCGCCTCACTTTGTCCTCAAACGCCTGGGTCAACAAAGCACATAGAGTCTGAAGAGGCATCACACAGTAGGTGCTGGGCTCCCAGGCACCAACTGGTTGGTGGTAGCCAACCCAGGCTGATGGCCCAGGATGGCTGGATTTGTGGATGATGGGAGATGAACATGCGCCATAGTATTTGGGAGCTTATGAACAAGCCTGTCACAGTAGCGACTGTTACATCACATCTTGGAATAAAGAGAAGGGAGGAATATTCTCTACGGTGAATAGAATCTTCTCAGTCTTCCCATTAAGGCCATTTTTTGTGTGTCCAGAATGGAATTTAGGGCAGTTCTCCATCAGTGTCTAGTGTGTGTGCGCATGCTCAGTCGTGTCCGACTCTGCAACCTCAAGGACTGTAGCCCGCCAAGCTCCACACAAGAATTTGCCTGGATTTCCATGGCAAGAATACTGGAGTGGGTTGCCGTTTCCTTCTCCAGGCGATCTTGACCCAGGGATTGAACCTGCATCCTCCTGCATTGGCAGGCAGATTCTTTACCACTGAGCCATGTAGGAAGCTATTGAGAGTATTTTAAATTGCAAAAGCTCTGAGTCCACCGGTTTTCTGTCTCTGGATGATTTCTGCTCACTGTACATGGTCCTTGCACTGATCACCAGCCTGGAATTGATCTCTCCATGGAGAAGTGAGGAAAATTTTTCATAGAATTCCTCTTTTTAGCATTTTGATTAATACTCATCTTGTATAAATAAAAGGGTTCTCTGGCCTTCCCCTGAACTCGATGTATTTAAAAGAATGAATGTAAAGAATGCTTGTTGTGAACAGTAACAGTGCATTTTAGCTAAAAATGCCCTTTTAGCTTCCAGGCAAAGACACAGTTGGAGGAGAAAGGCAGTCAGAAGTTGGGGGTTGGAGGATTGACATATTTATGTAGTTTATTCTCTCTTTACAGGCTGCTGCTTTTTCTGCCTTGGGAAATAACTAAATGGTGCTTGGAAATAAACTCTTCCAGGAAGGTGCTGTGAATATTGATAGTTTCAAGTAAAAATCACTTTCTCTTTACATGGCTTAATTTTTCTTATCTTTTCCCCTAAATATCATGTGTAAAAACAATGTTAAGTTTAAATACAGTGCTAAATAACCATGGTTAAAGCAGAAGAAAGATTGCTCTTTCTTTGATTAAAACAAGTGACTTCCGACACAGAGCCTCAGCTGCGGGGCCCTGAGACTGCAAAGTTGGCCACTCTGCCTTCTGTTTCTAGAAAGAAAGTTTTCCTGAGGCTAAAAAGGAAGCCACGGCCACAGCTCTAAAAGGAGGAAGCTTTTCTTCCTGCCGATTAGGGCCCAGTTAACTTTATCAAGGAAATAATGAACTCGGGGAAGACATAAGCTCTACTTTTTAACACCTTTCTCCAGGGAGTCTTCACTTCACATATACTGCTGCCAAAGTGGAGAGAACTGATTTCTTCGCAACCTAGAAGTCCAGATGGAAAGTATTCTTTGCCTCTGCAAAACCAGGATAACTAATATTTCTTGCTGATGATAAGGCATGAATGCTGGCTTTGTGAAATAACGTCCCATGATAATAGGCACAGCTGGGACCCTTTGCTATCTTACAGTGTCCCATTGGGATTCCAAGCAGATGAAGCCCAGCCCTAAAGTAGTCACAACTACGAAACAATTCTGCAGTCAGGCTTTGACTACTCTGTTTTGTATCATGTAGTCCTGATTTGTTCTTTTCTATTTGCTTGCTTAGAAACCCTTCCCCTTACTCTCTCTGGTTTGAGTCCAATTTTTTTTTCCGATGTCCTTGTCAGTTTTTACCTACTTAGCATTCCAGGCTTTCCATCCCCAGCCTCAAGAGATTGCCCCTTTCTTTGGAATCCTGTTATCACTTGTGGTCCCTGCTTCATCATTTAGTCCTTCATTCACACTGTTCCCTCTGTCTGGATTCTCTTCTCCCAGCCCTCATGAGTGGCTTCTCTTTCTTTAAGTCTTAACTGAAAGCCACTTCTACAGAGAGACCTTCTCTCACTACCATTCTAAAGTAGGAGGCTTTTCTGTATATTCAGAGACTGTCAGGTTCCTAGCTCCCAGCACAGTAGCCGGTACATAGTAAATGTTTATCAAATGAATTAACAAATGAATTTGTATGTTATTTTTAAAAATTTTATTATTTTATTTTTGGCTGTGCAGGGTCTTAATTGCCGTTCAGGCTTTTCTGTAGTTGTAGTAAGCAGGGCTACTCTTCGTTGAAGTGCATGGGCTTCTCATTGTAGTGACTTCTCTTGTGGAGCAGGGGCTCTAGGGCACATACACTTCAGTAGTTGTGGCTCCTGGGCTCTAGAGCACAGGCCAGTAGTTGTGGCCCATGCGTTTAGTTGCTCTATAACATATGAGATCTTCCCTGACCAGGGGTCAAACTTGTTGTCTCCTGCTTTGGCAGGCAAATTCTTTACCACTGAGCTACCAGGGAAGTCTTGTTATTTCAATTTAATGTGTAATGATTTGCAGCTTAAAAATAAAAACTTTCAGAATAAGATCAAACTATTAATTGATTTGGAAGGAACTGAAATCTTTAAAATATTAAGTCTTTCCATGAATTTGGTAACTCTTAAAAATTTATTAAGATTTTCTTTAATGTTTCTCAGTAAACTTTTATAAGTTCCCTTGCAGAGGTTTTGTATGTGTTTTGTTATGTTTATTACTAAATAAGTGTGTTTTATACTGTTATGAGTTGTATCTTTCCACATTTCACTTTTATTACTTATATATATAGAAAAATAAAAAGAACAAAAACTTTGCAAACTCCTAGAATTGAGACATATCTCAAAACAGAAGTGATGCGACCCATGTCCATTTGTGTAAGGAACTAAGAAATTTTCTGGGAAATAACTCATTGAAGTAGATGAAACCTGTGAGATGCCAGTGTATGTTTCAAGGATAGATATACGAGTAAATAGGAATGATTCTTCATGTTTTCCTCATTGTCTATGGTCTTCTCTTAGTTCTTCTCTAGGGATTTGGAGACAAATGTTTTTATCTTTAAATGGTATTTAATGTACATATGAATACATTATGATAGATGGATATAACTTAAATAGGACATGATCACACTTTTAATCCCAGTTAAAAGGTATTATGTATTTTAATATAAAAAATGCTATTTTGAAGTTGATTTTTCAAAATATTCTATTTTTTAAAAAAATATTTCAGATTTTTGAAGTTGAAAAAATGTGTTTCTTAACTTCTGTTACATTCATGGTATGACTTTTCGCAGAGCTGTTTTCATTTTTCTTTATTTAAGAAGAAAAATAATGTACAGAATTCTAATAATTTGCTGCTAGCAGCAAATGTGGTCCATGGGAGAAGGGAATGGCAAACCACTTCAGTATTTTTGGCTTGAGAACCCCATGAATGGTATGGAAAGGCAAAAAGGTAGGACACTGAAAGACGAACTCCTCAGGTGCCCAATATGCTACTGGAGATCAGTGGAGAAATAACTACAGAAAGAATGAAGGGATGGAGCCAAAGCAAAAACAACACCCAGTTGTAGATGGGACTGTTGATAGAAGCAAGATCTGATGCTGTAAAGAGCAGTATTGTATAGGAACCTGGAATGTTAGGTCCGTGAATCAAGGCAAATTGAAAGTGGTCAAACAGGAGATGGCAAGAGTGGACATTTTAGGAATCGCCGAACTAAACTGGACTGGAATGGGTGAATTTAACTCAGATGACCATTATATCTACTACTGTGGGCAAGAATCCCTCAGAAGAAATGAAGTAGCCGTCATAGTCAACAAAAGAGTCTGAAATGCAGTACTTGGATGCGTCTCAAAAACGACAGAATGATCTCTGTTTCCAAGGCAAACCATTCAGTATCACGGTAATCCAAGTCTATGCCCCGACTAGTAATGCTGAAGAAGCTGAAGTTGAACGTGTCTATGAAGACCTACAAGAACTTCTAGAACTAACACCCAAAAAAGATGTCCTTTTCATTATAGGGAACTGGAATGCAAAAGTAGAAAGTCAAGAAACACCTGGAGTAACAGGCAAATTTGGCCTTGGAGTACAGAATGCAGCAGGGCAAAGGCTAGTAGAGTTTTGCCAAGAGAACACACTGGTTATAGCAAACACCCTCTTCCAACAACACAAGAGAAGACTTGACACCTGGACATCACCAGATGGTCAATACTGTAATCAGATCAATTCTATTTGCAGGAAAAGATGGAGAAGCTCTATACAGTCAGCAAAAACAAGACCGGGAGCAGACTGTGGCTCAGATCATGAACTCCTTATTGCCAAATTCAGACTTAAATTGAAGAAAGTAGGTGGAAACCACTAGACCATTCATATATGACCTAAATCAAATCCCTTATGATTGCTCAGTGGAAGTGAGAAATAGATTCAAGGGATTAGATCTGATAGAGTGCCTGATGAACTATGGATGGAGGTTCATGACATTGTACAGGAGACAGGAACCAAGACCATCCCCAAGAAAAAGAAATGCAAAAAAGCAAAATGGCTGTCTGAGGAAGCCTTACAAATAGCTGTGAAAAGAAGAGAAGTGAAAAGCAAAGGAGAAAAGGAAAGATGTACCCATTTGAATGCAGAGTTCCAAAGAATAACACGGAGAGATAAGAAAGCCTTCCTCAGTGATCAATGCAAAGAGATAGAGGAAAACAATAGAATGGGAAAGACTAGAGATCTCTTCAAGAAAATTAGAGATCCAAGGGAACATTTCATGCAAAGATGGGCTCAATAAAGGACAGAAATAGTATGGACCTAACAGAAGCAGAAGGTGTCAAGAAGAGGTATCAAGAATACACAAAAGAACTGTACAAAAAAGATCTTCACAACCTAGATAATCACGATGGTGTTCACTCACCTAGAGCCAGACATCCTGGAGTGCGAAGTCAAGGAAGCCTTAGGAAGCATCACTACGAACAAAGCTAGTGGAGGTGATGGAATTCCAGTTGAGCTATTTCATATCCTAAAAGATGATGCTGTGAAAGTACTGCACTCAATATGCCAGCAAATGTGGTAAATTCAGCAGTGGCCACAGGACTGGAAAAGGTCAGTTTTCATTCCAGTCCCAAAGAAAGGAAATACCAAAGAATGCTCTACCTACCACACAGTTGCACTCATGTCACACGCTAGTAAAGCTCAAAATTCTCCAAGCCAGGCTTCAACAGTACGTGAACTGTGAAATTCCAGATGTTCAAGCTGGTTTTAGAAAAGGCAGAGGAACCAGAGATCAAATTGCCAACATCCGCTAGATCATTGAAAAAGCAAGAGAGTTCCAGAAAAGCATCTATTTCTGCTTTATTGACTATGCCAAAGCCTTTGTGTAGATCACCACAAACTGTGGAAAATTCTTAAAGACGTGGGAATACCAGACCACCTGATCTGCCTCTTGAGAAACCTGTATGCCGGTCAGGATGCAACAGTTGGAACTGGACATTGAACAACAGACTGGTTCCAAATCAGGAAAGGAGTCAGTCAAGGCTATATATTGTCACCCTGCTTGTTTAGCTTGTATGCAGAATACATCATGAGGAATGCTGGGCTGGGTGAAGCATAAACTGGAATCAAGATTGCTGGGAGAAATATTAATAACCTCAGGTATGCAGATGACACCACCCTTATGGGAGAAAGCAAAGAAGATCTAAAGAGCCTCTTGTTGAAAGAGAAGAGTGAAAGAGTTGGCTTAAAACTCAACATTCAGAAAGTAAGATCATGCCATCTGGTCCCATCACTTCATGGCAAATAGATGGGGAAACAGCAGAAACTGTGACAGACTTTATATTTTGGGCTCCAGAATCACTGCAGATGGTGACTGCAGCCGTGAAATGAGAAGATGCTTACTCCTTGGAAGAAAAGTTATGAGCAACCTAGGCAGCATATTAAAAAGCAGAGACATTACTTTGCCAACAAAGGTCCGTCTAGTCAAGGCTATGGTTTTTCCAGTAGTCGTGTATGGATGTGAGAGTTGGATGGTGAAGAAAGCTGAGCACCGCAGAATTGATGCTTTTGAACTGTGGTGTTGGAGAAGACTCTTGAGAGTCCCTTGGACTGCAAGGAGATCCAATCAATCCATCCTAAAAGAGATCAATCCTGGGTGTTCATTGGAAGGACTGATGTTGAAGCTGAAACTCCAATACTCTGGCCACCTCATGCGAAGAGTTGACTCATTGGAAAAGACCCTAATGCTGGGTAGGATTGGGGGCAGGAGGAGAAGGGGACGACAGAGGATCAGATGGTTGGATGGCATCACCAACTCGATGGACATGGGTTTGGGTAGACTCCGGGAGTTGTTGATGGACAGGGAGGCCTGGCGTGCTGTATTCCAGGAAGTCGCAAGGAGTCAGACACAACTTAGTGACCGACAATAACAAAAATACTGTTCTCTCAAAAGTATTGTGAAGACAAATTACACATACTGCTTAAAAGGAATGAAGATTTGTGTTTTTCAAAGTCCTGTAACAAGTTTCTCTCTTTCTTCAAATTATGCTTACTTGCTACTTACTGTGTCTACCTGAGGAAAGCTTTCTCACTGAACCTATTTCAGAGGAGGCAACAGAACTTTAAATTTATTTTCAGTGTTTTATTATAAAACTTCCAGACATACAGCAAGGTTGAAAGAATATGTCCACCATCCAGATTCTACTGTTAGTTTTTTTGTTGTTGTTATAGTCTGCCATATCCCTCCATTAAATCATTTTCTTTTTTTATGCTCTCTGAAGCAAATTACAGTTTTCACCCACTTTTTGCTAAGTGCTTTAACATTCGTGTCATTAACTAGAGTTCAGTGTTTAAAATTTCTTCTCTAGGTGTAAAATATATATAAAGTAAAATGCACAAATTTTAACATACTTCAGCTGAGTTTTGTCAAATGCATTAGTCTGTTAACTGTTAATATATGACACTAAAATCACACCTAAAAGACCCTTTGTACTGTTCCTAGTTAAATCCCACCCCACACCCCAATGCAGTTTTTTCCACCATAGATTACTTTTACCCATTCTAGAATTTCATATAAGTGGAACCAGTCTGGCTGCTTTCAGTCATCGTGAAGTGAAAAGTGTTTTTGATTTTCATTTATGTTTTGCATGTGTCAGTAATTTGTTTAACGTAGAGTAGTATTTCATTGTATGAATATAACACAGGTTGCATTTTCTTCTTCTGTTGATAAACATTTGGGCTATTTCTAGTTTGGGACTATTATGATAAACATTATCATAATAGTGAACAATTCTTTTTTGTGAACATAAATTTTCATTTCTTTTGGATAAATTCCTAGGAGTAGCGTTACTGGATCCTATAGCAAGTATATTAAGAAATGCACTATTTTTTCAAAGTGCTTGTGCCTTTTTGCATTCTCACTGGTAGTGGTGTGATTGTGTATCTCCACACTTCCCCATGCTCAGGGTAGGTAATAGAACAGTCATAATACTTCACTCCTGTCAGGAAGCATTTAACAGGAAGCTTCCTGTGTGCTGTTTTCGGTGTTGCATAAATCCTATGTTCCTTATCAGCCCCTGAATGCAGGTGTGAGAGGGGCTGGCAAGCCTGCTCCCAGGAATAATAGGAATTTATGTATCTTGTTAGTATGGAAAGTAGCCTTTTCATATGGTGAAAAGTAGCAAGTAGCCATTTACAACTCTCTTCCCTTCTGATATGGAAAGTAACTTTTACAATCCCCTCTCTTGAGAATGATTCTAGCCTCAGGCTTCCTGGATAACTTGTAAGATTTTTTGATCCCTATCTCTGCTGAAAAAGCTATCTTGTAAGACAGTATATATATGCCCACAGTATGTTGAATAAATGCCTTTCATTCCATCAGAACATTGGCCCCCGTGTCTTTCTTCATTTCTCTCTCTCTCTCCCTTTCAGGCTGCTTCCACAGACCACAGGTGTCCTCTGTGTCTACTTACTTGCCCAGGCTTTCAAGATCTCCTTGAGAGGTCGTCCTGTGCCTACGTAGACAGTGCTAACTCTTTGTCTAGAGTTATATTGACATACTGTGTAAACCAGGGAATATCAGCCTCTTTTCTTCCTTCTTTCTTATCGTCGACTCTGCACCACCAGGTTCTGGTACATTAAAGGACCCCAACACACTCCTTTGAGGACATTTTCTCCACTGTGCCCAGAGAACTTAGTTGTAGATTAGGAGCAAACCGGTAAAATCATGTGAGTGGGGGTCCTGAACTGCTCCTGCATACACCGGAAAAAAGTAAATTCTACCAGCAAAGGGATGATAAAGCATTGTCTTGAAGACAGAGAATAAAGGGACCCTTTGACCCATCTCTGTCTGTTGATGTCCCCAAACTTATCTCATTGCTACTTACAAACAGAATAAGGCCTAGCCAAGAGGAGAGAGTAACTCTTTGGCAGTATTCTAAACCAAATTGCTACCTATTTCCCTGGGAAGAATTATATGTGTATATATGTGTATATATATATATACATACACATACATATATATATATTTGTTTTAGATTTACTGTACAACTCGGGTAGCAGTGTTTAATTTCTATTTTATATTCCTGTCAGTTTGCATGTTTTTCTTTATTATTTTAATATGGTGAAATGCAGTGATTGATTTTCAAATATTAAGCCAACATTGCATTCGAGTTTGTAATGTATTATATCTTTTATAAGTTACTGGATTCAGTTGCTACTGTTTTGTTTTAGGGATTTTTAAATCAATAGATTTAAGAGATTTATGAAAAAAATTAATCTGTAATTTTCTGTCCTTATAAGTCCTTCAGTTTTGGTGTTGAGTTTATTCTGGTGTCGTTACTCTGGTGTCATAAGACAAGTTGAAAAGTATTCTCTATAAGAGCATTATAAGATTGATGTTATTTCTTTGTTAATTTAGATGTCATCAGTGAAGTGATATGGCTTAGAGATTTCTTTGGGGGAAGGTCTTTAATTATGGGTTCATTTTCTTTAATAGGTATAGGGTTATGTAGATTTACTTTTTATTTTTGTGTGAGTTTTAGTAAGTAGGATTTTCTCTATTTTTTTTCTTGTCCATTTAAATTTTCAAGTTTATTGGCTTAAACTTGTAGATAATAATAATATCTAGTGTGGTTTGTAATGTTGATTTTCATTTAGTTTTTGCTTTGCTCTTCAGTTATTTCTTAGATAAAAGGTAGCATTTTATACCCATTGTCTGTGACATAGTTTATACATTTAAAAATATATTCTGGAGATCACTTCATAGTAGTATTCAAGAGGTCTTCCTTTTCTTTTTTTTTTTCAACATTGCACAGAACTTCATAGTGGCTATTCATGCCACTAGTCCCCTTTTAATAAATGTTTGGTTTGTTTCCAGTTTTTATGCTGTAACAAATAGTGCTGAAGGAAATACCTTTGTATGTATGTTTTAAAACAAATTTGCTGGTTATGATCTCTCTTATACGTAGAATCTATAAGACAGAAACCAAGTTTGTAGATAGAACAGACTGTTGGTTGCTAGAGGTGGGGGCTGGAGGGTGGGCGAAATGGATAAAGGGAGTTAAAAGGTACAGATTTCCATTTATAAGATAAATAGGTTGGGATGTAATGTATAGTATGGCAACTGTATTTAATAATACTGTATTGCATGTTTGAAAATTGCTGAGAGTAATGAAACATCAAAGCTCACGTCAGAAGAAAAACATTCTATAACTCTGATGATGCATGTTAACTATACTTACTGTGGTGACCATTTCACAGTGTGCACAAATATCAAATCATTATGTTGTACACCTAACATGTAATGCTGTATGTCAATTTATCTCAATAAAAAAATCAATTAAAAATTTTTTTGCTAGTGTTATCTTTGGGATATGTGCTCATAAAGCTGATATGACAGAATGTGAACAATAGTTGAATCTTAGAATACCATTTCCTACTTTTGTGTATGTTTTAAAATTTCATAATAAAAAGTTAAAAATTATATAAGAATTATTTTATGTTTGTAGTGAATTATACTTTTATTTATTTTTGTTATGACTTTATAATAAAGATTTTTCTTAAAAATATATTTTGTCTTATATAATTATCTCATAATCCTTATACTATCTTAAAATATTAGTATGATTTCTTCTGGTTAATGTTTGTTTGGGAGTCAGTCTAGAAATAGCAGCTGCAGAGGAAGCATCCAAAGAGAGCTGCAAAGATGCTGTTTGGGCACGCATGCTTGGGCTGTGTGGCTTGCACACCCTCCCTTGACAGGCCAGGCTGATATTCAAAATTTGAGATCATCCTTATTGCTAAAAGGAACCTCCGTGCCTCTAACACTTGTCTTCAGAAGACTGGCACTTCAGAGGTGCTGTCTGCAAGATTACACTCTCCAAGAAAGGAGGACACCTTGGCTCAGATGGTAAAGAATCCGCCTGCAATGTGGGAGACCCAGGTTTGATCCCTGTGTTGGGAAGATCCCCTGGAGAAGGAAATGGCAATCTACTACAGTATTCTTGCCTGGTGAATTCCATGGACAGAGGAGCCAGTTGGGCTACAGTCCATGGGGTCATAAAGAGTCAGACACGACTGAGCAACTTTCACTTTCTTCTGATGGAAAGAGGAAGCTGTACTATTATATATCTACACTGCTGTTGGTCAAAAGAGATCCATCGTTGCCCAGTTGGTGAAGACACTTAACAGATGTGGATGCCATGGAGAACACGAATGCACTAATGTGGTTTCAGCTTCTGCTTCTAACACGGCCCCACGTCAGTACCTGATTGCTTATTCTTACCATCCTATGGGGGGAAGTATTTTAGGGATAATGGCAAACATACTTTGATCATCCATGAATGAATTATCTATAAACAGGCTATTGCTTATTGTCAGGTGCCTCCGCTGACGCGCAGACCACTCTACTACTCGTGAGACCCAGCCTGGTGATGTGTTAGATCTACATTCCCACCTCCTGGAGAGAGCAAACATAACGAAGCATCCTTTTGTTGGTGGCTTCTTGACTTCTTTACCAGAAGTGTTGATGTGCCTGGTTATATTCCAGTGGATGTCATTTCTGTCAATGATGGACAGATCTTCTTGGAAACAGAATTGTTCTACAAAGGTACCTGCCCTACCATTAACATAGATTTTTGTGTGGCCTGTGTCAGATCTGTTGCCCACACCACGTTTGTGAAGTAGGTGCAGGTACCTCGTTGAAATTGGCCCCTTACATTGAGGTTGCTGCGTTTGCCTAGTACAGTTCTGACCTTTATGCTTCTACTCAACAACTCTTGAGTTGTGGTATTTGAGTTCCTAAAGCAGGAACAGTATTCTATGGCTGTTGAAGAACTCAGGGCTCTTATGCTGGGGTAAGTGATTATCTTGATAGCTGAAGCTTATTTTATTTATGTCTTGTAGAAAGTGAGTCAATAGTCCTGTTTGTTGTCTAGAAGTGAGATCTAAAGATTTGATTGTATTCTGTTTCAGATTTTTGCCTAGCCATAAGTGATATTACAGACTTCATACTGTTTATCACCTGGAGAACCACATAATGTCAGATTGTCTCAGTTTTTTAGTAATGCTTAATTTGGGTGGTGACAGCCTGATTCCTTCCCTGTGAAGTTTCCCAGCAAACTTTTAACTAATGATTTTAATATCTGTTGATGATCTTTGTCTGATTCATTTTGAAATAGGGGTTGTAAGATGGTGGTTTCTAGTTTGATCATTACTTCTACATTTATTAGCTAGAATTATTATGTATGGAGGAAATTTTACTATGTCCTTTAGAATTATTTGATTACCCTGGAATATTGTTCAAACCAGAAAGACAGCAAAGATCTTCAGTTATTTCCTTAAAATTATCCAATTTTAGAGTAGTGTGTTGGTTACTTAGCAACCTTCATCATGTCCAAAAAATCTCTCGCTCTTTTTCCTTTTTTGAGTATCACTATGAACTCATGACTTTACACATTCAATATATTTTTGTCAGTTGCAATTGTTTGATAGTCACATTATTCTATTTTGGTCAAAGGGGAACATTTTGATGTTTTCTGTATTCATTTAATTTGTCAATATTAGCTTTTGATAGCTTCTTCCTATCACAATGTGATATCCCAAATGCAGTTGGTACATTTCCTGTAACTGACTTTGTTAACAAAACACCTGAGTTCTTTTGGCATGGAATGGTGTTTGGGGACCACAAAATGGCTTGTTGCTACTTGATTATCACCACTTTAAGTGGACAGAGCTAGAAAATATGTAACTTAAAAAAAAAGGTTACAAGTTCATACCAATATTTAGAACCACAATGTAAAATTATAAGATTTTTTAACCTTCTTATGTTGAACATTGATCTTTAGCAGTTTTAACATAGTTTCTTAGTTCTATTATGTTAAAAATATATACACATTAACTTCAAAATAATAATATAGTTGTTACTATTAACAATAAAACTACAAATGACACTAGGTATTTTAAGATTTGTTTGCCATTTCAGTACTTTTGTCCTAAGAATATATTGTACTAAGGACTGTATAGGCAAAATAGTAGGCTCTAAGACTAATTGGAATAATTCTTTTTCCTGTGTTTGTTACCAAACTGATATATAGTTAGTTTCATTTGTTTCAGTTTGTTTTCAAATTCTAGGCATTGGTTTTTATTTTCTTCTTAAATTTAGTTTTGTGTTTTCCTATACCACCTCCTTCTTGAAATACTTCTTTCTTTAAAAATTTTTATTGAAATATAGTTGATTTACAATGTTTTAGATATACAGCAAAGTATGATTCAGTTATACATATGCGTGTGTGCTCAGTCGTGTCTGACTTAGATGTACATATGTATTCTTTTTTAGATTCTTTTACATTATAGGTTATTATAAGATATTGAATATAGTTACTTGTGCTATAGTGAATATTGCTCTGTGTGTGTGTGTGTGTAATATGTATTGCTATATTGAAATGTTTTTTTACTTGTCTGGGACACTACTTTTTCTTGTGTTTTATTTTTATTTTTTTCTGTCTCACTTGGGGTTTGATTAAATCTTCTTTCTTAGATCCTCCTTCTCTTCCTGCTCTCAACTTTGGAGTGTAGCAGCACCTCTCCTCCATTCATATTCATCTCCTAGAGCTTGCATCTTGTCACATGGATTTAAATACGACCTATTTTCTGATCACTCTAAAATGTATATCTCTGCCTGGACTTCTTCCCTGAACTGCAGATATAGATATACAACTTTTATTCACTGTTGGCACTTGGATGCCTAATAGGTTATCTAAACTTAGCAAGTCCAAAGATAAACTCTCAATCTCCATGCAGCTATTCCTCTGGCAGTCTCCCCTGTTTCAGTAAATGGCAGCTCTATCAGGTGCTCAGACCTAATACCATGAAGTTGTCTCTGATTGTTCTGTCTTACATTCCATAACCAATTCACCAATATATCTTGTCAGCTTCTGTCTTTGATATATATTAAGGATCTAGTCAGTCCTCCCTATCTTACCATTTCCACTGCCATCACTTCCAACTGAGCTGCTGTAAATGCACCTGGATTATTGTAACAGGCTCATAACAGTCAAAGGGCTGTGTAATCAAAGCTGTGGGTTTTCCATCAGTCATGTACAGATGTGAGAGTTGGACCATAAAGAAGGCTGAGCACCAAAGAATTGATGCTTTTGAACTGTGGTGTTGGAGAAGACTCTTGAGAGTCCCTTTGGACAGTAAGGAGATCAAACAAGTCAATCTGAAAGGAAATCAACCCTGAATATTCATCAGAAGGACTGATGCTGAAACTAAAGCTCCAGTACTTTGGCCACTTGATGTGAAAAGCCGACTCATTGCAAAAAGATCCTGACGCTGGGAAAGATTGAGGGCAGGAGGAGAAGGAGGAGACAAGGGATGAGATGGTGGGATGGCATCACTGATTCAATTGGCATGAGTTTGGGCAGACTCCGGGAGATAGTAAAGGACAGGAAAGCCTGGTATGCTGCAGTTCATGGGTTCACAAAGTGTCAGACACGACTGAGCAACAACATAACAGGTCTTCCTGTTGCCATCTGTGCTTCTCCTTCACAAGATATTCTCCACTTGGCAGTCAGGTGAGCTGCGAAAAGTCATTCCTTTGTAATGAAGTCTTCAGTATATTTCTTCAAAATAATCTAGGTTTGGGGAAGGTGCATGGAGGGAGAGATGGCCACGTATTACTGGTTGTTGAAACTGGGTGGTGGCAACTTTAAATTCATTATATTGTTCTTTTATATATATATATAACATAAATATTTTTTATCAGTTCAGTCAGTTCAGTCACATCCAACTCCTTGCGACCCCATGGACTACAGCATGCCAGGCCTCCCTGTCCATCACCAACTACCGGAGTTTACTCAAACTCATGTCCATTGATTCGGTTATGCCATCTATCCATCACATCCTCTGTCGTCCATCTCCTCCCACCTTCAATCTTTGCCAGCATCAGGGTCTTTTCAAATGAGTCAGTTCTTCACATCAGGTGGCCAAAGGATTGGCGTTTCAGCTTCAACATCAGTCCTTCCAATTAATATTCAGACTGATTTCCTTTACGATGGACTGCTTGGATCTCCTTGCTGTCCAAGGGACTCTCAAGAGTCTTCTCCAACACCACAGTTCAAAAGCATCAATTCTTTGGCGCTCAGCTTTCTTTATAGCCCAACTTTCACATCCATACATGACTACTGGAAAAACCATAGCTCTGACTAGATGGACCTTTGTCAGCAAAGTAATATCTCTGCTTTTTAATATGCTGTCTAGGTTGGTCATAGCTTTTATTCCAAGGAGCGAGAGTCTTCATTTCATGGCTGCAGTCACCATCTGCGGTAATTTTGGAGCCCCCCAAAATAAAGTCTGACACTGTTTCTATTGTTTCCCCATCTATTTGCCATGAAGGGATGGGACCAGATGCCATGCTCTTAGTTTTCTGAATGTTGAGTTTTAAGTCAACTTTTTCACTCTCCTCTTTCACTTTCTGCCATAAGGGTGGTGTCATCTGCACATCTGAGGTTATTGATTTTTCTCCCAGCAATCTTGATTCCAGCTTGTTCTTCATCCAGGCCAGCATTTCTCATGATATACTCTGCATAAAAGTTAAATAAGCAAGGTGACAATACACAGCATGAACGTACTCCTTTTCCTATTTGGAACCAGTCTGTTGTTCCATGTCCAGTTCTAACTGTTGCTTCTTGACCTGCATACAGGTTTCTCAAGAGGCAGGTCAGGTGGTCTGGTATTCCCATCTCTTGAAGAATTTTCCACAGTTTATTGTGATCCACACAGTCAAAGGCTTTGGCATAGTCAATAAAGCAGAAGTAGATGTTTTTCTGAAACTCTCTTGCACTTTCAGTGATCCAACAGATGCTGGCAATTTGATCTCTGGTTCCTCTGCCTTTTCTAAATTCAGCTTGAACATCTGCAAGTTCATGATTCACGTACTGTTAAAGCCTGGCTTGGAGGATTTTGAGCATTACTTTGCTAGCGTGTGAGATGAGTGCAATTGTGCAGTAGTTTGAACATTCTTTGGCATTGCCTTTCTTTGGGATTGGAATGAAAACTGACCTTTTCCAGTCCTGTGGCCACTGCTGAATTTTCCAAATTTGCTGGCATATTGAGTGTAGCAGTTTCACAGCGTCATCTTTAGGATATGAAATAGCTCAACTGGAATTACATCCCTTCCACTAGCTTTGTTGGTAGTGATGCTTCCTAAGGCCCACTTGACTTATGTCTGGCTCTAGGTGAGTGATCACGCCATTGTGATTATCTGGGTTGTGAAGATCTTTTTTGTATAGTTCTTCTGTGTATTCTTGCCACCTCTTCTTAATATCTTCTGCTTCTGTTAGGTCCATACCATTTCTGTCCTTCATTGTGCCCATCTTTGCTTGAAAATTTCCCTTGGTAGCTGTAATTTTCTTGAAGAGATCTCTAGTCTTTCCCATTCTGTTGTTTTCCTCTATTTCTTTGTATTGATTACTGAGGAAGGCTTTCTTATCTCTCCTTGCTATTCTTTGAAACTCTGCATTCAAATGGGTATATCTTTCCTTTTTGCCTTTGCCTTTCGCTTCTCTTCTTTTATATATATATATATATATATATATATATATATATATACATATACATATACATATATTTAAATATATATAAATACGTTAAAAAAATTTAAAAACCCTTTAAAGGCTTTATACTTGTCTATAACAGCACCAATGCAGTAGCCACTGGCCACATGCGCACTTGAGCAATTGAGCACTTGAAATGTGCTGGTTTGAATGTAGATGTGCTGCGCATATAAAATAACCATCAGATTTCAAAGACTTAGTAGGAAAGGTAAAATGTAAGAGCGTTATTCATATTGTATTGATTATGTATTGAAATGATATTTTAGATATGGTGGGTCAAATAAAATACATTATTAAAATTAATTTCATTTGTTTCTTTTTACTTTCTAAAATATGGTTGCTAGAAGATTAACATATGTGTCTCATGTCATCTTTCCATTGAATCCATAGGCCCCATATGATCTGGGCCCTGCTTCCTCTCAGACCTCATCTCCTCCTTATTTTCCTCTCCCTGACTTACACTACTCCAGTGACACTGATCTCTTTGCTTAGAACAAGCAGAATATACTTCTGCCTTGGGACAGTATAGTTTGTACTCACTAATCTGTCTGCCTGGAGCACTGCTTCTCAGTGTCCTGTGACACTGTCTTGTTTCCTTCAGAGATACTTACCTGATCTGTATAACACCTCCTCCCCTTCATTCTCTATTCCTCTTAACCTGCTTTCTTTTTCTTTGTGGTATTTCTCACTGCTGACTTTTTTGGTTTGTTCCATTTGTCTTCCTCTATCCCAAGCACCTAGCATAATGCTTATATAGCATAGACATTTGGTAACAATTTGTAGCATGGATGTCTATAGACTGTGAAAATAACTAAGTTGAATCTCTGCAATAAGGTTCAGGTTTCCTAAATATATAAAGGATAAAAATTATTAGAGTAAAATAAACTTTAATTATAACTGCATGAAATTCCCTGCATAAGGAAATAGATGCCCTAGTCAATGATATAAGATGGCTATTTTATTCCCTTCAAAGGAATTAAGGTAAAATAACTTTATACTAATAAATTTTTATATGTTTGTATAATTAGAAAGAAGGAGAGTTTAGAGATGCATAGGAGATGTTCAAGAAAGTCAACAAACTACATAGACCAAGACTTACTTAAGGGTCAGAAAATTTTTTTTATCCAAGAGATAATATCAAGTTTCTCAAAGGAATTTTCCAAATTCTTTATTAGTCTGGCATTTTTATTGTATCCTTGATAATACAGTAAAATGGGTTATGTCAAGGAGCTTAGAAATTTTTTTTTGATACACTGAAATTTTTCTTGTGCTAGCAATTATAACAAAACTTTATGTTTTAAATAACTTTTGAAGGCAACCATTGTTTTTATTTAAAGTTAAAACCATGAAACAGAAAAAGGAACCAAAAAAAGGAAAAATGAGAAGGTATGTGACAACTTGAATTGTGAAATTTCCACAAGCAAAACTGATGAATCAGGGCTAGCATTATATTAAAGACCTTTAACTAAGACATTTGAAGTATATCTTTAGTTTTTTGTTCTTGTTTGTTTCCTCAGTGACTTTTGAATATCATTTTGTACTTGTTTAGCACTTACTGTGTATTGTATGTCAACACTATCAGCTACCCGAGGTTACAAAACTGTACTTTCATAGTGGCTGTCCTTCACTTGAGTGCTAACTAAATGTCAAGAAAGTTCACAGAGATTATCTTAGTTAATTCTCACAGGAGATGTAATTTTATTACTCTCAGTATTCAAATGAGGAAACAGAGGCTTTCCAAAGAGTTCTGTTTTCAAAGACTTTACCTTCGAGGGTGATGAGAATAATAGCAGATAGACTATAAAGTGCTAAATGCTTCAATAAAGAGTGCAGAAAAGGGTTGCCTTTGGAGTTGGGAATGAGGAAGGCCTTCCAGGGAACAGGACGCTTGTTCTGAATTTGAAAGTTAAGGAGGCGTTTGCATGATGAAGAGTGAAGAATATTGCAGCATATGCAAAGACATTGAAATCTGAAATGATGTGTACATTAGTGAGAATTTTTCTAGAAGCCTTTGATTTATTCATCATATACCACACTTTCTGTATTTCCGTATTTAAAGATCTGACTTGGGCAATGACATCATTTGATTGAGCTGTTATCAAGGTCTAGAGTGCTGTCAGGGCTTGTTTGGATTGGCATGAGGGGTTAGAACTTGATGTCCTAGACTTGGGTCTTAACTTTGCAGGTATCCTGGGGGCAGGTTCTACAGTGAATAGCAGAGTGGCTAAGAAAACAAATTCTTTGCCAGACTGCCTGGGTTTAAATCTCAGCTTTGCCACTGGATATGTGTTACCAAACATTTTTATGCCCTAGTATCTTCATTTGGCAAATGAGAACAATAATGATAGAACCTACTTCATCATAGGATTGTTATAAGGATAAAAGGAGTTAATAGATAAAAAGCTCAGAATAATGCCTGTTACATAGGAAGCTCTATATAAGTACTAAGTACTATTAATAGTGTTACTTGAGACTGGTGTTTAAACAGAAACATGCTGCTTTTGTTCGTTTAGAATGAACTTTGTTCCTTTCTAATGATGCCGAGTCTTCCAGCTCCTTTTTTTTTTTTTTTTGGTAGGTTTTAAGATGACTGAGATACTAACTTTTGAATCAGAAAGTTTTTGGCTGAGAACTGGTGTAGAATATTTATCCTAGGCACTGGTAGAGGCCAGTGAGACATCCCTACACCATAGCAAAAAAAAAAAAAAAAAGATTCTCTGGGTTACGTCTCTCAGAATTATTATCTTAACTCCTGTGTTTCTGTCTGCCCAGTCAGATATAGCTAGTGGGTTCAGAGTCAGAAAGAGATAGAACTTGGAAAGAATCTCTGAAGTACTAGTTGTTAAGCCAGAAACTTTTTAATAAGACACCCAGGGTGACCTATTTGAGGCACTCCTGTCTGCTCTACAACTTCCCCTGGGTAAAATGTGGCTGGGGTTTCCGTAACTTGGAAGAACTTTGTAATGATCAAGGAACTACAGATATTGCTCTTTGTCCTTGATAGATTGGAAAAAGGCAAGGCTTTATTACAGAACTCTTGAGCATTCTTTAGAACCCTCAGCTAAGTAGAACTGGCTCAGGACTTCACTTGGAGCTCTTCAAAGACATGTTTCAACTTTGCTGAATTTATCAGTTCTAGCAGTTTTGGGGGTGAATTCTTAGGGTTTTCTATATATATAATATCATGTCACCTACAAATAGAGACAATTTTACTTCTTCCTTTCTGATTTGGATGCCTTTTATGTCTTTTTGTTCACTAATTGCTCTGGCTAGAACTTCTAATACTATGTTTAATGAAAGTGTCGCGAGTGGGCATCGTTGTTTTGTTACTGATCTCAGAGGAAGAACTTTGTTTCTTACCATTGAGTATGATGCTAGCTGTGGGCTTGTCATATATGACCTTTCTTATATTGAGAAACATTCTCTCTGTGCCCAGTTTGTTGAAAGTTTTTATTATGAATGGATGTTGAATTTTGTTCAGTGCTTTTCATGGATCTGTCGAGATGATCATACAGTTTTTAACTTTCATTTTATGTGGTGTATCATATTCATCTCCTTTGACTGTTGTTGAAGTAGTGTGCTTCTGGCCACATCTTGCCTGTTCTACATATCTATATATAATTTTATATATTTAGATGAAACCTTTCACATATATGGATGCCAGGTGCACATAATTATAATAATACTTGGCAAGGTTAAAGAGGCAGCCAGAGAAGGCATGATCCTCAGAAAGTTGTGGAGCTGGTTCGTAGGACACAGTTCCTTTAGGAGCAAAACAGATGGATAACACAAAGGAATTTACTCAATGTGTATCATTAAAATAAATTCACCTTGGGAGGCTGAGAGTAGCTGATAAAGTCATGCTCTCATGTTCTGTTTCCAAACTTAAGTCAGTTTTTCAACCCGGAAACCACTGATTGAAGAAATGAACTGAACAAGACACCAGTCCTGTCCCCAGGAGAAGGACACTGCAACACATGTTAAATACACGTGGTAATGATTCCCCTTGCCCTTCCCCAGAGGGACTTACCTCGAGGTACTTGAGTAATTGCATTGGGGATAAAGGTAAGAATGCCCAAATATTTGTTGGACATGGGGTCTGAATTGACGTTGATACCTGGGATCCAAAGTACCTCGTATAATGGGGGGATGTGCCAACCAGCTAATAAATGGAGTCCTGGCCAAGGTTTGGCTTGCAGCGGGTCAGCAATGTCATTTGTTTAGCCTCTGAATATTTAATTAGAGAATACTCAGTACTTCATAAAATTCCTCACATTTTGTCCCTGACCTATAGAATGTAAGAACTGTTATAATGGGAAAGACAAGAAAAAGAGGAGACAAGAGAAGAAAATTAAAAAAAGAACCCAAGTAAGGAGGAATTTCCAAAACTGTCTCTATCACTCAGGCAAATAATAAATCAAAAACAATATCTTACCATAGGGTAGTGGTGGAGGGGGTGGTGGTGATGAAGGAAATGTTACGTACCTAAAAGCTAATTGATTCTCATCATCTGGGTTGAGAAAGACAACCGAAGACTACAACTGCACTAAGTCACGGGCTCAGCTGCAGTTGAAGTGCCAAATGTGGTATCCTTTCCATTGTAAATGAACATAGTCTCAAGTCCATGGTAGACAGACATTCGTTGGGTAGATGCATAATTTCCATCCCTGTTAGGAAAGTAGAAGATCAGAAACAGTGTGTATTCACAGGGAAAAGATTACAGTATACCTTTGTGATTTTACCTCATAGCTGTTTAAACTTTCTTGTCCTTTGTCATCCTATAATTTGAAGAGGATGCCACAGAGAATGTCACTTTAATACATTATATCAATGATAATGTATTCATTAGACCCTATGAGCAAGAAGTTGCTAGCACACTGGACACATTGATGAGACACACATGCTCCCTAAAGAGTAGGAGAGATATCCTAGGAGAGATACCCTAAGATTAAGGGGCCTTCTCACATCAGTAACATTTTTAGAGTTCCGTTGGTCAGAGGGATTCCAGGATGTGGCTTCCAAAGTAAAGGACAAATGATTGCACCTTGAACTTCCCAAACATGAAGAAGGAAGCATAATGTCTAGTACGCCTCTTCAGATCTTGGAGGCAGTATATTCCCACTGGAATATATTTGGGTACTTCCACACAGTGGCATGAAACGGTGCCAGCTGAGAGCAGAAAAGGGCTCTGCAGTCATATATCCTGGCAGGTTAAAAGGTGCTGGAGACTTCAATTGAAGGAAGGCTGGAGTTTATGTCAAGCACCAATAGGAAATCACAACTGAGGCCTTGGGTTTTAGAGTAAGGCCATGCCATCTTCAGTGGAGAATTACATATTGTATGAAAAATAAAAATAGTTCATTTTATGAGATGATGTATGAGAGACGAAGTACTTGATCATGGGGCAAAATCTTCATATGGTTACAACTGGCAGTCTTGAATTGGGATTCTTTCAGAACCATCAAGTCATAATGTGGAGCAGGTGTGCAGTAATCCATGGTAAGATGGGACTGGTCCATCCAGGGTTGAGCAAGAGCAGGACCTGAGGGCTTATTGGAATTGCATGAGCAGGCAGCAAGGACCCCATGCCATCCATCACTGCTGTATCTCTCTCAGATCATGCCTACAGGTGTATGGGCCATCCCTTACAACCAGTTGTAAAAAGGAGGAAAAACCCAGACTTGGTTCATGGACTAGCTGCTTCTGTGGGTGCAAGCTGAAAATAGTTGGCATTTAAAGTCAAATGGGAAACATTTAAAATCAAACAGGGAAAATTTTTCCAATGGGCAGAGATTCAAGTGGTGACCTAGTCTACCCCTGTGTGTGGAAAGAGAAGTGGCATGAGTTTAGAATATATATGGACTCTCGGGCCGTGAAAAATGATTTGACTGGCTGTTAAGGGGTTTGTGGAGACAAAGATTGGAACATCAAGTGAAAGGGGTAGAGGCATGTGGCATATGGGAATGGGCATGAAGTGTGAGCATCTTCATATCACACGTTAATATCACCCCAGTGCTGGCACAGTAGGTTTATGAGCAGCAGGGCTATGGGGGCAAGGGTGAAAGCCATAGCTGGGCTCAATAATATGGACTCCTATTCATTTAAGTTAATCTAGTGTTTCTGCTTTTGCCTGAAGTTCAACTTGTCAGAAACAGACTAACAGTGAGCTCCTTCTACAGCACCTTGAAGAGACCAAGCTGGGACTTGATGACAACTTGATTACACTAGACACAGTAGCAGATGTGTTCCAGGTGTGAGTTTGTCTTTCTTGCTCATACCATCACATTTTGAGGATTTGATTTATTGGCATGGCATCTTACATACTTTCATGTTATAGTAGGGGACTGACTTTATAGCTGAGGTATGGTAGTGAGCCCATAGTCAGGTTGTCTGTGGTCTTAATTCATACCCAATCACCCAGAAGCTTCCTCAATGATAAGAATGTTAAAATGGTCTGTTACAGACATATGTGCTCAGTTTCTTCAGTTGTGTCCAACTCTTTTGCGACCCTGTGGACTGTAGCCCATCAGGCTCCTCTGTCTATGGGATTCTCTAGGCAAGGACATCGGAGTGGATTGCCATTTCCTCCTCCAGGGGATTCTCCCAACCCAGGGATTGAACCCACTTCTCCTGCATTGGCAGGCAGATTCTTTACTGCTGAACCACCCAGGAAGCCTGTTAAAGGGACAGTTGTAGCATTAGCAGTGTGGAGGTGGTATTTTTGAGGATGGGATATCATCTAGGATATAGTATATACTTTGAGTTCAAAAGATTTGTATGGTGCTATGTCTCTGATGAAAGAATACATGGGTGTGGGAACCAATAGGCAGAAGCAGGAGTGGCCCTGCTTACCAGTGCTCCTCTTGTGTCCCTCTTGGAATTTGTGCTTCACATCTGAGTAATTCCTGTTGAATTATAAGCTGCAGTTATCACTTAGCCCCTTTGGGTTCCTTATATCAAGAGACCAGCAGACAAGGAGGCATCATCCCAGTAGGAGTAGTTGACCCTGATGCCTCTTTAATAAAGAACTTGCACCCCCAGTTGGTGGGAGTACAGGCAGTAGACACTGTCAGCTCCTTCAGGAATTCTCAGCTGCAGAGCCTCCTTGACCAGTCATGCCCCTTCTTGGAGTGGTCATTGAACATTTACTGATTTACCAGTCAGCTTCACCTAGGAACCCTGAAGATTCCTGTGGGGTCAGTTATATCCACAGGCACTCCTTAGAAAACCTCTTGTATGCTAAACTCAGAGTTGACTTCCTGTGAGAACCCAAGCTGTGATGAGTTGCCTTTAAGGCTCTCAGCTTTTATACTGTTTAAATGTACTAATACAGAGAAGAGTATGGGATTACTATTAGGGGCAACTAATTTGGTCTCTGGGGAGCCTCAAAGAGTTATTGAAAAAAAACTATTTAGCCCTTCAAAGTAAAAGATGTTTGTTAACAATGAGAACAAACTGTTTTTGAAATGAGTATGATATGAGAGCATTTTGAAAATGGGTATTTGTCCATTCCTGGAGCAGCCGTAAAGAGATACCCCACATCCACGATAAGAGAAAACCAAGTAAGACAGTAGGCACTGAGAGAGGGCATCAGAGGGCAGACAGACTGAAACCACAATCACAGACAACTAACCAATCTGATCACATGGACCACAGCCTTGTCTAACTCAATGAAACTACTCCATGCTGTGTGGGGCCACCCAAGAGAGACAGGTCATGGAGGAGAGGTCTGACAGAATGTGGTCCACTGGAGAAGGGAATGGCAAACCACTTCAGTATTCTTGCCTTGAGAACCCCATGAACAGTATGAAAAGGCAAAAAGATAGGACACTGAAAGATGAACTCCCTAGGTTGGTAGGTACCCAATATGCTACTGTAGATCAGTGGAGAAATAACTCCAGAAAGAATGAAGGGATGGACCCAAAACAAAAACAACACCCAGTTGTGAATGGGGCTGGTGATACAAGCAAGATTCGATGCTGTAAAGAGCAATATTGCATAGGAACCTGGAATGTTAGGTCCATGAATCAAGGCAAATTGGAAGTGGTCAAACAGGAGATGACAAGAGTGAACATTGACATTCTAGGAATCAGCGAACTAAAATGGACTGGAATGGGTGAATTTAACTCAGATGACCATTATATCTACTGCTGTGGGCAGGAATCCCTTAGAAGAAATGGAGTAGCCATCAGAGTCAACAAAAGAGTCTGAAATGCAGTACTTGGATGCAATCTCAAAAACAACAGAATGATCTCTGTTTGTTTCCAAGGCAAACAATTCAATATCATGGTAATCCAAGTCTATGCCCTGACCAGTAACGCTGAAGAAGGTGAAGTTGAACAGTTCTATGAATACCTACAAGACCTTCTAGAACTAACACTCAAAAAAGATGTCCTTTTCATTATAGGGGACTGGAATGCAAAAGTAGGAAGTCAAGAAACACCTGGCATAACAGGCAAATTTGGCTTTGGAGTACAGAATGAAGCAGGGCAAAGGCTAGTAGAGTTTTGCCAAGAGAACGCACTGGTCATAGCAAACACCCTCTTCCAACAACACAAGAGAAGACTCTACACATGGACATCACTAGATGTTCAACACCGAAATCAGATTGATTGTATTCTTTGCAGCCAAAGATGGAGAAGCTCTAGCAAGGCTACTAGAAGAAAAAAAAGAGAGGTTATGCATTACCCATATCTGTAATGAAGAAGTGATAAACCCCACAGACTCTACAAACATTAAAAATCCTAAGAGAAGGTATGAATAACTTCACACCTGTAAATTAAAAAATTTAATGGGCAAATTCTTTGAAAAATACCACTTGTAAAAACTAACACAAAAGGGAAGAAAACTTCTAAATATTCTGATGTCTACTAAAGAAATTGACTCTCTGGTTTAAACTCTTCCCCTTGCAGCCCATTTTTAAATTGATATCTTTTTCTTATAGATTTGTAAGAATTCTTTTCATTTTACAGATGAGAGCCTTTTGTCAGTTACATACAATGCAGATCCTTTTGTCCACTCTGTGATTTGTCTTTTTACTCTCTTAAATAGTTGCAGCCCACCCCCTGAAATAGGAGGGAAGGTAGAGTGTATGGATATTAATTCCATTAGGTGGGTCATTTTGGCGGTGAGATGAGTCTCCTGTCTTCTGGTTGTGTCTGTTTTTTGTTTCCTCATATAGTAAAGCAGGGACAGTACTGTAACTGACACAGTTCTCAGGAGGAGTAAATATCCTAATGTGTCTAATACAGAGGCAAGCATTTATTAATTACATTCTTAAGGAGTGTTGACTACTTTTATTAATTTTTTTTCAAAAACCTTTCGTGGCAAACAGGCTAATATTTGTGTTTCCCAAACAATGACAGCAACCTACAGTGGTTCACTACCTAACTGATGCAGTCTAAAATCTTATACCTACTTTAAAGCTTTTCCCTGTTGATGATTCCAACAAGCTTTAAATATTCTGTTGCTTTTGTTGAAAGAAAAGAAACCGTTAAAAATCAGCACCATTTATTATGACAGTATAACAAAATTTCACAAACATCCAAAGACCGGAAACTAGGTGCAGCCCAGTTTTGTATGGCTTGAAATGAATAAATCAGAAAGCAAGGCTTTCCCCCACATTTCTTATCTAACAATAGCACGCTTTCTCTGGAGAGCAACTTTCCCTGCTTCTGTGTTAGAATGTAGCTTTTTGATTCAAGCCACTACTGCTAGTCTCTGTCTTTTAGATGAAATTTTAAGGAACTTGAGACTGAGGGCTGTTGTGTGCCTCTTCCCTTCCTCTGCTCCAATCAGCTACAAGTAGTTGTAGGTTCCCCAGGCTTAGTCAGCAGAAGCAGTTGACTGAGCACAAGGGTAAGCTAAGGGCTTTTGAGGTTGGTGGGCAAATTGACTGGCGTGCTAACCACGCCCATGTCGTTCCTTTATTTCCAAACAGTACTGCAGTTTCTAGCGTGCCAGGTTTTACCACTGTCTGGATTAACTTGTTTTTAAGCCTTCCTGTCCAACAGTTTGAGGATATCACTAGAACTGTAGACATTTCTGTAAGTGTAGGCATTTCAATGCTTTTTTTCTGTACTGGTAGTTGACCATCATATATATTGGTTATTGTCACTTTATTCTTAGCTACTATTACAGTGGTTTGATTTTTTATATAGTCAATCTTCATAGATTTTCTGGAGAGGTGTGAAAGGGTTGAGTGAAGTGAACCTAATGGGATTATAAAATTCTCACTAACAAGTATTCTTTCATTCTAAACAAAAAGTTCAGAATAAATGCTTTGGCTTATTAAAAAAACTTTACTGACTAGTCCCAACTACTGAATGCTGTTACTCCTTTTCAAAAGTAAGATTATTCATATTTTGTTAGAATTGTGTGTTTCTGTGATTTTATTCTAGGATATGCTTCTGGGATATTGTTTGTTGTGTGTTTGCTTTTTCTGGTTTAAATTTCTGGTAATATTTTTTATAATGCTCTGGAGGCACCAAATTCAGTGACTCATGATTTAGATAAATGATAAATAATGAAATTTGGTTCACTATTTGTTGTGTAAACTTCCCTCTGGAAAGACTAACAAGTTGTGTGAGGATTATTTTTATTAATGAGAGTGGACTCTTTCCTCTTGTTTTGTAAGGGGACTCATTTCAATTAGCATGTTGATTTGGGCACTGAAGTAAAGACAGATGTCTTGTGATTTCCTTATATTATTCACAAGATGTCTCTAACCCAAGTAACTCAATTTTGATGGTTCTGTCCCTGCAGAAGCTAGAAAGTTAATCGGACATGCTCTACCCTACACCTTTAGAGAAGCAAAGTATATACTATATATAATTCAAATTTACCTCATCTTATCTACTTAAATATTTTTTAGTCTTTATCAAATACACATTTTGAGTGAGTTATTCTTTGCATGTTAAAATGCTTATATTTTTGATGACATAGTGAACACAATATTTTTTAATTTCTAATTTTTTCTTTATGTTTGATTCTTTCTTCTTCCTTTTAGGGTAGAGCCTGGATCAGAGTAGCACTCATGGAAAAACATTTGTCTGAATACATCTCTACAGCTCTGAGAGACTTCAAAACAACCAGGTTTAAAAGTCCTTTTAATTTTCAAATATATGTTAAGAGAGTCACCTGAAGACTTAGAAGTAAGAATAGAATAAGACTCATTTGTTTTTCAAGTCCTCACCTATTTTATTTCCCCTTTTTATACTTCTCAGATAAATCCACTGTCTTCTCAGGAAAATACAGTTTTTCAACTAAACATACTTCCACCTTGGTTTATCTTTTCAGGCCTCACATTATGCCTGGAATATCTTTTTTCTGAAAAATTTTGATTCTTACTTTTTCAGCACTTGAAGTTTCATTCTCACCACAGACTTTTCATATTCCATTCTTCCTCTTTCCACACCACAACATTTATATCATTTACTTCTTTAATTCTTATATAATTAATGATTGCTCAGTTGTGTTTTTGGGGGCAGTCTATACCAATGTTCTCCTTAGGTTGTATAGATTTATGAGATGGTACATTGTGCAAAACAGGACTTTATTAACTTTTTATGATGATATTTCCTGGAGAAGGGAAAGGCTACTCACTCCAGTATTCTGGCCTGGAGAATTCCATGGACTGTAAAGTCCATGGGGTTGCAAAGAGTCAGACATGACTGAGCGACTTTCACTTTATGATGATAGAGAAAAGGTTCATATAAGGACAACAGTCATGCCCACCCAGCCCTGCTCTGCTAATCTATATTTAAGGCTTTTGTTAAAGCAACCACTTTTTTTCCATTTCAAAAGTATTTATAAATGAAAATATTAAATAATTTCAGTATCCTACATATGTATTGTTCAGTATAGTAGCCACTAACCACATGCCACTGAGTAAATTAAAATAGAAATTAAATTACTGATTCAATTCTTCAGTTGCTCTATCACACTTTAGGTGTTCATTGGCCCTTTGTGGTTAATGGCTACCAAATTGGACAGTACGGATGCAGAACAGTGCTTCATGGCAGAAGGTTCTAGCAGACAGCACTGACTTCGACACTTTTCTTTTATTATTTATTTATTTATTTTAAAAATTAGTTTGTTTATCTATTTTTTAACTTTACAATATTGTGTTTGTTTTGCCGTACATTGACATGAATCCACCATGGATGTACATGATTTCCCCTTCCAGAACCCCCATCCCACCTCCCTCCCCATCTCATCCCTCTGGGTCATCCCAGTGCACCAGCCCCGAGCACCCTGTATCATGCATTGAACCTGGACTGGCGATTTGTTTCACATATGATAATTTACATGCTTCAATGCCATTCTCCCAAATCCTCCCGCCCTCACCCTCTCCCACAGAGTCCATAATACTGTTCTTTTTATCTGTGTCTCTTTTGATGTCTCGCATACAGGGTTATCTTTACCGATTAACTAAATACCATATATATGTGTTAATATACTGTATTGGTGTTTTTCTTTCTGGCTTACTTCACTCTGTATAATAGGCTCCAGTTTCATCCACCTTGACTTCGACACTTTTAAATTACCATACGTATTTCTACCTTGTTAATGATATTTCTGAAGGAAGAGTGACTGTAAGCCAGTTCTAATGGAGAAAATTGGCACATATATACAGAAATCATATATCTAAAATATTAATTTCCATGTCCTGATGGCATGTTTGACATTTTGGATTTTGAGAAAATCTGGGTCTTTAATGTGACACATTGTTTTAGCTGATTAGCTGGTACAGATGACAGTATCTTTGCTTAGGTGTTGCCAACACCCGTTGGATCATCAAAAAAGCAAGAGAGTTCCAGAAAAACATCTATTTCTGCTTTATTGACTATGCCAAAGCCTTTGACTGTGTGGATCACAACAAACTGTGGAAAATTCTTCAAGAGATGGGAATACCAGACCACCTTACCTGACTCTTGAGAAATCTGTATGCAGGTCAAGAAGCAACAGTTAGAACTGGACATGGAACAACAGACTGGTTCCAAATTAGAAAGGAGTATGTCAAGACTGTATATTATCACCCTGCTTATTTAACTTATATGCAGAGTACTTCATGAAAAATGCTGGGCTAGATGAAGCACAAGCTGGAATCAAGATTGCTGGGAGAAATATCAATAACCTCAGATATGCAGATGACACTACACTTAAGGAAGAAAGTGAAGAAGAACTAAACAGCTTTTTGATGAAAGTGAAAGAGGAGAGTGAAAAAGTTGGCTTAAAACTCAACATTCAGAAAACTAAGATCATGGCATCTGGTCCCATCACTTCATGGCAAATAGATGGGAAAACAGTGGAAACAGTGGCTGACTTTATTTTTGGGGGGCTCCAAAATCACTGCAGATGGTGACTTCAGCCATGAAATGAAAAGACTTGCTCCCTGGAAGAAAAGCTATGACCAACCTAGATAGCATATTAAAAAGCAGAGACATTGCTTTGCCAACAAAGGTCTGTCTAGTCAAGACTATGGTTTTTCCAGTAGTCATGTATGGATGTGAGAGTTGGACTATAAAGAAAGCTGAGCGCCGAAGAATTGATGCTTTTGAACTGTGGTGGTGGAGAAGACTCTTGAGAGTCCCTTGGACTGCAAGCAGATGTAACCTGTCAATCCTAAAAGAAATCAGTCCTGGGTGTTCATTGGAAGGACTGATGTTGAAGCTGAAACGCCAATCCTTTGGTCACCTGATGTGAAGAACTGACTCATTTGAAAATTCTGGGAAAGATTGAATGCTGGAGAAGAAGGGGACAACAGAGGATGAGATGGTTGGATGGCATCACCGACTCAATGGACATGAGTTTGAGTAAACTCTGGGAGTTGGTAATGGACAGGGAGGCCTGGCGTGCTGCAGTCCATGGGGTCACAAAGAGTCAGACATGACTAAGCAACTGAACTGAACTGATGTTCTTAGATAATAAAATAATAAATGTTTTACTTGGAAGATACGATGAAAAAATTATCACGACTTTAAATTTGACCAGGTTATAAAGACTTTTAACGCCTAGAACTATTTGCATAAAGTAAATATGACATGGGCGTATTGGATCATTTTCAAGCAATATGATACTCTTGGGATATTTCTAAAGATGGACAGTGAGATAATGATAAATTCTTAGACACTTGAAATAAACTTTACACAATGAAACATTTGTTTCTTTTATCATCACTAGTAAATACATTTAATTATGAAAGATACTAAATTTTCAAGATACTGAGGCTTTAAAAAAAAAATCAGAAACCCATAGATCAAACCTAGAAATCCTATGAAATCAAAACTAAGTTTATACCATAATTATCTGCTATACAATAACAAGATAGTCTTTTCTAAATGGAAATTAAAGCATTAATAATCTAAGTTGTTAGTCTTGTTTCTTAGTTTATACAGTTGGATGGGGTAGAAATAGTACTTGAATAGACTATTTTTAGAGTGAGTAGTTTAAATTTTTTAAGGGAAATGCTTTTTGCCTTGTGTTTAGGTATTAGCTGTTCTTTTCGGGAGAAAAGGAAGTGATTCACCTCTAAAAAGTTCATGAAGTAAAAATATTCTTGTAACAATATGTAAACATGTATTATTCACATAGAAATGTGGCTTAGTGTATGTTTATACACACACAGAAATATATCATGTTTATATATACACATCACACAGAATTTAGATGTGACTATAATGGCTCTGCAATTATCAAAAAATGATGTAAGGAGTTATTTCAAAATTCCTGTCGTAAAAGTTAACTTGAAAATGCAGTTGCAAAAAGACAGTCTTTTTTAAAACTACTTACACTACCTTTTTTTTAAAACCAAAATCAAACCAGAGAAAATTCTTAATTATAAATATATTTGATTGTGAACCCCTAGTGAAAACATGTGTATTTGGAAGGTTAGGTTTGTAAAATTACAGTGCACTTTTGGAAAGAATAATTACACCTTACCTTTTGTATGAGTGCTCCCTGACATAAGTACTTGTAGAACAATGAGAAATGATCTCTAATTCTTTAGGAATCTCATGAGTGTCTGAATCAAGTGATTTCTTCTTGTTCGACTCTTCACAGATAAAGAGTAATGAGGTCCTTTAAAATGGTGATAACAAGTGTTTACTCAGTACATAAGGAGGAGCTACATGTGCTGAGGCAGGCAAGCTTGAAAGTACTAATTAGTGATAATCTAAGGATGAGATTATCCAAGGAGCAGCGGCTGCATGGGCACAGGAGGTCTGAGAGGAGCTACTCCACATTCAAGGTAAGGAGGGGTGGCTGTGAGGAGATACCCCTTGTCCAAGGTAAGGAGCAGTGGCTGCGCTTTGCTGGAGCAGCCGTGAAGAGATACCCCACGTCCAAGGTAAGAGAAACCCAAGTAAGACGGTAGGTGTTGTGAGAGGGCATCAGAGGGCAGATGCACTATAATCACAGAAAACACGAACTATAATCACAGAAAACACATCTGATCACACGGACCACAGCCTTGTCTATCTCAGTGAAACTAAGCCATGCCGTGTGGGGCCACCCAAGACGGATGGGCCATGGTGGAGAGGTCTGACAGAATGTGGTCCACTGGAGAAGGGAAGGCAAACCAATATTCTTGCCTTGAGAACCCCATGAACAGTATGAAAATGCAAAAAGAACTCCCTAGGTTGGTAGGTGCCCAATATGCTACTGTAGATCAGTGGAGAAATAACTCCAGAAAGAATGATGGGATGGAGCCAAAGCAAAAACAATACCCAGGTGTGGATGTGACTGGTGATAGTAGCAAAGTCCGAAGCTGTAAAGAGCAATATTGCATAGGAACCTGGAATGTTAGGTCCATGAATCAAGGCAAATTGGAAGTGGTCAAACAGGAGATGGCAAGAGTGAACATCGACATTCTAGGAATCAGTGAACTAAGATGGACTGGAATGGGTGAATTTAACTCAGATGACCATTATATCTACTGCTGTGGGCAGGAATCCCTTAGAAGAAATGGAGTAGCCATCAAAGTCAACAAAAGAGTCTGAAATGCAGTACTTGGATGCAATCTCAAAAACGACAGAATGATCTCTGTTCGTTTCCAAGGCAAACCATTCAATATCATGGTAATCCAAGTCTATGCCCTGACCAGTAACGCTGAAGAAGCTGAAGTTGAACGGTTCTATGAAGACCTACAAGACCTTTTAGAACTAACACCCAAAAAAGATGTTGTTTTCATTATAGGGGACTGGAATGCAAAAGTAGGAAGTCAGGAAACACCTGGCATAACAGGCAAATTTGGCCTTGGAGTACAGAATGAAGCAGGGCAAAGGCTAGTAGAGTTTTGCCAAGAGAAGGCACTGGTCATAGCAAACACCCTCTTCCAACAACACAAGAGAAGAGTCTGCACATGGACATCACCAGATGGTTAACACTGAAATCAGATTGATTATATTCTTTGCAGCCAAAGATGGAGAAGCTCTATACAGTCAGCAAAAACAAGACTGGGAGCAGACTGTGGCTCGGATCATGAACTCCTTATTGCCAAATTCAGACTTAAATTGAAGAAAGTAGGGAAAACCACTAGACCATTCAGGTATGACCTAAATCAAATCCCTTATGATTATATAGTGGAAGTGAGAAATAGATTTAAGGGACTAGATCCAATAGAGTGCCTGATGAACTATGGACAGAGGTTCATGACATTGTACAGGAGACAGGGATCAAGACCATCCCCATGGAAAAGAAATGCAAAAAAGCAAAATGGCTGTCTGAGGAGGCCTTACAAATAGCTGTGAAAAGAAGAGAAGCAAAAAGCAAAGGAGAAAAGGAAAGATATTCCCATTTGAATGCAGAGTTCCAAAGAATAGCAAGGAGAGATAAGAAAGCCTTCCTCAGCGATCAGTCAAAGAAATAGAGGAAAACAACAGAATGGGAAAGACTAGGGATCTCTTTACGAAAATTAGAGATACCAAGGGAACATATTAATAGAAGGTACCCCAGTGATACAGAAACTTTATTTTCTTATTTTAAATTAAAAGCAGGAGAGATTAACATGACAAGTGTATTCTAAACCCCTTCAATATCAGTTCAGTTCAGTTCAGTTGCTCAGTCGTGTCTGACTCTTTGCGACCCCATGAGTTGCAGCATGCCAGGCCTCTCTGTCGATCACCAACTCCCGGAGTCTACCCAAACCCATGTCCATTGAGTCGGTGATGCCATCCAACAATCTCACCCTCTGTCGTCCCCTTCTCCTCCCGCCCCCAATCCTACCCAGCATTAGGGTCTTTTCCAATGAGTCAACTCTTCGCATGAGGTGGCCAAAGTATTGGAGTTTCAGCTTCAACATCAGACCTTCCAATGAACACCCAGGATTGATCTCCTTTAGGATGGATTGATTGGATCTCCTTGCAGTCCAAGGGACTCTCAAGAGTCTTCTCCAACACCACAGTTCAAAAGCATCAATTCTTTGGCGCTTAGCTTTCTTCACTGTCCAACTCTCACATCCATACATGACCACTGGAAAAACCATAGCCTTGACTAGATGGACCTTTGTTGGCAAAGTAATGTCTCTGCTTTTAAATATGCTATCTAGGTTGGCCATAACCTTCCTTCCAAGGAGCAAGCGTCTTTTAATTTCATGGCTGCAATCATCATCAGCAGTGATTCTGGAGCCCAAAAAAATAAAGTCTGACACTGTTTCCACTGTTTCCCCATCTATTTCCCATGAAGTGATGGGACCAGATGGCCATGATCTTAGTTTTCTGAACGTTGAGCTTTAAGCCAACTTTTTCACTCTCCTCTTTCACCTTCATCAAGAGGCTCTTTAGTTCTTCACTTTCTGCCATAAGGGTGGTGTCATCCGCATATCTGAGGTTATTGATATTTCTCCTGGCAATCTTGATTCCAGCTTGTGTTTCTTCCAGCCCAGCGTTTCTCATGATGTACTCTGCATATAAGTTAAATAAGCAGGGTGACAATATACAGTCTTGATGTACTCCTTTTCCTATTTGGGACCAGTCTGTTGTTCCATGTCCAGTTCTAACTGTTGCTTCCTGACCTGCATACAGGTTTCTCAAGAGACAGGTCAGGTGGTCTGGTATTCCCATCTCTTTCAGAATTTTCCAAAGTTTATTGTGATCCACACAGTCAAAGGCTTTGGCATAGTCAATAAAGCATTAATAGATGTTTTTCTGAAACTCTCTTAGTTTTTCGATGATCCAGCGGATATTGGCAATTTGATGTCTGGTTCCTCTGCCTTTTCTAAAACCAGCTTGAACATCTGGAAGTTCACATGGGGGAATATATTTCTATAACTAGCATATAGCAAATACAAAAGGTAATTGAGAAGGTAAGAAACACTAGAAATGTAGCACTCTTGACCTGAGTGGACCAAAGTATCCCAAACTCCAGCTGACCAGCTCTCTTAATAAGGCTTGGAAGTAGGCCCTACACAGCAAGATGCTGCCCAGCAGAGATGGGTTAATATTTATTCTGTAAAAAACTGGTATTGAGTATCAAAACACCATAGAACAATCACGTTCTAAATCCTGTTTTTATATCTTTGTTTTGCTCAGGCCTCAAACACAGTCCATCCCAGGCAAGGATACTAGAGTGTGTTGCCATTCCTTCTCTAGGGGATTTTCCCAACCCTGGGATCGAACTCAGGTCTCCCTCATTGCAGGCAGACTCTTTACCATCTGAGCCACCAGAGAAGCCTCCATTTATTAATACTTGTGGGGGAAAAAAGATCTACTACTTGTCTGGAAAAGTCTGCAGGCAAAGAAAACACCTGTCTTTATTCATTATAGTGCAAAGAGCAAAGTACTTAATCTACTCAGTGAATCCCATCTGCCAAGTGTCAGGATTGAAGGATTAAACAAATATCTCAGGTGGCAGCTTTATTGAGCCTTTGAACTGCAGTTCGGAGTGACTGCTAGCATGTATAGCACTCTAATCCAGCCCTGATACTTGGGAAAATGTATCAGAACCTGAGCACCAAACTTACATTTTAAACAGTGTGTAACTCATTGGGCTTGGGACCAAAACTAAGATCTTCATTTTTTTTACTTCTATTTAAAAAACCAGGGACTTCCCTGGCGGTCCAGTGGTTAAGACTTCACCTTCCAATGCAGGGGGTGAGGGTTCGATCCCTGGCAGGGAGTTAAACCCCACATGCCTCTGGGCCAAAAAACTAAAACATAAAACAGAAGCAATCTTGTAACAGATTCAATAAAGACTTTAAAAATGGTCCACATCAAAAAATATCTTTAAAAAAAAGACAAAAAAACAGATTCATTCTGATTACACTTTTAGGGTTATGTGAACATTTTAAATAGTGGACGACAGGATGACCTGTTGTGCAATGATTGATTCAGTCCAGAGACATTCTCTAAATTGACTGATTGAATCAGGATTGCCTGTGTCTTCGTATCACTGTACAGCTGAGAGTCACATTGTAGAAACTTGGTGCCACAAGAGATGTGAACTTAGTCACCCTAATCTGAGACCTGTAAAATGTAGACATTGCCTTTCTTTGCTTAGTCTGTGACTAGTTGATCTCATTTTCCAGGGCTTATTCGTAGCCTGTCAATGAAATAGCGGGGAAGGCAATGGCACCCCACTCCAGTACCCTTGCCTGGAAAATCCCATGGACAGAGAAGCCTGGTAGGCTGCAGTCCATGGAGTCACGAAGAGTCAGACACGACTGAGCGACTTCACTTTCACTTTTCACTTTCATGCATTGGAGAAGGCAATGGCAACCCACTCCAGTGTTCTTGCCTGGAGAATCCCAGGGATGGGGGAGCCTGATGGGCTGCCGTCTATGGGGTCACATCGAGTCGGATACGACTGAAGCGACTTAGTAGCTGCAGCAGCAGCAATGAAATAGAATATTTGAATTGAAGATCGTGAGTATACTCTTTACACCTCAGCCATATTTGCAGCTGTTCTTTCTACAGTACACAAGGGGTCTTCCCTGGCAGTCCAGTGGTTACCACTCTGTTTCCACTGCGGAGGGCATGGATTTGATCCCTGGTCAGGGAACGAAGATCCCGCATGCCCACCAGTGCAGCCAAAAATAAAACATATAATATGCATGAATTTGGGGACATAGGATTTCTGTACATCAGCTTATTTAGGTGTCAGGCTAGAATTAGGTTTCTGAGAAAAATAACTTCATATCAACAGGTACCTATTTTGCTTGCTTCTGAACTTATCCATCTTCCCTACTGCTAATTTGGGCCAATGTAAGCATAATATTAATACATGACCTTTGACAGAAAGTCCACTGAAATTGGATCCTTAGTTACTATTGTTGTTTATCCTGCAGATATTTTCATTGGATTTTCTTAGTATCCCAGCTGATTTCAAGCTCAAGATAGCCTTCTCCCCCTTTAGTTAGTTGCTGGCCTTAAAGTATGAACTCTCTACTGTAGTTGAGTTCTTCCTTCTTCCTGCATATCTTGTGTGAATTTTCTTTTTCTTTGTTTTAAAGAGCGTTCTTATTTTTAAAATTCTTATTTAAGGCTGTGTTAGGCTTTCCTAATTTGTAGTTGCTTACCCTATGTATTCTTTGCAGCCAAAGATGGAGAAGCTCTATACAGTCAGCAAAAACAAGACTGGGAGGTGACTGTGGCTCAGTTCATGAACTCCTTATTCCCAAATTCAGACTTAAATTGAAGAAAGTGGAGAAAACCACTAGACCATTCAGGTATGACCTAAATCAAATCCCTTATGACTATACAGTGGAAGTGAGAAATAGATTTAAGGGACTAGATCTGATAGACAGAGTGCCTGATGAACTATGGACAGAGGTTCGTGACATTGTACAGGAGACAGGAATCAAGACCATCCCCAAGAAAAAGAAATGCAAAAAAGCAAAATGGCTGTCTGAGGAGGGCTTACAAATAGCTGTGAAAAGAAGGGAAGTGAAAAGAAAGGAGAATTGGAAAGATATACCCATTTGAATGTAGAGTTCCAAAGAATAGCAAGGAGAGATAAGAAAGCCTTCCTCAGTGATCAATGCAAAGAAATAGAGGAAAACAACAGAATGGGTAAGACTAGAGATCTCTTCAAGAAAATTAGAGATTCTGAGGGAACATTTTATGCAAAGATGGGCAGTAAAGGACAGAAATGGTATGGACCTAACAGAAGCAGAAGATATTAAGAAGAGGTGGCAAGAATACACAGAACTGTACAAAAAAGATCTTCACAACCCAGATAATCACGATGGTGTGATCACTCACCTAGAGCCAGACATCCTGGAATGTGAAGTCAAATGGGCCTTAGGAAGCACCACTACGAACAAAGCTAGTGGAGGTGATGGAATTCCAGTTGAGCTATTTCAATTCCTGAAAGATGATGCTGTGAAAGTGCTGCACTCAATACGGAAGCAAATTTGGAAAACTCAGCAGTGGCTACAGGACTGGAAAAGGTCAGTTTTCATTCCAATCCCAAAGAAAGGAAATGTCAAAGAATGCTCGAACTACCACACAGTTGCACTCATCTCACACTCTAGTAAAGTAATGCTTAAAATTCTCCAAGCCAGGCTTCAGCAATATGTGAACCGTTAACTTCCAGATGTTCAAGCTGGTTTTAGAAAAGGTAGAGGAACCAGAGATCAAATTGCCAACATCCGCTGGATCATCGAAAAAGCAAGAGAGTTCCAGAAAAACATCTATTTCTGCTTCACTGACTATGCCAAAGCCTTTGACTGTGGATCACAATAAACTCTGGAAAATTCTGAAAGAGATGGGAATACCAGACCACCTGACCTGTCTCTTGAGAAACCTGTATGCAGGTCAGGAAGCAACAGTTAGAACTGGACATGGAACAACAGACTGGTTCCAAAGAGGAAAAGGAGTATGTCAAGGCTGTATGTTGTCACCCTGCTTTTTTAACTTATATGCAGAGTACATCATGAGAAACGCTGGGCTGGAGGAAGCACAAGCTGGAATCAAGATTGCCAGGAGAAATATCAATAACCTCAGATATGCAGATGCCACCACCCTTATGGCAGAAAGTGAAGAACTAAAGAGCCTCTTGATGAAGGTGAAAGAGGAGAGTGAAAAAGTTAGCTTAAAGCTCAACATTCAGAAAACTAAGATCATGGCATCCAGTCCCACCACTTCATGGCAAATAGATGAGGAAACAATTCAAACAGTGGCTGACTTTATTTTTCTGGGCTCCAAAATCACTGGACGGTGATTGCAGCCATGAAATTAAAAGATGCTTACTCCTTGGAAGGAAAGTTATGGCCAACCTAGATAGCATATTCAAAAGCAGAGACATTACTTTGCCAACAAAGGTCCATCTGGTCAAGGCTATGGTTTTTCCAGTAGTCATGTATGGATGTGAAAGTTGGACCATAAAGAAAGCTGAGCGCTGAAGAATTGATGCTTTTGAACTGTGGTATTGGAGAAGACTCCTGAGAGTCCCTTGGACTGCAAGATCTAACTAGTCCATCCTAAAGGAGATCAATCCTGGGTGTTCATTGGAAGGACTGATATTGAAGCTGAAACTCCCAATACTTTGGCCACCTGATGCAAAGAGCTGACTCATTGGAAAAGACCCTGATGCTGGGAAAGATTGAGGGCAGGAGAAGGGGACGATAGAGGATGAGATGGTTGGATGGCATCACTGACTCAATGGACATAGGTTTGAGTGTACTCAGGAAGCTGGTGATGGACAGGGAGGCCTGGCGTACTGCGTTTCATGGGGTCGCAGTCAGATAGGAGTGAGCAGCTGTACTGATTTGTCCATTGTTATGGGAGTTCACTACTGAAAATGTCACTGTGAAAACCCTCATACTTAGCAAATGGAATTTTCTATCATGTTTACCAATTTTTATTAACTGTCTACTGATAAGTGTTGAAATTTTCCTTATATTTGAATTTTCTCTAAAGTATTGAATTGCCTAGTGATCAAAGGCAGTCTTCATGTTTTGAAACTTATCTACAATTCATTGTCACCCCTTTTCTCATTTCTTGATACCAAATTAGGGATTTTTTAAGAACTAGTATTTTCTACAAAATATTTGCGCTAGGTCTTAGTTGTGGCATTTGGGGTCCCTAGTTGCAGCATGTGGGATCTAGTTCCCTGACCAGGGATGGAACCCAGGCCCCCTGCATTGGTGCGTGGAGTCTCAGCCACCGGACCACCAGGGAAGTCCCTCAAATTAGGGATGAAAGAATTAATTTTGGAAGAAAGTATCTCCAAAGGTAAGAAAAATTATTTCATTTCATAAGCTAGCCTCATTTCATAAGCTAACCTAGTGGTTAGGTTTTTTTCCTCATAGCTTCTAATGAGCTACAAATAACTCTTCAGTGCCAGCACCCCAGCATGGTCCATCGAGTTCACCTTCAAGTGTCAATGTTTCTGGTAACAATGATTTCTAGAACTGAAGACACCAAAAAACATTTTTTGTGTTTTGTATGAAAATAAGGTTTTTAAAAGCAATATTATGAAAATCTATTTTAATAGACAATACGTACAACTAGTATACCTAATTTATAATGCTAAATTTTCATATTCTCAAAATTTCACTTGAAATTTTCACTGACATAAAGCAAATTCACTACTCATAATTCTTAGAAAACAATTATGAACACCGTATGTAGAGTCAAGTTTATTCCATAATTTTTCTAAAATAGGTATGCAATTCTGGAGAAAAAGGCAAAATCACCTTTATTGTTAATATTTACATTTGGTTCTGTAAACAAAACTGGCAAACCCCCATTCCCCAAACTAAGAATTTTTATACATATTTATAAAAATTTCAAGAATATGATCTTCATTGCTTCTGAAAGGCATTTTTTTTTTTTAAACCTAAAAGCCAGTAAATGTAGAAGTTGAAGGGGAAGAGAAAAACATTAACAGATTTGAATTTTCTTCTTCCCAAATATCTAAAACATCACATACATTATTCTTTTCAGTATAGCTTGTGAAACCCAAAAATTCTGATTTTTCTTCACTAGTCTGAAATAAGTCCAGTAGAGACTGTACTGGTGAGCTACAAATTCTGTTTTCTTCTTGAGTAGTAAGAAATTCAGTTCTTTTCTTATCTAACTCCACATTTGGTTCCAGGTTTTCTTTTTTATTTCTTCTTAATGGTATTTTTACTTTCCGACAGATTTTACCAGAAGGCAAACTGTCCATACTCTTGATGTCACATGTGTTGGGTTCCTCAGGAGGGCTTTGGGATGGAATTGCTGCCCAAATTGTCAGGTGCTCCTGTGAACTGTTTACTGCTAACAGATCAGAATCACGATGAAATACCGAATAAAGGTCCTTTTCCTTCAGATCCTTTGCTGGAAAAAGCACAGAAGCTGACTTTTGTTTTCGTTGAGATGCACTATCATCTGTATTGAAATTAGAAACCTTTATAGATGTCTGTGGCCTACATGGACAGTGATCTATCTTTACTTCTAAGTCACTTTCATTTAAAATTAATCTGTGTTCAGAAGCATCAGGAATGCATTCTTGTGTATTTTTACATGGAGGCAGAGGTGTAAATTTTTGTTTTATGTCATTTTCAGCTGGATTTAACATGGAACATTTATGAGATGTTTTATCATCAAGTTCTCTCAGTTCACTAGAATGGTGGAGGGTATGTTCTGAAGTAGACACAGACTTTTGTTCAGGTTCCTGAACACGTTCTTTATATAGGAAACCCTGCTCCATCACATGTACATTTTCCCTGGAGTGTTTCTGAGAATTATGCAGCAATTCCAGCTCTTCTTTAGTTTCAGACCTTTTCACAACATTTGCAATAATAGGAGAAAGGGATCCAACACTGTATTTTATTCTTCAAATGAAAAAAGAGAAAAAAATTAAAATAATTGCTATCAAAACTCCTTGAGTATCTTTTAAACCTGTTTACGAAACTTATTTAACTTAGAAAACATTACAAAAATATAGAACTCTTAAACTTTAGCCAAATTTGCTTTAGATATTTTTGAAGTAATGAAACTTTACAGATATAGCTGGAAACTCTAGTGTGCCACTCCTTATCCACATTCTTCCACTTTCTGCCACAGGCAAGCAGTAGCTTGAACCTGGTATTTAAAACTGCTTTGACCATATAAATCAAAGAAAGATGATGGTGAAGGGATTTGGTCTGCTCCTAATTTTTTTATTATCTTGAAAAATTTCTTAACTTCTATGCTTTGATTTACTTTATTTATATTTAAATATAATCAATTCTATATTATAATGAACCAGAAACCTTGTAACATACTTCTAAACATGACAACTTAGTATTCCTTAAGTTTCATACACATATTTGACCTGAAACTCTCTTCTTCATAGAGCCTCTTAATATTCTTGAGATGGCTATTTTGTATTGTGTGTGCTTAGTCGCTAAGTCATACCCTCTTTGTGACCCCATGGACTGTAATCTGCCAGGTTCTTCTGTTCATGGGATTTCCTAGGCAATACTGGAGTGGGTTGCCATTTCCTCCTCCAGGGAATGTTCCCAATCCAGGGCTTGAACCCACATCTCCTGCATTGGCAGGTGGATTCTTTACCACTGAGCCATGTGGTTACAACAGCTCACTAATTATGTTTTACGTTATACATGTCAGAGATAATGAAGAGAAATACAGAATTCCAACTGCCCCTTCAAAACCAGAATGGTTCCTTTTCTACTTATTTTCTTGACACTTTCACTTAAGACTCCTCTTGAACAAATGGAGGATATAAAATATAAAAACACTAGTCCAACACCACTCTCTCCTTTGAAAGTCCAGAGATGTTTAGGTGACTTGCCTGTAGAGATAAAAATTGCGCAGGTAATAAGATAACTGATTAAGGAATAATCAGTTTATGTATAAGTACTAGTGTAGAATTTTGATGCAGAATGAGTTTTTAGGAAATTCCACATTCTTACCGTAGCCTATATATGTTTTAATAGTTGAAGATATGCTTCCTCCCCATATATTCTATTAAATCAGTCATGAGCAATCATTCTGAATGTTACAGAAATACAGTGTTTAGGAACTGTTCTACCTAGATATAGCTAAAAAGCTTTCTAGTTAGTTTTCAGAAGCTGTAGCTTGGTATCACATTTTGTAGTCTTTATGCCTTTATGACTGGTCTAAAAACAGATACGAGGACAAAACAACCTATTGCATTATTACCAATTCTAGGGTATATCCACATGAAAGCATTTTTTTGAATTTTAGATTTATTGGTATAATCTTAATGAGGCTTAGTCTGTCAATGTACAGTTACTGTATATTGAACAGCACTGTATTCACACTTAATATTTATTAAAGGTACTGACACAGCTTTTATCAGCAAGCAGAGCAGAAATATCTAGTGAAAGTATAAAGAAGACTTAACAGAAGTAAAGTGGAAGAATTTCTTAAAACTCCTTAAGAATAACAAAAAGTTCTAGTTTTTTGAGTCCAAGGAGATGGTCTAGATGAGGGGCCAAATCTATCTAGTCTGCCACCTATTTTTTAAATAAAGTTTTATTGGAATAGAACCACACCCATTTACTTACTTACTGTCTGTGGCTGCTTTCATTGTACAGTGGCAAAGCTGAGTAGCTGCAATAGACATCTTGTGGTTCACAAAGCCTAAAATATTAACTATATAATTCCTAATATTTTTTGCCAACTCCTCTTTTCGACTATAATGTTAAGAAGAGAGCCTTAACAGTAATCTAGAGTAAGCACTTTTGGTGGTGGAAGTAATCAGTTCGTAACCATATTTATATCCTGAAATTATAATCCTTCTAAGAACAGAAAACTTTGGATTTATTTTTAGTTTAATAGTCTGATATTCTTAAAACTTAGGTTGATAAATTACCTTTTCTTTTTAGGTGTGTCCCTTTCGCATTCCACAAAGTCAAAAACTAACTTAGATACAATGTCATCAACAACTTGATAGTGATTACTCTGTGCAAAGTTTCTGTGTTGCTCACTCAGAAGATGCTAAAACAAAAAAGTATATAATAATTATATTTTAAAAGCAATACATACTTTTTTTGTTCAGGTTTTCTAATATTTTCATGCCCTTAAAATTAAGTTTCTAATAACTACTCCAAAGAAATATCCTTTATCAGAACTTAAAATATGTAGAATAAAAGTTATCTTCTCAGAAACCACTAAAACTACTTTGGTTTTCAGTCTTCTATTTTTCAATGAGAAGAATCAAGTACTAATGAATTTGTGGTTTCAAGGGAACTGAAAATGAGGGAGTTAGATCAGAAAATGACATAAAGCTGAAGAAAAACAGAAATATTGAGCATTTAGAGTATGCTAATATTTTTGAAAAGACTTCTCTTTACTACATTATTTTATCCTTATGTAATTACCACCAAGTAGTAAGTTAGGTAAAGCTTATAAAATATTAAATACATGAAATGTTATTTAACATATAAGAACCCAAAACAAGAATCTAGAAGATAAACTAAAAAAAAGTACAACTAATGCTGGGAATAAAAACAACATTTTTGAGATGAGCAAATAATGATCTCAATTACCCAGTACTTATGACAGAGAGTACCGAGAAGCTCTTCTTCATTTTAAGGGTGGTCAAGAACCAAGTCAGCAAGTTAAGTGTATTGAGATAAAACTTAGAGGAATTATTTTTGAGAAAATTCAGCTTCTGACTAAAAATAATTTTAAACTGTTTTCCCCCTTTATTATATAAACTGCACACAAAAATGTGACACAAACTTCTGTTATAAAACAAACTTCAATTTAGAGTCTGAAGACAGAGGTAGTTTATGAATCAGATATTTTCAAGTACTTTTTCTCAATTTTCCCACTATCTTCTACCAAAACCAAGTACCAAAACAGACCTATTATTTTAAAAATTAATATTCAAACAATAACAGCTAATATTTAATAAGCACAGTGCCAGGTATTGTCTAAGTTCACACAGGCAGGAAGCCAGGACTCAAACCTGGGCTAGCCTGGATCCAAAGCTCTTTTGCTCTTTTTTTTAAATCAGTTTACAAACTGTAATTTTTCCCATCTTCTCTTCATCCCACATACATTTTCAACTATTCTCTTTCTTGCAAAAAAGTCTCCACTTTCTTCTCATCATCCCATTAGTAGGTATCTTGCCCATTTTTAAATTGCTGAGGTCTGAAACACTGCGCTTCACCCATGGCCCATCATCTCCTCTCTCTCCCAACATCCAATCAATTAGCAAGCCTTCTTGGCCCCACATTTAAATTATATCCACAATCTCACCATGTCTGATCACTTCTACTATCATTGTTTAGTCCACCAACGTCTGTTCTTTGATCCTATCAGTTTAATTTACCACTTCTGCATTGCTTATTTCAATATTCACAAGTCTGTCCCCTCAAAGTCACACAGTTCTCTACTCAAATATCACCTTATCAATTAGGATTTCCTTGTCTACTCTAAATAAAGAGCAGCATCTTCATTCCTGCTTTCTTATAGCACTGATCTAATGTTCTCTATATATACCTCACTATTTATCCTATGGTTACCTCTCTTTCCTCCCCTTCCACAGAATGTAATCTTCACGAGGGTCAGGAATTGGTCACTCAGAGCAGTGATGGGTACACAGTAACCACTCAATAAATATTTTCTGACTGGATAAAAATGACTTTTCAATATATATTTCCCCACTTGGGGTTCTTAAAATTTAAGATAATTCTATCAAAAAGAAGTATATGCTACTTAATAATTATGAAGCTGCAAACCACAATCAAAAGAATAAGCTAAAATTTATACAGCAAATATTATTCATAGTTTTAGAAACATCAACCCCCTGAATACAAAATCATATTTACAATGTCAAGATCTTCATATTTCTGCAAGCAACATTCACAATATCCCTTTTTTTTCTTCTCTTTTAACTGGAATTGAACTGGAATTCCACCACATTTATCACCATCTGTTTGGATCCTGATAGAAACACATGGTAAAAGATTAACTGCTGAACACAGGGAATACTTAAAAAAAAATTACAGTCCTAGACTATTAAACAGCATCTGCTATAATCTGCAGAGATTTATATAAACAAATACTTCTAACCATCTTTCTTTTTAAGAAATTAAGCAAAATGAGAATTCAATGATTATTCAGGAGAATTATCTCATCACTGAAGAGAAACAACATATTTTGATTATTTGCAAATATTTTTTAGCTTCTCCTCTAGAACCCCAATCTAAAGTGTCTAAATGTGACACAATGAAACAAATTCAGACTTTAAATCTAGCAAAGGGGATTAAAAATACCCAAACAGAAACCTTAATAGTGATCACTCACTCACACACACACCCCACAGCATGAAATGAATTATTTAAAGTATTTATTAAAAAGATAAAAAACTGCTTGAAGGTAAAACCAACCTTAGTTTAACTTGAGTTTGCTTTTGGGTGCTAGATGGCTTCTCTACATCAAATGGGCTGGAGGGCTTCTGAATAGAATAGTTTATAAAAGGCATATTGGTCAGCTGAAGATAAAATGGCCTATAAAGCCTAAAAGAGTAAAAAACAAACACATGAGAATCTTTATGATGAAAGAAAACATGCTTTAAGTCTTATATTTTAAAATCATATAATTCATCTGAAGTCTGAAACAAAAATAGAAATCAGTTAAAATTTACTATCTTTAACTATTTACTATTCTTAAGAACACAATTCAGTTGTATTAAGTATATTCACAATGTTTTCCCGATTCTGAACACCTGTTCATATCTAGAGCTTTCTTCATCTTTCAAAACTGAAACTTTGTATCCATATATAACAAAATAAGTAACTCTTCATTCTCCCTTCTCCACCAGCCGGTGACAAGCACCATTCTCTTCCACTTTGTCTCTATGAATCTGACTACACTAGGTACCTCATTAGGTAGAATCAGCCACAGTTACACCCATGTCCCCTCCCTCCCAGCCCCACCCTTCAGCCTGTTTGAGTTCCCTGAGGCATACAGCAAATTCCCATTGGCTATCTGTTTTACATATGGTATTGTAAATTCCTGTTACTCTCTCCATACACCTCCCTTTCTCCCTCCTCTTCTCCCACCGTGTCCATAGGTCTGTTCTCTATGTCTGCTCCATTGCTGCCCTAATGCTACTTTTTGAAACTGTGCCACATGCATATTAGTATCATGTAAATCTAACACAAAGGGACCTAAGAGTATTAGTGAAAATAGCTTAATTAGATTTTCTCCTTTAATAAAATATTTTCTCCTTTTAAATCATACAGATTGAAGTCAGGATACTTACTGGCTCATATCTTCCACCTTTAAAAAAGGCTTTTTGAGTCTACCTGCTTGGGAATATATAAAGTATGATATTAGGTACTTACAAATCCAGATTTTTTTTTATTTTTTAACAAAACTTCTCGGGCTAAAATAATCCAACTATATATCCATTACCCATTTCATTTCAGTTTGACATTTTCAGCTTCAGGTAAGGTATCTTATAATTATAAATCCATTTCCAAAATAACAAACGCTCTATCTATATTCTCAAATTCTTAAACTGAATGGCTCCCCCAAAGGATCTATAAGTAGAATTCAGGAGAATTTTGAGCTAAAAACAGGAAAATTTGAATTTCATGTTCACTAGTCTCCAACTGAAATTCCACATTTCCTCCAATTCTGCACATAACCAAGAGGACCACAGTAGTATCAGCAATGCTTCTCATTTTGATACCAGCTGAAACATTTCCATATCGTATTAGTTACTACAAATATTTCAAAGCATCATTTACACTCATCATTTTAAAACCAAATTATAGTAGCAATTATAATCTCTGGTAGAACTTTTTAATGTGTAATAAAAACAAGTATATAACTATTTTATACTGAAAAATATTGATAACTGAATTTCAATATAATTTATTTTCTTAGTAATATAATGAATAAAAAAATGTATAAAAACATTATTCTAACAAAAGCCCATAGGCTTCACCAGACAGCCATAGGGGAAAAGGCTATGAACCACTGAATAAGTCATTTAAAGGGTTGGTTACATGATTTTTTAGTAGACTTTTTATGTTTGTTCTATTTTCTAGCAAAACATGCACACTTAAGAAAATCAAAATACTTACTTTTTGTTTTCTGAGTGCCAACACCTACTCTTTTCCCCTGGGGGGGAAAATATAGATATATAGTGAAAACACTGGGCTTGAAAGTACAGTGAAAACAGGTACTGCAACTGTTCAATATCCTCAAAATTAAAAAACCATATAGAAAAAGAACTATATATATAAAGGAAGGCTGATTACTATAGTTTCATGAGGGGAAAAAATGAGAAAAAGCTGCTTTTTAAAATCAATTCAACCAAAGAAATGAAAGGAAACAAAGATCATTCAAGAATTAAAGATCTTAACCACTGGTATGGAACTTAGTAACACAAGCTTACTTTCACAGCACACCCAACACATACCTTGCATTTTAGCTACAATTGTTTTTATCTTCACAGAAAGAAATCAATAAAGAACAAGCATGGTTAACAGAATAATCTAGAAACAGTCATGTTAATTATTTTTATGCCCTTATTCACCAAACCTTTGTGATAAACTCATCAAAGAATTATTAAAAAATTTATTAGCCTGTTAATTCTAGTCAAGATGGAATATACTCGATATGGTCACTCCCCATATGGAGTGATGACAATAAAAACTGGACAAAATTCAATGAACTACTACTTTGAGGACTAAAAGTAAACAAAAGTAGGTGTACTGCAGAAGGAAGTCAAAACTATCTTTAAGGGGATAGGGGATTTATTTCCTATTCTCCTACCCTCTTTTCTCTTGCAATGCTTCTTGAAGAATGGACTTCTAGTCCTGAGATTGGCAGCAATAGCAGAGTCAGTGGCTCTAACTCCTATACAAACCTCATCTTTTTGGCTACAAAGAGCCAGGAAAGAGGCTCCTGCTCTCTGAAGAGTACAAAGGGAATCCCCATATTATTTCCTTTTTCTTTTTTCCCCCAGTTTTGACATGAGAGTGGGCCCTAGTTATGAAACTGCAGCTGTAAAGGTGCCACAGGCAGCCAAACTTGGAAGCAACCAAGATGTCTTTCAGAAGGTCAACGGGTAAACTGTGGCACCTCCAGACAGTGGAATATTCAGCAACAAAAGGAAATGAGCTATTCTGTAACAAAACAATATGAACTTTAAATGCCTATTACTAAGTGAAGAAGCCAATCTGAAAAGGCTACGTCCTGTATGATTTCCAACTCTACTGCATTTTAGAAAAGGTAGAACTATGAGAATAAAATGATCAGTCTTGCAAGGAAATATCATTAATTGGCAACCACAGGATCCTTCCAAAATACCTATCCAACCAGGTTCCTCTTCTAGTAGTTATTTCTCAGTAATGTTCCAAACTCTTAAGATCAGGTTGTATTATACTACAGAAAATTTCCCAAACATGCCATCCTACATATGGCTTCATGTCTTTATATACATTCTTCTATAAAATCTATTTAGCATTTAGATTCATTTAATGATTGAGTGAAGAAAAACCAGACCACAAAAGAATGTTCTGAGATACGAGAACTATGAGAACGCAAAGGGATGAGAGAAGTTCCAGATGACAATAAGTTCAAGGAGGAAATGAACAGTAGCTGAGAGAACCAATATGACTGGTTTTTAAAAAGTGCACACCTGAAATGCCAAATTGGTCAGTAGTTTTGTACCTCACAGGTTGAAAAGTGAATGGGAAGTGTAAAAGTGGAAATGTCGCATGTCTGGATGATTAAATAGAAGGTAGGGATGTGAGGTCAAGGGAGGTTTTATTGTATTTGTTTTAAAGGACAGAAGAGGCTTGTTTTAAAGGATCATGAAGGCATGATTCTATACAGAGGCTTTGTTGAAGAAGCTAGTAAAAAGGGAAGAAACTGAAGGTGCAGAGCATTAAGTCTAACAGACGTTAATGCCCAACACACTTGTTTAACAAGTATTTTGAGGTTAGGCCAGATAGTCATACTATATGACAGAAGTTAGAGAACTTGATAAGTAAGCCTCATTCTTTGTGTTCCTGAAAGGAGTATATTATACACATTAGGAGCGTCTCATGCAATATGTCAGTCATGGTGTTTTCCTTAAGAATGAACAAAAATATCTGTTCTCTTGGCTCCAGTAGCCATCAAAGAAGAAACAACTTTCACTGTATGAGTAAATCCTCAAGTGATATGCAATAATTTGTTCAGATAACAGAATCATGCATATAGTATACATGATTACTCCTAGGATAGTCTGGCGGTAATATTTTCCACTTGGCAAAAAAGTTTACAGATACATAACTAAAAACCAAGCTTAATCATTTTCTCTAATTAGTTTAAAAATTAAGGAAAATAACATACCACATCTCTTACAGAAGTGCTTGATTTCTTGAGTAAACACAATTCTTTTTTCCTTTGTTCAATGTAGTATCTAATGTCTTTTTTAAAAGAAAGAAGTGTTTAAGATTAGCATTTTTACCTTTGGAGTTAAACACTGCTACTTTCTTAAAATTGTACTAAATTTAGATGAAAGAATTCATGTTACAGGTATTTCTTGCTATTAAAATTCTCACTATCTAGAATTAGGAAGCAAGAGACGGATAGACACTTATAGCAAATCCTATCAAAAACAGTAATAAAATCCTTACCATCAATATGAAGAATTTTTACTCCCCATGATAAGGCATTTGATAATATACTGTTTGAAGGAATAAAATCCTGTTTAAAAAACAAAAGTTTGATCAATTTTCTAGGAAATTACTATGTTAAATGAGCTCAATTAAAAATATTATTTGAAGTTTAATATCACTTATGGTTATTCAGAACAGACCCTACACAGTTACAATAACCATGAGGATATCAGCTTTTCCTTCTGGGATTTCTAAAATCATTCCTGATTAATATACTCTGATATTCTTGACAATTAATGTACCCTGTAGCCTTACAGTTAATAGTTTCAAGAAATTATTTTGTTTTAAATCACAGAATGCCACAAGCTTCAGAAGGGTCCAGTAATACTTTAAAAGGCCATAAGATGGAGGTGTTTCTTCATGAAAAGCAGATTCTGTTCTTTATAAAACGAGACACATGCTGATATTTAGGCTTTTTCTATTAAAAATGAGGAAGAGATTTCAGGAACATCTCTATTTTACACTTCAGTTTCTAGTAACAGAATATACACTTGTGAATTTTTAAAATCCCTACTTACATGGTCCTTGATAGCTTTTTCAACTAATAATTTTCCTCTGCTCAAACACACCTATAGAAAGACCAAGAAGAACCAAACATAGTTATACATAGTGCCTCACTGGAAAAAATTTTAAAAAGACAAAATGAGCACAGCAAGTAGATAAAATTTAAAAGTGAATTTTAATATAAACATGAGCTTTAAAATACATTTTATTTACACAAGTCTTAATAACCATCAACATAATAAATATATGGTAAAAACTGATCTCCTTAGGGTCTTTGTTTGCAGTAAGCTTTCTGATGAAAAAGTTTGTTTCCTCTTTTTTAAGTAGAGCAACTGAACTCAGCTGAATGAGATCCAAGGTCAGTTCTGTAGTAAATGTTATGAAAAATAAAATAGACTGATTTGCGATTCTGCCTGTAATTAAACAGTAAGCTTACATTTTTAATTTCCTGTTTAACTGAAGATCTAACGATATGAGTAGAACAGATATACTGGTTTTTACAGTTTAAGTTTTAAGTAAAACAGGAAAATTAGTTGAAATGCTATCAGCAGCAACTAATTTGGAACTAGTCACTGTTGTACAACCTTGATCCTCAAAAAAAGCATGAACTTAAAGAATGTATGAGGCTTCCTAGGTCTCTTCTTTTTTTCCTTCTATATATTTGTCTCTTTATTCCCAAGTGATTTCTCTTATGTAACTCATTTCTCTTACCTGTTCTTCCCTGACTCCAGGTTTCCCTGATTCCCAAATGGCTACATGAGGTAAGGGGATGATATTTAAAATTATTTAACTAATTTCAATTTAAAAATGAGATAAACAGTATTTTTCCAATCATAACCAATTAAATCAATTTAATTTACCCCTTCACTGTATCTTACAACTTACTGGCAACTGAGTGGTAGTAACGTGACTGAAGGCAGGAGGAAAAGGGGACGACAGAGGATGAGATGATTGGATGACATCACCGAGTGGACAGACATGAGTTTGAGCAAGCTCTGGGAGTTGGTGATGGGCAGGGAAGCCTGGCGTGCGGCAGTCCATGGGGTCACAAAGAGTCAGACACGACTGAGTGACTGAACTGAAGTGATGTCAGTAAATCTAGACCAGGGGTTGGCAAACTTTTTCTTTAAAGGGCCAGAGAGTACATGTTCATATGGCTCTGCAGGCCATATAGGCTCTGTTGCAACTATCCCACTCTACCTTTATAGCAGTAAAGCAATCAGTCAATACCTATATGAATGCTGCTACTGCTGCTAAGTCGCTGCAGTTGTGTCCGACTCTGTGCGACCCCATAGACGGCAGCCCACCAGGCTCCCCCGTCCCTGGGATTCTCCAGGCAAGAACACTGGAGTGGGTTGCCATTTCCTTCTCCAATGCATGAAAGTGAAAAGTGAAAGTGAAGTCGCTCAGTTGTGTCCGACTCTTAGCGACCCCATGGACTGCAGCCTACCAGGCTCCTCTGTCCATGGGATTTTCCCAGGGGTATGTCTGTATTCCAATAAAACTTTATTTATGAACAATGAAACTTGAATTTCATATAACTGCCACCTGTCACAAAGTATTCTTTTTGAATGTCCCCCCCCCAACCATTTGAAAATGTAAACTCCGTGCTTAGCTCACACGCTGTAAAAAAACAGGCAGCAGGCTGGATTTGGCCCCTGGGCTACTGTTTACTTACCATGCTCTGAAACAAACAAAAGGTGTCTATTCCTTCTTTAAAAAATGACCACTGTCATCTTTTAGTTGTAAATTACTCTGAATATAAGTCATCACTAAATACAAGGGCATATTTTAGGAATCAGAGTATGATTGTGCTCAGTCACTCAGTAATGTCCAACTCGTTGCCACCCCATGTATTGTATGTAGCCCACCAGGCTCCTCTGTCCATGGAATTTTCCAGGCAAGAATACTGGAGTAGATTGCCATTTCCTCCTCTAGGGGATCTTCCCAACCCAGGGCTTGAACCTGTGTCTCCTGCATTGGCTGGCAGATTCTTTACCATTGCACCACCTTGGAAGCCCCCTGGAGTAGGACTATACAAGTATTATTATGGAGAAAAAAATAATGGAGAGAAAAAAATCACCATTCTATATACAACAGCAGCCTTACTGACAACTGGAAAGCCACATTTAATGTAGATACGCTTAATGTAGATACACTTAATGTAAATATTATTCTACTTAGATCAACTCTGCTGTCAGCCCACTCTTAATTATAACATCCTATAGACTTTCAGGGGCTTCCCTCATAGCTCAATTGGTAAAGAATCCACCTGCAATGCTGTAGAACCTGGTTCGATTCCTGGGTAGGAAAGATCTGCTGGAGAAGGGATAGGCTACCCACTCCAGTATTCTTGGGCTTCCCTTGTGCTCAGCTGGTAAAGAGTCTGCCCGCAATGTAGGAGACTTGGGTTTGATCCCTGGGTTGGGAAGATCCCCTGGAGAAGGGAAAGGCTACCCACTCCAGTATTCTGGGCTGGAGAATTCCATAGACGCAAAGAGTCGGACACGACTGAGCAACTTTCACTCACTCATTCATAGCCTTTCAGAGAGTCTCAAAGCATATTTAAGGGACTTACTGTATCTGGAGACTTAAATGAACTTCCATCATGGCTGGGATGAGGTGATGTGGTTTCCGCAGTATTCACAGATTCTGGATTTGGTATAGGAGAGATTCGTCCCAAGGTTTGTGCAAATTTAGCTTCCTTTTTATTTGAAATAAGATAACTGATATCTTTGCTGAGAAATTCTTCAACTCGCTAAAGGAAAACAAAGTATTTTTAAGGAATTCATATAAACCATTAACTGTTTCATATGCTAGGCACAATAGGAAATGTCAATCTGAAACATTTTCAGTATATTCTAAATTTCTATACTGTATTATTCTGAGCCTTGAGTTCTGAGAAAGTACAATGAGAGTTCTAATAACACAAGAACAGCATGTAGTTTATGTATCAATAATTAGTTCAATCTACATAATCCATGGTACTGGGGAAGAAAACAGAAGAGAAGTCAAGTCAACTACCTGAGGTTACGTCAGTCATAAAGGAACTTGAATAAAGGTATTTTTTTCTTAACCTTAATTAAAAAAAATTTTTTTAAATGACGTACAGCTGATCTACAATGTTGTGTGAACCCAGGTATTCTGATTCAAGTCGACGCTCTAAAGCAGTACTGTCCAGTAGAATGCATTGTAATGATGAAGTGTTCTTATCACCATTGTTCAGTATGGTAGCCATTGCCACATGTGCCTATGGAGTACTTGAAATGTAATGTGATTGAGCAAATGAATTTTAACCTGGTTAATTTTAGTTACCTTAAATTTCAGTAGCCAATGTGGCTAATGGCTACAGTAATGGACAGAACAATTCAAACTCATAAAGTTATAATAGCTTTTCATAAGACAAACTATTAAAAGGTAGGAAACCTTTACCCTTAAGAGTGTATGACTATTTTGAAGAGAATTTCCCTAGTTGGAAAACCACCACCTGAATTTATAAACACATATACCAAAGTCAATGCTGAAAATCACTCCCATTCAAAGGTAGGAAAATTAAGTAGAAAAATACTATTAATCATTGACTATTTGCATAAATGAAGCTAAAAATATTTTAATTTTAATTTCTACAGCATCTCACAACATAAATGAGGATAATAAAAATGAAATAAAGTATGTAATAATGACTTAATTTCATCTAAGGATTACACAGAATTTGTTGCTAAGACCAGCAGCTGCCTTGGTTAAATGCAAATCACTACTTCTTTTTCCGAATAACATTTTCATAACCAGTAAATAAAGTACATTTATATATGCCAAGGATTACAAAGTCAAATGCCTACAAGGGTCATGAAGGATGCAAATGAACAATTACATATCAAATAATTTTTTTAAAAAAAATTTTCATAAATATGTGGACCCTAGCACTAACAGAAGTCCCAGTTTTTCAGAGAAGAAAATCTCCTACATTTAAAAAAAACAACAAAAAACTGTGATAAAATATGTAACAACATTTACCATTTAAACCATTTTTGAGTGTACAATAGAGTGGCACTGAGGCATTCACAATGTTTTAATAACCATCCCATTATCAATTAAGATCATGGCATCCAGTCCCATCACTTCAAGGCCAATAGATGGGGAAACAATGGAAATAGTGGCAGACTTTATTTTTTTGGGCTCCAAAATCACTGCAGATGGTGACTGCAGCCATGAAATTAAAGGACTCTTGCTCCTTGGAAGAAAAGCTATGACCAACATAGACAGCATATTAAAAAGCAGAAACATTACTTTGCCAACAAAGGTCCATCCAGTCAAAGCTATGGTTTTTCCAGGAGTCATCTATGGATGTAAGTTGTGGACTATGAAGAAAGTTGAGCGCCAAAGAATTGATGCTTTTGAACTGTGGTGTTGGAAGGAGATCCAACCAGTCCATCCTGAGGGAAATTAGTCCTGAATATTCATTGGAAGGACTGATGCTGAAGCTGAAGCTCTGGCCACCTGATGGGAAGAACTGACTCACTGGAAAAGACCCCGATGCTGGGAAAGATTGAAGGCGGGAGAAGGGGATGACAGAGGATGAGATGGTTGGATGGCATCACTGACTCAATGGACATGAATTTGAGTAAACTCAGGTAGTTGGTGATGGACAGGGAAGCCTGGTGTGCTGCAGTCCATGGGGTTGCAAAGGGTTGGTCACACAACTGAGCTACTGAACTGAACTATCCATTTCTAGAACTTGATCATCATTATAAGCTGAAACTGTACCTATTAAACAGTAACTCCCATTTCCCCCTCTCATCAGCCTTTTTATCTCTTTTAATCTCTACTTCCTATTTCTGTGAATCTGACAACTCTGTCATTCTTTAGTCACTAAGTTGTGTCCAACTCTTTTATGACCCCATGAACTGTAGTCCAGCAGACTTCTCTGTCCATGGGATTTCCCAGGCAAGAATACTGGAGTGGGTTGCCATTTCCTTCTCCAAGGGGTCTCCCCGACCCAGGGATCAAACCCATATCTCATGCATTGCAGGTGGATTTACTGCTGAGCCATCAAGGAAGTCTCTTGACAGTTCTAGGTAGTTCATGTAAGTGGAATCCTGTAGTTATCTTTTTGGGTCTGATTTATTTCATATAAGTGTTTTCAAGGTTCACCCATGATATAGCATGGAACAGAATTCCAATCCTTCTCAAAGTTGAATAATATTCCAACCACAATGGTGTCATCACTCACCTAGAGCCAGACATCCTGGAATGCGAAGTCAAGTGGGCCTTAGGAAGCATCACTACCAACTATTGGAGGTGATGGAAATCCAGTTGAACTATTCCAAATCCTAAAAGATGATGCTGTTAAAGTGCTGTACTCAATATGCCAGCAAATTTGGAAAACTCAGCAGTGGCCACAGGACTGGAAAAGGTCAGTTTTCATTCTAATCCCAAAGAAAGGCAATGCCAAAGAATGTTGAAACTACTGCACAATTGCACTCATCTCACATGATAGCAAAGTAATGCTCAAAATTCTCCAAGCTAGCCTTCAACAGTACGTGAATGGAGAACTTCCATATGTTCGAGGTGGATTTAGAAAAGGCAGAGGAACCAGAGATCAAAGTGCCAACATCCATTGGATTATCGAAAAAACACGAGAGTTCCAGAAAAACATCTATTTCTGCTTTATTGACTATGCCAAAGCCTTTGACTATGTGGATCACAACAAACTGGAAAATTCATCAAGAGATGGGAATACCAGACCACCTGAAGTGCCTCCTGAGAAATCTGTATGCAGGTCAAGAAGCAACAGTTAGAACAGGATGTGGAACAACAGACTGGTTCCAAATTGAGAAAGGAGTACGTCAAGGCTGTATATTGTCACCCTGCTTATTTAACTTACATCCAGAGTACATCATGGGAAATGCTGGCCTGGATGAAGCACAAGCTGGAATCAAGATTGCCGGGAGAAATATCAATAACCTTAGACATGCAGATGACACCACTCTTAAGGCAGAAAGCGAAGAACTAAAGAGCCACTTGTTCAAAGTGAAAGAGTAGAGTGAAAAAAATCAGCTTAAAATCCAGCATTCAGAAAACTAAGATCATGGCATCTGGTCCCACCACTTAATGGCCAATAGATGGGGAAACAATTGAAACAGTGACAGACTTTATTTTTTTGGGCTCCAAGATAACTGCAGATGGTGACTGCAGCCATGAAATTAAAAGACGCTTGCTCCTTGGAATAAAAGCTATGACCTAGACAGCATATTAAAAAGCAGAGACATTACTTTGCCAACAAAGGTCCATCTAGTCAAGGCTATGGTTTTTCCAGTAGTCATATATGGATGTGAGAATTGGACTATAAAGAAAGCTGAGCACCAAAGAATTGATACTTTTGAACTGTGGTGTTGGAGAAGACTCTTGAGAGTCCTTTGGACAGCAAGAAGATGAAACCAGTCCATCGTAAAGGAAATCAGTCCTGAATATTCATTGGAAGGACTGATGCTGAAGCAATATTTTGGCCACCTGATGGGAAGAACTGACTCATTGGAAAAGACCCTGATGCGGGGAAAGACTGAAGGCAGGAGGAGAAGGAGGCGACAGAGGATGAGATGGTTGTATGGCATCACTGAGTCGATGGACATGAGTTTGAGTAAGCTCCAGGAGCTGGTGACGAACAGGGAAGCCAGGCATGCTGCAGTCCATGGGGTAGAAGAGTCGGACACAACTAAGCGACTGAACTGTTATGTATAAACCACATTTATACATTCATCTGCTTATCTGGGTTTTTTTCCTACCTTTTGGTTACTGTGAGTAATGCTGTTCTGGACATAGGTATATAAATTATCTCTTCAAGATGGTTTCAGTAGTTTTGGGTATATACCCAGAAGTGGAATTTCTTGATCATAATCATAATTCCCTTATTTTTTTGAGGAAACAACATAATGTTTTCCATAACAGCGGCACCATTTTACAATCTCACCAACAGTGCACAAGGGTTCCAGTTTCTCTACATCCTCACTGACACCTATGTTGATTGTGGCTGTCCTAATGGATGTGAGGTGGTAACATACTGCTTCTTTTGACTGACATATAGTTAATTTACAATGTTGTTAGTGTGTGGTGTACAGCAAAGTGATCTGTTACACATTCATATATATATTCTTTTTCATATTCTTTTCTAGTATAGTATATTACAAAATATTGAATATAGTTCCCTGTGCTATACAGTAGGAACTTGCTGTTTAATTTTAAGTTGGCTTTCTATGTCTGTCTTACTGGGGTCTTGATTTGCATTTCCCTCATAGTGATGTGGCACATCTTTTCTTGTGCTTATTGGCCATTTATATATATCTTCTTTGGAGAAAGGTATACTCAAGTCCTTGGCTCATTTTTTAACTGGGTTGATTTTTGTTGAGTTGTAGGATTCTTTATAGTTTGGATATTAATCCATCAACAGATATTGCAAACAGAAAAAAATTGCAAAATTTTTCTCTCTCATTATGTGGGCTGTCTTTTTTACTCTCTTGATAGTAGTCCCCTGATGCACAAAACCTCATCTTTATTAAGTCGAATTTATCTATTCTTTTCATTTGTTGTCTGTGTTATTGGTATATAGTCAAGGAATCAATGCCAAATCTAATATGAAGATTTTCCCCAATACTTTCCCCTATGGGTTTTAGCTCTTATGTTTTAGATCTTGATCCATTTTTAATTAAAGGCATCATATAATGTACAGTAAGGGTACAACTTTATTCTTCTGCATGTCGATATTCAGTTTTCCTAGCAGCATTTGTTGAAAAGATTATCCTTTCCCCACTGAATGGTCTTGGCAGCCTTGATGAAAATCAGGTGACTATATGAGAGGATTTCTGGTTTCTCTCTTCTTTGCATTGATCTGTATGTCTGTCATTATGCTAGTACCCACATTTCCTTTGGTTTTCCATTTCCTATACCTCTTGTAACTCTTTAGTAGTGAACAAAGTATCTTTCATAGTCTGGTCCCAATGTAACATTGTTTCTTGCCATATCCCCCATCTAAATCCCAAGATCAAGTCATACTCTGTTATTAACAGCTGCTCAAACCACACATACATATATTTTATGTATGCTCTTTCTTCTATTTAGTTTGTTCATTCTACCTGGTATATTCCTACTAGGCTTTCAAGATTCAGCTCAAACTTTATCATTGCTATAAATCGTAAAAGGCAGAGTTAATGATTTCCATTTCTGTATTCTAACGGCAATTTCTACATAATTTCTGATAAAGCACTGACAATGCTATACTGTAATTTATTTATTTAGCCGTCTGATGTTCCTATAGGCTGAGAATTCCTAGAGGATTAGACTACATCTGATTTTTGCATCCCTAGCATCTTAAATCGGAGAAGGCAATGGCACCCTACTCCAGTACGCTTGCCTGGAAAATCCCATGGACGGAGGAGCCTGGTAGGCTACAGTCCATGGGGTCGCTAAGAGTCACACACGACTGAGCGACTTCACTTTCACTTTTCCCTTTCATGCACTGGAGAAGGAAATGGCAGCTCACTCCAGTGTTCTTGCCTGGAGAATCCTAGGAACGGCGGAGCCTGGTGGGCTGCCGTCTATGGGGTCGCACAGAGTCGGACACGACTGAAGCGACTTAGCAGCAGCAGCATCTTAAATAGTGCTAGCATATGGGAAACACTGGTGGAATAATTTCTGAATAAATTTCCATATTCCCAAATCATAATCATTCTTCAAAGCTGAGTTCAAATTGTGTCCTTACAATGGCCTCCAAGGTTCCTCAGTTGGAAATAATCTTTCCCTTTTAACATTCTGTTATATAACAATTAATTGTAACAACGCCATCTCTACTTGATTAGAAATTGCAGGTGGACTAGATATCAGATTCATTTTTGAATCTACCAAAATACTTAATACTGTGTCCTGTACCATTAACTTAGTTTTATCAGTCTTTATTCTGTTGTTCAATCTAGGTCTTGCAAAGAGTAAACTCAAAATTTATTTTCTGATGACTCAAAGGTTACACTGAACATCAAAAACAAGTAACTTTATCCTCAAGTCCACGATATGGTAAGGTATCTGACCCTGTATCTCTTTTCTTTCCCAACTCTCTTATTTTAGCCCACACTGGTTAGACACGGGCCTTCACATGGTTGGTTTTGCAACGGCAGTCTTCCTTTCCACTATTAAAGATATTTTCCCACTATGTCAGACTTTCCTGATGTGCTCTCAGTGGTTTAATTTTCAGAAGTGTCCTCTCCAAATATAAAGTGTATTTAGATGTTTTCACTGACTCAATGGACATGAGTCTAAGCAAGCTCCAGGAGTTGGTGATGGACAGGGAAGCCTGTCACAAAGAATCGGACATGACTGAGTGACTGAACTAGATGTTTCCATTAAGATGAGAGAAAAAAATGCATAGACCATTTAAAAACAGACAACACTGTTAATAACCTGAAGCAGGATAAATTACAAATGGATAAAGGATTTAAGTAATTATAAAAATTAATAGTAAGCATAATCCTTTCAAGGAATATCTATGTAACTAAATATTTCTTAGAGTTGAATCTTCAAACTTAAGTGTATGGAGGTCAGTTCCTTTATAGTTCACATTTGAGATCTTAACAGTCTTTTTCAGTGATAGAACAGTACTGTGCTAGGGACAGAAATCATGACATCAATGAATTATTGGAAAGGTAGTGTTGGGGAGATCAGAATTTGATTAAAAAGTTTTTAGGAGAAATTAAAGAATAATCAAATTCAGTTCAAAATCCACAGCTCTGGGGAAATACACTTTTCATTTCATTGGCCTACTTCAAACCATTTTAGGATTAAAATTTGATAAAACCAACTCTCAACTATTATCTAATGTATAAGTTAATTCAAAATTTGGTTCTTTCAAGTGTCTCAGCAACTGCTATAGGGATGAGAGCTTCTACACTGCTCTTTTAGCTAGAGCAGTTCCTTTTTCAGTGGCTTTATACAAATTGGACTTCTGAACATGATTTTGTTTGAAAGGCTCCACTGCTAAAAACTCAAGTCTAAAATTACTGATTCACATCAGCAGGGTTAATGAGTTTTTCCATTGTAGCCATGGATTCTAGAAGAATAGAATGGTGCAATAGCATGTGAGTCTGGAAATTAGGCTGATTCTACCCTGAGCCAGTCACTTAACTTCTCTGGACACTTGAGTACTTAATGTTTACAATGAAAGGATCCTTTATTCAAAGGTGCTGGGTTACAAAACATAACCTTTAGGAATGCAGTCATATGGTTATTATGATAACATGCTACTACTATGACAAGTGTGTGACAATGTTTTAGTTTAAGAAAATAGCAAAACAGTAGAATAGCTTTTCAAAGACAGATTAAGTAAAATATCTGTAAACAATTCCAAAAAACCTCTTACATGTTCTGCAAATTTTTATTCTCATTATGGCAGGATTTACTCATATTATTAAAAAATGCTAACCGTGACAAACTCAAAGTTCAGCAGAAGTCTCTGAAACAGGAAGAATCAGGAAATTAATAAAATCTTAACCTTGCCAAAATTTATCCAGTATTACCCTTAATCCTAAAGAAATCTTGTAATTTTATCCAAATTTTCTAATACTCAAATGTATAATGTAGGCAAGAAGCACATTTTCCCTATTCATAATCCAAAAGTGGTACCTTAGTGACATTCATTCTGTTTGACTTCAGTCAAAAGAAATTTTAACTCTTTGTGGTTTAAACAGGTTTTCCTTGTTCTGTAAATACCATCTTATTTATATTTAGCTTCCTAATAATCACAATCAAAGAGTCCCTACCATCTGAAGGACATCCCAACATTACAATGAAAAGGCAATCAGCAGTTCCTCCAGGGCAAGGGTGTCTCATTTCTCACACCGTGAACTTTACACCAGACAGAAATCTGAAAGTTCTGTCAGGTTTCTGAAGTTACATGATTTTGCATTAATGATAAACAGATGATAAAAAATTTAAGCTTGGTAAACAGTGAAAGTGTTAGTTGCTCAGTTGTGTCCAATTCTTTGTGACCCTTGACTGTATAGCCCCTCAGGGTCCTCTGGCCATGGGATTCTCCAGGCAAGAATACTGGAGTGGGTAGCCATTTCCTTCTCCAGAGGATTTCCCCTACCCAGGGATTGAACATGGGTCTCCCGCATTGCAGGCAGATTCTTTATCGTTTGAGTCATCAGGGAAGCCCCTGGTGCTATATGGTTATACCTTTTTATCCAAAAGGAAAATTTTAAGTGATTAGAAGTTAGAAAGTTTTTCTTTTTGGTCAAAGTGCATGGATTTGACTTACCCCTCCCAGATCCTTAATGTCCTTTTGCAGTTTTTCAGATATGGTGACAGAAGGTAAGTCAATGTAAAATACTTTACCCCAGAGTGGTTTATATTTGGATTTTTCTGGTTTGTTATCAGTTTTCAGAGATTTCACACATGGTCGTTTTTTTTCATTTTTAACTTGGATTCCACCTGTTAAAAAAATTCAGAATTAGATCATGCTTTATGCAGACAGCAAATTTTTACTGTTTAAAAAATAATTTATGTAATAATCATATCACAGAGGGAAAAATATAATCCTACTAATTCAGCATTAACATTTTAATATATTTCCTCTGTAGTGTCACTTAGGATAATGGCAAAATAGTCTTTAAACAGATACTGTATGTCACAAAACGTTTATTGTTCATAGGAGCTGATCTGCAGGAAATATTCATGCATTTAATCCTGTTTTATGCATTAAGGCATGGAACTATATAAAACCAATTTCAAAGTTTTCATAGCATGTAAACTCCATGGAGTATTTACTCAACAAATACTTACTGAGCTTCTGGCATTCTGTTGAACACTCAAAATGGTACTGACCTAGTCCGCAAAGGTTCCGGACTGCTCAAGGTTAAGTTTCATGTAGAGTCAGTGTATATTAAAAAAACTAAATGGTCCACTTAAGAACCAAATCACCATTCATTTCATTCTTTCCTTTGAAAACAGATCTGAGATACGAACAGCTGCTTAAAAATTAAAGAACTCAAATTTGTTTATAGTAGGAGACCACGCATACACACTGTACATAAACAGACACACACACTATATATTAAGAAGGAACACTTTTAAGACCAAAAATCCACAATTTAATCAGGAAGCGAAAAGCCCCGAACACATCTGCTTTTAAACCGAGGCTCGATCTGCAGCCTCCAAGGGTCGCAGCATCTGTGAGAGCCCCGGCGGGTTCCCGGGTCCGCACATTGTCTTCTCGTTTTATAAGCGACCGTACGACGAGGAATTTGGGGCCGAGGCTGGAGCGGGGAGAGCGCCAGGGGCCAGGATCCCTCTGCTTCCCGAACCGTGCCTTCCTTCAGGCCACAGAGCAGGACGCACGTGTCAGGCAGAAAAGCAGCAGAGAGACCCAGGGCGAGAACTCTTTAGAATCAACAATGGAACCAGGAGGAGAGGAAAGGATTAAAGGGACTGCAAACGGAGGAGGGACTTCCTACCCTGAAAATGTCCTTTGCTGTGGATCCTCATGGCTCCGGAATTCATGGCAGCCACCTGGCACCTACATGCTGGGTCCGGAGAGGGTGTTGCCCCGGGCCGCCTCGGAAACTCGGCTTCCTCGAGGCCCGTTGACCTGCTGGTCGCCTTTCCCCTTCGGCGGGCCACCACACCCACGCAGTAGAGATGCCGCGCCTGCCGGCCTGGTTTCCGGGGCCGATTTCGGCCCCAGGGCGCGGAGAAGGAAGAGGAAAAGCAAAAACAAGTGGCCAGCGGCGGTTGAAGATTTGAAAACGCGTCACGCGGCCGCGGCGCCGATACGTGCGCCCCGCCCCCTCACGTCGCGCGCCCCGCCTGGCGCTCGCCCCCACGTGCCCGCCCCTCGCGCCTGCGCCCGCCCCCGTGGGTGGTGTCTCTGTGCCCCGCCCGCTCCTCCTCTGCGACGCCTTTTCGGCTTCAGGGTCCGCGCTCGGAGCTCGCAGCCCTGCGTCCCTCCGCTGCCCTAAAGAGTCCTTTTGGTTCCGAGTTGACCGACCAGAGTGAATGCAGTTAGCGCCGCCGGTCGGCCCACCTCGCCACCGGGTTCCTTCTGGCTTTCTAAAGTTGCCCGGACCGCCTGCCTTCCAGTTGTTTCCTCCACCAGGTACGCTTGTTTCCCGCGGGTCGAGTGTTCCGGCTGCTAGGGACGCAGCGGTTGCGGCCGAGCCCGGACTCAGCTTGGGGCGGGGCGGGTTGGCTGCTGCAGGCTCTGTTCTCCGCGCCCCTAGTGCGGTTTTCCCGCGGTCACCCGGCCATCTGGAGGCAGGCCGCAGAGAGACTTCACGGGGGAGAGCGGCCGGAGGGCGTCGGAGCGAGGGTTGGGCCAGGAAGCCCACGGCGTAGAGCGCGTCCCGGGCGCCTTGTGCTTTTTGGTATTTGCGTGCGCTGCTCTATTGACCTCTTGTACCTACACCTGATTTCATTTTACTGGGAAGTTTATTTCAACAGTAACTGGAAAGGAGATTTGAAATCTCAAGTCTAGGGTTTTGGGTCTGGACCTTCCACAGATCAGTTTGTAAAAATTTGGTTCAATGACTTACTCCTTTTGAAGCTCAGTTATTTACATCTCTTAAAATAGGATTTGTAGTAAGGATTTCGTTGAGATACTTTAAGTTAATTTCGTCTTGTGAGAAAACACACACAAACAAAATGATTTTGGTATGTTTCTGCCTGTAAACTTCTTAAGGAGTAAAAGAGTTAAATCTTGTACTATGCATTCCTTACCACCTGGCCATGATAATCACTCATTGTTTGGTGGTTGATTTTGAACTTATTATGAAAAAGCTCAGGGAAGTAGCTCCAGTACCGCCGTTCCACAAATAGGTACCTTAAAAAGCGTAGAAAAGGGGATATTGTAAATACCTTTAGCCAAAATGGAGGACACAAAGAGATGGTTCAGCTTTGCTAAGGGAAATAAGAGTTTTGCTGTCAATGGCCGTAGTTTGAACGGTCTGGGGAGATACTAAAGGATATTTTTATTAGATCGTTGGTAACATTTGTCTGTAGTTCAGGAGAGATGTCTGGGAGAGAACGGTGGGCGTGTCGAATAGAGGGAAGATAGTTTGAGAGACTTACAGCCCAAGCACCGATTCTCAGTCATGAGGTGATGCCTACGAGGTTATCAGAGCTTTAAAGGCTGAAGGAGGTATAGTTTGGACAAACACTCAGCATTATAATTTCTATTTGGGAAAAATCAGTTTCAAAATATAAGCTACAGGAAGAGCGCAAGGTTTTTATGTTTATAAAGAGTTTTAAAAGATTGAGAAACAGTGGTATAGAATGCAGTCAAAGTCATGGGAGGAAATGGAAATTGCCCAGGAGAGCATGTGAATTAAGAGAAGTAGTGATGAGCAGAAGATGATGAAATAGTGAAAAAGTTGGAGAAAAGGCAACAGTTAGGGAGAATACTTGGAATTAATCTCCAAATGTCACAAAATTATGAACATTGGCATCGTGCAGGCTTCAGTGACTGTATGGTTTTTGGGTAACTTTGATCCTAAATTTTAATATCTGAAAAGGGGGTAAAAAACACTTCTCAGATGTGAGAATTAATTGGAACGTTTTAGAAAGCTTAATTAGTACAGTGCCTGGCACAGAGTAAGAGTTAAGTAAGTGCTGTCATCCTGGTGAACTCTATATCAGCCTCCAACTTCACGAGTTCTGAAAAGCTAAGACTTGAAAAATGGGTCTTTGATTCTGGTGTCTAAGATGCCCTTGGTGCCTTAGTGAGAATTTGAGGAGATGGCTAAGGTAAATACAGTACTAGATGAAAATGATGGACTTTAAGTGGAGGTGGATTGAGTATACTCTTTGCAAAAAATGGGTCACTGTAGGAAGTTATAGTTATAAGAAGGGAAGATAGGGTCTTTGGAAGGCTTGGGAATATGAAAGTCAAAGTTTTAGTCACTCAGTCATGTCTGACTCTTTGTGAACCCCTGGACTGTACCTCTACTCATGAAATTCTCTAGGCAAGAATACTGGAGTGGGTTGCCATTACTTCCTCCAGGGGATCTTCCTAGCCCACTGACTGAACTCAGGTCTCCTGCATTGTAGACAGATTCTTTACTATCTGAGCCATCAGGGAAGCTCTTAGGGAATATGGAAAAGATTTAAATATGTTTCTGTTGAAGAACACAAAAATAGGAAGGCCATTTTATGTTGCAGTGAAAGCTAAGGTACCTTTCTTATTTAGTATAATGAGGAAGGACAGTAACATAGGAGCACCCTAGGCTTTGAGACACACCCTTGACTGCACTGCAGGTGATAATGTCAAGCTGTGAATAAGCAGAAAGTTTGTTTTGCTGCACAGTGTTAGAAATTTTCTGATCTGTAACCCAAAGACAATTTTAAAAAAATTATTATTGGAGCTCAGATATTTTGGTAGCCAGTGGAAGAAGGATGTAGTCATGTATCTATAGCCTGTAAACATAGACACCTCTTGACTATCATGAATATAATCAGGGTTATTGGTAAAAGAATAAGGTTTATGTTAAAGTATTTCTTGAGATGTGCTTCAGGCGGGAGGTATGAATGCAAGAAGAGACACACGGAAGCTGAATTCCTTGTGGAAAGTTGATTAAAGAGTTCTGTTAAGCAAAGCTGGAGAACCTGAGCATAATCATGGTCTAATTACATGAACATTTGGCAGTGAATCAAGAGAAAATGAGTTTCATTCAGTACTGACTCCGCTCCTAGGTAGTTTTATGACCTTAGGTAAATATTAACCTTGCCATTCTGTAAATGAAAATAATGTGTGTTCTGTCTAACCCACAACTTTATGTAATTATCAAATGAGGCCTTTGCTTTTTCAGACCACCTCATATATGTACAAATATAAACTTTTTATTCTTGAATCTAGACAGATGGATTTATTCATTCTTCTGTAATACCACTATCTTTTATTTCTTTTCCTTAAGCCTCTCTACCTGGCTGATAATCGTTCCTCTTGCCTTTTCTTAGCAAGCCTGACTTAGAATCAACCTTTGTCTCCTTTGGGCCTTCAGTAATAGCCCAGTTTGATTTATTTGCCAGCTATTGATATATTGTATGCTGAAATGTGTTCTGTTGCTATATTTACTATTTTAGAATCTCACTACCCTGGTGAAATGGAGGGCCTAAGGTTCTTCTGAGTTTAAGTTCTTAGTTTTGCAAGCTAAGCATATGAAAGAATAGAGTTGAGTAGTGGCTGTGGCGGAGAAGGCAATGGCACCCCACTCCAGTCCTCTTGCCTGGAAAATCCCATGGACGGAGGAGCCTGGTAGGCTGCAGTCCGTGGGGTCGCTGAGGGTAGGACACGACTGAGCGACTTCACTTTCACTTTTCACTTTCATGCACTGGAGAAGGAAATGGCAACCCACTCCAGTGTTCTTTCCTGGAGCATCCCAGGGACAGGGGAGCCTGGTGGGCTGCCGTCTGTGGGGTCGCACAGAGTCGGACACGACTGAAGCGACTTAGCAGCAGCAGCAGCAGCAGTGGCTGTGGCACTGAAGTCCATGTCTCAGTTGACTGGAAAACCAAGGAAAATTTGGCATATCAAGTCCTTGAACACAACCTAAGTAAAGAGTCAAAAATGGAGAATAAGCAAGACAGGAGAATTCGAAATTTGAGGACGGATCACCCTGGGACAGTATAATCTAGAGGCTGCTGTGGCACCTATAGGAGCTGTGAAGGATAATGAGTTGGTTCAGAGGTTGTATTACATTCTGAACTAGATAGTAAATTCCTTAGGACATTATGGAATACGTTTTTGGCTGTGATTATAAAACAGTCTACCTTCGTAGCACACTGTTTTCTTCTGTACTGATTGAGCACCTGAAATGTGCTGGGCCTAGTGAGACTGATTTACTTTAAGGCTCCCATAGAAATCTCATCATGCAGATTTACAAAATTTCTAATACCTTTTTATAATACACATACAATAAAATGCACCCATTTTAAGCACACAGATTGGTGAGTTCTCACAAATATATACATCCATGTGATTACCACCTCCCCCATCAAAGAACATATCTGTCACCTCAGAAGGTTATTTCATGCCTTGTTCCTGTCTCCTTTCTCCTGCCATTGAAACCACTCTTCTTTTTTTCTTTTTTAAATTATGAAACTATGATAACATATTTACAGGAGACTTGGAAAATACAGAACAAAGTTACATATAGTTGTATTATATATTGCAGTTATTTTTTAGGTAGATAAATTGAGATTTTTAGTTGGAGTTTCAATATCAGACTCTCAACAATTAACAGAATGAATATACAGAAAAGTAGAAGGATATAGTAGACCTGAAAAGCATCATGAACCAATTCAACATAATTAAGATTTATACAAGTTTCACAAAACAGAAGGATACAAATTCTATTCAAGTTCCCATAGATTGTAAACTAGGAGACACTGAAACATATCCAAGGACTTTATAAAACAAGGTGCAAAAATTTCATGATCTAAAGGTATTGAACTCATACAGAGTCTGTTCTTTTATCACTGTGGAATTATGTTAGAAATCAATAGCAAAAGATATTTGAAAGGTAACCACTCTTCTGATTTCTAATATCATAAACAAATTTCCCTGTATTCCAGCTTCATATAAATGGAATCCTATAGTTTATATGCTTTGTGTCTCAGATATTTTGTATAACAATATTGTTTATGATTCATCCATGTTGCCTCATGTATCTATCAGTAGTTCCATTCCTTTTTATTGTTGAGCTGTTGTGAGAATATGCCAACAGTTTATCCATCATCTGTTGATGGATATTTGGGTTATTTCTAATTTTGGTCTGTTATGATAATACTGCTATGAACATTTGTTTGTAGTTGTGGACATTTTTTAAAATTTTTCTTGGAGTTGATGGATTATATGTCTATTGAATATTTAACGTGATGAACAACTATAGAATGTTTTTGGCTGCACTGGGTCTTCATTGCAGGTGCAGGCTAATCTTGTTGTAGAACATGGACTCTGGAGCACACAGGCTCTCTAGTTGCTGCTTGGACTCAGTAATTGTGGTGTGCAGGCTTAGTTGGTCCATGGGAGAAACTACAGACGTTTTTAATAACCATTCCCTCCAGCAATGTATGGGAGTTCCACTTGTTGAAGGTCCTCGTCACTCACTGGGTGCAAACTAGTATCTCATGTCATTTTTTAAAGACTTGAGATGAAGTTCTGTAACATGAAATTCATTTAAATTATTTTGAAGTGTGAAGTGCCTTTCAGTGTATTCACGGAGTTGTGCAACCATCACCACTAGAATATATGCAGGACCGTAGAAAGAAATTAAACAGGCATTCCTGATCCCACCTTCCCACCCCCCACCCTGTGGCACCTACTAATCTGCTTTCTGTTTGTATGGATTTGCCCATTGTGGACATTTCATGTCAGTGGAATCATAAAACAAGTGTTTTTTTGTCCTGGCTTCTTTAATCTAGCATAATATTTTCAGGGTTCATCCCTGTGTCAGTACTTCCTTCTTTTTTTAGTGACTGAATAAAAGAAAATTCCCTGCTAGGGATAGACCACATTTTGTTTATCCATTCATCCATTTGTTTTGTTGAAACATTTGAATTGTTTATTCTTTGGTTGTTGTGAATAATAACTCTTTGAACATTTTTGTACAAGTGTTTGTTAGACTCTGTTTTTCAGTTTTTTTGTTGATACACCACCATGGTGTGATCACTCACCTAGAGCCAGACATCTTGGAATGCGAAGTCAGTGGGCCTTAGGAAGCATCACTACCAGCAAAGCTAGTGGAGGTGATGGAATTCCAGTTGAGCTATTTCAAATCCTGAAAGATGATGCTGTGAAAGTGCTACACTCAATATGCCAGCAAATTTGGAAAACTCAGCAGTGGCTACAGGACTGGAAAAGGTCAGTTTTCATTCCAATCCCAAAGAAAGGCAATGGCAAAGAATGCTCAAACTGCTGCACAATTGCATTCACCTCACGTGCTAGCAAAGTAATGCTCAATATTCTTCAAGCCAGACTTCAACAGTACATAAACCAAAAACTTCCAGATTTTCAAGCTGGATTTAGAAAAGGCAGAGGAACCAGAGATCAAATTGCCAACATCCGCTGGATCATCGAAAAAGCAAGAGAGTTCCAGAAAAACATCTATTTCTTCTTAATTGACTACGCCAAAGCCTCTGACTGTGTGGATCACAACAAACTGGAAAATTCTTCAAGAGATGGGAATACCAGACCACCTGAACCGCCCCCTGAGAAATCTGTATGCAGGTCAAGAAGCAACAGTTAGAACTGGACATGGAACAACAGACTGGTTCCAAGTTGGGAAAGGCTGTCACCCTGCTTATTTAACTTGTATGCAGAGTACATCATGTGAAATTCCGGGCTGGATGACGCATTAAGCTAGAATCAAGAATGCTGGGAGAAATATCAATAACCTTAGATATGCAAATGTCACCACCCTTATGGCAGAAAGAGAAGAAGAACTAAAGAGCGTCTTGTTGAAAGTGAAAGAGGAGAGTGAAAAAGGTGGCTTAAAACTCAACACTCAGAGAACTAAGATCATGGCATCCGGTCCTATCACTTAATGGCAAATAGATGGGGAAACAATGGAAAAAGTGACAGACTTTATCTTTTTGGGCTCCAAAATCACTGCAGATGGTGACTGCAGCCATGAAATGAAAAGACGCTTCCTCCTTGGAAGAAAAGTTGTGACCAACCTAGACAGCATATTAAAAAGCAGAGACATTACTTTGCTAACAAATGTCCCTCTAGTCAAGTCTGTGGTTTTTCTAGTAGTCATGTGTGGATCTGAGAGTTGGACTATAAAGAAAGCTGAGCCCCGAAGAATTGATGCCCTTGAACTGTGGTGGTGGAGAAGACTCTTGAGAGTCCCTTGGACTGCAAGGAGATCCAACCAGTCCATCCTAAAGGCGATCAGTCCTGGGTGTTCATTGGAAGGACTGATGTTGAAGCTGAAACTCCAATACTTTGGCCACCTCATGCAAAGAGTTGACTCATTGGAAAAGACCCTGATGCTGGGAAAGACTGAAGGCAGGAGAAGGGGATGACAAAGGATGAGATGGTTGGATGGCATTACTGACTCGATGGACATGAGTTTGAGCAAGCTCCGGGAGTTGGTGATGGACAGGAAGGTCTGGCGTGCTGCAGTCCATGGGGTCGCAAAGAGTCAGACACGACTGAGCGACTGAACTGAACTAACTGAGAATTGCTGGGTCATATAATAATGTTTAACATTTTCAGAAACTGCCAAACTTTTCCACAGGGACTGCTACATCATTGTACATTACCACCAGCAGTGTATTATAGAAGTTTGCCTGTTTCTCCACATCCTCATCTACACTTGTTATTTTCCTTTTTTTTTTTTTTTAATTAATAAGCTTCCCACTGGGAGTGAAGTGGTATCTGATTGTGGTTTTGATTTGCATTTCCCTAATTTGTGATACTGAGCATCTTTTCATGTGTTCCTTGGCTGTTAGTATATCTTCTTTGATAAGTGTTCAGGTACTTTGCCCATTTTGTAATTGGGCTTTTGTCTTTTTGTTGTTAAATTGTAAGTGTTCTTAAAGATTTTCTACTCTAGGCTCTTATCAGATAGATTTGGAGATATTTTCTCCAATCTGTGGCTTGTCTTTTTTACTTTTTTGATAGTGTCTCTTGATACACAACAGTTTTAAATTTGGATAAAATTTAATTTTATTTGCTTTTTTGTTGACTTTTGGCGTTATGTTTAGGAACCTGTTGCCAGATCCAAGGTCACTTAGCTTAGCTTTACTTCATCTTATCTTCTAAGAGTTTTTATAGTTTTAGTTTAGGTCTTTGACCTATTTTAAGTTAATTTGTGTGTATAATGTGAGCTAAGGGTCAAACTTCATTCATACCAACATGGATACATGTTGGTATCTTTCTTCTCAAGAAAGACTGTTGGTTGAAAATCAGTTGACCATAAATGTATGGGGTTGTTTTAGGACTATGAATTCTATTCCATGATCTTTGTGTTTATCCTTAAGCTAGTTCCACAGTTTTGATTACTGTAGCCTTTCAGTAAGTTTTGAAACTGCAGAAGAAGTCCGAGTCCTCTAAATTTTTGTTTTTCTTTTTCAGGATTGTTTTAGTTATTCAAGATGTCTTGAAATTTCATATGAGTTTTAGAATAGACTTGTTCATTTCTACAAAAAGAGCAGTTGGAATTTTGAGAGTGATTGCATTGAATTTGTATAGATTTGCAACCTTAACGGTATTGTTGGTTTCTATCCATGAACACAGGATGTTTTCCAGTTTATTTAGGTCTTTAGTTCATTCTGCAGTGTTCTGTAATATTCATTGTATACACATTTGAACTGTGCAGGCCCACTTGTACATTTTCGGTCTTTACTTTCCATTAAATATGCACTAACAGCACTCCATGGACTTGCCTGGTAGCTCAGCAGTGAAAGAATCCGCCTGCCAATGCAGCAAACGCAGGTTCAATCCCTGGGTCAGGAAGATCTGCTGGAGAAGGAAATGGCAACCCACTCCAGTATTCTTGCCTGGAGAATCCCATGGACAGAGGATCCTGGTGGCCTACAGTTCATGGAGTTGCAGAGTCAGACACGACTTGACAACTAAACAACACTGCATGGTCTGTGGTTCTTTGAATTTGTGGAACCTCAGATACGGAGGGCCAGAAGACCAATTATAAAGTTATGCTTGGGTACTTTTGTAACAGAAATTGTTTTCTTAATTTTATTTTCAGGTTGTCAATTGCTATATAGGATCTCAACTAATTATTATATATTGATCTTGTTTGCTGAATTAATTTGTTAGCTCTGGTAGTTCTTTTTTGGTGTATTCTTTAGAATTTTCAAAAGATATAAAATCATGTCATCTGTGACTAGAGATAGTTTTACTTCGTTCTTTCAAATTTGGATGCCTTTGTCTGTTTTTATTTCTTAATTGCCCTTGCTAGAACTTCCGTAATTATGCAGTAAAGCAGACATCTTTGTCATTTTCCTGATGTTAGGGGGAACGTATTCAGTTTTCCTCCATTAAGTCTGATGTTATATGTGGGTTTTTCTTAGATACCTTTTATCATGATGATGAAGTGCCTCAATTTTTATTATATTAACTGAGTTCATCATGTGGTTCTGTTGATCTGATTAATATGGTGAATTCTGTTGATTTTCATAAGCTGAACCACTTTTGTATGTTTGGGATAAATCCAACTTGATCATGGTGTAAATTATTTTAATATAGGGCTAGATTCAGTTTAGTAGCATTTTGTGGAGAACTTTTGCATCCATATGAAACTTGCACAACTCAAATGAGACTTGAACCCACGGGCTGAGACTGTTACTCAGCCAAACTCAGATTAGGACTTGAGCCCACAGACTGGGACTTGAACCCACTGTCTTTTAATTGAGATTGCACACCTGGTCTCAGGACTTAATGAAGCTCAGGTTCTTTATGTCTTGTCGCAGAAAGACTTCAGTTCAGTTGCTTAGTCGTGTCCAACTCTTTGCGACCCCATGGACTGCAGCATGCCAGGCTTCCCTGTCCGTCACCAGCTCTCAGAGTTTACTCAAACTCATGTCCATCAAGTCAGTGATGCCATCTAACCATCTCATCCTCTGTCGTCCCCTTCTCCTCCTGCCTTCAGTCTTTCCCAGCATCAGGGTCTTTTCCAGTGACTCAGTTCTTCCCATCAAGTGGCCAGAGTATTGGAATTTCAGCTTCAGCATAGTCCTTCCAATGAATATTCAGGACTGATTTCCTTTAGGATGGACTGGTTGGATCTCCTTACAGTCCGAGGGACTCTCAAGAAACTTTTCCAACAGCTCAAAAACATCAATTCTTTGGCGCTTAGCTTTCTTTATAGTCCATCTCTTACATTCATACATGGCTACTGGAAAAACTGTAGCTTTGACTAGATGGACCTTTGTTGGCAAAGTAATGTCTCTGCTTTTTAATATGCTGTTGGTTGGTCATAACTTTTCTTCCAAGGAGCAAGCGTCTTTTAATTTCATGGATGCAGTCACCATCTGTGGTGATTTTGGAGCCCCCCCCCCCCAGAATAAAGTCTGTCACTTTTTCCATTGTTTCCCCATCTATTTGCCATGAAGTGATGGGACTGGATGCCATGATGTTAGTTTTTTGAATGTTGAGTTTTAAGCCAACTTTTTCACTCTCCTCTTTCACTTTTGTCAAAAGGCTCTTTAGCTCTTCGCTTTCGGCCATAAGGGTCGTGTCATCTGCATATCTGAGGTTACTGATAATCCTCCTGGCAATCTAGTTTCAACTTGTGCTTCATCCGTGCCGGGGTTTCTCATGATTTACTCTGCATATAAGTTAAATACGCAGGGTGACAATATACAGCCTTTCCCGGTTTGGAACTATTCTGTTTTTCCATGTCCAGTTCTAACTGTTGCTTCCTGACCTGCATACAGATTTCTCACGAGGCAGTTCAGGTGGTCTGGTATTCCCATCTCTTGAAGAATTTTCCACAGTTTGTTGTGATCCACACAGTCAAAGACTTCAATGAGTGACAAAGTAATAGATATAAAGTGGGATTTATTTAGAGAGATACACATTCTGTAGACAGAATGAGATCCCTTGTCAAAAGATGAGACTGGCCAGAAATATGAGGGCATTAATTTTTATGGGCTGAGTAACTTCATAGGCTAATAAGTGGGAAGATTATTCCAACTGTTTCAGGGAATGGGGGGAGAATTCTAGAAATTGTAGATTTCTAGGAATTGGACTACTTCCCACTTTTTATCCTTTTATGGTTGGCCTGGGAACTGTCATGGCGCCCATGGGTGTATCATTTAGCATGTTAATGTATTACAATAAGTGTGTGATAAGGTTCAAGGTCTACTGAAAGTGGAATGTTCTGCTATCTTGGTTCTGACCCGCTATCGATGGCTCTGTCCTACTTTAACGATTATGTCCTGCCCCCTTCCCTCCTCTTTCATATACATATGAAATATTAGTATTTAGTTTTCAAGTGATATCTTTTTCTGGCTTTGGTATTAGAGTAATATTTGTTTTATAGAATGAGTTAGAAAGTGTTACCTTTCTTCAGTAACTTTTGGTACTTGGTGTGTTTCTAGGAATTTGTTTATTTCAAGTGATTTGTTGACAGTTTTTGTTCAGTTGCTAAGTCATGTTTGACTCTTTGTGACTCCATGGGTAACAGCACATCAGGCTTCTGTGTCCTTCACTATTGCCCGAAGTTTGCTCAGACTCATGTCTTTTGAGTTGATGATGCCATCCAACCATTTCTCATCCGTTGTCAACCCCTTCTCCTGCCCTCAGTCTTTCCCAGCATCAGGGTCTTTTCCAATGAGTTGGCTCTTTGCATCAGGTGGCCAGAGTATTGGAGGTTCAGCTTCAGCATCAGTCCTCCTCTAATGAATATTCAGGGTTGATTTCCCTTAGAATTGACTGATTTGATCTCCTTGCTGTGCACGGGACTCTTCAGAGTCTTCTCCAGCACCATAATTTCAAAGCATCAATTCTTCAGCGCTCAGCCTTCTCTGTGGTCCAACTCTACTTGTTCATCTCCTGTAGTAATTTTTATTTCTGTAAAGCTTCTGGTAATATCTCTACTTTCACCTGATGTTACCACTTCGAGTCTTCTTATTTTTAGGTCAGTTTAGCCAAAAGTTAATTTTGGTGATCTTTTTAAAGAGATCTTCCATGGTGGCTCAGACGGTAAACAATGTGCCTGCAGTGTGGGAGACCTGGGTTCAATCCCTGGGTTGGGAAGATCCCCTGGAGAAGGGAATGGCAACCCACTCCAGTATTCTTGCCTGAAAAGTCTCATGGACAGAGGACCCTGGTGGACTACAGTCCATGGGATCGCAAAGAGTTGGACATGATTGAGTGACTAACATTTCACTTTTTCTTTTTTAAAGAACCGATTTTTGATTTCATTGGTTTTTCTCTGTAGTTTTTCTACTCTTTACATTCTAATCTGTAATATTCCTTTCCTCTTCTTGTTTTGGGTTCCGTTAACTCTTTTCTTGGGTTCCGTAAGGGGGAAGTTCAGGTTTGAAATAAAGATTTGAGATCTTTATTTTTTTGATGTAGGCCTTTACAACTATAAATTTCCCTCCTCTTAGCACTCTTAGCACTGCATTCATTGCATTCCTTAAGTGTTGGTATGTTGTGTTTTCATTTTAATTTCTCTCAAGGTATTTTGTAATTTACCTTGTAATGGATTCTTTGACCTGTTGGTTAATTAAGAGTGTCTTGTTTCATTCAACAGCTTTAAATTTCCAAATTTCTTATTGTTATTGATTTCTATTTTTTTCCTCCTGTGATCAGAGAAGATGCTTTGTATAATTTTTAGTCTTTTTAAACTTAATGGAACCTTATTTTGTATCCTAACATATCTGTCATGGAGAATATTCCATGTTCACTTGAAGAATATATTTTGCTCTTGTTTGGTGGGGTATTCTATGTATGTCTGTTAGGTCTAGTTGGTTTGTAGTATTTAATTTTCTAGTTCCTTGTTAATCTTTTGTCTAGTTCTGTTTATCATTGAAAATGAAATATTGAAGCTTCCAACTATTGTTATCTTCCGTCAGTTTTTGCTTCATATAATTCGGGGCTATGTTGTGTATATGTTTATAATTTTTTTAAATCTTGGTAGATTGACCTTTATATCATTCTTCTTTGATGTTGTAACTATTTTTGTTTTAAAGTTTTTGTCTGGTATTAGTATTGGCACTCCGGCTCTCCTTTGGTTACAGTTTTCATAGAATAAATTTTTACATTTTCATTCTGAACCCATTTGTGTATTTGGTTCTAAAATGAGTTTCTTGTAGACAGCATATAGTTAGATCACTTTTTATATTGACTCTTCCAGTCTCTTAGAGAATATAATCCATTTGTCTTTAGTGAAATTATTCAAAATAGAAGGCTTTATTACATTACCACTTGGCTCTTTTTTCCTGTATGCCATACATTTTTGTTTCTCGATTCATTCACCACCTTCTTTTGTGTTAGATGTTCTAGTGTACTGTTTTGATGGCATTCTCATTTTTTCTATATATATATTTTAGTTATGTTTTTAGTTTATTTCTTGAGGATTTCAATTCATGTTTAATTTTTAAGTGTATTTCAGATTAATACCAACTTGGTTTTAATGGTATGTAAAAACTTTTCTCCTATATAACTTTACCTATACTCATGTTTTATTATTTTATTTTCAGTCTGTTTTTGTGTTTGAATCTAAAATAGATCTCTTATAACTAGGGTATAGTTTGATCTTTTTTTTTTTTTTAATTCTGCCAGTCTTTGCCCTTTTCTTGGATTGTTTAATCCGTTTTACATCTAAAAGGATTTATATCTGCCATTTTGCTATTTGTTTTCTGTATGTCTTACTGCTTTATCCAGTTGTCTTTTTTAAAAAAATATATTTTATTGAAGTATATTGACTTACAATGTTTCAGGTGCACAGCAAGGTAATTGAGTTATACAAATAGATATATATTATTTTTGAAATTATTTTCCATCATAAGTTGTTACAAGATATTGGCTCCAGTTCCCTGTGCTACGCAGTAAACCTTTGTTGCTTGTTGCATGTCTATTTTTTAATTAGAAATCTAGCATTCTATTTATACTAAGTCAAACAAGTGGAATCAAAATGTCATAATTAGTTAGGCAGAAGTTCATAGTTTTCTAAAATATATATATTATGCATATTTATATATATATGTATGCAAGAAGAGATGGAGAAATTGGAGAACATAAACTAAATGAAATGGGAGCACTGAATCTGAAATAGAAAAAGGGAAACAAACTAGATAAAAGTAAAAGATCATCATATAGTTCAGTTGTTGTTAAGCATGACTGCTCATTAGAAACATATCTGGAACTCTGGAGGAAAAAAGGCAATACCTGAACATTTGTATTTTTCAAAAAATTTCAAGATAATTCTGATATGCATCTGGATTTTAAAAAGGGATTACAAGGTTTTCTGTTAGATCCTAGGTTTAGTGATATAGAGTTCTGCTACTTTTCTGTTAACCAATCGTGATACAATTAAGTGAGTATAGTTTCATAATCACAATAGTAAAAGATGTTTATCAGTTTTCACAATCAATAGCCAGACCCCCCCCCAAAAAAATAATAATTGTAATTGCAAGCCATCATGGGAACATGATTAACTTAACAATATAAAATAATTGCATACAATTTGTGGGGGTCAAGCAGAGTCATGACAAGTGGAAGTGCATATATACACATGTTTTCATCCACCTCATCTGTGTCTTTTGGTTGGTGCATTTATTAATCCATTTACATTTAAGGTAATTGTCAATATGTATGACCCTGTTACATTGTCTTAATTTTGGAGGGTTTATTTTCTGTAGGTCTCTTTCTTCTCTTGTGTTTCCTGGATAGAGAAGTTCCTTTAGCATTTGTTGTAAAGCTGGTTTGGTGGTACTAAATTCTCTTAACTTTTGCTTGTCTGGAAAGCTTTTGATTTCTCCATCAAATCTGAAGGAGAGTCTTGCTGGGTAGAGTATTCTTGGTTGTAGGTTCTTTGCTTTCATCACTTTAAATATATCCTGCCATTCCCTTCTGGCTTGTAGAGTTTCTGTTGAGAAATCAGCTGATAGCCTGATGGGAGTTTCCTTGTATGTTGTTTGTCACTTTTCTCTTGTTGCTTTTAATATTTTATCTCTGTCATTAATTTTTGTCAGTTTGATTACTGTGTGTCTTGTGCTCCTCTTTGGGTTTATCCTGCCTGGGACTTTCTGTGCTTCCTGGACTTGGATGACTATTTCCTTTCCCATGTTTGGAAAGTTTTCAGCTATTATCTCTTCAAATATTTTCTCAGGTCCTTTCTCTCTTCTGAGACCCCTATAATGAGAATGTTGGTGCGTTTAATGTTGTCCCAGAGGTCTCTTAGGCTCTCTTCATTTCTTTTCATTCTTTTTTCATTTCTTTTCATTCTTTTTTATATGTTCTGTTCTGTGGCAGTTATTTCTACCATTCTGTCCTCCAGGTCATTTATCCGTTCTTCTACTATTGATTCCTTCTAGTGTATTATTTATTTCTGTTTGTTTGCTCTTTAGTTCTTGTAGGTCTTCGGCAAACATTTCTTGCATCTTCTCATTCTTTGCCCCCATTCTTTCCCCAAGATCCTGGATCATCTTCACTATCATTCTGAATTCTTTTTCTGAGAGGTTGCCTGTCTCCACTTCATTTAGTTGTTTTTCTGGGATTTTATCTTGTCCCTTCATCTGGGACATAACTTTCTGCTTTTTCTTTGTGATTAACTTTCTGTAGTATGGTTTTTGTTTTAGCTGCTCTGAGACTCTGGTTCTTCATTCTTGTGTCTGCCCTCTGATGGATGAGGTTAAGAGGCTTGTGTAAGCTTCTTGATGGGAGGGACTGGTGATGGGAAAAACTGGGTGTTGCTCCAGGGGCAGAGTCTTGCTCAGTAAAGCTTTAATCCAATTATCTGCTGATGGGTGAGGTTGCAGCCCTCCCTGGTAGCTGTTTGGCCTGAGGTGACTCAGCTCCTGGGGTCTGCAAGCTCTATGGTAGGATTAATGGTGAACTCCAAGAGAGTTTATGCTAAGGGGGACCTTCTAGTGACCCTGTCCCTGTGGTGAGCCCCTGCCAACCCATGCCTCCACAGGAGGCCCTCCAACACTAGCAGGTAGTTTTGGCTCAGTCTCCTGTGGGGCCACTGCTCCTCTTCTCTATGTCTTGATGCACACAAAACTTTGTACCCTCCAAGACTGGAGTCTCTGGTTTCCTCAGTCCTCTGGAAGGCATGTAGTCAAATCCTGGTGGCCCTCAAGGCCAGATTCCCTGGGACTTCTCAGTCCCTTTGTTGGGTCCCCAGGCTGGGATTCAGAACCTTCACAATAGTGCAAGAGCTTCTTTGGTATTGTTCTTCAGTCCGTGGGTCACCCACCTGGCAGGTATGGGATTTGATTTTATTGTGGTTGCCTCCCTCCTACTGTCTTGTTGCAGCTTCTTCTCTGTCTTTGGACATGGGGTATCTTTTTTTGATGGGTTCCAATGTCCTCCTATCGATTGTTGTTCAACAGCTAGTTGCAATTTTGGTGCTCTTGCCGGAGGAGATAAGCACATATCCTTCTCCTCCGCCATCTTGAGCTGGAAGACCAGTTGTCTTTTATATTTATCTGTCTTGTTACTTTTGCCAGTGCTTTTTGCTTCATCATATGAATTCCAGTTACTATGTAGTGATGTGTTTCATTTTAACCCGCCCCCTAATATTTCTTGTAGGACAAGATCACTAGAGACAAAATCTATCAGATTTTGTTTATCTGGGAATGTATACTGGCCTTCTGGCCTCCAGGCCTCCAGGTTTTAGATGTGAAATCAGCTTGTAATCACTGAAGATCCTTTTAATGTAATGAATTGCTCCTCTCCCTGTTTTCAGGATTCTCTTTGTGTTTGGCTTTTGGCAGTTTAATTACAGTGTTGAGCTTATCCTGCCAGGGGTTTGTTGAGACTCTGGAGCTGTAGTTTCTTTTTCTTCTTCTCTTCTTCCTCTACCCCCGCCCCTCCCACCCTTCTGTTATCAAGGTTGGGAAGCGTTTGGCCTCTGTTCATTCTGCTGTTTCTCTCTTCTGGGGCTCTGATTATGTATTGGTTGGTATGCTTGATAGTGTCACATAGGTCTCTTGGACTCTGTTCATTTTTCTTCATTATTTTTCTCTTTGTTCCTCAGATTGAGTGATCTCAGTTGATCTTCAGGTTTTTTTCTATTAAGATTTAACTTTTGTCTACTTACTTCACTTAGTATGGTAATCTCTGGGTCCATCCATGTTATTGCAAATGGCATTATTTCATTCTTTTTTATGGCTGAGGAGTGTTCCATTGTATATATGTACCACATCATCTTTATCCATTCATCTGTTGATGGACAGATGTTGATTTAGGGTGTTTCCGTGTTTTGACTATTGTAAATAGTGCTGCTCTGAACATAGGGCTGCATGTATCTTTTTGAATTATAAAGACCTGTATTTTTTTCCTTTCAGCAGCGTTTTGTTGTATTGTTTTTTTATTGAAGTATAATTGCTTTACAGTGTTGCATTAGCTTCTCCTGTACAATTAAGCAAACCAGCTGTGTGTATACATGTATCCCCTTTCTCTTGGACCTCTCTCCATTGCTCCTCCCATCGCACCCATCTAGGTCATCACAGAGCACCAAGCTGGGTTCCCTGTGCTCTCTAGCAGGTTCCCACTAGCTATCTGTTTTACTGATGGTAGAGTATATATGCCAATCCTAATCTCGTAATTCATCCCACCCTCCCAATGCCCCTTTGTGTCCACATGTCTGTTCTGTATGACTTATTCCTGCCCTACAAATGAGTTCATCTGTACTGTTGTTCTAGATTTCACATACATGTGCCTAATATATGACATTTATGTTTCTCTTTCTCGCTTCACTCTGTATGACAGACTCCAGATCCATCCACATGTTTACAAATGACCCGATATTGTTTCTTTTTTTTGCTGAGTAATAAATATTCCATTGTTTTTATGTACCATATCTTCTTTATCCATTCATATATTGACGGACATTCAGGTTGCTTCCTTGTCCTGGCCATTGTAAATAGTGTTGCAATGAACACTGGGGTGCATGGGTCTTTTTCCATTGTGATTTGCCCAGTAATGGGATTATTGGGTCATATGATAGTTTTAGTTTTTTAAGGAGCCTCCATACTGTTCTTCATAGCGGCTGTATCAATTTACCTTCCCACCAACAATGCAAAAGGGTTCCCATTTCTCCACACTCCCCAGCATTTATTGTTTGTAGGGTTTTTTTTTGTATGATGGCCATTCTGACTGGTGTGAGGTGATACTTCATTGTAGTTTGTTTTTTTTTTAACTTTTAATTTTGTATTGGGGTATAGGTGATTAATGGGGCTTCCCAGGTGGCGCAATGGTAAAGAATCTGCCCGCTAATGCAGGAGACTCAGGAGACGTGGGTTGATGCCCAGATTTGGAGGATCACCTGGAGTAGGAAATGGCAACCTGCTCCAGTATTCTTGCCTGGAAAATTCCATGGACAGAAGGAGTCTGGTGGGCTACAGTCTATGGCATTGCAAGGAGTTGGACATGACTGAGCAGCTGATTAACAATTAACACACACAGCCCATTAACAATGTTGTGATAGTTTCAGGTAAACAGCAAAAGGACGTAGCCATACAGATACACATATCCATTCTCCCCAACCCTGCTCCCATCCAGGCTGCCACATAACATTGAGCAGAGTTCATGTGTTAAATACAGTAGTTGCTTGTCGGTTACCTGTTTTAAATACAGCAGTGTGTACATATCATCCCAAACTCCCTAACTATCCCTCCCGCACATCCTTCCTCTCCTGGTAACCGTAAGTTATATCTCTAAATCTGTGAGTCTTTTTCTGTTTTGTAAGTTCATTTGTATCATTTCTTTTTAGAGTCCACATATAAGGGATGTCATGCTATGTTTCTGCTTCTCTGTGTGACTTACTTCACTCTGTGTGACAATCGCTAGGTCCCTCTGTATTGCTGCAAATGACATTATTTTGTTCTTTTTAATGGCTGAGTAGTTAAGCTATTTCAAATCCTAAAAGATGATGCTGTGAAAGTGCTACACTCAATATGCCAGCAAATTTGGAAAACTCAGCAGTGGCCACAGGACTGGAAAAGGTCAGTTTTCATGCCAATCCCAAAGAAAGGCAATGCCAAAGAATGCTCAAACTACCACACAATTGCACTCATCTCACACGCTAGTAAAGTAATGCTCAAAATTCAACAAGCCAGGCTTCAACAGTACGTGAACCGTGAACTTCCAGATGTTCAAGCTGGATTTAGAAAAGGCCGATGAACCAAAGATCAAATTGCCAACATCTGCTGGATCATCGAAAAAGCAAGAGAGTTCTAGAAAAATATCTATTTCTTCTTTATTGACTATGCCAAAGCCTTTGACTGTGTGGATCACAATAAACTGTGGAAAATTCTGAAAGAGATGGGAATACCAGACCACCTGACCTACCTCTTGAGAAATCTGTATGCAGGTCAGGAAGCAACAGTTAGAACTTGACATGGAACAACAGACTGGTTCCAAATAGGAAAAGGAGTATGTCAAGGATGTATATTGTCACCCTGCTTATTTAACTAATATATAGAGTACATCATGAAAAATGCTGGGCTGGATGAAGCACAAGCTGAAATCAAGATTGCTGGGAGAAATATCAATAACCTCCAATATGCAGATGACACTACTCTTATGGCAGAAAGTGAAGAACAACTAAGCAGCATCTTAATGAAAGTGAAAGAGGAGAGTGAAAAAGTTGGCTTAAAGCTCAACATTCAGAAAACTTAAGATCATGGCATCTGGTCCAATCACTTCATGGCAAATAAATGGAGAAACAGTGGAAACAGTGGCAGACTTTATTTTTCTGGGCTCCAAAACCACTGCAGATGGTGACTGCAGCCGTGAGATTAAAAGACACTCCTTGGAAGGAAAGTTATGACCAACCTAGACAGCATATTAAAAAGCAGAGACGTTATTTTGCCAACAAAGGTCCATCTAGTCAAGGCTATGGTTTTCCCAGTAGTCATGTACGGATGTGAGAGTTGAACTATAAGGAAAGCTGAGTGCCGAAGAATTGATGCTTTTGAACTGTGGTGTTGGAGAAGACTCTTGAGAGTCCCTTGGACAGCAAGGAGATCCAATCAGTCCATCCTAATGGAAATCAGTCCTGAATATTCATTGGAAGGACTGATGCTGAAGCTGAAACTCCAATATTTTGGCCACCTGATGCAAAGAGCTGACTCATTGGAAAAGACCCTGATGCTGGGAAAGATTGAAGGCGGGAGGAAAATAGGATGACATAGGATGAGATGATTGGATGGCATCACTGAATCGATGGACATGAGTTTGAGTGAACTGTGGGAGTTGGTGATGGACAGGGAGGCCTGGCGTGCTGCAGTCCATTGGGTCACAAAGAGTTGGACACGACTGAGCAACTGAACTGAACTGAATATTCCATTGTATATACATACCACATCCTCATCCATTCCTCTGTGAATGGACATATAGGTTGCTTCCATGTCTTGGCTGTTGTAAACAGTGCTACGGGGACCGTTGGGATGCATGTATCTCTTCAGATCGTGTTTTTCTCCAGATGTATGCCCAGGAGTGGGATTGCAGGGTCATATGGTAGCTCCTATGCCAACTAGTGGCTAACGTACACTCCCACCAACACTGTAGCAGGGTTCTCTTTTTGTCCACACTGTCTCCAGCATTTATTGTTTGTGGATTTTTTGATGATAGCCATTCTGGCTGGTGTGAGGTGATATCTCATTGTAGTTTTGATAGGCATTTCCCTAATAGTGATGTTGAACATTTTTTTATGTCCCTCTTGGCTATCTGTCTATCTTTGGAGAATTGTCTATTTAGATCTTCTGTCCATTTGTTCATTGGGTTGTTTGTTTTGATGCTATTAAGCACCATGAGCTGTTTGTAAATTTTGGAGACTAAATACCTTGTTGGTCACATCATTTGCAAATATTTTCTCCCTATCTGTGCATCTGTTCATTTTGCTTATTGTTTCCATTGATATGCAAAAGCTTTTTTTTGAAAATTAACTAATTTTAATTGGAGGATAAACACATTTTTTTGAAACTATGCAAAAGCTTTTTTTTGAAAACTAATTAATTTTAATTGGAGGATAATTATTTTACAATATTGTGATGGTTTCTGCCATACATCAGCATGAATCGGCCACAGGTATACATGTGCCCCCCTCATCCTGAATCCCCTACTCTGTCCCTCTGGATTGTCCTAGATCACCACCTTTGGGTGCCCTTCTTCATGTGTTGAACTTTCACTGGTCATCTATTTTACATATGGTAATGTACATGTTTCAATTCTTTTGTCTCGAATCATCCCACCCTTGCCTTCTCCCACTGAGTCAAAAAGTTTGTTCTTTATGCCTGTGTCTCCTTTGCTGCCTTGCACTTAGGGTCTTCGATACCATCTTTCTAAATTCCATATATATATATATATATATATATATATATATATATATATGCATAAATATACAGTATTTGTCTTTCTTTTTATGACTTGGTTCATTCTGTATAATAGGCTCCAGGTTCATGCACCTCATTAGAACTGACTCAAATGCATTCCTTTTTATAGCTGAGTAATATTCTATTGTGTATATGTATCACTACCTTCTTATTCATTCAGTTGCCAGTGGACATCTAGGTTGCTTACATGTCCTAGCTATTGTAAATAGTGCTACATTGAACCTTGAGGTACATGTGCCTCTTAGTTTTGCTTTCCTTGGGATATATGCCCAGCGGTGGGATTGCTGGATCTTATGGCAGTTCTATTCCCAGTTTTTTTAAGGAATCTGCACACTGTTTTCCATAGTGACTATACCAGTTTGCATTCCCACCAACAGTGTAAGAGGGTTTCCTTTTCGCCACACCCTCTCCAGAATTTATTGTTTGTAGACTTTTTGATGGTGGCCATTCTGGCCGGGTGTGAAATGATACCTTATTGAGGTTTTGATTTGCATTTCTCTAATAACAAGTGATGTTGAGTATCTTTTCATGTGATTATTAGCTATCTCTATGTCTTTGGAGAAATGTCTGTTTAGGTCTTTTTCCCACTTTTTGATTGGGTTATTTGTTTTTCTGGTATTGAGCTGCTTGTATATTTTGGAAATTGTCAGTTGTTTCATTTGCTCTTATTTTGTCCCATTCTGAGGGCTGTCTTTTCACCTTGCTTATAGTTTCCTTCGTTGTGTGAAAGCTTTTAAGTTTAATTAGGTCCCATTTGTTTATTTTTGTTTTTATTTCCATTATTTTGGGAAGATGGATCCAAAACGATGTTGCTGCTGTTTATGTCAGGGTGTCCTGCTTATGTTTTCCTCTAGGAGTTTAATAGTGTCCAGTCTCACATTTAGGTCTTTAATCCACTTTGAGCTTATTTTTGTGTATGGTGTCAAAGAATGATCTAATTTCATTTTTTAACATGTAGCTGTCTAGTTTTCCCAGCACCATTTGTTGAAGAGACTGTCTTTGGAGCATTGTGTAGTCTTGTCTCCTTTGTCATAGATTAATTGATCATAGGTGCATGGGTTTATTTCTAGGTTTTCTATTCTATTCCATATTTCTATTTTTGTGCCAGTACTGTGCTGTTTTCTTGACTGCAGCTTTATAGTATAGTCTGAAGTTAATTTCTCAAGATTGCATTGACTTTTCAGGGACGTTTGTGTTTCCATATGAATTTTGAGATTTTTTTTGTTCTAGTTCTGTGAAAAATGCTATTGGTTGGTAATTTGATAGGAGTTGTATTGAATCTTTAGATTGCTTTGGGTAATAGAGTCATTTTGATAATACTGATTCTTCCTATCTCTGAACATTGCATATCTTTTCATCTGCTTGTGAATTTTTTCATCAGCTTCTTAGAGTTTTTGGAATACAGGTCTTTTGTCTCCTTAGGTAGGTTTATTCCTAGTTTTGTTTTTTTTTTTTGATGCAGTGGTTAATGGAATTGTTTTTTGGATTTCTCTTTCTGATCTTCTGTGGTCAGTGTATAGAAATGCAACAGGATTCTGTTCATTAATTTTGTAACCTGTAACTTTGCCTGTTTCATTGATGAGTTCTAGTAGTTTTCTGGTAGCAATTTTACTGTCTTTTATGTATAGTATCATGTCACATGCAAACAGTGACAGTTTAACTTCTTTTCCAACTTGGATTCCCTTGACTTCTTTTTCTTCTCTGATTGCTGAAAGTAGGACTTCCAAAACTATGTTGAATAAAAGTGGCAAGAGTAGACATCCTAGTCTTGTTCCTATTTTAGAGGAAACGCTTATTTCCGGAGTCCTGCTCCAGCTGGTCAGGGTTCCCTGAGGATGGACGGCGTCGGCGATACGAATGAATAAGCACAGCGAGTCTTAGCGTTTTCCAAGTGTCTTCCGACTTTATTATTTTTAAGACAGTTTTTATATTTTTTGTGGTACATAGAAACAAATGTAAAGTGTAGAGTCATTCCAATTCAGCTTAGTGGGCATACCAATTTAGCTTCATGGGCATATGAATTCAGCTTAATGGGCCTATCAATTCAGCTTAATAGGCCAGCAGTTTTGACCTTCATCGAAACTGTTTGCCTGTTTTTAGTTACAAAAAGCCTCATTTTGTTTACATCATCTTCCGGCCTGGGGGCCTGCTAACATCTTGTGACTCTCCATTGATAAGGGTTGATCAGTCAGAACACTTTTGTATCAGGCACAGCGGGAAAGAATTTATCAATAGAAAGTTTCAAGGTAAAACCTGTAATTTACTCTACGCCTTGAGCTTAACAGAAAAGAATGTGGTCCCATAAGGTCATAGAACAGCAAGCTGAAGGTCAGCTCTAAGTAAGAATCATCAGTTAAATCAACAATTGTCTTATTATTTGTATTAAAGCTACACTTTTATTTATATAAATTTTTAACTATTATGCTTTCATTATATAGGCTAAATATGTTAAGAGTAAAAATATAGTGAGTAAATACAGACTAAGTAACAGTTTCATAAAACAATATTTTTATATTTCCTAACAAGCCTTTTTTTCCTGTGAAGGGTTTTGTGCCCATAGGGCTTTCTGTGCGGAGGCTCTCAATGCTGTTTTATAATTAAGGAATAGTCATGCACATTAGCTCCAAAGGCACAGGTACATTTATTAAACAAACCAATATGTTAGCAAAAGGAATTTAGATCAGCATACTCTATATCCCAGATAATTTTACTTAGGGTGTTACTGTTCAGGGGCCTTGTTGATTTGAGGTTTCAGAATGATCTATTTTAGAAGGGAATCAGGAAAAGCCTTTTGCCTAAGTCACAGAAAATAAGAAGAGGTTTATTATAGCAAGCGTCAGAAAGAGAGATCTCATTTTTAAGGTGAGCGCTGAGGCAGCCTCTCAAGAATCTCTGAGGCCTGAGTTGCTCTGCTCGTCAGTCCTTCTCCTCATGACTCTGTCATGAGTAGGGATCTCGTGAGCTGGCTCCCGGCAGCTTATAGTATTTCACCATTGAGATTGATGTTAGCTGTAGGTTTGTCATGTATTGCCTTTATTATGTTGAGGTAGGTTCCCTCTATGCCCACATTCTGGAGAGTTTTTATCATAAATAGGTGCCAAATTTTGTCAGAAGCTTTTTCTGCATCTATTAAGATGATCATACGGTTTTTATTCTTCAGTTTGTTCATGTGGCTTATCACACTGATTGATATGTGGATATTGGAAAACCTTTGCATCCTGGGATGAACCCCACTCGATCATGGTGTATGATCTTTTTAATATGTTGTTGGATAAGGATCACTAGTATTTTGTTGAGGGTTTTTGCATCTATGTTCATCAGTGATATTGGCATGCAATTTTCTTTTTTTGTCGTGTCTTTGTCTGGTTTTGGTATCAGGGTGATGGTGGCCTCATAGAATGAGTATGGAAGTTTTTCTTCCTCTGCAATTTTTGGGAACAGTTTCAGAAGGATAGGTGTTAACTCTTCTCTAAATGTTTGATAGAATTTGCCTGTGAAACCATCAGGTTCTGGACTTTTGTTTGTTGGGAGATTTTTAATCAGGATGTCAATTTCAGTGCTTGATTGGTCTGTTCATATTTTCTGTTTCTTTCTGGTTCAGTGTGGGGAAACTGTACCTTTCTAAGAATTTGTCCATTTCTTCCAGGTTGTCCATTTAATTAGCACACAGTTGCTCCTAGTAGTCTCTTACGATCCTTTGTATTTCTGTGGAGTCAATTGTAACTTCTCCTTTTACATTTCTTTTTTAAAAAATTTATTTATTTTTGACTGGAGGATAATTACCTTATAATATTGTGTTGGTTTCTGCCATATATCAACATGAACCAGCTATAGTTTGTTTCTAATTTTATTGATTTGAGTCCTCTCCCTTTTTTTCTTGATGAGTCTGGTACAAGGTTTATCAGTTTGATTTATCTTTTCAAAGAACCTGCTTTTAGTTTCTTTGATCTTTCCAGTTGTTTTCTTTGTCTCTATTCCATTTATTTTTGCTCTGATATTTATGATTTCTTTCCTTATACTAACTTTAGATTTTATTCTTCTTTCTCTAGTTGTTTTAGGTGCATTTGTTTTTATTATTAGCCACTCAGTCATGTCCCACTCTTTGCAACCCCACGGACAGCACCATGCCAGGCTTCCCAGTCCTTCAGTATCTCCCAGAGTTTGCTCAAACTCATGTCCATTGAAATGGTGATGCTATCCAACCATCTCATCCTCTGTCATAATCTCCTCCTGCCTTCAGTCTTCCCCAGCATCAGGGTCTTTTTCCAGTGAGTCAACTCTTTGCATCAGATGGCCAAAGTATTGGAACTTTAGCATCAGTCCTTCAATGAATATTCAGGGATGATTTCCTTTAGGATTGACTGGCTTCATTGCCTTGCTGTCCAAGGGACTCTCAAGAGTCTTTCTCTAGCACCGCAGTTCAAAAGCATCAATTCTTCAGCGCTCAGCTTTCTTTATGGTCCAACTCGCACATCCGTACATGACTACTGGAAAAACCATAGCCTTGACTGTACAGACCTTTGTTGGCAAAATGATGTCTCTGCTTTTTAATACATTGCCTAGGTTTGTCATAGCTTGTCTTCCAAGGAGCAAGCGTCTTTTAATTTCATGGCTGCAGTCACTCTGCAGTGGTTTTGGAGCCCAAGAAAATAGTCTGTCGCTGTTTCCATTTTTTCCACTTCTATTTGCCAAGAAGTGATGGGACCAGATGCCATGATCTCAGTTTTCTGAATGTTGAGTTTTAAGCCAACTTTTTCACTCTCCTTTTTCACCTTCATCAAGAGGCTCTTTAGTTCCTCTTCACTTTCTGCCATTAGGGTGGTGTCATCTGTATATCTGAGGTTATTGACATTTCTCCTTGCAATCTTGATTCCACCTTCACCTTGATCCAGCCTAGCATTTTGCATGATGTACTCTGCATATAAGTTAAATAAGCAGGGTGACAATATACAGCCTTGACATATTCCTTTCCCAATTTTGAACCAGTCCTATGTTCCATGTCTTGTTCTAACTGTTGCTTCTTGACCCGCATACAGGTTTCTTAGGAGGCAGATAAGGTGGTCTGGTATTCTCATCCCTTTAAGAATTTTCTAGTTTGTTGTGATCCACACAATCAAAACTTCCATGTAGTCAGTGAAGCAGAAATAATTGTTTTTCTGGAATTCCCTTGCTTTTTCTGTGACCCAACGAATGTTGGCAATTTGATCTCTGGTTCCTCTACCTTTTCTAAATCCAGCTTGTACATCTGGAAGTTCTCGGTTCACATACTGTTGAAGCCTGGCTTGAAGGATTTGAGCATTATCTTGCTAGCATGTGAAATGAGTGCAGTTGTGCAGTAGTTTGAACATTCTTTGGCATTGTCCTTCTTTGGAATTGGAAGGAAAACTGACCTTTTCCAGTCCTGTGACCACTGCTGAGTTTTCCACATTTGCTGGCATGTTGAGTGCAACACTTTAACAGCATCATCATTTAGGACGTGAAGTAGCTCAGCTGGAGTTCCATCACCTCCACTAGCTTTGTTCATAGTAATGCTTCCTAAGGCCCGTTTGACTTCACACTTCAGGATGTCTGGCTCTAGGTGAGTGATCACACCATTGTGGTAGTACAGGTCATTAAGACCTTTTTTGTATAGTTCTTCTGTGTATTCTTGCCATCTCTTAATCTCTTCTGCTTCTGGTAGGTCCATACCGTTTCTGTCCTTTATTATGCCCATATTTGCATGAAATGTTCCCTTGGTATCTTTGAGTTTCCTGAAGAGATCTCTAACCTTGCCCATTCTATTATTTCCCTCTCTTTGCACTGTTCGCTTAAGACTTTCTTATCTCTCCTTGCTATCCTTTGGAACTCTGCATTCAGGTGGATTTATCTTTCCTTTTCTCCTTTTTCCTTTCGCTTCTCTTCTTTTCTCAGCTATTTGTAAGCCCTCCTCAGACAACCATTTTGCCTTTTTGCATTTCTTTTTCTTGGGGATGGTTTTGATCACCGCCTCCTTTACAGTGTTACGAACCTCCGTCCATAGTTCTTCAGGCACTCTGTCTATCATGTCTAATCCCTTGAATCTATTTGTCACTTCCACTGTGTAATCTTAAAGGATTTGATTTAGGTCATACTTGAATGGCCTTGTGGTTTTCCCTAGTTTCCTCAATTTAAGTCTGACTTTGGCAATAAGGAGTTCATGATCTGAACCACAGTCAGCTCCCAGTCTTGCTTTTACTGACTGTATAAAGCTTCTCCATCTTCGGCTGCAAAGGATATAATCAATCTAATTTCAGTATTGACCATCTGGTGATGTCCATGTGTAGAGTTGTCTCTTGGGTTGTTGGAAAAGGCTATTTGCTGTGACCAGTGCGTTCTCTTGGCATAACTCTGTTAGCCTTTGCCCTGCTTTATTTTGTACTCCAAGGCCAAACTTGCCTGTTACTTCAGGGATCTCTTGACTTCCCTTCTTTTGCATTCCAGTCCCCTATGATGAAAAGGGCAGCTTTTTTGGTGTTACTTCTAGAAGGTCTTGTAGGTATTCATAGAACCGTTCAACTTCAGCTTCTTCAGCGTTAGATAGACTTGGATTACTGTGATACTGAATGATTTGCCTTGGAAACTAACCGAGACCATTCTGTCATTTTTGAGATTGCACCCATGTACTGCATTTTGGACTCTCCAAATGTGAGGGCTACTCCATTTCTTTTAAGGGGTTCTTGCCCACAGTAGTAGATATAATGGTCATCTGAATTCAACTTGCCCTTTCCCATCCATTTTAGTTCACTGATTCCTAAAATGTCAGTGTTCACTCTTGCCATGTCCTGTTTGACCATATCCAGTTTACCTTGATTCATGGACTTAACCTTTCAGGTTCCTATGCAGTGTTGTTGTTTACAGCATCAGACTTGACTTTCACCAGCAGACACATCCACAACTGATATTGTTTCCACTTTGGCTCAGCCTCTTCATTCCTCTGGAACTATTTCTCCACTTCAGTAGCATATTGGACACCTACTGACCTGGGAGGGTGGGTTCATCTTTCAGTGTCATATCTTTTTGCCTTTTCATACTGTTAATAGGATTCTCAAGATAAGAATGCTGAAGTGGTTTGCCATTGCCTTCTCCCATGGACTATGTTTTGTCAGAATTCTCCACCATGACCTGTCCATCTTGGGTGGCCTTACACGGCATGTCTCATAGTTTCATTAAGTTACCCTAAGTTGTTATCTGTAGGTGTAAGGTAAGGTTGTTTATTTGAGGTTTTTTTCTTGTTTCTTGAGGTAAGATTGTATCATTATAAACTTCCCACTTAGAGCTACTTTTGCTGCGTCCAGTAGGTTTTGGACTGTTGTGCTTTCATTTTCATTTGTCTCTAGGTATTTTTTGATTTCCTTTTTTATTTTTTCAGTGATCCATTGGCTGTTTAGTAACATATTGTTTAGCCACCACATGTTTGTGTTTTTGTAGATATTTTCTTATAGTTTATTTCTAATTTCATAATGTTGTGATCAGAAAAGATGCTTGATACAATTTCTGTTTTCTTAAATTTACCAGGGCTCGCCTTGTGGCCCAGCATGTGGTCAGTCTTAGAGAATGTTCTGTGTACACTTGAGATGAATGTGTAGCCTGCTGTTTTTGGACGGAATGTCCTATAAATAGCAATTAAATCTGTCTGGTCTGTTATATCATTTAAAGCTTGTGTTTCCTTATTTATTTTCTGTCTCCATTATCTGTCCATTGGTGTAAGTGTGGCGTTAAAGTCCCCCACTCTTATCGTGTTACTGTCTATTTCTCCCTTTATGGTTGTTAGTTTTTGCTTTACATGTTGAGATGTTCCTGTGTTGGGTGTATATATACATTTATGATTGTTACATATTCTTGACTCGAATACTTAATCATTATGTAGTGTCCTTTGTTTCTTAAAATAGTCTTTGTTTTAATGTCTGTTTTGTCTGATATGAGTATTGCTACTCCAGCTTTCTTTTGATTTCCATTTGCATAGTATACCTTCTTCCATCCCCTTACTTTCAGTCTGTAAGTGTCCCTAAGTCTGAGGTGGGTCTCTTGTAGACAGCATATATTCGGATCTTGTTTTTGTTTCTACCCAGCCAGTCTATGTCTTTTGATTGGTGTGTTTAATCAATTTACATTTAAGGTAATTATTACTATGTGTGATCCTAGATGTTATTCTTTTTATTGTTGTTGTTCAAGGGATCCCCTGGGTCAGGGATTGAACCCATATCCCCTGAATTGGTAGAAGGCAATGGTGACCCACTCCAGTATTCTTCCCTGGAGAATCCTGTGGACGGAGGAGCCTGGTGGGCTGCTGTCCATAGGGTCGCACAGAGTCGGACACGACTGAAGCAGCTTAGCATGCATGCATGCATTGGAGAAGGGAATGGCAACCCACTCCAGTATTCTTGCCTGGAGAGTCCCAGGGACGGGGCAGCCTGGTGGGCTGCCGTCTCTGGGGTCGCACAGAGTCGGACACGACTGAAGCGACTTAGCAGCAGCAGCAGCTGCCCCTGAATTGTTGGTAGGTGGACTCTTCACTACTGAACATCAAGGAGGCCCCATAGGGTTTTATTCTTTGTTACAGTGATAATTGGGATTGTTTTCTTAATTTCTCTTTGTGATCTTTCATTGTTAGTGTATCAGAATGCAAGAATTTCTGTGCATTAATTTTGTATCCTGCAACCAAATTCATTGATTAGCTCTAGTAGTTTTCCAATGGCATCTTTAGGATTTTCTTTGTATAGTGTCATGTCATCTGCAAAAGGTGACAGTTTGACTTCTTCTTTTCCAATTTGTATTCCTTTTATTTCTCTTTCTTCTATGATTGCCGTGGTTAGGACTTCCAAAACTATGTTGAATGAAAGTGGCGAGAGTGGATATCCTTGTCCTATTCCTAATTTTAGAGGAACTGCTTTTGCTTTTTCACCATTGAGAATGATCTGTGCTGTGGGTTTGTCTGTATGGCCTTTGTTCCCCTGTGCCCATTTCCTGGAGAGTTTTTATGATAAGTGGGTGCTGAATTTTGACAGATGCTTTTTCTGAATCTGTTGAGGTGATCATGTGGATTTTATTCTTCAGTTTGTTAATCTGGTATATCACATGGATTTTGCATATATTGAAGAATCTTTGCTTCCTTGGGATAAATCTCACTTCATCATGGCATATGATCCTTTTAATGTGTTGTTGGATTCTGTTTGGTAGGATTTTGTTGAGTTTTGTTTCTGTATTCGTCAGTGATACTGGTCTTTAGTTTTCTTTTTTTGTGATATCTTTGTCAGGTTTTGGTATCAGGGTGATGGTGGCCTCATAAAATCAGTTTGGGAGTGTTCTTCCCTCTGCAGTGTTTTTGGGAAATGTTTGAGGAGTATCGGAAGGATAGGTGTTTAGCTCTTCTCTAAATATTTAACAGAATTTGCTTGTGCAGCCATCTGTTCCTGGACTTTTATTTGTTGGATGATTTTTAATTATCACTTCAACTTCATTACTTATGGATTGATCTGTTTATATTTTCTGTTTCTTCCAGGTTCAGTCTTGGAAGATAGTATTTTACTAAAAATTTGTTCGTTTATTCCAGGTTGTCCATTTTATTGGCATACAGTTGCTTATAGTAGTCATGGCATGAGTTATAATTTCTGCTTTTTCATTTCTGAGTTGATTGATTTGAATCCTGTCCTTTTCTTCCTTGATGACCTTGGCTAAATGTTTATCAATTTTATCTTCTCAGAGAACCAACTTTCACTTTTATTGATCTTTATTTCTATTTCATTTAATTCTGCTTTGATCTTTATGACCTATTCCTTCAGCTAACTTTAGGGGTTTTTCCCTTCTTTGTCTAGTTGCTTTAGGTGTAAGGTTGAAAGTGAAAGTGTTGGTCGCTCAATCTTGTCTGACTCTTTGCAACCACATGGACTGTAGCCCGCCAGGCTTCTCTGCTTGTGGGATTCTCCAGGCAAGAATACTGGAGTCGGTTGCCATTCCCTTCGCCAGGGGATCTTCCAGCCCAGGGGTCGAACCCAGGTCTCCTACTTTGTAGGCAGATTCTTTGCCAACTAAGCCACCAGGGAAGCACCCAGTTGTTTGTTGGCGATTTTTCTTGTTTCTTGAGGTGAGATTGAGTTGCCACAAATTTCCCTTAGGCCTGCTGTTCCTTTGTTCTGTAGATTTTAAGTTGTGTTTTTCATTGTCGTTTGTTTCTATGTTTTTTTGATTTCTTCTTTGATTTCTTTTAGTGATCTCTTGGTTATTTGGTAGTGAGGTTCTTAGCCTCCATGTGTCTGTATTTTTTTTTATAGTTTTTTTCCTAATAATTGGTTTCTAATCTCAGCATTGTGGCTTGATATGATTTCAGTTTTCTTAAATTTACCGAGACTTGATTTGTGAATGAGGATGTGATCTCTCCTGGAGAGTGTTCTGTATGCTTGAGAAGAAAGTGTGTTTTGCCACTTTTGGGTAGAATATCCTGTAAATATCAGTTAAGTCTGATTGGTTTGTTATGCCATTTAAAACTTGTGTTTCCTATGAGTATTGCCATTCCGGCTTTTGATTTCCATTTGCATGGGATATATTTTTGTCTTCTCATTTTTAGTTTATATGTGTCCCAAGGTCTAAAGTGGGTCTCTTGTAGACAGGATATATATGCGTTTTGTTTTTATATCTCTTCAGTAGTCTGTGTCTTTTGGTTGGAGCAGTCATTCTATTTACATTCAAGGTACTTATCAATATGTATGTTCCTATTACCATTTTCTTAATTGTTTTGGCTTTGTTTTTGTGGTTATTTTTCTTCTTCCTAGAGAAGTTTTCTTCTTCTCAGAGAAGGTCCTTTAGCATTTGTTGTTAAACTGGTTTGGTGGTGCTGAATTCTGTTAAGTTTCACTTGACTGTAAAGGTTTTGATTTCTCTATTAGATATGAATGAAATCCTTGCTGGATAGAGTAATCTTGGTTGCAGGCTTTTCTCTTTCATCACTTTTAATATATTCCACCACTCCCTTCTGACCTGCAAAGTTTCTTTTGAAGAATCAGTTGATAATCTTACGGGGATTCCCTTGTGTGCTATTTGTTGCTTTTCCCTTGCTGATTTTAATATTTTTTTCTTTGAATTTAATTTTTGTTAGTTTGATTAATATGTGTCTCAGCATGTTTCTCCTGTTGGGTTTAACCCTATATGAGACTCTGTGCTTCCTGGACTTGGTTGACTATTTCCTTTCCTTTGTTAAGGAAGTTTTTGACTATAGTCTCTTCAAGTATTTCCTCAGACTCTATCTTTCTCTTCTTCTGGGATCCCTGTAATTTGAATGTTGGTGCATTTAATGTTGTCCCAGAGGTCTCTGAGACTCCCTTCATTTCTTTTCTTTATTTTTTCTTTATTCTGCTCTTCAACAATTATTTCCACCATTCAGTCTTCCAACTCACTTATGCATTTTCTCTGCTTCAGTTGTCCTTCAGTTATTAAATCCTTCTAGTGTATTTTTTCTTTCAGTTGTTATGTTGTTCATCACTGTTTGTTTTTTAGTTCTTCTAGGTCTTTGGTAAACATTTCTTCTGTTTTCTTGATCTGTGCCTCCCTTCTGCTTTTGAGGTTTAGGGTTGTCTTTATTATCAATACTCGGAATTATTTTTTGGGTAGATTGCCTATTTCCTCTTCATTTATTTGATCTTGTAAGTTTTTACCTTGGTTCTTCTTCTGTCCCATATTGTTTTGTCATCTCATTTCTTTTTTTTCTTTTTTTTTTTTTTTGGATGGATGGGACTTTGTTTTTTCCTTGCTGTTTGTTTGACATGCAGTGTCCAGTACTGGAGTTTGCATGCAGTTGGATGGAGCTGAGTCTTGGTGCCGAGATGAGCACCTCTGGGATAGCTCACACCAATTAACATTCCCTGGGATCCTAGATTCCCTGTTGGTCTAGTGGTTTGGACTTGGTGCTCCCACCATGGGAGCTCAGGCCCAACCCCCGTCCAGGAGCAGAGATCCCTGGAAGCCATGCAGGGGGGTGGGGTGGGTAGGCAACAAAGAAAAAGGAGCAAAACAGTAAGAAAGAATAAAAAATTTTTAAAAAAATAGAAAAGAGATATTTTAGGAAAAATGAAAATGAGACAACAACAAAGTAAAATGAAACTACAACAGCAGAAAAAGCCAGAAAAGGCCCTAGGGGAGGAGGGTGCTTAGGCTGAAGACCCCAGCAGCTAGAAAAGGCCTTTGGTTGGGGGGCGCTAAGCTCAGGACCCTCTAGGCTGGAGGGGACCCCGGAAGGTCTAGATTCAGGCCCGAGACCCCAGCAGGCTTGCCAGTGCCTGAGTGGGTGGGTGAGATGCTGGGCACATTCCCCTCTGACCCACTATCTCCCAAAGTCCCTTCCTATCCCTGCTAATCCTCACTCTATGGGTGGGCCCCTCTGAGAGTGGTAACCCCTCTCATCCTGCTGCTGCCCCTCAGGGTTTCTGCTCCCATCCCACCTATACTTTTCTTTTCCCCTCTTCCCCCCCATCATCCTACCCAGTCGCTTGGGAGTTCCTCCCATCCCTTAGGTGTCCGAGGCCCCTCAGCAGCCCTGGTAGGTGCCCAGGGTGTGACAAGATGTGAACTCAGCATCCTCCTGCTCTGTCATCTGGACTCCACCCATAAAGACCTATTAGTTGATGAAATTTTATGTTTTTTAAACAGATGTCTTGAGAATATTTTGTGAAACTCATCCCCAGAGTACATGAAATTCTTCTATACTCCTGTACATCCTGTTTATTTTAAATTTTATTTTCTGTGTATTACAGGTATATAGAAATGTATTTAATTTAGCATATTGATTTTTAATAATTTTTAAAAATAATATTTATTTGGCTGTGCTGGGTGTTTGTTGCTGCACAGGCTTTTCTCTAGTTGCGATGAGCAGGGGCTACTCTAGTTGTGGGGTACATGACCCTCTTATTGTGGCGGCTTCTCTTGTTGTGGAGCACAGGCTCTGGAGTGTTTAGGCTTCAGCAGTTGTGGCAGGTGACCTCAGTAGTTGCAGCTCCCGGGCTCTAGAGCACAGGCTCAGTAGTTGTGGCACACAGGCTTGCCTTGCAGCATGTGGGATCTTCCTGGACCAGGGACTGAGTCTGTCTCTCCTGCATTGGCAGACAGATTCTTTACCACTGAGCCACCAGGGAAGCCTAGCATGTTGATTTTTATAGCTAGCAACATTGCTAACTTATTAATAATTCTATGATGAGTTTAAGTTTTCTGTGTTCATAATTATGTCATCTGGAAGTAGTGATTTTTTTTCCTTTATAAACTTTATATGTACTTTTTGCCCGTCTAGATGGCTAGGAAATTTAATAAAACATTAATTAGGAGTAGTGATGATGTATATTCTTATCATGTGCTTGATATCAAAAGGAAACCTTCAACGCTTCATTATTAAGTGTAAGAATGCTTTTTAATGTTTACTTTGATCCATGAGATGTTTAGAGGTGTGTTATTCAGCTTCCCATTATTTAGGGACTTCCAGATACTTTTATGTTATTCTTTTCTAGTTTAATTCCATTGTTGTCAGAGAAAATATATTATTTAAATCCTGTTTCATCAAGACCTGTCTCATGACTAGAATGAGACTTATTGTGGTAAATTGTTTGGTAAGTTGTGTGTGTTTTTCCCAGTAGCAAAAGAGTAGTTTAATGCTTGAGGACGATCTAAAGGATGAATGTTAGATAGCCTGTTTAAAATTCTCCATGAAAGTAGCCACTACCAAATGGAGTATTTATGCATTTAAAATTTATAGTGATTTGTGGAATTGAATACTTGTGTCTATGAGAAACCCATGTATATGGTGAAGAGTATTGTATCTCTTATGTTACAAGTGATTAATTTACATTGTAGTGACTCAAATGGCCAAAAATTAAAAAACTCATTAAGGATTTCTCTTCTTCTTTGGCTTGTGTGCGCTGGTCGCTCAGTTGTGTCCGACTGTTTGCAACCCCATGGACTGTAGCCCGCCAGCCTCCTCTGTCCATGGAATTCTCAAGACAAGAATACTGGAATAGGTAGCCATTCCCTTCTCCTGGGGATCTTCCTAACCCAGGGATCAAACCTGGGTCTCCTGCATTTCAGGTAGATTCTTTGTTGTCCAAGCCATCAAGGAAGACTTTCTTTGGCTTAGTATATATTATTACCTTTTTGTGATAAGGTTGGCGATTGTTTATGTACAAAGTATTGATAGCCTTTTCATCACCAAAAAAAATACATGAAAATTTCTGACTATTTACTCAACAAATAATAAAATTATGCATATTTGAAAAGATGCACAACATCATTATTCCTTGGGAAAAAAAAAGTACTACTATATTGGGATATCACTATTCAGCTATTCAAATGATTACAGTTTTTAAAAATAACTACCAAGTGGTGTAAGAATATGTAGCAACCAGAACTTAGATGTTGGTGGGAATATAAAATGATAAAACTGCTTTGGAAAATATGTTTGCAGTTTCTTAAGAATTTAAGCATGCATTTGCCGTTTGATTCAGCTGTTTTATTTGTACTTATTTACTTAAGATGTATGTGTAAATAATTCATAGCTCCTTTATTTGCAGTAGTCCCCAACTTGAAGCAACCTAAATTTGTATCAGCCAGGGAATGAATAAAGAAATTGTAGCATATCTATACAGTGGGATACTACTTAGTAATAGAAAGGAAGTAAGTATCAATACATAAATGAGTATCAGAACACTTAGGTAAATGGAAGATGCCAAAAGAAAATTAATACATACTGTGTGATTCCATTCATGTGTAATTTTCAGAAATTCTAACTAAACCGTATTGACAGCAGGTCACAGCTGCATCAGTGCAGGGATGGGTGCTGGGAAGTAGCACTGGCAAAGGAGCAGAAGGACAATAATGGGCCTGCCAGTTATGTTCATTTTGTTGTTTAGTGATAGTTTCACAGGTGGTCAAAACTCATGTTGTAAGCGTTAATTATATGCAGTTCATTGTATGTCAGTTAATCCTCAGTAAAAATGTGAAGAGAGAAAATAAGATGTGATATAGATAAATAGAATGTTACTCAGCTAGGAGAAGCGGTTTTGCCATTTGTGACATCATTGACGGACCTTGACATTATGCCAGGTGAAGTAAGCCAGAAAGGGAAACCCAGATACTGCATAGTACCACTTGTATGTGGACTCTTAAAAAGATCAGAAACAGAGTAGAAAAGTGGTTGTCAGGGGCCAGGGTGTGGAGGAATAGGGAGAGGTTAGTAAATGGCGAAATTTTCCAGCTATAAGAGGAATACAGTTTGAAGATCTCATGTAAAATATGGTGACTATAATTGATAATACTGTGTTGTATAACTGACATGTGCTAAGAAAATAGAACTTAAATGTTTTCACTAAAAGAAGTATTGATAAATATGTGAGGTGATGGATGTGCTGATTAATTAGATAGATGGTACTTTTTCACAGTATATACATATATCAAGTCACTATAATAATCTTATAAATTTTATATCAGGTTTACATTAGTAAAACTGGAATAGAAAAAAGAATGAAAAAGAAAGAAAGTCTTTATAGCAAATTAAGATTGGAAAGAAAATTAGTTAATGTGATGAAGAATGTCTGTTTAAAAATAAATGGATAGGACAAATTTTAAAACTTCTCAGAACAACATTAGGATCTGAAAAAAAGGTCCGTCTAGTCAAAGCTATGGTTTTTCCAGTAGTCGTGTATGGATGTGAGAGTTGAACTATAAAGAAAGCTGAGCGCTGAAAAATTGATGCTTTTGAACTGTGGTGTTGGAGAAGACTCTTGAGAGTCCCTTGGACTGCAAGGAGATCCAACCAGTCAATCCTGAAGGAAATCAGTCCCGAATATTCATTGGAAGGGCTGATGGTGAAGATGAAGCTTCCAATACTTTGGCCACCTGATGAGAGGAGCCGGCTCATTGGAAAAGACCCTGATGCTGGGAAAGATTGAAGGCAAAAGGAGAAGGGGGCGCCAGAGGATGAGATGGTTAGATAGCATCACTGACTCAATGGACATGAGTTTGAGTAAGCTCTGGGAGTTGGTGATGGACAGGGAAGCCTGGCATGCTGCAGTCCATGAGGTTGGACATGACTGAGCGACTGAACTGAACTGAACTGGAAAGAATAGACTGTATTCACAGTTAAAATCTTCTCCAGCTTTATCTGTAGATTGAATTCAATTCGAGTCAGTATCCCAAAGAGGTTTTTCAAGGAACATGGTAAGATGATTTTTAAACTTCTGTGAAGGGATCATAGGGCCAAGAGTAACCATGACACTTGTGCAGAAGAGGAACAGGGAGGGTAGACTTACCCTACCAAACATGAGGACTTATTAGGACACAATAATAATACAGTGTGCTACAGTTTAAGGGTGGATATGTTGGCAAATAGAATAGAGAGACCAGAAGCAGTTCCATACTGAAATGAAACTTAGTTTTGACCAAGTAGTATGTCAGTTTAAAGAAGAAAGGAGGGATTTAATATTTTTTTAAAGGTTTCTTTTTTTTTTTTGACATGGGCCATTTTTAAAGTCTTTTTGGAATTTGCTGTAATATTGCTTTCGTTGTATCTTTCGGTGTTTTGGCCCTGAGGCCTAGGGGATCCTTGCTTCCTGACCAGGGATTGAACCTGCCCCCCCTGCATTGGAAGACAAAGTCTTAACCACTGGACCACCAGGGAAGTCCCAGAGGGATTTAATATTTGGAGCTGGGTAAAGTGGTTATCTATTTTAACATGAAAAAAGATAAAATTGGATCACTGCTTCACATGCTATTAAAAATACTTCTGCATGGATTGAAAGTGAAAGTGTAGTCACTCAGTCATGGATTAAGGAATTAAAATTTGGTGATAGCAAAAGCTTTAAAACTTTTAAGGGGAAATATAGATGAATATGTTTTGGACTTTTGAGTAGGGAAAGATTGTTTAAAGAAAGCACAAAAAAGTGTTACCTATAAAGGAAAAGATCAATAAATTTGGCTACATTAAGAACTTTGACCTTTTTCTTATACCATATAGAAAATCAACTCAGAATGGATTCAGATTTAAGTGTGAGGCCCCCAAATTATAAAAACTCCTAGAAGAAAACAGGATAGCAGCTTCATAGCTTTTATCATGGCAGTGATTTCTTGGATGTGACACGAGAAACACAACAATAAAAACAAAAGCATATTAAACTGAAAAGTTTCTATACACAAAAGGCAGTAAACTATAGTGAAAGGACAGTCTATAGAATGGGAGAAAAATATTTACAAACAATATATCTATTAAGGGTCTAGTATCCAAAATATTTATGAAGCACCTACAGCTTAAAAAACAAATAATTTGATTTAAAAATGGATAGAAGACCTTAATAGACATTTTTCAAAGATGATGTACAAATGATTAACAGTATGTGAAAAGACACTGAGCGTGACTAATCATCAAGCAGATGAAATCAAAATCCCAAGGTTATCATTTGATACTTCTTGTTCAGTCGCTCAGTCATGTCCAACTTTGCAAGCCTATGGACTGCAGCATGCCAGGCTTCCCTGTCCTTCACTATCTCCAGGAGTTTACTTAAACTCATGTCCACTGGGTCCATCCACTGAGTCAGTCCATCGTCCATCCAACTGTCTCATCCTCTGTCTCCCTTTTCTCCTGCCCTCAGTCTTTCCCAGCATCAGGGTCTTTTCCAATGAATCGGCTCTTTGCATCAGATGGCCAAAATATTGGAGCTTCAGCTTTAGCATCATTCCTTTCAATGAATATTCAGGGTTGATTTCCTTTAGGATTGACTGGCTTGACCCTGCTGTCCAAGGGACTCTCAAGAGTCTTCTCCAGCACCACAGTTTGAAAGCATCAATACTTCAGTGCTCAGCCTTCTTTATGGTCCAACTCTCACATCACATCTGTACATGACTACTGGAAAAGCCATAGCTTTGACTATATGGACCTTTGTTGACAAAGTAATGTCTCTGCTATGTAATACACCAAGTTTGTCATAGCTTTTCTTCAAGGAGCAAGCATCTTTTCATTTCATGGCTGCAGTCACCGTCTGCAGTGACTTTGGTGCCCAAGAAAATAGTCTGTCACTGTTTCCATTGTTTCCCCATCTATTTGCCATGAAGTGATGGGACCAGATGCCGTGATCTTAGTTTTTTGAATGTTGAGTTTCAAGCCAGCTCTCCTCTTTCACCTTCATCAGGAAGATCTTTAGTTCCTCTTTGCTTTCTGCCATAAGAGTGGTGCCATCTGCGTATCTGAGGTTGTTGATACTTCTGGCAGTCTTGATTCCAGCTTGTGTTTCATCCACCCTGGCATTTCATATGATGTACTCTGAATGTAAGATAAGTCAGCAAGGTGACAATATACAGCCTTGACATACTCCTTTCCCAGTTTGGAACCAGTCTGTTGTTCCATGTCTGGTTATAACTGTTGCTTCTTGACCTGCACACAGGTTTCTCATGAGGCAGGTGAGGTGGTCTAGTATTCCCATTGCTTGAAGAATTTTCCACAGTTTGCTGTGATCCACACAGTCAAAGGCTTTAGCATAGTCAATGAAGCAGAAGTAGATATTTTTCTGGAATTCTCTTGCTTTTTCTATGATCCATTGAATCTTGGCAATTTATTCTCTGGTTCCTCTTCCTTTTCTAAATCCAGCTTGTATGCCTGGAAGTTCTCGGTTCATGTATTGTTGAAGCCTACTTTGAAGGATTTGAGCATTACCTTGCTAGCATGTGAAATGAGCACAATTGTATGGTAGCCTGAACATTCTTTGGCATTGCACTTCTTTGGGATTGGAATGAAAATTGACCTTTTCCAGTCCTGTGGCCACTGCTGTTTTTTCCATAGTAGTAGTATATATGGGGCTTCCCTGGTAGCTTAGACAGTAAAGAATCCTCCATCAATGCAGGAGACCTGGGTTTGATCCCTGGGTTGGGAAGATCCCCTAGAGGAGGACATGGAAACCCACTCGAGTATTCTTTATTGCCTGGAGAATCCCCAATGACAGAGGAGCCTGGTGGGCTATAGTCCATGGGGTCCTAACAACTGATGACTAAGCACAGTGCAGTGTATATATGTCAACCTTAATCTCCAGTTCCTCCCACCCTCCACTCCCCCTCCCCCTTGCCCACATGTCTAGTCTTTACCTCTCCATGTCTATTTTTACCTTGGAAATAGGTTCATGTGTACTATTTTTCTAGATTCTACATAGATGTGTTAATATATGATATTTGTTTTTCTCTTTCTCACTTACTTCACTATGTATGACAGACTCTAAGTCCATCCATATCTCTACAAATAACCCAATTTCATACCTTTTTATGGCTGAGTAATATTCCATTGTATATATGTACCACATCGTCTTATCCATTCATCTGTTGTTGGGCATTGAGGCTGTTTCCATGTCATGGCTGTTGTAAATAGTGCTGCGTTGAGCATTGTGATACATATGTCTTCTTGAAGTATGATTTTCTTAGAATATGTGTCCAGGAGTGGGATTGCTGGGTCTTACGGTGGTTCTATTTTTATTTTTTTAAAGAACCTCCATACTTTTCTCCCCAAAGACACTTTGTTGTTGTTCAGTCACCAAGTTGTGTCTGACTCTTTTCAACCCCATGGACTGCAGCACGCCAGGCCTCTCTGTCCCCCACCATCTCCCAGAGTTGCCCAAGTTCATGTCCATTGAATTAGTGATGCTATCCAACCATCTCATCTTCTGTCATGCTCTTCTGTCTTCACTCTTTCCCAGGATCAGGGTCTTTTCTCATGAATTGGCTGTTCTTATCAGTATGAGAGCTTTAGCTTCAGTACCGGTCCATCCAGTGAGTATTCAGGGATGATTTCCTTGAAGATTGACTGGTTTGATGTCCTTGCTGTCAGAGGGACTCTCAAGAGTCTTCTCCAGCACCACAGTTCAAAAGCATCAATTCTTCCATGCTCTGCCTTCTTTATGGTCCAGTTTTCACAACCATATGTGACTATTGGAAAGACCATAGCTTTGACTATACGGACCTTTGTCTGAAAAGTGATGTCTTTGCTTTTTAACACAGGTTTGTTATAGCTTTTCTGCCAAGAAGCAGTTGTCTTCTAATTTCACTGCTGCAGTCACCATCTGCAGTTATTTTAGAGCCCAAGAAGAGGAAATCTGTCACTGCTTCCACCTTTTCCCCTTCTATTTACCATGAAGTGATTGAACCAGATGCCATGATCTTAGTTTTTTTTTTAATATTTTGTTGTAAGCTGGCTTTTTCACTCTCCTCTTTGGCACTCCCCTCATGAAGAGGTTCTTAAGTTCTTCTTTGCTTTCTCTCATTATGGTGTCATCCACATATCTGAGGTTGTTGATATTTCTTCTGGTAATCTTGATTCCAGCTTGTAACTCACCCAACCTGGCATTTCTCATGATGTGCTCTGCATATAAGTTAAATAAACAGGGTGACAATAAACAACAGCCTTGTGGTACTCCTTTCTCAATCCTGAACTAGTCAGTTGTTCCATGCAAAGTTCTAACTGTTGCATCTTGACCCACATGCAGGTTTCTCAGGAGACAGGTAAGATAGTCTTGTATTCCCATCTCTTTAAGAGCTTTCCACAGTTTGTTAGGATCCACACAGTCAAAGACTTCAGCATAGTCAGTGAACAGAGGTAGATGTTTTTCTGAAATTCCCTTGCTTTCTCTATGATCTAGAGAATCTTGGCAACTTGATCTTTGGTTCCTCTCCCTCTTCTAAATCCAGCGTGTATGCCTGGAAGTTCTCAGTTCACGTGATGCTAAAGTGTAGCTTGGAGGATTTTGAGCGTAACCTTACTAGCATGGGAGATGAGTGTAATTGTCCGGTGGTTTGAACATTCTTTAGTACTACTCTTCTTGGGAACTGGGATGAGGATCAACCTTTTCCAGTCCTGTGGCCACTGCTGAGTTTTCCAAATTTGCTGACATATTGAGTGCAGCACTTTGATAGCATCATCTTTTAGGGTTTTAAATAACTGCTGGAATTCCATCACCTCCACTAGCCTTATTGATAGCATTACTTCCTGAGGCCCACTTGACTTCACACTCTACAATGTCTGACTCTGGGTGAGTGACCACACCATTGTGGTTATCCAGGTCATTGAGACCTTTTTTGTACAGTTCTTCTGTGTATCCTTTTCATCTCTTCTCAATCTCTTCTGCTTCTGTTAGGTCTTTACTGTTTCTTTCTTTTATTGTGCCCAGCTTTGGATGAAGTGTTCCTTTATATTTCTGATTTTCTTGGAGAGATCTCTAGTCTTTCTCTTTCTGTTGTTTTCTTCTATTTCTTTGCATTGTTTGTTGAAGAAGAGGAAATTTAACAGATAGATCCAAGAGATCAGATCTAGTAAACAGGGTGCTTGAAGAACTGAACTATAGATAGAAGTCTGTAATATTGTACAGCAGGCAGCCAACAAAATCATTCCAAAAGACCCCTTATGTAAGCACAATAACATTATCTCACCAAACAAAATCAAGAATAACTTAAAAACATATGATATCCAACCCACATTCAGATTTCTTTAGTTACTTTCAAACTGGCTTTTTAAAGTTCTCTTATTTAAACCAGGATGCATTTGAGTGGATTCCTTTATTCTAGAACAGTGTACCTCCCTGCCACCTTTTTCCCACCTTACTTTCACTTGAAGAAGCTAACACCTTAGTCCTGTAGACCAGAGTGTTACCTTCTCCTCTCTTGTGGCAACCTTTACCATGTTACTTTAGTCTGAATTTCCTCCAAGGGTCACAAAATCTGGTTGTTCAACTCCTGTTGATACTAAGATGGGTCAGTATGTTCAGGCTTAGAATTGTCTGTTTTTAAAGCAGAGTGTATTTGCTGGGATAATATGAAGATTTTTGTGTGATAATATTTTCATAACTCTAATGATAATATTTCTGGAGTGCTCTTCATATTCGGCAAAGTACAATCAAAATATTTAATAAATAATAGTTAATAAATATTAGTTGATTTATGTTTTAAAGTTTTTTTATATACTCCTTTCCTCTAGGCTTGCTATCCGTTTCCTGTGTGAAAAGATAAGACAGTTTCTTTTTTTTCACTACAGATTTTCAGATACTGATGTTACAAACAATAAAATATTGGAACATAGAGTTGAGGAAAAGACTTAAATCAGGTAGGTAAATAATAAAAGCCTAAAGAACAATAGAAGGATTCATTTTTATAAAAGCCATAATTGGGCTAATCGACAGAATTGGAAAATGAACTTTAGAATACTGTCAGCATTAAGTTTCCTAAATTTGGTAATTGTACCTCAATTATATGAAAATATTCTGAGGTGTTTAGGATGAAGGCGGTATGATATATGCAGTCTACTTTCAAATGGGTCAGAAAAAATAAATGATATGTAATATCAGAGGGCGTTTGGTGAATTTATGGGCTAACAGTAACTCATATATTACCATAGAAATATAAATTGGTCCAGTCTTTCTGGAAAGCATCGGTAATTTTTCTCAGGTTTTTAGCTTAGCCCAGCGATCTTACTTTTTCTCCTGTAGTAATTGTAAAGACACTACAATAAGATGTTTGTATAAAGATATTTATAAGAGAGTTTATGAAATTAAAGAATTAATGAATTGGCAATAACCTGAATATCTAAGAGGCTGACTAAATAAATATAATTGAAAACCATGTAAGCATTAAAAATGATAATGTCAATCTGTACTTATTAACACATCTATATTTTTAAGCATCAAAGCTGGCTACTAAAAGCTATGAATGGTGTTAGTCTATTTTGTCTTTCAAAAAAGATGCATGTATAGATACTTGAATGTTTGCACATATTTGGTTAGATGTAATCTGCCTCCATATTTGTGTTTTTGTGTACATAGACCTTTGGAAAGATGATACTGTATGTTGCCAGTGGTTATTTTTTAAATAACTTTATAAGTGATTTTTTATAGTCTTTTGTGTTGAGTTTTTCAAAAAGAGTATATGTTGCTTTTCTCACTGTCTTATTTCTAAAAGAATGCTTTTTATGAAGGTTATGCTTTTGATTTATTTTGTACTTTTGCAGCAGTGTTTGCAGTGAAAATAGTGCTGTATTTGCTGATAACTGCTAGATTCAGATATCTGAGTGGTTCTTTTGAGGCCGAATTCTGATTTTGAGTCTTATTGGTCAACTGCTTTCATTCTGTTCCATGGCCAGAGTCTCTTTTCTTAATGCTGTATTGATTTGTCTTGCAAATGTGATGCTGCTCACATAGCTTAGCTGAAGTACATTACCACTTTTGGAACATCCCAGAACATGTTCTATTAATGACAGTTGTGTTAGTGCCTTTGCGTATAGAACTTATGTGTATACTTCTGCTGGTCAACAACATGTACTTTGATAGTAATACTGGTTTTAGTTTTTAATGTTTATTTAACTTTTAGCAGTTAGTTTTGAGGGCATGTTCTGTTACACTTTTATTTTACATCTTGCTTATCTTTAACAGATTTTGCTGCTGTTAGTTAAAGATATGGATCGTGAATCAAAGGGACCACCAGTTATCACAGTGACACCGCTTCAGCAAATGTTCGCCTCTTGCACTGGAGCTATACTGACATCACTGATGGGTAAAATAATGTTAGGATGTAGATTATGTATCTGAATGAATTACTGATCCCACTTGAGTTTTACTCAGAAATACTGATACTATTATCATTCATGCTTCATCATGATAACAGGAAAGAACCCTGGACAGAGAATCGAGAGACTAGAATTTTAGTCTTTGCTTTGCCATTCTCAGGATGAATATACTTTAGGATTGTCCTTATTCTCTTTGAACTTAATTTTTCCTCTCTAAATTTAGGGGCTTAGATCTGAAGTTCTTTGAGGTCTCTGTCAATATCAAACTTTTATGACTATTATCCTTTTTAAAATGGTAAAAATATGGGGTTTAATATTAGCATAATGAAAAACACAGAAGTTGGGTAACTTACAGTAAGTAGCAACAAATTCATATTATCTTTTACTTTGCTTTTAGTGAATTGCTTAAATTTCTCTGGAGTACATTTCTCTGTCTTTTTAAACGAATTTCTTATAGACACTACCAAATGGCACAATAGGTGACAGTTTAACATTTTAATGAGTTGACTAGTTTATTTAAATAAGATAGCAAGTGTTTGTCTCTCATTCGTGTCTGACTCTTTGCGATCCCAAGGAGTGTAGTCCACCAGGCTTCTCCATCCATGGAATTCTCCAGGCAGGAATATTGGAGTGGCTTGCCATTTCCTTTTCCATGGGATCTTCCTGACCCCGGGGTTGAACCCAGGTCTCCTACATTGCAGGCAGATTCTTTACTGTCTGAGCTACCAGGAAGCCCAAGATGGTTAGAACAAATGTATTGCTTTAGAATGTAATATTTTACTTCAGATCATAATGCCCAGTTTCCTTTGCTGCACTGTTCCCAAATAGAGTAACACAATATGGTAGCAAGAATGAGTTATGGCTAGCTTACTCAAATTTGGCAGTACCTGTGGTTTTTATTTGATACAGGTGAATTTAACAGAGGGAGACTTTAATTTAGTATAGGGAGACTTATATTATTTGATTATTGATTACTTGTAATACATAGTTATCTTCAGGTATTTAAGTGGTCTTTTGGAATATTCACTTTTATCTTAGATAACATATTTTCTTACAAATACTAGTATTTTAGCTTTAATGTTAATGGAATTATAGCTGTGCTGCTGCTGCTAAGTCGCTTCAGTCATGTCTGACTCTGTGTGACCGCATAGACGGCAGCCCACCAGGCTCCCCCGTCCCTGGGATTCTCCAGGCAAGAACACTGGAGTGGGTTGCCATTTCCTTCCCCAGTGCATGAAGGTGAAAAGTGAAAGTGAAGTTGCTTAGTTGTGTCCGACTCTTAGCTACCCCATGGACTGCAGCCTACCAGGCCCCTCCTTCCATGGGATTTTCCAGGCAAGAGTACTGGAGTGGGGTGCCATTGCCTTCTCCAAAATGAGAGTTTAGTGCCTGTGAAAGAAGTAGCTACGTTTTCTCATTGGTCCTCTTTAAACAAAATTAAGTGCAAAAAATTAGAATGTTAACACTTAAAACCACTTTATGATAAATACTTTTAACCATTATATAGGTATCATGTGGTGTATTTTGTGTTCTTTGGACAAACATCTATAGAAATTACAGATATCACTTGTTAATTGAAATTTTATGTATCTTCATAGTGACACCCTTTGATGTTGTTAAAATTCGACTCCAAGCCCAAAACAACCCATTCCCCAAAGGTATGTGTTCACCTTATCCTGAAAATGTTATGTTAGGTTTTTAAATGTCACTGCATTCATTTTTTTTAAAATAATATTCTCTTTTTTGCCAGTTTTTGAAAACTGATGCCTTTATTCTCATGCGGAAACATTTTCCTCATTTCTTAGTTGTACCTGATGAAGTCTAGGCAGAAAACAAGTACAGTTGGCCCTTGAAGAATGAGGAGGTTAAGGTTGCCCACCATTGGTGTAGCTGAAAATCTGCCTATAATTTATAGTTGGCCCTCAGTTTTTGCAGTTCCTCATCCTTGGATTCAGCCAACTGCAGATCGTGTAACACTGTAGTGTTTACTATTGAAAGCAATCTATATAAGTAGACCCTCACAGTTCAGACTCATGTTGTTCAAGGGTCAACAGCCTGTGTGTATATGTGTGTATATATATAACCCATATAACACTTTCATGAACCTACTAACAAATGGAAAGGACAGTTTTGTATTTAAGTATATGCCTCACAAGTAAGAACAGAATTTTACTTATAAGGGACCTTGAATCTAGCGTCCTACTTTAGTCCAAGAGCTGTGCGCATCCTACAGTATTCCTCCAACAGGCATCTAATTGTTGCTTGAATAGTAGTAGGAAATTCAATATTTTATCAAGCAGCTTGGTTAATTGCTGGACATTATAGCTTATGTGGACTTTGAGAAGAGTAGTTCTATGTTTTTATAGATAGGCAAAGTAACAATTCCTTGATCCATATTTTGCGATTTTTATAAAGATAATGTCGTTTCAAACTTGTTTAAATAGCAGAAAACAGACTGTAAAAAAGCTCATACGTAAATGCCACTCTGTTGAATGCGTATCAGGGAGACAGAATGAACAACAGGTATTCAGGTGGATGAAAGGATTGGTGGATTGTAGGAAGGGGTGAAAAGCAGAGTAGTTTCCTATATATTAAAGGTAGACCAGTGTATTATAAAACTGACAAAATTATATGTGGTCAGATGGAGAAGACAATTATGGGAGCAAGAATGAATCCAATAATGGGAAGAAATCATTATTAGAAAAAGTTGTAGTCAATTAGGAGGGAGGTGACCAATGTCTAGATTAAGCAGTAAAATACAGAGAAAGGGACAAAGCATAGCATTATTTACATGGGCTGAGATTATGAAAAACATATTTTTTCGTAGTCTTTTTCAGTTGAGATGTAATTGATATAGAACATAATGTTAGTTTTAGGAGTACAGTATAATGACTTCATGTATGTATATATTGAAAAATGATTACCACAATAAGTTTAGACAGCATCCATCACCTCATATATTTAATAAAATTTTTTCCTTGTAATGAGCTCATTTAAGATTCAGATATGCATTGTTTCATAATGTATTTTGGTCTGAATTTCCCTTACATACCACAGAGTTTTCTTCTGATCAGATAGAGAAGACGCACACCCATACTGTCTTTTCAAAAGAGGTTTTCCTCTTATCTTCCCTCACCATTCCCTAGGATAACTGAAGAGAATTTTTTTCTGTGTACATTTTTTGACTATAGTCCTGCAAACAGAATCCAGTAATTTTTTCAATTGTTTTTCACCACTGTGAGTTTAGAGCCCAGTGCTGTCATTAAACAAATCAGATTGTTTCATCCTAAAAGGTGAAGACAAAATTGTGCCTTGTTCATGCTGCTCCTTGTATTTTTATTTTGATAATCTGTAAAAATACTACACTTGTGTTAAATAATTGTTGACCATTGTAATCTCCTTTATTAGGAAAATGTTTTCTGTATAGTAATGGACTTATGGATCATCTGTGTGTCTGTGAAGAGGAAGGCAACAAAGCATGGTATAAGAAGCCAGGACGTTTCCAGGGAACATTGGTAAAGAGATTACATTGTTTATAATCACAGCATGTTTTTTATTCTATGTTTACTCTTCTATGTGAAAGATTCAGCAGTTGCAAGAGAGTAAAAAGTCCATGGTGTAGTTAGCACACAGTTAAAAGGTAGGCATTGAAGCAGGAGAGGGGAAGGACTTTTTTTACTTTTAACTCTTTGTTAACGTTATGTTCATCTGTTTATGCTTTCTTATATATGGGAAAAAATGGAGTAGACTTTTAAAATTTTGAAATGCTTGTAGATCATACATAATTTTAAGAAAAATATTCAGAGACAGACCCTGTGTACCCTCTTCCCAGTTTCTCCCAGTTGGTAACATGTAACAGGATGAGTACAATATGACCATCAGGATGTTGACATTGATATGGTGAAGATACAGAACAATTCTATCACCGAGGGATCCTTCCTGTTTCCCTTCTGTAGTCACACCCACTTCTTAACTCCTACCAACCACTAGCTTGTTCTCCGTTTACATGATTTTGTCATCTTAAGAATGTTCTATAAATGGAATCATAAAGACATTTTGGGATTGGTACTTCTCGCTTATTTTAATTGTCTGAAGATTTATTCAAGTTGTTTAATGTATCAGTAGTTTGTTCCTTTTTATTACTCACTAGTATTACATGGTATGGATATACCATAGTTTGTTTCAAATGGTTTCCAGTTTTTGACTCGGAATAAAACTGCTGCATACATTCATTCACAGGTTTTGGTGTCAACGTATAAGAAAAAACTACTCACTGCTTTTCTCTCTGAACACTCAGAATTCTTCTGAACAGATTAGTGGTATTTTTCCCCCTCCCAAGAAGTCCTCTAGTTCAGACCGGTGGTGTTCTGCAGTTTAACTCAGTTCTGACACCATCTACCTGGAGTTAGTTGTCAGCCTCCACGGGACTGCTCCCATTTCAGACGCCACTCTCAAGGCCAGGTTGTCACCCGTGCTTCTGACTGACCGGCTGTAAGTCAAAAGATAGAAGTTCCCACGATCTTTCCTTGGGTTCAGTAATTTGCTAGAACAGCTTGTGGAACTCAGGAAGGAAGTTTACTTAAGAGATTACTAGTTTATTATGAAGGGATACAACTCAGGAACAGCTAGATAGAAGAGGTGCACAGGGCAGGACTTAAGGGAGGCAGAGAGCTTCTGTGTCCTCTCCAGGCCTCTCATTCTCCCAGCACCTCCCTGTGCTCACCAGCCTGGAGGCATCCAGATGCCTTTCTTCAGAGACTTGAATGGAGGCATCATTCGTTGTTGTTTAGTCACTCAGTCGTGTCTGACTTTGCAACCCCATGTACTGTAGAACACCAGGCTCCCCTGTCCTTCACCATCTCCCTGAGCTTGCTCAAACTCATGTCCTTTGAGTCGATGATGCCATCCAACCATCTCATCCTCTATTGCCACCTTCTCTTGCCCTCAGTCTTTTCCAGCATCATGGTCTTTTCCAGTGAGTTGGCTCCTTGCCTCAGGTGGCCAAACTATTGGAGCTTCAGCCATCAGTCCTTTCAATGAATATTGAGGTGACTTCCTTTAGGATTGACTGGTTTGATCTCCTTGCTGTCCAAAGGACTCTCAAGAGTCTTCTCTGACACCACAGCCCGAAAGCATCAATTCTTTGGCCCTTAGGCTTCTTTACTGTCCAACTCTCACATCCGTACATGACTATGGAAAAACCATAGTTTTGACTATACTGACGGAGAAGGCAATGGCACCCCACTCCAGTACTCTTGCCTGGAAAATCCCATGGATGGAGGAGCCTGGTAGGCTACAGCCCATGGGGTCACTAAGAGTCAGACACGACTGAGCGACTTCACTTTCACTTTTCACTTTCATGCACTGGAGAAGGAAATGGCAACCCACTCCAGTATTCTTGCCTGGAGAATCCCAGGGATGGCGGAGCCTGGTGGGCTGCCATCTGTGAGATTGCACAGGATCGGACACGACTAAAGCAACTTAGCAGCAGCAGCAGCAGACTATACTGACCTTTGTTGGCAAAGTGATGTTTCTGCTTTTTAATACGCTGTCTAGGTTTGTCATAGCTTTTCTTCCAAGGAGCAAGCATCTTTTAATTTCATGGCTGCAGTCACCATCTGCAGTGATTTTGGAGCCCAAAAGAGAAAGTCTGTCACTTTTTCCATTGTTTCCCCATTTATTTGCCATGAAGTGATGGGACCAGATGCTATGATCTTAGTTTGATGAATGTTGAGTTTTAAGCCAACTTTTTCACTCTCCTCTTTCACTTTCAACAAGTGGCTCTTTAGTTCTTCGCTTTCTGCCATAAAGGTGGTGTTATCTGCATATCTGAGATTATTGATATTTCTCCTGGCAGTTTTGATTCCAGCTTGTGCTTCATCCAGGCTGACACTTCTCATGATATACTCTGCATATAAGTTAAATAAGCAGGGTGACAATACACAGCATGGACGTGCTCCTTTCCTTATTTGGAACCAGTCTGTTGCTCCATGTCTGGTTCTAACTGTTGTTTCTTGACCCCCAGATTTCTCAGGAAGCAGGTCAGGTGGTCTGGTGTTCCCATCTCTTTAAGAATTTTTCACAGTTTGTTGTGATCCACACAGTCAGAGGCTTTGGCATAGTCAATAAAGCAGAAGTAGATGTTTTTTTCAGAAATTCCCTTGCTTTTTCTATGATCCAGAGGATGTTGGCAGTTTGATCTCTGGTTCCTCTGCCTTTTCTAAATCCAGCTTGTACATCTGGAAGTTCTCGGTTCCCATCCTGTTGAAGCCTGGCTTGAAGAATTTTGAGCATTACCTTGCTAGCATGTAAAATGAACTCAGTTGTATGGTAGTTGGAACATTCTTTGGCATTGCCGTTTATTGGGATTGGAATGAAAACTGACCTTTTCCAGTCCTATGGCCACTGCTGAGTTTTCTGAATTTGCTGGTATATTGAATGCAGCACTTGAACTGAATCATCTTTCAGGATTTGAAGTAGCTCAGCTGGAAATCCTTTACCTCCACTAGCTTTGTTTATAGGAATGCCTCCTAAGGCCCACTTGACTTCATACTCCAGTATGTCTGGCTCTAGGTGAGTGACCACACCATCATGGTTATCCAGGTGATTAAGACGTTTTTTGTACAGTTCTTCTGTATATTCTTGCCACCTCTTTTTAATATCTTCTGCTTCTGTTAAGTTCATACCGTTTTTATACCTTTGCTCTATGTCAGTTAAGAAATTATAGGAATTTTGGAGCTGTGTGCCAGGAACCATGGATTAAGACCAAAATGTATATATCTTATTAATCATAATATCATTGTAAGTTTTCATTTCTCTGGAGTAAATATCCATGAGTTTCTGGGTCATATGGTAGTTGCCTGTTTATGGTTTAAGAAACTGCCAACCTGTTTACTAGACTGATAGTGCCATTTTACATTCCTAGTGGCAGTGTATGACTTCTAATTTCTCCACATCCTCACTAGCATTTGGTGTTGTTACTATTTTCATTTTAGCAATTCTGATAGGTGTATAGTAATACCTTATTGTGGTTTTATTTACATTTTCAATAGTGGCTACTGATGTTGAAAATCTGTTCATATGTTTATCAGCCATCAGTTTATCCTTTTCAGTGAAATGACTCTTCATGTCGTTTGCCCATTTTCTAATTGAACTGTTTATATTTTCACTGTTAAGTTTTGAGTACTCCTTGTATTATCTAGATACTACTCCTTTGTTGAATATGTAGTTACTAAATTACTAAATATTTTTTCCCACTCTCTACCTTCCCCCTTTATCCTCTTAAGCAAGGTCTTTCATGGAGTAAAAGTTTTTAATTTTGATGAAGTCCAGTTAGTTTTTACTTTATAGATCATGCTTTTGTTGTCAAATCTAAGAACTCTTTATTTGCTCTTAGATCTGAAGATATTCTCCTATTTTTAAAGTCCTTGATCCATTTTGAGTCATTCTTATATAATGTATAGATGTGAGGTTGAAGTTTGTTCTTTTTTGTTTATTTTACCCTATGGTTGTCCAATTGCGTTTGTTGAAAAGGTATCTTTCCTCCATTAAGATGCTTTTGCACTTTTTCAGAAATCACTTGGGCATATTGTGTGAATCTATTTCTAGGTTGTTTATCCTGTAATATTTATCTATTATCAGTACCACACGGTCTTAATTAGTGTAGCTGTAGAGTAAGTCCTGAAATCAGGTAAACTGATTTCTTCTACTTTATTCTTATTTTTCTTTTTGAAAGTTATTTTAGCTATTCCTAAAGTTCCTTTGTCTTTCCATATAAAATGTTTTTGAAATTTAATATTTATTTTTGTGGGTGCTGGGTCTTTGTTGCGCACGAGGCTTTCTGGGGTTGCAGTGAGCTTGGTACGGGGGGCTACTTTGTAGTTGTGGTGCTCAGGCTTCTCATTGCCATGACTTCTCTCGTGGAGCTTTAGTTTACTGCCTATGCTTTCTTCTATAAGGTTTTTGGTTTCACATCTTAGATATAAGCCTTTAATCTGTTTTGAGTTTATTTTTGTAGGTGGTGTGAGAGAGTAGTCCAATTTGATCCTTTTACATGTAGCTGTCCAGTTTTCCCAACACTGTTTATTGAAGGGGCAGTCTTTCCCACACTGTGTATTCTTGCCCCTTTTATCATACATTAATTGCTGATATAATTGTGGGTTCATTTCTGGGCTCTCTATTCTGTTCCGTTGATCTATGTCTGTTTCCTACCAGTACCATATTGTTTTGATTCAGAAGTTAGTCAGTTCAGTCACTCAGTTGTGTCCGACTCTTTGCCACCCCATGGACTGTAGCACACCAGGCTTCCCTGTCCATCACCAACTCCTGGAGCTTGCTCAAACTCATGTCCATCGAGTTGGTGATGCGATTCAACCATCTCATCCTCTGTCATCCCCTTCTCCTCTGGCTTTCAATCTTTCCCACCATCAGAGTCTTTTCCAATGAGCCAGTTCTTCTTCTCATCAGGTGGGCAAAGTATTGGAGCTTCAGCATCAGTCCTTCCAGTGAATATTCAGGATTGATTTCTTTTAGGATGGACTGGATTGATCTCCTTGCAGTCCAAGGGACTCTCAAGAATCTTCTCCAACACCACAGTTCAAAAGCATCAATTCTTCTGCACTCAGCTTTCTTTATAGTCCAACTCTCACATCCATAGACAACTACTGGAAAACCATAGCTTTGACTATACGGACATTTGTTGGCAAAGTAATGTCTTTACTTTTTAATATGCTATCTAAGTTGGTCATAACTTTCCTTCCAAGGAGCAAGCATCTTTTCATTTCATGGCTGCAGTCACCATCTGCAGCGGTTTTGGAACCCAGGAAAATGAAGTCTCAGTTTCCACTGTTTCCCCATCTGTTTGCCATGAAGTGATGGGACCAGTTGCCATGATCTTAGTTTTTTGAAAGTTGAGTTTTAAGCCAGCTTTTTCACTCCCCTTTTTCACCTTCATCAAGAAGCTCTTTGGTTCCTCTTCGCTTTGTGCCACAAGGATAGTGTCATCCGCATTTCTGAGGTTATTTATATTTCTCCTGGCAATCTTGATTCCAGCTTGTGCTTCATCCAGCCCAGGAGTGCTCATGTTGTACTCTGAATATAAGTTAAATAAGCAGGGTGATGATATGCAGCCTTAATGTACCCCTTTCTCAATTTTGAACTAGTCCATTGTTCCATGTCCGGTTCTAACTTCTGCTTCTTGACCTGCATACAGATTTCTCAGGAGGCAGTTGAGGTGGTCTGGTATTCCCATCTCTTGAAGACTTTTCCAGAGTTTGTTGTGATCTACACAGTCAGAGGATGAGATGGTTCAATGGCATCACTGACTCAACGGACATGAGTTTGAGTAAACTCCAGGAGTTGGTGATGGACAGGGAGGCCTGGCGTGCTGCAGCCCATGGGGTCACAAAGAGTCGGACGTGACTGAGCAACTGAACTGAAGTGAACACAGTCAAAGGATTTAGCATAGTCAATGAAACAGAAGTAGATGTTTTTCTGGAATTCCTCTTGCTTTTTTCAACACTTACCAGCAGTTGTTGGCAATTTGTTCTCTGCTTCCTCTTTCTTTTCTAAACCCAGCTTGAACATCTGCAGGTTCACGGTTCACATACTGTTGAAGCCTGGCTTGGAGGATTTTGAGCATTACGTTGCTAGCCTGTGAAATGAGTGCAATGGTGCGGTAGTTTGTACATTCTTTGGCATTTCCTTTCTTTGGTGTTGGAATGAAAACTGACCTTTTCCAGTCCTAAGTTTCCCAAATTTGTTCACATATTGAATACAGCACTTGAATAGAACCATCTTTTAGGATTTGGAACAGCTCAACTGGAATTCCATCACCTCCACCAGCTTTGTTCGTTATGATGCTTCCTAAGGCTCATTTGACTTTGCACTCCAAGACGTCTGGCTCTAGGTGAGTGATCACACTATTGTGGTTATCTGGGTTAGTAACATCTTTTTTGTATAGTTCTTCTGTGTATTCTTGACACCTCTTCTTAATATCTTCTGCTTCTTTTAGGTCCATACCATTTCTGTCCTTTATTGTGCCCATCTTTACATGAAATGTTTCCTTGGTATCTCTAACTTTCCTGAAGAGATCTCTAGTTTTTCCCATTCTGTTGTTTTCCTCTGTTTCTTTGCAGTGTTCACTTAGGAAGGCTTTCTTACTCTCCTTGCTATTCTTTGAAACTCTGCGCTCAGATGGGTGTATCTTTCCCTTTCTCCTTTGCCTTTCGCTTCTCTTCTTTTCTCAGCTATTTGTAAGGCCTCCTCAGACAACCATTTTGCCTTTTTGCATTTCTTTTTCTTGGGGATGATTTTGATCACCACCTCCTATACAGTGTTACAACCTCCATCCATAGTTCTTCGAGCACTCTATCAGATCTAATCCCTTGAATCTATTTGTCACTTCCACTGTATAATTGTAAGGAATTTGATTTAGGTCATTTCTGAATGGTCTAGTGGTTTTCCCTACTTTCTTCAATTTAAGTCTGTATGTTGCAATAAGGTGTTCATGATCTGAGCCACAATCAGCTCCCAGTCTTGTTTTTGCTGACTGTATAGAACTTCTCCATCTTTGGCTGCAAAGAATATAATCAATCTGATTTCTGTACTACCATCTAGTGATGTCCATGTGTAGAGTTGTCTCTTACGTTATTGAAAGTGAGTGTTTGCTATGACCAGTGCGTTCTCTTGGTAAAACTCTGTTAGCCTTTGCCCTGCTTCATTTTGTACTCCAAAGCCAAACTTGCTTGTTACTCCAGGTATCTCTTGACTAACTACTTTTGCATTCCAGTCCCCTATGATGAAAAGGACATCTTTTTTTGGTGTTACTTCCAGAAGGCCTTGTGGGTGTTCATAGAACCATTCAACCTCAGCTTCTTTGGCATTAGTGGTTGGGGTATAGACTTGGATTACTGTGATGTTGAATACTTTGCCTTGGAAACAAACCGAGATCATTCTGTCATTTTTTAGATTGCACCCAAGTACTTCGTTTCAGCGTTGTTTTTTGAGTGTGAGGGCTACTCCATTTCTTCCAAGGGATTCTTGCCCACAGTAGTAGATATAATGGTCATCTGAATTAAATTTGCCTATTCCAGTCCATTTTAGTTCACTGATTCCAAAATGTCAATGTTCCCTCTTGCCATCTTCTGTTTGAGCACTTCCAATTTACCTTGATTCATGGACCTAACCTTCCAGGTTCCTATGCAGTATTGTTCTTTACAGCATCGGATTTTACCTCCATCGCCAGTCACATCCACAGCTGGGCATTGTTTTTGCTTTGGCTCTGCCTCTTTGTTCTTTCTGGAGCTATTTCCCCACTCTTCTCCAGTAACAATTGGGCGCCTACCAACCTGGGGAGTTCATCTTTCAGTGTCATATCTTTTTGCCTTTTCATGCTGTTCAAGGAGTTCTCAAGGCAAGAATACTGAAGTGGTTTGCCATTTTCTCTTCCCCAGTGGACCATGTTTTGTCAGAACCCTCCACCATGACCCATCCATCTTAAGTGGTCTTACATGGTATGGCTCATAGTATCATTGAGTTAAAGAAGGCTGTGGTCCATGTGATCAGTTTGGTTAGTGTTTTGTGATTGTGGTTTTCAGTCTGTCTGACCTCTGATGGATAAAGGTAAAAGGCTTGTGGAAGTTCCTGATGGGAGGGACTGGCTGTGGGTGAATCTGGATCTTGCTGTGATGGGCAGGTCAGTAAATCTTTAATCCAATTTTCTGTTGATGGGTGGGACTGTGTTCCCTCCCTTTCAGTCCCATGACCCCTCAGCAGGTCATTGTTGACCCATGCCTCTGCCGGACACTCTGGGACACTCATAGGCAAGTTTGGCTCAGTCTCTTATGGGGTCACTGCTCCTTTCTCCTGGGTCCTGGTGCACACAAGTTTTTGCTTGTACCCTCCAAGAGTCTGGTCCCCAGTCCTGTGGATGTTCTATAATCAAATCCCACTGGCCTTCAAGGTCAAGTTCCCTGGGGATTCTCAGTCCCTTTGCCATATCCCCAGGCTGAGAAATCTGCTTTGGGCCTTAGAACTTTTGCAATAGTGCGAGAACTTCTTTGGTATAATTGTTCTCCAGTTTGTGGGTCATCTGCTTGGTGGCTCTATGGTTAGGCTAATGGCATCCTCCTCCAAGATGACTTACACCACATGCTGTGCCTCCCAGGTCTGCTGCAGCCAGAGCCCCTGTCCCCCGAACAGGCTACTCTTGACCCATGCCTCCACTGGAGACACTCAAAACACTCAAAGGCAGGTGTGGCTCAGTCTCTTGTGGGGTCTCTGGGTCCTGGTGTGCACAAGGTTTTGTTTGAGCCCTCCGAGTGTCTCTGGTGGGTATGGGGATTGATTATAAACGTGATTTCACCCCTTCTACCGTTGGGGCTTCTCCTTTGCCGTTGGATGTGGGGTATCATTTTTTGGTGGGATCCAGTATTCTCCTTTCAGTGGTTGTTCAGCAGCTAGTTGCAGTTTTGGAGTTCTCGCCGGAGAAGATGAGCGCATGTCCTTCACCTCTGCCGTCTTAAAGGTCTGTTTTGATTACTGCGGTTTTATGATGTGGTTTGGAGTCGGGGATAATGGTAACCTCTAGTTTTGTTTTTCTTTCTCAAGATTGTTTTGGCAATGCAGGATCTTTTGTGTTTCCATACAAATTTTAGAATTTATTTGTTCTAGTTCAGTAAAAAATACCATTGTCATTTTACATGACATTGTATTGAATCTATAGATTGCCTTGTGTAGTATGGTCATTTTAACATTATTCTTCCAATCAAAAAACATCTGTTTGAGTCACCTTCAATTTCTGGTCTTATAATTTTCTGAATTCAGTATTAATATTTTACCTCCTTGTTTAGTTAGATTTATTCCTAGGTATTTCATTCCTTTTGATATGATTGTGAATGGGATAATTTCTGTAGTTTTCCTTGTTGATAGTTGTTAGTGTATAGAAATGCAGTAGATTTCTGTATATTAATTTAGTATCTTGCAACTTTATTGAATTCATGAGGAGCTCTAGTAGTTTTCTGCTAGCATCTTCAGGATTTACTGCATTTAATATCATGTAAATGGTGACAATTTTACTTCCTGCTTTCCAATTTGGATTCCTTGTATTATTTTCTTTTCTTCTGTGGCTAGGACTTTGAAAACTATGTTGAATAAACCATGTTGAGTGATGAGAGTAGGTGTATCCTAGTCTTGTTCCTGATCTTAGAGACGCTTTCAACTTTTCACTGTTGACTAGGATGTTAGCTGTGGGCTTGTTGTATATGGCTTTTAGTGTGTTGAGGTATGTTCCCTCTGTAACTATATACCCACTTTGTTGAGGGTTTTTATCATGAAAGAATGTTGAATTTTGTCAAAAGCTTTTTCTGCACCTATTGAAATGATCATATGGATTTATTTTTAGTGGAATTATTTTATTTTTATATATTTATTTATAAACTATTTTATTTTTGGCTGTGCCGGGTCTTCATTGCTATGCAGGCTTTTTTTTCCCTCTAGTTGCAGGGAGTGGTGGCTACTCTGTAGTTGGTGGTGCACGGGCTTCTCATTACAGGGGCTTCTCTTGTGGAGCACAGGCTCTAGGTGGCACAGGCTTCAGTATTTGTGGCTCATGGGCTCAGTAGTGGTGGCTCTTGGGCTCTAGCTGCTGCTGCTGCTAAGTCACTTCAGTCGTGTCTGACTCTGTGCGACCCCATAGACGGCAGCCCACCAGGCTCCCCCGTCCCTGGGATTCTCCAGGCAAGAACACTGGAGTGGGTTGCCATTTCCTTCTCCAATGCATGAAAGTGGAAAGTGAAAGTGAAATCACTCAGTCGTGTCCGACTCTTAGCGACCCCGTGGACTGCAGCCTACCAGGCTTCTCAGTCCATGGGATTCTCCAGGCAAGAGTACCGGATTGGGGTGCCATTGCACAGGCTTAATAGTTGTGGCACACAGGCGTAGTTCCTCCTTGGCATGTGGGATCTTCCTGATCAGGGATCAAGCTCGTGTTTCCTGCATTGGCAGGTGGATTCTTTACCACTGAGCCACCAGGGAAGTCCTCATCACATGGTTTTATTCTTCAGTCTGTTAATATGATGTGTCATTGATTGATTTATTGATACTGAACTGTTCTTTCATCACTGGGATAAATCTTACTTGATCCTGGTGTATGACCCCTTTTGATCATTGTTTATCTTTTTATTAAATTTGGTTTGCTAAGATTTTGTTGGAGATTTTTGCATATATGTCATCAGTGATGCTGGCCTGCCATTTTCTTTTTGTGTGTGACATCTTTGCCTGCTCCTGGTATCAGGGTGATGCTGGCCTCATAGAATGAGTTTGGAAGTTTTCTTTTCTGTAGTTTTTTGGAATAGTTTCAGAAGGATGTCAGGGAGCATTTATCAGGAGGCTTCCTGTGTGCTGTTTTCTCTGTTCCTTATTAATTCCTGAATATTCAGGAATTAAGAGGAGTGCCATGCCGCTCCTGGGATTGAGGAATGCATGCATTTCCTTCGTTAGTTTTTCCTTACAGTGAAAAGTAACTATTTACGACCCTCTTCCTTTTTATGAACCATATGGTAAAAATGACCCTCTTTCTTTGATATGGATTGTCTCCTTGGTAATTTGTAAGTCTGGTCTTGTGATCCTTATCTTTGCTAAAAAGCTACCTTGCAAAACAGTATATATACTCACACTGTGTTGAATAAAGCACCCTTGTTCCATCAGAGCTTGGGTCCCTGTGTCTTTCTTTTTCTTTCTCTCTCTCTCTCTTCCTCAGGCAAATTCTTTGGAGCGCAGAGGCCCGTTGAGCTCACTTTCTTGCCCAGGCTTTCAAGACCTCCTCGAGAGGATGCTCTGTGCCTTCATGAAGCAATGCATACCTCATGTCAGAGGTTTTATTGGTTCTCTGAGTAAACCAGGGAATATCAGCCTCTTTCTCTGTTTTACTTTCTTATCATCGACTCTGGACCACCAGGTTCCAGTCCATTAAAGGACCCCAACAGAAGGATAGGCATGGACTCTTCTCTAAGTATTTGTTAGAATTCACTTGTGAAGCCATCTGGTCCTGGACTTTTGTTTGTTGGAAGTTTTAAAATTACTGATTTAATTTCATTTCTGGTAATGCATTTATTCATATTTTCTATTTCTTTCTGGTTTAGGAATTTTTCCATTTTTTTCCATATAGTTATTAATCTGTTAATGATCTGTTGTATTTCTGTGGTGTCAGTTGTAAAATTCCATTTTGATATGTAGATTTTTGTGTATATATTCCTTTGCTGAGGTGTTGTAATTTTTCATTTGTTTCAGACATCTTTGTAAGTGATCATTCAGTGATTTATATGTTGATTGCTTTAAAATCTTTGTCAAATCATTCTGTCAGTCTCACTGTTAGTGTCTATTTATTGTCTCCTTTCATTCAGTTTGACATCTTCCTTCTTGTTTATTTATTTATTGGCTGCACCATGTGGTTTGCAGGATCTTAGTTCCCCAACCAGGGATCATACCTGGCACCCTGGCACTGATAGCGCCAATTTCTAACCACTGGACCACCAGGTAATTTCCTCTTCCTGCTTCTTAAAATGACAAGTGATTTTTTAAAAAATTGGAACCAGGAAATTTTGAGTATTATGAGGCTCTGAATCTCATTTAAATATTCAGTTGGCCCTTTTGACACTGTCAGCTCAGAGGAAGAGGGTGCCACCTTGTCATTAAGCTGGTAGAGCTGGAAGTCCGTGTTCCTCACTCAGCCTCCACTGACCCACAGAGTGGGGGTAGGGGGCTTTTACTTTTGGACAGTGTGGTCTGAGTGTTTGTGTTCCCTCCAGAATTCACTGTTGAAATCCTAATGCCTGATGCAGTCGTTTTAGGACATGGAGCCTTTGGGAGTTGATTAGGTCACGAAGGCAGAGACCTCATGAATGAGATTAATGCCCTTAGAAGAGAGGCCGCAGAGCTTCCTTGCCCCTTCTGCCTTGTGACAATGCAATGAGAAGTGTGAAATCCAGAACAAGGCCCTCATTTGACCTTAGCAGAACCTGGATCTTGGACTTCCGGCCTTGAGAACTGAGAAATAAATTAATGTTGTTCATAAGCTACCCACTCTGTCGTGTTTTTTTCACAGCAGCCTTAACAGACTAAGACAGTGGGAGTGGAATTTCTGACTCCCCTGGTGATTTCCGTTGCCACTGGTAAGGTGGCCTTATTACTGTCAGGTCTCTACTAGTCTTCTGATACTGCTAAGAGCCCTTAACGTATTCATCATTATTACTGAAAAGCCCCAGTCTGATAATTATAAAATCTCTGCCATATCTGAACCTGATTTTGATGCGTGGTTTGTTTCTTCAGACTGTATTTTTTGCCTTTTAGTATGCTTTGTAACTCCTTTTGTTGAAAGCTGGGCATGATGTATTGGGTTAAAAGACAGGCCTCTAATGTGGAATTTCATCTGGCGAGACATTAGGCTTTGTTGACTTCTGTATAGCTGTGTCATAGAGACTAAAATCTCCTTCACTGTCCCAGTTGTTGTCTTACCTGTTGTCTTTTCCTGGAGATTCCTCAGATAGTAAGGTAGTTTCCCTTGAGTGTTTCTCCTTCTTTAAAAAAAAAGGAGAATAGAGATGTGGGGCATATTTGAAAACTGGTTTCTTTGCCCCTTACCCTGCTGGAAACAGGAGGGGATTTCTCTCAGATCTTAACAGTGAGGATCTGGTAGGGCTCATGGGACTAAAAGTCATGAAAGCATGGAGGCCCTCTCCTAGTAGCACCGCAGAGGTGTTGATTCTCCAGTTAGTCTACACTGAGCTTCCAGCCATTTGTCAGTTATAGCTCATAGCGTTCCTATTGGTGCTGGTTCCAACTTTGGGCTTCTGCTCTGCTGTGCTGTGAGTGAGTCTCTGTATTTGACAGTCTCTCCAGGCTCAGACGGTAAAGCGTCTGCCTACAATGTGGGAGACCCGGGTTCGATCCCTGGGTTGGGAATATCCTCTGGAGAAGGCAGTGGCAACCCACTCCAGTACTCTTGCCTGGAAAATCCCATGGATGGAGGAGCCTGGTAGACTATAGTCTATGGGGTCTCAAAGAGTCAGACACGACTGAGCGACTTCACTTTCACTTACCAGTGTTCAAGGTAGCAGTTTGATGGGTGACCTCAATTCTCTGGTTATTCTAAGAGGAATTGATTTTTCACTTTGTTCAGGTTTTTTTCTTGTTGTGAGGATGGAAGTGATGCTTCCAAGCTCTTTACATGCAGAACCAGAAATCAGAATTCTTTGGCTTTATTTTGGTCATTGCATTCTACTTTTTTAGGTGGAAACATGAATTATTGATTTTAAGCCTTTGTTTCCTCAACTCCATATTTAAAGCTGTGAATTTCCTTCAAAGTACTAAATTAGCTATGTTCCAAAAATTTTGATGTTGTGTTTTCATTATCAGTTGAAATATTTTCTGATTTTCTTTGTAATTTCTTTTGCCATGGATTATTAATTTTCCAATAATTGAATATTTTCCTAGATACCTTATTGTTCCTGATTTCTAATTTAATTCCAATCTGGTCAAAGGAATATACTCTTAAGTTTTCAGATTTTTTTTAGTGTATTGAGTCTTGTGTAATGGCCCTATGTATAATCTGTCTTGGTGACTATTTTGTGCCCTTTAAAATTTATATTGTATTCTGCAGTTGTTGGGTATAGCATTCTATAAGCCATTAGTTCAGGGTGGCTGATATTTTATTTAGATCTGCTGAATTCTTACAGATTTTAAAAAATTATTGTATTATTCTGATAGAGGATATAATAATCTTTAGATATGATTGAGGATATGTCTGTTTTCCTTTTTAGTTCTCTCTGGTCTGCCTCATAGGGTTTTGAACCTCAGTTATTAGGAACATACACATTCACTTGATATATCTTTATTATAATGAAATCTCTTTCACTGTCATTGGTAATGTTCATTATCTTGAAGTCTTTTATCTGAATGTAGTATAGCCACCTTGCAGCTTGCAGCTTTTAGCTTTCTCATAGTAGTGTTTATGTAGCCTGCCTTTTTCCATTCTTTTACTCCAGAATGATGACACAGTTCTGTCTGGTTCAGTCACCCTCTGTGTGCTCAGTAGTGTCCAACTCTGTGACCCCATCAACTGCCAGGCTCTTCTGTCCACAGGATTCTCCAGGCAAGAATATTGGAGCAGGTTGCCATTTCCTACTCAGCAGATCTTCCTGACCCAAGGGATTGAACCTGCATTGGCAGATGGATTCTTTACCACTAGCGCCACCTGGGAATCCCTAGAGACTCCACAGATAGGATGCAGATGGCTATTGATGTAGTGGCTTTTAATTGGAAAGTTTAGTCCTTTAATATAATTTTTCATATGGTTAGAGTATTAATCAATTTTTGTATATTTTTCTAATTATTCCCTTTTTTCCTCCTTTCCTGTTATTGGTTTGAATTTTAATAACATTGTATTGATTCCTCAATTCCCATTTCTAGGCAAACAGTTCTTCAAATGTATTTCACATTGGGCATAGCTGATGTGCATGGCATTGTCTGTCCTTTGTTTCTGATCATCTTTTCAAGGGTGTTTGGAGAGTGAATGACCTTGGAAGATAGAGGCATCCCTACTCCCTGTTGTAAGTGGTTTGGGTCCCCTGAGGTCAGGTTTCCTCTCCTATGGTGCATCCACTGTGTGTTCAGCTGTCACCTAGCCTTCTTCACACTGCCTGTGGAAACTGGGGCTCAGGATACAGGGATCAGAATGCCGATTCTCTGGCTGCTGCTGTTGCTGCGATGATGAACTTTATGTCTCACCCCAGGGAGTTTCGTCTTTACCTGGGCTCTCATGATGCCATGCAGGCCGACTTGCTGACTCGCAAGTAGAGTGGATCTCAGGCCCCTCATGTCCTGACACCCTTACCCCCTCCTCGTTTGTGCTGTTGCCTCACGGATGGCACATCTAGTACTTTACAGATTCCACAGTTCACAGTTAGAATTTTCAATTTAAATAGTCTTATGTCTTTTGAATAGTTAAAAAAAATACATATTTTACCTGTAACCATATATTTACCACCTCTTTTCTCCTTCCTGCCTTTCTGAAGATGGTAGTTACGTGGTGCCACCATGACCCTTTATCCTACAGAACTTCTTTCAGCATTTCTTTAATGAAGGTATTTTGGCAGTGTAATCTCTAAGTTTTTGTTCTATAGAAATGTCTTTATAAAGCATTTTTGACATGTATTTGGCAGCATACAGAATTCTGGCTTGCCTTTTTTTTTTAGCACCTTAAATGTGTCATTACATTGTCTTTTGGCCTTTGATGTGTCTGCTGAGAAGTTGGTCTTCATTTAATCATCCTTTCCCTATATGTATTTTGTCATTTTTCTCTACTGTTTTTTGTTTTGTTTTTTTATTCACTTGGTTTTTTTTTTTTTTATATTTGGGACCCTGTCAATTGATACCTTTCACTAATTCAGGGAGGTTTTTGCTCATCATTTCGTCAGGTAATTTCCTATTCTGTTTTCTTTCCTTTTCGCTATGACTCCACATAAACTAGTGCTCTACTGCTTGATATTTCCCCTCAGGTCTCTGAGCCTCTGATCATTTTTCTAAAGTTTTGGTTTTTTTTTTATTTGGCCATGCCACATGGGTTGCTGGATCACAGTTCCCTGACCAAGGATTGAACTGGACCCTGGGCAGTGAAAGCATAGAGTCTTAACCACTGGACCACGGGGAAGTTCCCATTTTTCTTCCTTCTTTTTCTCTTCCTTCTTCCGATTTTAGATTTGTCTTCAGTGACTCCTTGCTGTCTCCTTTCTGCTGTTAAGCCCACTTAGTTAATTTTTCATTTCAGGTTTAGAATTTTCACTTGGAACTTTTTTTTTCTATTTTTTTTTAAATTTATCTATCTATTTTTTATACTTGGAAGTTTTAACAGTAATTATTTCCTTGCTGAATTCCAAATTTGTCCATGCACTATGGACCCATCATCTTTTTAATTCTTGCACATGTTTATAATAGGTGTTTTAGAGTTCTTGTCTGCAGATAGCATCATCCTAATCATCTCAGCGCTGGTTTCTGATGACTACTATTTCTTTTGTTTCTTTTTATGTCTAATGAATTTTGATTGGATAGTGAACATTATGAAGAATGCATTGTAAAGACTCTGGGTTCTTTTATACTCTTCCCAAGAGTCAATTCTGTTCTAAAAGGCAATTAACTTTGGCTAGATTCAGACTTCACACTCAGGCACCACTGTGGTGGGCTGCAGCTGAAATTCCCACCCTGTCTGCCATCCACGGGGTGTCTGGTTTGTTTTTGTTGTCTTCTCCTGGGGCTGCACAATTGAGTGGTGAGCCACATCTTGTGGCTGACTTTGTCTCTGAATTCAAGGGCTTAGGTCTTCTGTCTGGAGAAGAAAATGGCAACCCACTCCAGTGTTCTTGCCTGGAGAATTCCATGGACAGAGGAGCCTGGAGGGCTACAGTCCATGGGGTCGCAGAGTCAGACATGACTGAACGACTAAAACAGCAACAACAACATGTCCTCTGTAGCCTCTTTTCCTAGGATTTCCCTTCTAACTTTCTGATTAGTCTACGAGCCTGAACTCTGGTGTTTGCCGTCTCAAGCAAGTAAATGTACTGTTCCTTGCAGCTCCCATGGGCAAAAAGCTGTAAATGTGCAAACCTCATTCATGGCACTTTGACTTTTAACAGTAAGCTTCACTCTAGCTTCTACTTGCTTTTTGTTCTTCCTCAGAGGTTTCAAATATTGGGTTTAAATAATCTCAGATTTCATAATTGGAGAGGAGAGTTATTCTAACTTTCTGCCATCCCTCCACTTCCTTTTTATAATAATCTTCAAAAAACATTGCTTCTCAGCCCTAAGTAGAACAATCCCAAGCTGAGTTATGTAGGTTTATTTTGTAAGCAGGAACTGTCACTTAGAAATGCTTTATTTGTGTTTGGAAGTTGAGAAAAATTCTTTTCTTTCCTTTTTAAAAGAATATATATATCTGGGAAGCTTTTATTTTAGAAACAAATGCTTAAAAGAATGAAATACCAATTATCACTAGAAACTTTTTTGTATGTCAGGTTCAGGAATGTCAGGTATATATTTTGACCACTTATTTCTATTACAATTTTAGGATGCTTTTTTGAAAATCATTCGAAATGAGGGCATTAAATCCCTGTGGAGTGGCCTTCCTCCTACGTTGTAAGTTGAAATTTAGTATTTTTCTTTCTTAGTGATGGTGGTGGTTTTGTTTTGCCTTATCAGTATGATGGGACAACATCATGCATTTTTAATGTCAGAACTTTTCATTTTCTAGAGCATTCTTTTGTGACTCTCACAACTACCCCACATTTGATGATTTGCTAGAAGGACTCACAGGACATATACTAATGTCTGTGGTTTGTTACCGCAAAAGACACGAAGTGGAATCAGTAAGGAGAGAAGGCATGAAGCGGAATCAGGGAGGAGAAAAGGCATGAAGCAGAATCAGTGAGGGGAAAGGCACAGAAGGAGCTGGCCAGGCGGAGTCCTCCCGCGACCCCGCTTGTGACACACAGGGCGCATGCTGCCTCTCCCAGCCCCGAGCTGCTGCGGCAAGTGCAGCGGTTCTGCCTTAGCGGTACTTGAATCTGAGTCTAGGGTTTGCACCGGGGGCTGATGATATAGCATGCTGTGTTCATGACTGGCTGTGGTTACTGAAACTCCAGCCCCCCCAAAAGAAGCAGATGTTTACCAAATCTCACATCATTTGTACAAATCAATGCAAGCAAGCTGGTTTAGTGCTCCAGACATACAGAAAAGCCTTGTTACATGGAATATTTTAAGGGCTAAATTCCTTGAAGATGACTCAAGGTCAAGCAGACAAATAGGCCCTCCTGAAGATACCGATTTGGGGCACAAGCATTCTTTATTTTTTCATGTTTAGAAATTAAGAAATTAGTGTTCATTTGAGTTTTTATTTTACTAAAATAATGAGAGGTATTGTGCTATTTACACTTCTTTTCCAGATAATTAAATTCTGTACTAACTAGCTATTACGTGAATTCATATCACAAGCTAGTAAGGCTGAATGTAAAAATTCCAATTAATACCTTGCCTTTCTCTGCCTCGTTTCTTTCTGATTTATCTTGTTATGGAGCACACTAGTCAGTTTTGAGGCACATACTCTAAACAGTGCCTAAGGTTATAAGGTTGGTGATAGATCTAGGAGCAGCAGTCCTGTTCCTAAGTTCTCGTCACCACACTTCACTGTAGAGTATTAGGCATTCCCACATGTGGTCTGTGATAGTCCTTTGGTTAGACCAGAAACAGAGACTGGTTTCTTGTTGCATTAAATCTTTATGACATGATAGTACCTTCGACTTTGTATTTAATAACTCCCTCTTAATATTTTCATTTGAAAGAATGTCATTGGAATTTGCTTTGAGTATATATAATTCTGGTGACAATATTTTCAGTTATAAGCAGGTATGATATGGTCCGCAGTTCAAAAGTATTTTGTAATTGTGCTTGTACTTTTTTACAAGTAATTTTTATGAGATTTTTTACGTTAGTGATTTTCATGTTCTGTAATGTATGTAGTTGGGAATGAAGACCAGACACAGAATAAGTCAAGACGACTTACTTGTCTTTTCAAATTTATGACCTGACTGGGTGCTCTAAACTTACCTTCTCTACTACATTACAAATCTCTGGAGAGCAGAAACCTACTTTACATCTTTTTGTTGTCTAAATTAAACACTGGTAATTCTTAAAGAAAAACTGATCTCATAGCTGATTTGTTGTAGTTTCAGCTTCTGTAAAATAGAAGGATCTTCATTTTGTACTTCCCAGGTGGTGCAGTTGGTAAAGAACCCACCTGCCACAGTGCAGGAGACACGAGATGTCGGTTTGATACCTGGGTCAGGAAGATCCCCTGGAGAAGGAAATGTCAACCCACTCTGATATACTTGCCTGGGAAATCCCATGGACAGAGGAGCGTGCCGGGCTGCAGTCCATGGGGTCTCAAAGAGTCTGATATGACTGAGCTCACATGCACTATGCACTGTATCTTGTACTTAATAATAATTTAAGAATATGTTTAAGCCTTTTGATAATGTACAAATCTTTTTGTTTGTATGTTTCTAACAGAGTGATGGCAGTTCCTGCTACAGTTATTTATTTTACCTGCTATGATCAATTAACTGCTCTTCTGAGATCTAAATTAGGAGAAAATGAAAGCCGCATACCAATTGTTGCTGGAATCGTGGCCAGACGTAAGTAATAAATTCACAATATTTTCATTCTGATTTCTACTTAAAGCTTGTTTTAAAATTTTTACATTCATGGAGAATTTCAAATAGAGTATTGGTAAAGATTTATTTTGCATTGTAGTTTGTCCTCATATGTTAATATGCTGTAGAGGTCATATTGTGTGGTGACTGCCATCAGAATGGGACGGGATCAACCTATCCCGTTAATTCTTGGACAGAGTTTTTAGATTTGAGATTGTAGACCTTAGATTCTAGATTTTAGGATAATAGCACAGAGTCTAATTAATGCCAGTCTTTAATCATTTTCTGTATACACTTTGAGATTCAGAGTTTAATCAGAAGGACATTTTTCTCTGTGTAGTGGAAGTGAGGTTTATAATAGTCCTGGTTGGTGTATAATGGCTGTGGAACTGCTCTTGAAAGAGTATGTGAAATACCTTTATCAAGGAAAAATTCTGAGCCAGTGTGTTGCCATCATTAGATACTAGATACAGTTTGCAGAAATTTCAGAATAAAATTTTAAAATATAAAAATGCATGAAATACTCATTTCTGCATGCATGTTTCTGTAATGCCTGGCTTTGCTTTTGTTGTATTCACTTGTTTTGTACCAGTTGGCGCAGTGACTGTAATAAGTCCACTGGAATTGATTAGAACCAAGATGCAATCTAAGAAGTTTTCTTACGAGGAACTACATCGATTTGTTAGCAAGAAAGTATCTGAAGATGGTTGGATTTCCCTCTGGAGGGGCTGGGCTCCTACCATTCTTAGAGATGTACCATTCTCAGGTAGGATTTATCTGCTACATTTTAAGTAGCTTTGTATATACCACTTTTAAATCAAGGAAATTCTAGACTCTTTAAGGCTAAGGGTAAGTTACTGTCTTAGGTGATCACACACACCTAGTTCAGTGTGGCTCTCTCAGATCTTGATAAATATTTATTTAATGAACGGTTTCTGTTTCAAGCCTGGTTTTCTTTGTGTTTTCTTTTTAAATATTAATTGCTGAGTACTCATATTTAGGTCGGAGAAGGCAGTGGCACCGCACTCCAGTACTCTTGCCTGGAAAATCCCATGGACGGAGCCTGGTAGGCTACAGTCCATGGGGTCGCTAAGAGTCGGACACGACTGAGCGACTTCACTTTCACTTTTCCCTTTCATGCACTGGAGAAGGAAATGGCAACCCACTCCAGTATTCTTGCCTGGAGAATCCCAGGGACAGCAAAGCCTGATGGGCTGCCATCTATGGGGTCGCACAGAGTCGGACACAACTGAAGCGACTTAGCAGCAGCAGTAGCAGTAGCAGCATATTTAGGTAATGCAAACTACCTTTAAAATTATTGTAAAGAACTCATAATTAGTAAGATATGTAAAGTACTACAAATCAAAATACCGTAACATTTAAGACCACCTGTAAATTATATTGACTGTTACTTTTTTCAGTTATTAAAAATCTCCCCCACTTGAGTGAGTGTCTTGTAGGGACTATTAGAAATCAGATTCAAGATTGTTCTAATCATTGAATTATGAAAAGGGAAAAAATCATGAAGAAATATAAAATTAACAACTTATAGAATGTGCATACTTCAGTAGTACTTCTCTTGTGAAACTGATGTTTCCATTTAAAACCTGGAAGAAGTAATTATTGAGAACCATTGTATTAACATTCCACATTCTTTCTCCCTTTGATTTAATCCTTTGCTTGGACTCCTGTTCACAGTCCTGTTATCTTTCCCTTTCCGTTAGTATTTTTCTTCAACTTTTGTGTTCAGCTATGCTTTTTAGAAACACCATGGATTCCTAGACCAATACTTTTTCATTTTTTATTTTGATGTTTTATACATAAAAAGTAGTAAAGATATAAATTACCAAGTGCACTAATAAACACCTGTGACATCACCACCTCTGTAAGTGAATTAGAACACTGCAATTTTTAAAATCGTGAAACCACATATGTCCACCTCCACTGTCACATCCTTAGTGGTAACCTCTTACCTGAATTTTTATAATTTATTTCATTTTAAAAAGTAGTTTTACCACATATATATTATTGCTTAACAGTGGTATTCAATTTTGCCTATTTTTGAGGTATAAAGTTTATTTTACTTGGAAATATTCCTTTTGTTTTATATGTGCAACTGTTTTGTTTTCACTCTAGTTTATACATGAATAAACAAGTAAACAATGCTGTGAACATTTTTTAAGTCTCTTGCTGAGTATGTACAAGAATCTGCAGCTTTTAGTGCCGATTTTAAAAAATCTGTTTTAAAAAGTTTCCCAGGTGTTTGTGGATGTTGCAGTGTGAATTGATTTTTGTCTGTTAGCTTATATTCAGCTTCTTCTAAAACTGTTATAAATTCTAATTTGTCTGCCTACCTTTTTTCTATGTAAACAATAATGTGTAAATTGTAACTATTTCATTTTTAAGTTTGTGATGAATATTCTTTATCCAGTTGAAGAGGCTGCCATTTATTCCTAGGTTTTGAAGAAGTTTCTTTGAATGCTTTCCCATCATTTTTAGATGGCTCTACACTTCTGTTAATGTGGTACACGGTGTCTAAAGCATTTCTTGCGTTTACCACCGTTGTGTTTATCGGATAACCCAATTAGTCATAGTGCGATAGTTCATGAAATACTTCAGTTTTTCTTCTTTTGGATTTTTACATCAGTGTTCATGAGATGTGAATCTCTCCTTTCCTCTCTTGTTCTTGTTGGGTTTTGAGATTAAAGTCCTACTTTTTACTGATGCATAGTTTTGTTTATAAGACTTCTAGAATATTACTGAGAATTTGGTTACTGTTTTTACAAATTTCACCTAGTATGTGTCTCAGCAGAAAGCAAGGTGTGTCAATACTAGAATTCTCTTTTCCTTTAATATATAATATTATTCAAATATTTTCTGTAAAGTCCACATTTCATTTCTGAATGTGTTCATTCTATTCTGTTTTTGTAGCAATGTACTGGTATAACTATGAAGTCTTAAAGAAGTGGTTGTGTGCAAAATCTGGCTTATATGAACCAACATTTATGATCAACTTTACCTCAGGGGCATTGTCTGGTTCTGTAAGTTTATTCTTTTGTTGTTATATTCCAAAATAGTGATAATTGTCTTACTAAAACAGAACAAAATATTATGTAGCATTTCATGTCTATTGAGATAGAACAACTTTAAAGTAGTGCATCCTCAAAGTGCTAAGTATTTACTACCCTATTTTGAAGATAAATTATCAGTACTAGCCACTAAATATTTTAAAATGCACTTTATATCTCTTTATTATATTATAAATACATTATATCTTTCTGAAACTTTTGAACTTGTTAGACCATTAGTTATGATAATGAGTTTAGATAGTACTTTATTACACGAAGTATTTGGCAGTTTGGTCATTAAATACTAGTAGATCTTACTAGTTAGTATTTTATAAATGTTATCTCTTATGTATCATCTGATTGAATAGAAGTCATTGCATCGTTTGCTGCTAATTCCTGTTTCTTTGGGAACATTCTGGCTGAGTACCTCTTAAAAGAATTTTAACAAAACTTACAATTAGAAGGGAGCAGTACCCAGTAACCATTCTTGGGTAGTAGGGAGTTCACCTTTGGCCACTCCTCCACATAATGAAAACTCATGTAGTGGGCCTTTATGCAGATTCTTATCACCATGATCTTGGACACAGAGAGCTTTCTTATCCCCACATACTTAGAGAATAAATTTGTGATGAGACAGTGATGTGCTGACATATTGGAACCAGATAAAGAGAGTGAAGGAGCACAGTGAAGTCATGGAGACTGGAAGAAGAATAGTGGAGTAACTGTCAGAAAACCTGTTCATTATTGCTATTTGTGAGGTGATTAAAAGTAACTTACAAATTTTATTTTTATCTTAATCCACCATGAATGATGAAAAACAAGTACCATTTATGTTTAGCGATCCATAACAGAATTGTAGAACCAACTCTGTACTTAGTGCTTTATGTAAAAAAAAAAAAGTTGAACGGCTGTGGGGTGTTGTCCCAGCTTTCCAGCAATGAAAGAATATTGTTTTGCTATTTCTTACCTAACACAGAAAATATATTTTTAAAATCTTTAATAATTTAGAAAATATTACTGCCTTTTAACTGTTAAATAAAAATGTGTCTCTGCAACAGAAAAAGCACCTCAGTGGCATCATGTCCATAGTTTCTGTTAGAAAACACAGCAGCCTAAACCCTGTTATTCTGCAAAGTGTCAGGCTCATACCGCATTGTTGCTACCTTTGATACTCCCATCAGCCCTCCCTATCCAGGGGTTCTGCATCTGCAGATTGAACCAATTCGATTCTTGGCTGTTGAATCCACAGATGTGGAACCACAGACACGGAGGACCAACTGTGCTGTGCCATTTTGTATAAGGACCTGATACTCCACAGGGTTCAGGATCTGTAGCCAATACACCTCAGATGCTAAAGGACAACTGTATGTGTTAGATTGTGGAGAAACAATAACTGATTTTATCTTACCTGAGATCTGAAACTGATTTCAAGAACTTAAATCTCTTTACATTGATGGGTGAAATAAAAATAAATGACTTTAAACGTTATTTTATGAGCCTATTGGCCAAATGTAAGTTGGGAAACAGAAAATAGAGACTAGGTTTTACTTTGCGTGACTGTTATATCAAGTATAAGACATTCGTAAGGGAGTTTGTTCTTTCAGAAAACCTTTCTTGCTTAATTAAGGCATTATGGAAATAACTGTTAAATTGATTAATTTGAAATTTTTAATTATTTTAATTGGAGGCTGTTACTTTACAATATTGTAGTGGTTCTGCCATACATTGACATGAATTAGCCATGGGTGTACGTGTGCTCCCCATCCTGACCCTCCCACCTCCCTCCCCATCCCATCCCTCAGGGTCGTCCCAGTGCACTGGCCCTGAGCGCCCTGTATCATGCATGGAACCTGGACTGGCGATCTGTTTCACATATGATAATATACATGTTTCAATGCTTTTCTCTTAGATCATCCCACCCTCGCCTTCTCCCAGAGAGTCCAAAAGTCTGTTCTTTACATCTGTGTCTCTTTTGCTGTCTCACATATAGGGTCATCACTACCATCTTTCTAAATTCTATATATATGCGTTAATATACTGTATTGGTGTTTTTCTGACTTACTTTGCTCTGTATAATAGGCTCCAGTTTCATCCACCTCATTAGAATTGGTTCAAATGCATTCTTTTTAATGGCTGAGTAATATTCCACTGTGTATATGTACCACTGCTTTCTTATCCATTTATCTGCCGATGGACATCTAGGTTGCTTCCATGTCCTGGCTATTGTAAACAGTGCAGCGATGAACATTGGGGTACACGTGTCTCTTTCAATTCTGGGTCATACGGCAGTTCTGTTTCCAGTTTTTTAAGGAATCTCCACACTGTTCTCCATAGTGGCTGTACTAGTTTGCATTCCCACCAACAGTGTAAGAAGAAGGTTCCCTTTTCTCTGCACCCTCTCCAGCATTTATTGTTTGTAGACTTTTTGATAGCAGCCATTCTGACCAGCATGAGATGGTCCCTCATTGTGGTTTTGATTTGCATGAAATGTCTTTTTAAAAATGATTTGTGAACTATATTTGATAAGTGTATTGAAACCCATAAAGAAAACGTATGTAGCACTAAAAGTTCAAAAGTCCATTTTCTTAAATTTTTTTAACAATTTTAAAAACATTTGGAAAATTTTAAATGCTAATTACTAGGTACTTTAATTTCTGCTTTAAAATACTATACCTTCATCTGTAGTAAAGGAATAATGGAACACACAGGAGCATCAGAAATTGTGAATACTATTTTGCAATCAGAGGTCTGGTTGGAATTCTGACTGCCAACTAGTGTAGTGTGACCTCAGGAATATAGGGGGACTGTTCTCTTACCTCTGAACTTTTGGAGGAATACATAAGACTATCTGTTCTCTTCAATAGGAGCTTCTCTTTAAACATCTCTGGTTTCACTTTATGTTTCAGTTATGATTTTATTACTATCTATATTAAGTAATATGCTAATTAGAGTGTTAAATACTTTGGGGAAAATTTAAATTAATTTTACTTTTTGTTAGTTTGCAGCTGTTGTAACTTTGCCATTTGATGTGGTAAAAACACAAAAGCAGACACAACTTTGGATATACGAAAGCCAGAAAAGTAAGTTTAATTAATTTAAAATGTGTCTAAGATGCCATGAAAAATATCTTCTTTCTAGATACTGTTAGGAATATCTAAGGGAAGACAAGACTCCCCCTGCCCCTCTGTTTCCTTCCTCTCTACTTAACTCAAACTAATGTATTTTTGAATGGAGTACCCAGAAAAAGCTCTAAACCTAAACAAAAAATTGAAGATATATTAGTATGCATATACATATTCTTTTTTCTTCTATTTTTTAGCTTCCCTTTTGATGTGTCATCGTCCCCCCCCCCCCCCCCCCCCCGCCTATTATCCCATCTACTTCTTTATAACCTGTAATTTCTTCTAGAACAAAATTGTCCTGGGGACTTCCCCTTCAATGCAGGAAGGTGCAGGTTTGATCCCTGGTTGGGGAGCTAAGATCCCACATGCCTCCTGGCCAAAAAACCAAAACATAAAACAGAAGCAATACTGAACAACCTCAATAAAGAATTTAACAATGGTCCATATTTTTAAAAAAGAACTATTATTAGTTCTTTCTACTAGATTCTTCTGTTATTATTATGGAAAGTGTAGCAAGCCCACTGGAAATAGGGCTTTGTTTCTAAAACATACAGTTGTTAGGATTTGATCATTTGGATGGTCAGTAGAGGAGTGTTTATTGTTGTCTGTGCTTGAAATATTAATAATCACACAGTGTTTCCTCACAGTGTGTGAAGTTGCCTTTCCCCTGTAGAAAGAGCTCTTGGGTGCTGGATGTTTAGGCAGGGCTCTGCCGTGGCTTACCTCCGACTGAGAAGTCATCTTGTTCGTCTTCTTTTACATTCATCTCACCCTACTATTAAAATAGAGACCAGTTTGGAACTTGAGCTCCATAAGATTAGAAATACCCAGCTACTTAGCCTCCTTTCTTAACTAGTTGTTTCCAAAATTGAAAACATTTAAACAAGGAGTATAAGTTGTCAACTTGTAGTGTAAAGCTTTTGTCACTGACTGTTTTTAGAGAGTTAAATTTCAGTCATAAAAACTTTGTTCTTGGTTTTAAAAATGTATCCTTTCTGTTTGGTTGCTCTAATTACTGTAGTTACACTATTTATATAGATAGTTTAGCTTCTTAAATGACAAGGCCTCATTTATGTTCATAGAGAATCTGATATTATATAAAAGAAATTTTGAGATAATGATCCCCTCTTCATTAAGCTGCAAATTCTACAGAGCTATTACTGAATGATATCTTTCCCTAATTTTCCCTTTTTCCCTAGGCATACTTACTAAAATGTACTTTAATCCTAATGACTCAGTTGTCATCACTGTACACACTGATTACTGTAGGTTCATAACACAGCTCTCAGAAGCTAGTGAGGATAACTTAGTGTTTGCCTATCACCCACTGGTCTGGGCAAGATTGAAATCTTCAGCTGTCAGTGTTCACTTGGCAGGATGCCCACCTTTTAGTAGATTTTTGTTTCACCTTTAGCATCTGTAGTCTGTGGGCTAAGCCAGCTGCTTAGAATCATTGTGTACAACAAAGGTAAGTGAACTTTGTGTATGTACAGCTGATTCATGAGGTTTATGTTTGAATCTGAGTAACATCTATTTTTGCTGTTTTCAAAAGATGTATAAATCTGTTTCTTTACTGTGTTCCAGACACTTGAGTAGTTGCAAGTAAGTGAGATGTTACTGTTAGTTACAGGAAATCTCTTCCCTTCAGAGGAGACAGGACTAATTTATTTCAAGACTAGCACATCTATCAGAAAGGTTCTAGTAAGGTAGAACCTCCCTAGGGGGAATGAACTATTTTCCTTAAAGCTTCTCTTTGGGGAAAAAAGTTTTTTTAATGTATGCACTAAAAGTACAATGAAAAATGGTTATCATGGCTTCACTTGGGGAACCCCATGAAAATTCCTGTACATCTTTAAAATTTTTCATTATGAAAGATTTTTAAGGTATGGAAAAAAGTATAAAGGATACACACCAACAAGCTTAAACATCAGTTCAGGAGAGGCTTTCTGTATATTCCTCCTTGATTGCCTCTGGTCCTATGTACCTTAAAAGTACCTTTAAAATTTCTTTTTAATGAATCCAACTATTAAAAATAAGATTTAAAATAGTTCTTTATGTAAACAGATCTGTTCTTATTATAATGATATATCCCAAAGCCCATAAACACTCTTTTATGTGTATTTATCTATATTAGAAATTAAGTGGTAATTTATAATAGCATTGTTTCTTTAACATTCAGTTTCTATGCCTTTGCAAATGTCAACCTGGACTATAATGAAGAACATTGTTGCTAAGAATGGATTTTCTGGATTATTTACAGGTAAAAATATTTCCTTTACCAAACTGTTGACTAAAATGTTTACTTTTCCTTTTAAATTAATTGCCTTTCAGCAGAAAATTTTTGAAAATATTCCTCATTTACAATTTCCTCCTAAATATCTTTGCTGTAAGTATAAAAATTTTAAATACCAGTTGGTTTTGAAGTAATTTGGAATTAAAGTGCGGAGTGAACAGTTCGGCTTGTTCTTTGACACCAGTTATGGGACGATGTTTTATATGTTACTTCACTTAATTTGATAACTGTCAGAATAAAACCAAATAAATTACATTTTAAAATGTAAGGTAAAATTTGGTCTGAATTTTTCTGTTCCCTTTTTTAGGACTGATTCCTCGTTTAATTAAAATTGCGCCTGCTTGTGCTGTTATGATCAGTACATATGAATTTGGAAAGTCTTTCTTCCAGAAACAAAATGCTCAAAGACAGCAATACTAGAGACGCTGTTTCAACCTGAAATGACAACCGTGACCAAATAACAAGAGGAGATTCTTAGGCAAGAGCTTTTCTCACTTTTTTCGCTATTATCTTACAGTGGTTTTCTATCATTCTTATCTAAATGAATAGTAAATCTCTACTTTGCATTTAATCATTCTAACTTCAAATTTTTATCCTAATTTTTGAGAATTTGAAAAAGATATTCCAGAAATCATAACCATTGAGCATTCTTGTAAAGAAGAGAAAAATTATTCTACACTGAGAGCAATAGTCTCAGAGTTTGGTACAGATTTCTGTGTAACTTCATCCTGTTGGGAGTGTCAGAGACATCAAACATTTTTGCAATGTATGCTGAATCATGTACAGAGTCTAAAAGAAGTCCCGTCTTTTATACACGTTTAAATCATGGATGTAGATACTTCCGTGTTTCAACAGAGTAGATAACAGAAAGCAGTCTTCAATGACTACTATTCACATCATTTACCAAATATTGCTTCTCAGTTATTTTCTTTAATTCACATATATTTGGGTGGTTTTTTGCCCCCACCCTGTTACTGTTTTAAGGCCTCATGTATATTAAGATCTCTCTGGTCAAAGGTATGGCTATCTTATGCTCATGAACCAAAAATATAACTTGTGTGATATTGATGCTGCTACTTTTGATGTCTAAAGACCCTGTATTATCTACTATTGCTGTAAGAGAGTGTGTTTACTGACCGTATTAAATGTTCACTTCAGTCAAACTTGGGTGTGCAGTGGAAAACCACGTTGTATTCAGGCTACTGAGAATGCTCTTTCAGCCCAAGAAAGGCCTCTGGTTTCAGCTGTCTTGTAATCAGGTATTACCATTTGTGAAGTTCTCTAGGTCACGTCTGTTCACTTGTTCTAACATCACTGAGACAGAGTATGTTCAGGATGTCCCTTGACTTTACACATCTCACACAAGTGTGCTAGACCAAGAACTACCAAGCCACAGTTTCCTTGAAGAAAGAGCTTTTGGTCACTGGAGGCTAATGCCTAAGAAGTTAAGTTTATGAATGTAAGAATGAAAAAGAATATGATTTCAAAACAATATTTTTCAATATTTTTGTTTTTCTCAGGATCTGTATACTCTAAGAAAAAGCACTTTATTGCAGTCTATCTGTATTTTATGAATATGTGAAACACTTTTTCCCTAAAAATAGAGTAATATATATTTAAGTGACAAATCTCTAGTGTTGGTAGGAATTAATGTATTTTCTAATATAGTAGAAAACTATTTATGTTTCACCAGAAATAAACTGTATAGGGTTTGTATTTAAGCTTTTTGTATTTTAACCTGTGTTGATTTACCTTAAGTTTGCAACATACATATCCATAAAAATATAAATATTTATATTTTCATGGAAATATTTTGTGCTTTCTTAAAGCTACCTGTGCTTCTAGCTAAATACTTTCATATAAAATTATGTTAATGCTATACTATCAACATATATATAAAACACACACGGAGTTTATCTTGAACACTGATTTTAACAGTATTAAATTTAAATTTACCTTTGTTCTGCTGTGCTTCTTTTGGGTAACTGGTAGGAAAAGGCAGAAAAATTTAGGTTTTGAACAATTGTCTCAAAAAACAGTTACGTATTTCAAGTTAATGTCACTTATAAACAAACAGAAGGGAAACTTTCATCCTCTCCTTGCCCCACTACTGACTGCATTGTGGAAAATTCTTATTTTATAAAAGAACTTAAATAAACCTAATTCCCTATAGTTTTTGTAACATACATTACATGCAATGTATCTGAAAGAAAAGAAGTCTGAATTTAGGCTTTGTCTATACTTAAGTGGTAAAAAAGCATTACTAGTAGGAACCAAAAAAGGTTTGGCTACAAATTGTATTCTTGGCAATGTTTCTAAATGCATTCTGTTAATGTTAAAATTTCTAACATACACATTTCATTTCTTATGTGTAAGTCTTTTAAGAAAAATGTCTTATTCAGGTATTACGTTTGCTGCCTTTCATATAATTTCCATATTACTTTTAAAAAATAAAGTTATTTCTAGGAAAACTATTCACTATGTTTATTTAGCCACATTTGACTCCTTCAATTCTAGCCTCTTTTTTTTTTTTTTTTTTTTTACTGGGGCACAAATTCCAGGGATATGGGAATGTTTAGTGTATTACTTTTTAATTTTTGTCCAAAATGAACTTTTAAAAGTAAATTACTGTTACTGTGTTTTAATCCATCACTCAACACTTAATGAGTCCTTTTATGTGGTAGGCAGTATAAAAAGCACTGGAGGTATAAGACATTTCAGCTACTCTCATTGGTCTTAAGGTTTCATCTGTGATTATTAGAAATAAACGAAGTAATGGAAAAGCTGAAGAATTCTCCCCTGGCCTGGGGTGCAGAGGCTGGTCGGGAAATGCTTCTTAGGACAGGCAGTCCAAGGCAACATACCTGGAGGTTGGGAGTCTTCAATCAGGCAGTGGTACTTAGCACCAGTGGCTTGAGCAGAGTATACATGCCACCTGGTAGCTCAGATTGAAAAAGGAGTCCAAGGGGCCTGGTCTGCCAAAGGAGGAACAAGAAGGCAAGAGAAAACCAAGGAAGTATTTTGGGCACAGCTCTAAAAAGTTATAAAGTTGTGTTTTGTTTTTCTCTCAAGACCTTTTTTTTTTAACTGAAAGAAAATAGGATAGCATAAGTTAGCTTAGAATAAAACAGAAAACACCAGAATGTGTCACATATTAAGACCAAGTGTTGTATAGTGAAGCTGGTTTTAGAAAAATGACTGGCAGGATGAAAAATGAGACTTATGATCAGGTGACCTATTTAAAAACAAAAGTTTTGGTTTATACTAAAGTATATTTTTAAAAGGTACCACCATGGCATTGGTATAATTTTATCTTCCCCCTCTTATCAGTGGGGGAAAAAAGCTAAAGCAAAATAGAAGTTGCTTTGCTTACTAAAGAGCAAAGTGGACTAGGTAAAAGAAATTAAGAGCCCTGATGTTCAAAGCAGTCATGTGACATTTCCAGAATAATCCAGTGTATGAGTTTATCAAAACCAGAAACTGTAACCAAAAATAGGAAATTTAACAAAGAATTTACATAAGTTGTAAATGTGAGGAACATTTTTAACCACTTGAAAACTTGTATGTAAATCTAATAAAGATGACTTAAAACCAACTTAGTCTACTTGGATGTTTAAGGTTCCTGTCAGTCACAGTTAATAGTAGTTTGCATTTGGTACTTACCGCTTCAGAACTTATAATTTTATTTAATGTTGACTTTATCCTGATGCCATCACATAGGTGCTGAGAGGATAGTGCTGGGTCCATTTACAGGTGAGAAAACAAACAGGGTTGTTACATAATTAAATCACAACTCGGCCAAAACCACTACTGTACTGTATCACTTGAGTGAATGTTGTCAATTTTAAAACATACTATGTCATTTTTTAGAAAATAAAAAGTAATTTGAAACAAAATGAAGATTTCTCCAAAATCATTTTCATATTAATATTTGAGGTGTTAATATACACTTACCGCATTTGTCGAAACAAAAATTGACTGTATACTTTGAATCAAATAACATTTTGTCAAAGGAAAAATAAGACTACTGCATGGTACAAAATGTTTAATATACATGCAACAAGTATCGTACATCAAGGCAACAAAATACACATGGAAATAGTAGCATATAGTTTAGCATTCTATTTAGGGGAGGGTGTGTGAACAATGAACATTACTGAAGATCGAGACATACTTCATGCAAACATTAACAAACTATCTCTATAACTAGAGTGAAATGAACTGTGTAGAAACCTGAAGTCACATTAGCAGATCAGTTTTATACCAAGAGCTCCAAGAAAAGAGAAAAATCACTGTCCTCAGATGTGTTTCAGTCTGCATTCAGCAGCAGGTTAAGATGCACAAGATTCTGTACACCTTAGAACAAACCCGAAGATTTTGATCAATTATGGAATCCTGTATTTCCTTTCTATATTATAAAAATGTATGGAAAATGTACCAATGATTTTCTTTAATTACTGAAGGATAATGTCACTTAAGAGTGAACCATGAATGAAAGCATTTAAATAGTCTGACTGTTGTTAGGAAAGCAGCAGCAACAGTGCTTAAGGCTAGCCTGAAATTTTTGAAGTTCCCCCTGCCCTTAATCATTTCTCATTCGCTCCTCCCAAGGTTTCCAGTATCCTTGTTTTAACCTTCCTTCCATTCCCCATGCTGAATTACAACTGCTGTAGATACATCATTCACAATAAGGTATACAGAATTAAGACTAGATTGATGGTACCATTTCTCAAGAATATTTGCATTACTACAGGTACTAAAGACTTAAGCTAAAGGAAGAAAGCTCTGAGTATGTTCTGATACACCTAAGTAATTTAAGGGCTTCCAGGTCTTTGTCCCTGAAGTGACATTGTTTGAACTGTTTTAACATAAGACTAGCCTTGTTACTGTTTATTATCCTAAATTCTGAATAATGAGAGTAAAGTATTGCAGAGAACCACCACACTCCCACATTTCTCATACAAAGAATGACTGTGGTAAGTGCTGCTTTTCTCTCAATATTTTAGGAGGAATGTTCTTTCTATATGTCAGAGTTACTAAGTTTGAATGTAATATTTTATTAACAAATAAAAAATAGCATACAAAGTCCAGGTAAGTATTGTAGTAGCCTCTTCATGTAAACAATGTATAAAACATCTTTGGCACAATTGATCATGTTTTCCTATTACTTACTCTAGAAAATGTCATACATTTCCTTTTTCAATAGGGTGGAATTTGGGGGGACCAAATGTACAGTTGTTTCAAAATTTTCAAAAATTTAAAAGACACTCAGAGCTTTTTAATAAAACTAATTTTTAACTAGTAATTTTAAGGTCAGTTTTAAAATGAGATTATGGCATGATTAATGACAGAAGCTGTTAAAGCACGTTAAGACACAATTCATTCTTGCACACAAGGGGAAAACAGCACTGTATGTCAGACATACTGTTAATTGTGGTGATTAGCCTACTGATCCTTATTTTAAAACTTCTCAAATCCTTAAATGAACTTGAAATCTTTCCTGATAAAATTATTTTCAACATCTGTTCTACATTTTTAAGTTTTTCCAATTTATGGGACATAAATGGGATCAATTTTAAAATTGGTAAACTTTAAAGAAAATTTTGGGAAAACAAAATGTTATTTGTTTTACCTAAATGGCGTAAAATACTGTAAAATACTTTTCTTGTGACCTGAACAAATTTAGTAACTGCCTAAAGGCACGTCCTACAAAATTTATAAAATGTTGAATGGAATGTTAGGTTGATGCTAAATGGTAACTGTTAAAGATAAACTGAATAAACTGCTGTGAAACTGCAGCTGAGAACCTTTCTCCTCACTTCAAAGACAAGGCATTTAAACATCAGAACCTGGGAAGGAGTTCATGAAAAATGACATAAGTCATTTTTAGAAAATGTAATCATTGAGTAAGAGCAAAAGAAAATGCTTAAATATCTAGAATAAAACCTTGAACTCAGTCTCTGGCAACTATGATACATTTAAATATATGAAAATCAGCTGAATAATAAATATGTACAATTTGCAATGGATTATTAGAGGATATATGAAAGTTTTTAAGCCTATTTTTAAACTTCAGTGACAAATATAATCATTTTAAAATGAAAAATGGCAGCATTTTTTTTTTCACCCAGAATTTCACATGGAGTGGACTGAATTCTCTAATATAAGCAACAGAATTCCAGACATGTCCCAGAACAATATAAAATTCCAAAGATTTTCCCAGCAGTCAAACTTACGTATATGGAATATTTGCAACATAAAAACTTCTGGCTTTTACATATAATTTTTCAGGATGGAGTCAGACCTGGACTTGTCATCTCTGTTGTAGGACTTGCAAGGTAGTCATTCGATTTTAGGCTTGTTAGAGATTTGTAACTTGCCACTGATGTTAGAGACCCACAGAGGCCAAGTAATGAGGGAGTATCTTCTTTACCTGAAAATTAGGATAAAATAATATATTTAATTGCTCTTGAAGCCTGATGCTAGTAAAATCCTAAAGCCATTAAACTTTACATACTGTATAAAACAGTGCAAACGTACTGTGAAGTCAAACATCTGTATGTTGACATGTTTGATCTTCCAGTAGTTTCAATGCTACCCCTTATAGAACCATTAGAGAGGGATTCTTTGTGCTTCTTTTAAGGTTCTAGGTGTGGAAGCTTGAGATATTTTGGAACAAAAATGGAATTTACCTTTTTGGGAGAGAATATGGTCATATCCAATTAGTAAAGAAGAACAGAAACCATAGCAAGAATAAAAGGGCCCAGGCAACGGGAATACCAGGAAGTCCACATGTGGGTAAAGGTCAAGTGATGCAGAAGCAGCGGAACTGCTTCCATTCCGTTGGAAGCTTGACCGAGGGAACCTTTGTCCACTGACTGAATAAACTTATTCAGCATCTACTCTGCACCAGGAATACGGTTACCTGCTAGAAGTCAGTTGGTCCCTGAAGGAGGAATGGCAGAGGTCTGTGTCCATGGCTGGGGAAAACATGTTCTTTCCCGAGCAGAACAAGTTCCAACCCCCACTGTGCACACACTTGCTCTAAGAGGCCGGCCTAAGGCTGTGAAAGGCTGCTGCTGCTGCTAAGTCGCTTTAGTCATGTCCGCCTCTGTGTGACCCCATAGATGGCAGCCCACCAGGCTCTGCCGTTCCTGGGATTTTCCAGGCAAGAACACTGGAGTGGGTTGCCATTTCCTTCTCCAATGCATAAAAGTGAAAGGGAAGTCGCTCAGTCGTGTCCGACTCTTAGCGACCACATGGACTGCAGCCTACCAGGCTTATCCATCCATGGGATTTTCCAGGCAAGAGTACTGGAGTGGGTTGCCATTGCCTTCTCCAGTGAAAGGCTAGTAAGGTGAAAATCAGTTTTCCAAAGATGGGAAGCTTAGGCTTTACTCATGTGGTTACAGAAATGTAAACTGAACCAGATGTCAGATGTTTCTGAATATCATACATTGTTTCAAACTGCCCCTCTGCAGTGTCTTCACTGTCATACCAAATGATAATTGTGGGGCACTCTCCTTCTATTAAAAAATCACAGACTGAGAAAGGACATGGAGTTTGTTGTGGTCGTCATCATATCCCCAGTGCTAGCACACAGGAGACACTCATCACATAGTTACATAATGAATGATTCAGTAAGAACTGTTCTGGGACATGAAAGAATGCCTGCCTTCTTTACAGCCGTGTGACCTGGGGAAAGGCATCTTCTCTGAGCCTGTTCCTTTGTAAAAGGAGAACAGACACCAAAAGATGACTATGTTCACTTCATGGTTTCGCTGACTAATAAAATATAGGAAGATTAACAGTGTTAGGAAACCATATGGAAGAATAATTGTTACATTTGGGTTTTAAATGTCATCTTATTTTGATGATAACATTTGTTATCATCAGAAGGTACAGATGTTCCTTTTAAGGTCTAAGCTTAGAGACCTATTTCAGGCCATTTAGAGTTCTTGCTAAATGCTCCAGGAACTCAAATGCTTGAATGGTTTCTCCCAAATTCCTAATTCATCATTGACCTATGATATTTCAAAGAGATTTACTGCTAATTACATACACACACACAAAGGTACAATTCAGTGGCATTAATTATATTAACACTATTGTGCAACCATCACCAACCACTATTTCAAAAAATTTTCATGATGCCAAACAAAAACTCCCTACCTCTTTAATCAGTAACTTTCCTTTCTCCCCTTCCCCTCAGTCTCTGGAAACCTCTAATCTACTTTCTGTGAACTTGCCCATCCTAGATTCATTCTTAAAAGTGGAATCATACAGCATTTGCCCTTTTGTGTCTGGCTTATTTCACTTAACGTAATAATTTTTTTCAAGGCTCATGCATGTGGTATGTATTCCTTTTCCATGGCTCAATAACATTCCATGGTGTATATATATATATGACATTTTGTTACTCCACTCATCTGTATGGACATCTGGGTTGTTTCCACCGATTGACTACTGAAAATAATTTTGTGAACACTGGCATCCAAGTATCTGTTTGAGTCCTATTTTCAATTCTTTGAGAGTATATACTTAAATTACACATATTTTTAAAACATACAGATTATAACACAGTAACTGCAAAGACTAAAAGTCTAACATACACAGTGGAGTAATATGCAAGTGTAAAAGAGAATGAGAAAGATCTCTATAATTTCCAGGAGATACTATGTAGTGGAAAAAGCAAAGCGCATAATATGTTATCTTTTATATTGAGGAACATGAATTTATTTTAATTTGCATATGTTTTTAAAGATCAATAGATAATTAAACTAATAAGATAGTTACTTATGAAAGCAGAAGTAAACAGAGTTGAGATGAACTTTAAGCATAGTACTCTGACTGTGGGATATATTCGCAAGATAAAATAATTAAAAACGAATCTTAATCTATTTTAACTTATCCTATTTTAGTAACAGAGATAATATTACTTTGAAATTAAAACAAATAATAAGAAAAAGCAAATAATTATGTTCCCATAAACTAGGGACCAATATTTTCCTCATAAGAAAGATATAAAAATACAAAATCAAGTACATGGAAACCTTTTATGTATGAATTACAAACTAAATAAATTTAAGGTATACTCTTCTTTAAAAAACTTCCTAACTCGCTAGTGAAGAGGCTAGAAACAGTGACCAGTCCAGTCATAACAGGCACCTCTATGGCCCAGATTATGTTGTCCGGTATCATTTTCTAGTGTAAGGAAACAGGACTTCTTGGAGAAAGAGCTGATCCTGGGTATGGGCATGAAATGTACCAAAGAAACTCAGAACATCTTGTTTTCCACAAAGCAAGGAAGCTGTGACAGACTACCGGGATGTCAAAAGGAACTGTCTTTTAAAGGGTCTCTCAGTGTGCAAAAAGGCCAGTGACCTCCTAATGAGATGTACTAAAAAAAGATGCATTATTTATACTGTATTCTTCCCAATGAAATTAAAAGACACTTGCTCCATGGAAGAAAATTTATGACCAACCTAGACAGCATATTAAAAAGCAGAGACATCACTTTGCAAACAAAGGTGCATCTAGTCAAAGCTATGGTTTTTCCGGTAGTCATGTATGGATGTGAGAGTTGGATTATGAAGAAAGCTGAGCACCAAAGAATTGATGCTTTTGAACTGGGGTGTTGGAGAAGACTCTTGAGAGTCCCTTGGACTGCAAGGAGATCCAACCAGTCCATCCTAAAGGAAATCAGTCCTGAATATTCATTGGAAGGACTGATGCTGAAGCTGAAACTCCAATACTTTGGCCACCTGATGGGAAGAACTGACTCACTGGAAAAGACCCTAATGCTGGGAAAGATTGAAGGCGGAAGAAAGGGATAACAAAGGATGAGATGGTTGGATGGCATCACTGACTCAAAGGACATGAGTTTGAGTAAACTCTGGGAGTTGGTGATGGACAGGGAGGCCTGGTGTGCTGTGGTTGGTTCAAGGGGTTGCAAAGAGTTGGAGATGACTGAGCGACTGGACTGAACTGAACTGACTGATTCTTCCCAAATATGTGTAACCAGAATATACTAAGAATGAACAACCAGAGAAATCTAAATTGTCAAGGATTTAACAAAACAGTTGGCTGGGTGCATAAAATACATAAATGTCAAGTGAGAGAAAAAGTTGGGCGGGGGGCACGGTGCTCTGCTAGATGAAAGGACACCAAAGAGATTGAAAACTAAATGCTCTGGGTGATCCTTGACTGGATCAAAAAAAAAAAAAAAAAAGCAATGAACAATCAAAATTAAGAAACATTTCCAGTTACAATAGCATCTAAAAGAGTAAAATACTTAGGGATAAACTTAAGCAAAAGTATGCAAGTATGTACACTGACAACTACAAAATAGCGCTGAAAGAAAGTTGAGGTTAAAATAAATGGAAAAACATCCCTTATTTTGATGGATTGGAAGATAATATTGTTAAGATGGCAATGTTTCCCAAACTGATCTACAAATTCAATGTAATCCCCATCACAATTCTAACTGCCTTTTTTTTAGAAATGACAAGTTGATTCTAAAATTCATATGGGGGCCTCCCTGGTGGTCCAGTGGTAAAGAATCTGCCTGCCAATTCTGGAGACACGGGTTCGACCCCTGCTCCAGGAAGATCCCATGGAGCGACTAAGCCCATGCACCACAACTACTGAGCCCGAGCTCTAAAGCTTGGGAAACACAACTACTGGAGCCTGAGTTCCCTAGAGCCCGAGGTCCACAACAAGAGAAGCCCAAGCACTGCAACCTGGTAGTAGCCCCCACTCACTCAAACTAGAGAAAGCCTGCAAGCAGCAATCAAGACCCAGTAGAGTCAAAAATAAATAGATGAATACAAATTATATTTGAAATAAAGTCATAGGAAATGCAAAGGATCCCAAACAACTGAAACAATCTTGAAAAAGAACAAAGTTGTAGGACTCACATGTCCTGATTTCAAGCTTACTGCAAAGCTACAGTAATTTAAGGCAGAGTCATATGGACTAAGGATGACGTGGCACCATCATAGACACACAGACCATCAGAACAGAACTGAGAATCCAGAAATGAACACACACATCTGTGGGTAATGGATTTCAACAAGAGTTCTAGGACCATTCAGTGAGGGAAAGAAGAGTCTTTTCAACAAATGGTCCAGGAATAACTGACTACATACAAAAAGAATGAAACTGGAACCTTGGTTCACACCATATACAAAAATACATATACCTTGGATACCTATACCTACACTTAATACACATACCTTGGATTAGGCAGCATTTTCTTAGATGTGACACCAAACAAAAACACAAGCAACACAAAGAAAAACTAGATAAATTGGACTTTGTCAAAATCGCCAACTTTGTAAGTTAAAGAACATTGGCAAGAAAGTGAAAACACACACCTCAGAAAGGGAGAAAAGACTTGCAATTTGCATTATCTGATACGGGTCTACAATCCAAAATAAACATAAAGAACTATCACAACTCAACACTAAAACGACAATGCAATTTTCAAATGGTCAAAGGATCTGAGTAGACATTTCTCTGAAGGTGATATACAAATGGCCAATAAGCACATGAAAAGATGTTCAACGTTATTATGCATTAGCACAATCCACGTCAAAACCATGAAATTCCACTTCATACCTACTGGATGGCTATTTTAAAAGACAGACAATAACAAGTGTTGGTGTGGGTGGGGAGGAAATGAAACCCTCCCTGCTGGTGGGATTGTAAAATGCAACTGTCTGTTCAAAAAAAAAACAAACCAGTTTGGCAGTTCCTCAAATGGTTAAACATATGATCCAGCCAATTCTGTTCTTAATTATATACCCAAGAGAAAAATATAAGTTCACTCAAAAACTTGTACATGAATGTTCATGGCAGCAGTATTCATAAAAACCCCCGAGTGGAAACATCCCAAATGTTCAAATGACGAACTCACACACTGTGCTGTATCCATACAATGGGATGGTATTTGAGCATAAAAGGAAATGAAGCAACTGATGGATGCTGTGACATGGAAGAGCTGTGAAAAAACATGCTAAGTCAAAAAAAACCAGGCCCCAAAGAAGCTACACTTTGTAGGATTTCATTTTATGAAATATTCAGAACAGAAAAATTCAAAGAGACAGAAGATAGATTAGTAGTCACCCAGGAGGAGGGGGAAGGAGGAATTGGGACTGAACCCTGGTAGGTACAACAGGGCTTCTTTACTGGGTGATGGCCATGTTCTGAAATTAGACAGTGGTGATGGTTACACAACACTGAATATGCTAAACACCACTGAATTGTATGCTTTAATATGGTGAGTTTAAAATTTTTGTTTTATAAAATGATGGATTCTATGTTATAAGAATTATAATTAAGGTTTTTTTTTTAAGTCTAAAAGACCTTTTAAAATAAAAGTGCTAAGGGACTTACCATCCAGCTTACATTCAACAAGAAAAGTAGGTATAAAGAATATTATAAAATTGGGATGATGTCATGAAAGTCTTTAAATTAAAATTTTTTCATTTTATTTTTACTGTGATGCAATGTAAGAAATAGCCAGGAAAAGAAGTGCTGAACTTCCAGTACATTTTTTTCCCTGAAGAGTCAGTAACCTATGTTGAGAGAGCATGAAAAATGTATAGTTGCCCATCAAGTTTGAGTGTTTTCTAATATGTATCAATTTTAGAATTATCTATTGAACTCCTAAAACTCAACAGTTTAAAAAAAAAAAAAGGAATTCAGTTAGAGAATAGACTAAGACAGGAAGAGATATTTCACTGGAGGATACTGATGGCAAATAAGTACACGAAAATGAACGTCACTTGCCATCATGCATGCTCAGTGGCTCAGCTGTATCCGACTCTTTGTGACCCCATGGACTGTAGCCCAAGAGGCTCCTCTGTCTACGTAATTTCCCAGGCAAGAATACTGTAGTGGGTTGCCATTTCCTCCTCTAGGGGATCTTCTTGACCCAGGAATCAAACCCATGTCTCCTGAGTCTTCCTGCATTGGGAGGCAGATTCTTTACCACTGAGCCACCTGGGAAGTCCATCCAGGAAATGCAGATTAAACCCATGGTGAGACAGTACTGAATACCCATAACAATGGCTAAAATAAAAAACTGTGACAACACCGAAAGATGGCAAGGATGTGGAGAAATTGGATCACTCATACATTGCTGGTGGGAATACAAAACGGAACAGTCACTCTGAAAAATAGTTGGGCAGATTCTTAAAAACCTAAACATGCAACTACCATACAACCCTAGCAGCTGTACTCCTAGGTATTTATCCCAGAGAAATTAAGACTTAGGTTCACACAAAAACCTGTAAGTAAAGGTTCATAGCAGCTTAGTCCATTTCAGCTGCTATACCAGAAATATCATAAACTGGGTGGCTTATAAACAACAGAAATTTGTTTCTCACGGTTCTGGAAACTGGGAAATCCAAGATCATTTGGTGTCTGGTTATGGTCCGTCTCCTGGTTTATCTACAGCAGTCTTCTCACTTTGTCCTAAGACTAAAGGGGTAAAGGAGCTCTCTGGAGTTTCTCTTTAAGGGCACTAATCCCATCCACAAAGCCTCCACCTTCATACCTAATCACCTCCCAACACCCACGTTCTAATATTCTCATACTAGACATCTGGTTTCAACAGATGAATGTAGGGGAACACAAACATTCAGCCAATGGTAGCAGCTTTACAGTCCTCAAGTGTAAACCAACCCAGACGTCCCTCAATGACTGGTTTCAAAGCAAAACAAAAATGATATAGTACATCCATACCATGGAATATTCTTATCAATAAAAAAGCAAAACTAAAAATAAAAAAAGCAGTAAAAAAAAAATAGACACATAACAACTGGGACAGATCTCAGGGGAATTATGCTGAGTGAAAAAATCCAATCCAAAGAGTTCATGTACTAATCTTAGTACTCTTCATAATTTCATGACAAATTACAGTAACAGAACAGATTAGTGCTTGCTGTGGGTTAGGGAAGGGGCAGAGGTGAGGCATGGCTGGAAGGGAGGTGGGTATGGTTATAAAGGGCAGCATAAGGGATCCCTGTAGTGAAGAACTGTCCATGTCTGAATGGTGGTGTGCATACATGGACCTACACATGTAAAATGGCATAAACTAAAAACACACAGAACTGAGTACATGTAAATCTGAGTGAAATCAGTGGATTATACTGTCAATTTCATGGATGTGATATTGTACAGATTTGTAAGATGTTGCCCCTGAGGCAAACTGGGTGAAGGATATATGGAGATCTCTGTATTATTTATTAAGCTGCATGTGAATCTACAATTACTTCAAAATAAAAAGTAAAATTTTAAAAAGGGGATAGCTAGAGAAATTCTTCAAAGTGATAAGCATTCAGGGAAAAGTACACAATGTAAACAAATACTAAGTGGACAGAATACCCTTGGGCATACATAGTTTTGTGCTACTTAAGTATATCTCCAGGGTAAATTTACTGGATTAGAAAATAAAAGCATATGCAAGATTGTGTCAACTTTACATTAACTTGGAGAAAACTCGAAAGTCTTTCTTTCCATTCACTTGAGTCTGCTTTTGTATTTCTTAAAAATGGCTATAGCTCCCTTGAGATAGGAAAAAACTTAACAAGAAACGTACAGTGCCTAAATATTTTATCTTCTCCGCTATTTAAATAGTTTTTCTTTTTCCCTACTAACAGAGTCTCTCACTGGTTATTTGTACCAGCTACTGATTTCTGTATAATTTTATACCCTGTTACTTTAGAAGACTTTTATTTTTTTAAACTTTGCAGTTTACTTTTGAATTTTGTTTATTTCTGGCTGTGCTGGGTCTTTGTGCTGCACACAGGTTTTCTGTAGTTGCAGCGAGCGGGGGCTACTCTCTGTCACAGAGCACAGGCTCTAGGAATGCAGGCTTCAGGAGCCTGCAGCAGGTGGGGTCAGCAGTTGTGGCACATGGGCTTAGTTACTCTGTGGCGTGTGGGATCTTCCCGGACTAGGGATCGAACCCGTGTCCCCTGAAGGTGGATTCTTAACCACAGAGAAGCTCCAAGACTTTTTTTTACTGTCTAAATTAGTGTTGTTATTTATCGGTGCTTCCCAGGTTCACGCTATAAACTAACATCCAATTCTTGTGTCCCTAGAAGTTTCTTCTTTAAATGCACTGGCTAAACCTCTAGTATAATGTTAAATAGTGGTAGAAACAATGGGTATCTCAGCATTTCCCCATTAAGATGCTGGTTTTAGGACAGACATACACACATATATACATATTCATGTAATGTAAGTATTACTTAGGTCTTCTGTCTTGAATGTTTATCACACAAGTGTTGAATTCTGCCCAGGTTTTTCTGGCATCTGTGGATGATAAATCTTTTCTATCTCAGATCTATTAATATGGTGTATCATATTAACAGATTTCCTAATACTTAATCTTATGTTCCTGTTCATGGTGTATCATTTCTTTATGTGGTGCTGGATTCTGTTCACTAATACGTTATTTAAAACTTCTATATCAATATCTGTAAGGGGTACTGGCCTATCATTTTTTTATTTTTCATACTGTATTTATCAGGTTATCCTTATTCCCTTAATTTTTATTTGCTTTCCTCCCTTTACGATTGAATTATCCGGGTCTCTTTTAATTAAAAAATAAGGTTTCTTGGTTTATTAACTAAATATCTTCTCTATTCTCTATCTCATTAACTTGCGATTTTATCTATTATTTTATTCCTTGTGCTTTTTACTTTTTGGTTCTTTTTCTAGTTTTAGGGGCTGGGAAAACTCATTTATTTTCTTTCCTTTTTGAAGACAAGTAAATCTCACAAAGTCTGCTATGCAGAGTCTTCACTGGCATTTTTTAGAAATTTGTAATTTCAACTTATATTTCTCTTTTACCCAAGAGTTGTTTAATAGATGGTTTATTTATCCCCAGGTGAAAGGCCCCTTTAAAGAAAAAAATTATCAAATTCTATGACTCTTTTGCATTTTGATCAGAGTACTACCTGTAATGTATGTACGTCCATCAGGGATACTGGTCTGTCATTTTCTTTTCTGTGTGATATCTTTGTCTGGTTTTGGTATCGGAGTGATGCTGATCTCATAGAATGAGTTCAGAAGTGTCCCTTCCTCTGCAGTTTTTTGGAATAGTTTCAGAAGAAGAGGTGGTGACTCTTCTCTAAATGTTTGGTAGAATTTACCTGTGAAGCCATCCGGTCCTGGACTTTGGTTTGCTGCAAGTTTTTAAACTATTGATTCAATTTTATTACTGGTAATGCATCAGTTCATATTTTCTATTTCTTTCTGGTTCTGCCTTGGGAGATTGTACATTTAGGAATTTGTCTTTTTTCTTGCTCATCCATTTTACTAGCTTTCGTAATCTATTATGATCCTTTGCATTTCTGTGGTGTCAGCTGTAACTTCTCCTTTTCCATTACTGATTTTATGGATTTGGGTCTCATCTTTTTTTTCTTGATGAGTCTAGCTGAAGGTTTATCAGTTTTGCTTATCTTTTCAAAGCACTACCTTGAATTCTTAAAACCAATACAGTATTCTTTAGGGTAATTAGGTTCACAAAGAAACTGAGCATGAAGGTACAGGGATTGTTCATATACCTCCTACCACTACACATGCACAGTCTCCCATTATTAACCTTCCCCACTAGAGTACACATTTGTTACAATGGATGAACCTACATGAACACATAATTATCACCCAGAGTCCACAGTTTCTATTAGCGTTCACTCCTAATACTGACCATCCTATGGGCTGCACAAATGTATAATGGCATGTATCTACCATTTTAGTATCACTGGAACAATTTCATGGCCCTAAAAATCCTGTATGTGCCACCCATTCATTCCTCCTTCCTTCTCCACTCATTACTTTTTTTTTTTCCTTAACAAATGTTACTTTATTATTATTTTTGGCCACACCACACAGCATGGAGGATCTTAGTTCCCTGACTAGGGATCGAACTCCACACTCCCAGCAGTGGAAGAGCAGAGTCTTAATCACTGGACCACTAGGGAAGTCTCACATTTGTTTTAATAGTATAAAAATATTCATTATTAATATCATCTTACTGATACTAAAATGCCTAAAATTAGAAATTAGATTAAAAGTTTGAATAAATGTATTTTTATATGAAAAATCATCATAAAGAAATCCACTCATAATATTCATTAGGTTTTTTAAACATACATACTCTAAATAATGACAGTTTACTCTTTTCCATTGACATTAGTGCCACTAAGACACTCTAATATGCTACCTTTATTGTCCACATCATCAAAGAAAGATCGGTTTGTATTTAATATACACTGTTTACTAAACTAGTAAAACAGACTAAGGCCCTTCGAGAACATGTCAACAACTATCTTAAAAGAAGCAGGAAATTCATTTTATCACAATTTTCCCATTGCCTGAGACTTCTAGTTAACTGAATTTTTACTTTACACTACCAGTAATTTGTTCCTCACAGTCTATGACACTTATTTATTACATATACTTATTCTATCAACTAATATTTAATGACTGTCTATAATTCATCAGACTCTAACAATATACTGGTGAAAATATGGATAAGATACTCTACCCTCATGTGTGATGAAAGCATTTGTCACCCAGCCATGGACTGTAGCCCGCCAGGCTCCTCTGTCCATGGAATTCTTCAGGCAAGAATACTGGAGTGGGTTACCATACCCTTCTCCAAGGGATCTTCCCAACCCAGGGATTGAACCCAGGTCTCCCACATTGCAGGCGGATTCTTTACTGTTTGAGCCACCAGGAAGCTATTCTTATAAGCTTACATCTTAGTGGGGAGTTACAGATAAGAATCATAACATAATGTATGGCAATATGTATGGTAAAGTGCCTGGGATGGGGTGGACATGGAGACAGGTGGTGAATTAAGGTACAGCAGCCAATGAAAACTACTGTAAAGAGCTGATATTTGTACAGAGACCTGATAAAGAAGTTGCCATGCAAAGATATTAAGAAAGGAGTTTCAGGGCAGTGGGAAAAGGAAGTGTAAAGATAGCTGAGGCAGAAACCAGCTTGGAGGGACAGTTTGGAGGTCAGTTTGCTATGATGTAGAGAACAAACAAAAGAATGGACCGATAGAAGGCAGAAGCTGGTAAGGATCAGATCACGAGGAAGCCATGAAAAGCAGTTTGGATTTTATTCTGATTGGCACTGAGAGCAGCTACAGAATTTTAAGGTGGGTGGCAAATAGATTCTGATTTCTGTTTTTAATGATTACTGATCACTAAGTGGAGAATGGATTGAGAGGAGGCAGGAATGAGAGAGGAAAGCAGTCTATCCAAGAGGCTTGATTCAGGTGGTCTAGACCACAGTAGTAGTAATGGAGAGGATGGATCAATACATGCAGCACGCGTTGCATGGGAAGCAGACAGAACTTGCTAACAAACTGACTTGCAGTTAGAGGGCAAAGAGTAGCGTCTAGGCTAACGCCTGCGGTGGTGTCATTCACTGCAACAGAGACGACAGATAAGAAAGGAGGCACAGAAGAAAACAGTTCCTTTGAAGTAAGGAACTGTCTGTCTTTCCCTAGACCTCACACACATCACCAGGTATGGAACTGAGAAGAGCAGAGGAAAAATATGTGAGCGTCAGATTATTCCAGCACCAGTTATCCAATCCAAAGTGTTAGAGCCACACAGCTAGCCTATATTTGGGGGGTGGGAGTGGGGAAGGAAAGAATTTCGAACCAGCTATTCTACTGAAGTTTAAAAGCAAGCAGACTGTGTCTCAGAAACTGAAATGTGATCATACGATTCAAAGTGGCTTCAAAAGTTATGAAACTGGACCAACATGTTGTTCAAGAAGAAGCAACTCAATGGAAAGAGGGGTGGTTAGAACACAGCTGAAAGCAGTAAGAGGAAAGAAGACTCTTCTATGTTTATTCCAAGTTTTTCAGCATATTCAGAAAATGAAGTACCAAAAGGAACTCAAGAAGGAGAAATCATCAGCTGGATCAAAAACTGCTGAGAAGTTTAATAGGGTAAAGACAGAGGACTGATGTCAATAATATGGCAGCGGTTGATCACCTTCATAAAATGCATTTTAGTAATTAGCCGAGACACAAAAGCCAAACTGGAAAAAAAAAAAAAAAGCCAAATTGGAGTGGGTAAAAAAGAACACAGGAAGTGAGGAAATAAAGGTTAACAGTTACAGAATATCTTTTGAGAAGTTTAGCTACAAACACACGAGATAAAAACAAGAGTTTACCTTTTTTAATCATAATGGCAGCTTCATTCCTAGCATGCTTCACAGAAATGTCACTATTATTCTTTAGCAATCAAAATATGTACAGTGCAGGAAAACATAATTTTCAAACAGATTTTTTTTTCTTACCTTCACTGATTAAATTTAATGTGTCTTGTTTTCCATCTCCTTCTTGTGACTGACCTGGATCCAGTGAAGTCTGAGAAAGGCTAACCTCAGCTGATAACTGATCAAGGCTCTGATAACTTTTTCTGTAAGACAAAGGTGAAATACTACTTTAACTTCTTCCCACAATAAAAAATTTCTAGAGACATTCTTTAATGGTTTTCTCCAATTTATTGAATTTCGGGTTCATTTCTCCCCATTTGCCCCCTAAACTTCATCTGTATCACGGCGGCAATAGAAACTGTTGTATCTTTCCCTCTGCCCTCTTTGGAGGTTGTTAAATCCACTAAAAAAGGAAAAGAGAAACAACCTGTCAAACAAATTCAATTCCTTACATCAACTTTTGATGATCAAGTTCGTAAAGAAACAGGCACTTGTGGTCATTATCAATTGTCAGAGGTGCAGACAATCTCAAGTCTCTCAACACACAAATGGAACTGAAACTGACGTAACTTTTGTTATGAGGATTGTGTCTCCTAAGCACAATACGTTGGTACTATTAAGATGATTTTTCACATAAAAATAACAGATCATTGTTATCAATTCCTGTAACTGAGAAATTTAAAAAATGTTGGGTAGTAAAATACCTGTTTGTGTTCACACACCTTCAAGATGATTAACCTCCTTCCATCATCTGTTGACAACTGTGAGCCTATTTTCTTTTTTAATTTATTTATTTTTAATTGAAGCATAATTGCTTTACAGTATTGTGTTGGTTTCTGCCCAACATCAACATGAATGAGCCCATTTTCTATTAAACAAATTCACTAGAAATAAATTATAACAGATGCAAATTCAGTTATGAATGGAAAGTTAATGAATGTTTATGTGTAAATGTTTAAATCTTCCTATTTGTCTTGTCAACATAAAACCAACTCAAGAGATACATGCAGCTGTGGTATTACTGACATTTCAGGTATGTGACAAAATTCAGTATTATTTCTAAATATAAACGATCCAGGAAGAGGAACACATTTTTCGGGTTCAACATTTCCAAAGGTAGTCAAACCCTAATTTCCTAGAAATGTTATAATAATATTGTAGAAAATATATATAATCGAAATGATCTATTACATAGCTCTTCTCTATTCATACACACAAGAGGAGGCTCACAGATTTATCTGGTGTGTGTGTATTAAGTATGAGGGGGATACAACTGGCACCCATTTGTTTCTTCCTTTAAGAAATGAGGTGAAGGATGAGGTGATGGAACAGCTTCCTAGCTTACAATGTGAGCACTTTCTCACTTTACAACAGTGAGGGCTTTTCAAATGTTGAGAGTATAAAAGTTCTTACTCATAATTTTAAATAGCAAGATAGTCTCTGTAAGAAACTTCTGATAATTATAACAGATAACACACATATATGTTATATAACATGTAACAAAAAATGATATCCGATATTTATATAACACTTATCAAATGCTAGGTAGGCACTGTTCTACATGTACATATATATTAACTTCCTTAATGCTCATGGTTACCAGAAGAGGTTGGAATTATTATCATTCCCACTTTACAGAAGAGGACTGGGACACAGGAGATGAGATTTGCACCTGGTAGCCTGGCTCTAATCATCTCCCCATAATTACTACACTATCTCCTCTCTAGTGTAAGAAGAAAAGACTCGGCTTCCTATTTTATTAGAAGTCCTTCTTAAACAGCAGCTCAGTTTGCTAAGACGATCATGGAAACTACAGTGTATTTAATCAAAGCACTGACAATTTCACTTGATTTCCAGTAAAATTTTATTTCTTTAGCTATATCAGGAAGCAGGAATGGAAGAATTTAATAAAGGAAGGTATAAATAAGTTTCTTTTCCAAGTTATTTTCCCGTGTCTAACTGGTAGAAGACTTGCCTTTTAAAATGAAGGGCTTAGCATGTCTCTGATGCTGATATTTCACTATACGAAACTTGTTCATATTGATATTATTCAATTAAAAAATGTATGCATGGAAATATTTACAAACAACGAAATACCCAGAATTAAAAAGTCTCTGGTGACTAAGGACTGAGAACTTGGTGGCTCTCCAGGACTGGGTCACCCACTGAGGGAGGAGAGGACAGGAAGACATCCTACGAGGAACGTGGTTCCTGTGTGACTACTGAAGTACCTTTTAGACTATCGCACTTCTAAATCCAAAGTGACTTCAGGACCTCTCTACCCTTTAGGGAATAATCCTTGAGTTTACAGGCTTTATTTACTTCACCAAATGCCAATGGAAATAAAAATAGAATTTGGTAGACAATGATATTTTGAAGCAAAAATAAAAATTCCAAGCCAAACACCTTATTCCTAAGATATGAATAAGATATTATGACTATCTTATCAGTACTATACAATGTCTTCCTTGCATGAAACTATTTCCCAGCATCTGATAGGAATCTAGTCCAGCTGCTTTCAGTAATGACAAAGAATGGCTTTGGTTACCACGTTTTTTACCATATTTGCAATGTGACCGGCAACTCCATCTGACAAACATTTTATTGTCATGGAGTAAACTATCTATTTGAGTTCCGTCTTTAAAAGTCTTATCTTGGAATCCTATACTCACCAAAACCACACTGTAAGATTTAAGGGTATCCCGTAGCTAAGTTAGGCTTCCCTGGTGGCCTCAGATGGTAAACTGTCTGCCTGCAATGCGGGAGACCCGGGTTTGATCCCTGGGTTAGGAAGATCCCTGGAGAAGGAAATGGCAACCCATTCCAGTACTCTTGCCTGGAAAATTCCATGGACAGAGGACCCTGGTAGGCTATAGTCCATGGGGTCGCAAGGAGTCAGACACAACTGAGTGACTTCACTTTCTTTCTTTCTTTCATAGCTAAGTTGGTAAAGAATCTGCCTACAATGCAGAAGACCCAGGTTCAGTCCCTAGGTTGCGAAGATCCTCTGGAGATGGAAACAGTAACCCAGTCCAGTATTCTTGCCTGGAGAATCCCATGGACAGAGGAGCCTGGCAGGCTACAGTCCATGGGGGTCGCAAGAGTCGGACACGACTTAGCGACTAAACCACCACCACCACCAGATACACCAAACCAGGTAACAGTCTGTTCCTATTTCTCAGAGTTGAATTTTTTAAACAGCAAGAGCTTAATCAAAATAAGAACCCAGATAGTAGGAGTCATGCATTGACTATGTAAAAGTTTGCAGTTTACTCTATGCCATTACATTGTTAAATATAATTTAAAATTGTAGGAACTGTTGTGAGCACTTGAGACATAATAAAATTCACAGCATTCAATTTCTTACTATAGGAACATTTAAAAACCACTTAAATTCAAACTTCTGTATATTGAACTGGGTACCAAAATAAAAGCAAATTAAAGGAAACTGAGTGATAAGTCAATTCAATTATAAGTAAATTTTTCTACAATCTTGTACTTCATATCAATGCAGACACAATGATGTGGCTAATCTACATTACTTATTTGCCCATTAGACATATTGAGGTCAGCAATAATTTACATTATCAGTAGTCACTGGACAACAGAGAGTGTGATAAACAGAAGAATCAACTATCCACATGTAGAAAACAGAAACAAATATATGCACACAATCTACACACAGAGGCACATCACTGTGCACGGAAACTGTTCTTTTTATTCTTGGTTTGATTTCCACAGAAGTACGTTTAAGGAACAAAGTAAGCATTTGCTACAGCAGAACATCTATAAACTCTTAATCTACTAGAAATGGAAGGATGCGAGGAAGCTTAAAAGAGGACAAAATGTGAGTCAGGTCAATACAAAACGTAATTTGTAAAAGATTTCTACAACCTCAGTGCTTTAGACACACATGAGAAGGAGAACCTGGAATACACATGAAGTGATTATATCTAATGCACTGGAAATCATTAAGAAAAATAGGCCTAAGTAGTAGATGATGAAGGGCATAAAAAACCTCACAATTCTTAATAATTCTGTGAATCGCAGCCAAATTGGGAGACAATGATAAATTTAGAAGACTAAAAAAAAGTGTGAGTAGAAAATATATATATGGTGACAATGGATCTGATCTGGGATGGGAATAATCTAACAAAGTGATGTAACAGGGTAATCTAACAAGATTATATAACAGACATTTAACAAGCTCATGTGACCTAGACTTTGCATATAAAGATATATATTTAAACAGAACTTAGTGGAAAGAAAAAAGAATCAGTTGCTCGGTGTGTGTGTTAGGGAGTGCACCTTATATATTTATTTATTGTTGAGCTTTTACAGTAATGCCTTAAATGCCTGTAATGCCTTCAAATTTTTTAACATGATACGCCTATGTTTGAAATAAAGGAAGAGATATAATAAAATCCTACATAACTAATTTTGTCAGTCTAAATAATCTAGAAATAAGTTTGAAATGACATGTTTAAAGCTTTATAAACAGTGAAGTAAATGGAAATAAATTTAAGAACTCTTGTGAAAGGGGTCCTTCCATGACAGGGTGATCACAGCCAAGTTACCCAACGGGTCCTTTTACCACAAAATTCATTACATCAAACAGCACGCTCTCTTTCTTCTAAAACCCAAGTGGGCAGAGAGATTTACAGAGCCCCTGGAGAAGTTAACTACAGACCTTCCATCTCCTTAGCATGAAATTTCAATGACTCATTACAGGGTCAGTTTCTTTCTCCATATTATTAAGAGAGCTAATGTTTCCTGTTAAGGAGGCTCTGGCTACCTCCTTCATGATCTGCAGTTTCTCACAAATGTTTGTTGGACTTATTTAAGACACTGATAAAATGAAGAGGAATTGGTGATCAGGTCAGTTTGACAGCTTTGGCCTCTATTATAAATTTGAGGAGAGCAAAAACTGTATCTTGATGAAAAGCTATGATGTGTCTCAAACATGATTTATATACAGCACTACTCTGTTCTGAAAATACATTTCTACATGAAAATCTCCATTTCTACATGAAAAAGTTGGTATTATTTATTTCGAACAAATGGGAATTTGTTGGTCATTTTAAATTTAGATAGGGCTTTAAGAGCTCTCTAAGAAATCGCAGGATATCAGGTGAGTGGATATTGATCAAACATGAAAGATATAAGGCTATATAAGAGTCCAAACAGAAAAGATTATATACACTATAAATAAATAAAGATTTATCAGAAAGGGATTAGGTGCCAGGCAATTTACTACCTCAGATGACTCTTACAATTCCGTTTAAATAAGCATTACCGCCACTCCAGTATTACATGTGCAGAAACAAAAAGCAAGGAGTCATGCTTAGTGTTAAACAGCAAGGAAGCAACAGAAATACTTTCAAATCCTGACTTTAAACTCTAGGTACGGGGATCTCAGCACTGCCCCAAGTGCGTACTTTTGTTTAGGGGTATCAGTTTGGAAATAGGGTCACAGAAAAGCAGTGCCAACATCTAGCTAGATTAAAGACTGATGATGCTAGGAAGGAAAGGGTATCCTTTCTTAATCTAATGGAGAAACCAAGTCAAGAGGGACAAAATCTGGATCCATTCTAAACAGGCAGTTCGCTGCATTCTTTTCTGAGACTGCATTTCACTCTTGTTGGTGCTACAATATTCTATAGAAGACAGCTGCTATTACTACACATGCAGAGGTAACCCAGAAATAAATCTTCCACTTGGATGTCCTCACTAGTTCCCCGGTGGGCAGCTCTATGGGCAGGCAGTGGTATGTATATATTTTTCTGCTAAAATATTTTACCACCCACTATCTAAAGTTATAACATAGATATTGCAATAAAAAGCACAGTTACTAGTCTTTCAATTTGTCAGGATATAATAATATTTTTGCAGTTATAAAAGCAGGAGCATCTTATGTTATAGATAAGTATACCAAGTATTGCTATAAATTCAGGTTTTCAATTATAAATCAGAAATACAAATAAATATTTTTCCATACATTAAATGTGTCACAGAAAGAGAAATTATCTACTAGCATAATAAGATATATTCTAGTTATTTGTAACTTTCATAGGATATAAGGGGAACTAGGTTCCAATCCATGAAAGACCCAGTCAACACCTTGAATCATACTCAGTGTGGTGCAAGAGATGATAAAGAGAGTCCTACTGATTCAGTTTGTAAATAACTGGCTCATATTTCCCTATTTATCTCTAACAATCAATGAAACTAACAGGCAAGTAAACATAAAAGCCTCCAGCAATCTTTTTTAAACAACAAAAGGTAAAAATTTATTTTGAGTTCTATCTCTGAAGTGAGAAAAATCACAGAGGAAATCAGGCAGAGATTAGATCTGTGCTAAGACATTCCTTGTAGAAATGTCAGGCCACTAATTACCTAGTGAAAGGTGGCCTAAGAAGCACAAAAAGAAGTATATTGCTCTACCAGTGAAGGGCTCCCCAGGTGGCTCAGTGGTAAAGAACCTGCCTGCCAATGCAAGAGACGCAGGATACGTGCGTTCGATCCCTGGGTTGGGAAGATCCCCTAGAAGAGGAAATGGCAACCCACTCAGCATTCTTGCCTGGTTAAATCCCATGGACAGAGGAGCCTGGAATGCTACAGTCCATGGTGTTGCAAAGAGTAGGGCACGACTAAGTATGCATGCACTACCAGTGAAATTTTAAAAAGGGCTCTAAAAGAAAAGCAGAGAAAAAAACAAAAAGAGAGAGTGGGGGGAAAAAAAGGACGAGAGAAGAGAGGGAGGAGAGAGGAAGCAGAGGAAGGAAGGACAAAGGTAAGGCAAGACAGAACCACAGGAGATGGAGGGAGAGCAGGGAAAACTATCAGAAAAATCAGCTGAAGATATGAAAATAAAGACATTGAAAACAATTATCAAGATGGGAAAGTGACTAAAAGCCAAAAGAAGGTAACACAATTTACAAGTTCTGAAATGAAGACTACCTAAAGAAAGAGAGCCTAAGATTTTGCGGCCCTCAACAGGGGGAAACAGTAGCTAAGTGAAACAGTCCTGAATGCTGGGACAAAGAAATAGGCAAAGGATCTTGTGGCCTATGGGTGGAGTGATTTTATCTTCAATATCCCCCCAAAATTAGATTTATTGAAAAATGAACAAAACTCTTTCAGACCCACCAAGAACAAGTAAATTTCTTTCTATCCTTTTTGACATGGAATTTTGTGTTTTAGAACAAGCATGAAAATTAGTTCTAATGTAAAAACAAATACCATAGCTAGAATTCAAATATAGATGGCTCATTAAATACAAGCTCACTGGCATAACTGAAGGACTGGCTGAGGATTCAGCAGAGGAGAAATAAGTAGCTAATGTAATACTACATAAGCGTTTCTCAACATCTTTACTTCTCTAGGGTGCCGTGGCTTTGTAACATTACCACATTCACCGTCTTAATATAACCTTACCAAGCCAAAATAGTCTTAAATCCTACTTTTGCTCTGAGCTAATAATGAATTCAGAAAAGTATTAGACACCAAAGTGGATAGTCATATGTTTCAGTACAACTAAGTTTGTAATTAGTTGGGGGAAAAAAAAAAAAGTGTTACACTTACTCATACCACTGTTTATTGTGTTTTCGGTAAAGCAACGTATCCAAGGCAACAGCATTGACATCCAGAGCTCCTGGGGAAGGCCACTGGTTGGTGAGGTGGGCAGTTAACTCTTGTCTCGATCTTAAATCATTATTCTTTAGCACAGTCCTGTGAATATTAAGATGGTGAGTGCTTTTGTCTTCACTGTTCTGCAATGGCAGAGGAACCTAATGGTATCAATTCAGGCCCCCAAATCCACCTTTTAAAAACGCAATGTTAACAGACTGGGGACAGAACTACAGGAAGGCTGGTTGAGGCTATGACTGTTCTGTCTCCTACAGTATGTGTTTTTCATTCTTTCTCTACCTGCTGTAACAAATGTTACCTGTGAAATTCAGGCTTCCTATCTTTTCCCCAGAGATATTATTACTAAAGGACTAAGGGACTCAAGCTGCACTTGACATCTTAACTAAAAAATAATGGTGATATCTTAAGAGTTACAGGTGATCAGATGCCAATAAAAACATAAAAGAGAGTAGAGATTCCATCTGTATGATTATCTAGCTTCAAAATTCACAATGTTGAGGTAATAGTAACCAAAACAATTAAATAAAAATAAAATACAGAAAAATATAAAATAAAACCTGTGAGGTTCCTGTAATTGTTTCTGATAGAAGTGACTGCCAATAAATCTTCATGAAAATAATTTCCTCAATGACAACTGCATTGAACCATATAACCTACTGGAAATTTTCTACAGAATGAAGCCACTGTAACAACTCGTGGTTTTACTTTCATCTTTTGTAGAGCTGTCACTCATTAATACAACTTGGAAAAGAACTAGCTTTCTGCCAAAATTTCAATTTCACAAAGCTAATTCAACATTTGAACTGTTAGTTCAATTAAAAGCATAATTCTTTTTGCAAAGCTCTAATTCTACCTCTAAAATACCTTAAAATATCACCTAGGCAACTTGCATTCTCAAGCAAGAGTCCAGCACGGTAGTGTCCCAAGTTTCTGAGCAATCAGCTCAGAAGTAGGAAGTAAAATTCGCCTGCCACTAACTTTCAGAGCTCACAGTCCTTTGTGGGTGGCAGACATCAGCAGTGTACTAGCCAGCCAGACAATCCTGCACTAGAGAAAGGCAACCTGCATATCACCACTGGCTATTAACCATGACTCTAATGGAGTAATCCCATCTTTAAATGTCTCTACAAGCTACAAATATTCTGATTTTATAGAGATCTGATTTTATCTGTGTGCATTTAAAATATTTGTTCCACTACGTCCATAAAGAAACATTATCTGATGTAAACACTAGATTTTCTCCTAAAATTGGAATACTAGAAATAAAATAGGCAGAGGTCAGTGAGAATGTCTCCCATTAAGATACTACTTTAGGCAAGGTTCAACTATTTCATTTCACTAGAGAAGGAATGAAACATTTTAAAAAGACTTCTAGGGTACTTTAACATTAGTTTTTACAAAAACAGTAAAGAGGGATTAGAAAACTTCTAAGATTGACAGAAAAATTGTGTCAAGTAGAAATGGTGGTTACTGGCCAGAGAATCTATTAAAATAAACTATCTTTATTTGGGGCTCTATTACTACATTTTTCTCTTTCACATAATCCTCTTTAGGCTCTCCAGTGGATGTCACTGGAAAACAGAATCTCAAAGTCATAACTGGCCTACAGGAAATATTCACAGCAGAATGCAAGAAAGCCACACAGGCATCTGAGGAAAGGACACTGGTAAAACTCAGTTAATGAAAAGTAAGTGCACCACCTCCACTTCAGAATATGTTGTGGAAAGTGAAAACTTTTACACCAGGTAGAATGGAAAAAGGGACTGCATTTTCACAGAACTTTTTAGACACTATTTGCCCATGGATAATTTTTGTTCATTGATGAATTAGGTATTGTCTTTTTCTGTGGGAACCTGCCTGGTCCTCTGGAACAGGATATAAGATATTTCAGCGTATTGAACGGGCCTACTTTTTCATCCATGCCACAACTGGTTCCCACCATCTGAGAGGAATGTGGATGGACAGAGGAAATCCTAGCGCTTGCCCTGCGGTTGCGGAAAGGAAAGCTTCCTGGAGGATCCTGGTAAGGGGGCCCTTGCTCTTACCACTCCCCTACACTAGGGGGCAGGCAAGTGAACTGGTTAGGTTGAGAACCCCACCCCTGAATTCTGAATCTTGACCAGAGTTCATTTAGGGTGATAAACAGACAAGCAGTTTATTTGTTCTAGCAGTGAGGTCCTGACCAAAATGTACCAATAAAGAGACATTCCTATTTCCCAACCGTCTGAAGGAGCTCGGCCTGCTGCTAACATTTAAGGTTAATAATTCTACAGAAAGATGAACTAAGAGAAAATTGTTTAATTTACTAAGAAAGTAGAAATAATATATGTGTTCCAGCTAATTTTTAACAACTTTCCTGTAGTTGTGGTTTTTCTTTCCTGTAATCTACCTCTGAATTGGTGGATAACTAATTTCTCTTTAGATTCTCAGTAGGAATTATTTAGGAATTTGGCCACAGCCACACAACTCAATCTTATCCTCCTCAGCTTTACTGAAGTATAACTGACAATTTAAAATTGTATAAATTTAAAGTAAACAACTTGATGATTTGATATACACTGTGAAATAATAAACACACTCAAGAATGAACACATCCAACGCCTAACATAGTTAACTTCTTTTTTGTATGATGAGAACACTTAAGATCTACCCTCTTAGAAAATTTCAAGTATACAATTATGTTAACTAGTCACTTTGTCATGCATTAGATCTCCAGAATTTATTCATCTTGCATAACAGAAACTTTGTACTCCTGAACTTTATCTCCCTAAATCCCCCCCCCTCCAGGCTCTGGTAACAATCATTTTATTTCATTTCTGTGAATTTGACTTCTTTAGAATCCCCATATAAATGAGATCATACAGTATTTGTCTTTCTGCATCTAGTTTATTTCACTTAGTATAATGTCATCCATGTTGTCATGAATCGTAGAATTTCCTTCGTTTCTAAGGCTGAATTATCATCCATTGTATATGTTTGTATATAGACACAGAGTCTTTATATATCACATATTCTTTATCCATTCATCCATGGACACATGGACACTGAAATTACCTCTCCCTCTTGGTTACTATTAATAACGCTGAAATTAACATGACAGTGCAGCTACCACTTCGAGAGAAAGGCTTTAATCTAGGCCTTTCCTGAGTTCCAAAGAAGAGATTCAAGCAGTTATGAATTTAGGGAAATGAGGGAATGCAGAAACAAAGGAAAAGCAGTCAAGAAACAATAGCTCACATATACAGAAAACTATAGCAGACTGACAAAAGAAATCAAAGATGATATAAACAATTGGAGAGATATATCATGTTCCTGGATTGGAAGAAACGGACACTGTGAAAATGACTATCCTACCAGAAGCAATCTACAGATTCAGTGCAATCTCCATCAAACTACCAATGGCATTTTTTACCAAACTAAAACAAGAAAATCTCACAATTTGTATGGAAACACAAAAGAGTCTGAAAAGGCAAAGTAATTTTGAGGAAGAAGAATGGAGCTGGAGGAATCAACCTCCTGACTTCAGACTATACTACAAAGCTACAATCACCAAGAAAATATAGTACTGGCACAAAAGCAGAAATATAGACCAATGGAACACAACAGAAAGCCCAGAGATAAAATCACACACCCATGGGCACCTTGTCTTTGACAAAGGAGGCAAGAACATACAATGGAGAAAAGACAGTCTCTTCAACAAGTGGCGCTGGGAAAACTGACAGCTACATGTAAAAGAATGAAATTAGAACACTTCCTAATACCACACACAAATATAAACTCAAAATGGATTAAAGACCAAATGTTAAGACCAGAAACTATAAAATTCCTAGAGGAAAACACAGGCAGAACGCTTTTTGACAAAAATCACACCAAGATCCTCTATGACCCACCTTTTAGAGTAATGGAAATAAAAACAAACAAGTGGGACCTAATTAAACTTCAAAAGCTTTTGAACAGCAAAGGAAACTATAAACAAGGTGAAGACTACCCTCAGAATTGGAGAAAATAACATCAAATAAAACATCAACAAAAGATAAATCTCCAAAACATGCAAGTAGCTCATGCAGCTCAATACCAGAAAAACAAACAACCCAAACAAAAAGTGGGCAGAAGACCTAAACAGACACTTCTCCAAAGAAGACATACAGATGGCCAACAGTCACATAGAAAGATGCTCAACATTGCTCATTATTAGAGAAATGAAAATCAAAACTACAATGAGGTATTATATCACACCAGCCAGAATGGCCATCATCAAAAAATTTACAAATAATAAATGCTGGAGAGGGTGTGGAGAAAAGGAAACCCTCTTGCACTGTTGGTGGGAATGTAACTTCATACAGCCACTGTGTAAATACTGTTGCTGTTGTTCAGTCACTCAGCTGTGTCCGACTCTTTGCAACCCCTCTGGACTGTAGTCTGCGGGTTCCTCTGTCCATGGGATTCTCCAGGCAAGAATACTGGAGTGGACTGCCATATCCTTCTCCAGTATAACAGTATGGAGATGCCTTAAAAAACCAGGAATAAAACTACTATATGACCCAACAATCCTACTACTGGGCATATACTCCGAGAAAACAGTAATTGAAAAAAAACACATACCCCAATGTTCACTGCAGCACTATTTACAATAGCTAGGACATGGAAGAAACCTAGATACCCATCAACAGATGAATGGATAAAGAAGTTGTGGTACATATATTCAATGGAATACTAAGCCATAAAAACAAATGCATTTGAGTCAGTTCTAATGAGGTGGATGAACCGAGAGCCTATCAAACAGAGAAGTTAACTCAGAAAGAAAAAAACAAAGATCTTATATTCACATATATATAGGGAATCAAGAAGGCTGGTACTGATAAACCTATTTTCAGGGCAGCAGTGAAGACACAGTCCCAGAGAAAAGACTTGAGGACACAGTGGGGAAAGGAGACGGTGGACCAATTGAGAGTAGCGTGGAAACATATACGCTACCATATGTAAAGTGGACAGCCAGTGGGAATATGCTGTATGATGCAGGGAGCCCAAATCTGGTGCTCCTTGACAACCTAGACGGGTGAGATGGGATGGGAGGTGGCAGGGAGGTTCAAGAATGTTGATGTATGGCAGAAACCAACACAATATTGTAAAGTAATTATCTTCCAATTAAAAATAAAACACTAAAAAAAAAATAGCTCAGTGATAAGAGTCTTAATTCCTCCTCAAGGGATATACCTAACAACCTGACACATATCTTTGAGTTATTCTGTAGGAACTAAGACCCCTGCCCAGGTGGGGGATGGGGATGACATGCTAGGCACAAAGCACTGGACCTCAGACTGGCTGAAAGATTCCTGAAATACCACCCTGTTACCTTACCACTAACCAAAGAGAAGAAGGTCATGGCCCCTGCAACCCTCATCCCAACTGCTGCTTTTAAGAACACTATGCCCTGGCCAGCCAGTAAGATGGATCTGAGATAAACCTTTGTCTTCCATCTTCTTGGTCAGCACCCTTTTGATCAACAAACCTTTCTTTGCTCTGAAGTCTGACTGTTCAGTTTGTTTGGTCTCACTGTGCATGGGGTACATGAACTTGGGTTTGACAACAATCCTAATTTCCCTCCCTTTGGGTAAATACTCAGACGGGGGACTGATGGACCATACAGTAGTTCTACTTCTAATTTTTTCCTGGATGATTAGTGAAGTTGAACACCTTTCCACACATACCTGCTGGGTCATTCCTATGCCTTCTTTGGAGAAATGTCTATTCAAGTCCTTTGTCTATTTAAAAAAAAGTTAGTTTTGCTATTGAGTTGTATGAGTTCCTTAAATATTCTGGATATTAATTCTGTAAGGCAGCAATATTTGCCATCCTAAAAATGTGCCTCTTTGGCATGAGAATTAATTTAGGCTGATTGTTTTCAAGGGGGAAAAGACAGCTCAAAAGTCTTTCTTTTTACATTCCTCTTAGCTACCTACATAATTTAGATAATGGGTCTGTTCCAGAAATAGAGCTATTACTGAACATACATACAAAGAATATATAATCCAAGTCTATGTCCCAACCACTGATGCCGAAGAATCTGAAATCCACCAGTTCTATGAAGACCTACAACACCTTCTAGAACTAACACCAAAAAAAGACATCCTTTTCACCACAGGGATTGGAATGCAAAAGTAGGAAGTCAAGAGATAGCTGGAATAACAGATAAGTTTGGTGTTGGGAATACAAAATGAAATGAGGCAAAGGCTAACGGAATTTTCCCATGAGAACGCACTGGTCATAGTAAACATCCTCTTTCAGCAATACAAGAGACAACACTATACGTGGACATTGTTGTTGTTCAGTCGCTAATTCATGTCCGACTCTTTGTTACCCCGTGGACTACAGCACTGCCAAGGCTTCCCTGTCCCTCACCATCTCCCAGAGCTCACCCAAGTTCATGTCCATTGAATTGCTGATGTTATCCAACCATCTCATCCTCTGCTGTCTCTTCTCCTTTGCCTTCAATCTTTCCCAGCATCAGGGTCTTTTCCAATAAGTCGTCTCTTCCCATTAGGTGGCCAAAGTATTGGAGCTTCAGCATCAGTCCTTTCAATGAATATTCAGGGTTGATTTCCCTTAGGATTGACCAGTTTGATCTCCTTGCTGTGCAAAGGGCTCTTAAGAGTCTCCTCCAACACCACAGTTTGAAAGCATCAGTTTTTTAGTACTCAGCCTTCTTTATGGTCCACTCAAACATCTGCACATGACTACTAGAAAAACCAAAACTGTGACTATTCAGACCTATGCCAGCAAAGTGATGTCTTTGCTTTTTAATAAGCTCTTTAGTTTCGTCAAAGCCTTCTTTCCAAGAAGCAAGTGTCTTCTATTTCATGGCTGCAGTCACCATCCCAAGTGATTTGGGAGCCGAATAGAAAATTTGTCACTGCTTCCACGTTTTTGCCTTCTATTTGCCATGAAGTGATGGAATCAGATGCCATGATCTTGGTTTTCTTAATGCTGAGATTTAAGCCAGCTTTTCCACTCTCCTTCACCTTCATCAAGAGGCTCTTTAGTTCCTCTTTGCTTTTGGCCATTAGAGTGGCATCATCTGCATATCTGAAGTTGTTTATATTTCTCCCAGCAATCTTGATTCCAGCTTACATCTCATCCAGCCCAGCATTTCACATGATGTACTCTACATAGAAGTTAAATAAACAGGGTGACAATATACAGCCTTGCCGTACTCCTTTCCCAATTTTGAACCAGTCACTTGTTCTAATGGTTGCTTCTTGACCTGCATACAAGCTTCTCAGGATGCAGGTTAGGAGGTCTGGTGTTCCCATTTCTTTAAAAATTTTCCACAGTTTGTTGAGATCCACACAGTCAAAGGCTTTTGCATAGCCAATGAAGCAGAAGCAGATGTTTTTCTGGAATTCCCCTGCTTTTTCTATGATCCAACACATGTTGGCAATTTGATCTCTGGTTCCTCTGCCTTTTCTAAATCCAGCTTGCACATTTGGAAGTTCTAGGTTCATGTATTGTTGAAGCCTGCCTTGAAGGATTTAGAGCATTACCATGCCAGCATGTGAAATGAGTGCAATTGTCCAGTAGTCTGAACATGCTTTAGCGCTGCCCCTCTTTGGGACTGGGATGAAAACTGACCTTTCCCAGTCCTGTGGCCATTGTTGGGTTTTCCAAATTCACTGATATATTGAGTGCAGCACTTTTAGGATCATCATTTAGGATTTTAAATAGCTCAGCTGGAATTCCATCACCTCCACTAGCTTTATTGGTAGTAATGCTTCCTAAGTTCCACTTGACTTCACGCTCCAGGATGTGTGGTTTTAAGTGAGTCATCACACCATCATGGTTATCCAGGTCATCAAGACCTTTTCTGTATAGTTCTTCTGTGTATTCTTGCCACCTCTTCTTAATCTCTTCTAAGTCTTTACTGGTTTTGTCCTTTATCATGCCCATCCTTGCATGAAATGTTTCTTTGGTATCTCCAATTTTCTTGAAGAGATCTCTAGTCTTTCCCATTCTATTATTTTCCTCTATTTCTTTGCATTGTTCATTAAAGAAGGCCTTCTTATCTCTCCTTGCTATTCTCTGGAACTCTGCATTCATTTGGGTCTATTTTTCCCTTTCTCCCTTGCTTTTCGCTTCTCTTCTTTCCTCGACTATTTGTAAAGACTCCTCAGACAACCACTTTTCCTTCTTGCATTTCTTTTTCTTTGGGATGGTTTTAGTCACTGCCTACTGTACAAGGTCATGAACCTCTGTCCACAGTTATTCAGGTTCTGTCTACCAGATTTAATCTCTTGAACCTATTCATCACTTCTACTGTATAATCATAAGGGATTTGATTTAGGTTATATCTGAATGGACTAGTGGTTTTCCCAGCTTAAAAAAAAAAAAATCGTAGTCCAGGCCTTGTTTTTGCTGACTGTATAGAGCTTCTCCATCTTTGGCTGCAAAGAAGGTAATCATCACTCTGATTTGGGCATTGACCATCTGGTGATGTCAATTTGTAAAGTCATCTCTAGCGTTGTTGGAAGAGGGTGTTTCCTATGACCAGTGCGTTCTCCTGGCAAAACTTTGTTAGCCTTTGCCCTGCTTCATTTTGTACTCCAAGGCCAAACTTGCTTGTTACTCCAGGTATCTTTTGACTTCCTACTTTTACGTTCCAATTCCTATGATGAAAAGGACATCTTTTTTTTTTGGTGTTAGTTCTAGAAGGTGTTGTGGGTCTTCATAAAATTGGTCAACTTCAGGTTCCTTGGCATCAGTGGTTGGGGCACAGACTTGGATTACTGTGATGCTGAGTGGTTTGCCTTGGAAACCAACCGAGATTATCCTGCCATTTTTGAGATCGCATCCAAGTACTGCATTTCAGACTCTCTTGTTGACTATGAGGGCTACTCCATTTCTTCTAAGGGACTCTTGCCCACAGCAGTAGATATAATGCATGAATGCTTAATCACTCAGTTGTGTCTGACTCTTTGTGACCCCATGGACTGTAGCCCACCAGGTTCCTCTGTCCATGGATTTTTCAGGCAAGAATACTGGAGTGGGTTGCCATTTTCTTCTCCAGGGGATCTCCCTGACCCAGGGGTCAAACCTGTGTCTCCTGCACCTCCTGCATTGCAGGCAGATTCTTTACCACAGAAGGTTATAGTAGATATAATGGTCATCTGAATTAAATTTGCCCATTCCCATCCATTTTAGTTCATTGATTCCTCAGAAGTTGATGTTTATGCTCTTGCCATCTCCTGCTTGACCACATCCAATTTACCTTGATCCATGGACCTAACATTTCAGGTTCCTATGCCGTATTGTTCTTTACAGCACTGGATTTTACTCTAACCACCAGACACATCTGGAACGGGGCGTTGTTTCTGCTTTGGCTCAGCCTCTTCATTCTTTTTGGAGCTACTTCTCCTTTCTTCCTCAGTAGCATATTGGACACCTTTCAACTTGGGGCAGTATCTTCTTTCTGTGTCATATTTTTTTGCCTATTTATATAGTTCATGGGGTTCTATCGGCAAGAATACTGGAGTGGTTTGCCATTCCCTCCTCCAGTGGACCATGTTTTGTCAGAACTCTCCACTATGACCATTACCATCACATGACATCACCAGGTGGTCAATACAGAAATCAGATTAATTATGTTCTTTGCAGCCAAAGATGGAGAAGCTCTATACAGTCAGCAAAAAAAAAAAAAAAAAAAAGACCTGGAGCTGACTGTGGCTCATATCATCAGCTCTTTATAGCAAAATTCAGGCTTAAATCGAACAGAGTGGGGAAAAACCACTTGGCCATTCAGGTATGACCTAAATCAAATCCTTTATGATTATACAGTGGAGGTGATGAATACATTCAAGGGATTAGATCTGGTAGACAGAGTGCTGGATGAATTATGGACAGAGGTTCATAACACTGTACAGGAGGCAGTGACTAAAACCATCCCAAAGAAAAAGAAATGCTAGAAGGAAAAAGTGGTTCTCTGAGGAGGCTTTACAAATAGCTGAGGAAAGAAGAGAAGCATAAGGCAAAGGAGAAAGGGAAAGATGCAGAGTACCAGAGAACAGCAAGGAGAGATAAGAAGGTCTTCTTAAATGAACAATGCAAAGAAATAGAGGAAAATAATAGAATGGGAAAGACTAGAGATCTCTTCAAGGAAATTAGAGATACCATGGGAACATTTCACGCATGGATAGGCTTGTTAAATGACAGAAATTGTAAGGACCTAATAGAAGCAGAAGAGATTAAGTGTTAAAGTGCTGCACGCAGTATGGCATCAAATTTGGAAAACTCAGTAGCCACAGGACTGGAAAATGTCATTCATCACTCCAATCCCAAAGAAGGGCAATGCCAAAGATTGTTCAAACTACCATATAACTACACTCATTTCACATGCTATTTAGGTTATACTCAAAATCCTTCAAGCTGGGCTTTAGCAGCACATGAACCAAGAACTTCCAGATGTACAAGCTGGGTTTAGAAAAGGTAGAAGAACCAGAGATCAAATTGCCAGCATTCACTGGGTCATAGAGAAATCAAGGGAATTCCAGAAAAACATCTACTTCTGCTTCATTGACTACACACAAGCCTTTGACTGTGTGGATCACAACAAACTGTGGAAAATTCTGAAAGAGACGGGAGTACCAGACCACCTGACCTGTCTCTCAAGAAACCTGTATGCAGGTCGAGAAGCAAAAGTTAGACATGAAACAATGGACTGGTTCAAAATTGGGAAAGTGGTAAGACAAGTGTGTATACTGTCACCCTGTTTATTTAACTTCTGTGCAGAGTATATCATGAGAAATGCTGGGCTGGATGAATCACACACTGGAATCAAGATTGCTGGCAATGGGATGGGGTTGGAAGTGGGAGGGAGGTTCAAGACAGAATCAACCTATAGTTGATTCATGTTGATACATGGCAGAAGCCAACACAATATTGTAAAGCAATTATCCTTCAATTATAAATAAAAATTTTTAAATATATCTCAACAATTGAAAAAAAAAAAAAAGACTGCCAGAAGAAATTTTCACAACCTCAGGTATGCAGAATCCACCACTCTAATGGCATGAAGAGAAGAGAAACTAAAGAGCCACTCTATGAGGGTGAAAGAGAAGAATGAAAAAACTGGCTTGAAACTCAACATTAGAAAAAACTAAGATCATGGCATCCAGTCTCATCACTTCATGGAAAATAGGAGGGCAAAAAATGGAAACAGTGGCAGGTTTTATTTTCTTGGACTCCAAAATCACTGCAGATGGTAACTGCAGCCATGAAATTAAAAGACACTTGCTCCTTGGAAGGAAAGCTAGGCAAAGACACCACTTTGCTGACAGTGTCAAGGGTATGGTTTTTCCAGTAGTCATGTGAGATTTGGACCATAAAGACTGAGAGCTGAAGCACTGATGCTCGTGAACTGTGGTGCTGGAGAAGACTCTTTGAGAGTCCCTTGGACAGTAAGATCAGTCCATCCTAAAGGAAATCAACCCTGACAATTCAATGGAAGGACTAATGCTGAAGCTCCAATACTCTGACCACCTGATGCAAAGAGACAACTCATTGGAAAAGACCCTGATGCTGGGAAAGATTGAGGGCAGGAGGAGAAGGGGGCAACAGAGGATGAGATGGTTGGATGTCATCACTGACTCAATGGATGTGAGTTTGAGCAAACTCTGGGAGATATTTGAGGACACTGGAGACTAGTGTGCTATATACTACAGGGGGCTGCAAAGAGTCGGACACAACTTAGCGACTGAACAACAACAACCAGGAAGAGAGCTATAACTGAAGATACCTAAAAAGAACATGGGCCAGGTGTGTGAGGGGGAGATCAGGGTTGACCATGTCCCACTATCTCTGCATGGTCAAGCAAACATCGTTTACCAAATGTTTTCCTTCTTATCTGAATATAAATTTCATCCCTCCTCTTAGCATTTCCAAACCACTACTCCCAACAAATCACCTTCTTTTGTCTTTAGCTGCAAATGGCATTTAAAGCAAGGGTTTCAGCCAGAGTACCCTGGTGTCAAAAATGAAATCACAATTTTTTTTTTGCACCCTCAATATTACAGTCATTATTCTAAATGAGAGACAAAAAGAAAATTTCCAGTTTGGTCTCTTTCCTTCCTTTCAGAGATTAGGCTCTAGTCTACTGTTACTTATAAGCTCTTTTACAAGATGGAGAATCCCATACTCTATATTTTGATAGCAGTGCTCAGTCAATTCAAAGCTATTATTCTGTTCGTTTATTTCATTCCTTATCCTGTGACTCCATACTTCAGGGTTATCCTTTCTCCCTCATTTTGCTCCTTTCCCCACTCACCTCAGATGCTGTGCTGATGTTCATAATGAAGTTTTACTTTCAGCCTCTAGTTATACATAAGGCATATAACACTTGGAACTTACTATTTAATATCTGTGACTCCAAGTATTCCTAAGTAACCCCAGAGGTCCATGATATGAGGCAATTTTTAATGTTGATAAACTAACACATTTCAAGCCGATATCTACAAGGCAAATTCTGATGGCAAGTCCAGCAAATGCCCAAAACCCCTGCTGCACACCTTTGCTATTTTCTATGTATTCTTTCTTTCCTGATGTACTAAAATTCTCAGGATTTAGTCCAGTGCTATTTGTGACAGGGCACACTGAGAAAATCTTAGGCTATAATCTTCATGAAGATAAAGGATCTAATCTATCATGAGTAAGGGGCTTCCCTGGTGGCTCACTGGTAAAGAACCTGCCTGCAATGCAAGAGACGCAGGTTCGATCCCTGGGTCAGGAAGATCCCCTGGAAGAGGACATGGCAACCCACTCCAGTATTGGACTGACTGAAGCGACTGAGCACACACACATGTGCAGCACAAGCATAGTAACTCAGAATTTTACTCAAATGAGCAGAATGACTAGGGTAGAGAGAATGAAGTTCCAGACAGGGAAAGCCACCAAACATGAGGTGTGGATACACTTCTCATGTTTTCCACTCCTAGGAACACAGGATAAGAGCTACCTCTTTACAGCTAAAACAGGAAGGAAGTGGGTAGGGCATAACCTTTAAAATAATGACACAGCCTGAGGACACGACATAAACTGATCAGAACCAAACAGGTCCAAGATGGCAGATGGGTTAACTTCCACGAGACCGTAAGCCTCAATATACGTTCACTGTAACACATATATCGAGCTAAATGACTCACCTTCAGACACCATGACAGTTCCAAGGCCGATCATCAAAGACCAAAAAGTGAGTGGTGGCCCAGTTCCTGGAAATCTCTGCCCTTCCCCCAAATAGTTGCAATAGTCCTCCCACTTAGCCTATGAAATTACCCAGCACATAAAATCTGACCACAGCAGTATTACGAGGCTGCTCTTACCTTCTGAGATGGCCCACACTCTGTGGAGTGTGTCTCTAAATAAATCCACTTCTTACCTATCACTCTGTCTTTCACTGAATTCCTTCTGCAACAAAACATCAAGAACCAGAGCTTCATTAGGTCCTGAAAACAGGTGTGTGATCTCAGTTGGAAGACAGTGGGTTTTGGCCAGGTTTCAGTCCTGGCCACATGGGTTAGAGTCCCAAATTGAACAGTTGCACAGCCTTGCTTAGCTACTTTGGAAGAGGAACAGGACCATCACTCAGGCGCTATTTGTTACTGTTGGTGTTGGTGACTGCCGACTGCCTAAAGCAAACTCTATGAGGGCAGGGACTCTGTTTTATTCACTCCAGAGTCACTAGCACCTAGAACAGAGCCTGGATCTTTATGGCATTCTCAGTATTTGTCAAATGAATGAATATAAATGCCAGAGAAGTTACAAAAGCAATTTAGTACTAAAAGAAGTAATAAGAATTTACTTTTTATTCATTAAAGTTTACCAGAATTGGAAAATGCTTACATAGCATTTTGAAAATCCTAACTTCTTCATAATTTCAATATAAAATTTTCTTTAGTTATGTGTTTTGTTAAATTTAGACCCAGACATGGGATAAAGATCACTTTACAGTTAGTCAAAAATTATAAATTATCTACCTATTTTTGTCAATTTTTTGTAAAGTGATTCTTTGTATCACTTTACAGTTATTTCCCCTCAAATAAAACACTTTGAAAGAAGAAGCCTAGTAAGGAGCCAGGTATTCAAAAATTATTATCTATCTATGAAGTATCCTTGCCCCAAAAGTTAATCCCAAATCTAACAAGGTCTCTTAAATGCTTTTCAATGTTTACATTTTTAAAAGAAACTGAAGTACAATTGATTTACAATACTCTATTAGTTTCAGGTATACACACAGTTATTCATTATTTTTTGAATTATACTCCATCTATAATAATTATAAAGTATTGGCTATATTCCCTGTGCTGTACATTCATCCTTGTATCTTATTTATTCTAGTTGAACTTTAGACCATTACTTGAGAGTATCCTTTGAAAAGAAACATTAATGAGTAATTTAGAACCTCAAAAAACCCTCAAATGTCTCCTTATTTTTCTGGTTGTGTTAGGTTCAAAACCAGGCCCCCTGCACTGGAAACATGGCGTCTTAACCACTGGAACTCCAGCAAAGGCCCTGACCTCCTTTTTTATAGCAATTATTTCTTTGTTGTTCTTTGCCGTCCTAACTACTGGGAACCGCCAGGGAATTCCCTCAAATGCCTCCTTTTCCCTTTCACTGTAAAATATAAGATAAACTCTGGATCCTTAGAGGAATGGCTGATTCCAGGACCAGAACTATCCAAGATCAGCCTGTGGTATCTTGTACCAGAAAGCAAGAAAGCTAGCAATGACAAATGTATCTTGTCAGAAGTACACAGGAATTAACATAAAGGCATTTCCATTAGTAAAGATTGGACAATATGAGCATCAAAAAGAAAAATAAATTTAAGTGACAGAAGGACACTGAATATATGCATTTCTGCTGTAATCCAGAAACAAAACAAAACAAAACAGTGTTTTCCAATCACACAATGAAAATAACTAGCCTGATGGGGAAAGGGCTTCACTGGTGGCTCAAATGGTAAAGAATCCACATGCAATGCAGGAGACTTGTGTTCAATCCCTGGGTCGGGAAGGTCCCCTGGAGAAGGGAATGGCTACCCACTCCAGTATTCTTGCCTGGAGAATCTCCATGGACAGAGGAGCCAGGAGGGCTACAGTCCAGGGGGTCACAAAGAGTCGGGTATGACTGAGCAACTTTCACTCACTTATGGGGAGAACAGGGTTATGGGGTGACAACTCAAAGCCTATTCAACCTTCTAACTAGACCACTAAGACAGACTGTGACAATCCTAACTAACTTCAAATCTAGTGTAAAATATTTGTTAAATTCCTATTAATTAAAGAAATATTACAATAACTTTACAATGACAACAGCTTTAACAACGACAAACAAGTAAGAGCTACTTGATGGAAGATGGTCGAGGTTCCTGAGGTTGAGGTTTGCCATGAAGGCAAGGAAAAATCCGCACAAAGCTGCGTTACTACAGGACAATCATCTCCAAGTCCTAGCTCAACTGAGCTAGAGGAAAGCAGGGTGAGAATGTATTATGTACAGGGAGAGAGCGCCATCTATTGGTGGCCTGAAGCATTTGCCTGTAATCAGTTCAGTTCAGTCACCCAGTCATGTCGGACTCTTTGGGACCTCATGGACTGTAGCACGCCAGGCTTCCCTGTCCATCATCAACTCCCAGAGTTTACTTAAACTCATGTCCATTGAGTCGGTGATGCCATCCATCATCTCGTCCTCTGTCATCCCCTTCTCCTCCTGCCTTCAGTCTTTGCCAGCAACAGGGTCTTTTCCAATCAGTCAGTTCTTCCTATCAGGTGGCCAAAGTATTGGAATTTCAGCTTCAGCATCAGTACTTCCAATGAATATTCAGCACTGATTTCCTTTAGGATGGACTGGTTGGACCTCCTTGTAGTCCAAGGGATTCTCAAGAGTCTTCTCAAACACCACAGTTCAAAGGCATCAACTCTATGGCGCTCAGTTTTCTTTATAGTCCAACTCTCACATCCATACATGACTACTGGAAAAAACCATAGCTTTGACTAGACGGACCTTTGTTGGCAAACTAATGTCTCTGCTTTTTAATATGCTGTCTAGGTGGGTCATAACTTTTCTTCCAAGCAGCAAGCATCTTTCAATTTCATGGCTGCAGTCACCATCTGCAGTGATTTTGGAGCCCCCCAAAATAAAGTCTGTCACTTTTTCCAATGTTTCCCCATCTATTTGCCAAGAAGTGATGGGACCAGATGCCATGATCTTAATTTTCTGAATGTTGAGCTTTAAGCCAACTTTTTCACTCTCTTCTTTCACTTTCATCAAGAGGCTCTTTTAGTTCTTCTTCAATTTCTGCCAAAAGGGTGGTGTCATCTGCCTATCTGAGGTTATTGATATTTCTCCCAGCAATCTTGATTCCAGCTTGTGCTTCATCCAGCCCAGCATTTCTCTTGATGTACTCTGAAAATACGTTAAATAAGCACAGTGACAATATACAGCCTTGACATACTCCTTTCCCAATTTTGAACAAGTCTGTTGTGCCATGTCTAGTTCTAACTGTTGCTTCATACCTGCATATAGGTTTCTCAAGAGGCAGGTCAGGTGGTCTGGTATTCCCATGTCTTCCAGAATTTTCCACAGTTTGTGGTGATCCAGACAGTCAAAAGCTTTGGCATAGTCAATAAAGCAGAAATAGATGTTTTTTTGGAACTCTCTTGCTTTTTCAATAATCCAACAGTTGTTTGCAATTTGATCCCTGGTTCCTCTGCCTTTTCTAAAACCAGCTTGATATCTGGAAGTTCACGGTTCACATACTGTTGAAGCCTGGCTTGGAGAATTTTGAGCATTACTTTACTAGCGTGTGAGATGAGTACAATTATGTGGTAGTTTGAGCATTCTTTGGCATTGCCTTTCTTTGGGATTGGAATGAAAACTGACCTTTTCCAGTCCTGTGGCCACTGCTGAGTTTTCCAAATTTGCTGGCATATCGAGTGCAGCACTTTCACAGTATCATCTTTCATGATTTGAAATAGCTCAACTGGAATTCCATCACCTCCACTAGCTTTGTTCATAGTGATGCTTCCTAAGGCCCACTTGACTTCACATTCCAGGATGTCTGGCTCTAGGTGAGTGATCATACCATTGTGATTATCTCAGTCATGAAGATCTTTTCTGTATAGTTCTTCTGTATATTATTGCCACCTCTTCTTAATATCTTCTGCTTCTGTTAGGTCCATACAATTTCTGTCCTTTATCGAGCCCATCTTTGCATGAAATGTTCCATTGATATCTCTAATTTTCTTGAAGAGATCTCTAGTCTTTCCCAATCTGTTGTTTTCCTCTCCCTACAGCTTCAATTGCTGAGGAAGGCTTTCTTATCTCTTCTTGCTATTCTTTGGAACTCTGCATTCAGATGGATTTATCTTTCCTTTTCTCCTTTGCTTTTCACTTCTCTTCTTTTCACAGCTATTTGTAAGGCCTCCTCAGACAGCCATTTTGGTTTTTTGCATTTCTTTTTCTTGGAGATGGTCTTGATCCCTGTCTCCTGTACAGTGTCACAAACCTCCGTCCATAGTTCATCAGGCACTCTGTCTATTAGATCTAATCTCTTGAATCTATTTCTCACTTCCACTGTATAATCATAAGGGATCTGATTTAGGTCATACCTGAATGGTCTAGTGGTTTGCCCTACTTTCTTCAATTTTAAGTCTGAATTTGGCAATAAGGAGCTCATGATTTGAGCCACAGTCAGCTCCCGGTCTTGTTTTTGCTGACTGTATAGAGCTTCTCCATTTTTGGCTGCAAATAATATAATCAATCTGATTTTGGTATTGACCATTTGGTGATGCCCATGTGTAGAATCTTCTCTTGTGTTGTTGGAAGAGGGTGTTTGCTATGACCAGTGCGTTCTCTTGGCAAAACTCTATTAGCCTTTGCCCTGCTTCATTCTGTACTCCAAGGCCAAATTTTCCTGTTACTCCGGGTGTTTCTTGACTTCCTACTTTTGCATTCCGGTCCCCTATAATGAAAAGGACATCTTTTTGGGGTGTTATGTCAGGAGCAGCGGCTGCACTTTGCTGGAGCATCCGTGAGTAGATACCCCATGTCCAAGGTCAGAGAAACCCCAGCAAGATAGTAGGTGCTAGAGCTGCTGTGAGGAGATACCCTATGTCCAAGGGCAAAGGAGGAGCCCCAGTAAGACAGGGCGAATTTGCATTTAAAATCAAACCCCATACTGGCCAGAGATGCTCAGAGAGCTCAAACAAACCTTGTGCACACCAGGACCCAGGGACTCCACAGAGACTGAGACAGAACTGTGTCTGAGCATTTCCTGTGGAGGTACAGGTCAGCAGTGGACTGCCACAGGGACAGGGGCTCTGGGTGCAGCAGGCTTGGGTATGGCATAAGCCCTCTTAGAGGAGTTTGACATTAACCCTACCAGAGAGCTGCCAGAACTTACACAGGACTGGGAAATAGATTCTTGAAGGGCACAACAGAACCCTGTCTGTACCAGGACCCAGGAGAAAGGAGCAGTGACCCCACAAGAAACTGACCCAGACTTTCCCAGGAGTGTCCAGGGGTCTCCAGCAGAGGTGTGAGTCAGGTGGTGGCCTGCTGCAGGGTTGGGGGCACGGAGTGTAGCAGTACATGCATGGGATCTCTTGAAGGAGGTCACCATTATCTTCATTACTTTCACCCTAGTTTGGCCTCAGGTAAATAGCAGGGAGGGAACATAGCTCCAACAGAAAATTGGATTAAAGATTTACTGAGCATGGCCCCGCTTATCAGAATAAGACCCAGTTTCCCCCTCAGTCTCTCCCATCAGGAAGCTTCCATAAAGCCTCTTATCCTTCTCCATCAGAGGGCAGACAGACTGAAAACCAAATCACAGAAAACTAACAAATCTGATCACATGGACCACAGCCTTGTCTAACTCAATGGAACTATGAGCCATGCCGTGTAGGGCCACCCAAGACGGATGGGGCATGGTGGAGAGTTCTGACAAAATGTGGTCCACTGGAGAAGGCAATAGCAAACCACCTTCAGTATTCTTGCCTTGAGAACCCCATGAACAGTATGAAAAGGCAAAAAGATAGGACACTGAAAGATGAACTCCCCAGGTCAGTAGGTACCCAATATGCTACTGGAGATCAGAGGAGAAATAACTCCAGAAAGAACGAAGGGATGGAGCCAAAGCAAAAACACCCAGTTGTGGATGTGACTGGTGATGGAAGTAAAGTCCAATGCTGTAAAGAGCAATACTGCATAGGAACCTGGAATGTTAGGTCCATGAATCAAGGCAAACTGGAAGTGATCAAACAGAAGATGGCAAGAGTGAACGTCAACATTTTAGGAATCAGTGAACTAAAATGGACTGGAATGGGTAAATTTAACTCAGATGACCATTATATCTACTACTGTGGGCAGGAATCCCTTAGAAGAGAGACAGTAGCCCTCTTATTCAACAAGAGAGTCCGAAATGCAGCACTTGGATGCGATATCAAAAACAACAGAATGATCTCTGTTTGTTTCCAAGGCAAACCATTCAATATCACAGTAATCCAAGTCTATGCCCCGACCAGTAATGCTGAAGAAGCTGAAGTTGAATGGGTCTATGAAGAAAGTCCCACAGAAATGGTTTTATCTAACAATCTGGTACCTGGCCTTTTTCTCTTCTGGATGCATTTTCTTGACTTTCCTATTCTTATATGGATAATACAGTATGTAATATATGTCAGCCTAATTGTAATTTGATATTTTAATAGCTGTTACCTGCCAAAAATATATATGACCAGGAACTGCCATCATTTTCCCATTTTTAACTGGGCTATGATGACATCATTGCACTCTGTTAGAATCCACACCAGTCATCCTAAAAGTTGTGAGCCAGGGTGCCACAGCATCAATGACTTCTGGTTTTCAGGCCAACAGATCACACCATCACTACTCACCATAAACTACACCAAACTGGCTGTTGAACTGTAACAGTGGCCTAGTTTTAGCAATGCATGATTCTTCACTCTGCTAGTCAAGACTCTTCACTCCCTTCTCTAGGGAGCCCTCTAAAACATTTTACTATTCCTACTTTTCAAATCACGAATAGAAAAATTTCATCAACTAGAAAAAAATCATTATACATTTTATCTATAATAATCAAGACGAGGTGTTTAGCTCTTGTATCCTGTTCTGAGACTGTCTGTTCTCAAAGTCTACAATGAGTGTTTTACAAAGAACCACTTGTACAGCAGAACATCTCTCTGAATGCCTATCACAGATCTATAATATTATCATAAATATTCATCCAACTACCACTGAGCCTGCCTGCCAACATAGGAGACTTTAGAGATGCAGGTTCAATCCCTGGGTCGGGAAGATCCCCTGGAGGAGAGCATGGCAACCCACTCCAGTATTTCTGCCTGGAGAATCCCCTTGGACAGAGGAGTCGAATAGGCTACAGCCCACAGGGTCGCAAAGAGTCGGACAAGACTGAAGTGACTTAGCATAGCATAGCACACCATTTAGAAACTCGATCTCAAAAGTGAATTCCTTGATACTCAGGGATAATACAATCAAGTCCAAACTCACTGTCTGACCTGTACCATTTAAGCATATTAAGGTAAAATATTTTAAACTCAATATTCATCTGAGTGAATATATTAAGGACATCTTAAGGTTTCTACAAGTCAAAACAGACTAATAATCTTGATTACCTTCTTTGTCCTAACAGTGTTAAACATGATATGACTTAATACTTACAATAACCCACAACACAAATATTATCTCCATGTCACAAATAAGGCAACAGAGGCTCCAAGAAAATAATTCAACTGAGATTGAGCTCATAATAGGCAAGAACAGAGCCAGTATCTGAGAACAGTCCTGATCGGTGATGAAGCTGTGGAATGCTCCTCTATCATATCATCTACTGCCCAAACTACACAATGTTCAGATTTCACGAGTATTTAAAGACATCATTAAAGCATATTTTAACAGTAATTAAAAAACACATCTAACCTTTGAGAAATACATAAAAAGTTAAGTGGCAAATTATCTTAATCACCCAGGAAAAGATAATCAACATAATGTAGAAGCAAATATTTCATACTTCATATTCCATTTAATGCTCCTCTTCTAACCTTTTCCTTTATATGTAAAACTTCGGCTGCAGACCTTCCTGTTGAAAAAAATCTCAGTGACATAGGGAGGAAAAAATGTCCACTCTCTCCCTACAGCTTCAAAAATGCCCAGAGATTATCTGTACCTTAAATGTGATTCTGATAACACAGCAAATTGTAAACATTCTAGAAGACACCTTACTCTTCTATTAAGTGTCCCTGTAACGCTTTCTGTATAAAGGGATCTTGTAAGGCACCAATTTACAACCCATCCAGAGACTACAACCATGTTATGTGAAAATAAATCTTTAATCTCTAAATTCAATAATCTAACTCTCATCAATGACTTTACTTTTTTTTTTTGCTCTAGTAATTTAAAGAGATTAACTAGATTAATCTAGTAACTTAAAGAGATTAAAACTTAAATTGATTAGTAATTGATTAGTATTGAGATTAGTAACTTACAGAGATTAAAAACAATTGTAAGGTTTCTTTGCAAAACCAGAAAGACCAAGGATACTTCTATCATAGTAATAAGATAAAATCTAACTCACAAATTCTTTTTTAAACTAAAAAGTTTGAGACTTTCCTTTAAATCATCAGAAGTAAAATAAACGTGATGCATTCAAATATAATTCTTCAAATGGAAATATCTCTGTGATGAAATAAAAACTGATTACATAATTATTTTTAAGTTAAAAGCATTTAGACAAACTACCAGTATTATTTGCAAAAGAAAAATTACTTTCTTAATCTTTTAATTGTAAAGAAATAACCAGAAATCTCTATTGTTTGCTTCATAATATTTTTCTCCCTGCTTATAGTAGTGAGGGACACTACAGGATTAGTAGTACTAATGCGTTCCTCAGTAACAGAGACCCCATAGGACACAGTTTCTTTAAAATATTTTTAAAAATCTTAAGAGACAATAAGTGAACGTAATTCTTCTTATTAAGATACAAATTCCCAGAAAACACTAAATTTTTATGTTCCTTAAACTATTTTATTTATAAAAATCATTTAATTTTCTTAGTTGCAAAGTATCTCCATGCAAATTGTGTTAATTACAGAAGGAACAGCAGTAACTATACAGAAGAGAAAAACATCTTAACCAAATGATTAAAATTAACATCACTAATAAAAGGCCAACAGACTTCATGGACCTCTGGAGTGACACCCTGAGAACACACTGCTTGCTCACTATTCCAGCCCCAAGTGGGTAAGCTCATTCTAATTACAAGGAAAAGCAAACAAACTCAAACTGAGGGACAGTCTATAAAATTTCTAGTTAGTGTTCTCAGAAATACCAATCTCAATTGAGATAACCACTGAAATGCTAACGTTAAAAGTAACTGAAAATACTGAGCGTCAATGCAAAATGTGATCCTGGATTAGATTCTGTACCAAAAAAAATAAAAGCAATATGAAACATTACTTGGAAAACTGATGAATTGAAATATGAGATATGGGTAAAATGGAAGTATTTTATTGATTTAAATTTCTTAAAATGAGAGCTGAACTGTGAGTGTTTAGGATAATGTTATTGTTCTTAGGAAAAACACACTGAAGTACTATGAGGTATGCAACCTTTCAGGTAGTTCAAAAAATAACATGTCTATATATATGAGGAGGAGAGAATTATGACATGTGGAAAATGCTGAAAATTGATGAATCTAGGAAAGAGCATATAGAAATTATTTTGTACTATCTCTGTAACCTTTCTGAAAGTTTGAAATTATTTCCACTGCTATGCATACACACTGAGGAAACCAGAATTGAAAGAGACACATGTACCCCAATGTTCATCACAGCACTGTTTACAATAGCCAGGACATGGAAGCAACCTAGATGTCCATCACCAGACAAATGGATAAGAAAGTTGTAGTACATATACCCAATGGAATATTACTCAGCTATTAAAAAGAATGCATTTGCATCAGTTCTAATGAGGTGGATGAAACTGGGGCCTATTACACAGAGTGAAGTAAGTCAGGAAGAAAAATACCAATACCATACATTAAAGCAGATATATGAACTTTAGAAAGATGGTAATGACGACCCTATATATGAGACAGCAAAAGAGACACAGATATAAAGAACAGACTTTTGGACTCTGTGGGAGAAGGTGAGGGTGGGATGATTTGAGAGAACAGCAATGAAACATGTATATTACCATATGTGAAACAGATGACCAGTCCGAGTTCGATGCATAAAACAGGGCCCTCAAAGCCGGTGCACTGGGACAACCCAGAGGGATGGGATGGGGAGGGAGGTGGGAGGGGGGATCAGGACAGGGGACACATGTACACCCGGGGCTGATTCATGTCAATGCATGGCAAAAAGCACCGCAATATTGTGAAGTAATTAGTCTCCAATTAAAATAAATTAATTTTAAAAAAAAAGAAAAAAAATTGAAAACCATCCTTAACATTAAGTAAATATTGACATGAGGAGGTTTCACTATAAACAACTAATTGATAAAATTGTTTGACAAAATGGTATGGCTAGTACAAGTGCTTTAAACAGTGATAAGGAGCTGTACCAGACTGCAGATCAATACACAGTTTTCTTCAACAACAAAAAACTCGTGCTATGAAAAAAAAAAAGTCAGCTCTACTAAACTGCACTCAGTGACATTCTGGCACAACCTGGCAACAAAAAGTTTATCTAGTGGCACTGTACGTTCAATAGTACAGTGTACTTTGAATGGATGATCTTATATGCCATCTTTTTGCAATCACTAAAACCTTAAAATTATGCATATGCATTTGGAATAACACACACCACATTATCGCAGTTAACTCTGGGTAACACAACCGAAGGTGCTTTTATCTTCTTCCCATATTTTGGAATGTTTCTACAGTGAACATGGATTAGTTTTACAAGAAAAAAGGAAACTTTTTAAAAAGACTAAGTGAACAAGAACTAAATAGCAGGCAATCAGATTTCTTGGAACTTGAATCCTATGCCAAACATGACATTTTTCTTAACTTTACATACTGCCAAAATTTTTCCAAAAGGACTCACTTACAGCTGATCTTGAAGCTCCACAATTATATATTCTAATTGTTCCTTCTCCAGTTTATGAGCCAGGTCAGAATCTTCAATCCTCTGTAGTAGTATTTTATTCTGAGCGACAGATTCAGACAGCTGGTTCTCTCGAAGTTGTAAGAGTTCTTCAAGATAACCCTGGAAATAACAAGGGCAAAATTCTAATGTGTATCTTGAAGATAAATGCTGAGAAGATTAAATGTTATTCTTAGCTATGTTGTAATGAAATAATTTCAAAGTATCACTGAAGAAATGGTAAATAAAACTGTTTTAACTGAATTAAAAATTTAACATATGTTCTCCATTATTTACAGTTCTCTAAAGTTCAATAAAGTATGCTTATAATTTAATATAAAACTGAGTTAAAATATTATAATTTCTAAGCTATGCAACAGTGATAAACATTCTAAATGCCTTCAGGCTTCAAAACAGACCTAATTATAGAATGAGTAATTAAAAATCTGCCTCTCCGTGATTATTTTTTCAAAAACGGTTATTAATATTTTAGCGTTAGTGTATTACAGGAAAGCAATATAATGTCTAGGTTAGGCCTACAGGGTAAGGGACTTTCTCATGTCATATTCCAGTTCTACTACTTATAAACTAAGTGTCCTTGGGTAAATTATTTAATCTCTCTGGGTCTTTTTTTCATCATCTAAAAATGTGGGAATAAAAAGGGTATCTAGGTGGGAAGATTACATGAAAGGTAAAGTGTTTAGAATACTATTAATATCTGGTACCCTGTATGCAATGTATAATTCGTGGCTATAATTATTAACAGACACCTAAAGACAGATCTTCTCTTATCTTTTAACTCATTTATTGCTTCTTTGTTCCTTTGCTCTGCTTTCTAGGAGTGTTCATTTAATTTATTCTCCAAATCCTTATACTAAATTTCTGAACTCAGGAAATCTTATTTTTAATTTCCAAATTTTTTTTTTCATGTTTTCTGCTGTTCCCTTCTCATGGCATTCTATAATTTTTAGATACAATGTGCTTTCTTCTTAGGGTATTCATTAGACTCTTTTTTTTTCTTAGAGTATTCTTCTATTCCATTTCTTATCCTTTTCATGTGCTTAACATTAGAAAACTACTTTAGCTATTCTGGCTTCACAGTACGTATTAATAGCAACTAGTACTGTTCCTGTCACTGAGCTGCTTTTTCAGATGTTTTTCCTGCCAATTCTCAAATATTTGGTTTTCTCCATAATAAAATCTCAAAAATTAAAAATAAATTTTTACAAATGAAACTGTTATATGTGTACACAGCTTAGTTTAAGCTATGCATGATTATTTGTAAACATCAGTAATTAAACACAAATTAACATTAACTAACATTAATTATCCCATTAACATTAATTAAACACAAATTCCCAGCACCTGGATTCACTGCCAGTACTTTCAGAGTCACATGATATCTTTCTGATCACATCCCCTGTTCTCTGCAGAGACAACATCCTGAGATTTGTGTTTATTACTTGCTTTTCCTTCCAGCATCACCACAAATGTGTGTCTTCTTAGACAATATACTGTTTAGTTTGGCTGAGTTTTACCCATATTCTTTTGCAACCTGCTTTTTCATTTAGTGATGAGTCTCACTACAGTTGGTGCATTTACTCTCAACAGCGCATAGCATTCTGTTGTATGAATACTGCAGCTTATTTACTCACTCTATCAATGGCCATTTAGATTATTTTACATATTTCTTAATATAAACAATATCACTGTGAACAGTCAGTTACATGATACCTGGTACAGACATCTGAGGGTTTCTAGGAGACATGAGTAAGAGGAGAGTTGCTGGGTCATAGGCCATAGATATCTGCGCACTTACTAGATAGTGCTGAACTGTCCATACCACAGGTTTTAACACTAATCATATCCCATTTTAATGCATGTGACTGTATATTAGTAGCAAAGTTATACTGAATTCATAAAATTAATTGGAAAATATTCCTTCTTTTCCTGTTCTCAAGAACAGCCAGTAGAAAATAGGAATTCAAATGCCTCTTAAACATTTGGTACCATCTACTTCAAAAACCAAACAGGTCTGGTGATTTGAGGGAAAGGAAGGAACAGATTTTAAACTACTTGTTTAATTTCTTCAATGATTATAGGTCTGTAAGTTTTGAGAAGCAGTATTTATAAAAACTTGTCATCTAAGTTTTCTAAGGTACTGACATAAAATTGATAAAATATTAATAATTACGGGAGGGGTCTCCCCAGCATTTATAGTTATACTGTCTATTCTCTTTTAATTCTTAAAATCGTCTATCTGTGCCTCAACTCTCTTAAATTTAATTATGGTTGATTTTGTCTATTTAATTGGCTTGTACAGACAATCAGCTTTTGGTTTTACTGCTTATGTACCTCTGTTTATTTCATTAATACCTGCTCTTATTTTTATTATTTTGAACTGGTTTGTTGTTTTTATTTACTTCTTGGATGCTTAGCTCTTAAATTTTCATTCTTTTCTAGGATAAGTAATTCTCCAAGTGCTGCACAAGTTGCAACTTAGTACTATCAGTGTGCACTGTTTTCATTCCTGTTCATTTCTAAGTATTTTCTCATTTCTTTTTCACCTATAATTTAGAAGACTTTTTTTTTTAAATCCCCATAAGTGTACTTCAGGTGGTGGTAACCTTTTTCTATTGAATCTAATTTTATTGTATTGTGGTCACTATTGTATCATTTTTTGTATTTGCTTTGTGACCTACTAGTATAGCCCATAAAAAATGGAATAGTTGTCCCATGTATGCTTTAAAAGAATGTGTATTCTAATTGTTAGCATTTACCGTATTTTAAAAAAATAATTTTATTTATTTTTGGCTGGGCTGAGTCTACACTGCTGCTTGGGCTTTTCTCTAGGTGCAGAATGTGGGGCTACTCTCCAGCTGTGGTGCACGGGCTTCTCACCAGAAGGTGTAATGGCTTCTCTTGTTGAGGAGCACGGGCTCTAGGGTGCGCGGGTTTCAGTAGTTACCCCCCAGGCTCTAGAGCACAGACTTAACAGTTGAGGTACACAGACTCAGTTGCTCTGAGGCATGTGGGATCTTCCCAGATCAGGGATTGAATCCAGGTCTTCTGCACTGGCAGTCCACTAATAAAAATGGTAAATAGTGCATTCATTGACCAGCAGGTGGATTCTTTACCACTGAGCCACCAGAGAAGTCCCTACCATAATTTACATCAAGCTTACTAGTTGCGTTGCTCAAGTTCATCACATCATTACCAATTTTTTGTCTGTTTAATCTGTAATTAATGGCATGTTAAAATTTCCTACTATGATTACGGATTTATTCATTTCTCCTAGATATTCTATTAATTTCTATTTAATATTTTTCATGGCTGAATTTTTAAATGCATGTAAGTTCAGTACTGTTATAGATTGCTGGTGACTTCTTCTCTTTTAAAGAGGCAGTATCTTTCTTTAGTCTTAATAATACTTTTTGTCTTGATGTCTAGTGTGAATTATACTGATATAGAATTATTTTGGTTACTATCTGCCTACTCTATTTTATCCTCCTAGTTTCAACGTTTTTTGAGTCACTATTTTATGCATGCCTTTTACAGACAGACAGCATGTCACTAAAACTTATGATTTAAAAAATAAATTTAAGGCAAAACCCACTACAATATTGTAATTAGCCTCCAATTAAAATACATAAATTTAATAAAATAAATAAATAAAAACAAAAAAAAATAAATTAAAGAGTTTGTCTTTTTTCCTTTCCTTTTTAAATTATTATTATTTTTTGGCTTCTCCATTTTAGCTTGTGGGATGTTAGCTGCCTGACCAGTGGTTGAACCAGGGCCTTGGGCAGTGAGAGCACAGAGTCTTAACCACTGGACCACCAGGCATTCTCAAGAGTTTGTCTTAACTGGCAAGCTTATACCTTTTACTTTTATGGCGATGCTGACTCTTGGTTGTATTGAGATTTCTGTTATTCTGTGCTTTTTTAAATACGATCTTCATTTTTTCTCATTTGCTCCTTTCTATTGTAATAATCACATTTGCTTTATTTCTTCTCTTTCTTATTATCAGTTTAAAAGCTGAATATTCTATTTCTTTAACTGAAATTTTGGAAATAGGCATATACCTTAAAAAGGGTGTCTATACTCCTTTTACACTACACTACTTATAATACATAGATCCTAAGAGGCTTTAACTTCAATCACTCTCTTTCACCCTTTCTGATACTATTAGATAGTGTTTAGTTCCATTTTACTTCCCAGGGAGGGATGAAGCCAGACCTAATTGCTGAGCTTCCGATATTTTGTAATTCAGTCGTTAAAACACTGCTATTATTAACAATTAAATTATACACACTTAGCTAAGTAAATTGTATTAAAAAACAAGGATTAAGTAAACTGTATTTAAAAACAACTACTACTTAAAGTAACTACTACTCAAATAGTAGTAGTTGAGTAGAAATAGCTACTCAAAATCCATCACTTTCCAAGTATTTTACAATAGTATACTATCGCTATCTGTGCTCTTCAAGTCACAGTCACTGTATTTCTCTGGGAGAAAAACTATATAATTGTGTGCTACTGTGCATCTCTCCCTTATCTTGCATTCAGTAACATCAAACAGGTAGTTTTAAGTTGGCCATGACGGGAGTACTTATCCCAGAGAAATCAGCAAATGAAAACAAATCAGAGCTCATCTACTTCCTCTGCAAAACCAGTTAGTAAGCATATTCCAAAACACCACTGCCACCCCATACTGGCATTAACACTGCTGCTGCTATCTCATGTAGTCAAGGTTTACCAATTTCTGTGCTTACTCTGCCACTGTGCATCTCATTCCTGTCTTCGAGGTTCAGTTTCCAACTTGAATGATAGTGGGCCTAGATTTGCTGTGCCCTGTTGGTATTAAAACACAGGTACCTAGGTTAAGGGAATGGCCCCTCACCCCCACCCCAGGAGTCTTCAATGGCTTTAACTCATTTCACCCCACTTGTTTTTATGCCCTTCCTTGTTTATACAGTCCTTCAGTTGAATTCAGTCGCTCAGTCATGTCCAAGTCTTTGTGACCCCATGGACTGCAGCACATCAGGCTTCCCTGTACAGCACCACCAACTCCTGGAGCTTATTCAAACTCATGTCCATTGAGTCGGTGATGCCATCCAACCATCCTGTCCTCTGTCGTCCCCTTCTCCTCCTGACTTCAATATTTCCCAGTGTCAAGGTCTTTTCCAATGAGTCAGTTCTTCCCATCAGGTGGCCAAAGTATTGGAATTTCAGCTTCAGCATCAGTCCTTCCAATGAATATTCAGCACTGATTTCCTTTAGGATGGACTGGTTGGATCTCCCTGCTGTCCAAGGGACTCTCAAGAGTCTTCTCCAACACTACAGTTCAAAAGCATCATTCTTTGGCACACAGCTTTCTTTCTAGTCCAACTCTCGCATCCATACATAACTATTGGAAAAAGCACAGCTTTGCTAGTCAGACCTTTGTTGGCAAAGTAATGTCTCTGCTTTTTATATGCTGTCTAGGTTTGTCATAACTTTTCTTCCAAGGAGTAAGCGTCTTTTAATTTCATGGCTGCAGTCACCATCTGTAGTGATTTTGGAGCCCCCCAAAATAAAGTCTGCCACTGTCTGCATTGTTTCCCCATCTATTTCCCATGAAGTGATGGAACCGGATGCCATGATCTTAGTTTTCTGAATGTTGAGTTTTAAGTCAACTTTTTCACTCTCCTCTTTCACTTTCATCAAGAGGCTGTTTAGTTCTTCATTTTCTGCCGTAAGGGTGGTGCCATCTGCATATCTGAGGTTATTGATATTTCTCCCGGAAATCTTGATTCCAGCTTGTGCTTCTTCCAGCCCAGCGTTTCTCATGATGTACTCTGCATAGAAGTTAAATAAGCAGGGTGACAATATACAGCCTTGACGTACTCCTTTCCCAATGTGGAACCAGTCTCTTGTTCCATGTCTAGTTCTAACTGTTGCTTCCTGACCTGCATACAGATTTCTCAAGAGGCAGGTCAGGTGGTCTGGTAGTCCCATCTCTTTCAGAATTTTCCACAGTTTGTTGTGATCCACACAGTCAAATGCTTTGGTGTAGTCAAAGCAGAAGTGGATGTTTTTCTGGAATTCTCTTGCTTTTCTGATGGTCCAACCGATGTTGGCAATTTGATCTCTGGTTCCTCTGCCTTTTCTAAATCCAGCTTGAACGTCTGGAAGTTCACGGTTCACATACTGTTGAAGCCTGGCTTGGAGAATTTTGAGCATTACTTTGCTAGTGTATGAGATGAGTACAATTGTGCAGTAGTTTGAGCATTCTCTGGCATTGCCCTTCTTAGGGATTGGAATGAAAACTGACATTTTCTAGTCCTGTTGCTACTGCTGAGTTTTGCAAATTTGCTGGCATATTGAGTGCAGCAGTTTCACAGCATCATCTTTTAGGTTTTGAAATAGCTCAACTGGAATTCCATCACCTCCACTAGCTTTGTTTGTAGTGATGCTTCCTAAGGCCCACTTGACTTCCCATTCCAGGATGTCTGGCTCTAGGTGAGTGATCATACCATCGTGGTTATCTGGGTCATGAAGACCATTTTTGTCTAGTTCTTCTGTGTATTCTTGCCACCTCTTCTTAATATCTTCTGCTTCTGTTAGGTCTATACCATTTCTGTCCTTTATTGTGCCCATTTTTGCATGAAATGTTCCCTTGGTATCTCGAATTTTCTTGAAGAGATCTCTAGTCTTTCCCATTCTATTGTTTTCCTCTATTTCTTTGCACTGATCACTGAGGAAGGCTTTCTTATCTCTTCTTGCTGTTCTTTGGAACTCTGCATTTAAATGGGTATATCTTTCCTTTTCTCCTTTGCCTCTCACATCTTTTCTTTTCTTAGCTATTTGTAAGGCCTCCTCGAACAACCATTTGCTTTTTTGCATTGTTTTGGGGGGGATGGTCCTGATCACTGCTTCCTGTACAATGTCCTTAGTGAGCTCTTATTCTTTGAGAGGGAAGTTCTGTATGAAACTGTTTCAAAATTTTATTCTACTTGGCATTCTCAGATTTTTACAGTGTAAAAAAACGCTTTTAGTTATCTTAGTCTGACTTCTTGCTGTATCTGGTACCAGAATTCTTCTTTCACAGGGTATTAAAGCTTTCTTTTTATATCTTAACTAGTAGTTGTTTATCTACAGGAAATCTCTTCATATTTGTAAATTTCCTTTGTAACCATTTTCCTCAGTGTATTTTTTATTGTTCTATTATTTCTATCGATAATTCCACTAGGCTTTTCCTAAGTAGCTCATCTATGAATAACAGTAATTTGAAAGGAAGGGAAGAAAGGAAAATAAACAACACATGAACAGTCAGAGTATGTTATAACTCAAGATGCTAGTTTGTACCCCAGTCTGCTATGTACTCCCCTTTGCCTACTACAGTGCTTAACACATAATAGCTGCTAAAACACCTGATTTAACAAAAAGAAGAGACACACACATATATGGAATTTCTGAAGCAATCACTATTACTACATTTTCATAATCCAAATAATCTTTTATAAAATTAATCCTAGAAATTAATACCTCAAACATATAAATGAAACTGCATACAGGAGAATAAATGGGTCAGTGTTATATTAAAATATAATATTAGAAAAAGTTTAGCAAACAAAAACCTCTCCTAAAATTGGGCCTGATTTTTAATTAAGAGGAGGGCAATCCAAGAACAGTAAGGAAGTAGCAGTAGGTAAATACTTCTGTTTAGCTAAAAGATCTTTCGGTAGTGACAGTCTAAAGGCAGTAACTAGAGTCGAAGTGAAATGATTTCTGATGACTGATACATACCTTCTGTTCCAGGGTGAGCTGATACTTTTGTTTGACTCTCTTACACTTGTTGAACCAACTATTCTCATCCATGATGACTGGAGGCCCGACCTTCTCTGGTGTGCTGCTTTCACTGTCACTGCTTCCCAGGGTCCTCAGCTCTTCCTCATCACTGCTGATACTATCAGAACTGAGAAGATTAACAGTTTTTAAAGAAATAAAGCTCACAGTATGTTCCACTTTGGTTTTTTAGAAGCACTTCAGCATTTGCAAGTTTCCGGTAAGTAACCTCCAAAATATTCAGCACTAACTATACAATAATGATGATACTATCATCAGGCCTACAGATGCTACAGAGTTCAAGTGAGGTTGAACATTAACGCAGAAAAACTATGAGAATGTCCCAAAGAGAGAGGAAAAAACTTCCAAAGAAGAGAGCCAGAAACTCCACATGTGCTGAGTAGAGTTTTCCAGCTGGGTTGTTTTCACTGCCTATTCAATCTCCATTGTAAGGCAGACAGCACGTCACCAGTGTGCTGTCAGTGGGGGTATAAGACCAGCGCAGTGCTCAAGCTCAGCTCGGCTTTGACTGAGACAAGAAAACAAGAGGGTCAGAAAACCAGTTATACCTAAACACTTTCTACTGGGGGGAAGAAGGAGAGACACAGGCGAAGCAGAGAAAAAAATCCATTGCAATCCATATGTAAAATTCCTTATGACATCAGTATGGTAGAAAACACAGAACAAGGTGGGGAAAAAGTAGGAGAGAAGCTAAATAATGGATAGAAAGGTGTGCTAAGATGATTGTCTAGTTTAGAAGAAAAATACAATAAAAAAAAAGAAGAAAAATACACTTTAAAAGGAACAGGGAAAATAAAATTTAAAATACAAGCAATGATATTAACATTTAAGAAACAGCATAAAAATAGTCTCTATAACCCTCAAGGTATACAAAAAAATTCTAATATATCAAACAGAGGAACAAAATAAGAAAATACAGTAATTTTAAAACAAAAAATAAGACGGCAGAATAAGCACTAATATAAAAGAAATTACAAAAATCTTAAATAGGTTAAACTCAACAGCCAAGTCAGATGTTCTGGTTTGATTAACGCAAGTAAGTGCCAACAGTAAGCTATCTATAAAATACACATGAATACAGAAAAATCTAAATTAAAAAGATGAAAACACACCTAGAAAATATGAACCAAAGGAACTCCAGGTCAGAAATTACAATTTTGTAAGTTAATATAGATATAATGGTAGAAAATACAAGGATCGAAAGATATTCTATTTTTTTATCCTCCACAATCAGCGTTTGTATCTGTTGGGTTCCTGAGTGAGGTCCAAGCACATTGCAGACTTGAATTAGAGACTTCTACATAAAAGTTCAACCCAGGTGATGTTCTTAGCTAATGATCTCAGAAACAAACCAGTGAGCAAGCACATGCCAAATGAAGTCTGCCTGTCACATCTGTGGCTCTGGGCTGCTGATAATAAAGTTTCAATTTAAAAAAAAATAAAATAAAAAAAAAATAAAGTTTCAATTTTGAAAAAGAGACAAGCAGAGCTCTTAAACAATGGTATTTGACATTAAAAATTAAATGAATTAGCTAAAAAGCAGATAAACTTAAGAGAATTAGTAACATTTAAGGTAGATATGAAGAAATTGCAGTATTTATTAAAGATTTTCAACATGCTAAGAAAAAATAGCTGCTGAAACAGGCTAGCAAGTACAGCATAATTATCTTTCCAGAAGGACGGCAATGTAAGCATATTTCCAGAAAACTAAAACTTAAGGGATTTAGCAACAAATTCTCACTAAAAGAAACTTCCTAATGATTGTAATTTAGGAAAAGTGAAACTGAATTAAGAAGCACTAAGCAAAGAAAATAGTGAACTTATGGGTAAACCTAAACAAATTGAGTACAGAACACTAACAATAATGCCTAGTTTTATGGAGTTTTAAGTAAACCAACAACAAACTTACAATTCTGGACAGTAACAGCATATGTCAAGAATGAGACGATTATAGAGTTAAAACAATACAAGGTCCTCATTTATCTGGATAAGTGGTAAAGATATTAAATTTAGCCTTTGTTAAGGTTTACATATGCATAGTAAAACTAGTAAAAGTACCACCAGTGAAAGAAGAGCCTATAAAAGAAGCCTAATAAAGAAGAGTCTATAAATTATAAATGAGTAAGGAATAAAATGGCAGAAGAAAAGATAATCCAAAAAAAAAAAAGAATCATAAGAAGAAGACAGAAAGAGTAGAAAAGAATGTAGGACAAACAGAAAGTAAGAATGTGTTGTGTGCTGTGCTGTGCTAAGTCACTGCAGTCGTGTCCGACTCTGTGCAACCCCATGGACTGTAGCCCACCAGGCTCCTCTGTCCATGCGATTCTCCAGGCATGAATACTGGTGGGTTGCCATGCCCTCCTCCAGGGGATCTTCCTGACCCAGGGATCGAACCTGCATCTCTTATATCTCTTGCATTAGCAGGTGGGTTCTTTAACACTAGCGCCACCTGGGAAGCCCTAAGAAAGCAACAGAGTGGATATCAAACCAAAAATATCAGTAAATACCCTAAGCACCTCAGTTAAAACATAAAGCCCATTAGACTAGAGTTTTTAAACTCAAGTACTATTTTTAAAATGTGTGTGTGTGTGTGTGTATGTGTGTACTTTAAAAACATAAAGGCATGAAAGGTTAAATGAACTCTATTTTATCAGTTCTTACTGTACATTTTTTCACATATTAACACACCTGAAATCAGGGTACAACTTACAACTAATGACATATCACTACAGCTGTCAAACCAATTTCTCACATACTAAATGGAAGGTATGTTAAATATAGTTTTTAAAAAAAGACACTAGAAAAATATTAATCTAAACAAAACTGGTTAGACTCCATTAATATTGACTAAGCAAACTTCAAGGATTTAAAAAATTTTTTTTTAAAAATTACTACATATTACATCAGGATGAATAAAGAATTCTAAACTTGTATGCATCTGACAAGTTTTAAAAATATGCAGTAAAAATCAAAGGACCTCAAGGAAAAACTGACAAATCAAATATCATAGTGAAGAACTTACTACATTTAAATAATTAAAAAGATGAAAAAAAGGGTAAGTGAGAAAGGACATAAAATACTGTATTAGAACAATACCATTAACAAGCATAATCTAATGAATATTGGACCCACTCACTGGAATACCACTGATTCTAGGTCATTTCTCAATAAATTTCAAGGAACTATTATAATAACTATAATATTATGTAGACCACATTCACTAATCATAACCAAATCAAAGGCACTGAAAATATCTGAAAATTAAAAATTACATTCCAAATAACCTTTGGTCAAAAAGATTATAATGGAAACTGTACTTTAAACAACAAAACTAACATCAAACTTTTAGGATGCAGCTAAAGTAGCACTTCAAGGGACGTTTATAAGCCTTATTTACTTATAAGAAAAGAAGTAAATTTAAGTTTCGAGAAAGAAAAGATCATAAAAGCTCTCAACAAACTGGGCATAGGGAATATACTTCAACATAATACAGGCTATTTACATTGAGCCCACACCTAACATCATATTAAATGCTAAAAAGCTGAAAGCTTTTCTTCTAAGATTAGGAATAAGACAAGAGTGCCCACTCTCATCACTTATATTCAACATCGGAAGTTCTAATGAGAGAGCAGTTAGGCAAGAAAAAGAAATAAAAGGCATCCAAGTAAAAAAGGAAGAAAACCGTCACTATTCATATATGACATGATATTATATATCAAAATCCTAAAGACTACCAAAAAAACTAATATTCAATAGTTTGAATATTAGAACTAATTATTCTAAGAACTAATAAACAAATTCAGTAAAGTTGCAGGATAAATGCCAATATACAAAAACCAGTTGCATTTCCATATACTAATGATCAACTGTCAGAAAGAGAAATTAAGAGAATAATGTCATTTTCAGTTGCATCAAAAAAGAATAAAATATCTACAAAAAATTTAACTATGAAGGTGGAAGACCTGTACACTAAACACTATAAGATGTTGATGAAAACCTGCAGAAGATATACTTAAATGTAAAGATAATTTTGTGTTCACAAATTGAAAGACTTAATATTGTTAAAATTTCCATACTGCCTAAATCAATCTACATATTTAATGTGATGCCTACAAAAATTCCAATGCATTTTTCACAGAAATAAAACAAACAATTCTAAAATTTGTATGGGACCATAACATACGCCCAGTAGCCAAAGCAATTTAGAGGAAGAAGAACAAAACTGGAGGCATCACACTTCCCGCTTTCAAAATACATTACAAATCTACAGTAGTCAAAACAGTACAATACTGGCATAAATACAGATACAGAAATTAATAAAACAGAACAGAGAGCCCAGAAATAAACCCATGTGTATATTTATGACAAAGGAGTTAAGAACATACAATGGGGAAAGATAGTTTTTTCAACAAATGGTGCTGAGAAAACGGGTCAGCCACACACAAAAATGAAACTAGACCTTGTATCTTATACCATATGCACATCGTATATCCTGTATTGTATACCATATGCATAGCTTATACCATATGCAAAAATCATTTCTGAATTGATTAAAGATTTGAATACAAGACCCGAAACTGTAAAAATTCTAGAAGAAAACACAGTGGGTTTTGTGTCAGAGTTTTTTGACATCAATCTTGACAATGATTTTTGGATTTGACAGACACACACACAAAGTCAAAAAAAAAAAGGCAAAAGCAAAAATTAACAAGTGGGCCTACATCAGACTGAAAGTCTCCTGCATAGCAAAGTAAGCCAGTGACGGAATGAAAAGGCAACCTACTGAGAGGGAGGCAATGACTGAAAATTATATATCTGATGAGGAGTTAATATCCAAGAGAACTCAACCACAAAAAAAAACAATGTGACTGAAAAATAGGAAAGGAATGGAGTAAATATTTTTCCAAAAAAAGACACAGAAAGACATACAAATAGTATGTCTTTCCAGAAAGATATAGAGTCAACAGGTACATGAAAAGGTACTCAACATCACTTATCAGGGAAATGAAAATCAAAATCACAAGATATCACCTAACATCTATCAGAACGCATGCATGCATGCTAAGTCGCTTCAGTCGTGTCCGACTCTTTGCAACTCTTTGCGACAGGTTCCTCTGTCCATGGGACTCTCCAGGCAAGAATACTGGAGCGGGTTGCCATTTCCTTCTCCAGAGGATCTCCCCCATCTAGGGATCAAACCTGCACCTCTTAAGTCTCCTAAATTGGCAGGCAGGTTCTTTACCACTAGCACCATCTGTCAAGAATGGCCATCTTAAAAAAAAAGAATGGCTATAATCAAGAAGATAAGTGTTGACAAGGATGTGGATGTGGAGGAAAGGGAGCCCATGTCAGCTGATTATGGAAAACCAACTGGATTTTTGGAAAACAGTAGGAAGGTTCCTCAAAAAAACTGAAAATAGGACTACTGTATGGTCTAGCAATCCCACTTCTAGGTATATACCAAAAGGAAATAAAAACAGAATCTTCAAGAGATATCTGTACTCACTTCTTTACTGAAGCATAAGTAATCAATATATGCAAGGGACCTATGTGTCCATCAACAGATGAATGGATAAAGAAGATGTGGTGTGTACATACATACAATGGAATCCTGTTCAGCCACAAGAGGTTAGGAAACTCTGCCACTGGCAACAACATGAAGAATCTTGAGGGTGTTATACTAAGTGAGATAAGTCAAAGACAAATACTGAAGGTTATCACTTACATGTGAAATCTTAAAAGTAAAACTCATAAAAATAGTGAGTAGGCAAGTCGTTCCCAGAGGGTAGTGAAGACTAGGGAGAGGTTGGTAAAAGGGTACAAACTTTCAGCTGTAAGATTAATAAAGTCTGAGGATCTAATGTTAAACATGGTGATAATAGTTGATAACACTATTGAATAACTGAAATTGGTTACAAAGTAGAACTTAAATGTTCTCCCACACACACAAAAAGTTAAATATGTGAGATGATGGATATGTTAGTTAATGAGACGGGGAAAATCCTTCCACAAGGTGTACATTATCAGAGGTAGGAAGAATGTATTCAGTTGTGTCCGACTTTTTGTGATCCCATGGACTATAGCCTGCCAGGCTCCTCTTCCATGGGCCTTCTCAGGCAAGAATATTGGATTGGGTTGCCATTTCCTTCTCCAAGGGATCTTCCCAATCCCAGGGATGGCAGGTGGGTTCTTTACCATTGAGCTATCTGGGAAGCCATATATTATAAGAATATGGTATCAAATCATCATGATGTACACTTTAAATACCTTAAAATTTTACCTGTCAATGATATCTCAATAGACCTTATTTTATAAAAAGGTAAGAAAAGACCATCACACACCCAAAGAAGGTAGAACAAAATAATATATAATAACAACATAAATAATATATAATTTAAAACTACCTAAGAGTAGAAAGGAAGAACTGATAATAAGGAAGTTCCTTGTGAGGACAAGGAGGAAAATAAATACTAACTATAGGGATCCAAGGAACTGTATGAGCACTTCATGTACATTACCTCATTAGTCCTCATGATAACCCCATGAAGTATCGCTGTACTATCTAATAAGTTCATTCAACAAAGGAAGAAAATGAGAATAAGAGATGAAAAATAGTTGTTTGAGGTCACCCCAGTCAGGGGAACTGGTATCACTCTTTAGGGAGAATGTTCCGTGCAGGCTTCCTGACTGTGATGGTACTAAGCAGAGTTTTAGAGAAGATGAGGGAAGTAGCCATGCAAATATCTTGAGAGTAACTGCGTTCCTAGTAGAGAAAACAGAAAGATGCATATGTGGGCTGGGTATGCTCAGGGAATAACAAGGTGGCCAGTGTTACTGAAGCACAGTGAGTAAGAAGGCAGGGAATAGGACGTGAGGTCAGAGAGGAACTGGAGGCTGGGTAAATTTATGAATTTTGTCTTTCACTTTGAGTCAGAAGGAAAGCAACTACTGGAAAGTTTTGAACAGAGGAATGAAATTATTTGACATATTCCTAAAGGATCACTCTGGCTGTTCTATGGAGAAAAAATGACAGGAGTCAGAGGTGGAGCTTGAAGACTCTTGCAAATCTCTGTACTTAAGTTTAGGAGGTGACAGTGGTGGTGCAAAAATATTTACTGATGGATTAAGGAAGAGAGAATTCAACACTGACCCCAAAGTTTTTGAGCATAAGCAACTGGCATGCTAGAACTACCATTCTAGGAATGGCAAAGACTAAAGGAAGAAGGAAAACTCTCACCGTTTGCAGATGACATGATCCTCTACATAGAAAACCCTCAAGACTCCACCAGAAAATTCCTAGAGCTAATCAATGAATATTGTAAACTTGCAGGATATAAAATTAACACACAGAAATCCCTTGCATTCCTATACACTAACAACGAGAAAACAGAAAGAGAAATTAAGGAAACAATTCCACTCACTATTGCAACAAAAAGAATAAAATACTTAGGAATGTATCTATCTAAAGAAACAAAAGACCTATATATAGAAAACTATAAAACACTGGTGAAAGAAATCAAAGAGGACACAAACAGATGAAGAAATATATCATGTTCATGGATTGGAAGAATCAATATAGTGAACATGAGTATACTACCCAAAGCAATCTATAGATTCAATGCAATCCCTATCAAGCTACCAATGGTATTTTTCAGAGAACTATAACAAATAATTTCACAATTTGTATGGAAATACAAAAAACCTCGAATAGCCAAAGCAATCTTGAGAAAGAAGAATGGAACTGGAGGGATCAACCTGCCTGACTTCAGACCCTACTACAAAGCCACAGTCATCAAGACAGTATGGTACTGGCACAAGGACAGAAATATAGATCAATGGAACAAAATAGAAAGCCCAGAGATAAACCCACGCACCTATGGACACCTTATCTTCGACAAAGGAGGCAAGAATATACAATGGAGAAAAGACAATCTCTTTAACAAGTGGTGCTGGGAAAACTGGTCAACCACTTGTAAAAGAATGAAACTAGAGCACTTTCTAACACCATACACAAAAATAAACTCAAAATGAATTAAGATCTAAACGTAAGACCAGAAACTATAAAACTCCTAGAGGAAAACATAGGCAAAACACTCTCTGACATAAACCACAGCAGGATCCTCTATGACCCACCTCCCAGAATATTGGAAATAAAAGCAAAAATAAACAAATGGGACCTAATTAAAATTAAAAGCTTTTGCACAACAAAGGAAACTATAAGCAAGGTGAAAAGACAGCCTTCAGAATGGGAGAAAATAATAGCAAATGAAGCAACAGACAAACAATCTCAAAAATATACAAGCAACTCCTGCAGCTGAATTCCAGAAAAATAAGCGACCCAATCAAAAAGTGGGTCAAAGAACTAAACAGACATTTCTCCAAAGAAGACATACAGATACCTAACAAACACATGAAAAGATGCTCAACATCACTCATTATTAGAGAAATGCAAATCCAAACCACAATGAGGTACCATCACACGCCCATCAGAATGGCTGCTATCCAAAAGACTACAAGCAATAAATGCTGGAGAGGGTGTGGAGAAAAGGGAACCCTCTTACACTGTTGGTGGGAATGCAAACTAGTACAGCCACTATGGAGAACAGTGTGGAGATTCCTCAAAAAACTGGAAATAGAGCTGCCATATGACCCAGCAATCCCACTGCTGGGCATACACACTGAGGAAACCAGACTTGAAAGAGACACGTGTACCTCAATGTTCATCACAGCAGTGTTTACAATAGCCAGGACATGGAAGCAGCCTAGATGTTCAAGAGTAGACGAATGGATAAGGAAGCAGTGGCACATATACACAATGGAATATTACTCAGCCATTAAATAGAATACATTCGAATCAGTTCTAATGAGGTGGATGAAACTGGAGCCTATTACACAGAGTGAAGTAAGCCAGAAAGAAAAGCACCAATACAGTATACTAACACATAATATGGTATTTAGTCAACTGGTAAAGATAACCCTGTATGAGAGACAGCAAAAGAGACACAGATACATAGAATAGTATTATGGACTCTATGGGAGAGGGCGAGGGCGGGATGATATGGGAGAATGCCACTGAAGCATGTAAATTATCAGATGTGAAACGAATCGCCAGTCCACGTTCGATGAATGATACAGGGTGCTCGGGGCTGGTGCACCGGGATGACCTGGAGGGATGGGATGGGAAGGGAGGTAGGAGGGGGGTTCTGGAAGGGGAAAACATGTACACCCATGGTGGATTCATGTCAATGTATGGCAAAACAAATACAATATTGTAAAGTTAAAAAATAGATAAACTAATTTAATATAAAAAAAATAAAGCCATGAAACTGGATGCAACTACTTAGTGAGTGTAGGCACAGAAGACAATTTAGAACTGAGCTTGGAAACAGTCCAACATTTAGTTAGTTCCTTTTTTTAAGAAGGGAAAAAATGACTAAGACAGAAGAGAGAGGATGGGGTGCAGTACACAGGCCAAAAGACTGGCCTTTGGTAGAAAAATGCTTAGCTTATCCCTCCTAAGAGGGGAAGAGACAGGGTAAAGAGGTCCCTCAGTATTCATGAAGGAATGTTTCCAGGAGCCCCCTGAGATAGCAAAGTCCATGGAAGCTCAAGTCTCTTACATGTCCAAGTCCTGTATACATTTGATCCACACTTGGTTGATTCACAGATGTGGAACCTGATATGGACAGCCAACTATATATGAAAAGCTACAGCTAAACTATATATGAAAAGCAATTTAACAGCATACTTGATCATTTACAATCTTTTAAACTCAGCAGTTCTGTCTGTAGAAATTTGCCTCTTTAGGAAATAATCATTCTAAATACAAATACTTAACTACAAGCATGTTATATTTAAAAGTGAAAAACTGAAGGCATTATAAAAGACCAAAAATCATCAGCTACTGCTAGACTTTTTTGGCCTAAAATCATTTCAAGAAAGTGAAAGTGAAAGTGAAGTCGCTCAGCCGTGTCCGACTCTTTGTGACCCCATGGACTGTAGCCTACCAGGCTCCTCCATCCATGGAATTGTCCAGGCAAGAGTACTGGAGTGGGTTGCCATTTCCTTCTCCAGGGTATCTTCCCAAACCAGGGATCGAACTCGGGTCTCCCACATTGAAGGCAGATGCTACCGCAGGCAGACGCTTTACTGTCTATGCCACTAGGGAAGATGTTTAAAGTTATATCAAGCAGTAACTCAGAAAAGTTTATATCACTGATACACAATTTAAAACTTAATTAAACCAATTTTAAATAAGAAATATATTTTAGGATGTTTTCTATTAACATATTTCACATATTTAGCTTCAGAAGCATAAACTCTATTTTAAAAGACTAATGACTAATATTTTTAAAGTTCACCTTCACCAGCAATCAAATAAATGCAAACCAAAAACAAAAGGATATTTTTTACTTAGAGCATTAGCCACACCTTTAAGACTTAATTGTAAATGACAGAGGTAGGCCCTGTCACATATTGCTGATAGGATCTAAACTGGTATGGCCTCTCTGGTGGGCAGTTTGACAGCAAGCTTCAAAAGTTTTAATAACATATATACTATTTATTTAAGAAATTCTACTTCCAGGACTTTAACCTAAAGAAATAATGATGGTTCAGCATAAAAAGATATAGTGCAAGGACATAAACTGTGATACTGTACATGACAGGGAACTGAATGCACTTCAAAAGTCCAACAATAATTGGGTTAACATACTATATAAAGAATGAAATTCTATTCACGTTAGGAAACAATGCTACAGAATGATGGTTAAGACCATGCAAAAGTGTTCATTATATAGTATTAAGGGAAACAGTTACATAATATCATGATTCCATTTTAATCAAAGAAAAAATATTCCTATGCACAGAAAAGGCTGAAAGTGATCCGTCAAAATGTTAACAATTCTAGTGGCAGCTCTGTAAACGTAAGATTATGAGAGACTTAAGCTTTCTTCTACTTTCTACCTTTCTGTATTTTCTAATTATTCTACAATAAATACCTACTTTCCAAAGAAATTAAAAACAGTAATACGGGGAGGAATAGACTCTTATACCAGAACCTGGAATGTCAGGTCCACAAATCAAGGCAAATTGGAAGTGGTCAAACAGGAGATGGTAAGAGTGAACATAGATGTTTTAGGAATCAGAGAATTAAAATGGACTGTAATGGGTGTATTTAACTCAGATGACCATTACATCTACTATTGTAGGCAAGAATCGATAGAAGAAATGGAGTAGCCGTCATAGTCAACAAGAGTCTGAAATGCAGTACTTGGATGCAGTCTCAAAAACAAGTCTGATCTCTGTTCCTTTCCCATGCAAATCATTCAATATCACAGTAACCCAAGCCTATGCTCCAACCAGTAAAGCAGAAGAAGCTGAAATTCAACGGTTCTATGAAGACCTACAAGACCTTCTAGAACTAACGCCCAAAAAAGATGTCCTTTTCATTACAGGGGAACGGAATGCAAAAGTAGGAAGTCAGGAAACACCTGGAGTATCAGGCAAATTTGGCCTTGGAGTACAGAATGCAGGGCAAAGGCTAATACTGTTTTGCCAAGACAACACACTGATCATAGCAAACACCTTCTTCCAACAACACAAGAGAAGACTCTACACATGGACATCACCAGATGGTCGACATCGAAATCAGATTGATTATATTCTTTGCAACCAAAGATGGAGAAGCTCTATACAGTCAGCAAAAACAAGACCAGGAGCTGACTGTGGCTCAGATCATGAGCTCCTTATTGCCAAATTCAGACTTAAATTGAAGAAGTACGGCAAACCACTAGACCATTCAAGTATGACCTAAATCAAATCCCTTATGATTATACAGTGGAAGTGAAAATAGATTCAAGGGATTAGATCTGATAGACAGAGTGCCTGAAGAACTATGGAGAGAGGTTTGTGACACTGTACAGGAGGCAGTGATCAAGACCATCCCCAAGAAAAAGAAAAGCAAAAAGGCAAAATGGTTGTCTGAGGAGGCCTTACAAATAGCTGTGAAAAGAAGAGAAGTAAAAGGCAAAAGAGAAAAGGAAGTATATAACCATTTGAAGGCAGAGTTCCAAAGAATAGCAAGGAGAGATAAGAAAGCCTTCCTCAGTGATCAATGCAAAGAAATAGAGGAAAACAACAGAATGGGAAAGACTAGAGATCTCTTCAAGAAAATTAGAGATACCAAGGGAACACTTCATGCAAAGATGGGCACAATAAAGGAAAGAAATGGTATGGACCTAACAGAAGCAGAAGATATTAAGAAGAGGTGGCAAGAATACACAGAAGAACTGAACAAAAAAGATCTTCACGACCCAGATAATCACGATGGTGTGATCACTCACCTAGAGCCAGACATCCTGGAATGTGAAGTCAAGTGGGCTTTAGGAAGCATCACTACGAACAAAGCTAGTGGAGGTGATGGAATTCCAGTTGAGCTAGTTCAAATCCTAAAAGATGATGCTGTGAAAGTGCTGCACTCAATATGCCAGCAAATCTGGAAAACTCAGCAGTGGCCACAAGACTGGAAAAGGTCAGTTTTCATTTCAATTCCAAAGAAAGGCAATGCCAAAGAATGCTTAAACTACCGCACAACTGCACTCATCTCACACGCTAGCAAAGTAATGCTCAAAATTCTCCAAATCAGGCTTCAGCAATACGTGAACCGTGAACTTCCAGATGTTCAAGCTGGTTTTAGAAAAGGCAGAGGAACCAGAGATCAAATTGCCAACATCCACCGGATCATCAAAAAAGCAAGAAAATTCCAGAAAAACATCTACTTCTGCTTTACTGACTATGCCAAAGCCTCTGACTGTGTGGATCACAACAAACTGTGGAAAGGTCTTAAAGGGATGGGAATACCAGACCACCTGACTTGCCTCCTGAGAAATCTGCATGCAGGTCAAGAAGCAACGGTTAGAACTGGACATGGAACAACAGACTGGTTCTACATTGGGAAAGGAGTACGTCAAGGATGTATATTGTCACCCTGCTTATTTAACTTATATGCAGAGTACATCATGAGAAACGCTGGGCTGGATGAAGCATTAAGCTGGAATCGAGATTGCCGGGAGAAATATCAATAACCTCAGATATGCAGATGACACCACCTTTATGGCAGAAAGCGAAGAAAAACTAAAGAGCCTCTTGATGAAAGTGAAAGAGGAGAGTGAAAAAGTTGGCTTAAAGCTCAATATTCAGAAAACTAAGATCATGGTATCCTGTCTCATCACTTCATGGAAAATAGATGGAGAAACAGTGGAAACAGTGAGAGACTTTAATTTTGGGGGCTCCAAAATCACTGCAGATGATGATTGCAGCCATGAAATTAAAAGACGCTTGCTCCTTGGGAGAAAAGTTAATGACCAACCTAGACAGCATATTAAAAAGCAGAGACTTTACTTTGCCAACAAAGGTCCATCTACTCAAGGCTATGGTTTTTCCAGTAGTCATGAATGGATCTGAGAGTTGGACTATAAAGAAAGCTGAGCACTGAAGAATTGATGCTTTTGAACTGTAGTGTTGGAGAAGACTCTTGAGAGTCCCTTGGACAGCAAGGAGGTCCAACAAGTCCATCCTAAAGGAAATAAATCCTGAATATTCATTGGAAGCACTGATGTTGAAGCTGAAACTTCAATACCTAGGCCACCTGATGTGAAGAAGTGACTCATTTGAAAAAACTCTGATGCTAGGAAAGATGAAGGCGGGAGGAGAGGGGACAACTGTGGGTAAGATGGTTGGATGGCATCACCGACTCCATGGACATGAGTTTGAGTAAACACCGGGAGTTTGTGATGGACAGGGAAGCCTGGCATGCTGCAGTCCACGGGGTCACAAAGAGTCAGACATGACTGAGTGAATGAACTGAACTGAGACTCTTATAATAATTAGGCATCAAATAGAATTTTTTAAAATGTGTCTAATACAGGTGCATTTGGGTGGAAGTCATTCAATTTTAAAATATTGGTTCTTTATGACTATTAGGATAGTTTAAATCTTTCTAGAAAGAAAACCTCCATGGTCAGTAATGCTAGCTGGGTTATGACTAGGTTGAATTGATATTTCTCTTCTTGTTCTTGTATCCTTTATATAACAAGATGGCAGGATTCCTCTGTTATATAATGATTACAAAGGAATAAATACATGTTTGGATTATTGCAAAGAAAGAGGAAATTGCAAAAAACTGGACAAAAGGTGACTAAGCAGCTGGAGACACAGAATACAGATCATTAAATTCATTGAGGGTACCAGGTGAGAAGCTTCCATGATTGTATCTTTTTTAAAGCACTGTAATAATCACTACATTCTCTTATTTAAGAAGAGAGGAAATTTTGCATTTATAATTATCTTCATATTTTAATTTAAATCATTTCCTAAATCACTAAAAACTGCCTTTCTATCTGCACGCTGATGACCAAACTCCTATCTCCAACTGTCATTTTGCTCTCTAATTTCAGATTGTGGCCCACTCTGCACAGATTTGCTGTGTGTCTATGGACAACCTACTTAACTTCTCTGTGTTTCAGTTTTTCACTTAAAAATAAGGACAGTGGTGCCGACCTCACTGATTTTTGAGGAGATTAATGAGTTAACAGAAGTAAAGCACTTAACACAATGCCTAATAAACATGCAATAAATAGTATTACGCTTATATTTACTACTATTATTTTGAACTGTTAGTTACCTCCACAAAGCGTCCTATAATCCAATAAATCCCCAAACAGTGTTAATTTCATGCCTGTTCAAAACATCTTGGTGTGTTTCTTTTCTAGATCTAATGTAACAGAATTATCCCTTTCCCAAGGGATCCTAACTTAAGTTAGAAATCTTTGTACCATAATACTCTATTCCTCCTTCTCATTCACCATCTAAAAAATCTTTACACTCTTAGCTCTGAAATCATAGTGACTTTTCTTACTAGATGGTGATTATTTTGAGTACAGGGATTGTATTCCTTTATAGAAGTTTACAGAGTTCCTATACTCTTGACATCTAGGAAGAAACCTAGGAAAGTTTCTTTTCCTGGCTTCAGTTCAGTTCGGTTCAGTTCAGATCAGTTGCTCAGTCGTGTCTGACTCTTTGCGACCCCATGGACTGCAGCACGCCAGGCCTCCCTGTCCATCCACCAACTCCCGGAGTTTACTCAAACTCACGTCCATTGAGTCGATGATGCCATTCAACCATCTCATTCTCTGTCATCCCCTTCTCCTCCTGCCTTCAATCTTTCCCAGCATCAGGGTCTTTTCAAATGAAGTCAGCTCTTCGCATCAGGTGGCCAAAGTATTGGTTTCGGCTTCAACATCAGTCCTTCCAATGAATATTCAGGACTGATTCCCTTTAGGATGGACTGGTTGGATCTCTCTGTAGTCCAAGGGACTCTCAAGAGTCTTCTCCAACACCACAGTTCAAAAGCATCAATTCTTCAGTGCTCAGCTTTCTTTATAGTCCAACTCTCACATCCATACATGACTACTGGAAAAACCATAGCCTAGAGTAGATGGACCTTTGTTGGCAAAGTAAAGCCTCTGCTTTTTAATATGCTACCTAGGTTGGTCATTAACTTTTCTTCCAAGGAGTAAGCATCTTTTAATTTCATGGCTGCAGTCACCATCAGCAGTGATTTTGGAGCCCCCAAAAATAAACTCGGCCACTGTTTCCACTGTTTCTCCATCTATTTGCCATGAAGTGATGGGACCAGATGCCATAATCTTAGTTTTCTGAATGTTGAGCTTTAAGCCAACTTTTTCACTCTCCTCTTTCACTTTCATCAAGAGGCTCTTTAGTTTTTCTTCACTTTCTGCCATAAAGGTGGTGTCATCTGCATATCTGAGGTTATTGATATTTCTCCCGGCAATCTTGATTCCAGCTTATGCTTCTTCCAGCCCAGCGTTTCTCATGATGTACTCTGCATATAAGTTAAATAAGCAGGGTGACAATATACAGCCTTGACGTACTCCTTTTCCTATTTGGAACCAGTCTGTTGTTCCCTGTCCAGTTATAACTGTTGCTTCCTGACTTGCATAGAGATTTCTCAGGAGGCAAGTCAGGTGGTCTGGTATTCCCATCCCTTTAAGACCTTTCCACAGTTTGTCGTGATCCACGCAGTCAAAGGCTTTGGCATAGTCAATAAAGCAGAAATAGATGTTTTTCTGGAACTCTCTTGCTTTATTGATGATCCAGTATATGCTGGAAATTTGATCTCTGGTTCCTCTGCCTTTACTGCCTTAGGCACTCAATAAATGCATCTTCTGTGTGCATATACACATACATCTATTACTTACAGACATATTACTCACTCTCTCCCCCTTACAGTTTTGGCCTGATCATAACATTTCAGAAGTATATAGTTATTCAGGAAATAAATTATGCAAGAAGATCTCAAGAAAAATTTTAGATTTCATCTGATTAATTTTTAATGCTGATGAGATTGTGGGAAAACTTACTCTCACACAGTGTTGGTAATAGGATAAATTGATACAACTCTAAGAACAGACTTTAAGAGTCACAAAATTTTTCATTGTACTTACCTAATAACTCTGTAAATTCACAAAAGAAACAAAATAAAATTATTTGCATAAAAATGTTCATTATTATTTTCATTATAATGGAGATAACATGGAAACCAATCTAAATAATAAATTATAGTTTTGAAATCTCAATGGACTAGTATAGAGCTATTAAGGCTATTATATTAACTACAGAAATAGAAATAGATGCTGTTTTTAAAAAACTATATTTATGCTATGGTTAGAATTATGTAAAAACTATATATTTATATATATCCTAAAAATGCAACTGGAGTTTATATTTTTGAATGATTTCTGGTACTGAAATAAATGTTCCATAAAAGGTAATTGTAATCAGATGAATATATTACATAAGACATTCAACTATAAATTAAGATTTCAAAATATCAAATACCTTTGGGTAAACCTCAAATATGGTATATAGTCTATTACAGCAGGAAGGTTGCCATCCAATCTTTCTCCCTTTAGGCAGAAGCTAAGACAACAGACAATACATATATTAATACATAAAAATTTAAATCTCAGTGTTATAAACAATCTCTTGTTAGAGACATTTGTTTCATCAAACTGCAGATGAATTTTTTATTTGTAATTTAAATGTGACTTGCTATAATCACCTCAATAAAGATAATTCTACCATCAGTATCAAGGGCTTACAAAAATTAATAACACTATTACATACATACATCATGCAAAAGCAAGGTTTACTGAGAAATCCTTACAAATACTATTTACATAGTTCATTTTATCTTGGTCTTTATTAGAGTCCAAAGGGGTCACTAGAGAATTTTCAAATGAAGAGTTGTTGTTCTCACTTACATACAAATTCTCAGGTGACACTGAATATTTCCTAAAAAGGTCCGACTGATTAGAAAAACTTCAAATATGAACTACTACCTTCTGGTTTCTCTGGGAAGTTTTCCTGCTAAAATACTTACTCTAATATATTAATATCAAGGGTGCAGGATGTATTTTTCCAGACTTGAATAAGGAGAGAATCAAAGTGGCCACATTTTACGTGGGCTTTCCTTCATTTACAAAAACATTACTAATGTATCATTAAGACATTTGCTTTCTACACAATATCAGTGAGCTACAACAAACCGAGAGTTTATACTATTATCCCAGTTCTGTTTTCAACCAAAAAATAAATTGTAAAGGATTTAGACAGAGGCAGCAGCATACGGTAAAAAGTTAACACCCTTACAGGAATCATGAAGACAGCTTTCATGCTGCATTCACCACGTTCATCCCAAACTATTAAGTTAATTAACCCAATCCCACTTTATCAAATTTCAAATAGAGGAAGGTTATACTTACAAAGAGAAAAGTATTTTGAGAAAGAAGTGACTTACTAGAAAAAAGTAACCTGAGTGAAACTGAGAACTTAAGGAACTGACTGAATTAACCCTTCCTCAGTTAATTTCTTAAGTTTAAGACTGTCTCTTTTTCAAGACCATTATTTTTTAGTTCAAGACCTAGAAGCAGATTTTTAAGTTTTATGCTTATTTGTTAACAGTGGATTTTTAAGTGATATATTTCGATGAAAATATGATCTTTAATTCTCAGGTCTGAATTCTTATTAATAGACAAACCTTTTACTTTTAGTACAATGTAAAATCTTGGATCAATAAATGAAATGCAAAAGGATGCTCCCAACAACCTACAAAGAACTTAGAATATCCATTTTTAGTACTTGTAATCTTAGTCTGGAATCAACGCACCTTGTTGATAATAAAAGCAAATATTAAAATTTTTAATACTCCAGAAACAAAACAAGAAACATAAGGTATCTAAGACAGCCTGTCAAGATCCTCTTTATCTCACCACATGAGAAAATGAAAATCTTTCTGGCTATGAATGAACATTAGTGTATTTCTTTTTCATTTTAAAACAGTAGTTGAAAAATACTAAGAGATAAGATCTAAAACCTTCTTTCAGTGCTACCAGAATATACGATTTTTCTGGTCGGGGGGATGTGGTCCAAGCTTTCTTTTTCCCAAGCCAGAGAGCAAATAAGTTTTGTCAGTTAATTCCTTAAGTTTAAGACAGCCTCTTTTTTAGAGCAAACCTATTTATAAAACTGATCTCATTATAAAGGGAACAACACAAATCAAATCAATATCCAACTGCATGTTTTACTTAGAAAACTGAAAGAAAAAAATCATAAACAGAAATTATTATGAGGTAGAATATTTTAAATCAGAATACATACAGTTAGATGAAGTACCTGAAATCAATGGCATTGAGTCCAAGGAGCATGCCAGCAAGCATATTTGCTTCCTCACCCAAGACAATTGCTCCATCTTCATAAAATCTCCTAAAAAATGAAATGGGTGAATATGTATTAAAAACAGACTGAAGCTTCAGCTACAAGAATCACTTAGAGCCCAAGCTAGAGTAGACAGAACTAAACTTTGTCAAAACAAGAACACACTCCGATCACTTAAGTCTTGCAGATACTTAGCAGAATAAAAAAGCTGCCATTGTAACAAGGAAAAAATCATTCTAAGTGTTGACATCTCTCTTAAAAAGAATCTTCACAAAGTGACTCGTTTAGTAGGCATACAGTGTCTAGCATTTTTTCCAAGAGTGAAGCAATATATATGTAAACTGAAAGGTGGTAAACACAGTCATTTAAACTGGCCTTTTAAAACTATGTAATTATTTTTCTATTAATATACACAGAACAAACACAAACACAAATATACATTTTCTGTAATTCCAAGGGTTATTTATTAACCAAACTAAGAACTAGGAAGATGGGATTAATAGTAATTTATGCTAACCTTTAACATTACAATACTAATAGGGCAGATGGGCTACCTAGGTGGCCACATATGAAAAAGAAAGTGTTCACTGTATCTTTGACAAAATGTGAATATGAATCTATCTTTTTTAATTCTTGTAAAGCCCTCTGTTTTGGTTAATGTTAATTTTTATAATATTAAAGTTTTATTTTAAAATATTTAAAATAAATATTTTGAAAAAATATCATTTAATATGGGCTTAAGGTATTTTTCCACAAAAGAATCTAAGATTATTGAATTCATTTTTCAAATAGTATCAAAAACTTGTTTATGTTCAGGAACAGGGATAATAAAATTGTTATAACTCTTTATGTTACACAATGGCAGGGAACACCACTCTATAACCCCACTAACTAAAAGGAAAGCATCTTAATAAATGAAATTTGTCTTGCTCTTTTCCATATTCTTGAGCTTATAAAGACTGCATATAAAGTTTATATTCTTATATTACTATCATCAATTTTGAATAGTCCACAGTTTACCAAATACTTTTATAATCATATTACTTGATACTTGCAAAGCTGATGAAATAAATGCAGAAGCAATTGTCATTCGTTTCAATTTCATTATCAAGAAGAGAGACAAGTTAAAACAGTTTGCCCAAGATTATGCTGATACACTTATCAAGGAAGAAAACCAATTTTTACTTAAGTTCTACATCTTTTCTACTGAACCATGATACTTCCTGTAAAATAAGAATATTTAAAGAGAATTTAACCTCCGTTATGGCCTGTAAGAAATTTCACATGTATGAAAAGTACAAAGGAAAATACAACTATTTACCCTCTGACAGATGTAAGGCTACAAACAAACATGGTGGAGGACCAGCTTGGATTAGATGCTCTTTCTTGGAAGTACGTAAATTTACATTTCTTGAAAATGTAAATGAATAGTTACCAATTACATAAAAGGAGAAAAACTAAAAGTTTCAGCCTAACAAAGATCAGTAAAATAAATGGAAGAAATTCTACATATTCAACTGAGGTGTTCCACAAAATGGTCAAGATATTTAGACAAAACTATGTATCTTGAGATTTTGTTACTGCCTCAGTGGCTAAATTGGCTGTTGACAGAATATTTGATCAACTCCTTGAAGAACTATGATTCCAATGGTTCTAGACCACCACTTCCTACAGGACACATGCATTTATTCTGGCGTTTGACATCAGCAATCACCCATAATTCCCAGTACTTCCCTATATGAGAATAGGTCTATTTTTACTTGCCACCTTGAACTCATCATGTTTAAAAGTACATTCTAAAAGTCAGATCAAAACTATTTTTGCTTGCTTTCTAATGTTAATATTATACTAGGAACTAATGAAAAATACCTAAAACAAAAACTAAATGGTTTTAGAAAATTTTTAAGCTTAAAGGTAATTTATATATCTTGTGTTTTATATATCATTTTGTTTTACTGAGTTTTTCTGGCCTTTGTTTTATTATTGATTTTTTAAGCTAACATAGGGGCTTCCCTGATGGCTCAGTTGGTAAAGAATCCACCTGCAATGCAGGAGACCCCGGTTCAATTCTCGGGTCAGGAAGATACCTTGGAGAAGGAATAGGTTACTCACTCTAGTATTCTTGGGCTTCCCTTGTGGCTCAGCTGGTAAAAAACCTGCCTGCAATGCAGGAGACCTGGGTTCAGTCCTTGGGGTGGGAAGATCCTGTGGAGAAGGGAAACGCTACCCACTCCAGTATTCTGACCTGGAGAATTCCATGGACTACAGTCCATGGGGTTGCAAAGAGTCAGACACGACTGAGCGACTGTCACTGTCATATAAGTTTTTACACTAAATGTGAAATCAGTTAATTCCACTTAAAACCATATCTGAAACATAATATTGCAAAGACCTGATTTAATATGCCTTTACTGTAACAGAGGGGAGGGGAGGACAAATGGAAGAGGAAAGGATAGTTAAGAGAATTGTCCATTGTATGTTGAACTTTTCATTATTACATCTGATTAAGAAAATAAATAAATGCACTTAAATCGATCAACATTTAGGTTTCATTTATAATATGCTATTTTTATGTCACTTGACATTTTAGATACTATCATTCAATCAAAGATACAAGTCATTCATGTGTATTGAAGAGGCAGAAGCTATTACAAAAAATTGATGTATTCCCTTAATCAAGCCAATATATCAGTAATTCTGACTGAAAATCTGATTCTTGTTATCAGTATTTTCAAAGACTTCTAAACACTGTAAACTTTCAATCTCTTCATTTTACCTCACAGAAAAACTGGAACATTAATAAAGCTTGCTTATATAACCAAGATTATGTAACCAATGAGCCAAGAGTAAAGGCTAAGATGACTAATAATAGGTGTACACTAAAAAAATTTCCTTTTGTTAAAAATATTTTTTGTCCTAAGGAAAATATTTTTATGAGAAGGATCTAAACCAAAACAACATACTGGTTTTCAAAAATGGATTATAAACATTGAAAGCAGCAAGATGAAAAATAAATTCAAAACTTCTATTTAAAGAGTTATATGTTAGACTGTATCTTTAAAGAAGTTCTGTATTTTAGAAACAAAGGAAAATTGTCAGCAACTATTTGATATTACTGTGATCTGGAAGAAAAGTCCCCACTTTCTATCAGGAGTACTCTTTCCAATGATTTGTATGTTGACTAGAAAAATATTAGACACTAGAAAGGTACTTAAAATAACACTGAAATAAGAATAATAATCTTTTTCTCAACACATATATTTTAATTCCAATTAAAATATGTCTACAATGTGATCTTTAGTGCTTATTCTGAAGGGCTATTTTAAAACATTTCAGGTACGTCAGTAACAAATATCCTTTGGATGGGAAGTGAACCATCAGAATAGATGATGATGATACTGAACAATATCATGCTTCAAAATTTGAGAATCACAGGTTATTCTACACACTAAAAGTGCAATACTCAAATATGAGAAAGCTTATTTTATAAGCCAAAGAAATTCCATTATCAATATCTTGTTCTCTTCCCCATTTTAGTCTTTATTTAAGAAGCCTGAAGTTGGGGGAGATAAGATTCTCCCTCATGACATACAAAACAAATTACAGCATTACAAAGAAATGTTCTATTCTATTCAAAGACAAGGTGAATCAGAATGAAAAGATGGCCAAAAAAATCAATCTCCAGTCTTGCTAAGAATGTGAGATTCTCTATTTTATCAACAAATACATCACATGTAGCAAGAACTGTGTTATGTACTAGAGACAAAATGATAAAGAAGGTAAACATGACCCCTCTTTATGAAACTTATAGTCTAGGGGAGAGGACAGGCAGTAAACAGAAGAGACCAGAGATGGCAAGCAGTATAAAATAAGGAACTAGGTTGTTGAGGTGGAGAAAAAGTAAAGATGAATCCAACTTTGAAAAAGGGCATTAGGAAAGATATTCTCCAGTAAGTGTTTATTCTGGGACCTTAGGCCCAAAGAAGTCTGAAAACAGGGCTTTGGAGGCCATATAACATTAATAACAATAGTGAACATGTACCAGGCATAGGTATAAGTGCTTTACATGAACTATCTTGCTTAACTTCACCAACAATTATTATGCCACAGAGAGAGTAAGAAATTTACCCAAGATTCCACAGCTAGAAACTGGTGAAACCAGGATCTGACGTTAGGAAATGCGTTTGCAGAGCCTGCTGGCTAAAGTAATGAGAAAGCATTTCAATGTTTAAAGTAGGAATTGACAGGATCCCTTTTACAATACTTTTTAAGAAGACTGGCTGGAAGCTGGGTGGCTGCTGGCAGGGCGCAAACTGGAATCTCAGTTGGGAGGCTAACAGGGGAGGATGTAGGCAAGAGATGAGAGAGGTACCCATTACTGCTGCAGCCATAATGATAAAGGTAAACGGGTAGATTCAAAATAGATTCTGGAAATAGGATCAAAAAGACTTGCTGATGGAATGGCTGTAATGAATGAATGAGAAAAAGGAATCAAATATGAATTCAGATTTTGACTTCATCGGCCATTTAGGTAAGGCAATGAAATGACTTTCAAAGAATGGGGTGAACAGGGTTAGAGGGGAGAAGAATCAAGAAATCGGAACTAGTTAGTGATTTAAATGTGGTGTCATGACCACCCAGGTGGTATTTAAAACTCCAGAGATACAATGAGATATCACCTCACACTGGTCAGAATGGCCACCATCAAAAAAAAAAAAAATCTACAAACAACAAATGCTGGAGAGGAGGTGGAGAAAAGGGAAAAACCCTCTTCCATTGTTGGTGGGAATGTAAAATGATACAGCCACTATGGAAGAAGTATGAAGATTCCATTGAAAAACTAGGAATAAAACTACCATATGACCCAACAATCCCACTACTGGGCATGTACCCTGAGGAAACAATAACTGGAAAAGACACACGTACTCCAACGTTCACTGCAGCACTATTTATAAAAGTAAGTACATGCAAGCAACCTAGATGTCCATCAACAGATGAACAGATAAAGAAGCTGTGGTACATATATACAAAGGAATATTACTCAGTCATAAAAAGGAACGCATCTGAGTCAGTTCTAATGAGGTGGATGAACCTAGAGCCTATTAAACAGAGTGAAATAAGTCAGAAAGAGAAAACAAATATCATATATTAACACATATATGTATGGAATCTAGAAGCATGGTACTGATGAACCTATTTGCAAGGCAGCAATGGAGATCCAGACATAGAGAACAGACTTACGGACGTGGGGTCGGGGGAAAGAGGGGGTGGGATGAATGGACAGAGTAGTCGGAAACATATACACTACCATATGTAAAATAGATAGTGGGAATTTGCTGAATGACTCAGGGAACTCAAACTGGGGCTCTGTGACAACCTAGAGGGGTGGGATGGGGTGGGAGGTGGAAGGGAGGTTCAGGAGAGAGGGGACATTATGTATACCTATGGCCGATTCAAAGCCACACAATATTGTAAGCAATAAAATTAAAGATTAAAAATAAAATAAATAAATAAATTAAAAAAAAAACTCCAGAGACAGGTGCAGTTGTGAGGAGAGAAAGAACAGCAGACAACAGAAGACTGAGCGCAGAGAATACTGGCACGAAGAAGCTGTGAACAGTAAAAGAAGCCTGAGAAAGAGCGAGTACAGAGGGAGGCAGAAAAGCCAGGGAGTGTTATGTAATTAAAAAAACATAGAGGTTTTTCAAGAAAGAAGAAGTTTTCAACTCTTCTAGCTGGACTATGGAGTACAATGGGGACAGAGAAATGTTCATTACATTTGGGTAGCTAGTGGATTATTGGGTCTTTTTTTAAAAATCATCTTTGGTGGAGTGGTAGAGGCAGAGGCTAGACAAGAATGAAGAGTGACTCTGAGGTAAGGAGATGACAACAGTGTGTATAAGGATCTGTGAGAAGTTTGGTGATGAAGCAGAACATGGAAATGAGCCATATGAGAGGGAAATACAGGTTCTAGGGAGAAAGTTTTTCCTTTTAAGATAGGGGATACAGTACACGCTTCTGCACGGGTGGGAATGATTCAGAAATGGCAAGAGATGGAGTACGAGGAGGGAGAGAGGTGATGATAACTGAAGAAGAGGTGAATGGGGGACAGGACCTAGAAGACTGACAGGAGAGACATTCCACTGCAACAAAAAACAACAAAGAGAATGTGGGTAAGGCGTGTTTGGCGACAGGAATGACAGCTTTAATTAACGGCAAGTTCAATTTTCTAATGAAAGGAGGCCTTGTACTAGTAAGTTAATGGAAATACCTAGTTCTCTCTAAATTTTAAAATGGCAGTAGAACTGGTTTTACTCTTAGGTCACAAGTCTGTATGAATGACCAGAAAGATTTTTTATTGTCATCTTGTCTTTACTATAGACTAATACCAAATATACTCTGAAGCCTTTTCTTCTTTCCAGGAATATGTGGAATTATTTCTTGAAAGCAAATTTAAAATGAACACATCTTTGAAACAAAATTTATTAAAAGAGAGCTTTTGGGTATTTAATAAGCCAAAATATTTTATAGACAAAACAAAAAGCTGTGGCAGCAGTCCACAAGCACCTTTTAATAATGTTTTTTTTTTAATCTTAATAATGTAAAACTTTTAAACAGATTAAAATTTCTAAGGTCTTTCTTAGTTCTTGAAAGATTTGTTAATTTATCACTATCTTATCTACCTTTCTATAGTTAAAAAAAGTGTTGAGCCAACTCTTTTTTTTTTCCACTTTGTGACAGCTGAGTAATTTCTGAAGATTTTATACTTCACTCCTTCTCTTACTCCTACTATAATAATGAGAAGACTAATATTACTCTTGAACATCACTTTCGTTATAAACGAAGCATTGTGGTGCAATTGCAAAGTAGTAAACAGGACCTGATAAAGTAATTTTATCTCTATATCTTCCACAGTTATTACTTCACATTCTTACCAGAATATTTTCGATCTTGTTTTAAATGTCACATTTGCATTCTTTAGCTTAACTTTTCTAATTATTTTCAGGCTGTGGGTGGGGAGAAACGAAAACTTGGAGCAAATTACTCAGTTTCTACCTGACTTCTCTATCTCCAGGCCTTCCCCACCTCTTCTTTTTTTGTTTTAGCTTTGATTCTCTTCTTGAGTCTGTCAACTTCCTGTCACTGGCTATTTCCAAATAACACCCTGATTCCTAAACCGTGAAACTCTTCAAGGGTTTTTTCAATTGCTCACCATAGCAAAAAGATCGCATGAATTTCTCTAATACTTTGGAGCCATCGTCATGCATTTCAGAAGACCTACTGTAGTTCTGCTCCCCACAGTTCCTCCTCCCAACCTTATCCTTAGATTATCACTAATTAGTACTTTCAAGCTTGCCTGCCTTAGCCCATGTAGCTCCTCCTTATGTACTGAGTAAACACTTGTTATCACCATTTTAAAGGACCTCATTACTCTATCTGTGAAGAGTAGAACAAGAAGAAATCACTTGATTCAGAAACTCAGGAGATTCCTAAAGAATTAGAGATCATTTCTCATTGTTCTACAAGCACTTATGTCAGGGAGCACTCAGACAAAAGGTAAGGTGTAATTATTCTTTCCAAAAGTACGCTTGTAATGTTACAAACCTAACCTTCCAAATACATCTATTTTCACTAGGGGTTCACAACCAAATGTATTTATAGTTAAGAAGTTTCTCTGGTTTGATTTTGGTTAAAAAAAAAAAAGTAAATAGTTTTAAAAAAGACTGTCTTTTTGCAACTGCATTTTAAAGTTAACTTTTAGGATGGGAATTTTGAAATAACTCCTTACATCATTTTTTGATAATTGCAGAGCCATTATACCACATCTAAATACTGTGTGATGTGTATATATAAACATGATATATTTCTCTGTGTGTGTATAAACATACACTAAGCCACATTTCTATGTGAATAATACATGTTTATATATTGTTACAAGAATATTTTTACTTCATGAACTTTTTAGAGCTGAATCACTTCCTTTTTCTCCCAAAAAGAACAGCTAATACCTAAACACAAGGCAAAAAGCATTTCCCTTAAAAAATTTAAACTACTCACTCTAAAAATAGTCTATTCAAGTACTATTTCTACCCCACCCAACTGTATAAACTAAGAAACGAGACTAACAACTGGGATTATTAATGCTTTAATTTCTATTTAGAAAAGACTATTTTGTTATTGTATAGCAGATAATTATGGTACAAACTTAGTTTTGATTTCACAGGATTTCTAGGCTTGATCTATTGGTTTCTGATTTTTTTTTTAAGCCTCAGTATCTTGAAAATTTAGTATCTTTCATAACTAAATGTATTTACTAGTGATAATAAATAAAAGAAACAAATGTAAAGTTTCTTTCAAGTGTCTAAGAGTTTATCATCTCACTGTCCATCTTTAGAAATATCCCAAGAGTACCATATTGCTTGAAAATGATCCAATAAGCACAATTCCAGATTTACTTTATGCAAATATTTCTTGGAGTTAAAAGTCTTTATAACCTGGTCAAATTTATAATCATGGTAATTTTTTCTTCGTATCTTCCAAGTAAAACGTTTATTTCATTACCTAAGAACATCAGTTCAGTTCAGTTGCTTAGTCATGTCTGACTATTTGTGACCCCATGGACTGCAGCACGCCAGGCCTCCCTGCCATTTACCAACTCCCAGAGTTTACTCAAACTCATGTTCGTTGAGTCGGTGACGCCATCCAACCATTTCATCTTCTGCTGTCCCCTTCACTTCCCGCCTTCAATCTTTCCCAGCATCAGGGTCTTTTCAAATTAGTCAGTTCTTCACATCAGGTGACCAAACTATTGGAGTTTCAGCTTCAACATCAGTCCTTCCAATGAATATTCAGGACTGATTTCCTTTAGGATGGACAGGTTACATCTCCTTGCTGTCCAAGGGACTCTCAAGAGTCTTCTCCAACACTACAGTTCAAAAGCATCAATTCTTCAGTGCTCAGCTTTCTTTACAGTTCAACTCTCACATCCATACATGACTCCTGGAAAAACCACATTCTTGACTAGACAGACCTTTGTTGGCAAAGCAATGTCTCTGCTTTTTAATATGCTGTCTAGGTTAGTCATAACTTCTCTTCCAAGGAGCAAGTGTCTTTTAATTTCATGGCTGTAGTCATCATCTGCAGTGATTTTGGAGCCCCCAAAAATAAAGTATACCACTGTTTCCACTGTTTTTCCATCTGTTTGCCATGAAGTGATGGGAGCAGAGGCCATGATCTTAGTTTTCTGAATGTTGAGCTTTAAGCCAACTTTTTCACTCTCCTCTTTCACTTTCATCAAGAAACTCTTTAGTTCTTCTTCACTTTCGGGCTTAAGTGTGGTGTCATCTGCATATCTGAGGTTATTGATATTTCTCCCAGCAATCCTGATTCCAGCTTGTGCTTCATCCAGCCCAGCATTTTTCATGATGTACTCTGCATATAAGTTAAATAAGCAGGGTGACAATGTACAGCCTTGACGTATTCCTTTTCTGATTTGGAACCAGTCTGTTGTTCCACATCCAGTTCTAACTGTTGCTTCTTGACCTGCATACAGATTTCTCAAGAGGCAGGTCAGGTGGTCTGGTATTTCCATCTCTTTCAGAATTTTCCACAGTTTGTTGTGATCCACACAGTCAAAGGCTTTGGCATAGTCGATAAAAGCAGAAATAGATGTTTTTCTGGAACTCTCTTGCGTTTTCGATGATCCAGTGGATGTTGGCAACACCTAAGCAAAGATACTGTCATCTGTACCGGCTAGTCAGCTAAAACAATGTGTCTCATTAAAGACCCAGATGTTCTCAAAATCCAGAATGTCAAACATGCCATCAGGACATGGAAATTAAGATTTTAGATATATGATTTCTCTATATATATGCCTAATTTTCTCTATGAGAACTGGCTTCCTTCACTCTCTTCCTTCAGAAATATGATTTAACAAGGTAGAAATACGTATGGTAATTTAAAAGTGTCGAAGTCAGTGCTGTCTGATAGAACCTTCTGCCACGAAGCACTGTCCTACACCTGTACTGTCCAATTTGGTAGCTATTAACCACACAGGGCCAGTGAACACCTAAAGTGTGATAAAGCAACTGAAGAATTGAATCAGTAATTTAATTTCTATTTTAATTTGCTCAGTGGCATGTGGTTAGTGGCTACTATACTGAACAATACATACGTAGGATACTGAAATCATTGAATATTTTCATTTACAAATACTTTTGAAATTGAAAAAAAGTGGTTGTTTTAAAAAAGCCTTAAATATAGATTAGCAGAGCAGAGCTGAGTGGGCATGACTGTTGTCCTTATATGAACCTTTTCTCTATCATCATAAAGTGAAAGCCGGTCAGTCGTGTCTGACTCTTTGTGACCCCATGGACTTTACAGTCCATGGAATTCTCCAGGCCAGAATACTGGAGTGAGTAGCCTTTCCCTTGTTCAGGAAGAATCATCATAAAAAGTTAATAAAGTCCTGTTTTGCACAATGTACCATATCATAAATCTATACAACCTAAGGAGAACATTGGTATAGACTGCCCCCAAAACACAACTGAGCAATCATTATTATATAAGAATTAAAGAAGTGAATGAAAGAAATGTTGCAGTGTGGAAAGAGGAAGAATGCAATAGGAAAAGTCTGTGGTGAGAACGAAACTTCAAGTGCTGAAAAAGTAAGAATCAAACTTTTCAGAAAAAAGATATTCCAGGCATAATGTGAGGCCTGAAAAGATAAACCAAGGTGGAAGTATGTTTAGTTGAAAAACTGTATTTTCCTGAGAAGACAGTGGATTTATCTGAGAAGTATAAAAAGGGGAAATAAAATAGGTGAGGACTTGAAAAACAAATGAGTCTTATTCTATTCTTACTTCTAAGTCTTCAGGTGACTCTCTTAATATATATTTGAAAATTAAAAGGACTTTTAAACCTGGTTGTTTTGAAGTCTCTCAGAGCTGTAGAGATGTATTCAGACAAATGTTTTTCCATGAGTGCTACTCTGATCCAGGCTCTACCCTAAAAGGAAGAAGAAAGAATCAAACGTAAAGAAAAAATTAGAAATTAAAAAATATTGTGTTCACTATGTCATCAAAAATATAAGCATTTTAACATGCAAAGAATAACTCACTCAAAATGTGTATCTGATAAAGACTAAAAAATATTTAAGTAGATAAGATGAGGTAAATTTGAATTATATATAGTATATACTTTGCTTCTCTAGAGGTGTAGGGTAGAGCATGTCCGATTAACTTTCTAGATTCTGAAGGGACAGAACCATCAAAATTGAGTTACTTGTGTTAGAGACTTCTTGTGAATTATATAAGGAAATCACACGACTTATCTCTTTACTTCAGTGCCCAAACCAACTTGCTAACTAAAATGATTCCCCTTATAAAACAAGAGGAAAGAGTCCACTCTCATTAATAAAAATAATCCTCACACCACTTGTTTAGTCTTTCCAGAGGGAAGTTTACACAACAAACAGTGAAACAAATTTCATTATTTATCATTTACCCAAATCATGAGTCATTGAATTTGGTGCCTCCAGAGCATTCTAAAAAATATTACCAGAAATTGAAACCAGAAAAAGTAAACACACAACAAAAAATATCCCAGAAGCATATCCTAGAATAAAATCACAGAAACACACAATTCTAACAAAATATGAATAATCTTACTTTTGAAAAGGGGTAAGAGCATTCAGTAGTTGGGACTAGTCAGTAAAGTTTTTTTTATAAGCCAAAGCATTTATTCTGAACTTTTTGTTTAGAATGAAAGAATACTTGTTAGTGAGAATTTTATAATCCCATTAAGTTCACTTCACTCAACCCTTTCACACCTCTCCAGAAAATCTATGAAGATTGACTATATAAAAAAATCAAACCACTGTAATAGTAGCTAAGAATAAAGTGACAATAACCAATACATATGATGGTCAACTACCAGTACAGAAAAAAAGCATTGAAATGCCTACACTTAAACAGAAATGTCTACAGTTCTAGTGATTTCCTCAAACTGTTGGACAGGAAGGCTTAAAAACAAGTTAATCCAGACAGTGGTAAAACCTTGCAGGCTAGAAACTGCTGTACTGTTTGGAACATGGACGTGGTTAGCATGCCAGTCAATTTGCCCGCCAACCTCAAAATCCCTTAGCTTGCCCTTGTGTTCAGTCAACTGCTTCTGCTGACTAATCCTGGGGAACCTACAACTACTTGTAGCTGATTGGAGCAGGGGAAGGGAAGAGGCACACAACAGCCCTCAGTCTCAAGTTCCTTAAAATTTCATCTAAAAGACAGAGACTAGCAGTAGTGGCTTGAATCAAAAAGCTACATTCTAACACAGAAGCAGGGAAAGTTGCTCTCCAGAGAAAGCGTGCTATTGTTAGATAAGAAATGTGGGGGAAAGCCTTGCTTTCTGATTTATTCATTTCAAGCCATACAAAACGGGGCTGCACCTAGTTTCCTGTCTTTGGATGTTTGTGAAATTTTGTTATACTGTCATAACAAATGGCGCTGATTTTTAACGGTTTCTTTTCTTTCAACAAAAGCAACAGAATATTTAAAGCTTGTTGGAAAAGCTGAAAAGTAGGTATAAGATTTTAGACTGCATCAGTTAGGTAGTGGTGAACCACTGTAGGTTGCTGTTATTGTTTGGGAAACACAAATATTAGCCTGTTTGCCACCAAAGGTTTTTGAAAAAAAATTAATAAAAGTAGTCAACACTCCTTAAGAATGTAATTAATAAATGCTTGCCTCTGTATTAGACACATTAGGATATTTACTCCTCCTGAGAACTGTGTCAGTTACAGTACTGTCCCTGCTTTACTAAATGAGGAAACAAAAAACAGACACAACCAGAAGACAGGAGACTCATCTCACCGCCAAAATGACCCACCTAATGGAATTAATATCCATACACTCTACCTTCCCTCCTATTTCAGGGGGTGGGCTGCAACTATTTAAGAGAGTAAAAAGACAAATCAGAGTGGACAAAATCTGCATTGTATGTAACTGACAAAAGACTCTCATCTGTAAAATGCAAAGAATTCTTACAAATCTATAAGAAAAAGATAAGTCAATTTAAAAATGGGCTGCAAGGGGAAGAGTTTAAACCAGAGAGTCAATTTCTTTAGTAGACATCAGAATATTTAGAAGTTTTCTTCCTTTTTGTGTTAGTTTTTATAAGTGGTATTTTTCAAAGAATTTGCCCATTACATTTAAATTTTTTAATTTACAGGTGTGAAGTTATTCATACCTTCTCTTAGGATTTTTAATGTTTGTAGAGTCTATGGGGTTTATCACTTCTTCATTACAGATATGGGTAATGTATAACCTCTCTTTTTTTCCTTCTAGTAGCCTTGCTAGAAACTTATCAGTTATATTAATCTTTTTAAAAACACCAACTTTTGGTTTTGTTGATTTTCTTCCAGTGTACAATTGTTTCAGTTTAATTGAATTTTTGTTCTTCATTACTTCTTTCCTTCTACTTTGGGTTTATTACTTTTTTTAAAAGTTTCTTGAGATGAAAGTTTTGATGATTTTCTGCCTTTTTCTTAAAATACATAAAAGCCTACTTAAACTTATCTATTCTCCTTTAAGTACAATTTTTATACATTTTCATTATCATTACTAAATATGTTTTAATTTCATGTGTAATTTCTTCTTTCATTCGTGAGTTATTTAGAAATTCTTCTCACCTTCAACTTATATAAGCCTAGTTAACTCTTTGTTATGGATTCTACTGTGGATAGAGAACATTATATTTGTTTATATTTCAATCCTCTGAAATTCACTGACATGCATTACAACTTAGCAAACGATCGATTCTTGTACAAGTTCATTAAGAATGAATATTCTGTAGTTTCCTATTTTGATTTTCTTATATATTCCAGTTCTCTAGTATTAATCTTTATTTATATTTTCTTCATATTGTAATTACTTAAAAGTCCATTATCTGCATCCCCCATATGTCTGTTTCAATTTTATTTTTACATTTCTTAGTTTTGTTCATTTAACCTTGTTTCCTGATATGCTCGGTGAATTTTGATTAAATATTAGACACTGTGCAAGAAAATTTGCAGCAACTCTAATGCTACCTTTCTCTAGAGTAGATTTACTTTCCTTCTGGTAGACAGAATGTATTTGAAAACCACTTTGTACCACTTAAGGGCACCACTTTTAGGTTTTTGGGGTGCTGGTTTTCATCTGAATTTCCCTAACTCCCAAGGTACAGCCTTTCTGGGGTCTCAGAAGCCTGGAGTGTTCACAGGGCCCCTTCAATTTGTTTCACTTCTAGGTTTGGGGCCATCACAGTAAAGAACTAGGGATAGGAAAAGTGGAGTGGTAGTTAAAAGAGGAGGTAGATTTATGAATCAATAAGAGAACACGAACATAAAAGTGGCCTCTTTGGAATACTGTATCTCACTGTAAAGTTCCAGTATTTGGTAACTCTGGTGTACCTGTGATTAACACCCTCTCTCTCCGCCTCTGCCTCTTTCAGTAGAAAATCTGGCTAACCACCATCTAGGACAAAGCACTGACAAGGTAAGCTTCTGAACAAGGAAAAAGAAAAAGATGAGACCGGGAAAAACTAGGCAGAATTAGGGACATAAATCATAAAAATATATTAAGGGCTACACTCACAGTTCTGTCACAGTATAGGTGCTCAATAAAAATTTATCAGCTGGAGGGATGCATGGATATATGAATGGCTGATGTGACTAGTATATTCAGAAGTTATAATATGTTAAATTCATATTGAATAGAAGGAATACATAGAGTAAGCAACCACAAATTAGGAAAGCCTAACACAGCTTTAAGTAAGAATTTTAAAAATAAGAACGCTCTTAAGAACAAAGGAAAAGAAAATTCACACAAGATACGCAGGAAGAAGGAAGAACTCAACTACAGAAGAGAGTTCATACTTTAAGGCCAGAAACTAACTAAAGGGGGAGAAGGCTATCTTGAACTTGAAATCAGCTGGGATACTAAGAAAATCCAATGAAAATATCTGCAGGATAAACAACAATAGTAACTAAGGATCCAATTTCAGTGGACCTTCTGTCAAAGGTCATGTATCAATATTATGCTTACAAGTAACTGGCCCAAATTATCAGTAGGGAAGATGGGTAAGTTCAGAAGCAAAATAGGTACCTGTTGATATGAAGTTATTTTTCTCAGAAAGCTAATTCTAGCCTGACACCTAAATAAGCTGATGTACAGAAATCCTATGTCCCCAAATTCAAGCATATTATACTTTTTATTTTTGGCTGCACTGGTGGGCATGCGGCTCTTCGTTCCCTGACCAGGGATCAACCCCATGCCCTCTGCAGTGGAAACAGAGTGGTAACCACTGGACTGCCAGGGAAGACCCCTTGTATACTGTAGGAAGAACAGCTGCAAATATGGCTGAGAGGTAAAGATTACAGTCCCAATCTTCAATTCAAATATTCTATTTCATTGACAGGCTACGAATAGGCCCTGGAAAATGAGCTCAGCTAGTCACAGACTAAGCAAAGAAAGGGAATGTCTACATTTTACAGGTCTCAGATTAGGGTGACTAAGTTCACACCTCTTGTGGCACCAAGTTTCTACAATGTGAGGCTCAGCTGTACAGTGATACGAAGACACAGGCAATCCTGATTCAGTCAGTCAATTTAGAGAATGTCTCTGGACTGAATCAATCATTGCACCACAGGGAATCCTGTTGTCCACTATTTAAAATGTTCACATAACCCTAAAAGTGTAATCAGAATGAATCTGGTTTCTTAAATAGAAGTAAAAAATGAAGATCTTAGTTTTGGTCCCAAGCCCACTGAGTTACACACTGTTTAAAATGTAAGTTTGCTGCTCAGGTTCTGATACGTTTTCCCAAGTATCAGGGCTGGATTAGAGTGCTACACATGCTAGCAGTCACTCCGAACTGCAGTTCAAAGGCTCAGTAAACCTGCCACCTGAGATACTTGTTTAAAGCTTCAATCCTGACACTTGGCAGATGGGATTCACTGAGCAGATTAAGTACTTTGCTCTTTGCACTACAATGACTAAAGACAGGTGTAATCTTTGCCTGCAGACTTTTCCAGACAAGTAGTAGATCTTTTTTCCCCCACAAGTATTAATAAATGGAGGCTTCTCTGGTGGCTCAGACGATAAAGAGTCTGTCTGCAATGAGGGAGACCTGAGTTCGATCCCAGGGTCAGGAAAATCCCCTGGAGAAGGAAATGGCAACACACACCAGTATCCCTGCCTGGGGATGGACTGTGTTTGAGGCCTGAGCAAAACAAAGATATAAAAACAGGATTTAGAACGTGATTGTTCTGTGGTGATTTGATACTCAATACCAGTTTTTTACAGAATAAATATTAACCTGTCTCTGCTGGGCAGCATCTTGCTGTGTAGGAACTACTCCCAAGGCTTATTAAGAGAGCTGGTGAGCTGGAGTTTGAGATTCTTTGGTCCACCCAGGTCAAGAGTGCTACATTTCTAGTGTTTCTTACCTTCTAAATTACCTTTTGTATTTTGGTATATGCTAGTTATAGAAATATATTCTCCCCTATATTGAAGGGGTTTAGAATACACTTGCCATGTTAATCTCTCCTGCTTTTAATTTGAAAATAAGAAAATAAAATTTCTGTATCACTGGGGTACCTATTAATACAATCCCTTATGATTGTACATAAGAAGTGACATATAGATTCAAGGGATTAGATCTAATAGTGCCTGAAGAACTATGGATGGAGGTTCCTAGCATTGTACAGGATATGGTGACAAAAACCATCCCCAAGAAAAAGAAATGCAACAAGGCAAAATGGTCATCTGAGGAGGCCTTATAAATAACTGAGAAAAGAAGAGAAGCTAAAGGCAAAGGAGAAAGGGAAAGATACACCCATCTGAACACAGGGTTCCAAAGAATAGCAAGGAGAGATAAGAAAGCCTTCTAAGTGAACACTGCAAAGAAACAGAGGAAAACAACAGAATGGGAAAAACTAGAGATCTCTTCAGGAAAGTTAGAGATACCAAGGGAACATTTCATGCAAAGATGGGCACAATAAAGGACAGAAATGGTATGGACCTAGCAGAAGATATTAAGAGGTGGCAAGAATACACAGAAGAAGAACTATACAAAAAAGATCTTTATGACTCAGATAACCATGATGGTGTGATCACTCACCTAGAGCCAGACATCCTGGAATGTGAAGTCAAGTGGGCCTTAGGAAGTATTGCTACAAACAAAGCTAGAGGGGATAGAATTCCAGCTGAAATATTTCAAATCCTAAAAGATGATGCTGTGAAAGTGCTGTACTCAATACGGAAGCAAATTTGGAAAACTCAGCAATGGCTACAGGACTGGAAAAGGTCAGTTTTCATTCCAATTCCAAAGAAGGGCAATGCCAAAGAATGTTCAAACTACCATAAAGTTGTGCTCATTTCACATGTTAGCAACGTAATGCTCAGATCCTTCAAGCTAGGTTACACCATTACATGAACCGAGAACTTTCAGATGTACACACTGGATTTAGAAAAGGCAGATGAACCAGAGATCAAATTGCCAACATCCACTGAATCACAGAAAAAGCAAGAGAATTCCAGAAAAACATCTGCTTCACTGCCTATGCTAAAGCCTTTGACTGTGTGGATCACAACAACTGTGGAAAGTTCTTCAAGAGATGGGAATACCAGACCACCTGACCTGCCTCCTGAGAAACCTGTGCAGGAAGAAGCAACAGCTAGAACCACACATGGAACAATAGGCCGGTTCCAAATTGGGAAAGGAGTACTTCAAGGCTGTTTATTGTACCCTGCTTGTTTAACTTATATGCAGAGTACATTATGTGAAATGCCAGGCTAGATGAATCACAGGCTGGAATCAAGACTGCCAGGGGAAGTATCAATAACTTCCGATATGTAGATGACACCACCCTAATAGCAGAAAGCAAAGAGGAACTAAAGAGTCTCTTGATGAAGGTGAAAGAGGAGAGCGAAAAAGCTGGCTTAAAACTCAACATTTTCAAAAAACTAATCTCATGGCATCTGGTCCCATCACTTCATGGCAAATAGATGGGGAAACAATGGAAACAGTAACAGACTTTATTTTCTTGGGCTCCTGAATCACTGTGGACAGTGACTGCAGCCATGAAATTAAAGACAGCTGCTCCTTGAATGAAAAGCTACGACAAACCTAGGCAGTGTTTTAAAAAGCAGACACATCACTTTGTTGACAAAGGTCTGTATAATCAAAGCTATGGTTTTTCCAATAGTTATGTATGGATTTTGGGAGTATAACAGGCTGATAAATCAGCTCCACTGGCAACAGAAGGTAGAATTCTGAGGGATGAAATGGCCCTGGTCCATTGCAAAATTAAGGAAGTTCAATTTTCTAGGTCTCATCAGGGTTAATTCCTCACTGTTCCTTATGACTGATTGATACCTTACCATGGGTATATACAGAGAACTGCCTTGTGGATCTAGAAGTCTCCTTGAGTGCTCCCACATGGCCTACAGCTGACATACACAGTACTTCTAAGTCTGGATTAAAGGGGGAAGACCAATTTTATCCCCAGCTTGCCACGAAACTTCTGAAATATCCTCCACATCATCAACTTGCTGGATGAGTGGTTTCAAGGGAAAGCATGGCGGTCTTGTTCTCTTTTTCAAAGGTGGCTGGATCAGAGTAGTCTCCTCATATCCTTGCAGCCAGTAGCATAAGAAACTCATCTTTTATGGACAAGGAGGAAGGAATGTGTTTGTACTAATGGTCATTCCCAAGCTGCCACCGCACACCCACTGCATCTGCACTCTTTCATATTCCTCCTGCAATTATCCCCAAACACTTCCCTAACCCACCTCTCCTTTCTTATTGTAAAGATTGATGGGAGGTGCGTGGAATGCAGCCACGTTTAAATCTCCTCATCAAAAATCCTCTAGCAAAACTCTTAAGAAACCCCTAGGGCAAGAGTGGTAACACATCAAAATCACTACAGTCCTAACATCAGACTTTGATAAGGCATACTGTGGGGGGAAAAGTAAAGCACGTGTGCTAGATTCAATAGCTCAGGTTATGCGTGATCCATAAATCAAACGCATTCTTCACTTTGTTTCATGTTCTGGTTGCTGTTTCTAAAATATCATAGCAAAATTGGTGTGAAAGAAGACTTCCATAACTCCATGTCAGAGTCTAAAAATCCAGTGCTGGTGGGTAGGCACAGTCATGATGCTTGAGGCGTATGGGATGGCCCATGGGATACTCAGCTCCCAGTTCAGAGTCTGATTCAGTTCGTGCAGCACCCCCACCCATCCCCCAAACCTGTTCTTGGGTGGCTGGGACTCCAGGAGGTGTGACGGAAATCTTAGGAAACTTGCAGTTAAGGAATCTGGGAAAAAAATGAGCCAGAAAAATTACAGGGAAATGGGATCCCTCTACAACCTCCTGGTATCCTGAGATGGATAATGCTACTGTTTCTCGTATCCCACCTCACCCTCCCACAGAAACAGAAAGCTTCAGGTCTCTGTGTCCCAGTGGTACCAAAAGTCTAAAAGCCCAGTGCCAATTGTGTTATATATGCTTGGCATAACTTGGGGGTTTTTTATTGTAGTATCACAGTCATAAATGTTTGTAGTTTATTTCCTCAGATCACTTTATCAGATACATTTAATTCAAATGTCTTTAATCATGTATTCTCTGGTCAATAGTATTTTAAGCCTCAAATGTCTTCCATTTGTCAACATCTTGATTTTTTGGAGAGTTCTTTTGACTTTTGGAGATAACACTCTCTGAAGTCAAGAGCATGATAAAATGCGGAGATATTGAGGGTTAGATGCTAGTGATTTAGTGAAAGACGTGTTTAATTCATGTCAGAGGTGAGGACTATGAGATAATGTCTGGCTTTGGGACTCTATCTCCTTCAAGACATCAGAAACAAATCGTGCTCTTCAAAATGGCCGTTCTTGGGCTTCAAGAGATTGCATTACTCTCTTTCCTGGATAGGAGGTTTACACATACTCTTTTCTCTGCCTGAAATTGCCCTCATCAACATCCTGCTAAGACTCTCATCCTTCGCGATTTTGACTCAGACTTCCTTCTTTAGGATTCCCTCACCCCTCTTTCACAGAACCAGAGTAGTGTCAACTTATATGTGTATACTGGGTAGAATTTTAGGCTCATCCATTAAGTGCAGTGTGAAATGTCTGCTTACATTTTACTAAGCAGTTCACCAAATGATGAATGGAAACTGTTATAATTTTCAAAAAATTAGTTTCTTTACTTAGTGAACAGTCAAAGTACTTAAAAAACTTTACCAAGATGGTGCACTTGTATACTACTATAAGAATAGTTATTATTATAGAAAAATGAGGGATAAATTGGGATTGACAGTTGCACATAATATATATAAACTTGATTAACTAATAAGAGCTTACTTATAACACAGGGAACTTGATCAATTATCTGTAATGATCCTCTATATGAGAAAATAATCTAAAAAAGTGTGGAATATATGGATTACATATGAACTGATTCACTTGTGGATAGCAAGAAACTACATTAACATTGTAAACCAAACTATACTGCAATAAATTTATTTATTAAAATGAAGGAGAATTAATAGGACAGGTTTAACCTAAAGGCTAATTCTTGTAACAACAGTTAACCTTTTTGCAGCTTTAAAGTCTCAAGTGATGAAAGTTCTGGGAATTAAACTAAAATTTATTTGAGTGTGTGTATGTATATAAATATATATTAGTATGTATATTAAATAGATCATATAGAGAGATGGCAAAGACAGAGAGACACAGTAATGAAATTATTTCATTTAAAGAGTCTAGAAAATTGATAAAAGATTCCAGAAAAAAATTTGTCACTCTCATGAATTCTGAACCAAAATTGAGGGGAAAAAGATATACCCTGCTATTTGGAGAAGGCATGGAAACCCAATACAGTAACCGTGCCTGGAAAATCCTGGGCAGAGGAGTCCTTGGAGGATGCAGTACCTGGGGTCGCTAAGAGTCGGACACGACTGAGCGACTTCACTTTCACTTTTCATTTCATAAATTGGAGAAGGATAACGGCAACCACTCAGTGTTCTTGTCTGGAGATGTCGGGGACGTGGGAGTGGTGGGCTTGCATCTATGGGGTCACACAGAGTCAGAGACACGACTGAAGCGACTTAGCAGCAGCAGCACCAACCCTGCTATTGATGCTTTTTGAACTGTGGTGTTGAAGAAGACTCTTGAGAGTCCCTTGGACTGCAAGGAGATCCAACCAGTCAATCCTAAAGGAAATCAGTCCTGAATATTCATTAGAAGGACTGATGCTGAAGCTGAACGTCAATACTTTGGTCACCTGATGTGAAAGAACTGACTCTTCTTGGAAAAGACCCTGATGCTGGGAAAGATTGAGGCAGAGGGAAGAGGGACGACAGAGATGAGATGGTTGGATGGCATCACTGACTCAATGGACATGAGTTTGAGTAAACTCGGAGTTGGTGATGGACAGGGAAGCCTGGTGTGCTGCAGTCCATGGGGTCGCAAAGAGTTCGGACACGACTGAGCAACTGAACTGAACTGAAATGAATACCCTGTTATGGCTTTTATATAGTATTTAGTCTTTTTTAAAAAATTTAATATAGAAAATTATTAAAATAAAATACAATTATTTTGATGGAAAAGTACTTATGGAGATTGGATCGGTAAGTTTTAGATTTCTCAATTGAAAGTTATTTCTACAGTAATTTTTTTGTAAGTTGACTGAAAAAACCATATATTTTGTGTGTGAAGTCAAAATATGAAGAAGAGCATGATCTAAATAACCTAAATTTAACTTTTTTCCCTTCTAAAATGGAATATTTAATAACTCTATGCAATGTGCACAGATAAAGTACTAATCAATATATACGATACATATATAGGAAAAGACCGACTACATACACAGAAGTATCATGAATATTGAAAATTCCTTGATTTGAAATTCAGATGTTACAATGTATTTTCAGAAAAACCAGTATGCAATTTATCTTGACTCCTTCAAATAGTTTCGTAAAAAGTGGAGTGATATTAAGGAAAATATTTAGATAGAGTGAGTTCATTCTTCCCAAATCTGAATATTTTTTATTGGAGTAGAATTGGCTTTGAATTGTTTGTGTTAGTTTCTGTTTTATAGAGCACTGTGAATTAGCTATGTGTATACATATGGTCTCTCTTTTTTTGGATTTCCTTCCATTTAGGTCACCACAGAGCACTGAGTAGAGTTCCCTGTGCTATACAGTAGGTTCTCATTAGTTATCTATTTTATACATAGTATCAATAGTTGCTAGTGCTCAGTTGCTCAGTCATGTCTGAATTTTGTGAACCCCATGTAGGCCCCACAAGGCTCTTATGTCCATAGGATCTTTTTAGGCAGAAGAATATAGGAAGTTGGTTGCCATTTTCCTCCTTCAGGGGTTCTCCTCTTCATGACCAGGGACTGAAACTGCCTCCTCCTGCACTGACATGTGGATTTTTACCACTGAGCATCTGGCAGCTATCAATATTGTATATGTTCTCAATTTCAATCTGCTAGTTTATCCCACCCTTCACTCTGCAAACTTTTGTTATCTCTGGTGTCTCTATTTCTGCTTTGAAATAAGATCATATATATCATTTCTAGATTCCACATTATGATACATTAATATACAATATTTTTTTTTCTCTTTCTGACTTACTTCACTTGTATGATAGTCTCTAGGTCCATCCATCTTGCAAAATGGCACAATTTCATCTTTTTTATGGCTGAGTAATATTCCATTGTATATATGTACCACATCTTCTTTATCCATTTCTCTGTTGATGGACATTTAGGTTGCTTTCCATGTCCTGGCTATTGTAAATAGTGCTGAATGAACATTGGGGTGCATATATCTTTTTGATATGGTTTTCTTTGGGTATATGCCCAGGGAGTGGAATTTGATGGGGCATATGATAGTTCTGATTTCTAGTTTTTTGAGGTACTTTCCATACTGTTCTCCATGTGGCTATATCAATTTAACATTCCACCAACAGTGTAAGAGAATTCCTTTTCTCTGCCACAGTCATCTGAACATTATTTGTTTGTAGATTTTTTAATTTTATGTTTTATGGAGTTAGTTGATTTACTGTTTTTGTGTTATTTCAGCTGTATAGCAAAGTGATTCAATTAGTATATATATAATATTAATCATTTTTTTTAGATCTTTTACTCCATATATGTTTGTTGTTGTTGTTCAGTCACTAAGTTGTGTCCAACTCTTTGCAACCCCATGGACTGCAGCACGCCAGGCTTCTCTGTCCTTCACTATCTCCCAGAGGTTTCCTCAAACTCATGTCCATTGAGTTGGTGATGCCATCCAACCATCTCATCCTCTGCACCCTCTTCTCTTTTGCCTTCAATCTTTCCCAGCATCAAGGTCTTTTCCAATGAGTCAGCTCTTTGCATCAGGTGGCCAAAGTATTGGAGCTTCAGCTTCAGCATCAGTCCTTCCAGTGAATATTCAGGACTGATTTCCTTAGATTGACTAGTTTGATCTCCTTGTCTTCCAAGGGACTCTCAAGAGTCTTCTCTAGCACCAAAGTGAAAGCATCAATTCTTTTGGGCACTTCTATCTCTATAGTTACAACACTCACATTCATATATGACCACTGAAAGCCATAGCTTTGAAAATACATGGAAAACCCTTGGGGTGGTCAAGCAAAGTGATGTCCTCAGCTTTATAATACAGACTGTCATAGGTTCATCATAGCTTTCCTTGCAAGGAGCATGCATCTTTTAATTTGGGGCTGTAGTCACCATCTGCATTGATTTTGGAGCCCAAGAAAATTAAAAAATCTGTCACTATTTCCAATTTTTTCCCCTTCTATTTGCCATGAAGTTATGGGGCTGGATGCCATGATCTTAGTTTTTTGAATTGGCTGGGGTTTGTGGGTTTGATTTTTTCTTTCCCCATGAGGCCATGTTTTGTTGTTTTTTTTTTTAATTTTAGTTGGAAGGCTAATTACTTTACATTATTGTAGTGTTGGTTTTGCCGTACATTGTCATAAATCAGCCATGGGTTGTACATGTGTTCCCCATCCTGAACCCCCTCCCCTCTCCCTCCCCATCCCATCCCTCTGGGTCATCCCAGTGCACCAGCCCTGAGCACCTGTGTCTCGTGCTTTCGAACCTAGACTGGCAATCAATTTCACCATATGGATTAGTATACTTGTTTCAGTGCTATTTCTCATATCATCCAACCTCGCCTTTTCTCCCACAGAGTCCAAAGACTGTTCTATGAATCTGTGTCTCTTTTGCTGTCTCACATATAGGGTTACCGTCATCATCTTTCTAAATTCCATATATATGTGTTAGTATATTGTATTGGTGTTTTCTTTCTGGCTTACTTCACTCTGTATAATAGGCTCCAGTTTCATCCACCTCATTAGAACTGATTCGAATGGTTTACTTTTTAATGGCTGAGTATATTTTCATTGATGTATATGTACCACGACTTCCTTATCCATTCATCTGCTGATGGACATATAGGTTGCTTCCATGTCCTGGCTATTATAAAACAGTGTGCTGACGATGAACATTGGGTACACGGGTCTCTTTCAGTTCTGGATTCCTCTCGGTGGGTATATTCAGCAGTGGGATTTCTGGGTCGGTGATTATGGCAGTTCTTATTTTCAGTTTTTTGAGAATCTCCTCACACTGTTCTCCATAGTGGCTGTACTAATTTACATTCCACCAACAGTGTAAGAGGGTTCCCTTTCTCCACACCCTCTCCAGCATTTATTGTTTGTAGATTTTTGATAGCAGCCATCTAACCAGCGTGGAAATTGTACTCATTGTGGTTTTGATTTGCATTTCTCTGATAATGAGTGATGTTGAGAATCTTTTCATGTGTTTGGCTGCCATCTGTATTTTCTTTGGAGAAATGTCTGTGTCGTTCTTTTGGTCCTTTTTTGATTGGTGTCGTTTATTGTTCTGGAATTGAGTTGCCAGGAGTTGTTGTATTATTTTGAGTTTCTTTGTCAGTTGCTTCATTAGCTATTTTTTTCTCCCATCTGGAGTCTGATCGTTTCACCTGCGTTATGGTTACTTCATTGTGCAAAAAGCTTTTAAGTTTAATTAGGTCCCATTTGTTTATTTTTGCTTTTATTTCCATTACTCTGGGAGGTGGGTCATAGAGGATCCTGCTGTGATTTATGTCAGAGAGTGTTTTGCCTATGTTTTCCTCTAGGAGTTTTATAGTTTCTGGTCTTACATTTAGATCTTTAATCCATTTTGAGTTTATTTTTGTGTATGGTGTTAGGAAGTGTTCTAGTTTCATTCTTTTTACAGTGGTTGACCAGTTTTCCCAGCACCACTTGTTAAAGAGATGATCTTTTCTCCATTGTATATTCTTGCCTCCTTTGTCAAAGATAAGGTGTCCATAGGTGTGTGGATTTATCTCTGGGCTTTCTATTTTGTTCCATTGATCTATATTTCTGTCTTTGTGCAGTTACCATACTGTCTTGATGACTGTAGCTTTGTAGTATAACCTGAAGTCAGGCAGGTTGATTCCTCCAGTTCCATTCTTCTTTCTCAAGATTGCTTTGGCTATTCGAGGTTTTTTGTTTTTCCATACAAATTGTGAAATTATTTGTTCTGTTCTCTGAAGATTACTGTTGGTAGCTTGATATGAGATTGTATCAATTATAGATTCCTTTGGGTAGCATAGTCATTTTCACTATATTGATCCTTCTGTTCCATGGGAACATGGTATAATTCTCCATCTATTTGTGTCCTCTTTGTTTCCTTCATCGTGTTTTATAGTCTTTACATATATATCTTTTGTTTATTCCTAAGTATTTTATTCTTTTCATTGCAATGGTGAATGGGATTATTTCTTTAATTTCTCTTTGTTTTTCATAGTTAGTGTATAGGAATACAATGTGGATTTCTGTGTGTTAATCTTATATCCTGCAACTTTACTATATTCATTGATAGCTCTAGTAATTTTCTGGTGGAGTCTTTTGGGTTTTGTTTTCTATGTAGTGGTTTAATTTTTTTTGGTTTTTTTTTTTTTTTTTTCCCATCTGCAAACGTGAGAGTTTTACTTCTTCTTTTCCAATCTGGATTCTTTTTATTTCTTTTTCTGATCTGGATGCTGTGGTATAAAATTCCAAAACTATGTTGAATTGTTCGTGGTGGAGATGGGGGCACCTTGTCTTGTCCTGGACTTTAGGGGAAAACGCTTTCAGTTTGTTCCCATTGGGATATCGTTTTGTGCTGTGGGTGTGTCATACATAGCTTTTAATTATGTTGTAGTATGTTCCTTCTATACCTGCTTCCTGGAGGGATTTTATATAAAATAGATGTTGAATTTTTGTCAAGGCTTTCTCTGCAATATTGAGATAACATATGGGTTTTTATCTTTCATTTGTTAATGTGGGGTGTATTTTGTTGATTGATTTGTGGATATTAATAGAATCCTTGCATTCCTGGGATAAAGCCCACTTTGATCGATGTGTGATCTTTTTAATATGTTGTTGGATCCTGTCTGCTAGAAAATTTTGTTAGAATTTTTGCATTCTATGTCATCAGTGATATTGGCCTGCAGTTTTTTTTTGTTTTGTTTTGTTTTTTTTGTGGTAATCTTTGTAGGTTTCGAGTATTTAGGGTGATGGTGGCCCTCATTAGAATTATAGTTGGAAGTTTACCTTCCTCTGTAATTTTCTGGAAAGAGTTTGAGTTAAGATAGGTGTTAGCTATTCTCTTAAATTTTTGGTAGAATTCTCCCAACATAGGAGACCGCAAATGTAGCAAATGCTAAACAAGTATGAAAGGGGACTAACCATAACACATAATAGTGGGAGACTTTAATACCCCACTCACACTGATGGACAGCATCAACTTAAACAGGAAAACTAACAAGGAAATCACAAACTTTTTAAATGAGACAAGGAACGGTATATACATAAACTGTATCTATAGGACATTTCACCCCATAACAATGAATTTCACCTTTTTCCTCAAGTGCACACGGAAACCCTCTCAGGATAGATCACATCCTGGGGCCATAAATCTAGATTTGGGGAAATTAATAAAAAATGAAATCATTGCAAGCATATTTTCTGAAAACAATGTAGTAAGATTAGATGTCATTACAGGAAAAAAACTATTAAAAATTCTACATATGGAGGCTGAAAACACGCTTATGAATAACCAACAAATACAGAAGAAATCAAAATTTTTTTTATGCTAAAGAAAACGTCAATGAAAATGAAAACACAACAAAACTCAAAACCTATGGGACACTGTAAAAGCAGTGTTAAGGAGGATGTTTCATAGCTATTACAGGCTTACTCAAAAATAAGAAAGTCAATATTATCCTTAAAACTCTAACCTTAAAGCAACTAGAAAAGGAAGAAACGAAGAAAAACCCAGGGTTAGTGAAGGAAAGAAATCTTAAAAATTAGGGCCGAAAGAAATAAATACAAAAGAAACAAAAGAGACATAGCAAAAATCAACAAGCTAAAAGCTGGTTCTTCAGATGATAAATAAATTGACAAACCATTAGCCAGACTATCAAGAAAAAACAAAGGGAGAGAATCAAAATCAACAAAATTAAGAAATGAAAATGAGAAATCACAACAGACACACAGAACTACAAAGGGATCATAAGAGACTACTATCAGAACACACTATATGCAATTAAATGGACAACTTGTAAGAAATGACAAATTCTTTAAAAAGTATAAACTTCCAAAAATTGAACCTGGACGAAATTGAAATCTTATAGGCCCATCACAAGATGAAATTGAAACTGTAATCAGAAAATCAGTCCAGTAAACAAAAAGCCCAGGAACCAGATGGCTTCACAGCTGAATGTTTGGTTTTAAGCCAGTTTTTTCACTTCCTCTTTTCACCCTCATTTAAGCAGTTTAGTTTTTTCACTCTCCTCTTTCACCTCATCAAGAGGCTATTTTCTCTTAAACTTTCTGCAATTAGAGTGGTGTCACCTGCATATCTGAGGTTGTCCGATATTTCTCCTAGTATTATTGATTTCAGCTTGATTCATCCAGCCCAGTTCTTTGCCATGTTGTACTCTGCATATAAGTTAAATAAATACAGTGTGAGAAATTTACAAATTGTCCATATACTCCTTCCAAATTTTGAAACAGTCAGTTGTTTTCTGTATGGGTCTAACTACAGGTTTCTCAGGAGACAGGTAAGTCTCTTTAAAGTCTTTCCCATCTCTTTAAAGGTTACAAAGTTTGTTGTGATCCTCAGTCATACAGGTTTGTTATTAGTTCCATGAAGCAGAAAATAGATGTTTTTTCTGGAATTCCCTTGTTTTTTCTATGATCCAATGAATTTTGAAAACTTGATCTGTTGTTCCTCTGCCCTTTTTTAAAGCTAGGCTTGTGCATATGGGACATGTTCAGTTCATGTCACTCATGAAGCCTAGCTTGAAGGTATTTGAACATTAAAACTTATACACGCAAAATGAGTGCAGTGGTGTGGTATTTTGAAATTCTTTGCATTGACCTTCTTTTGGGAATTGGAATGAAAACTGACCTTTTCCAGTCCTGTGGCCACTGCTGAGTTTTCCAAATTTTCTGGCATATTGAGTGCAGCACTTTCACAGCATCATCTTTTAGGATTTGAAATAGCTCAGCTGGGATATTCCTCCACTAGCTTTGTCGTAGTGATGCTTCCTAGCTCACTTGACTTCACAATCCTGAATGTCTGGGAGTCTACAAACAATAAAAAAATAAAATAAATAAATAAATAAAAAAGTCTACAAACAATAAATGCTGGAGAGGATGTGGAGAAAAGGGAACCCTCTTGCACTGTTGATGGGAATGTAAATTGATACAGCCACTATGGAGAACAGTATGGAGATTCATTCTGTGTTTTGAGACCTCCACCCAAGTACTGCATCTCAGATTCTTTTTTTGACTTGATGTAGTACTCCATTTCTTCTAAGGATTTCTTGCACAGCGTAGTATATGAATTCAAATTCACCTTTCCAGTCCACTTTAGTTCACTGATCCTTTAAGCGTCACATTGTTCACTCTTAAACCATCTTCTGCTTGACCACATCCAATTTACCTTGATTCATGGACCTAAAATTCCCGGATCTATGATATATTTTTCTTTTCAGTATCGACTTTACTTTCCACCAGAAGACACATCCCCAACAAATGAACTTCATTTTCCACTATGGCACAGCCCTTTCATTATTTTGGAGATATTAGTAATTGTCCATCTATTCTTTCCCTGATAGATATTAGACATCTTTCCACTGGGGGGTCCTCATCTTTCAGTGTCATATATTTTTGACTTTTCATACTGTTCAATAGGGTTCTCTTGGAAGGAATACTGGAGTTGATTTGCCATTCCTTCTTCCAGTGGACCACAGTTTGTCAGAAAATCTCACCATGACCATCCGTCTTTGGGTGTTCCTTGCACCCATGGCCCATACTCCATTTGAGTATGGCAATTCTCTTCGCCATGTGACAAGCCTTGGTGATCCATAAGGGGCTCATATGGTTAGGATCATACTATTAGAATTTTTAATTTTTTTTAATTGGAGGATAATTGCTTTACAATGTTGTGTTGGTTTCTGCCATACAACAACAGAATCAGCCATAAGTATACATATCATTGACACCCTCTTGACCTTTCCATCCCCATCCTTTCCCACCCCTATAGGTAGTTTAACAGAACCCAGGTCTTGAACTTCCTGTGCTATACATCAAATTCCCAGTAGTTGATTAGCATCTATTTTAATATGGTAATGTATATAGTTTCAAGCTATCTCTCAATTCTTACCCAACCTTCTCCTTCTCCCATTGAGTCCACAAGTCCAGTTCATTATGGTGCTGTCTCTTTTGCTGCCTAAAATAGATTAATCAGTACCATTTTTCTAGATTCCAATATATATGCATTAATATACAATATTTGTTTTTCTCTTTCTGACTTACTTCACTCTGTATAACAGACTCTAGGTTCATCCATATCACTAGAGACTGACTCAAATTCATTCCTTTTTATGGCTGAGTAATATTCCATGTATATATGTACCACATGCTTCTTTATCCATTCATCTGTCAATGGACATCTAGGTTGCTTCCATATCTTAGCTATTGTAAATAATGCTGCAATGAATATTGGGGTAAGTGTGTTTTTCTGAATTATGGTTTTCCTCAGGGTATAGCCTGGTAGGTGGGGATTGCTGGATCATATGCTAGTTTTATCCAGCTTTTTTAGAAATCTCCAGACTGCTCTCCCATAGTGGTTGTTTCAGGACTGTTCTCCATCAGTGGTGTCAGTGAGGTTCCCTTTTCTCCACATCCTCTCCAGCATTTATTGTTTGTAGTTTTTTTGATGATGGCCATTCTGACTGATGTGAGGTGATACCTCATTGTAGTTTTGATTTGCATTTCTCTAATAATGAGTGATGTTGAGCATTTTTTCATGTTTGTTAGCCATCTGTGTATCTTCTTTGGAGAAAATGCTTATTTAGGTCTTCTGCCTATTTTTTTATTTTTTTTATATTAAGCTTTCATGAGCTTTTATACTGGTTATATGTTATAGGATTAATCCCTTGCCGAGTAGCTTCACTTATTATTTTTCCATTATGAGAGTTATTTTCCTTGTTTTGGAATTTTTTTTCCCTTTGCTATGCAAAATTTTTAAGTTTAAATTAGATTCATTTGTTATATTATTGTTTTTTTTTCAATTTATCTAGGAGGTAGAATCATTAAGATCTTTCTGTGATTTATGGTCCAAAGAATGTCCTGCCTATGTTTTCCTAAAGAGTTTTTATAGTATCTGCCTTAATTTAGCGATTTTAATCCATTTTGAGTTAATTTTTGTGTATGGTGTTAGGGAAAGGTTCTAATTTCATTCTTTTATTGTGCACATGTGTTAAATCGCTTCAGTTACCCAAGTCTTTGCTACCTTGGACTTTAGCCTCCAGGCTATCTCTGATCCATGGTATTCTACCCAAAAGGTATACTGGGTTGGGTTTCCCCTCCTCCAGGGGTCTTTCTGACCCAGGGATTCAAACCCCACATCTTTTTATGTCTTCCTAGCATTGAAAGCAGATTCTTTTAAGTAGTGCCACTGGGAAGCCCTATTTTACATGTAACTCTCCATTTTTCCCAGCACCACTTACTTGAAAACACGGTCCTTATCTTGGACTATCCAGGTGGACCCTGGATAATAAGGGTCCTTAACTGTGCGGGGGTGGAGGGGGGAGACAGGATCACAGTGAAGCAACATGAGGAGGACTCGATCAGTGGTTGCTGGCTTTGAAGATGAAGGAAGGGGCTATGAGCCAGAAAAGATAAGCAAGCAGATTCTCCCTAAGGGCCTCCAGAAGGCGCACAGTCCCGCCGACACCGTGAGGTCCACTTTGGACATCTGACTTCCAGAATCTATAAGACAGATTTGTGGTGTTTTACTCCCCTAAACTGGCTGTAATTTATTGTAGCAGTCACCAGAAACTAATAAAACATATTCTATTTCTGGAATGTATTCTGGCATTTTTTTTTAAATAAGATGACTTTTTAATTTTAGTTTTCTGGCCGTACCATGTGGCACACAGAATCCCTGCTCCCCAACCAGGGGTTGAACCGTAGTTCAACTGGAGTCTTAACCACTGGACCAGCCAGGGAAGTCCCCCATCCTTACTGCTATGTACTGATTTTTCACAGGAAAAGTAGCCATGATTCGATTGGAAATAACTAACTGCTATCACCACATAACAGGCCTGGAGGTCATATTTCTGATCTGACCTGTTAGTTAGGATCAGGTTTTTGAGGACTCAAATGGAACAGAAGTGAGCGTGGGAGGATGCTGCTCTCTCTCTAAATAGTTGTTGATCTTAGGAAAGTGAGTTAGTATCTCAGTTTCTTTGCACGTAAAATGGGAATGATTATAATCCCTAAAGAGGATTAAGTGACATCAGTATGGACACCGCTGAGCACAGTGCTAGGCACAGAGTATGTGAAGGACTGTCTGTGGTTTGGAACGGTGTTTGTGCGATGTACTTGGAACCACAGCAGATGGACAGATGTCTGAGGGGATAAAAGGATGGACAGACATCTATAGCTTACCCAAAGGAACAGGAGGCAGAGCCCAGACTTTCTCTAGGAACCTGGCTCCCCTTGGATCACCCTGCAGAAGCCTGGGGCGTACTCATTACAGCCTCACAGATAAAATTCCTCCCTCTCTGATGGACACATATCTGCCCCAAAGATCTACTTTGCAAGCGAATGCTGGCATTCAAGGGAGAGCTGCCATAACCGCTGAAGAAGATGTCAGTGACTCAGCTTCGAGCTTTTCTAATACTGATGAGTATATCCTGAGCTATAAATATACACTGAATCCCATGTGCCTGGCTGCATGCCTCTGGGAGACAGCTGGCCAAGGACAGGGTACATATGGGCTTTGCTGCAGGAAGATAGCTTTTATTTGTGAAACTAGCAGGTGCAAAGATGGATGGAAAACACAGCCATGACCTTATTAGTACCAAGCCCAGTTGCCATGGAGACTATTCCAAGCATCTATGCTCTAGGCTTCTTCATGGTGTTAAGTGAAAGTAGAAAGTAGAGATTGAAGAGAGGAAGGAAAAACCATACAAGGATGGTTAAAAACCATATAGTAGGTCATGTTAGATGGAACACTGCGTACTTGAGAAATGGAGAACTGAGGAAAGAAAAAAAAAATTTTTTTTCCCAGACTTATACCCCTAGGGGGCTTCCCTGGTGGCTCAGATGGTAAAGAATCTGCCTGCAATGCAGGAGACCCAGCTTCAATCTCTGGGTTGGGAAGATCCCCTGGAGAAGAGAATGGCAACCCACTCTAGTATTCTTGCCTGGAGAATTCTATGGACAGAGAAGCCTGGGGGCTATAGTCCACGGGGTTGCAAAGAGTCGTACACAACTGAGCAACTAACACACACACACACACACACATATATACTGCTAGGAGAAAAAAAAGACAGTGTTTAACTAATATAATCAGATGAATATGACTGATCCCTGAAAGCTTCAATGAGTTTTTCCATCAGACATATAAGATGCTTAGAGCTCCTCATCCCCACACTATACACAGCTACTGCTAACTATTTAAAACCTGTGTTTCCTAAAGGATCCTTTCCTGAGGGAAAATATGTTTAAAAGTCCAAATGTAAAAAGATCAATGCACATTTTCTTTGGCTGAGACACAGATGGTGGTCTGAGGAAGACCAAGGAAATCCAGTGAGTCTGTGAACACTGCTCAAAAGATACTGGCCTAAATGAAAATCTCAAGTAGCACACTGACAGTAACAATGAAAGGCTAAATTAAAATGATGAGCTATCCCTATTCTAGACTTAAATCTACTGCCTGATTTCAGTAGCACAATGAAGTGTTAAATATGTATCATTTTCCTGTATGTATTTACTCTGAAATAATCATTTTAGATAAGTTATTGAGCACTGATTATATTATAGGTCCTGTGATTAATTATGCCTCATGTACTCTCTCATTTAACCTTGATTAAACTTGCAAGATAGGTGTGATTTTAATCCCCATTTTACTGATGAGGACATGAGCAGAGTTTGGTCACTTGTGCAAGGTCACATTCTTAGTGACTGAGGGAGCTCAGATCAGATCTGCACACTACAGGTTAGATTTTGGCTACATAACGGTTGAGAATTGAAAAATACTTTCTGTCTTCTTCCAAAGGAACAACGTGTCCATCTTAGCCCAGGTACCCACTGGGTAACAGCCAGAGGACAGGCTTCTAGCTATGTCCTAAGAGGGAGAGAGGACTCTGATGGTGGTGTGTAGGATGGGCAAGGGGAGAAAGGAAAGGTCAGGGGAAGACTCAAGACTCGAGTGAGTCTCAATGAAGCTAATGAATGTAAGATTCAAGGACCCTCAAGTGCAGGCAAATGCTGGGAGTTAAACAATGTCCTGGGTGAGGGGAGGCCAGGCTGCAGTCAGGGGCCTTTTCTGGGTAAGCCTTTAGGATAACTTGCCTAAAAAAGGAAAGGGACCAGAATCCTTAAGGCTTAATATTTTGCTGTGAATTTTTTTCATTAGAAGTAAATATTTACTCTTGTGACTAATTCTGTGTTCCTAACTTCAGACTCTTTCAAGTATAGTCCCTGAAATTGTACAACTTTCAGGCCCCACAAAACTCAGAACCTCTACTCTCTGAACAATCATAGCTTCATCTTGTAAGACTCGCCACAATGTGACCTGAAAACTTGCAAAGTTACCAGTTCAGTGGTTCTCAAAGTCTGGTTGGCAGCAGAATCATCTGGGAAAGTTTAAAAAATAAAAAGGCCGGGTTCTGATCTTTGTGAATGAGCCAGGGTGGCTGCCTTCTTTGTGAGCTCTTCAGGCCATTTGGACCCACACCAGTCTGAGAACCACTGCTTAGGTCAGTGTTGCTAAGTGTGACTTGAGGCTTGCTGATGGTCAAGAGGATTTCCTGACCTCAGAGTCAAGTCCTTGCTTCAGTTCTTACAATCAAATGACGCTCCAGTCCCCAGGCTCATTTTTTTTTTTTTCATGGCAGTAAGAACTAATCGTTAATAACCTATTAACTTAGTCTTTCAAGATCACTAATTGATGTTCATAAACAGAACTTGGCACATTTACTAGCCTTTATTGTGGGCACTTCTACTAGGAAGTCTGGCTGCTGTGTAGCACTTGTTGGTATTTCAAAGCTCTAGTGCCAACACAGGAGCAGGTCATCGTATTCCTCCAACAGATGAGGGCACTTTGTTTTCAGTGCATCATCACTGTTGTCCTGAGAGGGTTATTCTCCTATGCATTCAGCATTCATTTCCATATTCCTCTGAGTCTGTCCTTTCACCTATCATGGGACTGGAGGACTAAAATCTACTTCCTAGGCTCCCTTCTGGTGCCAGAAGTACTGAGGTTCTACCACTGAGATGTCCTGTGCAAAACCTGGAAAACAGAAGCTGTGGTAAACTATCATACGTGTTCCGGCAGAGAGGAGCTTTTGCAACAGCCAGATGCTGTTCTTGTGTCTTCAGGTTTGGAGCAGCTGTGACATGGGCACAAGTTCCGGCAAGATCCTGGCCACAGGGTCCCAGCTGCGGTGCTATGATTTGAATGTTGGGAGTACTGACTTTTGACTTCCACTCTTCCAATGATGATGTAAGCACTGCATTCCCCTTATCAAATATGCAGCTGCTTGAAATATCCACAGCACTTTGTTTCCTACACCGAACCATACCTGATATGGTTCATGTCTTTAATTTTGCTCCCCTGTGTTAATGTATGTGGAGAATACTCATTTATTTCTTTACTTTCTTGTAGTCTGATTATTTTACTGTTTACCATTATTGCCGTTTTCAACTCCAACACTTTGTTATTACCAAGAGTTTTTCCCACTACAGTGACTACGAGTGCAGTTGGGGGGGCAGGGTGGGAAATGAAATTTTTTACCTTTCCTAACTGGGTTATAATCAAACAGGTTTGAGAGTCATTATTCTAATTAAATCTGCTATTTCAGCCAACTTGTGCTGCATGCGTGCATGACTAGTTGCTTTTGTTGTGTCTGACTGTGACTCGGTGGACAGTAGCCTGCCAGGCTCCTCTGTCCATGGGGATTCTCCAGGCAAGAATATTGGAATGGGTTGCCATGCCCTCCTCCAGAGGATTCTCCCGATCCATGGATTGAACTCATGTCTCCTGAGCCTCCTACATTGGCAGGCAGGTTCTTTACCCACATGGGAAGCCCAACTTATGTTATGCTACATTAGGAACAAATCACTCATCAGCCACAGCTCACATTATCTTTCATTGAACAACATCTTGATTGCACACCCATATAGCCTTATGCCTCTAGTTTTAGTTTTCCCTTAAGAATCAACTCTAGGTCTATCATCTGTTTTAAAAAAAATTTTGGCCACGCTGGGTGGCATGTGGGATCTTAGTTCCCCCACTAGGGATCAAAGCCACGTCCCCTACATTGGAAGTGTGGAGTCTTAACCAATGGACCACTGGAGGAGTCCCAAAGTCTATCTTCTTTAACTCATGGAAGGATATGCCCTATCTCTTCAGTTAAGATCTTTAACCAAAAGATGGTTAAAATCTTTAACCATCCCCTATAATTCATTATAGATTAACATATAACATGCTGCTTAATAAATGTCTCTTAAGGACCACCATCACTGTCTGAGAGACAACATTTCCTCCTCTGATGGCTTCATTTGTCAGGAAGGTCTTCATTGAGAGTTCTCTGTCCAAACCTTAACCATAAAACTGAAGTATAAAGTCAGAATTCACAGAAAATATGTAATGAAATAGTAAAAATAAGGAACCAAGCTTAAAGAAGAACAAAGCATACATAACTGTTACAGAATAGACTCACTTAAGGCACAACTGTCTTTGGATACAGTAAGAAATATTTATGATCATTGTAATTACTGTGAAGAAGTGAAAAGAGCCCTCGCCTACAGGCAGAAAATTCTATTTCCATGTCAATCATTAATGCAAGTAGGACCCATAAGGAGCTGGCAGGCATCAGTCTCACTGTACGAAGCAGGTGTCCATCCCGGTTAAGTAGTGCCCAGGCCATTCCAGTTTTGGATGTCACCCCTGAGTATAACCAATAACTCAAGGCCTACATAATGGAAATGTTTTGCTATACATTTCACTCCTTCCTAATTTGATTCTTTTCTAGTCCCCATTACAGTTGTTTAAAAATTCACTATTTGGGGGAGTTCCCTGGCGGTCCAGTGGTTACAACTTCGTAATTTCACTGCAATGGCCCAGGTTCCAGCCCTGGTCAGGGAACTAAGATCCCACAAGCTGCACAGTGCAACCAAAAAATAACAATAAAAATGTCCCTACTCCTTTCAGGACTCCTATCTCATTCCCAGTACCTAAGATAGTCCCTGACAAGCACTCATTGACCGTTTACTGAATGTCCCATGAATAAATCTGACCCTTCACTTACCCTTTTAGTTTAGAAAGAAAAGAGAATCTCTCTATGTTCTTTATCTGTTTCCCAAATTTGTTGATATTGCTTTTAATTTTTTTTTCCTTAGAAGGTGTCTGAATTTCCTTTCTCCATCAATGGCTTTATCCCATCTTCAGCCATAAAAATGTTCATGATTCCCCATGATAAATGTCTTCCCTGGGTTCTGCTCAGTCTCATTTTCCTCCCCTTCGCCTTTGATCTGCCACTAGTCTACACACAGTCTCCGTTTCCCTCCTGACCACACCTCAGCCACGCTCAACTGTTTCTCCCACCACCACTGCACTGAGAAGACTGTGAAATGTCAGAAGCAGCCCATTAATGGCCAAATCCTCCCATGCCTTTTCAGTCTTCATCTTATCCCATCTCTCCATGGCATCTGTCATTGGTGACACCTTCTCCTTGCCATCCCTGGCTTCCGTCTTGTTTCTCTCAGCACCCCTCCTCTGCCTTTCTGGATTTTCACCCCCCCGGATCTTCTCATGTAAACTGAGGCCAAGGGAAGAGGGCTGGCAGGTAAAAAGGCTGCTTGTAGAGAAGGGGAGGGTAGTAGAATTGAGGGAAAGGTTAGACATATTGGCTGGAACAGTGGACACAGCTCTGAGACTATATCAAGGAGGTCAGACTTTAAGTGGAATCATTGTTTAAAGGTTTGTAAAGCCATGGCTTATAGTCAAGAATTAAATACATCTAGGCATAAGAAGATGAAAAACTTGGAATGAGCTGAACAACAAACTGTGCTCAGAAGGACCTAGAGATTCTTATATTAAATGAAGTAATTCAGACAGAGAAAGGCAAATATATGCTATCACTCATGTGGAATCTAATTTTTTAAAATTATACAAATGAACTTTATAAAACAGAAAGAAGACTCTCAGATTTCAAAAACACACTTATGGTTACCAAAGGGGAAACACGTTGGAGAAGGGTAAATTAGGAGCTTGGGATTAGCACACACAATCCTCTATACATAAAACAGATAACTGACAAGGACCTACTGTTGAGGGAACTTTACTCAATATTCTGTAACAACCTATATGGGTAAAGAATCTGAAAAAAGAGTGGATATATGTATATGTATAACTGAGTTGCTTTGTCGCACACCTGAAACTAACACAACATTGTAAATCAACTACACTCCACAAGAAAAATAAAGAAAATAGCGTGCTCACCACTGTGCCAGCCAAGGGGTCATAGAACCGCTCCAGGAGCTGGACAACCGTGCTCTTCCCGCAGCCGCTGCTGCCCACCAGGGCCAGCGTCTGGCCCTTCTTCACCTCCAGGCTCAGCCCCCGAAGCACTGGGATGTCTGGTCGAGTGGGGTAGTTGAACACCACTTGGTTAAATGCCACATTTCCTTCCATTGTATTCTAAAATCAGGACAATAACAGTAAATTTGATTGTTGCAATCCTGAAAACTGACTTTAGCGCCAACCCTCTGTACTGCCAGGTATCAGAAGGCAGCGATCTTGGATTCCAATCAAGCTTCAGTTGTAACTGCTAGAAAGTCATACAGAAGATATAAAAGGGTCAATGTTTCCACAGCATGTCTCATTAACACAATACAAATGTGATAACCCAAAGCTATAACAGAATAACCTACACATAATAAAACCTGATTCGCAGGATTTGTGTATAAAATGGGCAGTATTCCTATATACCTGTGGCTTTGTTATGTAAAAGTACTAGATGTTAACATGTATCAATATTATCAGCATTTATTAAAATGAACCCATGATCAAGAAAGTTTCATTTTACTACCAGCAAGTAAAAGCACAGATTTTATTAAACTTCCACTTAGAATACATTCATTCATCACTTAGGAGCAGATCACGTAATCAAAACATGAAACTGACCGGCTTTAGGCCTTCTGTGCTGTAGCTGTCGATCAGAGGAGTTTTTTCAATGATATTGATGACGTGGGCTGCTGACACTTTGGCCTTGGCATAGTCAGGAGCAAATGAACTGACCTGTCCCACAGCCATGGCACCAAAGACAATAGCTGAGAACACTCTGCCAACAACAAAGACAAAATGTGTCAAGAGTTAAGGACTGCAATGTCAAAAGGGTGACACTTCTACAACCTGAGGGCGCTAGCTCGAAGAATCACAACACATTAGTCAAAAATAAAACAACAGTTTCCTTATAAGTTCATATCAGTGTGGTTAACTGATTGTAAAATGACCTCGTTTCATCTCCCTCTAGGTTTCTGCCTTCTTATAATGTGACCTTGCAGCTTCTCCATGGAAGAAGTGGAATTTGTCTTCCTACCCTTGGAATCTGGGTTGGCCTTGGGACTTGCTCTGGCCAACAGGATGTGGTGGAAGTGACGGTTTCCAGCTCCAAGCCTATGATTCAGGGGGCCTTGCGTGCTCCTGTGTCTCTCATTCTGCCACCACCACAAGCCCGGCTGGCTTGCTGGAGGACAAGGCACAGACAGAAGAGTGTTGTGTGGGCCCCAGTCAACCAGCGCATTGCTCACTGCACACACGCGTGAGCCCAGCTGAGATCTACTCTGCCTAGCCTAGATCAGGAGGACTGCCTGGCTGACCCACAGACTTAACAGCCAAGAACAAATGTTCACTATTGTACATTCCTGAGGGCTAGTGGGCGGCTGTCTTGCAGCAGTATCTGTGGCCATCAATAACGGATATAGGCAGTTTTGCTGGAATTGGATCAGAGTCTTAGAAAACCCGTGAGCCATGCAGCAAACAAGAGAGTTCCTTAAACAGCCAGATAGTGTGCTGCTCTCAAGATGCACTGAGTTCTTTTGGGGGTTTTTTTGGCCATACTGCAGCTTCTGAGATCTTAGTCCCCCCTAGGGATCGAACCCAGGCCACAATACTGAAAGCAACAGAGTCCTAACCACTGGACCACCAAGGAAGTCCCTGCATCGCCATTCTTAATCTACAACATGAGAATCATAGCAGCTTCAAGTCGGGAAGGACTTCACAGGATGTCAAGTCCAGCTCTCCAAGTTTGTGCCAGGGCACACACCCCAAGCCAGCTCCCATCCTTTGATTTAGGAAGGAGGAAGTTTGCTGGAGGAAGTCTTTTGTTAAAAAGTTCCTTTTCAAATCAAAGAGAAATGTACATCCTTTTGCCTAATACTGCCTTTCAAAGAACTGGAATATTATTTAAAAAGCCCTTTGCATCTTTGGTAACTCCTTTCACTCCCAACATTCCAGCTGCCCTTCTCTGGACACATTGATCAAAATGGCTTTTTAAACAGTGGGCCTAGAACCGATACAACATTGGGGATCTTCCCAGGATAACACCGTGAGTCCATCAGGTCCGTTTCTTTGGGCTCTATCCCTGCGTTAACAGAGCACACAGTGCTGTTTCTAAACACCTCTGAACAAATCACTCAGATGGTTCGTTTGGTCTTCTTCTCTAGATCTGTGTGATCTTTTTCAAACAGATAGCTCTTCAGACAGGTCTCTGCTATCTCTTACTCAGAAGACTGATTTTCCAAATCTAACAATCCAAGAGTCAGTAACTTTCATCAGTTGAATACCTTAACCTCAGAGTAAAAGCACTAATTTGGATTCTCTGGTGACTCAGACGGTAAAGAGTCTGCCTGCAATTTGGGAGACCTGAGTTCAATACCTGGGTCCAAAAGATCCCCTGGAAAAGGAAATGGCAACCCACTCCAGTATTCTTGCCTGGAAAATCCCCTGGACAGAGAAGCCTGGTGGGCTACAGTCCACAGGATCTCAAAGAGTCGGACACAACTGAGAGACTACACTTTCACTTTCAAAGCAATAATTATCAAATACTTATCTAATCAAAGCACCAATACCAGTGATACCTGATTACAATCTTCTGGTCATAGTTATAAAGAGCACCTGCATATCATCTGTCAGATAGAGGTTGAGTGGAAATTTTACAACCTTCTGTTGGGGTCATCCTGAGAAACCTGGAATGCATGCACAAATCGATGTCTAAATAGGATGTAAATATTATACTGACACATACTTCCAAGTTTCAATGATGCTGGTTTAAATATAAAACTGTGTCACCACTGATTACGGTATGCTATCCAAGGGGGCAGCTCAGATATCACCAAATCAAGACACTCAGAAAAATTATACTCACTTTCCACTACCAAACCACATATTTTAACTGCATATGCAGTATTTTAGAAGGAAGTCCAGGCCTGTCTTCTGACTCAGGTACAATCTTCTGCATTTCATGGTAATGAGCCAGATATTCCCATAGAGCTTTCCTTTTTCATTCCTCAATTTCTTAAGCTCTTACCTTCTAATTCCTTTTCTCTTATCAAGCAAAGCAAATGTATCCTAGAATATTCCAGGGCTCTCAGAACTCAGTGCTCCACATCTATTCTTTAGCTGCCCTGTTTAGAATCTTTTCAAAGGAACCAGGTACTTGACTCTGGGTGAGGCTTTTTCCCAAACACCCAAGCCTGCTGGAAACCCCTCGTTGAATCACAACCCCATCTAGCCATGGATTTGAGAAGGTCAAATGTGTGAGTCAGTACTGGGGAGAAGGGCAGATACCAATTCCCCAAATGAAATGGGATGCTTTCAGAGTAACACACGGAGGCTCAGAGGCAAAACGCCAACTTCTGAACCACCAAAATCTCTTCATGAAGCTTCACAGTAAGGCCTCCTATCCAGGCATAAAGCACATGCACCTTGGTTTCATTTCTAGAGCCCGACTGTAAACAGGAGCCCCATACTTACAAGAGAACATCCTGAAACTCCATGATGCCTTGCGCCACCAAGTAGGCACCAAACCGGAAACAGCCAGCATAGGAGAAATACATCATTGCCTGGGTGATGGAAAATGTAATTCCAAAGACATGTGCTTTCCTCAAAGAGTTTCTGAAAAGAAGACATTCTGACATTTACTTGACTTTCATTTCTCAGTCCTTAAAACATAATCTTTGATGCGTTAGCAGTAGGGGATGGTGGCATAGCAGACAAAATGGGTTTCATTTCCAAAACACTAAGTTTGGTCCTCACATCTCCACTTCAGTGGAGAACTAACCACACCTCGAAGTGTTGAGGTCAAGGTAAAATAAGCCAAGGACAAGATGAAGAGTTTGTTAGGGGTTAATGCACTCCTTCCCTTTCCTGCACCCGTGGACATGTAACATATACGTACTCCACTGAACAATCGCTCAACACGTGTTGACCCGACACCCATAAGCTGCAGGGAAGTGAAGGGCCACGCAGAGGTGCCAGGTGTGTTCTTGTCCTTGGGGACCCAGGTGTTGAGTTGGATTATTCATGCAGTGGAAGTTTACCTTATAACATGTTACAGCAAGAAAGGAGGAGGCACTAACCCTCTAGGGGGTTTAGGGAAGGTGCCACCAGGGAGTTAACATGTGTGGTTTTGAGCCACATGGAACTGGGTGATGTGGGCGCAGACTGGTGAGTGGGCCTGCTTCAAGCAGAGCAGCTCTGCTTCTGTTTCGAGTACTGGGATTTAAACAATTTTTTTCCTATAAAAAGGCTCTACTATAAAACCCAAATCTGCTCCTTTCATCATATAAGAAACAAAAGAGTCAAAGAGGCCGGGCCTGCTCGTATCCACGTCACTTTTCAGAGCACTCACCATGAGTTCATTAAAGGACAAAGGGTCTGCACTGCAGACAGGTAACGAGAAGAAGGAAGGGAGGGTGTCCTCAGGAAGCACCCCCCCTCAAGCCTCACGGACACCCCAAATTCCACGTTCCACAAAGAACGCATTCCCAGCAGGATCACGTAGTAGGGTCATCATGCAAACACAGGGTCAGAGTCATTCTCAATATCCTCTCTCCCTCCTCTGCCCTTGGTTACCTGCTCTCACTGGTTCTACCTCAGAGATGTCCTTGCCTTAGGTCAGGTCCTGTGATTCCTCTCTTGGGAATTACAACTGCTTCCCAATTGGTACCCTTCTAGAAGTCTCTCCACTTACTCCCTACCTTCTGGTCAAAGTAATTTTCCTGAAAACAAACCTGATGACTGAAAAACTCCCCATACTGCCCTCCTACTCGTCAGTGGCTATTACCTGTATGGTACCTGCAAACTCTGGGCATACATATATTCAAACCTCTCCTCCCGAGTCAAAGAAACAACAGTCCGGAAGTTTTCTATCGCTTCGGTGGCAATCTGTAACAGAGAACACTCCGTCACTAAAGGTACAAAAGCCAACAGTGGCAATGAGCTGGAATTCCACTAAAGAGATTAATATTATATATTAAATAATATTTATTATGACCTCTGATTTTCTTTGCTATGGAAAGAGATACTAAGCAAGTTTTCAAATTGAGTTTTAGATCTGGAAAGAACATGAGCTAATTTAAACTCCTCTCTGAAGAAAGAGATTCACAAGTGTCAACAGATGAAGGTTCTTACCTAAAGCTACATAGCTTAACAGGAGCCCAAGTAACCTGAGAACTCAGTATTTTACCTCTATTGAAGTGCTCTTTCTTCTATGATGGTCATATTTTAAGTTCATAATTATCATATACAAATTATTTTAGTATCATTATTATCGCTATTATTAAAAATATGTAATGTTTATATTTTTCTCTGCATAATTGTCATTTGAGACAACTAAAGAATATTTGGAAAATATTGAAAAGATAAAGGTAATGAAAAGTTACATACTGGTGTATTTTACATAATAGCTTACATGCTGTTATTTTCTAAAAATATACCTGTTTAACAAAATTGGGCTGAAGTTCTATGTTTGGCTTTACAGCCTTATTTTTTACTTTAACAAATATCAAGAGCCTTTTCCAAGGTTATTAAATATATATATTAACAATGGGTTGTTTAAAGGGCCACTGAACAAAGTTTTCAATTCTTATTAAAAAGAATGCTGTGAAAACATCCTTGCACATTTATGTCCCTATTAAATTATTCTCTTAGACATTCTTAAAAGTGAATTGACAAAGTCAAAGAAAACAAACTAATTTTTAAGGAGTATAGCACATATTAACAATTTGTTTTCCAGAAAGTTTCTATCATTTGATTATGTTTTAGTTGAAAGTTAACTTCCAACAAGGCTATCTCATTTACCACCTTTTAGAAGTCTGGGTAAAAAGGCTATAGAAAATGCAGAAAACACCAGTGTACAATACAAAATGATATTTCAGCCTGCTTCAGCGTGGGACCTTAAAACATCTCTCTGTCTTGTTTTCCTCACCTATAAAATGAGGATAGACAAGAGGGTCTCTGAAGTCCCTTTTAACTCTAATTTTAAGACAAATAATTTTTAGAGATTATAAGTCTAAATTATAAATCAGTAAAAGAAATTACTCATATTAAGATGTTCTTCCTTTCTCTGGCCTCTTCCCTGGTCAGAATTGACTCTAATACAGACAAATTCAGTTATATGAGAGTGATGTATGGCAAAAAAAGCACAAATCCAAAATCTCACTTATTCTTTACTAAATCCTACACCAATACCTAACTTCAAAGATAATAGTGAATATTTGATAGGACATTGTTGGTTTTAAAGACTAATGCAAAAGGCTACTAGAAGAAAGATATTAATGCCATATTCTTAAAAACAAAAAAAGTATTTTAAAAATAAAGTTAAAAATATTATATTCTGACCCAGCAGGCCAACAAGACTGAATTAAGTTTACCATAAGCTACTAACAAATACAGGGAAATGTCCAGATTCAATTTATGTTAAAATATTTTATGCAATTATTTACATATTATAAAAATTATACTTATTTTAGAAAATACGAGCAGTGCAGAAAGCAAAAAGTTAGAGGAAAAAATACACCTCCAGTCAAACCCTCAGAGATAATAGTTGGTAGAAACATTTTCATTAATAAGGCTTTTTTTTTGCATTAGTTAAGAAAATTCAGCAAACTTTAAAACTGTCTGCTGAAAAAAAACAGACTTTACTGTGAATTTCAATATAATGATTTTAAGAAATACTTATTTTCTGGGCACATTTTTTCTAACGCCACTGTGTATTGTTTGGTTTGTAATGTCATCACGTTATAGTGTGTGTGGACAGCCCAATATAATGAGAGTTCATGAGTTACACACCTTGAATAGTAAGTAAAATAATATAATCACTGCACAATCATCTTCATCTTGTCACACAAGAAGAAATTATAAAAAGGCTTAATTAGTATTCTGCATCCTTGCAGCTTCATTTACTCCAAATTTTACATAGAGACTCAGTAACCACTACGAGGAGAGAAGTTGTAATTCAAGAGGAGGAAATATCAATAGCATTGGGCTTCCCTCAGAAACCATCACGTACTAAATAATTTTTAGGAATGCAAAAAATATGCACAGGTTTCCTGAAAAACCTCACACTTTTCTTCCTACCCTTGTAGCAACTCAAGTGTGATTATGGCTTTTATTTCTAAAAAAGAAAAAGTATCTATTCTATAAAAATGTTCATTCATGAATAATGTGACAGAAATCAGTGGAGCAGAGATCACGAGCAATGTAGAGGTTTTAGGAGCCGGCTCTGACTTCACACAGTCCTGCTCTGCAATCCTGGACCTGCTCCGTCCTTCTAAGGGAAACCAACAGATACGGTACTGGTCCCCACCTTAGGAGGGAAGATGGTCATTAATCAATAAACAAGTGGGAAAGAAACATCAAGTGCTGAAAAGTGTCAGGAATGAACTCGAATGTCAGGAGAGACCTCTCAGAAGAGCTATGAAGACCAGAGGGAACCAGCTTGAAGTTTTCTAGGAACTGAAAGAAGGCCCATGAGGCCAGGGCAGGGTGCATGAGACAGCAGTGCAAGACAGCGTCAGAGAAGTCATCATGGGCTGGGCCATGCAGAGTTTTATAATCAAGGGTTGATTTTACTGCCAGTGTGACCAGAAGTCACTGGAGGGGTGGAAGTTAGCAAGATTTTATTTGTGTTCATAAGAGATGACTGTGGCCTCTGTCAGACAAATATAAAAACTGGACAGACAGACCAATTAGGCTGCTGCTATGTGGTGAAAGAGGAGAGTGAAAAAGTTGGCTTAAAGCTCAACGTTCGGAAAACTAAGATCATGGCATCTGGTCCCATCACTTCATGGGAAATAGATGGGGAAACAGTGGAAACAGTGTCGGACTTTATTTTTTGGGGCTCCAGAATCACTGCAGATGGTGATTGCAGCCATGAAATTAAAAGACGCTTACTCCTTGGAAGGAAGGTTATGGCCAACCTAGATAGCGTATTTAAAAGCAGAGACATTACTTTGCCAACAAAAGTCCGTCTAGTCAAGGCTATGGTTTTTCCAGTGGTCATGTATGGATGTGAGAGTTGGACGGTGAAGAAAGCTGAGCGCTGAAGAATTGATGCTTTTGATCTGTGGTGTTGGAGAAGACTCTTGAGAGTCCCTTGGACTGCAAGGAGATCCAACCAGTCCATCCTAAAGGAGATCAATCCTGGGTGTTCATTGGAAGGACTGATGTTGAAGCTGAAACTCCAATACTTTGGCCACTTCATGCGAAGAGTTGACTCACTGGAAAAGACCCTAATGCTGGGTAGGATTGGGGGCGGGAGGAGAAGGGGACGACAGAGGATGAGATGGTTGGATGGCATCACTGACTCGATGGACATGGGTTTGGGTGGACTCCGGGAGTTGGTGATGGACAGAGAGGCCTGGCGTGCTATGGTTCATGGGGTCGCAAAGAGTCGGACACAACTGAGCGACTGAACTGAACTGATGTGACTTTGGGCAAGTTACCTGACTCCTCTGAATCCTGAGTTTTATGATCTAACAGGGTAATTCAAAAGGGTTATTGAGAGTATTAAGTGAGAACATGTAGCATTCTTAGCATGATGCCTGGTATATAGTAAACAATCAATAAATGGTAGCCTGAGAATGACGATCAGACAGGAGCTGACTTTTACTATTTCATAAACTGGTTGGTGCAGCAATCACTTCCCCTACCTGCTTTTATCTCTCTCACGAACCACCACTGATTTAGAGCATTTACCTCACTCCCGACCTTTATCCAGAAAACCTGCTATACTCAGACATATCCATTTCCATATGCACCCCTTCATCTGCCCCACCTCCAACAAACTACCAGAGTCTTAAAGCTAACATGATACTTCGAAGGTGAAAACCTGTAGCTTGCAATGAATCAGCTTCCGACTGATCAACTTCCTACAAACAACCTAAACCTCCTCTCTGGGATGCTTTGAACACCTCCATAAACAATGACACTGGAAACAGTAATGCACTTTCTTTGTATGCACATTTTTTCATCTTCTCATTAGATGAATCAACACCATAGGGGAAAATCCCACAAAGTACAGGATTAAATGAAGCGACTGGTCACAGGACGGACTCCCTGCCAGGGGAGTCACCTGGGCTTGACCACAGCCAATGTCTGAGGGCCAGCACTATCCTGCTGGACTTCAGGACCGGGCCTCTGACTGCCCAGAGGGAAACCTCACATGAGGACTTTCTCCCCCAGACAACCACTGAGAAGCACTAAAGCTGATCCAAAGACGTTTCCTGAAGGAATCCCAAGGACACAGGGTACAAAAAGTCAGAGGAGATAGCAGGGAGGCAACAGAAAAAGTGTGAGTGCTGATAACCAACCAAAAGGACCCTTTCATCATCCTTATCGGTGAGGTGCCTGGTCCACAGACAAAGTACCCAAGGCCACTGGATCTGCCCGGGTCGCTGCCTTGACTCTTAGGAACCTTGGAGGGTCCACAGGTAGATGTATCCCTATCCTAGACGGTAGGCCTGGTTCTGAGGGAGCTCGGCTCTGACCTCTTATTTCTGCAATGATACAGATCATGTGATATCAGCAGACCTCTGTTTTATTTTTTTTAATGGAGGATAACTGCTTTACAATGTTGTGTTGGTTTCCTCTGTACAACAACGTGAATCAGCTCTAAGTGTACGCATAGCACCTTTCTCCTGAGCCTCCCTCTTCCCCTCCATCGTCCTCCTCTAGGTCAGCACAGAGCACTGAGTCACCTGTGTTAAACAGCAGCTTCCCACTAGCTATGTATTTTACACATGGTAGTTTGTATATGTCAAAGACCGCTTTGTTTCTTAACTGAGGTACAACTTGGGAGCATGACTGTCTGGGTTTGGATCTTGGCTCTGAAACTTAGCAGCTCTAAGGCACTGTGGCATTACCTGCCTGTCCCTCAGCCTCAGCAGAGAAAGGAGCTAAAAGAAGCATCTATCTCACAGGTCACCCTGAGGAGTGAAGCAACTGTCATACACGCATCTGTTCAAAACAACAACTCTACTCAAAACTCGGTAATAACCTAAATGAAGAACGAATTTGACAAAGAACAGATACATGTATAACTGAATCACTTTGTTGTACACCTCAAACTAACACAACAGTGTCAATCAACTATACTCCAATATAAAGTAAAACCTTTTGGGAAAAAAAGGGGAGATTCAAAATGCAAGTCAAGCAACAATAACAAACAGGCAAGGATGCAACATGCTCCCCCCACCCCCAGCAAAATGTGTTAGGATAAAGGGTAAACGGGGCTTCCCGGGTGGTTCAGTCAGTGGTAAAGAATTCGCCTGCCAATACAGGAAACATAAGAGACGCAGGTTCGATCCCTGGGTTGGGAAGACCTCCTGGAGAAGGAAATGACAATCCACTCCAGTTATTCTTGCCTGGGAAATCCCATGGACAGAGGAGCTTGGCAGGCTATATAGTCCATGGGGTTGCAAACAGTCGGACATGACTGAGCGACAACAACAGATGCAAACACAAATAACGTGAAGGGAGGAGGTGTAATGAAAGGGCAAGAGTGATAATATTTTAGCCAGTTAGAGTGAATACTTTTAAGACTTTTCAATATTTTAAAATCTCCCCTCCCCATATCTAATTAAATAGGCCTCCTTCCCTCTATAAAGCAATGGGTTTCCGGAGAAAGGGGAAGGAAGGAGAAAAAGTGATATGAAAACAACTGTCTGAAACTAGAAAAGTCCAACAAAATTAGTCTTCCGTCCAAGAATTTGTTTTGCTACTTTTCTTCAGTTTGCAATCTGCTGAATAAGTGTCAAATAAGACTGCTTTGAGGAATGCTTATAAAAACATTCTCAGGGACCTCCCTGGTGGTCCAGTGGTTAAGACCTCTGTGCTCCTAATGCTGGGGGCCAAGGTTCAATCCCTGGTCCAGGGACTAAGATCCCACGTGCTGCAACTAAGTTCACAGGCCACAACGAAGACTCAGCACAGCCAAATAAATAAAAACAAAGCCATCCTCAGAGCATAGAAAGTAGCCATGACTAACAGAACAACACTGCTTAGAATATTTTACTTAGAATATTTTACCCAGGTCAGAAATTTTATCTCATTTGACTCACCTTCCCAGCACCTTCTAGTTCTTTCTTATCTTTCAGGGCTTGTCCAGACAGCATTTTCATTTCAATAACTCCTGCTACTGCAATGATGGGTACAATTGCTAAAAGGAGAAGTGTTAACTGCCAGCCATAGATGAGGGATATAATAATGCCTGTGCCAAGATTTGCAATATTCTGGGTAATTACAGCAAGCCTGGAACCTATAGCCTGCAAAACAAACAGAAAACACTATTAGAGAGACATGTTCCGATCATCTCTAAAGTCCATGCTTATGTACTTTCTTAGGGATTGTGAACATTCAGCTTTGTGAAAATCTCATCTCCTCGGTTATGAGCTAATAAGTTAGTAGTAAAACTTTACATGTAACTTTATTTGGTTTCCCAGATGAGGATTTCCATGACTTCAGAATAAATACTGAAAGTAGGTCAATAATTCAGAGTTCAATTACGTATTTCTATCTCATTTGATTTTTTAATACCACAAAACTTTTCATTAAACAATGACACCATGATCCCTAATGCAAGCTCTGCAAATTAGCAAGATAAAATAGTCTCACAATTATGTTCAACTGGTAAAGCTGGAAATTTCCAATGTTAGATGCATAACTACCCATAATTGAAGCCTAATATTGATCATTGAGGGTATCCAAATATTTTGTGGCTTATTTGAGATGCTTATTGTGTTTAGAGGGCTTCCCAGGTGGTCCAGTGGTCAAGAATCCACCTGCCAATGCAGGAGACGCAGGTTTCATCCCTGAGTTGGGAAGATACCCTGGAGGAGGAAATGGCAGCCTGCTCCAGCATCCTTGCCTGGAGAATCCCATGGACAGAGGAGCCTGGTGAGCTACAGTCCATGGGGTCACAAAAGAGTTGGACACGACTGAGCTAGAGCTAGAGAGACTGTGTTCAGAAAAAATACACAGAGCTGAATGTTATGGAATTTAAATTTACGATACTAAGCAGGCACCAGAACCTTCAATTTACATGCCATAAGGAGCCTGAAGCATAACTGTCAGAAGCATTCAGTTATTTCCAACTGAAAAGTCAGAAGTCAAAATACAAAGTCAATTCGCTTCACTACTCTACACTTCTCTCCCTTACCCTGGAAACGCCCCACAACCTCAAGCCTTTCCAAATTCCTGCTCTGGCCCATGTCTTATCAACTCTCCAAATTTCCTCTGCCTGAGTGGGGCCATTCTCAGGGAAAGATTAATGATGAAGAACAGTCTAGAATGGTCATTTCCACCTCTGGGGCCTTGGTCAAATTTTTCCCAACTGCAAAATGACTAGGTACACTGATTAATAACCAAAGCTCTGTTGGCTCTGAGTTTTAAGACAGAATTCTTTCCAAGCCCCCTGCCTCAATATCAACCTTCTGAAATCATTTGAAATTTATGTTGGTATAAACACCAAGCCAATAACTAGGGGGAAACAGTATTAAAAAACTACCAATAGCTCTATAATTAAATTCCATACCAAGGAATTGCACCACGGCTGCAAGAAACAGCATATATAACAGAGCATTTATTTTTATCTGATGCCATTACTGAGCTTATAAAAAGGGAGGTTTAGCCATATCTGGCGTAAGTCAGAGTGGAGTGGCCTTTCAAACCAGCTTCATATTTGCACATTTTCAATTTCAAAGTCAAGGATTATAATCTGAAAAGAGTCTGTGGCACAGGCAAGATGGAGACTGTTCCTTTTTCAATATCCACAAGCCCTACTCAGAACTCATTTACCACAGCACCCGACTGAAAGAAGCACATAGAACATCCCCCAAGTTCTCAAAAGACAAATTACTCCAGTACCTAAGCTTCCATACATATAAATGTTTCACTGAAGATGGCAGCCAAGGCCACAGAAATAAGTAAAATGGATCAAAGATGCTTCTTTAATGTATATGAAAGATGATCCAAAAAACCTAGAACCTTAAGCTGGTGGGGAAGTAAGCCCCTTGGCATAGTATGATTAAATGCTTCCGGTGACATTGCACTGGCTACTGTTCTTTATTCTAATGACACATTCACCGTCCCAATATCTATTCCTCATACAGAAAAAGAGTTTTTAGAACACTCCATGGGAGAGCATAGATTACTAGAAGCCAGAAATTTTTCATTTCAACAATGAGGAGAAGGGTAGGTAACATTCTAAAGCCAGAGCCCAAGAGTGAAACAAGGTTAGGACAAAAATGCTTTATATCTGAAACTCACGAAGTCTCTCCTCGAAATCTCTCCAACTCACTATGCTATCACATTTTTCTACCACATTTTCTTCTTTTTCTCTCTCCTGTTATTTATTTCCTCCTCTGAGCAACCATCATATCACCTGAAACCCAACTTTAAAATATGTGAGTTTACTAGGAAAAAAAAAAAAAAAGCCTATTTCCCAAACCTCCTTTTGAAATTAAGACCATTTCATCTTTCTCTCATCCACCTTATCCAGAAATTTTTTTCTAAAATATATAGTTTCTTATGACTTCTATATGGCTCTTATTTGCTTTTTTCCTCAAAATTCTAACCCTTCTATGAAAATTAAACAGCCCACCATTTCATAGGCAAAATATTAAGATTTTTGAAAGAAAATAAAAGTTTTCTTCTGATTTATGATTAGCAGGATTAAGCAAGCTACTTACTCAAACTTATCAATACCTCAGAGAAAATCATTGATAGTGAAGTTAAATATGAAAAAATTAGATAAACATCATCACTAACTATATACACACAGACTTGAGTTTGCCCTGTTTTATGTGGCAATGATTTTTGACAGCATTGCTTGCCTAACCTATATATATATATATATATATATATATAAATTATACTACTTCCTACTGTAAAATAGATACACACATGTATATGTATATATGTGTGTATGTATTCTGTATTCGAGCATGCTCAGTCGTGTCCAACTCTTTGCAACCCCACGGACTGTAGCCCAATAGCCCAAGTGGGCTGCCATTTCCTCCTCCAGTGGATGGGCTCCTCTGTCGATGGGTGGCGTGGAGGGGATTTTCTCCCAGGCAAGAAAACTGGAGTGGGTTCTGCTCATTTCCTCCTCCAGTGGATCTTCCTTTCAGCTACTGCTTTACACTCTGGGGAACAGTTCTGACTCAGAGTGGCTCCTGCTACTGTGGCCGTGACAGTGGGACTTTGGGATAGGGAATAATGGCTTAGGAAACTTCAGGACACAATTTGTCCGAGAGATCATTATCCCTAGGAATCGCCCTTCCAAGGAGCCAGCACAACGGATTAACCCCAAGCTTGTGGATGGAGTTTCATGCTAATTTATTTATTTATTGCCATTCTATATTTTGAAAGTTATGGGTATTTACATTTATGAAATTTTAGTCTTTTTTTTTTTCAACTGGAGGATCACTGCTTTACAATGTTGTGTTCATTTCTACTGTACAATGTGAATCAGCTATCATCTTAGGCTAGCTTAAATTAAAACTAAAATAGAGTAATACTTTACATCTTCTTCCACCTACCACCCCATTTCTCTGCTCCACTTACCAGAAAGTCTTATGATGATTTGTCCAACTGTGTCCTATTCCTCTTTCCCTCTTTGTCTTAAATTCATTCCCATCAGGCTTTCATTCTCATCACACCATGGAAACAGGTCTTGTTTGAACCATAAGCATTTCCACGTGGCTACAGCACTGTACAATGTATGCTGGTCTTGCATGCTTATCAGCAGGATTTGAGACCCTTGACTGCTCTCTCCTTAAAATGCTTTCTCATGTTGTTCTAGGATACTGCCCATCTCCCTCAACAGCCAAGTGTTCTTGCTCTTCTTCACTGGGTCATCCTCATAGCTGAGCTCAGACTATGTTGTTTTCTCTATCCATCCTTGCTCCCTTGGCTATCTCCTCCCGACTCATGACTTTAAAAGCCACCCACGGGCTGAAAAATCTCCTAATGCTTATTTCCGGACGTCTCTGCTAACCCCCAGACTTGCAAACCTATTTGCCATCAGGACATCTCCCATCTACTGTGAGCATCTCACATGCACCATGTCCCAAACACAACTCTTTTCACAAGTTTCCTGGTTTCATTAAAAAGTAATTCCATTTCTTCAGTTGTGCAGATCCAAAATTTTGGAGTCATCCTTAAATATCCTTTCTCTTATATCTCATAGCCACATTCAGCCAGTCAACAAATTCTGCTGGCTATTTCTCCAAACTATATCCAATCTGATTTTGTCATCACTTTCACTATGACTATCCTAGTCGAAAACACTATCTTCCCTCCCCCTGGATTACTGCAATAATCTCCCTGCTTCTCCCTGGCCCCTTTAGCCTATTCACACAGCAGTCTTCAAAAATTTCAGATCATGTACCTACTAAGTTCACAACTCTACCACGGTTTCTCATATAATTTCAGATATGCTGCTGATCTCAACTTATGACATTTCCTTTCACTCGTTTGATTCCCAGCCATACTATCTTCCTTGCTGTTTTAGGACCAGTTGTGGAAATAAAGGCTCCAGGAGCCTCAGGGGCTTTGCACTTGCTGATCCTTCTGTTAGAGAACATGCCACTCTAGACATCTGGCATCATTCTAGGGCTGGCATCACTCCTTCCTTCATGCCTCTTGAGTACGTCACTATATCACTGAGACTAAGGTCTTCCTCCCCTACCATGCCCTAACAGCATATCCTGCAGCCATTTTTCCGATAGCACTTATGACAATCTGACAACCACTGAGGACTCCATAAGGGCATGATTATTGTCTGTTTAGGAAGTTCAAAGTTATTTCAAGTGATGTTTACATTCTGTTCTATTAGATTCTGTACAGTTTGCCCTAATCTTCAATTTCTGTTGATGTGTTTGCTTTAAGCAGAGATCTGTATTAAAATAACAATGCCGAAGATTTTATTGTGATTTTATAACTCTGTATGTGCTTCCACGTTCATAACTGAATTTATTCTTACAGAAGCCCCATGTATTAGTTAGAAGAAATGTAATCATAGTGCTCTTACAGAAAGATTAAAAGCTAAAGACTGATATGGTTCAACGGAGGTAAAGACATTGCAGATATCACATGCTTCCCCTGCCCAAATTCCACAAATTCCACATCATCCTGTAGATTTTTGTCATAAACAGACTAGGTGGCACTAGTGGTAAAGAACCTGCCTGCCAATGCAGGAGACATAAGAGATCTGGGTTCAATCCCTGGGTCAGGAAGATCCTCTGGAGGAGGGCACGGAAACCCACTCCAGTATTGTTGCCTGGAGAATCCTCATGGACAGAGGAGCCTGGCGGGCTACAGTCCGTAGGGTCACAAAGACCCAGACACGACTGAAGCAACTTAGTTTGCACACATGGTGCAGTTAAAGAAGAAATTGTCACTTTACCCACCAATCAAAACCTGCTGGTTTAATAGTTCTAGTTATATTAATTAAAGAGATTCATGTAGTAGCAGAATTTAAGTTTTATAGTCTGATAAAATTGTTCCTTTTACCCTTGTTTTAATTTTTTCATGCTCTTTTCATTTCTTTCAACCTTTGTCTAGATTTTCTTCCCTCCCCTCTAAATTCAGTGCCCCTAAACTTTCTTACAACAACTACACACACCTTTTTTCAGTAGCAATTACAATTTTCTGGGGATTAGCAAAGCATTAAAACAGACTGAAAAGATAAAAAAAAAAAAAGACTGGACTTGCATGATACAATGATAAATACTTTCTTTTAAAATAATTATCCTTCTACATGTATTCAGACAATAGCATGAATAAGATGGAAAATAACAAAAAAAGCTCAAAGTTATCACTGTTATAGTGATACAGTGTATGATATTAAAGACAGTATCTTTTTTATAATATTTTTTCTTTATAATACTTCCGTATAATTCCAGATAATACTTTTTTCGTAAGGCACATGATATATTGCACAGGTTAAAGGTTTAACATTTTCTAAATGATGATGAGAATTAACTGTAGGGAGAGAATTAGTTTCATGCTTAAATTCTAAATGGCCCATTAGGACAATCACAGCAGAAAAGAGGCTGTCATACCCCTTTAACTTGAGCGGCGTCGTTGGCAAGCCTGGTCGTCAATGCTCCCGTGGTGTTTTTAGGATCATCGAACCAGCTCACATCCTGTGGCAGAGAAACTGATTTCATTATCTTAAAGCCTGACACATGAGACCTTCAGCTCAAGAGCACTGACAGGATGCCCTTATTCTCCTCCATTAAGCACTTAGGATTTGACACTGAATAGATAAGAAAGGGACTTAATAAAGTCATAAAGAGATCATTTCTCAAAAAAAATTTTTTTGAGTGCCTACTCTGTTCCAAACATAATTGCTACGTGTTGGACCTATTCAACACTGAACAAAAATGATGGAGTGGCTGCTTTCATGAAGCTCCGATTCCAGGGACAGAAGCCACAAATTAACATACACCATGCCAAGGGGTAATAAATGGTAGGAAGAAAAACAGAATGGGGTAAGAAGGAAAAAAAAGTGGGGGAAGGCACCATTTTATAGATTGGGGAGGTAAGAGAGAAGGCATTGCTAAGGTGACATTTGAGCAGAGACCTGAGTACAGAGAGGGATGAGAGTATCTGGACAAGGAAGGAACAGCATGTGCAAAAGACCCAAGGCAGAGGCATTTTTGATCTGTTCACATACAAGCAAGAAAGCGTAAAGGTCGTCACCAGCCTTAAAAGCACCTCTATGTAAATGTACAGAAGCTGCCTTTTCCTCAGGACAGACCTCCATTCTCACTGGACTCTCCCTCTTCCCTACCCCCATATCCACTTATGTGAGCCAATGTGTATAGAGTAGACTGTGTATGGGGAATGAGGTGAAGCTCCAGGAGATGAGGTCTGGGGAGGTAGTGGGGACACAGAGTTTGTGACTTTATCGGCAAATGCAAAGATTCCAGATTTGGGGCATTCCCTGGTGGTCCAGTGACTAGGACTCCACACTTTTATTGCTGAGGGCCCAGGTTCAATCCCTGGTCAGGGAACTAAGATCCCATAAGCTGTATCACGTAGACAAAAAAAAAAAAAAGATTCCAGATTTTACCCTGAGAGATATGGGCAGCTTTCAGCAGCTTTTAAGCAGTGAAAGTGAAGTCGCTCAGTCGCGTTCGACTCTTTGCAACCCCATGGACTGTAGTCTACCAGGCTCCTCTGTCTATGGGATTTTCCAGGCAATAATACTGAAGTGGGTTGCCATTTCCTTCTCCAGAGGGATGTGATTTAACTTTTATCTTGGAAGAATGATTCTGGTTCTTGGGCAATGAACCTAGTGGACTAGGATAAGGATGGAGGCAGTGAGATGGGTTAGGAGGCTGTTGTAATATCAGACAAATTAGAGGAGACAAGGACAACTCCTAGGACTTTAACCTGAGCAACTGGCAGAATGGAGGTGCCATTTAGTGATATTGGGGAGGTCTAGGTAAGGAGTAAGCCCTTCAGTGAAGGGTCGGAGGGTGTCCAAAGCTCAGTTTTGGAGAAATTTGGTATGAAATTCTTAATAGACATTCAAATAGAGAAGTCAAATAAACAGCTGACTAAATGAATAAATGAATTGGGTTTAAAAAAACATCAAAACCAAACAAATTTATAAAACCACTTACACTTTTAAATACAAAAATACTAAAAATATTGTGCACTTGAAGTCTCAGTTTGTGTCTGTTACAAAAATAACTAAGGTCCTAAGAAGTTATCTCAATTGTGATTTGCAGTTAAAGCAGCATTTATCAAATATTTAAGAAAAATCTAATTATAATGCATTATAATTTATCATAGTACATATCCATTTGCTTTTTTAAAATTGTTAAGTGCTTAAGTGTCTCCCCCAATTGGAACATAACTGCCATGTATACAGGGACCACTCTGACTTGAAGACTTTACAATACCTAGCATTATGCCTTGTAAGCAGAAGGCACTTAATGCATGATGGCTGGACTGAATAATTTGTGGAGGGTATGACACAAATCCTCAGCTCAGCTTCCAAAGTATAAGAGGCCTAGGAGTTGGCCTACGGCCTGGCAGGGGAATGGGGCAGTTAGCACTGGGCCCAGGCCCTGAGTCTAATTCGGATCTCAATTATAAATACTGTCTGTCTGAAAATCCTGACAAGAGGCCCTACACCAAACAGTGCTCTCTCACTCACTGGACTTGGTCCTGGCTGTGTCAGTCCCAAGCTAGCAATCCCCATAAACATGTCTTGGTTTTAAGCGGCAGGGGGTCACCATGCTTATCAGCCAGAGTTCAAATCCCACCCCATCCCCCCAGGTATATCAGAGGCATTCTTCTGAAGTATCACTGTATTAGTGATTTTAAAATGGAAAGTTACAAAGTCACAGGAAAAATGTGCATGATTGTTAAAGACACCTTCCCCTTTGAACTGATCCGCTTTGAGTGACATGTCTAGAACCCCCCTCCCCCTTCCCCTAAGAAAACATTCACATCCATGTGTTGTCAGGGTCTGGAAGGTGCCCAGTGTGAGAGACCTAAGTCATTATCGGCTAGTAACACTGCAGCTTGAATGAGTCTATCAGTCAAGCCCCAGCAAAGAAACCAAGCATCAGGAAGTGGGCCACGGGGATGACTTTTGATCTGTGGAAAGAAAGGGTTCAGAGGGCACTTCTTGGCAGGAATAAACATGAGCATCATGGGTCTCGCGGGGAGAGAAGGAAAGAGACGAAAGGGATGTGGGGGCACGGAAGAGCGCTTCCATCTCCTCTGCCTATAGCTGCTGAGACGGAGGGTGGAGGTGAACCTGCCTTGGAGACTCCATCTGTCTCGCGGGGACCCTGGTCCCCGTGCCCACCCCCAGCAAAGCACCCAGGGGCTCACTCTACGTCATCCAACAGCAATCCCACCGCCTCCCCACAAGGCACAGTGCACACCTCCTGGGCACCATCCCCGACAGCATACCTGTCTCAACATGGACCTGAAAACCATGTATCGCAGCCGCCTGGTGAGGATCTCTCCCGCTTTGCCGAACGTGAAGCCCTGTGAAGAGTGACACGCCACAAGGGAGAAGACTGGTCAGACCCGGCCGCTGGTGACAGCACAGGAAAGGGACTTGGGGTCAGTGCCAAGGCAGGACACCAAAGTCAGAGAGCCTGATTTCAAGGCCTGGCGGCTCTGTTTCTCAAACAGCATACCATGTGCGTGGCCACACCACCAGCAGAGCTGGGAGGATCTGGTTTTGAAATCGACACTGCTGCTCCCCAACCAGCTGGTGGGCCCATCGCGGATCTACAAGAAAGTGGTTCCTCTGTCTCCCTTCCCACTCCTGTTTCTCTCTCTCAGGAACCAGGGTCTGTCACTGAGGAGGCTGGGGAGTTCTTCTCAAGGCAAGGGGGATTCGTCTCTAACCCAGGGATTTATATTATGAATCATCCCAAGCAGGAAATTTTTGAGAACGAATGGGAGGGGGGGCACTGGTCACAATTACACCAGACCTGAGGTGCAACCTGGAAAAACAGGAATCTGCAGCCACTCCAGCCATAAAAGGTGCAGAGAACAAAGATATCAAATTCTTTGTTTCCAAAAAAGAAAAGCAAAAGTCTAGGAGAGAAATAGGTTGGAAAGGAAGGCTTACTGGAAAGAGACTTTCATGCACTGATCTCCCCCTTTCCCCAAGGATATGACCTATGCCTGGGAGGAGAGAAGAGAGTAAGATGTGATTGCATGGCCATGCTGGGCCACATCTGGGGAGGAAGGAGGACAGACCCTCGTTCCGGGAGCTTGGGGATATATAGGGCCAGACTGATGCACTGCGCCACTTTCTGTCTGGAGCTCCGGGAAGGGGAAGTTCACAGATGGAGCCTGCCACACAATGGCCCAGGGAGAGCAGAGTGGAAATGGCCGGATGGTGCATTAGAAGAAGGGAAGCCCTAGTAAGAGCCCATAGTCTCCTGCAGCATCTGAGACACGATGGAAGGCAACCGTAGCTCCTCCACACTCCCAGGTGGCAGGCTGGACATCATCGAGAGAGAGAGAGAGAAGAAACATGGGCAAAGAGCCCAAGTGAAGAGAAAGCAAACTCTTCCTCATGGTCCTGATCAAGGGGGACAGCCAGGCTGGATCGTGTAACTGCAGGCCACCAGCCCCTCCGGTCACCAGTGTGAAGGGGGGGGCAGGGGAGGTGCACAGAACAGCGCCCCCCCACCCAGCGCTGCAATGCTGCGTACCCTCTCTGCTAATACACACCAAGCCAGGGACAAGGGGGAGAGAAAGAGACCCTGGATTAACTGAGTTGAAGCCTGCAGTTACCAAAATGATTAACTTGAAGAGGAAATGACCGGATGAAGGTTTCTGCTTATTAAACTGAATGAAACCTGAACTATCCCGCCCACTATGAGAACACCACTCTCGTCATTTGGTTGAGAACCAGCCATTGATAAGTATGTCAGAAACATTATGTCTACAAGTCCCCAGGACAAACTTATAATTACCCCTTTACAGAAGAAATGGAGGTTAAGGGAGGCTGGGAAGTGGCCAGAGGCTACAGTTCTAAGGTGGCAGAGCTGGAATCTGATGTGCGTCTAAGAGAATCTTAACCAGAATGAGCACCCAGAGCCTGGACTACAATCCCCCAGTGAGCTCCTTCCTTGCTTTTCTAAATGAGGGGCTAACACCATCTAACACCATGTTCTAACACCATCGTTGGCACAGCGCCACCTCTGCACTTCTGAAGTCCTGGAGTTCAGAGCCTTTGTTCTCACCTTGGTTTGCCAGGCAAGCCAGGCTCCACTCTCCCTGGGTATCACTGTGTGACAAAGGTACCACTTTAACTGCCTTTGCGTCACCAATTCAGATTTCCAAGTCAAAGCCTATCCCGCTCCAAACTCCTTAACCAACTGCACCCTCAGCAACCTCTACATTCTCCCAACTTCTCTGGCATTAATACTTGGTACGACAATCCTGTATACAAGTTAGAGTGTCACATTTATTCTAGTACGATCAGATTCCCCAAAGAGACTTGAAGGACTCAGTAACAAGAGAGTCCAGGGTTTGGGATCTCCTATCATGTCCAGAAAAGTGTCCTGTCTATTCAAAATATACAAACATGCTCACACCATGCAAAATAAAGAGATCTATTGAGAGTTCTATCTTAAAAAATTACATGTCACTAACCATTCATTCATTTAATAAGTGATTATACTTATAATCATCTCACACGAACTAGGAACTTATCTCTTTTCATCATCAAGAGTCAGCTACCATTATCCCCATTTTAACAGATGAGGGAACTGAAGCTTACACAGTTTAAGTTATTTACTTGACCAAGAACACAAAATTAGGAAATGGTACAACTCAGACCTGACCCTACACCTAGCACCAAAGCCCATACTGCCTTACCATGCGGAGCTTCTAGAGTGCTTAAACTCCTGGCAATTTCATTTCAGCCAAATGATCTGAAATCTGTAAAATCTGATACATTACATATGCTTACTACAGTTTTTGTTTGAAGACTGACATTCTTCCATCATCAGAAAGGTTCCTTCTTCTTCAGGAGAAGAATGACAAACTCTTCAAATATTTTTAAAATCAGCGTGACTGGCTTGTGGGGCTCTAAGGTTTGTTCTTGCTTTTAGAACACTGGAAGATACCTGAGTATCAAAACCGCATGGCAGTACTTATATATTCAAACATGTGTCCACAGCTCCCCTAGATCCCATTTGTAAAATCCCTGCTTTAACTTCCAATCATTGTGTTACATCAAATACTCTGTTCCCTCTGACTTCGTGAACATTTCCAGTCAGGGGAGAAGGTGGGAGAAGGAAGGAAGCAAGGGCTCCTTCCCTCAGGGTGTAAGAGGAAGCCAGAGAAAGAAAACATCTTTGATGTAAGTCAAGGAAACCGACTGCTAAGAGCCCGGTGACTAGAAGAGCGACTCCACTAAGAAGCAAATCACGCAGATGTTTAACAAATGCCCCCAGCTGGATAATGATACATTTCCCCAAATGGAAAAAAGAGTGAAAATGTAGACACTTACCTGAAGGAAAAATGTAATAAAAGAAATAATTCCAAGGATTAGAAACAACAGTGAAAACAAGTTACTATTCTGTCGTTTGGTTTCATCATCCTCGTCTCTGGTGAAAATCTGGCAAAAAAAATATTTAAAGGGTTTTCAGTACCACTGAAGAAATCATTCAAAGTCTGACCCATTTTACATCTAGTTATAGTATTTGGGGTCAAGAGGGCCTTAGCATGTGGAGGTCAGGCAGGCTTCCCTAAGGCCAGACTTAAATGGGGCAGTATCATGCCTTCCCTAGGGGCCAAGGCCTGTCACTCATTCATTAATCTATCCAACTCTTTCTCTGCTCATACTTCTGCTTGAAGTAATGGGTGCTTCAAGTCAGCACCAAACCCACTACCGCAGAACTGGGGACAAATACTGTCTTATTCCTCTGATGGGAAACTAATTGCATGGCAGTCTGTTGTTTCACAAGCTGACATTTCCAACTGTCCCACAGTGTCTGGAGACACATCTGCTGATGTGGTTTTGGTGAGCCCAGGAGGTGAGCTCGTATTTTCAGCCCAGGTCTCTCTGAAGAAAGGAGGCTTCTTCAGCCAACCTTCTTTGTAGGGTGGCCTGTTAGATAGACAGCGGAGAACTACAGCCAGCTGACCCAGAACCACACTGGGAGCCCTTGGTTAAAAGAGCTAAACAGGATGCCTTGGGCTCAAAAAGCATGCAGAAAACAACCACTTCACAGGGAAAGAAAACCATCGTCCTTCACATTGGGCCAAAATCTGACTTGCGAGATGTAACTTTATGGTTGAAAATGCCATCATGAAAAGCAGGTGCGACCAGTATCTGTCAACATGAATCTTTTGCAAGCTGTCCCGTTCGTTTTCATCTTACTGCGTGGGACGGACATCCCACAGAGGCCCAGTGCTCAGCCCCATCACGTCCGGCCAAGCACACCAGTCAGAGAGTGGCTCTCCCTTGAGCTGGTGTGATGAACACGCAAGGAACCCTCTCCAGACACCAGTCACAGAACTGTTCCTGAGGCTGACTCAGAGTCCAATGATGGCAGGTAGGGGACAGTCACCTAGTCAGTTTCATGGACTGTTCTCCAGGGATTGCACTCCCAGGGCCCTAGGATAGAAACTAACTGCCCTGACAAAGGAAGTTTTGAAAAATCAGTTTTCCTATCACAAATAAAACTTCTACTCCTACATCTTCAAGCTGTTATATGAAGATGCAACACATGTTTTTTGCAGCTTTTATATAAATTTACAAATACAAACAGTTCATTCTTTAATCAGGACTCACAGGTAAGTCCCCAAAATGAACATAAACACTTACTCCTATAATCCTTGAAAATATGACTGAAAATGCCGGTTGCAGAGCTCCATTTATAATGGCACAAAATACACCAACCACAAAATAAGGCCATTCAGTTATATTCAGCTTCAGAATCCTCCAAAAGGAAACCGGAGGTACACTTTCATCCTGGAGAACACAAAATATTACAACAAACTAGTTAGGAAAATAACTGATCTTAATGGATTTAACTGATGTACAGTTCTTCTGTATGCACAATTTTTAAACAAATATATCTTATTCCTACTTCCTTATCAATTGATGGCTATGTAACTTTTTTTAAAGAGTGCTGACAGATTCTGTTACATTGTGCCTTAATTTTTTAAAGAAATACATGATGATTCCATAAATATTTAAGTCTCACCTGACATCTGGAATGTGACAAGCATATTTGCAAGGATGAAAGAACAAAAATGTTTGTATTTGAAGACCCACTATTATCTCTTTACATTATAAACTCTAATTCTAAAATTCTTATCCTATAAATTATCATTCATAAATTCCACCTTAGAGTTAACCTGTGGAGACTTGGGTCTGTGGACCAAGCTAAGGGATAGGACAGGGAATTCTGGATAACCCTTTCTTGCTCCCACTCCTATCCCAGCCTAAGCCCACTGTTAAAGACATCAGTCCGCAGCCTCCTTGTACCAAAGTTTCTTCTGTACTGAGCTTTCGGTCCTGGCTTTGGGATCCACGGATACTCCTGCGAGTTGATTTTCTTCTGATTAGACTGGATCTTAAATCTTCGGAGGATGTGTACAAGTCATCAATTTTACTTCGGGCTTCACCAGGGGTATTTTCTAATTCAAGTTCATTTCCTTTTGTCTAAAATAAACAAGAAATATTCATAAGTTGGTTAGGCGGGGTTAACCAACAAAATCTAATTGCTCAACAGCAGACATCAAGGAAAATGGTAATTTAAGTCCTTATGGGAAAGGATGAAGTGGAACTGCCATTTTTTTGGTGTGATTATATTTGAAAATTAAAACCATTAGATAAGGATCCCCATAAACTATGCTGAAACAACACAGCATCCATTCCAAGTATCTTATCTAGTCACCTTCTTTGTGTGAGTGTTTTTTAGCTCAATCAGATTTGCTTTGGACCAGGGACATCAACACAAATAATGGTGTAAGTTATACTGTGAGACACAATGTTTTCAGTAGACATGTCAAAAAAAGTGATAGGCAAAGTGAATTTTAATTATATATTTTATCTAACCTTTAATGTATCTAAGATATTAGATTAACGTAATCAGTGTCAAAACTTTTTGATATATCTTGCATTTTTCTTTGGACTAAGTCTTTGGACTCTGGTATGCATTTTCAACTTACAAACACGTCAATTCAGATTAACCACCACTAATGTGCTCAACAGCCATGTTCGGCTAGCAGCCGCTCGAGTGGATACTGCTGCGGCTGCTGGTTAGTTGCTCAGCCGTGTCCTACTCTTTTTGCAACCCCATGGACTGTAACCTGCCAGGCTCCTCTGTCTACGGAATTTCCTCAGCAAGAATACTGGAGTGGGTTGCCATTTCCTTCTTCAGGGGAGCTTCCTGACCTAGGGATTGAACCCAAGTCTGTTGCTTGGCAGTCAGATTCTTTACCATTGAGCCACCTGCGAAGCCCTTACTAGAGTGGATAGCTCACTTTTAAGCCTTTTTAACTTTACCTTTCTCTATCCTTCTTCATTTCTCTCCTTTCAAGAGGGAAAAAAAAAAAAAATCTAAAACCTGGTGTGATCCTCAATCCCCCTGCTTCTCACCCCAAAATTTTTTCCCTCTTCTCAAGATAATCAATAGTAACATTTATGTATAGCACCAAATACAGCAAAATCAGCTCATGCCTGAGATACTTGAGGAAAATGCTAGAGTTAGACTATACCTGCATTGTGACAAGTTTGAAGTAAATGCCTCTCTTCTTCATGAGCTCATCATGATTGCCTTCCTCTACAATGACTCCATCATCAAGACCAGCGATGACATCAGCATTACGAACCGTGGACAGACGATGCGCTATCACAATGGTCGTCCGGCCTTCTCTGGCCTAAAGGGAGAAAAATCTCATTTCTGAATACATGAACGATTATATGAAAAAAAGTCAGTAATTCAATGTATATTTACTGACCACGAATGCCTTGGACATTGCAAAACTGTGTAAGCTATATGAGGCAGTCTCTGGCTTCAATAAATGTATTGTTAATGGTTGAAAATGATGTTGTAATAAGTATAAACACAAATATGATAGTCTCATATTAATACTATGTAAGCCTCTAAGATTTTACTCAATCTCTACTAGCCTAAGTTTACATAATAATCAAGGGCTTATACAGAGGTAAAACACTCGACAGCCCAGGAATCAGTCAATCGGAGCACATACAGGCCAGCTGCGATCCCGTGCAACCCAGCCAGCACCAAGTCCCCCTGGAAGTCACCCTGTGCTCTCTCACAGACATCTGGATGACCAACACAAACAATAAATGTGAGGCAACAAAGGCCAGATGACAGCGTTACATTGATCTGAACTCAAATCTTAGTTCTGCTCTATATGAATTCCAGGATCTTATACAAGTCTTTAAACCTGTGCGAGGTTCAACTTACTCACATATCAAATGGGGATAATAGTACAATGCTACTTCCTGGAGTAGTTGTGATATACAATAATGCACAGGTAGCACTGTGATGTACACAGTAAGTGCTTAATAAATGATGCTTATTTCTAGGGAGAAGCATTATGGAAAAAACTAAGGAGTTAAGTAAATGTCTTAAACATCCAATCTCATTTTTATTTTCATACGGAACAAAGCCAGATAACCAGCACTTGTCTGAGATTTCTTTAACCTTTGTAACTTTCCCAATGCTTCTAATTTTTCTTATTCATATTTCTCTCTGGGAACTAGCAATAAAATTCTCAGAATAAGCTAGCAAAAAGAGGTATAAGGATCAGTATGAAAAAGAGAAGTGAGAATAAGTCTAGGAAGAAAAAAAAATGAACATCAGAAAAATTAGGTGGAAACTAGAAAGCAGAGAAGACAATGGATCAATTCTTTGGATGTTTTCAAAGGATGAGATGTGGAATGCCCCCTCTAAAATGTGCATTAAAAGGAAAAGTTATTTTTAAATGCAACCTTTCTAAAGTCATTTTATTAATAATTTAATACATAGTAACATGGTAGAATAGAAAGAAAACACAGATGAGCAAAGTGAAGAGGGAAAAGCAGACGCAATCGCATCTCCATCTATTTTGGTCCACAAAATTGTTAGTGACCTTTTTTCTTTTTCCTTTCTCAACAATCTGTTACACACTGTGACAGGATGTTTAGACAAACAGAGTTGTTGTTACTAGAAGAGGGGGACAGTTGGGGCAGGAATGAGCTCATCTTTCAATTCTACTGGGAGCACTTCAACTCAGAGCACTTATGGGTGCAAAGGTTTCCGTATTCCGTGTCCTCACAGGGCAAGCCTAGTTATCGTCAGACACCAGAGACCAAGCACACAGTGACTGGCGTGGCACACACACTCAAGTCTGGCCGGTGAATGAGTCACATGGACTCAGGTACTGCAGGAAGGTCGACCTCTGTTGATGGTCAAGGACATTTCATTTCATTCGCAGCGTCATCAACTCTCTGGCACTCTCCTCAAGATAAGAGGTCTCTCATTTCCCATTGTCTTTGATAGGCATCTGACCTCTTGAGAACTAGATGTAAACCTCCCTCGTGTTGACAACAGTAAACACTCATAAAACCCAAGTATCAGGGTTATCTCTAAGGCGAAGTTTTTAAGATCACAATGAAGACCAATTTTCATCTGAGTCTCTATTCTCACTGTTTAACTTAAAAAAATGTGCAACTATCTTTCAATGAAAGCTTATTCATCTCTACCTAAAAATACACCAGAGAAATAGAAGTTATACATATCCAGAGAGGTCTGATGGTTTTAATCGCTTAAAGAATTACTTTAGGAGAGATCTCTTTAAAAATAATATTAAGAAGAATTAACAATGGAATGTTCTTATGCTTATAAACCAGCTAGGATTGAACTGAGGTTCACCCACCTTATCCAGGGCCGCCTGGACCACTGCCTCACTCTCAGTGTCCAGTGCTGAGGTGGCCTCATCCAGCAGGAGGATCTTGGGGTTGCGAACCAGGGCCCGGGCGATGGCGATTCTCTGTTTCTGTCCACCGCTTAGCTGGGCTCCTCTCTCTCCAACCAGGGTGTCAAATTTCTACAACACCGAAAACACAGGAGGATTAAACAACAGAATAAGTAATCTCAGCTCAGATTTTTAAGATGGGAAGTAATCCTACAAACAACCCAAACCTCACAGGCAGTATGGCCCAGGTGTGTGTGTGTGTCTGTGTGTGTTGAACTCTGCGACTCTACGGACTGAAGCCCGCCAGGCTCCTCTGTCCATGGAATTCACCAGGCAAGAATACGGGAGTGGGTCGCCATGCCCTCCTCCAGGGATCTTCCCAACCCAGGGATCGTCTCTTATGTCTCCTGCATTAGCAGGTGAGTTCTTTACCACTGGCACCACCTGGGAGGCCTCAAACTTAGCAATAACCAACCCTAATTACAAAAAAAATATGTCAGGTCTCCCCTCATGATGCAGTGGTTAAGAATCTTCCTTGCAATGCAGGGGACATTTGTTTGAACCCTGGTCCAGAAAGATCCCACATGCCAAGGAGCAACTAATACCATGTGCCACAACTGCTGAGCCCGTTCTCCAGAGCCCCAGAGCCCCAGCTGCTGGCACCTGGATGCCGAGAGCCCATGCTCTGCAACAAGGGAAGCCACCACAATGAGAAGCCCTCGCCCGCAACTAGAGAGTAGCCCCTGCTCCCCGCAACTAGAGAAACCCGGCTGGCAGCAACGAAGACCCAGAGTAGTCAAAAAATAAGTAAATATTCTTAAAAAGTATGTCTACTACTAGTTGAAGCTACTAGAGCTTTCAAATCTGGAGTCATCTTGATCTGCCACCTTGGGAAGTTCCTCCAGTTTATATTCCTTTCCTGACTTCCTATGCATCAGGCCAGCATGCCATGACCCTCCAGCACAACAAAGACAGAGAAGGGCTTACATTAGGCAGTTTCATGATAAAGTCATAGGCGTTGGCTTCCTTCACGGCTTTATGAATCTCATCCATGGTGACATCTTCACGGCCATAGCGAATGTTCTCAGCTATCGTGGTGGCAAACAGCACAGGCTCCTGACTCACCACCCCGATAATCTCCCGCAGATACCTTACGTTGATGGTCCTGATATCCTGTCCGTCGATACTGACCTAAAATAAAAAGGAGCTGTGATACGCACATAGCGCAGATTTGTGATGTGCAATCTGCTAAGGAAAGTCAGTGCTGCAGCATCTGGTTGAATAAGAGTCATCTCACCATGCCCTCTGTGGGGTCATACAGCCTCTGCATCAGCTGGACGGTGGTGCTCTTCCCACAGCCGCTGTTCCCAACCAGGGCCACCGTCTGCCCACTCCCTACCTTCAAGTTGAGGCCCTTCAAGATCTATGAGAATGAACGAGAAATAAACTTAAACCACAGATTTCAGGACTACATACATGGATGAATTGTTGAGTAATCATTTCATTGTACCTTAACTTCGCTTCGAGATGGGTAATGGAAGTGAACATTTCTGAATTCCAGATTTCCTTTAATATTGTCGGGTTTGTGCCCAGTGTTTGAATAGCTGTCGATGCTTGGTTTCTAAACAGAATAAAATTTCAGAAGGTTACAGCAACTACTAGGTTACAATAAATACTTTCAATTACATTTGTGGAGAGCTGAATAAAAGTGATAAAGAAATAGACTGTTTTAGACAGATAGATAAATGGCCAGCCCAGACTTACGTTATCAATGATCTTGAAGACTTCATAAGCTGCTCCTCTTGCGTTTGCAAATGCCTCAATGTTTGGAGATGCCTGTCCAACACTAAAAGCTCCAATTAATACAGAAAAGAAGACCTGAGGAATGTGAAGCAAAAGCATCGAGTTACTTAGTATTTAGTATGCTTTTTTCATACTTTTAACATCATTAGTTAAATTTTTACATGGCAAGATAACATATGAATACTGACTATTAAAACTATTTTTAAAATTGAAGTACTTTTCAGTTGAGAATGCTGAATTAGTCTTACTGGATCCGTGAAATAATAAATTCTGCATGACTGGAGTATTTTCATATGTCTTCAAAGGCCAAGAATTTTGGTTTAGAGCATCAGCAGGGTATAGTGGAGATAAACCCTATTATGAGGGTCAGAACCTGAGGTCTGAACCCTGGATTAAGCACTAACTGGCTGTGTCTTCAAGTGATTCTCTGACAGTCTGGACTTCAATTTCTTTATTGGAAAAAAGAGACAAGATTCTGTTTTCCCTACCAAGCAATCTTAGTGTTGTTGTATCAAGTGGAATGGTACATAGGAAAATATTCCATAAATGATAAAGCACACATTCTCCATCAGATGGAATCTTTTTTTCCCCCTCCACCAAAGTCTGTTCTTTTTAAGGTCTGATGAACAGATTTTTTTTTTTTTTCATTTTGCCCAAATCAGTTTCTTATCGTACATTGGACACTGTTTCTCCACAGGTGTTAAAGAACACTAAAGTCACTGTTCATTTCTTTGTAAATCACACAGTAGTTATATTATCCAACAACTTACAGTGAAGAAATTTTGCTAAGTGTTTCTTTATTCACTTTCTCGATTAGTCCTTACAACAACACTAAAAGTTATGGCATCTTACTCCTGTCATTTCCATTCTGCGGAAGACGTACGAGTCTTCAAAAGTCTAGGTGGCTGAACCAAATCACAGAGTCAGTAAGTGGCACAGCCAGAATTTGAATCAAATCGGCCTCATATCAAATCCCAGGCTCTCACTCACTCTTCTTGGCCATTATTTAATAATTCTTCAAAAATATATTCTCTAACAGTCAAACCAACACCACTAAATTTCACTGACATTTTAAAAGTGATTCATCTCTTACTATAACATCACTTACCGTGAGCACTTGTCCAATGGAATACTCTCTTGAGAGGACCAAAGAGGTCCCGTACCAGAATGCCAGGGCATAGGATGCATAGATCAACAGAAAAGCAGCACCCATAGAGATGTTGGCCGTGATAGCTTTCTTTATTCCAATTCTCTTGGCTTCTTCCAAATTTTTGTTGTACCTGGGAGAAGTAACAGATTATTACACAGGCTTGTAAAATCTTACAAAATGGGTCAACACAGTATGATGGTTGTTGAGTACTCAAGATGCACCAAGGCCTCTGATGGGTGCTTCGCATGTATTTTCTCCCTTTGACCCTACGATGTTAGTACTATTTTAATCTCTTCTTGTAGAAAAGGAAACTGAGCCCTTACGGAAATTAAGTAATTTGTGGAGGCATGTTGTAAAAGCACCTTCTCTGGCCTTAGCAATAGTGAAATAAGTAATACTTAGCAAACTTACAGCACTTGCACTGTTTCATATATAAGACAAAACACAAGCTATGAAAACACTTGTGTTTTCCCTTTAAAATCTGCATGCATTTTAAATGTACTAATAAAATGAAGATATAATCCTAGAAAGTACTCAATACAGACATTTGTGAAGATGTGGACCTAGAGACTGTCATACAGAGCAAAATAAGTCAGAAGAAAACAAATATCATATATTAACACAAATATGGAATCTAGAAAAATAGTATAGACGATCTTATTTGCAAAACAGAAATAAAGACACAGACGTAGAGAACAAACATACAGACACCAAGGGGAGGAAGAGATGGGGTGGGATGAATTTGGAGGTTTGGACTGACACATATACAACTACTGATACTATGCATAAAACAGATAACTAATGAGCACAGGGAACTCTACTCAGTGCTCTGTGGTGACCTAAATGGGAAAGAAATTCAAAAAAGAGGGGATATAGGGTGTGTGTGTGTGTGTATCTGATTCTCTTTGCTGTATGATAGAAACTAGCACAACATTATAAAGCAACAATAAAAATTAATTTTAAAAAAAGCAAGTACTGCATACAAGTAAGTCCTTGAAACCTCTGCACATCAAGGATGAAGGCAGTTTGCTCCCTGCCCTGCTTCCCCCTGGGCCTGCTGGAAGGAACAAATGAGAAAAACACATGCGTGGGAGCAATCTGAGTGCTCTGAATTGCCAGCTAAGACTTTTTCCATGTAAATAAACTGTGTCCTGTGCTTAGTCGTGTCTGACTATTTGCAACCCTAAGGATTGTAGCCCGCCAAGCTCCTCTGTCCATGGGATTTCCCAGGCAAGAATACTGGAGTGGGTTGCCGTGCCCTCCTCCAGGGGATCTTCCTGACCCAGGGATCGAACTCAGGTCCCCTGTATTGCAGGAAGATTCTTTACCATATGAGCCACCAGAGAAGCAGCCATCAATAATTCTTACAGCAAATACAGGGGATTACACAAAAGGGGGCAAAACCAAGGAAGCAAACAAAAACCACAGAAGACCATTGATAGACATTTCCCTCTCTCATTCTAATCACTTAACATAATTTGAGCACTTTTTAAACCCTGGATAAGTGGTTAATTTCTGATATTCAAGTTAAAGGAGATAGGTGCATAGCAGACTGTTCCGCTTAAGAAGAGAGATATGGAGATAAGTGAATGGGGATCAGAGTTTAAAAAAAAAGAAGGATCTCTGCAGATACAGAACCATGGTAAAGCTATCAGAGAGAAAACAGATTGTAACTGAGCCTTAAATCTGTCCTTATTCTCTTAATACAACTCCCTATAGGACGTCAGAACATTGCCTTGCAGAAAGAGGAGCTCATAATTGCTGAAATCAAAGAGTTTATTTCTAATAGGATGTATATTTTGAATTCTTTGATCCATAAACACATGATGGCATAAACATTATACAGTATTATATTAATTTTTTTGGAGGATTTGTTCCATTCGTTAGAATGTACAAGCAGAGGTCAAGCCCTGCTCAGATATGAGCACGTATTCTTTCATGCCCTCATGACATTTAAAAACTACTTTACCAATAACCAGTTACCAAAGCATTGCATGGTCCAATGAAATTTACATGATTACTTCCTAAAGAGTAAATTTAAACAGAACTTTATAGTGATAAAATGGTAGTACATTATTCAAGTTTCTTCCTCCAAAAAATGTAAATCTCTAACTAACCCTTGACCAGAAAATTATTTTTGAGAAATGTGCTTCAATGGTTGAATATACATGTCTCCCACTTTATGAGCTGATGTGATATGAAAGTACCACTGGGCATAAATTATACATGATTACATTTAAGGAACTTTAATGCTTATGATTCACACTTTGTTACTGCCTTTATTTCAGTTCTTGCTTACCGAGACTAACGCAGAAATCACTGTGATATGCTGTGTCCCAAGCAGCCAGAGGAAACTTTTGCACAGGAAGAAGCAACAAGGAAGAAAATCACTTAGATGCCAGAAAAGACAAATGAAAAAAAGAAGGGGGTAAGGAAGGAGGAGAAGCAAACACTACTCCTTTTGCATAGGCTTTTTGATTAGCTTGTCAACAAAAATGTCACATGTACAAAATCAGATATTAAAATCATCAATTCATTAAAAACTCTAGTATCAAAATGCTAAAGTAGGATTTCCTACATAACAAAACACTGACAATTAGAAAAAACTATTCTTCTTAAGTAATATGAACACATTTATCAATGATGCAAATAGCCACCTATGAGACCAAGGAAAAATTTCTGCTGTGTGTGTGTTAGTCACTCAGCTGTGTCCGGCTCCTTGCAACCCCATGGGCTGTAGCCCACCAGGCTCCTCTGTCCATGGGATTCTCCAGGAAAGAATACTGGTGTGGATAGCTACTCCCTTCTCCAGGGGATCTTCCCGACCCAGGGATCAAATCCAGGTCTCCTGCATTTTCCAAGCAAATTCTTTACTGTCTGAGCCACCAGGGAAGCCCCATTGTATACTACTGAATTAAATTCACTTTAAATTCTGAGAGAATTTGAGAGACCCTACTATACCTGCTAATTTGAAGAGAAAATCAGAGTAAGACCTTAATTCCTGTCTATGTGGAAGCAACAAAGGGAAGGGCAAGAACTAGAAGGAAAACTGAAGAATTATATTTGGTCTAAGAATAGCTTTAATAATTCTATCATTGCTATTGTTTAGTCACTAAGTCGTATTCGACTCTTCTGCCATCCCATGGACTGTAGTCCACCAGGCTCCTCTGTCCATCGGATTCTCCAGGGAAAAATACTGGAATGGGCTGCCATTTCCTTCTCCAGGGGATCTTCCTGATCCATGGATCGAACCTGTGTCTCTCACATTTTCTGAATTGGCAGGCGGATTCTTTACCACTGAGTCACCTGGGAAGCCCCTTAACAATTCTACTTCCAAATTAAATCCCAAATCCAGGACTCATTATCCTTCTCGTGGACCACTTCAACAGTCTTCTGAGCAGTTCAAATTTTTGATGACTCTCATCCATTCACTGGACCAATTACAGACAGATAAATGATTTTAAAACGTAAAGTAGACAGTCATTCCCTTGTTTAAATCCCTCAACTGCTTCCCTGTGCCCTTGGAGTTAAATCCTGACTCCTTACCAGGACATGCAAGTCCCATGTTCTGGTCCCCACCCACCCTCAACAGCCCCTCTTCACCTCAATCTCCTCTCACCCAACCGAGCTCCAGTCACACAAGCCTTAGGATACTTTCTAGGATATACCAAAGTCTCTGCCATCCTGGGAAACCTGGAAGACTCTTGTGTCCCTACCCTACTACAGCAGGCCTTGTCTCTTTCCTCAAGGACCAGCCTCCAGGAAACCTCAAATATCCACTACGCATGTCTTCCTTGACCACCATGGTTAAAGTAAACTTGTCCTGCTCACCCTCATCAGCACATTCTTTGATTTCTTCAAAACCCGTTTAAACAATTCATGATGTAATTCACGTCTCTGATGATTTTTTTCTTCCTTCCTGCTCTCCTCCCTCCCTCCCTTCTCTTTTTTCCCACCTTATTATTTTGACCAGGAATCATATGAGGGCAAAAAAGGCAAAGATAAAGTAGCATATCAAGATGGCAAAAGACATACAGACTTCCTATAACTCACAACCTGAGGAAATGTGCTAATTATTTTACAACGTTCGCATCAACAGGGAAGGTAAGTGTAGTGTTCTAAATATAAACTGATGAAGCATTAGGAATTAACTGAAAACTCAAACAGAGGAATATGATTACGACCTGAAACTTTCTTTTCCTAGGCTTTTAACTGTTTAAAAAACTTTTACATTTACTTTTTGAATAATCATCATAAGAAATAGTTAATAGAAACAGCTTTTCAATGAAATTCTAATATGAATACCAAACAACATCACCTAATGAATAAGTAAAATTAAAATTGAAAAAAATTCATAAAAGTATTTGTCATATTCTGCAGGGTGTAACATAATTATATTCATATTTTGAGAAAACATTTCTAAATTTTCATTTTGTTAACAAACAATTGATTTTTAAGCTTTGTGATGTTAAAAAATATTCAGTAAGGTCTACTTTGGTTTTCAAAGTTTATTATAATTTTTGAAGACCTGGTTACTTATTTGTATCAACTTAAAAAAAAAAACACTGCTTAATTGAATCAGCTTAATATCAGAATTAAAACTCTATAAGAATGCCAGCATTTAATATATGAATGCTAGAATGTATAAAGAAATCAGCCTGAGCACTGATTAATAAAGATATTTCTCTATTTTTCATTCAAAGATTGGAGAAGGAAATGGCAACCCACTCCAGTATTCTTGCCTGGAAAATTCCATGGGCAGAGGAGCCTGGCAGGCTATAGTCCATGGGGTCGGAAAGAGTCGGACACAACTGGGCGACTTTCACTCACTGCCAATACACAAGTGAAAACCCAGAGCCTAGCACAGTGCTTGGCATGTGGTAGATGCTGGAGAAATTTGCCAAATGAACTGAACATTCAAGAAATGGCCAAGCTGGAGAGAACCACAGCCCATCAGGCTGTAGTCTTGAGACTACTCCTGATATTCAGGAAAAACTAATTTCCAATAATTTCTAATTTTCTAGCGGACCTTTCAAAGACAGAGTCTAGTAAATAACATCTTCTGAAGAAATAATTCTATACATAAAATGAATCTTTGAATATAACAATGTAAGCCCATTTGCTTGTTAAAAAGTTGATCATGATCTTCTCTAAAAAACAAAACAAAAAAAATCTATATCTAATTACTTCAGTTCAGTTCAGTCGCTCAGTTGTGTCCGACTCTTTGCGACCCCATGAACCACAGCACCCCAGGCCTCCCTGTCCCTCACCAACTCCCGGAGTCTACCCAAACCCATGTCCATTGAGTCGGTGATGCCATCCAGCCATCTCATCCTCTGTCGTCCCCTTCTCCTCCTGCCCTCAATCTTTCCCAGCATCAGGGTCTTTTCAAATGAGTTAGCTCTTTGCATCAGGTGGCCAAAGTATTGGAGTTTCAGCTTCAACATCAGTCCTTACAATGAACACCCAGGACTGATTTTCTTTAGGATGGACTGGTTGGATCTGCTTGCAGTCCAAGGGACTCTCAAGAGTCTTCTCTGACACCACAGTTTGAAAGCATCAATTCTTTGCCACTCAGCTTTCTTTATAGTCCAACTCTCACATTCATATATGACCACTGGAAAAATCATAGCCTTGACTAGATGGACCTTTGTTGACAAAGTAATGTTTCTGCTTTTTAATATGTTGTCTTGGTTGGTCATAACTTTCCTTCCAAGGAGTAAGTGTCTTTTAATTTCATGGCTGCAATCACCATCTAATTACTTAGATCTAATTACTTAGATCACTCCATTAAAAAATACTTTCAATTCCTTTAAACTTTCAGTGAACTAAAATAAGATTAATCTAAGTTTTGAATATTGGACTTGATATCTTTCCCTCCTTACACCCAGGTTATACATCATTATAGTTTTTCACTGTTAATAATATCTTCTAAAATTATCATGTTCTTCAAATTTTGGATGCCATTAACCTAAGAAGTATTATAATCATGTTATTTTACGCAACATTAATAAAGGAGTTTAACAGAACACTGCATATACAGCAGGGACCCAAAAGGCTACAGCCTCAATATAATAAGCATGTGCACCAGGAAAGTGACAGCAGGAGAACCTGCTTGTCTCAACCTTGACAACAGATGAAGGGTGGAGGGGGGGGAAAAACATGTCCCCTGGGAACTGGAACCATAAAAGGCAATGCTTATACAGGTCTGGAAAACATGAATTCACCAGTGTGGTTCAAAAACTCCTAGACAAAGAATATAATGTACATGGGCTCAGGTTCATAGTGCCCCCAGTGAGTGGCAGAAGCAAACACAAATCCTTCCTGCAAGAACTCAGCTTCTCAATCTAGACCCATAGCAACTGTAAAATGGCTCTGATTGTAGGGTTTGTCTCATTTTCAGAGATGATAAATTGCAACAGAAAAATATGCATCCTAGAATTGACAGAATACTACATGTTCTCTAACTGTTCACTGCTGTTCACAGGAATGCCATTTTTACCCCTGAACTGTCATCAGGTACCGAGAGGCCTTCCTGTGCATTGTTGGTCTGCAGATTTTATTACACCGTTACTGGAATTGCTATGTAGACAATCATATACTCTATACAGAATGACAGTTTCGCTTTTTGTTTACCAACCTAATAACTTTTCTTTTTTATTTTTATTATTTTATTTTTTCCTTAATTGTATTATCTTGTACCAGTACAACCCTAAATAGAAATGATGCTAGCAGACATATTTGTTTCATTATTTTAAAGGAATGCTATTAACATTTTATCATTTAATAAAATTTCCTGTGGATATCTGGTAACATACTCTTTATTAAATTGAGAAAGTTTTTGTCATGAATCATCTGTAACTAATACTTTTACCTTATCTGTCAAAACAAAATGTTTTTCTTCCAATCTACTAGTATGGTTAATTATATTCACGGATTTCCTAAGCTAAATCATCTTTGCACTTATGGGATCAAGCCATCAGGTTCAGAACTTTTTTTAATCTGATGATAGTTTTCACATTGATTCATTTAGCAAATAATTTATCTAGACTTTCTGCATCTATGTTTTAGATGAAACTGTCTTATAATTTTCCTTTCCCATATACCTGCTATCTTGTTATGATGTCAAGGTTATACTAGCCTCAAAAAATGAACTCAAAACTTTATATATATGTTTTTTTCGTTCTCTCAAACAATCTCTGTAAGATGGGGTTATCTCTTTCTGGAAGTTTTGGTAAAATCTGTCTGGAAAATTATCTGGACCTGGTGGTTTTTGCATGTTTATGAGTGTATGTATATGAAAGGCAAAAGACCGAGATTTTAAACTGGATTCAATTCCTTTAATGATTATGGTTCTACTCAAGTTTTCGGCTTAAGTGAGAATTTTAACCTATATTTTTCTGGAACATCATCTATCTCATCAGGGATTTTTAATTACTGGTATAAACCTGTAATTGTTAAAGTTTTAAAAATCTGTAGCAACTTTTTTCCTTATTCACTTTCATTTTGTTCCTGATTAAACCTGCAAAATACTACTTCATTATTTACCCATATTTTCATAAAAATTAATTTATGATTTTTTGTCAACCCTTTGCTTCTTTATCTTTATTTTCTATTAAAATGTTTTTGCTTTTAAGCCTTTATCCTTCTTCCTTTTCTCTGTTATTCTTTTTCTAACTTGTTAATTTAGCTGCTTAGTTCATGAATTTTAAGCAATTTTTAAATTTCTTCTACCAAACACCCTAGTGCTACCACTGGACTTGGATTCATTTTTAATGTGAAACCGTCAGCTTTAGGAAGAGACAGCTCTCTGGTCCTCAGAGTATTATAAATTCAGACTCGAGCAGCACCTGAAGGTAAGGCTTGCAATTTTGATTTCTACGGAGAGATGCTTTCTCTTGGCGCAATAACTAGGCAGAATCAGGTAAGATCTGTCACCCCATGTTGGTAAACAGATTCTTTTTCTGGTACACCTCTCCATTGAGAAAAACTGGAAATGAACGCCAAGTTCAAAATTTCATTCTGTCTCTACTCAGACATTTATTCAGAAAGTACTTTACTGAATAAACACTCGAAACAGTACCCCCCATGACTCTAACAGAGTATTAACTTCCCCAAACAATATTTACCCCAACTGGTACGTTAGATATGTTGTTGACCTGTGGTTGTTTGTATCTGTCCCTTCCCCCTGCCAGAATTTAAGCTCCAAGAGAAGAGGGGCTTCATTTGACTGGTTATTTGCCAGGCAATGAAGTAAGACTTCCCATTTTTTAGTCAGACTCATGTTAAAGCAAAAGCAAAAACCTTAGCAAAAAATGAGATAGAGCACAGATACTGCTTTCCTCTGAACTATGATAGGTACATAGCCATCACAAATTCTCTCAGAGGATATCTTTATGGGTATGAAATATATCATATGAGAAAAGTATACTCCGAACACAGTATGTACAGTTTAAAGAATATATAGTGAGCACTCTTGTAAGCACAACTGAGGTCATGAAATAAAACAATGTCAGAATCAAGATGCCTCTGCCATGTGCCCCACTTTTATCACCAACCCCTCACTTCCCCCAGAAGTAACCATTATTTGACTTAATGACCCCATCGATCTACCACAAAATAATCATTCTTAAAGAATCAAGAATTAACTTGATGGAGAAAAATTATCATCAGAGATATTAATTATGTTTCAGCCTTAAGCAACTATTTTATCTCACTACCCACCTAGGAGACTCTAGAAAACACTTTGAATTAGCAGATATAAGAAGAATTACAACAATTAGAATCACAACTTTTCCAGAGTATTAACTATGCTGTAACATACCCAAGAAGCTATTTAAGGCAACATATACATCAGAGAATACCCTTATAATCATCACCGTCAACCTGAAGAGCATTTAAGATGACAGAATTTAACATCTCTACCAACTTAAAAAAGGAGACTCAAACCTTTCAAGTTCTTTCTTTTGTCCTCCAAATGCAATCACAGTTCTAATAGCCGCTAAGACTTCTTCAGCTACTGCTCCAGCTTTTGCATATGCCAAAAGTTCTTTATCAGTAAATGAAGACAGTATCTGTTTAAAAATGCAATTGCAGATAATTTAAATTTTTTAACAAGTCAATTTTACCTTTTGTACACAATTGCTGCTGGTACATAGAAAACTGTACTGTATATAAATCTTTTACTCGTTTTGGTTATGAACTCCTATTTTTTAGTATACACATTGTAGCCATTTCTTTTTGGAGTGAGATGGTATATAATAAAGTAAAATTTCAACTTTCTCACTATACCCCATGGATTCTCATACAAATAAATAAATCTGGGACTTTGGGGAAGATTTTAAATCTTAAAAAGAATTGTATACTCTAACACAGATATATAGAACAGTATTATGGACTCTATGGGAGAGGGTGAGGGCGAGATGATATGGGAGAATGGCACTGAAGCATGTAAACTATCATATGCGAAACGAATCGCCAGTCCAGGTTTGATGCATGATACAGGGTGCTCAGGGCTGGTGCACCAGGATGATCCGGAGGGATGGGATGGGGAGGGGGTGGGAGGGGGTTCTGGAAGGGGAACACATGTACACCCATGGTGGATTCATGTCAATGTATGGCAAAACAAATACAATATTGTAAAGTTAAAAAATAGATAAATAAACTAATTAAAAAAAAAAGAAGTGTATACTCTAACATCAATAAATACAGAAAATGGGGCAGTATATCAAAAAAATAGGTGTACTCAACATAGCAATTGCTAATTATACTCTGGTTCAGAAATACCAAGGTAGGAGGCCAGAAGAACACAGGGGACCAAGCACTGTGTAGTGACAGGACCTCAAGAAGGTTTCAAATGGTAGGGAAGCAGAGTTCCTTTTGCTAGAGTTTCTGAGCAATACATTAGGCCACCATGGAGGTCTGTTTTATGGATGCTCTTTGATTTTTCTGTTTGGTCCCTGAGCATCTGTTCTGTGGAAGAACAGTACCGGGCCCTTTATACACACAGGATCTCCTTTATCAATTCTTCTCAATTGTACCAAGAAGTAGGCATTATTTTCCCTCCTCAATACATGAAGAAATGGAAGGAGAAAGAGGTCAAGTCATTTGCTAATAAGTGAAATATCCAGGATTTAAGGCTTCACAGCATCAATCGACGGCCACTGGAGTGAATCTCTCTCTAAAACCAGCCACTGACATGTGGAATCCCAGAGGGCCCTGTGATTAAAACTGAATCAAATGGCATGGGCAAAGGACTACTATTTTTACCTGAAATGCTTGACTAGTCAACCATCTAAATATTGCACACAAGAATTCAAATAAAATTCTGAGTAAATATATTATACTCTTTCAATAAATAATTTATAGCATCTGTGGACTCATTTGTATAAGTAATACCCATCTACTCCTTCTTGTCATAAAAAGTTCAAAGTTGTTTAAGAGTGCATTTCTTCCTCTGCTGTGTGCGAAAGTAAAAGGAGCTACGACAGAGGTAGGAATGGGTGGGTGAAGACAAATGAACCTTTATTAACCAGGTTCTATTTGCAGATGTTGTACTGTATGCACCTTCTCCTTTGGTATCCCAAACAACCCACTGATGCTGTAGACCTTCCTGACCTCTCAAAATGACCTGCCTAAGGCTACCCTATCACATCTGCCATAATTGCTCACAGAGCTGGGCCTGAACCAGGGAGATCACTGTCATCCCTGAACAAACAAGTCTGCATAAGGCAAGAGGTGCATACAGTACAGTTTAGCTCTGTTTCTCTGCTCTTGTTGAAAACCTCAACCATCAACCACACCAGAAGCAGCTGACAACAGGAAGATTAGCAGAACTATTTTTGAATGAGGAGTTTCAAAACATCCTATTCTAATTTATTGTTGAAATATCAAGTACCATTCCAACTGATTCAATAAACCTGGCTTCTCTATGACCTTCCATAATGATAAGCATATCCTTAGGCAAGACTATGGTAGAATGTTCATGAAGTGTTTTGTTTTTTAACAGATCATGTCTGCTGAAACAAAAAAAACACTTTCAAATACTCTCAGGGATGTGAAAAGTCAACTTCACTGTTCCTCTAATATACAGTAACAGAATGGTGATACTTCCATTATTACAATCACCCACCTAAATGATATCAAATTTCACTAACTCATCCCTTCTTCCCAAGGCTGCTAATTTTTTTTAACAAAGCCTAATTGTACTAGTGCCAGACACGTGACATTGTTATTCCTCTTAAGTTAGAAGCTAATACAGGCCACTTTATATCGTTCAAACTAATACATTCAGAAGCAATAGTTTTGACCATGACAGATGTTTTGGCCTTCATCTTTCTCCTTTTTTCCCAGTTCTCAGTGTAGGTTCTTCTTTCATTTTGTTTGGGATAATTTATACATGCTTTATTTTTTTAAACTTATTATTCTGAGATAACTGTAGACACAAAGGCAGTTCCAAGGAAGACAGTCAGATCCCATAAACCCTTTATCTGGTGCTCCCCAAACATCTACAACATCTCTTCAGAACAAGATCCCAGCCAAAAATTTAACACTTAACATTAATTCAACGTTATTCAGATTTACCAGTTTTACATGCACTCGTGTGTGTGTGTGTGTGTGTGTGTGTGTGTGTGTGTGTGTTTAGTTCTAAGCAATGTTATCATCTGTTAGATTCATGTGACAACAGTCACAATACAGAACAACTCCATCACAAGGATCCCTCAGTCCTACTTTTGGCTACTTTTTCGTTTCTCCTCCCCTACCCACCATCCCTAACACCTGAAGACCACTAAACTGTTCTGCCTCTTATTCTGTCACTTCAAAAATATTATATAAATGGAGCATAAGGTATGTGACCTTTTGGGACTGGCCTTTTTCACCAAGTACAAATCTCTAGAGACTCATCCAGGTTGTGTGTGTATCAGTACTACTTTCCTTTTTATCATTGGATGTACTGCAGTTGCTTAACCAGTAACCTGTTCAAGAGTATCTGGGGTTGTTTCAGTTTGGGTCTATTACTGATACAGCTGCTATGAACACCTGAACACAGACTGAGTGAATGCATGAACATAATTTCTCTTAGATAAATGTTCAATACAACTGCTAGATTTTATGGTAATTGCATGTTTAGTTTTATAAGAAATCGCAAACTATTTTTTCCGGTTGAGTACCATTTTACGTTCCCACCAATAATCTATGAGTGACCCTGTTTCTCTGCGTCTCAGCAGCATTTGGGGTTTCACTCTTATTTTAGCCATTTTGGTAGATGTATAACGGTCTCTCATTGCAGTTTTATCTGCTTTTCACCAACGACTAATGCTGTTAAACAACCTTTCATGTGCTGACCTACCACCTGTATAACCTCTCTGATGACGTTTGTTTATCTCTTCTGCCCATTCTCTAACTGGTTCATTCGGGTTTTTTTTTCCTTAATATATATATTTTTTATTGAAGTATAGTTGACGTACAGTGTCTCAGGTGCACAGCAAGGTGATTCAGTTATACATAAACACACATTACTGTTCAGATTATTTTCCATTACAGGTTATTACAAGATATTGACTATAGTCCCCTGTGCTATACAGTAAACCTTTGTTGCTTACGGCATATCGATTTTTTAATTAGAAATCTAGCATTCTATTTATACTAAGTCAAACAAGTGGAATCAAAATGTCATAAATTTTTTTCAGTTAGGCAAAAGTTTATAAGTTTTTTAAAATATATATGTTATACATACTATTTATATATATGCAGACAAAAGCTTTTCTACTATGTTTGATAAAGGCTTGAAAAAGAACATTAAAAAAAAAGAGATGGAGAAATTGGAAAACATAATCTAAATGAAATGCCAGCACTGAATAAGAAATAGAAAAGTGAAACAAAATAAATGAAATTAAAGATCATCATACAGTCCAGTTGTTTTGAAACATGGTTGCTTATTAGAAACATATCTGGAACTCTGGAGAAAAAAAGCAATACCTGGGCAATTGTATTTTTCAAAAAATTCCAAGATAATTCTAATACGTATCTGGATTTTAAAAAGTGGTAACAGGTTTTTCCATTAAATAGCAGTTTTGGTGATTTTTTTTTTAGCTATCAAATTTCGAGAGTTCCTTATATATTAGATAAAGACTAATCCTTTGTCAGATATGTGACTTGCATGTAACTTTTTTTCCCAGCTTGTAGCTTGTTTTTTCATCTCCTTTTCACGGTTTTCACAGAGCAAGAGTTCCTGCTTTTAGGCCAAAGCAGATAAAGTCTTCCTTTTACTAGGGGAGATTGTATAAAATTGGTGTTAATTCCTCTTAAATGTCTGGTAAATTTTTCCAGTAAAAGTTGTCTGTGCCTGGAAAATTCTTTTTCAGGAGCTCAGAACTTAGAAAATAGATTTGTTTAATCACTATAGGGTTGTGCAGATTGTCTATTTCATCTTAGTCATTCTGGATATCACAATATTCCTAGGTGACATAAGAATCTACTGGTATCAACATTTTACCACTTGTAATTTTGGGTTCGATCACCAAATACAATTTAGAAATCTGGGAAAAGAAAGGCCCAAATTCCTGCTTTTTCTGTTGTTCCTTTTCCCTTCCTGATGCTCCAATATGCCTTGTATCCCTTTCTTTCTGTTTGAAGAACTTCATTTAGCCAGGCTTTAACAGGAGGTATGCTAATGGAAAGTTCCTCTATAGTCTTCCATGATCTGGAAATGTTTTTATCTCTCCCATCATTCCTAAAAAATACTTTAACCAAGTATCCTCAGTTGACAGGTCTTTTCTTTAAGCACTTGAAAAATAGTTTGCCACTTCCTTCTAGTCTTTATGGTTTCAGATGAGAAATATATTGTCATTCAAATCGGTGTTCCCTGTAGGTAATGTGTTGTTCATCTTTAGTCAATTTCAACTTATTTCTTTGTCTTTAGTTTTCACTGATTTAACTATGATGTGCTTTAGCACGGATTTCTTTGGGTTTATCCTGTTTGAGGTTAGCTTAGCTTCTCGGACCTGAAGGTTTGTCTTTCACAAACCTTGGACATTCTCAGCAATTATTTCTTCCAATAATCCTTCAGCCTTACTTCTCTCCTTTCTTTGGGGACTCTGATGGTCACAAATGTTCCATATCATATTACTGTCCCACAGGTCCCTGAGGCACTTTTCATCTTCTGTTTCATGGTGGGTGACTTGTATTGTTCCAGGTCCACCGACTCTACCCTGTCATCTCCACTCAACAAGATTAAGTCCCTCCATCATGACTTTGGTTCTGCTGCTGTACCTTTCAGTTATCTAATTTCACTCTGCCCTTTTATCTTAATTTCTTTTTCACTGCTGATATTTTCTATTTCCTTTTGTTTTAGGATAATTTGTAACTGATTAGTGAAGCACTTTTCTGATGACTGTTCCAAAATCCATGCCAGACAAGACTGACGTATGAATTATCTCAGCACTTGTCAGTTAAGTGATTTTTTTTCTCATTCAAGCTGTGATTTTCGTAGCTCTTGGTATGACAAGTGGTCTTTTTTAATCTATATTCTGGGCATGGTGTCTATTGTGTTAGGATATTGTGGGTCCTATTTAAAGTCTTTTATTTTAGCAGCAGTTACCCTTTTTGGATTCAGCATATAATTCTTAACCTACTTCTGTGAGTTGTGGGTCAAGCTGCAGTTTTACATTCAGTGTTTGTGGTATTGTTTTCGTCAGCATGGTTTGTCTGCAGTTGCTGGGGCCCCTGCTTCGGCTACCTAAGGGAGTGAAAGTGGTTTTTAAGGTTGGACCACCTCATGTAGGAGTAAGATATGGTAGTTTCCCATCCCTTTGCCCCCTAGCTGACCCAGTGTCTCTGGGCGGGGTTAGAGAATTGCGTGCAGAGATCAAAAGAGGCTTTCTGGAGTAGGAAGCTTGCTGGGGCCAAGCCTCTTCCTGTTCTGCCTTCTCGCCCCGGCGCCTCTGAGTTACAGAGGAGAGCCTCAGAATCACAGGGACAAAGCAGCTTCCTCTACCAGGCCTCATTTCTGTTTTAATAAGACTGACAACCAGACAATTGAAGGCTCCATTTATTAACTAGTATCTGAAGTAATGCACAATTATTAAAGATTAACTTACTGCTTTTCCCCATAACTTAACTAGAACAAACATCAATATATTTTACAACAGTTTTTCAGCAAATACTGATATGAAGAATCTGCCACCTGACTTGCCTAACATGCTAGTAAATAGAAAAATCAATTAACACAAAGGCTTTTGCCAAATATTTCAACAGAGATGCAGTTTAGCCACCAAGAACACCAAACATTGTGTTAGTCTGAATGATAAATTAATGAGTTCTTCAATTTCTTCCTCTGTTAAATGAGATGATGTCTACACTTTACAGGAACATGTATTTCACGCCTTTGAGGAAGAAGATAATGTGATGGAATGAGGGGGAAAATATTCTGAAATATTCTACACACTTCTACTTCATATGTAGAAAATATAGCTAAATATTGCAAAAAGTATAATTAACACTTACTAATTTGGGGGGAGATTAAGATATGTTGTTATTTTATACTCTGAAATTCCCTGGGATTTTTTAACCTAAGAAAACTAGAATCTGGGTAATAAAGTCCTATTGTATAGCACACAAAATGGTATTCAATAACCTGTGATAAACCATAATGAAAAAGAATATGAAAACTAATGTGTGTGTGTATATATATATGTGTATATATATATATATATACACACACATCTGAATTACTTTGCTGAGCCGCAGAAATTAACACAACACTGTAAACTAACTGCATTTCAACAAATTTTTTAAAAAAGAGAAAAATATATGTATTTGCCTGACACAGTAGATACTTTAAAAAATGGCAGTTACTGTTTATAATAGCAAAACAATACCCATCCTACAGGGTTAAGTTTTTTTAATTTAATACAGCCTGATTTGTTTTGTGTTAGGCTTGGGTGTGCTTGGCCCTCCGTTATTTTACATCCTTTGGCCATGTGAATGTGTAGTGCTGTCTCTAATTTCTCTTTTTCTCTACAAAACTACATACCAGGCCAATCTCTCCACGGCCACCTACACTTACACGAAATCAATTTAGAATGAACACCACACCCAGTCTCAAGAGAAAGGCCTCCATTCGGAGGTGGGGAGGGCCATTTGCACTGCTTTGCTTTCATGACGGAGAACATCTGCAGACCTCAGATGTACATGCGTAAGGGGCTAGAAAATACCTCTTTTCAAAAACTGTCTTCACACCAATGGACTTAAGTATGTATAAACAGAGAGCCATTTATAATGCTGACAAAACTGTTCTGCCAACAAAATAAATAAAATCTACAAAAACACTGACATCAATAACGGTAACTGAATGGGACTTATGTGTAAGTCACTGAACTTGAAGCTCTACTTGTGAACATGGAACTGTCTACCGGGGAACACAGCTCTCCGAGAGCCGAGCATGCCTTTTGCATGAAGCCAGAGAAGGAGATGGGAGAGCTCCATCTTTCCCTTCCCCCAATACCAGCACAGAGTCTGGGTGGGGACAACTCAGTGAGCTCACATCTGTCTATTCCCACCGATTGTTGAACAGAAGATTTAACACCAAGATTTACCAGAAGATTTAACGTCAGCGTCAGTGTCAGGGTCATCATGTGACAAAAACAGCCTTCTACTGGAGGAGTTGTGGGGTGTTTTTTGAGGGTGGAGACAGTTTAATAGCCTGGATTCACAGGCTTCACACCTACCTTTGCCCAGATAGCAGCTGACAGGCCAAGGACAGGACTGATGGCCAGAATCACAAGGGTGAGCTTCCAACCTTCTGTAAATCCTACTATAAAACCGGTGAAGAATGTCGCCATTGCCTGAAAGAACATTCCAATTTTGTCGCCAATTCCTTCATTAATTTTGGAGACGTCACTGAAAGAACAGTGTTAGAAATAAACATCAGGATTACGAACACCAGAACTTTCTTCCTGAATCTAGTTGAGTGTGTGTTTGTTTCAGTGTGGGTATCAGTTTTCATCCAGGATTTTGCTCAGGAACGCCCCAGGCAAGCATCATGTTGCTGCCCCGATGCTCACTCCCACAGGATGTCTCGGGTCTGGCAAGTCCAGCCCCTCATTCACTACCAGTCATGCGGGACCTCTTCATGCCCTGCCAGGGTTCTGGGAAGAAAAGACGCATGAGGCACGATCAAGACTCAGAAGGAGTTTAGTTTCGGAATTACTTCCGAGGGATGGGCATTACCTCCAGGGATTACCTCCTGACAGGTGTTGTGACCTTATTCTGAAAGAAGAAGAAGCGCACGTCAGAGTTCAACACACACCCAGGTACTTACTCTATGAGTCGGGTGTTAAGTTCTCCAACGTCATGCACGTCAAACCAGCCTATCTCCTGTTGCATGATGGCATGAAAAAACTGTTTCCTGATTCTGTGTACTTGTCTTCCAGCGGCCAGACACCAGAACGAGACCTGGATGTAAGCGGCAATAAGCACGCCAGCACCAATTCCAGAGTAATAGTAGGCGTACCTGAAAAACAACAAGAAAGCTGCACACGTGCCGCTTTCTCATCGATGCACCTGTCCCCCACAGACCACTCGCCCTGCCTTTTCAGTTATCTGGCAATCTTGCCCTCCTTAAAAGCAGAGCTGATGGTGAGCATCCAACTACGGCCACCCTGTTAGAATGTCATGGTGAAGAGTGTGCTTTCTGTTTTGGCTCAAATCCCAGTTCTTAACTGCTATACAGGCTGACTTCATCTTTCGAAGTCCCAGTTTTCTAACTGGCAAAATGGAGATAAGAACTGTAACACAGTGGGACTTCCCTGGTGGTGCAGCCGTTAAGACTCCGTGCTTCCATTGCCAAGGGCATGAGTTCAATCCCTGACTGGGGAACTAAGATCCCGTGTGCCTCGTAACATGGCCAAGAAAAAGAACCGCAACACAGTAACATATAAAAACACTTGCGTCTGTGCCTGGCACACAATCAGCATGTAGAGAATGTCAGTTATTGTGAAAGAGGTGAGTGGTGCCTAAAAGCATCTCAGCATTAGGTAAGGTCTACCAGTGTCATCCTGCACACCTGGATTACCCCGTACCAGCTAATGAACACTTGGGATGGTTTCTGCACACTGGGGAATGGAAAGAAGGGACAGAACTTGCCAGAAAGTGAAACCAAGAGACGAAAATGGTCACCTGACCTTTTGGGTTATGAATCTGCCAAGAGACAACTGAGAATAAAAAAAGTTTTTATACCCTCTGCCCAACTGACCATCATGAGTTATCCTGAAATGCTTAATGAATCAAGCAGCAGGCCCTCCAGTTTCAATTCTAACGATAAAAAAAATGAGCATTTTCTAAAACTAGACCCTTGATCAACTAGAAATGCCAAATTTGTATTTCCTTATCTGAGTCTTCATACAGAAAAAAGCGAACAACTCATGTGCTTCACTAAGCAATTACTTTTTAGGTAAAAAGAAACATTCAAAAATGAAATACAGAAGGGGCTTGGAGCCCGCTCCTCAACTCACCCCCACCCTCCGCAGTGACCAGACGCCAAGAAATGGATCTGTATGAGCCTAAGAACTGATGCTGAAGCTGAAACTCCAATACTTTGGCCACCTGATGTGAAGAACTGATTCACTGGAAAAGACCCTGATGCTGGGAAAGATTGAAGGTGGGAGAAGAAGGGGACGACAGAGGACGAGACGGTTGGATGGCATCACTGACGTGAAGAACATGAATTTAGTTGACTTGTGATGAAACTGAAATTCAGCGGGACAGTCTGATCTCCTGACTCCTCCACCACTGCTCACCCCACTCCACAATGTGGCCTCAAGAGACATTATCTCACAGATTAGACCACGGAGCTGAGGGCCAGAGCGAAGCCAGTCCCTGTGACACAGTCCAGGCACCAGCCGGGGTTTCTCAGTCAGACACTTTGTCTTGGTGGCCACCAGGACTCTTCCCCTAAATCAATGTCTGTGTGGCAACTTTAGGACCAGGTATGTGCCAAGGAAAGTCATGTGAGCACACAGCAAGAAGACACCATCTACAAGCGAGGCAGAGAGCCCTCACCAAAACCCAACTGTGCTGGCACCCTGATCTCAGACTTCCAGCCTCCAGAAGGGAGACAATAAATTCCTGTTTTTTTTTTTTTTTTAAAAAAAAAACAAACAAAAATGAAATACAGGATTCCAATATTCCCACTTTTAAAAGTTCACAACTTGCCACCCTCAAAGAAAAAACTTGTATGAGTCATGCAGAAACTATAAAAATAGTGATGTAACAACCAGAGAGTTGCTGATGTCGATGCTCACAGCCTGATGTAAACGTATCTTCCCCAAGTTATACCTGGCAATGTACAATGTATTTATCAGGGAAGGTAGAATTAGAATACTAAATTTTAGTTAATAGATAACTCAATATTTATTATCCAAGTGTTAATGATACAGCAAGAGATAGCTGAAAAGAAACCTCATTTAACAAGTGGAACATGTGCTTTGAAAATGAGCTAATGTATTGTAAGCCACCAGTCTATGTTTACTCAGAAAAAAATACCTGTATTTAAGCATTTATAAGATGATTATGGGCTCCCCAGACAGTTCAAATGGTAAAGAATCCACCTGCTATGCGTGGTGGACAGAGGAGCATGCCAGGTTACAGTACATGGGGTTGCTAAGAGATGGACATGACTGAGCAACTTTCACTGTCAAGATGATTATTAGACACTGTTTTTCATCAATACTAAAAAAGTGCCTCTCCATAAGAGTCTCTGGAGGTGTTTGCTTCTCAACTTTCAAAGTATGGTCAAATATGTCCATTTTCTTCAAACCTACTAGAGTACTTACAGGATAATGTGCAATCGTTTTCTTCTGTATCACCAACTCAATGCTTTGGACATGTTTTATAAGCTGTTCTCAGAGCAAACTTCAAAGTAAGTAAATCATTAATGAAAGCTTACAAAGCAAGTTAAGGTTAAAAGGACTATATTCTGGAAAGCCTTGTTTCATTGTTCAGAATAAGATGCTATATATGAAAAAATCCTGTTAACTGATCTCATTATATCATGACTAAAGCTATCCAAGAAGCAAACTAATAATACAAAGCCATTGCAAATAATGTGATTCTTAACTGCATTTTAAATAAGCTCACTTTGAACCCCTCTAATTTCCCTACAGATGATATTCTATATTTACCAATGCATACATCAGTCTGATCCAGGCTTAACCTTCACTTTAGAGTGTCTTATGCAGCAAATTCTTTTAAGAAAGAAATGTATATTGTATCCTCCTAAAAAACTCACTAGGATGTTGCTCCCCTCAAAATTTGGAATCTTTATTATAATAGTGAAAATTTTTAAACCGTATCACAATTGGATTAAAACGAAAGGCTTAGCAATAGTAGAAAAATGTCTACTTACGTGGTCATTTCCTTCTCCAGCTTCTTGCCATACTCTGTTTTGTCTATAATACCTAGTTCACCGCAAAACAAACATACACTGTTACGTCTCTTTATTTTCCATTAAAAATATGCATATAAATAGAACATCCTCCACAGTCCAGTATTAATAGTCTGCCTTCCAATGCAGGGGAGTTGGGTTCAATCCCTGGTCAAGGAACTAAGATCCCATATGCTGTGCATAACAACTAAGCCCTCACGCTCTGGAGCATGCATGCCACAACTGGAGAAGCCCACAGGCCCCAACAGGAAGAGCCCACGCACCCCCCCAAAAAATCCGCAACTGATGTCGATGCTCACAGCCTGATGTAAACGTATCTTCCCCAAGTTATACCTGGCAATGTACAATGTATTTATCAGGGAAGGTAGAATTAGAATACTAAATTTTAGTTAATAGATAACTCAATATTTATTATCCAAGTGTTAATGATACAGCAAGAGATAGCTGAAAAGAAACCTCATTTAACAAGTGGAACATGTGCTTTGAAAATGAGCTAATGTATTGTAAGTTGTATCACATGCCGCAACTAAGACCGGATACAGACAAATGAGGAAATTTCAGAAAGATAAGCAAATAAAAATGAATCAAACTTGTGTCACTTAACAACTTACACAAAAATAGGTCGAACTAATTTAATCACAATTATCTATCAGCATCAGGGCATCTGTGCAAATCCTTTACTACTGGCTGTGTGCAACCACACACACAATAAATTCAGTGAGGCTTATTTGCAAGAAGAAAGCTGCATTGATTAAGAAAGAGTCTGTCAGCAGAGATACTAGTGTCCCTGGATTAAAATGTTTTATGAAATACCACTCCAAGATGACATGGAGAAAAATCTTTTCTGCGGGCTTTGTCCTGATGAATATCAGTGCAGACTTGACCCTAAACCATTTAGTATTTCAAACTGAACACCACATTTCTTCAGTTTTTATTTTAAAAATGTAAGATACAAAGAAGAATGTAATAAACACCAGTGAGCTCATTATGCAGTATTAGCAAATGTTAACATTTTAGGACAAGGTACATTAAAACTCTAACACCTCCCTCCAAACACACACACACACACACACACACTCTCACACATATGCGTGCATGCACTAGCCACTATTCATATTCTGGTGTGAATTTTTTTTCAGATTTTATTTTCTATATGCAAGTATACACATATATGCTTATTTTAAAAGACAAAATCACAGTTCACATTCAGTGGCCAATTTTCCATGTCAGTATGTGTGTATATGGGGCCTCCCCAGTGGCTCAGTTAGTAATGAATATGCCTGCAATGTGGGAGACTTGCGTTTGATCCCTGGGTTGGGAAGATCCCCTGGAGAAGGGGATGGCTACCCACTCCAGTATTCTGGTCTGGAGAATTCCATGGAAAGAGGAGACTGGCAGGTTATATAGTCCATGGGGTTGCAAAGAGTCAGACACAACTGAGTGACTTTCACATGTGTGTATATATGTGTATCTTTGTTTTTTCAAAGTTGCATCTATTTCAGTTGCTTCCAGTCTTACTGCTACATGCAATGCTGCATTAAACATACCTGTCCACATATGTTATATATGGTGAATATTTTTGTAGGATACATTATCATAATCAAATGGCTGGATCAATGCGGGGAGGAGCACACTTAAATCTTGTAGTCATTTCAAAAGCTACAATGCAACATAAGAGGACCTAGTTCTCTTGACAGGTATGGGAAAGAAGAGGAAAAGTTTTTCTGGCAAAGAGAACAACATTGCATGTGTGAAGAATGAGTAAGCTGTTTTGGCAGGACTATGGGTGTGTTGTGTAGATGGAAGGAGGTGGATACATGGTTGAAAAGATCATCTAGGCTCCCTGCTAAGTCATCTCAGTCGTGTCTGACTCTGTGCGACCCCATAGATGGCAACCCACCAGGCTCCGCTGTCCCTGGGATTCTCCAGGCAAGAACACTGGAGTGGGTTGCCACTCTAGGCTCCCTAGGTGTCGTAAATAAAAACTAGTAGACATTATGTGTATATGAGTGTACATATATATATGTGTGTATATACATGTACCTATATATACTTTTCTTCAGATTCTCCAACATATTGAGTAGAGTTCCCTGTGCTACACAGTAGATCCTTGTTGGTTATCTATTTTATATACAGTAGTGCACACATGATAATCCCGACCTCCTATAACAAGAAAAGTCAAATATTTAAGTATAGCTTTTATTTCAATAAAATACTTGCTTAGATTCTTGACCACTTTCTCCTCTGGCTTCCAGAACCTCATTCTCCTCGTCCTCCCATAACTCTGATCCCTCTCTCTTAGCCTTATCCACCAGTTCCTCATGCCCTCTCCTCCCTTCATGCTGCTGCCTCTCAGAATTTTACACTCACTCCCAGGGTGGCCTCTACCACTTGTGCAGCTTCAGGGACTCCTGCATCTGTCTGGGAGCCACTCAACTCCTCTCCTTCCTCACAGCCAATCTCTGGTTCAGGTCCCCATCACCTCTTACATCTGCTCTAACAAGAGCTTCCTAACTGGCTTTTCTAATCCCATCAAGTCTTTATCTTGCCACCGGACCTTCTTTGTGGGAACAAAAAATATAATTATATTGCCTCTGTTAATAACCTTAAATGACAGTCCACTGAATAAAGGACAAAGTCCAAGAGCCATAACATCCCCTATTAGTCCCTTTGCAATCTTACCACAATAAGCCACACGCCTTTCCAGATTTTTTTTTTATCCCCACCCTTTCTCCTCATCCCAGTATCTAGGGCACTGTGCAGTCACCATCTTGGGTTGGGGGTAGGGGGCGAGGATATCACAGCATAAAAGGAAACAGTGCCCAATTCTGCTTGATCATCATGTTCCTGAAGCCTTTGCCCTTGGGATTGGAGAGGAAACTGGGCACGACAAAAGATGTTGCTTAAATTTCATGAGACTAAGCTCTGTCCTTTTAGACTAAAAGCTACTTTCCACAAACTGAGATAAGATGGAGGGGAGAAGTGCTGACAGTTTTCCTCCTCTAAGCCTTTATTCATTCTCCTCTTTCTACCTGGACTGGTTTTTCCTAGTCTTTCTCCTGGAAAACACTGGTCCTTCATGCATGAGCTCAGTATGACCTCTTCCCAAGTGGCTTATCTCTAGCAGGGTGACTCACAGGGTTCCAGAGTAATTGACATATGATTCAACTGACTAAGTCAAGCCTAGAACAGACACGCCATGGTTCATATCCATCTCCTCCTCCCATTTCCACTGGTGTGAGCGCCTAGAGAACACGACTATGTCATTTGTCTTTGTACCCTTGGTGCACACCCTGCTGCTCTGTCTGCTGTACCTGAGCATGTTCCAAAGACGATCAAAGATTTCACAGAGCCAGCAACACGCAGACCATTTAGAAGAACATTTCAACAATCATTCTATTTTGTACATGTGTCTTGCATATTGTAGGGTTAAACAGAGATACAGCAGACCATCACCTTACTACCTGGAGTAAGGAAGGCCTTTTCTAAAACCAAGCAAGACTGCAAAGAAACCTACAACTAAACAGCCTTCTGCCTGCAATGCAGAAGACCACCTGCAGGAGACTAAGGTTCGATTCCTAGGTCAGGAAGTTCCCCTGGAGAAGGAAATGGCAACCTACTCCAGTATTCTTGTCTGGGAAATCCCATAGACAAAGGAGCCTGGCAGGCTACAGTCCGTGGGGTTAGGGTTACAAGAGTCAGACATGACTTAATGACTAAACCACCAAACAGTGTCCAGCACCACAACTAAAGACTTCATACCATTTTGGTATCACATTTAATTACATTTTTATCTGACCCAAATATCTCAGTAAATTTAGTAGTTTTAACTACTGAACACTTAATAACAGTAGCAAATAACAAGTATGTGACATGGATACATTTTGACTTCCTAACTGGTAAAATTAGATCATGTTATAAAGGTGGTTTTCAAACCATACTGCACATCAGGCACTGTTCTAGATACTGTGGACACAACCTAGAACGAGAGTGCCACTTTTTCTAATCTCACTGGATTTCTGTGCAAGGAGGAAATCCTTTCACTATCAGACCCCAAACTTCATGTGAATGGGTACCAGTGCTGAAATATTAAGATAGTTAACTTAAGATAGGAACTTTTTTTCTGTTATACCTTTCTTCCCATTTGAGAAGCTGTCATAGCCTGGCATGCTGCAGTCCATGGGGGTCTCAAACAGTCAGACATGATTGTGTGACTGAACTGAACTGAATAAACAAGTAAATCAATAAATCAACAAGATAAGTGTAATAACTCATAAAAGGGAAATAAAGCAGTGATGCTACAGTAACTTTGGAGTGGACTAGGGACAAAGGTCTTTCTGAGGGAGAAATGAATGATAAGAAGCTGGGGCAGGTTCTACATGGCCCCTAGCCAGGGAGGAAATGAGAGTATTCATGGAACAGTGAGAAGGTCACTGTGGGTTGGTTGTACTCAGAAAGCAATAAGCAATGAGACTGACAAGGCAGGAGGAGGCAGATCAGGTGGGCCAGGTAGGCCAATGGAAGACCTATTTATTCCAGGCTATGGAAAACCATCGAGGATAGATGTGACCTGTCATATGTTTGTAAAAGCTCATTCTTAGGGACTTTCCTGGTGGTCCCGTGGTTAGGACTCAGCAATCCCAAGGCAGGAAGCCTGGGTTCAATCCCTGGTCAAGGAACTAGTTCTCACAAGCAGCAACTAAGAGTTAGCATGTTGCAACTAAAATCCAGAACCGCCAAACAAATTTTTTCAAAAGATTTTTTAAAGCTCATCCTGCAAGTGTGTGGAGAACTGGATACTAGTGGGCGGGGGTGAGTGGAAGCACAGAGAGGAATTGGGAAGAAAAAGGATGACTCAGCACAGGCTGCAGCCAGGACATATGTGGCGGCAACATATGCAGCGACTTCAGTGCTGCTGCCAGGTGGTCGGAGAGACAATTAGCAGAGATCCTCCCCTCTACCACTTTCAACCAAGGAAGCCTCTCTTTGAGCTGTCTTCCCCAGGCAGCATCTATGACAGACATCACTCACACAGGAGGATTCTCTGATTAAAGACATGAGCAAACCACTGCCTTCAATGGCCTGTCAGGTCCGTTCTAGCTCAAGAATGCTATGACTCAATCTTTCCCGTCATCTTGCGCAGGAAGCTCCATCAGACACAAGCAAGAGGAACTTGGACCTTCTGCTTAGATGATCACTCCCCTCTGGCACTTGCCTGCCACTCAGGGTGGCTGGGCTCATTGCAGGTGACCGAGGTGACTCTGGGAGCCACAGTCACTCCTGGCCTGAAGAGAGGTACCTCGGGGCTGCCCTGCCTGATACACTAATATGCAAGTCCACAGGATGGCATCATAGGGAGAGAAAAGACCAAATGAAAGTTGGGTTTGAAGCGTTTGCTTCAATTTTAGGCAGAATTTGAAACCACCAATAGAGTGGGGAAAATACCAGAATAAAAGGCAGGATTCCTGGCCCAGGAATTCAGCAATGCCCACTAGCAAGCAATTCCATTCTGGCCGTGTTGGCTCAACTTCCTGAGCACTGGTGTCTACATCTATAAAATTATGGGTTTGGGCCAGATGATTCTCTGGGCTCTTTTTCACCTATAAAATTCTGTGATTTGGTCTCTCATTTATTCATCTCACTTCTTAAGCACCTAGAATGGGTCAGGTATTATCTATTTTCACTTTTTGCTGCTTTTTATAATATATTACAGAGTTTACATTGTAACTAACCTACTTGTTAAAAAAGCATCTCCCCCATAGTAACAAAAAAATTTTTGACTATTCTACACTACTACTACTATTCTAGAAAAATTAGACATATTTTAAGTTTTTACTCAAACTTAAAAAATAAATTCCCACACTAAACAACATATTGCAAAACATTTTGCCATTATTTGGTATTTGATTTTTCCAGAAATTTATCTCTAAGAATTTTTCCAATGAAATAGTTGGGAGCAGAGGAAATCCTTGAGCAAATAAAAAAAACAACCATCATGGAAGTTTTTACGAAGTACTTAGAAATGAAATATCAGCTATCATTCTAGTCGGAAGCATACTCATCATGCTGGCCTTGAGGACGCTGACGGCAGTGTTTTCTATGTTTTCAACACCAAGGACACACACTCAAGATCTGAATATTCTTTATATGTTCATAGTTTAAGCAGCAGGGTATAGATATCATTTTGATTACTGGCATTTCACAAATAGTTTTCATGTTCCTCATATGAGTTTTAGTGAGGTAAGAGTAGAAATGGTAAAAGATAAATAGAAAAGTAAGTTATTTCTACTTTTTTTTCCTTTTTCCCTGAATTATTAATTTGTCTTAGAAGCTGAGTGTCTCCTATTCTCCCTTCCTCAGCCCACAGTCTGGTAGGAGACTAAACAGAACCAACCAAGATATAGTTATGGAGAAAAAGAAAAGTCATCCATGTATCATCCATTGAACCACTAGAGACAAATAATCAAGAGTTTATTTTAAGGGTACCTCTGGGTGCCGTTCACACCGTGAGACATGGCAGACCTCCCCCACGTACTTTCATTTCTGGATTAACATGTAATCCCTAGTGTTTTCCTTTCTAGGTCTCCCTCTGTCTACCTGATTCCTTGGACTTGGAGCTGGTCTGCATGGGTTCAAATACTGAGTAACTCGATAACCTCGGTCAATTAAATATAGTCAACTCTCTGAGCCCTAGTTTCCTCATCTGTAATGTATAGATCATAACAGTATCAACCTCATGCCCATGAAGAAATAAAGGCGTTAATACACATAAAGCACTAAGAAGAGTGCCCAGAAGATATTAAACGCCCCATCAATCGTGGCCCAGGAGATTTATCATCCCTTCAACTCAAGTGACGCCGAAGCTCTAGGCCTACTCTCTATGTCAAGACTCAGTCTCTTAGCTTCAACTGCCTGGGTCTCGTTTACACTTGTACCCGACCTGTCACCTTTAACACAACATGTCTAACAATGACAATCACCTTGATTCAGGCTCATTTTCAGGCAGTGCACAGTCTCATGAGGAAGATGAGAACTCACAGGATACTACAGAACTTCAGCACTGGTTAAGCTCTGTTCACACAAGTGGACCAGAGCTCGCAAGGCCCAAGTCAACAGATATTTTAAAGCAAAGGCAAAATCTAACAAGAGGGAGATATAAGGGAGTAGGATATCAGGAAATCAGGTCCACAACAAAAAGCAGGACAAAGGCTGCTGTCTGATAATTAGAGAAAAGTGTTATGAGAAGAGAAAGCTATTTATAAGGGGTCTATTACAGCAGCAGAGGACACGCTCGCTCAATAGTTTTTACAACTGTCTAGTTAAAGCCTATGTTTATTGTAAAACTCCCAGACTTGCAAGAGCCTTAGCAAATCCAAGCTTCCTTAAGCAAGGAATACTTCCCATCCAACAAGGAGGCTCTGGTACCTAGTCTGCCCCCATGAAGAGGTCACGAATTTTCTACCTGGAGAAGGACAAGAAGAAAGGTCTGAGAGTGTCTGGGGTCCTAGAAGGCTGACTCTCCCACCAGAAGCATCAGAAAACTTGCTTGCCCTCATCTCCGGGACCAACATCAAAACCTTTGAAATCCTTCCCATCCAGGCAATTTTCAGGACATCTGGAAGTCTGAATCTGCAAACAGGTTTATAACAGAATACTGACTGTCCTAGGGTAAAAATTACTGCAGAGATAAATCATAAAGACACAGACGGATATATGACAGGGGAGAGGCAATCAGGAGTAGTGGTGAGAGAAAAGTATTAGCTTTGTTTTTTATTTAACATTTGTTTTTAAATGTTTTCACTTGTTACACAGAACATGTCTACTTTGTGCACGGGAGAGATACCATCTGACCAAACTTGGTTATCACCTCCTCTTGGAAGCCTCCCATGATTCCTAGATGGAGCCAAACATCCATCCTTTCCTTCCCAAGTAGTTTGTGTATCTCTGTATCATAGCACTACTTATATCCAGCTGCATTGGTTGGCTCCCTGTCCATTTCACCCATTATACCAAGTTTCCTGGGGGCTGGAAATGCTTCTTTAGGACACATACTATTGCTGGTACATAGAGTACTCTGTGTACTTTTTAAAAAAAATGCACGAGAGAGTTGTGAGCTAAGTTTTATTTTAGGCAAAATGAGGGCTACAGTCTGGGAGATAGCATCTCAGATAGCTCTGAGAAACTGCTCCAAAGAAGTGGCAAGGGAAGGACAGTATATATTAAGTTTTGGTAAAGGGGGAGTTCATGCAATCAAGCATTTATCTCTGCAAAGGTTTTCTGCTAGCCAAGAGAAACTAATGTCACCATGAAGGAAAGAAGTGCTTTTCTAGATATGAGGAGATGCAAGAACTGGGCTCCTAAGATCAAACCCTGAAAACATCCATCTGAAGACCTGTTCTACCAGTTCTCCAGAGCACACAGTGCCTCATTTCTGATCTCCATCCTAAACTCCCCTAAAGGGAGTAGCCATAAATAGTATAACAATGTCTGTGGCTTCCATGAAAGGAGCCACAGATAATATGCAAACAAGTGGCTGTCTATGTTCCACTAGAACTTTATGTAGAGCTACTGAAATTTCAACTTCATATCATTTTATAATGTGTCACAAAATATTTTTCTTTCATTTTTTCCCAGTGATTTAAAAATGCAAAAATCATTCTAAGCTCACAGATGGCATAAAAAGAGGCAATAGGCCAGATATGGCCCACAGGCCATAGTTTGAGGCCCTTGCCTTCCCTGAAAGACATGGCTAGCAATCCATAGTTACTAAGGAAATGCACCTGAAAAGGATGACTTCACATTTATAACAGGTGCTGAGTGACTTGCAGTATGCCTTTCAACAACCATAAAAACTGAGTTAGTATCACAGAGTTCTGAAAAGATAAAATGAGAAAAGGAACCACATCATTGCAAGTTATGAAGGTTCATTTGCGAGGAACATGGAAGCATGAGCTTCTTGTTGATAATTATAACAAATATTAACAATTATTGAGCACTTTTTTATGACTAAACCCTGTTCTGTGAGCCTTAAGTGAGGAATCAATTTAATTCTCACAATCATTCTATGAAGTGAGTTCTACTGCTATCTAACTGTTCCATAGATGAAGAAATTAAAGTATGAAAATAATCCCCAATCTTCTTAAGTAAAAAGTGACAAAGGTGGAGTTTCAGAGCCAGGCAGTCCTACGCTCCAGAGCCAGCACTTTAACTACTGAATACAGTATCTCTTAAGAAAGCAGCAGAGACAGAGACAAAACATTCAAATATTTCTCTCAATTTCCCAAAGACTGGAAGAGGGAGCTGACTGGGAAGGACTGGCAAGGAATGCAACATAAACTACATCCCCAGGTAGAAAGTCTGTGACCCGAACATCTATGAAGATGCATGCCAAGGAGGTTCAAGTCTCCACAGCTGGACCATTTTGAGAACTTATATATGCTACTAGGTAACTAAGTCAGGTTACTGTCCATCCCACATGTAAATATGGACCAGGTAAAGCCAAGACAAGCTGGGCCAATCTTCAACAGTTGTGTTAACAGCCCAATACTTCCTGATTAACACAGCTGAGTTCAGCACTGGCCCTCCATGGAGTCCATGCAGGTGCACAGCATGGTAAGTAGAACACCTCCCACAGTTAGATCAATGTGTGTGTCTGGACTTAATTAAAAAATGAGTAAGATCAAAATGGGTCACAGATGTACATATGAAGTCAGCTGAGCTACCACAGAACACTGAAAGATTCTTGCATTGTAAGGTGGTAACACAACTCCTATCTCAATGAAACTAAGCCATGCTGCGTGGGGCCACCCAAGATGGATGGGTCATGGTGGAGAGGTCTGACAGAATGTGGTCCACTGGAGAAGGGCATGGCAAACCACTTCAGTATTCTTGCCTTGAGAACCCCATGAACAGTATGAAAAGGCAAAAAGATAGGACACTGAAAGATGAACTCCCCAGGTCAGTAGGTGCCCAATATGATAATGGAAATCAGTGGAGAAATAACTCCAGAAAGAATGATGGGATGGAGCCAAAGCAAAACCGATACGCAACTGTGGATGTGACTGGTGATAGACACAAAGTCCAATGCTGTAAAGAGCAATATTGCATAGGAACCTGGAATGTTAGGTCCATGAATCAAGGCAAATTGGAAGTGGTCAAACAGGAGATGGCAAGAGTGAACGTCGACATTCTAGGAATCAGCGAACTAAGATGGGCTGGAATGGGTGAATTTAACTCAGATGACCATTATATCTACTACTGTGGGCAAGAATCCCTTAGAAGAAATGGAGTAGCCATCATGGTCAACAAAAGAGTCCAAAATGCAGTACTTGGATGCAATCTCAAAAACGATAGAATGATCTCTGTTCGTTTCCAAGGCAAACCATTCAGTATCACGGTAATCCAAGTCTATGCCCCGACCAGTAACGCCGAAGAAGCTGAAGTTGAATGGTTCTATGAAGACCTACAAGACCTTCTAGAACTAACACCCAAAAAAGATGTCCTTTTCATTATAGGGGACTGGAATGCAAAAGTAGGAAGTCAAGAAACACCTGGCGTAACAGGCAAGTTTGGCCTTGGAGTACACGATGAAGCAGGGCAAAGGCTAATACAGTTTTGCCACGAGAACACACTGGTAATAGCAAACACCCTATTCCAACAACACAAGAGAAGACTCTATACGTGGACATCACCAGATGGTCAACACCGAAATCAGATTGATTATATTCTTTGCAGCCAAAGATGGAGAAGCTCTATACAGTCAGCAAAAACAAGACCGGGAGCAGACTGTGGCTCAGATCATGAACTGCTTATTGCCAAATTCAGACTTAAATTGAAGAAAGTAGGAAAAACCACTAGTCCATTCAGGTATGACCTAGATCAAATCCCTTATGAGTATACAGTGGAAGTGACAAATAGATTTAAGGGACTAGACCTGATAGACAGAGTGCCTGATGAACTATGGACAGAGGTTCGTGACATTGTACAGGAGACAGGGATCAAGACCATCCCCATGGAAAAGAAACGCAAAAAAGCAAAATGGCTGTCTGAGGAGGCCTTACAGATAGCTGGGAAGAGAAGAGAAGCGAAAAGCAAAGGAGAAAAGGAAAGATATTCCCATCTGAATGCAGGGTTCCAAAGAATAGCAAGGAGAGATAAGAAAGCCTTCCTCAACGATCAGTGCAAAGAAATAGAGGAAAACAACAGAATGGGAAAGACTAGAGATCTCTTCAAGAAAATTAGAGATACCAAAGGAACACTTCATGCAAAGATAGGCTCGATAAAGGACAGAAATGGTATGGACCTAACAGAAGCAGAAGATATTAAGAAGAGGTGGCGAGAATACACAGAAGAACTGTACAAAAAAGATCTTCACGACCCAGATAATCACGATGGTGTGATCACTCACCTAGAGCCAGACATCCTGGAATGGGAAGTCAAGTGGGCCTTAGAAATCATCACTACAAAGCTAGTGGAGGTGATGGAATTCCAGTTGAGCTATTTCAAATCCTCAAAGGTGATGCTGTGAAAGTGCTGCACTCGATATGCCAGCAAATTTGGAAAAGTCAGCAGTGGCCACAGGACTGGAAAAGGTCAGTTTTCGTTCCAATCCCAAAGAAAGGCAATGCCAAAGAATGCTCAAACTACCACACAATTGCACTCATCTCACATGCTAGTAAAGTAATGCTCAAAATTCTCCAAGCCAGGCTTCAGCAATACGTGAACCGCGAACTTCCAGATGTTCAAGCTAGTTTTAGAAAAGGCAGAGGAACCAGAGATCAAATTGCCAATATCCGCTGGATCATTGAAAAAGCAGGAGAGTTCCAGAAAAACATCTATTTCTGCTTTATTGACTATGCCAAAGCCTTTGACCGTGTGGATCACAATAAAATGTGGAAAATTCTGAAAGAGATGGGAATACCAGACCATCTAACCTGTCTCTTGAGAAACCTGTATGCAGGTCAGGAAGCAACAGTTAGAACTGGACATGGAACAACAGACTGGTTCCAAATAGGAAAAGGAGTATGTCAAGGCTGTATATTGCCACCCTGCTTATTTAACTTATATGCAGAGTACATCACGAGAAACGCTGGGCTAGAAGAAACACAAGCTGGAATCAAGATTGCCGGGAGAAATATCAATAACCTCAGATATGCAGATGACACCACCCTTATGGCAAAAAGTGAAGAAGACCTAAAGAGCCTCTTGATGAAGGTGAAAGAGGAAAGTGAAAAAGTTGGCTTAAAGCACAACGTTCAGAAAACTAAGATCATGGCATCTGGTCCCATCACTTCATGGGAAATAGACGGGGAAACAGTGGAAACAGTGTCAGACTTTATTTTTTTGGGCTCCAGAATCACTGCTGATGGTGATTGCAGCCATGAAATTAAAAGACGCTTACTCCTTGGAAGGAAGGTTATGGCCAACCTAGATAGCATATTTAAAAGCAGAGACATTACTTTGCCAACAAAAGTCCGTCTAGTCAAGGCTATGGTTTTTCCAGTGGTCATGTATGGATATGACAGTTGGATGGTGAAGAAAGCTGAGCGCCGAAGAATTGATGCTTTTGAACTGTGGTGTTGGAGAAGACTCTTGAGAGTCCCTTGGACTGCAAGGAGATCCAATCAATCCATCCTAAAGGAGATCAATCCTGGGTGTTCATTGGAAGGTCTGATGTTGAAGCTGAAACTCCAATACTTTGGCCACCTCATGCGAAGGGTTGACTCATCAGAAAAGACCCTAAGGCTGGGTAGGATTGGGGGCGGGAGGAAAAGGGGACGACAGAGGATGAGGTGGTTGGATGGCATCACCGACTCGATGGACATGGGTTTGGGTAGACTCCGGGAGTTGGTGATGGACAGAGAGGCCTGGCATGCTGCAATTCATGGGGTCGCAAAGAGTCGGACACGACTGAGCGACTGAACTGAACTGAACTGAACACAACTCCAAAGAATATTGCTAAATTACAGCATGCCTGGGAACCAATCAACACAGAAAGCCCTAAACATTTCCTTTTGGTGACTGGTATGAAAGAATGGTACCAGTCCAAATGTGGTGCAACATCTTCTGGCTGGTCCCTTTGAAGGGGCTTAAAAAACACATGAGAATTTTACAGAGCTCAGACACACAATAAGATTCTCTAGCCCACCTCATTATTGGCATTCACATAATTTGAAGTAGTCCTGCTGCAGGGTAAAGAATGTGCTCTTCAGGATCACACACACACACACACAAAAAGGTTCCTAGGATCCACAGACAGGTATCAGAGGATCCATAAAGACCCCCAAATGGCATGCATATCTACGTGCTTATTTCTGGGGGAAAGGATTCACAGCACTCATCAGAGACTTAAAGGTCCTGCAAAATCTATGTCACTAAATCCTGGAGTGCACAAACAGGCCTCTCCAAGGTTTCCACGACTTGAGTGCACATCAGGCTGTAAGTCTTGGTGCAGTTTAGTCAAAATCAATGTACAGTTGACCAAAGGTGACTTGGGAGCTCACAGTTATGAACCAGTTTCTCCTCAATCAAGTTCAAGGATGTGAAAGGGTGTGATACCCTAGTCTACTCACTTTCTCACTCTGCTAAGAAACTTGTTTTAGTTTTTCTTGGCCATGCCACGCAGTTTAGGAGATATTTTTAGTTCCCAGACCAAGGATTAAATCTGGGCCCTCAGAAGAGAGAGTGTGGAGTCCTAATCATTAGATGGCCAGGGAATCCCAGAACTCATTTTAGGTTCCCTTTCTTGATCAGCCAAATGTCTTGCTTCCTATTTGACTGAGAAGACAAGTTCTACAAATCCTCATGTCCAAGTATACCAACCTTTGGGCACTGACAGTCAAATACTCTGTCTTCTCACCCGTTATTGCTGGTGAACTATTCTTGCCTGTACTTTAAGCAAGTATTTTCTCTTAAGGTTAAGATTCCTTCCTTTCTCAAGGACAGCACTCAAACGAATCTCTCTCCTCTCTCCCAAAGCATCACTTTCTCTTCTATCTTGGATAATTTCTATTAGCATACAAACAAGCTGTTTTTCTCCCATCCTAAACACACACACAGCTTCTCTTGTCCCCATTTCTCCATTTTCATGTTTCCAAAAAGCCCAACCTGTGACGATGCCCAAAATTAAATTTCTGGTATTTACTGCCAAAACTGATCTCCCTCTATCTTCCTCATCTCAATTGACAGTAACTGCATCCAGATGATGCAGTTTCTCAGACTAAAAACTTGAGAATCATCTTGGATTCCTGACTCTTGTACCCATAATCAATATGTCAGGGAATTGCGTAACTGATTCCTAGTTAATATTCAAATACCAGATTAGGTTCCAATACCTTTTCCTGAAACTGCCTGGGATATTTCTGACTTCATAGAGCTCTCTCTTTTCCTATCTCTCTCTACCAGCACTTTCACTGTATGTTCTAATGATTGTGAATATTATCTTCTCCAATTCATTACAGATATGAACTATAGCTCAGACCCCTCCATCTCCCACAGCACTAAACACACTAATGCATACTTAGTGAGGACTGCACAAACTTCACTGTGAGTCAATGATTTTTCATCAAGCTTTCAAAAAAATCAGTACCAAAAACAACACTTACTTTCATTAGTCACGTTTGGAAAAGTTATGTTTTCAAAATTTCCAGCACTTGCAAAACTATCCGTCATGTCTCCAAACACCAGCATCATGAGGGGGAGTCCAGCTCCGTGGATGATGGCGGCCAAAGTCCCCAGCACCATATACAACCTATCGAGCCAATTTGAATAGCGAAACTAAAAAAGGAGAAATACAGACAATAGGAACAATTAGCATGATGTCATGGATGGTTAACTCTACTTTCCCAATGTATCCAAAATCTAAATAGTTAGCTCTCAGACTACTATTGCAACCACCTTGACCTAATAATCTAAGAGAAACAGGCATTTGCTTCTTTTTTTTGTTTGTTTTGACCTTCTTTATATTGGACTCAGTCTATCCACTTTATAAAAAATTAAACTGTAGTTGATTTACAATATATTAGCTTCAGGTATACAACAGCTTATAATTAAATGGATTAGACTCTAAAGTTATTATAAAATAATGGCTATATTCCTTATGCCATACAATACATCCTTGTAGCTTATTTATTTTATACGGTTGGTTTATACCTCTTAATCCCTACCCCTACCTTGTCTCTCCTACCTTCCCTTTCCCCACAGATAATACTCTTGATCTCTGTATCTGTGAGTCTGTTTCTGTTTTGTTATATTCATTGATTTTAGATCACACATATGATAACATACAGTGGTCTTTCTTTGATTTATTTCACTAAGCATAATACACTCTAGGTCCACTCATGTTGTTGCAAAAGGCATAACTTTATTGTTTCTGTGGCTGAATAGTATTCCATTGTATGTATATGTGTGTGTATACCACATCTTCTTCATCTATCTGTCCATGGACAATTAAGTTGCTTCCACATCTTGGCAATTGTAAATAATGTTATTAAGAACACTGGGGTGCAGAGATCTTTTTAAATTAATGTTTTCATTTTCTTCGGATCTATACCCAAGAGTAGAAGTGTGGTTCTATTTTTATTTTTTTGAGGAACCTCTATACTGTTTTCCATGCTGGCTGTACCAATTTACAGCCATACCACCTTGAACATGCCTGATTTCATCTTCCTCCTTCTCTTACATACAAGGGCTTCATGAGATGCACAGGACATTCTGAAACATTACAGAGATCTATAATGGCTCAATATAAGAAATATAGTATTTGTGACTCTGATTCCCAAAAGTGGAAGCCACTTTTCAGCTCAAGATTTTTCTTGGTTAAAACATCATGACTGCCAAAGGTCCCTCTGAGGACACCATTGAGGAAACATGTTTTGCTGCTTTCAGAAAGTGGCTTGCGTCAAATATCTGCTGCCTAACAGCACTAGCATAAATGTTAAGTGATATTAATGTAATTAGGCCTCCATGCCTGCATGCATTTTCAGTCATGTTTGACTCTTTGTGACCCCATGGACTGTAGCCCACAAGGCTCCTCTGTCCATGGAATTCTTCAAGCAAGAACACTGGAGTGGGTGGCCATTTCCTCCTACAGGGGATCTTCCCAACAGAGGAATCGAACCCGCCTCTCCTGCATCAGCAGGCAGATCATTTACCACTGAACCACCTGGGAAACCAATTAGGTCTCCATAATGAGAAGGAAAGGGAAAGCAATGAGTTAGATACATGCTTCCCAAAGACCAGAGCAGATCTGCACAAACTCCTTAATTGCAGGCAAATCACAAGAAAGAAAGAGTGAGCTCTTAAGCCGCAAACCTGATGAGAAGAGGACACAGTAAGGGGAGTGGGCTCGGGGCTGTGACAGGCCCACTTGGGAAGCAATTAACACTTCTCCCATATGGGAGGATCTTCCTGACCCAGGGGTTGAACTCACATCTCCTGCATTGGCAGGCAGATTTACCTTCTATTAGAAACCATAAAGTGGAAAAGTATCTAATTCCTCGATAGAGGAAGAAAAGATAATTGATATACAAGGATTTCCCTTATCACCACTCCCAAAGTACTGTCTACCTCAAAAACTAATCACTGGCTGGAATAAAAGTAAGTAGGCCATGAATATAAACATTTACTAAATGCTATTCAATGACTGAAGAAATCCAGTAATAAATACCGAAAATACAATACAAATAAAAAAAAAGAGGATATTCAATATATAGTCTGCTTCCTTGACAGCGTGGTATACACAGTAGGGAAGACACAAACTGGAGAGAATGGGTCATTCTGTCCTTTGTGGAAAAGCTTCATAAAGAAGGTGATGCTTCCTCCCAGATTCGCAAGTTTACCACGGGTTGAAGAGCAAGGAGGGGGACTTCCCTGGCGGTCCAGTAGTCTAGCAAGAAATAGTAAGTGTGATTAAGAATAATTTGGAGACCAAATAATGTAGATAGCATGTGGATCATTCTTTTATGACCTTAAGACTAAAGCAAGAGAGATGATGGTTACTAGAGAGGGTTGTAATGCCAAGGGATAACTATTTAAAGAAATCTTCTACAGGTTTATAGGTAAATGAGTCAAAGAGAGCATTGGTGAAAATAACAGGGGGGAAACTGAGATATGACGATGTCCTAGAAAATAAGAGAACTATTTCAAGAAGCTGGAGTGAGGGATCATCAGCAGGCACGATAACTATCAGGAGAGACAAGATATTCCCTGATGCCCCAAGACCCCTCATATCTGCAAGGGGGTAGAGCTCCTTCCACAATGGAGGAATCCAACCTGTCATCACCTGTACCAAGCAATCAATCGGTACCATAAAAAAGTAGAATACACTGACATTTGACGTTTCCAGGTGTGATGAGACGTGAAGTACACAGCATCCACTATGCAATTTTTTTACCAAAAATATTTAATAGGAATGCATTAAAATCTTTAGACTTAACTCTCAGTATATAGGGCTTCTCTGGTGGCTTAGATGGTAAAGAATCTGGCTACGCTTCAGGAGACCTGGGTTTGATCCCTAGGTCGGGAAGATCCTCTGAAGAAGGAAATGGCAGCCCACTCCAGTATTCTTCCCTGAGAAATCCCATGGATAGAAGAGACTGGTGGGCTATAGTCTATGAGGTTACAAAAGAGTCGGAGATAACTGAAAGACTTTTACTTTTTTTAGCATATAAGAAATGCAAGATGTGGAATAAGAAGTTAAATGACACCAGAACAAAGTAATAAAAATTGTCTGGAGGGTGAAGTATTCTATAGGAAAATTGGTACCATATTTTCAACAGGTCAATGTTATTTAAAAAGAGAAGAAAACAGAACAAATCAACTGTAAGAGACACTTAGGGGAGCTAATTGTGAAAGTTCAAATATGAGCTATTAGATAATACTGAGGAATTAACATTCATTTTGTTAAATATAATCCTGTATTATGTTTTAGAGGAAAATGTTTGGTAGGAAAATTTTTAAGGGACAGAAACAGAGGTACTTAGAAAATATCATGAAATCTATAATTCCAGGTGAAATGTTTGTAAAAAATGTTAACAACTACTAGTTGTAGACAATGGTTATATGAGTATGCACTTTCTATTCCACCTTTCTACATGGCTGAAAAATCAAAATAAAACTTTTTAAAAGGAGAAAAGGTTCTCCAATAGTGAAAGGTATGTCTCTTCATCTCAGGCTAGAAGGAATGAGCTAAAAGTGAGCACAGATACAAACAAGTGTCTGAGAATGAGGACAAAGTTGAAAAAGTACAAAACCTCGTATTTATTTGTGACGTGAGGCAAGAATGATTTCTGGAGGGCATGTGCTAAGAAGATTTTGAAAGGATAACAGGCAGGAAGGCCAGGGGTCTCCAAATGGAGGAAATAGGCTGTAAGTGTCAGACATATTTTTCTCTCTCTCTTAAGCAGCAGGAGGAAACAAACAAGTGTTAGATTTTTTTCCCTTCTCTATACAAATTTGAAAAGAGGTCTCTCTTAAAATTCTGTTGCCATGACGATACCTTGGCTCCACCTGAACTTAACTTTTCTCAAACCTTCAGCTAACCAATGCGTTTTTCTTACAGAAATGTTTGTCTTAAGCTATGTTAATGGATTAAGTATTTACACTAGACTCTGTCTTTAAGTCGGTTCACCGACTTGACAAACTCATGCAAATGTTCTCTTAAGCTATGTTAATGAGATTGTATTTGCTTGGAAATCTGCCTTTCTTCAAGATTCATGTCAATCATCTTATGGCCCGGGACAACTCACCTTGTGCCAATGTCATCTCAAAATGCATGTTGTGGGTGAGGGGCCTGGTGCCAGTCTCTGAGTTTTGAGACATTTCCTTTCTCTAATTAGCAGACTGCTAGATGGACATGAGTTTGGGTAAACTCCGAGAGTTGGTGATAGACAGGGAGGCCTGGCGTGCTGCGATTCATGAGGTCACAAAGAGTCGGACACAACTGAGCGACTGAACTGAACTGAGTAGCTATAAAACATCCAGTTAAAGACTAGCAGGGGGCACTCTTTCTGCCCCCTTCAGATGTCTATGTCAGAAGTTTTCTCTATCTCTTTTATACTTTAATAAAACTTTATTACACAAAAGCTCTGAGCAATCAAGCTTCCTCACTGGCCCCGGATTGAATTCCTCTCCTCTGGAGGCCAAGAATCCCAGCGTCTTTCACAGCTCAGCAATAACCTTTCATCTTGGGAGCTCGTCTGGGATTCCTCAGGACAAGGTAAGGATGCTTGGAGCTCTAGTTCTTTGTTCTCCTAACAAACACATTTTCTGCTGTACTTTACTAACTCTGCGGTGTGCTTGTGTGTGCAATTGGTTGAAAGAGACACATGTGCGAACCAAGAGTTCTGTCCTAATCTGCAGTTCTGAGGTGACTTCATAAGGCTTATGGCAGAAAACCCTGTCGGGGGATTATACCTACCTGCTGATGTCAAGAGGCACCCAATGTCTCCTTCGGGGAACAGCCAGAGATGGATGAAGCATGTGAACCGAACTCTTCTTTCTCGGTCAAACTTTCTGGTCTCTTTGACCATTTTATAACTTCTTGGGAATTAGAACTACTAACCTAATCTGTCAGATCATAGACTTTCAAGGGACTTGTGACCTATGCTGTTACTATGTACTGTTACTTAGGTCCCGAACTTAGATTGGTAGTCAGAAAGCACCTAGCCTCATTAGGAGTCAAAAGTTCAGAAGCTAGATGGTGTCTAGCTCCAAGAGCATCTCTCAGGTTAAAGGTTTCTCAGATAGGAAGTACAACAGGCTTCTTCCTTTGGTAATGCTAGCTCTAACTGGACAAGAGGAGGCTCTCCAGTGGCTTTTGTCCCAACTCCTCAGATATTCTTTCTATGCAATCTGTGGGAATGAACTGGAAGGACTGGCCCTAATAACTTGAAGACAAAAATCACTTTTTCCTCACTGGCCAGCTCTTCACCATCTCTCTTGCTATCGCTCATACTGGTGTGGTAATGCTCAGAAGGAACATATTGGTTTTATGTTTGTACCAGTTTTACTGTGGTCAGGAAAATACTCAGGATGGTGCACAGGCACTCAGGAGACGAATGTTTCCCCCAGTGGTCTTAGATTCAGAGGCATTCTGGAAGGTTACTCTGATTGCACCTAGGGTGGCATCAGAGGCAAGCAAGGTTTTAATGGTGAAGAACTGGACACTAGTCTGGGATGCCATTAGGTCTACCCCTGGTGCATCTCCACTCCGCCTCAGTGGTAGAACCAGGAGGGACGAGTACGGCACTTGTGTCGGTATGATGGGACAGACCCTTTGAAGTCCCTGACTCAAAAACTCGAGTTTTAGGGGAAGTTGGGGAAAACCCTATGGAGATGAATGGCTTGGTAATGAATCAGTAGGGAAGAGCGAAGATGAGATAGCCACCCTCCCCACTGGGAATCAGGCAGTCCCCACTATAGAACCAGATTAGGACTATAACACAGCTAAAGAAAGATGGGATCAGAGTCATTTTGTCAGATGTGTCCTTGAAGGACTCAGGCAAGCTTGAGGGGCATCTCAAGCAGGATTGCCCTCAGGCATCTAAGCCACCCCTAGCTCCATGTCTGGTCTGCAAGGGACCATACTGGAGGAAAGACTGCAGAGGCCTAGGTTTCAGGGGTCAGACTCTCAGGACAACCAGGACTGAAGGTGCCCAGGGGTCCCCACACAAGCTCCTGTCCTAATTACACCTGAGGAATGCTGGGTTAATAACTGTGGGGGGCCAATCTGTCAATTTCCTTTTGGACACTGGGGCAACTTACTCTGTGCTTACTGAAGCCCCTGGTCAGCTTTCTCCCCAGTACACTTCCACAATGGGACTATCTGGATGAGCCAAATGTTATTATTTCAGTTGTCCTCTAGGCTGCAACTGGGACTGTGGGCTATTTTCACAGGAGTTTCTCATCGTGCCAGAGTCTCCCTCACCCCTTTAGGGGAGGGATATACTGAGCAAGGTCCATGCCTCTGTTTTCATGAATATGAGCCCTCCCTTTCTTTCCCTTTAATTGAACAAAATGTAAATCCTAGAGTGTGGGCTGAAGGAAAATCTGTGGGTCAAGCACAAAATGCTATTCCTGTAGCTGTCAAGCTCAAAGACCCACATTTATTTCCACATAGAAAGCAGTATCCACTGAAATCTGAGGTTTAAGGAAGGGTTAAAACCCATCATTGAGAATTTAAAGGAGCAGGGGCTATTAATGCCCTGTAACAGTCCATGCAACACTCCTATTTTGGGTATAAAGAAATCAAATGGTAAATGGAGACCAGTTTAAGATTTACAAATAATAAATGAAGCTGTAGTTCCTTTACACATCGTGGTGCCTAATCCTTATACTCTGTTGTCTGAAATTCCTAAACAAGCCAAATATTTCTCAGTAATTGATTTAAAAGATGCCTTATATTCTGTGCCTTTGGTGGAGGAAAGTCAATTTCTATTTGCCTTTGAAGACCCTACTCAGCCAGCTTCTCAGTTAACCTGGACAGTTTTGCCCCAGGGATTTCGTGACAGCCTCCACCTATTTGGGCAAAGTCTGTCATGGGATCTACAAAACTTTAATAGCTCCAAGGCAGTGGTGCTACAATATGTAGATGATATTCTGCTCCGTGCTTAGACAGAGGAAGCTTGCTCACAAGCCTCAGAAGATTTCTTAAACTTTCTGGCAAGCTGTGGTTAAAAGGCATCAAGAGAAAAGGTTCAGCTTTGTCAACAATCTGTTAAATATCTGGGCCTAATCATAACAGAAGGGACTAGAGCCATAGGCCCCGAGAAAATTAAACCTATACTAAATCATCCCCTACCTATGACTTTAAGACAATTGAGAGGCTTTTTAGGAATCACAGGCTACTGTCGCATTTGGATTCCGGGTTATGGGGAACTTGTCCGGCCTTTATATAAACTTATAACTGAAACTCAACAAGCCCAAACCGACAAAGTGGTTTGTTCTCCAGATACTCAAAAGGCTTTTTTAAGGCTCTTCAGACTGCTCTCCTGCAAGCTCCTACTTTGAGCTTGCCCATAGGGTCAGAATTTAATTTGTCACTGAAAGGAAAGGTATGCCCTTGGGAGTTTTGACACAACCCTGAAGGCCTCACCAGCAGCCTAAAGGAGTGTATTCTTAAACTCTAAGGTTAATACTTGGATGACAGACAGTAGGCTTCTTAAATATCAGTCATTGTTGTTGGAAGGACCAATGACTAAGCTTCAAGTTTGTGGAAATTTAAATCCTGCCACTTTCCTTCCTGAGAAGGAAAATGAAACACCTGACCACGATTGTTCCTGATTTCTAAGTTTACGCAGCTCGGGAAGATCTGATGGATACCCCATTAGACAATTTGGACATGGAAATATTTACAGATGGCAGTTATTTTGTATGGGATGGGAAGCGTAAAGCAGGTTATGCCATGGTAACGGCAACAGGTTTTACAAGCGAAATCTCTCCCCCAGGGGAACAAGTGCTCAGCTAGCGGAGCTTGTGGCTCTGACATGAGCTCTAGAGTTAAGCAAAGGGCAGCGAGTAAATATCTACACTGATTCTAAATAAGCTTAATTGACTTCATGCTCATGCTGCAATACAGAAAGAAAGACAACTTAAAATGGCAACAGGAGAAACTATTAAGCATTTCAGAGAGACTGAGAGACTTTTAACTGCTATATATTGTCCTAAAGAAGTAGCAGTTATGCATTGCAAAGGGCACAGCAGGGATGGGAGCAAAGTAGTGGAAGGTAATCAGCTGTCTGACTGTCAAGCCAGAAAAGCGGCGCTTTACAAAACCTCTTCAACTGCAGATGCCTTTTATCTGGACAGGTCCTGTAGAACAGGAAAAACCATGCGGAAGAATTAGAAAGATACGAAAGAAGAGGAGCAAAGATACCGATAAAGGATGGTTATAGTTCGATGATAGATGATTAATAATTCCTGAAAATGCTCAATGGAAAATTCTTAAGGGTTTACACCAGAGTTTTCATTTAGGTGTCGAAAGTACGTACCAGAAGGCTTCTCGTTTGTTTGAAGGTAAAAATGTAATGAAAACTTTAAACAACATTATCAAAAGATGTGAGGTTTGTCAGAAAAGTAACCCAAAGTCTGAAAAGCTAGCAAAATCTGGGTTACAACAAAGTGGAAAATACCCTGGAGAGGACTGGGAAATTGATTTTACTCATATGCCAAAGGCAAATGGATATTCTTGCTTACAAGTTTGGGTGGATACTTTTACTGGATGGAGTAAGGCTTTTTCCCTGTTGTAGTGAACAGGCTAAGGAGGTTATAAGAATTTTAATCCATGAAATTATTCCCAGGTTTGGGCTGCCACGGAGCCTTCAGAGTGACAATGGCTCCGCCTTTAAAGCTGCTGCAACTCAGGGGGTGTCAAAAGCTCTAGGAATAGAATATCACTTACACTGTTCCTGGAGACCCCAATCCTCAGGAAATGTTGAAAAAGCTAATGACATTATCAAGAGACATCTGCGCAAACTAACTCGAGACGCAGGACAACTGGATTAAAGTTCTACCCACAGCTTGAATGAGGGCTCGAACTGCCCCCAAAGAGGAGGGACTGTCTCCCTTTGAATGTATTTATGGAAAGCCTTTCTTATGCACAGACCTTGTTACAGACCCTGAAGCCTCGCAATTAACTAATTATGTAACTCAGCTCTCAGCTTTTCAACAAGCATTAATGAAACTCCAGGAGGTGACTCCTGACCCAGCCTCTGAGTCAAGCAAGCTTCTGTTTGAGACAGGAACCAAGGTCCTGATAAAAATATTGGGATCTGGGGGCCAATCCCTTGAGCCCCTCTGGGAAGGCCCTTACTAGGTTATTCTTTCTTCTTCGACAGCTGTCAAAGTGCCAGGAATTGACTCGTGGGTGCACCCCACTCAAGTTAAGAGGTGGCATCCTGACCAGAACTAAGTGATGTCATTTTATGTCTTTACTTTCTGTGCTCTGACTTTGTACTTTTCAGATGGGCCTGATAATCTATGTGAGCCTGCTTCTGCTGACTCCAAAAATCCCGAGTCTGCCATTTGATCCTCAAGACAATGCCTTCCTATCCTGGGCTCACTCCTATGCTCTATTCCACAATCAGTCTAATGGCTGAGTCTGCAGAGCACTGCCCTCTTCATCAGTGGAAGGCTTCCTGTAGTGGGCATCTCCACTTCAAGGAAAGGACTTTCTCCAAGTCTGCGAATACCTTCGACAACAACAATCATATGTGATGCCTCTTATTAACCTGATGACGTCTAACAATCCTAAAATGGACTGGTGCAACACTTTGTATTTTAACTATGGACATAATGTGACTTTTAATTTTGATTATACATTGTCTTGGTTTAATGACTATTTTGCTACACATAAGAAGGCAAATGGGTCTAGACCTGGTGGCTTTTTACCTGATGTTCATCAAATATGGGATGAGGTTATATGGCTAACTCCTGAAAAGGGACGTCTCATATCTAGTGCCTGCACATGCTGGGAACAAATAGAGCCATCCCCAGAAGTTAGCCAACAGCTTAATTATAATGATTGGAAACAACTAGGGTTTTTGCCTCAGGAAATATGCAATGTAATCATTCCTGTGTTTTCCAATTCCAGTTCATGTCCTCCCTTTGCCTGGCCAAGCACTGATTGGGACTGGATATCTCAGTCACACTGGCTTGCTCCAAACGGGACCTACTGGATATGTGGCATGGCTTCCCCCTGGCTGGATAGGGAGATGCACCCTACCTAGGTCTAGCTTTTACTCATGGCTTCATATTTTCAGAGTTTCCAGAGAAGCCTGCTAATTTACCACACCTTAGAACTCACTGGGAAAGGTCTGTATTTCATTGGTATGATTACTTGGCTACAGTATTTGTTCCCTCTCTGGGAACTACAGATGTTATGGTACGAGTGGATGCTCTGACTAAACTCATCAGGCTTTACAAGATTTTCAAAAAGTTATTTCAGCTCTTAATGCTGAACAAATTCAAATCAGAAAGATGGTTTTACAAAACAGATTGGCCTTAGATATTCTGACAGCTGCACAAGGAGGAACTTGTCCCATTATTTATACCCAGTGCTGTACATATATACCTGATAGGAGCACTAATTTTACTCACTTTACTAAACACATAAACAAGATGATTCAGGCTATGGATACTCCTGAAGCCTCAACTGCCTCACTTTGGGAGACATTAACTAGTTCCCCATGGTGGAAAACTATCCTAATTGCAGTAATTCTGATTGTTCTGTTTTTGCTGTTTGCTCCCTGCATCTATAACTGTGTAGCTGGATTTGTTTCTAGTTGCATGAAGGCTTTTAAGAAACAAATGGTTGCTCAAACTCCTGCAACTGCGGCAGCTTCCTCCAACTACTACTTGGGGCCCCTGGATCAATATGAGGGTTAGGAGAGTACGTTGCCTCACCAATTTAGGGATGACACTCCTTACCACCTCAGAAGCAGTTACAGAACAATGAAGCCCCTTTCCCTAGGCAACGTAATTCTCCTAAAAGAAAAGGGGGGAATGAGAGGGTAACAGGCAGGAAGGCCAGGGGTCTCCAAATGGAGGAAATAGGCTGCAAGTGTCAGACATTTTTTCTCTCTCTCATAAGCAGCAGGAGGAAACAAACAAGTGTTAGATTTTTTCCCCTTCCCTATACAAATTTAAAGAGGTTTCTCTTAAAATTCTGTGTTGCCATGACGACACCTGGCTCCACCTGAACTGAACTTTTCTCAAACCTTGAGCTAACCAATGCGTTTTTCTTACAGAAATGTTTGTCTTAAGCTATGTTAATGGACTATGTATTTACCCTAGACTCTTATCTTCAAGTTGGTTCTGCCTAAGACTCAGAAGGGACTTGACAAACTCATGCAAATGTTCTCTTAAGCTGTGTTAATGAGACTGTATTTGCTTGCAAACCTGCCTTTCTTCAAGATTCATGTCAATCATTTTATGGCCCCGGACAACTCATCTTGTGCCCGTGTCATCTCAAAATGCATGCTGTAGGTGAGGGGCCTGGTGCCAGTCTCTGAGTTTTGAGACATTTCCTTTCTCTAATTAGCAGACTGCTAGTAGCAATATAACATCTGGCTAAAGATTAGCAGGGGGGCACTCTTTCTGCCCCCTTCTGATGTCTATGTCAGAAGCTTTCTATCTCTTTTATACTTTAATAAAACTTTATTACACAAAAGCTCTGAGTGATTAAGCCTCGTCACTGGCCCCGGATTGAATTTCTCCAAGAATTCTGGCATCTTTCACAGCTCAGCAACAACCTTTCAATCTGAGGACAGTGGTAACACTACTGATTAGGACAAAAGCCTCAGGACAATGTCCCACCTCTGTCATTTACTCAAGAGGAGACTTTGGAGGGAAAAAAATCTCTTAATAACCTTGAGCTTCAGTTTCTACATTTATAAAATGAGGAAAATATTCATATACAGAAAGTTTCACATAGCTGTTATGAGGCTAAAAACGGTACTTCATAATAGAAATGTTTATTAAGCATATGACATAATACTAACATACAATATAAGCAGGTACTGTCATTGGTTTTAGACATATAAAATAAGATTCTTCAGGAGCTTACAGTGAGGGATCAAGTAGACAAAAAAAAAAAGTAACACACAGGGTGAAATGTAAGAAAGTGAAAGTGAAGTCGCTCAGTCGTGTCCGACTCTTTGCCAACCCCATGGACTGTGGCCTACCAGGCTCCTCCGTCCATGGGATTCTCCAGGCAAGAATAGTGGAGTGGGTTGCCGTTTTCTTCTCCAGGGAAATGTAAGACAGAAGTTTATCTACAATTAGAGCCCTTTAAATACAAGGAAATGAAAATTGTTTGGTCAGATACTTACAGGGAAGAGAGAGGGGATGAACAAGAAGCACACAGGAGACAGGGTGATCAGCACTGAAAGTCAAGGGGTGGACTTCCCAGGGCAAAGAAGTAGAAGGTGCTGGCCGGGGAGAGGCTTAGGTAATATCCAGCAGGTAAGATGGCGAACATGATCTTACCATGGTACCTGGCTGGAGGCCAAAGTCAATGAATTCATTCATGCATGCATGCATTCATTCAACATTCGAAAAATATTTATTAAGCACCTAGTAAGGATCAAGCATGGTTCTAGGTACTAGCAACAACAGTGACTAAGACAAGCTATCTCTCCTCATAAAGCTTATATTTTACTAATATGCAAATAGTTAAAGAGAAATAGACATATTCAACATTCATTCACAATATTCGATATTCATTCAGTATAAGTCCCTATTAAAGTTCCAGGCACTGTTCTAGGCACCTGGAGCACAGCAATGAAGAAAACACACCAAACCCCTCTGCCCTCATGGAGCTTAGATTCAGGAAGAAGACAAACATAAACAAGAAACCAGACAGTGGTTAATTATTCAGGAGCAATATCACATGCAGTGAGGTGTCATGGTGACAGGTAGCTGGCTCAGATTGGCGGGGCAGGGAAAGTCGCTATGAAAAGGCAACATCTGAGCTGAGTCATCAGCGATAGGAAGGAAAAAGTCATGTGACAATCTGGGAACAGAGGATTCCAGGCAGAAAGAACAAACACAAAGATCCTGGGGTGAATGCAAGCCCTGTGTGTTTCAAGGACCAGATATGATGACCACTGTGGCCAGAAGAAGGTGAAGGAGACCTGTCTGACGTGAAATTAGAGATGAGACGGAGGTCAGATTATAGATGGCCTTTGACGGCCAGAGGAGGGAATTTGTTTTTTATGCTAAACCTCCCATTTGAGTGTAAAAGAAAGGCCTTCCATAGAGGGTTTTCAGGCAGGAACTGAGGTGACTTGATGTGACTACTATGGGTAGAATAATTTGTAGAAGAGCTAATGCGGAGGAGGGGGACTAGGAGGTAGAGAGTGGTGGACAGAACCAAGTCCAGAGCAGGAGTGGGAGGCAGAGCAATGCCCCACCTCCCGAGCTTGACTACATCCTAATCGCAGGAACCTGTAAATATGCTTCCTTACATGATAAAAAGGACTTTGCAGACATTAAGGATACGGAGATGAGGAAATTATCCTGGGTTATCCAAGTGGGCTCAATGTCATTATAAGGATTCTTATAAGAAGGAGCCAGGGGGATCAGAGTGAGTAGTAGGAGAAATGATGAGTAAAGTAAGGAAGGGGCCAAGAGTCCAAGAAGGCAGGAAGCCTGTAGAAGCTGAAAAAGGAAGGAAACATCCCCTCTTGGAGCCACGAGGAGAATCCAGCCCTGATGGCACCTTGACTTTAGCCCAGTGAGACTGTGAGGCCCAGAACTATACATTTTTGTTGTTTTAAGCCAGTAAGCTAGCAGTACTTTGTTCCAGAAATAGAAAATGAATGCTCAAAGTCAAAAAAAAAAAAGAATGATAAGACAGAATGGCCAAGTGAGAAGGATCAGAAGTAGTCGGGGGGAGCAGGGGGAAGAGGTTCATCTGAATTTACAGCAGCAGAGATGGGAGTCCACCCAGATGATAAACCAAAGGTCTTTGTTCATAGCGTAATCTACTAAAGGAAGGCAGGGATGAAGGCTGTTGGAACTGAAGAGGTCAAAGAATGCTGCACCTAGGCGTTAATAAAGTGACAAAAATAAAAGAATGAGAAGAGCATAGATGAACAAAGGAGAAGCAATCAAACGCCAAGGTTCTCAACGGAGAAGCAGAAGTGACTAGAAATTAGTAGAAGGTATATCGCTGCCAATGGATAGAAGGTATTATAACTGTGCAGAATGAAACAAATACAAACGGAGTTCTGCAAGAAAATAATTTAGAAATGGCCATATGAAACTAGAGAAATGCCAACAATACCACTGACTCCAAGGATTGGGGGTGGAGGAGCTCTAAGTTCACAGGCAAAGGTGACACGAGAAAAGAACCAAAGAACTGGGAGGAAACTGAGCAGACTCTGGCATTGCAGAAGCAAACAGGAGGAATGAAAACAGTGAACATAGTCAAGTGCTACTTAAAAAATCAGCAGACTGTCCACTAAATTCAGTGAGTGGTGGAGACAGAGCCAAATTAGAATGTAAGAAGTGATTTGGAGGTGAAACAGACAGAAAGCAAAGTCACCTCCTATTTGTGAAGCAAGCTAGAGGAGGTTTAGTGAAATGCAGGAGGGCACTGGTGGAATTAAAGATAGGTGACATGTAAACACCAATCAGAAAGACCCAGTTGAGAGGGAGAGATGGAGGATACAGAAGAGAAAGGATAATAATAATAATGTAAGGTCCTTGAGAAAGTAGAGGATACAGGAGCCAAAGCACAGTGTGCAAGAGGGTGATTAAAGAACCAAATGCTTCCTCTGTTATAACAGGAGGGAAGGAGGAAGCAATTGACCTGGGTACCGGTGTGTTTGTAGACTGGGAAAGAAGAGCTGAGGAACTTCTGTCAGGTGGCTTCCATTTGGTTTGTGAAATTAAAAAAAAAAAAAAAAAAAAAGAGGTCATCCACGAAGAGCTGGGGCTTGGGGAAAGAAGTGGGAAATTTGTAAAGGGCTTAACATACTCAGCGAGAAGAGAAAGAGTAGTATTTCTGTGTGGGATACATGCTGCCACAAGGTTTTTCTCCAGCACCCATCAGATGTAAGGGTTCAGGCACCAAGAAAGCAGATGGTCGATCTGTCTGGGCTGGGCTTGACAAGTGACAGGTGAAAGGAAGTTTGCAGTTCAGGCAGGAGCATAACAAAGTGATGATCATTGCTCTAAGGTGATAAGAGAAGGGAAACAAGAAGGGGCTGATGGGAAATTGACAGGTCAGTGGACTCAGGATCCAAGGGAAACAGTGAGCAGATTGAAGACAGAGGAGATAGCAGGCTAGTTCTATCTAACTGTTTCATAATGGCACTTTAGATGTAGAATCGTTTCAAAGAACAATATCTAGGATCTAAGTGTGTGCATGGGTGGCTGGAGTAAAGGGGAGGGAAAGAGTGGTTATCCTTATAACACCATAAAAGTCACCCAACATAGTAGGAGCACCAGGCGTGGAGAGGGAGACACTGAGCCAGATGGCAAAGTCTCCAATGAAGAATGACCAGGTGGCCTCAAGGTAACTGCATCAAAGAACCTTTCAATTCCAAGCAAATAAAAATTTAACCAATCACATACTACCATAAATGATTAAAGCTGTTACAGGCTCTGGCTTTAGTGTAAGCAAGGCAACCCACTCCAGCCTTCTTGCCTGGAGAATCCCAGGGACAGAGGAACCTGGCGGGCTACAGTCCATGGGGTCGCAAGAGAGTCGGGTATGACTGAGTGACTAAACAACAACAAAATGTTGCAACAAAGCCTGACAGAAAATAAAGGCCAGTAGAAAACTTTGAATCTATTCCTTACGTCTTTGTCACCATTTTCTCAAGACTACTAAAAAAAAGTCTTCTACTATAAAAAAGTTAACAGGGCTGGTGTACAGAAAACAGTTAACATTGCAAGCCTGAGACTGCATTGAAGGTTAGCCCTTGGCTGGCATCTAGAATTTGGATTTGGGGAAGAGTAACCATCACCCTAGCCCTAGAAGTGGCTGAACAATTTGTACCAACAATGTGCTTTATGCTGAGGGTCTGCCTACCTTCTGTGAGTCTGGAATTTTGGTACGTGCTGTGCCTACATCATCAGCTCCCAGTCAGAAACCCTCAAGCACTGAGTCTCTACTGAACTTCCCCGACAGCATTTCACACAATGAGTCGGCACAACTCATTGCTGGAGGAATCAAGTGACTCCACTAGACAGGACACCTGGCGCTTCTCTTGGACCTTTCCCTGCTTCCTTTACCCACTGCTGATTTTGCTTTCTGTCCTCTTGCTGTAATAAATCTTAGCCATGAGTATGGCAATAAGCTGAGTCCTGTGTATCCCCCAAGTGAATCATCAAACCCAGGGTTCCTGGAAACTCCCAACAAACGTGAGTTTTTACCTTAGCTGGAAATTTTTATTAATCAGCAATGCTAATGAAAGGTTGTTGCTGGACTACAAAAGACGCTGGGATTCTTGGTCTCCGGAGGAGAAGAATTCAATCCGGGGCCAGAGATGAGGCTTGATCGCTCAGAGCTTTTGTGTAATAGTTTTGTTATAGCATAAAAGGGACAGAGGAAAGCTTCTGACATAGACATCAGAAGGGGGACAGAGAATGCCCCCTCACTAGTGCTAGCAATGGAGTTATATACCTTTTAATTAGTTATTACAGTGAATCAAAAGAACGTCTGGAGGTTGTAAAGATCTTACTAGACCCACTCCCATAATTCACATTTTAAAATAACAGGATTAGCCAGAAGGTTTTCAGGAGGGAAAAACTGTCCTCAAGCAGGACACACTGTTGCTGTATAATCCCTGCTGCTGCTGCTAAGTCGCCTCAGTCGTGTCTGACTCTGTGCGACCCTATAGACGGCAGCCCACCAGGCTCCGCCGTCCCTGGGATTCTCCAGGCAAGAATACCGGAGTGGGTTGCCATTTCCTTCTCCAGTGCATGAAAGGGAAAAGTGAAAGTGAAGTCGCTCAGTCGTGTCCGACTCTCAGCGACCCCATGGACTATGGCCTACCAGGCTCCTCCGTCCAGGGGACTTTCCAGGCAAGAGTACTGGAGTGGGGTGCTATTGCCTTCTCCGGTATAATCCCTAGTACAAAGTTTAAACTGAGTTGCGTAATTGACTAAGGAATGTAGACAAAAAAAGTTTGTCCTTTGCTCCTCCTTGAGAATTCCAGACCCCTCTCTCCTTGGGGACCCTCAGATTTCTTATCAACCTGCCTAGGAATTGACTCTCTCACTAATAGCATCAGCATTTTACTGTCAAACATTCTTAATATATCCCTGTCTATACAGGTTTTATACACAAGTTCAGTTTTCTGTGCCAACCCCTTTAAGAGAAGGGCATGAGAAAAAACTACATAAACATTTAGTATAGCTTTCCATCAAAAGCTAAGAATATAGTCCTTCCTTCCTATGCCAACCTGAGCACTATGATTTACAGTGTGAATTTCTCAGGTCTGAACCTTGGCCCTGAAGAGTATTCCTGGGCAAGTTAGTAAGTCTCACCTCACTTTCTTCATCTACATAATTAGAACAATAATAGTATCTATCTCCAAGGGATTTGTAAAGATTAAATGCATTCACATAGAAAGTGTTTATTGCAACCCATGACATAAAAAGCTATATTTGTGTTGTAATTATTACCTGGCCTTCAAACTCCAGATTTTTATTCTTTGGTGGCCTGAATTGGTTTAATAGTCTTACCTCTATATTTTAGGTCTGTTAAATTTTCTAAAACATAAGACTAATTTTTTAAATTTAACTTACTTATAAGACAGAAATATTCTAGTCTCAAAATGACAGAATTGGAAATTAAATCTTGGGAATAAACCCTATCTTAACACCAAAGCTTCTTTTAATATAAGAATATAAAGTGAAATGTAAAACAAAAACTGTCACTTGGTTATTTCTGAGAATAACCTGAGTACACAGTCTCATTTCCCCAAAATTCCAAAGAGAGTAAAGATAGACTCAAAGGTGGAATTTTATCAAGAGCAACTGGAGTGCAAGAAGATGAAGTTCATATAAGATCACTGGAGTATAAAAGGCAGCTCGTTTTTATGCCTGTAACCATACTTAATATTCAGTTTTACTAATACTCATTTTATAAGATAGCCTATCCCACACACATACACAAATTTTACAAGTGTCTGGTGCGTTATGTCTGAATTACAAAGTGTGTACTACAAGACTTAATTGGTTCAGTAAGTCTTCATGTTCTAATTGCACAGTTCCCCTAAATCTGCATTCTCAGGAGAAAAAACAAAAACAGTTAAAGAGGGCTCATCAACCAGCCTCTCTTATTCCAAATCTGATTAAAGAAAAGTTTCTAAGTGGCCACCATGAAACCAGAAAATAAGACAAAGAAGTATATTAAGGTTTTCAAATTCCAGATTTTCAGTTATTCAGCATAGAAGCATAGTGACAGGTACTAAGTCATAGTAATTAATAACCCATTGCTAACTTCTATTATGAGTGCCTGGGACTTTGACCTCAAACCTGCCAGGATTAGAGCCCTTGGCGACAGGGTACCCCAGGTTTTGTTTGAACCACACTCCACGTGGCTGGTTTCCTCTGTCTAGGACTGAGACCACCAATGGGAGAAGTCCTTGTGTAGCTGACATATCACTGGTGACATAACTGGTTAGGAGAATACTGAAACCCAGGCCAGGACAGGGGACTCTGGAGGCTCTTTGCACACAACAAGTTTGTGTACAATGCTCATCATTCCCTGAAAACAAGCTAAATTTAAATGAGTTCATTTTACCTCTTCATTAACATACTCCCCAAGAAAATATTATACCAGACAAAATACCTCTTTTTTAGATCAAGAGAAGTCACAGCACTTTTTCCTTTGTTTTGCTTTGTTTTCACTGGAGTAAGATTGGTTTACAACCTTGTGTTAGTTTCTGCTGTACAAAATGAATCAGCTGTGTGTGTGTGTGTGTATATATAGAATAGTGAATACATTCAAACTCACCATTGCAAAAGTACTGACAGTTGGTCTCTTTTCTTTCTTCTCATCTTTTTTACTGAAAAACCTAGCAAAAGAATTACATAAAACTTTAAAAACCATGTAAATCTATACCCAATCAACGTAGAGCTTATATTTAGCATCAAACAGGACAAAGAAACATGTCTACAATGTCAGTAAAAAAAAACAGGTTATAATATGATCCCATTTATAAAGTTTAAGTATGTTTACATATACCTAGAAATCTATACATGGGGTTATCACTGAGTGTTGAGATTTCTGTCACAATTTCAAATTATTTTCTTCCTTGTGCCTTTGGTATTTCCTAATTTTCTATGTTGAATACACAAGAGACACACAAATTTGGAATTACAAAAACTAACACTAACAAAAAGAGAGTTTCCTGTCTTTCTTCTCCTTAGAACTCACTGCTGCTCCCAGAGTCAATCCCCTTAATTATCATCTCAGTGATTTTAGTGACAGGTAGTCTATCCTTCTACCTACCTAGATATTTTCCTTCATCTACCTAGATATTATTCCTTTACCTCAGGGAGAGTAGTGGCAAACAGATGCAGGGCATAAATTACCCTAAGAAAGAAACATAATTCAATCACTCTCCATGGACAAATCTAATTCTGAAAAGATGTCTGGAGCCTTAAATGGGCCATTGTGACAATACACGCAACCTAGAAAAAGCACCATCAAAATAGATGGCTTGTAAACTGCAAAAAAAAAAAAAGCTATCCTCAGGCAGAGAAAGGTCAATTATTTTGAGCACAGATTCAAAACTCTCTAACTAGTATTCCACTCTAACTGCCATCCAGCATATGAGAGCAACCTCCGTATTTGTATTTTCATATTTATAAAAGAGAGACTATCTCAGGCAAGAAGTACATTCTTTTTACACAGCTTTTCAAGTTCAAAAGTAAATTCATCTGTGTCTTTGTTCTTTATGCTAAGCAAAGTCAAAGAGCTGAAGAAACTTCTAAAGAAAAAAAATCCAGGGTCTACTCCATATTTGGCTTTGGAGCAACGTCCCACGACTGAAAAACACACAAAATACACAAACATAACTCTTCAGATTCGGTTCCACCCTATTCCCAGTACAGGCACGGTTTCAGTATCCCTGGAATCAGGATGAGAGGAGAAAAACAGCCATACAGAATTGAGTTTTAGCTCTAAGCTTTTTATTTATTTTTTCATTCTCCAAAACTGCGGCTACTCTGAAGAATTTATAATGGTCCAGACACCGGCTAAGTAAACACTTCCCATACAAGATCTCATTTCATCTTAATCTCTGTGAAGCAGGCACATTTTTATCCTTCCTTTACAGACAAGAGAACTCAGGTGAGAAGAGTTAACTCATTTGTCCAAGGTCACACAGAACGAAGCCAAGGTTTCCACGGAGAAGTCTAACTCCCAGACAGCAGGCTATCTGGAGCAGTGTCAGACTTCTGAGACACCGCCCTGCCGGGAACACTGACTGTCACCCCTCTTAGAGGACTCATTTGTCCCCATTCGCTCCAACACAGTGCTGACAAATACGAAGTTGCTGATCAAATCGCATTTTAATAAAGAATCTTTACAAATACAAATATGCCAAAGGGAACTATTACCCAAGCATTATATCTATTCATATTATCAGCAAGTCACATGCTTCTTTATGACCTTGAATTAGAATATACAATTTAACAAACAAACTCATAGAAAAAGAAGTAAGATTTGTGGTTTCTAGAGGGGGGAGACAGGATGAGAGAATGCTGGTCCAAAGGTACAAACTTTCAGTTATAAGAGAAGTGCTAGAGACGCAACGTGCCACAAGATGCCTACAGTTAACACTGCTGTACGATATAGATGAATCAGCTGTTAAGAGGGTGGATCCTAAAATTTCTCATCACAATAAGAAATCTTTTTTCTTTTTATCTGTATAAGATGATGGATGTTAGCTAAACTTGTTGTGGTAGTGTATCACAATATTTGTAATTCAAACCATTATGCTATACACTTCAAACTTACAAGGTATTGTAGGTCAACTATAACTCAATAAAACTGGAAAAATACATAGCTTTACAAAAAACAGATTCACATCAATAATGGTGAGAACAGTTTAATAAGAGTTACTTAACTAAAAAAAAAAAAAAAATTCTAGTTTGAAAAAAAATGTGTGTAGACCATGACAGCAATCAACAATAAAATGACAGTATATGCAAGCTCAAAAGAAATACTGTTTTCAAAATATGGGCTCATACAGAAGAATAAATAAGTAAATGTCCCACAAATATTTATTGAACACCTTTTTCAAAAAGGTTCAAGAGGGCGGGGACATATTTATACCTATGGATGATTCATGTTGATGTTTGGCAGAAACCAACACAATACTGTAAAGCAATTGTCCTTCAATTAAAAATAATTTTTTTAAAAACTGAGGTATAACTGACATACACTGTATTAGTTTCAGGTGTATAAGAGAATGAATTGATATTTGTATATACTGGGAAACCATCAGCACGAGTCTAGTTAACATCTGTCATCATACAAAGTCACAGAATTTTCTTCCTTGTGATGAGAACTTTCCCTTCACTCGTTCTGTCCCCGTTTCCTCCACCTCTGGAAACCACTAATCTGTCGAACAAATTTCTTTCCTTCCACAAAGCCTTAATACTTCTTATTTCAATGTCCCTAAGTGTTTGCGTCAAAAAATACGTATTTGTTTAAGGTACCAAGTTTAAAAACTTAAAAACAAAAAGGGATGTATCTACCTTCCACTCTATATAATCTATTTTATGAAAATTTATTATGAAAACCTTCAAACAAAAAGAATACTAACAATGACTACCCATTAAAAATTCACCTAGATTCAACAACTGTGAACATTTTGACCATATTTTCTTTAATGTATAAGGAAGTTTATAACTGTTAATCGCCAAACTATTTGAAAATAAGCTGCAAAGATCATGGCACTTTCACATGTTTTCCTACCATTATCACATACAATAAAATTAACAGCAATTTTGATATCAATCCACATTCAAAATTTCCAAGAATGTTTTCTACAGGGTTTTCCTTTTTAGAACTCTGATGTAATTAAGGCTCAGGTATCATATGTGGTGGTTTTGTTTCTTTGCTGTTGTTTAGTCACTAAGTCGTGTCTGCCTCTTTCGCCACCCCATGCACTGTAGCCCTCCAGGCTCCTCTGTCCATGGGATTTTCTAAGCAAGACTACTAGAGTGGACAGGCTGCCATTTCCTTCTCCATTTGTCTCTTTAGTCTCCTTTAAATCTAGAAATTCTTCTCCCCACCTGCCTCCTGCCAAACGTTGACTTTTCATAGAAACAAAAACAGCTGTCTTATAGAATGTCCCACATCTTGGATATGTCTGCTTCAATCTTTGTCCAAATTGTGCAGGAAGTATGAAATACAGATTGAGGATGCAGTGTAAAAGAGAATGCAAACTATCTCGTTAATAATCCTCATTACATGTAGAAATGGTAATAGGTTGAATATACCTGGATCCTTAAAATGTATTTCCAACATTAATTTCAACTGTTTCTTTTTACTTTTTAAAAGTTGCTATTAGAAAATTAATAATTACAAATGTGGTTCACATTACATGTGGTTCACATTATGTTTCTATTGGACAGCATTAGTCTGAAAGCTTGGTAAGTTAGATTCACTAAATGATTTTGCAAACATACTTCCTAGGTGGTGTCGTGTCACTAACGCAGCCTATTCCACCAGGAGCCAGGCCAGGTATGATCACTTGGTTAACGTGGCGAACTGCAGTGTCTTTCCACTGGACAAAAATTCCATTTTCCTTTTTCCAATTAAGAACTGTGGCTAATTCATAGATTCAACCTTTCTCTGAGTGGTTTAGGATCCATTAACAACCCTTGCCTGAACCAATTATAACAATGCAGGTTTCAACATTTTTCTGTAAAGAAGGTTCTCCCTCTCTCTCTCTTCCCCTCTCTCTCCCTTAGTCTTCCTCCACCTCTCAGAATTTTATTAAAAATTAATTTACTCAGTATTTGACCATCAAGTACAGTTATTATTCTTTTTGATGCTCAAACTGTCCCAGATTTGGACCAGTAAAAGCCCCTTCAAGCCAGCTCCTGTGTCCTTTTTGATAACTGCCCTCCGCCTCTTGTTTTCAGGTACCACAAGATACTCCAAGCTCAGGCTCAATTGGCATTAACACTTTCTCTATGAGGTGCAGATTCCCTTTTTGTAAGGAACGATACTGAGAAACCCAGATTGACATTGAGTGTGCTCTTTGCCACTCACTATCCATTTCAACCGGCAGAAACTAACCTATTAAAAAAAAAATCATGAAATCACATTCAGATTCAACATTATTTTTAAAAAGTCTACTTAATGTCCACATTTGTATTTCTTTTCTCTTACACTGAAAAGCCTGCTTTCTAACATTAATATCTTTACTAATTTAATTTTACCATTTATTACTAACAGAGCTTACTGAGTGAAATTAAAAATTTCCTGTACAGATACTGAACTGTGATCAAAATTTACTTAAGATAATTGTTTTTCCTATGTGATTACAGAACCAATCCTATATACAGTCAGGATAATTTTACACCATTCTAATAATTCTTTGGTAGTACACTCGTCTCACAATTACTTCCACCAGAGTCAGATACTCATTGCCTTAGAAAGAAAAAAAGAATACTTAAAAGTAGTCGTGGCCTTCTGTCCCTTCTGCTGCGTGCCACAAACACGCAATGTTCATGTGACTGTTTTACCAGAAGGAACAGACTGGACCACAAGGCAGAACACAAGCAGCGCACAGTTCAGGCTCGCGGGCGACCAACATCACACGTAAAGCAGAAGGTTATAAAACACAGGAAAGGAAATGAGCCTTGGCCTGTGTGGGACCAGAAAGCTGAGGAAGAAGCTCACCATGCAAATGCTGGGCTCAACTCAAGCCAGCCAACCTCTGCAACTGCCTGCACTTAAGATAAAAAAAAAAACCCATCACCACCACCATCATCAGCTCATCACTTATTTCAGAGTTGGAGGCCAGAAACAAATAGCCATGTAAAGTATGGAAGTGAAACAAACTACCTTTTTTTGTCCCTTTTCAAGAAGTTTCCCCCCCCTGCTCTTCCATTGCGGCCGTCTTCAAGATCCATCGCGACCTGAGGAGCAACCACAGCCAATCAGTCAAACCTAAGATCCTCAGAAGGCTAACGAGAAACTGAACTTTAGGACAGCGCGCCGGGCAGAAGGGCGGAGCGCTCGCCCTGATGCTCCAGCGGATCGTGGCCGCGAGGGTCACCGCAGGGACATGCCTCAGCGCCAGGTATCCAGCCTCCGCACGCGAGCCGAGGGGCAGGGCGGCGGCCCGGCCCGAACTTTGCCCGCCTCCACCGCGGCTCTGCCTCCCGGCTCCCCACGCCATCCATCGGCCCGCGGGCTCAGAGCCCGGCTGCCCGCACAGCGCGGGCTCTGCGAGCTTTGGGCAGCAGACTCCAGGACAAATAACTAGCGCAAAAAAAAAAAAAAAAAAAACCCACCTAGAGACTGGGGTGCCTCTAGAGCTCCCCGACTGAGAACAAGTCTCACCCCTTTTGGTCCCCTTAGACTTGCCAATTGGAATCTCCCCTTCCCTCTCCTCTGAAGCCCTCCGCTCCAGGGGACCCAGCTCGGGAGATTAGAGAGCCCACGCACCCTTTCTCCCGAACCTTCTCCGTCTAGTCCCCAGCTTCCCGAGCCCTACCTCGGGCTTTCCCTCGGAATGTTCACTAAGACGTGAATCTTGGAAGAAGAGATTCAGACTCCAGCGGAAAGACGCGGCGGATGCGAACACCGGTCTCGGCTCCTCTGAGCCTTGAAGAGCCGCTGCCCGAACGCGCCCCGGCTTCCCGTGGCCCTGGGAGCAGGGAGCGGGGAACTTGCGCAAAGCCCACGCCCGCGCTCTGCGCTCAGCCAATCAGCCGCAGGCTCGGGACAGCTCCCGACCCGCTCGTTCTATTGAATCCTGATTGCGCCAAGTTACGAAACAGGTTGGAATTATGGGAGCAATGTCCTCGCTTCTGTAGCCCCTCAGCAGAAGGGCGAGCAGGGGAACGCTTATCAGCTGAATCACCGAGGACTTTCACGTGTATAGAGCCCTTGTCTGTACAAGTCCAGGAAATCATGAGTATATAGATAGATATAAATGTGACTCGAGTAGATAAGGGAAATTTTCTTTGATATCGATCGCATCCAATATATTCTAATAAAACAATCTCCGGCTTTGCCCATTCTGTAGTTAAAATTCCCTTCCGCTCTCTTATACTTTGTTTTTCATTAGATTACACATCGTTTGTTACTTGTTTTTTTTTTTAAGTCATATATTTTTGTCTTTATAACAACAAAGATATGGTGAAAAAATAAAATTCCCTTCCAAGCAGCATTTTTAAAAAGGTCAGGTGAAATTTTTCTGCAAGTGTTTTTTTCAGTATGTTTGACAGTTCCTAAGGTGTATATGTTTATCCTTTATTTGAAGAGACATACAAATAAATGGTCTTCCCTGGTGGCTCAGATGGAAAAGAATCTACCTGCCATGCAGGAGATGGGGTTCGAACCCTGGGTGGGGAAGATCCCCTCCAGAAGAGAATGGCAACCCACTCCAGTATTCTTGCCTAGAGAATTCCATGGACAGAGGAGCCCGGTTGACCGCAGCCCATGGGTTGCAGAGTCAGACATGACTGAGCGACTAAGACTTTCTGCTTCAAGAAATAAATAGGAAGATTTTTTTCTTAAATATATAAATAGAAACAAAAGTTTAAAAGAAGAAAATCTTTTTAGTTTTTACTGCATAGTGTATTTTCTGTACTTTAAGTAACTCATATTTCAAAGCCATAATTTTCTTTCCATCTTTTATTCCAGATTTTCCTTGCCTTGATTTTTTTTTTTTTTTTTACTTAGCTATACAATCAGGTTTCTTTCTTTACAAACTGTTCATTAGCCTAACAGGCCACTCATATTCTGTGTTCTAATTGGAAATGTGTGTGTACAGCATCAGCCCAACCATTTAAAGGCTTTCCTCTTTTTCCCATGTGTTTTTAATCTGATTCATGCTTCTGCTCTTTTTTTCCACTTTTCTTTTACCTTGTCCCTCATTTAGTTTATGTGATCTTGCCATATATTCAATATTTTATGTGTCCTTGAAAAATGCCCTATATCCTCCCTAAAACAATGCAGGGTTTTTTTTTCAATTCAAGTATAGTTGATTGTCAATGTTGTGTTAGTTTCAGCTGTGCAGCAAAGTGATTCAGTTTTATGTATTTTTTTTCTTTTTTAGATTCTTTTTCATTATGGATTATTACAAGATATAGAATATAGTTCCCTGTGCTATACAGTAATTCCTTGTTATTTATTTTATACATAGTACTGTGTATATGCGATTCCCAAACTCCTAATTATCTCCCGCTCCCTTGCCCCTTTGGTAACTAAAAGTTTGTTTTCTATGTCTGCAACTCTATTTCTGTTTTGTAAATAAGTTCACTTTTATCAGTTTTTTAGGTTCCACATAAAATTGATGTCATATGATATTTGTCTTTCTCCCTCTGACTTACTTAGTATGATCATCTCTAGGTCCATCCATGTTGCTGCAAATGGCATTATTTCATTCTTTTTTATGGCTGAGTAACAGGATATTGTTTAAAGTATAACATATATTTTGTTGATTGCACTATTTCTACAGGCTTGAGCTTCAAGTGATAATCTCTCTCAAGGAGTACGTGGTTTAAGGATCAGAATAGCCCACAGAATTTTCAATAAAGCTTATATATATATATATATATATATATATACACATATATATATTATAAGTTGTTTTCTCCACTGGCATGAAGATATGGATATAAAATACAATGGGCCTAAAACAATGGATGGTTCTAGCTACTCCCACGCCATAACGGTTGATTTTAAAGACTCTGACTCCTGTCTCACATTACTGCCAGCCACTCCTGGTAATATTGAACAGCTGGACTAGGCACTTCCACTATGAACCTCATTAACTTCTGGTGAAACCCTTTGGAAAGCAACCCCTTTGTGAATCTTGACTCATACACCTTCTTTCAAGCAGCTGTTTTTCCTTTTGAAGTGTGCTTCCCCATAGTCTGTACCTTCCTGTCTTCCACTGGCATGTAGTCCTTTCACAGGCTTTAATGTACTCTCCCAACATTCCAGATTAGCAACCCTGCCACAGTTTATTACGTACCTGCGGGAATAAGAATACATACCTACAGGAATAATAATAACTAGCATTGACTAAGCACTGGCTGTGGGCCAGGAACTATCCCAAGTATTTGAAAGAGATTAAATCATTTAATCCTCACAATTATCCTCTGACATGTGTGATTTTATTGTTACTCCCATTTTACAGTCACAGAAACTGAGGTTTGATATTATGTGCCCAAAGTCACACAATTGGTAAGCAGCTGACCCAGGACTTGAGAGCAGTCCAGCTCCCAGCCCTCATAACTACACTCTTAACCACTTGCCTACAACGGTATGCTATTATAGTACACTCTCCTACACTGCCTTTTCAAGCCCCATGAAACATTTTCATGTTATGACTCTGTCTTAGAAATCATGCGATGGCTCCTTACCACCAACTGTATCGTATCTGAGAGTTTCCACTTGACTTTTAAGGGCTGTAACACACAATGTCTCTCAGTCTTCATCCACCTCACTTCCTTACACTGTCTCCCTCAACCCCAACACACATATGAGTGGCCCAACTCACCTCTCAGATGATTTGCTTTTTTTTCCCTCTGTGCCTTTTCACGTGTAAATCTTTAATTTACAGCAATTTTCTTTTTCAGTATGGAACTCCACAAACAACTTGAACTTAGATTCAACTACTGCATGTATGCTAAGTCGCTTCAGTCATGCATGACTCTTAAGCGACCATATGGACTGTTGCCTGCCAGACCCCTCAGTCCATGGGATTTCCCAGGCAAGAATACTGGAGTGGGTTGCCATGCCCTCCTCCAGGAGATCTTCACAACACGAAGATCGAACCTACATCTTGGGTCTCCTGCATTGGCAGGTGGGTTCTTTACCACTAGCACCACCTGGGAAGGCCTTTCGCTGTGTAAGTTTGAACAATTCATAATTTACTTAACTTTTCAGTCCTTGAGTTGTCTCTTTGGTAAAAGGAAATAATAATGGTACCTTATAAAGTTATTGCAAGATTAAGTGATTTGTGTATTGAAAAGTCTTCTACAGTGCCTGAAACACATTAAGCACTCAATAATTGCTATATATTAGTAATAAAACCCCCTTCTCCGTCTTCCTTGCTATTCTTCACCACTCATGTATGTAGCTATATTTATGTATTCTCTGTTACTTTCAACAAGCTTTCCAGGTGACTCTGGTAAAAATCTGCCTGCCAATGCAGGAGACACGGGTTTGATCCTTGGGTTGGGAAGATCTCCTGGAGAAGGAAATGGTAACCCACTCCAATATTGTTGCCTGGGAAATCCCATGGACAGAGGAGCCTAGTGGGCTACATTCCCTGGGGTCACAAAAGAGTAGGACACGACCGAGCCACTAAACAATAACAAGACTTTCAACAGTCATAGAGGTGCTAAATTATAGTGATAGATGGTATAAACATTCAATTCTGCCTTCAGGGAGATTGTAGATTGTTTTATTCATAGAAGTTCTTCCAGCCCAAATAGACTGGGATTGTGTGTTTTATTATTTGTTTGTGTTGCAGTTCATATAGTGCTGTACTGTCTGTGGCAGAGATACCATAAATGCCATTGTCAGGATAGTTTCCCTATTTTCTTTAAAACTGTTTGCCATTCAAAATAACATTAACCTCTTCTGAAACACACCTTTCTACCCAATGTCAAGCAAAACTAGTATGCGAAGCTCTACCAAAAAACTCTATCTTTTTATTGAGATATAATTGATATACATTATTGTATTAGTTTTGGGCTTCCCTGGTGACTCAAATGATAAAGAATCTGCCAGCAATGTGCTAGACCTGGCTTCGATCCCTGGGTTGGGAAGATCCCCTGGAGGAAGAAATAGCGACCCACTCCAGTAGTCTTGCCTGGATAATGCCATGGACAGAGGAGCCTGATGGGCTACAGTCCAAGGAGTCGAAAAGAGTCAGACACAACTGAGCAACTAAGCAGCAGTATTCATTCTAGGTGTACAACATGATTCAATATTTGTGTATACTGTGAAATAATCACCACAATAAGTCTAGTTAACATCCGTCACTATGTCTAGTTATGGAGTTTATTTTCCTTGTAATAAGCACCTTTAGATTTCACTCTCTTCAGTTCAGTTCGGTTCAGTTGCTCAGTCGTGTCCGACTCTTTGCGACCCTGTGAACCGCAGCACGCCAGGCCTCCCTGTCCATCACCAACTAGGTAGCTCCTCTCGGCCGCCGCCCCTGCCCTTGGGCCAGGGGTAGCTCCTCTCGGCCGCTCCTGTGTCACGGCTGTCACTCTGTTAGCAACTTTCAAATATGTTATTCAATATTGTTACCTTCATGCTGTACATTACATCTTCATGACTTACTTATTTTATAACTGAAAAGTTGTACCTTTGACCCCCTTCAGCCATTTGTCCCACTCCCATTTTCCACCTCTGGCTACCACCAGTCTATTCTCTGGATCTATGAGCTTGTTTTGTTTTTGTTTTTAAGATTCCACATATAAGTGAGATCAGATTGTATTTATCTTTGTCTGACTTAGTTCACTTAACATTACGCCCTAAATAATGCCCTTAGCATAACATCCATCCATGTTGTTGAAAATAGTAAGATTCATTGTTTTTATGGCTAGACAATATTCATTTTATGTATACATGCCACAGTTTCTTTATTCATCTATCAGTGGACACTTAGGTTGTTTCCATATCTTTGCTATTGTGAATAAGGTTTCAATGAACATGAGCACGCGTATATCTTTTAGTGTTGGTATTTTTGTTTTCCTCAGGTGAATACCCAGAAATGGAATTGCCGGATGATGTAGTGGTTCTGTTTTTAATATTTTGAGGAAATCTCCATAGTGTTTTCCATAATGATAGTACCAATTTACATTCCAGCAAGTAGTGCACAATAGTTCCCTTTTCTCCACGTCCTCATCAATGTGTTCAGACAACTCAATCTTAAATGTAAAGAGTATTTGTCTTGTAAGTTCCGTAAGTGGTGAGTTTCACTCAGGGCTTTGAAAAATTAGATATCAGATGTGGCAGCACCAGCATTTTAACTGCTTTTATTTAGTTGGCTTTATCTTACAGCCTATTAAACTATTCACAAATGAATCTTAATTCCAACTCCTTGCATTTTAATTTCTGTAAATGTGTTGTTAGTAAATGTTTTTATTTCTTTAATGTAGAATTTTCAGAAGTTTTAAATTCTGCCATTAATAGAAAATCCATTACATGTGTTTTTATCAACCAACAAGCGCTGACTAAAAATGAATTCTGAAGATGTCCAGGCTCTCTGGTTGTATATTTAGATGACTATTTATATCCTAGCTCCCTCAACCCTTCATTACCTTTTCAAGCCACTATTGCAATTTATTTTTTATGCTCTCACCTACTTTCTTTCTTCTCCTAAGAAGAGAAATTTTTATTCTTCAGGAGGTTCTTCTTCCCATGACTCTTTTGTGGTATATCCTGTGTATTTCTTTCCCTAGTCTCTCCAATAATTCATTTCCCTTATGTCTCCTACTTCTCTTTAGCCAGTCTGAGTGTGAATTGAAGATTAAATATTCTAAAAAAAGGAATGCAAATTCACACTAATGAACTCGGCTGACCTGAGCTAGAGAAAGAACACACCGGAAGTTTCAGTCCAAAGAGCAAGATAGATGACAGCTGTGGCAACAATAGTCAAGGATCCACACACCCTCCACCCATTTATGTGTAATTAATTTTATGTACAAAGGATGTATGACTATCTTGATGACAGAGGACATTGAATGACTGTACCTGAATTCATGTTGGATTACATCAGATTTCTTCTATGCACACATGCACTTAAAAAAAAAACACTCTTCACGTAAGCATATTGCTCCCCAAAGAAGTTATTTATCTTGACATTGTTTAACCAATGGATGCAACAGCCTTGACTTGGGTAAAATGGTGATCAGAAGATAACAAATTGGCTTATTCTAAAACTAAGTGATTAAGCCATGTATCCAAAGTGAAAGTCGCTCAGTCATGTCTGACTCCTTGTGACTCCATGGACTATACAGTCCCTGGAATTCTCCAGGCCAGAATTCTGGAGTGGTAGCTGTTCCCTTTTCCAGGGAAACTTCCCAACCCAGGGGTTGAACCCAGGTCTCCCGCATTGCAGGCATATTCTTTACCAGCTGAGCCACCAAGGAAGCCCAAGCCATGTATCTGAGTCAATGACGAATAGAAGTCTGAATTCTACTCTTCTGTGTATCCTTCTCTGTCTATACTAGCCAGAAGTGACTCTTACCCACCCCCATCCTACTGCTAATTACCTGTGTCCCTCATTTGGTATTTATTATTACTTTTTATATGATTAGGAATTTCTTTCTCTTTTTTTTTGCCACTCTACAAGTCATGTAGGATCTTAGTTCCCCAAACAGGGACAGAACCAGTGCCTCCTGCAGTGGAAGCACAGAGGCTTCCCCTGGACCACCAAGGAAGTTCTAGAAATTTCTGTTTATAGTTTAATAACACAGCACCTTAGATAAAGATTCAACACAAGCTTGTTGAATCTGTTAAGTACTGAGTCTGATGTCAGAGACAGCTTTATAGAAATTAGACCAGTAGACCAATTGCTCAAGTCAGTGCTTTGAGAGTTCTATAACCTTTATCCACCTCTCATAGCATCTTGAATACTCCAGTAGCCAATCATCCCTCTGAATAAATCACTGTCTTCTATTAAAATAAATCTACCATAATAGCACAAGAAGATTTTTAAAGTAAATCACAGGATTAATAGGAGAGAGAATAAGGCAGTAAGAACAAGGGAAAGATGAGAATGAAGTGAAGCTTGGTGGTGGGTGGTTTAGTTGCTAAGTCATATCTGACTCTTGTGACCCCATGGACTGTAGCCCACAAGCTTCCTCCATCCATGGGATTTCCCAGTCAAGAATACTAGAGTCAGTTGCCATTTCCTTTTCCAGGGGATTCTTTACCACTGAACCACAAAGGAAGCCCTGGAGTGAAGCTTAGGAGGCTTTGAATTTTAACTGCGTCATTTACTGACTGAATCGTTTTGGACAGGTTACTCCAATCTTCATTTGTGCATTGTTAAAATTAAGACAATAGTAGAATCCACCTAAGGTTTTTGTAAGAAGTAGATTGGGTAAGACTTGAAAAGTGTTTGGTGTTGAGTAAGTAGTAGTATTACCCAGATAGCCTAGAAAAGATGAATGCAATGTCAAGAATAATAATTAAATACAAGAATGAAAGTGTCTGAAAAGGACTAGTGATAGTCATTGAAAGTAAATAATCATATGGAAAATATAAAAATTATTTGAAATAAAGCTAAAAAGAAGGCAAAACTTATCTTGAATAAATTTAGATTTAAAGGCAACAACTAATAAAATAGTTCTTCATTGTAAATATTATGATGGATTAGTATTCTTAATATTTAAATGGTTCATGTGAGTGCAGAAGAAAATTCAAAAGCCCAAATAGAACTGGGCAAAATACACAAATAGATAATTCACACACAAAAAAGCAATAGTACTCTGGTCAAGAAAGTAGGATATATTGAAATGTTCACACTCACAGTACAAAGAAATTCAAATTAAAACAGCAAAGGCATTTTGAAAAATGAGACTATCAAGTGTTCACAAGAGTGAAGTAAAATAGGTGGGAAGTGAAAATTATTAAGATAAATAAGGAAACAATGTTTGGAAATACATACTTTAAATGTTTGACTCAATCCAGTTTTAGGCATTCTGTTCTAAAGATACAATCCAAAGAACAGGAAAAATGTCAGGCACAAAGATATTCATTGCTGCCTTATTTGACAACAGTGAAAAATGAGAAGTAACCTAAATACATAGCCACATATAAATGGCTAAGAAAATTATGATTCATTCATTCAAAGAAAATATATAAAATGTACTGTGAACTTCATACTCGACAGTAAAAAGCTAAAAGTATTTCCTCTAAGATCAGGAACAAGACAAGAATGTCCACTCAGACAGAGAAAGACAAATACTGTATGATATATGGAATCATATATCTTGTAATTCTAAAAAAAAAATCACATGTGAAACCTAAAAAATACAACAAACCAGTGAATATAACAAAAATGAAGCCAACTCACAGATATAGGGAACAAACTAGTGGTTACCAGTGTGGGGAGGAATATAGCGATATGAGATGAAGAAGAACAAACTATTAGGTATAGAATAAGCTACAAGGGTGTATTTGAACAACACATGGAATATAGCCAATATTTTATAATTACTATAACCTTTAAAATCACTATATAGTACACCTATAATATGGTACAGCAACTATACTTCAATGAAAGTAATTTTTTAAAAAAGAAAAATGTACCTTCAAAGAATTGGCAATAACACCGGAAAATACCTATGTTAATATGCAAGGAAAAGGACAGGGGAAAATTATGATAGCATGATTTAACTAGGGTAAAAGAAATGAATTGATGTAATATTAGAAAGAAACATATCGAAAGGTGAAGAATGGTTGTTTTTCAGTGATGAAAGTTATGTCAGTTTTTTCTTTAAGCTTTTCTGTATTTTACAAATTTCCTATATTAAGAGTGTAGAGAATTCCTCGGTTGTCCAATAGCGGGGACTCTACTTCCACTGCATGGGGGTTCGGGTCAATCTCTGATCCAGAGGAGAACCAAGATCCCATAAGCCGCTTGGAGCAGCCAAAAATAAAGTGTACTATTTTTACAATAGAAAAAGTGGTGTTTTGTGTAGAGCATGGAGATGGCCATAAGGAAGAGGTTTCAGGCCCCCAGTTCCTGTTATCCACGTTTCAGTTTCAGTGGGGTTTGCTGCTTAGTAAGGCACAAACGGCCGTATTTTGTGAGGGGCAAAATTAACTGGCTAAAGCAGGTAACATGGAGAACTTCCAATATTCTACATTTCTTCAAAAATTTGTATTTCTGAAAATTCCTTTAACATGGTTTTTCAAAGAAGGGAGAAAGGAGCAAGGGAGAAAGACAGAGGTAAAAATAGATATCTCTTTTAAGTGATAAGAAAACATATGGTAGACTGAAATACCGATTTTTTAGATTTGCCAGTTCACTGTCTGGGTGACATGGCTACATTCATCTCATTGCTGCTTCCCTATCAATGCCAAAGCATCATGGAATAGATCAAAGACTAGAGGTACTTTTCCTGAATAGCCATGCCAGTTATGTGAAAATTATCTGTATAACTTTAGTATACACAACAGATGTTTTGTTTGTGTTTTTTAAAAACAAAACTGAACTTTTACATCTGAAATGACCACTATCCTCTTCAAAGTAAATACCCAAGAAAACTAGGAAACAATTTCAATGATGCCAAGAAATAAGGTTGTTAGAACTTTGGTGGGGATTTGTCTTCAGATTCTGCTGACATATGCTTTGCACGTCCTCAGTGTTCGCAAGTATTGCCTTATGTTGGTAAATTTAAGTTTTAGAAACAGGTCATTTGATATTAGACAATGCATTTATTCTTACTGCAACAGAAATGTCTCGTTTTTAAAATTAGTGAATGTAGAGCAGTTAGCTTAGTACCTGGAAGTCTAAGCTTTGAACATTTACTTCTGTTTTCTCATTATTAGTAGTAGGCTAGTGGCTGACTTCCTTGAGAGAGGTTTCAGCTAAAAATGAAATATGGCAAGAACGTAATGAGCCCAATTTTCTTGTGGGCTTAGCAAATTTGTTCTGAAGGTTATTCCTGGAGGGAAATCCCTTCAATGTTCAATGTTTATTTACTTGAATCACTCCTAGTATATATCCATTTAATCATTTTTTAAATTTTATAGCCAAACCTTTTGCCCTCAGATATCAGCAGTGAGGAATTCCTAACACAATAACAATGTTACCTTAAATGGTTTTTGAACTTGCATAGTTCATAAAAAAAAAAATAACACTTCCTTTTTGGGTTTTAATTGCTTTATGATTCATTGACTTTGAACTTGCCTGATCTTAAATGAACTCTCTCTTCAGAACAAGGTCAAATCAGTTCACTACACTGACGTTTGCTCACTTATTTTTTCAAAAAGATTTTGTATTGTTTCAAAAGACAAATCTACTTAAAATATACTTCCATGTGAAAGAAACATTGTGCTAATAGACTGACGCAGAGTTGTTAGATCTGATTTTATGATTATAACTCAAGTTAGGAAATGCTTCACTTTATATTTGTATTGGAATTCGTTCATACATCCAGTCAACAATATTAATTGAGCACCTTCGCTATGTCGTGTGTTATTACATGTCCATTGGCCTTTGTCCATGAACAACAACAGAATCTCTGCCCAGGCAAAACTTACATTTGGTAGTGGGGTAGACGGATTAACAAAAGCATAGAAAATCAGTGATTTAGTATGTTAAAAAGTGGAACATGCTCTGGGGAAAACAGCAGAGGAAGGGGACTGTGCCAGTCAGGAAAAGATTGCAGCTTTAAGTAGGATGACCCCGTGCGACCGAGACAGGATGGAGCTGAAGAAGGTTATCAGTGATGCAGTTAAGATCCTGGGAGTCCGAGATCCTGTCTCGGTCACATGAGGTCATCCTACTCAAAACTGAATATTAATGCTTTTAAAATTATTTCTGTAAAATGGTTTCTGCTGTAGGGTAATTCTCACGCCCCAGTGTTTCCTTCTGGATTCATGGATGTTTACGCTTGTATGAGAATTTAGAAGTCAATGTGTGCAGGTCTTTTACTACACCAACTCTCTGAAATGCTAAGTCACTTGACTGAAGGCCATATAATCAGCAAGGGTCGAGTTAACAACATAGATTTTCTGACACTGAGTTTGCTGTTGTTTCTATCATATTGAGAGGGATCCTAATGGTGAAGATTTCAGATTGGCTACTGTAGGGTGTGCGTTAGGGGCACAGGTACAATCAGACTCTCTAGCTGTTTTACTTCACCTTTGTGGCAAGTTTCTCTCACTTGATTTTGTTTTTGCCCTTGATCAGTTACATTACTGACTAGGGTTCTCATCCTCCTTAATCAATCGAAATTGAGGAGAGGCCGGTCAAGAAATTTAGACAAGGCGTTATTACTGGGGCTCATGCTGCCACAAAGAGGAGGGAAAACAAATAACAGGTTCCCTTGCTTGCTCGCTTGCTCCCCGAGGTGGGGAAAGTTGGTTCCTTATGTGGGATGACAGTAGGGGTGTCAGGAAGATCTCCTGGAGAAGGAAATGGCAATCCACTCCAGTATTTGTTGCCTGGGAAATTCCATGGACAGAGGAGCCTGGTGGGCTGGGCTATTGCCTATTGGGTCGCAGAGAGTCAGACAGGACTTAAAGGACTTGTTGTTGTGACTAAACAACAAGGGGTGGGTCCAGGGCTCAGGCTGGAGGGGTGGCTTAGGTAGTTTGTCCACTTCTTTGGTGATATTGTGTGACGGGGTCTTGCACACTACCTTGCTTTTGCCTCCCGCTCTTCAAAAGCGGCAGTTAGGTTTTTGGTCTCTTCATATCATGTTGTCCATAATTTGCCCCAACCGCACATGCACATGATTATTTTAGTTTCTTACACTTTGTTTTCATTTTGTTACTCGAGGGGATATTTGTCCAGATGCAAGCACTGCAGCAAATGGTCCCGGTCGCAGGTCCTAGCCTGCCTCATTTAGACTTGCTTGTTTTAATCACCATTTTTCAGGACCTGGGAGAAGGGCTGTAGTTCGAGGGTACACTCTGCCTTAGTAGTGTCTGAAGTCCAATTATCTGGGATTCTAAAGCTGGCCAACTGAGACCTGGGGTTTATTTTCTCGCACATACTTGAAAATGCATGAAAGAAGTATTGCTCATTACAAGTTGCATTTTTGTTGTAGCTCAAAATTAAATTATGTATTAAAATACATTGAATGATATTAACATTTCTAATATTATTAGAAAATGAGGACATAAGGCTAACCACAGTAGTGTAAAAGAAATTGCGAAACTTGTCATTTATCGCATGACCCTTTCTTGAGACACTAAGAAATTCTGATTCTTATCTTTTAGTTGGTTTCCCTTGTGTTAGTCCTTCCCAGTGAGGGATTCTGTAGTTCGACCGAATTTTTGACTGCATTGTCTCTGTTACTTGACATAGCCTGCCATATTTTTGACAGCATTGTCTCTGTTACTTGACATAGTAACAGACCATGCCATGGTCTGTTAGTAACAGACCTGCCATGACCTTGTAGCTCTTGTGTTACTTCTAATCACTGTCATATTGCATGTTCTTTTCCAGGAACTGGAAATTTAGTTTGCAATTAATATTCTGCTATCACTTCTAATTTTATTCCTTTTATTTTGCTGATTATTATGCCTTACAAATAGTACTCCCTCAAGCCAAGTATATTGGGACTTCCTAGGTGGTGCTAGTGGTAAAGAACCTGCCTGTCAGTTCAGGAGATGCTAAGAGATGTGGATTTGATCCCTAGGTCAGGAAGATGCCCTGGAGGAGGGCATGGCAACCCACTCCAGTATTTTTGCCTGGAGAATGCCATGGACAGAGGATCCTGGAGGGCTACAGTCCATGGGGTCATAAGAGTCGGACACAACTAAAGCGACTGAGCACACAAGCCAAGTATATTATCTTATTACCATTCCATCACATGACAAAGATGAACCTTCTTGCTATTCTACAGTGTAGTTTTTCTCACTTTCTGTTATCTTTGTTACTCTTAAATACAGTAAATTCCAAAGATCATGCTTTAAAATGGCCACCTGGGTGGCTCAAAGCATCTTACGTTGAGTATTGGACTTTTTTTTCTTGCTTTCTTTCCTTTTATTATTTATTTATTTATCTGATTGTGCAGGCTCTTAATTATGGCTTGTGGGATCTTTAGCTGGGCATGTGAACTCTTAGTTGCAACATGTGGGATCTAGTACCCTGACCAGGGTTCAAACCTGGGCCCCCTGAATTGGGAGTGTGGAGTCTTAGCCACTGGACCATAAGGGAAGTCCCCAAGCCCTGAACTTCTGATCCTGTCTCCAGATTGGCTTCTCTTTCAGTTGCATATCTGAGTCAGCACCATCATTCACTTTATATCAGAAACCTGGGGAAAGGGGCAGCAACATAGGCACCTGCTTCTCCCCTTCTTTCTATGTCAGACTTGAATCCATTTTCTCAACAGTGATAATAGCCTTGTAATCCCTGCAGAAGGGAAGGTCAATCCAGTCCAGTATTCTTGCCTGGAGAATCTCATGGACAGAGGGTCGGATACGACTGAAGCTACTTAGCACACAGGGACGCACGCAATTTTGTCAAACCATAATAACTACTATCCTCTCTTACCTGGTTTACTATCAGAGCTTCCTACCTGGCTTCTCCATATCCATTCTAGAATGCTTCTAATGCACTCTCCACAGCAGGCAAAGTAACTTGTAAAAATGCGCATATGGCTGTGTCACACACCCATGTAAAGACTTGCAATGCCTTTCCATTGCTCTCAGGTTCCATTCATCTCTCTAGCTACAGGCTACTTCTCTCTTTGCTCCTTCATGACCCAGGCACGCTGGCCTCTATCAGCTCCTTGGAGCTGTACTGTGCACGGTGTTCCTCTTGCCCACCCTCCTGGAGTGATCTTTCTCTACCCCTCTACCCTCTCCTACCCCTTACAATTGGCCAACATGCATTTGGATGGAAACACACACACACCAGCAGGTGGCTAATTGATTCATTCTTCTGGTTCAAACATCAGTTCCTCAGAGAAATATTCCCTATACTTCCGGGTTGGATTTTATCATCTTGATAGTAGTTCACAGAGTATATTGCGTTTCTCCTTTCTGTTAAACATCACAATTGCAATTTTTGCTCATTACAAAATGTGTCTTTCCCATTGAGATATAAACTCCATAAGGGCAACCCATTTCTACTTTGTTCTTCTGTTTCCCAACAAAGGAAGCATAGTGAACACGGTAAATATTTACTGAATGAAGGAATGGCTAAATTAATATTGTTGTTCATCCCCTTGCTTTTTCTCTCTTTATACTGGGCCTTCCTCGTTTTGAATCATCATTCCACATTTGTAGAACAAGTTTGAAAGATCTTAGCTGATTAACATCTCTACATTCATTTAACATTCTTAGATTCCTTTAAAGGTGAGGAAACTAAGACTCAGTGAAGCTAAAAGATTCCCACCTTTCTGAGACTATGAAGAAAAAGACGTGTGCTAGTGTGCTCAGTCGTGTTGACTCTTTGCGACCCCATGAAATGTAACCCACCAGGCTCCTCTGTCCATGGGATTTTCCAGGCAAGAATACTGGAGTGGGTTGCCATTTCCTCCTCCAAGGGATCTTCCCGACCCAGGGATCGAACTCGATTCTCCTGTGTCGCCTACACTGCAGACAGACTTTTTACCCACCAAGTCATCGGAGAAGCCTTTATGAAGAAAATAGGGCATTAATATATTTTTTAAAATGCTCAGGGCATGTCTGAAATTCTTTGAACTATGTATCAAAATCAACAGATTTGATTTTCAGTTTTGTGTACATATTGCAAATAAAAATCAGGACATATTATATTCAGTTACTTATAAACAAATAAAATAATTATTCTCAAAAGCATAATTTTTGATTTACAACTTTTTGTATGTAAAAAATGTTATAAAACCTGGAATTCCCTGATGGTCCAGTGTTTATGACTCAGCACTTTCACTGCTGTGGCCTGAGTTCAATCCCTTGTCAGGCAATTAAGATCCCACAAGCCATGTGGTGTGGTCAAGAAAAAAAAAAATGTTTAGTTACACATAGAGCAAATCACCTTTACTGAAGAGAAAGACTGGGAAATTTCTGGAGACTGTTAAATGTTCAAGATTTGTGACTAGCATTGGAAAGAATTTTCTGCTCTTTGTCACTACCTGCTTTACCCTGGTAATCTGGTGCCACAAGAAATACATTATTTACAAAATTTTTATAGCAGTGCACCAGATGGTTCTCTCAGACCTAAGAATCCCATAACAACAAAACTTAACAAATATTTATTGAGCGATTGTACTGAACACTCTATGTGTAAAGAGAAATGAGTTAACCCTTTCCCTTCAAAGAGCTCCTAATGTATCAGAGGAAAGAAGGTAAAAATAATGACTAATATTTATTAAGCTGTAAATCAGATGTTTTTACACAATGCTGACACAATTAGGGCTATCATTATATTTATTTTAAAGAAAACTAAGACTCAGTGATGTTTAAAAAAGCTATAAAAAAAACACCCAGTCAGTGACCAATAGGACAGAAATTTGCATTCAAGATCCCATACATCAATTTGAACTTTGGAACCCACATCTTTAACCACTTCCCTATGTTTCCTCAGGTTCAAAATGACAGAGTGTTGAAAAAGCAAAACAGATCTTTTTTGAGGCATCAATTGTGCTACTTAAAGACATTTTTTGGGGGGAGAGCCTATATATCCACATTTGACCTTTCCCCCCCAAAAAATCATGTAGATTAATGCTAAATGCAGCTCTACTAGAGAGGATAAATATTTGAGGTACATGTTTTGTTGTTGAAAGGGTTCTTAAAGTAGTCTCCATCTGTGTGCCAAGGAAAGCAATTCAAACTCATGAAAATGTAAAACCAACCTGCATCAACAATTGTTATATATTTTCAACAGTTTCTTATAAGTAAATTCAGGCCTGTTAAAACTACTGAGCTAGAGTATGTTTGAACGATTTAATAGGCAGTTTTCAGAGCTAGTTTCTGAATGAGATAGCTCTCAGCGTAGCCTTGAGACATGGGAAGATTGGTAATTAAATCCAGAAAGGTGTTGTCATGGGCTCTATGGGTGGAATGCGTGTGAGAAGAGTTTTTTAGTATTCATAGCTGCTATTAGCTTGGGAGTGGTAGCGGGAAGCCTAGTTTACGTGTCTGGATTGTATAACTCCATGTGTTCCTTGATTTTTTTTCTCTTCCATTATTGTTTATTAAAGGATATTGAATATAGTTCCCTATGCTATACAGTAGAACCTTCTTGTTTACCTGTTTTTTTTTTTTTAATTTATTTTTCATTGGAGGATAATTGCTTTACAATGTTGTATTGGTTTCTGCCAAACAATAACACGAATCAGCCAAGAGTATACATATGTCCCCTCCCTCCCAAACCTCCCTCCAATGACCCCCTCTCCTATCCCACCCCTCTAGGTTGTCAGAGCACCAGGTTTGAGCTCCATGCGTCATACAGTAACTTCCCATTAGCTATATGTTTTAAATATGGTAATGTATACGTTCCAAAGCTCCTCTCTCAGTTCATCCAACCCTCTCCTTCCCTTGCTGTGTCCACAATTCTGCTCTCTCTGTTTGCGTCTCTATTCCTGCCCTGCAAATGGTTCATCAGTACTACTTCCCTTCCTGTTGTCATTTAGTTGCTAAGTCATGCCCGACTTTTTGTGACTTCATGGACTATAACCTGCCAGCTTCATCTGTCCATGGAATTTCACAGGCAAGAAGACTGGAATGGGTTGCTATTTCCATCTCCAGGGGATCTTCCTAATCTGGGGATCGAACCCATATCTCCTGCATTGGTAGGTAGATTCTTTATCACTAAGCCACCTGGGAAGCCCACCATTTTTCTAGATTCCATATATACATGTTAATGTATGAGATATGTTTTTCTCTTTCTGACTTACTTCATTCTGTGTAACAGACTTTAGGTTCATCTACCTCACTAGAACTGACTCAAACGTGCTCCTTTTTATGACTGAGTAATATTCCATTGTGTGTATGTACAACTTCCTTATCTATTCATCTGTCGATGGACATCTAGGTTGGTCTCATGTCCTAGCTATTGCAAATAGTGCTGCAATGAACATTGGGGTCTTTTTCAATTATAGTTTTCTCAGGGCATATGCCCAGTAGTGGGACTGCTGGGGCATGTGGTAGTTTTATTCCTAGTTTTTTAAGGAATCTCCATACTGTTCTCCATAATGGCTGTATGAATTTACATTCCCACCAACAGAGCAAGAGGGTTCCCTTTTCTTCACACCCTCCCCAGCATTTGTTATTTGTAATTTTTTTGATGATGACCATTCTGACCCGTATGAGTATAGTAGTTTGTATCTGTTAATCCCATTTCAGAATTTCAGGATTTCAGAATTTGTGTAGTTATTTCCTTTAAAGGAAACAAAGGAAGTATCCAGAGAAATGGGGATAATTGGAAGAATGAATAAAATTATGGAATGGGAAAGCAAGGCTGCATAATATTAAGATCTTTTCTTTTTTTTTCTCCTCAACATTCAGACATTCCTTAAGGCCATAATTTTCACATATAAGTTGGTGGAAGACAATGTTTTTACATAATACAGTGAAGATTATCACTGTCCTAAGCATGTTGTATAGTAAGAAGGAAAATTCCAGCCAAAAGTGTAGATCTTTTCTCAAGATATCTGTATACACACACACACACACACACACACACACACACACACACTCATGTATATGGGCTTCTCAGGTGGCACTAGTGGTAAAGAACCCTCCTGCCAATGTGGGAGATGTAAAAGATGTGGGTTTGACCCCTAGGTCAGGAAGATCACCTGAAGGAGGGCATGGCAATCCATTCCAGTATTCTTGCCTGGAGAATCCCAATGACGGAGGACCCTGGTGGGCTACAGTCCATATGGTCACAAAGAGTCGGACACGACTGAAGCAACTTAACACACGCACACACACACATATATATATGACTTCTCTGATAGCTCGGTGATAAAGAATCTGCCTGCCAATGCAGGAGATGTGGGTTCAATCTCTGGTCTGGGAAGATCCCCTGGACAAGGAAATGGCAATCCACTCCAATATTCTCCAGATTCCCACGGACAGAGGAGCCTGGCATGCTACAGTCCATGGAGTTGCAAAGAGTCAGACACAACTCAGCGGCTGAACAATAACAATGTATACTCCTGGAAACTGGTCTTAGAAAAATAATTCTAAATACAAAAAGCTTTATGACAGACTTGATTATTACAATGTTGTTTGAAATACAAATGATACACTGGAAGATAATTATCCAACAGTATAGGAAGAAAAGTAAATTATGATTTGTTACTACTTTCATATGTAAGAGGACTGTGGAGTAACATAGCAAGAGTTTACCATATAAATAAGTAAAAACACAGGATACAGGATTGTTTTTACCATACAATTACAATTGTATAATACTGCTTCACATAATGAAAAGCCCTGAATATTTGGGTAAAGAAAATGTGAATTATTATTTCCAAAATTTACAGATACATGTGTTCTATTATTCTATAAGTAGCATGATGTATTTCTGTAAGTGTGACACTTTTTTGTTTTACAAACTTTATTGAAAATAAAACTTGTGCTTTTAGTTTTTGACTTCTATAGAGTTTTATCAGATTACAAGGAATTGTCATTTAGAATGAAGAATTTGTATGATAATGTCATTTTCTGTTTAAATATTTGATTGTATGTTGTGTGCAAGGCATTGTGTTATGTGGCACAGCTTCTGTGGCAGATAACAAGGAATAAAAATTTGTCCTTGGTGTGAAGAAATTCACAATTAGTGAATAAATATAATATTGTCATACAATAACATTTTTATAGTTAAATTTAGCACAGATTGTTATATTATGGACAATTCAGATAATGAATTTGTCTGATAAAGAAAGATAGATGTTCTGTTCAATATGGAACTGATACAATTCTGTGTTGAAAAAAAAATCAATGTTAAAGTCAAATTTATAAAACTCTTGCCAAGCCATGTAACAGAATTTTGGAGAAACTGGCTGAATCCAGATGTGATGTTCTGGTACCTACTCCAGGAAGAACCATTAATAATAATAGCTTACACTTGTTGAACTATTACTATACACCACACCCTGTTTCAAGAGCTTCTCTCGTTTTTCATTTAATCTTCCCCCAAACTCTATGAAAAAAGTGCTGTCGTCATCATCCCATGTTTAGACATCAGAGAATAGAAGTATTTAGAAATTATGTAATTTTCACAAGTCACATAGTATTAATACATGAAGGACCATGCCAAGAGCTATCACATAACTTCATGGTAAAGTCAAATTGTCTGAGAAAGTTTCAGTGGGCCGTATTCACTGCATCCTTCATTCAAAAGGTAACAAAAAACATTGCATAGATGAGATTGAGCACTTTCAGGGTGGTTTAGTCAAAGACGGCAGGTGGACAATAAGCACATGAAAAGATGCTCAGCATTGCCAATTATTAGAGAAATGTGAATCAAAACCATAATGAAGTAGCATTGTTCAGTATGACCATCGTCAAATAGTCTACAAATAGTAAATGCTGGAGAAGGCATGGAGAAACGAGAACCCTCCTACCTACATAGTTGATGTGAACATAAATTGGTGCAGCCATTATGGAAAATAGTATGGCGGTTCCTTTAAAAACTATAAATAGAGCTACAATATGATATAGCAATCCCATTTCTGGGCATATACCTGGAAAACATGAAAGCTCTAATTCAAAAAAATTTGTGCACCTCAATGTTCATAACAGGACTGTTTACAATAGCCACATGTAGGCAAACTAAATATCCATCAACAGGTGAATTGATGAAGAATATGTGGTATGTGTATATCTATATATATGTGGCATATTAGCCATAAGAAAGAATGAAATAATTCCATTTGCAGCAACATGGATGGACCTAGAAATTATTGAACTAAGTGAAGTGTCAAAGACAAATATTATATGATATTGCTTATATATGAAATCTAAAAAATAGTACAAATGACCTAATTTATAAAGCAGAAACAGACTCAGATATGGAAAAAAAACTTACGATTACCAAACGGGAAGGCAGGGTAGAGGGATAAATTGGGAGTATGGGATTGACAGATAGACACTAACAGATATACACTATGTATAAAGTAGATACACAACAAGGATTTACTGTATAGCACAGGAAACTACATTCCGTACCTTGTAAGAAGCTATAATGAGAAACAATATAAAAACTGAATCACTTTGCTCTACACCTGAAACTAACATAATATTGTAAATCAACTATACTTCAATTAAAAAGAAAGAAAATCAAAACATATTGTGAGAGGAATGAGTAATGTAATGGTTAATTTTGTATGTCCACTTGACTGACTATAGGGTTCCCAGATTAAACATTATTTCTGGGTCTGCCTGTGCAGTCTTTTGGATGGGATTAGCATTTGAACTGGTAGATTCAGCAAAGTCGATTGCCATCCCCAACGTGGGTGGACACCATCCAATCCATTGAGGACTTGAACAAAACAAAAGATGGACAAAGGAGGAAGTCACTTCTTGTTTTTCCTGCCTCAGAGATGAGCCGGGACTTCTCATCTCACCTTCTGTTCTCGGACTGAGATTTACACTATTGTCTCCCCTGGTTCTCAGGTCTTTGGATGGGAAATGAATCACATCACTTGCTTTCCTGGATCTCCAGCTTGCATAGATTGTGAGATTTCTCAACCTTCGTGTTTATGTGAGTCCGTTCCTCATAATTAATTTCTATACACACACACACACACGTAAACACACGCTATCATTTCTGATTCTCCCAAGAGTCCTGCCTAATACAGGAAGGAGGTATATGGGTGGCAAAGCAGAGCAAAGGACAAGCCAATGGGAACAGGATATAGGCTGGTTTGGGTTATATATTCTATTTAATCCATTCCATCAGTTACAGTTCTGCTTGACGCTGCAAACAGGAAATGAAAAAATAGTAAAATTAGATTATCTAGCTCTTCTGGCCTGGGGTTCTGTTAAATGGATTTAGACCCTGATCTGATGGCTAAATTTCACTTAAGTGGGGAGGGAGCTTGGCCATAACCAGCACAATCCTGCATTCAGGCATTTGCCTTAAAAATTATTTATCCATTGCCCGGGAAATTCCTACACTCTTGTCTGTTCTCTATCTTTCGTTTTGGATAGAAAATGATAATGACACAATCAACCAAAATTAAATGAGGACTGTATGTCAAGTAGGGATTCCTGTATATCATAAAGGAGAGCGTTTTTAACAACAATCTCACTTACTGTGTTGACGGTTAGAAAACACTGAAAAATGACAACGTGCAGTGTTCTCAGATGAAGCAAAACCACAACAACATAACCCGCCGCTCCCCCCAAATAAATGAAATGCTTTTGTTTTTCTTCTTCTACAAAGTACAAGTTGTCTCAGGACGTGAAAGTACACAGTGCTGGCACCTATTATCAGGAACCTACTAAGGTGTGAAAGAAAGAACTAGAGTTTTCCATCAGAAAGTGTATGAAACCTTAAGTCATTAGGGAAACTAATGAAACGTTGCTAAGTGCTACCAAATAATAATGTGGCAGCACTTCTTGCTTGCTGTTTCAACCGTTCTCCACAAGGCAGCCAGGGTGTCTTTTCAAAATACAAATCTGCTCTGGTCAGTCTTTTGCTACATACAGTTCCAAGGGCTTCTCAGGACTCTTAGGATAAAGATCAAAATGCTTCCTGAGATCAAGGAGTTTGTGTAAAGCAAATGCTGTCTTCCTTTCTGGTCTTCTGTCCAACAATACCTCCTACTCCCCTTCATTCTAAGAGCTCCAGCCACACTGACCTCAGGCAGAATGCATTTCCTCCAGCCATGGGACATTTGTATATGCTCTTCCTTCAGCCTATGTTCCTTCGCTCATCTTAAGCTCCTTTAACTAGTTAATTCCTAATTCTTCCTTTATGTGTGTTCACGCTAAGTGGCTTCAGTCGTGTCCAAACTCTTTGCAACCCCATGGACTGCAACCTACCAGGCTTCTCTGTCCATGGGTTTCTCCAGGCAAGAATACTGGAGTGGGTTGCCATGCCATCCTCCAGGGGATCTTCCTGACCCAGGGATCAAGACTGTGTCTCCTGCAGCTCCTGTACTGCAGGCAGATTCTTTATCACTGAGTCACCGGGGAAGCCCAATTCTTCCTTCATACCTCAGCTCAATCATTACTTCCTTCCCTGACATCCCTGTAGGGACACAGTGTTGTTCAACTCCAGAGGTGCTGCTCACATTATATTCTATGGTAATAGTACTTTCTGGAGTCCTGTTCCTGCAACCAAATACAGTTGGGCGTCCCTGGAGAAAGTGGATCAGGCATGGCTTTCTTGACATAAGAGAAGCCATTTGGGGCCTAAATTATTTTGTGATCTAAGCCTGGTCACAATGCTTGACCATGAATTGTTCTCAGTAATTAATGATCTTAAGCAATAAAAAAGAATACAGAAACAGGGCTTCCCTGATGGCTCAGTGGTGAAGAATCTGCCTGCCAATGCAGGAGACACAGGTTTGATCCCTGATCTGGGAAGATCTCACATGCCGTAGACCAACCAAGCCCGTTTGCCACAACTATTGAGCCTATGCTCTAGTGCCCGTGAGCTGCAAACACTGAGCCCGTGAGCTGCAACCACTGAGCCCATGTGCTGCAACTATTGAAGCCTGTGAGCCTAGCGCCCATGCACTGCAGAAAAGAAAAGCCATCACAGTGAGAAGCCCATGCACTGCAGCTAGAGAGTAGCTCCCGCTTGCTGCAACTGTTAGGAGAAGCATACTGACTGAAACCGCCCACCCTGGCCAGGCACCGTAGTAACTATTTGCATGAGTTGTTTTATGACAGGAAGTCCTAGTAAGAAACACGGAACTAATAAGCCACCATCAATCAGAAAAGTTCAGAAAAGGTCAAAAGGAGACACCACGTTTCTGACCACCTCCTAGAATCCTTCTCTCTGACATCCATCTTGGCTGAGCCAATGCGTGTGCCACCAGGAAGGACTCTGAGTCAGAATGATTGGCCAAAGACAACCCAGAAACTAATCCCAGAACTGTAAAACCCGAGAATGTGAGCATGTGGCAGAGCAGTTCTCCTGGGTTCCCCTACCCTACTGCTCTCCACCCAGGTGCTTCTTCCCAATAAAGTCTCTTGCTTTGTCAGCACATGTGTCTCCTTGGACAATTCATTTCTGAGTGTTAGACAAGAGCCCACTGTTGGGCTCTGGAAGGGGTCCTCCTTCCTGCAACAAATGGCGACTCTGGTGGGATTCTTCTTCACTGTGACTGATATCCTGACCACTCAGGGTACTCAGGGACCAGTTTGCCCGCCAATAGAACAGACCCAGAGGCCACAATCGGGACCCTTTAGTCCCTGGTCTCCTCCCAACACAGACAACTGGCCAGAGTGCCATGACTGGGTAAGGAACAAGAGACCTTATGGACCTCTCTCCCCTTCCCTCTCTCTTTTCCCTTCTTAACGCTTCCTATCCTACCCTTTTTTTTTAGTCTCCCAGTCCAGGGCACAAGAATCTAGTCGAAGGACCTCAGCCTGAGCTGAGAGTTGGAGGAATATCACCTCGGCTTGGCCAAGAATTCAAATTCTGGTTGTGTTTTGGTATGGTTTCTGATTTGGACTCTGGTTCTGTCCTGGTCTGGTCTGTTTCTGGTAGGGCCAAGTTCCAGTCCTCCCTTCCTTGGAGGCCCAGGGTAAAGTCCCGTAATGCCTGGGTATCTGCAGATGGCAAGAGAAGTCTGTAAGGCCACCTCTTTTGCCCCCCTCTCCCGCCTCCTTCCCCCTCTTCTTTCAACCTGGTCTTTTTCCTTCCCTTTGAAATCTTTGAAGACCTGAGATATTTTCATTTACTCTGTCAGTACTTGGATCTGAACTTCTGTGTCTCAATAGGAGGTTTTCTGAGAGACTGTAATCTTTTATTTAAGGGAGTGTCTGATTAGGACCTCTGGGTCTATGTATGTGTTTTACACTCTGTGATTTGTGTTGTGATTTGTGATGGCCATTTTGCTTTGTGTGGTCACCATTTTGTTTAGACCTCAGAGAAAGTTGGTTTAGGTAAAACTCTTAAAAATCAGTTCCAAAACTGGTTCTTTTTGCATATACAGTTAGTAAAAGCAAACTTAATCAAACAACTCATTGGAATTCTGACGCTTGATTTTCTCTCCCTGTGTCTTGAAACCAGGACTCTCAGGAACATTTATCTAGACCATCTCTAACTCCTGAGATGGAGGGAAAAACAGGAAGATGCCTTTAAAGTTTTTATTTATTCCAACTTTTCTTTATAAACTAGTGACTTTTATATTGTAATATCTAATTAATGACTAAGTTTAGAAAATGAAGCTAAATCTCATGTTGTGTCTGTCTGGGTATGTGTATGTCTCAGTATGTGTCTTTGTCTCTGGATAACACTGTTGAGATTAATTTGTAAATGAGTTCTATTTAACTGGCTTAAGGAAAAGTAAGTGCTTACAAATGAAACAATTCCAGATTAAGCTAAATAAATTCCAGGTTCATGTGAACAGGAAATATTCAGTATTAAATTAATATCTGGTAATATAGACATGTCTTTAGAACTATCAATAAGTATAATACTTCTGTCGTACCTAGGATTACTAGAGGTCAAATGAGACTGTATTCTGTCTGTTACAAATTTGTCAACAAGAAAAGGAACTCAATGGGAAAAAAGTTTTAAGGGAAGTGTTTTCAGTAAAAAAAAAAAAAAGGGTGTAAGAAATGAAAAAGTACTGGAATGAGTGAGTTACGCATGATCAGGATTTTCTAAAATTAGATTATAATTAATTGGGTAAATGGATTTTGTTAGAAATGATTCAGCCATAGGAAAATTGGTTAGAACCAACTAGGTCCAAGATGGTAGAATCAACTTTCAATAAACCTTGAGCTTCGGTATATACACCCATTATAAAATATCAGCAAGTTAAGTGATACACTCACTAGTATTGGCTAAATCTAAGTGTTCTAGATACTTCTGGTTTTTTGGACAAAATTTCCTAAATTAGATTCTATTAAAATTCTTTTGACTTCAACTAACTTTGGGATGCTACAAAGGGTCCCTGAAACATTCCAAAGACAGATACTAAACTAAGTAGGTTCATTTGTTATATAAAATTACATGGGAAATATTGTATTATCAATGAGTAATACATCCTTTTAGGTTATATTTTATGGTAAATGTTACTAATATAGATATCCTAGAAATTACATGGAGTTCCTAAAATTCTGATATGTCCTGGTATTCTAATGGGAAAACTGATGACTTCACAAAGGTTAACAAAAGGACTGAATTAACTAGTGAATATGCTTATAACTTCTATGGTTTCTATCTGAAAAAATTATTAATTTGAATGTGTGTTTTCCAGGAGTATGGAAAACCTTCCCTTCAAACTAATTATGACAGTAATATGGTAAAATTATATTGTATAGACAAATAGAAATATTTATCTTTTCTCTCTATCTGACCCCTCCAAAAATTGGAAACTCAAAGGTTTCCAATAACTTTATCAGATAAATTAGGAAAATTATCTCATTAACAGGTACAGAAATCTCAAGGAATTTTTGAGACCTTGAGAAGGGAGGAAATTCACCTAGATTTATTAGGCAAAATCTATGATAAGCCTTTGGCATGACTTTCTTAGCTGTGAAATGTTTTATTTTAAAAGTTCAGTCTGGTGAATGGATAAGGAAGTTGTGGTACATATACACAATGGAATATTACTAAGCTATAAAAAATGCATTTGAGTCAGTTCTAATGAGGTGGATGAAACTGGAGCCTATTATACAGAGTGAAGTAAGTCAGAAAGAAACACCAACACAGTGTATTAACACATATATAGAGAGTTTAGAAAGACGGTAATGACGACCCTATATGCAAGACAGTAAAAGAAACACAGATGTAAAGAACAGACTTTTGGACTATGTGGGAGAAGGCAAGGGTGAGATGATTTGACACAATAGCTCTGAAACATGTATATTACCATATGTAAAATTGATGACCAGTGCAAGTTCGATGCATGAAGTAGGGCATTCAAAGCCGATACTCTGGGACAACCTAGAGGGATGGGGTGGGAAGGAGGTAGGAGGAGGGTTCAGGATGGGGGGATACATGTACACCCATGGCTGATTCATGTTGATGTATGTCAAAAATCACCACAATATTGTAAAGTAATTAGCCTCCAAGTAAAATAAATGAATTTTTTAAAAAATTCAGTTTGAGACTCTATGAAAGTTTCAGCAAAGCAAAAAGCCTGTGACCAATTATGCTTATATAAATCATCAGGCCAAGTTTATTGAGACCAGATCTATTTCATAAACAAACTAATCTTAATTTGGTTATATCTGGTAAAAATGAGGGTGATTTTAGGGAGAAAATGATGTTTCAATGAACACTAAATCCCAGTTTGGTAATGAAGGTCTGTATTTACTAAGACTCATTTCCTGGATAGTTCTTTGCTGTTAGGGTATAGTAATGTAAAATTTAATTAAATTATTAGAAGACACCCTAAGTTTGCTTCTGAAGCTTATCTCAGTAATCTAGCTTTGAACGAAGATCAGGTGCCTCACGACCTGCAACCAAAACTGGAAAAAGACACAGGGACTGTCTCCAACATGGATGGAGAAACTTTTTATCAGGTACTCTTAACTAGCTCATGCACAGTGAAATTAAAGGGGAAAGATTAATTCCCACTTCCGAAGGCCCCTACAGTGGACTAGTCTATAGAGAGGACAGCTGACCTGAATTCACCTTAAAACGGTGCTCAAACAGAGGAAACTTCACTATACTAGGATGAGAGGAACGATGTCAGAAGTAGACAACTTGCCCAAGATGCTGGACCTGATTCGTATGATCATTTATAATGACTTCCTAACTTCTTGGACCTTACATACAAATCAAATGTTTTTCTATTATAGACATGATCCTATGCTAGTTTTAGAAATCAATCCAATTGTTGGGTTTGTGGCCAATTACCTGTGTCTAGCTCTGGGATACCTTGGTGAATTTCTCTACTCCAAGGCTCTAATTGGTTGGATGTGAGCAAATTTACTTTAAAAGGAAAATTATAGTCATGTTCAGGTCACTGTTTATATTACTAGATAGAATCACCTCACCTGGCCAATTAATAATGCCTGCCCTGACTCTGGCCATAGATTTAAATTTTTTTTCAGGGTCACTCAGATTCATTCAGAATGATGAGCTAAGTCTCAACCAAATCCTCTAGTCTATTAAAAGGAAATCTTCCACAAGTATGGGATGGATTTATGTAGATAACACCAGGCTATGATAATTTAAGTTTAAAATACCCTCTAAATGGTCATGAAATGCCCCCCATAACAGTCAAGTTTATGATCATGAGGGGACTCTGCCAGCTAGAGACTGGTACTTACCATCTATCTCTACAAAGATTAAATCATGGCCACTGCAGCTGTTGACCTTCAACACCCCCGAAAGGAGTGCAGGGCAGAGATCAGGAGCGAGGCACTCTGTGCTCTGGGAAAACTGGCAGAACAGGCCTTCAGATAGTTAGATATTTTCAGGAGGAGATTTTGAGTCCCAATTCTTGCATCTTCTCATACCTGGAGAAATCCTAACATCATTATTAACAGTGACATCTACTTTGGCTATTAAGGAGAATATTACAATTAAAAGTAAAAAAAAAAATAAGATTGAATAGCTATGGTTCAGACATCCAAGGAAATAACTAGGTGATGCTGTTGGTATAATTTCAGACTAGTCATTGTATTGGTAAGAACTTTAGCTTTCTGAGTTGGGTCATATTTGGATGCCACTAGACATTCTCTGAACAATGTCTACAGGCAGCTAGCAACTGCAAACTTTTGATAGAACTAAACAACTGGCTACTAGGCTACAAGTCTCCTCAAAATGCCAGGTCCAGATTGGGTTTCAGGCCTATTTTTCTGAAAAGAAATGAGATTTTATTTTGTTTATTAAAATTCCAGTTGTCACTCCTCCAACTACTTCTAACTGGGTCTGTTGCATCAAAATGACAGACCAAGGGATTGAGATTTTAATCATACAAGACTCAGATCTAGGACTTGAAACTCAGAAATACTTACAGTTCGGTGTCTGTTCTCCAAACTGAGGCAGCCCTATGCCCTATTTTGACAGGAAGCTATCAGAGCCATAGTTGCCCAGTTCCCTGAATTAAAATTGAGCAGGAGTCTGGGGTCTTGGGGTCTTTCTGTGCCTGCTGCTTCCTGTTTGTAGGATATAGGCTTTATTCAGGCTCCTTGACCTTCCCTGGGTTCCAAAGGGCAGAGTCAAATAGTTGAAAATAGGGGAAGGGAGGGAATGGCGGCTTAGTGGTAAAGAATCTGCCCAACTAAGCAGAAGACTCAGGTTCATTACTGGGTCGGAAAGATCCCTGAAGAAGGAGATGGAGACCCACTTCACTATTCTTGCCTGAAGAATCCCATGGGCAGAGCAGTCTGGCAGGCTACAGTTTATGGGGTCGCAAAGAGTTGGTCGTGACTTAGTGATTACATAGCAGCAGCAGGGAAGGCAGAAACAAAGGAGGAACACTCAGGAAACAACAGTACAGCAATAAAGCAGGGTCCTGGTTCCTTCTCAAAGGATATTAACAATACCTTTGAGTTTTTCTGCAGGAACTACGGCCCCCACTCAAGAGGAGGATGATGACTTCATGCTAAGCACAAGATTCTTAGAACTTCACCCTGTTACTTCACCACCAACCAATCAGAAGAAAGTCTGCATAGAGTGGAGAATAATGAAGACCCCCTCCCCAAATGATTCTTTTTTAAAAAACTTTTATTGTTGAGCTGGATCTTCAGTGTTGGTTTTTGGACACAGTCTACTTTCTCCCCAGGTTGCCAGGCTATAAAGCAAATTTCTTTTCTAACCAACACTTGTCTCTTGAGTATTGGCTTTTGAGTGGTAAGCAGCCAAACTTGAGTTCCTTAACAATGTGATTAATTTGACCCTGAAAATTCAAGGGGGCAGTCATTACTATCATGGTCTTTTTGATATATTTTAAACATGTATATGCAAAATTCAACTATGGACATAGTCATGTGATACCAAATGTATTTTAATTCTCTTGACTTTAAGAATCTCTCTAGGAGAATTTTCTTGAAAATTGTTTTAAGCTTAAGAAGTCTCATTTAATCTATCTGCAGAAAGAATTAAAGCAATATATATATATCCATATCCTTGACATTATGGCTTAAAATCCTTTTTGGAAGTTTGTGAGTAACCCATTTCTCACTGATGTTTAACTTTTGCCAAATATCCCCAAGATGATTATTTTGAAAAACTTTACATTTGAATAAGTTGACTAAGATAACTTACAGAAAATTACTTTATAGAATTGGCAGTCACCCAGTTATAGCTATAAAAATGAATTCTTGATGTTAAAGAGATTTATGTGTTACTTGAGTAACTTCATTATTAATCTTTCTGTTTTTGAGCTAGTATCTTACTGTTCTATAGTATGTTTTTGTATATTTTACAATAGATTTTATTATCTGATAAAGCAAGTCTTTCCCTGTTACTCTTGCTTTACCTGGTGATCTAGGCCACATTTGCATGTTTATATGACTTACAGATGAAATTTAGAATAATTTTGCCAAGACCCCCAAATGTAAACCTACTTACTTCATCATGGACAATTTAATCATTCTAATAACCAATATAAATAATAATAATCATAATAAGTATATCTAATGCTCATTGCATACTTACCAAGTGTCTGTCAGTATTTTAAGTGCTACAGGAGTAAACTCAAGTGATTTAATTGTTTACTTGAAAACTGAGAAAATTGACTGAAAATATATTAATACCAATGTGTGAGTCTGTGCTAAGTCACTTCAGTTGTGTCCGACTCTCTGCAACTACATGGACTGTAGCCTTCTAGGCTTCTCTGTTCGTGGTGATTCTCCAGGCAAGAATACTGGAGTAGGTTGCCATGGCCTCCTTCAGGAGATCTTCCTGACCCAGAGATCAAACCCACATCTCTTAATGTCTCCTGCTTTCACAAGCAGGTTCTTTACCACTACCACCACCTGGGAAGCCCATTAATAACAACAAGCACACTTAAAAAGATAACTGTACAAAAGGAAATATTTCATAGGAAATTTCCTATGAAAAATTATAATCATTAATAGTTAGACATATAATGAAAGTAAAAAGCCTACTCATATTATCACTGGAACTTAATAACAAAAACTCCACCGAGTGAAATAAAAGAATATGCAAGGAATTGAAGACACATACCATGGTCTTAGAACATTGCAAATATTGCAGAGATGTTTATATTTTTAACTTAACCTATTAATGCAGTGTATTTTCATCAGAATCTCCATAGCTTTTTTGGGGGAAGAACATGTCAAAATGATTCTAATGTGAAGAATAGACACTCTAAAGTTACTTAAGAACTTTCTGAAAGAGTTTAATTAGGAGATAAGCCCTACTTCCCTGGTGGCACAGAAGGTTAAAAACCCGCCTACAATGTGGGAGGCCTGGGTTTGATCCCTGGGTCGGGAAGATGCTCTGGAGAAGGGAATGGCAACCCACTCCAGTATTCTTGCCTGGAGAATTTCATGGACAGAGGAGCCTGGCAGGCTACAGTTCATGGGGTCACAAAGTCAGACACGACTGAGTGACTAACACACAAGCCCTACTAGATAGTTAAAAAAAGTTATAAGGCTTCATTCAATACTTATCAGATTTTGGTACCACTAGCTTACAAATGATAAATCATTGGAACAGATAGAAAATCCAGCAGTAGACCCAAATATATGTAAATATTTAGAGCCAAATAAAGGTAGCATTTCATGTCCATGGGAAGGAATGCAGTATTTAATACCAATGTTAAAGGATCAGTCAGTTGGAAAAGTAGGCTTTTTCATCAATTATTTCTTATAGCAAGATAAGATCTATAAGTATCAAATATACAAATGCAAAAAACAAAAAGGAAAAACACAATACAAAATGTTAATCATTTTTATAATCTAAGCATAAATAAGTTTTTCTAAGCATGAAAACACACAAAAAAACATAAAAATAACAACACATAAATTTGACTGCATAAAAATACAAAATGTTGTAAACAAACACAAGTAATGACAGGTGGTGAAAATACATATTGACTGTGTATAGCAGGAGGCCATCTGGAGAAAATTAAGTATATATATCTTTATTTTGTGTCTGGAGAGATATCTCAAAAAAAGTTGCTATGAAACATTTATGTTCATTGTCTCTGTGGATTTATTTTCATGAGCACATAGATTTATTGCAAATGTAAAATTACTATTAAAATTATTCAGTTCCATTCAGTCACTAAGTCAGGTCCGACTCTTTGTGACCAGCACGCCAGGACTGCAGCACGCCAGGCTTCCCTGTCCATCACCAACTCCTGGAGTTTCCTCAAACTCATGTCCATTGAGTCGGTGATGCCTTCGAACCATCTCATCCTGTTGTCCCCTTCTTCTCCCTTCTTCATTCTTTCCCAACATCAGGATCTTTTCAAATGAGTCAGTTCTTCACATCAGGTGGCCAAAGGATTGGAATATCAGCTTCAACATCAGTCCTTCCAGTGAATATTCAGGACTGATTTCCTTTAAGGATGGACTGGTTGGATCTTTTTGGTGTCCAAGGGACTCTCAAGAGACTTCTGTGACACCACAGTTAAAAAGCATCAATTCTTTGGTGCTCAGCTTTCTTTACAGTCCAACTCTCACATCCATACATGAATACTGGAAAAATCATAGCCTTGACTAGATGGACCTTTGTTGGCAAAGTAATGTATCTGCTTTTTAATATGCTGTTTAGGTTGGTCATACTTTTCTTCCAAAGAGCAAGCATTTTTTAATTTCATGGCTGCAGCCACCATCTGCAGTGATTTTGGAGCCCCCCAAATAAAGTCTCTCATTGTTTCCATTGTTTTTCCATCTACTTGCCATGAAGTGATGGGACCAGATGCCATAATCTTAGTTTTCTGAATGTTGAGCTTTAAGCCAACTTCTTCACTCTCCTCTTTCACTTTCATCAAGAGTCTCTTTAGCTCCTCTTCACTTTCTGCCATAAGGATGGAACCATCTGAGTATCTGAGGTTATTGATATTTCTTCCGGCAATCTTGATTCCAGCTTGTGTGTCATCCAGCCCAGCGTTTCTCATGATGTACTCTGCATATAAGTTAAATATGAAGGGGCAGGGTGGGGGGGGGGCCAAATATACAGCGGGCCTTGACGTACTCCTTTTCTCTATTTGGAACCAGGTCTATTTTTGTTGCCATGTCCTATTTGCCTGAACTGTTGCTTTCCTGAACTGCATACAGATTTCTCACGGAAGCAGGTCACTGTGGCGTCTGGTATTCCCATCTCTTGAAGAATTGTTTTCCGGCTCCAGTTTGTTGTGATTCACCACAGTCATAAGCTTTGGCATAGTCAATAAAGCAGAAAGTAGATTGTTGGCAATCATTGTTATTTAAACATTTCAAATCAGTAGGGAAAAGATTAATCATTTAAATAAGTTAAACCTTAGACAAATGGCTAACCATTTGGAAAAAATAAGCATATTATCCTAATTTCCACACATTTATATATTCCATATAGATCGATACTTTTCATTAAAAAATATTTTATGGTATTAAAAACAATGTGCTAGATGTTAAATGTAATGAAAGTGATATTTGTCTTCCTGGAGCCACAGCACCTATAAAATTTTTACAGAAATAAGGTTTTAAATGAAAAAATATATATATAGATGGGCTTTGTTTATATAAAAAAAAGAAACCCATAAAATTTTGTGTAATCTTGGGAGTGGCAAAGGCCTTTCTAAAACGACCCAGGAAAAGACCACATAAGGGGAAATAATGATGAATATAATTTGAATAAAAACATTTTCAACATCTCTCTAAACTATAACTCTATAGGCAACTATAAACAGGGCAAGAATAAGCTAAAAAAAAGATCATCCAGCCCTTTTGATATTTCTTTTACGAAGCAACCAGAAAGAGAAGAATTCATAGAGATTCCAAGATGAGAAGCATTTTGATGTGCTTGAACTTAGACTCTGAGTTAGGCTTCATATGGAAAGATCAAAGCTCTAAGACCTAAAGTGGCCTTCAATGCTTCAATCAGCAGGAAAAAGGAACTCATCCTGTAATTCTAAGACTCAAATTCTCCCAACAATGTGATTAAACTTGGGAAGCAGATTAATTTAGCTTTGTGAAATCCAGTGCTGAGAAATCAGCAGAATTAATACTGAATCTGACTGAGATACTGAGATAATAAATTTGTGTTTGCATAAGCTATTATCTTGTCCGTGAGTTGTGTATAACACATGTTATATTATATAAATTATAATTATAGTTATATTTGTTATACTATAACAATACAGTTAGTTTTACTTTTTAATATTTCAAAAATAAAACTTTTAATATTTTAAGTACTAAAAAATTAGTTACAGTTTTTTTTTTTTCCCTCAAGCTATCCATTGGCAAATAGGAGAGAAATTTTTTAAAAATATGTTTGTACACATTATAAGAATAAAAAAAGTGCTTGCTCACACTCACGTAATTCAGTCTATTCATCAACCTCAACATGATTTTCAGGAGATGACTAAAAATTACTCAGAGGTATAGATTCAGGTTACAGATCTCCTGGTGTGGTTTCCAAATTTCTGAGAAACACAACTTGTCAAGAAACAGAATCATGACGGTAATCAAGTGGAGAGCTCAAGCAAGGAATTGGGCACCTAGGTTAGCCCATTTTTGGACAGTGTTGTTTAACAAGTAAGGTTATCAAGGCCTGAATTCACCTGCATAGACTTGATCATATAAAAGCGCATCAGAATTCCAAAAAACATCTGGTTCTAAAACACACAGGGGCCGACTATGCAAAGCCTTTGACTGTGTGGATCACAACAAACTGTGGAAAATTCTTAAAGAGATGGGAATACCAGACCACCTTACCTGTCTCCTGAGAAATCCTTGGATATGCAGGTCAAGAAGATCTACTGGGTTAGAACTGGACATCGGAACAAAGTGAAGAACTGAAACAGACATTGAACAGAAAAGACCAGGTTCCAATATGAGAAAGGGAAGTCCTAACATGAGGCTGTATATTGTCACCTTGCTTATTTAACTTATATGCAGAGTACATCATGCGAAATGGCTGGACTGGATGAAGCAACAAAGCTGGAATCAAGCATAAGATCTGGCCACCTCTCAACACCTCAGCAAGCCGACTCTAGAGTTGTCCTTCCACCACCGTCTGCCAACCTTCGCGCCACTGTAAGCATCCTGATCCTGGGCTCTTCTCTTGTTTATCCCCCTCATTTTCATACCCCCGTACCCGTTCGTCAGACCCCCCCCACCGTCCGTACGCTCCAACTGGTGCGGGTGTGTTTTGAGGGACCCCGTGAGGGCACCCCGAACCATTCCCCTCACCACATTTGTTCCCCCTATCCCCATCTATCCCTCACAAAAATAACCAATTTCACGTGGCCCCCACCTATCCCGTTATATCCCCCCTTCCCGATCCCATTCCCCCGTCACCAAGAACAAAATTTCCTCCCCGGCACATCCCCCCCACGCCCCTATACGACCCCCCTCCTCCTTTCCCCGCGCAAGAGGGCCCCCCCCTTACCCAGCACCACTCCCCATAGTATAATATAGAAAAAAAAAAAACTAAAGTAAAAAAACAAAAAAACCAGCCACCCAATTCATTACACAAAAACGCGATAGCTGACGTATCCATGGATCATACTATCATCTGCTCTTATTCCCCACCCTCCTCCATCTCCCCCATTTTCCTCATCATCTATCAAATTCCCCCATTATGCAATTCGGACGCCCACAAGAATCTGACCCATAAGTCCCTGCACGTTTTCACCCGGGCCAGACACACGCACCCGTCCATCACCACCAGCCACAACAATATGGAATCCATCAACCATGGCATCAGCCTGCTCCAATTCCTAATGTGCCACCGCTTAAGTAAAGAGCTAGACTCATGGAGCAAAACACCACCCCCCCCCCCCCCGCCCCCGGCCCCCCGGCATCAATTCATTTCCCGCTACTTGTTCTCTTCTTCCCCTGTCACCTTTCTTCATCTCAATTAACTCATTCCACATGCATCCGAGTCAATTGCCCAAGAGGTTTGACAACAACCTCAATGATCCATAGCCGGAACTGCCTGGGCCTGATGTGCTGAAGGGTCCATGGTTGGTGTCACAAACATACGTGTGCACCATCAAACTCCCCGGATCGGTTTCCCCGTGCCCCCTGCAAAAACGGGCCCAGCACCAGACATTTTCGCGCCGGGCCATCATCACCATGACAAATTTCCCCACCATACCAACCCTTCCTTCCCCTTACTTCCCCCCCAGGGGGCCAGAAACCAACTAGATAACAGGCACAAAACCCACACAATATTGGGCGGGCTAAGAACTCCCTAACGCCATACAAGAGCCTAAACCATATCTGCCCGCACTATCCCATCTCCTGGGTGTTAGTTACACAACACAAGCTGTATCAAACTCTACCTTTTGCGCTTCTCCCATTAAACATACAAATCGCAACACCTCAAAAACCCTCCACCCACCAAAAAGTACCCCACACTCGACCATATAAAAAACCCCCACCCACCCGCAACCCATCAGTCTCAAGGTAGTAACCATAAAAATTTCCCCCTTGGTGGAACCAACGACATTTTTCTTTAGTTAGTTTCGTTCTAGTTCCCAAATTATCAGAAATGAAACAATCTCATATACGTCCTCAATAAAAAACGAACCCCTCCCCACAATGACACCAGGCCGCGAATCACCTATGAAAGAGACACCTTAAGCCCTGAAACCTACAAACCCCCGCTAAGTCCATCACGCACAAAACTCACCCGCCCCTTTTGGTGAGACCCACCCTCCTCCCCCACCAACTCCATCTTGTGCCAGGCCGCAAACCGACGAGGTCAAGTACCTACACGTACGACTAACAAACCCAACCCACAGTAAACCCCCAATCTCCCCTAACAAGCTCAGCCGCTAGTTCAAAACCATATCATAACATCATTTGACACCAAAGCAAAAAAATAACTCCTACACTTCCCATTTCCATTGCTTGAGATATTTTGTTATCCAATCAAGATACAATCCCCAAAACCTCAACTCATCCCAGAACTCCTAATCCACACACCACTTCCAGCACTACCCTTACCTCCCATCCCCCATCTCACCACAATCTCATTCCTATAAACATCCCCCACTCCCACCTAACCGTAAACACACCCAGCATCACTCCCCCAAAAATAAACTCCAGTCCAATCCGTCCCCCCGCCCATCGCCACACTCCCTTACCCACACCACAAGCACCCAGAGACCACACACACCAAAATCTGTAAACTCATACTAATTTCAACACACACCACCGATCCCCCCCCACCACACTGACCCAAGTACCCCACCAATGAAACATGCCACTACCTTCAGTACACAAAGGATATCACGAAAAGCACCACCGCGATCAGAAAACAACCCCTAACTTTACCTAATTCTATTATTTGCTATAAATGTTTTTACTTCAAGTTCCAATAACATAGACACCAAAAATACCATAAAAAAGATACCAAAACACGCACGAACTAAAACAGTAAGACCCTGGCCACCAAAACGTAATCATATAACTGTGGCTCTAAAATGGATACTGAACATACAAAATCTACATAAAAACTCCCAAAACCTAACCCGAAATCCTCTCCCAAAAGAGCAGCCAACCCCACCAGCGACCATAAACAGTATGGTTACCCTCACAAACTACCCTCAATCTTTTCCGTCGACCCCGCAAAACCCACCCGCCTTGATCCTGACAACAGGACTACGCATACCACCCCCATCCCATCCCTACCCCACACAACACACAGCCTCACACACAAACCAGATTACCCCAACCCATTTACAAAACGCCCCTCAAAATGACACAACCACTCCACACTAACGAAAGACGCCTCTTTTACCCCCCGCCACCAAACAAACACCACCACCAACCAAACCCAATATGAGAAACAGACCGACCACAAAGATTCCCTCCATTATCCACACCTTGCCAAAATTGCACAAACCCTCGATCCTCAACGTCAAATTACATCCAAGTGATCCCCGATCGGGCCCAACCCCTTCGCGTCGATCTACAAGCAGTGCATACCACCAACACCAACCCCCCCAACAGCCTCAATACCCCCTACCCGCCTCCCTACCCTCCACACCAACCCAACCAACTCCGCCTGTTCCCCACCCAACAAATCCCTTCTCTTCTCCCCAACCAACGCAACACCGATCCCCACTCTCACAACTATCTAGTACCCCATTAGCCCTACTAAAACCTTAACCCTGTTCAATTTGGAGGATATACGAAATTTATAGAACAACCAAACCTACACTTGAACCTTACTATACCATCCTCAAGATATCCAGCCCATGAACTGCAGCCCACTCAAGGCCACCCAGTCCATCACGCAACGTTCCCTTAGTCCAGCACCCAAGACCCAAGAATCATGGAGCAGAGACTCATCGCGAATCACTCCTGCCCAGCATCCAACGGCAGGGTAGTACATGTAATAGTCCCCTGAATCCACCTCCAGCCCACCAACCATACCCCAGCCACAGGTGTCTAATCTCCCAATGAAGTCAGCTCTTACCGCATCAGGTGGCCAAATTATTTGGGAGTTTCAGGCTTCAACCAATCACTCCCTTCCAATGAACGGACCCGAGGACTTGATCTGCCTTTAGGAATGGACTTGGTTGTATCTCCTTGAAGTCCAAGGGACTCTCACACGACCCGAAAACTAAATTACAGGTTGAAGCTTATCAGCCCTCCCTTGAACTGTTGGACCCACTCAAGCGTATCATAACCCGTCTCCCGCACCCCTAGAGCCCGCCCATGTCAACCGAAACAGTACACAGCAACAGAAGCACAGGAACATCATATCCCATCTCGGACCCCCCTTGACCGGACGCTGTGCCGCCAAAAGAGGACCCTCCCCACGCTCCGAGCACCCCACTAACTAAAATCTACCACCCCCCAAACCAGAACCACCTCAAACCACTCCCTGTCCCGGTCTGCCCCCCAAACGCCCCCGCCAACGAACCTAAATCCCGCCACAAACCCCCAGTCCCCCCCATCCCCCACATTATCAATCCCCCCCCCCCCCCCAGCACCGTATGTCCCCCAGTCCGAACGCCAACCCCAATGTATAAACCACTGTTACCACAGAAAAACCAAACCCCCCAAAAAAAAAGACCACAAAACCAACACCTAAGCTGCACAAGTCCCCCGGGCCACAAGCCCACCCCACACAAAAATACAAAAAAACAAAAACCATGACTCAAAAACAAACACCCCACTAACCTTCCACAGAAAATCCCACCAACCCCCCCATACCACCATCATGAATCACCCCACACCCATCCCCTAAAGTCAGCAATACCCCCACCCACCAAAATTCTCCTTAGCCCCTGACATCAGTCACACGAGCAAAAAAAGCACGCAAAAGATTACCCTACTACTAACAAACGAGAAACCTCCCACAGAGTGGAGTAAGGCATCACGCAATACCAACACTAGTTATAAGCAATAATTTCGCATATTTTGAACATATACACCCCCATATTGAATTACCTATCATATCACCCCACCTGCATACTCTCTAATGAAGAAGAAATAAAAATGCCAAAGTATTATATAATGTTCTATAATAATGATTGGATTACAAGCACAATACGTATCATGATCAGGCGAGTTCAATTCAACTGCAGGGTACATCTATAATATTACATTGAAAACCGTGTTCGCAAAACACGAAACTCCCCTAGACATTATCAATAAGCGGGTGGCAAATGCACCTTGCCAATAGTGATTGAGTGGACCCACCAACCGTACATCAAAAATGTGAGCACCAGCCGCACCCCCCTCCAACAACCCCAGATCACTAGTACTAATAACCATCAACGCAGAAAACCTGAGTGAGATCAACATTACACTAATTGAACATAAGAGAAAACCACATATATAAAAATAGAAGCGCCTATCATAATCACATTCTGTTAAACAGCCAATAAAAACCTCCTCGCTGATTCAAAGATAAAAACCCGGCCCCCCACCGAACACACCAACTCCATATTGAAGGCAGCCAAAGCAATTAACAGAACGATAGTGGACCTTAATAGATAGTAGAATCCCATGAGAAAACAAATTGACACCAGCACTGCTATAGGTCCACCATGAGGCAAACAGTAGTTTAAACCTAGAACAGTGTTTGCACAAATAAATAAGTAACCCAGATGGTGCTCATTGGTCATGGTTTAAAAAAAAAAGTCTGTCCAATGCAGGAGACAACAGGGAGTACTTAGGTTTCGATTCCCTGGGTCAGGGAAGCAGCCCCAGATAAGCATGTGGCCAACGCCATTCTGGTATTCTTTGTGTCATGGAAATCCCGGAATTGCTACCAGAGAGGAGCCTGGAGGGCTACAATGCCATGATAGTCTCTGCCCAAGAGTCATGACAAGGACTGAAACAACATAAACAACCACAACAAGTATGCAACCAAAAAAGATAGGACCAACCCAGACCCGAGTTAACCTCCCCCCTACAAAAACAGACCCCCCAACCACCACACACTTCCAACCCCATGAATCCCCACAAAGAACTCTTTGTATCTAGGTGAGCTTCGACCAGCCCCACCCTTCCACAAAAAACCAAAATGACACTCACAACCCTAAATCTTCCCCACCACGCTCATACCAGCCCCAACACCTGGTACATCGACACGCTTCTTTTTCCACCCCAAGCGAGCCTTCTGCAGAAATCCCCCTAATAGTCTAAGAGATGTTGTCCCCACTAAAAAGTCACATTACGTAACAGTGAACTGAGCCCGCTGCCGTAACCCTATGCCCTGAGCGTCCCGTGTCCACCATTACACTCGAGAGTCATCCATAATGCCCCAACAATAGCCGCAATGTGCACCCACACAATGTAAATCTTATAAATAACTAAAATCCTCCCCCATACAACACCCAGTGTGCCAACCACAATGCCCACATGACACGAAAAATGTGGATACTGCTTAGACAAACCACCCAGTTAAACAGATAATGGGCGACACAAAACAGCCCCCACCCCCCTCCCCCTACTCCGGACAAAACGCACCCATACCCATCCCCCACCCCCCCTGCCCACGACTCCCTTACAAATATACTCCACAAACGCCACAAAACGTCCACGAACAAGTAAACAAAAGCTATCGAAGACATCCAACAGATCCTAGATAATACTACCATCAAGAAAACCCATCAGGGCTCCATCAACTTCACCAGTAGACTCGTGGAAGCGTGTTCTCATACACGGTCATCCTCGCCCTCCTAACCCTTTTCAAACCCAGCACCTACCCCAAACCCGACACCAAGCCCCATGCATCCAGTTCCGGGAACCTTTTTTCCCCCCCCCCCCCCCCCTTTCAACCAAACAGACCCGCCAAACGCACACACAACAGACGTTAAAATAGATCAGTTACTATCTAACACCCACACACCCCGTCCATTGCTCAGCCGAAAGTTGCCGAACACCCCCACCCAAACCCACCTAAAAAATAACCCAAACCCACCCCCCATCGTTAATAACTACATCCTCACAGCATAATAATTCGAAACAAACCACTAACACCCAAATAAATAAATACACCAAAAAAATGATAAAGATTCAACAAAATATCGCCAAGTGCATATGGTTTTTACTACAGAGCATTTTCGATTGTATAGATCCTCAAGTCAGAAAAAGGACAAACATTATGAAGTTCTTACTTATTAGAACCATTTTTCATTTTGCAAAGAGATTCAATAGTCCATCATATTTCTTCATTATTAAATGCTTACAATCTCAGGATATACAATCAAAATTATAGCCATGTATCTGAACAATCAAAGGCCATTATTACACTTTACTCTTACAAGTTAAAAAAATTAAACTATAAATATATATATACATTTATATAAAATAATATTTTATATATCTAAGACATTAAAAAGGGTAAAATTCTAAATAATAAATCCACAAAATGTAAAAATGTGCATACGGCTTCACCAAAGACCAACAAACCCCCAAAACACGTACATGAAACACCAACCACCATTAACGAAATACCCTGACCAAATCCCAATCCACGGGAGAATTTCCTTTTTGAATTTTATAGTGAACAGGTTTTATAATGAAAAAATGGGGTGGGAGTGATTTATATATAACCTTATCCGTATCCTTACTAGAACATCGGATACCCCTTTCCACCCCACCTCCCGCAAAACAAACAGTTAAACTAGATATATACTGACCCTAATATATCCCTCACCACAATTCGATATCACCATACACCTGTACTCACACGTAAGTCTCTCATCCATATTCATATTAAAGATAACACTACTCCGACATCTCCTCCACAACCCCTCCATCAACGAATAAAATCCCTAGTCTCAAACACCGATCCGCCCGCAGAGTTAGACATCCGCAGCACGCTCCCTAAACTTTCCCCCCCTATCCCATTACCTCCCCCTCCACACGATACAGCGAGCCAATGCATCCCGCATCTCTAAAATCCACTCATCACGCCCATCCCCCCCACACATCATTTCAAGCCATGCCCCAACAATGAGACACATACATCTATCGCCACACAAGCTAAATACCCCCAGCCATCAGGCATGACGTCAACACCAATCACCCCAACCTCCCACCAATACCACCACACTAATTCACTTCTCCCAACACCCACAGGCCAAGTTTAAACCGTTGATCAGAGTTGCCCAGTCGCTAGGACCAACCCCCACCCTATACACCAAACACGAATGCACACCCACGACCCCCTTAAAAAGTACCACATAGCCATTACCCCACCTCCCCAGCGCAATATCGACTACAACACGTTCCAAAAACCACAATTCCCCCCCAACACGACGACGCTTTATTCCAATCCAAATCCTAGACCCAGGAGTTATGTCCCGACCCCCAAAAACCCCTCCGTCCGGCCAAATACCAACCCCACCCCCTACCCCAATAAAAATTAATACCAACCCTTCGATTAACAACACCCTCCCCATTTCCACCCTCCTCTCCACACGAACAAACCGAGCTCACAAAAAATTGTCTCCATCCCATCCACTACTCTCCTAACCCTATTACTATCCCCCACTCAAACCCTCCGACTCACATCATCTCCCTCTATCCATCATCCCAAGGAAGTACAGATGAAACTGATTACCTATGTAACAGGCGCCTTGGCACTACGCCCAATCCCCAATTCCCCTCGCCGAGTCCCCCCCCTCACCCCATTTCAGACATCTTCTTTTACCAATACCCCCACAGTCCAGTTCACTACGACACGGGTCCCCGCCCCCACCTTCTTGCTTCTGCCCCTCTCTCATCACAAGACCTGTCCCCACACACGTACCTGTCCAATATATCTTTAATATGTGTATTTCGTTTTCCAAGGGGATGACCCTGATCCCTGTCACCTGTAACAATGTCCACGAACCTCTGGTCCCATAGTTTTCAATCAGGCGACTCAGGTCTATCATAATCTAGTCCTTAAATCTATTTGACACTTCCACTGTATAGCTATGTCTCCTATATGCATGTCTTTCTCAAAGCATCTAGTAAAAAATACTATTCTGTACCTTTATTCCCCATTTTTCTTTTATAAAAACCCACTGAAAGTACAGACCAAAGAAAGTTGATATAAAAAAAAACCTCCCCAAGTTGCATAAGTCGTCCCCATTATTTAAATGAACAGTGCAAGGAACCACAATAATATAAACATATTTTAACAACATCGACAATCCATCACTCGAGGCAGCCTCACCACTCACATGATACTAATTGCCAAACCGCTGTCACCCCCCGTTGATAATTATCATCCCCCACAACCAACGACCCTTAGAAAAATAAACAACCTCCGGAAGGCCCTGCCCCCAACCCCCTCATATAATAAGCAAGTGCAACAACACTCACTTTCCATCAACAACCCAATGACTCGCCGCACCTGCTCCTTCTTAAACCCCCAACACGGCATACACCAACACGCCCACCAAAAGACCACCCCTCAACACAAAAATGTAAAGCAGAGACACAACTCAACAAATCACTAGTATAACACTTCAAACCGAATAAGTTTACAAAACATTACCAATTTTTTCCTAACAGTCTAGCAACTCTTACACCAATTAGGTACTTAGAGAAAACTCAATATTCAAACAAGAACATTTTCTTGCATATTATCACTATATACCAAGAACAAACCAATCCACAATCCGCTCTCAATAAATCTACCTTAGACAGTAGGCCATCCATATTATCTGTCCACAATTTAACACAAAAAACCTAAAGAAATGTGCTTATTTGAGGGTAACATAAACTACCTTCACTGTCACCTAAAAAAATACCACCCTTATTTCATTAACCAGTCACAAAATTCAACAGACAATTACTATTTGAAAGGGATAAATTCGAAAAAGATACCATTTTTGTTTGTTAAACCAATACTAGAAATGTAAAAGATGTTCAAAATATCAGGTCGCAATTACAAAAGTAGTAAATATAAATTAAAAACCTATAACTTAAATAAATAAAAAATCTATAAATATAGTACAAAATGTATATATATATATAAAGTTAAATGATTTTTAACTTGTAAGAGTAAAGTGTAAAATGGGCCTTTGATTGTTCAATACATGGCAATAATATATTGCTTTTAATAACTTAGAAGTCAGCATTAAACATGAAGAAATTATTGACATGAATCTCTTTGCAAAATGAAAAATTGATCTAAAAAGAAGAAATTCAAAAGTAGACTTTTCATGCCATGGATCTATCAATGAAAATGCACCTGTAGTAAAAACAAGCACTTGGGGAAATTTGAAGCCTCAATCAACAAAAAATTTAAAAAAAAAAGTGAGATTTCTTGAAATATACTCAATATACTTATGTTAGGCAGAAACACTCATTTGTTATGTAAAGCTAATATTGTAAAATTAGAATTCCAAAACTTCAGGCAATTCCCTTTAGAGAGTGGCGAACTCACTACCAACAACAAAAATCATAGAGGAAGCTATCTTCATTTAAAAACTGAGCCTTATTTTGTTTTGTTTTTTCCCAAAGTCAGGATTTGATTCTGCCCGCCTTACTCTTTCATGTGCATCATTTTCAAAATGAATTTGTTAAATCAAGACCCTGAATTTTTCACATTCAGAAGAATGTGCTTTGATTAAGAGAAGGTGGGGATGCTTGTTAGAAACTTCAAATAAACTCTCATGTAAATTGTCCATATATCCTAGGATCTTAAGTAATTAATTTCTGCATCTATGAAAACAGTTGAGGTTAATTAAGAATAACAGAAGTGTTCAACTGGTTATTTGAATTATTATTACTTGAACATTGCTTGTACTTAAATACAGATTAACTGTTAGCAGAAGATGTACTTGGGGTTATTAGTCTGTAAAGCCTATATTTAACAGGAAAATTAAAAAACAAAGTTACAAGCTGATCATGCCTTTAAAAATAATTGCTGAGGTAATAAATAATCACTCCAAAGATATTCTCATTTCCTTTAAAAATAACCACAAAAGCAAATCATGTAGCAAGGAACCGACTAGCCTATATTTTGAACAAATTTTATTCAGGAGAAGAAACATGCTATCACTAATTGAATTCTCTTTTTAATGTTGCAACAAGTACAGATGTATACAGTGCTTTCAATTTTATATGTATTTTTAGAAGTTGACTTTTTACCAAAGTTAAACAAACTTTTCAATACTTATTTCCAACCCATTGATCTGCCTCTAATTCATTTCAGGCACAGAAATAAGAGGTGAAAGTTTGCTAGACTAAAAGGTGATCTGCTACTAAGCAGCTACATGATGTCTTTCCCACTAAACTGCCTATTTTCAAACACCTTAAAATGGCCTGTGATCTCTCAGGTCTAACGTTATTTTAAATTGCTCTTTTGTTTTACCTAACTTGAATAATGTAGATATTCACATCATGCAGTGTATTTGTGTTTTGCTTTTACGTCATTTTGTGGCCAATGAGACCTTCTAAAAACTGAAATTTCCAAAGTGGTTCTCTATTTTGTAGTGGATGACGACACGTCATCTTTTGGTAATATATAAATGAAACCGTTAAATGACTTCCTTTCTCCACTCTTTGTATTGTGCTTAGTTATGTGAAGAGCTGGTCTCACAGGCTGAATTTTTGTCAGTGCCACAATACATCACCTGGATGACAACATCAAATACTATTACCTTGGACCTGCCATTTATCTAGACAAGCGATAAAAGACAGCGCCATCAAATTTTAAAAAGCCACTCTAATATCACTGCTCCTTGGAAGAAAAGCTATGACAAAACTAGACAGTGTTTTAAAAAGCAGAGACATCACTTTGCCAACAAAGGTCCACATGGTCAAAAGTATGGTTTTTCCAGGAGTCATGTATGGATGTGAGAGCTGGATCACAAAGAAGGCTGCATGCTAAAGAACTGATGCTTTCAAACTGTGGTGCTGGAGAAGACTCCTGAGAGTCCTTTGGACAGCAGGACATCAAACCACTCAATCCTAAAGGAAATCAAGCCGAATATTCACTGGAAGAACTGATGCTGAAGTGGATATTCATTGTCTATCTGATGCAAAGAGCCAATTCATTGGCCAACCATGATATTCACTGGCCACCCAATGCGAAGAGTCGACTCACTGGAAAAGACCCTGATGCTGGGAAAGACTGAAGGCAGGAGGAGAAGGGGACAACAGAAGATGAGATGGTTGGATGGCATCACTGACTCAATGGACATGGGTTTTAGCAAACTTTGGGAGACAGTGAAGGACAGGGAAGCCTGGTGTTCTAGAGTCCATGGGGTCGCAAAGAATCGGACACGACTGAGCAACTGAACAACAAAAATACCACTGCAAAAGTTTCAGATACTTAAAGGAAACTAATTACTTAAGGATTTATATTGTTGCCAATATATTTAGGTGTTTTAACTTTGCACTGTAAATTATACAGTGTGTGTGTGTTCGGTTGCTTCAGTCGTGTCTGACTCTTTGCGACCCTATGGACTGTAGCTCACCACAGACTCCTTTGTCCATGGGATTTTGCTGGCAAGAACACTGGAGTGAGTTGCCATTTTCTCCTACTGGGGGGATCTTCCCAACTCAGCAATTGAACCCATGTCTCCTGTGTCTCTTGCTACCGCAGGCGGATTCTATACCACTGAGTTGCCAGGGAAGCAGGAATCTTCAATTTCTTCCTGCTAATTTATGAAAATTAGTTTAAAATTTTCTAAACAGAGAAAATTCCCATTTCTGCAAAAGATCAGAATCTTGTCCTTTAAAAAAAAAAAAGGCACTACTATTAGTTGAAGTTCACATTTATTAGACCACCCAGTTTTGAAAGTACAATTGTGACCTTGACTAATTTTCTAGATAAAGTTTCACGTTAATGTTCTTAAAAAAAAAAGAACAAATATAAACACTTAACCTATCTTTAATTACACTTTCAGCTGATGTGAATAAGTCTGAGTCTAGATGAGATACTCAACTGTACTTATACCACTAGCCCTATGTTACTTATAAGATGCCTCAAGTAAATCATTCAGCAACTATGAATCACAGTTACCAATCTATAAAATGTAATCATTATCCTTTGGTACTGACAATGTCTTGTTCACCGGTAAGGAATTTATCACAAACAAACTTCTAAACTATATCATAGTTTATACCATAAAAATTAGTCAATTCTTAATCTCCCAAAACAACAAAGAAAATGAAGACAATCAGGTTCACCAGAAATCTGAAAACTGAATTGGACTTATAGGTCTTTTTATCCTAGTAGTTTTACCACCTTTCGAAGCAGAGTACAAAGGTTTTGCTTTCTTCTTCCACCAGCATTTTTAATATAAGGCTTAGAACACTGGTAGATTGAATTAAGAGCATGAAGGCTGATATCCACACACAGTCACATATCAAACCACAGGCCTGAAGAAATTGAGCGCAATGTTTCAGCAGTGACTAAGGTTATACATAAGGGACCCAAATTGTTTAGTGATTGTGGGGGTCAGGATGGAGGAAACGAGAACATACTGCTTCTCTATTTCTACCTGTCTTACTATAAGTGATCTTTAAAAATAACAACTATGGACTTCTTGTCTAAGTGAAAAATATAATAAGAGGCCAGGTCATTAGCATGAGGCCTAGCAGTGCTTTGTATACAGCAGGAACACAATAAAAAAGTTTCAAATAAGTGAGTTAAGGCATATATTCTACCTTGAAGAAAGGAAACTAAGGAATATATTCCCACTAGTGGTTTAAGACCAGTATTGACTGTTGACAGCACCCATGTATGTTTTACTGAGTAACTTTGGAAAATTCACAGCTTCCCTGAGCCCCAGTTTGCATGTAATTCAAATATTACTATACAGTACTTACAAACTGAGAAAATAATCAGTAAGTCTTATATTAGTGAGTGATAGTAAAATATAAATAACACAGATACACATGATTAATAAAATTGTGCTTAAAACCAGGAAACTTAATAGAAATATAGAGGGGGTCATGTAGGAGAGTAAATGGAGTATTATATCGTGTGGGTTAACAAAAAGCTTTTAACTTAAAAATCAGCGTAAGCATAGTTCTGCCCTCTGGATTAACAAAAGCAGAAAGCTTTGCAAAACCCATGCAATGTACTAAGAAAGATCACTTAACTGATACAGCCCTCCCCAGTAAGTCAATTCCATGCTCCCGTGCAGCTCAGTGGCGGGAGACATCACCAGCATAGAGTACCTTGAAGAGGTATTTGCAGATGAGACAGCCATTGGCAACTTTGGGGACTCTCTTTAAAAAAAATAAACAACAACACAGAGATATTTGAGAAACCTGACATGAAGTTTACAAAAGCAAACTGAGCAGCCCCAATAAGATAGCTACACATAATCTTGATCCAGTAAACACCACTTACATCTATTACATAAAATGGACTCAATTAAGGTGAATATGGGCTCTACTTGCATGGGAAATCAAACTGGTCTCTTGTAGCCTATTCTGTTGGAGAGGCTGGGATGTCTAAGTTACAAAAGAGAGAAGCTACTGTTTCCTGTTTATTTTCATCTCCCTTACTGTTCCCCAAACATAATAAGCTGATAACGAAAGAAGGCAAAATGAACAAGAAGCCTGCTGAATTTGCTAGCCTTGCACCTCAGAATGTACACAAATCGCTAGGAAAGTTGCTCACTTATTGAACTATATGACTCAGAAAGTTAACTTTAAAAATAAATGTTATTTTTTTACTGTTAAACTTTTCAAAAAGTTATAAAATTCATTTTAAGGAGCAGTTCTCTCTTTTATTGGTTTAATAAGAGCTAAAGTTTGCATATTTTTTTCTGAATCATGAGAACAGCACTTAATTATTTAGTAAAATAACCCTTAGTTTAACCAATGTTGACTAAATGCCTACTTTGTGCAAAAACTCTGTTTTTCCTACAGCTTCCAATTATTGTTTAACAATCATCCTCTGGAAAAGTACTATAAATTCTTGCCTATGTTTTCTGGCAATTCCCAGTAGAATTATACAGGAACACTCCAAAGTCAAATTTCTGAAGTCATACTCCCCACAGATGGTATCTTCTTTCATAAGGAAACACTGAAATTTCAATAGGACATGGTCTCACACCTTTCCAAATACTTAGACCTTTTATGAAACTAAACAGAATCAACCAACCAAACACAGTCAGTAATGTATAAAAAAATAAAAGGAAGGAGATATATATAGTTGTGCTATTGGCTACGTCTATGTCTCTACTATTCAGCTCTATCCTCCTACATCCATTTGCATCACTGCAAACAAATATTAAATTTGGAAATGCATATCCAAAAGGATCTATAACCAACAGGTACCCTAGTTGAAGCCCATATTAAAATTGAATGCTCTTTCTACAACAAACAAAATGAAAATCTCTCTGCATTAAATGTAAATCAGAACAGAATGCTTTTTGTTGAAAATGTTAAGAACACCAATTTTTAATGTTTAAACCACGTTTACTAGCTCTGCCTTGAAAGTAGTGTATCTGTAGTCATTTACATAATCAAAAAGTTATCAAAGTAAAAACAATTTTCAGGAAAACTGTGCTTAAAGTAATTTTACTTTAAAAAAAATGTCTCAAGTAAGATTCATCATGTTCAGATTTATGTCATGGTTTAATCAATCCCTGGTACAAAATGGGAAACAACTACTCAATCTATTATGAAGCTCAATTTATACTTTAGGGTTTTTTCCAGCTGTTAACATGTTAGCCTTTATGACCTGGTTATGTGTAATATTTTGATTCTGGCTGTGGAACACCATCTGAAAATTTTAACAACTAAAACATTTCCACTTATTTGTAGGCATTAATTGCTTTGATCATAATTTAATATCTCACTTGAGGTCAGTTATAAGCAACCAGAAGTGTCCAGACCAAAAGACAATCCACCAGATTCCAATTATCTGTAGTCACAGTTCAGCACCCCTCTCGTTTTGTAGATGGAAGGGTGAGGCCCAGGGACACCCACCCAGACCCAGCACATCTCTGTTCCCTGCCTCCTCAGGCTCATCTACTCCTTCGGTTGCAGACAAGGTCTGGCAGATGGGAGAATCAGTTGATTGGCTTTCCTGGTCGAACATGAGTTCTTACTACAGTCTCATAAATGGGAAAAATAATGGGGCAGTAAACACAGAGTGTGAATGGGGTAAATATTTTTCATATAAAATTTAAATCCTTAGCTTAGATGGTGCCAAAAATATATATATATATGAATGGCAAAGCTTACATTATTTCAAAGTGGCTCAAAGAGTGGCTTGTTAGCAGAAAACATTCTCATTTTCAATTGAAATTAAAACTTTTTAAAGCTTTAAAGTATACAATAATATTTATATATTATTTAAATTACTTATATAAAAGACATAATACATACACGATATACCTGAACAAGAATATAGGTATATTAATATGTAAGTACATAAAATTTATTTACATATTTCATATGTAATTTATGTTACACACATATGTAATTAACATGTAATATTATATATTCAAATCTATTACATATATATAATGTTATATATTTAACATTAAATATATAATGTTAGGACAGATGAGACAAGACCAAATATTTAAACCAAACAAACCGAATATGCTTTGTTCAAGAACAAAAGTCAGTCAAATGGGCCTTTATCATGATATAATGTATGGGGATCACAGGTGCTGGTTTCTAAGATTTCATCCAAAAGACGAATCTACTCAGAAATGGATACACAGTAAAAGAATGCTCAATTATACTGAAGATACAATATTTTCTGACTTGGAAAGTAGATAATTTTCAAAAACAAATAACTAAGTAAATCAACTTTATAATCTTTATATTAATGTGGAAAATGGCCACCACACAGAAAAGACTACTGCTTTAAACAAATAAATCAGCCTTGGTGATAAGACTGAATATAATACTCATCCATAAATACATTTATTCTTCCCTTTTTTTAATGTTAGCCCTGGTTACAACTTTAGCTTTCTATATATTTTGGTTCCTTTGATGACTGAGCTACATTATCATGATTGATAAAGTCTGATAAATGCTAACAACTATGTAAAACATGAACCTTTTGCTTCTGCTGTATTTAGTCTTATTTTCTCTTTGTGCGTGTATACTTTTCTAATAAGGCTACAAGTAGATGATTTCACTTTTATGTAATTAAAGATGGATTCCTGAAAAGATCCCTAGATTGACAGATTTGTAAATTGATTGCCATTTATAAGGCAAATAACAAGACTGATCATCAATGATCTAATGGTTAAGTCAGAATTTTCACAAGTTTTCTTTTTAAACTGGGAATACCACATAGAATATACTCTATTCTGTCATTAATACTAAAATGTTCAAGTGTGTATTGCTTGAAATTTTGAATCTTTAACCATGTATTTGTATGTAAGAGAAAAATCACTCAGTGAAGCAATATTTACCACTGCAATATGCACTGTAATTCAGCTAACAATGAAACAGTATCTTTTCTATGTAGCCATTTTCCACTTTTTAGTAGCTTCTAAAATTAAAATATTATATATAACTTATCTTAAACTTCTTAAAAGTTTGCTTTAAAATGCCATTTACAGGTAAATGTAGGTACATTGAAATAGTATTTGGTTATTTGATTCAACAATTTTTAAAAACTGAGCACCAAAATCATGCAAATACTTTACATTTGATAAGTCATAGTGACTTTAAAGAAAAAGAATATAGGAAGAATTTTAACCAAATAAAAATATTAGATTATATGCATGAACAACTCATTGAAATTAGAAAATCAGAAAAATGTAGGAACTAAAATTATGATGCTCTCCAGAAATCAATGAAAGTCCATTAAATTGTGCAATCTTTTCCCTGTTCTATAATGAGAAATATTTACTTGCTTTAAATGAGCAATATTTGAGCATTAAGTGATCTAAACTGTTGAAGTTATGTAACAAAAATTTTACCAAGAAAAAAACTTTCCATTACTGAAAATAAACAAAATAAGATTTGATAATTACAACTACTGTAAGTAGCTCTATGCTAATTTGCAAAAATCATAAGATCAAACTGGGAAGGTCCTGTTATTTTTCTGGCAGAGACCTAAAGGGCTACAGACACAAACATGAATTACCATCAGAAACCATCATTTCCTGCTAACTCCAAGAACTGGATTATCTAATAGAATAACAAACTTTTTTTAACTCTATCATATATTAAAAAAAAAACCACGAAATATCCTAGGCAATTCTATCAATAGTAGCTATTATTTAATAAGTCTTTTCATAATGCTTTCTTCCATGTAGTAGTCCCTTCTCAGAAAGTGAAAGTGAAAGTGAAGTCGCTCAGTTGTGTCGGACTCTTTGCAACCCCATGGACTGTAGCCTACCAGGCTTCTCCGTCCATGGGATTTTCCAGGCAAGAATACTGGAGTGGGTTGCCATTTCCTTCTCCAGGAGATCTTCCCCACCCAGGGATCAAACCCGGGTCTCCCGCATTGTAGACAGACACTTTACTGTCTGAGCCACCAGGGAACCCAACTCTAAATTGTAATTCTTTAATTTGAAGGTCTTTTGAAGGGAAGTTCACAAAAAACAAACTTGAAAAACTCTCCAGGGTAACCAGGTTTAAAACCATTAATAAACCCCTCCTTCTGTAAATAAGAAAATGCTTAAATGTGAAGGTTAAAAATTCCTTGAAAATTATGGTTTGGTTCTAAAATATAAAAGCTGTTTTGTTCATATCTCCAAATAAATATAAAAACTTGACATATCTTTCTTGCTCTTCACCTAAAAGCGCCTACAACAAAAAACACTAATTAAGAGTAGTATGACAATCACATACTTCAAACAGGAGCAAATCAAGTATGTGGCCATTGTGTGTTTCAGAATTTTAAACATTCAAAACCATATACAATATGAAACTAACACAAGAAAAATATTTCAGATGTTTCAAAACAGAAATAAACTTTCAAGTGAAACATAAGAATAAAATAATAAACTACCAATAATAATTATGTAAGAAGACTAATATCAAGGGAGAAAAAAGTCATTGATCAAAATGGGCTATAAAAAAATGAGTTCCACATAATGCACACAATTCTTTTTTATTCTAGACTAATTTAAACAATTCATTCCACAAAAGAAACAAAGTCATAATCTGGAAGTTAGGAAAAGAGATGAATAAACATAAACATTCATTCAATCTCATTTGTAAATAAAAAAAATTAAAATAACAAAATGTTGTATATATTTCATATTAATAGAAGATCAAAAACATTTTCCCCTCACTAAACTAAAAATAGTAATATAATAGTATAATGAGCATATGAGAAAATAACCATATATACTATCGGTGGTACAACCTGATAGATGATAGATAATATAGCAACATACATTAAACAGAACATAGTACATATATATCATAATATGCATACCCTTTAATTTCAGTAATTACAATTCTAAGAATTCATTAGCTACTATCATTAATAGAAAACAATTTTAAAGAATTAGAAAACTGAAAATTTTTTTCAGTGATACATGACAGCATGTTTATGAAAGAGATATTTGGTAAAAAAATTTTGATAAGTAAATATGACTTTAATTATGGTTCATTTATACAACTGACTATTATATATTTGCTTAAAATGAAATGGAAATATAAGTAAGAGAATAGAAGATAGATGCTCAAAAACCTGTACATGACTTTTCATAACATTACTATTATAATAGCACTGTTGCTGTAGAAAAAAATGGAAACAATCTAAATGTCCATTAAATGATTAATGAATGCACAAAATGTGGTGTATCTATATAATGGAACATTATTCAGCCATTAAAAGGAATGAAGTTCTGGTACCTGTACAAGGATTAGCCTTGAAAACATGCTAAATTAAAGAAGCCAAACATAAAAGCCACGTATTTTACGATTTCATTTACGTGAAATGTTCAGAAGTAAATCCATAAGGACCAAAAGTATATTAGTGGTTTCTAGGAAACGGGGTGGGGGGGGATGGGGAGAGAAAAGGAAGTGACTGCTCAGTGGATACAGAGGTTCTTTTATAATATAATGAAAATGTCCTAGAACTGACAGCAGTGATAGTCGCACAACACTGTGCATATACTAAAATCCAGTATATTGTACACTTTACAATGGTTAAAGTAGTGAACTTTATGTTATATGAATTTAATCTCAAGTCTTAAAATGCTAATAAAACAAAATGAAATGGAAAAATATAGTATGACTAACACCACGGCAAAACACAGGGCATAACAAAGAAAATACACATATCGTCTATGTATACATATTCAGATGTGATAGATATACAGAAAGTTGCTAGCTGCCATTTTATCTGGGATTTCTGGAAGGTTTTATTAATACTTCTATGGTTTTATATGTGAACCTCTCGACATTTTTACATGGAGTAGGAGTAAAAGGGAAGGCAGAAAACAACTGACAGTCCAAGAAGACAAAAGCATACATATACAGAAAGGGGTTAAATTAAGGAATCGTGCTAGAGCTTTAACATTTTCTTCCTTTCTTTCCTTTTTTTAAAAACATAGTAGAACATTAACAAGAATATAAACAAAGTCAAATAGTCCACATGGCTTTTATGGGATAAAATCTTAAAATGAAGAAAGAGGTTTTTCAAAAGGCATCAGAAAAACAAGAAATGATAAGGGCTATAAGCTTGGGGATATATAAAAGTATAGGAATGGATTTTAATCAAAAAAGATATATGAAGAATAGGAAACTTGAGTGATACTTCAATGTTTCCAGTTACATTTTTTTTAACCGTACTTGCCTTACAAACTGAAGTTCTCTGTTTTTAGAATCAACATAGCTGCTTATTTAACTACTTGAACTTTAAATTTACTGTACTACCTAGAGGTTAATTTTATTTCCTATACAATTTAAGGGGCTTCCCATGGCTCAGCGGTAAAGAATCTGCCTGTCAATGCAGGTTCAAACCCTGGGTCAGGAAGATCCCCTGGAGAAGGAAATGGCAACCCACTCCAGTATTCTTGCCTGGGAAATCCCATGGACAGAAGAGCCTAGCAGGCTACAGTCCATGGAGTCACAAGAGCAGGATACGACTTAGCAAACAAAACATACAATTTAAGACACTGAACGAAAATAAGCATCTACATATAACCCTGGATGTTTCAAGAATGTTTGAATATTATGATTTTCTGAGATACAAAATCTGCTGAAGGTTTCCTACATTTCCAAGTATAAAATGGAAGTACATTTCAAGAACAGAGTGGCCTTGTCCATTGTCTAAAAGCCAAACTTTGGCAACCTTCAGAGCCACTTTCTTTTCTATTGCATCATGTTTTTTTGGCCTGAGTAGGTGAGTTTTATTGGGTGAGTTGTGTTCAAATGTTACTGCAGAAACAATTCAAGTCTCATTTTATGTGCGAAGAATCAAAAGTTGGAAAACATTCAAAAATGAACAAAGAAAATTCAAGAGCCAAATGGAGAGGTTTATCTTTACCATTGTTTCTAACAGTGTTTACACCACACTTCAAAAGGTGGCCTCATGGGGAGGTAACGATTTATTATTTAAGTCAGGAAGAGCTTTGAGGTTCAAGCCAGGGTTCCTGAACAATGCTTAGGTATCATAAAGTTCAACTGGATTGCAGAAATTCTAAAATGTTAAGTCACAGACATTCTACCTTATTTTAAGAGTCTGAATCCAGATGCTATCAGAGAAAACAAACAAACAAACAAAACCCCACAAAAAACCAGCCCAGAGATTAGTATTCAGGGATCAAGAAGTGGAAATTTCTCAAGAGTTCTGTTTTCCAACAAATATTCACCATATGCCTACCATATCCCAAGCACTGGTCCAGAAATCTAGGCGACATCAATGAATGAAACAAAGATCTTTAGCTTAACGAAGCTTATACTTTAGCAGAGGTAAAGGAATACAATAAACAATAATCATAATGAGTAAATCACATATGTCAAAAGTTAAGACTTAAAAAATAAGCAGGACAGGGAAAAGAGGTCAGGAATGCTTCAGGTGAAAGGAGGTGAGGTGAGTTCTAATTTAAAATATGCTGGAAGGGTTAACGCTTCAATGAACAGTTTTGAAACAGATGGGGAGTTAACCATTCAGATGGAGATATGCAATGGTGTTCTATGATAGCAGTGTCTGGTTACTCAAGAAAAAGGAGAAGACCAATAAGGCTAGAGCACAGCAATTTAAAAACAGAAAGAGGATTCTCCGTGCATAGTGTAACTAGGGAACAATGTTGAGAACTGAGGCAAGATCTAAACTCAAAGTGAGTCAGCAAGCCCAATATTAGGAGGTTTAATTAGAAGATTAATTCATAGGAAATTTGATACATCAATAGTATCTTATTATATTTGGCCATTTTATATATCAATAGTATCTCATTATATTTGTTCCTTTTTTCTTCTAATTAGTAGTATATTACTAACTGATAGGCTTTAGTCCCCTATGATACTCAGAGCTTTTACATTTTAATCAGCTATTTTTCATATAACCATTATAAAATTCATGACTATATCCCATCTCCATATCACCTGGTTGAAGTTTTCAAGATGTTTTTTCAAGATTGTTTCTGACCACTTTACTGATAAATTTCGTATTTTTCTTAAACCTTCCAGTCTACAATACACTACTACAGTCAAAGTCACAGATCACATTTTAAAAATGAAATTTTAATTTTTATTTGAGGCACTTTTATGTCTTTCTTGTGTGGACCCCTCTCTGACCCAATAAGGCAGAAAGGATTATTTACTCTTTTGTGCTACATCACACTCGTTCAATACTTCTACTATGACTCAGTGACACTAATCTACATCATTGTTTGTTAATGTACCTTTCCTTTTGCCCTCCAAAATGGATTTCATGCGAAAGCATGCCTTATTAATCTTTGTATCCCATGCAGTAGCAGAGGATCTAGATGGATTGTTAAATAAGAGAATGAATGGTATAAATAGGGTGTGGGTGTGCGTGTGTGTGTGTGTGATTAGGGGAAAAAAGAAAAAAGAGGAAGGCATATGTGCAATGTCAAGTTTAAAGCATGTGCTCCACGAAAAGTATAGGGAACTCACACTATGACTTGTTGCCAAAGCAGAGGAAAAATAAAGAGTTATATTTAGCCAAGAAAAAGGGGAAGGGGTGATGGCTATCTTCCTTGGGGTTTCTTTCTACTATGTTAGGAAACTTACTCAACTTCCTAAGGTAACCAAGAATCAAGGAATGGTAATTTTAAGTATTACACTGAAAGAGTGGGATCTTCGCCATTTTAAATGTTTAATGGGAACTGATAGAACTTAAGGAAGTTATAAATATATATTTTAATGTACAGTAAGTTTGCTGTTGGTATTCAGAGTGCTCAGTCTCTCAGTTGTATCCGACTGCTTGTGACCTCATGGACTGTAGCCTGCCAGGCTCCTTTGCCCATGGAATTTTCCAGGCAAGAATACTGGAGTGGGGTGCCATTTCCTACTCCAGGATCGAACCTGCATCTCCTGCATTGGCAGGTGGATTCTTTACCACTAGCCCCACCTGGCAAGCCTAGTTCTGTGCATTTTTTAAATGCAACCAATCATGTAATCGTGATCACAAGATACATGACAGTTCTACGACCCAAAAACACTCGTTCATGCTGACAGTATACAATCAACATCTCTAATCACTAACCCCTGATAACCACTGAACTTCTCTGACATGACAGTCCAGTCTGCTCTAGAATGTCATACAAATGGGAGCATACAGTATCTGACCTTTAGAGTCTCACTTCTCTCACTTAGCATAATACATTTGAGATTCATAAAGGTTGTGTACAGAGAAGATGTTTTTTCCCTTTTGTTCTCAGTCTGTATAGATTGGGTTGGTTTATCTAGTCTTCACATGAAGAACATTTGGGCTGTTTCTAGTTTTTAGTGATTATGAATGAATATAAACAGATCTTTGTGTAAAGATAAGTTTCCATTTCTCTTGAGTAAAGGAATTCGTTTTTGGGAGACCATTTTGCATTCCCACTGGTAACACATCAATATTTCAAATTCCCCACATCCCTACTAGAAATGGGTATCAAGTACAGCAGTGCCTGTGGTTTTAATTGCACTTCCCAAGTAACTAATGATACTGAACATGTTTCCATGTGTTTTATATGCCTTTTGTGTATTTTCATTGGTGAAGGGTCTGTTCAAATCTTTTGTCAGTTATTAAATTGGGTTAGATGTTTTCATATTATTACATTTCATAGTTCTTTGCATATTCTGGACATAAGCCCTTTATCAAATATGTGATTAGCAACTATTTTCTCCCAGCCTACGGCTTGTGTTATTCTCTTAACAACGTCTTTAGGAGGAAAAAAGTTAGTAATTTTGCTGAGGTCTACATGTCATTATTTTTTCCTTCACAGATTACACTTCTATTGATTTACCTGAAATCTGTTTGCCTAATTAAACATAACAAAGATATTAAATGTTTTTAATGGTTTTTATGGTTTTAGATTTAGTCTATTGTCCATTTTGAATTAATTCTTGTATGTGGTGTGAGGTAGAACTCAAAGTTCATTTTTTGCACATTGAACTATGGATGGAGGTTTGTGACACTACACAGGAGGCATTGATCAAGGCCACCTCCAAGAAAAAGAAGTGAAAAAAGGCAAAACGGTTCTCTGAGGAGGCCTTAAAAACAGCTGAGAAAAGAAGAGAAGTGAAAGGCAAAGGAGAAAAGGAAAGACATTCCCATCTGAATGCAGAGTTCCAAAGAATAGCAAGGAGAGATAAGAAAACTTTCCTCAGTGATCAATGCAAAGAAATAGAGGAAAACAACAGAATGGGAAAGACTAGAGATCTCTTCAAGAAAATCAGAGATACCAAGGGAACATTTCATGCAAAGATGGGCACAATAAAGGACAGAAATGATATGGACCTAACAGAAGCAGAAGGTATTAAGAAGAGGTGGCAAGAATACACAGAAGAACTATACAAAAAACGTCTCATGACCCGATAACTACGATAGCGTGATCACTCACCTAGAGCCAGATATCCTGGAATGTGAAGTCAAGTGGGCCTTAGGAAGCATCACTACCAACAAAGCTAGTGGAGGTGATGGAATTCCAGTTGAGCTAGTTCAAATCCGAAAAGATGATGCTGTGAAACTGCTGCACTCCATATGCCAGAAAATTTGGAAAACTCAGCAGTGGTCACAGAACTGGAAAAAGTCAGTTTTCATTCCAGTCCCAAAGAAAGGCAATGCCAAAGAATGCTCAAACTACTGCCCAATTGCACTCATCTCACACGCTAGTAAAGTAATGCTCAAAATTCTCCAAGCCAGGCTTTAACAGTACGTGGACTGTGAACTTTCAGATGTTCAAGCTGGATTTAGAAAAGTCAGAGGAACCAGACATCAAATTGCCAATATCCACTGGATCACAGAAAAAGCAAGAGAGTTCCAGAAAAACATCTATTTCTGCTTTATTGACTATGCCAAAGCCTTTGACTCTGTGGATCACAACAAACTGTGGAAAATTCTGAAAGAGATGGGAATACCAGACCTGCCTCCTGAGAAATCTGTATGCAGGTCAGGAAGCAACAGTTAGAACTGGACATGGAACAACAGACTGGTTCCAAATATGGAAAGGAGTACATCAAGGATGTATATTATAACCCTGCTTATTTAATTTATATGCAGAGAACCACATGTGAAATGCCAGGCTGGATGAAGCACAGCTGGAATCAAGATTGCTGGGAGAAATATCAATAACCTCAGATATGCAGATGATACCACCCTTATGGCAGAAAACGAAGAAAAACTAAAGAACCTCGTGATGAAAGTGAAAGAGGAGAGTGAAAAAGTTGGCTTAAAACTCAACATTGAAAATACAAAGATCACGGCATCAGGTCCCATCACTTCATAGCAAACAAATGGGGAAACAATGGAAATAGTGACAGACTTTATTTTGGGGGTCTCCAAAATCACTGCAGATGGTGACTGCAGCCATGAAATTAAAAGACGCTTGTTCCTTGAAAGAAAATCTATGAACAACCTAGACATCATATTAAAAAGCAGAGACATTACTTTGCCAACAAAGGTCCATCTAGTCAGAGCTATGGTTTTCCAGTAGTCGTGTTGGATGTGAGAATTGGACCATAAAGAAAGCTGAGCGCTGAAGAATCGATGCTTTGAACTGTGGTGTTGGAGAAGACTCTTAAGAGTTCCTTGGACTGCAAGGAGATCAAACCTGTCAATCCTAAAGGAAATCAGTCTTGAATATTCCTTGGAAGAACTGATGCTGAAGCTGAAACTCCAATAGTTTGGCCACCTAATGCGAAGAACTGACTCATTTGAAAAGACCCTGATGCTGGGAAAGATTGAAGGCGGGAGGAGAAGGGGATGATAGAGGATGAGATGGCATCACCAACTCAATGGACATGAGTTTGAGCAAGCTCTGGGAGCTGGTGACGGACAGGGAAGCCTGGTGTGCTGCAGTCCATGGGGTGGCAAAGAGTCGGAAACAACTGAGTGACTGAACTGAGCTGAATCCCATTGTTCTACCACCATTTGTTGGAAAAGATGATCAATTCACCAGTGAAATGCCTTTTCATCTTAGTAAAAAACCATATCTGTGTGCCTCTTATTTCTGGACTCTACTCCATTCTACTTCCCAGGTGGCTCAGTGGTAAACAATCTGTCTGCCAAGCCAGAGACCCAGGTTCGATCGCTGGATTGGGAAGATCCTCTGAGAAGGTAATAGCAACCCACTCCAGAATTCTTGCCTTGGGAAATCCAATGCACAGAGGAGCCAGCTTATGGAATCGCGCAGAGTCGGACACGACTTAGCAACTTATGTATTTACGTATATTTAAAAGCTTTTACCAATAAGTAAGTAAGTGCAAGTAAGTAAGTGTTAGTTGCTCAGTCATGTCCGACTCTTTGCCACCCCATGAACTGTAGCCCTCCAGGCTTCTCTGTCTATGGGATTCTCCAAGCAAGAACCCTGGAGTGGATTGCCATTCCCTTTTCCAGAGGATCTTCCTGACCCAGGGATTGAACCCAGGTATCCTGCATTGCAGGCAGCTTCTTTATCGTTTGAGCTACACGGAGTCCTAATATTTAATTTACTTTAATATTTAATTGAAATTGTAATTTGCTAGTAACACACCCTTTGATCACTATTTCCTGAAAGTTCTCAAAATCAGAGACTTTGAGCATCCAACTTTGTTCTTCCTTAGTAAAACTGTTTTGCCTATTCTAGTTACCTAGTCTAGCCATTTACAATGTCAGTTTAATATCTACAAAAAAAGCCTACTAACATTTTGAGAGGACACTGGATCTATAGATCAACAGAGAGAGAACTGACATCTTAACAATATTGAGTTTTAGAGGAATTATCAGGTCCAAAATGTCACTAATCGTAAGGCTAAGAAACCCTGCTGTAGACTTCTGTAGATCCCTGCTACACACTGAATGTTGTGCCTCTCCAACACTGAAACCTAATCCCCAGTGTGATGGTGTTTCAAAGTGGGGCTTTAGGGAGGTTATCACATCATAAGCCCTCATGAATGGGGTTATGGCCGTTATAAAAGAGAGCATTTGTTTCATTTGTTGGAAGGTTTTCAACTACTTATTCAATCTGTTTAATAGATGCAGGGCTAGGCAAGTTACCTATTTCTCTGCTAAATCTTGTTAAGATTTGTCTTTGAAGAAATTGATTCGTTTTATCCATGCTGTCAAATTTATGTTAAGAGTAGTTCATAGTATTTATTTATCCTTTGAATGTAGGATCTATAACGATATGCCCACTTTCACTCCTGATATTGGTAGTTTATGTCTTCTCTTTTTCTTGCTCACTCTGGACCAAGAGTTAATCAAATTAAAATGTATTAATGTTTTAAAACAATTGCCTTTCATGTGATTGATTTTATTTATTGTTTTTAGGTTTCTAATTTCATCAGTTTCTGCCTTTATCATTTTGGATCTTTCAATCTACTTTGGGTTCAATTTTCTCTTGTTTTTTTTAGTTTCTTCAGGTGGAATCTTGAATTATTGGCTTTAAACTTTTCTTCTTTTCTAATGTAACCTTCTTTATTTAATACCTTAGATATCCCTCTAACACTGCTTTAACTTCATTCCATAAATGGTATGATGCATTTAATTTTTCATTCAGTTCAAAATACTTTCTAATTTTCCTTGACACTTCCTCTTTGAAATATGAATTACTTGTGATTTTTTAAAACTTCCAAAATAGTTGCTGATTTTTCAGATCCTTCTGTTCTTAATTTCTAGTTTAATTTTGTTAGAGTCAGAGAACATACTTTGTATGATTTTAATTCTTTTAAATTTGTTAAGGTTTGTGTTATGGCTCAGAATAAGATCTTTTTGAATGTCCCATTTGCCCTTGAAAGGAACATACAACCTACTGCTGTTGGGTGGAGTGTTTTATAAATGTCAATTAAGTCAGTTGGTTCAGATCTTCTATGTTATTGCTGTTATAATATTTTTACATGCTGTTTTAATTTTTATTCTTTATATGCTGCAATATTTTTTATGCTGTTTTATAGTATTGCTGTTCTGTTATGCTGTTCTGATCTTCTATATTACTGATACTCTGTCTATCTGACCTCAGTTCAGTTCAGTTGTTCAGTTGTGTCCGACTCCTTGCGACACCATGAATCGCAGCACACCAGGCCTCTCTGTCCATCACCAACTCCCTGCGTCCACCCAAACCAATGTCCATCAAGTCAGTGATGCCACCCAGCCAACTCATCCTCTGTCGTCCCCTTCTCCTACTGCCCTCCATCTTTCCCAGCATCAGGGTCCTTTCGAATGAGTCAGCTCTTCGCATCAGGTGGCCAAAGTATTGGAGTCTCAGCTTCAAAATCAGTCCTTCCAATGAACACCCAGGACTGATCTCCTTTAGGATGGACTGGTTGGATCTCCTTGCAGTCCAAGGGACTCTCAAGAGCTTTCTCCAGCATCACACTTCAAAAGCATCAATTCTTCGGCTCTCAGCTTTCTTTATACTCCAATTCTCACATCCATACATGACCACTGGAAAAACCATAGCCTTGACTAGATGGATCTTTGTTGGCAAAGTAATGTCTCTGCTTTTTAATATGATGTCTAGGTTGGTCATAACTTTCAAGGAGTAAGTGTCTTTTTATTTCATGGCTGCAGTCACCATCTGCAGTGATTTTGGAGCCCAGAAAAATAAAGTCAGCCACTGTTTCCACTATTTCCCCATCCATTTCCCATGAAGTGATGGGAAAAGATGCCATGATCTTAGTTTTCTGAATGTTGAGCCTTAAGCCAACTTTTTCACTCTCCTTTTTCACTTTCATCAAGAGGCTCTTTAGTTCTTCTTCACTTTCTGCCATAATGGTGGTGTCATCTGCATATCTGAGGTTATTGATATCTCTCCCAGCAATCTTGATTCCAGCTTGTGCTTCCTCCATCCAGCCCAGCGTTTCTCATGATGTACTCTGCATATAAGTTAAATAAGCAGGGTGGCAATATACAGCCTTGACGTACTCCTTTTCCTATTTGGAACCAGTCTGTTGTTCCATGTCTAGTTCTAACTGTTGCTTCCTGACCTGCACACAGGTTTCTCAAGAGACAGGTCAGGTGGTGTGGTATTTCCATCTCTTGAAGAATTTTCCACAGTTTATTGTGATCCACACAGTCAAAGGCTTTGGCATAGTCAATAAAGCAGAAATAGGTGTTTTTCTAGAACTCTCTTGCTTTTTCGATGATCCATAGGATGTTGGCAATTTGATCTCTGGTTCCTCAGCGTTTTCTAAACCCAGCTTGAACATCTGGAAGTTCATGGTTCACGTATTGCTGAAGCCTGGCTTGGAGAATTTTGAGCATTACTTTACTAGCATGTGAGATGAGTGCAATAGTGCGGTAGTTTGAGCATTCTTTGGCATTGCCTTTCTTTAGGACTGGAATGAAAACAGACCTTTTCCAGTCCTGTGGCCACTGCTGAGGTTTCCATATTTGCTGGCAGATTGAGTGCACCACTTTCACAGCATCATCTTTCAGGATTTGAAATAGCTCAACTGGAATTCTATCACCTCCACTAGCTTTGTTCATAGTGATGCTTTTGAAGGCTCACTTGACTTCACGTTCCAGGATGTCTGGATCTAGGTGAGTGATCACACCATCGTAATTGTCTGGGTCGTGAAGAAGTTTTTTGTACAATTCTTCTGTGTATTCTTGCCACCTCTTCTTAATATCTTCTGCTTCTGTTAGTTCTGTTCAGTTGCCCAGTCATGTCTGACTCTTTGCGACCCCGTGAATCGCAGCATGCCAGGCCTCCCTGTCCATCACAAACTCCTGGAGTCTACCCAAACCCATGTCCATCGAATCGGTGATGCCATCCAGCCATCTCATCCTCTGTTGTCCCCTTCTCCTCCTGCCCTCAATCCTACCCAACATTAGGGTCTTTTCCAATGAGTCACCTCTTCGCATGAGGTGGCCAAAGTATTGGAGTTTCAGCTTCAACATCAGTCCTTCCAATGAACACCCAGGATTGATCTCCTTTAGGATGGACTGGTGGGATCTTCTTGCAGTCCAAGGGACTCTCAAGAGTCTTCTCCAATACCACAGTTCAAAAGCATCAATTCTTCGGCGCTCAGCTTTCTTCACCATCCAACTCTCATATCCATACATGATCACTGGAAAAACCATAGCCTTGACTAGACGGACCTTTGTTGGCAAAGCAATGTCTCTGCTTTTAAATATGCTATCTACGTTGGTCATAACCTTCCTTCCAAGGAGTAAGCGTCTTTTAATTTCATGGCTGCAATCACCATCAGCAGTGGTTTTGGAGCACAAAAAAATAAAGTCTGACACTGTTTCCACTGTTTCCCTATCCATTTCCCATGAAGTGATGGGACCAGATGCCATGATCTTAGTTTTCTGAATGTTGAGCTTTAGCCAACTTCTTCACTCTCCTCTTTCACTTTCATCAAGAGGCTCTTTAGTTCTTCTTCGCTTTCTGCCGTAAGGGTGGTGTCATCTGCATATCTGAGGTTATTGATATTTTTCCCCACAATCTTGATTCCAGCTTGTGTTTCTTCCAGCCCAGTGTTTCTCATGATATACTGCTTCTGTTAGGTCCCTACCGTTTCTGTCCTTTATTGAGCCCATCTTTCCATGAATGTTCCCTTGGTATCTCTAATTTTCTTGACAAGATCTCTAGTCTTTCCCATTCTATTTTTTTCCTCTGTTTCTTTGCATTGATCGCTGAGGAAGGCTTTCTTATCTCTCCTTGCTATTCTTTGGAACTCTGCACTCAAATGGGTATATCTTTCCTCTTCCTCTTTGCTTTTAGTTTCCCGTCTTTTCACAGCTATTTGTAAGGCCTCCTCAGACAGCCATTTTCCTTTTTGGTGTATCTTTTTCTTGCGGATGGTCTTGATTCCTGTCTCCTGTACAATGTCACAAACCTCCATCCATAGTTCATCAGGCATTCTGTCTATCAGATCTAGTCCTTTAAATCTATTTCTCATTTCTACTGTATAGTCATAAGGGCTTCGATTTAGGTCATACCTGAATGGTCTAGTGGTTTTCTGCACTTTCTTCAATTTCAGTTTGAATTTGGCAATAAGGAGTTCATGATCTCATCCACAGTGACCTGCTGGTTATTATAAGAGTGCTGTAGTTAATGGGGCTTCCCAGATGGTACAGTTGGTAAAGAATCTACCTGCCAAGGCAGGAGACTCAAGTGATGAAGTTTCAGTCCCAGGGTTAGGAAGATCCCCTGGAGTAGGAAATGCAACCCACCCCAGTATTCTTGCCTGGATAATTCCACGGACAGAGGAGCCTGGTGGGCTACAGTCCATGTGGTCGCAAAGAGTCAAACACAAATGAACAACTGAGCATCCACACAGGGACACTGTAGTTGATAAGTACAACTGTAGACTTTTCTCTCTTTTTTTTTGTTTTGGCCACATTGTGAGTCATGTGAGACCTTACTTTCCTGACCACGGATCAAACCCATGTCCCCTGCAGTGGGAGTATGGAGTCTTAACCACTGCACCAGCAGGGAAGTCCCTACCTTTAGATTTTTTCTATCTTTAATTCTCTGGTCAGTTCCATCAGCTTTTGCTTTTTGAAGCTCTGTTAACTGTATGTATCTCAGGATTTTTTATGTCTTCTGGACAAACCAACTCTCTTTTTATTATGCAAATGTCCACATTCAATCACATCAATTTTCATTGTTCTGGAATTCACATTATCTGATATTAATACAGTCACTCCAACTTTCCTTCAATTAGTTTCTGCATGGAATATCTTTTTATATCTTTTACTTTTAAACTATCTGTATTACTGTAGTAAAGTTTTTTAAAATTTTATATGTTGAGTTTTTTTCCCCGAAATGATCTCTTTTAATTGGTGTGTCTAGGTCATTTATATTTAATGCAATTAATAATACAATTGGATTTAGTTCTAACAGTTGACTGTTTTCTCTTAGCCTTTTTTTCCCCCTCTGCCTTCTTTTGCATAATTTGAATATTTCCAGCATTCCATTTTAATTCAGCTGTCAGATTGTTTTCTAGATCTCTTACTATTTTTATAGTCACTGATTAAGGATTACAATGTAAAACCTAACCTTTGAGATATCTGGGACATTAAACACATGAACATTTACATTATAGCGCTCCCTGTAAGAGAAGTGAGAGAAAGGGCCTGAGAAAAATATTTTTAGAGATTACAGGTGAAAAATTCCCTAACATGAGAAAGGAAACACTGATTCAAGTCCAGGAAAGTACAGAGAGTCCCATACAGGATAAAGGCAAGGAGGAACATGCCAAGACACATATTAATCAAACTGAAAAAATTAAACACAGAGAAAAAAACTAAAGGTAACAAGGGAAAAGCAATATATGATTTACAAGTGGTGGTGGTTTAGTTGCTAAGTCATCAACTCTTGTGACCCTGTGGACTGGAGCCCACCAGGATCCTCTGTGCATGGGATTTAATCAGAAGAGAAGCCAAGAAAAAGAGGAAGAGAAAAAAGATCTCCAAAAACAAATCCAAAATAATTAAGAAAATGGCAACAGGAACATTACTTTAAATGTAAATGGATTAAATGCTCCAACCAAAAGACACAGACTGCCTGAATGGATACAAAAACAGATCCATATATATGCTATCTACAAGAGACCCACTTCAGATCCAGGAACACATCCAGACTGAAAATGAGGGGACAGAAAAAGGTATTTCATACAAACGGAAATCAAAAGAAAGCAACAATAGCAATATCCTTCTGAAACTCCTCCCAAAAACTGCAGAGCAAAGAACACTCCTAAACTCATTTTAAGAGGTCATCATCACCCTGATACCAATACCAGACAAAGATACCACAAAAAAGAAAATTACAGGCCAATTATCACTAACGAACGTAGATGCAAAAATCCACAATGAAGTACTAGCAAACCAAATCCAACAATACATTAAAAGGATCATACACATGATCAAGTGGGATTTATCCTAGGGAAATAAGGGTTGTTCAATATATGCAAATAAATCAACATGATACACCCCATTAGCAAACTGAAGAATAAAAACCATATGATCATCTCAATAGATGCAGAAAAAACTTTTAGCAAAATTCAACACCCATTTATGTTAAAAAAAAAACCTCTAGAGAGTGAGTACAGAGGGAATCTACCTCAACAAACAAAGGTCATATACAACAAACCCACGGGGCTCCAAAATCAATGCTGATGGTGATTGCAGCCATGAAATTAAAAGACGCTTACTCCTTGGAAGGAAGGTTATGACCAATCTAGATAGCATATTTAAAAGCAGAGACATTACTTTGCCAACAAAGGTCCGTCTAGTCAAGGCTATGGTTTTTCCAGTGGTCAGGTATGGATGTGAGAGTTGGACAGTAAAGAAAGCTGAGCGCCGAAGAACTGATGCTTTTGAATTGTGGTGCTGGAGAAGACTCTTGAGAGTCCCTTGGACTGCAAGAAGATCCCACCAGTACATCCTAAAGAAGATCAGTCCTGGGTGATGGACAGGGAGGCCTGGCGTGCTGCGATTCATGGGGTCGCAAAGAGTCGGACACGACTGAGCAACTGAACTGAGCCATGGCAATCAAAAAAGAAAATGAAATAAAAGGAATCCAAATTGGGAAAGAAGAAGTAAAACTGTTACTGTCTGTAGATGACATGATAGTATACACAGAAAACCCTAAAGACACCACCAAACTACTGCTGCTGCTGCTGCTAAGTCGCTTCAGTTGTGTCCGACTCTGTGCGACCCCATAGACGACAGCCCACCAGGCTCCCCCATCCCTGGGATTCTCCAGGCAAGAACACTGGAGTGGGTTGCCACTTCCTTATCCAGTGCATGAAAGGGAAAAATGAAAGTGAAGTCGTTCAGTCGTGTCCGACTCTTAGCGACCCCATGGACTGAAGCCTACCAGGCTCCTCCATCCATGGGATTTTCCAGTCAAGAGTACTGGAGTGGGGTGCGATTGCCTTCTCCCACCAAACTACTAGAGCTCATCAATGAATGTGGTAAAGTTTCAGGGCACAAAATTAGTAAACAAATCTCTTGTATTCCTATATACTAACAATGAATTATATTCAAATGCCTGTATCTTGACCTAGACATCTCAACTGAAATCTCTTTCATAAGTTTTTTCTTGATCCCTGCCAACAGAGGAAGTCTTGCCATTTTTGACTCTTCTAGAGATCTGAGAAGTTTTTAATTACATGACAATAGAAACTATCATCACCAGATGGTCAACACCGAAATCAGATTGATTATATTCTTTGCAGTCAAAGATGGATACGCTCTATACAGTCAGCAAAAAACAAGACCGAGAGCAGACTGTGGCTCAGATCATGAACTGCTTATTGCCAAATTCAGGCTTAAATTGAAGAAAGTAGGGAAAACCACTAGTCCATTCAGGTATGACCTAGATCAAATCCGTTATGAGTATACAGTAGAAGTGACAAACAGATTTAAGGGACTAGATATGATAGAGTGCCTGATGAACTATGGACAGAGGTTCGTGCCATTGTACAGGAGACAGGGATCAAGAAAATCCCCATGGAAAAGAAATGCAAGAAAGCAAAATGGTTGTCTGAGGAGGCCTTATAGATAGCTAGGAAGAGAAGAGAAGCAAAAAGCAAAGGAGAAAAGGAAAGATATTCCCATCTGAATGCAGAGTTCCAAAGAATAGCAAGGAGAGATAAGAAAGCCTTCCTCAACGATCAATGCAAAGAAACAGAGGAAAACAACAGACTGGGAAAGACTAGAGATCTTTTCAAGAAAATTAGAGATACCAAAGGAACATTTCATGCAAAGATAGGCTCGATAAAGGATAGAAATGGTAGGGACCTAACAGAAGCAGAAGATATTAAGAAGAGGTGGCAAGAATACACAGGAGAACTGTACAAAAAAGATCTTCATGACCCAGATAATCACGATGGTGTGATCACTCACCTGGAGCCAGACATCCTGGAATGTGAAGTCAAGTGGGCCTTAGAAAGCATCACTATGAACAAAGATAGTGGAGGTGATGGAATTCCAGTTGAGCTATTTCAAATCCTGAAAGATGATGCTGTGAAAGTGCTGCATTCAATATGCCAGCAAATTTGGAAAGTCAGCAGTGGCCACAGGACTGGAAAAGGTCAGTTTTCATTCCAATCCCAAAGAAAGGCAATGCCAAAGAATGCTCAAACTACCGCACAATGGCACTCATCTCACATGCTAGTAAAGTAATGCTCAAAATTCTCCAAGCTAGGCTTCAGCAATACGTGAACCGTGAACTTCCAGATGTTCAAGCTGGTTTTAGAAAAGGCAGAGGAACCAGAGATCAAATTGTCAATATCTGCTGGATCATCGAAAAAGCAAGAGAGTTCCAGAAAAACATCTACTTCTGCTTTATTGACTATGCCAAAGCCTTTGACTGGGGGGATCACAATAAACTGTGGAAAGTTTTGAAAGAGATGGGCATACCAGACCATGTGACCTGTCTCTTGAGAAACCTGTATGCAGGTCAGGAAGCAACAGTTAGAACTAGACATGGAACAACAGACTGGTTCCAAATAGGAAAAGGAGTATGTCAAGGCTGTATATTGCCACCCTGCTTATTTAACTTATATGCAGAGTACATCATGAGAGACGCTGGGCTGGAAGAAACACAAGCTGGAATCAAGATTGCCGGGAGAAATATCAATAACCTCAGATATGCAGATGACACCACCCTTATGGCAGAAAGTGAAGAAGAACTAAAGAGCCTCTTGATGAAAGTGAAAGAGGAGAGTGAAAAAGTTGGCTTAAAGCGCAACGTTCAGAAAGCTAAGATCATGGCACCTGGTCCCATCACTTCATGGCAGATAGATGGGGAAACAGTGGAAACAGTGTCAGACTTTATTTTTTTGGGCTCCAAAATCAATGCTGATGGTGATTGCAGCCATGAAATTAAAAGACGCTTACTCCTTGGAAGGAAGGTTATGGCCAACCTAGATAGCATATTTAAAAGCAGAGACTTTACTTTGCCAACAAAAGTCCGTCTAGTCAAGGCTATGGTTTTTCCAGTGATCATGTATGGATATGAGAGTTGGATGGTGAAGAAAGCTGAGTGCCACAGAATTGATGCTTTTGAACTGTGGTGTTGCAGAAGACTCTTGAGAGTCCCTTGGACTGCAAGGAGATCCAATCCATCCATCCTAAAGGAGATCAATCCTGGGTGTTCATTGGAAGGACTGATGTTGAAGCTGAAACTCCAATACTTTGGCCACCTCATGCAAAGTGTTTACTCATTGGACAAGACCCTAATGCTGGGTAGGATTGGGGGCAGGAGGAGAAGGGGACGACAGAGGATGAGATGGTTGGATGGCATCACTGACTGGATGGACATGGGTTTGGGTAAACTCTGGGAGTTGGTGATGGACAGAGAGGCCTGGCGTGCTGCAATTCATGGGGTCGCAAAGAGTCGGACAACACTGAGAGACTGAACTGAACTGAAAAGGAAGTAATGAATACTTACTATTGGTGCCAGACTTGTTTACCTCACAACATCACACACTTTGACCACTAAGTTTAACTGCTCACTCTAATCAACAACAAAGAGTAACAATAACTTTCAAAGAAGAAAAGAAGAGAAAAGTTTGGAACTCTCTTTAGAGACAGCAAAAATTTGTCCTTAGAATGGAAAGCAGGAATTTAAGGAAAATCTTCCCTCCTCCCAACACAAAAGTAGAAATACTAGATAAAATATAATAAATACACTTTTAAACATTGCAAATACATGGGAAAAAAACTCACAGGAATCCTTAAGAGGCCAAAAATGAAAAATAAACAGAAAATAAGAGACTCTATAAAAACCCTAAAACTGAATGCAACAAAATAGACTCAAAACATAGAAAGCAAAAATAGACACATCTATAAAAATAACTTAATAAATTCATCAGAATAATACTTGAAAACTTCTGTTATTAATAGATCAAACTGATAAAAATGTAACTAGTATTTGAAAACACATAATCAAGAATTGGAGAATACAAATTCTTCTCAGTATAGAACATTTATTGAAACTAATCATACACTAAGCCATTAAGCAAATCTTATAAATTTCAAAAATATCTGCCATACAGATCAAATTCTCTGGTCATAAGTCAGTTAACATAAAAATAAAAGTGAAAATGTAAAAGATAGTTTCAGAAACATTAAAAATAAACTTCCAAATAACAGATGCTAAAGAAGTAATAAAAATAATAATTGCTTAAAAATGAATATTAGTGAAAAGAAAACATATCCAAACTTCTAAATGTAGCCAAAGCAGCATTTGGAGAGAAGGTTAAAAATCAACAAAGCCAAAAACAAAGTTATTTGTTTTATTAGTCTATTTGAAAGACTAATAAAATTACAAATCTCCGGCAATAGTGCTCATGAAAAAAAGAGAAAAAAACTAATAATCAATATTAGTGGTATAAAAGGGGACATCTGTGTAGAAAATGATACCAGGTAGTCACTAACAGAGCTTTTGTTTATTCTTTAACAGCAACCTGAATTAAATGCAGGTGCCCCTCTCTATCCATGGATTCAACCAACCATGGATGGGGAAAAAAAAAATTCCAGAAACTTCCAAAAAGCAAAACTTGAATTTACCAGCTGCTGACAACTATCTACATAGCATTTACACTGTATTAGGCATTATAAGTAATCTACAGATGATTCAAACTACACGGGAGGATGTGTGTGGGTTATATGTAAATACTATGCCATTTTATATAAGGGACTTGGGCATCTGCAGATATTGGTATCCAGGAGGTCCTCAGAAACAATCCTCCAAGGATATCTAGGAACAACTGTATACCATATCCTTCAGAGAAGGGGGATGGCTGGTAAACGATGAAGATAGGGAGCAGGTTTTTTGAAAAGCAGAATCTTAGCTTTTAACAATGCCATAAGGATGAACATGTGACTTATCTTTAGATCTCTTCTGTGAGCTTTGACTTTTTTTAAACCATTCAGTTGAATTCATCTATTTTAAGTGCGTCACAATGAAAGGAAAAATGGCAACTAACTAGAGGTTAAATAATTAAGAAGATATAGAGGAAACTGACAACTGTAGAAAAGAATAGAGAAATCAACAATCTAAATAGACTGATAAGCATTAAGCAAGCAAATTAGCCATTAAACTGCATTTGTGTATGCACACGGTCTTGTCCCTGCCCCACTCGACCCAGAGTTTTTACTGGCAAAATCTCCCTAATAGATGATTTCAAGATTATGCACAATTCTTACAAAGAATAATAAAAGATAAAACACCTTCATTTATTTAATGAGGTGTATATAATCTTGATAACAACAAAAAAAGGTACCAAGTACCAAACAGAAAAATGATAAATTTTGCTCATAAACTCAGAATCAAAACTTACCACTAGGGCTTCCCTGGTGGCTCAGTGGTAAAGAATATGCCTGCCAATGCAGGAGACATAGGTTCAATCCCTAGTCTGTAAAGATTCCACATGCCGCAGAGCAACTAAGCCTGTGTACCACAACTACTGAGCTTATGCTCCAGAAGCAAGGAGCCACAACTACTGAGCCCACACGCCACATCTCCTGAAGCCTGCACCCTGGAGCCCAACAAGAGAAGCCACTGCAATGAGAAGCCCATGCACCGCAACTAAATAATAGGCCCTGCCTGCCACAACTAGAGAAAAGCCCGCACAGCAACCGAGAATCAGCAGAGCCAAAAAGGAAAAAAAAAAACTAAATCCTAAATCTTATGAAGTATATTAAAATCTTATGAAGTATATTAAAATAATACATGAGGTCCAAATTAGATTTTTCCCAAGGATATATGGATGAATAAACATTAGAAAAACTACTGATGCAATTATTCATGTTAAAAAAATTAAAGACTACTGGTTCCAGGAAAGATAAAGTATATGCTGTCTCCTTCTGCTAAATACAACCCTAAACCCTGACATTATACATGAAACAAAGTGAAGAAGATTCTGAAAGGGGAGAATTAAAAAAAAGGACGGACTAGGGACCTTGGAACTCAAGAAATGACACAGCAGTTAAGTCCCTTTGTAACCTGAAAAACAGACTTGCTTTCTCCTCTTGAGTTTTCTCAATTAAATTTGATGGTGGAAAGAAAAATTGTAACACTGTCTAATGTGGTTCTAAATGTATGTACAGGAAATAACTAAAATAATTTATAAATAGGAGAGAGTAATGTTCATGAAGAAAGGTAAAGTTTTTAAGTTTCAGATTGGAAAATGCTGATAGCAACAGACGGTGACAAGTTATGCATATATAATACCGAGAGCAACCACTACTACTATATATATATACACACACACACACACACACACACACACACACACACACACAAAGAGATACACTCAAAAACACTATCAATAAATAAAGATGGAATTCTAAAAAGTTTTCAAATAATTCACAGGAAATAGGAAAAAAAGACAAACCAAAAGCAGAGGAAACAAACAAAAAACCACAAAATAAAAGGAAACCTTCTTGAGTCTGTATGTTTACATCTTTTGCAAATTTCAGAAAATTTCAGTCATTATTTCTTTGAGTACATTTTCAGTCTTGTCCTCTTTCTCTCCTTCAAGGACTCTGATGACAAGAATTTTAGACCTTTGGTTATGATCCCACAGATCCCTGAGGCTTTTTAAGTCTCCTCTGTCTAATTTTAGATTATTTTGAGTCTCTGTTATTCAGTTAGGAGGTTTTGATTGCTTTGTCTTCCAGTTCACGGATTCTTTCCTCTCCCCCCTCCACTTTCCTATTGAGCCCAACCATAGAACTTTTCATTTTGGTTTTGTACTTTTCTGTATCAAAATTTCCACTTGTTTCTTCTTTTTATCTTCTATTTCTTTGCAGCGTTTTTCTATTTTTTCACTTGTTTCAAGAATGTTTGTAATTGCTCAGTGAAGCATTTTTATCATGACTGATTTGTGATCTGTATCAGTAATTCTAACACCTTTTATCATCTCAGTGTTGACATCTATTGCGCTTTGTTACACATCTTCCTGGTTCTTGGTATGAAAAGCCATCTTCGAAGGAAACCTGGATATGTTCCTACTGTGTTATGAGACTAAGGATCTTATTTAAGCCTTCTGTTGTAACTGGCTTGCTGTGACACTGCTCCAGCAGGGGAAGGTCACGGGCTGGAAGGCACCACACTTCATGACTGACACACACAGGGAGCAGTCCAAGCTTCCCGGGGGCCTTCACTGACATTCCAGGGAGGGGTCCTCATCACCCTTGAGTGGAGGTGGGAGTACAGGCTGACTGACAATGCACTGGGAGCAGCCTCATCACTGCTGGGTGATGCTCAAAGACCTAACTCTCTAATACACCTCTCCTGACACAACCTCATTGCTGCTGGGTGCGGATCAAAATCCAGGCTCTCTATGGACACAGTATGGGAGCAGGTGAGAAGACCAGGCTCACAACCAGCGAGGAGGGAAGAAGTGCCCACTCTCTGCTTGGCCTTCTCTGATACCACTGTGGTGGTGCTGAGATACTCTGTTCTCATGAGGATGCAATTCTCAGTTCTCCATTCAGCCTCTTCAGGTCTGGGTTGGGGTAATGCCAGATTTTCTGTAGTATTTGGCTAAAATGGAGTAGACTGTGTCTAAAAAGTCTTCTATCTTGCCAGGCTGTTCTATTCCTCTATTCCTGGTCTTTTAGCTAGAGACAGCAGATCTTTGTCAGACTGTGTGTGTATGGGCACCCTCCTGTTGATGCCTCAAGGCTTCTGGCTTATCCAGTACTCAGTGTTGGATATAAAGCAAGCAGAAAATCCAAGAGACCTGCCACGATGCCATTCCTAAGGTACCAAAGTCCCTAGACTTCTTCTCCCACCTTTCAGAGTCCTGTGTTTTATAGGTCCAGAGTTTAATGGGAGAAATAGGGGAAAGTATGTCCACTTTATCTTCCGGAAAGTAGAAACCCTCCTAAATTTTATTTTTATACCCACTTCATCTATTTCTAGAATGAATGATGAGGGGGACTTTCCTGGTGATCCACGGGCTAAGACTCCCAATGCAGGGAACCCGGGGTCCACCCCTGGTCAAAGAACTAGATATCACATGCTTCATCTCAGAGTTTGCATGCCACAACTAAAATCCCACATGCTACAACTGAAAGTCCTCGCAAAAGGCAAACGGCTTCCTTGGTGGCTCAGATGGTGAAGAATCTGCCTGCAATGCCAGAGACCTGGGTTCGATCCCTGGATGGGGAAGATCCCCTAGAGGACGGCATGGCAACCCACTCCAATATTCTTGCCTGGAGAATCCCACGGACAGAGGAGCCTGGTGGGTCACAAAAAGTCGGACATGACTGAGCAACTAACACTTTCACACTTTCATATGACAGCTAAGACCTGATACAGCCAAATAAACAAATATTTTTTAAAAAATAAATGAAGAGAATGATTAGGAAAATAATATTTCATTTGTCCCTATCAAACTTGATCTCCAGCAACTGATTTGGAGAATCTAAAACATAAGACAAGCAACAGTTAAGCTTTTAGAAGCTCTGGGATTTTACTTGGCCTTTACTTAAACATAAACAAAAGTGTGATGTGGGAATGAAAAAGTCACTGTAATCTCAAACTCCAACCAACACTGAAGTTAGCCTATCTGAAGCACTTTACTCAGCTCTGAGTACCAGATTTTAAGATCCAGTAAACCAATGATAAACCCGAAGAATGAGACTAGAGTGGTTCCAGAACCACTGAAAGAACTATAGATACTTCACCTGAAGAAAGAAAAGGGGAACTAAGGAAAAAGGATTATGTAATAGCAACTTTTAATATGTATTAGGCTCACAATTTTAAAAAGAGGCAGAAAAGCACAGTCACCTAAGTTGACTTCTTATATTATACATCAGAATTTTCTAACAATCTGAACTGCCCAAAACATAATGGCCTGCTGTACTATCCTTTGTTCCCCGATATCAGAAGTATTAAAATGAAGACCGTATGTCTACCAGCTGGAAATATCACTTGGTGGATTGCTTCAGTAGGAGACAGACTAGTGATTTTTAAGCTATGATTGATGGTGCTGCCTGAAGTGGTACTGTGGAGGTGGGGTGTGATTGCTGCTGAGCTGGCAAAATGCCTGATATTCCCACCCAGCTTCAACAAGACCTTCCACTTACATATCCAGCATCTGCAGTGGCTTGTATTAGGGGAGGTGGAAGTGAGTTGGAGAAAAGGATTATGTTTTAGAGCAAAAGTTAAAAAATGACTGAAGTCAAGACATGAACTAAGGCCTCTTTGAACTTTCCATTCTGTGATCAATTCTTAGTTCTCAGCTATATTCCAGAAAAGATCATCATCTTATTACAGAATTACTGTAGACGACATTAATATATGTGACTTTAAAAGTCTCGTTTTTTTTTATAATGGGGCTGTTAGAAGGAATGACTCTCTTTGCTACCTGTGTCAGCACAGCCTATAGTGGGCCTGGGGTGAATTTTTGTTTTTCCTCTGAAACAAACTGATAAACTAAATGCCTTTTTATTAAAAAAATAAAAAGTAGCTACAGAAAAGTAAGCCTTGTAAATCCAGGAAATTATACATTTTAAACTTGTACTTCTATCAAGGAAAAAATAGAAAAAATTAGTTGTTACATTAACTAAATTCCAAGTGGACACACTATATTATCAAAATAATTATATAAATTTTACAAAATTAAAGGCAATTTGTTACCTATTAGAATAGCAAAAAAATGGGCAATACTATATGAAACTTTCTATACACCTGAATCTTTAATAAACTGCCTCATCATGAAAGGCATAGATCATTTCATGATTCATGTCCACACTAACAACAGTGACCACCACAGCTGATCTACAGGAACTTTTTTAAAAGCATGTTTTGAATTATTAATCTTACCAAGCTTAAAAAAGTCACAGCTTTCAGAATCACCTTTCTTACTGTCATTCTAGTGGAATTCTTATCCATAAAATAACTAGAGATTGTATTCTCAACATAGCAGTCCACCGGCTTCTATAGAAATAACATTTATGGTGAAGAAGTCAGTCTAAAGGTCAATGATGTGATTTTGCTGAGGCATGATTCAGAAGATGGCATAGAGATGTGCCACTTATATGGTAGTGAGTCTACCCCATCACTCAGCATGGCTAGATCAACATGGTTTGTTTTCTTTGCAGTTTATGTATTTTGTGAACAAATTACATGCTAAATGGTATACCAAATCAGGGAACTGAGGTCTTATGATAAAACCCGTGTGGAACATTCAGATACCTCAAACACCATTGTATTTCATATGTTTTAAAATATTATTTGTAAATTTACCTATAAAATTAATAACAGAATATAGTAACTATGAAAATATTTCAAAATATTTTCAGACATTTGCTTTCATAAAATCTTATTTTCTCATAAAGGGTAACATGGAAAATTTAGAAAATATTGAATAGCAAAAATAAGAAAAATAAATAACCCTTTGAAAATACAGAACAATGAATTTTAACAGAAAACCACTAGTGATTTTTATGGATCCCATTTTAAGGGCTGAATGAATTCAGATTTTGTTACCCCATTTAACATTTAATTAAATTCAACCATTTATTATAAGCCTACAGGACTGCTCAACTGATTTAAACAATTATACTAAAACCTGATGCTTTCAGCACTAAAAAGCAAAAAACAGATTAACTTTCAGATTAACTTTGAGATGCTCATAAATTATATCACCAAAACATTACTTATTTGAAATTACTATACCATTAAGATCACAAAAATAATAAAAACTTAAGTGAAAACATCTAGAGATCAAATTTCCTTTAGGGAAACTAGGCAACAGAATTAATGTGATAAAGTTATCATTTATTACTACTAAAAGTTATATACTACATATTATTTCTTGATGCTATCAGCTATATTTTACAGATGTATATTTTTAATTTAAAAGTATCATATTTCTGAAGGGACACAGTTTTCATTTTTTCTTTTAAATTTTAAGAGATTTATGTTTCTGACATAAATACATTTACTGATTTTTTTGTAAAGTCCAGCATCTCTTTTACATAGCTCTTTTTTAATCTACTTACTGGTAAAAAAATTTTGAAAGATTTTGAATTTAATGAAGAAAAGATTAAGCAAACAATGCCTGGTGCTCCTCTGTAAGCTGATTAAAATACCAACTAGTAATCTTTGAAGATGAGTTACCTTTTAGTTTAAGCTTTTATTTTAATTACATATAGAAAGTGAATCTGCTTCTTGTATGTGGCAATTAATATTCAACATTTTTAATGCATCCTGGAAATGGGTATAAATTCAAGAAAAGATTCTTTACCAGGGACATAGCCAAAAGATTAGGTGTTCTAAAATCAGTTTTTTGTTTCTCAAGATGCTGCATTCTAAATCACACTAAACCATGGATAATTTCTAAAATCTCAAGCTTGTTAATAACAGAACTGTTGGAAGAATAAATAATACATTAGCGCTATTACCTTTCAGTCGATGACTTAGAATCTGTTCCAAAATGGCTGCAAAGTTGTTAAATTCAGGAGAAGAATCATCAATTGTCTCAAAGCAGGACCGATCAATCAGGGTCTTCACAGAAAACCTATGGGGGAAAAAAAGATTATTGTTGCTTTTAAGTAAATGCGATTCATTCACTGAGTAGGAAAAATGGGAGGAAAGCAATCTAGAGAAATATTACAGAAATCTTTTATAAGATTATATGCTCTGAAAACTTCATTTCCTCAAATTCACTCTGTACACAGAAAATTTTACAGAAGTATCAGCCTTGTTGACTTATTTATTTACTATCAGTTGACTGCACTAAGACTTAGAAATAGTCCACTGTCCTCAGAGCCATTAAAATCAGAATAAACAGAATGACCTGAATTATTAAGTCCACAGCCATAATACAACTTATAACAGTTTAAGCATCAGACCAAAATGCTTTTAAGAGTTGTGGAGAACAAAACTGATTAAGACAGGATTTGAGTATTCGTGAAGTGTAGATCCCAAGTTTTTATGAACTATAACAGGAAAACTTATAACCCTGTAAAGTACACTGTATTTTTCCTTCTCTTCAGAATGTCTTTTGTCTCTATTTCTGACTGCCAAATACCAATGCACTTCCCAAGACTCAGCTTAAATGCCATCTTCTCAATGAAGAATTATCCTCTACATACTCCTAGCTCAAAGTAGCATCTTGTTTGTATCTCCTTTAAGAGATGATTACAACTATCTTACTGCTATTACTTGTGTGTCTATCTCTATCTTATTAGAATACAAACTCCTTCAGGGCAGAAGCATATCTTTTGTGTGTTTATATCTTCTTTAGCACATAGGAAAATGAGTTGAAAGATATACACTGTAAGTACATGTTGATATATTTGTGCGACCTATTTTGAGGGAATGGCAAAAAGGCCAATGTCACAGTAAGACAAAAAAGAAAGCTCATGATTTCTAACATGTAAATCTTCCTGGAACCACAATCAAAATCAGGATCTGGAGCAGTTCTGTTGTCCCTAGCACTTCCCTCATGCTATCCCTGTATCATTGGAAAAGACCCTGATGCTGGGAAAGACTGAAGGCAGGAGGTGAAGGGGACGACAGAGAACGAGATGGTTGGATGGCATCACCGACTCGAAGGACATGAGTTTGAGCAAGCTCTGAGAGATGGTGAAGGACAGGGAAGCTGGCATGCTGCAGTCTATGGGGTCGCAAAGAGAGCAGGATACTAATGAGCCTACTACCCCTTTACAGTCACACCCTATGAAGGGTGAGTGTCTAAGTAAAGACAATCAGTAGTGTAGGAAGAGAAGCGGTAATGATGAGAGCTGTTAAATAATTAGAAAGGTAAACTATGGACTTCCCAGGTGGCGCAAGTGGTAAAGAACCTGCCTGCCAATGCAGGAGACATAAGAGGTTCAGGTTCGATCCCTGGGTCCCGAAGATCCCCTGGACGAGGGCACGGCAACCCACTCCAGTATTCTTGCCTGGAGAATACCATGGACAGAGGAGCCTCATGGGCTACAGTCCATAGGCTTGCAGAGTTAGACACAACTGAAGCGACTGAGCGCATACACACACACACACACACACACACACACACACACACACACACACACACACACACGAGAGATAAAGGAGTACAAATCGTTCCTTAGGTTTTAGGCTTACTGGGAACGCTCAGTCATTCAGGACAAAAAATACAAGACATAAGTATAATGGTAAATAATAAAGATATTTGTTTATATGAGTTAAATACGGGCAGTCCTACCTTTGCACATGAAAATGACTGTGCAAACTGAAATCATGCAGTGTGATCACAATAATCAATAGGAACATTTACAATTATTCTGTTGTTTTCACAAATTTTCGTCAAAACATTAAAAACTCTCTGCCGGCTACAATGCACAGGGAAATGGAAAAAATAGTCAAACATTATTTAGTACACTGTAATTTAAAACATGAGCAATACTGAGAATTAAGCTGTCTTCTTTGTAAAAAAACTTACCTAGAATAGTTTGAAAACTGTTTACTTTCTTCTCATTTTATAACTTAAAATATGAATGAGTATGTTGTCTAAGCCTGGGCAAACTGTCATATGCTTTTCTAAGTTTGAATCAGTTCCAACATTTTACCCTGTGAATTTTCAAAGCAGTGAGAATCTCTGAGAGGCCCTATAATAGTATTACTACATCTTTTTGTCATAAGCACTTTGTTCATTTATATCAATGTTTCCTTCAATAATTTCCTCTGGCTGATTATCTAAATTCTCTTGAATGGCAGCAGTTTGGGCTTTCCTGGTGGCTCAGATGGTCTTCTGCAATGCAGAAGACCCAGGTTAGATCCTTGGGTCAGGAAGATCCCCTGGAGAAGGGAATGGCAACCCACTCCAGTACTCTTGCACGGAGAAGCCCATGGACAGAGGAACCTGATGGGCTACAGTCCATGGGGTCTCAAAGAGCTGGACATAACTGAGCAACTATCACTAACACTATTACTTTCAATCAACTTTCCAAAGATCAACTGTTTCGTCTATGGTTCCATTTATGTTCCATTCAAGTTTTACTTCTAGCATTATCACTTTCTGCTTCTTTGCCCCAGTGTCATCACTGTTGGCCAATTTACTCTTTTAATTGTGCATTTCCACAAATGGCATGTGGGTTTACAAAAAGGAGACAAAGAAACAACATATCTGCAGGTTTTGATTTCTGGGTATGAACCAGTAACAGATGCATAGTGTCCAACGCTAGATAGACTCTGAAGCAATGATGTGACTGGTCACTAACCATGATGTGCATTTGTGATTTACACAACGATCTGTGAACTAAAGAGCTACCAGCAAAACATTATTTTATGCAACTACTCACAATTAATATAGAAGTCAAAGTCAAAGTGTTAGCCACTCAGTCGTGTCTGACTCTTTATGACCCCATGGACTGTAGCCCGCCAGGCTCCTTTTTCCATGGGATTTCCCAAGCAAGAACACTGGAGTGGGTATCCATTCCCTTCTCCAGGGGATCTTCCCAACCCATGGATTGAACCCAGGTCTCCTGCATTGCACGAGGGCTTCTCTTGTGCTCAGCTGGTAAAGAATCCATCTGCAATGGAACCAGAGAGACCTGGATTCGATCCCTGGGTTGGGAAGATCCCCTGGAGAAGGGAACGGCTACCCACTCCAGTATCCTGTCCTGGAGAATTCCATGGACTGCCTAGTCCATGGAGTCGCAAAGAGTTGGACACAACAGAGTGACTTTCACTTTCTTTCTTTACTGCCTGAGCCACCAGGAAGTTGTTGTTGTAGAGACTGGTATTATTAAATTAAATTCTAGTAACTAAAATCAGTGCAAATGGGAACTGTGCAAAGTGAAGACTGCCTTACAGTCTTTAAACCAAATAAACCCATTACATGTTAGCATAAATATTTTTATTAAAATTATATTTTTCAAAACTAAAAGTGGTAATAGTATTATTTAAATCTTTGCAAATATCTTTAATGTTGTACTTAATAGACAGTCACTAGCATCTCACATCTGTTTCTGCATTCAAGCTATTCTAATATCACACACCATGTAGTCTCTGGAAAACTCCACTTACACTTGTTTAAAAACGGGAACTAAAAAGCATGTAATATCCCGGACATGTACAGAAAACGTTCCTGATGTTTCAGACCTCTGAAAGGGTCCGAGTCCAGGAGCCCACTTTGAGAGCCACTAGCCCACGGTATTCTTTGTATGGAATGAAATAACAATGCAACCAGAATGGTAGTAATTACACATCCTTGAGAAACTAGTCACTCAATTTTCAGTCTTCTTTGGTTCAGACAAATAACTCTAACCAAAAATGGCTGAGACAGATTAATGTTCAACGGTAGTACTATTTACAGCAACTGGAGCTCCATGGAGGAGCCACTATGTAAAAGACACAGACAAAAAAAGAATAACTATGAAGTAATTGATGGAAGTCTGTCTCTTGTATCTAAGAGACAAGTTAGATAAATACTACATGTAATTCATGAGTATATGAACAGAAATAAAAAAGTAAACCAAAATCAAATTAAAGCAGGGACTTGAAATCCACTTTTGTTTCCTATGCCCTTTTCATTGACAATACACTAGAAAAGTGCTGTCAATCTTCAGCAAACTTTTAACAATAACAAAAAAGTTTAATGTTCTTATTCATAAGAGAAAGAAATGCTAAGTGTTTCTAAAATGAATAAACAGAAGCCACATAGTCTCTACCTCCATCTTTGACCTAAAAAGAAGGAAACTTCTGAATGTTTCTCTCTAATCTTTAACAGAACAGAATGGAAAATCTAACTCTGCAATCACATTCAAGGTATCAGTAATCTAGCTCAATTTAAAAAAAAGTATGGCATTTAAGATAGTAAGCACACAGATGAAATGAACTGAAAATGATATTTAAAGATAATACTAGGGTGCTTATTTCGCCAAAAAGAGCTAGAACTCAATTTCCACCTGTAACAGCCTGGTAAGATTTCAGCCACTACTGTCCTTCAGGAATAACATAAAATTACCTAACAAATGTTCTTTGTAAATGTAATAGGAAGGAAAAGTCATGGAGAGTAACATATATATTTTTGTAGCATCAAGAGCCCTGTACAGGTCAATCGTCAATAAAATATGAATCTATCATGTTGCTATAGTAGATTATCTCCCATAGAAGACACTATGTGCATGACAACAACCTAAAATGGTGAATCTCGGAGCATCAGATTACTTGTAAGTCAGTATGTGACTAAAAACTAAAATAAAAGCAAAGTGTAAATACCCTGAAGCATATCATCAGACACATTTTCTCTTATTTTCAAGCACAAAGATATTTTAAGGCTGAGAAAACATATGAAATAATTTCTATTATAACAAGGTTAATAGTGAAGAAATTAGTTTCCCAGCATTGCTTCATCATTTATAGCCTGCTCTCCTCCTGTCAACACAAATCAAAACTTCAGAAGGCAAATTAGTTCTTTCGAGTCCATGCTTTTACTTCTAGCTAGCCAAGTCTTCCCATTCGGCATTTACTTCTCTAGAGTTATGCGGCTTGCTCCATTACGCCAGAATAGTGAGAATCCTTTCCTCCATAATCCAGTAACTAAGACTTGTTATAAAAACCAAACCTGTAAAAAGAATTTCAGTACATCTAAAAAATATCACACAGATGCTGAGCTATTTCCTGATAATGATGACATTAATATTAGTCATCTATTTCCCAAAGAGTACTGATTTTAAAATAATGAAATGACAATTTGATGAATGTCTAAAAATACCAAATCAAGTCTAAGTAACAGCTTTTACATAAGAGTTAAAAAGTAAAAAAACTTACATTAAAGGGTCTTTTAATTAAATGCTGTTTTTTGAAATGTCTCTGTCTTAAAAGATTCTCTTTCCTACCTTCAATGTCCAAAGAAAATTTTTGTTAGCTGAGAAAAAAAAAAATGATTCTGACTAAAACCATCAAATTTAAGAAAGCAGAACTGTTTCCCTTTGGAAACATATCAAGAAAGATGTTTACCAAAACTACATTAAAAAAAAATCTTCACTACATCCATTTAAATTAATTCCTTCCACAGTAAACAAGTTTATAACATAACAGTAACAACAAATAATTAAAGGCAAAAAATGTGACAACAAAGTCAAAAATGAAATAGCTTTTCCTGAAAAAGCTAAACACAGAGTTACTATATGATCCAGCAATCCCACTCCTGAGCATATATCCTCAGAAAACATAATTTGAAAAGATCCATGCATCCTAATTTTCGTAACAGCACTATTTACAACAGCCAAGATGTGGAAGCAAGTAAATGTCCATCAACAGATGAATGGATAAAGAAACTGTGGTACATATATACAATGGAATATTACTCAGCCATAGAAAAGAATGAAATAATGCTATCCACAGTAATATGGATGGATCTAGAGATTATCATACTCAGTGAAGTAAGCCAGACAGAAAGACAGGTACCATATGATACCATTTATAAGTGAAATTTTTAAAGAATGATACAAATGATCTTATTTGTAAAACAGAAAGAGACTCACAGACATAGAAAACAAACTTAAGTTACCCAAGGGGAAAGATGGGGAAGTGATAAATTAAGTTTGGGATTAATAGATACATACTACTATATATAAAACAGATTACCAACAAGAACCTACTGTACAGCACAGGGAACTATACTCAATATTTTGCAATGATCTGTAAGGGAAAAGAATCTGAAAAGGAATATCTACATTCATATATCTGGGTCACTGTGCTGTATACTTGAAACTAACAGGATACTATAAATCAACTATGTGCAAGAAAAAAAAGAATCTCGTTGCAGGTCCCCCAAAAATGACTTCATGAAATATCTCACTCTATTAGAAAAGAAACTATTTAAAAGTAGAAATTCATCTTTAACATGTAAAGGCCCTGTATTAGTAATATACAAAGATGTATGCACATACACAGAGAAGAATCAAGTAGGAAAGAAATATATTTCCATCTCTTTAACAAAAGCTTATATAATCTTAACTATTTGTCAAACATGCATCAGAAAAATATTAATTTCACAAAATCAGATTTTTCTTATCTATATTTTTATATTCCCTTATATGGAATTATTGGAGAAGGCAATGGCACCCCACTCCAGTACTCTTGCCTGGAAAATCCCATGGACGGAGGAGCCTGGTAGGCTGCAGTCCATGGGGTCGCTAAGAGTCAGACACGACTGAGCGACTTCACTTTCACTTTTCCCTTTCATGCACTGGAGAAGGAAATGGCAGCCCACTCCAGTGTTCTTGCCTGGAGAATCCCAGGGACGGCGGAGCCTGGTGGGCTGCCGTCTATGGGGTTGCACAGAGTCGGACACGACTGAAGCGACTTAGCAGCTTATACCTGAAGATAAACAAAGTACATAAAAGCATATAGAATCATTACGTTTCAAAACCAAAAGGGGTTCAGAAAAGCTATAATCATTTCTGCTGCTGCTGCTGCTAAGTCACTTCAGTCATGTCTGGCTCTGTGCGACCCCATAGACGGCAGCTCACCAGGCTCCCTCGTCCCTGGGATTCTCCAGGCAAGAACACTGGAGTGGCTTGCCATTTCCTTCTCCAGTGCATGAAAGTGAAAAGTTAAAGTGAAGTCGCTCAGTCATGTCCAACTCCTAGAGACCCCATGGACTGTAGCCTACCAGGCTCCTCCATCCATGGGATTTTCCAGGCAAGAGTACTGGAGTGGGTTGCCATTGCCTTCTCCAATCATTTATGAGTGATATTTAAAAAATCACATAAGTATCCAAATTGTAACAGAATTCTTTCTACTACTACCACACCAAATTTACAGGATTCCTTATAATATATTATTATTGCAAGTAGTCTTTACCAAGGGGTGGGGTAACTATCCTCTGCCACTGCTGTATCTATTATCAATAATCAACAAGGAGACGGCTTCCAAGAGATATGATACAATCTACCCCAAATGTAAAATAGTGACTATGGATGATAATGAGCACCGTATTCAGGTATCTGTTCATTGGAAAGCCTATTTCTTTTATTTTACACCAGAAACCCCTCCCAAATCTTTCTGAGTCAGCAATTTGCCTTATTTTATTTTAAAGTCTTATAACAGTTAAGAATTCCCAACAATCATGTGTCTTTCCCCCTTTATCTTTCCTAAAATTTAAATCTCCTTTATAAGTAGAAAAAAACTTTTCACATACCCATTTAGCAGGAGTCTGAGACTATTGTCCACAGGCAAAAACCAACCATTTGCCTGTTTCTTTAAAGTTTTATTGAAACACAGAAGAAAAAAGTTCCAACCCTTTTCTCTGGAATATATACCCTGAAACTCAAAGGTCTCTTTTGAAAGAGTTTACCATTTTTTTTTTCTTTTTAAATTTTGCTTAGTGTAAAAAAATAAGAGACAGAGAGAGAGAGGTATATTTTAAAATATTTATCCCACGTGTACTATCAAAACTGCTTGTAAAACAGAACTGTTAACCTAACACCTAAGACTGAGATATCCTATTAACATCTTGTATTGCTACCTAAGCAGACTGACGACAACAGATTGCACAACATGAAAAAGAACCTGAAGCACTATCTTTAAACAAAAGGACAATTTTTTAAACATTTTTTAAATTTATTTTGTTATTGAAGGATAATTGTTTTACAGAATTTTGTTGTTTTCTGTCAAACCTCAACATGAATCAGCCATAGGTATATGTATATATACCCTTTAGAAGCTCCCTCCCATCTCCCTCCCCACTCCACTCTAGGTTGATAAAGAGCCCCTTTTTGAGCTTCCTGAGCCATACAGCAAATTCCCGTTGGCTATCTATTTTACATATGGTAATATAAGTTTTCGTGTTACTCTTTCCATACCTCTCACCCTCTCCTCCCCTCTCCACATGTTCATAAGTCTGTTCTCTGTCTGTTTCTCCACTGCAGCCCTATAAATAAATTCTTCGGTACCATTTTTCTAGATTCCATGTATATGCATTAGAATATGATATTTATCTCTTTTTGACTCACTTCACTCCATATAATAGGTTCTAGGTTCATCCACCTCATCAGAACTGACTCAAGTGCATTCTTTCTTATGGCTGAGTAATATTCCATTGTGTATATGTACCACAACTTCTTTATCCATTCATCTGTCAATGGACATCTAGGTGGCTTCCATGTTCTAGCTATTGTAAACAGTGCTGCAATGAACAATGGGATACATGTGTCTTTTTCCATTTTGGTTTCCTCAGAGTATATGCCTAGGAGTGGGATTGCTGAGTCATATGGTGGTTTTAATCCTAGTTTTTTAAGGAATCTCCAAACCATCTTCCACAGTGGCTGTATCAATTCACATTCCCACCAACAGTGCAAGAGCATTTCCTTTTCTCCACACCCTCTCCAGCATTTACTGTTTGTAGACTTTTTGATGACGGCCGTTCTGGGCGGCATGAGGTGATATCTCATTGTGGTTTTGATTTGCATTTCTCTAATAATGAGTGATGTTGAGCATCTTTTCACGGGTTTGTTAGCCACCTGTATGTCTTCTTTGGAGAAATGTCTATTTAGGTCTCTCTCACACTTTTTGATTGGGTTGTTTGTTTTTCTGGAATTGAGTTGTATGAGCTGCTTGTATATTCTGGGCTTTTGTTTTTGGGGAGATTTTTGATCACAGCTTCAATTTCAGTGCTTCTAATTGGGTTGTTCATAATATCTATTTCTTCCTGGTTCAGTCTTGGAAGATTGAACTTTTCTAAGAATCTGTCCATTTCTTCCAGGTTATCCATTTTATTGCCACATGCTGCTGCTGCTGCTGCTGCTAAGTCACTTCATTCGTGTCCGACTCTGCGACCCCATAGACGGCAGCCCATTGCCATATAGTCGGTCACAATAGTCTCTAATAATCCTTCGTATTTCTGCATTGTCTGTTGTAACCTCTCCTTTTTCATTTCTAATTTTGTTGACTTGACTGTTCTCTTTTTCTTGATGAGTCTGGCTAAAGGTTTGTCAATTTTCTTTATCTTCTGAAAGAACCAGCTTTTAGTTTTATTAATCTTTATTATTGTTTCTTTCATTTATTTCTGCTCAGATCTTTATGTTTCCCTCTACTGATTTTGAGGGTTCTTCTTTTTTCGGTTGCCTTAGGTGTAAAGTTAGGTTGTCTATTTGACGTTTTTCTTGTTTCTTGAGGTAGGATTGCATTGCTATAAATTTCCCTCTTAGGACTGCTTTTGCTGCATTCCATAGGTTTTGAGTTGTCATGATTTCATTGTCATTTGTTTCTAGAAATTTTTTGACTTCCCTTTTGATTTCCTCAGAAACCTGTCGGTTATTTAGAAACGTGTTGTTTAATCTCCATGTGTTGCTGTTTTTTAGCTCTTTTCTTGTAACTGATGTCTAGTCTCATAGCGTCGTGGTTGGAGAAGATGCTTGATATGATTTTAATTTTCTTAAATGTACTGAGGTTTGATTTGTGACCCACGATGTGGTCTATCCTGGAGGATGTTCCATGTGCACATGAGAAGAAGGTGTATTCTTTTGCATTTGGATGGAATGTCCTGAAGATATCAATGAAATCCATCTCATCTAATGTATCATTTAAGGCTTCTATTTCCTTGTTAATTTTCTGTTTTGATGGTCTGTCCATTGGTGTGAGTGGGGTGTCAAAGTCTCCTACTATTATTGTTATTGTCAATTTCTCCTTTTATGTCTGTTAGTGTTTGTCTTCTGTATTGAGTTGCTCCTCTGTTGGGTGCATAGATATTTACAACTGTTATGTCTTCCTCTTGGATTGATCCCTTGGTCAATATGTAGTGTCCTTCCTTATCTCTTGTAATCTTCTTTAGTTTAAGGTCTATTTTGTCTGATATGAGGACTGCTACTCCAGCTTTCTTTTGCTTCCCATTTGCATGGAATATATTTTTCCATCCTCTCACTGTCAGTCTATATGTGTCTTGAGGTCTGAAGTGGGTTTCTTGTAGACAGCATATATATGGGTCTTGTTTTTGTATCCATTCGGCCAATCTGTTTCTTTGGTGGGAGCATTTAATCTACTCACATTTAAAGTAATTATTTATATATATGTCCCTATTGCAATTTTCTTAATTCTTTGGGGTTGATTTGGTAGATCTTTTTTCTTTTGTTGTATTTCTTGACTATGTAAGTCCCTTTAACACTTGTTGTAAAGCAGGTTTGGTGGTACTGAATTCTTTTATGCTTGTCTGAAAAGCTTTTTATTTCTCCATCAATTTTGAACGAGATCCTTGCTGGGTACAGTAATCTTGGTTGCAGGTTTTTCCCTTTCAGTATTTGAAATATATCCTGCCATTCCCTTCTGACCTACAGAGTTTCTGCTGAAAGATCAGCTGTTAAGCATATGGAGTTTCCTTTGTATGTTACTTGTTGCTTCTCCCTTGCTGCTTTTAATATTCTTTCTTTGTGTTTAGTCTTTGTTAGTTTCATTAGTATGTGTAGGACAAGACAACTTTTTACAACTTGTTTAAAATTAGAAAGTATTCAAACAAAAAAAATTTCCCATCTTAAATTAATTCATTTGATGTCTTATATGAAATAACTTCCAATTAAAATCAGCTTAATAAAGAATACTTTCACTGGACACCTGTATCACATATCACTTTGGAATTCAATTCTTCTTTGTCCAAAGACAAATGAAAATATTCAAGTAATGTATTTGAACATAAGTAAGCTATCCAGCAGAGAAGGCAATGGCACCCCACTCCAGTACTCTTGCCTGGAAAATCCCATGGACGGAGGAGCCTAGTAGGCTACAGTCCATGGGGTCGCTAAGCGTCGGACACGACTGAGCGACTTCACTTCCACTTTTCCCTTTCATGAACTGGAGAAGGAAATGGCAACCCACTCCAGTATTCTTGCCTGGAGAATCCTAGGGATGGCGGAGCCTGGTGAGCTGCCGTCTATGGGGTCGCACAGAGTCGGACACGACTGAAGCGACTTAGCAGCAGCAGCAGCAAGCTATCTAGGCTTCCCAGGTGGCTCAGTGGTAAAGAATCTGTCTGCCAACACAGGAGATGAGGGTTCGATCCCTGGATTGGGGAGATCCCTTGGAGAAGGCAATGGCAACTCACTCTAGTATACTTGCCTGGGAAATTCTATGGAGAGAGGTGCCTGGAAGGCTACAGCCCACAGGGTCACAAAGAGAGTGGGACACGACTTTGCAACTAAACAATAACAGCGACAAGCTATCTAGTAAACTAGATAGACAGTTCTACTTGTGAAGCTATTAGATTTTTTAATTTCAATGCTTTTTATTTTTTTCACAGTCTTTAAAGGTTATATCCACTGATAAGTACTATAAACTATTTGCTATATTCCTCATGCTGTACAATATATCCTTGTAGCTTATTTTATACCTAGTATAAAACACATAAAAAAAATTTTTTAAAGCATGTACCTCTTAATCTCCTACCATTTCACTACCCCTCCCCCAGTCCTCCCCCTACCGGTAACCACTAGTTTGCTCTCTGTATCTGTGAATCTAAAGCTATTCGATGTTTCAAACCCCCTCATTAGAGATTATTCATAAGGGTGACTTTTTTTTTTAAAGTGTGATTGAGAATGGTTCTTTAGTTTACCTTCAACCTTGTTTTAGAAATATCCACTGCTACTATTCTTCACTAGTTGGACACAATTACCTCATTTGACAAACATCCCTACTATGTACTAGATGCTGGGAATAAAACAGATGCTCAATCAACTACGATTCCTGGACTTGAGAAGTGCATATTCCAATAGAAGACAAAAAAGATAATTAGATTACAGCATAGTGAGCACATATTTATTAAAAAGCATTTGGGGATGAGGGGGGATAAATGGTTCTAACATTACTGGAGAAGCAGTAAAAGTTAAATTTGGATTTACTGTAATAAACCAAGGGTCAAAAGGATAGAAATCAAAAATATAAAGAGTTGACCCTTGCACAACACAAGTTTGAAGTGCGTAAGTCCACTTATACATGGACCATTTATTTCCCATTTATACGACAGTAGTATACGATTACAGTTGGTTGAATCTGTAAATGCAGTCACAGTTTGGAGGGCTGGCTGCATACACATGACTGTTAAACGTGGATTTCTGACTTGTGGAAGGTAAGCACCCTAAGCCTCATACTATTCAAGGGTAAACTGTACAGAAAATGAAAAAGAATATATAACCAACAAGTCCATACAGAGAAAACTAAATGGAATAAATGAAATAACAAAAAATAATGATACATAAGACAAGAAAAAAGTGAACACAAATAGTAAAATTGTAGTCATAAACCCAAATGTAATAACATTAAATATAAATGGGATAGTGCTCTAAATAAAAAACTAGATAAAATGTAAAATTCAATTCTATCCTGCCTACAAAGAGACACTTTTAAGGACCCAGAAATACTGCAAGTTAAGAATAAAAAGTATATCATATAAACATTAACTAAAAGAAAGCTATTTTAACTATGCTAATAGCAGAAAAAACTAGACTTTAAGGTAGGAACACTATTAGAGATAAAGAAGGACGTTTCATGATAACAAAGGAATGAAATCACTAGGAAGAGATCACAATTCTCAATCTGTATGCACCTGGTAATCGAACAACAAAATATTTACAGCAAATAAATGACAGAACTAAACAGAGGAATAGACAAATCTACACTCAGAGACAGATCAGACAGATCTAACACATCTCTCTTAACATCAGCCTAAGCATACAAAAAACTAGGAAGGACAGAGAAAACAGGAACACAATGGCATCTATAAAACATGAAATCAACGATGACAGAATACAGTCCTCCCTTGATATCTGCAGGGAACTGGTTCCACGAACCCTGAAGAAACCAAAACCCACAGATGCTCAAGTTCCTTAGAGCTGGCCCTCCATATTGCTGGATGTGGAGCTGGTGAATACAGAGGGCTGTTTATATTCTTTCAAATGCATATGAAAGAGTTACTGAAATTGACCAAATGTTGCATTGTAAAGCAAGCATAGATAAAAATCCAAAACTTTAAAATCTTTTCGAATACTCTCTGCACAGTGGAATTAAGTTAGAAATCAATAACTAAAAATAGAAAATCCTCAACTGTCTGAAAGTTAAATAGCACCTTTTAAACAATGAGTCAAAGAAGAAATCCAAACAGAAAGTAGAAAGCATTTTAAACTAATTAATAATGAAGATACAAATTTTAAATCTGTGTCTGACTCTGCGACCCCATGGACTGTAGCCCACCTGGGTCCTCTGTTTGTGGGATTCTCCAGGCAAAACTACTGGAGTGGATTGCCATTCCCTTCTCCAGGGGATCTTCCCAACCCAGAGATCAAACCCGGGGCCTCCTGCAGTGCAGGCAGGTTCTTTAGTGTCTGAGCCACCAGGTAAGTCCCCTGTTTGCTATCCCAAAGCAATGTCAAACAAGGCAATGTGGGTCTGAAAATGCAAAGATTGGAAAGAAGGGTGAAAAACAATGATGTAAACTTCCATCTCAAGAAATTAGAAAAAGAACAGGAACTTAAAAAAAAAAAGCAGAAGGAAGGAAATACTAAATACGATAAGATAGAGCAAGAAATTAAGAAATATAGAGGAAATTAACAAAGCTAAAGGCTGGTTCTCTGAAGATATTAATAAAATTTATACACTCCCAGCAAGAAAAAAAATGAGAAAAACAGAAATTACCAAAATCAGGAGAGAAAAATGGGAAATGACCAGATTTTTAAATGATAAAAAGATATTCAGAGGATACTGAGAGAAGCTTTCAATTTGGTAACATACATGAATGGGTGTATTCCTTGAAAAACTCGCTGAAACTGATAAAAGAATAAATAGGAAATATGAATTGTTCGGTATCTATTAAATAAATTGCATCTATTACTAAACGACTTCCCATAAAGACAATTTGTGGTTCGGATTTCTTCCCTGGTGAATTCTTCCAAAAGTTTAAGAAAGAAATAATATTAACTGTACACAAATTCTTCTACAAAACAGAATAAAAGAACATTTCCCAACTTGCAAAGTCAGATAATCTTAATGACAAATCTAGACAAGGACACTATAAGAAAGAACAATCACAGACCAATCACTTTCACGAATATGCAAAAATCCCAAACAAAATATCACCTCACTTAATGTAAAGATACATAAAAAAGATAATACAGCACAACCCAGTTTATTTATTCCAGGGTGGGTTAGCATCAAAAAGTCAATCAGTGTGATTAAATACAGAAAGAGAAAAAAGGAGAGAAATCATATGCTCATCTTGATAGAAAAAGTATTTGATAACATGTGTTACTGTTCAGTTGCTAAGTCGTGTCTGACTTTGCGACCCCATGAACTGCAGCTCGCCAGCTTCCCTATCTTTCACTATCTCTTGGAGTTTGCTCAAACTCATTCAGCATCCACTTACAACAAAAATTCTCAGCAATCTATTAGTAAAAAAGAACTAAGAAAAACCTACTGCAAACATCATACTTAGTGGTAAAACTGTTAATGCTTTCTACAATACTGTGGTCCTAGGCAGTGCAGTAAGACAAAAAAGAAAAGCCATAAAGTTTAAAAAGGGAGGAAATAAAATAGGTAGAAGACATATAATGTTTTCAGAATGCTAAACAAACACACACAAAACTGCAGAAAACCTATTAGAATTAATAAGCACATCTGGTAAAATTGCTAATTACAAGAACAATATTTTAAAAAGTCAATTCAATGTCTATTTATCAGCAAAAAAGAAAAAAGTTTTAAAATTATTATAATAGAGATATTAAATATGGAAGAACAAATCTAAAAAGATAAAATCTATATACTCAAAACTATGAACCATCTTTGAGAAAAATTTCAGAATAATTACAAACACATGAAGGGATGGAGATTTTTTACTCATGGATTGCATTTAAGTCTTGTCAAGATGGCAGATGATTTACAGATTAAATGCAATCTTAAAAAAATTCAAGTAGTTTTTTAAATGGAAGTTGACAAGCTGATCCTAAAATCTGGTTTGCAAAGCCCAAGAATAGCCAAGACAGTCTTAAACACAAAGCTGGAGAACTTGTATTTCCAAACACCAAGACATACTATAAAGATACAGTTATTAAACCAATATGATATTAGCTCAAGATCAGACAAACAGACTAATGGAACAGACGAGGGAGGCCAGAAGCACACACACAAATGATCCCATCACCTTGTTGCTGTTCAGTCGCTCAGTCACCTGACTTATGTAAATGTGATACTTGAGTGTAGTGAGGAAAGCATGGTCTTTTTTAATAAATGGTACTAGGGAAGATCCCCTGGAGGAGGGCATGGCAACCCACTCCAGTATTCCTGCCTGGAGAATCCCACGGGCAGAGGGGCCTGAAGCGCTTCTGTCCACAGGGTAGCAAAGAGTCGTACACGACTGAAGCTATTTAGCACACGTCAAACTGATTTTCCTAAGGAAAATACTTAATCTTGACTCCTATATTTCACAGCATAAACAAAAAATAAAGTACAGGTGGACAGCTGATATAAATGTAAAAGATAAAACTAAATCCTTTAGAAGAAAACAGAAGAATATTTTCATTACCTTGGAGTACTAGACCAATTTCTTAAGCAGGCCACAATAAGCACGAACCAAGAAGGAAATTTATGATGGACTACTTCACAATTGTGAGTTTCTATTTATCAAAACACAAAGAGAATGAAAAATCAAGCCACCAAATGGGGAAAGATACTTACATCACATAGACCCAGCAAAGATCCACACAGAATGTACAAAGAATTACATGAACAAAACATCAGACATTCCAAATGATAAAGCACTTGAACTGGCATGTCACAAAAGGGACTCTCCAAATGGCCAACAGACTTATGGAAAGGTGCTTAACTTCAACAGAGATCAGGGAAATACAAATTATATAAATCCTCATGTGACACCCCATCAAACACACCAGAATCACTCAAAGGAAGACAGAAAAATTGCAAGTGTTAGAGAGGATTAGAGAAACTGGAAATTCTTATACAGTTGACTCTTGAGCAACCTGAGTTTGAACTGCATAGGTCCACTTAATGCAGGCTTTTTTCACTGAATACAGTACCACACAGTCAGCAGCTGGTAGAATCTGAGAATGCAGAACTGCTGATACAGCCCACTGTGAAGTTACATGCAGATTTTAGGCCATGTTGAGAGTCAGCACCCCTAACCCTACTCCATTGCTCAAGAGTCAACTGTACACTGCTCACTACTATGCAGCCTGGTACAAAGCCTCTGGAAAACTGTTGTATCCACTGAAGCCAAATATCTACATACCATATCACCCAGGAACTCAACTCCTAATTATATATATGACAGAAGTAGGTACATGTATTCACCAAAATACATATTCATGAATATTCAATTGGTAACAGTCAAAAAGTGAAAACAATGCAAGTGTCCTATTTAGGCAGAATGGATAAACTGTGGTATATTCACAACACAGACTAGATTTGCTGAGTTTTGCCTCATTGTGAATTTGAAATGAATGAAATAATACATACCTTTTTCATTTAGTTTATTTTGCTCAACATTATGTTTGTGAGATTCATTCTTTTTGTTGCACATAGCTGTAATTTAATGTTCAACGCTATATCAAATTCAAAAAGGCAAAACTAATGCTGTTGAAAGATAGGAGTATGTAGTAACTCAAGGGAAGGAAGAGATTTCTGGGGCTTTGGGTAATGTTCTCTTTTATTAGTAATATTGTATTCCCAGAACTTAATTATCTTCAAACTGGAAGTCTGTACCTTTTGTCACCTTCGCCTTTTTGCTAACCTCCCACCAACTTGTTCTTTGTATCCGTGGGTATGGTTTCTTTAAGATTCCACACATAAATGAGATCACATAGTACTTATCTTTCCCTGACTTACTTCACTTAGCATAATGCCCTCAAGGTCTATCCATGTTGTGGCAAATGGCAGGATTCCCCCTTTTTACGTCTGAATAATTTTCAATTGTGTATACGTATCACATTTTCTTTATCCATTCATCAACTGATGGGCACTTAGGTTGTTCCCATGTCTTGACAATTCCAAGTAATGCTGCAATCAACATGCAAGTGCAGTTACCTTTCTGAAATAATGATTTTGCTTCCTTTAGGTAATGCGCTTTTTTCTTGAACTGCGTGCTAGATATAAAGGTGTGTTCTCTTTGCAAAAAAATCACTGCACACCTATGCTGTGTGTACTTTTCTATATGCATATGATAAATTAATAAAAATCGATATTAAAAAATGGAAGCAAAGTGTAGCTAGAAACAAGGCTAAATACATCACTATGGTGTTCTACACATATTTTAGAGGTTGGCCACAGATTTAACACTGCTACTGCTCTAAGTCACTTCAGTTGTGTCCAACTCTGCAACCCCATAGATGGCAGCCCACCAGGTTCCTCTGTCCCTGGGATTCTCCAGGCAAGCATACTGGAGTGGGTTGTCATTTCCTTCTCCAATGCATGCAATCGTGCAAAGTCGCTTCAGTCGTGTCCAACTCTGTGTGACCCTATGGACAGCAGCCCTCCAGGCTCCTCTGTCCACAGGATTCTCCAGGCAAGAATACTGGACTGGGTTGCCATTTCCTTCTCCCAATTTAACACTAAGATTTCTAATAGCTGTATGAGAAAAAGAGAAGTTGTCAGTTACACATTCATTTGTGCCCAGTAGATATAAGTAAATCAACTGCCTAAGGATATCACTCTTGGCACTAAAAATAAATAAATAAATACATAAACAAACAAAGTTCAAGAAGATCCTCTGTGATGGCTTCCTCTGCTGACACTCAATGTAGGCTGCTGGAATCTTACCAAAGCAAGGCAGGGGCAAAAGCAACTGGAGACAGGACAGGGTAAAGCAATGCAACCTACATACTCAGCTGCTCTCTGGACGGACCCAGAGATAAAGTTTATAAACCTGTAAGACTAATACAATAATAGATAAGCTTCACATATTTCCCCCTGAATATCACATCTCTCAACCAAGTTCTGACATTTATCAATCAGCAATGAGATTAACACAATACCCTCTAATAAATGTGCAGCGGACAGCTATTCTCCACTATCAGTTGAATATGAAGCCAGTTAAGCTAGGGGAAGGGATAATGATCTGTGAATGCTAAGAAGCTGACCTGTGACTAGTAAGATGATCATCCTACCTCCACTGGGATCACCTATGATTAGGGCTCTAAGATTCTTTAGAAGTGATACTGAATCTTCTCCAAAGCCATACAGTAACAAGTAATGTTGATCAAAGCCCCAATCCAAAGTTCTACTATGTATAGCATTGATTAAAAGAGCTTCAGTCAAAAATATAATCACAATAGACAAGGTATGAACAGTCTGCTAAAGCATTCTCAAGCAAATAGTAACAAGGAAAGTAAGTCACTGCATTTAGTTATTTAGAGGATTATATTACCAATGATATTTGGTAACATTTCACATATCTGCATTTTAACCACCTTGTTCAAGTACAGGAATATATCTTTTTTTCCCCTGATTATTCAGCACCAGACGTTAAGAGGTTCAGAGTGCTAAAGCTCACTCACTGAACTTAGGTGTCTCAGTGCTTTTTTTTTTTTAAACACTGGATAAATTTACTTATCTGCTTTCCTAGTTCATAATCAACTACAATGAGCATGTCAGGATGGGAAGCACAGAGGAAAGAGCTGGTAGAAACAGGCAGAGGTGCAGGAAATAACTGCTAACTTGGTAGGAAGAGCCAGCAAATGCAAAAGCAGCCCAAGAACACCAAACACACCATGGGGGCATGTAGCAAACAGCTCTGTGTACCTCAAGAGTCTCCAAGGGCAACCACTGCACAGGGTATATTCAAAGAAACAGATCCAGAGTAAAGTCACTTTTAAGGATGCTATGCAGAGTCTTTTTAAATAAGATAGGGAAATGTATAATGCTTTTTAAAAAGAAGTTTATCCACAATGCTTAAAATAGTATTCTTTATTATAATATAAATTTGAACACTTCAGATTGTAAGCTTCAGGTAAACAGAAGACTGCACTCCACAAAGAATGCTGAGTAAAGCACTGCAGTTGACTGGAGAATTTTAAATCAAACACTAGTTACAAGAAAAATACGAGCATCTCATTTCCCAAATACATTGAGAAAATGAGGTGCTATTCAAATAAGGTTATCTGAATTAACATTCAAGTTATGAAATAGTATCTTGACCTACAGAAAACTAAGAACTATGTACATGTTATTAAAAGTACTTTAATTTTGAAAATCATCATTTGTCTCTACTATGCTTACTTCATCACACTGTCTCCTTCAATCTTTCATTAGTCCTTTCCATACACAAGACAGGGAAGTTACGGCTTTATGTGGGGAGTTTCTCTTAATGTATTGGTTTAGAAGTTTGCCAAATGTTATTTTAAAATATTTATGCACCTATATTTAAATGCATATCTTAATAATTTTTCATCAACTATTAGTGACCCACAGAAAGAGAACTTATATTTTAATTCTCCTTGTCACCAGAACTAAAATCAAAGGAGTATGTGAGTTTTTCAATAACCTATGAAGCTTAAAAATGTAACTAGTACCTGATTTTCTAGGATGAAAAATGCAGGTTAAAAAATCCTCAAGGATTTTAACAATTCTTATAAATGGTAGAGAATATACAGAGAAAATACTAGTTTCTACATAGAAATAAGTCAGTTTATGAATATTTTAGAGTTCAATGTGGAACATTTAGAGACTTTGAATGATCTAGTTTTCTATCACAATCTGTAAAAAAAAATGATTCAAGACTACTTACTTGCTGAGATAAGTACTAAGTGGTTTTAGTCTACAATATATCAGTGTTCATGAAAAAACTGATGAAATAATTATACACACAATCACAATGAAACAAAATTCAATCCCTGACTACCCTACCTAACCAAACAACTCACTTCCAAAGTTCGAACTGTAACACTGTTCTTAATATGAGGTGTTTTTAAACCAAAAGAATTGTGTAGTTATGTAATAAGGCTGTAAACCTAAACTGAGAGTATGCCTAAACTGTTTAAGGGGTAATGAAAAGCATTACTGTATAAGGATTGATGCATTTCACCAGTACTGATTAACCTTCAAAGAACTTTAAACAGGTTAAAATATCTTCCCACCCTCAACTAACATATATACCAGAACGCTAGTCAGGGGTGGGGGGAGTTTGTTTGGTTTGGTTTGGTTTTCTATACTGTTCCATTTTTCCAGAATACCAGTAGAGAATCAAGGTATCACAATATAGCAGGCACAATTCAAAATGTTTTTGTTTACAGAGAAAAAAGCACATGACTCATCTAGCTACCATTCAGTATATGTCTACTATTACTCTGCTCATATTTGGAGAAATTCAAAACTAAGTATGAACCAATCCATTTTGCTAGAATGAGTTCTTTTTTTTTTTTTTTTTAAACTAGTTTTAGGGCTGTCAGTGAAAATTACCAATGATTCTGTCCAAGATTATTTTACAGATGAGAAAAGTTGAAAAACAGACTTGTTAAAGGACACAATTAATGACAAAGGAAACTTAGATCTCAATTATATTTTCACTAAACAAGCTTCTTCCCAACTTAAATATGAAATCACGTTTGATCTGCTACATAAAAGTTTTAAAATAAGTAAATTAACAGATGTGGGTGAGATACCCAGGTTCTGGTAATTCTGAAAGAGAAAAGCCACAGAAATTCACAAATACTGATTTGTTTCTTTTGCAGAATTGGAAGTGAGGAAACTTAAAACACCCAAATGGCTTACAATGACTTCCCCCCCAAAACTAAAAGCCTTTAGTCAAAATCTATCAAATAGGTTTCATTACTAGAAAAGGATAATTGATATCCACCAACTATTTGAACATGAAGAACAGTGTTAGTAACATTATCCACACAAATAAATACGCAAGTTGAAATCTAAGCCAGAAACTGAAATTTATTATAGCTACAATAATGAAATTTCTTTTAGCTACAATACTAAATTTATCATAAACTGTAACTAAAGTCAGCATGTATGCTCATTCCAGAGTAGAAAAGAATAATTAGACAAACACAACAAAAATTCTGCTAACCTAGACAACTGTCCACACAAATCAGTGACTGAAATTTCTTAAACATGTAACTTAAATAAGGTTTAGATATGTCCCTTTCTTTTCCTGAACTGCCTCTGCTGCCATGACAAAAATGGAGACACAAAACAGTATCCTCCACTGATTTTTTTATTCATCTGTTTTTAAAAATTAGTAGAGTATAAAACCTCTCACAGTGTTTTACCCCAAATCTTCAACACCCACCATTCTGAAGACTGCCACAATGATTGAGAGCAATTTATGTCAGCTCAGGTGTTTAAAGTTCCAGGTTGAAATATTTGGGTAATTAACATCACCCTACAAACACTCAAAATCACTTCAGCTGAGAGGAGTAGGTAACAAAACTCTCCCAAACAAAAACTGTTTGTAAGAAAGTTAGCCTTGCTTACTGTTCTGTTTACCTAACTTAAAAACACTCCCTAGATGTAAAAAACTTTCATACAACCTATCTTCTTCAAAAGGTTGCATCCTAAACAGCACAAATGTCAATTCAAAAGATTCCGTATTAACATTTGACTGTTTATAACTCCAAGTGCCATAAAAGTCAGTGAGGCAGGTCTTCCTACCAGAAGGGTGAACAGCTGTTAAGTCCAATGCAATTAAAAAAAAAAAAACTGCTCAAAGTTACTGAATACAAGTCCGAGTATAAATATCTATATTCTGCTTAAGATGCTAGACACATCTTTACACAAGGAAAAGAAAAAAAAATCATGTAAATTGTAAAGGAGGGAAAGGTCTCCTCATTCTCTTATTCTTACAGGATTTTTGATGGCTGAGGAAGAGTTTCATGGAACAAAGTACTTTTACAACAACTTGATGGCTCAATGACGTTCCTAAGAAACGAATGCTTAGGACTACCAAGGATTTAATACCCAGAAACAAAACTTAAACAAAATGTCAGCATGTTAAAAGTCAAGTTATTTCTGAATACCAGGCTGGTTGGAAGTAATTTCTAAATACATTTTTTTAAAGTAAGGGAATACTGCGATTATAGTTCTTGAAATAAATCACCGACTAATCCACACACTGTTGGTTTTTAACACTTTAAAAGTGCAGAGGACAAGTAAGGGAATACTACGAAATGCCAATATATGTTACAGAAAAAACAAAGAAAGCAACAAACTTGAATTATAAATGCCACTGCGACTAGTCGTGTCCGACTCTGTGCGACCCCGTAGAAGGCAGCCCCACCCTGGGATTCTCCAGGTAAGAACACTGGAGTGGGTTGCCATTTCCTTCTCCAGTGCATTAAAGTGAAAAGTGAAAGTGAAGTCGCTCAGTCGTGTCCGACTCAGCGACCCCCTGGACAGCCTACCAGGTTCCGTCCATGGGATCCAGGCAAGAGTAACATTGCCTTCTCAGGCTGACGGCTTCAGTTCAGAGTGCATGAATTGGACGCCAAAGCACCAATCCCGAATACCCACCCATGTGCGGCCATCCAACAATCTCATGTATCCCCTTCTCCTCCTGCCCCCAATCCTACCCAGCATTAGGGCTTTTCCAATGAGTACTCTTTTGTGGAGTTTCAGGCAATGAAATGCTCTTTTAATGGATTGATTGTGCAAGAGTCTTCTCCAAACCACAGTTCAAAAATCAATTCTTCAGCAAGCTTTCTTCACCGTCCAACTCTCACATCCATACATGAACGCACTCGGACTATTTTGAGGCAACACAGTCAACAATTACAGCAACAATTACTTGACGAAAAGCTGCCTCACGGCTTAATGCGCACTAGAAGGAAACAGCTCTTCCTCCCTGCCCTCCTCTTTTGCAGACGCTAGACTGTACAAGGAAAACAAATCCTCCCCCAGCCCCGCCCCAAGCCCTACCCTCAGCGGCTCCCAGCACTGAAACTGACGGAAAGTCCGGGCCTTGGCGGAGCCCAGACCGGCCCCACTCAGGACGCTCTGGCCGCGGACAAACGCCCGGCGCGGCGGCGGCGGCGGCCGGTACTCCAGCCGGTTGTCTCCGGGACCCCCGGGGGCTAGCGCTGCCCCGAGCCCGCGGCGCCGGCGGCCCCCTCCTCCGGCCCCGGGCGGCGGGCCGCGCCGTACCTGCAGACCGTGATCAGGTTCCTCCTCTCCACGGCGGCGTTGCGGGCGCTCAGGCTCTTCTTGCCGCCGCCGCCCCCGCAGCGGCTCCCTCCCAGGCCCCCCAGGCTCCGGGAGGCCATGGCGGGCTGACCCCCGGGCCCCTTTGTCTCGTGCGACCCCGCCCGCCGCCCCACACCTGCTTCCCTGGGCTTTTGCTCGGCTTGCGGCCGTGGGGGCGCGGGAGGGCGGCAGGGAAGGAAGGGGGACGGAGGGAGGGTGTGGAAGACGACGGGGGACACGCTCCCGGGCACTGGCGGCTGGCGCACCGCACCAGAGCTCTACACACATACACGCACTCACGCGCACACAGAACGCACCACCCCCGCCCTCGCGCGCGCCGCCAGCCGCCCGGCTGTGCGTGCGGCTCGGCGTCGGCCGCTCCCCTACTTCCCCAGGGACCTCGGCGCCGCGCACGCGCGTGCCCGCTGGCCCCGCACGCCCTACCACACGCACTCAGCCGCCACTCGCGCCCCAGCAGTGGACGCCACGGGGAGCCACGGCCTCGCGCGCGCAGCCCCCCTCCGCACCTATCGAGCCAATGCCGCCCCAGCTGGGGCCAATCGCCGCGCGCGAGGGGCGGGGCTGCCGCGCGGACCTTTCAAGCTGCCTGCCAGAGCCCGCCCCGGCGCGTGGGCAGCTGTCAAGAGGCCGGGCTCGCGCTCGCCGCCCGTGTGCTGCAGGCAGTCTGCACACTGGGGAGCCGCGCCGCAGCTGGCCTGGGGATTGCGGGATGAGGTGCTCATGTGTGCCCCGGTAACACTGTCGACCCTTGCCCGGAGCCCAGCTAACGGCTGGGATCGCTACTAACGCCTGACCCTATTGCCGGAATCCGACTCCGCAGCCTAGAGGCATCCGTAGCTACGACGCCGAGCCTGCACTAGCTCCCGCTCCCTCACCTGACCCAGGGCCTGACTTCCAGGAAGGGAGCGGATTTTGGTGGTGGTGGTGTGCGTGTGTGCGCGCGGGGGTTTTGGTGGTGGTGGTGGTGGTGGGTTGTGTGTGTGTGTGTGTATGTGTGTGGGTTGTGGTGGTGGTCGTGGTGGTGGGGTGGGTTGTGTGTGTGTGTGTGTGTGCGCGCGCGCGCGCGATAACGCCCTCCCCTGGCCTGATGGACAACTACAAATAGCCCAAGGAGGGAAATTGCCCGCAGAATATCCCTCCTGGGGCTTCTGCTCGTGAGATTTTTGACGCCACTTCGCTCCTGTCCTAGCCCCCAGCATGGCCTGCAGCCCGGAGTGACCGCCCACAGAAGAAGCGCGCCGCAAGTGTACACTGCACCTTTCGCTCTTCTCCAGTCCTGGGCAGTGACCCTGGAATTAGGAGCGGCGGGCGGCGAGCCTCCGGGCAGTTCGGCCTTAGCTCGGCTGCTCCCAGAGATGAGGCAAGGGGCGCTATCCACAGCGCAACTTGGGAACCTAGCGCCCCCTTTCCAGAGGTTCTCCACCCCTGACCCTACCAACAGGGAGGTCCTGGCTTTGACCCCGAGTTCTCGGGCGCTCATCTAGGGTGGCCATTCATCTCTCTTTGCATCAGTATGCCCAGATTTTAGAGTGAAGTCCTTACTCATAGCTGTCCCTATGATACCTAGTTCGCTGCTGTGCGGAAAACTGGTTTTCAATAAATGTTCGTTAAATGTAACTTGAAGTCGCATTTGACATTATTTTACTCTAATTTTACAGTTTTGGTGGCTCCAAAATCCATTAAACTTTCAGCTCTGGTGTTGACATTTCTGCCAAAGAATATTATAGAGTAGATATATAGATATAGTGTAGGTATCTCTGTACTTCTCGTATATTATACAAAGTACTACAGGAGGTACTATTACTGTATGTTGAACGCTTTTAAAACAGAGCTTTGTATATTAAAGCTGTAAATTACTAATTTCCAAGGTTGGAAAAAATTGTAAATCTCTGTTTGAAATCATCAGGGGAAAGACTGAGCCCTTTCATCCACTTAGCCTAATCACAGTATTACTAGAATGAAAGTATCGTGTAGAAAAATCTGTCACACCTAATTTATTACAATAAATATTCAGACATTAAAATCATAATAAACAATGTAGACTTTTAAACATGATCTTTCACATAAAAGTAGGAGATTTTTCCAGGTCAGTGCACTGGTTGCCAAACATTTCTTGTCTGCTCTGTAATGAATGACATAGAGGATTGTAAGGAAGTTTATCCTACTCAAATCGAAATTGTTATTTAAATATAGATGAAAACTGCATAGAGAAAAGAATGGGAAGCCATCAGTTATCAAGAAAATTCCATGCTGGTTTGTCCTGCAGGAGGGAGAGAACACACATGACTGAAACACTTATCAGGAAGACAAAACTGAGTGGTCACGTCAAATAGAGAAAAGTGGGATGTCGTTATTCTTAAAATTGGCTTCCTAGCCTTTCAAGTACATTTTCATGTTACTTGTACTACGAATTTACAGTTATGACTGAAGACTTAGTAAAACTCCATCTTACATGATTAGGTGATAATGTTATTTTTCAAAAGCTACTTTTACTGGGATTCAATTGATGGCACTTGCTGCACAACATTTCACCTTAAACCTTCTTTTCTATGCATAGTGTGTCATTAAACTGCCACATGGGGGCCTTATTTGATAAAGCTTTTTTCTTAATTACCTTGAACTATATGTTGCGGGTCTCATTCTTTCTTCAGATCACTAATCTGGGAAATAATACATCAATTATATTCCAGTGCAAAGTACAATACTACTAGAGAAGCACATGAGTTTCCACATTATGTTTTGAACTATTTTGGCACTTATTGCAATTCTTTATTAATCCAAGAATTGGCCCAAAGTTTATTCAGAGATGTAACAAGACACAGTAAAAATAATGAGAACAGTAAATGCTGAATTTAACCTACAAGGACTCCATAGAACCCAATGGGTAGATTATACTCATTCATCGTTTCCCCAATCTCTTTGTTTTTCCCATCAAAAAAGACAAAAAAAAAATTTAGGAGACAAAATTACAATTGTAACACATAAAATGTCCTCAAATCTAAAATATTATAAGCCAGAGAGATTACCAAAATCATCATTTATAATCTCAAAGAAGTAGACTTTCTATGTATACCCAAGCCCAGCAGCCATACAGAAAAGATTGATAAAACTGAAGACACAACTTTTTTTAATCTATGAAGCAAGTTTCATCATAAACACAAAGGAAAAGTAAGACTGAGAAAACATATTTGAAATTCACATCCTGGACAAAAAGCTGATTTCCTTTTATACACAACATTCCTGCAGATCAACAAGCACTGTTTCAGTAGAATGATGAAGGTGGAAGCCAAGTAGGAGACTGAAAGAATGGGACCTGAGAATCACACAGCTCTTTTTAAAGGTTATTGTAAAGGGGGAGAAAAGGGGGGAGTGACATAGGGAGATGTTGAGTAAAGGGAAGTTGGTATTCTACCCCTACTGTTGTGTAGTTTGTTTTCATGGAAATGACGTGAGCACATTTTAAAGCTGATGGAATGAATCCACTGGTAAGGAAATGTTAGTAATGCAAGAGAGAAAAAATGATCAGAAGTGAGAATATGGAAAAGCAATGGGATCCAATGCATAGGTGGATGGGTTGAGCTTTGGTTAAAGATACCGATTCTTAGTTGTAACCATAGAGAAATGTGGGAGCCCAAGTGAAAACATAAGTAATTTTAAGCTTTTATTATTAGAAAGATGAGGAAGTTCCTATCTGGTAACTTCTCTTTTAACTTCAAAATAGAAGACAAAGCCACTGGTTGAAAAATTCAAACAGTTCATCTTACAGTGAATGGTGAAATAAGTTGACTAATGAAATTTTGGAATCCTCGTCAGGGTGTGACGGAGAAGGCAATGGCACCCCACTCCAGTACTCTTGCCTGGAAAACCCCATGGACGGAAGAGCCTGGTGGGCTACAGTCCATGGGGTCGCTAAGAGTCGGACACAACTGAGCGACTTCACTTTCACTTTTCCCTTTCATGCACTGGAGAAGGCAATGGCACCCACTCCAGTACTCTTGCCTGGAAAATCCCATGGACGGAAGAGCCTGGTGGGCTACAGTCCATGGGGTCGCTAAGAGTCTGAGCGACTTCACTTTCACTTTTCCCTTTCATGCACTGGAGAAGGCAATGGCACCCACTCCAGTGTTCTTCCCTGGTGGAATCCCAGGGGGACAGCGGAGCGCCTGGAGAAGGTGGGCTGTAGCGGAGCCTGGTGGGCTGCCTTCTACGGGGTCGCACAGAGTCGGACACGACTGAAGCGACTTAGCAGCAGCAGCAGGAGACCCAGTTGGATCCCTGGGTTGGGAAAATCCCCTGGAGAAGGGAATGGCAACTCACTCCACTATTCTTGCCTGGAGAATTCCATGGAGAGAGGAGCCTGGCGGGCTACAGTCCATAGGGATGTAAAATTGGCCACAACTGAATGACTAACATATTTTCTTTTAAGGTTCGTGATGATGAATTTATAGTGAGACCTATCTATCCTATTGCGTGATTTTCCTTGATATTGTTAGTGTTGTAGTCATCTCAGGCTGCCATAACAGACATTATAGTCTGGAAGGGTTAAATAATACAGATCTATTTTCTCAAAGTTACAGAGGCTGAGAAGTCCAAGATCAAAGTACCAGTCAGTTTGGTTCCTGGTGAAAACTTTTTTTGGCTGTAGATGGCGCCATCTCCCTGTGTGCTCACAAGACCCCTTTGTGTGCAGAAGGTGGGGTAGCAGATGAGAGAGAGCAAGTTCTTTGGTGGTGTCTCTTCTTAAGAAGGGCACTAATCCATCATTAGGGCCCATCCTCATGACCTCATGTAACCCTAATAACTTCCTAGAGGCTCCGTCTCCAAATACTGTCACACTGGGAGGGTAGTGCCTCAGTGTATGAGTCTTGGGAGAACACAACATTCAGCCCAGATGATTAGGCTACTGGCAGGGAAGTAATAAGGGAAATGTTGATTTTATGCAGGAATGAGATTTTTGTGAGAGCGTAAGAGGAAAAGACAGAAATACAAGGAAATTTGGGATATTAACCGTATGATTCTAAAGAGATTCTTAAAGCATTTTACACTGGACACAGAGGGAAAGATGAAAAGAGAGAAACGACGGGTTGGGGTAGAAAAGAAATATCAAAGGACTGGATGATCTTTTTTTAGCTTGTTCTTGCCCTGTTTATAGTGCCTATAGAGTTATAGTTTAGAGAGATGTTGAAAATGTTTTATTCAAATTATATTCATCATTATTTCCCCTTATTGGTCTTTCCTGGGTCGTTTTAGAAAGGCCTTTGCCACTCCCAAGATTATGCAAAATTTTATGGTTTCTTTTTTATATAAACAAAGCCCATCTATATATATATTTTTTCATTTAAAACCTTATTTCTGTAAAAATTTATAGGTGCTGTGGCTCCAGGAAGACAAATATCACTTTCATTACATTTAACATCTAGCACATTGTTTTTAATACCATAAAATATTTTTTAATGAAAAGTTCATCTATATGGAATATATAAATGTGTGAAATTAGGATATATGCTTATATTTTCCAAATGGTTAGCCATTTGTCTAAGTTTACTTATTAAATGATTAATCTTTTCCCTACTGATTTGAAATGTTAAATTTGCCAACATCTACTTCTGCTTTATTGACTATGCCAAAGCTTTGACTGTGTAGATCACAACAAACTGTGGAAAATTCTTCAAGAGATGGGAATACCAGACCACCTGACCTGTCTCCTGAGAAATCTGTATTCAGGTCAATAAGCAACAGTTAGAACTGGACATGGAACAACAGACTGGTTCCAAATAGGGAAAGGAGTACGTCAAGGCTGTATATTGTCACCCTGCTTATTTAACTTATATGCAAAGTACATCATGAGAAACGCTGGGCTGGAAGAAGCACAAACTGGAATCAAGATTGCCGGGAGAAATATCAATAACCTCAGATATGCAGATGACACCATCCTTATGGCAGAAAGTGAAGAAGAACTAAAAAGCCTCTTGATGAAAGAGAGAGAGGAGAGTGAAAAAGTTGGCTTAAAGCTCAACATTCAGAAAACTAAGATCATGGCATCTGGTCTCATCACTTCATGGGAAATAGATGGGGAAACAATGGAAACAGTGTCAGACTTTATTTTGGGGGGCTCCAATTAAAAGATGCTTACTCCTTGTAAGGAAAGTTATGGCCAACCTAGATAGCATATTAAAAAGCAGAGACATTACTTTGCCAACAAATGTCCATCTAGTCAAGGCTATGGTTTTTCCAGTAGTCATGTATGGATGTGAGAGTTGGACGGTGAAGAAAGCTGAGCACCGCAGAATTGATGCTTTTGAACTCTGGTGTTGGAGAAGACTCTTGAGAGTCCCTTGGACTGCAAGGAGATACAACCAGTCCATCCTAAAGGAGATCAGTTCTGGGTGTTCATTGGAAGGACTGATGTTGAAGCTGAAACTCCAATACTTTGGCCACCTCATGCACAGAGTTAACTCATTAGAAAAGACCCTGATGCTGGGAAGGACTGGGGGCAGGAGGAGAAGGGGACGACAGAGGATGAGATGGTTGGATGGTATCACTGACTCTATGGACATGGGTTTGGATAGACTCCGGGAGTTGGTGATGGACAGAGAGGCCTGGCGTGCTGCAATTCATGGGGTCACAAAGAGTCGGACACGACTGAGTGACTGAATTGAACTGAACTGAAAAAAATTTTAAATCTATGGCCAGAGTCAAAGCAGGCATTATTAATTGGCCAGGTGAGTTGATTCCATCTAGTACTATCAATAGTGACCTGAACATGACTATAATTTTCCTTTTAAAGTAAATTTGCTCACATCCAACCAATTAGAGCCTTGGAGTAGAGAAATTCAGCAAGGTAACCCAGAGCTAGACATAGGTAATTGGCCACAAACTCAACAATTGGATTGATTTCTACAACTAGCATAGGATCATGTCTATAATAGAAAAACATTTGATTTATATGTAAAGGTCCAAGAAGTTAGGAAGGAGTGGAGCGGAAGATGGCGGCGGCAGCGGTGGCTGCACCCGGGACCCTAGTCGGGCTGAGGCGGAGGAGCCGCCGGTTCTGACCTCGCTCTGGCTCCAGTGCGCGCGGCGGAGCGTGTGCGAGGCCCCCGCGCGTCGGGCAAGGGCGGCGGCGGTAACTGCACGCCGCCTTGAGGAGCGTCCCGGCGGCGGCTCGGCTGCGGCTGAGGAGAGAGCCGGCTCCGGGCCTCCGCGTCCTCCTGTTCCCCGGGCCCCCCGCCTCCTCGGGGGGGCGGCGGCGGCGATGTTCTCGGTCCTCTCGTACGGGCGACTGGTGGCCCGCGCCGTGCTCGGCGGGCCTCTCGCAGACCGACCCCAGGGCCGGAGGCGGCGGCGGCGGCGGCGGTGACTACGGGCTGGTGACGGCCGGCTGCGGCTTCGGCAAGGACTTCCGTAAGGGCCTCCTCAAGAAGGGCGCTTGCTATGGGGACGACGCGTGCTTCGTAGCCCGGCACCGCTCAGCAGACGTGCTCGGGGTTGCGGATGGTGTAGGAGGATGGAGAGACTATGGTGTTGATCCTTCTCAGTTCTTTTAATGCGAACATGTGAACGGTTAGTAAAAGAAGGACGGTTTGTCCCGAGTAATCCCATTGGAATCCTCACCACAAGCTACTGTGAGTTGCTGCAAAATAAAGTACCTTTGCTTGGTAGCAGTACTGCCTGCATCGTGGTGCTGGACAGAACTAGCCACCGCTTACACACAGCAAACCTGGGTGACTCAGGCTTTCTGGTTGTCAGGGGTGGGGAAGTTGTGCACCGATCAGATGAGCAGCAGCATTACTTCAACACTCCATTCCAGCTCTCCATTGCGCCCCCCCGAAGCCGAGGGAGTTGTCTTGAGTGACAGCCCAGACGCCGCTGATAGCACATCTTTTGATGTCCAGTTGGGGGACATTATCCTGACAGCGACAGATGGACTCTTTGACAACATGCCTGACTATATGATCCTTCAGGAGCTAAAAAAGTTAAAGAATTCAAATTATGAGAGTATACAACAGACGGCAAGAAGCATTGCTGAGCAAGCTCATGAGCTGGCCTATGACCCAAATTATATGTCACCTTTTGCACAGTTTGCATGTGACAACGGACTGAATGTGAGAGGTGGAAAGCCAGATGACATCACCGTCCTTCTCTCAATAGTGGCTGAGTATACAGACTGACTCGCCTAGGTGTCGGCTCCTGCCTCCCCTTTCATCATCCCAAATTCTCCCCTGCCATGTGTGCTGATCCTGCTGGCAGGACCACGTTTCTTTGCCACTGATCTCAATGGCCAGTGATGTAAACCTTTTGCCTGTCTTTTTGAGATCCTTGTTGAGAAACCACTACTGTCATTCTACTGCTCATATCTGCCAGCAACATTTGAAGAAAAATCAAGATCTGAAGATTGGCCTTCACATTGTCCTTTCCATGATGGGATGGATGTTTTCAAAGCCAAAATGACTATTACTTTTTGAAAACGGTAGAAGTATTGAAAATGAGTAATATTGGTAAAGTGAATTCAGAATTACAGTGTGTAAAAGGGATTTTAAAAGTCTGACACAAATTGTGTTAACGATACATCTACTAGAAACATACTCATCAAATGATGCGTTACACGTGTACTATACAGTCTGTTAGGATTGAGTGTGGCTTTATGTTTTCATTATAAACTCCTATTTTTCAGGGGCTTATAATTTTGCTCTAAAACATTGCTCTGGATTATAGAATCTTGATCCTGGGAGCCTTTTTTTTTTTTTTGCAGGTTGAAAGAAAAATTCAGTTTAGTTCTATGGATGCAAATGTTTCATGGTTTTTAAAAGCTTGATTGTGCTCCTGTGATGAAAGTTTCAGCAGTTTAGTGCATATCACAGGCTGGTGCTTATCTGCAGGAGGGGTTGGGGAGACTCCTTACCAGAATTTTTAAATGGAATATTATTCAAGGTTATAAAATTCCTCAAGGCCTAGGTATTTAATGTTGCAGCTGAAATTCCTCCCAGCTGTCTGGTATGATGCCCCTACATGAGAGCTCTAGGCCCACAGGCCTGAAGGGTTGAGAATGGACAGCTCTAACTTTGAATTTTGCTGGCCTATCAGGTCATGCTACCCCTCATGTCTTAGACCTGTTATTTGTAGCCTTGCTTTCTGTAGAGCATGTACCAAATTCAGGGAGTCCATGTGAAAGAGCACCATGGGCAGTGGCACAGGAGTCCACGAGGAAGATGTCTAGTGATGATCTGACATTTGCATTTGCCCTCCACAGAAATTTAGGGGTTTCCAAATCAAGCTTAATGTTTACAGTTTCCAAATAGCCATCTTGCAGTGTATAGTTTCCCTATAAAATTATCCCGTATTCAGTTTTTCCATTATCTGCAAGCTCAAAGTTATTTTTAAAGGTTTGTGTACAAGTCGACTGCTGTAAAGGTATATATTTTTGGGGTCAGTTTTTTTCCTTCATTAACTTGGTGGTAGAAAAAATATATATACTTAGAAATCCTTAAATTAAAGCCATGTTTTATATATAAAGTCAGGTAACATTGGTGTATAGATAAGAATGCAATTAAACCTGATGAGAATCTACTTGAGGAGAACATAGAAAGTCTCTTTCTTTAAAGGAGATACTTACTCCCTGGTTTATTGCATTAAAACTTATGTTTGAGGTTACCTCAACTTGTTTTAAAAAGATTTTGTTTTGTGAATTTGTACTGTATATTTGAGTAACTGTCAAGCTTGTTTTATTTAAAATTGTTTAACATGTACCATGTACATGTCATTACTATATTTCAATGCATCATGCTTGTAACAGGCATTTCATTTATAATAAGAATGAGTTATTCATTTGTAAGCCGTTCAGTAATTTATCTACTATTCCTAAATTGGCATAATGTTTAGATACCTATTTTGAATCACCTTTTAATTACTTGTCAGAATGCCTTAACTACCCTAACTTGACAAAACAGAATTCTTTGGTAAAGGAGATCAGGGGGTGGGGTAGGGAGTGGAGAGAGACTGTTCAAATAATAAGAACCCATCGTGCTGTGATAATACATAGACGGGTGAGTGGCAAGTGGCAGGGTATTTATTTTGCACAAACTATTTGCAGTCTCTCTGTATTTAAAAAGTAAAGAAAGTTGCATCCAGAAAGGTTTTGTTGGAAGGAATACATTTACACTTGGACTGACAACTTCAGTTCTTTTGCTGGGTTTTTAATTATTTCTGGTCAGAGGCATGGAGCCTTATGATCCAGGTATATTTTGTATTAATTTTCCATTGCATACATTTAATTCCTGGTAAGAGTAGTGCTGGTCAAGTCACTGGCTTTTCTCTGCACTCATCTAAACTCATCAAACACCGTCTTCATAAAGGTAGATTGATGGTATTTTACACAACTCATTTAATCAACTTAGTCTTTTTTGAGAAATGATTGTTAGAAATTGACATGTTTCAGTGATGTTGAAAACAGTGGGACAAGAATTGAGTTTCACAGGGGAATTGACTTTGGACCTGGCTTGTAGATTAGGGACGCAAAATATTTTCTCTGTTTTTTCCCCTCTGCCCTTTTTGTGTTATGCACTTAATTTTATGACTTTGGGGGTCTGTTGGAGTGCTGTTTAACAACTCTCCTACTCTCAATAGTCAGAGGCTGTGTAGGTACCCATACTGGAATTTTCCAGGCCACAGGACCCAAGTCTTTGTGGGGTGTGCCTGACATTTACCACTTGGTGGGTCTAATTCTAAACTTGATGTGTTAATTGTACTTTAAATCAAGCAGTATAAACACACACATTTGCCTCGTGTAGTGGACTTTTTATAACAAAAGAGAATTTGGATTTCTAATTTAAAAATGGCAAATTATTTATCCCTCTCTGGATGCACCAAAGACCAGTAAAGTTTATAGCTTTTCCATCTATATTTATAAAGCAATACTGTATTATAAAAATCAATATTTTTATCACATGCTTGAAATTGTTATTTTGTTCTGTTTTAAAGTGTGCACTCTAAACATATCAGAACCTTATTTCTTCCTGTGAACTTAGGCTGCCTGCGCACACACACACAAAAAATTACCGAATGGATATGCAGTAGAGTCCATAGGCTCTTAAAACTGAAAGAAGAAATGAGGTTGGGAGAACAAGTTCTTTGTCCTGAATTACTGTACTGGCTTGACATGGTTGATGGGTACTAAATCACAAAAGAATCCATTCCAGTTGTGCATGTCTGGGGGTTGGGCTGTCTAGATTTAGAAAATAGACTTCAAGCTTTGCATGGTGGGCAGGTATCTTATCCCATCAGTTGCATTTGTTCTGGGTAGAACAGTAGCCTTCAGTACCACCTTCAGTACCACCAACGTACCACATCAAGTAACAAGGCAGGAATTGTGGGAATTCACTGAGTCAGTTTTGAGCATTTTGGAGACTGTGAACAAGATTGGCTAAAACTGTAAATGTTTGTATTTTTGATTAAGTTCATGGTTCCTTGTCACCTTATACCAGCTATCTTTGGTAGAAGCTACAGCATCCAATTTTCCTGGAAACTATCACATTTGTGCATTTAACAAATTTTGCAATAGCAAAAAAAATAAAATCTGCTTATACAACATTTGGAACAGAAAACATTTGGATTCTACTTGTTTAAAAAAAAAAATTATTTGCAAAATTGGGCTTCTTAGTTAAAAATCAGCAGTTGTCCATGTCAAAATTTTAACTGTAAGCAGGTAGTTTGTGGCAAAGATGGCTAAACAGTGAAGCAAGTTTGAATTTCTGTATACTAATGAGCTGCTTTTTTCTGTTGAGACTATCATTATTTGTCTTATTACCCAAGAGGCAATGACCTGAATTGGATGTCTGAAGTATAACTTATGCAGGAATAGTTCTGTAAATACATTTAAATAAACTGTAAAGATATTTAATAAATATAGTATTTATACTAAAAAAAAAAAAAAAAAAAAAAAGAAGTTAGGAAGTCATTATAAATGATCATACAAATCAGGTCCAGCATCTTGGGCAAGTTGTCTACTTCTGATATCGTTCCTCTCATCCTAGTATAGTGCAGTTTCCTCTGTTTGAGCACCGTTTTAAGGTGAATTCAGGTCAGCTGTCCTCTCTATAGACTAGTCCACTGTAGGGGCCTTCGGAAGTGGGAATTAATCTTAAGAGCCATTTCCCCTTTAATTTCACTGTGCATGAGCTAGCTAAGAGTCCCTGATAAAAAAGGTTCTTCCATCCATGTTGGAGACAGTCCCTTATGTCTTTTTCCAGTTCTGGTTGCAGGTCATGAGGCACCTGATCTTCGTTCAAAGACAGATTACTAAGATAAGCTTCAGAAACAAACTTAGGGTGTCTTCTAATAATTTAATTAAATTTTACATTACTATACCCTAACAGCAAAGAACTATCCAGGAAATGAGTCTTAGTAAATACAGACTTTCATTAACAAACTGGGATTTTGTGTTCATTGAAACATCATTTTCTCCCTAAAATCACTCTCATTTTTACCAAATACAACGAAATTAAAACTAGTTTGTTTATGAAATATGTCTGGTCTCAATAAACTTGGCCTGATGATTTATATAAGCATAATTGATCACAGACTTTTTGCTTTGCTGAAACTTTTATAGAGTCTCAAACTGAACTTTTTAAAAAAATTCATTTATTTTACCTGGAGGCTAATTACTTTACAATATTGTGGTGGTTTTTGACGTACATCAACATGAATCAGCCATGGGTGTACATGTATCCCCCCATCCTGAACCCCCCTCCTACCTCCTTCCCCACCTCATCCCTTTGGGTTGTCCCAGAGCATCGACTTTGAGTGCCCTACTTCATGCATCGAACTTGCACTGGTCATCAGTTTTACATATGGTAATATACATGTTTCAAAGCTATTGTGTCAAATCATCCCACCCTTGACTTCTCCCACATAGTCCAAAAGTCTGTTCTTTACCTCTGTGTTTCTTTTGCTGTCTTGCGTATAGGGTCGTTGTTACCGTCTTTCTAAACTCCATATATATGCATTAATATAGTGTGCTGGTGTATCTCTTTCTGACTTACTTCACTCTGTATAATAGGCTCCAGTTTCATCCACCTCATTAGAACTGACTCAAATGCATTCTTTTTTTATAGCTTAGTAATATTCCATAGTATATATGTACCACAACTTCGTTATCCATTCACCAGACTGAACTTTTAAAATACAACATTTCACAGCTAAGAAAGTCATGCCAAAGGCTTATCATAGATTTTGCCCAATAAATCTAGGTGAATTGTCTCCCTTCTCAAGGTCTCAAAAATTCCTTGAGATTTCTGTATCTGTTAATGAGATAATCTTCCTAAATTATCTGATGAAGTTATTGGAAACCTTTGAGTTTCCAATTTTTGGAGGGGTCAGATAGAGAGAAAAGATAAATATTTAAATTTGTCTATACAGTATAATTTTACCATACTACTGTTATAATTAATTTGAGGGGAAGGTTTTCCATACTCCTGGAAAACACACATTCAAACTAGTAATTTTTTCAGATAGAAACCATAGAAGTTATAAGCATATTCACTAGTTAATTCAGTCCTTTTGTTAACCTTTGTGAAGTCATCAGTTTTCCCATTAGAATACCAGGACATATCAGAATTTTAGGAACTCCATGTAATTTCTAGGATATCTATATTAGTAACATTTACCATAAAACATAACCTAAAAGGATGTATTACTCACTGATAATATAATATTTCCCATGTAACTTTATATACCAAATGAACCTACATAGTTTAGTATCTTTCTTTGGAATGTTTCAGGGGCCCTTTGAAGCATCCCAAAGTTAATTGAAGTCAAAAGAACTTTAATAGAATTTGATTTAGGAAATTTTGTCCAAAAAATCAAAAGAGTCAAGAACACTTAGATTTAGCCAGTATTAGTGGGTGTATCACTTAACTTGCTGATATTTTACAATGGATATATATATCTAAGCTCAAGGTCTAATGAAAGTTGATTCCACTATCTTGAACCTAGTTGGTTCTAACCAGTTTTCCTATGGCTGAGTCGTTTCTAACAAAATCCATTTACCCAATTAATTACAATCTAATTTTAGAAAATCCTGATCATGCATAACTCACACATTTCAGTACTTGTTCATTTCTAACACTTTCTTTTACTGAAAACACTTCCCTTAAAACTTTTTTTCCCATTGAGTTCTTTTTCTTATTGACAAATTTGTAACAGATAGAATACAGTCTCATTTAACCTCTAGTAATCCTAGGTACAACAGAAGTATCAAACTTACTGATGGTTCTAAAGACATGTCTACAGTCAGTTCAGTTCAATTCCATTCAGTCGCTCAGTCGTGTCTGACTCTTTGCGACCCCATGAATCACAGCACGTCAGGCCTCCCTGTCCATCACCAGCTACCAGAGTTTACTCAAACTCATGTCCATCGAGTCGGTGATGCCATCCAGCCATCTCATCCTCTGTTGTCCCCTTCTCCTCCTGCCCCCAATCCTTTCCAGTATTAGGGTCTTTTCCAATGAGTCAACTCTTCGCATGAGGTGGCCAAAGTATTGGAGTTTCAGCTTCAACATCAGTCCTTCCAATGAATATTCAGGACTGATCTCCTTTAGGATGGACTGGTTGGATCTCCTTGCAGTCCAAGGGACTCTCAAGAGTCTTCTGCAACACCACAGTCCAAGGGCATCAATTCTTCGGTGCTCGGCTTTCTTTACCGTCCAACTCTCACATCCATACATGACTACTGGAAAAACCATAGCCCTGACTAGATGGACCTTTGTTGGCAAAGTAATGTCTCTGCTTTCTAAAATGCTATCTAGGTTGGTCATAACTTTCCTTCCAAGGAGTAAGCGTCTTTTAATTTCATGGCTGCAATCACCATCTGCAGTTATTTTGGAGCCCCCCAAAATAAAGTCAGTCACTGTTTCCACTGTTTCCCTATCCATTTCCCATGAAGTGATGGAACCAAATGCCATGATCTTAGTTTTCTGAATGTTGAGCTTTAAGCCAACTTTTTCACTCTCCTCTCTCACGTTCATCAAGAGGCTTTTTAGTTCCTCTTCACTTTCTGCCATAAGGGTGGTGTCATCTGCATATCTGAGGATATTGATATTTCTCCCGGCAATCTTGATTACAGCTTGTGCTTCTTCCAGTCCAGCATTTCTCATGATGTACTCTGCATATAAGTTAAATAAGCAGGGTGACAATATACAGCCTTGACATACTCCTTTCCCTATTTGGAACCAGTCTGTTGTTCCATGTCCAATTCTAACTGTTGCTTCCCGACCTGCATACAGGTTTCTCAAGAGACAGGTGAGGTGGTCTGGTATTCCCATCTGTTTAAGAATTTGGATGGAAGTTTGTGACATTGTACAGGAGACAAGGATCAAGACCATCCCCATGGAAAAGAAATGCAAAAAAGCAAAATGACTGTCTGAGGAGACCTTACAAATAGCTGAGAAAAGAAGAGAAGAGAAAAGCAAAGGAGAAAAGGAAAGATATTCCCATTTCAATGCAGAGTTCCAAAGAATAGCAAGGAGAGATAAGAAAGCCTTCCTCAGCAATCAATGCAAAGAAATAGAGGAAAACAACAGAATGGGAAAGACTAGAGATCTCTTCAAGAAAATTAGAGATACCAAGGGAATATTTCATGCAAAAATAAAGGACAGAAATGGTATGGACCTAACTGAAGCAGAAGATGTTAAGAAGCGGCAAGAATACACAGAAGAACTGTATAAAAAAGATCTTCACGACCCAGATAATCACGATGGTGTGGTCACTCACCTAGAGCCAGACATCCTGGAATGTGAAGTCAAGTGGGCCTTAGAAAGCATCATTACGAACAAAGCTAGTGGAGGTGATGGAATTCCAGTTGAGCTAATTCAAATCCTCAAAGATGATGCTGTTAAAGTGCTGCACTCGATACGCCAGCAAATCTGGAAATTCAGCAGTGGCCACAGGACTGGAAAAGGTCAGTTTTCATCCCAATCCCAAAGAAAGGCAACGCCAAAGAATGCTCAAACTACCACACAGTTGCACTCATCTCACACGCTAGTAAAGTAATGCTCAAAATTCTCCAAGCCAGGCTTCAGCAATATGTGAACCGTGAACTTCCAGATGTTCAAGCTGGTTTTAGGAAAGGCAGAGGAACCAGAGATCAAATTGCCAACATCCGCTGGATTATCAAAAAAACAAGAGAGTTCCAGAAAAACATCTATTTCTGCTTTATTGACTACGCCAAAGCCTATGACTGTGTGGATCACAATAAACTGTGGAAAATTCTGGAAGAGATGGGAATACCAGACCACCTGAGCTGTCTCTTGAGAAACCTGTATGCATGTCAGGAAGCAACAGATAGAACTGGACATGGAACAACAGATTTGTTCCAAATAGGGAAAGGAGAACGTCAAGGCTGTATATTGTCACCCTGCTTATTTAACTTATATGCAGAGTACATCATGAGAAACGCTGGACTGGAAGAAGCACAAGCTGAATCAAGATTGCCGAGAGAAATATCAATAACCTCAGATATGCAGATGACACCACCCTTATGGCAGAAAGCGAAGAAGGACTAAAGAGCCTCTTGATGAAAGTGAAAGAGAAGAGTGAAAAAGTTGGCTTAAAGCTCAATGTTCAGAAAACTAAGATCATGGCATCTGGTCCCATCACTTCATGGGAAATAGATGGGGAAACAGTGGAAACAGTGTCAGACTTTATTTTGGGGGGCTCCAAAATCACTGCAGATGGTGATTGCAGCCATGAAATTAAAAGATGCTTACTCCTTGGAAGGTAAGTTATGACCAATCTGAATAGCTTATTTAAAAGCAGAGACATTACTTTGCCAACAAAGGTCCATCTAGTCAAGGCTATGGTTTTTCCAGTGGTCATGTATGGATGTGAGAGTTGGACAGTGAAGAAAGCTGAGCACTGAAGAATTAATGCCCTTGAACTGTGGTGTTGGAGAAGACTCTTGAGAGTCTCTTGGACAGCAAGGAGATCCAACCAGTCCGTCCTAAAGGAGATCAGTCAGGTGTTCATTGGAAGGACTGATGTTGAAGCTGAAACTCCAATAATTTGGCCACCTCATGCAAAGAGTTGACTCACTGGAAAAGTCCCTAATGCTGGGAAGGATTGGGGACAGGAGGAGAAGGGGACGACAGAGGATGAGATGGTTGGATGGCATCACCGACCAATGGACATGGGTTTGGGTAAACTCCAGGAGTTGGTGATGGACAGGGAGGCCTGGCGTGCTGCGGTTTATGGGGTCGCAAAGAGTCAGACACGACTGAGCGATTGAAATGAACTGAACTGAACTGAACTGGGGGAACTAAGATCCCACATGCCACCTGGTGTGGCCAAAATTTTTTTTTAAAACAGATGATAGATCTAGAGTTGATTCTTAAGGGAAAACTAGAACTAGAAGCATAAGGCTATAAGGGTGTGCAATCAAGATGTTGTTTGATGAAAGAGATAATGTGAGCTGTGGCTAATGAGTGATTTGTTCCTAATATAGCATAAGTTGGGCTTCCCAGATGGGTAAAGAACCCGCCTGCCAATGTAGGAGACTCAGGAGACATGAGTTCAATCTGTGGATTGGGAGAATCCTCTAGAGGAGGGCATGGCAACCCACTCCAATATTTTTGCCTGGAGAATCCCATGGACAGAGGAACCTGGCAGGCTACTGTCCACGGGGTCACAGAGAGTCGGACACAACAAAAGCAACTAATCATGCATGCATGCAGCATAAGTTGGCTGAAATAACAGATTTATTTATAATAATGACTCTCAAACTCGTTTGATTATAACCCAGTTAGGAAAGGCAAAAAATTTCACCCCCCACCCCGACCCCACAGCTGCACTCGTAGTCACTGTATGGTTTTTCCTTCCTCTCTTCAACCTCTACTTTCCATTTTCACTTAACACCATGAGGAAGCCTAGAGCATAGATGCTTGGAATAGTCTCCGTGGCAACTGGGCTTGGTACTAATAAGGTCATGGCTGTGTTTTCCATCCATCTTTGCACCTGCTAGTTTCACAAATAGAAGCTATCTTCCTGCAGCAAAGCCCATATGTACCCTATCCTTGGCCAGCTGTCTCCCAGAGGCGTACAGCCAGGCACATGGGATTCAGAGTATATTTATAGCTCAGGATATACTCATCAGTATTAGAAAAGCTCGAAGCTGAGTCACTGACGTCTTCTCCAGTGGTTATGGCAGCTCTCACTTGAATGCCAGCATTCTCTTGCAAAGTAGATTTTTGGGGCAGATACGTCTCCATCAGAGAGGAAGGATTTTTATCTGTGAGTCTGTAATGAGTACACCCCAGGCTTCTTCAGGGTGATCCAAGGGGAGCCAGGTTCCTAGAGAAAGTCCGGGCTCTCCCTCCTGTTCCTTTGGGTAAGCTATAGATGTCTGTCCATCCTTTTATCCCCTCAGACATCTGTCCATCTGCTGTGGTTCCAAGTACATCACACAAACACCGTTCCAAACCACAGACAGTCCTTCACATACTCTGTGCCTAGCACTGTGCTCAGCAGGGTCCATACTGACGTCACTTAATCCTCAAATCTGGAGTTTAGGGATTATAATCATTCCAGTTTTATGTGCAAAGAAACTAAGATACTAACTCACTTTCCTAAGATCAACAACAATTTAGAGAGAGTGCGGCATCCTCCCACGCTCACTTCTGTTTCGTTTGAGTCCTCAAAAACCTGATCCTGACTAACAGGTCAGATCAGAAATGTGACCTGCCAGCCTGTTATGTGGTGATAGCAGTTAGTTATTTCCAATCGAATCGTGGCTACTTTCCTGTGAAAAATCAGTACATAGCAGTAAGGATGGGGGACTTCCCTGGCTGGTCCAGTGGTTAAGACTCCAGTTGAACTAGGGTTCAACCCCTGGTTGGGGAGCAGGGATCCTGTGTGCCACATGGTACGGCCAGAAAACTAAAATTAAAAAGTCATCTTATTTAAAAAAAAAAAAAAGAATGCCAGAATATATTTCAGAAATAGAATATGTTTTATCAGTTTCTAGAGACTGCTACAACAAATTACAGCCAGTTTAGGGGAGTAAAACACCACAAATCTGTCTTATAGATAATGGAAGTCAGATGTCCAAAGTGGACCTCACGGTGTCAGCGGGGCTGTGCACCTTCTGGAGGCCCTTAGGGAGAATCTGCTTGCTTATCTTTTCTGGCTCATAGCCCCTTCCTCCATCTTCAAAGCCAGCAACCACTGATCGAGTCCTCCTCATGTTGCTTGACTGTGATCCCATCTCCCGCCCTCCACCCCTGCACAGTTAAGGACCCTTATTATCCAGGGTCCACCTGGATAATCCAAGATAAGCTCCTCATCTTGAGGTCAGCTGATGAGCAACCTTCCATTGTAATTCTCTCTTTGCGTGTGAATAACATTAGCAGGTTTCATAAATTAGAACTTGGATATCTTGATGGAGGAGATGAGCAGTATTATGCCTTGTTGCTGTTGTTCATTCACCCAGTTGTGTTCGACTTTGCGACCCCATGGACTGCAGCATGCCAGGCCTCCCTGTCCCTCACCGTCTCCCGAAGTTTGCCCAAGTTCATCTCCATTGCATCAGTGATGTCATCCAACATCTTATCCTCTGTCACCCCCTTTTCCTCTTGCCCTCAATCTTTCCCAGCATCAGGGACTTTTCCAAGGAGTCAGTTCCTCACATCAGATGACCAAGATACTGGAGCTTCAGCTTCAGCATCAGTCTTTCCAGTGGTGGTAGGGAGATGATTCAGGGTTGATTTCCCTTAAGCTTGACTAATTTGATCTTGCAGTCCAAGGGACAGCAGTTACTCTGCCTACCAGATGCATATATCAGAAGCCAGAGTTAAAACAGAAGAAACATGACAGGTCCCCAAAGCATGCAGTTACCCTGACTCAGTTCACCTTGACAGTCCAGACCAAAAGCAGCAACACAAGCCTCATAACAACTTGGCAGCCTTAACACAGGAAATAACAATATTAATTTTGCTAAATTCAAAAATGTTCTGGCTCTGAGGCTGATCCATGATGTCTTGTTTTCAGTTAATCGATGGCAAGGAAATAAAGCAGCTGAATGTCCAGTGGCTGTGTACACACATGAGCATTGTGTCCCAGGAGCCCATTCTGTTTGACTGCAGCATCAGCGAGAACATCGCTTACGGAGACAACAGCCGGGTCGTGTCACAGGAGGAGATGGAGCACACGGCCAAGGAAGCCAACATCCACCCTTCATCACGATGCTGCCAGACGTAAGTCTCTCACCAGATGCAGTGCCTGGGAGCCTGTGGTTGTGATTGTAAAGGGCTGGATCCCAAAGGTGAAGAGAAATGAGCAACCAAAACACACCCCCGCTGTGGACAAGCATCTTCCCATCCTATGCCATGTTTACCCGACTCTTCCCATCCCCATCTATGTAATGTTTACCCAATCACCTGCCTGACTCCCTGTGAGAAGTCTGACTCAAAAGTACACGTCTGGGAGGCCTTTCCCTCCACATCAGGGCACGGGGCCCACAGAAGCAGGCGTGACCCTCCCCCATCATTCTCTCCCAACCTTCCTTCCCTCTGCTTCCTTGCAGCTCTCCCCCAAGCCTCGAGCCTCTCTCTGTGGAGTCAGGCCAGGCCAGCAGACGGACCCTTTCAGAAAAAAGGCTCTGAGCGAGGCTGAGTTATTGGAGTGTCCGTGGTATGGTGTCATCTCTCACCACTGCACGTTCCATGGGCTCCATGCTCCACTTGCAGGACTGATATTGAAGCCTGCCCTGGGCTGTTGTCACATGGATGCCCTCTGAACTCCTCCTAGAAAGTTAGATAAATGGAGCCTCTTACCCTCTCTCAAGCTGCTTAGGTCCTGTATTTTAAGTGCATCTAGACTGTCTGGAGTAGGAAATGGCAACCCACTCCAGTATTCTTGCCCGGAAAAATCCCATGGATAAAGGAGCCTGGCGGGCTACAGTCTACAGGGTCGCAAGACTCAGATACGACAACACATATACACTAGAAGTGTCTTATCTAATGCTCCCCCATTATCACAAGTTATGTTCTTTGTTATAAGGAATTGCCCCCTGAAAACAAAGCTCAACTTCAAACCGGCAGAGAAGGTCCTCTCCTCGTGGGGAAAGATGACAATGCCTTATGGCCCTAGCCCACTCCAGAGACTGCCTTTTCTTGAGGCTCTTCTCTGGATCACTGCCGTCACCACACATCACAGTCCCCCAGGAAGAAGCAGTGTCCCCTCTCTCCCCTCCTTTAACCTTCTAGCCCATCTGTGGATAATCGGCCCTTCCCAAGGCTGGAACATTCAATTTATAACTTTAATCCCCCCTTAATGATGAGGTCTGGACATGGGCCAGCACCTCAGTGTCACCTGGGATCTTGTGAGAAATGCAGGTTTTCAGGACCTACCCCAGACCTGCTGTACCAGGAACTTGGAACTGGGGTCTAGGAATCTGTGTTCTAATACCCCAGCTGATAACTGACGCAGGTACCGTTAGAGAACCACTGGGCTAGGGGTTGAAAAAGACAAATACTGAGAGTGATTATTCTCTAGCTTATGAAATGTATCCTGCCCCCTCTCACTTTGTCTGCCACAGGGACCCATCTTCCTGGGCTCTGGGCTCTGTCCACAGAACACAGCTGTACACATCAGAATTCTTTTCCTCAGTGTCTACATGTGGAAAGAAAAGGCAAACCCCTTAAGCCCTCCTTTCTGTCCAAGGACCTATTTCTTCACCTTTGTAGTTCATACTAGGATTCACCTCATCCTGCAGTGGGGCTGGTCTAGTTTCCTTCTCTCAGGGTTTACAGTCCTGCCTTTACCTGCCTCAGTGGGATCTGCATTGTGGCCATACAGCCTGGAAACCCCTCCACCTGCATGGGACTCACTTCAGTGCACTGGCCTCCCTGGTGGCTGCAGCTCTGGGGTGGGCCTGTTGCAACCATCTGACCAAACCTCCCCCAAGCTCGCTCACACCATCTGCAGGTGGAGAGCTCTATGTTGAGTGCCACAGAATGAGGGTTGCTAGAAATAGCAAGCAAAAACAGGCAACCCTACATAGAACATGAGTTTTTTTAACTGAAGTACAGTTGATTTACAATGTTGTGTTAAGTTCTGCCATACAGCAGAGTTATTCAGTTACCTATATATGTACACATTCTTTTTTAATATTCTTTTTCATTATGGTTTTTATAGGATACTAAATATAGTTCTCTGTGCCAAACAGTAAGACTTCGTTGTGTATCCATTCTGTATATAACTACTTTTGCTTTACCCCAACCTTCCACTCCATCCCCCGCCACCTCTCTCCCCTGGGCAACCACAAGTCTGTTCTCCATGTCCACAAGTCTATTTCTGTTTAGCAGCTAAGTTCATTTGTGTCATATTTTAGGTTGCACATATAACTGATACCATCTGATATTCATCTTTCTCTTTCTGACTTACGTCACTTAGTATGATAATCTCTAGTTGCATCCACGATGCTGCAAATGGTATTATTTCATTCTTTTTTATGGCAGAGTGATATTCCACTGTATGTATGTACCACACCTTTGTTGACTGTTCGTCTGGCAGTGAGTACTGAGGTTGCGTCCGTGTCTTGCTGTTGTGAATAGAGCTGCTGTGAGCATAGGGGTGCTCGTATCTTTCTGAGTTAGAGTTTTGTCTGAATGTATGCTCAGGAGTGGGATTGCTAGATCATATGGTAATTCTATTTTTAGTTTTCTGAGGAATTTCCATACTGTTTTCCATAGTGGCTGCATCAGCTTACATTCTCACCAACAGAGTAGGAGGTAGGACATGATTTAAAATCAAACTCTGGATGTCAGAATCAGAGCCCACAGTTGACAAAATTTCAGCCTGGCAAGGATCTGAGAATAAAAAAAAGATAATGTGGTTTTCTAGGTTATACATTGCATTTCTGCTCTCACTTATTTACCCTAGTAATTCCAGTCCTTATCATCATATTTAATACTTAATTATCTACTGTGGGAAACAATATGTGACAAATTTCAGGAGAATTCTAAAAAACAAAAGTAAATCAGGAGATTTCAGCTTTTCAAGTTAGATACCAAAATAGAATTTCTTAGCATCCATTAAAATTGTTGAAGCTTTGGAAATAGTCTTATAAAAACAGACGGTAAAAGGCTAGCATTCTAAGAATCTTCCCTTCCTCACTTTTTGAAATAATGCAGAGAGCATCACCTACTGGTTATAAATAAAATGAGCTTCAATTATATTATTATGCATAGCCTGTTAAAATCAAATTTCCTTCCTCTGACCAGTCTTCGTCCCAAATATAATGAAACCAGAAGGCTTATAGAGACTAACATTGCAACAGTAGTCTTCCTCATGTTAATTTGTCCACATTAAAACATAATTTTTAAGACACAAACGTGTATTTTCAAGAAGAGAAATTAATCCTGCCATTTAGAGCTATGTTTTTGCTGTTAAACTCATCAACCCATTCTTAGCTTCTGAACCTCAACGTTTTTGTGTATATGGAAGTGGTTATCCTATTTTCTGCAAGCAGACTCTTTCCCACAAGTTTATCAGTTCTACTTTTCATAATAACAAAACCCTGTTTACAGAAATACAACACCAGAGTAGGGGACAAAGGAACTCAGCTCTCTGGTGGCCAGAAACAGCGCATTGCCATAGCTCGCGCCCTTGTTAGACAGCCTCACATCTTGCTCCTGGATGAAGCTACCTAGGCTCTGGACACAGAAAGTGAAAAGGTGAGAATTTAAATTGGGCTCATTCACACTTGAAGCAGCTGTCCTTAGACGGTTTAACTTTGTGCTACTGTCTTCCACAGTAGAGAACAAAATTCAGGCTGATAACAAGTTTTGTTACTTTCAGTGGAATTTAAACACTTTCTGTAGCTGTCATTCAAGAGAACTAAGATGAAATGAGGCAGATTAGTCTTATAGCACATGTGCCCCCCAAAATAGCCCTGGATCACTTTGTATTGATCCAAGAAGCTGCATTCAGGAGGCATGATCCCATCTCTACTGACAGCATCTCCTCAACAACTATATAAAAAAGTGGAAGCACAGAAAAATGTTTAAACCTGGCTGTTCCTTAAGGTAAATACTAGCTATTGTCTTTAGCTTGAGAAAAAGTTGAGTATTGAGGTATCTGAATGATATACTCATTCTGAGATTTTTTTAAAAAATCTTTTATTGGAATATAGTTGTTTTATAATATATTGTACTGAGAATTATTTTTTAATCTTAAAAATGCCAAAATTCAAAGAAGCTGTGTTTGGCTCTTGCCTAGGCTTCCTGACTTAACCGTAATGCTAGAGCAGAAGGATGTTACATGGCTAAGCCCACTACTGAATGCTTTTAAATGATCGCAGGGGCTGTATTTATAGTCACAACTTGGAGATAGCCCCTACCCGAGAACTAACCCAAACTAGGATTCGGTATCTTCCAGTATAACAGATCCCTTGCTTTGTAAAATGTGTATCATATTCCGCTGACGCTGTTAAAGAAGCACTTATCGTTGGATACATTAACGGTGTATGAATGAAGGATTATCCTGACCAGAGGTAATTTGTGTGATTACTGAACAGGTTGTCCAAGAAGCCCTGGACAAAGCCTGAGAAGGCCGCACCTGCATCGTGATCACTCACCGCCTTTCCACCATCCAGAGCGCAGACCTGATAGTGGTGATTCAGAATGGCAGAGTCAAGGAGCACGGCACACACCAGCAGCTGCTGGCGCAGAAAGGCATCTATTTCACCATGGTCAGTGTCCAGGCTGGAACAAAGCGCTAATGAGCGGTGACCATATAAGCTGTTAAATATTGTCTTACAGTATTTGTGTTAAAATATGACATTTAATCAAAAGTAAAAAGCGAACACTTACCAGAGAAACTATGTAGAGTTACTTATTTAACATTTCCTGCCACAATGGATGATCCATCCCACTCTGTTCTGGGTCTTCAGAGACTTTATAATTGAAAGAACAGAAAGAATCATCATTGACGGGAGTAAATCAATGGGTTTGACTGCATTAGAAAGGTTACAGAATCATTCAAAGTAGATTTTGTTAATAAAGTGTATAATTTTTATTTATATTTTCTTATTTGGACTGTAACTGACTACCCTGCTAAAAGATTATAGAGGTAGCAAAAAGTACTGAATGTTTGCATATAGTGCCTATAATAAAACTAACCTTTTATGTGGCTGGAGTCATCTTGTCCGGAGCGCCTGTAAATCTGTCATCTCTCACTTGGACTATCGAAGACCATTTCTGCACTTAAAGGAATTCTTCAAAAACTCCCATTCATTTTGTAAGAATGGTTAAAGTGTATATTAATTCCTGTTGTGCATGTCTTTTCACATTGGGTTCTACAAAGCCATATGGCTTTGTTCTTCTTGAACTTGATCCTGCTGATTCTTGTATTTCCACATTATTCTGACTCTCAGACCAATCACATAGATCAGTACAGGATTTTAGGGGATGAAATGGGGCAGAGGATGGACAGCTGTGAAGCATATTCTGTCATGTATGTTGCATTGTTCTTATAAAGGGCTTTTACAGAATTTTCATCTTTTATGTACTTTTGAAAAATATTTTTATGTATTTATTTGGCTTGCGCTGGGTCTTAGTTGCCGCGTATGGGATCTTCGATCTTCATTGTGGCATGTGGGATCTCTGTTTGCAGCATTCACACTCTTAGTTGCGGCATGTGGGATCCAGTTCCCAGACCAGGGATCAAACCCAGGCCCCTTTGTCTTGGGAGCACAGAGTCTTAGCACTGGACCACCAAGAAGTTCCCTTTTGCACTTTTAACAATAAAATTCTTCCTCTGTTTTGATATTGAATCACTTTTCCCAGTAAACTGGTCTCTTCCAAATTGATCCTTCTGGTGGCAAATGATTAAAATGTGCCATAAGTTTAAATACAATCATAAAATGGTGTTCTGACTATGAAAAGACAAGCCAAAAAGCACTATAAACATGACTGAAAGACACAAGCTGGGAGCAATATTTGCCATATTTATTATGAACAATTGGTATCCTGAAAATATGAAGAATTTTAAAAGGAATAAAAATGCCATCACCTCCAAGGAAAAATGGGAAGAGAACATGGTCCAGAAATTCCCAGAGAAGAAATGCAGGAGAAAGAAAGTGTATGGTCTCAAAGAAATGCAGATTAAAATGACAAACCCTTGAGAAGTGATATCAGCCTTGTGGCAGAATAAGACATCCTTTGTTTTGCCCTCAGCGACAGTAATTTGGCATTGAACCATGAACAGAAGTACCATCTGGGAGCTGTGGGGTCCAACACCCTGTGCCAAGGGGACCTGACAGGAGTCTTGCTTCCCCACAAGTCAGCTAATAGGGATACAGACTTGGGTTCTGTCTGGACACTGAAATAGCCTGTGAACTGGCTCGAGCAGCCCACCACCCCCACCAGCCTTGGTCCAGTAGCCCCTGGAAAACACTGTCTAAAACAGTCACCCACAGACCAGAGAGCCTTTGAGAAGTCCGGGCTTCCAGAAGAGAAGTTTCAGCCACCTTTGGAGCCCAAAACTGTGAGTGTGGAGGCACTGAGAGAGCGAGAGGTGCAGCTTCACTTGACTTGCGCCACCCCGCCCCCAAGGGGACATAGCTCAGGGCCAGGAGAGCTCTCATCCTGCAGTTTTCTCTCGGGGAAAGTGAGAGCTTGTGGGTGACACGTGGCTTCCCAGTCCATGCGGGAGGCTGCCAAAGAAGCTCATTTCTTTCTCCCCACATCCGGAGTCCTGCAACATGGACTGCATGACTGGGAGGCAGGAAGAGATGGAGATGGCAGGTAGCCCCCTCAGAGGGCATTGAAGGCACACAGGTCCAGCTGACCGCACTCAAGAAGCCTGTCCTCAAGCTGCAGGGGATGCCTCACCTGCGGTGCTCAGTATATGCTGTGCTGTGCTTAGTTGCTCAGTCGTGTCCGACTCTGCAACCCCATGGACTGTAGCCTGCCAGGCTCTATGTTTATGGGATTCTCCTGGGAACAATACTGCAATGGGTTGCCATTGCCTCCTCCAGGGGATCTTCCTGACCCAGGGATCAAACCCAGGTCTCCTGCATTGCAGGCGGATTCTTTACCATCTGAGCCATAAGTGCTCAGGATACCTCACCCACAAATAGCTCCTGACCCTGTGGCCAGCTCCCTGTGTGCTCCCGACAGCAGTGGCAAGAGCAGGATCTGGCTGATGACAGGTGAGCACACACAGACGGCTGAGCCAAATCTACCGACTAGGGAGAAACCGCAGACTTGCGCTTTAGCGCCACCTTTGGCAAAACAGGAGGAAGACAGCCGGCCGGCTGCACTGCCGATCAAGAGAAGGCATATAAGCCTCAGGGTTCTGCCACAAAAGGGAGCAAGAAGTGTGGTTGAGGTGTAATCAGAGGGAGTCAGAAAGCCTCAGAATCGCTGGCAGGGTTGACGGAAGATACTTCTCTCCTGAACCAGTTAATAAAGACAGGAGAAGGTGAATATTACTTCAGATGGGAAGACTGCAATGCAAACTTCAAGGGACATGAAAAATCAAGGAAACATGATGCCACCAAAGGGTGACAATGTTGACAAAACTTTAGCTGGAAATAAAAACAGAGGAATCAAATAAATTGGAAATGAAAAAGGAGAAATTACAGCTGATACCACAGAAATAGGTTCATAAGAGAGTACTATCAACAGTTATACACCAACGAGTTGAATAACCTTAGGATAAACTGATAAATTCTTAGAAACATACACCATATCAAGACTGAATCAGAAATCAAAAATCTGAGTAGACCAATAATGAGAAGGAGATTAAGAACACTTCCAAGGCCAGTATTGTCCTGATTAAACAAGAAAAGTACAGATGAGTCAATGTAGGTGATCAATATACTTGCAAACTGATCAGTAAACTAAAGAATAACACCAAACTCTTTCAAAAAATGGAGGAGGAGGGAACACTTCCAAAGTCATTTAACGAGGCCAGTATTGTCCTGATTAAAAAGTCAAATAAAACCTCCCAATAATTTATTAATAAATTAATTCTATTAAATAAGATTAATAAAATGGAAAATAAAAATCAGATACTATCTCAAGAGATGTAGAAAAAAGAATTTGAGAAAATACAACATCCTTTCATAATAAAGAATTTTCAACAAATTGTTTATAGAGGGAATATGTTGTTCAATCACTAAGTTGTGTCTGAGTCTGCGACCCATGGACTATAGCCCACCGGGCTCCTCTGTCCGTGGGATTTTCCAGGCAAGAATACTGGAATGGGTTGCCATTTCCTCCTCCAGGGCATCTTCCTGAGCCATGGATTGAACCTGCATCTCCCATGTCTCCTGCATTCCAGGCAGATTCCTAACCACTGCGCCACCAGGGAAGCCATAGAGGAAATATACCTTAGCAGAATAAAGGCCATATGTCGTAAGCCTACAGCTAACATCATACTCATTGGTGAAAGAGTGAAAGCTTTTTCTCTAAGATCAGGAATGAGATAAGAGTCCCCATTCTTGACTCCTAGTCAACATAGTACTGGGCATTCTAGCCAGAGTAATATGGCAAGAAAATAAATAAAAGGCATCCACATCAGAAAGGAAGAAGTTAGATTGTCTTTGCAGATGACATGGTCGTATACACATAAAGAAAACCCTAAGGATTCTACCAAAAAATGTCTTTCTCTCCATGGCTTCTTTCACGTAGCATAATGCCCTCCATATTCATCTGTGTTGCCACAAATGGCAGGATTTCCTTCTTATGGCTGAACAAGATCCCATGGTAAGTATTTACTGCATTTTCTTTATCTGGTCGTCCTATGATAGATACTTATGTTGTCTCTATATTTTGGCTGATGTGAGTAATGTGACAATGAACATGCAGTGCTGATTTTGTTTCTTTCAGGTACATACTCAGAAGTGGAATCGCTGTATCATGTGGTAGTTCTAGTTTTAATTTTTAAAAAATGGTTTTTTGGCTGCGCTGGGTCTTCATTATGCATGCGGGCTCTTTGTTGGGGTGCTCAGGCTTTCTCTCGTTGTGGTGCACGGGCTTGGTGGCCCCAAAGCATGTGGGATCTTTGTTCCCCGACCAGGATCGAAACCACGTCCCTTGCATTGGAAGGTGGATTCTTAACCCCTGGACCACCAGGGAAGTCCCCGTTTTTTATATCTTTGAGAAACCTTCACACTGTTTTCCCTAATTTTAAGCCACCAAAGTTGTGTTAATTGGTTACAGTAGCCTTGGGAAACTAATAGAAACCTCAGATCAGGGAAGCTAAACATGATGCTTTTATTTTATTTTACTTTTTAAAAAGAAGGGTAATGAGGCTGAGTTGGGCTAGTGAGAAGAGAGAAGAACGGGTGGCTATGAGAAATATCCAGAGTCTAGATATGAACGGTGGAGGGAGGGCAAGAAACTGGCTAGGAAAATGCTGTGACATGGATGGAGGTGAACAGCTCTTTTAGGAGGAAGATAGTTTGTTCGTATGGCTTGAAGGTGACATCATAGTAGAAGGTTTTTTAAAGTTGGCTCCTGGTTACTAACTAAACACAGATGGGTCCCGCTGTGTGCTGTTTGCTTGAAATCAGCTGTTTTATTTTCTCAGTTCCATCCTAGGATTACCCAGCTCTGTCCAACTTTAAACAATGATGATGATTTTTTTGTTCACCAGAATTAACTTCTGAATTTAGGCCAGAATGTGTTTCTGTTTCCTGATGCACACAGCAGCTGTTTGTTCCCAGGTCTCAGTAAGAAGAAGTGGTTTTGATTCCTTTTTCGTACTCACATCTTCATTTCAGATCCTGCTTCTAGTTTATGAACCGGTTGAGGAAAGGATTGTGTCTTTGCATCACTTTGTTCTTTTGTCTGGCAGTGTCCTTAGTGTATACTCAGTCAGGTTCAGTAAGTGTCTGCTCTTCTGCTAAGTTTTATAAAATCTAGTATGTACCTTCCTCTCTGTTAGTTTTGTTTTATCAAAAATTAAGATCTGAAAAGTGATTTGTTACTATAAGATACATTAAGAGCAGTCTTATGTAAGGCCATATAGTTTTATATAAAAAGTAAGGAGGGAAGCCCATCGTTACTATAAAACCTGTGACTCAGCTTTACCTGCTCTACCAAATAAAAGGGGAAGCCTTTTAGGAGTTGTGTCCATAATTTTGTAAAAGAAAAAATATCTTTATGAAGTGAGAGTAGTCCGATAACAGTATGATACCAATATCAACGTCCTGGGTTTGATTTGGTATTCTTCAGGGGATCTTCCTGACCCAGGGATTGAACCTGGGTCTTCTGCATTGCAAGCAGATTCTTTATTGTCAGAGCCACCAGGGAAGCCCTGTTACAGTTGTTACCTGCTGTCACTTAGGGAGGCTGGATGAGGGGTACACAGGACTCTACAATTTTTGCAACTTGCTGTGGGTCTATGATTATTTAACAGCAAAAAGTTAAGAGAAAGCTAGAATCATATGGTGAACCTTAAAGATCTGCTGCTCTTCAAGTGCTAATTATGTGGGCTAAAATGAAAAATGAGTTACCTAAGAAGCGGTGTGAGTGGAGAAGACAGGCCCTGGGGATGAAGGGACAGCATTTCAGGTGGAGGAATTTCAGCCTCTACTCTAATTTCAGTAGAGCCTTTCAGCCTCTACTTAAAAGCATTTGAAGTACACATAGAAGGATGTTGTGGTTGGAGCTGGCTGAGAAAGGTAGAGAGTGGTGTGAAGGCAGTAAGCACTGGCCTGCTTCCTCTGGGAGCCCCACTGACAAAATGGAGTTTGGGAGTGTTGTAAGCTGAGGATCAGATCTTGAACTATGACTGCCTTTCCCTCTCAGAACCTAGCCAGCGTGCCATAGGAACCAGCCCGAGATACGTGGGCAGGCCACATGACTTGACTCAGCAGAGCCCACAGCCATTATCAAGTGGCAGCTACGTGAGAGGGTACCACAGACTTCAACCCACTCAAGCCTTTAGATGACTAGCTCCAGCTAGCACCTAACTGCATCCTCATGAGAGGAGACCCACCCGCTATGCCCAGTCAATCCACAGAACCAGGAGTCATAAAAACCCAGTACTTTAAGCCAATTGATAACTAGAGTGAGTAATAGCCCTCTGAGTTGGAAAGCCTATAAAGGACTTTTCACTTACCTTAACTCTTGAAAACTTCAAAAGTATCCTGTAGGCAGTAACAACACCCCAATCAGCATCTTGCACATTGGAAGTCCTCACTAAGAATATCTGTTGATCTTAGAAAAGAGATTAGACGAGAAGTTTTCAGGAGCACCATCTGTAACTGTAGTCCTTTGTCCCACTTGGAACTTACAACACCAAGGTGAAAGACCTCTGCTCTTGGCATTGGGAGGAATCAGGATAGCAAAGAGAAAAGCAGGAATGCTTACTGATGTGTGCAAGAGGCAAAGATACATGATGAAATGTTTTCACCAGGACTCTTTCAAAAGAGGCAGTTGGGGTCATAAGGAAAAGTGACCTTTGAATTGGAACATTTTTGCTTTCTGTACTAGGCAGCTCAATTTAAATGTTTTCCCTCTTATTGATTGTCGGTTGTTCTGTGGAGAAGCATCAAGGTTCTCCAGCCAGAAAACCTGGGTTTCTCTCCTGGCTGGCTCTTTGTTACACATGTCATTCTCTGGGCAAGTTACTGATTGTCTCTAAGCCTTAATTTCCTCATTGGGCCTTATGGAATTTCAATAGCTACCTCACTGGATTACTTGAGCACTAGATATTATAATATTTAGGACAATGCTTATCAGATAGAATATCGCAAAAAAAATAATAATAATGTTGGTTGCCTTCATTTCATGCTCTTCAAGGTTCTCTTGCATGAAAAGAAAGTTCTGTTTTGTATTTCTTCACCTAACAATTATCTTAAGTGCCTATGGGCTAGATATTAGGAGCACAATGATAAGGAGCTCACGGTTTAAGGAGACAGGAAATAAGGTTAGTAATATGTAGGTGCCATTACACAAGACTTTTGGGGAAACTAAACAGAATGCCAGCACTTCTCTTGGGAGTGCTCTGAGGGTTAAAAAAGTTTCTTGGGGAACTGAGTATCAACTTGTCAGATGGACGCTAGAGGAAATCTGTGCACATGGAGAGCAGTGTAAACATCCCAGAAGGCTGCATCGGAAGTGACTCATGGTCAGTTTCAGGTGCTGGGTTGAGGAGTGGGTGGTGGCCCCCGCAGGGATGAGGCTGGGAAGTCAGGAACTGAGCCTGAAGGGCCAGGTGTGCCAGCATAGGTGTAATTATTTTTTAATGCTTTATGTTTTTAATGGCACAATTGCTGTTATTTTTTATTTTTAATTTTTGTCTGCGCTGGGTCTCTGTTGCTGTGTGCAGGCTTTCTCTAGTTGCGGCCCGCAGGGGCTGCTCTCTATTTGTGGTGTGGAGACTTACGATTGCAGGGCCTCCTCTTGTTGCGGTTCGCAGGCTCTAGGCATGCAGACTTCAGTCGTTGTGGGCAGGGGTTTAATTGCTCCACAGCATGTGGGATCTTCCCGGACCAGGGGTTGAACCCATGTCCCCTGCATTGACAGGTAGATTCCCACCCACTGCTCCACCAGGGAAGTCCCAGAATAGATATGCTTTTACTCTTGCTGTAGTTTGTTTAAAATAGTGAGTGTGTTGAGATATGCCTTACTTTCGGGTGTCCGCATTCCTACAAGGGTACCTGTGCAGTGAGATTTTATGAAATAAATCACATTTAACTTCTTCGATTTCTGTTATACAAATGGACATATCACCCTTTTACAAACTCCTTACCTAAAGGAAGAAAAGAACACACTATAGAAACCTAGCTTGCTACCCTTGCACATGTGGGTAACCTGCAAGACCGCTTCTGCTATCGGAATATTTCAACTGCAAGCACCAGGGGCCACAGCATCCTAGCATCTCAGGCCAGAAATCACACTGTTCTTTTTTGGGAAGGAGGGGAAAGGCAAGGTGAGGGGAAGAGGGCTTTTTTTTTTTCTTTTTTCATTTTAGTGAAGAGATAGAGAAAACTAAACAATGTCACCAAGATCATAGTTCTAATATTTATTTTTATCGTTAAACAACAGCTTTTTAGGCTTTTCTGTTCTATCAGAATTTGAGTATGACAGTTTTTGCATTTCCCAAAGAGTGCATTGGACTTCCCTGGTGGCGCAGACAGTAAAGAATCTGCCCGAAATGTGGGAGACCTGTGTTCACTCCCTGGGTTGGGAAGATCCCCTGGAGAAGGAAATGGCAACCCACTCCAGTATTCTTGCCTAGATAATTCCATGGACAGAGGAGCCTGGCTGGCTACAGTCCATGGGGTCGCAAATTATCAGACACGACTGAGTGACTAACACTTCAAAGAGTTCATTGTCCCTATCCAATCCCCTCTTATGCAAAACATGTCTGTCAGTGTGGGCAATGACCCTGTTGCTCCCACTCTTTTTAGACTTTAAATAAATGACTCAGGCAATAAGTCATTTTTCCATGGATGGTCTGTGTTGCCTGGAAGACTGGCAGTTCTTTCCAGGCTATGGCTGAACCTACCTGAATTATTTGGAAAACACTAAGGCCACAATAACCTGCTTCCTTAGACTCTAACATGGAAACTTATATTACCATATGTAAAATAGATAGCCAATAGGAATTTGCTGTATGGCTCAGGAAACTCAAACAGGGGCTCTGTATCAACATAGAGGGGTGGGATGGAGAGGGAGATGGGAGGGAGCTTCAAAAGGGAGGGGATATATGTATACCTATGGCTGATTCATGTTGAGGTTTGACAGAAAACAGCAAAATTCTGTAAAGCAATTGTCCTTCAATAAAAAATAAACTAATTAATTTTAAAAAATGGTGTGAAATTGTTTGGAATCAGGGAGCCCAGGTCTGGAACTTGTACATATAAATAGAACCTGGAGAGCAATATGCTAAAGGGAAATGGTTGGGTTAAAGTGAAAAAAACAATTTTATGGATTTCCTCTGTGAGAACAAATACTTAAGAGTGTCAGAGGCTCAATACAAAATACTGGATGTTTCATGAAAGTTCAAATTCATGAATAAATCTTTTGCATGTGCTTCAATTCTGAAGGCAATTTTTTGGAGAAGCTAAAATTTTTATTGGCTGTTAATGGATGGAATTAAATTTCAAGTAACTTTTAGATTCTCAAAATTTGCATTTATGCCAGAAAGTCTACTTTGGCTGACAGATTTTACAGACTAGCATTGCATATCAAGGGCAAGGTCATAGGTTAGCTTTGCAAATTCTTGGCATCAAACTACCATATACTTTCTACACCTTTTTATGTTTCACAATATATTTTATTTGCTTTTTTTTCTTCTCTTTTTATCAGTTTTTAATATATCTGACAGCGAGCTCTTGATCTTGTCATCTATACGTCTTCTCTGTGCTCAGTGAAGGATCTTGACCTAGTACATGCCTTCTTCAAAAGCACTGTGTGAATCATGAATAGACATAGCTAGGCAGGAAATGGTAGAGTCGCCAGTCTCCAGATTCTTCTACTTGAGACAAGCGCCAGATTTCTTCCCTTCCCTTGTATGTTTACTGTCTTCCCTTCTTTCCACATGGCTTTCTGCCCTGGGAGATTGACTTCTGTGGGTTCAGCTAAAGGAAAACCTGGGGTACAGTGGAGGGGATCACTTCCCTTCTCAAAGCAGTTTTCTCTACATGACATTCATAAGTGATCTGGTACCTTCTCCCTCCCCTCACCCATGCTGACCTGGGCAACAGCCCCCCACCCATTTTCATGGCTCCAACATGCTTCCTGTCCGTTATGGTGTATCCATGATACCCTGTGTTCTGCTCATACCTTTGTAAATAGTCACTGTATTAAATCCTCCTTGAATATCCTAAGTAGAGTGTGCCATTCCTCTCCTCGTGGGACTTCAACTGATAAAAGACAGTGACAGCTATTCAAAAAGAAACCACCATTCTTGACAAGGTAATGATTGCTTTTTAAAAACCTTCTCCATAATGGTTGTGAGTCTAGAATCCTACCTAATCTATTCCACCACATACCGCAGTGCATCCTTATGTGCCTTTTGCCTCAGTCAGATCACACCGTCTTCCTTCCCGGGCTCCACTCTCCATTTTTACCTGTTTCTGTATTATTCCCTGCTTTTGGACTTTTAGAATTATTTCTTTTAGATAGAGCTTCACGCCTGAGGTTAGAGAATATGAATTTTGTGTTTTCAATGGATATTGTGGTCTGGGAGTGGAGGAAAGAAATGTGTTTTAAAAAAGCTAAATGGCCTGTTACTATAGAACTCTCAAAATGTTGGTATCCTGACCTCCGAGAGAGCAGCCTGGTAGCCGGCACTTCTTAAACTTATGTGACCAGGGAACCCTTGTTATCTAAGCACCTGGTGGGGCTCCTCAGGTCACAGTTTGGAAAACCTTGCTCTTTAAAATCCATCCTTTTCTTCCTCCGTAAATATTTATTGAACAAATATTGACAAAACTGGTCAGAACTCTCAGAGAAGGGACACGGAAGACAGGATCCGTCACCCTTTCCTTTTAATCCATCAGTGCTTCTTGTGTCAGAATCTTGCAAGATGTGTGTGGTGGGGTGGGAGGTGACCCATGCTTCCTGCAAGATTTAGTTTGAGGGACTGACTGATGGTGCTTGGATTTAGAATCAGAGGTCTTCTCCAAGCCCTTAAGCCCAGATGATTTGTGGATGTAGTTTCTCCTCTGGGCTTTCTGTATTGATTCCTGAACCAGCTGGGGCTGGAAGAGAAGTAGGAGAGAAGGTAGAGAAGAGTGTTTATCAGGTGCTTGCAACGTGCTGGGTAAATTTAGTTCATCTGCTTTCTTTAGGGAGATCACAGTCGAGTGGGAAGAAAAAGATATTAGAATAATTAAGGCAGTATAATACAGCATAACATGAAACTATGAAGATCTTGTACCCTGGTTTCTCTAAAAGTATATGTATTTATTTATTTGGCTGTGACGGGTCTTAGTTGCAGTATACAGTATATTTAGTTGTGGCATGCAGACTTAGTTGTGGCATGAGGGCATCTAGTTCCCTGACCAGGAATCGAACCTGAGCCCCCTGCATTGGGAGCGTGGAAATTTAGCCACTGGAACACCAGCAAAGTCCCTACCCTGGCTTTTTAGTGGTACCTCATTGTTCTACTTTGATAAGCCCTATAATTATCAGCATTTGACTTCATAATAGAGTAAGTTTAAGGCCAGACAATATCCACCTACCTGCATATTTTACATATAAAGACACAGATTTTTGTAAGTAGCCGTCATTTACTAGGTGTTACTAAGAAGGTGAGAGAGTGTGGAGGAGGAGAGTGGGCAGATAAGTTAGAGAAATCTTTTAATCTAATACTTCATATCCCTTTTTCTACTGATGAACAAATATAAAGATTGGCTCATTTGGTTTCACAATCTTCCTTTGCCTTGGCATCCAACTAGAGAAAATGGATTTTAAAAATCCAACAGCAACTTACAAGAAGATGGAGGAGACATATTTTTCCCTATTCCTCCTGCAAAGTACAACTAGAAACACAGAACATTATTTATAAAACAACCATAAGAATACTCTGAGACGTGAAGAAAAGAAGACAACCAAGCCAAGAACCTTGGAATCCAAAGAATGACATGGTGGTGAGTTCCTCATTTTTGTCTTGGCTTGTGGGGTTTTTGTTTTTCTGTAATTGAAGTATAGTTCATAATGTTGCATATCAGATGTACAGCAAAGTGATTTGTTCATGCATATATATATATATATATATATATATATGTATATATTCTTTTTCCATTACAGTTTATTAGAGTATATTTAATATAGTTCCCTGTGCTATACAGCAGATCCTTGTTGTTTATTTTGTGTATAGTAATGTGCATCTGTTAATCTCATATTCCAAATCTATCCTTCCCCTCTTTCCCCTTTGGTAACCGTACGTTTGTTTTCTATGTCTATGAGTCTGTTGCTGTTTTGTAAATAAGTTCATTGGTACTGTATGTTAGATTTCACCTATAAGTGATGTAATATTTGTCTTTCTCTGTCTGACTTACTTCAGTTAGTGTGATTTCTAGGTCCATCTCTGTTGCTGCAAATGGCATTCTCACTCTATTTATGGTTGAGCGATATTCCTTTGTATATAGATTTACCACATATTCTTTATCCATTCATCTGTCAGTGAACATTTGTTCTGCTTCCATGTCTTGGCTAAAAATCGCTGTGAATATTGGGGTGCATGCATCTTTTGATTTAGAGCTTTTGTCTTTCCTGGATGTATGACCAGGAGTAGGGTTGCTGGGGGGTTTCCCTGGTAGTTCAGCTGGTAAAGAATCTGCCTGCAATGCAGAAGACTCTGATTCAACTCCTGAGTCGGGAAGATGCCCTGGAGGAGGACATGGCAACCCACTCCAGTATTCTTGCCTGGAGAATCCCCATGGACAGAGGAGCCTGGTGGGCTATAGTCCATGGTGTTGCAAAGAGTTGGACATGACTGAGCGACTAAGCACAGCATAGCATGGGATTGCTGGATCATATGGTAACTATTTTTTTAATTTTAAAAAGAAACCTCCATACTGTTTTTCATAGTGACTGCAGCAATTTACATTACCACCAATAGTGCAAGAGGATTCCCTTTTCTCCACACCATCTCCAGCATTTATTATTAGTGGACTTTTTGATGATGGCCATTCTGGTGTGAGGTAATAACTCATTGTAGTTTTAATAGTTATTTCTTTAATAATTAATGATGTTGAGCATCTTTTCATGGCTCCTTGACCATCTGTTTGTCTTCTTTGGAGAAATGTCTGTTTAGGTCTTTTGTCCATTTTTTGATTGGATTGTTTGGGTTTTTTTGTTATTGAGTTTTATTAGCTGTTTGTATGTTTCAGAAATTAATTAAGCTCTTGTTGGTTCCGTGGTTTTATCAACCAGTAATAGTGTTTTATTAGCTGTTTATATGTTTTGGAAATTAAGCTCTTAATGGTTGCATGGTTTAACCAACCAACAATAAAATTTGCAACCATATTGCATGGTTGCAAATGTTTTATCCCACTCCATAAGTTATCTTTTCATTTTGTTTATGATTTTCTTTGTTGAGCAAAGGCTTGTAAGTTTGATTAGGTTCCATTTGTTTAGTTTTGCTTTTATTTCTATTGCCTTGGGAGACTGACATAAGAAAACATTGGTATGATTTATGTCTGAAAATGTTTTGCCTATGTTCTCTTCCAGAGGTTTTATGATGTATATTTAAGTCTTAAAGCCATTTTGAGTTTATTTTTGTGTATGGTGTGAGGGTATATTCTAACTTCATTAATGGCGGCTCTTAGCTTTTATAATACCACTTACTAAGGGACTATCTTTTTCCCACTTTATATTCTTGCCTCCTTTGTTGAAGATTAATTGACCTTAGGTGTGTGGGTTTATTTCTGGACTGTCTGCTCTGTTCCATAGATTTACTTTGTTCTTTATCCTCAGGATTGCTTTGGCAATTCTGGGCCTTTTGTGGTTCCAAATAAATTTTAGAATTATTTGTTTCAGTTCTATGAAAAAAATGTCATGGGTAATTTGATAGGGATCACATTAAATCTGTAGAGTTCTTTGCATAGTATGGCCATTTTAACTACATATATTAATTCTTCCAGTCCAAGAGCATGATTATTTTTCCATTTTCTTGATTCATATTCAATTTCCTTTGTCAATGTTTTACAGTTCTCAATGTATGAGTCTTTTAGATCTTTGGTTAGATTTATTCCTAGATATTTTTTAATGGGATTTAATGGGATTTTTTTTTTTTTTGCTGCTCTCTGGTAGCTCATATCACTGTAAAGAAATACAACCAATTTCTGCATATTGATCTTGAATCCTTCTATCTTGCTGAATTCATTTATCAGTTCTAATAGTTTTCATGTGGAGTCTGTAGAGTTTTCTATATAGAGCATCGTATCATCTGTATGCTATGATAATTTTACCTATTCCTTCCAATTTTGATATCTTTTATTTCTTTTTTGCGTGTGATTTTTTGTCTTGTTTTGCTTTATTCTTGCCTTATATATGTTAGCTTGGAGCTGAAAAAGATGAAAACCCAGAAATGCCAGTGTGTACAGACAAAAAAAGCCCCAACAAAAGCCAGCTCTCTTTAGCCAAAGGACCAGGAAAGGGGCAGCCCAGCTAAATGGAAAATATGTAGACGGCAGCCTCTACTCTAGCCAGACATCATAGGAAAAACTATGGTATTATCCAGACCCATGCCTGAAAAGACTGAGTGGCAAGCCTTGACTTCCACCCTCACGAGGCTGTAACAAGTGCACCCCAGCTTCACTGCCTGCCAGTAGGGAGCTGACTGTTCATCCCTACCTAGTAGCGATGAGGTACCTTCTCTTCCTTCTGGGATTTGAGAAGAGGTGGCCTAGTGGAGGCTCAGGACTTTCTTGTTGACAGTAACAAGGCTACCTCCCCATTGCGGTGTCAGTAGAGACCACGTGGAGAGCTGTAACAGTGCACTCCCTCTCTGCCAAGCCAGGGAGGTATCAGAGGAGGCCTGGTGGGGAGTCAGAACCGCTGCCTCTGCTCTGCAATAGCAAGGAGCCCCTCACACCTCAGGTGTCGGTGGAAACCAAGTGAAGAATGACACCCCTCTCCCTGGTGGAGCACTGTCCTCAAATCAAGGAAAACAAAAGGCTTCATTAAGATCGAGAATTTCACAACATAATACCTCAGATGTCCAAGTTTCAATGGAATATCACTCAACAGACCAATACCCCTTATCAATTCAGATACATAAATAAAATATATCACCATTGAGAAAACTAAGAAAAGTATACAGCGAGTCTCTCTGTGTTTGTGTTACAACCATATGTGAATCTATACGCATGTCAAAAGTAAAAGTTTTAAAAGAGAAGCAAAGGAGTGAGATAAAGGGAGTTTTAGATTTTACCTAATATTAGTAGAGCTCCAAAAATATTGCACAGATGATTGCAAACCCAAATTATTTTGCTTTGGTAGATTTCTAAACATTTCACAACACTCTCTAACGTGATTGAAGAACCCTTCAGTTCAGTCCACTCGCTCAGTCGTGTCTGATTCTTTGCGACCCCATGAATCACAGCACACCACGCCTCCCTGTCCATCACAAACTCCCGTAGTTTACACAAACTCATGTCCATCAAGTCGGTGATGCCATCCAGCCACCTCATCCTCTGTCGTCCCCTTCTCCTCCTGCCCCCAATCCTTCCCAGCATTAGGGTCTTTTCCAATGAGTCAACTCTTCGCATGAGGTGGCCAAAGTATTGGAGTTTCAGCTTCAACATCAGTCCTTCCAATGAACACCCAGGACTGATCTCCTTTAGGATGGACTGGTTGGATCTCCTTACAGTCCAGGGGACTTTCAAGAGTCTTCTCCAACACCACAGTTCAAGAGCATCAATTCTTCAGCACTCAGCTTTCTTTATAGTCCAACTCTCACATCCATACATGACTACTGGAAAAACCATAGCCTTGACTAGATGGACCTTTGTTGGCAAAGTAATGTCTCTGCTTTTTAATATGCTACCAAGGTTGGTCATAACTTTCCTTCCAAGGAGTAAGCATCTTAATTTCATGGCTGCAATCACCATCTGCAGTGATTTTCGAGCGCAGAAAAATAAACTCTGCCACTGTTTCCAATGTTTCCCCATCTATTTGCCATGAAGTGATGGGACCAGGTGCCATCATCTTAGTTTTCTGAATGTTGAGCTTTAAGCAAACTTTTTCACTCTCTTCTTTCACTTTCATTAAGAGGCTCTTTAGTTCTTCTTCACTTTCTGCCATAAGGGTGGTGTCATCTGCATATCTGAGGTTATTGATATTTCTCCCGGCAATCTTGATTCCAGCTTGTGCTTCCTCCAGCCCAGCGTTTCTCATGATGTACTCTGCATAGAAGTTAAATAAGCAGGGTGGCAATATACAGCCTTGACATACTCCTTTTCCTATTTGGAACCAGTCTGTTGTTCCATATCCAGTTCTAACTGTTGCTTCCTGACCTGCATACAGGTTTCTCAAGAGGCAGGTCAGGTGGTCTGGTACTCCCATCTCTTTCAGAATTTTCCACAGTTTATTGTGATCCACACAGTCAGAGGCTTTGGTATGGTCAATAAAGCAGAAATAGATGTTTTTCTGGAACTCTCTTGCTTTTTTGATGATCCATTGGATGTTGGCAATTTGATCTCTGGTTCCTCTGCCTTTTCTAAAACCAGCTTGAACATCTGGAAGTTCATGGTTCACATATTGCTGAAGCCTGGCTTGGAGAATTTTGAGCATTACTTTACTAGCGTGTGAGATGAGTGCAATTGTGTTGTAGTTTGAGCATTCTTTGGCATTGCCTTTCTTTGGGATTGGAATGAAAACTGACCTTTTCCAGTCCTGTGGCCACTGCTGAGTTTTCCAAATTTGCTGGCATATCGAGTGCAGCACTTTCACAGCATCATCTTTGAGGATTTGAAATAGCTCAACTGGAATTCCATCACCTCCACTAGCTTTGTTCATAGTGATGCTTTCTAAGGCCCACTTGACTTCACATTCCAGGATGTCTGGCTCTAGGTGAGTGATCATACCATCGTGATTATCTGGGTCATGAAGATCTTTTTTGTAGAGTTCTTCTGTGTATTCTTGCCACCTCTTCTTAATATCTTCTGCTTCTGTTAGGTCCATACCATTTCTGTCCTTTATCGAGCCTATCTTTGCGTGAAATGTTCCGTTGGTATCTCTAATTTTCTTGAAGAGATCTCTAGTCTTTCCCAATTTGTTGTTTTCCTCTATTTCTTTGCATTGATCGCTGAGGAAGGCTTTCTTATCTCTCCTTGCTATTCTTTGGAACTCTGCATTCAGATGGGAATATCTTTCCTTTTCTTCTTTGCTTTTCGCTTCTATTCTCTTCCCAGCTATCTGTAAGGCCTCCTCAGACAGCCATTTTGCTTTTTTGCATTCAGGTATGACCTAAATCAAATCCCTTATGATTATACAGTGGAAGTGAGAAATAGATTTAAGGGACTAGATCTGATAAGAGTGTCTGATGAACTATGGACGGAGGTTCGTTACATTGTACAGGAGACAGGGATCAAGACCATCCCCATGGAAAAGAAATGCAAAAAAGCAAAATGGCTGTCTGAGGAGGCCTTATAAATAGCTGTGAAAAAAGAAGAACCCTTAAGATGCCACAATTTTAGCGCTAGGAAATAGTGCTATGAGTAACTGAGAACTAACATCAAGTGCAAACACAATGTTATTGTTCTTCTTTGTTATGTTATCCATAGATAGTTTAGTATGATAGGAGCAAATATTCTTAATCTGTTACAAAGTAAACTATAATATTTTGAAAATGTGAAGGTTTAGAATAAACTTAAGAGGCAACATTAATGACCCAAAGCATAGTGACCCTATCTGCGGCTCATTCATTCACTCTCCAACCTTGGCACCCTGCACCCCTTCCTGTCTACCCAACTGTTACCATAATCCTCACAGGGCACAGAATTCCACTCGGCAGTGTGACCTTGGCATTCTCAATGTGCCATTACTCTATCCTGGAGGAAATGATATGACATTGGTGATTAATAATGATGCTTCTTCCCAACTGCTTTAATTTCTGTCATACCTTTGCAAGTCTACCCTGGTTTAAGAGGGTGTAAGGAAGAGTTTAGTCTTCCGAGGTGGCAAAGTGGTAAACAATCTGCCTCCCAGTGCAGGATACACAAGAGATGAGGGTTAGATCTCTAGGTTGGAAGGATCCCCTGGAGTAGGAAATGACAACACACTCCAGTATTCTTGCCTGGATAATTCCACGGTGAAAGGAGCCTGGCAGGCTATAGTTCATGGGGTCCCAAAGAGTTGGACACGATTGAACACACACACAATGGACAAGGAAGAGATGATTGGAAATATCCATTAAAGCCAGTTACGTTGGAAATCAGCATTACCCTCGTCCTTAACATCTTACAAATGCCTTCCAAAGTGCTGGAGCCAAGTTAGATGAATTTTATAATGAGCAAAAGAAAAGTGAGACCAAAAGGGAGGGATTTATAGGAGATAAGAGGTCAGAGGTGGAGAGGAATTTTTGTTTTTCAAGCAGATAAGGTTTTTGAAAATAATTTTGGGAGAAAATTGTAAGATTGAACATGGTTTGAAAGCAGTGAAGACAAGAGAAATTATAATCTATCAACTTGGAGAGGAAGATGGAAGATTTAAGCAGAGGTATTTGGAAACAGAATGTAATGAAGTGTGAAACTGTTAGTCACTCAGTTATGTCCGACTCTTTGTGATCCCATGGACTGTAGCCTTCCAGGCTCCTCTGTCCATGGGATTCTCCAGGCAAGAATACTAGAGTGGGTAGCCTATCCCTTTTCCAGGGGATCTTCCTGACCCAGGAATCGAACTGGGGTCTCCTGCATTGCAGGCAGGTTCTTCAACAGCTGAGCTACTAGGGAAGCACCAGTGAAGTGTGGTGACGTGCAAACATAACTGTCAAAGACAGCATCTAACAGTCTGTCTTCAGAGATGAAAAGTCAGAGAACTGTTAGCCACAAGTACAATATAGTGGGAGAAACACTGCAGAGAATATTACCATCAAGCTGAAGGTCCACTGGACAGAGAACCAATTCCATCATTCTCTCTGCAGAGAAAACTGTTGCAAATTAATACACATGTAAATATAATATAAAATATATAAAATAGTATATTCAATTATTACAATATAATATATAAAATATACAAAAAATTAAGTATTTTAAAATACTTTGGTAGATGGAGTTTGTTCTTCCCTTTGGCTCTTAGTTATAAGACATTCTTTTTTACATGTAAATGTTTTATGCTATAGCTTAACGGTATGGATCTATTCAGTACACATTAATGACCTTCAAGTGCTGTGGGGACCAGATACAGAGACAGGCATGACTCTGCTGGCACTAGTCTTCCCCAGGGAGTCCTAATTCCATTCACTTCTTAGGAATTGCAATTTCCTCACCTTTAAACTGAGAATAATACCACCTCACTTGTTTACCTTGAATGCGCTTCTTCTTTTGAGATTTGAATGAGGTGATACCTGCGTGTGATGGCTTCATAATTTTATAAAACACTATAGAGGTCTGATTTTTGTATTGATATATTCTCGTCCATTTTGAGGCAGGAGCTGAGACCTGTTTTTCTTTATGTCCTCAAATCCTTGCACAAGGTCTGGTACTTAGTAAGTGGGTAGAAATGTTGGCTACCTCATTGAATAAAGCAGAGAAAAATACCTTTTTATTTTTCGGGTCTGATGTATTACTGAGGTGACAATAAACAGCAAGCATTGTCATTTCATAAATTATATAGTTTACTAGGTGGTGGAAAATGATGTGGGAAGGAAAACCCAAGCAGAGTAAAGGGGCACTGGGAGTCCTGGGGTAAGAGATGCAGCTTTAGGGAGGTCAGGAGTGGTCTCACTGACAGGACGGGAATGGAGGAGAGGCTTGTAGGAGGTGAAGGTTTAGCCACGTGAATATTGGGGGGAAGAGACTTTGGGGCAGAGGAAACAACTAGCACAGACACCCTGAGGTGTAAATCTATCTTGTTTGAGGAACATCCAAGAAGCCAGTGTGGCTGGCGAGGAGTGAGGGAGGGAGAGAGGTGGAAAATGAGGTCAGAAACAGTACAGAGAGGGCCAGCCACTGCCGGCCAAGGCTCCCAAGGGACTGGGGCCTCTGGGGAATTGGGATTTGAGGCGTCACGTGATCTGACCCACTTTTTAGATGAATCACTCTGGCTTCTGTTAGAATGAACAAAGGCAGGAGAGGAGGCAAAGACAGTAGCAGAGGAGACTGAAGAAGCTACTGCAGTCATTCAGGTGAGAGATGAGAGCAGCCTGCACCACGCTGGAAGAACTGGAGAGAGACAGATAGTCAGACCCAAGTGGCGCAGTGATAAAGTACCCGCCTACCAATGCAAGAGACGCAGGAGACCCGGGTTCAATCTCTGGGTCAGGACGATCCCCTGGAGGGGGAAATGCAACCCACTCCAGTATTCTTGCCTGGAGAATCCCATGGACAGAGAAGCCTAACAGGCCAATAGTCCAAGGGGTCCCAAAGAGTCGGACATGACTGAGCAAATGAACATATATTTTGAAGCCAGAACCTATAAAATCTTCTCATGGAGTATGAGGTAGGGAAGAAAGAGAAGAATGCAGGATGACTCTTAGTATTTTTGCTGGTCAACTGGATGGCTGGAGCTGTCAACTGAGAAGGAGAGACACCTGTTGGAGAGGCCAGCTTAGGGGAAAGGTCAAGAGTCAAGGTTGGGCACGTTAAACATCCAAGTAGAGAGATCAAAGATGCAGTTGTATATATGAGCCAGGAATTCAGTAAGGAAGTCTAGATTAGAAAAAAAATTAGACATTGTTGGATACAGATAGTATTTAAGGCCATGAGACCGGCTGAGATCACAGAGGGAGTGAGACTAGACGGAGAAGATTCCTGAGTCAGCCTGGGAGCCCTCCAGTGTTGGTTGAGAGGCAGAAAGAAGAGGCACAACATTGAAGGACACTGAGAAAGAGAGACCAGTAAAGCAGAAGGAAATCCAAGAAGTATGTGGTGTCCTGGAATTCAAGTGAGGAAAGTGTATCAAGGAAGAGAGAAAGATAAATTTGTCAACTGCTTGAATTTGTTAAGTCAGATAAGGACAAAAATTGACCTTTGGATGTAGCATGGTAGAGGTGAAGTGACTTAACCAGGGCAGTTTTGGTAGTGTGAAAGGTCAAACTCCTGATGCGAGTGTGTTTCAGGGAGGACAGGAAGACAGGAAACGGAGAAAGCGATAGAACTCTTTTAAGTAGTTTAGCTGCAAAGAGAAGGAGGTAAATGCAGTGGCAGTTAGTAAGAAAAGTGGGGTCAAGAGAGTATTTTTTAAGATGAAGAAACAGGGATGGTCCAGCAGGGACAGAAAAGTTGACAAGGCGGGAGAGAGAAGGACTAATGTCTGCTAAAGAACTCATTCCTGAGGGGCTAGGGTCCATAGCATAAAAGTACAAATGAAAGGACTGGTTGCATATAAGGGCATGGATAGTTCATTTGGAGAAGCTGGTTCATTTAGGGAAGGCAGGGTGCTGGGTGCCGATGCTGGTCAGTGGGTAGGTGTCATGGCAGGAGATTATGGCAGTTCCCTTCCAAACACTGTGACTTTTATCAGTGAAATAAGAAGCACAGTACTTTAGCAGAATGTGAAGATGTAAAATGACTGATAGATATTTGAGGGAAAAGGAAGCATTGAAGTAATGGTCTGACATAGTGGAAGAGTGAATAAGGAAACAGTTGCTATTGGACAGCAAAGGTTGGAATACACCAGTGGATAAGACAGCAAAAACTTTGTTCTTATGAATCTTGCATCCCTCAGAATGTACAATAAATAATAAGCATAGTAAACACATTAAACATATAGTAAAGGATCACTTAGTTTCATGGTGGGACAAGTCAGATGGTTTTATGTTTTTCTTTAGCCATGCTCTGTTGCATGGTGGAAGCTTTCAGTAGTTGGATAATTTAAATTAGCCAGATTGTGGTTTTACCAAGAAACCTGATAAAGAGAGAAGGCAAGGGGTTGTGGATCTCTGCAAAATGAGTGGAAGACAGCACACCAAAATAGAGGAATAGTTAAGAGATGCTAAGATCAATGAATTGGAGGAAGAAGATGTTTTAACCATCCAATACTTTTGACCCATCTTCTCCATCCCCACTGCCCTGCACTAGTTAATGTGGTGGCTAAGAAGAGTGGCAGGATTAGAATTCTGGCTCTGTCAGAAGATCTGTATTCTGTTTCACTTTAATTTTGTTTCTCTCTGTCCAAAATGTATTGCCTTAATCACTATAGTTTCATAATAAAAGTTTTGATATCCAGTAAGGCAAATTGCTGATGCAAAGAGCTGACTCATTGGAAAAGACCCCGATGCTGGGAAAGATTGAAGGCAGGAAGAGAAGGGGGAGATAGAGGATGAGGTGGTTGGATGGCATCACTGACTCAGTGGACATAAGTTTTGATATCCAGTAAGGCAAATTGCTGATGCAAAGAGCTGACTCATTGGAAAAGACCCCGATGCTGGGAAAGATTGAAGGCAGGAAGAGAAGGGGGAGATAGAGGATGAGGTGGTTGGATGGCATCACTGACTCAGTGGACATGAGCAAACTCCAGGAGATAGTAAAGGACAGGGAAGCCTGGCGTGCTGCAGTCCATGGGGTCACAAAAAGTCCAACATGACTTAGCAACTGAACAACAACAACAACAAAGGCAAATCTCTGAAAAATTCTCCTAAATAAACATCAGATAAGTTTTCAGGAAAAAAAAAGTTGAGAAAAGTTATCACTGGCTAGAGGAAGCATTTTTTAGGTAAGAGGAAAATGATCCAAGATAGTGGCTCTGAGATGTAGGAAGAAATAAAGAGAAAGAAAAGGATAATACATGTATAGATAAATCTAAATGATAATGACTATAAAATAATTTCTCATAAGGGTCATAAAAGATAGAAAAAAATTAAAACACATGACAGTAGTAGTGTGTAAGAGGTGGATAAACGAGGTTTGAGAATTTTAAAGTCCTTTCATTGGCCTGGAAGATGAAAAAGTACCACTATTTAGTCAAAGATAGGTCATAATCTCTAGGAAAGAGTTAAGTGTTAAATATAAAATGAAATATGTACTTATTGAATCAAGAGAAAAGAACGAAAGAATAAAAATAATCCAAAAACAATAATTAAGATTAAAAAAGAAAGAAATAATTAATGGAACATGTAGAAGAAGTAAGATGGAGGGAAGGATGTTAACTCTACATCAATGAGAACAAAGCAGGATTATCTCAATATCCTACCAACAAAAGAAAGTTGAGATTTCTTATAGCCTGAGTGTCATGCAGAACTCTTCAGTTTATCACAGTGGCTCAAATACTGTTTTTTAATGAATAACCGGATGGATGCACCAGGTGAGGTTGTTTTGCTGTTATTAGATAAATGTAAAAGTAGCTCTTGGAATGGGCTGTAACACAGGCAAATACAATCATGTGGTCATGGCTTCTCTCTCCCCACACATAGGCCTCAGATGCAAGCCACATATGATGAACACGTTATAGGGACTACTTTATGAACTGACTCTGACAGGGGAAAATGTCATATTCTTGTGTGTTGGTTTTTTGTTTTTGTTTTTTTTTAGTTCAGAAGCTTCCTACTTTCTCACATGTCTACCTTTTCACTCCCCCAAGATGTCTTTTATAGAAACTTAACAGGCTACCATCTCCTTACAAGCTACTGCATTTTATAATGTCCTCCTGTCACCACCAAGCTTTCTTTCAGCTCAACAATTTCAGTTGCTTTAATTGTAGAGTATTTTAAAAATTGTGATCTGACCACCTGTTAGACTTGTGAAGAAGAGGAATTCTGGTTGATCAAAGAAGAGAATCCTCCTGATTATGGTAGATGGGTTAAGAAGAAAAAACATTTTTAGGAAAACCTGTAAATAAATTCATTTCTAATAATTCTAGAACATGCCACCGTTCCAATCAACTCTAAGTCATCTCTTCAAGTCAGATTCTGCCTAGCTCAAGGTGATATGCAGAGCGGGGTAGAGATAAGTGGCATATTTTAGAGTGAGTGCTGGAGCTCCTGGCTCTTATCCCAGTCTCTCCTCATCAGCCTCTTCTGATCTTGTAACTATTAATACTAGGTACCTCTTATGTGCCAGGCACTTTACACACATTATGTCTAATCCTAATAACATCTCAATTTTATGGTTTCTGTAAAATTAAGAATTAAGTAAATTGCCTAAGGCCAAACAGTAAGTGACACAGGTGAGATTCCAAGGTCTGCTGACAGCACCTCCTCTTGTAGGATGCTCTTTGTTAATTTTCTCTGGGAACCGGAGAAAACCACGGGATGACTTCTGTGTTAACAAGACAGCAGGAGCAAGGACCAGCAGGTAACCCTGCTACCTGGTTGGGAAGAAGGGAAGCCACGTTTATGGAGTGTATTCTGTTTCAGGCTCCGTACTAGTAGCTCCTTTTGCCTTCTTAGTTCATTTATTCCTCACAGTGACCTAGTAAGGGGGGTGTTTTATCCTCATGTTACCATGTGAGGAAACTGAGGCTTAGAGAAGCGAGAAAGTGTCCAAGGTGACATAACTAGTAAGATAGGAAGCTCTGAGTTTGAATCCCACTGGCTTCAAAGCTATGATAACATGTTGCTCCCTGTTTTAGATTTTTCCTTTACGAAGGAGTGTGGCGCGAGGTTAATGAAAAGGGACAAGAAAATCACACTGAGGATTCCCGTGAGCGCGAGGTTTAGAGACATGTGAGCACAGGGGGAAGTCCAGGATCGGAACAGGATGCCAGGAGAGGACACTGGAGACTGGACCCTGGTCCTGAGGCTGTAGCCACAGGCGAGACTCGACCTCTCTGGGCATCAGTTGCTTATTGGAAAGGGAGCCGGGGAGAAGTCGGTTTTGAATTTGGCGATTTCTAAAGCCCCCTCCAGCCCTAAAGTTCTGTGCCTCTAAGTGTTAACAAGGCACCGACTGCATTATCCTGCGAAGAGCTTAATGCGATGTTTTTGGGCGGCCCTGCCCTGTTCTCAGCATCCCTAGACGTGGGTGGGTTCGGTACCCCCGGGGAGCAGACCCCAGGATGCAGAAGCAGTGGGAGGAGAGCCTAGGGGTCTCTCGTGTCCCTCAGCTGCGAAGGAGTGTGACAGTCACTCTGGAGGGCTCGAGGGGCCCGCCAGGCGAGGCTTTCGGAACACCCAGCGGCACCAGGCTGGTCGCGGGGCTTATCGGCCGCAGCTGGCGCGGCGGGCCCGGGGCTGGCGGCTCGCCCGGGGTGGGCGGCAGCGGAGGGCGGCGCGCCGGGCACCCTTCTCCGCGGGGTGTGCTGGTGGCTGTAGCGCCTGCTCTGCCCGGGACCGTCGCCCCGGTGGCTTCAGGAGGCGTCGCTGGGGCCGGACACTCTCGGGGTGGGGTGGGGTGGGGGGTGGGGTGGGGGGGGGGGGGCGGGGGCGAGCAAAGTCCCAGGCCCCGCGGCCGCAGCCCCGGCGCGCCCAGCGGCTGGGCCAGAGACAGGCGCAGTCCCAGGTGTGGGAAGCTCGGGAAGGTGGGCTCCGGGCGGGGGGCAGCGTGGCATCCGCGCGGTCCTCCCGGGTCCCTGCGACCAGTCTGCTGGCCCCGATCCCCTGGCGCGGTGGGGAGGAGGGTGTTGTGAGGAGGCTGGGCGACCTCCCTGAGCTGGGGCTAGTGCCCTTGGACCTGAGACTGGTTTCTCCCCAGGCTGAGATGGATCCAGAGGTGGGAAGGATCGCAACATTCCAGATCACCGAGACCAGGGAGGACGGATTTGAACTGGGCGTCAGCAGGTACATCACCCTCGGCCACCGCTTTTCTGCTTTTCTCGTCACACGCGGGTCAGCAGAGCCACATGTAGCCGAGCAGAGAAGTTGAATTGATGATGCCTTTGGCCTTTGTTTTGGAGTTTTCTTAGAGACTTTTCTGTGGTTCTGCCTTTACCCAAGGAATGTCACTGAGGCTTCTTTTGCGACAGGCTGGCTTTCCTGGTGGCTCAGTGGTAAAGTATCCCTCAGAGACGCGGGTTCAGTCCCTGGGTTGGGAAGATCCCCTTGAAACAGGCAAGGCAACCCACTCCTGTATTCTTCCCTGGAGAATCCCCATGGACAGAAGAGCCTGGTGGGCTATAGTCCTCTGGGTGGCAAAGAGTCAGACAAGATTTAGCCAATAAACAACAACAGGAAACAGCATGGGTTTGAAAGTGCCCTCTTCTCTGTGTGCAGGGCCCTTCGATGAATATGTGTGGTATCACATTCCTTGCATTATGTAGCTCACAACTTTTCCAGAAAACTTTCATAAACATGGTCTGATCTTCCGGGCTTAAAGAGCATCAGACATCTGCTGTTGATGGTTGTGCTTTTTAAACAAGTGTAGTGAAGCAGGCAGCTCCTTCCTTCCACTCATTATTCCTCTTCCTCCTCATTTTACTCACCCTCCTTTCAGCTCTCCGGTTCCCTCTTTATCCCCTCTGGGGGGTGAGGGGTGAAGTGGGGAGGGGAATCTTGAACAGCCTGGGGCTGGTTACCTGCGCTTCCAAAGAAACTGTTCCTCAAATGCAAGGGGGAAACCTCTGCCTTTCTCGGCTTGCCTGTCTTTCTCCCTGTGCTGGCTCTTTGGTTCCCAAGGGCCCTTGTCACACTCACTTCTCCACCTTAGTAGGGGCATAAGCAATCAGTAAGTGGCATGCTGTCTTTGTCCCTCTTTAACTTTGAAGATAGTGAATCATTTTCACCTTCAGCGTCAATATTTATGAGGCTGTTGTGGTCTCTGAGTTCATGCCAAGCCACCCAGAACTAACTGAACTGTGTCATCCCATGATCACCCAGAGGGACAAAGTTATCAGGTTCTGTAATAGGTCCTCAAGCTGCAAGTGGCCTGATTAGTTAACAGAGAACATGCCTATCTGGTGGTTAAACTGGGGCATTATTTTAGTCTGTTAATTTCTTCATACAATGTTCTTGCTACGTACCGTGATATTCATTCGCAGAATATCTAGTTTGCCCTATAAAATTGGAAAACCCGTGGATGGCATTTTTTCTTCTAGAAAAATGTGATTTTCATTTGCTGGCAGTTTAGGCTGGAATTGACTGTGAATCTATAAATAGGTGGCATTTTCTCCAAGAAGTCTATTTCTGTGTTGCACTGGCTAAACATTGGTGAGTGTACAGAGGGGTTACCCCTGCAAAAGATGCAGTGACACAACAGAACCCAAGGAAGTTCTCAGAAGTGGAGCTCACAGCCTTGTTTCGGGAAGAAGACAGTTCAAAGAGTACAAAAGACTAAGAAAAAGTTAAGATTATGAAATTAAATGTAATGAGACACATTTTTATAAAAAATAGACCAAAACTTGTATGTTAAAGGAAGACAACTTTAGTTGTCTAGGGAAAATTGAGAGTTACATGGTTATTCCAATCATGCAGTTTCACCTGTCACATTCTTGTGAACACATTTCATTGCAGTCCTTTGATTTTAGAAAATGTTCCAGATAATTTGGGATCAAGTCCTGTGAATAAAACTTTACCTGGAAATTTAAATAAATGCATTTAGGTAAAAAAAAGTCTGCTCTCCTACAGTTAGCATTTATTTATTATTGAGAATAGATGTAAACAATACATATGCTGAATATGTAATTGCTAAAATCTTGCAAGTAGTCTTTATGTGCCATAGAATTAAAGCCCAAGATACATAAAAGAAAAAATATTATATCAAATTCCATCTTCCTGCCTTAGGGGAGAACCAGATTGTGATTCATTCTATACCCAAGACTGAGGAAGCAAGAGCATTTCCAACCTAAAACCAAATTAATAGCCTGTGGCTTCTGAGACGAATTATCACCAAAGGGCATCAGATATCCCAGACCAGGAAACTAGGGGCACTCTTGGGCTTTAAGTAATATAAAAAAGTTAGATCTGTGCAGATACATGGTCATTTGTGAAAAAGAAGCATCCATAAACTCTTTTCCCAGGGGCACTTAGTCCTGCAAACAATTGTTAGCAGGTAAGGAATGCTATGGGAACACGTTAATTAAGGCTAAAGAAATCAGGAGTGCAAAAAAGCAATTTTAAATAGGGTAGTTAAGGTAGGTCATATTGAGAAGGCAATATTTAAGCAAGAACTTGAAAAAAAAAAATGAGAGAGCTGTGTGGCATATATGTACCACTCCCGGCAGAGGTAATGCAGACCCTGCGGTGGGAACGTGTTTGGAGTGTTCATAGGACAGCAGGAGCAGAGCTAGCAGGAGTGGGAGTGGGCGCTGTGCTCAGAGAGGTAACAAAGAAATATCATGTGCGGCCCTAGAGGCCAATGTAAGGATTTGAGTTTTACTCTGAGAAAAGTGGAAGCCACTTGTAAGTCTTTGAGCCGAGTAGCAGCATAATATGACCTGAGAGTTTTTTTTTAATTTATTGAAGTATAGTTGATTTACAATGTGTTAATTTCTGCTATACAACAAGATGATCAGCTATACATATATATATATATGTATTTGCACACACATTCCTTTTCATGTTCTTTTCCATTATGATTTATTACAGGATATTGAATATAGTTTCCTGTGCTCTTCAGTAGAACCTTGTTGTTCATCCATCTTACATGTAATAGCTGGCATCTGCTAATCCCAAACTCCCAATCCGTCCCTTGCCTCTTCCTCCTCTTTAGCAAGCATGTGACTTGTGTTTTTAAATGATGACTCTGAGTATTGTGTTGCAGATAGACTAAAATGGGCATAAGTGGAAGTGGAGAAACAAGGCAGGAGTTTTCCTGGCCATTAGGATAGTTATGAAAGTGGTGAAGAGTGATTGAACTCTAGATGTATTTTGAATGTAGAGCCGACAGGATTTCCTGACGCCACTCCCTATAATCATTTGGAAGAGTGGCCTTTACTAATTTTAGATCAATATGTACCTTTTTAGCACATGAAGAATTAACTGATCTTGCAGACATTGTTGACGTGGTCACCTTCCATCTGTGCATGCGTGCTGCAAGGCAGATGACCATTCCCCGGTTATCCAGAGATTCCTATAGGACCCTGGACAGTTACCTTTGCACTTGGTTATTGCCTTACACCGTGTGTTAAACTGGATAATTTCGGCAGTTTGTGAACATCACTCTTTTACATTTGAAAATATAATATTCAAATATGGTAACTACTTAAATTTATATTCAGTTGACTGTGACATATTTTGTAACAGTTTTTAAATTCGGTTATATATATTTTTTTACAGCAGCCAAGCTAAGCAAAAAATGAAGAAAGTAAATTTGATTGGACCATTAACATTGGTAAGCTGTGAAATATTAAGTTTGCATCAGTCCTGCCTTCATTTAAGTTTGATGTCTTGGATCTGTAGTGAGAAGTACTTTAAGATTGTCTGCAGGCAGCGATAGATCTTCCCTGCTGCGCCCGTGCAGTCCTGGATTGGCTGATTGTATTTAGTGGCCCATATTCTCCAGGTGGATGATAAAACAGGTAGGGGTAGGCTGGCTGGGAGAGCAGAGCTAACTGGTGTACAGGGAAACTGAAGTTAGGACTGGTGTTTAAAGCACCATACAAACCGATTAATTTCAGAAAAATACACCTCTGCACTTGTTTCACACGCACACACACACAAACACAAATGTATCGAAAATAAACTTTCATATAAGGAGATTGTTAACTACAGAAAATTGTAAATGCTTAAGAAATTTATTATGTTCACATTGGCCTCCAGGAAAATTGATTAAATATGAAGTTACTATTACAGACTCAGATATGTTTATGAAAATTCTCAGTGGTTTTCTGCTGGTCCAGGGCAAGCCAACATATTTTTGGAAGAAGTCAAATCTGTTTTTCATTTGTGATGTGCCTTAGAGAGGGGACCCAAGAAAATGTTTGCCCATTTTTGGTGAATACAATATGTTTCAAACTATGACAGCCAGTATTTGATAGCAAAGAATTTGGTAAAAATATAAAGCATGTCATCTGAAATCTCCGACTTATTAAGTTTCATTCTCTTCTCCCTTATGCTTGTGACTTGTTTGTTTAAAAATCTCAGTAAGGATAACATTTTTTCAGTTCGGTACTTTAGAGAATAAATTGTTTATAAAACTAAATCTAGTTTTAATGCAAAGGTTTTAAATCTGCCTCTTACAGAAAACAAAATGTCACAAACCTTAAAGTAGAAACAGAAATTTTCATTTGAATTTGGAAGTTTAACCTTAAATATAAATGTAATCTTTTTCACTCTCTTAATAGATTTTTTTTGCTGCTGTTCTGATTGAGGTTCAGGATAAAACTGCATTTTAATAGGAGTTAGAAAGGCATTCAGGCTTCTCTGGTGGCTCAGATGGTAAAGTATCTACCTGCAAAATGGGAGATCTGGGTTCAATCCCTGGGTTGGGAAGATCCCCTGGAATAGGGCATGGAGTAACCCACTCCAGTATTCTTGCCTGGAGAATCCCCATGGACAGAGGAGCCTGGTGGGCTGCTGTCCATGAGGTCGCACAGAGTTGGACACGGCTGAAGCGACTTAGCGTGCATGCATGCATCGGCGAAGGAAATGGCAACCCACTCCAGTGTTCTTGCCTGGAGAATCCCAGGGTCAGAGGAGCCTGGTGGGCTGCCGTCTATGGGGTCGCACAGAGTTGGACACGACTGAAGTGACTTAGCAGCAGCAGCAGCAGCAGCAGTTTCCCGTAAATGTTTGGTGAAGACAACATTGCATGTCAACTTGCTCCTATGCTTGAGCTGTGGCCCAGAAGCTTAAGTGCTCTATTTCCCTTCCCCTCCGGCCACTAAGGTAAACCTTGGGGACACTTGTCCCGTTTGTGGCAATTTTAGGGGCCCTTCCCCACCTGCTCTGGACTTTACCTGCCTGCCTTGTTTCATTCCAAGCTCCACCTGGCTTCCCACCCTTTGTCTCTCTCAACACTCTTGCTTGCCCTCTGTATTTAATGATGGAATTTGGTCTCCCAGACGGAACTTCTGGAAATCTCTGAGAACAGTTGGCACACCACCCCCCCCCCCCCCGGCCAATTTGTGCTTTAACCTCAGGGTGCCCCTGCATAGTGACTCCCTCTGACTCAGCCTCCATTCTCAAGGACCCCACTCTGCCCAGCCTGACTCATCACCCATTCTCTTGATGACTGTTCCTTCTTTGTCCTCCAAAGGGAGTGGGGTGGGGAAATGGGCAGAGATAAGGGTTAAAAAGATGAGAGAGATGTGAGGGACAGAGGGGAAAGTATAGTAATGGAAAACTAAGAGATGGGAGATGTAGTCTGGAAGGCAGAGGATGAAAGAAGGACAAAGAGAGAGGCATAGTTTCAGTCAATCAGAAATGGGGAGAAAAAGTGGGAGATTGGAGAGAACTAAAACAGGTGGTGAAGGACAAAGGGTTTTGGAGTATTATGACACTGATCAGCTGGCTAGTTCTTGGGTGTTGTGCACTTAACTGGTATAACCACTTCCCTCTATAAGTGATAAGTGAAAGTCGCTCAGTCGTGTCTGACTCATTGCAACACCATGGACTATTCAGTCCATGGAGTTCTCCAGGCCAGAACACTGGAGTGGGTAGCCTTACCCTTCTCCAGGGGATCTTCCCAACCCAGGGATCAAACCGAGGTCTCCCACATTGCAGGCGGATTCTTTACCAGCTGAGCCACCAGGGAAGCCCTCTATGGATGGTACTAAATCCAAGATAGTTGGTGTGGCCACCCGGCCTTTAGACCTCTCTCGAGTATCGTCTTCCATGCTCTGTACTGTGTGCTTAGAAATTCCACCACATGGAGTTCCCTGAGGACTCATATTGTTTCCAGTCACCCTGCTGCTCTAAGCCCCCACATCCTGTACTTTCTCTGCACGCCCCAGTTCTTCTTCAGCTAATTCCCCCTTGTCCTTCGAGATTCTACAGTGAGTATCATCTCCATAAGCAAGACTTCCCTAAAGCACACACCCAGGCACTCCTTAAGTTTCTTGCCCTTCACTATTGATCTGTCTTCCAGAAGCTAACTTAAGCCTCTTAAAGGGGCCTTATCCTCAAAACCCAGAATATCTGTTCCCTCTCTGCCCTTTATAATTCTCCCTCTGAAATATTCTGAATGTCTTTTTAAAGGATGTATTATGTGTGTGTATGTAAATGACATCAACCCCTAGCTGTTTCTAATTCACTACCTCAGGAGCTCTGGAAATCAAGCAGTATTTCTTAATGAAACCAAGTCTTAGTCCCTTCTGATTATATTGCAATCACTTATCCAAATAAGACACTGATTAACTGAAATTAGAATTTTTTCCACACTGATACAAAATAAATAGAATCTCGAAATTACTCTGTCAATGATTTGAATTGAAATTCTCTTTCTTCCCTAATACATTTATTTGGAACAGTTACAAAAGTACTGACCTTAAATAAAAATCCAAAGAACGTACATTGTGAAAAAAGAGAAATTCTGTTATACAAGCTAAATATTCTTATCTTTTCTTTTCTTTTTTTTTTTAGTTTCGATACTCTGATTGGCAGGATAAATTATTTATGTCTTTTGGCATTATCATGGCCATAACTCATGGATCAGGTCTGCCCCTCATGATGATAGTATTTGGAGAAATGACTGACAGATTTGTTAATACTGGAGGAAATTTCTCCCTTCCGGGTAAGCATTTCTTTAATTAAGATATGTAGATGTATGCTACTGCTACTGCTAAGTCACCTCAGTCGTGTCCGACTCTGTGCGACCCCATAGACGGCAGCCCACCAGGCTCCGCCATCCCTGGGATTCTCCAGGCAAGAACACTGGAGTGGGTTGCCATTTCCTTCTCCAGTGCATGAAAGTGAAAAGTGAAAGTGAAGTCGCTCAGTCGTGTCCGACTCTTCGCGACCCCATGGACTGCAGCCTACCAGGCTCCGCCATCCCTGGGATTTTTCCAGGCAAGAGTGCTGGAGTGGGGTGCCATTGCCTTCTCTGATGTAGATGTATAGATGTATTCATTTATTTAACTGAGTGAAAGATTAGAAATTGATTTTTCTATTCATCATCTACTTGCTTCATGGTTTGGACATCTGGGTAGCTTCAGATATCACAGAAGGGGTTTTAAAATTCTCAGTAAAATTCCTCAAATAATCAGTTAAATTTCAACAAATAAGTGTATGCTATTGGACTTTAAGTATAGAATAAGGAAATTTCCAGAAAGCTTTGTATTTCAATAAAGTGAGGATGGTGGAACCATAGCAGAGCACGTCTACCCAGTGTCCATTCAATTAGTGACTATTGATGAGCTTCCAAATGCATCAGTTAGCATGGCAATACTTCTTAGCTGTCCTCAGCTTGTAGGTCTGTTTCTGATTTTTTGCTTCTTCTTCCCCCACCCTCCAATCCTTCTTGCTAAAATTACACCCACTTTCTGTCTCTAATATTTGGATCAACAAGGTTGATTGTTCCTTGACAGAACACTTGACTAAAGCGTGAATGGATTCAGTATGAGAATGATGTGCTTTGAAACTCACCCAAAGGACTAAAATTACTTAAGTGCCAAAGGAGTCACATAAATTAATGCCATCTATGCGAGGGGCTGTGTCAGCAGCATTGGAGTGAGGTTCCAGTGGACAAAGTTGTTTCCATATTAGACAGACTTAACATAGAAAGGGAGATATCCATGCTTTCTACCAAGCATGATGGCTCAGTTCCTCCCTAGAGACCTGTGGGCACTAGGTGGAGAAGACCGAGTGAAGCTTTACTGGCACACAGATGGGGGAATATAAAGGAAACAGCTAATAAAGGAGAGGCAGCTTTCATAGTAAAGATACCTGAGAAACAGTAGACTATATTTAGAGGACACTCAGAAAGAGTTTTCAGTGTTCACTGTTGAGAACTACATAGGTTAGCATTGTAGGGCTTACTTGTAATTACCTAAGAACATGATTGCTTAATTTATACAATAGGGTCTCTTTACATAAATACTGATGAATATTAATACCTTTTAGATGTCTAGTAGAAGCATCCTTTGAATAGTTAAAGCACACTCCTACAAAAACAGTTTATTTATTCTCTAGTACTACTGTCTCTGAGAAGAACCTCTTTATAACAAAAATAATAGTAATCTTTCATAGTGTATATCATGTGCTAGGTTTTATTCTCAGTGACACATGAAGACAGCTGAGGCTTGGAGAGAAGAAATAACCTCCCAAAATTATACAGTGTAAGGGCAGAATTCAGACTGAGGTCTTTCTACCATCCATACCATGCTCATGACTGTATACATTATACTGCCAACGTAAGTGACTGTACATTCTCCTTTAAAAATTATGTCTGGGACAGTTTTAACTGGATTACTTGTATTTGACCAGTGTCCAAAACTTTAACACAAATAGTGTAAAGAGTAACATAGGATAGTCTAAAAAGTCTGTAAGGAAATTAGGAATTTTTAATTCATTTTCCTTTTACTTCTTATAAGATTTATAGATGTATGATACACACACACACACACACACACACACACACACAGAACAGGAGGATGCCCATATTAGAACATGTCAATCAAAACGGGTTTCAATTTAGGATTTTAAAAAATCAGATGAATGACTAGATAAACAAAAGTTGTTTCGTACATACAATGGAGTGTTCAAAAGCCTTAAAAAGGAAGGAAAGTTTGACACCTGCTGCAACATGGATGAATCTTGAGGACATTACGCTAAGTGAAGGAAGACAAACATCGTATTATTCTGCTTATAGGAGGTGTCTCAGTTCAGTTTAGTTCAGTCGCTCAGTCGTGTCCGACTCTTTGCGACCCCATGAATTGCAGCACGCCAGGCCTCTCTGTCCATCACCAACTCCCGTAGTCTACCCAAACCCATGTCCATCGAGTCGGTGATGCCATCCAACCATCTCATCCTCTGTCGTCCCCTTCTCCTCCTGCCCCCAATCCTACCCAGCATCAGGGTCTTTTCCAATGAGTCAACCCTTCGCATGAGGTGGCCAAAGTATTGGAGTTTCAGCTTCAACATCAGACCTTCCAATGAACACCCAGGATTAATCTCTTTTAGGATTGATCGATTGGATCTCCTTGCAGTCCAAGGGACTCTCAAGAGTCTTCTCCAACACCACTGTTCAAAAGCATCAATTCTTCCACGCTCAGCTTTCTTCTAGGAGGTGTCTAGAGTAGCCAAATTCAAAGAAACAGAAAAGAAGATAGTGGTAGGTGGGGGTGGAGGATAAGGGAATGGGGAGTTGTTTAATGAGCATAGTTTCAGTTGGGAAAGCTGAAAAAGTTCTGGAGATTGATTTTACCGTAGTGTAAATATATTTAGCCCTACTTAACTATACATTTAAAATGGTTAAGATGGTAAGGTATATTTTATCACAGTTAACTTTTTTTTTTAATTGGATGCAATGTACTTATCCCAGGGAAGTTGACATTTGGTCCAGTTTTATTAGTCCCATTTTTGTTTTTGCTAATACCAGAGTAATTACACAGCTTTCTTATTTGGAGCAGTCTGCTTATTTTTAATGTGTTTCTAATTATGCAACCGAATTGCTTTGAAGCTGGAATGGCAGACAGGTGCCACGTACTGTGCCCAGGGCCAAATTCAAGGTCTTTCTGGGGAATGGCATGAGCAAGTCACTTGCAGACCTGTGACTGCTGGAGTAATACACTCACCAGAGTTGCCAGCTTAGTTTCAGTGACCTCCGAATTAAATGACACTTGGTTCTCTACAGCCACGTTTTTCATTAGGCAACTTGATTGTCTTGGAGGGTTTGGAATGAGAAGTCCCTCAAATGTTAATGCCAGTGTCCACTCTTTAGGTTTGTACAAATAATATTCCTGTGGCTCCTCAGAGAAAATGAATTGTTACACTTCATGCTCGCTCTGAATCCAGAGAGCTCATTGATATGTTTAGGTTTGTAGAGTTTAGCCAAAGTCAAGGGGGTTGAGAGACGATAGAGTCCTCAGGTGTCCTTAGCTGAGCTTGCTAGCTCAGATGATGATGTTTGTTTAGAGTCTGTTCTTTAGAATTGTTGGATTCTTGGACAGCAAGACTCAATGGGAGCCAAATGAACAATCCTGAGGGAGAAATTATGCCACCATCAGGGCTACAGGCCTGGTAATTGATCCTGACAGTAGGTTAAGTTTAAAATAAATTTCTACCTCATCTCCCTTTGGAAGAAGATAAGATTGATAACACAGAACCCAGAAAATGTGACCTCAGGGCTATTTGTGAGGAACAGGGCCTAGTTTCTCTCTTCAAAGTAAAAGACCATTTCCTTCCAGTTAATACTGCTTTAAAAATACCAATTTACAGGACTGCTAATAACCAAGACAAGGAATGCAGAACCCTGACAGATCACCAGTGATCCACTGACTTGTCTTTGAGCAACTCAGTGATCTTTTTTGTCTTTAATTTTTCTCCCTTTGCCATGAATGTAATTCAGACTTTGCCTTATTTATGTTGTGAGGAAGCATGTAAGGGAAGCACACACATATAGTAAAGTAGAATCAAAAGAAGCAAGTATCTGTGAGGTGCTTTGCACCACTAAGAAAAAAGTGCCTGTTAAATCCTTTGTTTCTGTGTGGACCATTTCTTTTTTCTTCCTCTGCCTTCTGTATGCCCTTCATCAGCTCCTCTCTGCTGCTCTAGGAAGGCCCAAGGTCTCTGGTAGGGGGGCAGTACCTGGGGTGTGGGGGGCTTTACTTCCCCACCTGGACCCTCGATGCACCTAAACCCTGGGGCCCTTTACATGGGCCAGATGATAAGAATGACTTGAGAGTGACAAGGAAAGAGAAAAAAGATTTTAAAAACCTGGCAGTGGCTTTCAAAAATGTCTTATTTTTATTTTGTTTTTATTTAGTGAATTTTTCACTGGCAATGCTAAATCCAGGCAGAATTCTGGAAGAAGAAATGACTAGGTAATTGGCTAATATATGTATATATCATATGTACTTCTTTATATTGTGCTTTTAAAAAACATTTTATTTGAAAATAATTTCAACCTTATGAAGAGTTCTAAGCATATACAAAGAATCCCTGTATACTCTTTAGCTTTTGTTAGACTCTTTATCCTATAGTTTCCATTTATACCCCCTCCCCTGCCATTTAAAGTAAGTTGCACTGGGGACTTCCCTGGTGGTCCAGTGGTTAAGACTCTGTCCTCCCAATGCAGGAGGCCTGGGTTTGATCCCTGGTCAAGGAAATAGATCCCACATGCTGTTACAAAGACCCAGGGCAGCCAAATGAATAAACTTTTTTCTTTTAAAAAGTGAGTTGCCCAGAGCATGTTCTTTTACTTATAAATACTTCAGATTGGTTCCTAAGAACAGGACATTCTCTTCATAACCACAGAACAGCTATCAACCGCAGTACATTTCATATCGATACAATACTTTGACCTGGTCTACCATCTGAATTCCAGTTTTGTCTGTTGATCTAATAATGTCATTTATGGCATTTTTTCCTTTTCTTCAGCCTTCTTAATAGAAATCCCCAAAGCCTGTCACATAATGTTTGTATGTTTACTTTTCAATTAATGTTGCCGACTTAAATGAGTACTGTCTGTTGCCGTAGCGGCCTGAAAGGAAAATACATTTGAGAGTAATGAAATTGAATTTATTATTTCTAAAGATACTAACTTCCCTCTAATTTAGTTAAGACTACACTCTGAGTTGATTTGAATTCATAACATTTTAGCATTGGCTTTAAAAAATCTTTCAACTTCTGCCGATCAGGAAGAGGGCTTTTTGTTCTTTGTGAAACAACATGGGAAAAACTTACCCTAAGAGCCATTCTGCATGTTCAGCCTATTTATTCCTGTTTTGCGATGTGGTGAAACTTTTCACCACGCAAGGCTAGACTGTGAATCATGGAAGAGTCAGATTGTGTCTACAGCTTATCAGTATAAATTTAAAAATGTTTCATGAACACCACTGTATGTTTGCAGTTAACCACACAGCTTTATTTTACGTTTGGCTGATAATTCAAGTGGGTAGATTGGCCACTATTCTATTATAATGTAAGAAAAGAGAAAAAAAATGGGTATGTGTTATAATGTCCTACATGGTCTTTGTGATCTGTCAGTAAATTTGTTAATTTCCAATTCTGAATATTTCTCTCCCAAACATAAAGACTCTCTTTAAAAGAAACTTTTGAATTGTTTTCCAGATATGCATATTATTATTCAGGATTAGGTGCTGGAGTTCTTGTTGCTGCCTATATACAGGTTTCATTTTGGACTTTGGCAGCTGGCCGACAGATTAAGAAAATTAGGCAAGAGTTTTTTCATGCTATTCTACGACAGGAAATAGGCTGGTTTGACATCAGTGACATCACTGAACTCAATACACGGCTAACAGAGTAAGTATGTTGTTACCTACACGTCCATAAAGAAATTAACTACTAGCTATGTGCAAACTTGTCAACGGAAGATTTTAAATGAAAAAAAAAAGTTTGCTCAATTAAACATTTGGTGTGTATCGGGAATAAATGATCTGATAGCCATTTCTAGCAGTTACAGCCTAGGTCACAGTGCATTATCCTTACCTGTTAGGTTTTTTTTTTTTTGCCTCAGTTATATCAGTTCAGTTCAGTTCAGTTGCTCAGTCATGTCCGACTCTTTGCGACCCCATGAATTGCAGCACACCAGGCCTCCCTGTCCATCACCAACTCTCGGAGTTTACCCAAACCCATGTCCATCGAGTCAGTGATGCCATCCAGCCATCTCATCCTCTGTCGTCCCCTTCTCCTCCTGCCCCCAATCCTTCCCAGCATCAGGGTCTTTTCCAATGAGTCAACTCTTCGCATGAAGTGGCCAAAGTATTGGAGTTTCAGCTTCAACATCAGTCCTTCCAACGAACACCCAGGATTGATCTCTTTTAGGATGGATTGATTGGATCTCCTTGCAGTGCAAGGGACTCTCAAGAGTCTTCTCCAACACCACAGTTCAAAAGCATCAATTCTTCGGCGCTCAGCTTTCTTCACCATCCAACTCTCACATCCATACATGACCCCTGGAAAAATCATAGCCTTGACTAGACGGACTTTTGTTGGCAAAGTAATGTCTCTGCTTTTAAATATGCTATCTAGGTTGGCCATAACCTTCCTTCCAAGGAGTAAGCGTCTTTTTATTTCATGGCTGCAATCACCATCAGCAGTGATTTTGGAGCCCCCCAAAATTAAGTCTGACACTGTTTCCACTGTTTCCCCATCTATTTCCCTCAGTTACATAAGTAGGTGTATTTGAAGACTGAGCTCACATTCTTTGAGGCTTCCTTGTAGCTCAGACAGTAAAGAATCTGCCTGCAAATGCAGGAGACCCAGGTTCCATCCCTGGGTTGGGAAGATCCCCTGGAGAAGGAGATGGCAACCCACTCTAGTATTCTTGCCTGGAGAATTCCATGGACAGAGGAGCCTAGCAGGATACAGCCCATGGGGTCACGAAGAGTCGGATGCGACCAACACACACACTCACATCCTTTACTTGTTTCTCTCTCACGGGGCTTATCACAGGCCTGGCAGATATAAGATGGCACTCCAGTAAGATGGATGAATGAGTGAATCAGGGATTGAATGAATTCATAAAGAGACTTCTCTTAGTTCTTGTTGACTCTTCACTTATTCAACAAACAATTGAGGGCTTGTTAAACACTGTTCTAGATGTTTGTGATTTAGCAGTGAATGAGACAAAGATCTCTGGCCTCTTGTTGCTTACGTTCCAGCAGGGGTTGATAGATGATCAGCGTTTTCTGGCTGGAGATCCTGGTAGTGGGAAATGTTCAAGAGGAAGGAGGATCAGGGCATTTTGGGCCTGGCTGGCCTCCATAGGGACCTCAGGTCTGCTGCTGGACATCTTTGACCTGAGGAGTAGCATATTCAGACTTCCATTTCCAAAGGATTACTCTGGCTGCTGTACTGAGAACAGAGTGGGTTAATAATCGCACCACGGGTAGAAGGAAGGAGCCCTTCCTTATTCCTGCTTTTAAACAAATTGAGACATATGTTCAAAATGCTAATCCTTCTCTAATAGGATTAACTAACTGAACAGCATCAACTTTTAATGATACTGACTTCCCAGAAGCGTGAACTAATCCTGAATTTCTTCCTTTGTACAGTTTTTAGGGGGGGGAAGTGCCATTCAAGAGGCTACGACCGTGAGAGGGGCTTGCGGGCATCTGAACGAGCTTTGCCTGTGTCTGTGTGGGTTAGATGTTTGCTTCGCCTTTCTGACTGAAGACCTCCTGCCTGTAACCACTTAGGTGTGATCTTTTTTAGTGACATCTCCAAAATCAGTGAAGGAATTGGTGACAAGGTTGGAATGTTCTTTCAAGCAATAGCCACGTTTTTTGCAGGATTCATAGTGGGGTTTATCAGAGGATGGAAGCTCACTCTTGTGATAATGGCCATCAGCCCTGTCCTGGGACTCTCTACAGCTGTTTGGGCAAAGGTATGTGAAACATGGGCATGACCATATGTGTTAACTGACACAGACAGAGTTATCTTCAAGATGCAGGATTCTGGTTACATGTTGTGCAGATCTGTTAAATGTCATTCGAAACCGCGTGTAGAAGGATGTGGTTAATATGGTGCTCTGATAGGGAAGATTATTTTTAATGTGATTCAAAATGTCAGATACGGGACTTCCCTAGTGGTCCAGTAGTTGAGACTCCGAGTTTCCAATGCAAGGGATGTGGGTGTGATCCCTGGCCGGGGAACTAAGATCGCACATGCTGCATGGCCAAAAAACGAAAACCTCACAGTTATTACCTCAATTACAGTTTTCGCACTCTTATTTTTTTTACTTGTTTTAAAATCAATAAAACATTATTGATTATTTTTATTTTTATGATTATTTATTGGCTGCAGCAGGTCTTAGTTGTGGCACATGGGATTTTTGTTGTGCTGCACAGGTTTCTCTAGTCATGGTGCACGGACTTTTTTATGGTGGTGGTGGGTAGGCTCAGTTGCTCAGTGGTATGTGAGATCTTAGTTCCCTGATGAGGGGTTGAACCCATGTTCCCTGCATTGGAAGGCAGATTCTTAACCTGTGGACCATCAGGGAAGTCCCTGCACTGTTTTTATTACTTTGGGTAAATCTCCTGGCATAGTAATTTAAATTACATAAATTGTTATGTCCCTATTTAAGGTAACATAGTTTAAAAGTTACGTCACTCAGGTAGTCACTCAGTCGTACCTGACTCTTGGCGACCCCATGGACTGCAGCCCACCAGGCTCCTCTGTCCTTGGGATTTTCCAGGCAAGAATACTGGAGTGAGTTGCCATTCCCTTCTCCAGGGGATCTTCCTGATCCAGGGATCGAGCCTGGGTCTCTTGCATTGCAGACAGATTCTTTACCATCTGAGCCACCAGGGAAGCCCAGTTTAAAAACATAATGTAACTTCAAACTGTTGCATGAATATAAAACATTTAACTAAGTTTGGACTTGCTCTGTTTAATTGTGATGGTTATATGGCACTCTGCCAATTTTGCCTTGCAGTAAAATCCACATAACCTGTTCCATTTCAGCCAACATTCCAGGGTTGAGCAATTTTACTGGCAATTTTTGCTCATTTTGGGGTTGATGATTTACTTAATAGACAACTGGCGTCTCTTGTGTTTTGATTCTTCCTTTAGCTTTCTCCTGCAGCATCTTGTTTAGCCATCTTATAATTCAGTAGACTGTCCGTGAGTAGATCTGGAAATGTGGTTTTCAAAGTGATTAAAAATCATTACACAATAATAATAAGGATGGTGAATCCTTTCCAAGCAGTAAGATTTTAGTTTAGTTTACAATCAATAGAGAAAAAAACGGTAGTAGATATGGGACTCAACACTATTACCAAAAACACTATCTAGTGAATTACATGTGCCTTTCCTTTTCTTCACTCTGTTACTGAATCAAGTCCGGCTAGTTGAAAAAAATCATTACTTGCAAAAGCCGGTAGAAAGGAAAGTTGCTTTTAATCAGAATGCTGACAATCTGGGGGAGATGGTGGACTCAATGTCCTCCAAAAACCATCTCCAAAGATTCTGTTCACTCATGAAATATTTTAAAGGGGCAAAGGAAAGCATCTCAGTTAATCATGTGACAGAGGGTCAGAGTTGACAGTACTCCCCATCGTGCAGACCTGTGAGCAGCTTTGTCAACTTCATGTGATTTTTCTTTAAATGCTATCTCTTTACAGTTTATTCATGAGATTACTGAGGGGGAAGCTAGGGAAGAGACCTGGTCATTTGTTAATGACTTATTCTTTATTTCTACATCTTTGATCTATGAAAAGAACCAACAAGTTAGGTGAAGTATTGTGTGATCAAAAGATTTGAAAGGGGGACTTCCCTGGTGGTCCAGTGGCTAATGCCTTCCACTGCAAGGGGTGCTAGTTCGATCCCTGGTTGGGGAACTAAGGTTCTACATGTGGCCAAAAATTAAAAACAAAAAAGTTGTGCTAGGGCTGGAGACAAGCAGAGCATGGGGATGCTTGGTTTAAAGTTAGTGGCATGACAGACAAAGAGAGAGAAATCAATAGAGAGAAGATAGTAGTAGATGTGGAGGGCTTTTTCCTGCCCAGAGCTACTTACAACTTCCCTGGGGAGGAGTTCATTAAGGCTGATCACACCTAGCCTTTGTAGGGGAATGGAAGAAGCTGTTGGATGTGGTATACTGAGTGATGTTTGGTTCATATCTACAGTGTTTGGTAAAGGACAGGGTTTGGGGAGAAAAAGTAAGTTGAAGAGTTGATCAGAGTGTCTTTTAACTTTTTTCCCTATTCGAAAGTCATGTATTTCTCTTCTTTCCAGATACTCTCGGCGTTTAGTGACAAAGAATTGGCTGCATACGCAAAAGCAGGTGCTGTGGCAGAAGAGGCCCTGGGGGCCATCAGGACTGTGATTGCATTTGGGGGCCAGAAGAGAGAGCTGGAGAGGTCAGGAAGGTCCTTTGTCCACTGGCTCAAAGAACTCGCTTTTATTACATTTTGTTACTTATTCTTTTGTGGTATGAAGGCTACAGTCCATATGGTCACAAAGAGTTGGACACAACTGAAGACACTTTTAGCACGCAGGCATGCACACATGTCTACTGCTTTCCTTTGCTTAATATAAACCCCTTACCCACAAAACATAGGCACCCTTTATTGATGGCTGGAGTTTGTCAGACTTTACAGCAGGGTTCTGACCTTTTTTGGCTACCCTGGTGGCTCAGATGGTAAAGAATCCACCTGCAATGTGGGAGACCTGGGTTGGATCCCTGGGTTGGGAAGATCCCCTGGAGGAGGGCATGGCAACCCACTCTAGTATTCTTGCCTGGAGAATCCCATGGATAGAGGAGCCTGGTGGGCTACAGTCCATGGGATCACAAAGAGCTGGACATGAGTAAGCGACTAACACTTTCACTTTCTGAACTTTTTATGTTCCATGGACTTCTTTGAAAGTCTGATGAAACCTATGGACTCCTTCTTAGAATAATGATTTTAAATGCCGAAAACAAAATATGTAGGCTTTCATAGGAAACCAATTATAGTGAGGCACAGTCATCAAAACATTTTTAAAATTGTGATACAGTAAATCCATGTCTCTATTTTTAACCTACTGAATATCAAGAACTAACTATAGGTCTAATACCTACTGTAATTCAAAGTAGGTCTGTGGGTAAAATGTATTTCAAGATATCTGTAAAAAGTAGAACATGATATGAAAATGATCTGGGATTTCTATTGGCAACACAGTCACAGTTACTGCTAACACTACAGAGGCTTGTTGCCTGCACTGATAATCGAAGGAAATGCTGAATTTTGGTTAGGGGTTAGCAAAATTAAAAGTGTAAATTTTTCCCTGTTCAAATTCCTTAACCAGGGATTCCGGGTCGAGTACCTCTGCTCTAAGGGGCAAAATAGACAAAATGTATAGACAAAAATGTATGGGCCAGAACAAACTCCCTAATAAAGGCTATTCAGCTCTCCAACAAGTTTTCTTTAAATAATAACATACCCTAATATAACTGAAGCAGGACTCCATGTAAAATATTTTCTTTTGTCATTCTACGGGACTCTTGATACCTCCTACTCTAAGAAAGAGAAATTCTCTGGAAATGCTCTAGCCTTGAAAGCAAAGGTTCCCCACTCCCCTCTTTTTCATTTTCTGTTTTTCTGTTCCTTAAGTCCTCTTGACAGCCAACCTGTGCCTGGTTCTCTAACCTCTTCCCTTTTCTCTCTCACTGCTGCTTCCTGCACACAATAGCCCACACACCTCAGGATGTGAGTGTAATCAGTGCCGCTCCATTAGCTGCAAAAGGCGAGCCATCTAAGCAAAGGTAATTACAGCACGTCCATCACTGTCCCCGGAACCCGTGTCATTGGGGCTGATGTAAATCTCCCTGCCCGCACCTTGCAGCCGGGCCACCTGGGATTCAGCACAGCGCTGGGCATGGGGTGCCAGCTGTCTCCCCAGGGACGCAGCTCTGCTAAGTCAGTGCATGGCCCAACACTGAGGAAAGAACACTGGAGAGTTAGGTGCTTTAAGTAATTAAAAGATATAATTTTGGGTGGCAGGATGCATTTTTAAAAATGAATAAATTCTCAGCATCTTATTTGGTTAAACTAGAAAAGATGTGATGTTGTTTGTTTTTGTTAGAAACATTCTAATGGATGTGATCTTTTCCCTAAAGTTTCATTGTACATCCAGTGGATTTTTTCTTTTCTGACTTTAAGGAGCCAAAATTAAATTTTATACACTCTCTGCATCTAGCATGGAATGAAAGGCTTAACTGAAATTGATGGAAAAAACATTGTTATTTAACAGAACAATTCTAGACATGTGTACCTTTATGGCAAATCCCAGAAGCCAGTAATAATGGATTTTACTTAATATTTAAAATTATGGTGATAAGAGAATGAATGGTATTTAGGAAGAGATTAAATTCTAAAACAATAGCAATAATAATAAAAATAGGATTTTATCAGATTTTGCCAACTATGTGCCAGCACTGTTCTAACAACTTTCTGACATTGTCTGTCAACCTCACAATCATCTAGCAAGGTAGGCATTAGTAACTGCATTTTATAATGCCATTTGCAGCAATATGGATGGACCTAGAGCTTGTCATCCTAAGTGAAGTAAGCTAGACAAAGACAAATATCCTATGATAATACAGAGCCTAAAAAAATGATACAAATGAACTTATTTCAAAACAGAAACAGACTCACAGACATAGAAAAGAGACTTATGGTTACCAAAAGGAAAAGGAGGGGAGGGGGAAATTAGGAGTTTAGGATTAACATACACTCACTACTCTAAATAAAATAGGTAAGCAACAAGGACCTACTCTATAGCCCAGGGAACTATACTCAATATATTGTAATAATCTGTAAGGTAAAAGAATCTGAAAAAGAATATATATGTATATGTGTGTGTGTGTGTGTGTGTGTGTGTGCGCGTGCATAGCTGCATCCCTTTGTACATCTGAAACTAACACAACACTGTAAATCAACTGTACTTCAATTTTTAAAAAGTAATTCCATTTTACAAGTGATGAAACTAAAATCTAAAAAAGTTGAGTAAGAAACTATATCCCCTAAGTAGTGACCTCTTCATACCCTGTACCCTGGCTTAATCAAAAACAGAACAAAACAGAAACCAAAGCGAAGCAAAAAAGCAAAGGCTGGAGTATAAGTACACAACAGGTAAAATTCCCATCCCTTACCCAATGGGGTCAAGCTTCCCTGGTGGCTCAGATGGTAAAGAATCCGCCTGCAATGCAGGAGACCCAGGTTCAATCCTTGGGTCAGGAAGCTCCCCTGGAGGAGGAAATGGCAACCCACTCCAGTATTCTTGCCTGGAGAATCCCATGGACAGAGGAGCCTGGTGGGCTGCAGTCCATGGGATTGCAAAGAGTCAGACACTACTGAGTGACTTACATTTTCACTTTCTCCCAATGGGACAGCAGGGAAGACAAATTAGCCTGTCTTGAGAATATAACTGCTTTAAGAGTCCCAAACAGTGTTTACAGTTTACATTTTGGTGCCAATCCTGGTGGGCTTGGTTTCTCTTCTTCCTCCTTAACCTTGACTTGTGATGCTGGCCATGAAGTTTGATGGTGAGGTTCTCCCAGGGTTGGGAGTTCAGTCCTGGATCAGCTATGGGAACATTGGTGGGACTGGTGGGGACCGAGGGAGATGGATCCAGGCCAGTAGAGAAAAGGCTCAGTTGAGTTCTGGTCCAGGCTGACCCTGCATTGGTTCAATTCCCGGGAAGCTGGGTATCTCCACGGGTTTCTTGTTTGATGGCTTTTGTCCCTTAAACCTCTAGCTGTCCAGGAGGGGAATATAACTAAGATTATAGATTCTTATTATCATATTTCCCCCTTCATTTTCTGGTAGGTATCAGAAACATTTAGAAAATGCCAAAAGGATTGGAATTAAAAAAGCTATTTCAGCAAACATTTCTATGGGTACTGCCTTCCTGCTAATATATGCATCGTATGCACTGGCCTTCTGGTATGGATCCACTCTAGTTATAGCCAAAGAATACACTATTGGAAATGCAATTACAGTAAGTTGTTTTCCTAATATTTGTGACAAATCTGAAAATACTGTTTATCTATCTACCTCTTCTTTCATTTTCCTCCTTTTTGAAGGATGAACCATGGTTCTAACCTTTTTACTTGTGGCAAATCTTTGCTCAGTCCTGTGGGTAGAGCTGGCCTTCTAGAATGCACAGAGCATAACATGTGGTTAGACCAACTGAGAAACATATGGAGCATGTAAAGAAAGATGGAAAGAATTTATGATGAACAAATATCATTTGGCACCATCCTCATTGTGCCTGTGATTTTCATTATATAAGAAAGTAAACATTATTATACATAGGTCATAGAACGTTAAATTTATATCATATTGGCTATCCAAATACAAGATGAAAAGTGATTTTAGTTTTTTATTCTTTTATAAAATGAAAATAAGTTCATTTGATGATTAGAAAAATTATACATACTAATTATACAAAAGATTAGAGTACTTTTAAAAATTAGAAATTACTTACAATTAGAATTATTTATGACCTGAAAATCCATATACACTTAATGATAACTTTTGGTGTGTATCTTCCAGATTATTTTCTGTATATGGGTTTTTTTTTCTCTTGAAACCTAAATTGTATTATGCATATCTTTTTGTAAATTTTTTTTATAAACTAGCAACATATTGTGACCTTCTTTCCATGTCAGTGATGGTCAGAACAACACGTAACCATTCAACTAGCCGTGTTTTAAAACCTTCACTTCCCTGTCTTTCTAAACAGAGGACATGGAACACAGTTTTACCCCTTGATGATGACTTAGGGGCATTATGAAAATTTATCATTTCAGAATGTTCTCTAGAGTGGTACCTTCAGACCCCCATTGAAGTGTTGAGGGCTGTTTGGCTGGATGAGGTTTCATCACTGCCAAGTCTGTTTTTTCTCATGTTGGTCCCCTCTCCTTGTCTGCTTGGAAGCGCCCCACCTCTCTTTACTTCCTCATTTGCTAAATTTTACAAAGCAGGGAGATTGAGCCCCGACTCTGGCATTCATCCTCTCTGGCCTGGTCTCCCCGTTTGTTGGGTGTAGACAGTGACTTCTCCCAAATAGGGGAGCAGAGTGACTCCCATGATGCAGGGAGCCCAGTGATGCCCTCTGCATAAAGACCAAGAACTCTAGTGTGTTAACTTTATAGCACTGCTTCTGGTAGGGACATATTTTGGCTCTCTTGCTGGTCTTTCTCTGTATTGCAGATCGTAGGTAGATATGTGAGTTCTGGTATGTTAAGTGTTGTTATTTGTCATCTTCTGAGAAAAGCCAAACTACAAGTAGATGTTTCACCATGCCCAGAGAAAAGGAGTCATTTCTCTCCGTTTATGTTTTTCTCAGTTAATGTATGCTGATAACCTGGATTCCTGAAACTACAGTCTTGACTTTTCTGTATCAGTTTGTTTTCCTAGTGACAAAAAAAAAAGAAAGGAAATGTGTTAAGTTTGTGTGCTATAGTACAGACTAATTGTGTAAAGGAATTATTAATTAATGCACACAGATCTGATTTATAATGCGTGAACCATTAATTTTTAATGTTAAAAATCTTATCAAAATGTGTATATATATATATATATATATAACATGGCACTTTTTAAGGAAAGTTATATGGGGCCAAAATCGACCTTGTTTCATCTTGAACATTCTGTGTAGTTCCATGCATAGTGAAAATAATTTAGTACTGAATAACAATCCTGACAGAAAATGTTTTCCTCTGGTGGCAATGGCTTCAGAATCAAGGCAACAGGTTTGAAAAATCTTTCTGACTTTGTCTAAGCCCAGGAGAAGAACAACCAATAGTTTGACAAGATAGATGAAAAAATATTTCTGAGGTTGAAGAAACCCATTTGTGTAACAAAATTCCGTAGTTACCTTGTAAATTTTGCTCTTGTGCTGAAAAAAATTTTCAAGGGATAGACCTAACCTTGACCTTTGGGTAGCCTGTGTTCCAAACACATTATGTCTGAGGTGACAGCGGACCCTGGAACGGGACATGTAACTTTTCCTTGTGCTCTTTCGCTCAGGTCTTTTTCTCAATCCTGATCGGAGCCTTCAGCATTGGACAGGCTGCTCCCTGTATTGATGCTTTTGCCAATGCAAGAGGAGCAGCATATGCGATCTTTGCTATTATTGATAATGTGAGTCATTTATTATTTTTAATGCTGAAAATTTTTTTGAGGCCTGGATCATTAAGTCTGGCTTTATGTTAACTGTCCTGTAAAAATTAAGTGACATGAAAAGCCTCTGCTTATTAATGAATAAAACCAAATGCCTCTTTTGAATATTTGTGAAAGTTTGAAAAAATACCTCTTTTTCAAGGTTAATTATTTGCATTATATTCTGAGTCTGAGAACTCACAGGATCCCAAGATCAGTAATCAAAACCAGCTCTAAATGATGAGGAAACTTTTTTTGGTTAAGCCTAGACTTGACTATTTGTAACATTCACACTGGTTCCAAATTAAAGAATCCATACAAAATAATAATAAATAATAAAAATGGGATTTCAAGTGAGGAATAAATGAGGTTAGGAGTGCTTATTACTGTGCCTGCCTCAAGTTAGGGCTTAATAAATTTAAGTTTTGAGTTAGCCAATTGGGGTATAAAAGGCAGAATGTGCTAAGAACTTTTATAAAGGAGAATAGATTTAAAAAAAAAAAAGAATTCTCTCTCCAATAAACGTTATTTTAAAGAAAAAATATTTCTGAATGCTTATCTTTAATCAAATAGCACTGATCTCATTTGGGAAAGTGCATCTGAACTAGTGTGTTATTATTAGAGTTCAATGCAAAGATGTTTGTCTTCCTAGTTTTTCTCCTTTTCTCTTTCATTTTATAGTCAGATTGAGAATATTATGCTTTGTAAACAGGATGAGTGGATGGAGAATGATTGGTGGGACCAAAATTGATAGTGTGTTTTGCTGTGGGTTGCCCTCTCTCTCAAAAAAAAAAAATGATCACTGTATATATGATATAATTTTGAATCAATTGTATTACGTAAGTTATCCTGATTGAAGTGAAATAAAGAAAATCATTTTGACACATTAAAGGTGGTCTCTGCATTTACACAGAGAAAATGCTAACTAGCTAACTGAAATGTAATTGTCTAGTCCAAGCAGTTCCTATTTCATTAATCTAAGTCATGAGAAAATTGTTCAGCTTCTGCATATATTGAAACTTTACATCATTCCAAACTAACTTGTCTCTAACCAATTGTTCAGTCGTCTCAATCCAGTCCATCACACTTATTGTTTAGGAATAAGCTAATTTTCACTAAATGCTGAAATACCTGGATATATCAATTATATTATATTTTGTAATTGCAGTTGTAGGAATGTACCTTTAGAAAATTTATAAGGATATGCCAGAAACTTAAAGTGAAATATCATATGAAATCAAAAAAATATATCCCATATGTACTTTTTAAGAAAAAACTATTTTCAGAGAAGGAATACTTCCTTAAAAACATAAAAACACACACACACACACACACATATACAGTCTTCAACTTGGGTTCTGACTCACATGAAGGGAATTATGCTTTTCTGGGTCCTGTTTTTGGAATCGCTGAAGCATATTCCTTAAAAATGCAATTGTTTGTCCTATGATGGAATAGCCATTGACTTTTGTTTTGTTTAGGATCCTAAAATTGACAGTTTTTCAGAGAGAGGACACAAACCAGACAACGTCAAAGGGAATTTGGAGTTCAAAGATGTTCATTTCTCTTATCCTGCTCGGCCTGATGTCAAGGTATTATAAGTTATATTTATAGGGATTCCTAATTTAGATGGATTATTTAATCATCTTCAGGAATCCACAGTCTCTGTTATTTTGATATGTATGTTCCTTTTCCTTTGGGGGTTATATTCCCTTACTTAATACTATTTTTCCAAATTTAAAATTGAGTCAGATTATTTTTCTTTCGGGCTTTTGATGTGAAATGTACTCTTTTTCTCTCTTTCCCTTAAAGATCTTGAAGGGCCTCAACCTGAGGGTAGAGAGCGGGCAGACGGTGGCCCTGGTTGGGAACAGCGGCTGTGGGAAGAGCACAGTGGTCCAGCTGGTACAGAGGCTGTATGACCCTGATATGGGGAGGGTAAGTGGGAAAAACCCTGCTCTTCAAAATGGGAAGCTGGGTATCAAATAGCCCTTAGAAATTTTTTTTTTGTAACATATTTGCATGTGAATCCAATTTTGGTTAAAATTTTTTTTAAAAAAGGCTATGGAATTGCAATGGATCTGGATAAGACCTTCAAAGCCTTGGGCTATTTTGACAAAAGTAGTCAAGATGATAAAACTCAAAGAAGCTAGACAATGCTCTCCTCTGTTCCATCTAAGCTTTTCGTTATCCACCATGTCACTGGAAAATAGTCATCCAAACCACTGAGAGGATTATGTTCAATAACTTCCTGAGTTTGGTTAAAACTGTTCCACATTAGTAATTGTCAATAAGCTTGTGTTCAGGGTCACAAGGAATCTTAGGACAGTAATTAAATTCATCAAAGACAGTTGCGTTTTCTCCAGTGTTGGAATATCTGAAGGGGAAAGGGGAACAGTCTCCAAGAAACTGGGGTCATGAGAAACAGCAATGGCCTAGCGTATAGTTTTTTGATCTTTTAAAATTTTTGTTATTAATTCAGACTTACAGAAAAGTTGCAAGTAAGGAACTCACAAATACTCTTCAACCAGATTTATTAATTGTTTTTATTTTGACCTACTTGCCTTATTAGCATCTCTTTCTTACTACATGTTTGTGTGTATGTATAAAACACAACACAAACATACATACAGGTTTTTTTCTGAACCTTTGAGAGTAAGTTAAAGATATTATGCTCCCTGACCCTTACATGAAAAGAAAGTGAAAGTGAAGTCACTCAGTCGTGTCCGACTCTTTATGACCCCATGGACTGTGGCCTACCAGGCTCCTCCGTCCATGGGATTTTCCAGGCAAGAGTACTGGAGTGGGTTGCCATTGCCTTCTCCAGGGGATCTTCCCGACCCAGGGATCGAATTCAGGTCTCCTGCATTGCAGGCAGACGCTTTTACCCTCTGAGCCACCGCTACATACATTAGAATATAATTTCTTTTTTTTTTTAATGTTATTGGATTATAGGTTGTTTTACAATGTTGTGTTCATTTCAGGGGTATAGCAAAGCAGAATGTATTTTCTGAGAAGACAACTTTCTCTTACTTAATCACAAAACAATCATCAAAATCAGTAAATTTACCATTAATGCAACAGGGGCCCACAGTAAATATTCAAATTTCCTCAGTTGTACTGACTTGTGAACACTGAGTTTACCTGACATTGAAATGTATTATAATTATGAAAACAGAAGTTTACAAGTTACACAGAAAAACAAAAAACACAAAAAGGCATTAATATAGGACAGAGATTCTAGGATACATGAATTATTTACTTTCTTTAACAAAATTAACAAAATTTCTTTGAAAAATCTGATATACCAAGTAGGAACATGGGCCCCTTCTCATTTCCTAAAGCAAACTCTAGGTTGGTTTAAGTATAAACAGTTTTCTTCATTTTTAAAAAAGAACCTAGTAAATACTTACATTGAGGATATAAGCATTTGAAAACATCTTATTTTAAAACTTACTATTGGAGTAATGCATTTTTAAAAGAAAATACATGTCAGCAGGAAGAAAAAGTCTTCAGTCAGAGATATTCACTGTTCACACTGTGATTTAACAGTTTTCTTACTGCTGAAATAATGGAAAAAAATGTCCAGTGGTACAGTTGATTGATTCAATTTTCCCTTAAACCTCTCTCCAATAAAAATCAGTAAAGCTATAGTTTAAGAAAGAAATAAATTAGAATAAAAAATTTGTGATATATGGTAAAACTATTATATTACTATTTTATAAATTAATATGAATCTGTCGGAGGCTATGAACATGCATATCTTTTGAGAATAAATGTAGAGTTGTAAAAAAGTTTCAAGAAATGCTCAAATTCACTTACATATGAATTAAATATAAGCTATACCATACACTTATTAATTAGAAAAGACAGATTAATATGATAAAAGCTAGTAAATTGCAGTGAAGCAAATATATATTCCTGCTGACACTGTAAATTATTAAAAATCTTTTTAGAGGGTTTGTTCAACCTTTATTCAGCAAATAATAAATACCCAACATGTGCCAGTCATTATATGAGTCAAGCAATTATTATTGGAGAAGAAAAAATTAAACATACTCTTCAGTCTGGTAATTCTGTCCTTTTACTATGATTGTCCTTCAGTGTTCTTTGCATGAAGCCAAATACTCAGCAGGTGGGAAATGCTTAAGTACACTATGGTATTTATATATTATGTAGAGTAAAACATCATAATGCCATCAAAATGATATGTAGACTAGGTAGGTAAATGGACATTTGAATTCAGACTTGATAATGGTAAGCAAAAATCATAGTTACGCCAAAATACATAACTCAATATATAATCATTTATGGAGAATATTCCATCCATGAAAAACAGTATACATAAGATAATAAAATCAAAAGAGAGAATAGACTGTATTTTTAGCCTTGCACATTGCTCTTTATTTCCAATTCCCATTTCTAACCACTGAGATAAGTTAAATATTAGCTAAGGTGTTTTTTTTTGTCTTGTCAGCAAACATATTTTATTGAGCTATATTCTAAAAATAATATGTAAAATTCTGATAAAGATTATTTAAAAGATGGTTTTACCAATATTGAAAACACTCCAATCAAAATAATAGATTCCAATGTATAAATTGAATGGTAATAATTTAAATAAAAGATTAAAGCATTCAAAATATAAGATCTTTGTAAACACAGCAAGCAGAAATAACTGATAATCCCATTAAAGTGTCTTTTAAAAGAATAAAGATATAAATTACTGGTGCTGACTTCCAATATTATGTGAGTGCTAATGAAGAAACTTTATTAGCAGGAATTCCCTGGCAGTCCAGTGGTTAGGACTCAGCACTTTGACTGCAGTGGGCCTGGATTTGATTCCCTGCTTGAGAACCAGGATCCCACAAGCCAAGTGGCATGGCCAAAAAAAGGAAAAGAGAAAATTTTATTAGCACCATTTTATTTACATGTCATGTGGTAAAATAATAAATAGCTCACTCAGTTTGTATGGATCCATTGCATCTATTTTTTTTTTTTTAATTGGCGGATAATTCCTTTACAATGTTGTCTTGGTTTCTGCTGTACAACGTGAATCACATATTAGCTAAGGCTTTTATGGTAACAAATGCTTTCAATGTCAGATGGTTTAAAATATTTAATGAAAGTATCTTGTTTCTTCAGATTATCATTGATGGGCAGGATATTAGGACATTTAATGTAAAGTATCTGAGGGAAATAATTGGAGTGGTGAGTCAGGAGCCAGTGCTCTTTGCTACCACCATTGCTGAAAATATCCGTTATGGCCGTGGAAATGTCACCATGGATGAAATAAAGCAAGCTGTGAAGGAAGCCAATGCCTATGAGTTTATCATGAGATTACCACAGGTAAAGCCTCTCTTAATTTAAGTGCCCTCGAACTTCACTTTATGCCACTGAGTTCTTTCTTCAAAGCTTAAGCTAATAATGTTTGAGGTTCCAGGTTGTCCAACTTTGCTAGGTAAGTCCCTTGAATTATCCATCTGGAGGGTGAAGGAGTGTAGCTTGGTACAATGACTCATAGGAAATTTTATACAGAGTTTGTGTTAGTAGTTTTTTAGAATGTGATATGATTTATTATGATTTGTGACTCATTACGATAGTCAAAATGAAGCTCCCTGTTGTCTTCCATGAATTCCTGGACTCCATAGCTTTTTCTATTTGAAATATTTTACGAGCTCTACCATGCTTTCTGTTGTAGAAATTTGACACCCTGGTTGGAGAGAGAGGGGTCCAGCTAAGCGGTGGACAGAAGCAGAGAATCGCCATCGCCCGGGCCCTGGTTCGCAACCCCAAGATCCTCCTGCTGGACGAGGCCACCTCAGCGCTGGACACTGAGAGTGAAGCTGAGGTTCAGGCGGCCCTGGATAAGGTCAGTGGATCCTCAACCCCTGAAGGACCAGCCAACTGAAACTATACTGAAATTCTTACCAATGCTTTGTGAGCCTAGACTGAAAAATATGAACATGAGAGCAGATGAAGCTCTCCCATGGGGCTTTTTTTTTTTTTTAATGTTTTATTTCATATTGGAGTATAGTTGATTAACAATGTTGTGATAGTTTCAGGTGCACAGCAGAGCAACTCAGCATTTACATATCCATGTATCCATTCTCCCCCAAACTCCCCTCCCATCCAGGCTACCACATAGCATTGAGCAGAGTTCCCGGTGCTATACAGTAGGTACCTGTTGGTTATCCATTTTAAATACAGCAGTGTGTACATGCCAACGCCATGGGACTTTCTTGATTTCTCCTTCCTGTCAGGGCACATTGCAGCCCTTTTACTGGTTTGCTTTGTTTGACCAAGGTGCAGTTATCCCCCAGTCCAGGCCTGTGCGGTGAACTGCTTAGCTTTGGGGGTTTTGTTTGTTTTTTTACATATAGGTTAGGACTTTGATCAAAAGTTCTTGCGGTAAAATGTACAAAGAAAATTCTGATTGCTTATCCAGTGGTCCATCTGAAAAGCAGTTCAAAATACTTGCCTTATTTTGTAGCAGTACATCATCTTTATCTGTTCATAAAAGTGAATGGGTGCTTCTCTGGAAATAAAGTTCGATTTGTGTGTTTCTTTAAGCATATAAATAAGGAACACATTTCAAAGCTGCTGAACTCATGGGCCTGGCTCAGTGTTTCTAAGTCTCTCTCTATCATCTTTACTAAACGGAAGCTTCACAGGATAAACCTTATCTTGGGACACTTTCAAGGTTAGTGCTGATGTCATCTGTCATAACAACACAGTATAAAAACTAGAGTCAGATGGCACTATGTAAATAGATTTCAAAACATAAATATCATAAACATTTTTGACTTCAGAAAGTTTAGTAATAAAATGTGCAAGTTACTCAACAGTCTATCCAAATTGCCTCTTGAAATTTTGTTTTTTTGAATTGACCTACTTTATTTTTCAGTTTATTTTGAAATATAGTTGGTTTACAATGTTGCCTTAGTTTCAGGTGTACAGCAAAATGATTCAGTCATACATAGATGTGTGTATGTATATATAATATATATGTATATATATATATGTCCTCTTGAAATTATACAGATGAGCTGTATGAAACTTATTTTCTCAGGATAATTTATACTTGAATCCTAAGTAAACACAACTGCCTTGTGTGCTATAAACTGTAGTTAATTCAGGCTTCCTGGTTTATCATGTTAACATTTTGGCTTATTTTATATAATGTAATTTAATAATTAATGAGAGAATATGATAATTATTCCTCATAAATTTTTGTACTGAATTACATTGCTTTCATGTATATTAAGTCTCAAGGAACCAAAATATAATACATAGGTGACTTATATTTGGTTGGTTAATTAGAAGTGACTTAAATCAGGAAATCATAAAAACAAATACATGCATTCATTAAACAATTGATTTAAAACATGTCAATATAGATTTTTTTTTTTTAGCGTAAAGTTTCGTACGATAAGAGATTTTATGGGGAAAAAGTCCTAGTCAGCCCTAGGACCCAGGTCCCAAAACTTTCTAGAATGTGTACACTCAGAATAGTAGCCCTTGCTGTGCTAAACAAACAGAATTACTGACAAGTTTTTTCATAATGTGAATTCTGTCAGCAAAAGATGTATCCTTGCAAGTTTTAATTCGTATTTGGATACATTACTTCTTTCAATTTTAGCAATTTGTGTTGGCAAACACAGAAGCTATAAGGCCTCTTGAAGTCTATGCTTCAGACATTGAACAAGCATTCATTTCTTCACATCTTTTGCTTAAAACTAGTCACATGGCCTGCCCAAATTAGAGGAGGTGGAAAAATACAGTCCATCTCTGAATGGGAATAGCTGCAAAGTGTTTGTGGCCATTTTTTATCTACCATAGTTGCTACAGATGGTTTATAATCTACCTAATTGACTCCATACATTGCAAGATAACTGATATATTTTTCAGACAATAAACTATGTCTTTAAGAGGGAAGTCCTTCATTATTGCACTCTCCCCCACTGATACTGGTCAGTCAGTTGGCTGGTCCATCTGGTTAAAAACCAACTTTCTTTTAACAATGAAAAGTTGAGTTTTGTAATTCTGTATCCTTTGAGAAGCATAAGGATATAACACTATAGCTGTTTTTCCTCTCTGATTACCTAGCCTGGAAGCATAATATTTTCCTTTTGTAGATCCTTTCTACATTTATCACTGTCTCTTGTCTGGCACCATGTTATTATAGTTAGCTATTTATTTATATGCTTTCTCTCTCTTTCTCTCTCCTAAGAGTCAGAACTGATAAATGGCTCATGTTTACTCTGTAACACCTACTCCAGTGCCTGCACATAGTAAAGCCTGAATACATTTTTACTGAATTGATTACCATGGCCTAGCTCATTGAATAATACAGTTCTACATTAGAAAAAAAATAATTAATGACCATATCTACTTTTGGCTTAATAGATAGCAACTGTTCTTCAAAATAAATAATAGGTTTTTCAGTATAAAATCTTAAAGAAGAATAGAAAAGCAGACTTGATATTTTGATTTTTTAAAGAAAGTCAATAATTACAAAGTTTTGTACCTATGTCCCTCTTCTACTCATAGTGTTTCCGTACTGGAGGGGCAGGAAAAGAATGAAAATAATGATTTAATGAAATGACCCCTGAAAGTTTCAATTTAGCATTTTTTCCCAGAAGTCAAAAAGACTAATAGTTCCTCTGTTTGGGCCTACCTTTCATTCCTGTGCTGTGTGCTTAATCACACAGTTGTGTCCAACTCTTTGTGAACCCATGCACTGTAGCCTGCCAAGCCCCTCCGTCTGTGGGATTCTCCAGGCAAGAATACTGGAGTGGGTTGCCAAGCTCTCCTCCAGGGGATCTTCCCAACCCAGGGATTGAGCTCAGGTTTCCCGCATTGCAGTCGGAGTCTTCACCATCAGAGCCACCAGGGAAGCCCCCCTGCACATCCAAAATTAGAAGTTTTAAATTTCTTAATAGTTGGTCTCCTTGAATCTAAGATATTTGTGTGCCAGTGTCTTGTCATCGTGGGGGTGTTTGAAAATATTCTTTTGTGTCAAATCTCCTCTACTCTGGCCAAAATTCCTTGGTCAAGGGTGACTGTTGCTAACTTTGAAATTCACAAATGCATACTTTGTTTCTCCTGCACACCAGTCATTTACTCACAAGTTTGACTCCCAGTTCCTTTGTTTTTAAGTTGACATAGCATTAACCTATTGTTATCATAATGATAAACCCAGCCACTGTTAGCAGTTACTCATCACTATTAGTATCATAAATAAAATTGATCAAATTATTTTCTATATACCTTATTATACATGGACAAAGCTGTGCAACTTCCTTATTAGTATATCAGTAAAGATTTATGAAGGTTTCCTTTGGGGCCCAATTGCTAAAAATCAAAGAACAGTCTTAAATGTTGTCCAGTAGAGTTATGTTCTAGTCTCTGTCTTTTTATGCTTTCATATGTGTGTGTGTGTGTGTGTGTGTGTGTGTGTGTGTGTGTGTGTTAGTTGCTCAGTTGTGTCTGACTCTGCAACCTCATCAATGGTAACCCGCCAGGCTCCTCTGTCCATGGGATTTTCCAGGCGAGAATACTGGCGTGGGTTACCGTTTCCTTCTCCAAGGGATCTTCCCGACCCAGGGATCAAACCTGGGTTTCCCCCATTGCTGGCAGATTCTTTGCCATCTGAGCTACCAGGCTCTTTTACATTTATTGAAACATAATTGATTCATCTGGTTATTAGTATAAGGCCTGACGAAGAAAGACTACATTATTTTTTTTCTAGGTGGCTACACAATTGACTCAGTACCATTAATCACATAGTCTACCTTTTCTCTACTGATAGACAATGCATATTTATCACACACTAATTCTTAAAAATGTATGTCTATTCTGGACTCTCTGTATGGTTCTGTTTATCAAATTGTCTGTTCATGTGGTAGTTTCCCCTGGATTTTATTGTTTTAATTGCTGTAGCTTTTTATGTTTTAGTATCTAGTGGAGATATTACCCAGATACTTATTAACTTTTTCAAAATTTTTGTGGATGCTCTTTTTAAAAAGATTGATGAATCTTTTAAAAAGATTCATATACCATGATCTTTTTAAATGCACATTTCATTGGTTTTTAGTATTAATATAGTCACAAGATTTTGCAACCATCTGCATGATCTCACTGCAGAATATTTTCATCATTCCAAAAAAAACCCTTGTACCCCATAGTACTCACTCTCTATTCTACCCTCACCCTTGTGCTTGGAAACTACTAATCTTTCTCTCTCTCTGGATTTTCCCATTCTGGACATTTCCCATAAATAGAATCATACAAGGCATGGTCTATTTTAACTGACTTCTTTAACTTAGCATCATATTTTCAAGGTCCATCCATATTGAAATACATATCAGAATCTCATTTCTTTTTCTGGCCCAGTGCTATTCCATTTGTATGGATATACCACATTTTGTTTATCTTTTGATCAACTGAACATTTGGATTCTTCTCACTTTTTGGCTATTATAAATCTAGCCTCTCGTTTTTATGTTTTTAACTGCTTAGGTGATTTGGGCCATACCCTAAATACCATCCTAACAATGTGGTTTTATTGCCTCAGAGTAGGTAGGAGTGGTCTTAAGAAGTTGTTAGTCTAATAGGGTAATGAATATTAAAAATAATAACTATTGTTAATGATATAACGTGAATAATATGATGGACATTTTCCAGGGTATAAATGCCCATTCATAGACCCATCAAGCTAATGACATGTGAGTTCACTGAACTACTTAGGGGGTGATTTGTAGATTTCAGTATCCACGAAAACCACCCAAAGTATTTGTTAAAAATCACAGTTACTGGCCCCACTCCAGAGTTTGTGATTGAGATGGTCTTTGAACCATAATTTAAACCATCCAGACCCCAGGATATGTTTTCACCTAAGGTGCCTGCACATAGTCCATCAGAATTACAATCACAATAATTACAGAATTTCAGGCACTTCAGAAGAAAATACAGAAGTGCTCTGGAGAAGACCTTATGTGGCAACAACTTCTGAACATGCTTCTGCTAAAGTCTTTAGCATATCATATAACTCAGAACCAGGGCTACTCACAATGGTATGAAAACATTAGAGAAGCTCCAGAGTTATCCATCTTCATCCTGGGGGATTGGCCTCCTGTCTGGTCCAGAATTTAAGTCCCCTTGTATCCATTCACATGTGAGTGATGCCTTTGTGCCCTGATCACACAGGGATGGTGAGTTGCTCTCCCATCAACCACAGACACCCCCATCTGCGTGCTTCATTGTATGCTAATCAACAGTGCAAGGACAGTGTAACCCTGCTGCCCTTCATGCCTGTCCTTTTCCCCTCCAGGCCAGGGAAGGCCGGACCACCATAGTGATAGCACACCGACTATCTACAGTCCGAAATGCAGACGTCATCGCTGGGTTTGACGATGGAGTCATTGTGGAGCAAGGAAGCCACAGAGAACTAATGAAGAAGGAAGGGGTATACTTCAGGCTTGTAAACACGCAGGTAACTGCTTCTTGGGAAGTTTTTCTGTTGTTTTTTCCTTAATATAGTATTATTTCTTTATTAAAATATCACATAGCTAATGCTGTACTGAGAAATAAGAAGTATCAGAAAGATGCCAAGTATATATCTGAGACTTTAATTCAGAATCGTTGAAAGAATCTTGAAAGAGAAAGGTGGGGAGGGGGGGAAATACAAGAAAATGCCAAAAACATTTTGAACTTGTTGTTTAGGACAGTGATTCTTAATTGCCTGTTCAAACTAATGGGTCCTTCCCCCAGTAGATTAGGGATGTTCAGAGGGGTGGTGGGGGTAAGAGACTGATGCCAGGATCTCTGGTAGTTGGGAGAGGTCCTATGAGACCTTAAAATACTTCCCAGATCATCCTAATAAAGCCAATAGGAAGATTCATGGCTCTTGGAAGTGAATAGTTCGGTGTTTTGTTTTTTGTTTTTGGCTTGCAAGATCTTAGTTCCCTGACTGGGGATCAAACCCTGGGCCCACAGGAGTGAAAGTGCCAAGTCTTAACCTCTGGGCCTCCAGGGAATTCCTGAGTTTGGTTTTCCTTTAAAACAACAACAACAATAACAACTATTCACCCTTATTTCCTAAAGCAGGTTCCATTGATATTTATTGATTTGCCTTATTATTGAAATTAGTCACTTGAGCAATTTTGCAAAATAAATAATTGAAAAATATTTATCCTGTAAACACAATTCTTACATGTGTAACAGTTTATACATTTGCTTTGATAACTGTAACTAATATGTACATATTTTTGTTATTTTTACTTCACATTTCAGATACACACCATCCAAATACTATCATTTTATATGTCCTCAGCAGTAATTACATTAATGTGTAATAAACTGCTCAGTCATTTCTCTAAAGTTGAATACTTGGCTTGTTTCTAGTAATTCTCTGTTTTAAATATTGCCCTTTGGGAGCACGTGGTGGGGAGGGAGGTGGGTAAGGGTGAATTCCAAGAAAGTTAAGTCAAAAATTTGTTTTGTTTTTTGACAAGTAACTTAACTCCTGAGTCTCAGTTTCCACATTTGAAATACAAAACCTACCCTATGAGGCTGCTGCAAGGTTAAGAAATAAGCACCTGTTTAGTTCAGTTCAGTCGCTCATTCGTGTCCGACTCTTTGCAACCCCATGGACTGCAGCACACCAGGCCTCCCTATCTATCACCAACTCCTGGAGCTTATTCAAACTTATGTGCATTGAGTCAGTGATGCCATCCAACCATCTCGTCCTCTGTCATCCCCTTCTCTTCCCGCCTTCAATCTTTCCCAGCATCAGGGTCTTTTCAAATGAGTCAGCTCTTCACATCAGGTGGCCAAAGTATTGGAGTTTCAGCTTTAGCATCAGTCCTTCCAATGAACACTCAGGACTGATTTCCTTTAGGATGGACTGGTTGGATCTCCTTGCAGTCCAAGGGACTCTCAAGAGTCTTCTCCAACACCACAGTTCAAGAGCATCAATTCTTTGGCACTCAGCTTTCTTTATAGTCCAACACTCACATCCATACATGACTACTGGAAAAACCATAGCCTTGACTAGATGGACCTTTGTTAGCAAAGTAATGTCTCTGCTTTTTAATATGTTGTCTAGGTTGGTCATAACTTTCCTCCCAAAGAGCAAGCGTCTTTTAATTTCATGGCTGCAATCACCATCTGCAGTGATTTTGGAGCCAAAAAAAAATAGTCTCTCACTGTTTCCATTGTTTTCCCATCTATTTGCCATGAAATGATGGGCCTAGCTACCATGATCTTAGTTTTCTGAATATTGAGCTTTAAGCCAACTTTTTCACTCTCCTCTTTCACTTTCATCAAGAGGCTCTTCAGTTCTTCTTCACTTTCTGCCATAAGGGTGGTGTCATCTGCATATCTGAGGTTATTGATATTTCTCCCGGCAATCTTGATTCCAGCTTGTGCTTCCTCCAGCCCAGCGTTTCTCATGATGTACTCTGCATAGAAGTTAAATAAGCAGGGTGACAATATACAGCCTTGACATACTCCTTTCCCTATTTGGAACCAGTCTGTTGTTCCATGTCCAGTTCTAACTGTTGCTTCCTGACCTGCATACAGATTTCTCAAGAGGCAGTTAAGGAGGTCTGGTATTCCCATCTCTTGAAAAATTTTCCACAATTTGTTGTGATCCACACAGTCAAAGGCTTTGGCATAGTCAATAAAGCAGAAATGTTTTTCTGTCACTTTCTTGCTTTTTTGATGACCCAGTGGATGTTGGCAATTTGATCTCTGGTTCCTCTGCCTTTTCAAATCCAGCTTGAACATCTGGAAGTTCACGGTTCACATACTGTTGAAGCCTGGCTTGGAGAATTTTGAGCATTACTTTGCTAGCATGTGAGATGAGTGCAGTTGTGCAGTAGTTTGAACATTCTTTGGCATTGCTTTTCTTTGGGATTGGAATGAAAACTGACCTTTTCCAGTCCTGTGGCCACTACTGAGTTTTCCAGATTTGCTGGCATATCGAGTGCAGCACTTTCACAGCATCATCTTTTAGGATTTGAAATAGCTCAACTGGAATTCCATCACTTCCACTAGTTTTATTCATAGTGATGAGCACCACCTGAATATACTAGAAAAAGCACTTTAAAAGGGTGAATTTCATGGTATGTGAATTTTGTCTCAATAAAGCTGTTATATCTTTTTTTTTTTTTTTTGAAAAGCACCTAACACAAAATAGATGCCTGACAAATAATAGTTACTAGTTCTAAACTTGAAGGTTACATCCATCTGGACACACAACTCACCATTTTGTTCTTCAAGATTTCAGGAAGCCAGATCCAGTCAGAAGAATTTAAAGCTGCGCTTGCTGATGAGAAGCCTGCCATGGGTTTGGCTCATCCCATAGTCAGGCACTCTCTTCATAAAAGCCTGAGGAGTTCACGACAGTATCAGAATGGCTTTGATGTGGAAACCAGTGAGCTTGTAAGCTGTTTTTCAATTATCTTTCATTGTTCAGTTTTGCTGGTGAAATCCGTAGCCTTGCAAGTATACTGTAGGCACAGAAGATTCCCATCATGAGCCATACTCTTCTTAAAAGAAGGAAATATCCAGTATTAATTGTGCTTGTCAAAAATTGAAATCAGTTCCAATTAACAATGGATTTCCAATGAAAAGGGATCCCAAAACATCGTCTTTGTGCTTAGATGCTTAAAATTAAAATGAGATATTCCATTCATTTTTGAGATCCAGAGTAATACAAGGCTGGTCTAAAGTCAGAGGCCCTAATACTTTCATAATCTATTATGTAGGGTTACTTTTGATTGTCTATGCTAGGAAACCCAGGGTAATATCAGTTTAAGAAAAATATGGTTTTATTTCTCTTTCACATTAAAAAAAAAAAATCTTAGAGGTGGGAAACCCAGGGTTGCAATGGTAACTCCACCATGGTTACCATGGACTCAGGCTCGTTTCATATTTATTCTCATTATCCTGGCATGTAGCTTTCGTTCTCAATAATCTAAAATGACTCCAGAAGCTCTAGCCATCACATCTGTGTTCCAAGTAGCAAGAAGAAACAAAGATTTTCCATACATCTCATACAGTACTTTAAAAAAAAAATGTCATTGACCATAACTTAGTCACATGTCCATACTTAGCTACAGGGGAGGGTAGAAAACGGAACCTTCTTGCTATATGCATTGCTACTCCGAGTAAAACTGGAATTCTCTTACTAGGAAAAAGGACAGAATAACCAGAAATAGCCAAAGTGTACATTCTTTAATATTTCTCACCTGAAAACTTGGGATTTTTTTTTTAGATCAACATCTTGCACTTTATAATACAAATTTTTACACAAATCTCATGTTTACAGTACAAAGGCAAAGGACCTCAAGAGAAGTAACTGGGATGTTATTAATTCAAGTTAACATAAGCTTTTATAATAGAAAGGGAACACATTCCAAGGAAAGATATTTTATGATTTTAAGAAACAATTTAGGAGTATATTTTGATGTTATTCCCTAATAGCTCAGTTGGTAAAGAATCCACCTGCAATGCAGGAGACCTGGGTTCAATCCCTGGGTTGGGAAGATCCCCTGGAGAAGGGAAAACGTACTCACTCCAGTATTCTGGCCTGGAGAATTCCCTGGACTGTATAGACCATGGCGTCACAAAGAGTCAGACACGACTGAGCAACTTTCACTTCACTTTGATGTTATTTACTCATAAAATCTGGGGCCTCCCAGGTGACTCAGAGGTAAAGAATCTACCTGCCAAGCGGGAGACAAGGGTTCTATCCCTGGGTCGGAAAGATCCCCTGGAGGAGGACATGGCCACCCACTCCAGTATTCTTACCTGGATAATCCCATGGACAGAGGAGCCTGGTGGGCTACATCCAGTCCAGGGGGTCACAAAAGAGTTAGACTTGACTTAGCAGCTCAACAACATTTGATAAAAGCTGAGTGCATTTTAACTCTTGTGTTGGCCTGAAGAAACTGATCCTACTGAGAGTTCACTGCGTCTGTTTTCTCTGCCCATAATGTTACTCACTGCAGAGATAAGGGCTCTTTTAGCAGTCTCAATCCTGGTGTACTCATGGAGAGAAAATAACATTGTATTATGGTGGTGCTGTATTATTGTAAGTAAGATAAACAGTTTCTCCCTTTTTGGCTGTGAAGCATTTGCTTCTCATTTTCTCATTTGTCTGGATGGTTACACTGTTACATCTTTAGAGTCTGGTATTTTAGAGGAGCACTTCTCTTGGAGAAATGCAAAGAGGGGTAGGCAGAAAATGCCACAATCAATGCGACTGTCCTGGTGCCATCATAGAGGGGTAAACGGTGTGCCCAGGGAGAGGGGGAGATTAAATCTGATTCGAAGGACTGTTTGCTTGTGAAAAGCAGCCTGAGCTCCTCTATCAGGCTGGAGGCCAGGTCTAAAAGATAGTGCTAACCAGGGAGGAAAAAAACCCTAAAATGCAGAGGAGAGGGGTGGTTTGAAAGCAAAGGGCTGAAAAGAAACTATTCCTATGTTTTCTATTTCATAGAGACACAAACGTAATCTATTTAAACAACCGTAAGGCCATGGGATTCCATAGGCACATATGGTATCTCATTTACTGTGAAACCACCTCTATAATCAGAATATTCTCCTTTTTATTTTTATTTTTGGTCCCCCCACACAGCCTGTGTGACTTTAGTTCCCTGACCAGGGGTTGAGCACGGGGCCCACAGCAGTGACGGTGCTGAGACAGTCTCAATCACTGGACTGCCAGGGAATCCCTAGAATATTCTCCTCTGTGTGACTTAAATCCCTCATGCTGAACCAGACATCAGGTTCAACACTTGCTGAGAACCTGGTGTGTGCCAGGCATTGGGCCATTTCTAAGGAGATAAAGTGTTAGTCATTCAGTTAGTCTATCAGTCGTATCCAACTCTTTGCGACCCCGTGGACTGTAACCCACCAGGCTCCTCTGTCCATGGGATTTCCCAGCAAGAATACTGGAGTGGGTTGCCATTTCATTCTGCAGGGGATCTTCCTAACCCAGGGATCAAACCTGGGTCTCCTGCATTGCAGGCAGAGTCTTTTCCATCTGAGCCATAGTGAAAGCCAAGACATAAGACAAGGCATCTTAAAACGAAACAAAGTCACAGAGATGTGTAAACAAACAAACGGGAGGGGAAATCACAAAACAAGTTAAGGTATGAAGCAGAAATCTGTAGGGAATGCAGACTAAAGTTAGTCTGCCCTACCGTTAGTAGTGGTGAAAGAAACAGGCGTAGGTACTTTAGTTTTGTGAGTTAGGACATGACACGGATAAGGTGGTGCTAGGCAGGGTTCTGGGATGAGGAGACCAGGCCCAGGTCCTCAGATGAATTACGGTGCCTTGTGTTGGTGAGGACGCTTAACCCATCTGTTCATGGGTCTTATCTTGTGTGACCCCAATATCATGACTTGAATTTTAGGGTATCTGGTGCCCAGATCCTGCTTCTGCTCACTTGCTGAGGCTGGGATAGAGAAAGGCTGGTCACACTGTGAGGACTGCTTCTTGGGTGATGGACTCCATCACCGTAGGCTGTGCAGTCCATTTGTTGTTGTTCAGTCACTCAGTCATGCCCAACCCTTTGCAAACCCATGGACTCCAGCATGCTAGGCTTCCCTGTCCCTCACTATCTTCTGGAGTTTGCTCTAATGCATGTCTATTAAGTCAGTGATGCCATCCAACCATCTCACCCTCTGTCCTCCCCTTCTTCTCCTGCCTCCAATCCTTCCCAGCATCAGGGTCTTTTCCAATGAGTAGACTGTTCGCATCAGGTGGTCAAAGTATTGGAGCTTCCGCTTCAGCATCAGTCCTTCCAGTGAATATTCAGGGTTGATTTCCTTTAGGATTGACAGGGACATAGTTAGCATCTTGTCACATCCTGTGCGACCCTCCTGTGGTCTGCTGTGGCCCAGTCATTCCCTCCGCCTAACATGTAAGTTCCTGGAGGGCAGGCCAGGCCCTCTCCGGGTCCACACTCTGGTGACTGTGGTGTTGCTGCCTGTTCGTCTTAATGTGTGTGTTCTAGGATGAATCTTTGCCACCGGTGTCTTTTATGAAGATCCTGAAACTGAACAAGACAGAGTGGCCCTACTTAGTGGTGGGAACCCTGTGCGCCGTTGCCAACGGGGCGCTCCAGCCGGCCTTCTCGGTCATCTTCTCAGAAATGATAGCGGTGAGTGTGGAAACACCACTGGATGGCCTGAGTGAAATCACTTAACCACGAAATCAGTTCTCATGCCAACCCGGTCCACTCTGCAGTAAGGCAGCCTCCAATGAAACTAAGCCAAAAGCTTTAATTCCCTGTTGAGGAAAGCCGTGAGGCAAAAGAAAAAGTCGGCCAGTTATGCTATCAAGGAAATTAGAAACTGTAAGGTCCCTGAAGGAGGCATTCTATTCACTCTCTTCGTTCAGGTGAACTGGTGTCAGGCGGTGATCCCCACCCTGTCTGTGGAGAGGAGATGCTCACCTCACAGGGTGGTTGGGTGGTGGGGGTGGGGAAGAGTTCAAGTCTCAAGGGTTTAAGAGGCCAGGCTCTGGGCTCAGACCGGCCTCGCCATTTAATTGCTGTGCTAAGTCGCTTCTGTCATGTCGGACTCTTTGCAACCCTGTGGAGCCCAGCAGGCTCCTCTGTCCATGGGATTCTCCAGCCAAGAATACTGGAGTGGGTTGCCATGGCCTCCTTCAGGGCACCTTCCTGAGCCAAGGAGAAAACTTACATCTCTTACATCTCCTGCATTTTCAGTGGGTTCTTTACCATTAGCGCCACCTGGGAAGCCCCCAATTGCTGTGCAAACTTGGGCAAATGCTTCACCTGCTGTACCTCAGTTTGTTCATCTGTGAAATAAACCTGCCTCCTAGAATGGCTGATGATTAAGAGATGACAAAAACTATACTCCAATAAAAATTTTTAAAAAGAGAGCTGATATAAGTAACGATTAATATACAGAAAGCATTTAAGAGTGTCTACCTCAAAGTAAGTATTAAAAAGTGCTATCTACTACATCATTGTTCAGTAATCCGTACAAGGCGTGGAGAGGCTGAGACACAGAAGGAAAGCTCCTACAATCCAATGTTAAATTCCCTGAGGGATGTTTATCAGAAGTGATCAGAAATATCTAAGGTGCCATAAAATCCAACATTTATATTTTATAACCTTAGTTAATCTCTAATGTTATTGGAGAGAATTTTTGCTAAATTAGTCCCCATCATATAAAGAATTTATTATGCTTCTGAATTGAAACGTTGGTCTACAATTAAGACCACAAATTAAAAAATAAATGAATTAGGGAGAACCCGCCAACTGTTTTTACAGTACAGAATAAGGCAATCCCTGACTCTCTTCCAATTCAAAAACGGTGTGGGCTGTATTTATATGTGGGGGCCTCTCCTTGGTGTCAAATGGAGCTTTTGGAGATTGAGTAGAAAACAAAATAAACCAAGTCCTGCCCCCAAACAGTTTACTTTCTATTGGGACAGACACATAACACACATACAATAAACAAGTATATTACATGTCACAGGATAGCAGGCATTTTGAAAGCACAGCAGTGGAGGGGCTGGCAATGGGGGTGCTCTTTGGTGCAGTTTGGTCAGGAGAGACCTCTTTGGGCCGAGGTCCTGTGGGCTGGAGGGGAGGCAGGTGAGGGGCAGAAGGAGTTCAGGCAGAGGGAACAGCAGGTGCAGAAGAGGAATGAGCATGTCAGTGCGCAGCCACACACAGTCCGTGTGCAGTGTTTCAACCCATGTCAGTAACCACACACAGTAAGTCCTCTACATACGAACCTTCAGGTTGTGAACTTTCACAGATGCAAACGCACATGCCAGGCCCTGTATGCCAGCTGCTGTACTACTGTACTTTACAGGGTTCTGTGCTATAAGATTAAAAATATTTCCTTTATTTTTTGTGTTTTTTTAATGTATGCATTATTTGTGCAATAAGTATTATAAACTTGTTACTATGCAGCTGATCGTGTTTGTTGGGGTATCTAGGCTAACTTTGTTGGATTTACAAAAAAAAATTGGACTTATGAACCTGCTGTTGGAACTGAGCTCATTCATATGTAGGGCACTTACTGTGTTCCTCAAATTCATGGAGACAGGAAGTAGAGTGGTGGGACTGGATGGCTCGGGGTGGGGTCGTGGAAGCCCCAGTTGGCTGGGTCAGGATTTCATTGTGGATGATGAAGACTTCTGGAGACGGATGGTGGCGAAGGTGGCACAACACTCTGAATATCCTTAACACCACTGTGTAGTACACTTAAAATCTACCATTTAGCTAACTTGATGTTACCTATATTTTACCTCAGTTAAAAAAAAAAAACACACATATTCAAAACCTAGTTTTTAAAATGGAATGCTCAAGCCATTGCTTCTGGGAGGAATATACAAGGTTCATGTAATCCAAGTGGGTATTTTAAATGTTCTCTTGTAGATTTTTGGACCAGGAGACGATGAAGTGAAGCAGCAGAAATGCAATATGTTCTCACTTCTTTTCTTAGGCCTGGGAATTATTTCCTTTTTTACTTTCTTCCTTCAGGTAGGTACCTATAATTTGATCTTTTTTATTGCGTCTATATTTGAGTAGAGAATATAGATTAATTATCTATTAGATTTTCTTTAATTATATGTTAATATAGATTAACTATTGATTAATCACAATCCAATAAAAGAAACAGGTTATCCAAACCTTAACTTTGCTGCTGTATAGCACGGGGAGCTCAGTTCGGTGCTCTGTGATGACCCAGAGGGATGGGAGAGTAGGAGGGAGGCTCAAGAGGGAGGGGATGTATGTATACTTATACGTATATTTATAGCTGATTAATGCTATTGTACAGCAGAAACTAACACAACATTGTAAAACAATTATACTCCAATATAAAATTTTAAAAAAATTTAAAAACCCTTAGCTTTGATTTGAAGTTTCCAAATCTTAGACTGAAATGAATTACAGACTCAGTTGGCACAAGGCTCTTTGAGAGGGCAGAGTCCTAAGTAGTAGGCATTGTGACTTCCCTGGATGCTAACTTATATCGTGTTACAGGTTGGCCCTCTGCAGACATTCATTGCCAAGGAGAAAAGAGACTTTAATTCACAGGACAACATAAGTCCCATTTAAACACAACAAGATATAAACTGAAAAAAACTCAGTACAACAGCACTCTCTTTTTGGTCAAACTGAAAGTGTTAGTCACTCAGTTGTGTCCGACTCTTTGCAACCCCGTGGACTGTGGCCCACCAAGTTCCTCTGTCCATGAGATCATCCAGGCAAGAATACTGGAGTGAGTAGTCATTCCCTACTCCAGGGGATCTTCCCCACCCTAGGATCAAACTTCGGTCTCTTGCATTGCAGGCAGATTCTTTACTATCTAAGCCACCTTACTTTTTACATAATATCAAGTAACTTCTATGATCTTTTCTTCCTTAATTGATGAACTATTTGAAAGGATGCACATTATACTGCATTTAGATATTATAGACCTGGCCAAAATGAACTAGTAAACTCTGATTGTACTTGTCTACCTAGACTTTTACCAGTGGCTTTTTGTCTCTTTAACTCAGTGCCTTTCTAGTACAATCTATTAAGTCCACAAAATATTTCCTATTCATGCCTAGTGTGTTTCTCTTTTGCTATTGTTGAGCCAGTGATAAAAGTAAGCCAAGCTTTTTGTTTAGGAACGATTGCCTAGCTGGTGGCAACTCAGTGTCCAATGTAGCCACAAGCCCCGGTGTGTTAGGCAGTGGAGCTTGTTACAAACACGTGCTGCACCAACAGTGGGCAGATGGCTGGGCCTTGAGCAATCTGCTAGCAAAGGTACTCTAGGAAATCAGCGAACTCTAGGCCTGGACTCTGGGGGCACTGATCACCCATCCTCTCGGCAGTGATATGTGCTCCCAAAGAGCACCCCACATGCCTGCACCAACACTTAATGTGGCTGGAGACCCATCCCAGGGCCCCAGAAGCAAGCCCAGCTGTGGATGTCTGGGCTGCTCTCTATAATTAGAAAGAGGGAAGTGTCTGGCAAGGATGCTGGGAAAAGACAAGTAGACTGACCACTGGCTGATCTGAGAGCTGGCAGAGCAGTGACAGGGAAGCATCAGACTCACTTGGAGCCAGCACTAGACACATCCTCCCTCTGTCTACACCAGGGGTCCCCAGCCTCCAAGATCTAACGCCTGATGATCTGAGGTGAAGCTGATATAATAATAATAGGAATGAAGTGCACAATAAATATAATGCTCTTGAATCATCCCCAAACCATCTCCCTACCCCATCTGTCAAAAAATTGTCTTCCATGAAACTGGTCCCTGATGCCAAAAAGCTTGGGGACCAATTTTTGTTGTTGTTTTTCAGCCACTCATTCGTGTCTGACTCTTTGCAACCCCATGGACTGCAGCATGTCAGGCCTCCCTGTCCTTCACTGTCTCCCAGAGGTTACTCAAACTCATGTCCATTGAGTTGGTGATGCCATTCAACCATCTCATCCTCTGTCGTCCCCTTCTCCTCCTGCCTTCAGTCTTTCCCAGCATCAGGGCCTTTTCCAGTGAGTCAGCTCTTTGCATCAGGTGGCCACAGTATTGGAGCTTCAGCTTCAGCATCAGTCCTCCCAATGAATATTAAGGATGATTTCTTTTAAAATTGACTGGTTTGATCTCCTTGCAGTCCAAGGGACTCTCAAGAGCCTTCTCCAGCAACATAAGTTGAAAGCATCAATTCTTTGGCACTCGGCCTTTTTTATGGTCCAACTCTCACATCCATACATGACTGCTGGAAAGACCATAGCTTTGACTAGATGGACCTTTGTCGGCTAAGTGATATCTCTACTTTTCAATATGCTCTGCACTACAGAAGCCAAAATGCATCCCAGCATAGAATTTTGTTACTTGCATTGGAGTCCATTTTGCTTCAAGCATTAGGAAACTCTGAAGGTTGTAATTAAGACGGTGTTATTCTCACCTAGATGTTGTCTGTGAGAGTTTTGAAAAGGAAGTCTCTTTAGAATGGGTCAGAAGCCAATTTCTAAGACACATTTACGGATTTTGGTCTTAGGATTCTATTGCATACCAATGATTTACTAGTATGTGAATTTTTTATTTTTGTTTTTTCATGGAAGTGGAGTTGATTTACTGTGTTAATTTCTGCTGTACAGCGAAATGATTCAGTTATACATATATAAACATTTAAAAATATTCTTTTCCATTATGGTTTATCATAGGATACTGAATATAGTTCTGTCTGCTGTAAGTAGGTCCTTGCTATTTATCTATTCCAGCTGTAACAGCATACATCTAGCAGCACATGAATTTGAAGTTGGGACTTTGAGTTAGTATCTGATCATAGACTTTGTTATTTGAATAGTTGAGTCATATATAAATATTATAGAATTCCATGTGAATACACACACTTGTGTCAGAATGCTTGTGATGATTAAGAGAGACAAGAGACTTTCTTCTTGCCCAGGGCTTCACGTTTGGGAAGGCTGGTGAGATCCTCACCACAAGGCTTCGGTCAATGGCTTTTAAAGCGATGTTGAGACAGGTAGGTGTGTGCACCAGAGCAGTTTTTTCCTTTCCTTTCGAGCCTCGCTATGCTGCCCTCTCAGCCATGTGTCCCGGCTGTTCATGCTGGAACTGGTCAGATCCCCGCTAGTTGTTCTAGTCCTTCAGTGTCCAAAGACCTCTTAGGGTTTTCGTGGGAATAGGCTTAGTTTATGTAATAGACTTCCCTGGTGGCTCACACAGTAAAGCGTCTGCTTACAATGCGGGAGACCCAGGTTTGATCCCTGGGTCGGGAAGATCTGGAGAAGGAAATGGCAACCCACTCCAGTATTCTTGCCTGGAAAATCCCATGGATGGAGGAGCCTGGTAGGCTACAGTCCATGGGGTCGCAAAGAGTCAGACACGACTGAGCGACTTCACTCACTCACTCGTGTAATAAATAGGGGCTAGTATGTCATGACTTTGGAGGCTTATTTTGCAACTCCCTCTATCCACGTGGATACTCGCACTTCAAGGATCTGTCTCTGTTTTCCAGATTCTGTGCAGGCCCCGAGGAGTCACTTGAGACTCCAGGATGCCTTTCAACAAAGGCAAGAGTGGTTGGCAGGGTTTCTGCCTGACAGTTGACGCGCCTTAGTATGGGCGTCACCAAATGTTGATCATTGAGTTTTGTTTGAGCTCGTCTTCCACGTTAATTCACTTGTTGGTTCACTCAAGCGTCACTCACTATGTACCAGATGGTGTGCTGGCCTTTGGGACTATCACATGCATTGTCGGCCCTGTCAGGAAGGTGACAGCCTAGTGCAGGACTTGTGGGAAGATGTGCAAGCATTAATTCTCTACTTTATAGAGAAGGCTTAAGAGAGGGCCAGAATATTACCCATGTAGTTGACAGGAATTGATGACATTCTGGTTCACAGGAGGGCACAGGGCTGGTTATCATATTTTGTGCAACTTTTTTCAGTGTCTTTTAAACTGTTGCTATGTAGGGAAAATTATTTTATATGAAACAAAAAGATTCTGTGGATGAGGGGCATATAATTAAAATCATATCTAAGACTTTAAATTTTTTTTAATAAATTTATGTATTTTTGGTGGCACTGAGTCTTCATTGCTGTGCAGGCTCTTCTCTAGTTGCTGAAAGAGGGGCCTACTCTATAGTTGTGGTGCGTAGGCTTCTCATGTTGCAGTGCATGGACTCTGGGGCACCCACGGGCTTCAGTAGTTGTGACTCCCGGACTCTAGAGCACAGGCTCAATAGTTGAGGTGTGCAGGCTTTGCGTTGACCCACAGCATGTGGGATCTTCTTGGACCGGGGATCAAACTCGTTTCCTGCATTGGAAGGTGGATTCTTTACCACTGAGCCACCAGGGAAGCCCTAAGATAGACTTCAAATCCTTGCTTCAAATAAACAAAACAAAACATGGTGAGAAACCAGGACTGATGATCTCTTGCCTAGAATTTACAAGAAAGAGCCCAGCTCTGCCACCCTTTGTGAGAGGAGTGGCCCCATCAGGGAGCAGGTGTTGGGAGCACAGGTTATGAGGAGTGGGTGAATGGACCTGCAGGCACCACGGTCTCAGGGGAAGCTGGCAGTGAGCTCGGTTGCAATCTGGATAAGCCTTGCCCCGACTGGCGTGCTTCCCGGGCACAGCTGGAAGGGATCCTGTGGGCTCCCAGTGTGTGCTTAGGGCAGGGACGCGGGCTCCCCACCACCTGGGAGGTCTCCCCTAAACTCCAGCACCCAAGTTCAGAGTGGGTACTTCCTCAGCATTGAGAGTTTGAGATGTTTCATCCGATTTTTCTCTGCTTGTTTTTTCTGAAACTAATTTAAAGGTGTATTGTGTGCCTTAGGACATGAGCTGGTTTGATGATCATAAAAACAGTACTGGGGCACTTTCTACAAGACTTGCGATGGATGCCTCCCAAGTCCAAGGGGTATGTATACCTCATTGTCCTACTGTTTTTCTTTAACTTGGTTTGGGATAAACATATGGCATAGCTGCAACCTTTAAGCTGCCTCAGCTGCAAATAACAGAAAACTCAAACTGGTCTGAATAACAAAGAGGAAGGTAAGACTTCAGGGCTGATGGATCCATTGGCTCACAAGTGTCCAGAAGGACCCAGGACTCTGTTGACTCTGAGCAGCTTTCAGTCCTCAGAATTGGCTTCGACCTGAGGCTCCTTCCCTTGTGGCCACAAGGTGGCTTCTGGGAGCAACCAGAGCTATAAGCTTCCTTGTTTTTCATCCAATGAAAGAAAAGGCATACCTGGACCTCAACCACCAAACCAACACCCTTCCTTTAAATCTAATTTAGATTAATTTGGGTCACATACCTAACCCTGAACCAATAACTGGCTCAGGAGGGTGCCACCCTCTCCCTGGCTTTCGTCCCCAGCCTTGGAGCTGAGGCCTGTTACACAAAGCTCATTGCTTCTGCACAATGCAAGATGTCACCTGTGATGTCCATATGACATCCCTCGTTTTCTGATTGGTGGAAACAGTGCTTCATCTTTATGAAGGCTTTCCAGGGGATGGTCTCTTAGGATCTGTACCCTTTGCAACTGATGGTCTCTTGGAGCTCATGAGCCTCCCTCTTATACATGTGAAGCAAACAGGCTTTAAAGTGACCATTGTGTCCGAGGTTTATTTCCTCTTTAAACATTGCCTTCGGGAAAAAGTGTATGTGCCCCATAGCCTCTCCCCAAAGCAGAGCACTGATGACTTGGTTCTGTGATGCTGAATCCATGTGGTCAGGAAAGGAGTGAGAGTTGAAAGGCACAAACAGAGAATAACCTGCAGAGCCCCCCAAGTGACACATGAGACTACTTTGGGCACCTGATGCGAAGAGCTGACTCATTAGAAAAGACCCTGATGCTGGATAAGATTAAGGACAGGAGGAGAAGGGGGTGACAGAGGATGAGATAGTTGCATGGCATCGTCGACTCGATAGACATGAGTGTGAGCAAACTCTTGGAGATAGTGAATGACAGGGAAGCCTGGCATGCTGCAGTCCATGGGGTCGCAAAAGAGTTGGACACGACTGAGCGACTAGACAATAACAGCAATCTTGGGTTTATTGTAATGAAAGAGAGCAAATGTTAGCACAGGAAAAAATCCCTGTCTCATGGTTCTGACCAGGAGGCTGAAGGCTGTAGCTCACGGGTCTGCAGCTTAAAATACAGCTCCCTCTCTTCTTTTGCTCATCCAGGCCACTGGGACCAGGTTGGCTCTGATTGCACAGAATACGGCTAACCTTGGAACTGGTATTATCATAGCATTCGTCTACGGTTGGCAATTAACCCTTTTGCTGTTATCAGTTGTTCCAATTATTGCTGTATCAGGAATTGTTGAAATGAAATTGCTGGCTGGAAATGCCAAAAGAGATAAAAAGGAACTGGAAACTGCTGGAAAGGTGGGTCAAATAAGGCTTCAGTTGATATAAGTATGGTTGTTAAGACATAGCTTTTATTTGATTGATTTGTTACAACATGCATGTTTTGATAATGTTTGTGCTCCCTACAACTAATAATGGTCAACACTGAGTATGAAATACCTTACTGTGTCAATGCCTAGAACTTGAAAATAGGATAATTAATGTAAAACTTTTAGCATATAGAAAGTGATATAGTCAGAAAATTTCTGAGTTTTCAGAGTTCATTTTACCTTTTACTTTGTGCACTAATGCCATTGTTAGGACAAAGGTTACCCCTGTTTTACAGATGAGGAGTCCTTAAGGCAGAGAAATATAAGTGTATTGTTCTAAGTAGACAGTCCTGTTCTTGGTTGTGATTTCTGTAGTTAAGCTAGGCAGCCACCAGAGGGCAGTAATGCTCACATTTGTGATTCTAATTGTAATGGCAATTGGGCACACACTTAAACTTGGACCTTATTTTGAGCCAGTTATTGTTCTAAGTATTTATATGTCCGAACTCATCCTCACAAGAATCCTATGAGTCAAGTATTAATGTTTTGCCAATTTTGCAAATGCGGAACCCAAGAATGAAACAAGTTAAAGGCATGGCTGGGATTCAAGTCCTGGTCTATTTCAAAGTTCTTTACTATATAGTTTCTTCTGCTGCTGCTAAGTCGCTTCAGTCGTGTCCGACTCTGTGCATGGGTTTAAATGTGTCTAAACCTACATTTTGTTTATACATACATGTATTTAAATGTTAAATATAGACAACAACCAGGAATTTTTTTACCCTTACTTATGTAAATATTATGCTATATTGAAACATTAAGAGGTGAAGAAATAGTGAAAATTGTGATGTAGTTTCTACAGCACAGCCTTTGCAAAGCCTTTTCACAGACAATACTGCCTAGGCCTTAATACAGTTATGGTTACTCGAGGTGGGGCAGATAGCATGTCTCGCTCATGGGGAAGAAAAGCAGTCAGCATGATTCCCAGACTTCAGCTCTCAGGTATCCAGAGTCCTGGAAGACCCTCCTGGCTGCTGGCTGTGGCTCCTTTATGGCATCATTTCCTTGTTTTGTTTGTCATCACTAGAAACCACTCCATAGTGTTTGTTTCCTTCCTCCTGAACCCTACTGCTTTTCACATTTCAGAAGGGAAATTGTCAGTAGGTAGAATGAAGATCGTTTTTTCTTAGACCAGTTACATGGGAGAAAACATCTTGAATCTAGTTAATAGAGCCTTACTTCTGTTAAAAATGGCCAATGCCACTGAATGTTGCCAGAGTGTTCTGGCAGGAGTAGGGCTGTTAGAATGGAACAGCTTGGCAAACAAAATACCATCCTGGATCATCCTTCCTGGCCTTGTAGCCACTCGGTATATCATACTGGAGAAGATCCCCCACTTCTCTGGCCCTCAGTTTTCACTTGTATAACTTGAGAAATTGCACCAGATAATGTCCCAGGTTCCTTTCAGCTACTACTCTGTCGTTACAGGGATCAGAGGATGAACAACTCACATTGACCAGTCTGAAATATTTTTAGTAGCTACTTTAACCTAATAAGGGTTTTTGTTTGTTTTTTTTTTTTCTTAAAGAGAGGTTAGAAATTTTAAGTGTTAATTATCAGCAATTCAATCATATTTCAATTTGGTTTACTCTGTCAACTCCTGATTAACCCAAAATGAGGGTTTGAAAGGTCTTGGAATCTCTGCCCCCCACCCCTGCCCTCTGCTCTACTGCCGCATCACTATATATATATTTTTTTTAAGTTCTCATTGACCTATGTGCAGATTAGTCATGGTTCAGGAACATGGGGACTTGGGATAATTCCCCATTTTCATTTTCCAGAAAAGGCTCAGTAATGAGGGTGTTGGCTGCTAGACTGGGAAGAGGGGAGGGAGGCTGTTTAGTCACCCTCTTGACTCAGGCCCTGCCTGCCGACTGAGATAAGGGGCCTACTGAACCAGAATGACCCTCGAAGCACTTAATCCAGGGACCAGAACATGAGAAGTTGAGTGGAAAGTTCTAACAACTAGTTTCTCCTTGTGTAAATTACAAATCAGGGAAAGTAGAAGAACATAATGGGTCAAGGGCAGAGGCTTGGCATCAAATAGCCTGGCAGGGAATCCTGTCCCGCCTACTCATGAACTCTGGAGCCTTAGGCAAGTCAGTTCTCTTCTCTGTGCCTTGGCTGCTCATCTGTGCAAACAGGAATAAGAACATGGGCCTCATAGTGTTGTCACATGAAGTAATATCTGGCACAGAGTAAAAGCCAATCTGTATTCTCTATTCTGGGGCTTCCAAGGTGGTTCAGCAGTAAAGAATCCACCTGCAATTTGGAGATGCGGGAGATGTGGGTTTTATCCCTGGGTTGGGACGATTCCCTGGAGGAGGAAATGGCAACCCACTCCAGTATTCTTGCCTGGGAAATCCCGTGGACAGAGGAGCCGGGCAGGCTACTGTCCATGGGGTCACAAAGAGTTGGACATGACTGAGCGCATTCTCTATTTCGGCTGTGATTACTGTTAGATGTTTCATTTACAATAAAGATAAAAGGCTCTTCAGCTTGAAGTATTGAATATCTTTCTTCCATTGGGTTCCAGAAGCTGAGAACTGGGATAAAAGTCTCCAACCTAAGATTTCATTTTAGATTTTTGTCTCATGCTCCTTCTGCCAGTGGTTTAGATGAATCAACTGCAGAACTCTGATTTAGACTAAAGAGCAGAGTCACAGACAATTAACTTCAGTCAGGGGTGGTTTAGCTGTCACAGTCAGAAAATCGCTCTGGTAGGTTTGGGTCAAAGGGTTTGCTATAAGGACATGCGGGAGTATGGGGAACACAGACAGCTGATGGTAACTGCAGGGTCCCCAGCAGCTCCTCTCTTAAAGCCACTAGCTCTCTCGTCTCTTGGTTTGTCTAGACATTTGTTCTGTTCCTCAGTCGCTGAATATTCAGGCCAGCTTCCTACACATGCCCTGGTGATCTTAACCTCTATATCTGCAGGCCCTCCCAAGTCACAGAGTTACCTTCAAGGGCGGAAACTAAATCCAAGTGGCCTAAATCAGTCAGATGTCAGTCCTGGTTTCGTCTTTAAGGCCAGGTCATAGTGTTTACAATTGGAATGTTCTCAAATGAGGATAAGCATTTTCTTTCCTAAGAAGTGGTGTACCTTAGGGAAGAAATGATTGCACCTTCAGTAGGCCCTTAGAAATCACTTGGGGTTTCCCAGGTGGCTCAGTGGTAAAGAACCCGCCTGCCAACACAGGAGATGTAAGAGATGTAGGCTCAATCTCTGAGTGCAGGAGATCCCTGGAGGAAGAAATACCACTCCAGTATTTTTGCCTGGAGAATCCCATGGTTAGAGGAGCCTGGCAGGCTACACAGTCCATGGGGTCGCAGAGAGTCGGACACAATTGAAGTGACTTAGCGTGATTATCTCTTCTAAGATCCTACCCTATAAAGAAAGCAAAGTCACAGAGAGGTTTGACTAAAGCCAGTCAAGTAACTGCCTGGTGGCAAGGCTGGGAATAGAATTTGTTTTCGTGTCCAGACCACTGTTCTTGCCCTAAGCTGATCTGTCTCTCAGCATAGGACATAGGAAGGCTTGCCCACCATACATAATAGCACAACCAGTGGTGCTTTTAAGATGCCCCGGGTTTCTCACAGTTTCTCTTGAATAACACATTATGCCCATGCTCTACAAACCGAAGGAACTGAAAACACATCAATGGAAGCTTTGGAGTTCTTTGGACAGAGCCCTGAGACTTATTTATATATTATATATTTTATATATATATATATATATATATATATATATATATATAAAATAAATACATGTATATTTATTATTTATTTATTTCAAAAGTATTATTATTTATTATTTCAGAAGTATTTATTATTTCAGAAGTAAAAGCCCCACTTCTAATCAAGGTCTGTTCTATGTTACAGATTGCAACAGAGGCAATAGAAAATATTAGGACAGTTGTGTCCTTGACCCAGGAAAGAAAATTTGAATCCATGTATGTTGAAAAATTGTATGGAGCATACAGGTAATGAGCATATGATTGTTACTAAGAACCTAGTAGTATTGATTGCAATTTTTAGGCTGAATTTTTGATTGCAGTTTTTATTGCTGCTGCAAACAATGATATGATTATAAGGATGACCTTTTTTCGACAATTATCTCACTGAAAACAAGTAATTTTTTGATGCAGTTGGACTATAGGATTGGATTTTTACATCTCGTATAAAAATAGTACGATTGGGTCTCTGAGAGCTACCAGGAGCAGAGGGCTGCACAAGTACTTTTTTTTTTTAACCAGGGCAGGCAACATGAACAACCCATCTGGTGATTCAGGGTAAACATACTTTTAGGCAGTTGCTCAAGCCTTTATTTTCTTTGGATTGTGTAAGACTAAACCAAAGATGAGACTTGCTTTGGGTTTAAAGTGTTTCCTTGTTCTCTGAATGAAGGCCAGATCCATCCTATCCTGAAAACAAAGACACACAGTCTGTTTCTCTGATTTGTTCTTGAGCAACTCAACAAGCCTCCAGCATCTGTTTGCCACTTGTTTCCAACTAAGGCCTATTCTCATGAATGGATATATTTTAGCACTAACAGAACCGAACACAAGCTGAATCACAACTTTGTGGACTAGAACAGTGGTTGTGAACACTTACATATTTGGACAGAGATAGTTGTGAATTTCTCAGTGTATCCACCTTCTTAGTTGTGTATACTTCATGTAGTGACATTTTTCTGTCCCTTTGATGTCTGACATACATGTCAGTAGCGCTGTAAATTGTTCAGTAACATAAAGTATTGTGATACTATGCTTATAGCACGTAAGTTAAACTAGCCAAATAAGTAATACTTTGAATTTTCCCTCTTGCCAAGTGCCTTCCTTCTAATCGGAAAGTAAATAAATTACTGTTCTTTTGGAGGATTTAGAATAATGAAGTGTGATAAAATAGCGAAACTAGTAGAGGACAGAATGAGGTCTAATTAGAAATGGTATAGAAGAAGTTCTGATGTGCCTATGTAGATCTCGCCTAGCCTACTTTTCCGAATCCAAAACATGAACAGACTACAATCCAAAACATAAGAGACTAGACCTAGTCGCAGAAGACGAGATAATAATATTACACGATCAAATTTAGACAATTCAAACTTTAGTCTTAACTCTGACATCCTTTATTTTTGACACACCAATCATGTTTGTATCATGTGTTGAATGTCTGAATTACTAGATATTCATGTGTAATAAGAATAGCAACTATCGTTTGAACATCCACTGTGAGCTAGGTCCTGTGCTAGACATTTATACTGTGTATTTAGATCTCAAAGCAGTTTTATATATCCTGGTTATCCCTCTCTTACAAATCAGAAAACTGATATATAGAGAGGTTAGATCACCTCCTCTGATGATAGTTGGGAGCAGAATTTAATGGGTAGACTAAACTTAGAAGCTGTGCTGTTTGTATAACCCAGTGTTAAAGAGGCTGAAGAGGCGGTTACTGATACACTAATTTGCTCTCCAGGAATTCGGTGCGGAAGGCACACGTCTATGGGATTAGTTTTAGTATTTCACAAGCATTTATGTATTTTTCCTACGCTGGTTGTTTTCGATTTGGTGCCTATCTCATCGTAAATGGACACATGCGCTTCAGAGATGTTATTCTGTAAGTAATTTTTTTAAATTTACTGAGATTATTCCATAACAGCTTCAGTAGGTCTATGCAAAAGTCTATAGTAGACTGAAAAACTAATTTATGATGAAGCCAGAGAGTTGAATCTACTCCAGAAATTGGATGTTGTCAGTACTTCAAGGATAGTTTCATTTATCGAGTGGACTGAAGTCAACCAAGCTAGTGAACACGATCATAAACCAGACTTCTAGGAATATATAGAAGGACAAGAGGATAGCAAATATACTCAATGTGGAAATAAAACGTAATTAGAAAACTGCGCGAGGTTAAACAGCTTACTATTTATGGGCAACCAAAGATGGCCTTGCCAGTGGAATAGGAATGCACGACTGAAAGCTGGGAAAGACTCTTTTCCCTAACCAGACCTGGGATGACCCTGCCCACTCTTGCCTCTTAGCCTTCCTATTGTCTTGGTTTCCAAGGCTAACCAATGGTCTTTCAAAATATGCCAAATACATTCAATTAGGTTGCAGTCTAGTCTTGCCAAGGGGAAGCTATTCTTTTAAGATCACTTGGCATATTTCTGGTGTGATGGGATGATTTTTAAAGCAGTAGCAAACAACTTAAAAAAAAAAAAACAACAGGGTCAAGACAGACAAAGTGAAAGAGTTTACAAGCTGTTCTTTTGTTTTCATCAAATTAAAATAACCATGAAAAAGGAATATGTATCTTTGCATCAGTCAGGATCCTAGCAGGGACAAATGGTCTTGCAAAGTAGGGGGTCTCTCTAACTGGGAGAGTAGTGTTGACATATATAAATTATCATGTATAAAATAGATAGCTAGCGGGAAGTTGCTATATAGCACAAGGAGCTCAGCTGAGTGCTCTGTGATGACATAGAGGGGAGGGATAGGTTGAAGGAGGGAGCACAAGAGGGAGGGGATGTATGTATACTTAGACCTGATTCACACTGTTGTACAGCAGAAACTAACACAACATTGTAAGGCAATTATCCTCCAGTTAAAAAAATTAAGGGTCTGTTTTTAAGGTGTGGGCTGTATCGAGGTCAGCAGTGCCTAGCTAGGAACCACCAAGATGTTACTTAAGCCTAAAGGGCAAGAAGAGGGAGGGATTTTCAGAACCCAGCATGTGGTGGGGGGGAACACCACAACTATCCACCAGGAAAGGGGCTAACACAACAATGCCCTGGCCCCACTCCTCCAGCCTCCATCCCTACTATGCTGGTCCTTGCCAAACGCCATCAGGAGCCCGAGGAACAGGAAACCTTTTGATGCAGACCCTTTAGGTCAGCCTTTAAGGCACAGGGGAAGGAGGACGGTGTCAGGTAGAGATGGAGAGTAGAAAGTGGTTTCAGAGAGACAGATGCAAACAGTCAGATGGGAATTACCACTTGGAGTATACATACTGTCTAGAAAAACACCATCGAAGAAATTGGCCTTGCTTTTGAAAGCTGTCTTATTTTTATCTTTAAAATGTTAAATTCTGGGTAATTGGAAGATAGCGTTTAAAGTCTTTCATACTAAGGCTGCATTGCAGGCTCTATAGGAAGGCCAGGCAGCTATCTACAGGTGAACTGTTCATCTCTCTCTGAAAATTTGATTTTTGGTAATCAACCCTCTCAGGTATTTACATGAATACTCTACCCACCATCCCCAGCCTCATGTACTCAAAACACACTTTAATAATTAGGTTTACACTTTGCTGCACAGCAATAATTAACGCAATCTTGTAAAATCAACTGTACTTCAATTTTTAAAAAAGAATTTAAAAATAGAAAAAAATTAACTTGCAAACCAAAACAAGAAGCCAAGTGCTATGATACCCAGTCCAGAATGATCTAATGGGTATCAGGGTACAGAAGCAAAGCAGAGAAGATTCAGTGCATGGAGTTTGATTCAATTTGATTCAGGTTTTTTCAAGCTTGTGGAACTTTAGTCTCACTTATTTGAATGTAACTCAAAGAGACAAAACAATACAAACAGCTTCAAAAAAAAAAAAGGAAAACCTTAGAAGTTTGGGGGAAATTTTTTTTAAGTTCTCAATTATTATTAGAGATCTTCCTACCCTCCTCGTTCTTTGGGGAGCTCTGATGCCAGAAGTAAATAGCTTTGTAAACGGCACTAATTTTAAAGAACCTACCTACCAATGCAGGAGACATTAAGGGACGCAGTTTCGATCCCTGGGTCAGGAAGATTCCCTGGAGGAAGGCACAGCAATCCACTCCAGCATTCTTGCCTTGAGAATCCCATGGACAGAGGAGCCTTGGGGGCTATGGGGTCACAAAGAGTCGGACATGACTGAGTGACTAAGCATGCACACATCGATCTTAGAATCTTTAGTTCTTCTTGGATGTTATCATCCATATCCATTCTTTTAACTGGAGAATAGACCTTTAGCTTAAGATGATTGCTTTTTGAGGGTTGTAGCAATAGATATTTTACTTGTAAGAGAAAAGCTGTTTGTAGTAAAGGCATATTTTGCCTAATAAGAATTCTTTAAGCATAGTGCCGATGATTATCATTTGCCCAGTGGAGAGGTGGGAAGTGGAGGGTGTAGAAGCCACTGTCTGCAGGTCAGAGCTGTCGAGTCAGGAGAAAGTCTCACTCCTGACCTGGTCCTGATCAAGTCCCTTCGGCACCCAGAGCTCCAGTTCCCTCAACTCTAAACAGGGTATGCAGCTAATCAGTAGAATTACCTGAGGTCACAACTCTAATTCTCTGATCAGCAACTTCTGGAGAGAGAAGGACTTTACAAAGTTCCATGAAACCCAGGAAATGAGAAGTCCTGAAGGAAGTCAGAGCATGCTTAGTTGTGTCCAACTCTTTGTGACCCTATGGACTGCCACACGCCAGGCTTCTCTGTCCTTCACTGTCTCCCAGGGTTTGCTCAAGGTCATGTTCATCGAGTCAGTGATGCCATCCAATCATCTCATCCTCTGTCATCCCCTGCTCCTTCTGTCTTCAGTCTTTGCCAGCATCAAGGTCTTTGCCAATGAGTCAGCTCTTATACAAATTAATTTTCAAACGTCCTCTGCTTCCATCTAGGGTGTTCTCAGCGATTGTGTTGGGCGCCGTGGCTCTAGGACATGCTAGTTCCTTTGCTCCAGACTATGCTAAAGCCAAGCTGTCTGCAGCCCACTTATTCAAGCTGTTGGAAAGACAACCTCTGATTGACAGCCACAGTGAAGAAGGCCTGAGGCCCGTGAGTCCCTTGCTGTCTCATGAGCACTGGGTTGATTTTTTCCTCCAGGTTTTCTGTCTGCTAGATCATGTCAACTGGAAAAAAAAAAAAAGCACAATGTGAGAGTTGTCAGTTAAGATGTATTTGGGGCAAAATGGGGACAGTAGCCAGGAGACAGCACCTCAGACAGCTCTGAGAGAGTGCTCCAAAGAGGTGGGGGGATGCCAGTGTCCATCTGATTTTACTGAAGGGGGTGCTGCCGCCAGGCACACATTTTGGCAGAGGTTTGCTGCCAGTCACAAGTAACAGATGTCTCTGCTGATGGTTTTAGTGCTTTTCTAGTTATGAGAAGATGCAAGAAACTGGGTTCATAAAACTTTCTCCTGAAAATCTCCATCTGCAGGCCTGTTCTGCCAGTATTTTCCCAGAGCACAGGGTGCCTCCTTCCTGATCTCTGCCCTGAACCCCTTTCAGGAGGTGTCGAAGGTCAGCAGCTGCAGCAGTTTGTGGCTTAGCCCTTGTAGATGAGAGGCAGATGTCAAGTGGCAATCGTAACCACAGGATAAATTTGTAGTGATTACACTGACATTGACTTCACTAGCTTTGTGATCATTACAGGGCTAATAATATTTGGCCAACTTTCCTGGCATTTTCAAATTTCATAGGGGGTTGCAAGGATTCTGAAGTTGAGCATATCAAAAAAAAAAAAAAATCCAGGTGTACTAGAACTAAATAATTTCCATGAAAATTGTGAATCGTTTCTGCAGGGAAGGTATGTGGCTTTAATTTTGTGAGTAACTGCATTAGCAATTTGGCTTTCATCACCTGGTGTAATGACTGTGTTATAAATGGTAAGACGGCCACTTTATTCAGAGAAGGAGGGATAAAGCTTTACTGTCTCCAAGCTTAGCTCTAGATGTTCTTTGTATAATACAAGCCACTGCACATTCTAATGTGAAGCAGCGTGGGTAAAGACATGGGGACTTATGCAACATTTTTGGGACTTTATCATGTAATTCCTGTTCTGATAAAATTACTGTGCCAAGTGAGTGAGTTAAAGAGGCCACAGGGCTTGAGTTAAGGGCTGTCCACCAAGACTGCTCTAAATCCCCATGCCTTTGAGCCTTGAGCTATTGACTTGGCTTCTGCTTCAAAATTATCATTTGGGAACACTAAATATTTGTCTTCAGTGACCTAGAAATTTTGAGTTTAGACAACAACGCTATGACTTTCTTTACTGTAACATGTACCCCTGGTTCCCATCTTCATTTTGTAAATATAACAACTCTAAAATATGACTCTCTTTAACCCGTAGCCCTGGTTCCCATCTTCATTTTATACATATAACAACTTGCTACCAATACTAACTGGTGCCACTACTTGTACTGAACATGGATTTTATGTTACTCTGCTGTAGTGTCTGTTAGAGCTTCCTTGAATTTATACTTTTTATTCCAATGATTTATCAGACCAATTATAATAGCAACATAAACATACCTATTTTTTAGGATAAGTTTGAAGGGAATGTGACACTTAATGAAGTCGTGTTCAGCTACCCTACCCGGCCAAACGTGCCTGTGCTTCGGGGGCTGAGCCTGGAGGTGAAGAAGGGCCAGACGCTGGCCCTAGTGGGCAGCAGCGGCTGCGGGAAGAGCACAGTCGTCCAGCTCCTGGAGCGGTTCTACGATCCCTTGGCTGGCACAGTGGTGAGTGCGCTTTCTGAGATCAGTAACCTGATTTAAGGCACTATCAGACAAGACCTACAATCTTAATGAAAAAATGACCACATTCTGTGGATCCCAAACTGTCACCCACAGTCAGACAAATATATGGGGACAGTCAGGTAGAATATCTGGAACTGATTGGAGTTCAGAGAGGACTGAATGTGAAGTTGATCTCTACCCCGCCCTGGGCCCTTTGCACCAGTGGAATCCCCCTGAGTGAACACACACTCGCTCCCTGGGTTATAAAGGTAACCACACACTCCTGTCAGAGTTCTGAGCAGACTCCCAGGACTCCCTCCCCTTCCTTTTGCTTGGCCATGTCTCTAACCCTGAACTTGAGGCTCTCTTTGATCCTTATCTCCAGGCCTCTCACATTTGGCTTTTAGCATTGATGTTGTTGCTATCTAGCCCCTGGCCCTCTTTGAGCGGAAGTGTGGCTCTTACCAATAATGCCTGCATCTCCCATTACCTTGGGATGGTACCCACCGACCTGGCCCAGGGAGCCAACCCCCATGTAGACAGTCACCAGAATGTTAAACCTTCTTGAGTTGTTTCTTGGGGGAAATCTTACATTTCGGCTATTACAATTACTATGAAGATATGAATATGGGCAAACCAGCTCAACAGTGCTCTGCAGGTATGCTGTGCTAATCCTCCAGTGGGGATTTCTTTCTTAGACTAGTTGGATTTGTGTGTATTTCTTCGTGTCCTTTGCACTGTGGAAGCTGTATCCTCACTTAGCACATCACAAGTCTTCTCTAGAAGCATCAGGCCTCCTGCTTCCAGCAAACAAAAAATAAAACCACCACCAAAGATAAAGATACTACTCTTGAGCTTGTCCACTTTCAGTTGAACTCTTGTCCTTGTGAGTTAGTCACTCAGTTCTGTCCGACTCTGACCCCGTAGACTGTAGCCCACCAGGTTCCTCTGTCCATGGAATTTTCCAGGAAAGAATACTGGAGTGGCTTCCCATTCCCTTCTCCAGGGGATCTTCCCGACCCAGGGATCGGGACTGCAGGATCCCGTCTCCTGCATTGGCAGGCAGATTCTTTGCCATCTTAGCCAACAGTGAGGGTAGGTGAAGACTGCTAGTTCCCAGGGGAAAGAGAGGTGAGGAGGGTAAGACAGGAGATAACCAGCTTTCAGAATGTGAGGGCCTGCTGCTGATCTGCTTTTCTTCCTGGTGTGCCTGGAGAAGGGGCACAGCGTCAAGGTGAAAAGTCAGAGCTGTTCAGGTGACAGCAGATACGAGTAGGACACTGAATTGCTTGCTTCTTTTTTTTAAATTAATTAATTTTAATTTGAGGCTAATTACGATATTGTGGTGAAGGCAGAGGATGGTACACTTGCCTGGATAAAGGCAGACAGGAACAGAGAGAGTAATGTGGAAAGACAGGGCCAAATGTGCTACCGTTTTGCCAGGTAGAACAAGAAAGGGATGGCTGAGCCACCATAAAAAAAAATCTTTTTGTTGGCCGTGTGGGTCTTACAGGCTCTTACAGTGTAAGAGCTTACAGGCTGTGAGGCTGGTATTTCACAAGCTGCTGACGTCAATTTGCCACAGTCGTCTTAGTCACATACTGTTCAGGTTTATTTTTGTTTAAGTCCTTCTTACAGTTTGTGGGGTCTGGTTTTCAGCTCCTAGATGGTCATGAAGCCAAGAAGCTCAACATCCAGTGGCTCAGAGCCCAACTTGGAATCGTATCCCAGGAGCCCATCCTGTTTGACTGCAGCATTGCCGACAACATTGCCTATGGGGACAACAGCCGGCCCGTAACCATGCCTGAAATTGTGAGCGCAGCCAAAGCAGCCAACATCCATCCTTTCATTGAGACCTTGCCCCATGTAAGTGAGCTGGTGACTTCCTGGATGAGGTCAGAATCAACTGCAAGACTCTGTTCCTCCTCCAGCAGGTCCCAGAGTTCACCTCTGTACTAGCACTGTGACCTTGATTTGATACAGCCCACTGACGTTATTCAGAATTCACCGGCTTTGCATTTGTATTTGCATTCACAAATGCACCAGTTATGCATTTGTATACATGTGTATTTAGTTCTTTTCACTTTTATTGCATGTGTAGACTCCCATCCACTGCTCCAGTCAGGATATGGAACGTTTTCATCACCACAGATTCCTCATGTCACCTTTCTGTAGACACATCCCTCCTCCTTACCCTCACTCTCCACAACCCCTGGCAACAAATAACTGTTCTCCATTTCTGTCATACTTTCAGAATGTTATATAAAGACATGTACAGTATATAATCACATGAGATTAGCATTTTCACTCAGCGTAATTCCCTGAAGCTCTTGTGTGTTAACTGTAGTTCATGCCTTCTTATTACTGAATCAGATGGATATATGGTCTGGATGACCTGCAGCTTTTAAAATTTTTTATTGGGGTATAGTTGGTTTATAATGTTGTGTTAGTTTCAGGTATACACAAAGTGAATCATATATATATATGCTGCTGCTGCTGCCAAGTCGCTTCAGTCGTGTCCTACTCTGTGCGACCCCACAGACAGCAGCCCACCAGGCTCCGCCATCCCTGGGATTCTCCACGCAAGAATACTGGAGTGGGTTGCCATTTCCTTCTCCAGTGCATGAAAGGGAAATGTGGAAGTGAAGTCGCTCAGTCATGTCCGACTCTTAGCGACCCCATGGACTGCAGCCTACCAGGCTCCTCTGTCCATGGGATTTTCCAGGCAAGAGTACTGGAGTGGGGTGCCATTGCTTCCTCCACATATATATATATATATATGATTATATATTATGTATATGTGTGTCTCCACATACACTTAATTTTAAGATTCTTTTCCCATAGAGGCCATTACAGAGTATTGAGCAGAGTTCCATGTGCTACAGTCATAATTAGTTCTTTTACATATATAGTGGAGTGTATCTGTCAATCCCAGTCTCCTAACTTAACATCCTCCTCCCCATTCCTCCCTGGTAACCATCTTTGTCTTCTACATCTGTAACTCTATTTCTGTTTTTCAGAGGAAAGAGAACTCTCCTATCACTGTTGGTGGGAATTTAAGTTGGTGCAGCCACTACGGAGAACATGGTGGTTCCTTTTTAAACTAGTCACCTATTGAAGCATATTGAGATTGTTTCCAGTTGGGCTTTTAAGAGTAAAGCTGCTATAAATATTTGTGTACAGGTCTTAGTGTGAACCTGAATTTTATTTCTCTGGGATAAATGCCCAGGAGTATAACTGCTAGACCATATAGTGATTGGTTGTTTAATTTGATAAAAAATGGCTAAACAGTCTTCTAAAGTGGTGTTGCCATTTCACATTCCCACCAGCAGGGATGAGGGATATAGTTTCTTTGAATCTTTGCCAGCATTTGCTGTTGCAACTGTTTTTTACCATCCTGATAGGTACACAGTGATATTTTATTGTGATTTTAATTTGCATTTCCTAATGGCAGAGGATGTTGAACATTTTTTATATAGTTGTTTGCCATCTATATGTCCTCTGTGATGAGATGTCTTTTCATGTATTTTGCCTATTTTCTAATGGGATTGTTTTTTACTGTTGAGTGTTGACAGATTTTTTTTAGTAAGTGTATGTTCTACTTACTAGTAAGTCCTTTGTTGGAAATGTAGTTTGCAAATATTTTCTCCCAGTTTGTAGCTTATTTTTTTTCATCCTTTTAACAGAGTCTTTTGCAAAGCTTAAGTTTTTAATTTTGATGAGGTCCCAGTTCATCCTTTATTTCCTTTTACAGATTGTTTTTGATGTCAAGTCTGAGAACTCTTTGTCTAGGCCTTGGTCCTAAAGATTTTCTCCACTATTTTCTAAATTTATGGTTTTACAATTTAGTTTTAATTTCATGCTCCACTTTGAGTTAATTTTGTCATAAGGCTGTTTTTCTTTACTGTTTTATTTCTTTGGAGAGGATCTGTACTCTCCAATTTCCAGTCCCCAACACTCCCTATTTATTACCTCATTTAGCTGCTATCCTTGTTAGTGTATAGTGTATATGTAGTATATATGGATATATATAGTATATATCCCCGTTAGCTGCTGTCCTCGTTAGTATAGTGGTGAGTATCCCCGCCTATCACACGGGAGACTGGGGTTCGGGTCCCCAACGGGCAGGCAACACAACCTTGGGGATTCCCTGGTGGCTCAGATGGTAAAGCGCCTGTCTGCAATGCGGGAGACCTGGGTTTGATCCCTGGGTTGGGAAGATCCCCTGGAGAAGGAAACAGCAGCCCACTCCAGTACTCTTGCCTGGAAAATCCCATGGATGGAGGAGCCTCATAAGCTACAGTCCATGGGGTCACAAAGAGTCAGACACGACTGAGTGACTTCACTTTAGCTGCTGTGACTATAGCCAAATTGCAGTGAGATCAATACGGATTTGAAAACTAAGGTAAGAATTCAGTGACACAATTTTCTGTTACAAGTAATTTAATCTTATATTGCGTGCTATGTATGTATTTTTTTCTCTTGATTACAAATTCCTTAAGGGTAAGAACAGAGGCAGATTCATTTTTATACTTCCCACAGTTCTACCATAACAGTAGTAAGTATTTAAGTTAATGAATGACTTTAAAAAAGAATAAATTAGGCTCTGTGTGGATCACATGAATATTTTAAATTAAAAATGTTGAACATTGACATGTAACCATTTTAGGACTCCAGCGACAGCAGATGAGGCTTCCCTGGTAGCTGAGATGGTACAGAATCTGCCTGCAATGCAGGAGTGAAAGAAAGTGTTAGTTGCTCTATTGTGTCCGACTCTTTGTGACCACATGGGCTGTAGCCCACCAAGCTCCTCTGTCCATGGATTCTCCAGGCAAGAATACTGGAGTGGGTTGCCATTCCCTTCTCCAGGGGATCTTCCGACCTCAGGATGGAACTCAGGTCTCTTGCATTGCAGGCAGATTTTTTACCATTGAGCCACCAGGGAAGCCCATGCAATGCAAGAGACTTCAATCCCTGGGTTGGGAAGATCCCCTGGAGAAGGGAACTGATAATGATAGGAGTTGGACAATTTGTTGCAGGAATATGAAATGAATTGAAAACTAAGATCATTAACATTCTAGTTTGATTTTGAATGTCATGTTAAAAAAAAGTAAATATACAACTTGGTAGTTGTTATAGAAAGTTTATTATTAAGTATTTTTTCCTATAATTAGAACTGTTAAGAAGTAAAAGTTTATTCAATATACTATTCAGTTCAGTTCAGTCGCTCAGTCGTGTCCGACTCTCTGAGACCCCATGAATCGCAGCACGCCAGGCCTCCCTGTCCATCACTAACTCCCAGAGTTTACCCAAACCCACGTCCATCAAGTTGGTGATGCCATTCAACCATCTCATCCTCTGTCATCCCCTTCTCCTCCTGCCCCCAATCCTTCCCAGCATTAGGGTCTTTTCCAATGAGTCAACTCTTTGCACGAGGTGGCCAAAGTATTGGAGTTTCAGCTAAAACATCAGTCCTTCCAATGAACACCCAGGACTGATCTCCTTTAGGATGGACTGGTTGGATCTCTGTGCAGTCCAAGGGACTCTCAAGAGTCTTCCCCAACACCACAGTTCAAAAGCATTAATTATTCGGTGCTCAGCTTTCTTCACCGTCCAACTCGCACATCCATACATGACCACTGGAAAAACCATAGCCTTGGCTACATGGACCTTTGTTGGCAAAGTAATGTCTCTGCTTTTAAATATGCTATCTAGGTTGGTCATAACCTTCCTTCCAAAGAGTAAGCATCTTTTAATTTCATGGCTGCAATCACCATCTGCAGTGATTTGGGAGCCCCAAAAAATAAAGTCTGACACTGTTTCCACTGTTTCCCCATCTACTTCCCATGAAGTGATGGGACAGATGCCATGATCTTAGTTTCCTGAAAGTTGAGCTTTAAGCCAACTTTTTCTCTCTCCTCTTTCACTTTCATCAAGAGGCTCTTTAGTTCTTCTTCACTTTCTGCCATAAGGGTGGTGTCATCTGCATATCTGACGTTATTGATATTTCTCCCGGCAATCTTAATTCCAGCTTGTGCTTCTTCCAGCCCAGCATTTCTCATGATGTACTCTGCATAGAAGTTAAATAAGCAGGGTGACAATATACAGCCTTGACTTGCTCCTTTCCCTATTTGGAAACAGTCTGTTGTTCCATGTCCACTTCTAACTGTTGCTTCCTGACCTGCATACAGGTTTTTCAAGAGACAGGTCAGATGGTCTGGTATTCCCATCTCTTTCAGAATTTTCCACAGTTTATTGTGATCCACACAGTCAAAGGCTTTGGCATAGTCAATAAAGCAGAAATAGATGATGTTTTTCTGGAACTCTCTTGCTTTTTCGATGATCCAACGGATGTTGGCAATTTGATCTCTGGTTCCTCTGCCTTTTCTAAAACCAGCTTGAACATCTGGAATTTTATGGTTCATGTATTGCTGAAGCCTGGCTTGGAGAATTTTGAGCATTACTCTACTAGTGTGTGAGATGAGTGCAATTGTGTTGTAGTTTGAGCATTCTTTGGCATTGCCTTTCTTTGGGATTGGAATGAAAACTGACCTTTTCCAGTCCTGTGGCCACTGCTGAGTTTTCCAGATTTGCTGGCATATCGAGTGCAACACTTTCACAGCATCACCTTTGAGGATTTGAAATAGCTCAACTGGAATTCCATCACCTCCACTAGCTTTGTTCTTAGTGATGCTTTCTAAGGCCCACTTGACTTCCCATTCCAGGATGTCTGGCTCTAGGTGAGTGATCATACCATCGTGATTATCTGGGTCATGAAGATCTTTTTTGTCCAGTTCTTCTGTGTATTCTTGCCACTTCTTCTTAATATCTTCTGCTTCTGTTGGTCCATACCATTTCTGTCCTTTATCATCAGATCTAGTCCCTTAAATCTATCTCTCACTTCCACTGTATAATCATAACAGATTTGATTTAGGTCATACGTGAATGGTCTAGTGGTTTTCCCTACTTTCTTCAATTTAAGTCTGAATTTGGCAATAAGGAGTTCATGATCTGAGCCACAGTCTGCTCCCAGTCTTGTTTTTGCTGCCTATATAGAGCTTCTCCATCTTTGGCTGCAAAGAATATAATCAACCTGGATTTCGGTGTTGACCATCTGGTGATGTCCATGTGTAGAGTCTTCTCTTGTGTTGTTGGAAGAGGGTGTTTGCTATGACCAGTGCGTTCTCTTGGCAGAACTTTATTAGCCTTTGCCCTGCTTCATTCTGTACTCCAAGGCCAAATGTGCCTGTTACGCCAGGTGTTTCCTGACTTCCTACTTTTCATTCCCGTCTCCTATAATGAAAAGGACATATTTTTTGGGTGTTAGTTCTAAAAGGTCTTGTAGGTCTTCATAGAACCATTCAAGTTCAGCTTCTTCAGCGTTACTGGATTTTTCTAAACTAGAACTTTACTAACTTTATTAATGGCTAACTTGCAGAAATATGAAACAAGAGTGGGAGACAAGGGGACTCAGCTTTCCGGGGGACAGAAACAGAGGATTGCTATTGCCCGAGCCCTCATCCGACACCCCCACATCCTACTGCTGGATGAAGCTACATCAGCACTGGATACTGAAAGTGAGAAGGTATGGTCTCCCACTTCATGTCCCATTTAATTTATAAAACAAAACTTTTTCATGCAGTCAATCATGAAAAAAATAAACACAAACAGCTCAATATTTTTAAAGAACTCTGGGCAAAAAAAAAAAAAAAAAAAAACTGGACAAAAGTCCTAGATTCTACAAAGAAGACATACAGATGGCTAACAAACACATGAAAAGATGTTCAACATCACTAATTATTAGAGAAATGCAAATCAAATCTACAGTGACGTATCACCTCATACCAGTCAGAATGGCTATCATCAAAAAGTCTACAAATAATAAATGCTGGAGAGGGCGTGGAAAAAAGGAACTCTCCCACACTGGTGGTGAATGTAAACTCAGACAGCCACAATGGAGAACAGTATAGAGGTTCCTCAGAAAACTAAAAGTAAAGTTAGCATATCATCCAGCAGTCCCACTCCTGGGCATATAGCTGGAAAAAATCTTGGTTTGAAAGGATACATGCATCCCAGTGTTCTCTGCAGCCCTGTTTAAATAGCCAAGACATGGAGGCACCTAAATGCCCAGCGACAGAGGAATGGATAAAGGTGTGGCACATATAAACAATGGACTAATAAACCATAAAAAGAACGAAATAATGCTATTTGCAGCAACATGGAGGGACCTAGAGGTTACCGTACTAAGTAAAGTCAGTCAGAGAAAGAAATACCATTATGATATCATGCAAATGTGGAATCTAAAAAATAATACAAAAGAACTTATTTGCAAAACAGGACTCATAGACATAGAAAACAAACTTATGGTTATCAAAGAGGGGAGGGATAAATTAGGAGTCTTTTTAAAAATATATATGCTACTATATATAAAATAGATAACCAAGAACCTACTATATAGTATAGGCATTTTATTCAACATTTTGTAATAATCTATAGTGGAAAATATGAAAAAGGATATATATAACTGAATCACTTTGCTGCATACGTGAAACTAACACACCATTGTAAACTATATTTCAATAAAATTTTTTAAAGGTAAGCACAGAAAAAAGTAAACAAATGTAGACAGCAGTTATTTTGAGGTAAAATATTTTTATTTCATCCCTTCCTTCCAGCATTTTCCAAATTTTCTAAAATGATTACATTTTACACACAAAAAGTACTTTTATTGCACTTTTTGTTTGAATGCTTTAGCATATTAAAAATGGAAAAACTGGGAAATAAAACACTCAAAATTGAAGCAGTTAAAATTATTTTGTGACTGGTTAGAAAACTTTATAATAAAAATGGATTCTCAAACTAAATAAAGAGCATAACTGTATGCAGACGGACTATGTAACACTCAGTACATAAAGCTAAAAATTCAAAGGTGACACCAGAAATAAATGAAAGGTAACTTTCTTTTGTACAGATGGTAAAATATTTGGATTTCTTTTAGTTTTAAAAGTTTTTTCTTTTAGTTTTGAAAACACACTCCTATATATAAACATAAACAGCAAGGACCTACTGTATAGCACAGGGAACAATATTCAATATCATCTTGAAATAATCTATAATGGAAAAGAATCTCAAAAATAGACATAAAAATAATCACTTTGCTGTATACCTGGAACTTGTAAATCAACTATAGACGAATAAAAAAAGAAAGTGAAAAGTTTAGGTGTATAAAACTGTAGGTTGAAGATGTAATCTGATCCCTATCAAATTATTCATGACATTTCCCACAGAACTAAAATAATCCTAAGTTTCTATAATTTTTAAGTAAGGCTTCTGTTCTGATTTATTAATAGATTGTCCAAGAAGCCCTGGACAAAGCCCGAGAAGGCCGCACCTGCATCGTGATCGCTCACCGCCTTTCCACCATCCAGAACGCAGACCTGATAGTGGTGATTGAGAATGGCAGAGTCAGGGAGCACGGCACACACCAGCAGCTGCTGGCGCAGCGAGGCATCTATTTCTCTATGGTCAGTGTCCAGGCTGGGACACAGAACTGATGAACTCTTGTTATAGTGTACCTTAAAAATAAATTCCGACAACTTTTTCTGATTTAGACTTTTTATAAGTCACCATAAAACATAGGTATTCAGTTCAGTCGCTCAGTCGTGTCCGACTCTTTGCGACCCCATGAATCGCAGCACACCAAGCCTCCCTGTCCATCACCAACTCCTGGAGTCCACCCAAACCCACGTCCATTGAGTCGGTGATGCCATCCAACCATCTCATCCTCTGTCGTCCCCTTCTCCTCCTGCCCTCGATCTTTCCCAGCCTCAGGGTCTTTTCAAATGAGTCAGCTCTTTGCATCAGGTGGCCAAAGTACTGGAGTTCCAGCTTCAACATTGGTCCTACCAGTGAACACCGAGGACTGGTCTCCTTTAGGATGGACTGGTCTCCTTGCAGTCCAAGGGACTCTCAAGAGTATTCTCCAACACCACAGTTCAAAAGCATCAATTCTTCGGCTCTCAGCTTTCTTCACCGTCCAACTCTCATATCCATGGAACTCACATCCATACATGACTACTGGAAACATAGGTATATCTTATTCCAATTTGGAACATCCAATTTGTGGTTGGATATTACAGATTTTGAAATTTAGTTGTTAAAAGTAACATCTGGCTTGATGCAGTATGAAAACAGCCTGGCTCTGAGTTACCAAAAATGTATGGAGAGAATATTACTAACCATAAAAAAAGAAGTAACACCATTTGCAGCATCACAGATGGACCTCGAGATTATCTAAATAAAATCAGTCATCATCTTAACTAAATGTTTCTCAGACAAATGCCATATAATATCACTTATATATGGAATCTAAAAAAAAATTATACAAATGAACTTATTAACAAAACAGGAAAAGACTCAGAGATAGTGAAAGGGGAAGAGGGATAAATTTGGAATCTGGGATCAACAGAAACACACTACTATATATAAACATAAACATCAAGGGCCTACTGTATAGCACAGGGAACAATATTCAATATCTTGAAATAATCTATAATGGAAAGAATCTCAAAAATAGACATAAAAATAATCACTTTGCTGTATACCTGGAACTTGTAAATCAACTATAGACGAATAAAAAAAAGAAAGTAAAAAGTTTAGGTATATAAAACTGTAGGTTGAAGATGTAATCCGATCCCTATCAAATTATTCATGACATTTCCCACAGAACTAAAATAATCCTAAAATACATATGGAACCATTAAGAGACACAGAATTGCCAAAGCAATTCTTTTCCTGAAGGAAAAGAACAAAGCAGGAGGCCTAACCCTCTCAGACTTCAGACAGGACCATAAAGCTAATCAAAACAGCATGTTATTGGCACAAAAACAGACTATGGATCAATAGAGCAGGACAGACAGCCTAGAAGTAAAACCACACACCTACAGTCAATTAATCTGACAAAGGAAGCAAGAATATACAATGGAGAAAAGACAGTCTCTTTCAGCAAGTGGTACTGGGAAAGCTGGACAGTTTCATGTAAATCAGTGAAGTCAGAATACTCCCTTACACTCTAAGTGAAAATAAAATGGCTTAAAGACAAACAAACATTACACCATGAGACTCCCTAGAAGGGATCATAGGCAAAACATTCTGACATAATTCATACCAATTTTTTTTTTAATTTGGCTGCACCAAGTCTTAGTTGTGGCACATGGGATCTTCTATCTTCATTGTGGCATGCAGGATCTTTAGTTGCAGCATGTGGGATCTAGTTCCTCAACCAGGGACTAAACCTGGGCTCCCTTGCATTGGGAGCATGGAGTCTTAGCCACTGGACCACTCAGGAAGACCCCATACCAAGTGTTTTCTAGGTCAGTTTCCCAAGGCAGCAGAAATAATAACAAAAATAAACAAATGGACCTAATCAAACTTACAAGCTTTTACAGAATGGGAGAAAATATATACAAATGATGTGACCAACTAGGGACTGATTTCCAAAATATACAGCTCTACAACTCGGTAAACAAACAACCCAATCAAAAAATGGCCAGAAGTTCTAAACATTTTTCCAAAGAAGACATACAGATTGCCAACAGGCATATGAAAATACACTCAACATTGCTAATTATTAGAGAAATACAAATCAAAACTACAATGAGGTATCACCTCACATCAGTCAGAATGGCCATTAAGAACTCTACAGATAACAAATACTGGAAAGGGTGTAGAGAAAAGGGAACCTTCCTGTACTGTTGGTGAAAATGTAAGTTGGTACAACCACTATGTGGGGAGAGGAAGGCGGCTCAGGAGGGAAGTGATATAGGTATACTTATGGCTGATTCACATCGTTGTACTGCAGAAACCAACACATTATAAAGCAATTTCCCCCCAATTAAATGTTTTTTAAAAAAAGAGAAAAAAAACCAACCAAATGATTCTGTGTGTGCTGACAATCAAGTCAACACTTGTACTAGTGAGGATAAAGGTCTTGACTCAGATTTCATCTTTGTAGTCTATATTAACTCTTAAGGACACATCAAATGCCACAGAGGCCAACTCTGAATGTTTTCACAAAGAACCAACAATGACAACCAGTCATCAAAACCAGAACCTATGAAAATGTAACCAAAAAAGGATACATATTCTACAACCAGTGCACTAAATGTATTGTAGTATTTGTGGTAGGTTGCTACAAAATGGCCCCCAGTAAACCATGCCCTCTTGTGCCCACTCATTTACATGTACCAAATCGTTTACAGATTACTTGGCTGCTCCTCTTACTGTGAGGCAAAACCTTTTTCCTCCTCCACTTGATCCTGGGCTGCTCTGGTAACTCATTCCAGCCAAGTGCGCACAAAAGGGACATCATGTGACTTCAACGTGACTTCAGAGCCTAGGCCTCAAGAGGTCTTTCAACTTCCACCCTTCCCTACTAGAACATTCCCACTGCCTAGTTTGCAAGTCCAGGCTACAATCCTCAATGATCACAGACCATGCAGACAAGTCCCAGCCACCATGTCCCCAGGCAGGCGTGAGGCTGTCTCACACTTGCCAGCCTCACCTGCCTGCCTGGTACGGGCAGCGCTGTAACTCAGGCAAGAGAGCAGCACAGCCATGCGGGTGGGCACAATCCACTGACACATCGTAAGACGACCGACTGTTGTACGACGGTAAGTTCTGGGTGGGGTTTATCAGACAACAAATATACAACTGATCAGAAAGTAGAAGGCCACAGAGGAATGAATCACTCAAACACAAAACAAGAAGCTATATGACTTTGAAAATTTTATTTTCTGAGGGTAAAAACTACAAAACTGGATAAAGGAGAAAGAAGTCCTGCGAATCTGATTTAGTATTCAATCCTTTTACAGTCATTAAGTTTAAATATAAGTGCTTTAAGTTCATGTTCACAAAACCAATTATTGGGTTGGCCAGGAAGTTCATTTGGGTTTTTCTGTAAGATGCTATGGAAAAACCCAAACAAACTTTGGGCAATTCAACGTAATGATATAATAAGTTTGCGAGGGTTTTTTGTATGTGTCAGAGGGTGTAAACCTCCTTACTACAACCTAATTCTGTCTGTTCAACATAAACTTTTAGATTAAACTGTAGTGGTCTTTCCCAAACACAATAGGCTTGTATCCCAGTGGTGAATGTGGAACCACTGATTTCAGAGAAGTTAGCATCCAATCATGTATTTCATATCCTTTGGCAACTAGGAAATGTTAAAGTGCTTGAAAGATGGACTCTACGATGATGTCTAGAGAGAAGACTTTATACCTACTTAGGTACCAACAAAGATATTTAAGAGTTAGATTTGCACTGTTAAAATCTGTAGATCTGCATTGTTGAGGCTGATCTTAAACTTTGCATAGTTCTATAGTCATATTGTAATTTGCATTGCTGCTGCATCAGAGGAAGCTTAAAAATATTTCTACTTTCTATGTCAAGATAAACTTTGAGAGCATGATTCTTGTGATCTCTACATTTAACAAGTTTCCTTCACTCAACATCCCTTCCCATCTCACAATACCACCCACTCTGGGCACCCAATTATATATTTTGGTAAGTGCTTAATAAATGATTAGTCTCTAGAGGTGAGACGTTTCCATCAGTTGCATCATATCATGGAAAGCATGAAAAACCTGCTGAACTAGCTTCTCTGCATCAGTCTCTGGACATGATTTCCAGGCTGAACAGGACACAACAAACCTGCAAAGTACAAATAAAAAATGATTAAGTACAACACAATATCAATATGAAAAGGCTCCAAGTGGTAACAGTGAAGAAAGCCATGACCTTTATTCCACCTGGCTATTCATATATGAAATAGGATTGCTTGCTCACATTGGGTAAATGTAACCTGACAGAATAGAAAGTAAAGCCACATTTTTACGTATAGCACAACACCTAATTTACCTTGTAACTAGAGCTTAAGGACAAAAGGGAACAAGAAACTAGTCAGAGCTCAAGGGTGCTCTGGAGTTAGTGTGCTAAATAAACTGGCCTCTTCCTATAAAAGAGCTTCCTAACATGCCACAAATGGGATGAGTTAGATGAATTCATGGTACTGTCTTCAATAAAACTTGAACTATTTTTGAAGAATACAGTACTTGAAGAGAGTAAACAAAAAAAAAATAAAATAGAAAAAGAAGGGTAAGAGGGGAGAAAGGCTGTTTCTAGAAAAGCAAGAGAGACTCTCTTGAAGCCAAGATATGCCCTCCACACTATGTTCTTCTAGAAGCTCCTGGGGAAGAAATCCCCTAAAGGTGGCCCCAGGAAGCTGAAATAAATATGAGGAAAGCCTGGCTCTTCAAGGGCTCAGAGCAGAATCATGGCTATTAATTCTCTTGGAACTAGCTTTCCCCTTTACCAAAACATGCATTATGCTCAAGTTAAAATCAAAATGTTGTATAATATAAATCTTGTGGATGACCATGCAATTTTCACATCACTGAAAATTAAGACAGGAAAGTAGGTATCTTCGACATGTAGATTAAGCAGAATGAAATAAAAACATGTTCTGGCCCAGTATATAATAATGAAACCAATGTTTGAGTGGATTATATTTGCTGATAGATATACAGGAACCTACAGAAAGTCTTGCCTTGCTTTCACTGGTGATTCATGATCAGTAGGCATTTTCTAGCTATACTGTGCATACACCTCTCAAATATTTAGCAAAAGCTAAGTATTTCTTTGCAAAGAGTAACAATTTCTATTTATGTGTTAAACTAAAAAAAATTCAGTTATATTTTTAAACTATAGAAAGAACAATCATTCCTACATGCACAATTCACCAAAGAATAGACACAGATGCCAATAAACAAAGAGAAAATGTTTTGCTTCATATGAATTCAGGTTAGGTTATATTTTTCTATAAAAATTTGTACAGACTGCTTTATAATGCCTAAAGTTGGTAATGATATGATAAGGAACACTATCATATTATTGTTTGTAATGAGAAAAACTGGAAATAGTAGGGAAGTGGTTTAATTATGGAAATCCATAAGACTAAACCTCAGATATGCAGATGACATCACTCTAATTGGCCAAAAACGAAGCAGAACTAAAGAGCCTCTTGATGAAGGTGAAAGAGGAGAGTGAAAAAGCTGGCTTAAAACTCAACATGCAAAAAACTAAGATCATAGCATCCGGTCCCATCACTTCATGGCAAGAAGAAGGGGAAAAAGTAGAAGCAGTGACAGATTTTCTTTTCCTGGGCTCCAAAATCACTGCGGACAGTGACTGGAGCCATGAAAGTAAAAGATGCTTGCTTGCTCCTTGGAAGGAAAGCTATGACAAACCTAGACAGTGTATTCAAAAGCAGAGACATCACTTTTCTGACAAAGGTCTGTATAGCCAAATCTGTAGTTTTTCCTGTAGTCGTGTACGGATGTGAGAATTGGACCATAAAGAAGGTTGATGCTTTCCAACTGTGCTGGAAAAGACTCTTGAGAGTCCCGTGGACTGCAAGGAAATCAAACCAGTCAATCCTGAAGGAATCAACCCTGAATATTCATTGGAAGGATTGATGCTGAAGTTCCAATACTTTGGCCACCTGATGCAGAAAGCCAATTCACTGGAAAAGACTCTGATGCTGGGAAAGATTGAGGGCAAAAGAAGAGAGCGGCAGAAGATGAGATGGTTGGATGGCATCACTGACTCAAGGACATGAATTTGAGCAAACTCTGGGAGATAGTGAAGGACAGAGAAACCTGGCGTTTTGCAGTCCATTGTGTCACAGAGAGTCACACACAATTTAGTGACTAAACAACAAGACTAAATATTACTCAACCAAAAATACCTCAAAGCATATTTAATGGCACTGAGAAATGCTTGAAATAATATTGAGAATGAAACTCACAACAAGGATGCTAAAATACTTACAATATGATCTACATTTATAAAAAAGTATATGCTATAATCGATGCACATTATAGATTAGAAAGATAATGTCATGTCTTATAACAGAAATGTTAAATTTGTTTATATTTTTCCATATTTTACAAAATATTTTTAACAATGAGCATGAAGTACACATAAAATAAAATGCTATTTCAAAAATTAACTTTCTCTAGGTCATACATTTTCAAGCTTAACAATGAATGAAAAATCCCTTTCAGAGAATTTCCATGTATTTGGGGTGTATACGTAGTAATGACTCAGAAATTGAGTACACCCTGAGCTCTGACCTGTTTTCTGAGCTCCAAACTCATATATCCAACTGCTTACTGGCATATTATCTTGTATATAAATTCAAATTATAATTAATTCCTGTATTAGCAGAAATTTTGAAGTGACCATGTACAAAACGAAATTATTACTTCTACCCTAACATGACCATTTCCCCTCTAATTTTCTCCATCCCGGTAAATGCCACCATTGGATTCAGTAATCCATCAGTAAGTCTTACTGGTTCTACCTTCAAAACGTTTCTCAAACCTCTCCACTGCTCTCCACCTTCAGTATCAACTGCCTTGTTCAACATACATAGCATCCATGCTTCCTGATTTCCTTCATGTCATTCTTGTTCATATTACTATCTATCTAATTTATATTGCATATAACAGCCAAGTTCAGTTCAGTTCAGTTGCTCAGTCGTGTCCGACTCTTTGCGACCCCATGAATCACAGCACGCCAGGCCTCTCTGTTCATCACCAACTCCTGGAGTCCACTCAAACTCATGTCCATCAAGTCGGTGATGCCATTCAGCCATCTCATCCTCTGTCGTCCCCTTCTCCTCCCGCCTTCGATCTTTCCCAGCATCAGGGTCTTTTCCAATGAGTCAATTCTTCGCATGAGATGGCCAAAGTATTGGAGTTTCAGCTTCAACATCAGCCCTTCCAATGAACACCCAGGACTGACATCCTTTAGGATGGACTGGTTGGATCTCCTGGCAGTCCAAGGGACTCTCAAGAGTCTTCTCCAACACCACAGTTCAAACAATATATCAATTATCAATATCAATTCTTTAGCTCTCAGCTTTCTTCACAGTCCAACTCTCACATCCATGGAACTCACATCCATACATGACCACTGGAAAAACCATAGCCTTGATTAGACGGAACTTTGTTGGCAAAGTAATGTCTCTGCTTTTAAATATGCTATCTAGGTTGGTCATAACTTTCCTTGCAAGGAGTAAGTGTCTTTTAATTTCATGGCTGCAGTCACCATCTGCAGTGATTTTGGAGCCCAGAAAACTAAAGTCTGACACTGTTTCCACTGTTTCCCCATCTATTTGCCATGAAGTGATGGGACCAGATGCCATGATCTTAGTTTTCTGAATGTTGAGCTTTAAGCCAACTTTTTCATTCTCCTCTTTCACTTTCATCAAGAAGCTTTTTAGTTCCTCTTCACTTTCTGCCATAAGGGTGGTATCATCTGCATATGTGAGGTTATTAATATTTCTCCCGGCAATCTTGATTCCAGCTTGGGCTTCTTTCAGCCCAACGTTTTTCATGATGTACTCTGCATATAAGTTAAATAAGTAGGGTGACAATATATAGCCTTGACGTACTCCTTTTCCTATTTGGAACCAGTCTGTTGTTCCATGTCCAGTTCTCACTGTTGCTTCTTGACCTGCATACAGGTTTCTCAAGAGACAGGTCAGGTGGTCTGGTATTCCCATGTCTTTAAGAATTTTCCACAGTTTATTGTGATCCACACAGTCAAAGGCTTTGGCATAGTCAATAAAGCAGAAATAGGTGTTTTTGTGGAACTCTCTTGCTTTTTCGATGATCCAGCGGATGTTGGCAATTTGATCTCTGGTTCCTCTGCCTTTTCTAAAACCAGCTTGAACATCACCTAGCTTGATCACTCACCTAGAGCCAGACATCCTGGAATGTGAAGTCAAGTGGGCCTTAGAAAGCATCACTACGAACAAAGCTAGTGGAGGTGATGGAATTCCAGTTGAGCTATTTCAAATCCTCAAAGGTGATGCTGTGAAAGCGCTGCACTCGATATGCCAGCAAATTTGGAAAACTCAGCAGTGGCCACAGGACTGGAAAAGGTCAGTTTTCGTTCCAATCCCAAAGAAAGGCAATGCCAAAGAATGCTCAAACTACCGCACAATTGCACTCATCTCACACGCTAGCAAAGTAATGCTCAAAATTCTCCAAGCCAGGCTTCACCAATAACAGCCAAGGGTCCTTCTCAAATGTAAATAAAACAAGTAACTTTCATACTTAAAATTGGTAAAATGCTTCCTGTTACCTTTCGGAGGAAATCCAAACTCCTTACCATGTTACAAGGCCCTACATCAATGGAGCACCCCAACCAAATCAGTAACTCCAGGAATACTGTTTGTAAAGCTCTCCAGGTAATTCTCAGATGCACTCAGGGTTGAGAACACTGCCCTTCCTACCAGTTTTAGCTCTGGTCTCCCCTTCTATCTCTTCTTCTACCAACTTCCCACTCAATTGTTAACGTATAGCCACACTGCCCCTTAATATTCCAAGCTCTTCCCTATCCTCAGATTTGTGTGCTTCTATTAAACAACAAAGTCACTGGGAAATAGGAATGAGCACAGCATGTTGAGCTGGGGATTCAAAAAGATTAAAAATCATGTTCTTGCAGGCTTATATTTTAGGAAGTAAAGATAAATAATACACACACACACTGGGTGGTTATAAATGTTAAAATACAACAGGTGTGTGTGGGGAAGGGTGACTGCTATTTTAGATGGTCAGGGAAGGCCTCTCTGATGAGAGCCTTTGAAATAAGGGGGTCACCCTTGCACATATTGCAGGGAAGGGACTAGTAAGAGGAGGAAATCACGACTGTGAGGGCCTTGAGGACAGTGCTTTCCTGGCAGGTACAAGGTAGCCAGTGTGGCTGGAGTGGAGGCAATCAGGAGAAGCACTGCAGGAGACAAGGTTAGAGAGGCAGATGAGAGCAAGATCATGAGGGTCTCTCAGGAGGACTCTGGATCTTGTGTGACTGAAAGGAAAAGCCCTTGGAGGGTTCTGAGTAGGAGAATATGACTTGGGTTCCATTTGGCCATCAGGGCTGCTGCACAGAGAATGGTCTGCAGGGAAGGAAAGGCGAAAGCAAGAAGAGCATGGAGGACCTGCTGCAGAGCGAGTGGGGGACAGATGCTGGAGGGCTGTCCTCCTGATGATTCATATGATGAATTCCTTCCCATCCTCGACATCTCAGCCTCATCAGCCCTCCCTCAGACACCTCCCCTGACCACACACTATATAAAGCAGTGCTCTGTCTCCCTGACAGTTTGTTTCTATGACCACATTGACTCAATTATTTCCTCTGCAATATTCATCAGTATTTGCAGTCACCCTACTTATTTGTCTCCTTTTGTTCCTGTTTTCCATGTAAAAAGTACAATCTACAAGAGAAGGGATCTCGTCTGTCTTGTGTCCTGAGCACTCAAAACAATCGTTGGCACACTGTAAGTTCTCACTAAATATTTCCGGAATGAGTGAATGGAAGTTCTGTCCCAGGATCATGAAAAGTGTATTTTTTCAAAAAGTCAAAGACCTGAGGCATATCTGGCCTAAACTCTTAACCCTGCATGCAAGGTGAGATCCACGACTTGCCAGGGAATATGTTACAATCTTCAGTTTTCTCTCTATGTGATGATTTTTGACGTCTATTACAAAAAAGGATAAGATCCATGTTTAAGCTTTATCATTCAACCATTAATTTATAAATTAATGTATATAAACAGACTGGTTCCAAATAGGAAAAGGAGTACGTCAAGGCTGTATATTGTCACCCTGCTTATTTAACTTATATGCAGAGTACATCATGAGAAACGCTGGGCTGTAGGAAGCACAAACTGGAATCAAGATTGCTGGGAGAAATATCAATAACCTCAGATATGCAGATGACATCACCCTTATGGCAGAAAGTGAAGAAGAACTAAAGAGCCTCTTGATGAAAGTGAAAGAGGAGAGTGAAAAAGTTGGCTTAAAGCTCAACATTCAGAAAACTAAGATCATGGCATCTGGTCCCATCACTTCATGGCAAATATATGGGGAAACAGTGTCAGACTTTATTTTTCTGGGCTCCAAAATCACTGCAGATGGTGACTGCAGCCATAAAATTAAAAGACGCTTACTCCATGGAAGGAAAGTTATGACTAATCTAGACAGCATATTAAAAAGCAGAGACATTACTTTGCCAACAAAGGTCCATCTAGTCAAGGCTATGGTTTTTCCAGTGGTCATGTATGGATGTGAGAGTTGGACTATAAAGAAAGCTGAGAGCCGAAGAATTGATGCTTTTGAACTGTGGTGTTGGAGAAGACTCTTGAGAGTCCCTTGGACTGCAAGGAGATCCAACCAGTCCATCCCAAAGATCAGTCCTGGGTGTTCATTGGAAGGACTGATGTTGACGCTGAAACTCCAATACTTTGGCCACCTGATGTGAAGAACTGACTCATTTGAAAAGTCCCTGATACTGGGAAAGATTGAAGGCAGGAGGAGAAGGTGACAACAGAGGATAAGATGGCTGGATGGCATCATCGACTAGATGGCCATGGGTTTGGGTGGACTCTGGGAGTTGGTGACAGACAGGGAGGCCTGGCGTGCTGTGGTTCATGGGGTCACAAAGAGTCGCACACAACTGAGTGACTGAACTGAACTGAACCTGCGAATACGACTATGGGAATATGTCATCTAAGACTTAGATGTCAACAAAAACAAGCATCTCAGGTATACACAAACCACGCTTGACATGGAGGCAGATAATAAAATTTTGAAAAATACTGACTAAATTCTTTAAAAAAGGAAAAGTAGAAAAACAGTATTTTGGAAAGTGAAACATGTCAGACATACCATTATTTCCATTTTTCACATTCCACCTGAAATGCCTCTAAGTCTGCTCTCTTCTTATTGACACAGTACTAAATGTAGTCTCGATATTTTAATTCCCTGACCCAAGCTCTTACAGAAGAGACAGCCAGACTCTATGAACAGGGACCTTCCGTGTCTTTGTCAACTCCTGATTATCTTGTTCTCCACCTCTCTTTCCCTTGCCAGGTTTTAGTATTTTCTTTCTCACTCTTTCCAGAAATTTAAGTCAAACCCCATACAATAACAATGAAATGCATCTGAAAGGGTAAACCATCCTTTTCTGAATGTAAATTAATATACCTTGTCTCGGTATCATTGCTATTGTCTATGACTGTACTAACAACCACATATGTATAGACCATCAGTTTTTACCTGAACTTAGCATCAAATACCTGAGGTAGGACAAGTATGGTAATATGTGTACTGATTCTGGAGGATGATGACGACATGGTCACTGAGTCAATCTTGAAACGGTGTTGTGCACAAAACACCTCAAGGACTGATTTCACCAAAGTCTCAAAAACAGGAAAGAGAGACTAATTATGCATCAAACACCTAAGTGGTAAAAAAAAAAAATAACTGCCCGTGGAGCAAGTGACAGATGATATCAGAATCATAGCGCAGGGACGACATTCAAACAACGGAAATGAGCACAGTAAGAATAAAAAAGAGCAGCCTTACCTGTCATCTCTGATATGATAGAAGAATCCATAGCCATTGTGCACCATGGGAGCCATCACACCCTGGACTCTTAAATAACCAACCAGACTGGTTGAGAGAACAAAGTTTCCACCTCCTCCACTGTACGGCACAAAGAAAGGATATTTTACTAGGCTTACAGAGGCTTATGTTGTTTCTGAAAAGCTTTTAACATCCAGGAAGAACTGCTGAAGTGACAAGATACCACTTTATGTTACCTCCTGGAGAAGAGAGGGTCTGTGAAGAGTTCTGGAACAGGGAGGCCTTCCTCCTTTGCTATGAGTGAGAGGCCTAAAAGATGACGGTCAAATCCTGCAATAGAACCCAAAACTTGAAGTTAGAAGAGTTTCCTGCACAAGAGAATTTTGAGTGATAATAATTCCAGTGTAAGTACCTTTTCCAGTTGAACAATCTTTCATCATTTTATTATGTTTTGCAAAAGCTTCTAACATCATGTGCTGCCGCTCAAGAAGCTGTATTAAAAATCAAGAGATACTTTAATAACTGTACAGAAAACAAACAGAAAAACCTGAGCTCAAAGTAATTGGAATTTGGGTAATTTAGAAGAGAAAAAAGAAAGATTTCAAGAAAGACCTTGAGACACATAATTTTTGTGTCTTTTTCTGTGCTTCTTCTATTGCCTTTTTTAAAAAAATGTATTTTATATTGGGGTGTAGTTGATTAACAATGTGGTATTAGTTTCAGGTGCACATCAAAGTGATGCAGTTCTGCATATACATTTATCCATCCTTTTTCAGATTCTTTTCCCATTTAGGTTATTATGTTCAGAACACTGAGCAGACCTCTCTATGCTTTACAGTAGGTCCTAGCTGGTTATCCACTTTTAATATATCATTGTGTTCATGTCAATCCCAAACTTCTAATCTATCCCTCCCCCAACCCTTACCCACTTCCACTGCCTTTCCCCCTTCCTATATGCTCTGAAACTTATTTCCTTTCCAGAACAAGAAAATAGGAACTTGTGGGTAGCACTAAAGTGATATTAACAAGTGTAAAGACAAAAGCTATTATGATTTCAAAACGAAAGCATAGTTGTACAAAAAAGATAATGAGCAGCTCCATGAAATTAAAATAAAGTAACACATATATAACTAGGTGCTTTCCTGGTGGCTCAGTGGTAAAGAATCTGCCTGCAATGCAGGAGACAGGGGTTTGATCCCTGGGTCAGAAAGATCCTCTGGAGAAGGAAATGGTCATCCACTCCATTATTCTTGTCTGGGAAATCCCAGGGACAGAGGAGCCTGGTGGGCTACAATCCATGACGTCCCAAAGAGTTGGACATGGCAGTGACTAAACAACAATATATAACTATGTCTATCAAGACTAAAGAAGCAAATGCAATACCCAAACAGCAGTGGGAATGTACTACCCTTTTTGTGGTAAATGCTTAAAAGTAAGTATAAAACAAAACAAAACATATAAAGCTATATTGGTTCTAATATAAAAAAAAAAATCTCACTTCAAAAACGTTCAACCACACCAAGAAAAGATTCCCTGTAAAGATGTCTGGGAAGAGTCTGCATTTTATGGGTATTATCTAAAGGTAGATCAACAGTAGTGAAATACTCAAGGTGTGGGAAATTACTTTGCCTAGAAGATGACACAAATGGGCTTATCAGGTCTTCCCTGTTTCTTACTCTTTCCAAGTACATACTTCACTGGCAAATGAAGAAATGTTTGACAGTTTCCAGGAAAAAAGGTTTGAAAATATTTTACTAATTCAGGGATTTGGAGAAGTTAAGTTATTCAAGGGTTAAGTTTCCTTTAGAACAAATTATCTTAATTTTTTTCTTTTTGAATACTCACACTGGTAGAAGGATTCTGCATGGATTGGCACCAATTGACTGCTTCTACTGTACATGGTCGCACAGTCTCTGTGCGGCCATGATAAAATAATCTTGTCATAGCTGTTTCATAGCAGCAACCAGGACTATAAGAAAAAAAAAGAAAATGAAAGAGAATGTATCATGAGAAAGAAAACACTATAATGTTACTACAAAGAGTTTACCTAGTAAAGCTGGCTTTGGTCAGAGATTAAGTTCTATGATATAGACTGCAATTGAGATTTTCAATAACAAACAGGCTATTTTCAACAGCCAAGAGCAAAAACTACTCAGGCCTGGTGTAACAAATGTTTCAAAGGCGTGGCTGCCGTCAGGTTGTATGCTTTGGTGTCTGTGCTAGGTGGCCTCTAAGATACCTCCAGTGGTCCCTGCCTCCTGCTCCTAATGCCCTGGTATAACCCCTCACGTTGGGTGTAGGATGGCCTTGGTGTCATCTTTCTAATAAAAAAGAACAGGACAAAAGCAGTGAGAAGTCACTTCTGAAATCAGGTTACAAAGTGAGCTCTCTCACACGCTCTCACTTCCTTACTCTGAGGAACGCCACTGCCATGCTGGGGGCTGCCCTGTAGAGAGGCCCAGGTAGCAAGAAACAGAGAGGCCTCCAGACTACAGCTTGGGAGGAAAGGTACCTTACTAATAACCATGTGACGGAGACTAGAAGCAGATCCTCTTGAAGGAGTGCCTTCAGATGAGGACATGGCACTGGCTGACACCCTAACTATAACAACTGAAGTCAGAGGCATCCAGCTAAGCTGTGCCTGGATTCCTGATAGACACAAAAATGCAAGATGACAATTAAGTGTTTGTTGTTCTAAGCTACTAAGATATTGGGTAATTTGTTACACCGCAATAGAGAATACAGAGTGCTTGGCCTTTAGCTCCCTCATATAGAGCTTGAATGACTGTAAAATTAAGTAAAAGCATTATTTAATAAGTTCCCTAGGGCAGAGGTCCTCAAACCTCTGGGATCTAATGCCTGATAACCTGAGGTGGAGCTGATGTAATATTAGAAATAAAGTGCATGATAAATGTAATGTGCTTAAATCATGTTGAATCTACCCCCCCCAACACACCCCCCCGCCATAGAAAATCTGTCTTCCACAAAACCCATCCCTGGTGCCAGAAATGTTGGGAACTGCTGCCCAAGGATGATGACTGTTTCCCTGGGTTGGAGAATGATAAATGATATAACAACTTTTGGTACAAAGTTCTCTTTCCTGGTGATAGAAATTCAGAGTTAAAGCAATCAAATGGAATTAGAGTAAAAGGTCTGAAAGTGGGCACCAAAAGGGGTCAAACACTTTTTTATTTTTTGGTCATGCCACACAGCTTGTGGAATCTTAGTTCCCTGACCAGGGATCAAACCTGGGTCCATGGCAGTGAAAGCACTGAGTCTTAACCACTGGACCACCAAGAATTCCCTCAAATAGTTATTGAGCCTCCTCTGTTCAATGTTTCTATAAGACTATCTCCCTGAGCTGAAATAGTACCTTTCCAAAATGTGAATGAGAAAGTGTAAGTAACAATTTAGGGACTTCCCTCTGGTCCAGTGGGTATGACTCTGCCTTCCAATGTAGGGGGTGTGGGTTCAATTCCTGGTCGGGGAGCTAAGATACCACATACCTCCTGGCCAAAAAACCAAAACAGAAGCAATACTGTAACAAATTCAACAAAGACTTTAAAAATGGCTCACATCAAAAAACTTTTAAAAAAAATTAAAAATAAAGGCAGTAAGAATGAATGAAAAAATATCACTACTCAGCAAATTGTAATGAAATAAGAGAGATCTTGGTAATGATCATCAATGGCCACTAAAACCATTAGGTAAAAATATCAGGGAGGAAACTTTATAATGGATGTCGGCTAACAACTGAACAGGATATGATAGGAAACAAATAAGATGAACTATTTGATTTACTGTTATAAAAAAATAATAAAATTTACTGATTACTATTTTCAAGTTTCCAAATCTAACTATCAGTTTATAGGAAATATGGGAGACAGAGCAACAATGCTTAACAGTTTTTTTACTTAAAGGACAAATATATAAAATAGTAATAAAAATTTGTTAATGAATACACAATCTAAAAAAATGTAATCTGTGACAAAATAAAGAGGACAGCACCATGATGGACAAAAGCACAGTGTATACTACTGAAACTAAACTGGTATTATTCAAACTAGGTTGTTATAAATTTAAGATGTTAAACATAATTTCCAAGGTAGCCATAAAGAAAACAGCTTAAAAAATAGAGACAAAAAAGACAGGGAAATCTAAATGGTACACTACAAAAAAAAAATCAACTAAATACCAAAAAAGGCAGGAATGAAGGAACTGAAGAACAAAAACACATAAGACCTACAGAATACATAGCAAAAGGGCAGAATTGTCCCTCATCAGTAATTATCTTAAATATAAACATATTAAACTTTCCAAAGGTAGAGATCGGCAAAATGAACAAAAACATAGTCTATATACTATCCTCAAGAGATTTGCTTTAGATACGAAAGCAGTAAGAGGTTAAAAATAAAAGGATGAAAAAAATGGTAACCATAAGAGAGCTGGAGTGGCTACAGATTTATTTTTTTCTATTTGGAGTGGCAATATTATTATCACTAGAACACTTTCTAACACCATACACAAAAATAAACTCAAAATGGATTAAAGATCTAAACATAAGACCAGAAACTATAAAACTCCTAGAGAAAAACAGGCAAAACACTCTCCAACATAAATCACAGCAGGATCCTCTATGACCCACCTCCCAGAATATTGGAAATAAAAGCAAAAATTAACAAATGGTACCTAATTAAAATTAAAAGCTTCTGCACAACAAAGGAAACTATAAGCAAGGTGAAAAGACAGCCTTCAGAATGGGAGAAAATAATAGCAAAAGAAGCAATGGACAAAGAATTAATCTCAAAAATATACAAGCGACTCCTGCAGCTCAATTTCAAAAAAATAAACGACCCAATCAAAAAATGGGCCAAAGAACTAAACAGACACTTCTCCAAAGAAGACATATAGATGGCTAACAAACACATGAAAAGATGCTCAACATCACTCATTATCAGAGAAATGCAAATCAAAACCACAATGAGGTACCATTTCACACCAGTCAGAATGGCTGCTATCAAAAAGTCTACAAGCAATAAATGCTGGAGAGGGTGTGGAGAAAAGGGAACCCTCTTACACTGTTGGTGGGAATGCAAACTAGTACAGCCACTATGGAGAACAGTGTGGAGATTCCTTAAAAAATTGGAAATAGAACTGCTATATGACTCAGCAATCCCACTGCTGGGCATACACACCAAGGAAACCAGAATTGAAAGAGACACGTATACCCCAATGTTCATCACAGCACTGTTTACAATAGCCAGGATATGGAAGCAACCTAGATGTCCATCAGCAGATGAATGGATAAGGAAGCTGTGGTACATATACACAATGGAATATTACTCAGCCATTAAAAAGAATACATTTGAATCAGTTCTAATAAGGTGGATGAAACTGGAGCCTATTATACAGAGTAGAGTAAGCCAGAAAGAAAATTACCAATACAGTATACTAACACATATAAATGGAATTTAGAAAGATGATAATGATAACCCTGTATGTGAGATAGCAAAAGAGACACAAATGTATAGAATAGTCTTTTGGACTCTGTGGGAGAGGGTGAGGGTGGAATGATTTGGGAGAATGGCACTGAAACATGTATATTATCATATGTGAAATGTATCGCCAGTCCAGGTTTGATGCATGAGACAGGGTGCTCAGGGCTGGTGCACTGGGATGACCCAGAGGGATAAGATGAGGAGGGAGGTGGGAGGGGGGTTCAGGATGGGGAACACATGTACACCCATGGCAGATTCATGTCAATGTATGGCAAAACCACTACAATATTGTAAAGTAATTAGCCTCCAATTAAAACAAATAAATAAGTAAAAGTATAATGAAGAAAAAAGATTACAGTAGAGACAAATGAAATACAGATATGAAAGACAAAGGAAGAGAACTAAACCAAAAGTTAATTCTTTGTAAAGAACAACAAAATTGACAAGCGTTTAGCTGTATTGACTAGAAAAAAGGGAGAAGACATCAATTATTACAATCAACTGTGAAAGACAGGGCATTACTACTGACTTCACAGAAATAAAGCACCGTAAGAGAACATTACGAACAACCATCTACAATAAACTGGATAACTTAGATGAAATGGACATATTCTGAGAAATAACAAATGACCAAATCCAACTCAAAAAAATAGAAATCTGACTGGACGTATAACAAGTAATGAGATGAATCAGCAATCAGAAACCTCCCTACAAAGTTAAGTCCTGGACCAGATGGCTTTACTGATGAATTCTAAATTAAAAAAAAAATCAACCACCGATCCTTCTCAAACTCTTCCAAAAACACTAGAGAGGAGGGATAATTTCCTTACTCATAAAATGAGACCAGCATTACCCTGATACCAAAACTAGGCAAAAAGGTTATAAGAGTAGACACTACAGACCAATATTCCTTATGCCCAAAATCCAAATATTATCACTCAGTCACATCTGACTCTTTGTGACCCCATGAACTGTAGCCCGCCAGGCTCCTATGTCCATGGTATTCTCTAGGCAAGAATACTGGAGTAGATTGCCATTTCCTCCTCCAGAAGATCTTCCTGACCCAGAGATCAAACCTATGTCTCCTATGTCTCTTGGATAGCAGGTGGATTGTTTACATGCTGAGCCATCACAGAATAGATGCAAAAATCCTCTCCAATTTACTAGCAAATTGAATTTAACAGCAGATTAAAAGGATGATACAGTAAGTCTCCTACATATGAACCTTCAAGTTGCCAACTTTCAAAGATGTGAATGTGTGTTCACATCAATCATGTAAGTTAGTTCACGTGTCTGGTGTACATTGTCGTGAGCATGCATCCTCTGCAAGTGATTGTTCAAATTGCCCTCCATCTCCTATTGCTGATGATCCTTCAGCTCCACCATCTCCCCATCTCCTCTGCCTCCTCCAGTCAGTAATTCTTCTGGGTTCTTCACTCAATGCCAGCCTCCATATGCCAGCTGTTGTACTGTACACTGTATTCTTCAAGGTACTGTACTGTAAGTTAAACGTTTTATTTTTTGTGTTTGTTTTTTATATATTATTTGTGTGAAATATATAACCCAAACCTACTACAGTACAGTACTACACAGTTGACTGTGTTAGTTGGGTACCTAGGCTAACTTTGTTGGACTTACTAACAAATTGGACTCACAGATGAGCACTCAGAACAGAACTCATTTGTACGTAGGGAACTTACTGTACACCATGACCAAGTGGGATTTATCCCAGGAATGCAAGGATGGTGCAACATATGAAAATCAATGTAATACACCACATTAATAGAATGAAGAAAAAGACCTACGTGATCATCACAATTGATACAGAAATAGCTTTTTATAAAATCTTGCACTCTCCCATAATAAAAAGTGAACAAAGGAATTTCCTCAATATGTAAAGATTTATGAAAAACCCACAGTTAACACCATACTCAGTGGTGGAAAACCAAAAATTTCCCAGCTAAGATGAATAATAAGACAAGAATGCCTGCTTCTGCCAATTCTATTCAACATTGTACTGCCTATTCTAGCTATAAAAAAAAAATAATAAAAGGCATCCAAATCAGAAGGGAAAAACTGAAGCTATCTCTATTCAGATATCTGATCTTATATACAGAAAATGCTAAAGAATCCACAAAAAAATTGTTGGAGCTAATAAATGAATTCAGTTTTTTCAGGGTATGAAGTCAACATGCAAAAATCAGTTGCATTTCTATACACTAGCAATAAGTAATCTGAAAAGTAAATCAAGAAAACAATTTACAATAGCATCAGAAAGAACACTTAGGATTAAGTTTACCCAAGGAGACAAAAAGACCTGTACACTGAAAACTAGAGAGGCGACTGCAGTGAGAAGTCCACGCACAGCAATGAAGAGTAGCCGCCGCTCTCTGCAACTTAAGAAAGCCCATGCACAACAATGAAGACCCAGCTCAATCAAAGCAAAATAAAATTTAAAAACATAAAGATACATATTCTCAGATAAAATTTTAAAAAGATCAAGAAGCTTCCACTTCTGCTTAGGATGTAGAAAGTCACAACATACCATCTCTCTTATCCTAAAAATGAGTAAAGACTAGATTCCATAAAACTATATCTTTTCATGAACCCATTTGAAAACAGGCTTCAAGAAAACCAAGTGATCTGAATTCCAAAGCATGGCAAACCTCTGTAAAATGGGAACAGGTACTTCAAAAGTATCAAGGTAATGAAAAACAAGGAAAGACTGTCAAAGTGTCACAGATGGAAACCTAACAACACTGCTGATCAAAGTACAAATTAGGGCACAGTGCCAAGTGGGGAAAAATCCTCAGAGGAAACACCGGGGAGTTACAGTAGAACAGCTTGAGTAAAGACATCCTCTTCGGCCTCCAGACTCTGAAAATGGAGAAGGATTGGTCCTCACCGTCCATGAAGTCTGTAATAGGCCAGCTGAAGTGCCAGCTGAATAAATGTATCAGGGTGAAGCTGCTTCTTCTTGGTTAGCTTTTTGCCAAAAGATGTAAAGGCATACACCACAAGCTGGAGATCAGATGCCTAGCAAACAGAATTAAATGGGAAGAGTGAACATATACCCAAGGAGAATATCCCCAAAGATAACCAAATTATCATTAGCATTAAACGAATAAAACAGAAATGAAGGCATTAAAAGCTATAACTTTTAAATGTTTCATGCCATCATACTTGGATGATAGCCAGATATTCATACACAGTAGTTAAAAGATAAAGTATTAACTAGCAAAGAGAAAAATGAAAAATCTACCTGCTTGAAATACTGGGCCTTAGCTTGGTTGATGTCATTTAATACTTTTTCATCCACAGTGAAAACAAGCTCCTCTGGAACCGGTATATCCCGTACTTTTTCTGAGCCCTGAAAATAGGGAAAACTTAAAAATACTGTATCTATAAAAATATGAGGTGAAAAGGGAGGAAATCATTTGTTATAACATACCTTCCATCTTCCTTCATTCTCAAGAATTCTCTCATCAATATAATGGCAGACTTTTACCGTAACCATTGCATCAAAAGGAGCATGCTGAAATGAAAACATACAAGATTTTGAATACTTCATGTAAGTTAAGACTTGACCCAGGATTTTATTTTCATTTTTGCCCCACTCTTAACACACAAAAGCAGAATTCTCATATGCCTCACCTCATAATGATCAAGATACGGATATTCTACAGTATAGCAAGTAATCGATGTATTTTATTTTCTGAGAAAGAACAAATACTTAAAGTCAGAAGCACCTAATCAGGGCTCTTGAAGTAATGGGAAGGGATGTAAAGTAAATATGAATCATAAAGAGAAAACAATTGCTATTTGCAGTGGAAGTTAAAGGAGGTATACACATATACATATACAATGATAAAATGTTAAGGAATGGTGAGAGCACTATGGAAAAGCAAATGGAGGTGCCAGTGACAGCACAGGTAACAAAACTCACGGGTCATGGACAAACCCTTTTCTAACTGCATCTCACAACTGCATTGTATTCTGTAGCTTTACAATGAATTTTCACAGACATTGCATATATTATTTCACTGAGACAATAGTGTTAAAATGCAACCAGTACGAAGAGCAATACTGAAGTGCCAATACTTTGTCTACCTGATGCAAAGAGCCGACTCATTGGAAAATACCCTGATGCTGGGAAAGACTGAAGGCAGGAGGAGAAGGGGGTGACAGAGGATGAGATGGTTGGATGGCATCCCTGATTCAATGGACATGGGTTTGAGCAAACTCTGGGAGAGAGTGAAGGACAGGGAAGCCTCGCGTGCTGTAGTCCACGGGGTTGCAAAGAGTCAGACACGACTGAGCAACTGAACAACAACAAATGTGATCTTCCACAAAACCCTCTAACAAAGAGAAGACAAAACAGTTGACCCCAGGATTTTAAATCCCGAGAGGAAAATGCGATTATGTAATCTAATCAACAAAGCACATATTCTAGTACCAACGTGAGAGCAGCAACATGACTCTAGATTAAGAGCAAGTTAACTTTACAGTATATATGCTTTACTAATAATGTTTTATATAGGTTAAATAGTATTTTCGGTAATCATCTTGGGTTGCAAGAGTAACCTACATGGAATTTTGAAAACAAATTATCTAGTAAAGACCATCAGATCAATTTTATAAATATATGAGGGATAATGCATACACATAAAATGTGTCCACTCACTTTACTACAAGAAATCATCTCAGTTGTACAAAGACACATGCTCATTATAGGACCAGTATTTTTATCCCAAAATAGAAAATATGATTAAAATTACTTTCTCCTGAATTGGAGCGAACCACAGGATATTGATGCCATCAGTAAAAATCAAAGTAGTACAAGGTGGTAATTTTAGGGGGCTGGGAACGAGGGAGGAAAGCAAGAAGATAAGCTCTTGATGATGAGAGTAACTTAACCCTTACATAACAATGTAACACTCAGTTTGAACAATTTAACATACAGTGAAACAAAACTCTCAAAATGAGAGTACCAAGTAAAAACTAGAAAAATATAAGTGCAAACAAACCAGAAGAGAGAGCAGGCAGAGGGGGAAAATGGTTATGAATAATATTAAGCTCAGTTTTAGAATCTGGAGACAGGAAGAGACTGTTAGGAGGATAAAGGCAACGTGAGATGCGCTTGAAGAAGAGGGAGATCCTCCGTATCTGACAAGTCAAGGAGAAACGGAAGAAGCCAGAAGGTTGTTAACTACTTTACAAAGCACAGTTTCCAGGGAATAGAGAGGCTATAAACCAGACTGAGGAGGTTAAGAAGAACCAAACAAGGAGCTGAAGAGAAAAAAGCTGAGGCAATTAACAAGAAATCTTTTGTCAACAGGGGACTCTTAAGGAAGAAGAAAGACAACTGTTAACAGACATTCTATTACCTGCACATCAACCACTCCACCTTCTTTGGCAGTTAACAATGACTTTATTTTTCTTTAGGCAACCAGTGCACATCTCTGTGGTGGTTTGAATGAGTGAGTGATTCTACTAGCTGGGTGCCAAACCCAAACCAGGTGGAATCCCTGGAGTGTGCACAAGACTCACACAGGCTGATACAACCAACAAGCATTATTCTCAGGTCTTTTGCTGGAACCAGAGGGGTTAAAAAAAAAAAAAAAAAAAAAAGCTGACTATTTCCATGGAGAACAATAACCTACTAGGAGAGCTGTGAAAACATGAGACTGTAGGTAAAACCATCACATGGTACAGTCTACATAAAAATAAAGCTGAGCGTAGGAAAGTGATGCCAAAAAATGTAGAAATTTCTAATGAAAACATTTGGACATTGGAAGTCAGCCTAACCCAAATTTAGCTGTATGCCATGCCATAAATATCTCCCTAAGGTAATGACAGTTTGATTTAGGGTTCTATCACCTAAAACTGAAAAAAATTACTCATTAGTACAACTACTGAACCCAGATCAACATTACAGGTCTTTTTAGTATTTTACAGTCACTAAATCTTTTGGAGGAAAGCCCCCAAACACAAACAAAAAAATCTATCTCATATTACTTTATACCAAGTCACATACTTTATGAAAAGTTATACAACAAGATTATAAGTATACATTCAATTCTGACTTAGGTTGATTTCTTCATTTTCTTGGTTCATAGACCTCCTGAATGTCCATCAGAAAATGGCAGGATAGAGATGATAAAGACAACCATAGGAGAACAGAAGAGAAACAAGCTGTGTGTGTGTGTATTTTATAAAGAAGGTAAAAAAAAAAATGCTATCCAGTACCAGATATTTTACTATCCAGAAGTAAATAATGGTCCAAAGATCATGTGTCATTTTTTTAAACAAGGTTACAAAATTACTAGGTAAATGTACAAATATAGCTACATACATTTCTCTGTGCACAGAACATATACATAATGCTATATCTTTTTAAATGTGTTGTAATTTTCAACAAGTAGCAGTAGATTTTAAAAGAGCTTCTACTACATAAAGATACATGCAAATTCCATTTTACAGACACATACCAAACTGTTAGCCTAACTACAGATGAAAATAATTTGTCCTATACAGTTTTTGCTGAGAATTCATAACTAAAACTTTTACTCTAATGCCATAAAGCTAAAAAATGATTTATTATCCTGCCACAGGACAGCCTAACTATTGTAGATTACTTCCACTCATTTAACTGAAAAGAGTAAAAGGAAAAAGTAACTTCAGTAGTTTACTTACATCACAATTACTGCCAAATACTCCATTAGAAAAGGCAATCAAGTTATAAGATTTGTCACCCCAGCGTACTGTTGGATCTCCGTTAAGAATCTTTGCAGAAACCTAAAATAAATTTATTATTTCAAATTAAAAGAATCTTCATATTGGTTTTTAAGTATTTGTATCTTAAATACACACAAACACACATGATCTCACTTTTCTTCTCTTCAGGTAAACCAAATTTAATAAAATAATAGCTATTCTCAAGAAATAATAATTCAGGTCCTAACTATCTAAATACTCAAAATCAAACAAATTCTACAGAAAAGAGTATGGGACAATATTCATGAATGTTTAGAGAACATCAAAGTGAAAGGACAAGGTGTTTGCAACTTTAATAGGATAAGAAGCATAGATAAGTTTAGTCATCAGAATCTAGTTACAAGGAAAATATTTCAAGAATTCATATCCCACTAAGCCAGTTTCTCAAATGGTAGGTTTTGGCCATAAGTGAGTCGGGAAATCACTGTAAACATCTTTACAAAAAGAATAACAGTAGAACATAAATATCAGAGTATATCACAGATAGTCAAAGTAATTACTGTTTTGTGAAACTTCTATTATGTATGTATTTGTGTGCGTGTGAGCATGAGTGTGTGTTTAATGAGCTGCAATCTAAATATGTCTAACTGTAGATTGCAAAAAAAGTCTGAGCAACATTTAATTAAAATATATTCTTCCTCAAGCAGCTTGTTGATTCTACGTTTAAAAAAGCAGCTAAAGAGGGAAAAATTGTTTTCAAGCTATAAGATTTTTCAATCCAATATTATTTATTTCTCTCATTTAATACTGATAGATGCAAAGATTCTGAGATTCCTACAAATACAACTGCTTACCTTTTATTTTTTCCCAGGAAATGGTAATGTCCCAGAAAAAAAAAAATAAAACCCCAATTATCCTTAAACTCACTAACGTCAGTGTGTTCTATAAAACCAAATGATAAAATAAGTCACAAGGGTTATGTAATTCTTAGGACAGACCTCACCAACTAAGGTATCAAGGCCCACTGCTGTGGGCTATAGGTAGGTTCTCATGTCACCTTTGGTTTGAAAAGCTCATTTTGCCCCATGCCTTATGCAAATTTTCTATAATCAACGGAAAGGTTGGGAACCACTGCCATGTGATACGGAGAAGGCAATGGCACCCAACTCCTGTGTTCATGCCTGGAGAATCCCAGGGACAGGGGAACCTGGTGGGCTGCCATCTATGGGGTCGCACCGAGTCGGACACGACTGAAGCGACTTAGCAGCAGCAGCAGCAGCCATGTGATAAGCAAATAATACTCATATTTCTTTAAACAACATATAAGATCTGTCTAAACAGCCTTGCCACTTAGACAGTAAAGCGTCTGCCTACAATGTGGGAGACCCAGGTTCGATCCCTGGGTCAGGAAGATCCTCTGGAGAAGGAAATGGCAACCTACTCCAGTACTCTTGCCTGGAAAATCCCATGGACAGAGGCTACAGTCCATGGGGTCGCAAAGAGTCGGACATGACTGAGCGACTTCACTTTCTTTCTTTCTAAACAGAGCTGAACAATGTGGCAAGGATTTACAAAGCATTATTTATTTATGTACAATCTTACGATACGTGTGTGTGTGTGTGTGTATAGCTAAGAAAATGTTTTAAAAGCTTGCACAAAATATTTATGACTTAGTATTTGTGCTTTCTTTTCTTAGCTGCCCCATTCTAAGATAAAAGATGTTTCCAAAATCTAGGAGACAACTGTTTTCACGATTATGTTTCAAGGTGGTTTTATAGGTGTATACTTCAAACTAAGTTGTATACATTAAATATATACAGTTTTTTGCATGTCAGTTATACTTAATAAAGTGATTCTTTAAAAAAAAAAAAAAGGCCTGCATGTAACAAAATTCTTCTCATGTTCAATTTACACAAGAGTTCTCCAGAAATATCTGTGGGAAGAAATAAAACAAGGGACTTTCCTGGTGGTCTCGTGGTTAAGAATCCATCTGCCAGCACAGGGGGACAGAGGTCCGGCCCATAGGTGGTAGCTACTGAAGCCCATGCACCTAGAGCCTGTCTCCACAACAAGAGAAGCCACTGCGATGAGAAGCCCACACACCGCAACTGGAGAGTACATCCTGCTTGCCACAACTATAAAGAAAGCTCATGCAAAGCAACAAAGACCCAGCACAGACAAAAATAATTAAAAAAAAACAAACAAACAAGAAAGAAAGAAATAACGGAACCAGATAGTTGAATACCTGAGAATAATCTTCTGGCGTAGCATGTGGACTGTCATCATCTAAACAAAATACCAATAAACTGCTCTGAATTTTTTCTAACATAGTCAGGTTCTCTGGATTAAGACTAATCAAATATTCTCGTGCCTAAAGGGCAAGGAGAAAAAAATAAAATGTTACAAGTTAAATATAAAATAGCCAGAAAAGCTCAACAGGTTTTTGAAAAGTTAGAGAAAAGGTTCATCAAGAAAAGTGTAAATTCAAGGACCTCTGTGTTGAGTCCTGAACAGGTTTTCTTCTCCAGCAGCATGCCTAGTCCCTACACTTGTGCTACTAGATGTATAAAGGTTAAAGTTATGCCTGCTCTCCTGGATGCTCAGACAGTAAAGACAATGCCTGCAATTCAGGAGACCCAGGTTAGACCCCTCAGTTGGGAAGGTCCCTTGGAGAAGGAAATGGCTACCCACTCGAGTATTCTTACCTGGAGAATCCCATGAACAGAGGAGCCTGGAGGGCTACAGTTCATGGGGTCACAAAGAGTTGGATATGACTGAGTGACTAAGCACACATCAAGTTATGCCACCCCCTAGATTTTCTGATTGGTCAGTACTGTACAATGTATTTAAAACTGCTTAAAGCTTAAAGCTGTCTGTCCATTTGTCTTTATTTCAAAGTTTGAACAAAGGGCCAGCATGTCCTTGAGTTGTGTGTTTGAAGCTTAAATGTAAATAATAGTATATCCTCTCCCCAAGTCTAAGTTATAGTTAATAATATTGTACTGCGTATTTGAAAGTTGCTAGAGAGTCGATCTTCAAGTTCTCATCACAAGAAAAATATTTTTAAATTTTCTGTATGGTGATGGACGTTAACTAGATTTACTGTGATATTTCTCAATGTAAACAAATACTGAATCCTTATGTGTATACCTGAGTATAATGTTGTAAGTCAACTGTACCTCAAAAGAAAAGAAAAATATAAATTATAACCTTAGCCCATCGAGTTCGCTCCTCGGTAGTTAACGCTGCTACCCCAGGTCCGTCAGCTTCACTGTGGCATTTCTTTTGGATGTATGTCAATTGCCTTTGGAAGATGAAATAAGGAAGATTCAAAAAGAGCACAGGCAGGAGCACTAGCTACTTTGGCCTTTCATAGGTTACAAAGTTTATTATTATTTAAATGTTTTGCTGTATTATCCAAAGAAAGGGATTATGGTCTCTACAGCAACGGAGTTATCTCCTACACCTTTTTTTCCCACAGGGATTATGTGCCTATTAATATCATCAGTACACTTGACAAGAGATTAAGTAAATAAATTTTCTGTTTGATATAATTTATACTCTCAAAAGGTACATGCACTTCCAAGATCCAAGTAAATGTCCTGCATAATGGAGAAGTTTAAAAATATTCTGGTACATAATCTCACAAATATCAGATACATTTTATCTAACTAAAAACTATGTGAATATATTAACAGAGGACTTATTCTATACCCAATTAATACTTGGGTTTAATCCCCAAAATAGAAATACCATAAAGTTTTAAATATTTTCACATGTACCGTCGTTACTTAAAATTGTTATAAAGACTATTCAGTTCAGTTGCTCAGTTGTATCCGACTCTTTGTGACCCCATGGACTGCAGCACGCCAGGCCTCCCTATCCATTACCAACTCCCGGAGTTTACTCAAACTCATGTCCACTGAGCGGGTGATGCCATCCAACCATCTCATCCTCTGTCGTCCCCTTCTCCTCCTACCCTCAATCTTTCCCAGCATCAGGGTCTTTTCAAATGAGTCAGTTCTTCACATCAGGTGGCCAAAGTATTGCTGTTTCAGCTTCAGCATCAGTCCTTCTAATGAATATTCAGGACTGATTTCCTTTAGGATGGACTGATTGGATCTCCTTGCTGTCCAAGGGACTCTCAAGAGTCTTCTCCAACACCACAGTTCAAAAGCGTTAATTCTTCGGCACTCAGCTTTCTTTATAGTCCAACTCTCACTTCCATACATGACTACTGGAAAAAAATAGCCTTGACTAGGCGGAGCTTTGTTGGCAAAGTAATGTTTCTGCTTTTTAATATGCTGTCTAAGTTGGTCATAACTTTTCTTCCAAGGAGCAAGCAGCTTTTAAATTCATGGCTACAGTCACCATATGCAGTGGTTTTGGAGTCCAAGAAAATAAAGTCTGTCACTGTTTCCCCATCTATTTGCCATGAAGTGATGGGACCAGATGCCATGATCTTAGTTTTCTGAATGCTGAGTTTTAAGCCAACTTTTCCACTCTCTTCTTTAACTTTCATCAATAGGCTCTTTAGTTCCTCTTCACTTTTTGCCATGAGGGTGGTGTCATCTGCATATCTGAGGTTATTGATATTTCTCCCGGCAATCTTAATTCCAGCTTTTTGCTTCATCCAGCCCAGCGTTTCCCATGATGTACTTTGCATATAAGTTAAATAAGCAGGGTGACAATATACAGCCTTGATGTTCTCCTTTCCTTATTTGGAGCCAGTCTGTGTTCCATGCCCAGTTCTAACTGTTGCTTCTTGACCTACATACAGATTTCTCAGGAGGCAGGATCAGGTAGTCTGGTATTCCTATCTCTTTAAGAATTTTCCACAGTTTGTGGTTATCCACACAGTCAAAGGCTTTGGCATATTCAATAAAGCAGAAACAGATGTTTTTCTGGAACTCTCTTGCTTTCTCGATAATCCAACAGATGTTGGCAATTTGATCTCTGGTTCCTCTGCCTTTTCTAAAACCAGTTTGAACATCTGGAAGTTCATGGTTCACATACTGTTGAAGCCTGGCTAGGAGGACTTTGAGCATTACTTTGCTAGTGTGTGAGATGAGTGCAATTGTGCGGTAGTTTGAGCATTCTTTGGCATCGCCTTTCTTTGGGATTGGAATGAAAACTGACCTTTTCCAGTTCTGTAGCCACTGCTGAGTTTTCCAAAAATGTACTGGGTTCACCAAAAAGTTCATTAGGGTTTTTCTGTAACATCTTGGCCAATCCAAACAAAGCTATGGTAATCAAAACAATATGGCACAAGTGACACTCATACGGGTCAATGGAACTGAACAGAGAGCCTATAAACAAATCCAGTTACAGTTAACTGAGGTGCCAAGGAGACCAAGAATACATGGGAAATGGATAGCCCCTTAAGTAAACAGTGTTGGGAAAATCACCACATAAAAAGAATGAAACTGGACCCCTATCTTATATCTTACACAGAAATCAATTCAAAATAGATTTAAGGCTTAAATATTAGACCTGAAACAATAAAACTCCTGGAAGAAAATACGGGAAAAAAGCTTCCATATATTAACCTTTTGCAATCATTTCTTAGATATGATACCAAAAGCACAGGCAACAAAAGTAAAAATAGACAAATGGGATTACATCAAACCAAAAGCTTTAGCACTGTAAAGGAAACAATGAAGTGAAAAAGCAAACTACAGAATATGAGAAAATATCTGCAACCATATATCTGGTAAGAGGTCAAGGACCCCTCACCATTTGATTGCAAAAAAAACAAACAACCTGATTTAAAAATGGGCAAAGGAACTGAACAGACATTTCTCCAAAGAAGATATAAAAATGGCCAAGAGGTACATGAAAAAGTGCTCAACATCACTAATTATCAGGGAAATGTAAATCAAAAGTACAATGAGATATCCTCTCACACCTGTCAGAATGACTATTATCAAAAAGACAAGCAGTAACAAGCGCTGATGATGATGTGGAGAAAACAGAACCCTTCTGCACTGCTGGTGGAACTGTCAATTGGTACAGCCACTATAGAAAACTATGGAGTTTCATCAAGAAATTAAAAATAGAGATACTATATGATCCAGCAATCCCAGTTCTGTGTACATATCCAAAGGAACTGAAACCAGGATCTCGAAGAGACTTCTGCATTCCCATGTTCCTTGCAGTATTATTCACAATAAGGCAAAAGCAACTTAAATATTTAATGATGGATGAATGAATAAACAAGATGTAGTATAAACATACATATGGAATTTTATTCAGCTTTAAGAAAGAAATTCCACTATATGCAACAATGTGAATGAATCTGATGGACACTATCCTAAATGAAATAAGCTAAACACAGAAGAAACACTACATGGTATCACTTATATGTGGAATCTAAAATAGATAAAACTCTTAGAAGCAGAAAAGAATGGTGGGTGCCAGGGGCCAGGCTAAGGAGAAAATGAGGAGGCATTAGAATCCATCTGCAATGCAGGAGACCCTGGTTTAATTTCTGGGTCGGGAAGATCTGGAGAAGGGATAGGCTACTCACTCCAGTATTCTTGGGCTTCCCTGGTGGTTCAGTCAGTAAAGAACTTGTCCGCCATGCAGGAGACCTGGATTGGGAAAATCCCTGAGAGGAGGGCATGGCAACCATATATTATATGGCGATCCAGTATTCTTGCCCGGAGAATCCCCAGAGACAGAGGAGCCTGGTGGGCTACAGCCCACAGGGTCACAAAGAGTCGGACACGACTGAGCAACTAAGCACAGCACTGCCAAGTGACACAAAGTTTCAGTTATACAAGATAAGTAAGTCCTAGAGATCTATTGTACAGCATAGTGATGTAGTTGATAATACTGTACTACACTTTTAAAAATTTGCTAAGAGGGTAGATCTTAAGGTAAGTGTTCTTACCACCAAAAATTTTTTTACAAATAAAGAGGGAAGGATACCTTTGGAGGTGATGAATATGTTTATGGTATCCATTATGGTAATAGTTTAATCAACGTATACTTATCTCCCAACTCATCCAGTTGTACAGAAAAAATATGCACAGCTTTGTATGTCAATCATACCTCAAAGGTGGTTTAAAAATAACTTCTCTATTCATATTGTAAAAAGAGGTATAGATTTGGTAACTGTAATTACCCCTCTTCTCCTTCAATCTGACTATCTATGGACTTGTTTTCAGTACACATGCAATTTCTGTTATTTAAAAGCACAAAAATTTGTATTAACAATATTTACATTTCAGAATCATACATATTTTAAAATATTTTATCCTTGGTATTTCCTCAAAATCTTTCTGCCTTCATTACTTTCCACTCATTCTTTAATTCACTGTAATCAGGTTTTGTCCTTCAGTGATTATCCTGAAAATGTGCTTCTGAATATTAGCAATGGCATCCCGTAAGATCTAGCAGCTTTATCTCAGTCTCATTTTTCTCTTTATAAAGTCGTTTACCACCCAGGAGTCAATCTTGAAATTCTCTCTGCATTGGCTTTTGTAGCGCTGTTACATTGTGGTCTTTCTAACTCACTGACTAATTGGTCTTTTTCACTGACTGTTGTTCTCTCTCCACCATCAAATGTGTGTCTTCCCAAATTTCCCCCCAGTGGCCTCCACCAACCTTTTCTACAAGTTTCTTCTTTGGTAATTTCATCCACTACTTGAATAGCTTCAATTATCACCTTTACCTAAGAGGCAACCAAATCTCTAACTTTAACCCTATTTTCTCTCTAAATTTCTGGTACCAAATTTCCAAATGCTTGTTGGATATATACACCTCAATTTCTGCCAACATTCTAAATTAAATATACATTTAAAAATTATCTCCCTGACTTCCTACAAATCAAGACAAAACTGATCTTAGAAGAAAACATAGATATCTCTTCGTGACTATGGATTAGGGAATGGTTTCTAAGATATGACACTAAAAGTACAAATAACTGAGGAACAGATAAACTGAACTCTATCAAAGTTAAAATGTTGGCCCTTCACAAGCAACCATGAAGAAAGTGAAGTAAACACTAGAATGGGAGAAAAATATATGTAATTTATGTATCTGATAAGGGACTTACATCTAGGATATACAAAGTTTTACAACTCAATAATAAAAAAGACAAATAACCCAATTAAGAATTGGTAAAGGATTTGAACAGACATTTCTCCAAGTTGTTGTTCAGTCGCTAAGTTGTATCCAACTCTTTGTGATCCTATGGACTGCAGCACATCAGGCTCCCCTATCCTTCACTACCTCCCCGAGTTTACAGTCACAGGCACATGAAAATATGTTCAATCTCATCATTATGGAGACACAACTGTAAGCCACAATGAGATCCTACTTCATACTCGCTAGGATGGCTACAATCAAAAAGGCTAACAATAACAAGTGCTGGTGAGAATGAAGATAAATTGGAACCCTCAAGTACTGCTGATGTGAATGTAAAATGGTACACTCATACTAGAAAACAGTTTGGCAGTTCCTCAAATGGTTAAGCACAGAAGTATGATCCAGCAATTCCACTCCAAGGAATACACCCATGAGAAGTGTCCACACAAAAACCTATACACAGATGTCCACAGCAGCATTATTCACAGCAGTCAAAAAGTCAAAACAACCCAAACGTCTACCAACTGATAAGTAATTAAACAAAATGTGGTCTAGCCACAGACTGTATTATTATTCAGTCAAAAGAAAGGAAGTACTAATAAATGCTACCAGGAGTCTCCAATCCCTGTTAGGAACCAGGCTACACAGCAGGAGGTGAGCAGTGGGCAAGTGAGCAAAAGTTCCATCTGTATTTACAGTCACTTCCCATCGCTCCCACTACCACCTGAGTTCTGTCTCTCATCAAATCAGCAGGGGCATTCAATTCTCATAGGAGCTGTGAACTGGGCATGTGAGGGATCTAGATCGTGAGTTCCTTATGAGCATCTAATGCCTGAGGATCTGAGGTAGAGCTGAGGTGGTGAGGCTAGCTAGCTCTGGGGAGCGGCTGCAAATATAGATTATCACTAGTGAAGAGGTCTGACTGCGTAGAGACCATGATAAACCAATTGCTTACGGACTCATATCAAAACCCTATCAGTGAGTGACAAGTGACAACTGCATAATTATTTCATTATATATTACAATGTGATAGTAATAGAAAGAAAATGCACAATAAACATAGTGTGCTTGAATCATCATGAAACCAGTTCATGCCCGTAGAAAAAGTCTTCCAGGAAACCCAGTCTCTGGTGCCAAAAAGATTGGGGACCGCTGACACTACAACATGGATGAATGCTGAAAATGTAAGGTATACTAAGTGAAAGAACCTAGACAGAAAAGGCCATTTAAGAGTCCATTTATATGAAATGTCCAGAGAAGGAAAACCATAGAGACAAAAAGTCAAGTGAAACAGATAGAAAGGCTACCTCAGGCTGGTGGGATGGGAGTGTTTGGGAAATATGAGAAATGTCTGCTAATGGATGGGTAAGAGTTGGGGAGCAAATGGGGAATTACTGCTTATGAGCTCAGGTTTACTTTGGGGGGTGACAAAAATGTTCTAAAGTTGATTGTGAAGATGACAGCACAATTCTGAATATTCTAAGAAACGCTGAAATATACACTTTAAATGGGTGAACTGTATAGTATGTGAATTGCCTCAAAGCTAGTATTAAAAACAAGAAAAAACTGAAAATTGAAATGTTACTTCCTCTTCTGTTACTTACTCAGTAATAGCTTCCTTTAATAGCTTCCTTTCTTTCTAAATCCAGTTAACAATTCAAATTAATTTTATCTCCAAAACTTTTTCTGCATTATCTTTTTAATAAAAATTTAAATTGAAGTATAGTTGATTTATAACATTGTGTTACTTCTGATACACAACCAAATGACTCCGTTTTATACATATATATTCTTTTTCAGATTCTTCTCCATTGTAGTTTATTATAAGATATTGAATATAGTTCCCTGTACCATACAGTAGAATCTTACTGTTTATGAACAGTGTTCCATATTCTAAAGTCTCAAGCTCTAACTTCTTTCCTGGATTACTGCAAATTTTAACACATCTCTTTTGAGGCACCAACTCATAAGATTCAGAATCTGACTGATCTATCTTATACTACTAATATGTAACTTATGTTCTAAACAAAATTTCCTAATGCATAGGGCTGGCCTAATCACTCAGTTCACTCACACATCCACACTCACACCTTTCTGCTTTGTATTAAGCAGAGGGAATTAAAAAAAAAAAATCTGGTAAGTAATATCTTAGAGCTCCATCTGAATGTGAAAATATAGAAATAAATGACTTCAATACAATTTAATAATAAAGATAAATAAGAGGCTAAGTCCTTGGGCCATGAAGAGAGGAAAGTGAATGGGGAATTACGAAATAAGACATAAAATAGGAAGTAGTAAGTCTGTGGTGACATGTGAACAGAAACAAAGCACGAGGAGCAATTCTTACTTAAAAGGTGAACAAGGCAGGAGAAGGCAGCCAATAGAAAGCATGAGCACATGCAAAGATTATAGACACTCGAACATATCAGAACTGCAAGCAGAGAAACTGGGTAGAAGAATAGGATGCAGAGGGAGGAAGAGCAGGACAAGGTTGAAGGGACAGGCGAAGGTCAAATCGAAACCACAGTTCAAAAAATGAGACTGTTAGCTAGACCTCAAGGAACTACTCAAGAATTTCAAGTAAAGGTGCTGCTGCTGCTGCTAAGTCGCATCAGTCGTGTTCAACTCTGTGAGACCCCATAGACGGCAGCCCACCAGGCTCCACCTTCCCCGGGACTCTCCAGGCAAGAACACTGGAGTGGGTTGCCATTTCCTTCTCCAATGCATGAAAGTGAAAAGTGAAAGTGAAGTCGCTCAGTCGTGTCCGACTCTTAGCGACCCCATGGACTGCAGCCTACCAGGCTTCTCTGTCCATGGGATTTTCCAGGCAAGACTACTGGAGTGGGTCGCCAGTGCCTTCTCCAAAGTAAAGGTGAGATACAATCAAATGTGAATTTTTAAAGTCACAGGATTGATGACTGTAGAGAATGTAGGGAAGCAAGAAAACCACCTGTGAGGCTGAATCAGAGAGTTAAAAATCTGAACAAAGCTTTTATTTTAAAGGAGAACAGAAATCCAAGTTTTTATATGAATAAAAACAGAAATCCATGTTTATGTGAATTCTCCTGACTTTTAAATAGCAATTCAAATTCTCTGTTATCCAAGCAAAACAGGCTACAGGCTGAATTCAGACCACAAATCTCATGTATGCAGTTTCTGAGAGAGTGGCTTTCAATAATCCAAGTAATAAGCCTGATCTAACTATTTTATGTCAAATTTGGAACAAATTTTAAGATATAGCCGGAACAGACAGAAAGATTATCCAAGAAACAAAAGCAAAAAACCTAAAAAATGGATTTTTGTCTATATAAAATTAACAATGCCTGTTCAATTACAAAAAAAGTTTGTTAATGGGAATGAAATGTTTGCAACCCATATAACTACTAAAGGAGGAGTGCCCAGACGTATAATTGCTACGAATCAATAAGAGTTACAAAATAGCAAATAGAAAAATAGGCAAAAGAAACTTTACTGGAAATATGAGTGACCTATAAACATATATAAATATACTCATTTTCACTAGTTATGAGGGACGTGTCAATTCAGGCAACAATGAAAACCATTTTTCATGGGTCAGTTCACCATGTTTTAAGTTTAATTATACCATGTCAGCAATCACGTAGAGAAGTAGCTATCCTCCTAAAACACTAGCAGGAAGCATAATGCCGCTATGAACGACAATCTAACTTTGTTTAAAAATTTAAAGGTATGTATCCTATGATCCAGAAATTTCCTTTCTAATGTCAATAAATAGATATTTTCTCACAAATACACAAAGAGGCATGCTTGAAAATGTTGACTGTTTTTTATAGTAACAAATGCAAACTACCTCAATGCGTACTAAAGGAGAAATGTCAAACTATACAGTATGACCATTCAGTGGAATTCTATATGACAGTTAAAAACAGTAAGGTTGATATGTCTACTCCAGTATGAATATATTTGAATATATTATTGTCTTATTATTCACCAAAAGGAGTGAACTGCAGAAAATCACCTAAAATAAAACCATTTTCTGGACTTCCCTGGTGGGCCAGTGGTTAAGAATCTGCCTCTCAATGAAAGGAACATGGGTTCGATCCCTCATTTGGGAAGATTCCACATGCTGCGGAGCAACTAAGCCCATGCATCACAACTACTGAAGCCTGTGCACCCTAGAGCTTGTGTTCTGCAGCAAGAGAAGTCACTACAATGAGAAGCCCACACACAGCAATGAAGAGGAGCCTCTACTCGCCACAACTAGAGAAAGCCTGAGCATAGCAACAAAGACCCAGCGAAGCCAAACATAAATTGACTAATTAATTATTTTTTTAAAAAAACTATTTTTAAATACATAAAACTACCTCTTTCCTCATGCCACATACAAAAAATCAATTCTAGGCAGACTTTTAACATAAATGTGAAAGATAAAAGAATGAAAGTTTAGAGCACAATGTAAGAAAATATCTTTCTAACAATGTGTTAGGAAAAAGAATTTTTTATGGAAGTCCAGACACTACAAAACTCATAGAGGAAAATCTAGGCAGAACACTAGATGATATAAGTTGCATCAAGATCCTTTACGACCCACATCCTAGAGTAATGAAAATAAAAACAAAAATAAGCAAATGGAAACTAATTAAACGTAAAAGCTTTTGCACAGCAAAGGAAATCATAAACAAGATGAAAAGACAACACTCAGAATAGGAGAAAATGTTTGCAAATAAAGCAACTGACAAGGGATTAACCCCTAAAAGTAAACCCCTAAAAATAATCAGTTCATGCAGCTCAATATCCAAAGGGAAAAAAAAAACTCAATCAAAAAAAGGGCAGAAGACCCGAACCGACATTTCTCCAAAGACGACATACCGATGGCCAACAAATACATAAAAACATGTTCAACATCCCTAATTATTAGAGAAATGCAAACCAAAACAAAATGAGGTTATCACCTCACCAATCAGAATGGCCACCATCGAAAAAATCTACAAATAGTAAATGCTGAAGAGCGCGTGGAGAAAAGGGAATCCTCTTGCACTGTTGGTAAGAATGTAAACTGATACAACCACTATGGGAAAAAATATGGAGGTTCGTTAAGAAACTAAGAATGAAACTCCCATATGACCCAGCAATCCCACTACTGGGCATATACCCTGAGAAAACCATAATTTAAAGAGACACATGTACCCATGTTCACTGCAGCACTGTTTGCAACAGCCAGAACATGGAAGGGATTTAAACGTCCATCAGCAGATGAATGGATAAAGAAGATGTGGGATACAGATACATATACAAACACACAATAGAATATTACCCAGTTATAGAAAGGAATGAAATTGGGTCTTTTGTAGTCATGTGGATGAACCTAGGATCTGTCATACAGAGTGAAGTAAGAAAGAGAGAAACAAACGTTGTTTATTAACGTATATATACAGAATCTAGAAAAATGGTACTGTTGAACCTATCTTCAGGGCAAGAACACAGACAAAGACACAGAGAATGGACTTATTCACACAGAAGGGGTAAGGAGAAGGTGGGACAAATTGAGAGAGTAACAGTGACATAGATACACTCCATGTGTAAAATAGCTAGTGGGAAGCTACTGCATAGCACGGAGAGCTCAGCTTAGCACTCTATGATGATCTAAAGGGTGGGAATAGGGAGGGAGGCTCAAGAGGGAGGGGATATATGTACAAACATAGTAGATTCATGCAACTGTACAGCAGAAAGTAACACAACATTGTAAAGCAATTATACTCCAATTTTAAAAAATTAAATTCGAAAAAAATTTAAACAGTACACAAAAGGTATAATCCATATGGTAAAATCTTGATATATTCGGCTACATTCAAATGAATAATTTCTGATGATCAAAGAGACACTTTTAAATCTATGAAAGTCTCATATAAAGAATGTATAAGGAACTCCTACAACACTCCTATACTAGTAGGAAGTGTTTATCAGCACAAATACTTTGGAAAACTGGCATGACCACTGAAGCTGAACATACACATAAACTGTGGTTCCCCAAGTCCTCTCCTGAGTGTAATGAGACAGAAATGCATGCATGTATACATCAAAGACTTGTACAAGAATTTTCACAGCAGCACTTTTTGTATTAATAAAAATTGCTAGCAAGCTAAGTGATTACACTTGAGAAGGGGGATTTCTGGTATAAGGGGTATAACGGAAATGTTCTGTATCTTGACCTGAGTGGTAGATGCATGAGTATTTAGCTGTGGACTTCTGTGTGTGCTTGTGTACAGGTTTGTAATGCTCAATAAAAATAATTTAAAATATATACACATACATACAATTTTAAAAGACAAACCAGAAAATTTGAACTGATTGTATATTAATATATTAAAGAATTCTTGTTAATATTTTAGGAGAAGCAAGTCATTAGGTGTGATAATGATTTTTTTATGTTTATGTTTTTAAGAGTCCTTATATCTTAGAGAAGCTTACTATTTATAGTGAAAGGATATTTCGTCTGAGATTTTCTTTAAAATAATCTCTGGGGGAGTGATGGGAGGGGAACAAGGAGGTATAGCTGAATAAGACAATGAATTTATAATTGTTGAAGCTAGGAGTTAATATAATAGCTGTTGAATCTAGGGGTGACTACATGGAGGAGCTTCATTTTATAATTCCCTCTACCTTTGGAAATTTTCCATAATGCGAACTTTAAAAATATAAACATCCAAAATAATACTCTGCTTGCTGTTTAGTCGCTCAGTAGTGTCCAACTCTCTGTGACCGCATGGACTGCAGCCCACCAGGCTCCTCTGCCCCATGGGATTTCCCAGGCAAGAATGCTGGAGTGGGTTGCCATTTCCTTATACACTATTTTATGTACATATACTATATATATATATATATATATATATATATATATATATATATATAAAAAATACATACTATGGGCTTCCTTGGTGGCTCAGACGGTAAAGAATCTGCCTGCAATGTGGGAGACCTGGGTTCAATCCCTGAGTTGGGAAGATCACCTGGAGAAGGGAACGGCTACCAGCTCAGTATTCTGGCCTGGCGAATTCCTTGGACAGAGGAGCCTGGCAGGTTACAAACCATGGGGTCACAAAGAGTCGGATATGACTGAGCAACTTTCACTTTTACTACATACTATATGTAAAATATACACATATATGTTCTTTTTAAAAAAAATCTGTATGTGCATGTAAAGTCACTGCAATAGGTCTGGAAGGACAGGATACACCACGCTAGCAACAGTGATTAATTTGGGGGCAGCAAATGGGATGAGTAATGTTTGTAATGTTTATCTTTTCTCCAAGGAGAGTTTATTCATATACAATGAGTAAAATGAAAAGCTAATTTAAATTAAAAATAAAATAAAAGTAGGCTTTTAAAAATTAGCATACATAAAATTCTTATTTCTCAGCTTACTGTCACTTTTTAAAAGGTAATGTTGAACAATTTTTTTTTTTAGCTCAAGTAAAAGTTTAAGACCTAATGAGACTCAAGAAAGTAGTTTGAAAACCTCTGAATCTCTGGTGCAGTCATCAGATATCCTTCATGCATTACATCGAAGACAAAAACTCGGCCTCTACACAACACTGCAAGGTGACTTGGGGAATGTCCTTCACTCTCTGGGGAAAAAAAAAGAGAGAAAACACAAGACTCAAATCTTGAAAGCAAGAGTAAAGCTGCGTATTTATATCCAACAGAAAAAAAAATCATTCCTCCAATATTTTCTTTATCATATAGTCACCAAATACGTCATGTGAATAAAAACACTTTAACAAGGTGATAAAATTTCAGTTAATGTCATAAATACATGTTCTTGAAACCTCTCTATGTAAAACATCTAGATTTTCATGTTTCAAATTCTGTATATTTTAAGAATCATATAAACTCCATACTACTACAGGGCTTTCTAGTTTTATTTATGGATAGGCTGGGAGGGGGAAAGGGTTGCAGAGAAGTCCAGGAGGAGAGTTATTTGAGTTAAGTTTCTTTGAGGGATTACTTTACTGTTGATTGATCATCAGATTATTAAACTGCAATAATATCTAGCTAGAATTTCTCAGTAAAATATTTTTCAGTAAAATAAGGGTACTTTATGCTTGAGTGGCAAGGAGAAAGAATTTTGCCCAATTTGTAGTGTTACCTAAGGCTCTGATAACACCTGGTAAGCCACTGACAACTGATTGTATGGCTCATTTGGCACACCTTAATTACCCAGGAACTATTTGTTTTTGAGATCTGTAAATAACAGAATATTCTGACTTAGTCCCATTTTTCAAGTACTAGGCTCTGACAAGGATCTTCCTATACGATCTCTGCCTCCTCCCTCTCAAAAAAGGAAGGAAGAAATTTAGGAAAGATATACTGCCATTAGAAGTAAACTTATTGGTTGATATGTACAAGGAAATGTGATAAATGTTATGTTCTACACATGTTACCTCATGATATCTACTCATTAGCTATGAGGAAGAACTATTTCCTGAAAGCACTATTATTTTTCCTTGTATATCCTCTTTCCTTGGAGCTGAGGTATGTGTTTTCTGTGTCCCTCATGGCTATTTCCAAACATTTCTTCCCCTTCACAAACCTCCATATCCTTTTACATTTACTGTCACTACCTTTTATTGTCCTCCACTACTTAAAATCTGGGGCTGTAAAAAGGAAATAAACCTGAGGCCAAGTTAATACTTGGGGAGAGGAGGACAGAGGGCGCTACCTAAGGATGAGCATCAGAGGGGATATCCGAGCAGAAACCAAAGTAAAGCAAAAGAGCTAACACAGAAGTATGTGCAAGAAGAGAGCTTCAGGCAAAGGAAAGAGCAAGTGCAAAGGCATTAGGGCAAAATGAGCTGGTCTGCTTCAAGGGAGAAAAAGGTCAGTGCAGCTGCAGCAGAGAGAAATGAGTAGAATGGCAGAAAAAATTGGGGCCACATCCTATGGGCCTTAGAAAGGGCTTGCAATTTAGAAAATGATGGAAAAGAAGCCAATGGAAGGTTTTAAGCAGGACAGTAATAATGTCATCTAATTAATACTTTACAAAGGGCATTCCAGCTGCCATATGAAGAAGGGATTATAAGCGGGAAGAGAATATATAGCAGGATCAGTTAGGAGGTAACTGAAGTGGTCCAGGTGAGACCAACCAGAGAGAAGATCGTGGCTTTGACTAGGGTGTGACACTGAAAGAAAGCAAGAGGTCAGTTTTTTCTTTTTAAGATGGGAGATATTACAAATCTGTGCAACCCAATAAAGGAAAATTGTTAATGCAGCACAGAGAGAAGGATAATGCAAAAGCAAGGCCCTTGATTAAACAAGAGGTTTATTCCTTCTTGACTCAGAGCTCCATCCCTTCATCTTTTAAATATATACATTTTAAATTGTTTTGGCTGTGCTACACAGTTTGCAGGGTCCTTAGTTCCCTGACCAGGGATTAGACCCGGACTCCAGCAGTAACAGTGCTGAGTCCTAACCACTGGATCAGCAGGGAATCCCTTCCATTCCTCCATCTTTTTTTTTTTTTTAATAAATTTATTCATTTTAGTTGGGGGCTAATTACTTTACAATATTGTAGTAGTTTTTGCCATACATTGACATGAATCAGCCATGGGTTTACATGTGTTCCCCATCCTGAACCCCCCTCCCACCTCCCTCCCATCCCTCTGGGTCATCCCATTGCCCCAGCCCTGAGCATTTGTCTCATGCATCGAACATGGAATGGTGTTCTGTTTCACATATGATAATATACATGTTTCAATGCTATTGTCCCAGAACGTCCCATCCATCTTTTACGCCATCAAGGGAGGATCATAACTTCCTCATGCTTCTACTCTCTGGCTCTCTCCACTTCCTCTTTCTTCACTTATAAGAACTCTAAGAGATTACTCTGGGCCCAGGTGAATAATCCAGGATAATCTCCCTATCTCAGGCTCAGCTGGCTAGCAAATTTAATTTCATTCGCAACCTAATTCCCCTTTACCATTTAAGGTAACACATTCAGTAGGTTCCAAGGATTAGGAAGTGGACATCTCTGGAGATCATTTAGTCTACCTGCCAGATAGGTTAGCAACTTTGATGATAAAAACATTACTTTACATTTGTTGAGAAGTAAAGGAGTTCACGCTGCTGCTAAGTCACTTCAGTCGTGTCCGACTCTGTGTGACCCCATAGATGGCAGCCCACCAGGCTCCCCTGTCCCTGGGATTCTCCAGGCAAGAACACTAGAGTGGGCTGCCATCTCCTTCTCCAATGCATGAAAGCAAAAAGTGAAAGTGAAGTCGCTCAGTCGTGTCCGACTCTTAGAGTTGTGAAGAGAAAGTGGAGGTCAGAGTAAGATGCCTACAACTGCACTGTTCGAGATGAGAGTGTTTTTTATTATAAGCAAGTCTGGGGCATGGCCATGGTAGTGGTGGCTGCTTGAGAAGGAGTACAGATTTCTAGATGCAGGAAAGAAAGGAAGAGAAGCCATGAGTCATCCACACATGGAGGCTGGAGTCATCAAGGATGTGACTGAGGTAGTAATAGAGAGACAGACAGTGAGACTGGTGCTAAACCAATCAATGAATGAAGGAAAATGATCAAAAAGGACATCACTGGGACAATGACACGCAGGGGTGACATAGCCTGCTAGCGTTTCTTTTTTTCAAAAGCTCAAACTGTAAGGTAAAAGACAAAATGGAAAGCTCAGTGGGAAATAAAGACACCAACATCTTCTACTCGCCTTTTAGTAACAGAGTATAAGAGAAAAACAAAGTCTCCATTTGAGATGGTCACAGCAAAAGTCTAAAAAAATAACCAAGTTTCAGAAACAGCAGCTTTCAAAAGGAAAGGGGAGCTTTCAGAGAAAAGGAGGAGGATATAATGGATTTTGCTGGCCATGAGTTCCATGAAGTACAGCAGAAGAGTTTAGGGAAGTAGTGGAAGGTGGGTCACAGCAGTGAGAAACTTGGGTCAAATTAGGTTTGAAAATCCATGAATCCAGATGACAAGAGATGACATTCAAAGTCTGAACTTCTTGGGCAAAATGAGGTGAACAGGATGAAAAGCAAAACTGAATTAGCCTTAATTGTCACTTAAGAGGTAAGTAATCTGGGTCAGAAGATCCCCTGGAGGAGGGAATGGCAACCCACTCCAATATTCTTGTCTGGAGAATCCCATGGACAGAGGAGCTTGGAGGGCTACAGTCCATGGGATCACAGAGAGTCAGACATGACTGAAGCAACTTAGCATGCACACAAAAAAGAGCAAAAACCTCAAACCAGGCCTAATTATTGCTTCCTTACTGAGACTAGCCTCTTAGCTGCAGTGGCTAGATGCTGTTATCCCCATCAACACATAATTTCTTCCATTTTCTCCTTAACCAGAGTAGATTCCATACCCAACATTATAATTTCTCCCTTGCAAAAATCCTTCACTCCCTCTTCCACTGCTGTTGCTTAAGAAAAAATACAATATACCATCTAGTCTAACTTTAAACTCACAAACACACATTTCAACACTGTTTAGGTACCCTACGTTTGCACAGAATGTGTGCTTCTCCCATTTTCCAAAACGACCATTTCAAACTATCAAATGATACAATGTAAGCATTAGGTTTGTATTGAACTATGTAAGACACACTTTCAAAAAACCCATTCCCATAAATTATTTCCAGCTAAATCACTATAGCTGAAAGATAAAGTTCACAGTAAGCCTAGCCTTTCTATGACTAGTCCAAATCAAAATCCAGTAAAACTAGTCAAAATCCAGTAAGAAATATTCTTCAAAATAGTATGTTCCATAACATCATGGGAATTCCCTAGCAGCTCAGCAGTTAGGACCTGACATTTTCGCTGCTGTGGGCCTGGGTTCTGTCCCTAGTCAGGGAACTTGGATCCCGTAAAGCATGTGACACAGCCAAAAAAAAGAGTACATTCCACAGCATCACAGAAAAACTGCAGCAGAACTACCCAAACCCTGGGGCTTCCCTGGTGACTCAGTAGCACAGAATCCATCTGCCAAAGTAGGGGACACGGGATCAATCTCTGGTCCAGGAAGATCCCACATGCTGAGGAACAATTACATCCATGTGCTGCAACTATTATTGAAGCCCCATAATATTTGCCACAACTAGAGAAACCCGCTTGCAGCAAGAGATCCAGAACAGCCATAAATCAAATAAATAAATCTTAAAAAAAAAAAAAAACAACTATCCAAATCCCAGTGTTTTCACCAGAAAAAGTACATATGTTTTCTACTTACCAGTCCTAAAATAATTAATAATTGAATCTCTAGTAATTCCTGGAATCTTGCAGGTGGAAAACAGCATTCGGAATTGATTCATATCTAGAGGAGTATTTCCAACTTTTTCAACAGCTAACTTTTCTCTATTAAAACAAACAAACAAACAACAGTATATTGACCAAGAAATCATTATAAAACTTTTAAACCAAGCAGTCACACCTACAGTATTCATCCCCAAATGAGTAAATTAAGCTTCTCAACATTTTGCCACCAGAGACTTTGGGTAAATATGTAACTGAATTGACATAACTATCCTTACTTTCTTAATAGCTGCCAGTAGTTCAAGTTATGCCAAAGACTTATACTTCCTCTTTCCAATTGTGTGCCTTCCTTTGGAGGCCAGTAGTGTTCAATATGGCTAGCAGGACCCGAAAAGTTGACATTCAGTTGTGATGGTATACGAACATCCAGGTAGGCAACATTCAGCCACCACTCTTCCAGCTAAAAGAAATTAAGAACATCAGCCTAATGCTATTGATAGTATCAATACCTGAAGGTGTAACTGCTGGGGAGGCAAAAAGTTCTATTTGTTCTTTTTTTCTTTAATTACTCTTCAACACTTAAAAACATGTTTCATTTTAAATCATTACAAATAGTAAAAATGCTATTGTGATCATTTCTTTCTTTTGGAATTATGGGATCTGAATTAAGTACTATTCAAGTTTAACTACATTATCAAAAACGTGAAACAAGAAAGCACTGAAGGAAATACCTTCAGACAGAGCATATTAAAATCACCAATATCCAACAAAGCACTCTAGGTGTGTTTTCTCAGAGTACCTGTTCACAACTGCAATTGAATTTTATGTGTAAGTAAGTGGATCTCGTCAAGTTACCTGGAGCTCTTTTTGAAGAATTTGATGTTACAAACTCTAGTCAGTCATTCGGAAAAATATAAGTGAAAAGGATACAGGCAGAACAATGACTCCTTTAACCTTTACCCTAATTTAAAGTCACTGAAGGCTCAAAATTGAGAAAAAAGGAATCTAGACATATAAACTTGTATTACTCCACCATAGGTATCTAAAAGACAATAAAAAGATCAACTTGCTTTTTATTTCTAAAACTAAATGATCGTTACAAACATTATTTCTAGACTAAGGCAGTATCTTAAACTACAAAAACTCATCCTACACAAGTAGAGTAGTTAAGATGAAAAATCAAAGAAGATTCCTTGTGAAAAATTACTGAGATCTTTATACCAATGTCTCCTCAATCTATCCAACTGAAACACAGAATACTCATAACCATTCTTCACTCCAGTTTTCTAATGGCCCTTTTCTCCTATGCACTTTATAAATATTTGCACATCATCAATGTGATATCTATTTTAGTATTTTAGGCTTTTTTTTTTAGGCTATGATTATCTGGACAAAATGTTTTTCTCAAACATGGGCTAAAGATGACCTGCATCAGAACTGTGTAGGGTAGTTAAAGAAGGATATCTGGGCCCCCATTCCAGAGATATTGAATCAGAATCACTGGTCCCAGGAATTCTGCATTTTACCAAGTTCCCCCACATAATAAGAGGAACCCACACACAATACTTAAAACTCCCCAGAGTTAAACAATTCACTCATTCTTTTGGATGATAAAGACAACAATAACTGTAAGGATTCTACAGTATAATTCTACAGTAATAATATTCTACAGTATATTCTACAGTAATAATATTCTACAGTATATTCTACAGTAATAATTTAAAAATGAAAGCTAGACACACATTTACTTTTCATTAAGTATCAATATTCTAATAAATACAATAACATAAATACCCAGTTTCTTTTTTCTTTTGCCCTTCGAAGTAATTTCTGCTGCAATTTTTCTCCAATACCATTTTGAAATTTCCGGACAATCGCTTCAGTATTCTTATATTCTTCCTCGTTTGCAAATGGCTTTACTATAAAAGGAAAAAATATGCATTAAAGTATTTAGACATCAAGTACCACAAACTCACCTCAATTATTATTACTTACATAAATCTTGACTCAGTTATATAAAACACTTATGTATATATTAGAACAGTCCACTAAATTAGAGTTTATAACATGAAAATGGCTGAAAAGAAATAATGCAAAATACTGCAAAAAATAAAACAGTGGATACTATGTAGTCTGATAACTATTTCTCCCAAAATTATTTTAACATCATTCTAGACAATGACACACAGGACTATCACCTAGTTATTAGTCCAGTAGGAAAGTAAATCCTATTTAAACATTACTGTGAGAAATTAAAGCTTCTTTCCATTAATGTTCAAGCAAAGCCTTAAACACTATGAATGTAAATACAGCATATATGTAGATTTAAGTGTAAAGCCTTCCCAGAGTAATTTAGGATCTCTTGTGGCCAATAACGATTTTCTTCACGAACACATACACAGAATACAGGGTGCCTAGTCCATGAAAACCAAGTGTTCTGAAAATTAAGCCATAGATGAAAGTAGAAATACCTTAATTAGAAATCAAGGGACATTAATATCTTCCTTTTGATTTATTTTTGCCACCTCAAAATCTTAAAGTTAATTTAAATAGCTGCATTCAGAGAGCACAAGTGAATAATCAAAAAGGTTTTTTTAAAAAAAGAAACTAGAATTCCTAGATGAAAGTGAGAAAAAAGAAAAAAAAATCAGAGGTCTTCCAGTTAAACAAATGGAACTAAGTTCATAAATATATCCTCACTTCTAGTAACTCACTAAAATGAGAATTACTAAAAAGGTGTAAGTTTATAAGGACAAAGAACATGAAAGAAGAGAGGACAGCAGAGAGGTTAACATTTTACAAATTAGAAAACGTGGAGAAATGGTGACTGACCACAGAGTGGATGAAGTATCCATAGCCTAGAGAGTAGAAGGAAGTGGGAGGGAAAGGAGGGTTTGGTGCAAATCCAACAAGCAAGCCAAGTCCTGCAGTGGAACTCTAGGAAGGTTCAAGAATTCAAGACACACAGACTTCCAAAGACAAGGGACAATGTGAGGCTGAAAACAGTATGACTGCTTCAATGCCTGTAAAAGCAGCTGACAACCACCCCATCCACACTCGACCCTGTGAATCTCCTACACTCCAGAAAGCCAGACAACTTCCTCCCTCCCAACAGCATTAGAAATATGAAGGTTTACCCTTAGGAGAAGTGGTACCAAACAAGCAGAATACATGGATTCCAGCTCACATTTTAAAAAGAGGGTTAACAATGAAAGCGCACACTAGAACAAGGGTCCCTCTTATCTCTTCCTCCACTCAGCTCTCAAAACGCTAGCCATCAGGCTTCTGCCTTCTCAACAAAAGATGAGAGAATTCTTCTTTGGGGAAAATATCAGTCCAAGAGAAAGGAGTTTTGGCATTTGGATATGTCCCAGTAGAACTTCTAGATCTCTGCCCTATTACCCTTCATGGCTCATTATAAGGCCCACAGGTCACCAAGGTCTACCCACACACTCAGAGCTCCCCCTAAGCTTCTCAGGATCTGACTCAAATGTGAATGACAAAGGATTTCCACATATTAGAGAAAAGCCTTTCACGTAGGAGTCAGACCAAAAAAGGACTGATGATATCAAACATTAAATGGACCAAAAAGGGACAAGTGGGTCAGAATGTAAAGAATCTGCCTACAGTGCAGGAGACCTGGGTTTAATCCCTGGGTCAGGAAGATCTGCTGGAGAAGGGAATGGCAACCCACTCCAATATTCTTGCCTGGAGAACTCCATGGACAGAGAAGCCTGGTAGGCTGCAGGCAATGGAGTTGCAAAGAGTCAGACATGACTGAGTGACTAACACTTTCACTTTCACTAATAAAATGAAAGGAAAACAACTTTTTAATTAAAAGCTTTGCCCAGAAGAACCAGATCCAAGTAACAGGAGCTGCTCTCAGAAAGACAGTGAAAAAAAGAGAGGAGAAAACTATAAAACAAGTGATACTTTAAAAATTTCTGGGGTGGAATGTGGGGAGGGGGGTGGGAGAGGCTCAAGAAGGATGGGATATACATATAATTATGACTGATTTGCTTTGTTGTATGGAAGAAACCAACACAACATTATAAAGCAATTTTCCTCTAATTAAAAAAAAAGAATAATTTCCTAGAACTGAAGAAGATAAGTTTTTAAACAGAAAGGACCCACTGTGAATGTTCAGAGAAATAATGAAAATACCTATACATCATGGTACATCATTGAGATATTAAGAATAACAGAGATAAAGAAATGGTTTCCAAACACATCTAGGGAGTGAAAAACAACAGGTCACACATAAAGGGTCAAAAACCAGAACAGCATCAGGCTTCTCAAGAGGAACAGACAGACAGTCCCTTCAAAACTTAAGAAAAGTCATTTCCAACCCAGAATTCTATACTCAGCCAAACAATCAGGCATGAGTAGCATAAAAACATTCTCTTCCTCCCAGACACCCTTTCCCAAGTAGACTCTAAAGATGCACTTCAAAATAAGCAAACAGAAAGAGGAAAACAGAACCCAGGAATCAGGGAATCCAACGCAGGGGAGAGAGGTGAAGAGAACCACCAGAATGATGGCTACAGAACCTCCAGCCATCTTGAGAAAAGTAAACACTAATTCCAATAAGAAGGTAGGGGGCTCCAGGAGGGATGTCTCCAAGAAGAAATGAAACTGAGTGACTATCTTGTGTATTTAAGTGGATTCAGGGATTTTAGGTATAGTGAGATATCTGGAATGAGTTAGTTGTGGATACAAAGCAAAGTAAGCAAATGAAAAATGAGGAAAAACCAAAAAATGCAGCAAAAAGGTAATTACAGTACTGCACACTGAATGGTTCTCTTGTGAATAACTGCATATCCCCAAACCCTCAATGGTCTGGTAACTTACTTTGGGTAAATCCAGATTTAAATCAGGTGAACAATAATTTAATTGCAAATGGTGATTTTAGGCAACAGTGGCAAAATTAGAGGGAAAATGTGATATGTTAGATTGCATAAATGTTGAGAAATGAAGGTGGAGGTTAGAGGGGTGTAGGAGAGCTAAATCTTCATCTTTTTAGGAACTAACATATAATATCTACAATTAAAAAAACCTAAGAAAGAGTTGTATATGAATGTCAGTTTAAATCTGGAGATAAACAACACAAGAAGAAGATATCTGACAATGCAGTGGGGGAAATGAGACAGAGGACTACTACTTATTGTAAACCTAATAGTACTACCTGGCTTTTTAAACTATGGAAAAATTAACATGAGAGAAAGATAGAAATGTTTTGGACATTTTAAGGATACTTTTAATTATCATGAGCCTAGAGGACAAAACAATTAGATCCTCATCAACTTCTGACAATTTCACAGTTAAGCTGCTAGCAATATTAACATACATTAAAAGATTACAAACATACCTGATTCAAGGTATTTTTTAAATGATTCTTCAAGTGAAGGAACAGGCAGTGATGGAAGGGAATCTTGGTACTGAAATGTCCTTTCTTCAGTTGATTTAGCCAGTTGACTTTCCATGATGCAGTCACAATAGGAACACTATAGAAAAAAGCCCTCATAATTAAATCTCGTAAATATTCTTTTAGGTACTAGTTTCAATCCACTACGTCAATATTCAGGGATCACAGTATATCTAGGACCTGGTTCTAGTCCTTAGGAATTCACAGATTTGTCAGAGAGAGAAAACCAATTAAAAAAAAAACAAAAAACGGAGATTCAAATTGCTAGAGGTCAAGGAGTGATCCTCAAGATCTCTATATTTTTTTGAGCACTGAATACTGGCCAAGAATTGCAGTAAGTGTGATAAAAAATGTGTCATCTCCTTCATCTTCCTTCTATGAAAAATGGCATTCACTGCCATTTTACATAAGAAGTCAAATCTCAGAGATATAGTAAATTGCCTAAGATCAAACCAACAACTCAAATACAGATCTGTTTGACCATCATCTTCCTCCCATACCTGATAGTGGGAGAGGGGACTTACAGTAAGTCTAGATGGGTAGGTAGAACGCAGATGTGTAGAAAAGGATAACGGACTGAGAGAAAGAAATTTCAAGAGGAAAATATGAAAAGGCGTGGAAGAGTCATTAAATCATAAACTTAGAAAATATTATGGAATGCATAAATCAACAGAATGCATAAGTCATATGACAAGCTGCTGTAACCTAATTGTGCAGTGGTGTAAGGCCTACAAAGAATGATCAAGTATCATAAAGCAATCTTGAACATTTTCCAGATGTATTAATTTTCAGAGAAATCAAAGTAACATTAAATGTGAATAGAAAAAGAAATTCCTCAAAGAAGCCTTTAAAATTATAAACTAAAATAGCAGCTGAGAAATCAAGGAACAGTAATATTAAGAATTTCCTGTCCTTTCAAATAGTACTTGTTAAAACTAATGGCAAAGTCAAATAGTATATTCCACTCACAGAAAGTTACAGAATAAAACATTATAAAAAACAACAATGGTGTGGCAGAGACTGCTTTAAGCCAATATAATTCTCGCCCTTTCTTAACAGAATCCTGAGTCTCAGCTGGGTAGCAGGCCACACAGCTGTATCTCTCCTATTCTCCCTTGGAGCTCGGTATGGCTTTTGGATGTGTATGCTGCCTCCAGATCATGCCCCTGTAAGGAACTACAGGTGTTTTCCTCTGCTTTCTCTCCTCTTCACTGCCAAGCAGGAAAGTGCCAACTGGACTAGCACTTTGGACCCATTTATAGGAGCCAGGTATTGAGGTTGTTAGTATCTTCCTACAAGCCCTGGACTCCTTCCTCTAGATGTATAAGAAAAACAAACAAAAAAAACCACCACCACCACCACCACCACCACCAACAAAAAACCCTTTTATTTATGCCACTGTAGTTTGCCTTTCTTTGTTAAGGAAGCAGAGCTTAGCCTACACCACTAATATAAACAGATAATCCAAAACAGGGATACAACAAATATCCCAATTCCTCAGCTGTTTCCTATCTAAATGACTGGCTGCACTTCACTGTGACCATCCATACACCTGGCTTTAGGACTAAAGGAAATGCAGATCTGGGTCCAAATGCCAACTCATCATTTTCTACTCACATGTCCTAGGACAAACAACTATCTGAATTTCTTTATCTGTAGAGAGGATACTCAAATAATCAGAGTCGTTGTTAGGGGTAATTTTTTCCTTAATACCTTTGAAACTGATTTATAAAAATAATCGAGTTTTGAGACAACCACATCATGTTAAGCAGGATTTCTGTAAGTGGCCCTCTTGATTCTGCCCCCTCTAATACCCAGAACCTGTGAATATGAGATTATCACTTCTTGGACTGTGATGGTGTTATTGCAAAATTGACCTTAAAAGAGAGGGATTAGCCAGGTGGGCCTAATCTAATCACTTGAGCTCTTAGGAGCAGAAAGCTTTCTCCAAGAGGTGGCAGAAGATGAGTCAGGGAGATTAAAAGCATGAAAAGGGCTGAAGGTGCTGTCTGGCTTTGAAAATGCACATGCTCCCGTGGAACTGAAAGAAGCCCCAGGTGACAGCCAGTAAGGAAATGAGAACCTCAGTCCTGATGGAAATTAATTCTGCATGGAAATTAATTCTACCAACAACCTCAATGAATCTGAAGATGGATTCTCCCTCAGAAAGCTCGGACCAACAAATTCATTTCAGCTTTGTGAGCACTAAGCAGGGAACCCAGCTAAACCTACCCAAACTTTGCATCTATAGAGATGCTGGTTAATAAATTTGTTTTTTAACTGTTAAGTTTGTGATCAACTGTCATGTAGCAATAGGAAACTAATACACCTATGTAGAAAAACAAGCTATTCTCTGTATACATCTGTGCCACTTAGACTCTAGGTATGAGACCACGACTATCAGTTCCATACTCACTACAGTCTTAACTTAGCAAGAGGTACACAGTAAAAATATGAATTATCAGATGCTTTCATGGAGGATTGTTTTGGACTCTCAATCACAAAGACTGAATAATACAATTCCAAAAGAATCTATAAATAAATGCTTTAGGAAAGTGATGAGGCCAGACTTAATTACAGTGGGCCACCTGGGAGCAGGAAAAACAAGTAAAAGGAACAGATTATCACATACCGGTAAACCAAGATGAGTTGTTTAGGACTGCCAAGTGCTTGTTGGAACAATTCCGTTCAGGAACCACAGGGGTGTGAACTGAGCTGGTGAAATGTGGGCAAGACGAAAACAAACTTAACAAATGCAGAAGTAAAAAATTAACAAAAACTAGTAAAAGAGGGTGGAAGACATACAACTGAAGGGTTGGGAGGCGCCAAGTCTCATCCTTTCGGAACTCACAGCAAACACACGGCAAAAAGCCCATCTGCCAGAAAGCTAGATAAAAATTACTACACGGATTAACTAGGTTAACTACTAGGACAACGGCACTCCCTTCCGTTAGATAAGCCCCCCGATAACAATGTACCTCCCGGTGCCCAGGGACCTGGTGCTGGCGATTTATCGAACGGCTGCAAGTTCAAAGCCTGGCTCTAGAGACAGGAGGAGAGGGCGAGGAGAGCTCGGAGACGCCCCCCACCAAAGTAAAGGCAGCTCCGCACACTCTAAAAGCCACCAGTTCAGTTCAGTCGCTCAGTCGTGTCTGACTCTTTGCGACCCCATGAACTGCAGCACGCCAGGCCTCTCTGTCCATCACCAACTCCCGGAGTCTACCCAAACCCATGTCCATCGAGTCAGTGATGCCATCCAACCATCTCATCCTCTGTCGTCTCCTTCTCCCGCCCCCAGGTGACAGCAATCGAACGAAGCACCACCACCGACCAGCCCAGCGGCCCAACTTCAGGAATACCTCTCAGACCCGGGCCAGCGAGATGCCCTAAGTCACCTCCGCCGAGTCCCGTCACCTCTGCCGCTCTACACCATTTAACTCTGTCCTTAAATTCTCCCCACCCCCAAAACGTTTGGGGAGAGAGGGAGGGTGCGCAAACTCCGCGAGCCAAGTAGTCTCGACCCGCCTCCCGCCTCCCGCCCCCCGCCTCCGCGAGCCAAGTAGTCTCGACCCGCCTCCTGCCTCCCGCCCGCCCCTCGACCCGAGGAGCGAGAATTGGACGGAAAGCCGCGAGGGTCCTGCCTCCGGGGATTGGTTGGGATGCCGTGAGGGTCCCGCCCCGTCCCTGCGCTTCACCAACTCCGCCCCAGCCCCGAGCGGCACCGGCCTGCTGCCCCCTCACAAATGGCCCTAGACTATATTTCAGTTTTCATTTTAAATACACTTTCATTTTTGTGAAAGAAAAGGCCGATAGTTTACAGTGACTGTGAACTGGATATCAAATATAAATAACTGGATTTCAAATTAACATGTCCATTCCAGGTCCCAATCTTTTCCTAACTCTGTAAAATCTGACCAGAAGGAAACTGAGGATACAAATGAGTATTTGTAAGTTCGCTGCAAAAATATGAATGAGTTTGGTTGCACTGCATCTTCTGCGCTTGCTAGTGATGTTACGTAATATGTGGCAGACACACTTTTCTGATAATTGTTCTGAATTCTGAAACATATCAGGCCAAAGAAGGCTTCAGATAAGGGATTATAAAGTTGTAGTGATTTCTGAAGATGTGGGGAAAAAAACTTCTCTCACAGTGTTTAGGTAATATGTTCTGGATAATGTTAAAATTGGCTTACAAGGATGCAGGGGGAAAAAACTATCATAGTATTTAGATGCTATATTCTGGATAATGTCCAAATTGGCTTGCAAGGTATTATTCTTAAACACAACTTTAAAAATAGTCAAAGAAACTTCAAAGTATTTTTTTCTCTTCCCTTGTGAATTTTGGTACCTCTTACAGTTTTTGATGGGGAAACAGTGGAAAGAGTGTCAGACTTTAATTTTTTGGGCTCCAAAATCACTGCTGTTGGTGATTGCAGCCATGAAATTAAAAGACGCTTACTCCTTGGAAGGAAGATTATGACCAACATAGATAGCATATTTAAAAGCAGAGACATTACTCTGCCAACAAAGGTCCATCTAGTCAAGGCTATGGTTTTTCCAGTGGTCATGTATGGATGTGAGAGTTGGACTAAAAAGAAAGCTGAGCACAGAAGAATTGGTGCTTTTGAACTGTGGTGTTGGAGAAGACTCTTGAGAGTCCCTTGGACTGCAAGGAGATCCAACCAGTCCATCCTAAAGGAGATCAGTCCTGGTTGTTCATTGGAAGGACTGATGTTGAAGCTGAAACTCCAATACTTTGGCCACCTCATGCAAAGAATTGACTCATTGGAAAAGACCCTAATGCTGGGAAGGATTGGGGGCAGGAGGAGAAGGAGACGACAGAAGATGAGATGGTTGGATGGCATCACCGACTCAATGGACATGGGTTTGGGTAAACTCCAGGAGTTGGTGATGGACAGGGAGGCCTGGGGTGCTGCGATTCATGGGGTCGCAAAGAGTCAGACACGACTGAGCGACTGACCTGAACTGAACAGTTTTTGCATGTCTAATACATGAGGGTGGCATAGAATTTAGGGTCACTTAGCTTCAATGCCCCCTAATCTTGTTAATTTAAAGGGAAACACAATATTTCTGTAAAGATTCCTGGATTCTTAGGAAAAAAAACGTGGGACTGAATGCAAAGGAGTGAAACGGAGACTTGGGTATGCAGAGGAGAAAAGGTAATCTTTAAAAATATATGAATAAGCAAGTCTACCAATAATTCCCCAAAGCACATAGTTAAAAGTGACTTGTTTTTCTTCAAAATACACAATATGTATTTTAATGGCAGATTCTGAATTCTGTTCAGGTTAAATTTGAATTAGTTTACATCTCTTGCAGTGGGGTGGCTGATAGTGGCTCTTGAGCTGTATGTTCAGGCACGTGACATATATTGATAACAAGAATTTGTCTCAAGGTTAAAAATTGATTGTGAGTCAAAATATTTTTCTGAAGAAAAACTTGTAATTACTACAAGTAGTGATAATAACGTTTTTTATTTAACTTTATTTTTGGCTATGCTGGGTCTTCGTTTCTGCGTGGATTTTTCTCTACTTGCAGAGAGCAGAGGCTGCTTTCTAGTTGCGGTGCACAGGCTTCTCATTGCTGTGGCTTCTCTTGTTGCAGAACACAGGCTCTAGGGCACACAGGCTTCAGTAATTGTTGTTCCCAGGCTCTGGAGCACAAGTTTTAATAGTTGTGGCGCCCAGGCTTAGTTGCTGCAAGCATGTGGCATCTTCTGAGATCAGGGATCGAATCTGCATTTTTTGTACTAGCAGATGGCTTCTCTACTACTGAGCCACCAGGAAAGCCCAGGTAGTGATAGTAAGGTTTTTAAGTTGCCATAAAAGATATTTCATTTTTAGTCCCATGAGACCTTTCATTTTTCATCCTATGTAGCTCTTTCTCAGTGTACCACAAACAGAAATAGCTCCTATAGACAAATCGGGATAAGTTTCACTGTAAAAAGTGTAAAAACACCAGGAATTTACACTTTACATATGCACAGCTAGCTAACTGTTAAGATTTGTGACTCTGAGAAGTAATGAGTTGTAGTATAAACAGTTGTAACCTATGGAACAGCTCTTTAATCTACTTTCATTCAAATATATAAAATGAACATTTTAAAGAAAAAAATTATGTGATCTTTTCTTATTTTTAATGAGGGAGTGGGGGCATAGACAGGTGATCACTTCAGGAAGCAATTCACAGCAAATTAAAGCATTCTGGATACCAAGAAATCAACCTGAGATTAAAAATTAACTCCTCTACCAACAGCAGGTGAACATACAAAGGGTGTTTTCTTAGCACTATTCTTTGGTTTGGAGTTGTCTTTAGTGATATTTACTGTATATAAAAATTTGCCACCAAAATCCTAGGGAAGAGTTAAGATAACCATGATGTCTTTAAATCTCAGAAAAAGCCTGTATTACTAAGCAGAACATAAATTAACAGCTTTGTCAGGATATAATTTACATACTATAAAGTGCCCCCATTTATCTATTTACTTTTGCCACACCACTTGTGTGATCTTATTTCCTTGACCAGGGATTGAACCTGTGCCCCATGCAGTGAAAGAGTCCTAACCACTGGACTGCCAGGCAGTTCCCTAAGATTTCATTTAAAGTGTATAAATCAGTGGCTTTTACTATATTTACAGGTTTATTCAATAGCCATAATCTAATGTTAGAACATTTTTAGCATCCCCAAAAGATCGCCACCACCTCCCCAGGTCTCTGCAATCATTACTCTACTTTCTATTTATATAGATTTGCCTATTCAGGCCACTTTACGTGAATAGGATCACACAATATGTGGCCTTCTATGACTAGCTTCTTTCACTTCGCATGTTTTTGAGATTTATCCATGTTGTAGCATATATCAATACTTCATTCCCTATTGTGGCTTGATGATATCACATTGTATGAGTATATTACATTTTGTTTATCCATTCATCCGTTGATTAACATTTGGATTGTTTGCATCTTTTGATTATTTTAAATAATATTGCTATAAACATTTATGTACAAGTCTTTGTGTGAACATATGTTTTTAGTTATCTTCAGTAAATACCTAGGAATAGAATTGTTGTGTTATATATGGTAACTCTGTGTTTAACATTTGTTCTTGTTGTTCAGTTGCTAAGTTGTATACTCTTTGTGACCCTATGGACTATAGCACACCAGGCTCCTCTGTCCTCCACATCTCCTGGAGTTTGCTCAAATTCATGTCTATGTTGTCAGTGATGCTATCTAACCATCTCATCCTCTGCCGTCCCCTTCTTCTTTTGCCTTCAATCTTTGCCAGCATCAAGGTCTTTTCCAGTGAGTCGGCTCTTCACATTAGGTGGCCAAAGTTTTGAAGCTTCAGCTTCAGCATCAGTCCTTCCAATAAATATTCAGGATTGATCTCTTTTAGGTTTGACTGGTTTGATAAAACTGCCAAACTGCTTCCCAAAGTGGGTGCATGATTTTACATTCCCACCAGCAAAGTATAAGGGTTCCAATCTCTCTCTGCCATAATAACAATAACAATATAACAATAACACTTGTTATTGTCCATCTCTTTGATTATAGCATCCTAATAGATGTAATATATTAGCTCACTGTGGTCCTAATTTGCATTTCTGTGAAGACTAACTGTTTAGCATCTTTTCCTGTGCTTGTTGGTCATTTGTGTCTCTTCTTTGGATAAATGCCTTTGTGTTGTTGAGTTGTAAGTGTTCTTTATATATTCCAGATACAAATCCCTTATCAGATACATGATTTGCAAATATTTTCCTATCTGTGGATGGTCTTCATTTTCTTGACTGTGTTCTTTAAAGCACAAGCAGGTTTAATTTTAATGATGTTCTGCTAATCAATCTTGTGATTTTGCTGTTGTAGCTAAGAAATCATTGCCTAATCTGAGATCATAAAGACTTACTCCTGTGTTTCTTCTAAGAGTTATGTAGTTTTTGCTCTTAGACTTATGCCTGTGATTCACTTTAAATTACTTCTTCTGTGTGGTGGGGAGTAGGGTTCCAAATTCATTCTTTTGCATGTGGAATCCAGTTGTCCTATTACCACTATTTGTTGAAAAGACTTCCCACTAAACTGGTTTGGCCCCTCTGTCAAAAGTCAGTGCACCATACATGATACCCTTTACTTCTCACTCTCAATTCTCTTTGATTCACCTGCATGTCTGTCATATGCTGGTACCACGCTGTCTTGATTACTACAGTTCTTTAGTTTTGAAATTGATATCTGAGTCCTCCACGTTTTTTTTTCTTTTTTCAAGATCATTTTGGCCATTCTAGATCTCTTGCCCTTCCACTGTTGTAACACTTTGTGATATAGTTACAGATGTCAAGTAGTGTTTCATTTGGTACATAAATATTGACTTTTTTTATATCAGAGGCTGCTAAGAAACCAACCTAATCTAGTTAGTAAACTGAACGGTCAAAGTTTTTGGTTCTTTCCCACATCATGCGCATGTGTGCTCAGTTGTGTCCGACTCTCTGTGACCCCATGAACTGTAGCCCACCAGGCTCCTCTGTCCATGGGATTTTCCAGGCAAGAATACTGGAGTTGGTTGCCATTTCCTCCTCCAGAGGATCTTCCTGACCCAGGTATTGAGCCTGCGTCTCCTGCATCTCTCACATTGGCAGGCATATTCTTTACCGCTGAGCCACCTGGGAAGCCCAGTTTCCCATATCAGAGCAACACCTACTTTGTGTGGATCAGCTGTGTCTTCATTCATGCAGTTGTTATAAGGTAAAAAGTTATTCACAAAGTTTTCCCCTATAATAGAATCCCTTTTTTATCATGTGAAATTTATCTAAAAATATTAACATGTAAGGGACTATGGATACACACGGTATACAAATAAGATCTCAATTATAGTGAAGTTAATTAAACGCTGTTAACCTCAAAAAGAGAGGAGCTACCCTGCGCCCGAGGTCGGGGGTGGTGGCCAAGAGGAGCTACCCCACGTCCAAGGAGCGGCGGCTGCGCGGGCACAGGAGAGCCAAGAGGAGCTACTCCACATTCAAGGTCAGGAGGGGCGGCCGTGAGGAGATACCACTTGTCCAAGGTAAGGAGCAATGGCTGGGTTTTGCTGGAGCAGCCGTGAAAAGATACCTCACGCCCAAGGTAAGAGAAACCCAAGTAAGATGGTAGGTGTTGCAAGAGAGCATCAGAGGGCAGACATACTGAAACTATAATCGCAGAAAACTAGCCAATCTGATCACATGGACCACAGCCTTGTCTAACTCAATGAAACTAAGCCGTGCCACGTGGGGCCACCCAACAAGGATGGGTCATGGTGGAGAGGTCTGACAGAATGTGGTCCACTGGAGAAGGGCATGGCAAACCACTTCAGTATTCTTGCCTTGAGAACCCCATGAACAGTATGAAAAGGCAAAAAGATAGGACACTGAAAGATGAACTCCCCAAGTCAGTAGGTAGCCAATATGCTACTGGAGATCAGTGGAGAAATAACTCCAGAAAGAATGAAGGGATGGAGCCAAAGCAAAAACAATACCCAGTTGTGGATATGACTGGTGATAGACGCAAAGTCCGATGCTGTGAAGAGCAATATTGCATAGGAAGCTGGAATGTTAGGTCCATGAATCAAGGCAAATTGGAAGTGGTCAAACAGGAGATGGCAAGAGTGAACATCGACATTCTAGGAATCAGCGAACTAAGATAGACTGAAATGGGTGAATTTAACTCAGATAACCATTATATCTACTACTGTGGGCAGGAATCCTTTAGAAGAAATGGAGTAGCCATCATGGTCAACAAAAGAGTGTGAAATGCAGTACTTGGATGCAATCTCAAAAATGACAGAATGATCTCTGTTCATTTCCAAGGCAAATCATTCAATATCACGGTAATCCAAGTTTATGCCCCGACCAGTAACACTGAAGAAGCTGAAGTTGAACAGTTCTATGAAGACCTACAAGACCTTTTAGAGCTAACACCCAAAAAAGACGTCCTTTTCACTATTGGAGACTGGAATGCAAAAGTAGGAAGTCAGGAAACACCTGGCATAACAGGCAAATTTGGCCTTGGAGTACAGAATGAAGCAGGGCAAAGGCTAACAGAGTTTTGTCAAGAGAATGCACTAGTCATAGCAAACACCCTCTTCCAACAACACAAGAGAAGACTCTACACGTGGATATCACCAGATGGTCAACACTGAAATCAGACTGATTATATTCTTTGCAGCCAAAGATGGAGAAGCTCTATACAGTCAGCAAAAACAAGACTGGGAGCAGACTGTGGCTCAGATCATGAACTCCTTATTACCAAATTCAGACTTAAATTGAAGAAAATAGGGAAAACCACTAGACCATTCAGATATGACCTAAATCAAATCCCTTATGATTGCTCAGGGGAAGTGAGAAATAGATTTAAGGGACTAGACCTGATAGACAGAGTGCCTGATGAACTATGGACAGAGGTTCGTGACATTGTACAGGAGACAGGGATCAAGACCATCCCCATGGAAAAAGAAATGCAAAAAAGCAAAATGGCTGTCTGAGTAGGCCTTAAAAATAGCTGTGAAAAGAAGAGAAGTGAAAAGCAAAGGAGAAAAGGAAAGATGTTCCCATCTGAATGGAGAGTTCCAAAGAATCGCAAGGAGATATAAGAAAGCCTTCCTCAGCGATCAGTGCAAAGAAATAGAGGAAAACAACAGAATGGGAAAGACTAGAGATCTCTTCAAGAAAATTAGAGATACCAAGGGAACATTTCATGCAAAGATGGGCTCGATAAAGGACAGAAATGGTATGGACCTAACAGAAGCAGAAGATATTAAGAAGAGGTGGCAAGAATACACAGAAGAACTGGACAAAAAAGATCTTCACGACCCAGATAATCACGATGGTGTGATCACTCACCTGGAGCCAGACATCCTGGAATGTGAAGTCAAGTGGGCCTTAGAAAGCATCACTACGAACAAAGGTAGTGGAGGTGATGGAATTCCAGTTGAGCTATTTCAAATCCTGAAAGATGATGTTGTGAACGTGCTGCACTCAATATGCCAGCAAATCTGGAAAACTCAGAAGTGGCCACAGGACTGGAAAAGGTCAGTTTTCATTCCAATCCCAAAGAAAGGCAATGCCAAAGAATGCTCAAACTACCGCACAATTGCGCTCATCTCACACGCTAGTAAAGTAATGCTCAAAATTCTCCAAGCCAGGCTTCAGCAATATGTGAACGGTGAACTTCCAGATGTTCAAGCTGGTTTTAGAAAAGGCAGAGGAACCAGAGATCAAATTGCCAACATCCGCTGGACCGTCGAAAAAGCAAGAGAGTTCTAGAAAAACATCTATTTCTGCTTTATTGACTATGCCAAAGCCTTTGACTGTGTGGGTCATAATAAACTGGAAAATTCTGAAAGAGATGGGAATACCAGACCATCTGACCTGTCTCTTGAGAAGCCTGTATGCAAGTCAGGAAGCAACAGTTAGAACTGGACATGGAACAACCGACTGGTTCCAAATAGGAAAAGGAGTACGTCAAGGCTGTACATTGTCACCCTGCTTATTTAACTTATATGCAGAGTACATCATGAGAAACCCTGGGCTGTAAGAAGCACAAGCTGGAATCAAGATTGCCGGGAGAAATATCAATAACGTCAGATATGCAGATGACACCACCCTTATGGCAGAAAGTGAAGAAGAACTAAAGAGCCTCTTGATGAAAGTGAAAGAGGAGAGTGAAAAAGTTGGCCTAAAGCTCAACATTCAGAAAACTAAGATCATGGCATCTGGTCCCATCACTTCATGGGAAATAGATGGGGAAACAGTGGAAACAGTGTCAGACTTTATTTTTTTGGGCTCCAAAATCACTGCAGATGGTGATTGCAGCCATGAAATTAAAAGACACTTACTCCTTGGAAGGAAGGTTATGTCCAACCTAGATAGCATATTAAAAAGCAGAGACATTCCTTTGCCAACAAAGGTCCGTCTAGTCAAGGCTATGGTTTTTCCAGTGGTAGTATATGGATGTGAGAGTTGGACGGTGAAGAAAGCTGAGCACCAAAGAGTTGATGCTTTTGAAGTGTGGTGTTGGAGAAGACTCTTGAGAGTCCCTTGGACTGCAAGGAGATCCAACCAGTCCGTCCTAAAGGAGATCAGTCCTGGTTGTTCATTGGAAGGAGTGATGTTGAAGCTGAAACTCCAGTACTTTGGCCACCTCATGCAAAGAGCTGACTCATTGGAAAAGACCCTAATGCTGAGAAGGATTGGGGGCGGGAGGAGAACGGGATGACAGAGGATGAGATGGCTGGCTGGCATCACTGACTTGATGGACATGGGTTTGGGTAGACTCCAGGAGTTGGTGACAGACAGGGAGGCCTGGGGTGCTGCGATTCATGGGGTTGCAAAGAGTTGGACACGACTGAGCAACTGAACTGAACTGACTGAACCTGCAAAATAAAGCAGTAATATTTTAGCAGCAAAAATGGGGTTATTTGGGAATAGCAGAAGAATTGCTTTTTGAATCGAAGTGTCTGTTTTGTAGAGTTTGACAGCACAAGGAATGGTTAACAATACCTAATAGGGGCTTTCTAGCGAGGCTGAAAGGAGTCTCCCTGGAGGCATCTTTTCCAACAGGAAGGCTGCAATGTGTGATGCTTAGCATCTTTGCCTCCTGGGAGCATTCTGTGAAAGGATTGCTCTACCAAAGCATGGTTATTTTTAACACAAGCAATTAGGACTTTATGACAATGAATTTTATCTCCTTTTTTATCAGCTGTTGATCAAAAGAGGCAGGAGCCAGGTGCATTGGATGTGCTGTGACTAGCTCAAGAGACTGAGAAGTGCCTGAATATCAAGCCTGAGTTTGAGCAAACAGCAGTTTTTAATTGGAGACTTTATGTCCCTTCAAGACCAACAGTTTTAACACATGAATATTGTCTTCTTGTGAAAAAGCTTGAGATAGGGAGCCGAGAAGCAAAATAGAACTTCACATATTATAACAAAGTAGAGCCTGCAGAAAACTTTACACCATCCAAATCAACCTTCATGATTTGTGAAGAGTAAGGCAAACTTCCTGTGAAATGCAGGAGCGTTACTGTACAAATTTATTACCTTTCTTTCCAAGTGATGGCAAAAGGGTGTTGTTTAGCCTTATCAACTGTAATACTAAAGAATGTGTTCCATAAATTAATTACAGTGAAAATGTGCTTTCAGTGGGACTGGATGTTAGTAGTGTGTGGAAGTTGGGAACAACAGGGTGTCAAGGGATGAAAGAGTTGTTTATTGCTTGTGAGTTCTGGTTGAATGTTCATCGGGGCCATTGTGTTTTCCTACAGGTAAAATGGGTATTACAGGGACTAGAGAGGCCTTACCCCATGGCTCAGCGGTCAAGAATCCGCCTGTAGTGCAGGAGACATAGGTTCAATCCCTGGATCGGGAAGATCCCCTGGAGGAGGGCATGACAACCCACTCCAGTATTCTTGCCTGGAGAATCCCATGGAGAGAAGAGCCAGGCAGGCTACAGTCCATAGGGTAGCAAAGAGTTGGGCACAGTTGAAGTGACTGAGCATGCATGCACACACACACACACACACACACACACACACATGCACACACGCACAGGGACTAGAACCAAGAGTAATGAGGCTCTGAGCTTCGTAATCCTCTATTATGGCTTGATGCCTTGAAGGACTCCTTTGTTTATAGGGTGTTAATTCTGGAGAGAGGCTTTGAGGGATCTATTTGAATCTTGACAGGAGGTGAACTGTGGATTCTACAAACATCCTTTGAAGATTTTTCCCATAAAGAGAATGGTAGCTGATCCAATAGGGATAAATGACCAGCATCCGCATATTCAGCTATGGTGCCAACAAAAATAAAAGCAAATAAAAGATGGTGAAACGCCATTCAGTTCACTTGGTTGGCTATTGCTACTGTCAAATTCTAGCATTGTTTTTTCCTTTTAGGAGACGGAAATTCCAGCGTGATACTTTTCTAAGAAGCCTCAGCCTAGTGAATGAATAGGAACAGAGGAACTAAGGAGAAAAAAGGTGTGTATCTCTCAGAAGGCCTCAACAAAAGGTACCAGGTTTAGAGATGGGAACCTGGGGAGGTTTACTAAGGATCCTCACTCTTTGAACTGTCTTAGTGCTCTGAGGTGGAGAAGGCAATAGCAGCCCACTCCAGCACTCTTGCCTGGAAAATCCATGGATGGAGGAGCCTGGTAGGCTGCAGTCCATGGGGTTGCTGAGAGTTGGACATGACAGAGCGACTTCACTTTCACTTTTCACTATCATGCATTGGAGAAGGAAATGGCAACCCACTCCAGTGTTCTTGCCTGGAGAATCCCAGGGGCGGAGGAGCCTGGTGGGCGGACACGACTGAAGTGACTTAGCAGCAGCAGCAGTGCTCTGAGGCAGGGGCTGCTTTATAGCTGTTGGTTGGGCACTGAGAGGGTAGCTCTGGGTGAGTAAGAACAGAGAGATACATTCCCAATCTGGAGAGTGGTGTCTCTAAGCTGATTAAGAGGGAGGATTGGGAAGAGCTCCTGTGGCTCCTTGGAGGCCCAAACATTGGGAATCAGGAGGTCTTGGGAATTAGACTGGATAGAGGGCTGAAAACCCCTGGAGCACTTGAATTTGTAACAACCTTTTGTTCAATATTTTGGTTCTTATAGAAACAGCAGTAATAGGTTTTTGATAGTCTTTTTTTTTTTTTTTCTGGCCACACTACATATGGGATCTCAGTTCCCTGACCAGGGATCGAACCCACGCCCCTTGCAGGGCCAACAAGGGGTCCTAACCACTGGGCTACCAGGAAAGTCCCACTAGGAGGCTTTCAGTTTTGTTTCAGGGCCTTCATTTGCTGGAGTTGAAAATTAAGAATTCTAGTGGTCTCTTATTTAGGTGAGTCAGCTAGAGTTCAAATGAGCTGATTTGCTAAATTAACTAAATTCTGAAGTAGACATGGCTTCCCACTGGAACCCTGGGTCTTTTAACCAACAAAGAAAGATCCTAGTTCAGCCCATTAATAAACATAGAGTTAAAGCCTACCTGAGTGGATTCAGCATCTGAAGGAAGTCCTGAATTTCATTTGAAAACAATCTGAAGTCTGTTATAATCATCATGAAGGGGTTCCTCAGATTTCTGTGAGCAGGCCTTAATTTTATTTCGATCAGGCTTAGGAAGAGCTACTGTAATTGCCCAGTGAAAGTTTTCAGCCAGTGTTCTAGCCTCTTGCTAAAAGTTAAACGAGTTTTGTTTTTCTACCTCTGTTCAGGATGTTCCCTTCCAGCAAAATTCGTTCACTGTTTGGCTTGACTATCAGCAACAAGCCAGTGGGCTAAATGACCCAAATCTGAGACACCAGCTTGGTTAGTCTGAACAACAATGTTAAGTACTTCAGCAAACCTATGGGGCTCCTCAGTTACTTCAGGGCTCTCAATTTGGCCTCATAGTCCAGGGAACAGAAAACATTTGGGGTTTATTTGGATCCTCAGAAGAGAAACCTTTAAAGGGAAAGGTTCTGATAGCCTCAGAGAAGGGGGAAATGAGGAGAAGCTCAGGGAAAAGAGGAAGTTTGGTGAAAGAATGAGACTGGGGAAACTGAGGGTGCAGCAGGGTCTCCCCAGAGGCACCAGAGGTGGGAGCTGGGCACAAGGGGGCTGCCTTCAAAATACGAGGGAGGGGGAGGAGAAGCTGTTTTGTCTTTCTTTAGTTGTTTGTTTGCCTCAGTTAATTTAGAAATTATATTTGCAGAGAAGCAATTTTAGACTCCTGATAATGCTTGGAAGCCTCGAAATATCATTGAAAATTTGTGTCCCATTAGGTTTTGACAGCTTTAGAGCCCACAGCTGTCCAGTTCAGTTTGAAGAAAAGTATGAGGAGTTTGGAAGTTCCCCATAATGGCCATTAGTGTTCTAAGGTACTTTTGGTTAAGTCAGTCTATTGAGTTAGAAATGCACATGAGGAAAGGTTGGGGTTTTTTTTTAACTTTTTATTTTGTATTGGGTTATAGCCGATTAATGATGTTATGATAGTTTCAGGTAAACAGTGAAGAGATTCAGTCATACGTTTACATGTATCCATTCTCCCCAGAATCCCCCTCCCATCCAGGCTGCCATATAACATTGAGCAGAGTTCCTTGTTCTATACAGTAGGCCCTTATTGATTATCCATTTTAAATGTAGCAGTGTGTGCACGTCCATCCCAAGCTACCTAACTATCCCTTCTCCTGTCCTTCCCACAGCAACCGTAAGATTGTTCTCTAAATCTGTGGGTCTCTTTCTGTTTTGTAAGTAAGTTCATTTGTATCATCTCTTTTTAGATTCCACAGGGCTGTCATAAGATATTTCTCCTTCTCTGTCTGACTTGCCTCACTCAGTATGACAATCTCTAGGTGCATCCATGTTGCTGCAAATGGCATTATTTCATTCTTTTTAATGAGAGATCCAAGTTTTTAAACACAAAATTGCCCTGGATTATAAAATTGGCTGGGGGACACCCTCAAAGCATTCTGGTGACTGGGATCCCATTTCTTTGGGGTTTTTTCCTCTAAAGCAACAAGGAAAGTTTCCAAACATACAGTTCCGATAGGAGCAGCCCAGTTCCAAAAGAAATTAGGCTAAAGATCAGCACAGTTCTGATATGACAGAGTTGCAGTGGGAACAGCTCAGTTCCAAAAGGAATGAGGCTAAAGGTCAACACAGTTCCAATAAACAGAGTTCCAACAGACAGAGTTGCAGTGGGAACAGCCCAGTTCCAAAGGAATTGGGCCAAAGGCCATATGAACACTCTCAGAAAGAAAAAGCCTTCAAACAGATCCCAAATAAAGCCTAGAGAACTCAAAATGCAGAGTGTGGGCTTGAAATCTAGGAGACTCTTTTCTTCAAATTCATGGTCAGTGAGAAAGCAATGAGCTCTGGGCTCTGTGGGTTGCTCACACACCTTGGGAGTTGTTGGAGGTCTTCTTGGGATCCCATTTTTTATCATCAAGTGATGTTGACCTTAAAAATAAATCAGTCAGTTATTTTACCAGAAAATGGGTTTATGCAGAAATACCAGAGGAGCTGCAATTTAGGACAAGCAAGCTACAGCAAAAGCCATAGGCAGGTTCAACAAAAGAAACGTTGTAAGAGAAAAAAAGAAGAAGTTAGGAAGTATTGTTTTGAATTAGTCTGTCGGAGAAAAGTGAGAGTCTAGGGTGATGACTGTTTCTTGTTGGCTGAGTTGCTGGAGTAGCTGGTTTCCTGTAGGGGATGCAATGTCCATATTTTCCTGTTGGGGGCCTGTAATCAAGGATTCTTTCCTTCTATTGACCATGACAATTCTTCCTGTCATGGACAATGAGTGGTATTGCATGAAAGCTCCCTCCACCCCCTGCTGGCTTCCTGACTCCATTTTAATGAAGTTTCCCTCTTTATTTTCACAACACAAATCCTATTCCTTATGCTCTTTCCAGTCGTTGGTTTCTTTCCTGACACACATTCATAAGGTAACTAGGCTGCTTTGAAGAAGTAGTTTCATCTTTTATTAGAGCCAGATGGAACCATCTGTTTCTTGTTGAAACTTCTAACAACCCCTGGTCTCCCCTATTCTGACATTCTCTGCTGAACTTTCTTTTAGTTCTGCACATTGAGTATCTGTCAAAAGGCTCATTTCATCGAGTATATTTGTGGTTTCCTTTCAGCTTTCTCTTTCTCTGAGTTCATAGGGCCCCCAAAGCCATCTGAATGTTTTGGTTTTTATTTCTTTGTCTTGTTTATCTCTGAGCACATGAATTCACGTGAGCCCGAAGCTCAGAGAACAGACGTGAGGTGTAGCCTAAGGTGGCTCCAAGGCCCTGTGTTGATGCTGAGGGGTCTTGAAACAGTCAGAGGACATGGTCAGTGAATACTTGGGTGTACAGATTGGAAGCTCATGAAAACATTTGCATGAGACCGCAAGGAAAATACGGATATCCTATGAAATTCCAGGGGGAAAAAGTAGTGAGTTTTTTAAAGGGAAAACTCCGGCACCCACAGCTCCCCCTACACCTCTCTATTCTGTGTGTTGGGTGCTTCCCTGGGATAACTCATTACTGTCCTCCGGGGCTCTGAGTTACCTTCCTAAACTAAGTTGAGGAAAATTCCATTTTCTTTGAGTCCAACTGGTACAAACCTAAATTTTCAAGAGCAATATTTACAGTAATTTTAAGACAAAGTACATAGAAATGAAATACAGACTACAAATGTATCCTCTGACAACTAGAATCTAGCTGTAAATGGGCTTCACTGAGAGTATTGAGTACCTATCCCAGCACATTCTAAGCAGTAACTCGACAAAGGAAGTTGTTTGCCCACCATGGGATATTTGGCAATATCTGGAAACATTTTTGATTATCACGACTACAGGTGGGAATATTATTGGCATTAGTGGGTAAAGACCAGAGATGCTAAATACCCTATACTGGACAGCCCCCTACAAGAAGGAATTATCCATCCCCAAATGTCAATAGGGCTGAGGTTGGGCAATCCTGGTCCAGGTAGATGAGTGAAAAGAGTGAGATTCAAGCATGCTGTTTGGCCTTCCAGCCCAGAGGGACTTGGGTTGGTACTCTGCCATTCTGCTGATCCTGGAGAGGCAGCAGTGAGTGGGCCTGAAGAGAGATCTTAATTCTAGGACCCTCCCCAACATGTGGACACAACATTTTGCTAAGATGGACTCCACCACAGAGGCCTGTGAGGGTAGGTCCACATTTATTATGGAGTGGTACCCTCTCCCTTTTTGACCCTCAGGCGACCGTCCTATGCCTGTCCCAACAGGGAAGTTTTCTTTGACTTCAGGAGTGGGCACCTTATCTCTTTCCTTCAGCAGAGCTCAGCTTCTGCCACTGGCTTTGCCCTTGGAGTGTCTGGTGAGAACAAAGCTTGAATTTTACTCCACCTGACAAACACCAGCTGTCTAGCCCAGAGGCCTCTCTATCTCTTACCTCAGTGGGAACTCTGCCAAAGGTCAGAATCAATATTAAAATCTGTTCTTATTCAATGTAACCGTATCTTTTCAGCCTGACAACCAAATTCTTATTTCCTTTGGGTGGAAAGTCCGACTCATAACTTTATGTGCAGAGAAAATAAACCATTGATTAAAACTACTAACTTAGGGAGCTGGCTTTCTTTACCTCCCCTGTTCCCTTTGATCACTTAGATGCCTGTAAGAGAAAAACCTTGCAGATTTCCATCACTAGTTTTTAAGTGAAAATAATGTAAAAGTTCCCTTAAAGAGGTCACTAACAAGTATTTATTAGGCACCTACTCAAGCCTAATATTCTGCAAGAAACTATAGAGGCTTTTTTAAAATATCATCTTCACTAGATTTATATTAATGTTTTGTCTTCAACCCATATTGGAGGCCCTCTCAAGAAGCAACTACATGAAGTTTGAAAAGTGTTGTGAAAATGTTAAGGATGTTGTTCATTACATCACTTACAATATCTCCTACAGTGTCTCACATTAAAAACCTTTCTTTTAGGGTTAAATTCACAGAAAGTTATTGGTATGGTTCCTCTTTTCTGCTAATGAGATTTAAAAACAACTTTTCCTTTAAGCTATAGCTTCCAGGAAACTCAGCAAAATTTGAATCATATGAACAGTGTCCTTTATCTTACATCTATTTATAGTTCCCTTTTTTGTTATTGAAATTGATTTCAAATTGTGTGTCAAAAGAGGGAAGGGTGGGGAAGAAGGAGGAATCAAGAGTTAGAAAAAACATTTATGCACTTAAACGTATAGAAATAAATGTACATGCAAAAATAACTGGAGAAGAAGTTGTGCCTTTTGAAAATTGAGTGTCAGGAGGTGTCATGTATTAATAGTTCATAAATACCGGTGCCATCGTATTTTAAAACGTGAGAGAGGTTATTATGAGCTCTAACTCAGAGAAAATTTGGAATTAAAGGGCCACAGAGGAAATGTGTTTATTGGTAAGGAGGGAGGAAGATGGACTTTCCTTCTGAAAGTGACAGCCGTGTTGACAGGTGTGCAAAGGACAGTGAGGAGGCTGGGTGAGATGAGAGATTCATACTGGGGCTGTGTACAGAGAGATGGAGAGATGGTAATAACTGATGCAAAGCCAGACCTGAGTTTGACTCCTGAGTCAGGAAGATCCTCTGGAGCTGGGAATGGCAACCCACTCCAGTATTATTGCCTGGGAAATCCCACAGACAGAGGAGCCTGGCAGGCTGCAGTCCATGGGGTCACAAAGAGTCAGACATTACTGAGTGAAGACTATACTTTTCACTTTTTGTGCTTGAAAGCTGTGGAGACACACACACACCCACACTTTTAAAGCTGGCCTTACTTGGGGCTCTTTCTGCTATCCCACATTGTCTCTCAAGATTTCTTTTGACAGTAGAAAGCTGTTGTAGGTTTATAAGTTAGAAAGTACTTGGGAGAATGTAGCAGAGTAAGGTGGGTGTGGGTTGAAGGTGACTGTAGGGAGAGCATGTCTCGCTTGAGCTCTTTGTCTTGGTTTCTTCACGTCCAACATGGAAGAAATTTACATGATTCCCTGGACCCTGAAAAGCTGTTATAATGCCCCTATGATAAAAACCACCAGATTCTGGCCTGCAGGTTTCTTTATCATCTTATCAGTGCTCTCCATCAGCTTCCTCAGGCTGAAATCAGTTACCATATATCAAGCTGTGATGACAAAAGGCGTATTGAGCAGGATGTAGTCAGCCGAATCAGGGAACTTGGACAAGAGACTCTGGCCGAGAGCATGTGGCATGTGTTCCCACCTCTCTGCTGTATGTTCTGCTATGAAAATCAATGCCAGACCCTAAAAGACTCTTACTACTTCCTGCCATGGAGGAGATTATGGCAACTCCAGTATTCTTGCCTGGAGAATCCCATAGACAGAGGAGCCTGGCAGGCTACAGTGCATGGGGTCACAAGGAGTTGGACATGACTAAAGTGACTTAGCATGCACTTCCGCCCACAATGAGTTCTTCACTTTTCCTCCTAATCTAATTAAACAAAGATAAATTGTCTGTGACTTTCAAAAAAAGAAAGTGTACCACAGTGGGGGATAAGCTGTGAAGAGATAGAACCAAAGAGTCTTTAATGGTCAAGAAAGAATGGAATTCATGTCCAAGGGAAAAAAGAACTTGCTATTTAGGAAGCAATCCCGTGGCTGAACTATTGTTATAGTTCCTGCATTGAAAAAGGTGAGATTAGTATACAGAGTCCCTCTTTAGCAGGATTAATAGCTTTCTAGAAAGTTATTATGAACATTTCACTTAAGTTATGCCTGTGTGCTTTGAGCTGTCTCACCTGACTCAGAGGACAGCTGGTTTCATTCATGTATTACTTCATATTCAGAAGTCAGGAACATTAGATATTATGATATGGGTTTACACTAAGATAAACAAAAGCTTTTCTTAGGAACTAACACTCCAATGTATTTAATGGAGGATTCTCTTAAGAAGTCAACTTTCCAGTTACAGAACATGATTCCATATCATCACTAGTTTTCAGGAAAATGAAAGGTACTGAAAGATGCCCTTTCCCACATTTTGGAGCATGAGTTTTATGAATGAGTTTAAATACTATGGGCTTAATGCTTGTGTATACTCCGTTCAGTTCAATCACTCAGTCTTGTCCGACTCTTTGTGATGCACTGACTGAAGCATGCCAATCTTCCCTGTCCATCACCAACTTGCGGAGCTTGTTCAAACTCATGTCCATTGAGTCTGTGATGCCATCCAACCATCTCATCCTCTGTCATCCGCTTCTCCCGCCTTCAGTCTTTACCAGCATCAGGGTCATTTCCAATGAGTCGGTTCTTGCACCAGGTGGCCAAAGTATTGGAGTTTCAGCTTCAGCACCAGTCCTTCCCATGAATATTCAGGACTGATTCCTTTAGGATTGACTGGTTTGATGTCCTTGCAGTGCAAGGGATTCTCAAGAGTCTTCTCCAACACCACAGTTCAAAGGCATCAATTCTTTGGCACTTAGCTTTCTTCACAGTCCAACTCTCACATCCATACATGACTACTGGAGAAACCATAGCCTTTGACTAGATGGACCCTTGTTGGCAAAGTAATGTCTCTGCTTTTTAATATGCTGTCTAGGTTCGTCATAACTTTCCTTCCAAAGAGCAAGTGTCTTTTAATTTCATGGCTGTAGTCACCATCTGCAGTGATTTTGGAGCCCAAGAAAATAAAGTCTGTCACTATTTCTAGTGTTTCCCCATCTATTTGCCATAAAGTTATGGGACCAGATGCCATGATCTTAGTTTTCTGAATGTTGAGCTTTAAGCCAGCATTTTCACTCTCTTCTTTCACTTTAATCAAGAGGCTCTTTAATTCCTCTTCACTTTCTGCCATAAGGGTGGTGTCATCTGCACATCTGAGGATATTGATATTTCTCCCAGCAATCTTAATTCCAGCTTGTGCTTCATCCAGCCCAGCATTTCTCATGATATACTCTGCATAGAAGTTAAAAAGCAGGGCGACAATAGACAGCCTTGACATACTCCTTTCCCAGTTTGGAGCCAATCGTTATTTCACGTATGGTTCTAACTGTTGCTTCTTGATCTTCATACTGATTTCTCGAGAGACAGGTAAGGTGGTCTGGTATCGCCATCTCTTGAAGAATTTTCCAGTTTGTTGTGATCCATACAGTCAAAGGCTTTAGCGTAGTCAATGAAGCTAACATTGACATTTTCTGGAACTCTCTTGCTTTTTTGATGATCCAGCAGATGTTGGCAATTTGATCTCTGGTTCCTCTGCCTTTTCTAAATCCAGATTGAACATCTGGAAGTTTGCGGTTTGCATACTGTTGAAGCCTGGCTTGGAGAATTTTGAACAATACTTTGCTAGCTTGTGAGATGAGTGCAATTGTGTGGTTGTTTGAACATTCTTTGACATTGCCTTTCTTTGGGATTGGAATGAAAACTGACCTTTTCAAGTCCTGTGGCCACTGCTGAGTTTTCCAAATTTGCTGGCATATTGAGTGCAGCACTTTCACAGCATCATCTTTTAGGATTTGAAATAGCTCAACTGAAATTTCGTCACCTCCAATAGCTTTCTTCATAGTGATGCTTCCTAAGGCCCACTTGACTTTGCACTCCAGGAAGTCTGGCTGTAGGTGAGTGATCATACCATCGTGGTTATCTGGGTCATGAAGATCTTTTTTGCATAGTTCTTGTGTGTATTCTTGCCACCTCTTCTTAATATCTTCTGCTGCTGTTATGTCCATGTTGTTTCTGTCCTTTATTATGACCATCTTTGCATGAAATGTTCCCTTGGTATCTCTAATTTTCTTGAAGAAATCTCTAGTCTTTCCCATTCTATTGTTTTCCTCTATTTCTTTTCATTGATCACTAAGGAAGTCTTTCTTACCTCTCTTTGCTATTCTTTGGAACTCTGCATTAAGATGGATATATCTTTCCTTTTCTCCTTTGCCTTTTACTTTTCTTCTTTTCTCAGCCGTTTGTAAGGCCTCCTCAGACAACCATTTTGCCTTTTTGCATTTCTTTTTCTTGGGGATGGTCTTGATCACTGCCTCCTGTACAATGTTATGAACCTCCATACATAGTTCTTCAGGCACTCTGTCAGATCTAATCCCTTGAATCTATTTGTGACTTCCATTGTATAATTGTAAGGGATTTGATTTAGGTCATACCTGAATGGTCTAGTAGTTTTCTGTACTTTCTTCACTTGAAGTCTTAATTTGGGCTAGACAGACCTAGATCTATGCATATTACTTGATATAAAATATTTCCAAGGAAACATTGAATTGGGTACCAAGAAAAGAAAGTTAAGGCTCTTCAGCTCCACTGGTAAAAATCTGCCTGCAATGCAGGAGACCTGGGTTCTATCCCTGGGTTGGGAAGATCCCCTGGAGAAAGGAAAGGCTACCCATTCCAGTCTTCTGGCCTGGAGAATTCCATGGACAGTCCATGGGGTCACAAAGAGTTGGACATGACTGAGCGACTTTCACTTCATTAATAATAGCTTCTCTCCTAAAAAAAATAGAGACTTGACAACTTGTTGTTTTTATGACAAAGCTTCAAAAGACCTACTTTAGGTCAATAGAAATAAAATAGTTTTGAAGCACTAAGATTAAAGATACTTTCATTTCTTTTTAAAAGCCTAAAGATACTCTGTCATATTGATATTTACACAGTAGTGTATCAGCTTTTATTCAACGTTGTATTCTTGCTTCATTGAGATAATATATTATGTATAAGGTGTTTCCTATGTCTCTTCTGGGTCCTGGGACTTATCTGGGACACAAAACCATTTAGATTTTAGGGCTGTCATTTTCCCAAATAGAATTTTGCAAATGAGAATATAGTATTCTTGAATAAACAATGAACCTTTGTAAAGAGAGTTCAGAATAGACTTGGAGAGCCTCAAGATTCTATAGCAGGGCCATGTAATTCTGAGAATGTGATAGCAGGAAGGTTGGTATAGTCAGGGCACTCCTGGGAAGGTCTAGAAACCTACTTGTGCTGCTAACAGATATGTCTGGAGCTAATCATTGAAACCCCAGGTAGATCATGGCATTCCCTGGGGAATAAAATGGTTGCTCTCAGAGCTCCTTCATCCCTGCCTATGTTTTAGTTCTGAGAAATTCCCAGTGAGCCTTACAAGTTGTCCCAAAGCAGGGCTCATTGTGACCATGTCTCTCGATGGATGGAAATCCTATGGGAAAGTGAAGCGGTCATGGCACACACGCACGTGTGTGTGTGTAGGTGTGCGTGTGTGTGTGTGAAAGAGAGAGAGAGAGACGAGAGAGAGAGATTTGCAGTCTGCCGCAGCAAACTTGGAGAATTCCTTAGGAAATAAAATGATGTCCACCATCTCATGGGTCTGCCCTCTGCTCTTTCTTACACACAAACTCCTGTGGGAACCCTTTCTTGGTGTTCCCCTTCCTGTTCTCTTCTCACCTTTTTACCAACAACCCAGGCTGACTGAACAACATGTTTTCTCACACAAAATCTTCATTGGCCATCCTTTTTGTAACCCTTGTGAACCATGCTCACGTATAGTTTCACCCCTGTGCTACTGAAGTTGGATAACTGGGACAGTTACTGTGAACGGGCAACTTGATTCAGTTGTTCCGACTGACAGCCGCTTTCGGCAGCTTTCCTTTTAGCCTTGTAAATACCTTGGACTCTGCTTTGGTGTGTGAAAGGTTCACTTTCTTTGTTTGTTCCACAGAAGCTGATAATATGATTAGCTAATGAGGTGAAAGGCTATACAAATACGTGTTTATAAAGCACTAGTCCTTGCCCAGTGTTATGTTAAATACAGGTACAAACCAACACGTTGATTCTGTTTTCCAATTTTCTGTCTCATGTGTACGGCAGCTCATAGAAGGTGGGAGTTATGAAGCATTCTTTGTTGTTTGTTACGGTGAAACACATATATTGTAAGATATAATAGTAGGCTGCCCACTGTGTAGCTTCTACAACAAATGCATTCAACATTCTGCTTGTATCAGTACAAGTACTATATTTTATGTCTTTCCCTAACTTTTACAAATCTGTAGAACTTAATACTATCCCTGGCAGTGATGTTTGCTTCTTCAGTAAAAATCGAATGTAGGATACACATCATTTTATCAGACACACTTTGCATCTTTTTAACACAATGTCAAGCCAAAGTGAATGATGCTTTAATTTTTAGATGTGGGGAAAAAAAATACTGGATAAGAGATTTTATCTCTGCATTATAATCACACAGATTAATTTTTATTTCTTTATACTCTTCCTGCATTTTCCAAATGACCTAACATACATGTATGGATGTGAGAGTTGGACTATAAAGAAAGCTGAGCGCCAAAGAATTGATGCTTTTGAACTGTGGTGTTGGAGAAGACTCTTGAGAGTTTCTTGGACTGAAACGAGATCCAACCAGTCCATCCCAAAGGAGATCAGTCCTGGGTATTCATTGGAAGGACTGATGTTGAAGCTGAAGCTCCAATACTTTGGCCACCTGATGCGAAGAGCTGACTCATTTGAAAAGACCCTGATGCTGGGAAAGATAGAGGGCAGGAGGAGAAGGGGACAACAGAGGATGAGATGGTTGGATGGCGTCATCAACTCAATGGACACGGGTTTGTGTGGACTCCGGGAGTTGGTGATGGACAGGGAGGCCTGGCGTGCTGCAGTTCATGGGGTTGCAAAGAGTCGGACATGACTGAGTGACTGAACTGAACTGAACTTAACTGAAGAGGTCAATCATCAGAAGCCCAGAAATATTAAGTGACTTATCTAGAATTATACGAGTAGGAAGTGATGGAGGAAGGACCAGAACCAAGATTTTTCTAGCTGCTAGTTTTGTACTTTTCCTGTTAAAATGAATATGACAGGTTGAGAATGTGGCACCATCCTTTCTTCCATTAGTGTGCATGTATACTACCTACTTCATGTTAAATCTCTGGTATTTCAGAACTTGAAACAAAGTGTGCAGTATGTTGTGTGTGCATCTACAGTCCTTAGTCAATTTTAAAATGTTTCTATTTTTTTAATGTCTAAGAATGCCTTATACAGTAAAATACATATACTCTCACAATAATACCTAAAGAAAATATAAGGAAACATTAACCGATTAGTTCTGGATTGTGGGTTGGTATTTTTCTTCTTATTTCTTATTTACATCTCCCTATGCTTTTCTTTTTTAAAAAAATAATGACTATTTCATAGTTTATCATTAATCAAAACTGATTTCTTTATAAAAAAGAGGTTGATATTCCTGAGTCCATATTTTAGTCCTCAAAAAAGGAGGAAGGTTTCTTTTTTTCATTGAGGACAAATATATATATTCAAGGTAAATATCTAACATGATAATGCATTACTTTAAAAATTGCTTTTTTTCTATCATAGACTCCTTAAATCATCTTTTGAAATTTATGAATCTACCCTCAGAGAAATACAGATACACATAGAAACAAGACATTGTAAAAACTTTTGGAGGTTCCCAAATCCCCTGAAGTTCATTCATGTAAACCCTCTTGGTGTTGTTCAAAGCATGAACTATGATTTTCATCTGAATACCTAGGATGTTTGCCTGAAAGGCAATTTCCCAAACCTCCTCCCAGACTTTTGAATCAGAGGGATCAGCGGGGCCCAGGAATCTGCCTCTCTCACGAAACTGTCCTTCCCCACCCTCCAAGCAAATAGAATGCACAGCGAATGTCAGAATCTCAGGGCCTGGGCAGCTATAGATCTCATGTTAAGAATCCTAGGAATGGCAAAAATGAAAGTGATAGAGAATCTCCAGTGCCAGTTCTTGAGATTGGGGATCTGAGCAGGAGTTTATCAAGTAAAGGGGGCACTCAGCTGAGGAAGGAGTAAAGTCAGATGGGGCATGGAAGCGAGGGCACGGCAGAAATACGAACTCATCACAAGTCGGCCTGGAAACTGGAAAGAATCCAAGACCGTTAGAAGATCTCGTATTGACTCATGAGCCAGGCTGTCAGAGTGGCATGAAGAAGTCACGAGGCTAAAAATAATTATGCCAGGCTCAGGCTTCTGTGGTTTAAGGAGAATAATTTATGTTTAAAGTAGCCTTGGTGACATACAGTTTTGTTTCTCATTGTGGGACTATAGGCGTACCCCATGAACAAGTATGGAATTAATATTTCGCTAAAGAAAATGAGAGACATCATTTTTCCCACAAAGGTCCATCTAGTCAAAGCTATGGTTTTTCCAATAGTCATGTACAGATGTGAGAGTTGGACCATAAAGAAGGTTGAGCGCCAAAGAATTGATGCTTTCGAACTGTGGTGTTGGAGAAGACTCTTGAGAATCTCTTGGACAGCAAGGAGATCAAACCAGTCAATCCTAAAAGAAATCAACCCTGAATATTCATTTGAAGGACTGATGCTGAAGCTGAAACTCCAGTACTTTGGCCACCTGATGCAAAAAGCCAACTCATTGGAAAAGAACCTGATGCTGGGAAAGATTGAAGGCAGAAGTAGAAGGGGGTGACAGAGGACGAGATGGTTGGATGGCAACACCGACTCAATGGACATGAGTTTGAGCAAACTCCAGAAGATAGTGAAGGACAGGGAAGCCTGGCATGTTGTAGTCCTAGGGTCTGCAAAGAGTCAGACACGGCTGAGTGAATGAACAACAGAGAAAAGGTAGGGATTCACGAGTCCTTCAAAAACTGTTCTGGAATTATTAAATGTTAACAATAGAAGAAACCTTACTAATAATCTCTGCCAACTTTCTCATTTAAAAGAATAAGATGCTTTAAAGTTTATCAAAGCTTTGCTTAGTCATTATCATCAGAGATAATACTTCTATGAGATAATATAATAGGTTTATCTAAGGCACATTTCCTTATGTTGGATTGAGATGAAAAGTGAGAGTGTAGCTTGCCTCTGAGTCACACGCTGGCAGAGCTGAGTTTGGAAGCTGTTCTATTTCCAGACAATTTCTTAACTTATGCAATGAACACCCCAAATAGGCCATAGTTGAGTATTTCTGCTTTAGGTCATGTATACCTGTATGTAGCCTTTGCCCAAGTAATACACTCTTCACAAGCTAAGGAGTAAGAAAACATATTCTAAACAGTGACCACAGCATGAAGGCTTCTACCTGGCATGTGACTCATCACCATGGCAGAGAGGTTGGCTGCAGGAAGGGAGAGGTGGACTGCAAGAAGTTAGTAACACTGAAATCTGAGCCTTCTTCTACCAGAGCAGAAATGCTTTCAGAAAATGTAACCTCATTGGGTTGAATTATATTTGTGGTGAATGAAACCTAGGTTTTGGAAATAATATTTAGCCACTAGGTATGTTAGGTCCATTAGGACCTAGATAAAGGTGAACCGAGAACTTCCAGATGTACAGGGTGGATTTAGAAAAGGCAGAGGAACCAGAGATTAAATTGCCCACATCTGTTGGATCATAGAGAAAGCAAAGGAATTCCAGAAAAACATCTACTTCTGCTTCATTGGCTACACAAAGGCCTTTGACTGTGTGGATCACAACGAACTGTGGAAAATTCTTAAAGAGATGGAAAAACCAGGCTGCCTTACTTGTCTCCTGAGAAGCCTGTGTGCAGGTCAAGAAGCAACAGTTAGAACTGGACATGGAACACCAGACTGGTTCAAATTGGAAAAGGAGTACGACAAGACAATCTATTGTCACCCTGTTTTTTAACTTCTATGCGGAGTACATCATGTGCAATGTGGGGCTGCGTATGAAGCACAAGCTGAAATCAAGATTGCTGGGAAAAATATCAATAACCTCAGATGTGCAGATGATACCACCCTAATGATAGAAAGTGAAGAGAAACTAAAGAGCCTGTTGATGAAAGTGAAAGATGAGTGTGAAAGCTGGCTTAAAACTCAACTAAGTTTTCAAAAAACTAAGATCATGGCATCCAGTCCTATCACTTCATGGCAAATAGAAGGGGGAAAAATGGAAATAGTGACAGACTTTTTTTTCTTGGGCTCCAAAATCACTGCAGATGTTGACTACAGTCATGAAATTATAAGACGCTTCCTCCTTGGAAGGAAAGCTATGACAAACCTAGACAGCATGTTAAAAAGCAGAGACATTACTTTGCCAACAAAGGTCCATCTAGTCAAAGCTATGGTTTTTCCAGTAGTCATGTACAGATGTGAGAGTTGAACCATAAAGAAGGCTGAGCACTGTAGAATTGATGCCTTTGAACTGTGGTGCTGGAAAAGACACTTGAGAGTCCCTTGGAGAGCAAGGAGATCAAACCAGTCAATCCTAAAGGAAATCAACCCTGATATTCATTTGGAGGACTGATGCTGAAGCTGAAACTCCCAACAATTTGTCCACCTGATGCAGAGAGACAACTCATTGGGAAAGACCCTGATGCTGAGAAAGATTGAGCGTAGGAGGAGAAGGGGGTGACAGAGGATGAGATGGTTGTATAGCATCACTGACTCAGTGGACATGAGTTTGAGCAAACTCCAGGAAATAGTGAATGACAGGAAAGCCTGGAGTGTTGCAGTCCATCAGGTTGCAAAGAGTCAGACACGACTTAGTGACTGAACAACAATAACAGGGGTCCATAAGCCCATAAGCAAGTGAAAGTTTGCATCCTGTAAATGCTCTAATAACTTGTATATTAAACTGTTCTCATTTGTGCATCCATTTATCTATTCAATAGTATTTATTGTCAATCAGGATACTAACTGCAGGCAATAAAGTAGAGGATAAGACCGATATACTGTCCAGCTTACAGAGCTTGTACAGGCATACTGGAGAGTCAGCCATCAAAAAGATTAAATACACATATAATCACGAAATGAAATTTTCATTAAGTTCTATTAAGTGAAATGCAGTATTTTAATTTATATTTGATGGTTAAAGACTCTCTTTAGAGATAACATTAGGCTGAGATCTGAAGGGTGAATAAGTTACCAGCTGTAGCTGGGTAACCAGGTTGTTACCAAGAGGGGAGAGTGTGTTCAAAGACCTTCAAAGAATCCAAAGAAGATCTGTGTGACTGGAGAGCTACAAACAGGAAGAAGTGTGTCAGTAGAAGACTAGGAGGGAAGCAGGTTCAGGCAGGAACCTTGAGGTAGTCCAGACTAGCTTGAGAAATCCTAGCTATAGGTGCTGCTTTGAATGATTGTTCTTATCTACCAGAGTGTGTTTTGGGAGAGGTACACTTCCGCTGCCAGAGTGCTGTGTTTTCAGGGACATACTGTTTTACAACAACCATCCTGTTTTATAACAACCTGTGAATAAAACATTTTCAGCCAGTTCATTTTTAAAAGTTTGCCTTGGTTAGACAAGTTCAGGAAATTCCTCCAAGCATTCAACATATTCCAGTTTTGGGTGGTATAAAAAGGTCAGCTTTTATTTAGATCTATACAGTTAACTGGTCTTCCCAGGTGGCGCTAGTGGTAAAGAATCCACCTGCCAATGCAGGAGATATAAGAGACGTGGGTTTGATCCCTGGGTGGGGAAGATCCCCTGGAGGAGTGCATGACAACCCACTCCAATATTCTTGTCTGGAGAATCCCATGTACAGAAGAGCCTGGAGGGCTACATACAGTCCATAGGGTCGCAAAGAGTCAGACGTGACTGAAGCAACATGCACACATATGGTTAACTCATGTTTTTAAGCAATAACATTGCCCAATGTTTGTGCAGATTTGGAGTGTGAATATGATATTTCAGATGGCAAAAGAAATTTTACAGATATGATTAATTTGGAAAACTCAGCGGTGGCCACAGGACTGGAAAAGGTCAGTTTTCATTCCAATCCCAAAGAAAGGCAATGCCAAAGAATGTTCAAACTACTGCACAATTGCACTCATCTCACACGCTAGCAAAAGTAATGATCAAAATTCTCCAAGCCAGGCTTCAACAGTATATGAACTGTGAATTTCCAAATGTTCAAGCTGGATTTAGAAAAAGCAGAGGAACCAGAGATCAAATTATCAACATCCGTTGGATCATTGAAAAAGCAAGAGAATTCCAGAAAAACATCTATTTCTGCTTTATTGACTATGCCAAAGCCTTGACTGTGTGTATCACCACAAACTGTGGAAAATTCTGAAAGAGATGGAAATACCAGACCACCTGGTCTGCCTCCTGAGAAATCTGTAAGCAGGTCAGGAAGCAACAGTTAGAACTGGACATGGAACAACAGACTGGTTCCAAATAGGAAAAGGAGTACATCAAGGCTTTATATTGTCACCCTGCTTATTTAACTTCTATGCATAGTACATCATGAAAAATGCTGGGCTGGATGAAGCACAAGCTGGAATCAAGATTGCTGGGAGAAATATCGATAACCTCAGATATGCAGATGACACCACCCTTATGGCAGAAAGTGAAGAAGAACTAAAGAACCTCTTGTTGAAAGTGAAAGAGGAGATTGAAAAAGTTGGCTTAAAGCTCAACATTCAGAAAACTAAGATCATGGCATCTGATCTCATCACTTCATAGCAAACAGATGGTGAAACAGTGGAAACAGTGACAGACTTGATTTTCTTGGGCTCCGAAATCACTGCAGATGGTGATTGCAGCCATGAAATTAAAAGACGCTTACTCCTTGGAAGAAAAGCTATGACCAACCTAGACAGCATATTAAAAAGCAGAGACATTACTTTGCCAACAAAGGTCCATCTAGTCAAGGCTATTGTTTTTCCAGTAGCCGTGTTCAGATGTGAGAGTTGGACTATAAAGAAGCTGAGCATCCAAGAATTGATGCTTTTGAACTATGGTGTTTGGAGGAGACTCTTGAGAGTCCCTTGGACAGCAAGGAGATCCAACCAGTCCGTCCTAAAGGAAATCAGTCCTGGCTATCCATTGGAAGGACTGGTGCTGAAGCTGAAACTCCAATGCTTTGGCCACCTGATGTGAAGAACTGACTCATTGGAAAAGACCCTGATACTGGGAAAGATTGAAGGCGGGAAGAGAAGGGGACGACAGAGGATGAGATGGTTGGATGGCATCACCAACTCAATGGACATGAATTTGAGCAAGCTCTGGGAGTTGGTGATGGATAGGGAAGCTTGCGTGCTGCCATCCATGGGATTGCAAAGAGTAGGACATGACTGAGCGACTGAACTGAACTGAGATAGGTAGGGTTTCCGGGATTCATCACCTGGGTCTCATGTACTCACAAGAGGGGAACAGGCAGAGACAGAGTCAAACAAGGAGATGTGTAGATGGATGAAGAGGTGGTGGAGTTATATAACTGCTGGCCTTGAAGTTGTATTGTTCATCCATCAGCTTATGAACATTTGGGTTATTTCTGGGGTTTGGCCTTCATGTATGAGATTTTGTGCATCTGTTATTATTTTATGCAGTAAAAATCTGTTTAGATTTATCCATGTATTTTCTAGTTTTGTACTTATTCATTCTGTCTTGGATCTCAGACTTTGAATCTGGCATCACTTTTCTTTCTGCTTTAAATACCTCGTTTTGAATTTTAAGGATATTCAGCTAATGGCAAAAATCACTGTTTTTATTTACCTGCAAATGTCTTTATTTCACTCTCAGTTTTTTAAAAAATTATTTATTTATTTGGCTGTGCCAGGTCTTAGTTTCAGCACGCGGGATATTAAGTTGCAGCATGTGGGATCTATTTCCCTGACCAGGAATCGAACCCAGGCCCCCTGCATTGGGAGCTCAGGGTCTTAGCCACTGGACCACCAGGGAAGTTACTCACTTTCATTTTTAAAAGGTATTTTAAGGTATAAAAATCCTAGGTTAACTGTTATCTTCTTTTGGTAGATAGCAAAAATTTGAAACGGGGGACCAGTGTTACAGCTAGGTTCCAGCTCAGTTTTATTAAGCAAAGGATAGTACACCCTTGGGGCATGAGGGCGGGCCAACCCCAAAGGAGAGGCCTCAATCTATCTTGGCTTCCTCTTTTTATACGTTTGTCTCCTCGCCCCCTGAGCCTGCCCTATGTAAACTGGGCTAGCCAGGAGGGCTGTTTGTTTCACCCGAGGTTCTCACTCCAGTCCTTGGATTTTCTTTTGTTCCATTTTTATGGGCTTTTTCCTTTCTTTGTCTTTTAGCCAACACCATTTTGGACTCCTTTTTCCTATTCTAACTACCTAACATTAACATTCCACCAACTTTTAGTTTCCACTTTTGCTGATGATGTCAGTGATTACTCTTTTGAGGTTAATCCATATATGAATTTCTCTCTCTGTCTTCCTTTATATTTATTCTGGTTTTGGTGTTCTGTAGTTTTCCCGGTTTGGTATTTTATTTATTTTTTGCTGTACTGTGTCTTTTTTGCTGCATGGGCTTTTCTCTAGTTGTGGAAAGCAGGAGTTACTCTCTAGTTGCAGCGGCTTCCCTTGCTGCTGAGCACGCACTCTAGGGGTCAGTAGTTGCGGCCCCCAGGCTCTAGAGCACAGGTTCAGTAGTTGTGGCGCATGGGCTTAGTTGCTCCGGGGCATGTGGAATCTTCCCAGATTGGGGATCAAACCTGTGTCTCCTGCATTGGCAGGCAGATTCTTTACCACTGAGCCACTGGGGAAGCCCCCCTATTTTGTATTTGAAATCTATTTTTGTGCAGTCCTTGAGATTCATTCTTAAATCAAAAGATCACTGTATTTCTTCATTTCTGGGGAATTATCAGCTATTACCTTGTCAATGTTATTTCTTTTCCATCCTCTCTACTCTTCTTCTGGGACTCCTTACACCTCTATTCTGCCTTCTTTCTCCATTCTCTCTGTCTCTTAATTTTCCTTCTGTGTTTCCCATTATTTTCTCTCTAAATCATATTCTGCATAATTTCTTCTGCTCTGTCTTCCAGTTCATTGAGTCTCTTAGTATCTTATACACAGTTCATAGCTATAGAATTTTTATTTAAGATTACTGCAATTATTTTAAAATTTTTATTTGTTCTTTTCCCCTTACTTTAGTTCACTCTTTATACTCTCTCCTAAAGATACCTTTAGGCTCCTTTTTAAAATTTTCTGGTAACAGTATAAAACATTGCTTTCCTAGTATTAATAGTTCCTGTATCTGAGGTCTTTCTGTTGTTTAGTTATTTTCTTTTATGGTGAATTATTTTCTTGTTTACTTTGTTTTCATCACGTGCCCCTCATCATTCTCAGGTTATTTTTAGGGAAAACTTGAGGTCTTGGATGGAGGTGACTTCCTCCATCCAGAAATTACTTGCCTTCTTGACAGTTGCCTTTAGACATGTGCTAACTTGGGGTCACTTTAAACTTAATTTATAGCTTCAGGTGTTTGGGTCACTCCATGGAAGAAAATTTGAGCTCCAGATATTTGTAAGTGTTAGTTTAATTATGCAATTATTTTTGTCCTTAAGGTGTAACTTTGTAAGGAGCCAGTTTGGTGTGAAGAACATGTCTTCAGATTTTGTACCTCAGGCAGGATCAGATTTTGCTTCCTGTTTCTCTTGTTGTGCAGTGTTTCAGAACCAAGCGTCAAATCCTGTTTGACAGGATTTGTTTGACAGAAATTAATTTTCTCACAATTCTGGTGGCTAGTTGTCCAAGATCAAGGCATCATCTGTTTTTAAGTAGAATTTTCCCATGTTTGATACAATATTTTAAATTTTCAGCAGCGCTGTTGGTCTGAATAATCTAGCCTGTCATTGCTAGAATGACTATATAATATTTAGTTTTTCATAAAAATAAAACAAAACATAGTTTAAGTTGTTAAATCTCAAGTAGGTGATGTTTTGAAAACTTCGGTTGATTGCAGACATCCAAGGATTTTTTTTTTTTTGGCCACACTACGTGGAATGTGGGATCTCAGTTTTCCCAGACCAGGGATCAAACCTTCAATTCCTGCAGTGGAAGTGCAGAAGGCTGGGCCTTCAGAGAAGTCCCAATGGTTACTTTTTAATTTGAGACACAACCTTACCAAGTAAGGCATTTTCAAATGGATACTATTCCTTAACAGCTCTGATCACTTTAGTGAACCTGCCCTCCTTTCCCCCAACGGGCCACAAAGCTCAAATAGGTCTGTGTAGGCACTTTGAAGACCCATCCATGTGGAAATTCATTTTAGCTACAGTTGATTTCCCAAATTCAATTTATTTACTTATCTCAAATTATTTTACAAAATCAAAGCATACTTATTTGGACTTAGTTCCAACTTACGTAAGTCACCATCGATATCAGAAGCTGTCAAACATCAAGGTTCAAAAATATCCAAAGTCCAGAGGGAAAATTTTGAAATAGAAGGGAAATTTTGGTCATTTTTAAAATCTTTTCCCGAAAAGAAGCAAACTGATGCGGAAGGTCATTAGCATTGAAAAGAATAAATATGCCCCTTGATGTTACCAAACCTGTAATGATCTCCAAGTAAATTGGGATATAAATTCCACTACATGTGTACTAGTTTTGTAGGACTGTCATAACAAAATACCACAAACTGGGTGGCTTAAACAACAGAAATTAATTTTCTCACAATTCTGGTGGCTAGTTGTCCAATATCAAGGTATCAGCAGGTTCGGTTTCTCCTGAGGCCCTTCTCCTTGGCTAGCAGATGGCCTCTTCTTGCTGTGTCCTCACATGGCCATTTCTCTGTGCATTTGTATTTCTAGTATCTGTGAGTCCTAATCTTATAGGGACACTCAGTTCAGTTCAGGCACTCAGTCGTGTCCAACTCTTTGCCACCCCATGAACTGCAGCATGCCAGGCCTCCTTGTCCATCACCAACTGCCGGAGTCCACCCAAACCCATGGCCATTGAGTTGGTGATGCCATCCAACCATCTCATCCTCTGTTGTCCACTTCTCCTCCTGCCCTCAATCTTTCCCAGCATCAGGGTCTTTTCAAATGAGTCAGCTCTTCACATCAGGTGGCCAAAGTAGAAGAGTTTCAGCTTCAGCATCAGTCCTTCCAAAGAACACCCAGGACTGATCTCCTTTAGGATGGACTGGTTGGCTCTCCTTGCAGTCCAAGGGACTCTCAAGAGTCTTCTCCAACACCACACTTCAAAAGCATCAATTCTTTGGTGCTCAGCTTTCTTCACCATCCAACTCTCACATCCATACATGACCTCTAGAAAAACCATAGACTTGAATAGAAGGACCTTTGTTGACAAAGTAATGTCTCTGCTTTTTAGTATGCTGTCTAGGTTGGTCGTAACTTTCCTTCCAAGGAGTAGGTGTCTTTTAATTTCATGGCTGCAATCACCATCAGCAGTGATTTTGGAGCCCCCAAAAACAAAGTCAGCCACTGTTTCCACTGTTTCCTCATCTATTTGCCATGAAGCGATGGGACCAGATGCCAGGATCTTAGTTTTCTGAATGTTGAGCTTGAAGCCAACTTTTTCACTCTCCTCTTTCACTTTCAACAAGAGGCTCTTTAGTTCTTCTTCACTTTCTGCCATAAGGATGGTGTCATCTGCATATCTGAGGTTATTGATATTTCTCCTGGAAATCTTGATTCCAGCTTGTGATTCCTCCAGCCCAGCATTTTTCATGATGTACTCTGCATACAAGTTAAATAGGCAGGGTGACAATATACAGCCTTGACATACTCCTTTTCCTATTTGGAACCAGTCTGTTGTTCCATATCCAGTTCTAACTGTTGCTTCCTGACCTGCATACAGGTTTCTCAAGAGGCAGGTCAGGTGGTCTGGTATCCCATCTCTTGAACAATTTTCCACAGTTTATTGTGATCCACACAGTCAAAGGCTTTGGCATAGTCAATAAAGCAGAAATAGATGTTTTTCTGGAACTTTCTTGCTTTTTCGATGATCCAGCAGATGTTGGCAATTTGGTCTCTGGTTCCTCTGCCTTTTCTAAAACCAGCTTGAACATCTGGAAGTTCATGGTTCATGTATTGATGAAGCCTGGCTTGGAGAATTTTGATCATTACTTTACTAGTGTGTGAGATGAGTGCAATTGTGTTGTAGTTTGAGCATTCTTTGGCATTGCCTTTCTTAGGGGTTGGAATGAAAACTGACCTTTTCCAGTCCTGTGGCCACTGCGGAGTTTTCCAAATTTGCTGGCATATTGAGTGCAGCACTTTCACAGCATCATCTTTCAGGATTTGAAATAGCTCAACTGGAATTCCATCACCTCTACTAGCTTTGTTCATAGTGAAGCTTTCTAAGGCCCACTTGACTTCACATTCCAGGATGTGTGGCTCTAGGTGAGTGATCACACCATCGTGATTACCTGGGTCAAGATCTTTTTTGGACAATTTTTCTATGTATTGTTGCTACCTCTTCTTAATATCTTCTGTTTCTGTTAGGTCCCTACCATTTCTGTCCTTTATTGAGCCCATCTTTGCATGAAATAGGGACATGAAATAGGGACACTAGTGAGACCAAATTAGGGACCACCCTAATAGCCTCTTATTAACTTATTTATCTCTTTAAAAGTTCTATAAATACAGTCACATTCTGAGGTAATGGGGATTAGAGCTTCAACATATGAATTTTAGGGGATAGAATCAGTTCATAACAGTATATAAATAAAAGACTTGAAGATCCATTAAAGTACTGCTAGTACTTTACTAGTTCACCAGTACTGCTTGTACTAGTGAGAAAGAACAAAGGATTCTATTGACATTTCATTTTAAAAGACCTCAAGTTTGGCAGCACATTCTTTGAAATGACACAAAAGCACAAACAACAAAGGGAAAAAAAAACCCCATAAATTGGACTTCATCAAAATTGAAAAAAATTTTTCATCAAAAGACACAATCAAGAAAGTGAAAATAAAACCTACACAATGTTAGAAAATATTTGAGAATTGTCTATCTGATAAGGGTCTAGTATCCTGAATATATAAACAACTCCTAAAACAAGATAAAAATTTTAAAATATCTGTTCGATTAAAGAAATGAGCAGAAGACTTAAAAAGACATTTGTTCAAAGAAGATATACAAATGGCCAACAAGTGTATGAAAGGATACTCAATTAATCATTTGGGAAGTACACACCAAAACTACAGTGAGAAACCACTTTATGCCTATCCTAGGCATAAAGTGGTTTAACCCACTAGGATGACTATTTTTTTTTAAAAAAGCAAAATAACAAGTGTTAGAAAAGATGTGGAGAAATTAGAATCCTTGAACATTGCTTGTGGAAATGTAGAATAGGGCAGCTACTTTTTTTTAACTGAAGTATTTTTAATTGATTTACAGTGTTGCATTAATTTCTGCTTTACAGCACAATGATTTAGTTATACACATACACACACACACACACACATATACACACATACACACAGTTTTAAAATATTTTATTATGGTTTATCATAGGATATTGAATATAGTTCTCTGTGCTATACAGTAGAACCTTGTTGTTTATCCATTCCACATATAATAGCTTACATCTGCCAACCACAACCTCCTGTTCCACCCCTCCCTCACTCCACTTTCCCTTGGCAACTACAAGCCTGTTTTCTAGTCCACGAGTCTGTTTCTGTTTTGTAGATAGGCTCAATTGTGTCATATTTTGTATTTCATATATAAGTGATATCATGTGGTATTTGTCTTTCTCTTTCTGATTTCCTTCACTTGGTATGGTAATCTCAAGTTGCATACATGTTGCTACAAATGGCATTATTTCATTCTTTTTTATGTCTGAGTAGTATAGTGCAGCCACTTTGGGAAGCAGTTTGGCAATTCCTAAATATGTTAAACATAGAATTACTATGCAGCTCAACAATTTCTTTTCCAAATATATTCCCCAAAGAATTGAAAATTGGCATGTGAACAAATAGGTACTCAAACCAAGAACTTCCAGATGTATGATGGCTTTAGAAAAGGCAGAAGAACCAGAGATCAAATTGCCAACATTCACTGGATCATAGAAAAAGCAAGGGAATTTCAGAAAAACATTTATTTCTGCTTCATTGACAAGGAAAGTTATGACCAACTTAGACAGAAGATTAAAAAGCAGAGATATTACTTTGTCCACAAAGGTCTGTCTAGTCAAGGCTATGGTTTTTCCAGTAGTCATGTATGGATGTGAGAGTTGGACAGTGAAGAAAGCTGAGCGCCGAAAAATTGATGCTTTTGAAGTGTGGTGTTGGAGAAGACTCTTGAGAGTCCCTTGGACTGCAAGAAGATCCAACCAGTCCATCCTAAAGGAGATCAGTTCTGGGTGTTCATTGGAAGGACTGATGTTGAAGCTGAAACTCCAATACTTTGGCCACCTGATGCGAAGAGCTGACTCATTTAAAAAGACCCTGATGCTGGGAAAGATTGAGGGTGAGAGGAGAAGGGGACGACAGAGGATGAGATGGTTGGATGGCATCACCAACTCAATGGACACGAGTTTGGGTAAACTCTGGCAGTTGGTGATGGACAGGGAGGCCTGTCGTGCTGCAGTTCATGGGGTTGCAAAGAGTTGGACATTACTGAGCAACTGAACTGAAGAAGGAAGAATATGTCCTCCAGCATGATACATTGTTGTTACATAGTCATTGGCACAGAGTTTAAGGAAAAACATATCCTTGAGCAAGATGAGTTTTTTGTTGTGCAATCATCAGCTCTGGATTTAAAGAAAATATGTTTGTCTTTTTCTCCTCCTTGAGAACTCCAGACCCCTCTCTCCCCCTTGGGAGCCCCAGACCCCTTTCTCCTCCTCGGGGACCCCAGACTTCTTATCAACCTGCCTAGAAATTGACTCTCTCGTTGGTTAACCAAAATCTATTCAGGGACTGGGTCCCCAGGACAATAAGTGAGGTGATATATTTGCTTCATCTTTCATTTCTGCTTTCCTGTTGATGAGCTTTGTTCTCTGCAGGCCTTCCCTATGGCTGGGAAAGAGTACTCCTGGCAGCTCTCTAGGCTTTTAGATTTTGGCTCTTACCACTCACCATCTCCAAAGAAAGAGCTTCTAACTCATTCTCTCTCTCTCTCTTTTTTTTTTTTGATTGAAGTATAGTTGATTTACAATGTTGTGTTAATTACTTCTGTACAGCAAAGTGATTCTGTTATGCATATATATATATATATATATATATACATTTTAAAAAAATATTCTTTTCATCTTGCTATCAATATTCAACATAGAATTTAGACTGAATCTGCTTGAATCACTATGCCTTCCTCTGCACTAGTTGCTTACCCAGCCCAGTGATAGCCTAGGGCAGGGAAGTAGGATCCTTAACTGACAGTCTCAACAGAGACGTTATGTACCTGTAGATCCCAAAAGGCAAGGATGCAGGGCAAACAAAAAAGTAACAGATATCCACTACAGTTAGTAACTCTATCCTGCTTTCCCTGTCCAAAGCCACTAATGGTGATGGAGCAGAAGAAACACGTTTGCATGGCCAACTTGGTCATCATTGGACACATTCTCTTTGCATATACCCAGTTCATTTCATATTTGATGACTGACCCCAAAACAGAAGTTTTCTCCTTAATTCCATGACAGATGTGAACTAATTCATCTTTCAGTAAATTAACAGGCATCCAGAGAGAGGGAGAGAGAGAGAAAGACTGCTTCCAATGAGGGAAAGAACCCTTGAAGATGGGACACAGCCTCATCCTGTGAGCTGTCTTGGTTAAGCTTTCAGCTTTGCTCGTTTTTTGAGGCTACCCAGTTTTCCTTGGTCTGTTAATTGCTATTTTCCTTTTTAATTAGACACATCTTCCCCCTCATTTTCCCCTGCCAAAATCTCATTGTAGCATCTGGATATAGAATTCTCTGACTAGGTTACCATTTTAGGAACATTCTGAAGCAAGAATTCCTATTGCCCTATTCGCCTCTGTTCCTTATGTATAAATCAGACTGCCTCTGAAGTCTGCCCTTCATAATCCTTATATCACTTCAAGTGATTTAACTTAAAGGTAATATTAAAATTAAACTGGATAATATGATACATGATCATTTATGACATATTATCAACCTCATTTTATTTGCTGTATGAAGCCTGGATACTGTCTTTGGCTTTTAAGAAAGATGACTGAGGAACCGTTTGTCCAACGCATTAAAACATTTCCCCTAACAAGATGATGAGAGGGAGAAATTAGGGGTCTGTGATTAACAGATACACATTTCTATATACAAAATTGATAAATAACAAGGATCTGGGAACTATATTCAGTAGCAAAGGGAACTATATTCAATATCTTATAATAACCTATAATGGAAAAGAATCTGAACAAGAATATATATGTATATCTGTAACTGAATCACTTTGCTGTACCCCTGAAACCAACACAACATTGTAAATCAACTATCCTCCAAAAAATTTTCTCAAGGAAATTGTTGATAATAAGCATTTATTCCAACTTTTTTTTTTCATGTTAAAGCAGATTTGAAAGTTACTGGTACATTTACTAAGTATTTAGTAACTAACTTAGTTTGTTCTGTGGAAAAATACAGTTTCTGAAGAAGAAAATTTGATGGGCTGTGTTTCCCTCTAAGCTCTGTGCTGTTAACCAGTCTTGTGACTTTGAGGAAGTAACTTAACTTCTCTGAGTCTGATCATTTCCATCCTACCCATGTCATGATGCAGGGATGCTTGATCATTCATAGATTACTGGTGATAATATAAAATGATATAGCTATTCTTCAAGCAGTTTCTTTAAAAACTAAACATGCAACTTCCACGTAACTCAGCAATTACATTCCTGGTGTTTATTCCAGGGAAATAAACTTTTGTCCAACCCAAAACTTGTATGTGAATATTCATGCATAACCTTTATTCGTAATAGCCAAAACTAGAAACAGCCTAGATGTCCTTCAGTGGGTGAATAGGATCCTTTATTGACAGCCACAGCGTGGCCATATGTGTGTGAGTTAAACAAACTCCGGTACAGTCACAGTCAGCCCTCCATATCTGTGGGTTCTACATCTACAAATTCAACCAACAGTAGATCGAAAATATTTGGGGGGAAAATTCCAGAAAGTTCGAAAAGCGAGTTTACCACACGCCTGCAACTATTTACAGAGCACTTACATTGTATTTATAACTATTTGCATAACATTTACACTGTAGTAAGCATCATAAGTCATTAGAGATGATTTAAAGTGTACAGAGGATGTGTGTAGGTTATATGCAGACACTCCACCATTTTACATAACGGACTTGAGCATGCTCAAATTTGGTCTCTGTGGAAGTCCTAAAACCAATTCCCTGGAGATACTGAGGGACAGCGGTAGATTCTTATCATGATCTACCTCTCAGCAATAAAAAGGAATGAACTGTAAATATATGCAACAATCTGGGGGGTGCTGATTGTGAAGAAGCCAGTCCCCCAAAGTTACAGACTGTTGGTTTCCATCTTCGTAACATTCCGGAAATGACAAAATGATGAAAGCAAAAGAGAGTAGCGACTGTCGCAAGTCAAGGAGTGGGGAGGAGTGAGAGGGGACCTGGATGTGGCTGTATAAAAGGGTAACAGGTGTCCTTGTGGTGATAAAATTGTTCTGTACCTTAACTGTGTCACTGTTAATACCCTGGAGGTTACATTGTATGATAGTTTTTTATAAGGTGTTACAGCAAATACCAAAGTTCTTTGAAGCAATAGGCCTGTCATCTTCCAAAACTACATGGTTCCTTTTCAGTCCGGAAAGTCCAGCTGGAGATGGGCTGTGCAACTGTGCCCAGGTCTGGAAGGATTCAGAAGGTTCTGCCCTTGCCAGTAACCACTTGGATGAGAGCTGGGCAAGGATTCTTAGGAAAGCCCTGAGGCCTTCCAACGATGCTGAACCTTGATTAGCCTAAGAAATTCCTTAATTTTCTGTCATCATATCATTATAAAGTTATTTCATCATGAAAAATTTCTCATTAAAAAGTATACAAGATTCTGTATTTTTTTAAATCAGTTCTTTTTTCCCTGCAGAAATACAGAAACTTGTCAATACTTCCTTTGACATACCTGGAGAAGTTATAAATTTCTTCTTTTTCTAGAATTCTAAATACTAACTGCAACTATTATAGTTACTCCATATCATAAGCGTATTTTAACTTGCCAAAATGAACCCAGTGGTTTTACAGCCCTATTGTGTACTGTTTAAAATTTAACCTTTCTGCCACTCCACTAAGGGTGGCTCTCCATGAGCACATCTTTATCATATAATTCTATGAAATTTTGTTCAAAAATCTTAGAAGTTTGCAGAATTAAGAAAAGTGTCAGTACAGTACAAATAGCACAGTCATCCACGGAAATCAGTGTTTGTAGGCTCCAGAATGAGAAGCACATGAATGAAATGTCTCATTATGATGCAGTTCTTTTGTATTTTCTAGTTTGGAAAATAAGGCATTTAGAGGTAGTGTATAAGCATTTGTTGGAAGGCTCAAGAGCAGGTTACTAACCCCAGCCTCCCACTCTACCCCGCCCCCAGCCTCCTCCCCCTTGGCAACCACCAGTCTGTTCTCTGTGTCTGTATGTACCCCTGTGCTCATTGTAGATTTACAGTAGCCAAGATATGGGAAAAAACTAAGTGTCCTTCAGTGGATGAAATGGATAAAGACATGATACATGCTCACAGACACACAAATTAAAAAAAGATGAAATCTTGCTATTTGTGACATGACTGGACCTGGAAGGTGAAGTAAGTCAGAAGGAGAAGACAAATACCATTTAATTTCACTGATATTTGAAATCTAAAAACAAAACAAAACTGAATAGATACAGAGAACAGCTTGGTGGTTGCCAAAGAGGAAAGGGAGTAGAAAGAGGTGAAAATGGGTGAAAAGGGTTGAGTGTATGTTGGACAGAAACTAAACTTTTGGTGGTGTACACCCGTTATTATATACATAAATTAAATTGTGTTGTACACATGAAATATTTTAAACCAATGTTGCCTCCATTAAAAAATAAAGAATAAAAATAACCATGCACATGCCGCTAGTGACCTCCATCATAGTTGCCGAGATTAGTGAAATTCAATGATCTCTTGTCTTCCCTGGTGGTCCAGGGGTTGAGAATCTACCTGCCAATGCAGGGGACACAGGTTTGATCCCTGGTCCAGGAAGATTCCACAGGCTGAGGAACAACTACGCCTGTTTGCAACAATTACTGAAGCCCACTTGCTCCAGAGCCTGTGCTCCACAATAAGAGAAGCCACGGCAATGAGCCACGGCCTGCACGCTGCAACTAGAGAGTAACCCTCGCTTACCACAACTAGAGAAAGCCTGAGCAAAAGCAACGAAGATCCAGCGTAGCCAAAATTAATAAATAAAAACCACAGGAAAGAGTAGCCCCTGCTCGAAGTCATGTCAGTACCTTCTTTGTGCTAAATGTTCTTAAACATTTAGTTGCTATGAATGGGGTTGTCCGGTAAAATATTGGACACCCAGTTAAATTTGAGTTTCAGGTAACTAACAATTTTTTTTTTTTTAGTGTATGTCTCATACAATGTTTGGGACAATTACACTACACAATACCTGGAGGAGGGCATGTCAACCCACTCCAGTGTTCTTGCCTGGGGAATCCCCATGGATGGAGGAGCCTGTCTGGCAACAGTCCACGGGGTTGCAAAGAGTTGGACACGACTGAGTGACTAAGCACAGCACACAGCACATACTACACAATGACCAAATTCAACTGTGTCCTAGAGACTAAAATAATTTATTACTTGTCTAAAAATCAGACTGAACTGTGTTCTGCATTATTTGCTTATCTGGCGATCCTAGTCATGCACCATGATGGATGTTAGATAAAGGATGCCAATTTCATGATTAACAAAACACAGTGAAGCTCAGAGAGACAACTTCCCTGAAGTCGGTTCATTGAAAAAAATAATAGCAAGAGATGTGACCTGAGGCCAGATTAGATTCATAACTACCCACTCTGTCTTGGCAACCCTGGGCAATGACTTGAAAGTGAGATGGAGCATCAAAGCTGCAGACCTGGGGCTGGGACCAGCTGCTGCTCCTTCTAAGAGCAAGGCCCCCATCATGGGGGCACTCTCCTGCTGCTGCCCCAGTGCCCCCAGCATAGGCACGAGCACACGTCTCCTCATCATGGAATGTCCTGTTCCAGGCTCCACTCTTTGTTTGTTTGGGTCTTTCAACTTGCTGAGACCTGCATGATATGGCACTTGTCTTCCAGAATATCACTGTGACTGTGTCCTCGCCAAGGTCTTACATATAGCCCCCTCCTTCTACTGAGTCTCAACCCCTAGCACACCACTTCCATGCAAGTTACCTGACAAAGGTGGGAAAAGGAAGGAAAGTTACAGACTCCAAGACTGGGCTCTAGGTGGCTGCTGGCTGCTAAGCCATACCCATCAGGGCTTGCTAGTGTGGATACTAAATGAAGAGTAGCTCCATTTTTTAACAGTCCGTAGTATTAATACTAAAACAAACAGCAAATGCCTTGTGCCTGGCTGGGTCTTTTACATACATCATGTTTATAACCTCTCAACTCTCAACTCTCCCAGGCAAAAGATACTATATATTATCCTCATTGCACAGACTCAGGGAAGAGAGTAACTTGCCGAAAGTCATTCATCAGAGCTAAAATTTCTGTCTAGCTTGATTTGCCTCCCAAATCCCATGGCACAAAGCTCTGTCTGCTGTCTCTGACTGTCAGGAAACTAAATCCAGAGGAAGGCAGTGGGGTAGGCAGCTTCTGCTTGAAGCTAAGCAGAACAGAGAGCTTTAACAGAGAACACTGGAGCTTAGGATTTAAATGTGTAGCTTGCTGCCTAAGTTTGTGCCCTTGCTTCAAAGGAGGTTACCTGAAGAGAGACAGTCCCTACCTTCCTTGTTGCCTCTTTTCCTTTCTTTCTTTCCTAGTTGATCAGATGCGCCCTGTCCTGAAAGGTACATCTGCCCCCCAGTTTCCCAAGTCCCCCACTCCCTGGGCTGGGCTCTGTGTCTCTGGTGGGATCTTATTTTATTCCATGGTCAGAGCAATCACCATGTATTTTTGAACAAGTTCTGCACCTATTGTAACACTCTGGCAATTAAAACACAAGTTTAAACTTGGTTTCTTCTATCATCCCAAGGACTCCATGAAGACCTACCTAACTCCACACCCAGTCAGAAAATAAATTGCAAACATTGAATCAAGAGTGCCGAAACAGTGTCATGAGAGTCACCCTCTTATCTGAGAAGTTTGAAACTTCAAATCATCAGAGAGCCCTTGGAGAGGGACCTATTTAAGATAATTACTGATATGAGCATAAAACTTCCTCAGATTTGTAACAGTGTATTTTGAGGAAGGGTTTAGGGATAACTTTTCCAGTTTGTGGACATTTGTTGTTGTTTTTCATTTAAAAAGTTTCAGGGAACCCATGTTAGAGAATGCTGGTCTAGACCTTTTCTGGACACTCAAAGTGTGGTCGAAAAACCAGCAGCGCTAGTACCCCCGGGAGCTGTTAACTTGGCGCTGTCAGACTCTGAGTCAGAATGTATAGTTTCACAAGGTCCCCAGGCGGTTTCAGTTTCTAGACTGATAGATAGTAAGTGTGCCCCATCACAAGGGCGTGGGGTTTGTTTCCTGAGGGAGGTGGGACAGTTGCAGTGGTGGAAGGAGCCTAAGCGATCCTCAGGTGGGAGAGTCCACCCCGGGAGAAGCCGCTGGGCAGGCGAGGCTCACCGTGATCGTCCCCTTGAGCAGACGGTTATATAATTTTATAATATAGAAATATATTTCATATATATGTCATTTATATTTGTCATTTGAGTGACATTATAGTTGGAAGAACACTGCCAGTCTGACTTCTTAAAACCAAACTGTTGTCCAGTAAAACAACAAGACCCCCCCAAACTATATCAACCCCAAACTTGATACACTTTCAGACACTAGATCTCTGTCCAAGTTATAGAACTGATATTTAAAAGAACATCTGAATGAGCTTGTGAATGAAAAAGAGTGTAGAATGGTGGAGAACAGGGGCCCTTTGGTTGAAAATCACTGGCCTCTCCTGTGAATGAGGGATGATATTTCCTGATGGATTGTAGTGACACTCACGGTATGTTTTCTAAAACGTTAGAGTTAGTATTAGAATCAGCATTCATTTTCATGTCGACATAAACACAGCAGTAGCCTCACCGGCTGTCTCCTTACTCAAGCAGAGAGAATCCTGCCTCCTGGCCGTCTACATCTGGCTATTGAAAGCAGCAGACTTGACTCCAGAAACTGAAATTCTGGGTTGTGCTTACTTGTGGCCTCCTCATTACAGGATGAGGAGTGTTAAAAGGGAATGACCTTAGGAAAACAAGGAGACCCAATTATAAAAGGCAGGTTGGAAATTCCCATGATCCTCACCACTCATGGGACCCAAGACCAACCCAGGCCAACAATGACACCAGAGCGTCTTCACATTGTCCTGCCTGTTACAGAATCCAACCCAGGCCCACTTCTCTTCCAAACAAGCTCTTATAGGGGCTTCCCTGGTGGCTTAGTGGTAAAGAATCTGCCTGCCATTGCAGGAGACGCGGGTTTGATCCCTGGTTCTAGAAGATCCTATGTGCCGCAGAGCAGCTAAGCCCAAGCGCCACGACTACTGAGCCTGTGCTCTAGAGGCCGGGAACAGCAGCCACTGAAGACTGCGAGACCTAGAGCCCGTGCTCTGCAACAAGAGAAGCCACGGCAACGAGGAGCCTGCACACCGCAGCTAGAGAGTAGCTCCCACTGCCTGCATTAGAGAAAAGCCAGTGCAGAAACAAAGACCCAGCACAGCCAAAATATATAAAATTATTACAAACCCCCCCCCCCCCAAACCAAGCTTCTGTAGCTCGAGAGCCAGCTCGTCATTTCCGTACTTCTGATTTGGTGATTTGGCCGGGCTCTTCAGGCCAGCCCCATTCTCCAGGTCACTGTTTGGTTAATGGAGCTGAGAGTTCAACTCTTTCTAGTGCCTTATTCCTTAGCTGTCCTGAACTTTAGAGGAAAGGATAACACCACCATAATAAAACTGTTTCTCCTGTAACTGGCTTTGCTGAAGAGCCGTGACTACAGAAATTTCGATGTAAGGGAAAAACTTTAAATTACATGCAAATTATAACTGTGCCCACATCACAGGTCTTAAAAAAAAAATAGTTAAGCCCTTCCATGGACACAGCCTCTTTCCCTGTCCTGGTGTTCACTCACCTCTTCAGAAAAAGAGAAGATACTTCAGTATCTCACGATACAAATTGCACCCTTCATCAGGAAAACCCTAACACAGCTAAAGTTTGAGTCCCCATCTCGTCCCCAACAGCGTATTTTTTTTAACATTACAATATTATTTATTCACTACAGATCTGTTGAGTGTTTACTCTGAGCAAACAGTGGTGAAAGAAAAAAACAGTAAGCTCTGGTTTGCTAGAACTTTTTTCTCATGTGATGAGGATGATAACAGAGCTTTGGAAACACTATATATTTTCTCTAGAAAATATCATTTCAATAACTTAAGGAAGGAATGGAATATATTAATATAAGCAAGAATAAGAAAAGCCAATCCAACTCCTAATTAGTGGAATGACGTTGGGCAGTGCATTTCTCCTCTTCAGACTTTACTTGCCTTATTTGCTAAATGCAGTGGTTAAACTAGGTATTTCCTAAGAACAAACTCTATTGTAATAAATCCCAATGGCATCTTGGAGACACGATTGACCATAGGATGAGTCTTCAAATCTTAACACAGAATGATGGGAGGTACTCTAGCAGATTGGTCCTATGTGGACTTGACCCTCCAAGTCTTCTTGTCTCCTTGGAGGATTCTCTGCAAGTGTGAAATGGGGGGCACCTCTTCCATCTTCCAGCAGGTCCCTAATGGACCTCTTCCCCACCGCACATATGCACCCTTCAGGGAAAGCTGTAAGAAAGAGCAGAGTCTAAACCCATATGAAGGATGAGAGCTGTTGCTCTGAGTGCAGCCTCACTAGAAGATGCCCCTTCGCTCAAGGGAGAGAGCTCTCCACTGCATCAGTTCCTCTTTGTTCATTTCTCTGCTTCCAGAATTTGCCCAGAAATCTATTAATATTCTCATATTAAAAAATCAGGCCCATTTTCGTCTCTTTCAAACAATAGAGAGTATAATCCTAGTGCGTCCCCTTTGGCCGTACAAAGTCCAAACAGAAGCACTGATCGTCAGTTTGTCTTCACTTTGGACCAGATCTAGTTCTGGGACACAAGTCTCTACGAGCAGAGGATGAGCAGTTTAAAGAACGCTTTCCCCTCAGTTCGGAGCACTCCCAGAGGGGCTGGGTTGAGAGCCCCAGGGTTCTTTTCCCTGCATAGCAGAGCCTCTGTGGAGTTTATGAAGGCCATTTACTGTGGCCATTTTTCCCCCCAGGGAAGAAAATAATCCAAAGCAAAATTGCCACGTACATTGATAGCAGTCAGTTGTGCCTTTGAGCCTGTTTCCTGCCCACTGCTGAGAACTATTGCTTTCACCACATCAGACCCTCTGGCATAGGTGGTGAGACCAAGTGGCTTAAGCCTCTGGAACGTCCACCTAATGCCAAACGTAGGCTTAACTTTCTTAGCATTTTGACAGAATTACCTACTGAGACTATATTTCCTACAATGACTCAATCTTGAATGAAAGCAAAACATACATTGCTCTCCACTTTTGGGAAAGTTTCCAGCATGTAACACATCACTTACCGAGAATCGTCAAATACCTGACTATAAAAAAAAGTAATTTTAAAGGGACTTCAAGAAGTAATCTAAAAACCTGACTTATCTCCTCCTGGTAGTGACATGGCAAAAATATACACCTGAGAACAGCCTGGTTACTAATTACTAGGTTGCAGATTTAAAGAAATAGATTCAGTGCGGAGTGGGTCTGAGTCTCCTGCAGGGGCCGGCTATGGTGGAGCGGCACCTACTGGCATGTGTGAGTACTTCATGCCAGCTGGCCCCCCTTTGAGGAGGGCTTCCCTCAGGTTCAGTCTCTTGTGCGGATATTGCTCCTTTCTCCTGGCTCCTGGGGTGCACAAGGGAACATTTAAAGATGGGCACAATACAGGACAGAAACACATGGATCTAACAGAAGCAGAAGATATTAAGAAGAGGTGGCAAGAATACACAGAAGAACTATGCAAAAAAGACCTTCATGATCCAGATAACCATGATGGTGTGATCACTCACCTACAGCCAGACTTCCTGGAGTGCCAGTGGGCCTTAGGGAGCATCACTACAAACAAAGCTAGTGGAGGTGATGAAGTTCCAGTTGAGCTGTTTCAAATCCTCAAAGATGATGCTGTGAAAGTGCTGCACTCAATGTACCAGCAAATTTGGAAAACTCAGCAGTGGCCACAGGACTGGAAAAGGTCAATTTTCATTCCAATCTTAAAGAAAGGCAATGCCAAAGAATGTTCAAACTACTGCACAATTGCACTCATCTCACACGCTAGCAAAGTAATGCTCAAAATTCTCCAAGCTAGCCTTCAACAGTACGTGAACAGAGAACTTCCATATGTTCAAGCTGGATTTAGAAAAAGCAGAGGAACCAGAGATCAAATTGCCAACACCTGTCGGATTATCAAGAAAGCAAGAGAGTTCTAGAAAAACATCTATCTCTGCTTTATTGACTATGCCAAAGCCTTTGACTGTGTGGATCACCGCAAACTGCGGAAAATTTTTAAAGAGATGGGAATACCAGACCATCTGATCTACCTCCTGAGAAGTCTGTATGCAGGTCAAGAAGCAACAGTTACAATTGGACATGGAACAACCGACTGGTTTCAAATTGGGAAAGGAGTTTGTCAAGGCTGTATATTGTCACCCTGCTTATTTAACTTCTATGCAGAGTACATCATGAGAAACGCTGGGCTGGAAGAAGCACAAGCTGGAATCGAGATTGCTGGGAGAAATATTGATAAACCTCAGATATGCGGATGACACCACCCTTATGGCAGAAAGTGAAGAAGAACTAAAGAACCTCTTGATGAAAGTGAAAGAGGAGATTGAAAAAGTTGGCTAAAAGCTCAACATTCAGAACGCTAAGATCCTGGCATCTGGTCCCATCACTTCATGGCAAATAGATGGGGAAACAGTGGAAACAGTGTCAGACTTTATTTTTTGGGGCTCCAAAATCACTGCAGATGGTGATTGCAGCCATGAAATTAAAAGACACTTACTCTTTGGAAGAAAAGCTATAACCAACCTGGATAGCATATTAAAAAGCAGAGACATTCCTTTGCCAACAAAGGTCTGCCTATTCAAGGCTATGGTTTTTCCAGTAGTCGTGTATGGATGTGAGAGTTGGACTAAAAAGAAAGCTGAGCACTGAAGAATTGATGCTTTTGAACTGTCGTGTTGGAGAAGACTCTTGAAAGTCCCTTGGGCTGCAGGGAGATCCAACCAGTCCATCCTAGAGGAAATCAGTCCTGGCTATTTATCGGAAGAACTGATGTTGAAGCTGAAACTACAACAATTTGGCCACGTGATGCGAAGAGCTGACTCATTTGAAAAGACCCCGATGCTAGGAAAGATTGGAAGTGGGAGGAGAAGGGGACGACAGAGGATGAGATGGTTGGATGGCATCACCAACTCGATGGACATGAATTTGAGTAAACTCCGAGAGTTGGTGATGGACAGGAAGGCTTGGCGTGCTGCAGTCCATGGGGTCTCAAAGAGTCAGACACAGCTGAGTGACTTAAATGAACTGAACTACTCTTTACTTAATGTTCCACTTACAGTTTAAAGTTAGTTACTCAGTTGTGTCCAACTCTTTTGTGACCCCATGGACTATAGCCCACCAGGCACCTCTGTCCATGGAATTCTCCAGGAAAGAATACTGGAGTAGGTTGCCATTGGCTTTTCCAGGGGATCTTCCCGACCCAGGGATGGAACCCAGGTCTCCAGCTTGTCAGGCGGATTCTTTACCACTGAGCTACCTGGGAAGCCCACATAGATTAAAGATTCAAAAGTGAAAAGCAAAACTTTAGGGCATGTAGAATGAAATATAGGAAAGTATCTTTATGACTTTGGATAGAAAAATGCTTTTATAAACAAGACATAAAGAAAAAATTAAAGATATTAACAAGTGGATTATGCCAAAATCAAAATTTCTGGGCATCAGAGAAAACCTTTAAAAGTGTGAAAGGACAAACCATGGATTGAGAGAGGATATTCACAGCACCCATATTTATGGAGAATTGGTAAACAGCACGTATCAGAGAACTCCTACAAATCAACCGGAAAAGGGCTAGGAAACCAGTCACAAAATAAGCAGAAGATTTGAACAGGCAAGTTAGTAAGGAGAAAACCCATTTTAAATGAGGCTCAGCATCACTAATATTCAGGAGGATTCAAATTAATACAATGAGACACAATATCAGACCTATAATATCCCAGGTGGTGCTAATGGTAAAGAACTTACCTGTCAACACAGGAGACTTTAGAGACTCAGGTTTGATCCTTGGGTCGGGAAGATCTCCTGGAGAAGGAAATGGCAATCCACCCCAGTAGTCTTGCCTGGAGAATCCCATAGACAGAGGAGACTGGTGAGCTGTGGTCCATAGAGTCGCAAAGAGTCGAACATGACATGAGTGAAGTGACTTCACACACACAGTATTGGCAAAAATTAAAACAGCTGATAAAACTTATCCTTGTTGGAATATGGAGCTAAACTAACTCTGATGCAAGGTTGGTGGGAGCATAAAATGTTTCTGAAAAGCCATTGGCTAAATCTAACAAGATAAAAGAGACTCCTTGTTTCCTACCCTCAGTTATACCAAAAATCTCCCACGTATGATAGGTACATTGTTCAAAACAATGTCAAAGGAAGAACAAATTGAAGAAGAGTTACAAAAGCCTGGGGAGTATGAGAAACCTCTGTGGAGGGAAGGACAGAAGTGAACTGGCTCAGAGGTATAAGTGGGGGTTCAAAGTAATCTATTAAATATGCTTTAATTTTTTACAAAAATTATGCAGCAAACATGATTGAGTGTTGGAAAAATTGAGGATGGTAAATACAGAGCATGTTAAGTATTGCCTTTAAAAGGAAAAAGAAAATGCCTTATTATCTGACAAATCCGATTTCAGACTGCGGCTAGAAACTTCAGCTCTGTTTCTGCCCAGTTCTCTCCTCAAGGGAATTATTTCGCCGCTTTACATACTTTGTTCTGGTACTTGTCTGATCGTCCTGTATCGCCTTTGCGGTTCTGATCCTGGAGCCTGTGTTTTCCTGTGAGCTCTCATCCACGGTTATTTGTTTCCTTATGAGTGTTGTGGTTATTGACCGTGAGTTCAGATTTCTTGGAGCCTTCTCAGTGGGACTTCTTGGAGGCCTGAACTTAAGTGTTTTTCTCAGAGCCTGAAGGCTCTGTCAAGCCAGAACCACTTTACATTCTTGCCCTGAGGGGTTTTCTATTTCCGTGGTGCACTGAGAGGGCTTTTTGAGGACTGAGCACCTACTGTGAGGCCATTTTGTTGTTATAAATTCTCCCCCCACCCCCGCCACCCCGGCCCTATCCCCCACTGTCAAGGTTTGAGACAATCCATCTTCTTGCTGCTCTGTGAAGAAACTGATTATTTCTCTTTTATGTTTACACCGAGGAGGTAGCCCCATGGCACCCCAGCATCAGTGGTGGCTGAGTGGTGAAAGAATCTGCCTGCCAATGCAGGAGATGCAGGAGATGTTGGTTCAATCTCTGGGTTGGAAGATTCCCTGAAGAAGGATATGGCAACCCACTCCAGTATTCTTGCCTGGGAAATCCTGTGGCCAGAGGAGCCTGGCCGGCTACAGTCTGTGGGATTGCAAAGAGTCAGACATGACTGAGTGACTGAGCACACCTTGTGTGGACACTGGGCTTGAAGCGCTGTCATCTGCACCTTTAGAAACCCGTAAGAATGAGAACTCATGCTCAGCTGGGTGAAGTTAATCCTCAAAGTGAAAACTAGTTTTAGTTCTTTGCATGCTTTTCTAATTTTTATTTTTAGTTTTTTGACTCTGAGAATTCTTTTCTTTCTTGCTAACTCTTCAGTGCATTTTAGTTTCTTTGCCCATATTTAATTCAGCACTGGGGAAAAAAAATATCAGTGGAGTGTTTCTTAAAGATCCATGATTATTGAAAGCTCATCCATGATACTACTGGGAATTGATTTTCATGTTCTTTTAAAAAGATTACAAGAAGTCATATCAAGAAAATTAGAGATACCAAGGGAATATTTCATGCAAAGATGGTCACAATAAAGGACAAAAATGGTATGGACCTAACAGAAGCAGAAGATATTAAGAAGAGGTGGCAAGAATACACAGAACTGTACAAAAAAGATCTTTATGATCCAGATAACCACAATGGTGTGATCACTCACCTAGAGCCAGACATCCTGGAATGCAAAGTCATGTGGGCCTTAGGAAGCATCAACAAAGCAAGTAGAGATGATGGAATTCCAGTTGAGTTATTTTAAATCCTAAAAGTGGATGCTGTGAAAGTGCTGCACTCAGTATGCCAGCAAATTTGTAAAACTCAGTGGTGGCCACAGGACTGGAAAAAGTAAATGTTCATTCCAATCCCAAAGCAGGACAATGCCAAAGAACGTTCAAACTACCGCACAATTGCTCTCATCTCACACATGAACAAAAGAATGCTGAAAATTCTCCAAGCCAGGGTTCAACAGTACATGAGCCGTGAACTTCCAGATGCTCAAGCTGGATTTAGAAAGGGCAGAAGAACCAGAGATCAAATTGCCAACATCCGTTGGATCATAGAAAAAACAAGAAAATTCCAGGAAAGTGTCTACTTCTGATTTATTGATTACACCAATGTCTTTGACTGTGTAGATCACAACAAGCTGTGGAAAATTCTTTGAGAGATGGGAACACCAGACCACCTTACCTGCCTCCCAAGAAACCTGTATGCAGGTCAAGAAGCAACAGTTAGAACCGGACATGAAACAATGGCTGGTTCCAAATTGGGAAAGGAGTATGTCAAGGCTGTATATTGTCACCCTGCTTATTTAACTTATATGCAGAGTATATCATGGTACATGCCAGACTGGATAAAGCACAAGCCAGAATCAAGACTGACAGGAGAAATATCAATAACCTCAGATACTCAGATGATACCACCCTTATGGCAGAAATTGAAGAGGAACTAAAGAGCCTCTTGATGAAAATGAAAGAGGAGAGTGAAAAAACTGGCTTAAAAGTCAACATTCAAAAAGCGAAGATCATGGCATCTGGTCCCATCACTTCATGGCAAATAGAAGGGGAAACAATGGAAACAGTGAAAGACTATTTTCTTGGGCTCCAGAATCACTGTAGATGGTGACTGCAACCATGAAATTAAAAGGCATTTGCTCCTTGGAAAAAAAGCTGTGACCAACCTAGACAGCATGTTAAAAAAGCAGAGACATTACTTTGCCAACAAAGGTCCATCTAGTCAAAGCTATGGTTTTTCCAGTAGTCATGTATGGATGTGAGAGTCGGACGGTGAAGAAAGCTGAGTGCTGAAGGATTGATGCTTTTGAGCTGTGGTGTTGGAGAAGACTCTTGAGAGTCCCTTGGACTGCAAGGAGATCAGAACAGTCAATCCTAAAGGAAATCAGTCCTGAATATTCATTGGAAGGACTGATGCTGAAGCTGAAGCTCCAATAATCTGGCCACCTGATGCGAAGAACTGGCTCACTGGAAAAGACCCTGATGCTGGGAAAGGTTGAAGGTGGGAGGAGAAGGGGAAGACAGAGGATGAGACGGTTGGATGGCATCACTGACTCGATGGACATGAGTTTGAGCAAGCTCTGGGAGTTGATGATGGACAGGGAAGCCTGGCGTGCTGCAGTCCATGGGTCGCAGAGTCAGACAGGACTAAGTGACTGAACTGAACTGATATGTGAGATTTGCTTTAACATAATTTCATCCAAAAAGTAATAACACAGGTTAGCAAAATGTTGAACTTGGGTGTTAGGTACAAAGAGGTTCATGATACAATTCTTTCTACTTTTGTGTTTGAAAATTTCTTTACCTTTTGTTTTTTGAAGTACTGTTGATTTACAATCTTATGTTAGATTTCAAGTGTAGAGTATAGTAACTTGTGGTTTGTTTGTTTGTTTGCAGATTATATTCCAAAGGTTATTACAAGGTATTGGGTATAGTTCCCTGTGCTATAGAGTAGGTCCTTGTTGCTTCTCTATTGTACGTATAGTAGTTTTATATCTGTTAATCCCATACTCCTAATTTAGGCCTCTCCTCCTCCCTCTCCCCTTTGGTAACCACAAGTTTGTTTTCCATGTCTATGAGTCTGTTTCTGTTTTGTATACAGATTCATTTTGTATACAGATTCATTAGTATTTGAAAACTTCTTTAATAAAAATTTTTGAATGAGACAGAGAGAAAAAAGGAGAATCCATATGCTTGATCACAAAATATCCCCATTTTCCTTTTCCCTCATGAGTTGTTTAACTTTCGGCCCTTTTTTAGCCTCCAGTCACAATGCTGAACCCCTTCTGTTCTTGTCTCAGAGCGAGTCGGGCTTATTGTCCAGATATCATTACTGAGGGAACAGTCTTTGCAGAGAGAAGGGCTTTACTGCAGGGTGGCCAAGTAAGGAGACAGGAGGCAAAGCTCGGATCTCTCTCCCCATCAGTGATTCTCTCATCCATTTCTGAGTTAGGTGAGGAGTTTGTTATGAGGACGTGCTGGTGGGCAGGTTTTGAAAAGTGGTCCTTTGCGGTCAGGTGTGGGAATGGAGTTTCAGCACCAGATCGTCCTGGACAGCGGACCTTCCGCTTCCGAAAGGGTTCAAGTGCTCTGGTTCAGGGCACGTCCGGTACTTTGGTTCAGTGAGGGGAGAAACTTCGGTTCCAGGCCATGTTTGAGGTCAACATTTTCTCCTCTGTGCATGCTTTGGCTGCATGACTTACAGTTTTGTTCTGTTGTCTCTAAAGACCAGCTCAGTACCTTGTTAAAAACAGGATAGGGTTAGTATGGACTAGTCCTGTGGTCATATATTAAAATAGAAATACATGAAAATAATAATTATAGTTTTACCAATAGCGATTATTTATTATCTTTATTCAGTTCCAGGTCAATATCCTCGAAAGGGGCCTAGTCAGAAGGTATCATTAACATCTCCATTTACAGATGAGGAAGCAGAATCTTAACTAGATTAAAATAACCTTACCGATCATCATCCCTTCTGTCAGTGGTGGAAAGTGAAAGTGAAAGTCGCTCAGTCCTGTCCGACTCTTTTCGACCCCATGGACTATACAGTCCGTGGAATTCTCCAGGCCAGAATACTGGAGCGGGTAGCCTTTCCCTTCTCCAGTGGATCTTCCCAACCCAGGGATCGAACCCAGGTCTCCCGTACAGCAGGTGGATTTTTTACCAGCTGAGCCACAAGGGAAGCCCATCAGTGGTGGAGCCACTAACTAAAAATCATTCTATGTCTGTCTGGCTGCAAAACTTCCTCCTCAAACAACTCAGGAGACCTCCCACTACACCATACTTTACTGAAAAGAACGAAAAAAACAGAGGTGTGAACTCTTTCTCCTCCATTTGGAAATCTTCCCCAGCTCAGAGGAGCAAGTGTTTCTCCTCCTTTGTGCTCCCAGGCTCTATGATTCCACCGTCTGCCCTTCACTGGAGCCTTTCTCACCTCCACCTTCAGTCTGCATCAGACTTCCTGTAGGGAATTTTCTATCAGCAATTCCTCAGAAGCTCTTGTAGCCATAACTACTTCTTCCTGTTCACTGCCAGAACCCAAAGTTAGGCCCGAAGGCATGAATTCTTTAATAGTTTCCTAACTGGCCTCCCTTCTCCAGTCTCTTAGATCTCCAGCCTACTCTATATTTCCCCCAGGTTAGTTGCCCTAGAACACTGCTCTTTGTTGACTATGTTCAAAAAACCTTCACGTCGTCCCACAACTCATAGCTGGAATGACCATGCCCCGTGGACCCATCTCGCTCACTCTTTTTTTAAAAAAAATACTTTTATCTATTTATTTTTGGCTGCATTGGGTCTTTGTTGCTGAGCAGGCTCTTCTCTAGTTGGGTTGAGCAGGGGCTACTCTCTAGTTGTGGAGCATGGGCTTCTCATCCCCGTGGCCTCTCTTGCTGCAGAGCACAAGTTTCAGTGGTTGCAGCATGGAGGCTCAGTAGTCATGGTGCCCAGGCTCTGGAGCACAGGCTTAATAGTTATGGCACACAAATATTGCTGGTCAGTGGCATGTGGGATCTTCCTGTGACAGGGATTGAACCCGTGTCTCCTGCATTGCAGGCGGATTCCTTACCACTGAGCCACCAGGGAACCCTCCCCCCATCACTCTTAGCCACACACATGCATTAACAGACCCCTGCATGCTCCTCTCTCATCTTGGTGCTCCTAGAAATCCTGAGATGCTCCTCCTGCCTCTGGCCTGGAACCCTGTGGGTGAACTCCTGTGCCAGGTCAAGGCCCTTGCCCACTCCTCTTTCATTTTCCCAGTGAAGTCTCAGTGGATGCTTGCGTGAACCCTGTGTTCCAGCCAAACTGCTCATTCTCCTTCCATGGAGATGTCTGGCCCTTTCTTATCTTAGCTTTTGTTCTTTGCTCATGCTGTTCCCCCAGTTTTGTTTCCCACACCCTCTGCTCTATCCATCAGGTTAGCTAAGATGTAAATTTCACACAAATCCCCCTCAATTGCCTCACCCAGACATGCCACCTCCCTGCTTTAAACCTTTCTCCCTCGCCTGGCCTGTCTCTCACTGCCTGACAGTGACCACTTATGAGTCTTATGTGTTCATCTCGTCCCATCCCTTTATCTCTTATACTGTATAGCGCACAGGAGGTTGTTAGAAACACAGTCTCATTGCTCTTAGTGTTCCAGGTAAAGAAACTGAAGTGCAGGGAGGTTAAAGGACTTGCCCAAGTTGGCAAAGTAAGTGCGAGATGCTTGGGTACAGAATGCCAGTTTCTGGACACCCTTCAGCATCGTTCCCTCCATACTATGCTACTTCCTTCACCAACTAAAGGCTAATCTCCCAAGGGAAGAGCTTGTGTTTTGAGCATTGTACACATGCCTACCTCTGCCTTTGCACACATGAGCATGCATGCACACACACACACACACACACACACACACACACTCCTTTCCCATACCTAGCACACAGTAATTGCCTTATACACATTTGTAGATGATGGAAAGGCTGTCCCATTTGGAACTATAATCTTTGCATAGTGTCAATATGAAAACAATTCTCTTTTCTTTGAGAAGAGGAACATTTTGACAAATAACCTCCACAGAGAAACAGTAATTAAAACTACGTGTAAATACTCTTATTAATCACCAATACTTTAGCCACCAATGTGAAGAGCTGACTCATTAGAAATGGCCCTGTTGCTGGAAAAGATTGAGGGCAGAAGGAGAAGGGGGCGAAAGAGAATGAGATGGTTGGATGGCATCACTGACTCAATGGACATGAGTTTGAGCAAGCTCTGGGAGATGGTGAAGGACAGGGAAGCCTGGTGTGCTGCAGTCCACGGGGTCGCAAAGAGTCAGATACGACTGAGCAACTGAACGACATGTAGTCACCCAATTCTCAGACGCACAAAGGAAGGACACTGCCTTCCTTTGCCCAAGGCTATTTGTAAGACAGTGCAATGTAGATCAGTCTGATGTCTTCCCTTTTCTGACTGCTAGACTCAGAAATTCATTGCAGAAATCAGATGTGGTAGCCGTGATACTTCATTCAGCTAAGCTGTATTGGGACCAATTGCATACAGGACTTGTGCTCAACTGGTGTGAAAGATTTGAATATGAGAGTTTTACAGGTTAATGGGGATGTAATCTCATGTAAAACTAACTCAGCATCAAGACACATTCTCAAGACGCTCTGCTGGAGGGTCAACATAAATGGCCAATTAGCACTTGAAAAATTATTCTACCGTGCTAGTAAGCAAAGATAAGCAAATTGATATAATGGTAAGTATCATATTTCCTGATCAAATTAGCAGGGTTTTTTGTTTTAAATCATAACTCCTAGTGTTGACTACAGTTTCCAGGAAACACGCTCTCAAACACTGGTGGAAGAAAGTCCTTTCAGGTAGATAATTTAGCAAAATTCTTAAAAGCTTTAATTAAAAATGTATCTGTTTCACCTAGCAATTTATTTCCCTAAGGTGACTTAAGCCTGTTTTCCATAGATTTTGCTACAGAAGTATTCACTGAATCAATATTTTTACTCGTAATTGTGAAACACTGGACACAATCTAAATAATGATAAGAGTTATCATTGAATTGAGTACTATGTCCTAGACACTCTTCTAAGGACTTTACATTCAGCCTTCCCAGACAACTCTGTTATTATTATTATGCCCATTTTGCAGATGAAGGACTGGGGCACAGAGAGGTTAATTCATGGGGTCACATATGCAGTAGATGAAACAGTCAGGATTTAACCCCAACAGTTTAACTCTAGAGTCCACGCTCTTAACCAGGCCACTCTACCACTGCTCCAATAACAGGAAAACAGTTAAAAATAGTAATGCTCAGTGTGTGTGTGAGAGAGAGAGAAAGAGAGAAGGAGGAGGAGGAGAATGCAAGGCGAGAGGGATGAGAGAATGAATATGTGTGTCACGTGCAGGAGAGTTGTGTCATGAGCGTGTATCCAAATCACTTAGGGCCTCTCTTAGTGGTGGGACTGTTTCACATTCCTTGGGATTAAAGAGGAGGTGAAAAAGGGGAGAGGACCACTCACTAGGTTGCATGAATTGTAGCACATTTGTACAAATAGGATGACCACTAAAATTCTGGTATATAACTATACTGAGTCCTAGAACAGTGTCTTTCAAGTTCTTTTGACGTGACCAGTATCGATAAATAAACATGTTTATCACAGCCATGCCCATCCCTAACAGGTTGAGGAACAGCTGTCTCTCACCGGTTCAACTGTACTAGTTAATTATGATGAGTGTCTGCCGGGAGCCAGCTCACGAGATCCCACCCATGACAGAGTCATGAGGTAGAGGGCTGATTGAGCACAGCTTCTCAGCCCTCAGGAATTCTCAGAAGGCTGCCCCAGCGCTCACCTTAAAGATTATATCTGTCTTTCTGACGCTTACTATAATAAACCTCTTCTTATTTTCTGTGACTTAGGCAAAAGGCTTTTCCTGATTCTCTTCTAAAATAGATCAATCTGAAACCTCAAATCAACAAGGCCCCTGAGTGGTAGCACCCTAAATAAAATTATCTGGGATATAAAGTGTGCTGATCTAAATTCTTCTTGCTAGCATATTGGTTTGTTTAATAAATGTACCTGTGCCTTTGGAGCTAATGTGCATGACTATTCCTTAATAATAAAACAGCATTGAGAGCCTCTGTACAGAAAGCCTCTATGGGCACAAAACCCTTCACAGGAAAAAAGGCTTGTTAGGAAATATAAGAAATATTGCTTTATGAAACTGTTACTTAGTCTATATTTACTCACTATGTTTTTACTCTTAACGTATTTAGCCTATTAAATGAAAGCATAATAGTTAAAAATTTATATAAATAGAAGTTTAGCTTTAATACAAATAATAAGACAATTGTTGAATTAACTGATGATTCTTACTTAGAGCTGACCTTCAGCTTGCTGACCTTCTGGGACCACATTCTTTTCTGTTAAGCTCAAGGCGTAGAGTAAATTACCGAAAACAGGTTTTACCTTGAAACTTTCTATTGATAAATTCTTTCCTGCTGTGCCTGATACAGAAGTGTTCTGACTGATCAACCCTTATCAATGGAGAGTCACAAGATGTTAGCGGGCCCCCAGGCCGGAAGATGATGTAAACAAAATGAGGCTTTTTGTAACTAAAAACAGGCAAACAGTTTCAATGAAGGTCAAAAACTGCTGGCCTATTAAGCTGAATTCATATGCCCATTAAGCTAAATTGGTATGATTCTATACTTTACATTTGTTTCTATGTACCACAAAAAATATAAAAACTGTCTTAAAAACAATAAAGTCGGAAGACACTTGGAAACGCCACGACTCGCTGTGTCTTCTCATTCGTATCGCCGACGCCGTCCATCCTGAGGGGAACCCTGACCAGCTGGGGCAGGACTCCGGCAAGTGTCTGTTCCTAAGTCATGTCCGTTTTTAAAGTTTTTACACACACACACCTGAAATAAGTTTTCATGAAGCAGTACTCAATCATGGAAATGTGATGCACTCTTGATTCTGTTCTGTTCTTTTCTATGCTACGCTATTCTGTTCTGTTCCATTCTTTCCAGTTCCATTCTGTTCTGTTCCATTTCATTCCACTCTATTGCATTCTTAAAATTCTGGTTGTCAGCCTCTAGTTGATTTTATCACCTTAAATCAATGTACCCATAATTTGAAAACAATTTTAGAAGAAAATGATGGTACTTTTAATACCTAAAATCTTCCCTGGTGGCTCAGACGGAATCTGCCTGCAATGTGGGAGGCTGTGGGTTCTATTCCCTGGGTCACGAAGATCCCCTGGAGAAGGGAATGGCAATCTACTCCAGTATCCTCGCCTGGAGAATTCCGTGGACAGAGGAGCCTGGGGGCTACAGTTCATGGGGTTGCAGAGTTGGACACGAATGAATGACCAACGCTTTCTTTCACTTAATACCTAGAGTTTCCACAAGAGGGCACCACAACTCTAATCAGACACATTTTATAGGAAAGACTAAAGGAGGGCCACGGGGGCAGGGGAAGGACACAAGCAAGTAGACCAGGAATGAACACCTGGCCAAGAGTGAACACAGTGAACCAAGAGACTGGCCACTGACTCATCTTAAGCCCTGAGACGGAAGTCCTGCCCCTAAGGAGACTGTCAGGGTCTATCAGATTCTGAGTCTCGTGAGCCTGAAATAGAAACTGCAGAGAGATTTAGGTGATTGGCAGAGTAAGGCTAAAGGTGAAACTCCACAAGATAAAGAGAGACTGAAAGGATAATAATGGGTCACGAAAAAGCCAAAGGTTTCAATAAGTTGAAGTCATGAGAAAGAAGAAATTGAAAAAGCAGAAGCTATAAGGACCTAAAAAATGATACCTAGGGCAAGGAAGCCTGTCAATATAGAGAAGAGAATGCCCGGATACCCAGTGACATGTAATCATTTTAATGGTGGAGCCCTAGAGGGGATTCTCAACCTCCTGCTGCCGGTGTCCCCAGAGCTCATGGCTCTGTAAGGCCTGTCACACCTGCATTTCCATCTAGGGTCTCATGGATCCTGTGTTCTTTAGTGCCAGGCATCCGTATAGTAAACTCGGCCTCTTTTCTGTTGACTTAGCAACCATTGAATCCTTGTGTTTATTCCTGCAATGAAATCTTCTTAAAAAAAAAAAAATGTTTCCTGTATATTAAGCTTTAAAAGGATATCACTTAGTAGCACTACTTTATAACGTAATTTTGTTTTTAAATGTATCATAGAATATAAAGTCCTGAAGGACAGACATCAGGATATTAACAGTGGTTATAGCTGAGTGGTGATATTGTGAGAATGCTTTTTTCTTTTTTTCGCGCAAGTATCTTTTTTCTAAAGTAAGCATACGTATGTGTGTGTGCTGAGTTGCTTCAGTCATGTCCAGCTCTTTGCAACTCCATGGACTATAGTCTGCCAGGCTGCTCTGTCCATGGGATTCTCTAGGCAAGAATACTGGAATGGGTTGCCATGCCCTCCTCCAGGAGATCTTCCCGACCCAGGGATTGAACCTGTGTCTCCTGCTGTTCTGCCTTGGAGGCGGATTCTTTATCGCTGAGCCACCAGGGAAGCTCAAAGTAAACATATACTAATTGTTAAATGTTTTAAGTGCAATGCTCATTCAAAAGGATAGAATTTTAAAAGTTAAGATACGTTTAAAGATAACAGTACAAGGTTGCTGAGTAACTCCGGGAGGATCATGTGATGCGGGCTGGGCCCAGGGCCTCACAGGGTGCAGTTGTCCGGGAAAGTCTCCTGAAAGGGGCCACTCAGGTAAAGTCTGAAAGGTCACCACCTCCAGGGAATGCTAGGAAAGTGGGGGAGGGGCAACCTTAGCTGAAACAGAGAGAACAGTGAGATCATAAGAGACACAAATTTGAATATATTTGGTGGAGATTATGTTTTCACCTTTAAAAAATTATGCACTATTTCACAGATATTTTAAAAGACAGTTTACATGTAAGTTGTAAAGTGTAATAATAAAACAATAAAAGTATATCCATTACCCAACTTAAAAAAATAGAACTTAACTAGCACCTTTGAGACCCCCATATACCCATCTCTGAACCTATCAAACTCCTTGCTTCGAGTTACAATGCTTTTGAATATTGTGTTTAAAATTTCCCTCATGGTTTTATTGCAAATGCAGTAGTAATAGCTAACATTCTTTGAGAGCTTGGACTCTTAAGACAGTATTCTAAATTTATTACGTATTTTAGGTCTAGTCCTCACAACAATCATAAAGGTAAATATCGTTACCATCCGCATTCAGCAGATGGGGGAAACTGAGGTACAGAAAGGTTTAGAGATTTGCTCAGAGGCACACAGCTAGTAAGTGGCAGACACTTCAAACCCAGGCAGTCCAATCTAGCTTCTGTACCCTTAACTATGCGCTGCACCGCTTCCTAACAACAGATTGTTATTCTACTTATTTCTGAATCACATACACATAGAGCCCTACTGTCTTAGTTTTGTTTGCCCAGAAGCACTCTCTAAGATATGAATTCTAATACAAGCAGTTTATCTGACAGGCGAGCCACTGTATTAGTCAGGGTTATCCAGAGAAATAAAACCGATAGAATATGTATAGATGCATATAAGAGGAGTTTTGTATTTATTATAGGAGTTGACTCACGTGGTTGTGGAGGCTTAGAAGTACCACCATCTGCCGTCTCCAGGCTGGACAACTACGAAAGTGGGTGGTATAATTCATCCCGAGTCTGAAGGCCTGAGAATCAGGGCCCAAGAGTCCTGGTCTAAGTCTGACAGCCCACAAACCAGGAGCACCAGTGTCCCAAGGCAGAGAAGACAGGTGTCTCAGCTCAGCAGAGAGAGCAAATTCACTCTTTCTCAGCCTTTTTGTTCTGTTCAGGTCCCCAGCGAGTTGGGTGGTGACCACCTGCGTTGGTGGGGGCCACCATCTTTACTTAGTCTGCCCATTCAAATGCTAATGTATTTCCAAGGCATGCCCCCCGCCCCAAACACACCCAGAGAGGTTTTACCAGCCATCTGGGCATCCCTTAGCTCAGCTGACACGTAAAATTAGCCATCACAGTCACACAGGCCCAGCAAGGGAGTGGGGACCTGAGACAAGGAATAAAAAGCAGCCAAGAAAGAAGTTATTATCCCTGTGGACATCTATTTCTTAATTGCATTGAGGAGCCAGAGTACAAGATACATGGTGGAAGTATTTCTCCCAAGAATTTCTACCCAAGCCCTGTGGACCACTGGTTGAGGGCTGGCTCTTGGATGATGTGAACTTCCTGGCATTCCCACTTGCCCCGTGTGCAGGCAGAGCGGGCTTTGCAAACAGAGCCACCCCCCTGGCAAAGGGTTTAAGTTACTGACAGGGGTTAGACTGGCCTGAGCTGCAATGATAAGGCCTAAGGGTTTATGAGCTGGGCGCTTCCAGTGTTTGCTACGTACTCATGAGAGTTCTGCAACTTACATTTTTTGGTTACTGTTCATCCTTATGGTTGTGAGATTCGTCCATGTTGGCGTGTTGAAACGTTCACTCACTTTCCTTGCTGTATTCCACTGTATAGATCTGGTCCACTGACTTTATCCATTCTTTTGTTAACAGACATTTGTGCTACTTCCACTCTTTTGTTATCAGAAATAATGTTACTTCGAAACTCGCAAGTCTCTTACTGTGTTGGTTTAGAGCTGCCTCTACAACCTCGGTTTAGAATTACTGGGGTGAGAAGTATTGTCACCTGTACCTTTATGACCTAACGAGTATAGCAGTTCTTCTGACAGAAATGCCAGCAGTAGAGATGGAGGTATCCTAATATTTTATATCTTTGCTTAAAAATGCTATTGTCAGACTTCACTCGAGGTCCAGTGGTTAGGGCTCCATGCTTCCACTGCAGGGGGTGCCACCTCCATCCCTGGTCATGGAACTAAGATCCCACATCCCATGTGGTAAAGTAAAAAAAAAAAAAAAGTGTGAGTGAAGGTAGCAGCTTGAATCAGGTACAGCGTGTAAGGATGATGTTGTAGGATGATCCTAAAGTTCTGTGTGTCTATTAAAAACTCAGTGTCCTTATTTGATAGGTAAGTGTCATACTCTACAGGCAGTAGGTTTCCTTCTCTGTACACCTACTTAATGATTTTCTTAGGACCCTCTTCACTGTGGAACAAGTGGTTCTTATAGGGGACTTACCTCAGGAGAAAGCTTGGCCAACCTTATTAACTTCTTGCAACATCTCTAGTGAGAGAGGGAGCAATTCCCAGAAGTGCTCAGTATTTGTTTTGTAGGACTGTTGTAACAACCACAAACTGAGTGGCTGACAACAATACAAATTTATTCTCTCACAATTCTGGAGCCCAGAAGTCCAAAGTCAGGGTGTCAGCAGGGTTATTTCCTTCTGGAGGCTCTGAGGAGAATCTGTTTCTTGCCTCTCTCCTAGCTTTGGGGAGCTGCCAGCATCCCTTGGCACTGCAGCCTCAGGCTGTCTTCCCCTGGCCTTCGTCTCTTACAAGGACCCTTGTCATTACATGTAGGGCCATGCTATTCCAGGATGATCTCCTCTTGAGATTCTTACCTTGATTATGCCTGCAAAGATCCTTTTTTTCAAATAAGGTTACAGTCACAGGTGTTTGGTAAATATCTTTTGGAAATCCACAATGCAACCCACCACAGTGGGGAAGGGAAGGCACTGTTGGCTAAGTATATCAGACATTCAGAGGTTCTGCTCAGATCACTCTTTCAGGGGACGGGGTTGAAAAATACACTGGGTGTTCTAGATGAGATTTCTTCCTATGTGTATTCTGAGCGTTAATATCTTTTCCCAAAATAGAGGCTTAGTAGCAGATGTCTGCTCTCACTGTAGAGGAGTGTCAGGGAACCCAGCCAAAGGGGAAGTGGTGCTAATATTTTCACCAGGGAGAAAATAAATGACTCTTGAAGAAGGAAAAATGTGTGTGCTGTTGGATGGACAGGTTGCACGAGAATTTCTTTACCTTGGTTGTTATTTATTTAATTATTTTATTCTAGATCTTAACGTGCTTCTTAAAAAAAAGAAAAAAACTTCCCCAAAGTTCTTCCTTGGAAAAGAAACCTATTCTGTAACATCCTATTTATTTTATTTAACAAGTCAGAAGCAAGAATGATGAAAGCTTAACTTTTTCATTTTTGAAAACTTTTCTGTATTTTTGCAATTAAAAAGTTAATTTGATAAATTTCCCATAATTAGCAAGAGACATCAGTTTGGTAAGTGATACCATTTACTCCTTTAGATGTTTTTCACTATGAATGTGGATTCCTAAGCAATGAGGTAGCTGGATTCCTGTCTTTTCTCCCTTAAAATAATTCAAGTGACATTATTCTAAGAAAAGAAGTGTGATTTCCCAGTTGTTAGGTCTCTGTAGTGGACAACTGAAGCCACAGGGGAAGACCCCCTCAGCAAGGCGAGCAGGTTAGGGCTGAGTGTGTGATGCTGTGGTGACGGCCCTAAAAATATCTCATTGTCACAGAGGAAACACCTTTGTGAGAAAGGTTTTAAGCCTGCCCTTCCCCCCAGAAAAAGACCAAAAATATCCAATGTCATTGTATAAAAAGCTAGTACAACTACGCTGCATCTGTAAACTACGTATATATTTATATTTTCCTTTCTTTCTCCTTTTTAACTTCAGTCTTTCCTCTCTTAGGGCCAAAGAGTCACATGATGTTAGCGCAATCTCTCCCATCATTCTCATTTATAAAGAGGAAATGAAACTCTTAGGGTTAAATAAATAACTAGACGTGACCCAGTTAGTGACAAAGCCAAGACCTAGTACACACTACTCCTAAAGCTAAATGTCTGAATTTTAATTAATTTAGTCAAAATCATTTTCAGGGATATTCTAAATCTTGAATGAAATGGTAACAAAAGATAACTGCCTACTATCGTCCCCATCATTTTTTGCTAAGCTTTCTTAAGAAATGTATTATAGGGACTTCCCTGGTGGTCCAGTGGCTCAGACTCTGGGCTCCCACTGCGGGGTGCCTGAGTTCAATCCCTGGTCGGGGAACTAGATCTCACATGCTAAAACTAAAGATCCTGCGTGCTGCAACTAAGACCCAGCAACCAAATAAATAAAAGAAAGAAATGTATTATAGTTCAAAACCTGAAAAATTCTTTACCTTGTCCATGAAACTAATTTCAGATTTCTAAATTAAGAATTAAAAACACTACACACACAATTTAAAATTCACAATTTATTGTAAGAACTTCAGTTAAACTGTTCCTCAGCTAAAAAATCTATTTGGTCCTATTCAAGAGGATTGGCTTAAATTAGGATATTTATTTCATTGCTCTAATTTCTCTGTGAAAATTTTGCACTTTCAAAAAGAGAACTGTGCTCCAGCTATGGGCAGTAGACCACTGTTTCATATTTTATCCACTTCAGTAGCAATGCCAAATCAATTATAAAAACATCTAAAACTCTTTATCATTTGTGATTAATTCCAGTGAATAGCACTTCAGAGTATAAAAATCAGCTTTGCCTACCATATCTCATTTCATTTTCACACCCTCTGGGGAAATTTATTTTCCTTTAGTTTTTAACGGATATAAAACTGAGCCTCTGACACGTGCTGAGTACCACAGTTCTCTACTACACATCAGCCTTATTTCAAACTAGGAAACTCCAAAATTAAGTGTGTAATTCGATTAATAGTATCAGAGTGACATTAATTTCTCAGGTTTGATAAATATGCCATAGTTGTGTAACATGACAACATTTGGGAAAGGTGGGTGGTAAAGGGTATGTACTAGAACTCTCTGTGCTACCCTTAGAAGTTTTCTATAAATCTACAAATATTGCAAAATAGAAAAATATTTAAAAACAGATCCTCCAGTTATTCTCACAGTTTATTAGCATTTTAGATCTGTCAGGGTAGGATATACTCTTTCCTTTTACAGTTGAGGAAACTGGTGCCCAGGTGAACTTTTTAAAGCTCAGACCAGACCAGTGACTCCTGATTACTGAGCTGGCTCTTTCACACCTGCCTGATTTGCAGGGAGTGTGTAGAAATCTCATCCTTCTATGTAAAAAAAATGTTAGCAGTAAGACTACATATCTCATCCGCTCCTGGGAGCATATTCAGACTGATAGATGCAATCTGTTTCGATGCCTAAATTCAATATATTTGCGAATCATTTTTCCCATCACATGACTACTCAAACTATATGTTCTTTCTTAAACAACAAAAATATGACTGAGTAAATTTAAGGCTCAGATTGGCTTTATTCAATGATTTCTGAATCAGGCAGCCTCCCATGTAGCGATAGAAAGGAGTTTCACCAAGTTGTAGAAAAGTCAAGGTTTGTCAAGGTGGAGGAAAAAGGAAATTGTTAGTAAGGAATGCACTGTTTCAGGTGAGGGTACCTTCCTGAGGGGAAGCTTAGGGCCTCTTGGGGGGTGACCTCATGGGTGCTGGCCCAGTCATCCCAGGATAAAGGTGACCTTCCTGGGGGGTCGAAACTGCAGTTAGGTTAGTATCAAGTTGTGGTTTGGATATGAAGTACAAGTGACACCCTTAGGGGCCTGTTGTCACCTTTTTAACCTGAAAAGGCCCCCAGCAGTTTTTTCCATTAGCCCCCGCCCAGGAGTTATGGTCTTCCCAGGTGGTGCTATTGGTAAAGAACCTGCCTGCAATGCTGGAGACATAAGAGATGTGGGTTTGATCCCTGGGTTGGGAAGATCCCCCGAGGAGGAAATGGCAACCCACTCCAGGATTCTTGCCTGGAGAGTCCCATGGACAGAGGAGCCTGGAGGGCTACAGTCCCTGGAGTCACAAAGAGTTGGACACGACTTAGCAGCTGAGCACCCGTGTTGCAGGAGGACACTTTCTCCCTCCTTTGTGTTCTGTTGCTTTTCTTTGGTACTGCAGCCTTTGTTCCATCTTGACTTGTTTTACCCCTTTACCTTTTGTCTGGAGTCTGCCGAGTGAGGCTGCGAGGGTCATACTCAGAGCAGAGTTTGTGCTTCTCCCTTGCCCCGCCCTTAAAGAGACATCCAGTCCCACCATGCTCAGGCACGGGTTCCCCACTGTGCCCTCCTCTCACCCCTGAGCCCTGGGAACAGGCAGAAGCACCCTCTTCAACACCTGGGTGACCCCTGCTCCATCCGGCTGCTCTACATCATTCCATACACCATGAAGGCTGCTTGTGGGTAATTACTTCATTCCTGCTGACAGGTATCGGATTCTGCTTTTCTTCCTGGTTCTCACTTCCTGGGTTGACTTTGGATACTTCTCACCTCATCCTTTCCTGAACTCTGTCTAGTTTCAGTTCCTGAAAATTGTGGCTATTCCCCCTTTGCTACTGAGCATATATTAAGGAAAGAAAGGAAAAGGGAAAACAAGAAAGAAGCATGAATGTATCCTTTCCAGTCTTCCTATCTTCTCCAAAAGCATGGAGCATCACCACCATTCAGGAAAACAGAGAAAGATTTTTTTTAAAAAAAGCTGTTTGTTTTCCATGTTCCTTTCCAGTCTTGATTCACATGCAAAAGAATTTTACACAAAGTTGATCCTTGAACAACTCAAGGGTTAGGGGTGGCACCCCCCTGTGCAATGGAAAATCTGTTTATGTTAATAAATTTACAGTCGACCCTCCTTCTGCATCCCCGGTCCTGCATCTGAGGATTTAACTGACCACAGATAGTGAAATACATGTTTATTGGAAAAAAAACACAAATAAGTTGACTGGCACAGTTCAAACCTGTGTTGTTCAAGGGTTAACTATATACTATAAAGATCATATGTAATACTTTATGTTTAGTTTTTCCCTTTAACATTGTCATATTCTTTTTTTTTTCCATTTTGTTACAATCTTTATTATGTTCATGTAGTAAATGCATAATATGCATAATTCACAGTTTTAAGTATGTGTCAGGTGTTTAAAATATTTTGTTTAATTCTTACCAAATGCTACAAGGAAAGTATTGTTTTTCTAATTTCACGAAAGTCCAAACTGAGACCCAACTTGGCTCAAAATCATGCAATCTATTCTGTTTCCTTAGAATCATTGGACTTGATGTTAGGACTACCAGTGACCCCTCAAGTGAAGCTCCATCTCAAACCAGTTCACCAATTATGTAAATGTCACTGGCAAAGCCCACTAACAAGTCCCAGGAAATAAAAATAGAGCTGGATAGTAATAATAATAAAAAAAAATCATGCCAGGATTCAAACCAATATCTGCCAGCTCTGCAGTCTGTGCTGTTGGCTTCTCAGATGATAGAATTGTTGCAGAAAGGGGGACCCCTCCCAGGGCCTGAAAGTGGGCTCTTGTCTAACACTCAGAAATGAATTGTCTGAGGAGACACATGTGCTGACAAAGCAAGAGATTTTATTGGGAAAGAGTGCGTGGGCAGAGAGCAGTAGGGTAGAACCCAGGAGAACTTCTCTGCCACAGTAGCTGGCAGTCTTGGGTTTTATGGTGATGGGATTAGTTTCCGGGTTGTCTTTAGCCGATCTTTCTGACTCAGAGTCCTTCCTGGTGGTGCACGCTTGCTCAGCCAAGACGGATGCCAGCGAGAAGGATTGTGGGAGGTGGTTGGATATGTGGTGTCACTTTTTGACCTTTCCTGAACTCTCCAGGTTGGTGGTGGCTTATTAGTTCTGTGTTCCTTATTAGTTCCTTATCAGTTCTGTGTTCCTCCTGTCATAAAACAACTCATGCAAATGGTTACTATGGTGCCTGGAGGGTGGGCAGTTTCACTCAGTGTGCTTCCCCTAACAGAATGAAGATCCACAGTGAAACTCCAGGCCCAGATTTTGGGCCCAATTCTTTGCCCTTTAACCAGTGATTCTCTACTTAGCTGCATATCAGAATTGTCTGGAGAGTTTTGAAAAAATACTGTAGTGTTGTCTCCAGAGATTCTGATATTACTGGCCTGGGGTGTGGCCCCAAGCACCAGGGTATTTAAAAATCCTAAGTATTTAATGTCCAGTCGGAATGGAGAGGGACTGCTCTCTAGGGAAGCTATACTGTAGAGACAGTGAAAGGGGAGAAGCACGATTCAATTATATCTGAAATAAAGGAGTTATTAAACTTCACAAGTGACTTTCTTCATAAATTATCTCTCTCCTGGCAAATTGTGGAAGTCCATTTATATAGGTTTAGGAGTCCTTAGCATAGCGATAGAAATTGAAGCCATGGCCCTTGCAAAGCATGTAGTGAGAAGAGAAAAGGTGAAGGATGGAGCCCTGGGAATAATATTTATGAGACGTGCAGAGGAAGAGCAGAAGACCTATAGCAAAGGTTACTTCCCGCATTTTAAAAGGCAAAGTGCCACTGAAAGGCCAGTTGGGAGGAGACCTGAAAGGGGTCTAGTGGATTCAGCGAAAAAGTTCTCATGAGAACCTTCCTGAGAGAACACCCGGGAAGTAGTGCTGCTAAACCAGATTTCAGTGATTGAGGCAAATGTGGAAAGGGAGGAAGTGGATACGATCTCTATGGAGCTTTTTACAGAAAGTTTGGCTTTAAAAATGTGTCAACACACTTTCAGCTATGAGCATGGGAATACCCAGATAAAAATGATTCAGACCATAGAGTCACTCCCATTCAACACACACACACACACACAGACAGACCTGCACACAACATGTAAGAAACACATAACTTAAGACTCCAGTTGGTTTCTCTGAATATTCTTAGCCACCCTTCATGGTCATAAGATGGTAGAAGCATCTCCAAATGCCACATCATCACACCACAATGTCTAGAGGGACAGCTCTCTTCATGTGCTTCCCTCCTTTTATCAGGGACAAAACCCTCCTAAAAATCCCCAGCAGACTTGCCTTAATGACTCAGTGGCCCTAACACTCACTTTCCACTCCCCCAGCTACAAATGTACATCTGGCATTTTTTCCCCTTTATAATGGGAGGTAAGCTCTGCTTTCCAGGGAGACAAGGGGAGGATTAAGCTGGCTACCAAGGCAACCAAGAGTTCCAGGGAGGGTGTGGAGGAATGTGGTAGCCAGAGGGAGACACCGGTTTAATGCAAGGTTTTTGCTTGTTCGTTTTAACATGGTTGAAACTGAGCATGTTTAAATGCTTTTCACAGAAAAATTATAATCATAGCTGTGAGATGCCTGTGATTATGGGGTGCAGTGGAACGTAAAACATGAGAGACAGACAGGCATCTCTTCCATTTTCACTGGAGGGAAGGAGGAGTAGAAGAGGGTGGACAGGGGTGAGTGTGTAAGTATGCTGGGAAGTAGAGGGAATTCCCATGGAATGGCTTTGGTTTCTTCCCTGTGAAGTAGGCAGCCAAGTCATCTGCTGAGGGTCAGGGAGCGCAGACAGTGCACAGCACAGTTGTCCAGGCAACACAGGACTTCCACGTGGTTGTAAGGGCATAGTTGAGGTTGGCTGCCTTAAATCTAAAATTACTCTAATTAGGGACTTTTATGATTTTTTCCCCCTCCAGCTTCACTAGACACCTGGCCACAGGTGTTGAGAAAGCAGAAGGGTTAGTATTTTAGGGGACTTTCTGCTCAGGTGTGGGTTAAGAGAACTGAAGATACTATCACAAGAGTGACTGCAGTGATAGAACACAGAATCTAAGCTGGAAGAAAGTGAAAACAAGAGACTAGATCCACTGAGAAGGAGTCAAGAGACCAAGAATCGGAGACACTGAAGTGACCAAGGGACTGATGTACTGACCAGGAGTGAAAGATTTAAAGGGATTGGGGGAGAAGACTTACTAAATGGTCCATCTGGGCCTATTTCAAACACAGCGCCATTCTGGGTGTTGCCAAAGTCCAGAATGTTGCATTGGAATGAGTGGCTGAAGCACAATGAAGATCAAGAAATGAGAAGTTATGGTTATTGGCTTGGTCATCTATGTGGCCAATTTGTAAAAGTGGAGGTGTATGAAAAAAGCACGTTTCTTACTTCAATGGGCTTTTGAGTCCCCTGGGGATCTTATTAAAATGCAGATTGTGATTTAGTAGATCTAGGGTATGAACTGAAGCTCTGCATTTCTAAGAAGTTAGCAGGTAATGCCCCGCTTGTGGTCCAGGAACCACCCTCTGAGCAGCAAGACACTGGAAAATCCTATCATTGACCTGATACAGACATAGTCTCTTCTTTATTTAAACAATCTTCTACCCTCCTCAATGACAAACTCTATGACAAACCTAGACAGCATATTAAAGCAGAGACATTACTTTGCCGACAAAAGTCTGTCTACTCAAAGCTATGATTTTTCCAGTAGTCATGTATGGATGCAAGAGTTGGACCATAAAGAAAGCTGAGTGCCGAAGAATTGATGCTTTTGAACTGTGGTGTTGGAGAAGACTCTTGAGAGTCCCTTGGACTGCAAGGAAATCCAACCAGTCAATTCTAAAGGAAATCAGTCCTGAATATTCATGGGAAGGACTGATGCTGAAGCTGAAGCTCCAATACTTTGGTTAACTGATTCAAAGAACTGACTCACTGGAAAAGACCCTGATGCTGGGAAAGATTGAAGGTGGGAGGAGAAGGGGATGACAAAGGGTGAGAGGGTTGGACGGCATCACCGACCTGATGGACATGAGTTTGAGCAAGCTCCAGGAGTTGGTGATGGACAGGGAAGTCTGGCATACTGCAGTCCATGGGGTCACAAAGAGTCAGACATGACTGAGCGACTGAACTGAACTGAACCATCCTCAAGGGGGTGGTCCCTAGATAATGTGTTCTATGTGGTCCCACCTGTTGACTCTTGGGGATGGAGGACCTTATCCAACTAGAAATCAGTCTATAATCTGGACTGAGCCCATTGAAATTTCTCACGAGAATCTGAACTCAAAGAAGAAAGACTGAGCCCCCCCAAGCAGTGGTGGGCACTGGAGCTATAAGATCCATTTTCCCTGAGTTTAGCACCAAAACCAAACTAAAGCCATTGGTTTATTGAAGTTTTGGGTGAGTAGCAGTCATGAGGAAACTGGGTTTTAGGAAAAGGAATGGAACAGAGGCACAGAAAATTGATGAGACAAGAGAATAAGCAGCTAAAGAGCCAGAGGGTCATTATTCCTGACTCAATCTTCCTCCTCAAATACACCCTACATGAATATCTAGTCTCTCTGGCCTGTCTTCTTGACTCTGCTCTTCACCTTGGCTAATGTATGCTCTTTTTGGGGGGTTTTGATTTAAAAGGCTCTTTGGGAAAGCTTTCTCTGCCACCAGAATAGGGTGAGTGCGTCTCCCATAGTATGGGGTTTCCCTGATGGCTCAGTGGTTAAGAATCCACCTGCCAATGCAGGAGATGTCAGAGACGTGGGTTTGATCCTTGGGTCAGGAAGATCCCCTGGAAAAGGAAATGGCAACCCACTTCAGTATTCTTGCTGGGATAATCCTATAGACAGAGTAGCATGGCGGGCTACAATCCATGGGATTGCAAATGTTGCAGGGAGGAAGCCAATTCTGACTCCGTGTTGGAAACTGTTTCTTTAACTTGCCTTTATTATTATAATCATACTCAACAGCTTGTTTAGAGGAACCTGCCCCTCTGCTTGACTGTAAACTAATGTGCCTTTGTTCAGTTCGAGGAGAGTTTGTTTGTCCCTGCCCACCTGTGAATAGAAGAGATTAACACACCCCTTCTGAAGGCTGGACATCCCTTTGGAGATGTTTTGCAAGACTGAAGAACCTTTCACTTTAATTCCCCACTGCCTCTCCCTCTCTATTCTGCCTTTTGACTTTAGTTCCTCATTGCTTCTTTCTCTCTGATCTGTAAAAGAACCTGGCATCCAGACCCCAATAAGATGGCTATTTTGAGGCGCTACTCTGCTGTCTTCTCAGTCTGCCGGCTCCCCGATTAAACTCTCTTTCTTGCCGCAACACCTGTCTCTGGGATTCACTGGCCTATCATGCAGTGAGCAGAGCAAGCCTGGACTCAGTAACAGAGTCAGATATGACTAAGGAAGCATTCAAGCAGGCAACCATTTGGAAACTCACTTGCCAGATGTCTTAAATATTCTCTATTCAATTATTTTTTTAAAAGTTGAAGTTAGATATTGTAGTTCCATTTACTATCATCATCTTCACTTTTTACATCGTAAGGAGCTCAACAGAGGTTAGATATTAGATAACTTTCCCAAGATTACATAGCTTGTAGATAGTGGCATCAAGGTTTGAGGGCAGATATAATCAACCTCAAAGCTTGTGCTATTAGTCACTCCACTGTGTCACATGTCTCTCTCTGCCACTCCAGCCTCAACATTATGACCATGACTGTCTCTTGATTACTGTATTACTCTATTTGGTGGTTGCCTGGTACTGAGCAGGTTCCCAGAAGTATTGTTGAATGAATGTGGCCGCCTGTGAGTGAATAAAATTACTCATTGGGTCAAACGTCTAATAGAACTGGGTGCAGGATTGTGTGGCATTCCTCTTAGAACAAAAAGTCCTGACAAAGAGATGATCCATAAAATACATAGCTGGTAGATCGATATGCTCCATACCTGATTCTACTGTAGCTTTGTGGTTCATAGTCCATCCCTTATCCTAATCCTTTGTTCTAAACTCTAGAGGGACCACGTGGAAATTTGTCTTGGATTCTAAGTGTTACGGTGCTACTGGAGAAGGCAATGGCACCCCACTCCAGTACTCCTTTGCCTGGAAAATCCCATGGACAGAGGAGCCTGGTAGGCTGCAGTCCATGGGGTCGCTGAGTCGGACACGACTGAACGACTTCACTTTCACTTTTCACTTTCATGCATTGGAGAAGGAAATGGCAACCCACTCCAGTGTTCTTGCCTGGAGAATCCCAGGGATGGTGGAGCCTGGTGGGCTGCCGTCTATGGGGTCGCACCGAGTCGGACACGACTGAAGCGACTTAGCAGCAGCAGCAGCAGTGTTACAACATGCGCTCTCCCTGCGAATAAACCTAAGTCACCGCACTCTTCAGTGTAGGAGCTGTAGTGTCCGGGTTACCTAGCGTGGTTACATTTGTTCTCTAATACTTACAAAGGCTCCCAAATGCAGAGTGACGCTGGGTTGCCTAGGGTGCCCGTCCACCTCCGGTTCTCCAGCTTCAAACCCGAAGAGGCTGACATAAGACTCATTTTTCCTCGCGGCTACACATATGCTTCTCAGCAGCATCACCAGCAGGGTGAGTGGACAAGTCGAAGAAATACCTAAGCATGGATTACCTCTTGACCGATTCTGCCCACGACATAGGTTCCCTATCACAGAACAAACCAGACAAACACACAAACTTGATAAACAACTAATTTATCAACCACTCCCTTTCCACCCTAGTGGTGCAAAGACTGGGGTGGTTAGAGCAGGCTGGTTGTTTTTAAGAAGCTTTCAGCCCAGTGCGAGGCTATCTTCCCGAGATGTGCTCTGCCCACGTGGGTGGCGCAAGCGCTAATTACTAGGAGCCAGAGAAAGCTAGGAGCCGGGAGATCCACTGCCTCGCGGGGAATAAACTGGCCCCTCTAGAAATAAAGCTCCGTAGCCAATGCGGCACCCCGGCGTGCCGGATTGGCGGCCTCGGCCGTGACGTGGCCTGGGCGGGCCGAGTCGGTTTGCGACAGTGGCCGCGGGTCCCGGCCGTGGGAGCGGACCCGGGGACCCGCCGCGCAGCACACTCTCGCCGCCCGCGCGGAAGGTCTCTCTGTCTCTCTTTCTCCCCGACGCCTGGCACCGCATCCCCGCGCCGGCGTGGACCGGGACCCGCGCTCCCCAGTGCGGCCAGGACTCCCGAGCGTGCAGGCGGCTGGAGACGCCGAGGTTTGGCCTGCGGGCGCGGGGCGGCTCCGGGAGGGTGGCCCGTCGGTGCGGGGGCCGAGGCAGGATCCCCTTCTCCCGCCCGCGGGAGCGCGCCGGGCCCGCGGGTGCCGGCAACACCTGAGCGGGGATTCGAGCTGCTCGGCGCGGCCGCGACCTGATCCCGCAGCGCCGCGGGAGGGGCGGGTGGAGCGCTGGGCTCTGCTCCGGCAGCTTCCCTGCTCCGGCCGCTGGCCGCGGGGGCGCGAGAGGGGCGGAGCAGTGCGGAGGGCTGGTAATGCCTTCTCCCCGGGGAAAACTTTTCCCCGCCTTCGAGCGTGGAGGGATCCGTGCTCACCACCAGAACATTTAGAAAGCTCGGGAAATAGTCGTGTCACGGAGCGGAGCGGCGAGGGCGGGGAAGCGGGGGAGCCCCGGCCAAGCCGATTTGCATCGCGAGCTGCGGAGACAGCCGGGCGGCCCGGGGCGCTGAGATTGGGGGAAGCGGGAGCGGCCGGGCGGGGCGGCCACGCGGTGTTGTTTCCTTTCACTTCCTGCGGCAGCTGCTCACGATGAGGAGGGGAGCGAGGCTCGGGCGGAGCGGCCTCGTCCCGCGGGTCTGAGCGCTCACTCCCGCCGCCGGGACGCCGGCCTCCCTGGGCTTCGGCGATGAGCGCTCGGTGACCGGCGGCGCCGCGAGTCGTAGACCCGGGACTCCGGGAGGCAATGCTGGCTCGGCTTGGAGTGGCTCGGGGACAGTGAAGAAACCCTAAAATGGAGGACTTTTCCACCAGGACCTACGGCACAAGTGGCCTGGACAACAGACCTCTGTTCGGAGAGACGTCTGCCAAGGTGAGTGCGGCCCCGGACGCGGGGCCTAAGTGGCGTGTGTGTCCAACTCCCCGCCCCCGGGACCCCGAGCCCTGCTGGGTCCTTCTGCGGCCCCTGGAGGGCACTTGCAGCAAGAACCCCCTTCATCCCTCTAAGGATACTCGCCTTGCCCCTCGGCTCCCTCTTTGGGACTGGGTTGGCTAAGAGCCTTTGAAGATTGAGGGTGGAGAAAAGTTCAGAAAGTTCTGGGCTGTTAAAGACCCTAAACGGGAGTGCGGAAGCCCGCTCCCTGCCTCTCCTCCCAGCCGGGTGGTCAGGGTGTTTGCACATCCGCTGGTCTACCTGGCGTGCTGACTTTCAAGAGGCTTCCGTAAGGGCCCAAAAGTGGTGCTTCTGATTTGTGTTTATCTAGAGCCCTTAAGGGTTTACTGCTGAGGCAGCCAAGCAGAGAAAAAGAGGAGAGGCATGAAATTAAATTAGGGTTCCTTTGATGGGGCTCCATTCCGAGAAGTGATCAAAGGGTCTCAGACCCATACACGCTCTAGTGCCTTATTTCAGGCTTTTAAAAAGTGTAATGTCCTCTTACAAGCTTAATCCTGTGATGTCGTGGGCCAGTAATTGAAGAGAGCTCTTTTCCTGTCCCCAGCATTAACTTTCTGAGTTGTTTGGGCAAGATTAGCCGTTTTTTTTTTTTTTTTTTTTTCAGTTAGAAAGTGACACTGGTGATCTTTGACCCCTGACAAAGTACTCTCAGCCTCTCATAGAAAGTAGGGCACATATGGAGTCCAGAGCTTCCTGGGTTTCTTGGCTCAGGCAGGGACCTCTTTAGCAGAAAGGACAGAAAGTTTGTCCAGCCGACAACCTAGGGCATGACCCTGAATTTGGAAGCTTCCAGTCTGCCAGGAGACCACTACTTTGTTGGTTTTTTTTTTTTTTTTACCTCCCTGTGGATTTTGCTTTCTCTTCTCAAAGTGTCTTTACAAGAAAATGTTTTAAGCTTGATGTATAGGAAGATGCTTCTTGTTTATTGTGTGGCTTTTGCATAATCCCAGAATCCAGTAGATATTCCTATTTCTGCTAATATTGTTTTTCTTTTATTTTTGGCTGAATGGCTTGTGGGATCTTAGTTCCCTGGCCAGGCATTGAACTCAGGCTCTCACTCATCACTGAGGAGTCAACCACTGGACTGCCATGGAATTCCCATCTGCTAACAGTATTGTGATAGGCCTGGGGGGTGGGGGGGTGGGGCCAAGGAATCTAGGTAGGTGGGGGAAATATGCAAGCACATGTGAGGCAGCTGGATCTGTGCTATGACAGGGCATAGAGGGGGCATGTTGGGGGACAGGGGAGAAAGTGGTCACTTTGTGAAGCTTGGGAAGATCTTAGAGGATGGATTCTCCATTCTGAGCATTTGGTAGCCTTCAGCTTTCAGATATGAAGGCCCCTACATTGGGGGTTGACTGGAAGAGGATTTGGGGCCTGGAGAGTAGAGGCAGCTGACTGCTTGAAGGGGTCAGATTGCCTCCCCATCTTTTTTTAATTATTTGCTTATTTGGCTGTGCGGGGTCTTAGTTGAAGCTTGCAGGATCCTTAGTTGCAGCATGTAAACTCTTAGTTGGGGCATGTGGGATCTAGTTTCCTGACCAGGGATCAAACCTAGGTCCCCTGCATTGGGAGCACAGAGTCTTAGCCACTGGACTACCCAGTGGCTGCCCAGCTTGCCTGAGAATGAAGAGGTTCAGTTTCTCCTCCATATACCTTGGTGGACAAGGGGTTGTGGAGTTCTGGTGATGCAGACCTCTGACCTCCTTTAGCCCCTTAATACTGATGTAGATGAATTGATAAGGGACTTATTGATTTATAGAGACACTTAGAAATATTGATGTTTTCTGACTCACTTGGGCCTAAGTAGTCAATGACTATAAGTTTCCCTATTGCCTATGATCCATTTGAAATCCATCCAAGAATTGGACTATTCCAAATATATCTCTGTTTATCACAGATTTATTTAATCCAAGAGCGTATACTCCTAGCATTACTTAGGCAGTTTTAGACCTCATAACAGTAGGATCAGCTACTCAGAGAAAAAAAAATTAAGAATAATATATATTTCCAGATCTCTCAGAATTCCTCCTTTTAGCTTCTTCTGTAGGGCTGACAGGGTGATTGGACATACAGAAATTAAACAGAAAGAAGAGAGACTTTGGTCTTAGGATAGGAAGAAACATCACGTTTCGTATAAATTGCTGTATCGGAGGAAGAGGAGGCATTCGTCTTTAATGACGGCAAATGATTTATTTGGGACGTGAGTGAGCAGGGCACAGGATGGGACCTCAGTAGTGAAAGAACAGGACATGTTACAGTGGAGCCATTCCCATGGAGGACAGTCACTGCCAGAGCCGGGTGGCTTCCTGGGGACCTTGGGAAACCGCTGATGGCCACTGTGTGAGTTGGCTCCCAGAGATTCCCTGGAAACTGGACACAACAGCCAATTCATTAATGAAGTGTCACCTTTGAGTAAAAAATCCAGAAAGGGGAAAGCCCACTTCCTGTCCTAGTCTGACAGATCTTCTGAGCTTTTAGTCCTCTTCATTGCCTTTTAATGACTGACCATAGATAGCCTCTCACTTTTAAGTCTAGAAAGGACCAGAGGTTGAGGTCCAATCTCTAACTCTGTGGCCAAGATGACCGAAGCCGGCAGAGCAGAGTCAGGAGGGAAGTAGTGTTTCCTCCGTGCCAGGCAGCGTGCCCTGCATCCAGCGTCACCTTGTTTGATGCCCCAGTTCCTTTGTGCGATGGATGTTGTCACTCCTCTTTCACAAGCAGGGAAGCTGAACTACAAAGCAGGCTATGTGTTCAGTCACACAACTGGTTCTCCTCTGGTGATGTTTCACAAGTTGACTAGGACAGTAAATGTTGATTTTTGCAGTCTGGGTCACATGCTCTGGGAAGCACTGTGGGCATTCACATACTTGGCCCTTTCATAGGAAATAGGTGAATTTATATGCTCAAAGTCATGGAGTAGGTGAAAGATACTAGAATCTGCCATAGAACAAGAAATACACGACCCAGCAGGTCTAGAGCAGTGCCTGCATGAGCAGTCCCTAAAGGAAATTCTGTCTTTACGTACTGTTTTCAGTTACCAAACCCCGGATTTATTCAGTTGTTAGCATGATGTTTAACAATAACTTTATAGATACAGCCTTGGAGTGAATGGCAAAGTGAAATAGTTCTCTGTTGTTACATAAATGTCTAAGGGATAATAGACAAAAGCAGAGATACTCATTCTTTGATACCTCTGGAATTATATATTGCTAGGTGGGCTGTCTTACCCACCCTGGTCTGAATATCCAGGTACATTTCTCATCTGTTTTTATTTCATCCACAGTTCTGGGATGCAGTACATCTCTTTCAGGGAAAAAACAAATGTGGCACATTTGATACGATAATATGATGTGTCTGAGGTTTCTGAGCATGTGCTGTTGCTTAGCATTTTCTGAATTTTGAGCACTACCCCAATAGAAATATAAGGTGAAGCATGTATGAGATTTTAAATGTCCTAATAGCCATATATTTAAAAAGCGTAAACAGATGCAGTTAATTTCAGTAATATACTTTATTTCCATACATCTAAAATACTGTCATTTCAGTACGTACTCAATATGAAAACTGGAGAGATTTTTACATCCTTTTTTGTACCAAGCCTTTGTAATCCAGTGTGCATTTTCATTTAGAGCCCATCTCAGTTTGGACTAACTGCGTTTCAGGTGCTCAGTAATCACACAGAGCTGGTACTTCAGACAGTGCAGTTCTAAAGCAAGTGAATTTTTAGTCATGGTAGTTCCATAGTCACGTTTGTGAAACATTTTTCTTTACTGAGGGACTTCTCAGAACCTTTAATGTGCTCATTTTCACTGAGAGTCTAGTTGGAGAAAGGGGATGGTAAGTAGTGCTCTTTTGGTGGCTGACCTCTTATCATTGGCACAATCAGTGCCTTACTGGAGTCTTACCCTGCATGCCTCCACCCACAGCAGATTTGAACTGAGGGTCTACAGAACTCCCTTCAGGAAATGTCACTCTAGGAATCTGTTCCTTGCTCCTCCCTTCCTGGTATGAACTATACCCTGGAGATATTTGTCCCTCTCTTGCCCACAGCTGCCTGTAAAAGTTTCCTTTGGGCCATCTTTCTGTCTGGGTAATGAAATGCTTTGAGTTATCCTCAGGGCTTGTGAGTTGATGTTGATTTCCTGATTTGCTAGCTGGCTGCAGAATCATCTGAAATCCATTTTAGCCAGTGGATTGGTGAACCTACGGGAACAAGGAGGATGGTTCTGTCGGGGGTGGAAGGTAAACCCGCCTCCCACAGCCAGTGCAGTGGGCCGGGGTGGGAGGGTGACAGGGGGGAAGGGAGGGGTAAGTGATAATGCACACTGGATTACAAAGGCTTAGTACAAAAAAAAGATGTAAAAATCTCTCCACTTTTCATATTGAGTATGTGCTGAAATGACAGTATTTTAGATGTATGGAAGTAAAGTATATTACTGAAATTAGCTGCATTCCCTCCATGGAATGCAGTGAAAGCCAGTTCCTGGACCAGCCTCTTCTGTTGGTTTTCACTAATAATAAATGATTCATCCTCTAAGAAGGGTGGTGACCATTCTGTCCCTTTGTTCCTGCTTGGATGTGATGTAAGAAGAGTGAGCGACACTGGAGGAAGGCGCATACACTGGACTCATAATATGGAGGACCTCTCCATGTAGGGAGCAAATTAGTGGGTCCCGAGGCTCAGATCTTTGGTACCAAAGGCAAAAAGTTTCATGTTCTATTGCATATTTCTGAATCCTTACCTCCCCTCCTTGCAAAAGAAGTCAAAAAACAAAAAGTGAAAAACAGGTCTTTTGATGACCTGTAGTCAAATTCAGACAGTTCAGACTTGGAGCATTTGACTTTGCAAATAATTGTGTTGAGGTTAGAGTGCTATTTCTTGCCTTTTGCGGGGTAGGAGTGAGGATTGCTGCTTCCTTAAGGACAGAGCTGTGGTTAGGAGTGTTGGGTCTGCCTGCCTCCCCTCCCCCTGCCCAGAGCCCCAGGGACTCTCACTCTTGCCTTTTGACACAGCCTCCCTCCCGGTGATTTCTCTGAGCGCACCTGTCTCCTCTCCCTCAAAGTGGAGCTAGTCTCTCCCAGGACGGATCCTTTGTCCCTATGGCTCTCACCCAGCCTGCCAAACCACTTTTAGTTGCCATTTCTTGTGCTAGAGAAATGGTTCCAGATGATAGATGCCAGGACTGGGAAGTTTCTGAGGGATGGGCTCAGGCGATTGTATGTTGAGAAAGCTCTTCCAAGGATGCTGGTGCACAAGGAGGCTGACAGCCCTGGCCTTAACTGTGCTCTGTGATGCCCAGTCTGGGCTGACCCCTCTCCTTGGGCCTCTTTCTGTGCATGAGCTGCCTTCCTGCTCTGGGTAAATGCTCTTCTACTTTGTGTAGCACGCTCTTGTCTCCAAATACCTGAATCCTGGTTAGTCTCATTTCCCACCTTGGAGCCTTCCTTTCTGTCCAGCCTACATCCATGCTTCTCTCTTATGAGCCTGGTGGTCAGAGATGCCTCCTGGTATTCACTGCTTGTGCTGTGAGGGGTTCGTGTAGGTCTTGCCTTCCTGGCCAGAGTCTACACTCCTTGAGGGTAGCAGCCAATTGCTTTATTTCTTCAGCCTTTTTAGCACTTGGCACAATGCTTTACCTAGTTCTGGTTTTTATGTATTTTTTTGTTGTTGAAGTATAGTTGATGTGCAATATTATATGAGTTGCAGGTATGCAATAGAGAGATTTACAATTTTTATTTGCTTTTTTAAAAAATATTAACTTATTTATTTGGCTGTGTGAGGTCTTAGTTGCAGCATACAGGATCTAGTTCTCTGATCAGGGTTGGACCTTCGGCCCCCTGCATTGGGAGTGTGGAGTCTTAGCCACTGGACCACCAGGGAGGTCCTGAAATTTACAGTTTTAACACTTATATTACATTTATAGTAATTGTAAAATATTTGCTATATTCCCCATGTTTTACAATATATCCCTTATTTTATACCTAATAGTTTGTACCTCTTCATCCCCTACTCCTGTCTTGCCCCTCCTTCCTTCCCTTTCCCCACCTGTAAGTGCTAGTTTGTTCTCTGTATCTATGTCTGCTTCTTGTTATGTTCTTAGGTATGTTAAGTTTTAAGTGAAGTGAGCATCTAGCATCACCAAAAAGTAACCTACTTTCTTGGGACCTCCTGAACCATCAGCAGAAGGTGGGGGCTGGTGTTCAGAAAACTGGGGTGCTGGGTACTAACAGGCTCTTGTGCAATTAAGAGCATCACTCTCTCCTCTCCTTGCTGAGCTTCATAAACATAATACAATACTGTGTAAAAACTTAAACTGAGGCCTGGTCTCTCAGAAGCTGGTGGTTTGCTGTGTTTTTCTTTCCATAGACAAGGTTTTTGCAGCTCTGTGGTAACAGAGTAGGTCTACTAAATTAGTCTTTTTTTTTTTCCTTAGGTTCAGTCCATAGTTTGTGTGTAGGTATAATGACCATGGGGCTTCCCTGGTGGCTCAGTGGTGAAGAACCCACCTGCCAATGCAGGAGACACACAAGACGTGGGTTTGATTCCTGGGCCTGGAAGATCCCCTGAAGCAGGAAATGGCAACCCATTATAGTATTCTTGCCTGGAAAATTCCATGGATGGAGGAGCCTGTCGGGCTAAGTCCATGGGGTCGCAAAGAGTTGGACACGACTGAATGACTGAGCACCCATAAAGACCATACTTTTTGTGCTGCCATGGAGACACTTGGTGTCTTAAGTGTCCCGGTGGGGATGATGGGATGCATTTGAAATTGGGCTGCTCTTGAAAGGGGGACCAGGCTCTGGGGCCCACTCAACTCACACTCATCTCTGAGGACCTAATCCCATTGGTGAATGACACCCGATTAGATGTGGTGGAAATAATACTAATAGCATGTGAGCATCTGTTTACTGACTCTTGTAAATGTCACTCTGTTCTAGGGCTTTACTGTAATATATCTGAATCTTTATGGCATCCCTGCATGTTAGACTGTTGTACAAATATGGAAACTTTGGCTTCAGTGTTCCATGACGTACCTGAGGTCACAGGCAGGCGTGTGGCAGGAGAAAACACAGATATTGGGTCTGTCATGATCCTGACGTCCTAGCCCTTGTTCTTGGTCTCCCAGTTCTGAAGGTGAGAGCACATAAAGACCTGGCATTTCTGGGACTTCTTTGGTGGTCCAGTGGTTTGGATTCCATGCTTCCAATTCTTGGGGTGGGGTGGGGTACAGGTTCCATCAGTGATTTGGGAAATAAGATCCTGCATGCTGTGTGGTGAGGCTAAAAAAAAGAGGAAGGAAAAAAAAGGATCCAGCACTTCCTATGGTACCAGCACTAGGGATCATTTTGTCCCCTAAACATGTGGAGCAGATTTGTTTTCTGTTTTTTCTGTGATCTCATTTCCCCTAAGTGATGCTTCAATGAAAAGAATATATTTCAAGTACGCCTCACTGTGAGGAGCAGAATCTGGCAGGAAGGGTATCATAGAAATATTCACAAGAGAAAAATGCTTCAGAATGTGAATCTGTGAAACAGGAGAGATGTTTCAAGGCGTCCATAATGTCTGCTTTCTCTAGAAGGGCCTGAGGCAGAAGTGGGCGTTCAGAGCTATAGGCGGCTGTGGAGGCCCTGGTGTGTTTGAGACGGTGCTCAGAGCATGAGAGCTGGCGAGTGTGGGTGTGTGTGAGTCTCGCCTTCTTCACGTGCCTCTGCCCCTGGGGTTCTCTCTGAAGCCTGGGGACAGCAGCCCTGTGATCAGAGCTCCCTGTTTCCCAGAGTTATCTGGGGAGGCCGACTGGCCCCTGGCTTCACCCCCAGGAATGCCAGTTGCTTCTGGCCACAGCTTTGGGGGACGCTCCTGTCTCCTCAGGACCGTGCAGCTCTGGGGGCTCCTAGGAGACCCACCGGCAGGGCCTGACTTTTCTTGCTTCCACCAAACCCAAACTTCCTCCCACATGTCAGGTCCTCTCAGCGTTTCTGTCCCTACATGGCTGCCCCTGGGGCTTCTTTCTGACTGGGCCACTGCCACAGCTTTCCTGACAAGATGTTTTCCACTGCGACTTGGAAGAAGAAAAAGGAAAATCATTTCTGAGAATTGGCCTTTTGTTTCTGGTATCAGGACACTGAGCTGTGATGAGAAATGTAAACCTTTGCACGTGGAATTGCAGGATGCGGCCCGCGGGCCTGACTCCCTCAGTCACAGGTAACAGTGGGAGGAAGTGTGGGCTCCTGGTGTGTTTAATGCATGGTGACTGGTTTGCCTTTCTCCTCTCTCCCTCACAAGAAAACATGATCGCTGTTACGGAACCTGAGGGTCTAGTGATCTAGGAGGACTGACGCTGGGTGGAGCCCTGTAATGACAGGAGGCATAGAGTTCCCGGGAGCACGGAAGAAGGGGATATTTATTCTACTGGGGGCATCAGGACAAAAGACTTGATTCTTAGGCCCAGGAACGTGAGTCAGATTTGACAGGAGGAGGTGACTGGGAATCCCAAGCAGGGGGTCCAGCCGGTTTGAAGGGGTGGGAGCAGGAAAATGCCAGAAAGGGGAGGGAACCGAGTGTCCCATTGTGAGCAGACACTAGAACTTGGAGTTGCTATATGAAGTACACTTTTCTTCTGGAGGCTGTCAGTGGTTGAGTGTGCGTGTAATGTATGCTTTGATTCAACAGTTAGTTGTGTGCATACTGTGTCCCAGGGAGTGTGCTGTGTGCTACAGTGTATCTTTTCTTCTTTTTTTTTTAATTTTATTTTTTGCTGCACAGGGTCTTCGCTGTGGTGCATAGGTTTAGTAGCTGTGGCACGTGGGCTTAGTTGCCCTACGGCATGTGGGATCTTAGTTCCCTGACTAGGTATTGAATCTGCGCCCTCTGCATTGGCAGGTGGCTTCTTAACCACGGGACCACCAGGGAAGTCCTGAGAGGGTATCTTTTCTTATGGAGCATGTGTGTACTACATAGAGGAGAGAAAGGTGCTACACAAGCCGTTGTTCTTCCCTCTCTTCCCCTTATTCAGCTTCAGTCATCCTAGCCTTCTTTGTTTTCTTCCAGTTTCTAAGCTCACGCCTGCCTCAGGGCCCTTGCAAGTGCTATACTGCCTTGTTTGCAGTACACGTCTCCTAGATCCTTGGGTGTCTCCTTCCTTTTTCTTAAAAAGGTCCCTGCTCAAACAGGAGGATTCCTTGACCTTCTTTTTTAAAAATAGCCCCCCAGCTCCACCCTGATCACTCTTCACTTACCCTGTTTTAATTCCTTCCTGACTTCCTCACACTTAGCATGTAAAAAGGGTGGAGAATGGATGCTGAACTTCAGAATGGAGAGCAGGATGGACAGAAGGTTCTTCTGATGTTGGAGGAGTTGAGATTTGGGGGCCAGAGGTGGACTCCACAAGGGAGTGATTCAGCACAGAGAGAAGGACAGAGGTAACTGATAAGACCAGGGTTGGCAGAGGAGCCAGCTGCCCCCTGGTCCTCTTCATGCTGGAGGAATGGGGGGCCCTCTTTCTCTTGGCGTCTTTTATAAGGATCTCTGCTGATGAACAGGCTTCAAAAGTGAGATTGTAAACCTGAGATGAGGTGGAGCTTCAAACCGCTTCCTGGAGAGAGACAGGGACAATCAACTCAAAATGAAAGGCCATGAAAATACAGAGAAGGCCAGCTGTGAACATGTGAACTTGTAGTAAACCAGTTAGTTTGTTCTTTCAGCTAATATTTGAATATCTCATATATGCTGCTGCTGCTGCTGCTAAGTCGCTTCAGTCGTGTCCGACTCTGTGCGACCCCATAGACGGCAGCCCACCAGGCTCCGCCGTCCCTAGGATTCTCCAGGCAAGAATACTGGAGTGGGTTGCCATTGCCTTCTCCAGTGCATGAAAGGGAAAAGTGAAAGTGAAGTCGCTCAGTCATGTCCGACTCTTAGCGACCCCATGGACTGCAGCCTACCAGGCTCCTTCATCCATGGGATTTTCCAGGCAAGAGTACTGGAGTGGCACAAAAGGGAAATGACCTGCATCCCTGCCCACTTGTACAGTTAGAGGAACGTTCTCTCCACCCTGGCTGGTGGCAGCTCCCACAGCCACGTGGCTTGGCTTGGTCTGAGTTAGACAGAGCTGCTCCCACCTCTGGGTGGGCACTGGCCCACGGAGGGGCGCACAGTTTGGAGAGGGCACTGTGGAGCTGGAAGTCAGCCATGGTTAATGGCCCAGAGTTTGGCGGTGAATAAGGCAGACGTGGCCCTCAGCCTCCCAGGCCTTACAACGTAGAGAAGACAGACGAGTAAACAGTTACAGATAGGATTGTTGAAAGGCTCCACAGCAAGGCTTAGCCCCAGAGCCTGGAAGTGATTGGGGGGTTTGGGGGTGACTCAGGACTGGGTTGTCAAAACATCGAGAGCAGGGGGGTTCTGGATGCTGAAACTGCTGATTGCATGGTCTGGTCGGGGCTTTGGTGACACAGATTGGGAGTGATCTAGTTAGTGGATACAGATGAAGACTAGGCTCAGGGGCAGTGGAGGAGAGGGTTGGAGAAGAGGGATTTGGCAGAGCAGGTGCTGAAATAATTGTGAAGAGGAAGGGAAGAAGTTGGCATGAGACTGCCAGGGACATGCATCTTAAAAATAGAGGACGCTTTTGACTATCTGCTTCGCAGATGGCTCAGTGGTAAAGAATCTGCCTGCCAATGCAGGAGACGCAGGATACCGGACGGAGTTCAATCCCTGGGTCAGGAAGATCCACTGGAGGAGGAAATAGCAACCCATTCCAGTATTCTTGCCTGGAAATCCCATGGACAGAGGAGTCTGGCTGGCTACAGTCCATAGGGTCACAAAAAGTCACACACGACTGAAGCAACTTAGCACGCATGCAGTCCCATTCATGAGGGCTCAACCCTCGTGACCTACGTACCTCACAGAGGCCCCACCTCCTCCTGTTGTCACATTAGCCATTAGGATTTCAACCTATGTATTTTAGGGGGACAGAAACATTCAGAACATAGAGGATATTACTGAAGTTGCCATCTCTCTCTAGCTTGGGAAGCAGGATGTGCCCTGTCCTGCCTCCTTCCTGGCCCAGTGAACCTGGGAGGAGTATGTGGGTGGCACAGGCTCTGTTGGGTAGAAAGTTGAAAGGCAGAGGCTGCAAGGGAGATCCAGGGCTCATGAGAACTTTCTGTGTCCAGGTTGGCTCACGTGGAACAGGTTTCGGTGGGTGTGAGGGGTGACGATGGAGCTGGAGCACACCTGGGGAGGGATGGGGTCTGTAAGGCCGCAGGTGGTGATGTTTGAGGAGGACTTGGGTGGAGTTACAGAGAAAGGGGGAAGTGACACAGAAGTGGGATTCTTAGCCTTCCCCTACCTCTGTCCCCTCCCTCCAGAGCATGTCAGGGAATGTTCTCCTGGCATTGTCCATCCAAGGTTTTCCTTTCCCTCAAGAGGCTTTCTGTGGCTTCTCCCCGGGAGTGCGAGGGAGCATGGCGTGCGGACCAGTTCCTGGGGAGGAGTTGCTGTCGTGTCTCTGAAACCAGGGCTGGTGCTGCTCTGGCAGGAGATGAGTGACCAGGCTTTTATCCTCAGGCTTAGGAAGCCTGGACCTGGAGGCACCCGAGGCTCGCTCCTGGCATTTCCGTGGGGTTGCCGACACCTGGCCCGGGAGGTAGCGTGAGGGCTCGGCCCCTGGAGCTGGGGAGAGCCTGACCTCGTGGGCTGCAGGGCCAGCCTGTGGCTTCTATGGTGTGGCTGTGTGTCTGTCCTACAGCAGTGACCAGAAGCTGGGGTTTCTGATGAGTCGGGCCCCAGCTGAGTGGCCTCTCCTGGTGAGAGGCTCTAAGGAAAATGCTATCAGCCACTTCTGTTGATGATTCTGTTCTTTAAGCATCATTCACAGGGCACTGTGCACCAGGCTCCAGACTACCTTCCCCATGGTTAATAAACTGCCAGTCCTAATGGAGGAGGTGACAGGCAATAAATACATAAGTGTCACATGTGGACCGTGTGACCCGGGAAACCTGAGACAGGGACAGCTCCCATCCTGAGGGGTGCCTGAGGAAGCTGTCTGGATGGGAGTTACAGTGGAGGCGATGTTTGAGTTGAGCTGTGAAGGAAGAGCAGTTAAATTGGGTGTGTGGCATTTCAGCCGTCCCACTTCTTACCCCACAGCTCACTCTTCTGGGGACATTATGCCTTCAGCTATTTTTACGTGTCAATATGAGAAATAATTATGTATGAAGATGTGCTTTCTGCATCTGGGTACCCCTGACAAACTCTCCTTAGACCAGGAGATGCTTGCCTCTTCTCATCATGCAGAGTGCTTACTGTCATCAGTGAGAGCTTTGAAATCCACTGGACTTCTTTCTTGGCTGCTTGGAATCTTAGAACATTTGAACTTAAAAAAGTTTTCTTCAGCCAGATATATATATATATATATATATATTTTTGACTGTGCTACTTGACTTGTGGAGTCTTAGATCCCTGACCAGGAATTGAACCTGGGCCCTTGGCAGTGAGAGCTTGGAATCCTAACCACTCGACCACCAGGAAAGTCCCATAGTCAGATTATTTCTCATAAATCCTTTTACTTCTTCTTTCTACTCCCCAAATCCCTTTAGAAATTTTGCCTTGCTTTTTTATTGTTGCTTGAATGGGTTATGATTTTGCTAACATAGCACAAGCTTTAGGTCCATTTTGGAATAAGGCAAAGCATAAATTACTGTGGCAGTGGAAGCATGATCTTACCTGTCAGCATTCTGAGCAGGGTGTTTTAGGTTGCTGAGGACAAAGGCCGGCTTTTGGTTATTTGGGATGTTCCCAGAACCTTACCACCTGAGCACTTGAAGTGAATTTGGGGTTCTCTGTTTTGTATCAGGATGCTGGTTAATGCAGAGAAGGCAGTGGCGACCCACTCCAGTACTCTTGCCTGGAAAATCCCATGGACAGGGGATCCTGGTAGGCTGCAGTCCATGGGGTCGCTAAGAGTCGGACATGACTGAGCGACTTCACTTTCACTTTTCACTTTCATGCATTGGAGAAGGAAATGGCAACCCACTCGTGTTCTTGCCTGGAGAATCCCAGGGATGGGGGAGCCCGGTGGGCTGCCGTCTTTGGGGTCGCACAGAGTCAGACACGACTGAAGCGACTTAGCAGAAGCAGCAGCAGCTGGTTAATGATGGACCAAGGAATCTGGGGGGCTCCTGTGCCTTTTGATTGCTGAGGGATAGGCCTTCTCCTCTGGCCCGGGTGCTGTCTAAAGCTGATGATGACCCAGAACCATAAATGGTTAACACTGGAAAGGACCAGATATCAGCCTAGTCCTCTCACTTAATAGACCCAAATGGGTTAAGGGGTCCTTTTGAAGCCATCTGGCTAGCCAGTGAGATCAGAACGTTGGTCTCAACTCTTATTTCAGGGCTGCCACATACATGTCTGAGGATTCTTAGACCTTTTGAATTGTTAGCCTTGCATTTTGCAGAGAGCTTTGGGGAGTAGACTTTCGCCACTACCTGGCTGTATGACCTTGGGCAAATAGGTTTGACTGAACCCAGTTCCCCACTGCTAAATGGAGACAGCATATTCCTTACTGCTGCAGAGCTACCTTGTCTCACCCCAGATACAGACACTGCAGCCACAGCACTCTTTCTGTCCTTCATTATTTCAAAGGAAGATGTGCCTCTTTTGGACTGGGGCTGCTGTCTCCACCTGTGCATCGCAGCCCAGCTTCTTCCCTGTCATGACGTTTGCTCTCCCTGGGTCTCTATGGAGTCCCTTCATCCTGAGCTACGACGTAGAAGATACTTTTTTCCAGCTTTATTGAGATAACTGAGATAATGTTTAAGTGAATAAATAAATAACTTAAGAGGGAATATGGGTTTCCCTGGTGGCTCAGTGGTCAAGAATCTGTTTGCCAATGCAGGAGATGCAGGAGACGCAGGTTCAATACCTGGGTTGGGAAGATCCCCTGGAGGAGGGCATGGTGACCTACTCCAGTATTTTTGCTGGGAGAATTGCTTGGGCAGAGGAGCCTGGTGGGCTACAGTCCTTGGGGCTGCAAAGAGTCTGACACGACTGAGCGGCTGAGCACACAAGAGGTAGTAATATATGCAGATACGCAGTTGTTGTTTAGTCACTAAACTTAATCCGACTCTGTTGCGACCCCAGAGACTGTAGTCTGCCAGGCTCCTCTGTCCATGGAATTCTCCAGGCAAGAATACTGGAGTGGGTTGCCATTTCCTTCTCCAAAAGATCTTCCTGACCCAGAGATCGAACCTGTCTCCTGCATTGCAGGCAGATTCTTTACCACTGAGACACCAGGGAAGCCCAACATATGCAGAGTTCCAGTCAAAACTATACTATGTATGTTTGTATATTGTTATGTTTATGTGCTCATAAATTCATACATATGAGTTAAGACAGTCTCTTGGCCTATTGCTGAGTAGATGCCTGAGGAAGGGCTGTGCTGGGCTGTGAAGGAGAGAAAGAGTGCTGTGGCTGCAGTGTCTGTATCTGGGGTGAGACAAGGTAGCTCTGTGCAGCAGTAAGGAATATGCTGTCTCCATTTAGCAGTGGGGAACTGGGTTCAATCAAACCTATTTGCCCAAGGTCATACAGCCAGGTAGTGGCGAAAGTCTCCTCCCCAAAGCTCTCTGCAAAATGCAAGGCTAACAAGCAATTCAAAAGGTCTAAGAATCCTTAGACATGTATGTGGCGGCCCTGAAATGAGAGCTGTGTCTGACTCTTTGCCCCATGGACTGTAGCCCGCCAGACTCCTCTGTCCATGCGGATTCTCTAGGCAAAATACTGCAGTGGGTTGCCATGCCTTTCTCCAGGGGATCTTCCCAACCCAGGGATCAAACCCAGTTCTCTGGGATTGCAGGCGGATTCTTGACCCTCTGAGCCACGAGGGAAGCCCCTGAGGGAAGGGAAGACAACCTGTCCTGTCATCTCTGTGGGTAAAGATCAGGGCTGATTCTGATCCTGCTGAACTTTCTTGGGGAGTGAAAATAAGTAACAGTATAAAGTGTAAAGATCTGGTAGGGAGAATGGTTTTGTTAGATGGAAATACAGCAATAATAAAACTGAGGAAGAGACAGAGCTAGTTTTTGTGAAAAATAGAGTAGCTGAGTTAATAGAAACTAGCTTTTGATATGGAGATAACCTGAATTTCAATTCATTCCATAAACAACAAATTTAAATGCAATATTCCCTTTTCTCCGTGCACTCTGTTGACTTGGAACATATTAGCTCTAACACTGCCCTTTGAAATGCTAATTAAGGGCAATTTAATTATTCCCTATTGTTCTATCTTTGGAGACTGGGAGGGTGGGGTAGCTGCTAAAGTTCTGAAAAATCATCTCTGGGCCTAGGGAGGGTCTCCACCCTAAGATTTGAACTTAGCAATGTTCAAAATGGTTTAGATTCTGAACTTGACAGTTGTGCACACAGATCATGTGAGGTTCTTGTTAAAATGTAGATTCTGATTCAGTAAGTCTGGGGCAAGGCCTGAGATTCCACATTTCTTACAGGCTCTCATGTGAGACCAGTGCTGCAGGGCCAGAGCACTCTGCATAGCAAGAGTTTAGACGGAAGTGGGAGGTCTTCCAAAGTTAATTTTGCTGTTTCTTTGGCCTGCATTCAAGGTTACTTCAATAGCCGAAGGCCTGAAGCCAAGACCTTGGCTTGGAGAAAGGAGACTGTAAGAAATAGTTCTGCTATATTCTAAATACTTTGTCCCATCTTGGGAGTCCTAGTTGTTCAGTCACTCGGTTGTGTCCGACTCTTTGCGACACCATGGACTGCAGCACACCAGGTTTCCCTGTCCTTCACCATCTCCTAAGTTTGCTCAAACTCATGTCCACTGAGTCCCAGAGAGACTACATTTTAATGACTGAATACCTGATGTTCATGAAGATGAGTTGGGATTATAGACAGCAGATTGTCTAGAAGGCAAATAGGGAAGTAGTCATTAAAGTAGATGTATTTTCATGAATGACTGAAACCAGTTAGGCTTCTATGGTTAAGTTCACCAATCTAAAACAATCACTTATGACGAAATCTTCATTCCTGAAAGATGAACACTTCACTGTAGTACTATTGTACTTTGCTAATAGGCTTGTTCTTTGCAACTTGCTATCTTTGTCTAGAAATTCCCTGGTGGCTCAGATGTAAAGAATCTGCCTGCCAATGCAGTAGATGTGGGTTGGATCCCTGGGTCGAGAAGATCCCCTGGAGAAGGGAATGGCAACCTACTCCAGTATTCTTGCCTGGAGAATCCCATGGATAGAGGAAACTGGCAGGCTATAGTCCATGAGGTCACAAAGAGTTGGACACAACTGAGTGACTAACCAACAACAATCTTTGTCTAGACCAGCAGTTACATGCTACACTGCTGTTTCTGTGAAAAGTAGAAATGGAATCTCTACTCTGTTGCATTGAATCCTGTTTCCATCACTTATTGAGATTTGGGGCAAGCTCTCAATTTCCCTGAGCTTGTGTTTCCACTTGTAAAATAGTCATGCTAGCTTTTCATCCTGGGATTTTTTAGAAGACACAAAAAAGCTTCTGGCATAGTTGCCATCTGTTCACCATTAGACTCCCCTCTTCTCCGTTTTGATCCTGGCTGGCAAACCTGCTGTACCATTTGGAGAATAGGGATTCTTGTTGGCTGCCTCTCACCTGAAGCTCTTCAGTGGCTTCTTTCTGTTGGTAAAAGCTCTCGTGACATATGCAGACCTTCAAGAATCCCTGGAGTTTATAAAGAGATGGGAGCAAATATTCTTTACTTCTTAGAATAGACCAGAGTTTAGCTGAAACTTTTTCACAAGGCAGAAACAGTGGGGTTCTCATAAATCGGTTGTCTGTAAACACATTTTATGTTAACTACACACCTGTCTTGTGCAGGACTAATAGTGACCAGTGCTTTATCACTGGGTCACTTTCTTAACAAGAGGTTCTGGTTTCACTCTTGCGTGTGCAGTGTGGTCTTCTCTAGCTGGTAAGATCTGTTCCGAGTCCTCAGGTTTGGTCAGGGTACGGCTGGAGTTCAGTTTCCTTTGTTCTGTGTGACATTTAAATTGCAGTGGCCTTGGCCTGGGGTGTGAGGTCAGACACCCTGGAGAGAACGCTTGGCTTTGCACCCCTCTTCCCTCCCAGCTTTGCCCATCCTACTCTTCTTTGGGTTCTTATCTTTAGAAGCAGACAACTTCGTGCAAGTTCCTGTGCCCTTCCTACCTCTGAGCTTTTGTTTATTGGCTGCTCATATTCCATATCCTGCTGATCCTAAAGTGCTCAGACGTTACCAACACAGTTTTTAAAACTGATTCATTAAAGACTTCAGCTTTGACTTTTCCAGACTAAGATTACTTGATATTCCCATTGGCCATAAGGTAGTATTTCCTTATCAGGTCTTAAACCCTTACCACTTCATTCTGTAAGGTCTGTGAATAAGTGCTATCAACCTAATATACATATTAGTACATACTATTTTTATATATTACTTTAACTTTTCAGTTCCTTTAACTGAAACTATCTAACCAGTGACTCTGATTTGGATATCCTGTTTCAAGCTGATTCTAACTTGCTGTCTGACTTTAGGCAAATAGTTTAACTGCACTCACTGAACGAAAATTTACCTTAACCAGTAAAATGAGGATTGGATTAGATCAGTTTTTCAAAGCATTCTTTGGAGTTAGTTGGGCCAGGGATGGGTATAAAAAGAGATCTCGATAGGTAGAAACCCCAGGCTCCTCATCCAGGTGATTCTTAAGATTATTGAACAAGGATACCATCTGTATCACAAACAGGTTGAAACTCATGATGGGAACAGACATCATTTAAGTCTGGTTCCTGATCGTTTTCACCAAGGATCTGGGCTGGCCACCCCCACACTCCTGTCCCTTTTGCTTCTGCTCATACTGTTCCTAGCAGCAAAAGTAGATTATTTGTAAGCCTCCCTTTCCCATCTTCAAAAGGCCCTAATGTAAAAATGCCATGTCTCTTCAAGAGACTTTCTCTAAGCAGTTGTCCAACTTCCCCAAACACCTTTCTTTACCCTAGTGGCTCACTACACTCTGCCTTTCTGGCAGTTGTCTGTGTGAAGCTCAGAGGGGCAGAGTACTTCTTTCTCCATTGTCTTGCATTGTTTCTTTCTAAAATGCCATGAGTTTATCATGTGGCTAAAAAACTCTTTCTTTTTCAGGATCGAATCATCAATTTAGTTGTTGGCAGCTTAACATCTTTATTGATCCTAGTAAGTATCTTTTGTGTGTCAGCCAGCGTCTTAGCCAAAGTTTTGAAAACCTTAATACTGCAGTTCAGTCAGCTCTCCAAAAAAAAAACCAAAACTTAAGGGGCCAGTACATGAGCATGTGGAATATTCCAATTGTAATTAAATTAATGCTTTCAGTCGTATTAACACTTGAATAAAACTGCATTTGGTATAAGTGGAGTAGCTATTTGATTTCCACTCTCACCCCCTAGTTGAATGTGAAATAGCACAAGTCAAATAAACTTGGTTTTCTGGGTTTGCCTAATAAATTTGTAGCATGTGAGTGGCTACTAGTAACTCCCTTCTGTATATAACCTACAGCTCTGCTAGTATCTTCACATTTATTTTGTTCCTAAAGTTGGTTCATTATCCTTTGGTTTTAAAAGATTATTTTCTCATTCTGTATACTATAGCTTCATAGTATAGCTTTGATAGCTTGGTGCCACCAAAATAAAACAAAGCTACATTTCCCAGTCTGAGAATGACCTTTCTTTGGCACATTTTTATTTAAGAGAATTTTAGTGAAGTCTCTTTCTATGACTTCTTCATAAAAAGAATGGGTAACATTATATTTAAGGTAGAAAGAGAACTATAGGGCATTAGAAACCTATTTTTTAGTATTTTTCATGTTAAGCAAAAATAGTTTTGGATATATATATATTTTTTGCTGGTATACTCAGAATAACAAAAAGGTTAGAACTTTCCCCAGTATAATCATTAATCCTGGGGAATGAGGTTTAAATGCTTTCTAATCTTTGTTGATGAAGAGGTTTATTTTGAGGTTAGCTAGTTTTATTGCTTCATGGTGGTTTGTCTCCTTTCATAAAGGAGGAGGTCGGGAAGATTAAGTGCAAATACTAATAGGAATAACACAATTGAAAAGATTTAAGTATTAAACATTAACGTTCCAGAAGACAAAATGGTAGATAAGATGCCATTTCACCATTTGGAGCATTTTATAATGTTACTTTGCCTAGATGCCAGTCTAACGAAGTCTTAGAATTACTCCTGAGGCCTGATACACTTTCTTTTCATACAGGTAACGCTGATCAGTGCTTTTGTTTTCCCTCAACTACCTCCAAAACCGTTGAATATATTTTTTGCTGTCTGCATCTCTTTGAGTAGTATCACTGCCTGCATACTTGTGAGTACTATTGAGAATTTAAATTCAGTATCCTTGAGGGCTGATGGTTGCAGTGCTTGGGACAGAATTCCCAGCCCTGGTAGAAATCTGTATGAAAAGGTGTCTCTAATTATACACCACTCCTCTCCCCCCAAAAAGGATGTCACAATTCTCACTGTTAAAATCCCAGGGTAATTTTTTTTTTTTTTAATTTGTCTCCTTTTCTCCTAAATCCCAAAGTTGTAACCTTGTAACCCTAAAAGGCAACTCTGTTCCCTTGATACCAAAAAAAAAAAAAAAAAAAAAAAGACTTAGGTCACCAAAGATATGATGTGATTTAATTTAACTCCTCTTCCTTCAAGGACTACACACAGAGCCCAGCAGTCTTTGGGAAATGTCATTACTCCTCTAATAATTACAGAGCTAGTCTATTTTAATCTTTGAGTATTATTTCCCCAAATGAAAGTAATTAACACCAAAACCTCTTGAGAAACCTAAAGCTACAGTTCTGTCTTTTTCACAAGAATGTTCAGTTATTATACTACTACTAAGAAGCCTTTGTGTTAGGTAAAGAAACAAAGACAGTAGCCAATCCTCAGTTGGGTATTTGCCAAGTCATCATTAGTTGGCGGCTGTTTCATTTCCCTTGAGGAAAGGCAGAATCAAAACCCTCAAACATAATTGTTTTGACTCACATAGGGGTTAAATCATAAATAATAATGTGCTTATCTGAGTTAAAATTAAACCTGGGGACATTTCCCAGTTTCAAATTCACTGACTTTTATATTCCTTTGGCCTGAGGGAAGGAGTGGCTCTTGGACTTGGAGAGCCTAGGGAACACAGCTCCCAGAGCTGCTCCCTCCCACTCCCAGCCTAGAGCCGGAAGTGGCTGACAGTGATCTGTAATAGTTTAAACTAGAGGTATGCATGGGTAAAGCTCTGGTTTTGTTGGCAATTTGAATCAGTTAAAGGAATTTAAAAGTTGTCCTCCCTTCCAGTACTTTAAAAACCTGTACCTTTTACTTACATATAATTAAAATATCTCTAGAAGATATATATATATATATTCTTGGATGACTCGCCAAATGATTGGTGGACTCTTGGTTTAACATTGAACAAAGTTAACTGAGAAAGCAAGAATATAGTATGATTTTGGGTATAAACTCAGCTGGTACTACTTGAATTACAAAGAATAAAATTCTGGCTGCCTTAGCCTCATTTAGGGGGAAAAGTATATATGGATGAACTTGGTCACAGTGGAAAAGAATTAGTTGTATTTTAAATTTTTAATATTCAGCCCAGTGCTATTATTTAAACTTCTATTTAATTCTTCTTTTAGATCTACTGGTATCGACAAGGAGATTTAGAACCGAAGTTTAGAAACCTTATTTACTATATCTTATTTTCTATCATCATGTTATGTATATGTGCGAATCTGTACTTCCATGATGTGGGAAAGTGAGGCTGCCAAGAGATACCCTCACCAGGTCTCTTCAAAGCAATACATTTGGACTCGAATAAGAGCTGGATAAGGTATGCTGAAGAGTCTCCTGCAGAAGTCTGATACATGATTTTCATGTTAATTGTAAATCTAAATTCCCTCTTGCAGGGGAGACATATTCTAAATCACTTTGCTTTTTCTTTAAGGAGCTGATGTTGCACTTAAACATTACCCCTTAAAGCACAAGTCATCATTTTCACTTTTGAAATCTTTTTATATAAAGTAATTGCATGGCACAAGGCTATGTAACAAACAATCTTGCATTTTAAGACAAATATTCTTTTATTTCTGTTAAACTGAATATACAATTATTGTTCCCTAGGCAACCAACTTTTGCTTATAACTACAATTTCACGTTAACAAAACACAGACGGTGAAAAGACAACTTTGATTGTGTAGATCTAATTACAATAATAAATAAAATAATTTATACAAGTTTTTTTTTCAACTTTTTCTATAGGGGTCTTATTCATTAAAGCCCTAGAGGCTAATTTTGGCTTAACCTTCTCTAGTATAGGAATGACTCTTGGTTTGTTTCCTTTCATTAAAGAAGCAAAATTTTGTGTTTTTAAATTGCCTGAGAGGGAGAAGTTATATCAAACCCCCACCAGTTAATGCACTAAGTGAACGGCAAACTCTGATACTCTATTTCCTGGGTAATTTACATAGCACAACATGTAATAAAAGGTCATGGTACAGGATAGGCAACTTAGTACTTCCTTTCCCATTAAATTTTACTTCAGAGTGCTAACTTTGTAAACTGGTGACAGTGTGTTCTGAGGGATGAAAATGCTTAGCTTCTGGTGAATTTTGTTTTACTACTCTCATCCATATTCCCTTTAAAAAGTAATAATAAAAAAAAAACCTGTAGTGAATTTTCTAAACCCTTTTAATACTCTTCTCATTACCCAGCCCAAATCAGCTCCCACTGCCAGCAATGGGTAAACCCAAATAACTCCCACACAATCACCTCAAGTCTCAAACTACTTAGAAGATATCTCTGTGCAGAAGATCACTGGGAAGCTCTAGAGCATGTTAATGTGACTCCTCTGAAATATAAACAGGCCTATTTGAGACTGAACAGAGTGCCATGTCTGATCTGTAGAGATGAATATTACTGCTTTTAAAACAGTAGTTAAGCTTTGGCGATTTTAAAATTCTCTCAGCTAAAGTGAATCAAATTCCCTGCTGACAAGAAACACTAATCACTGGGATCTCTGCACTTAAGACCCTAGTGCTCCACTCAACTACACACTGTTGTAAGACTAGACCTCAGATGATATATTTAAAGAGGTAAAAAGTCATAGCAGCAACACTGTATGTGGCTTGAGCACTGTAGCTATTCAGAAGCCAAAGGAATGGTAAATTAAGCCTTTTGGGGGTTGCTCCTATCTCTTTGGAGATATAAAGAACAGTGTGGCTTTGCCTGAACGGCTTGTTTCTAAGAATTACCTAATGACAGTGTACCAAATCCTCAACATCTTTTGAGTCTTCTGAGACAGGACTGCCCAGAGATGATCCAATGATGTTTGATTCTTCTCGATGATGCTGGAGTATGGGATCTGTAATGAGATAAGTTTCAAGTTCATCCTAAATGTGTATATATCGTCTAATCCACGTCAAAGAATTTAGAATAAGTGTTTCTACCTAAGTGAAAATGTAACAGGACTCACTGCCTGATTTCCCCCTTTAAGATTTATCAGGCACACGATGGAGTTACAGTACCTGTTAGTGTTGTCAAAGGCAAGACAGATTCAGTATCTATAACATCAGATGTCTGGATAAAGCCATGTGGTGAAGGAACAATAAGTATCGTTTCATCATCAATTGTTGTTTGATGAACTTGCTCTTCTATGGTAGGAGACCCTAAATCCTAAGTAATAACAACAACAAAAAAAGATTCTGTCTTATATTCCTTGTTTCCCTTAAGTCCCCAAACACATTTAGGCTTGAAAGGACTTTCAAATATTATCCTACTTTAAAGTTAGAATATAAAGAAATCAAAGTTAAGGTCTTAAGACAGACAAAAACAATAAGAACCAATTCAGTGACAGGTACTGCTGTTTCACTGTGGGATGAGGTTCCTAAGCTGAAGCACAAAGATTTGTTACAAACCACCCACAGGAAGATGGTTTCTACAAACATTTCTCAATCTATTGGGGGGTGGTGAGGGAAAGGCTTCAGTGAGGAACCACGGGAAGAGCACAGAACTGCTGGATGAATGACACCTGTCAGGGAGAGATTTGTACTTTTGAGTGTGTGTCTAAAAGAAAATAGGAAGGTTCTGAGGACATCTTTCCATAAACAATTTCTAGGCTTTTCCCAAACTGCAGGTTTCAGGCTTAAGGCTGTTTAAGTGCAACTTACCTCAGTAACATAAGCCCGGGCTAATGGGGAGGGTTCGTCTTCTTGTTTAAGGTGGGTGTCAGAGATTTCTTCTTCTGTTCTGACCATAATACTATTCATCAGTTCTGTGCTATTTTGGTCACTGAATTTGGATATATGAGCATCATTAAATGACGGCTCTACTGTAATCTTAGGCTGATGAATTTCATCTGGGAAAGTGTCTGCTTCTAGTGCATCTGGAGGCTCAGGAAAATCAGATGAGTGAATATCACTATCCACTGTCAGTTCTGCTTGGGATATGGAAGAGGCGATGTCCTCTGTGGCAACTGTCTGAATGATGACTCGTGGGGCATGACACTGCACTGTGACGTCACTTGTGTTCAACAAATGTTCTGGCTATAGAATGTTAGCAAAAACAATCAGTGGCAAGATGAAAAAGTACATACCAGCCTAAAGTTATAGACAACAAATGACATTTACATGTGGTACCCTGGTGTCCCCTCCATGCCTCTCACCTCTGGATCTGCAGTGTTCTTACCATGTTCCTCTAGAATTCCTGTTTCTTGACCTACCGGGGTCTCTGCGCTCCTAAGAGCCCCTTTCCCCTAATGTACGTCCATCTCATGTACCAGGAATGAGGGAGGTACCCCAGTGAAGGTGTAAAACATGCTCCTGGGACAACAGTGGTAGAAGAATAGTTTAAATCCATGGATTACAGTAGTATTGGTTCTTAATACTATGTATCAACTAATTCTGGTCCCTAACAGGTCCTGAAGTCTTGGAGCTCAAAATTTATCTCCCCCACTCCCCCAAAGTATGAGTTCTATCTCTGGTGACAATTTAGCCAGTCTTTTCTATAGAAACTAGAAAAATCAAGGAATTTATGTAAGATGACATACAGATAAAGCATGAACAATGATCTGTTCAGGAGAAGCAGGAGCAGCAGTTGCCAGGGTGACTGTGGGACTAGCAGTCAGAGTGACGGGAAGGCCTTGGCTTGAGCTTGTCTGAAGCAGGTAGGTGCCTGGAGTGCCAGTGGGCTGTAAATGGAAAGACTAAAGGAAAAAAGAAAAATAAGGTCAACACAGGTGCATCATATCACTGAGTAAGCAGACTTAGTGCTCACTACGTCTAGCTTTACATCCAAAATGGGGACTTTACTAGCCACAAATGTACTTGATACCAATCATGAAGGTGCAAATAATAAAAAGCATAATATTCTGGACTACTTATGTGTTGTAAGTCATTTCTCAGCCTGCAGGTTTAACAGAGAGGCAAGGCCTTGATCCTGCTCTTCACACCCTGTGTGTCGATGGTCTGGTTTCAGCTCAATTTCAGTACAAGACACTGCCTCATAAACCACTGTTTCCAGCGCAGTAACCCAGCACACCCTCTTTATCCTTTCTCTGTAGCACATAAAACCTAGCAGTCTCCCAGTTAAAAAGCCTCACATCTTTGAAAAGGCACTATGGCAGTGTTTACTTACTTGAATAGATTTTTTTTCATAGTATAATTTTAGAAAATTTTTATGTTAGGAGAAAATGTACAGAAATAGCAATTAGTCTTCTGCTGAAAGAAAAAATTCCTAATTGAAAACTGCTTAACTGATAGTATGTTGAGATGTTTTATGGAAGTGTAACAAAACTACTGAACAGCAACACACGTTTCACAACCATAAGCTTCTCCCTGGTAATGTGAGTTTGGTTTACCCTAAAACTGAAGGAAGAGCATGGAGGTGGAGGTGAAGGTCATATATCCTGGTCTCTAATCCTATGTGGCCTTGTGGACTTCCTCCACAGCAGCTCTACTGGCTCCTGACTCACTGAATCTAGGTTTCTTAAACACGAAAGCAGGGATAATAACTACTTCTCACAGAAAGGTTTGTTGAGGATTAGAAATGATTGAACTCACCTCTCCCTCTTCATAAAAGTGAAAGCTGACTTTTTCTAAAGGTTGTATTTATTCATCACATATCATCAGATGATATAGTAAATACTTTATATGTACATGTATAAGCATTAAATGTATTTAAGTATATTAAAATATGCATGTATGATATACACATAAACTTTTCTTTCCTCAACCAATAGGAACTTTTAAAGTATATATTTGTTTATAACTTGATAAAAATATATAGCATGTACCCTATGTGTTAGCATTGTCATTTTCATCTATATAAGAAAAAGATGTTACTGGTTTATATCAGATTGAAAAAGAAAGACTAAAATTAATTATAAAAAGTAGAAGTCTGACTTATGTTGTCTTCTAACCAGCTGGCTTCCAAAATCACTATAGTTACACTTAATGACAATCAGGTTAATTTTTATATTTCATTTGCTTATGTAATATTTCTAAAACCGATACCAACTGATCTTATACGTAATATGGCTTTTTAAAGTAGTTACTCACTGGAAGAATCTCAAATGTCTGTAGTGTTCCACTGTTTAGTGTTATTGTTTCCGAATCAACAGTAGCAGCAGTGGAGTCGGCTGAAGCTGTGGTAAGAACAAGGACAAGAAATAAAACACTTTCTAAATTTCAATTTCCTTAGTGTATTCAGTTAACTAGGAGGGCAATCTCATATTGAATAATTGGTCTGGAAACCCACAATCATTTAAATTTAAGAGATAAGAAATCTAATGGATCTGTCTGGGATGACATAGATAAGGGTCAGCAAACCATGACCCACGGCCAGATCCAGTTTTTATAAATGAAGTATTATAGTCAAGCCTGCTTGGTTATGTATTTTCTGTAGTTGCTTTTGCACTACAAGGGCAGTTGAGCAGCTATGACAGAGACAAAATTTGCTAACCCTGGCATAGATCATAAAATATTTCTAATGTTAGTAAGAAAGAGGAGTACACTAAGGCTAACCTACAAAGATCCAGGAACTTGATAAAATGCTAAGTTTTCCTGTACCTTTTGGTAAGAAGGTATAGATGTCTGGAATATAGAGATGCCCGAGAACACTAGGCTTTAGTTCTAGTGACATCACTTCTGGCAATGTAAATCCAGGCAAATAACTTACTTTAATCCAAACTAATGTTCAGAGACTTAACTTGCCCTGTCTATCTCATACAGTAGTTGTGAGGATCAAAAACATTAAATACATACAGTATTGTTTCAGATGACTGTACTGGGTGAATGAATAGCACTTTAGAGATCAGAGAGGTATGTCAACTGAAGCTCAGACTTCATCATGTCTGCTCAAGGTTATACAGAACTACAGCAAACTAGAAGAAATGTGAGCTCTTTTGGTGCTTTCAGTCCCACTTGTAGGTACATCCATGTGGAAAATGATTTGAAATTGACTTCTAATGTATAATGTTTATTGTTTATTATATTCTGACTATAATACTTCTCAGTTTAAGAGAAATGCACTTAATTCCTGTTATTTCTCTGACTAGTTCATGGATTCTTAAGATCATACTTAGAATAATTTGATTTCAGATAAATAACCTAAATCAAAGGTAAGCAAATTATGGCTGGGGACAAATGTGGCTCAAGGCTAAGAATGGTTTTTACATTTTTAGAGGATTGTGTAGAAACAAAAATAGAAAATTCCATAGAGATCTATCTGGCCTTGGCCTGCAAAGCCTAACATATTTACTGTTCTGGCCCTAAACAGTCTGCATCCCTGACCTCTAATAAAGAAACAATCATGAGATTTTAGCTCAAATGCCAAGAATAATGGGTGTCTTGTAAAACTCTTACTGTACCTGTATTTCTTAATGGATGAAATAAAATTATTCTAATACTTAAAAAAAGCATGCTCTGGATGAATATTAAGGTACCATTTATAAAATGTTTGCTATTTTCCCAATAAGTATTATCAACCCAGTAGCCAAGGAAAATTATAACTTTCTCCATGCATAAATAATTTTTAGCCAACAGAATCTCTCATATTTATGGTGGATTAGTAATTTCAGTTGCTTTGCAATTCTCAAGACTATAAAACAAAACAAGCAGGGTTAAAGAAAATAAATTCTTCATGTTTTACTATACTGGTAGAAAGCTAAAGCTAATAAGCACATTTAAATTAGAACTTTAAGAATAAGACAAGCATAATTAAACATCTGCCATGGAATTTCCAGAAATACAGTGTTAATAATGCCAATTAAGTGGTCCAGAGATTCTCAAATGGGATCATAAAGTACATACAAAAACCTGTAAGTTGCCTGTATCTGTCATACTGACTGGAAAGCACCGTTTGGCATTTTATGGCTGATGTCAGGGGACCCTACACATCCTGCAGTGTGTAGGAGGACATCCTGCCAACAGAGAACTGTCCCATTCAAAATGCCAATAATCCCTGGACTGAGAATAACACCCAGTGATTGAAAAACTCTAAGCAATGGCCTTTCTACAGGCAAATAACATTGTGTAGGGGGAAAAAGTGAGATAAAAATGAAAAAATAATATGGCTCTGAGATTTTTATCCTCATTCTTACTTTTCTGTCCCTCTATAATAGAAAGAAAGGTAGATCAACTTGGCTCAGATCTTAGAAAATAAATTTCTCTCCCTATAACTCACTGGGTTCTCATCTCATTAAAGCACAAGAAGATGTCAGTCAGAGGCTAAGGAAAAGAGAAAGCTGAAAGTCACTCAGTTGTGTCCGACTCTTTGTGACCCTATGGACTGTAGCCCACCAGGCTCCTTGGTCCATGGAATTCTCCAGGCCAGAGTACTGGAGTGGGTAGCCATTCCCTTCTCCAGGGGATCTTCGCAACCCAGGAATCAAACCCAGGTCTCCCAAATCGCAGGCAGATTTGTTTACCAATTGAGCCACCAGGGAAGCCTCTCAGTTTACACCAGAGAGGTAAACAAAACAATCCCTGTAGGAAACTGGGTCTTTACTCCCTAAAGAAAATCTTTTTCAACCTCACCAAAACCCATTTCTTTTACATTTCACCTCAAATCCATTCCTCATTTGTATGTCTTCTGGTGAATTACTACAAATGATATGCCATCCTAGGGACTCTATGTCCTTGCTTAGCTGACAGTATTTTAAGTAGTTTTCTATTAACCATTTATTCTTCATAACATCTAGAAAGGAAGATGATTTAAAATGGTTTATAATGGCTGGGCAGTTGGTTATCAGTCTTTCCTGTCACACATTCATCCTTTGCAAATATTTATCAAGCTAATAAACATAAAATGTCTTAGATCCCCTTTAATCCATCAACTTGGATAAATTTCTGTCAAAATTCTAGAAGACTGAAAGGTGTCAGAGCCATTCACTAAATCACACAGGTCAAATAGCAAGGAGTCCTGAGGTTACTTACAGACGTGGGTGATCTGGACAGGAATCTGTAGGGCTGTCATGGGGCTTGGAGAGATGGCAGCATTGTCTTCCAAGCGGGCAACTCTGATCTGAACATGCTGTACACTGGAATTGGAATTACTGTTTGGAACTCCAGGTCCTGATTTATTCTCCAAAAGCGCTGGGTTGTTTTTTTGATTTTCATGTAACTGTTTAAGACCTTTTATCAAGACTGAAGGGAGATGGGTAGACAAAAAGAACATTGATTCTCCGACAGACCACCATCTAAGCAGCAAGGGAGGTGGGGGGTAAGGAGGGAAAGTATTTGGAATAAATAGTTGTATATAGGATATGACATCTTACCAAAATAATAATAAAAATATTTAAAAACCATAACCTGTCTGGAAATTTTTGGAAACTTTATCTATCAAAACAGAGTTTTAAAAAAATTCACAACCGAATACTGTTCTTGCCATCAAAGCTACATTAATAGCTATTGTAAGGAACATGGAAATAGAACATTTTCTATGTCTTAGGGCTTCTTGATAAAATTCTTATTTAGGAAGAAAGTGAAAGTGAAGTCGCTCAGTCGTGTCCGACTCTTTGCAATCCCATGGACTATAGCCCACCGGGCTCATCCATCCATGGAATTTTCTAGGTAAGAGTACTGGAGCGGGTTGCCATTTCCTTCTCCAGGGGATCTTCCCAATCTGGGGAAGAAAACTAACTTATTTTTATTCAGTAATGAAGGGTGTACCCACCCCCTGCCCTGACTCAAATGGCACTTGACTGTTTTAGCCACTGCAGGAACAGTTGTCTGTCATCTAACTTACAACCCCAGAGTGGCAGCTGAGCTTTTCCCAACAGCAGTATGCAAACAACTTGAGCTCTTGTAAAGCCAGCTCCTCTACTAATCATGATAAACTACATCAGTCATCCCAGGTGATGCTGCATATGGCTGGGTTCCTGTTACATTAGTATTCCTTCACTCTCCTGGTTATACTATAATTTTTAAAATGCAAAATAAATTTGTAACTGGGTATTCAGGGGAAAAAAATGCACATTTTCATCAAGCCAAATTCCTCAGCATTTAATTTTCCTTTGCAAAAATGAAGCTGGAGGATTATATCAGTGAGAGTGAATTTGATTACCTAAATCAAAGACTGTACTACTTGGTTCAGTGCCTAAGTACAGAGCAGATAGTGAAGTTGAAAGTAAGCTATACTTTTAAGCAAACCTAAGATCTCTAGATTTACACAATAAATGAAATTAGAAACTTACCAGCCTTTGTTCTACAAAATAAATCTCCACAGAATTTCTCTAAATAATGCAGTTAAGTAATTTGAAATTAATTCATAAAAGTTGATTTAAATGTAATTTCTTACATCTTTGTATGCAATGAAAACACATGTGAAATTTATTTCCTCTTCACAGTTTATGTGAGAAAAATGTGTGTAAATATGTGTAATTCCATCCTTGGTGCTTTGAGAATCACAAATCATATTAACTCTGCTCAAGGAAAGTTTGTTACCCAAAGAAACAGGACAGAGGTTGAAGTAAAAATCTACCACGATTCATCTCTCTTCAGCTGAGGCAAAGAACTTCTAACTGCTAATTCCTTGAGTACTAAATATGGTAAGATAAGGTCAGGACTTAAGGAGCAAATAATACATTACCAGGGAACGAAACATCCTTATGGTTTGCGATTTGCCTTTTGATGGTCCACCATTTACTTCGAAGCCACTGTGGTGAACGGACACTGCTCCATCCCTCCGCTAACAGATCCCAGTTTATGTCATTTTCATCAGCTACATCAAGCTCTGCTATCCTATAGGTTACAAAATAAGCATCTGTTAGATGTTTGTTTCTCTGCAAGAATCCTCCTCTGACTACAGGTGATGGCACCGGCAGTAAAGGGAATGGCAGAGTGTGTCACTGAGATGCTAGGTACGTGGGAAAGGATGGACTGTGGGAGTGCAGGCCTGCTTCCTGAGCTAAGAGCAAAGATGTACCACAGTGATAGCCTTTCGTTAATGGTACTACCAATATGCTGAACCATAAATATGGTCAGAACCAGAACTGTGAAGGAAAGGGAAGAGCTAAAGGTTAGAACAGAATAAGAACAGGTTTAGTTGTATAGTGTTCTATAATGTTTCGTAGTGTGTTATATAATGCTATTTCCTAGATCTGAGCTCTTCCACTTGTAAAATAAAATAACTTAGAAAAGAATAGGGCTTTCCCTCGTAGCTCAACTGGTAAAGAATCTGCCTGCAATGCAGGAGAACCCGGTTCAATTCCTGGGTCGGAAAGATCTGCTGGAGAAGGGATAGGCTACACACTCCAGGTGGCTTGGGTTTCCCTGATGGCTCAGGCTGAAGTAAAGAATCAGCCTGCAATGTGGGAGACCTGTGTTTGATCCCTGGATTGGGAAGATCCCCTGGAGAAGGGAATGGCTACCCACTCCAGTATTCTGGCCTGGAAAATTCCATGGACTCTATAGTCCATGGGGTTGCAAACAGTTGGACGTGACTGAGCGACTTTCACTTTCAAAAAAGAGCTATAAAGAGGACTAGCTGGGGAAAAGCTGTATTAAAAATAAAGCAAAATGATAAAAAGATAAAACATTGCTTGAGCAGCAATCCCAAACCCCACAATTAACACAAAAGAGTACAGCTAAATTTAGGGTTTAAATGGGATTTTGATTTTCAGTAGGGAGTAGCCACAAAAGTTCTTGCTGGTATTTTTGGCCACTGAGTCACTGAGTCTTAAACCAACTAATTTAACAATAAGCTTAGGATTATTATCTAAAAGCTATCTTTGGATATGTATGAAATGGAAGTGTCTAATTTGGTCCAATTTGAAGGTGGGAGATAACTAATGTGGGTTATCATATTAGCACAGTAGCCAAAGATTGAAGGGCATGGAGACTGACAGCCCTCTTACCCTCAACACGGTCCCTCTCGGCCAGGACTGAGGCACAGTGGTGGGACAGTGGAAAAGCTGCACTGCCGCGGCCTGTGCCACACCTGTTCTGCTGACAGAGGGAGGACTGCAGTCTCCACGCCTTCAATCTGGTACTTTGCACGAGCACTAAATCCACTAAAAGAGGAACAAACACAAAACAAAAAAGAACTCAATATGAAATAGTTAGGATTTTAAACAGTGGCTCTCTATGGAAAAGATGCTTTTCCAACATTAGGCATCTATGGAAACCAAAAGAGGAAAGTCAATCTAGACAGCCACAGCAGTTCTGCAGCTTCTGTCATGAGAAGATTTAGGACACAAACCTGAGGATGAGATTGATTTCATCTTCCTTGGTCCACTCGGTACCTCCACTCTGCTTCCAGTTCAGGTAGTTGAGCCACTTAGAACGACACTGCTTTTCTGAGCGAGTACCCACTCGTTCTGCCACAGCTGCCCAAGACACACCCTGTGTGACTATGTCACCTGGCTCAGTGCTTGTCAATTCATGCACCACCTCTGCAAGTCTCTTTTCTTCTTCTTCTGTCCACTTCCCTGAAAGGAGAGCATCCAGATGACCACTGCTAACTTTTTCTTATTTTGCAAATCAGATTCAGCACTGTATTTCAAAGGACTGATCGGAAGTATGCAGTAGTTGTCAAAATTATTTCTGAATGACATATGGAAAACCTGTATGTACCTACTAAGACAGTTTCTAGCCCAGTAAGGTCCTTAGTGGGCTTCCAGGTGGCTCAGTGGTAAAGAGTCGGCCTACAACACAGGAGACGTGGGGTTGATCCCTGGGTTGGAAAGATCCCCTAGAGTAGAAAATGGCAACCCACTGCAGTATTCTTGCCTGGGAAATCCCAGGGACAGAAGAGACTGGCAGGCTACAGTTCATGGGGTCACAAACAGTTGGACACGACTTGGCGACTAGACAACAAAGGTTTTTAGTACTACAAATGAAAATATAGAATCCTAATAGAAGGCATCAACTGACTCTTGAAGGAAAGAAAAACTATCTAAAACATAGCTAGAAAGAATTATATTCTCTCAAGTTATACTGAGTCCTAACTGGGAAGTGTTCCATCGATAGCTTGATGGACACAAAAACTCATACTTTTTTCTTAGTCTCACCAAAGATTCTCTGCTGTGCAGAAGCGAAGTAGTAAGCTCAACAGAGACCTTTACTTACAGGAATGAATGAAGATGGACAAGTAGAACAACACCTATGGCTTCTCACCCATTTCAATAAAAACAAAAACTTGGTTTATACCATTTCTTTTCCGAACTCCAAGCTGTGATAAAATACAAGTCTGAGACTGGTATTCACACATATTTCTATTTCAGTTTTTTTGAATCCATAAATCCACTAACAATATCACATGTTCCCTTTGGTCTTTTTCTTTAAAAAAGCTTAAGCAGAAAAATAGGAAAAAAAAAAAAAAAAAAAAAAAGAATCTTTTAAAAATGTCTTCCACTCTGTTTCTATTTTCTTACTAGTAGCTGCAAATTTCAAAAAGGCTATGTGCTTGCCTTTCCAGGATTCATTCATTCAACTGCTAAGCACGATTCTGGATACCAGAGACTCAAGACAAAGTTCCTGCTCTCCTATTTTAGCATGGCAAAAGAGTAAGGAGAAACTCAGACTGCCATCTCATGGTGTGGTCAAAAGACAAAACTCCTGATCCAAAACAATAAATAGCAACAAGGAAAGGTAACAGGTACAGCCTTCCTTGGCAATCAAGGAATGCCATAATGTTTTCCCATATGCTCACAAAAGGGCTTCTATGCTCAATGACTTACATGAACCTCTGGGGTCCCATTGTAAACCTAAAGCTCCTATTTCTGCTTCATTCACTACACAATAAGAGTTGGTGAAATTTATGTTTTCACTGCCTTAGAGGTAATAGTGCTGGTGGAGTGGTTAAGCAGGAAACATTCCTGATTCCACTTTAGGGGGCGAGGTCAAAAATATATTCCCTGGAAGCTCAAGCCTAGCTTGAGAACTAACTGAATTTATTTCTAATTGAAAGACTGAGCACAGGCTGTGGATCCTTCAGATAATTTGAGGGCTAAAAAGGGAACTATGAGATCATTTATTCTACCTTCATCATTTTACAGAGGAAACAGGTTCAGAAAGGTAAGTGAGAGTTGGTGGTGGAGCCTAAATATTGCTGTTGGTCACAAAAATTAGGTTTAACATTATCATCAGTCAGTAATTTATATACATGAACTGGGTATCTGAGGTCTGGCCTGGGGACTGAAACACCAATCACATTTTTTTTCTATGCAAAAAGTTCTTCAGGTTTGAAATAGGCAAAATATGTATAGCCTTTGAAACACAGCTTCTTCCTAAGTTGGGACATGCCTGAACTAAAGGTTTTCATAAATATGAGTTGATAAGCTGTTGCCAACATCAGTTCAATAGTCAGATGGACTTAAATTAAAATTACTTCCTGCACATATACCTTAAAAGTACCTGTATAGGACAAAAGAAGAGGTGTCAAGAATACACAGAAGAACTGTACAAAAAAGATCTTCACGACCCAGATAATCATGATGGTGTGATCACTCACCTAGAGCCAGACATCCTGGAATGTGAAGTCAAGTGGGCCTTGGAAAGCATCACTACGAACAAAGCTACTGGAGGTGATGGAATTCCAGTTGAGCTGTTTCAAATCCTGAAAGGTGATGCCGTGAAAGTGCTGCACTCAATATACCAGAAAATCTGGAAAATGCAGCAGTGGCCACAGCACTGGAAAAGGTCAGTGTTCATTCCAATCCCAAAGAAAGGCAATGCCAAAGAATGCTCAAACTACGGCACAATTGCACTCATCTCACACATTAGTAAAGTAATGCTCAAAATTCTCCAAGCCAGGCTTCAGCAATACGTGAACCGTGAACTTCCAGATGTTCAAGCTGGTTTTAGAAAAGGCAGAGGAACCAGAGATCAAATTGCCAATATCCACTGGATCATCGAAAAAGCAAGAGAGTACCAGAAAAACATCTATTTCTGCTTTATTGACTATGCCAAAGCCTTTGACTGTGTGGATCACAATAAACTGTGGAAAATTCTGAAAGAGATGGGAATACCAGACCATCTGACCTGTCTCTTGAGAAACCTGTGTGCAGGTCAGGAAGCAACAGTTAGCACTGGACATGGAACAACAGACTGGTTCCAAATAGGAAAAGGAGTACGCCAAGGCTGTATATTGTCACCCTGCTTATTTAACTTATATGCAGAGTACAACATGAGAAATGCTGGGCTGGAAGAAACACAAGCTGGAGTCAAGATTGCTGGGAGAAATATCAATAACCTCAGATATGCAGATGACACCACCCTTTTGGCAGAAAGTGAAGAAGAACTAAAAAGCCTCTTGATGAAAGTGAAAGAGGAGAGTGAAAAAGTTGGCTTAAAGCTCAACGTTCAGAAAACTAAGATCATGGCATCTGGTCCCATCACTTCATGGCAGATAGATGGGGAAACAGTGGAAACAGTGTCAGACTTTATTTTTGGGGGCTCCAAAATCACTGCTGATGGTGATTGCAGCCATGAAATTAAAAGACGCTTACTCCTTGGAAGGAAGGTTATGGCCAACCTAGACAGCATATTTAAAAGCAGAGACATTACTTTGCCAACAAAGGTCCGTCTAGTCAAGGCTATGGTTTTTCCAGTGGTCATGTATGGATGTGAGAGTTGGACGGTGAAAAAAGCTGAGCACTGAAGAACTGATGCTTTTGAACTGTGGTGTTGGAGAAGACTCTTGAGAGTCCCTTGGACTGCAAGGAGATCCAACCAGTCCATCCTAAAGGAGATCAGTCCTGGGTGTTCATTAGAAGGACTGATGTTGAAGCTGAAACTCCAATACTTTGGCCACCTCATGCGAAGAGCTGACTCATTGGAAAAGACCCTAATGCTAGGAAGGATTGGGGGCAGGAGGATAAGGGGACGACAGAGGATGAGATGGCTGGATGGCATCACCGACTCGATGGACACGGGTTTGGGTGGACTCCGGGAGTTGGTGATGGACAGGGAGGCCTGGCGTGCTATGATTCATGGGGTCGCAAAGAGTTGGACACGACTGAGTGACTGAACTGAACTGATAGGAGAAAAATACTTTCCCACCTGGAGCAGTTTTGAATTGCTACAAAACGGAAACATGCTAGACCTAAATAAAACCTTTGAAGCTGAGGAGATGTGTCCCTATGAAAATATCACCTTACTACACAAAGCTCAAAAATAAAGGATTCGTTGGGTCTAGTTGAAAAGAAAGGGCACTAGAAGAAAAAAATCTAAACTTCAATGAGTAGTAAAGCTCTTTCCACAACAGAAGATAAGGAAGTATATGAAGGGGAAGGAAGGCTGAATGGTGACAAAGAACAATAGTGGCACTCACAGTACCTGTGTTGCAAGTGTCCTTCATCAGTCGGCACCGATCTTTGACGGAAGAGGCACTCCTTCCTAGCGCCGCCCCTATTGTTGCCCAGTCATTGCCATGCTTTATCCGGAGCCTAAAACAAGAGTCTGCCAATCAGCATTTGGTTCAACTGTTTTCTCCCTTTAATTTCATCATTTATTCTTCATTCTTCTTCTTCCCATTTGACTGGTTTGGAAGTGGTGGGCAGCAATACTTTGAGAGCCAAAGTTTGAAAGTGTGGCCTTTTTTTGGGGTCCACAGTTGTCTGTGGGTGAAAAAAAACAGGCAGCAATTGCCTTTTTCCTGGGTCAGAGAAGAAATAAGTAACTTGGATATGTGTTCAAAAAAGACCAAATTTCCCCTCAGGTTACTGATACAATCTCCCAGGCAATCCCCAGATTTTTCCCTTTTGTGTACTCCTAACAAGCTCTTCTCAGATACCTGAAAAATTTCACAAGTTCTTATTATTATAAACTGGATCAGCCTTTTTTTTTCCTTTTATGATCAACACAATCCGTTAACCCAAACTGTATGGTCCTCAAATTATGTTTCCTACAAAATAAGACTGTGTATAGTAGTCAGTCCAGATAGTCAGTGAAACATCTGCCAATTGTAAATCATTCTAAACTAAGCCATTAGCACAACCTTGGTGTTGATCCTGGTATGTAAGTTCCCCCAATTTAGTCTTCAGGTTACCAAGAATGGCCATCTAATCTCTTTTGTAACCCCTATTAGTGGTCTAAGGACAACAAGAGAAGACTGAATTTATGGACATGGCTACTCTATGCAAGTATAGATTTGATAAGGTCTTTATATGGTCAACTTTGCTTAACAGCAGGATTAACTTATATCAGTCTACCAATAATCTCTTGACATTTTCAAAGTAAAATTTTAGAAAACACAAAATATTTAAAAAAGAAAATTAAAACTCGACTATCAGAATTAATGGGGAAAAAAGTCAAACTTACTCCTTGAGCTTTTCAATTTCTTCGGGTGTATATCTAGAAATTTAAAGAAATTTTTAAAAGATCAATTAAACAAAGAATGCTAAAAGCGTTAATCAGAATTTCACTTAGGGAGCCAAAAGTTAATCACTTGGCATATTCATAATATTTTTAAAGTAACCAATTTCTAAGTAGATTAATAAAAATTAATGCTTTTTTTCCTTAAAAAAAAAAAACCAACAAATATTTTAAACTATTAATAAAAGTTAGCACTGTAACAATTTTCTCTAGGAAAATTCAACATTTAAAACGTATTTTCTCCTATGCTACCTAACACTTTTGTTATTTCAAGTTAGATTCAGGTACTCGAATACCATAGCTATTCTGAAAGATGATGACATGGTAAACTGGAGCTAAAAAGAAAATCTATGGTCAACTCGTACAAGTCACTGAAAAAATTCAAGTTCTCTTTCTCTACCCACGCATGGACAACTGATATATTCTTGCTCCAAAGTCAAGACTTTTTTTTAGTAGGAAGTACTCAACGTAACCAATGCAATGTTCTTTTTAAAAGCAGTATCTAATATGCCACACTACTACCATCTAAAATTCCCAAAAAGAAATTTAAAATGTTAATAACACTATGATTATCATTGCATTGAAGATATGAAGGCTTCCTTTGGATATTCTCTATGACAGAAATCCATGCATTATATCCAGAAATTTAGTTATTTTCTGTTCTGCTTTTATTAAAAAAAAAAAAAAAGTCACTGACTGCCCTAGGAAATGTTATACTATAAAACTGAATAGGAAAAACATTACCAATGAATTTAAGAGTTTTTTTACATCTCCTAAATTTTTAACTACTTTTATACTTTAACACTACTTTACTCAAAAGCAGATTTTGATATCTTAATATTAACTGAGCTAAGTCTTAAATCAAACCTATATAAGGTATTTTAGATTCTAATTTCTAAGACACCTTATTGTAATGAGGTTTCACCATATTTACAACATGTACCTGGAGAATAAAAATACTAACATCACTCAACAGTAATCTGTAACTGTCTCCAATTAGGCTTTGATCATAATTTTAGTTAAAAAATGATAGTTCCTTAAATATTTCCCATCTAAGTTACATGAAAACATGCAGTATTACAAGTTTTCATACTTTCCCACATGGTTTCTGTCATCGTACATGCGAAGCACTCTTCTATAAACTGCAAACAAAGGCCGGTTCAGACCCCATGCTATAGTCCTGTAGAAATCTTTTCTTTCGTCTTTTGACATCTCAAAGATGATTTCTGTAGCATCTTTTATTCCGCGTGCCTAAATGGGTACATTTCTTTGATTTAGGGATTTCTGATAAAATGCATATGGATATACTATGCTCTTTAAAAGATTTTTTAATGTTAAAATCAATGGCATTTAGAAAAATAAGGTATTGCTAATTCATTAAGTCAAACAAGAAATAATGATACTTAAATATTCCAAAAATAAGTTGTATGTAATTCAATAAAGTCCTGCAAACCACTTTTAAAATTATAAAAAATTATATCTAAATAAAGTAGAAAAGGAAGGAGTCTTAAGAACAAAATTAATATAATCAAAAATAGAAAAGATAAGCAATGCTAAAAACTGCTTCTTTGAAAAGATCCACAGGACTAAATAAAAGACAAAAAGATAAACTTACAACAAACCTTAAAAAAAGAGCCTAGAGCCTAGAGATTAGATAGTTGAACCTCATGAAAATTTTATGGCTATAAATCTGAAAACTTTACAAATTCCTAGAAAAAGTCAACTTACCAACTGACTCAGGAAGAGAAAGAAAATCTAATAAGCACAGACCATGAAGAAAATTTAACCAGTTATTAATAATTTTCCCACAATGAAAACAGTAGGCCAAGATGACTTCACAAATAAATCCTACTGAACAATTAGGAGAAACATAATTCTGCATAATTCTGATTTTAAACTATCCTAAATATAAAAAGGGGGATAATTCCCCACTCATTTTATTAGACTAGCATAATCTTAAAAGCAAAACCAGACAAGGAGAGTTTCAGAAAAGATTTTTCAGGCCATTTCAATCATCAAAATAGATCACCTGAATCCTCAAAATCTTTTAGCACACTGAACCCAATAATACATAAAAAGGTTAATACTCAATGCAAAAAGTAAGCTTATTCTAGGAATGAGTTTGTATTAATTTCACAAAAACTAGTAATTAATTACACAAGTAGACTTACAGGGAAAAAAGTAAAATTTCAACATGCATGGAAAGAGCAATCATAAAATCCAACATTCAAAAAGCATAAAGACTGTAATAATCATAAATGGAGTATAACCTTTAAATATTGTAAATCGCTATGTATACCTTAAACTTATATAATATTGTACACCAACTACACCCTACTTTTACAAAAGCATAAAGATTAGAAAAGAATCATTTACAGATGTTTACATGTAGAAACCCAAAAATCTACGAAAAAATTATTTTAAGAGTACTTGCAAGAATGCAGGTTACAAAGTTAACAAAGTCATTTGGATTTCTAGACAAAGCTGATAAAAATCTTTAAAACTGTTCACTAATAATAGCATCAAAATTAGGACTAAATCTTAGGTAAATTATACAATTCCTTTATGAAGGAAACATAAAACTATCAAGTGAAATTTTAAAAAGTGAAAGTGAAAGTCAAGTCTCAGTCATGTCTGACTCTTTGCGACCCTGTGGACTGTAGCCTACCACACTCCTCCGTCCATGGGATTTTCCAGGCAAGAGTACTGGAGTGGGTTGCCATTTCCTTCTCCAGGGGATCTTCCCAACCCAGGGATCGAACCAGGGTCTCCCGCATTGTAGGCAGACGCTTTAACCATTTGAGCCACCACAACGAAATTAAAGAGGAACTAACTAAAACAGAGTTATAAAATGCTCTTCAGTAGGAAGTCAGAATATTAAAAAGATGTTACTTCCTTTCATAAGACTGTTCTATGCATCTGTGTCTCTTTTTCTGTCTTGCATATAGGGTTATCGTACCATCTTTCTAAATTCCATATATATGCATTAGTATACTGTATTGGTGTTTTTCTTTCTGGCTTACTTCACTCAGTATAATGGGCTCCAGTTTCATCCATCTCAATAGAACTGATTCAAATGTATTCTTTTTAATGGCTGAGTAATATTCCATTGTGTATATGTACCACAGCTTCCTTATCCATTCGTCTGCTGATGGACATCTAGGTTGCTTCCATGTCCTGGCTATTATAAACAGTGCTGCGATGAACATTGGGGTACACATGTCTCTTTCAATTCTGGTTTTCTCGGTGTGTATGCCCAGCAGTGGGATTGCTGGGTCACATGGCAGTTCTATTCCCAGTTTTTTAAGGAATCTCCACACTGTTTTCCATAGTGGCTGTACTAGTTTGCATTCCCACCAAGTGTAAGAGGGTTCCTTTTTCTCCACACCCTCTCCAGCATTTATTGCTTGCAGACTTTTGGATAACAGCCATTCTGACTGGTGTGAAATGGTACCTCGTTGTGGTTTTGATTTGCATTTCGCTAATAATGAGTGATGTTGAGCATCTTTTCATGTGTTTGTTAGCCATCTGTATGTCTTCTTTGGAGAAATTTGTTTAGTTCTTTGGCCCACGTTTTGATTGGGTCGGTTATTTTTCTGGAATTCAGCTGCAGGAACTGCTTGTATATTTTTGAGATTGTTTGTCTGTTGCTTCGTTTGCTATTATTTTCTCCCATTCTGAAGGCTGTCTTTTCACCTTGCTCATAGTTTCCTTTGTTGTGCAAAAGCTTTTAACTTTAATTAGGTCCCATTTGTTTATTTTTGCTTTTATTTCCAATATTCTGGGAGGTGGGTCATGGAGGATCCTGCTGTGATTTATGTCAGAGAGTGTTTTGCCTATGTTTTCCTCTAGGATTTTTATAGTTTCTGGTCTTACGTTTAGATCTTTAATCCATTTTGAATTCATTTTTGTGTATGGTATTAGAAAGTGTTCTAGTTTCATTCTTTTACAAGTGGTTGACCAGTTTTCCCAGCACCACTTGTTAAAGAGATTGTCTTTTCTCTGTTGTATATTCTTGCCTCCTTTGTCGAAGGTAAGGTGTCCGTAGGTGTGTGGATTTATCTCTGGGCTTTCTATTTTGTTCCGTATGAGTATACTACCCAAAGCAATCTATAGATTTAATGCACAGAACTAGAACAAACAATTTCACAATTTGTATGAAAATATAAAAAAACTTGAATAGCCAAAGCAATCTTGAGAAAGAATGGAACTGGAGGAATCAACTTGCCTGACTTCAGGCTCTATTACAAAGCCACAGTCAAGACAGTATGGTACTGGCACAAAGACAGAAATATAGATCAATGGAACAAAATAGAAAGGCCAGAGATAATCCCTTTCAAACTGATTTCAGATTCAGTGTCATGTCTGACTCTTTGTGACCCCATGGACTGAATTCTCCAGGCCAGAATACTGGTGTGTGTAGTAGCCTCTCCCTTCTAAAGTGGATCTTCCCAACTCAGGGATCGAACCCAGGTCTCCTGCATTGCAAGCAGATTCTTTATCAGCTGAATAGTCTATCCCTTCTCCAGTGGATCTTCCTGACCCAGAAATTGAACTGGGATCTCCTGCACTGCAGGCGGATTCTTTAACAACTGAGATATCAGGGAAGCCCAACTAAAACAGAAAGCTAAAAAATGCTCTTCAATAGGAAGTCAGAATATTAAAAAGGTGTTAATTCCTTTCAAACTGATTCAGATTCAATGTAATCCCAATAAAAATTCCAACAGTTTTTCATTCTTTGCAAGCTGAATCTAAATTTATAATGGGAGAGCACATAGCCAAGAACAGCCAAGACACTGATGAAGAGACCTGCCTCATCAGATAGGTACTGAGGCTTCTGAGACAGTGCTGTACTGGTGTAGGTATCAAATAGAACCTAGGAACAAATTAGAAAAGCTAGAAACACATCTGTGTACGTTTGAGTTAAGACAGAATGGGTATTGTAGACTGTGAAAGGACAGACATTCCCAAATAATGATCAAACAAGCATCATCCATATAAAAAGAAAGCAAAACCCACCACAACCCAGTAACACTGAAACGATATCTCATAACCATAGTGAACAACATGAGAGGCAAAACTATAATATATGAGAATATCTTTATGCCCTGAAACAGAGGAGGATTTCATAAACAAGCACACAAAAACACAAAAGTAAAAAGATGATAATTTTGACACTGAAATGAAGAAATTTTTTTCATCAAATGATACCTAGAGAGAATGAAAAGACAGGCCACTAACTTGGGACAAGATATCTGTAACACAACCGAAAAAACATCAGTATCTAGCATATAATAAGAACATCAAGAAAATTATAAAGATGAACAACTCCATAGCAAAAACTGACAAAAGACACAAACAGGAATTTTAAAGAGGAAACACAAATGCCCAACAAGCATATAACAATACATAATCAGATAAACACAAATTAAACCCATAATAAATACCTATTACACCCACCAGAATTAAACAAATTAACAGCAAAAAACTAAAAAGAACCCAAACGACTATTAACTGTGGAATGGATAATGTATATATTCACATGATGAAACACAGGTTTCAATTAAAAAAACAAAAACAAAAACCAATAGGGGATGAATCTCAAAATCACAATACTGAACAAAAGAAGCCAGTTACAGAATACCCAGAGAATAAACCTACTTATGTAAACTTTAAAACAGGTAAAATTACACTGAAATGCATTATATACACTCTTTTGACTGTATTAAACTTTACAGTAAAACGTTTCTAAATTTTAGAATCTTTTTTCAAAATCCTTTTATGCAATTTCAAGTCTGGAAACAATTAAACCTAAATATTTACAAGTACCTAGATGTAAGGCACTGTGTTGCAGGATGATAGTACAGTGAGATGAAAAGATTTTTCTTTTTCTCGGTTCCTTGTGACAGTCTCCTATCTTTTTACCCAAAATATGGAATATATGACATCTAATTAATCACTTTAAAAACAGCTCCATAATGTTCTTGCAAGAGCACCACATAATAAAAAATCATAGTCAAAAATCAAAATCAAATTATATCTTCCCAAGATCAGTATATCCTTTTTGGACATTTCTTACTTCTGACAATTCTATCATCATCCTCTTAAACATCCTCAATTACAAAAAAACTCTTAAATTATTCCATCTCCTCACCTTCCTTCTTAGCCAGTATTCAGTCACCAGGCTTCCTCAGAAGACTACTTGCTTATCTGTCTTTTCTCTGCCAATTCTATTTCAACTACTGTAGTTTAAAGTTCTTACTGCTCACAACCTGGTCAAATGAAATGGTAATCTAAAAGATCTTAATCATAAACCTGTCCTTTAACCAACAAGTTGGAAGAGTCCTTGGAAATCATCTACTCTAATTTCTTACACAAGAAATCAGCTTCTTAATTTCCCAAATTCAGTGTTTTTTTTTTGTTTTGTTTTGTTTTTTACCAACTGGTTACTAAACCTGTAGCATTTCCCCAATTTTAACTAAAGTGTGTGTGATCAGTGGGCAACTTTTAATACACTTTTGGATATATTTCAATAGTCACTGAACTTCTGTTTCTCTTAAAACAATTAGCTTGGTGGGAAGGATCTTCCCTCCTTAATAAAGAAGTAAAGTTTTTTCTCTTTATAACTTATAAAGTGTAGTTTGGGAGGAGTATAGCTTAAAATTAAGCTTAAGAATGTGGACATACTAGGCAGCAATGTATTTAAAATAGTGAAAAATTATATATAAACTACCAGAAAATAGGAGAATAATTAAACTTCAAAGCTCAAGTTCTAGCAGCCAATTATCTTGGTTCAAGTTAAAGGGGTTATGTTAATATACTCTGGGTTTGAACTCTGAATCCTTAAAACATATCATTAACTCATATGTTCCCTCCAGCCCTCAGTTCAGTTCAGTCACTCAGTTGTGTCCGACTCTTTGCGACCATGAACTGCAGCACGCCAGGCCTCCCTCTCCATCACCAACTCCCAGAGTTTACTCAAACTCATGTCCATTGAGTTGGTGATGCCATCCAACCATCTCATCCTCTGTCGTCCCCTTCTCCTCCTGCCCTCAATCTTTCCCACCATCAGGGTCTTTTCCAATGAGTTAGTTCTTTGCATCAGGTGGCCAAAGTATTGAAGTTTCAGTTTCAGCATCAGTCCTTCCAATGAATACTCAGGACTGACCTCCTTTAGGATTGACGCATTGTATCTTCTTGCAGTTCAAGGGACTGTCAAAAGTCTTCTTCAACACCCCAGTTCAAAAGCATCAATTCTTCGGCTCTCAGCTTTCTTTTTAAGTCCAACTCTCACATCCATACATGACTACTGGAAAAACCATAGCCTTGACTAGATGGACTTTGTTGGCAAAGTAATGTCTCTGCTTTGTAATATGCTGTTTAGGTTGGCCATAACTTTCCTTCCAAGGAGTAAGCGTCTTTTAATTTCATGGCTGCAGTCACCATCTGCAGTGATTTTGGAGCCCCCCCACAAAAAAGTCTGCCACTGTTGCCCCATCTATCTGCCATGAAGTGAAGGGACAGGATGCCATATTTGTTTTCTGAATGTTGAGTTTTAAGCCAACTTTTTCACTCTCCTTTTTCACTTTCATCAAGAGGCTCTTTAGTTCTTCTTTGCTTTCTGCTGTAAGGGTGGTGTCATCTGCATATCTGAGGTTACTGATATTTCTCCTGGCAATCTTGATTCCAGCTTGTGCTTCATCCAGCCCAGCATTTCTCATGATGTACTCTGCCCTACTCTACCCCCAAGTCTTACCCCTTTCTTTGAAACTCAGCTCAAATCCTTACTCTTGTAAATATTTTCTGTACCTGTCCTAACCCTGAGAATAAACTCTTCCTTCTCTGTTCTCATGCAGAATTCACAATATGTTATCCCTCACATGGTGCAAACAAAGCCTTGTATCATTCTTCATGTGTTTTCAGAATTACCACATGGACTGTTGGCATTTGGAAGGGCAACACTATATATTAAGGCAATTTCTATGTCTAGTGCTTTAAAAATTGTTTTCATCAGTCATTTAATGAAAAGGATGACTAAGCCTGAATATGAAACAGGATATAAGCCTGAATATGAAAATGAACTAATTTTTGTTAAGGGAAAGGACTAGTGCAATGTCATAAAGTCAAAGACAATGCATCTCTTAGGTTTTACACAGCATAAATTTAAATTCTAATTTATAGACTGCCTGAAAAGATAGAGCTTTAAGATTCTGAGAGACTATTAAAATTCTGTCATAACTTTGGGGTGTTACCTAAAGCAATAAAGCTGTTACAAACTGAGAATTCAAAATGTGTAAATATACTATAATACAACTGAAATTATTAAGCTACAACATGTTAGCCAATTATCCATTACATAATTACTGAAAAGCGCTACTTTGGTATTTTTGCAACTGGCAATCAAAAAATTAGTGAAAGAAAAAAATATGCCATAAGATACCTTTAAATAGCGTTCAATATTGTTCATCAAAATATCAATTTCTTCCTTGGACCACATTCCCTGCTTCCATTTATGTCCTTTAAAAGAAAACAAGTAATGCTATTGATAATGTTATTCTTTGAGAGAAAAAGAACGTAGCTAATTTAATGTCTTATTCATCTGAAATCTGAAAAATCCCTAGGTAAAGTTGCTTCTGTGACCTATGGTTTTTAAGAAAGAATACAACTGACCCTAGTAAACAGGTGTAGTAAGTAAAAGAGTCATAAAAAATACTTCCTCTTAATTACATCTCTTACCCTTTCAGCAGGATAGGACTTATAAAAAGTGTAAAAGTCAAATCACACTCAAAACTTTCTGAAAAATTTCTGCAGTGAAAAATAAGTTTTATGGGAAAAAACTACATATAAAAGATTCTAGGACAAGGTAAACATTAACATATTGGAATACCAAGAGAGTAATTCATTCTTAATGAGTAGTTACGGTACAGGGGTTTCAAACAACCTATTTATGTATTTTTTGTTTCCTTTCCTTACTTCAGGGTGGCATAAACACAACTCCCACTTTCTTGAAGTAGCTTCCTAGCAATCCTTACAAGCGTGGTAGCACTATAAACACTTAAACTTCTAAGCAACTTACCAGATCAAAATTAGTAGAACTTTGAAAAGGTTTGACTTCCTTCTCCCATAAGCAATAACTGTACTGACTTAAATGGTAACACTGTGCATTTGTTTATAACCTACTTCATATGAGACAAGTGATCAATTATTATAAAATGAATATTGGTTCCCCAGTCCCATTCAGAGGCAAATTTAATTCAATTAGGTTCAAATTACTGTAACTATTCAACCATAATTATGAAGGCCCAAATTAGGATCCTTATGACTACAAGCTCTTTTTGACACTCACTTTTGCCACTGGTCACTGAAATTCAGTATATCTTACCTTTGTTAGTTAGAGAATCCTTATCTTCTTTAGTTGTAAACCATGCTTGGCTAACTGCTGAAACCTCCTCATTACCCAAGGGAGATATTTCATCTAGTTGCTCATTCTGTAGAATCTTGAAAAGGCAAAAAAAAAAAGTGGCAGCTAGATTTAACACCCAACCTGATTCATCTTTGTAATGCTAAGCATTATAACTCTGCTGTATCTAAAACAAATGAATTTCTAGTAACATGAAATTCATTTGTTTTAGATATAGTAAAACTACACTGAATTCACAGAAAGACAAACATTTTCTTGTTTTTAAGACAGCATGAAAACAAAATTATCTTCAACAAGATAAAAAGCCATTTGTATATTTATATGTATAAAACATGGAGAAGGAAATGGCAACCCACTCCAGTATTCTTGCCTGGAGAATCCCACCGACAGAGTAACCTGTAGGGCTATAGTCCATGGGGTCGCAAGAGTCGGACATGACTTAGTGACTAAACTACTACTGCTACTACTATGTATAAAATAAGCTCATATAAAATAAAATGGAAATGCTGGGGTAGAGTGTCATGATATTCATGTTTTCACAGGTAGTTTGCTGCCTAAATATTAATATATGGTCATCTGTAATGTAACCTGTTGATCAATCTAAAAGATCAACAGGCTAATTCAAAAGACGTTATTGCAAAATTGCAGTCTGCGTATTGTTTACTGACAACTTTATTTTTACATTTAGGAGGGTAGGTATTTAGAGCTGGTATCTACCCTCCTAAAGGTACTTCTTTTCAAAGAACCATATGGTACTAATTTACCATTATTGCAATAAAATAGCCTGTATTGAGAAATATAGTTAAATAAGCTTTATTAAGATTCAAGTCACACATCATAAAATTCACCCTTTAAAGTATACAATTCAGTGGCTTTCAGTGTTATTTACGCAGCTATCAGCAATTAAGGACATATCTAATCTAGAAAATTCTGCAGGAACAAAGCTGTTTTTAAGAAACTTGGCTGTGGGCTAGAGAGAGCTATGGTATAAGTGAGGACGATATGGCAACAGTGCTACCATATCAGGTATGATGAACCTGTTATATGCAGACCAGGATAAGAGGAGAGTCATAGGCCTAGTGACCACTCAACCCAGCTGGGTCTCTGGCCTGGATCAACTACTAAGCTACGTCATTTTCTGGAGGTAGGTACTAACAAAGATTCACTGTTTCTTGAGTAGGTAGAAACTGGATCTCTATTTTCAAGAGGAAATGAAACATCTCACTTAGAAAAGAGAGACGCTGTCAATGAAGAATCAAGGCACAGTGAGGAGAAAAGCCATGCCTATTGTTACCTGCAATTTTTATGCCTGGTGGTAATATCTTGTATTTCTTAGAGTGTTTTTTTTTTTTAAAAAAAAAACCATGGGCAAAAGCTAGAAATCACTAGAACAAACAAGAAGTTTTATAACCCGGCATTTATGAGTCATATACTTTAAATTTTTTCTTTTAAAGGTTAAGAGGATTTTATAAAGCTGAGAACTTAAACAGACTAGTCAGACAATATCCAAGGTCTCTTATATTCTGAGGATCACAATTCTATAAGATTTGACATAGGAGTTACTTATCAAGGACAATATGGAGAGCTATCAAAAGATCTTGATACATACAATACTTTTAAGAAATGTAGAAAAATCTCCTGAGATGACTTTCTCTTATGTTAACTAGTTTGTTGAAAGAATAAAATCACCATTTCCCAAAGTAAGTCTAAATATATAGCAAAGCCCCCTCTCTCTATGAATCTCAGGAATAAACCTTTCATGATTAATCACTGTCTTTGGGTAAACACTTAATGCCTTATGGTGCAAAATTTCCTGAAGACTTACATTACTTAAACCATGTAATGTTAAACATGACAAAAATCATCAAATGAAGTAAATAATTACTAAATTCTAGCAGTAATATTCAACACTGTCAATCAAAGTGAGTATATCAGGTGACTTAGGTACCTAAGAGGCTATCTATCTATACTTAGTATACAGATAGTGATTAAGTTTTTTGGTATTTTATCCCCAGTTCTCACTACTTTAGAACTTTCCAGGTGGCACTAGTGGTAAAGAACTCACCTGCCAATGCAGGAGACATGAGACTTGGGTTCGATCTCTGGGTTGGGAAGATCCCTAGGAGGAAGAGGGCATGGTATCCTACTCCAGTATTCTTGCCTGGAGAATCCCATAGACAGAGGAGCCTGGCTGGCTACGGTGTCTAGTGTTGCAAAGAGTGGGACATGGCTAAAGCAACTTAGCACCAGCCACCTTCCTACTTTATATATAAATCTTTTCAAGTTACTCAGGCTTTTTTTTGTTGTTGTTACTCAGGCTTTGTTTAACTTGCTGTTGCTTTTTCTAAATGAAGTCTTTGTGAATTGGTTGTTGGGTTTCTTATTTATCATATATACAGGTTTACAAATCTGAAAATAAATATTTCACTCACTAAATACCTCTTGCAACCACAATACACTACAGACATGGGAAGTTTATTTTAGTTCCTAGTTGTTTTTCAAGTTAATCCCACCACTAGAATGGGATAAGGGGCATTAGCTACTGAACGAGGTGAAATAACTACACAAAGCGCACAGCAAAAATCACACTGTTTCTGAACTTTAAACTGTGCTGACTCTCACTCCCAACCTAATGCTAATCTTATTTAAAAAAACATTAGAAATTATTAAAAGTTTTTCATTCACTAAAATGGTAATAACAAACCAAGAGGTTAGTATTAGATTGTGATTCATTAACTCTTCAGAAATAATCTAAACAAAACCACCCTAAAACTTGTGTACATTGCCACTGATCAATCTGATAATAACTAGGTTGTAAACCAAATCAGACCTATGTATATAGTTATTTTCAACACGCTAAAAATGGAAGTGAGACTACACTACAAATGAAATGAATTTGACAAGAACCGTTTTTAAAAACTTTTTCTTTTTGGCTCCCTAGCTGCAGCGCACAGGTTTCTTATTGCAGTGGCTTCTCTTGTCGCAGAGCATGGGCTCTAGGTTGCGATGCTTCAGCAGTTGTGCTTCCCGGGCTCTAGAGCACAGGCTCAATAGTTGTGGTGCAATGGCTTATCTGCTCCACTGCATGTGGGATCTTCCTGGACCAGTGATCAAACCCGTTTACAGCACTGGCAGGTGGATTCTTAACCACTGGGCCACCACGGAAGTCCTGCAAGATCCATTTTGAAGAAAGAATGTGCTCTATTGTTTCTGAGGATTTAGAAAAAATTTCTGTCCGAATCCCCCAGCCTGCCTCAAAGATGTCTGAAGCATTATTAGAGACTTGCTTCTCTGGAAATTCTGTCATTCTGGGACTGCTCTGAAGCTCCTCACTGCAATTCACAGTACACCCTTCTGAAATGTCCTTAGTCCTGGATATGTATCAACTTGTACCTACTTCATAATGAAGAAGGGTCATTATGATGCTTCGCATAAGAAGAATAATGGTACAATGTCTCTACTGTCTGCTAAAAAGTATTTTATTAAATGAAGAGACAGAGCAAAAGAACAATCAGCCAGAAATAAACTTAGAAGTAAAATAGATTTAAGCTGCTGGCCATTGAAGAGAGCTAAGAATGATGATTGCTTTTGGCAGAAATAACATGAGACTATTAAAGAAGTTCATATAGGAAAACAGGCTAATTATTTAACCTCAACACATGGTAAAATCTATCTAGTCATACAAGTTATCAAAAGGAACTATGACTACTACTGTTATAGTTAAAATGTATTTGAGATGACCAGCTTTCATTCACATTAGGACAGAGAACACATGGAGCCTTTCTAAATTAGTCACTACAGATAACTGCTGGGTAAAGCTTACTTTTAAAAGTTTTATATCCCAATCAATATCTCATATAACTGGTAGATAAAATTTAAAGCTATTTAACAGCTCAAAAGAGATCACTCTAGGGAGATAAAGAATGCACATGCATTATCTAGTTCAACAGATGTGAATCATTCTACAAGGAATCAGCTTTAAAATTCTATCGTTGTTTACAATTCTGAGACTCATATATGTGGATGAAACCTGGATGAATAATAAGTCTTACTTCCATTCTGTGATCGGGGAAGGCACTGGCGACCCACTCCAGTACTCTTGCCTGGAAAACCCCATGGATGGAGGAGCCTGGTGGGCTGCAGTCCATGGGGTCGCTAGGAGTTGGACACGACTGAGAGACTTCACTTTCACTTTTCACTTTCATGCATTGGAGAAGGAAATGGCAACCCACTCCAGTGTTCTTGCCTGGAGAATCCCAGGGACAGGGAAGCCTGGTGGGCTGCCGTCTATGGGGTCGCAGAGTTGGACACAACTGATGCGACTTAGCAGCAGCAGCCATTCTGTGATTGCTACTTTTTCAGACTCAGGATGAATAATAAGCCTTACTTCCTGGATGAATAGTAAGTCTTACTTCCATTCTGTGATTGCTACTTCTTCAGACTAAGGGCTTCCCAGGTGGCGCTAGAGGAAAAGAACCCACCAGACAATGCAGGAGGCATAAGAGATTGGTTCAATCCCTGGGTCGGGAAGATCCTCTGGAGGAGGGCATGGCAACCCACTCCAGTATTCTTGGCTGGAGAATCCCCTGGACAGAAAGCCTGGCAGGCTACAGTCTATGGAGTTGCAGAGTCAGATGTGAATGAAGAGATGTAGCACTCACGCATATTGTCAGACAGAATCTATTCTCATCATTTTATCACCTAAGGTTATGTACAAAGGATAATCTTCTTGCAGTACAAAGACTTACTGTACCTGGATCTGTGTCACAGTTCCCTCAGTAATCTCATCATCTGCCACCTCTGTGGTTGCAGTCATGGTCACCTCAAAGCTCTGATCATTTTCTGAAACTTCAAGAAAAGGAACAGTTCATCTCCAGAGTAATAAAAGCAGGTCCTAATTATTAAAAAATATACCCAAAGAATTAGGATGTGATCATCTAATTTCTTAACATATTCCTTGCCAATACATCCACACACCTAAGTGTGTGTGATATACATACATACATACTTGCTTAACGAGTATCTGTTGTACACCTAATACATGCAAGGTACTGTTCTGGGCAATGTAGAGACAACAATAAAAAAAAAACCTCCAAAATTCTGCCTTCAAGGCACTTAGAGTCTAGAGGGAAGACAAAATTAACACAGTATGTTGGAAAAGTGTTAAGGAGAAAAAAATGAAGCATGGGAAATGTGTTGGGAGTGGGGCCAAGCGTTTGAAATTTTAAATAGGATGCCAGGAAAAGTAACCAGGATTTGGAACAAAGCGAGGAAAAGGGCTAGTCATGAAGTTTATCTTGAGAGATAGCACTTAAGGCAGACAGAAAGCCAAGTGCAAAAAGGTTCTGAGGGCCTGCCTAGATTGTTCATAGGAACAACAAGGACAGTGTGGCCTGAGTAGACCAAACAAGATATTGTGTGGGATTCAAAGGCTACTGTAAATGAGACTTTGGCTTTAATTCTCTTCCACTGAGGTGACCATAGTAAGATTTAGAGCAGAGGAGTGATATAAACTGAGTTTTATTTTAACAGGATCACCCTGGCTCCTAAGGGGAAAACAGCCTGAAGGACAGCACTAGCTGGAAGGAGATCAGTGAAGAAGCTAATTCAATAATCTATTACTAGGTAAGAGGTGTCGGTGACTTGGACTAGAGTGAAGGCAAGTGAGGGTGATAAGTAGTTCAAATTGTGGATATATTTTGATGGTAGAGCCAACAGGACATGCAGATAAACCAAATAAGAAAGAAAGTAAAAAGTCAAGTATGGAATTTAAAAAGTTTTTTACCTGAGCTACTGGAAGAATGTACTTACCAATAATGAAATGGGGAGAAGAGTTTAGAAAGAAGCAAGTTTAAAAATGCAGCTCAGTTTTAAACATACTCGATGTTTAAACCCACTAAACATCTGGAGTTAAGAGAGGTATAGACTGGAATAACCCAGGGGATTTAAAAGCATGAATCCTAGGGAGTAAAAACAGAAAACAAAAGCAATTAAGACTGAATCCTGGGTACTCCTCATTTAGAGGCTGGGGAGATGTGGACATGTCAGCATAAGAGACTAAGAAGAAATGGACAGAGAGAAAACTAGAGAAACACATTCCCTGGAAGTCAAGTGACAACAAGCCTGCAAGAGGAGTGATAAAAAATGTAGGGAGATCAAGTAAGACAAAGACTAAAAAAAAAATCACCACTGGATTTAGCAACAAGAAAGTCTCTGGAAAAAAACTTAAAAAAAGAAGAAAAAAGAAAGTCTCTGGAGACAACATTTATAGTACAACGTTAAAAGCTGAGAGACTGGAGTGGGCTTACGGAACAAAGGAATTAGAAATCAAGGCAAGAATAGGCAATTCTTTCAAGGTACTTTCTGTTCTAAAGGGAAGTAGAGAAACTGAATGGGAGCTCAAAGTGAGCTAACAGGACTTTTTATTTTAAAGAAGAAACTATAGTATTTTTGTAATGCTGATGGGAATGATCCAGAAGACAAAGAAAAAACTGTTGATTCAGAAGAGAAAGGAGAGAATTCCTGCAACTATGTCCTTAAGTAGGCAAAAGGGATGGGATCTGGTATATTGAAGGGTTGGCCTTAGCTGGGTGAAAAGACAAGAATACATGGACATAGATACAAGTGGGTTTGTAAATACATTTGTAGTAGTGGAAACTTACAGAAACCATTTTCTGGCCACTTAAATTTCTCAATAAAGTAGGGAAGCAAGGCTATCAGTTGAGAGTTAAAAATGTGGAAGAAGTATCGGAGGTTTCAGAATGTATGAAACAGTCATCTTAGAGTGGGAGAAAGAACACCAGATAAGTATGGTATGACTGAGAGGCAACATAAAGAACCCATTTAATGATCATAAATTTAAAGTGAGAGCAGTCAGCTTACTTGTGCTTTTTCCCTCCAATCCTTTTCAATTCACTATACTGGTATAGTAATAAATAGGCAGACAAATTGAACCAGGGTTGTGGTTTCATCAAAGAAAGGTGAAGTGGAGGGGAAGAAAAAAGGATCTCAAGGTAAATGCAAGACAGAGATTATAATGATTTACCATAAAAACTAAAACTAGGTAAGAAGGAAACAAGTGAAGAAGAAATAACTGAAAAGTGCTAAGGTCAATGGGTCCCACTGGGGCAAAGGACTGCAGAAGTATTAGAGAAAGTAAACTGCAAAGATAGGAATTAGTAGCAGGAAAACAAAGTCTGAAGTAGGATACAAACAGACTCCAGTTACATATACAATAGCGACAGTGGTATGGGAATGACAAATAATGCAGCATGAAGAAAAAAGGAATCAGAGGCATAGTAACTACAATGATCATCTAAATGAATAATTACAAGAGTTTTATTTTTAAATAATATTATTTATTTATGTATGGCTGAGATGGGCCTGCACTGCTGCTCGGGGCTTTTCTCTAGTTGTGGTGTGCAGGCTTCTCACTGCAGTGGTCTCTCCTGTTGGGGAGCACAGACTCCAGGGCACACGGGCTTTAGCAGTTGGTGGCATGTGGGCGCAGCGGTTGTGGCGCATAAGCTTAGCTGCTCCATGGTATGTGGGATCTTCCCAGACCAGGGATCGAGCCCGTGTCTCCTGCATTGGCAGGCAGATTACCACTGAGCCACCAGGAAAACTCCACCAAGAGTTATAATGACGAATAGGTAATGGTGTAAATGTGTGCAAATGACTGCAAAAGTTGCAGCAAGTGATCTACACTGATTAACACGAGAGTTAAGCGAACTTTTAAGGGTCATAGAGATAAATGTTAATCAGTTTTATAAAGCATCTAAAGAAAACCTCAATATTAAAATTAAAGTTAAAACTTTAAAATTAATATTCATCTTCATGAAGTCCAGCATAAATGACTTGCCCATTTAATTGGTCCCAGATGGTGATAGATATAGGACTTCATGCTTTGGGGGACTTTTTAAATGTAAAAACTTTCCTAAGTTGATTTTATCAACATAGTTCTTACAAGTCCAGGGAACTTTAAAGCCACTCCTCATAAATTCAGTCTTACTATAAATTAGGCTCCAGACTGTCGTCTTTACGTAGTGATGCTATGACCCAACATCAAACAGTTCATGGCCTTTAATGTCAACACATTCATATTATCTTATCCAGGTAAGTGAATGAGTGTGTGAAGGATTTAGTCTTACTCCATAAAATAGAACAAAATATCAAGTGTAGATGAAACCTACACTCACATTCAAGGCACTCTAACCAAATCAATTAACAGGTCAAAATTTACATCAAGATAATCATGCAGAAATTCTGACTTAATTAAACATTTTTATTTTATATCTTGGGGATGTAATGTTCAGCATGGTGACTACAGTTAATACTATACTTTTCTGCTCAGTTTAATAAGCAGTTAACTCCAAATACAAAGTACATATCTGCTTATGAAGACATGATTTTCGACAGTGAAAACCCAGTCTTAGTTCTCTTCCATTGGAAGTTCTTGGATATGGCAATACCCTCCTCTGTGCAGGTCTGTGTCACCAACAGCCCTGGGCCCGAACCCCACTGTTGGGGACTGAGGTATCTACTCCAGCCTTGGAGGGCCACCACAGTTCAATAGATTCCATATTCTTTGCTAAACAAATGAGAAATATACTCCAACATTACAGTTGGTGTGCTGTAGTCTTTTGCCAACAGTATTTCATCCAAAATACTACACCTGCTTAGAATACAGTGTATTCTAAATGATCTTGGAATATAAACATTTTAAGAACTTTCTTAGTGAGAATAAACTTATCAGGCTTCTGATAAGTTAGCCATTTAGCCATATAACAACATAAAAAGAACATAACCTACAAGAATCAGAATGCCTACTGGGTAAGATCTTAGACAAGTTATTAACCTCTCCATTTATAACATAAGGATAAAAATACCTACTCTAGAAGAGTGCCTTCTCAATGAGAGTGAATATGTCTCTTAGGAGAGGAGGTGAAAAAACCTTATTCTCCTTATTAAGAAAGCAAGGACATACATACATACACACAGTACATTAAAAACAAAACAACGATACTGAAATTATAATTTCATGTGGGAGAGAATGATTATGAAAAAAAAGTCTAAAAAGATTCTCAGATGGGGGGTCAATTAAAATAAAAGGTTGAGAGATTAGACTTGGCAATATAGCAAAAGTATGTAGAGCCATGACTGGCACATAAATAAGCACTCATTAAGAGGTGATTAAAGGAGATTTTTTGACTAAACGAGGAGAAAAATAATGGGTCCAACTGAAGGGTTAAATAGAAATGCCAGTTTAATCTCTTGCAATGTGAATTTTGATTCAGAAGGGAAGTTCTATGTTAATACAGTGACTTACGTGGAAGTGCAACAACGGATATGCAAGGAGTGGAATCATCAATACTTTGATCATCCTCAGAAGACAGGCAAAGCCTTTTATGTGGAGGTTCAGTACTATCTTCTGAGTCTATTTCATCAGCTTCTAATGAAATAAAACAAGAACAAATAATCTCAGAAATCTTCAAATCAAAAAGGAGGAAACAAAATCTTCCACAAGTAATGAATGTAAAATAATCTTATTAATTTACTAAGTCAGAAAAAGATAGCTGTGCAATGAGACTCACTGCCCTTAACACACATACCTCAGCTCCACTTTTTATGACAAGGAACCAGGAACCAAGGAGGCACTTTTAATTTAAAACATCATACTTTTGTGCTGTGACTACCAGATATTTCACATGTAAAGATAAAGATTGGTTATTTAATTACTCACAAATATTTACTGATTGCCTATCATCAGCTAAGTTTGAGAAACAGAACAATGAGAGACACTCTGACTGTCAAGGAGCTCATAGTACAATGGAGATGACTACAATTTCAAAATAGTTTAATAAGAACGATGAAGGTGCAATGAAGAGCCTGTTATATGAGCAGAGAAGCATTTAATTTAGACTGGAGGTGAAGGGAGGTTTCTAGAAAAGGTGTCTTGAATTTCAAAAAGAAATAGAAGCCAGGGGAAAATGATTATCACTGGCAGTAGGAATAATATGTGGAGTGATCCTGAGGTATGAAAAGCTTATAGTAAGTTAGGAAAATAATAACAGTTGTGAACTGCTGGAACACAGATATACGAAATGTGGCAGGAAATGAAGCTGGAAAGAAAGCTGAGATGATGGGAGGCCTATGTGCCAAATTAAAGAACTTGAATTATATTCTAAAAATCCTGGGAAGCTTATTTAAAAAAAAAAAAAAAGCTTTCTTGTACTATTGAATCATGACCACCATCATTAGCAGTTTGAAGGATAAATTAGAGGTGAGAGATCAGCTAAAAGGCTACTCAGATGAGAAATGAGAATCTGAACAAAGGAAAGGGGACTTGAGACATAGTTTGAGACACGTGAAATTTAAGGTGCCTATGAGAAAAGAATTCAGAATAAAGAGAGGTTTAAATCATTGCAGTAGCTATGCAGAAGTTAAAACCACAAATTTGAATGAAATAACCCAGGGATTAAGTACTAAGTGAAAAGAGAACACAGAACCTAGGTTGAACAAGGAGAAACTTAAAAAGCAAAATAAAAATAAATACGGAACAGGTAGAGAAATAACAAAACCATAAGCCTCAAGTCAACTGAATCTTAGTTCATTACAGATGATATTAAGTCCTATTCAAACAGTCATGTAAAATTCTCTAACACAGGTTCTAGAGAAAAAAATTCTTCTATGTTCATTGGCAGGATTATTTCTACCTTTTCTAATGTACTATATATACTGCTGGTATCAAATGGTGTCAAAGAGGAAGTGTATTATAGTTAATCCATCATCATTAGAAATGCAACAAATTCTACTTATAAAATAGCTACAAGATCCATAAAGATTGAAATTTATGGTAAATTCAAAAAATATACAAAGTATATTTTAAAAATATAAACATGAATTAAGGTTATCTAAGAAATAACCGCCTTTTCTACTGTTGGAGCCTGAACTGTCTGAGTAATAAGGTTTAAAGGTGACATGAAATCCAGAAATCCAAAAAGATTTATAATTATACGTCAGCAAGTGCTCCTACCATTATGAGGGCAATGAAGAATGAGGTTCCCGTCTGTGTCCCGAGTCAAAGTCACAGAGTCCACAGTTTCTACTGTTACTGTGTCAGAATCCTCTTCAACTGTGCTCATACTCAAATCTGTAAAAAAACAGGTTTCAGATTAGGGTTTAAAAAATCATTTCCAAATATGAACATAAAATAGCCCTCTCCAAATATATCTACCTACAGTATTCTGTGAAATTGCAATGATGGTTCAAGTTTCAAAACTTGTTTTTCAAGCGTTTATACCAATTCCTTAAAATTAGTTATAATAATCTGCAACAATCTAAATGCAATGATTAATTAAAAACTTAAAGCATTTACTTTTTTTTAAAGAGTTGTTTTTATAACATCCAGTGAAAAACACTCTATTTCAAGTTGTCTTGACACATAAGCAAAAACTCTCACCACTTTTTTTAATTGGCAGCTCTGTGATATACTCAGACAGGTGTTTAACTTGATTCTTTAGCAGAAGATCCATCACAACTTTTCTCTTAATCTAAGAATTATTTCTCTAAAACATTTTTTACAAGTATTTAAGCTTATTATTACCTGAAAAATATGAACACTAAATAATTCTGTTTCTTTTTTAATAATATTGAACAAGTACATATATCTATCATTGACCAAATTGTTTTCCTAACAGACATGGAGCTAGGCCTTCTTTTGAAATAGAGAACTGAGTCTTTACCTATTATTTTACACTTAAATTATTTTCTCTTTGTTTAGATAAACTGAATGATCAATGCTTTAATTGCCATATGTCATGGATGACAGGCGGAAATGCACTGAATTGTAATCAATGGCCTAACTGAAGTCTTTTGGCTTACCTTGTAATGTTCAATGCAGTTCTTGTCTCAACACTCAATTTTGGTCTGGTCCACATAGTCTAGTCTAGTAGTCTAGTATTAGTCACTCAGTCGTGTCTGACTCTTTGTGACCCCATGGACTGTAGCCTGCCAGGCTCCTCTGTCCATGGAATTCTCCAGGCAAGAAAACTGGAGTGGGTTGCCATTCCCTTCTCCAGGGGATCTTCCCGACTCAGGGATCGATCCCTGGTCTCCCACATTGCAGGCAGATTCTTTACCAGCTGAGCCATCAGGGAAGCCTCCAACTAAATAATATAGAGGACATAAGCCTTGATGTGTTTCAAATTAACCATTCAATATTTATTTGGTTCCTATATGTAAGATATTAGTCTATACATATAATTGCCATTTACACAAATGCATTTTTCCTTGGCAGAAAAACTTAAGAACGGTTAACATTTACATGGTGAAGATCTAGTGATTTATTCAAGTTTTACTATACAAATTACTGTTTTAGAAGGACATCATTCATTTTACAATGGTAAAGATGTCATTTCCAAATTAAAGATAAATAGAGACCATGATTTAGTTATAACTAAAATTTGCAAATCATGAGGTGAGGTACCCAGAACAAAGGAATGCTTACCTAGAAAACAGATGGATCAGCTATAGCCCTTCCCACAGAATCCGGATGCCTTCCCTTAGCCACCAGCATCACTTTCATGTTATCCAGATTGTTTCTCCCCCATGTTCCTACCTCTGCAACACTCTGAAAAAGTAATAGCATTACACAATAACACTTACTGAGAACAAATAACTTTCTGCTAGCAGAATGCTGATGACAATTTAGCCTCTAGCCTCTGTGATGTCTCAAGTAGAAGAGGGAGGACCAACCCAGAATTCTTTAAATACGGCTTTTGGAAATCAGCCTCTAAAACTATTCTCCAATGAAGAACAGAATTGATAGGATCCTATGCCTACTAAGTCAGTTTACACGTGGTTTCTCAACCTAAGCTGTCCCTCATTAGGCAGTCAAGCTTTCTCGGAAAAAACAAGTTCAACTATACCAGTGGTTCTATGAACTGTAGACATGGGTACATGTAACTTGATCCAGGGTGTATACTAACCACCAGTACCACAAGTATTACCAACAACTGTATTTTTTCTTTGTAATAATTAGCACCTCTCTTTATACATAATACTATATTTCATCTTAAAGTATTAAAAACCATACACTATCTGTTACCTCTGCCTAGGGATTTGTGGGAAAAAGAAATCCTAAACAATCAGGCCAGAAAATGTAAATTATAAACACGCTTTTCAATGTAATGTGAAATTTACAAAATTTGATTGATTTTTAAAGGATTTTTTAATAAGTTTCTCATCTTCATCCCAAAGGATCAACCAGAAATTAAAAAGCACAGTAAGATTTTAGGTTTAAGGGGATGCAAAACCAACAATTAAACTTCTAATTTTTGCAGTATTCTAATTAGAACTCCTCTCCAGGATGGGTATCTTTGAGAACTGCTATACATAAATGAGTCTGCGGTGCAACAGGTACAGATCCTGCTAGAAACATTCAGTTAATAGATTTCATGTTGTTCTCATTTCTAAATCCATTAAAAACTTCTTAAAAGCTGGTTTGTACCTACTCCAGAAGACGGAAAAATGAAATGTTAAAAAAAGAAAAAGTTAAAACCATCCATAAACTTTACAAAATTATAGTTCACTCTCAACATGTTTATGAGACGATACCATAGATGCACTTTTATACCCTGCACTGAAAACTGTGAAGGAAGCCAAGCTAGGTATTTAACTGAGGTTTTTCTGTACTCTTTAAAAAGTTATTAGATCAAAGAATATGATAAAATTAACTCTTCAATCATACTGCAGTCTATTTTACAGAAAGGTGTGCAAATTTATATTCCAACCATTTAGGTGTAAACTCTACACCTGCTAACCTTGCCAGTATTTTTATTAAAAAAGAAACAGTAAAAACAAAAAAAAAGCACAATTGTTCATTTGATAAGTGCAAATTTGTTACTGGCTTAGCATTTTAATGAATGTATTCGATCTCAGGACCCAAGTTAATCTAAAACTCTGAGAAAAAGAAAAAAAAGTGACAATAGTACATGGAAAAGGGAGTCTGAAATAGCTAGACAGGAGCTTTATCATTCTTGATAATCTGTGTTATCAACATTGAGGTGATCCCAAACAGTGTACTAGCTTTAAAGCAGGAATCTAGGTTCATTTTTTAAAGTTTGGTAATTCATGTTGGAGATGAGTAAACGGGTCTACATTGCTTTACAAATTAATTAGCATATGTGTTCAATCAACAAATATATATCACATTCCCAATGTGCGAGACACTCTCTAGGACAGTCGCTACTTTTTTATAAAACCCCAAAATATAAGCTCTTGACTCATTTTCCTGGGGTTTTCCCCTTCTTATAGTTAGAGCTGCATGGTCTGTATTTATTAGTATTTAAGAAACTCCTCTAATTTTCTTTTTTAGGTAACAGATTTACATGGTTCAAAATTCAAAGCTAATGGTGAAGCCTACTTTCCACTCTAGTTCCCCAGTCACCTAGATCCATTTCATGGAGGTAAAGAATGCTGTTGATTTCTCATGCCTCCTTCCAGTTACTTTATGTATTTTTAAGAAAATATATATCCCTCCCTGGGGCTTCAAACAGTAAAGAATCTGCCTGCAACGCAGGAGACCTGGGTTGGATTCCTGGGTGGGGAAGATCCACTGGAGGAGGAAATGACAACCAACTCTAGTATTCTTGCCTGGAGAATTCCACAGACAGAGGAGCCTGGAGGGCTACAGTCCATGGGGTTACAAAGAGTTGAACACAACTGAGTGACTAACACACATCCCTCCCTGTTACATATATTTTACAGAAATACTATCATACTACAAATACTGAATCTTATCTCAGTGGCTACTTTACATTGCCTCAACAGCAAGATGTAGAGATACCATTTCAAGTGCATGACTGCAAGCCAGCCAACAGATTAATAGCCAAGTCTTCAAGGTGGGATCTGACTTGGCCGGGTGGGAGTGGAGTAAAAAAGAAAGCCACTATGCAGAGGCTTTTGTGCAAGAGGGAGAGTGGCTGAATTTAAGACTAGAGGAAAAGGCAAGGGCACATTTCACAAGGCCTTACAAATTCTTGGACTGTTTTAAATTGGGAAATATAATTTACATTTTAAAAAGATCATTCAGATTGCAACATGGAGGACAGATAAGGGAGTAAGTCATGAGACAAGAAGTTGTCCAAGAAATGACTGTCACTTAGAATAGGTGGCAGAAATGAAAGGAAGGAGTCTGGTCAGAGGATTTATTTTGGAGGCAATGTTGACAGGATTTGCTGAAAGGAGATTAAGAAGTGAGCTATTTCAAGATGATTCCTAGGCTTCTGGCTTGAATAGCTGAGTTTTGGGGTACTAAAATATATTTTATTAGTTAATATTAACAAATTAAGATATAAGGCACTCAAATGAAGATGTCAAGGTACCAGGTGGAAGCTGTAATTCAACAGGCAAGAATTAGATAATGATAAATGAGTTAGTGGCATGCAAACTGTAAAGATAAGATCAACTAGAGAAGTTAAAGATAGCCCAGTATTACTGGCAAGTCAAGCAATACACAAACAAGTAAAGGGGACTGAGAAGGACCAGCCAGGATATAGGAGGAAAACAGATGTTTCAAGGAGCATTAAGTAGCAGACAGTTTAATACTGCTGAGAGGATAAGATGGAGAAGTCACTACTTGATTTGGCAATGCTTAGACACTGGTCATCTGCTGGGATACAGAGAACTTTAAGTATAGAAGGTAATGCAAAACAGGTCTACAAGGTTCAGCTTTCAAGTTAAGTAGAGTGAAGACACTACCAATGGTAGAGTCAAGATAGCTGTTATTTATTGGAGGAATACAGCTGTATCTTAGTATGACTATTAGACTAAGTGAAAAATACTGGTGAATAAATCAACTTATGAAAGTAAGGCACAAAGCTGAGTAATTTAGTGCTTTGTATTGTAATTCATTATGCATGAAACTATGCCTAAATTGAAAACCCATTCTCCATTTGGTTTATCAGGGAAATGTATCAGCAATATATCTAATATCAAATTCTGGGGGCAAATAAACACACACCATCATCCCATTTAGATCATCCCTTCTTTCTCTAAAATGGGTTATACCATATGTACTGTTTTATTTTACCAACTGTAAGTGAGAACTTGAATGCAAAAAAATTTCAACATCCATTTTTAATTGGTGAAATGGCATTTTGGCATGCTTCCATCATTTGGGTGGCATCTGAAACAATACTTCAGTACTTCAGTAAAATCAAGAGTACCTGAAATGTGGTACAAAACATTTATAATACTTACATGTACTTTACATTTAAATAAGAAATGTATTTGTTCACATTTATAGCTCCCAATGAACATGACCCTACTCATGTTTTTTGATAAAACCAAAAAAACCTCACTACTCTTGGATCTGTTATTTAACATACAATTTAAAGAAATGAGTCCTTCATTCTACTCCATTTCTGTATCCATGTCAAGTTTTTATTCATTGGATTATCTTAAACTAGTATTTCCATCAATTAAACCTACGTAATTGTCCTGATTTACTAGGCAATTAAGTATCAAATCACCCTCTTGTGGGGACACATTGCTCCCTTCTCTTGGTGCGCACAAGGTTCTGTTTATGCCCTCCAAGAATGTTTCCCCAGCTCTGTGGAAGTCCTTTAATCTAATCCCACTGGCCTCCAAAATCAAATTCCCTGGGGGTTCTCAGATCCCCAGGTTGGGAAATCTGTTGTGGGTCCTAGAGCTTAACAGTGCAAGAATTTCTTTGGTATAATTGTTCTGCAATTTGCGGGTCATCTGCTCAGTGGCTCTATGGTGGGACTGATGGCGACCTCCTCTAAGTGGACTTAAGCAACAGGCTGTGACTTGCCTGTGAGTGTCCAGGAGTCTAGGTCGACAGTTTGGTCTTAGGCCAAACAACAGGAAGGGAACACAGCCCTGCTCATCAACAGAAAATTGCATTAAAGATTTACTGAGCATGGAAAAGACCCTGATACTGGGAAAGATTGAAGGCAGAAGGAGACAGGGACAACAGAGGATGAGATGGGTTGGATGGCATCACCAATTCAATGGACATGAGTTTGAGCAAGCTCCAGGAGTTAGTGATGGACAGGGAAGCCTGGTGTGCTGCAGTCCATAGGGTCACAAAGAGTCGAACACAGTTGAGCAACTTAAATGAACTAAGTATCAAATCTTCTAAAAACTAGATCAAACCAAGAAAAGTGGCATTTCTTCCTAGTTTTTGGACGAGTTCTGTAGAAAAATGTCATTGATTCCCAAGCACAGTACTCGAGTTTAAGGTGGAAAGGGTATCAAATAATAGCATAGATCACGAGAAGCAGAGCTAACACTTGCTGACCCTTGAATCCTGGAGTTGCGATTGCACATTACAAGATGGGATGAGACTACATGGCATGAAAAATACAATAATTTTATAGCGGGAAATCAGGCAAGCTACAGAACATAAAAGCACCAGGATTTTATTGGATGAGGCAAAGACTGAGAAACACTAGCTGAGACAAAGTTTCTGGCATAATCCAACTAATAAGGCAGGTAAGGACACAGTTCGTGTATCTTTTTTTCCTGTCCCAACATAAGAAAATCACTTATTTTACTCTTCTCTGTGTCATGATCTTCCAAATTTTTGTGATGTTTATTGTTTTAAATAATATCTATTATATCTTTTGTAACTTTTTTGCACTAACTTTCCACTACTACTAGTTAACTCTTTCATAGCACTTTATTTGGGTACAGAGTACCCACACTTATCTAAGCATTAACCTATTACTGAATATTTTTGTTTTCAAGGTCTTGCTCTTACAGACTCTGTATTGGCCACTATCAGACCTGGTGATAGATAACTAACACCTTAGGAAATGCTTATATGGGGATTTGCTTAGTAACATATAATAATTTGAAAAATGTTTTAAAATTTTTATTTTGAAAGAATGAAAAATCTGCTAAATACAAAGTCTTAGTGGAAAAGAATAGGTAACAAATTCCTACATCCTGAACACGGGTACAAAGAAGGATGTCACAAAACAGACAATACCACAGAATAACATCTTAAACAATGATTTTATTAAAAATAGGAATGGGGAACACTTCATGGTTGATGTTGAGTGCTTTGAACTATGGTCCCAGGCCCCTGGGGATTTGTTCTTTATACTTTGTAGAAAGTGTGAGAAGCAGAGCTGTAAATGAACATAAGACACACTGAATTATGGTAGCTAACTAATGTTCATTATGGCTTTGTTTTACGGTAATACAACTATATACCATAAAATGTCAATAAAGACATTACTGGGATTTATTATAATAGGATTTAATTGTTTTAAGATGTTGACTTCAATTACCAACCACTGGAAACAGTGACATTATTAGAGTAAAAGAAAATTACTTGGTAGTATCATTCATTTCATGGTGCACCACTTCATACCTCGTTTGGCAATACAATCATACATACCTCGTTTGGCAATATAATCATACCATTTATTAAAAAGCAAAAATGTCTTTCACCCAGTGCATGATTTAAGAGCTAATATAATGTGTATTTGGCTACATTTTAAGATTTCGTCCATTCAAAACTGAGCCCTTTATGTAAAGCATCATGAGAAGCTCTTTAAAGGGAATATATTAAATTATCACTTTAGAGTGTATCTAAATATAAATATCTAACCCTCCAGGTTTCTCTGTCTATGGGGATTCTCCAGGCAAGAATACTAAACATCCTGGCTCAGCTGGTAAAGAATCTGCCTGCAATGCTGGAGACCTGGGTTCAATCCCTGGGTTGGGAAGATCTCCTGGAGAAGGGAAATGTATCCACTCCAGTATCCTGGCCTGGACAATTCCATGGGTATAATCCATGGGGTCGAAAAGAGTAGGACACGACTGAGTAACTTTCAGGCTTCCCTGGTGGCTCAGAGGGTAAAGAGTCTGCCTGCAACAAGGGAGACCTGGGTTTAATCCTGGGTTTAATCCCTGGGTTGGGAAGATCCCCTGGAGGAGGGCATGGCAACTCACTCCAGCATTCTTGCCTGAAGAATCCCCATGAACAGACGAGCCTGGAGTGTTAGTCCATGGGGTTGCAGAGTCAGTTTTGGATTTCCCTTGTGGCTCAGCTGGTAAAGAATCCACACGCAATGTGGGAGGACCTAGGTTTGATCCCTCAATTGGGAAGATCCCCTGGAGAAGGGAAAGGCTACCCACTGCAGTATTCTGGCCTGGAGAATTCCACGGACTTTCGCTTTCACTTAGATTAAGTATATCAATACAATGAAGCTGATTTTTAAAGCACACTTCTTCAACAGATACAAAACTACATGGATAGTAAATAAGTCTAATAAGCATTTCATTTGCTGCATTAACACCTAATGGTCAAAAAAGATACTTTTGACAACCAGGTGCTTTAAAGAATGGCCTGAGGACAGGGTGCACACAACTAAAATGACAGCTTAAAAAAATGGGATAAGGTTAACATCCCTCCCATATACCCATCAAACAAACAAAAAAAACAAGTTAAATTGCTCATAAAGGGCTCTCCAGTGTGCTTTCTCATGACAACTTTCTGCTATTCAGTCATGGAATGGGATCTTTTCATAAACTTGAAAAAGAAGACACGATAATCAGGCTCCTTTTATTTAAGTTTACCATTTACCTTTCTGAAATCAAAACAAAACCAAAACATATTTGTGACTTCTATTACAAACATCCTCTTCACAAAAGGAAAAAAGAATGAAGGAAGAAAACGATAGGAAAGCAAACAAATACCACATACATTTCATAACTCTGTATGTTATTAATCATACTCAAGACTCTTGGCAATAGGTTTTTCATTTTCTCAGGTCACTGCATATCATTTGAGGACAGAAAAGGCTTTGGAACTCAAAGCATTTAGAAGCATACCAATTCCTAAGGAATCCTTTTATATGAGGGCGGGATAAATGCTAAAAATGATGATGTTAAGAGAAAACTATTAAAAAAGAAAATTCCACTTTGAGAAAGCAGGCTAATGCTGCTGCTGCTAAGTCGCTTCAGTTGTGTCTGACTCTGTGCGCCTCCATAGACGGCAGCCCACCAGGCTCCCCCGTCCACGGGATTTTCCAGGCAAGAGTACCGGAGTGGGTTGCCACTGCCTTCTCCAAACAGATGCTACATATGATATTAAAAAACGAACTCTTCCTAATCACTGTTTTAAAGTTTTGATGTTTTTACAAGAAGACACACTTCCCAATCCCCTCAAAATTTTAACATCTATGTACCAGGCTGTAAATTTCCAGACACTGGGTTCACATTAACTGATTCACTGTCACAAATGTTAACTTAAGCCAACGTTCTTAATGGAGCATGAAGAAAACAACTTTCAAACAGTAGTATTTTCAGGAAACACGTTTATTACAACATTAATAAAAATTAGGGTCTATAGTTGTTAGATAAAGTGAGCAGAAAGGTAAATATGCAGGAAAGGTAAGGTCTACTTTTGTTGTTTTTACTTCAATATTAATTACTAACATATAGCTAACCTTACAAATATCTCTCCTGCTGCGGTGGGGGTGAAATGGGACAAATTTCCTTCATCTTAAAAAAGTCTGTAAAAAGAAGAAAACTGGGGGGGAGCGGGGGGAGGACTATAAAGAGGACCACCTTTTTTTGGGGGGGGATAGAATTCTCTTACCAGTAACCATTTCCCCAGCCATACTCGGCTTTCAAAGCTCAAATTCTAACCCCAATACTCTTTTGTGATTGCTTCCCCTCAGATAATTCTAAAACCTGAACACTCAGAGAAAAATGTTTATATAGCATATATTTATTCATATAATTGCTTAAACTATGGACTAAAAAGTTCTATATAAGTATGCAATGCCCAGTACTTACTGATTAACTGTTGATGAAGACAGGGCAATAGCATTTTGGCTCCACCATCTAGCTCAACTGCAATCAATTTAAGAGATTCACGGAGAATATGCTGGTTCTAGATCAGTCCCAAAAAGCGTATTTTGGGGTGAGCCTATCAACCAAAATAGTAAAAAAAAAAAAAAAAAAAAATTAGCTTGTTTGGTGGCACATAAAAGTACTTAGTATATGGGGGTTCAAATAATAAGATTATCACAAAACAAGAAATGCACTTCTTCGTTACACATAATTTCAGAAAGGATGAAGCTATTTTTTGTCCCTTGTGAATGGGACAAATTTTACAGTCTGACAACTTTTGTAACGATAAGGAACGTAAACAATATTTTCCTGAACCTTAACTAAGCCTCTAAATCTTAAGTTAATAAATGAATCTTACCACTACAGCATCATAGTAAAAAAAAGCTAAGTTTTTGCTGTAACATCACCAGTTTTTAAACGTTTAAGTGATGGTAAAACTATTCACATCACTAAATAAATATTTTTAAAATGCAGTGATACTCCGTTATTTGAAACACAAATTTAAGACCACAGCTCAAAGGAAAAAAAATCTGAAGTAATGGGAAAACATGAAAATCCTTCACTAAAACATTCTTCTGTTTGTAAAACTTTCAACACAATGCAAGAATGTTTTACTTCAACTGGAGTTTAAAAGCTATAAATGGTTGTCTTTCGTGAATTCGAAGCAAAGGTAAAATCAGTGAAGATAAAACATTTCCAAATGGTATTATTCTAAGTTTAAAAAACTGAATATTAGAAAGTAATCCTACAGACTTCGCATTTTGTCAAATATCCCAACGAGTAGCCTCACCTACTGTCAGAAAGGTGCACAACGATGAATCAAAGTTACGAGAAAATAGCCATTGGATTTGAATTTCTAAATTCAATCAGGGAAACAAGAGTCCTTATACATTTCATTGATTTATGACCTCTCCTTATTTACACCAAATTATTTTTATTACAAAAACATATGCTGTATCACTCAACTGCATTAAACAGCATTTCGTCACTTATACCCTCAAATCTACGCCGCAGATTCACTTAAGATTCTCAAAGTCTATTTCAAAGGACGAAGATTACAAATTTTAAAAACTTCCTCGAATCTCGGCAAAACACAATTTCTATTTTGCAGGCGCATTTTCCTGTTCTCCGTCGGTTTAGGGTTGTCTCCGCGCACTCCAGGTCCCATCTTTCCCTTTTCTAAAAGACTCAGGCTGACAACCTGAGTTGTTCGGCCAGCAACCCCGATTCCCTCCGCCTGGGCCATCAACAGCTGAGCGAGAGAGAACCCCAAAAGATGGGAGATTTGAAAACACAAAAAGGTACGAGGAAAAAACGAGGTACGGTGGGGTGGGGCGAGACCCGCCCCAATCCTCTCAATCTCAGCCAAGCCCACCTCTCCTTCACTGGACCCCAAAACCCCGAAAAAATAACAAAAACGTAAGAAAGGAACCCCCCCATCCCGCCCCCCAGAGAGCTAGGAAGGCTTCCTTACTTTCCATGTGTTCCCGGGCCCGATTCTCTAGCCAAGCTCTCGGCCCACCCCACCCCCAGGGGTCCCGGCGCCATTTAGCTCCTCCAAAGCCGCCATTTTTCCGCCCCCGCCGGATCGCTAGCTGTGCCTCGGCGGCAACTCGCTATCCTGTTCTGCAGCCGACGCTACCGCCGCAGGCCCTGCCCCGAAAAGGAGGCCCTGGCCTGAGCTTGCGGGAATGGCAGCTTCGGCGTCACGAAGGCCCAGCTCCGACCCCGCCCGCGGTGCCCGAGCGCCGGCAGCTGGCGCCGGCCGGCGGGAGCAGGCAGGCAACAAGGGGGCCGGACAGACTCCACTGGGCGGAGCGGCCCTGGCGGCGGTTGGGACCTGAAGGTTCTATCGCACTTACTTCCTGTTTTGGGTCCGGGCACTTTGGAAGAACCAGGATGGAGGCTCCAAAAAATACCAGGATGGAGGAAGCAGCCACGGGCAAGAGTGGCTGCAGCTGGAGTGAGCGAGCGCGACGAGCCACCGGAAACGGAGCTACGGCCGCGCCCCGCCCCCAGTCCCCGCACGCTCCCCCGCCCTGCCTCCTCTCCCTGGGGTTGGCCCTGAGCGCCGGCTGTTGCGTCACTTCCGGCCAAGTCGGCGCGCCAAAAAGGGTCTCTGGATATTGGAGCTTCGGTCTCTGTCAGAGTAGGGGTTGTTTTCTGTTGTTTTCCTTACCTCCCACTAGGAAATTTAAGTACTTACTTTCTTGTTACTGATATTGTGTAGGAGGACCGTCTTTCTTCGGCGCAGCTGTGATTCTTTTGGCCCGGGGATCATTGCCCCTCGCGAGCTGACTTTCGTAATTACCTAGGGCTACAGAACGGAGGGAGCCGCGATGTGGAACGGCTTGAAAGCGGGGTCTGGATGCAGAGGAAGGCCGGAAATTGTGTGTGTGGTTCTTCTGACGGGGTCTGTCCTGCTGTAGGCGCGTAGACATGTTACCTGTTGAGCATGTGATGCAATTCTTGGTTAAATGTATGTGAGTGTAGGAAGATGGTGGTCTGCAATGCACAGTACGCCTTACAAAGCCCGGCCCTGACACGCTGGTTGCTCGTTAGCCGGGGAGCTCTCGGAAGAAAAATACTCGGCCCCGCTCCCAGAGTCATTAACCTGCCAGAGAACCGCCCCGGCAGAAATTTTTGTTTTGAAAGAATTTCGAAGATAGTGGTCGGAACCCTGTTACAACTCTTGTGATTCTGACCTCATTTTACTTGTTTATAAAAACTCTTATTGTGCCCTGCTTTTCTCTCACTAGGGGGATGAGAGGAGTTCAGAAATGAGATTTGAGAAATTTCTTGCGTCCAATAAGTATGTGTGGACTTCCACTACATGGTCACAGTGAGAATGTGGTCAGCATCAGTTGTAAAGCTCAAATGAAGGCTGTCAAGATGTGAATATATACGTCTTGAATTGGACTTAACTAATCAAGTCGATAATGCTTACTTTCTTTTCCTCTATTTTTCGCTTTTTTAAAAAATTTGTTTTATACAACTCTGGTTTCTTTTGAATACAAAATATAGTTGAAAGACTTCGTGGAAGTGACACTAATTCTTTGAAGAAAGGGGAAGAAACTATACACAGAAATGGGTTTAGATAGATAAATATTTGTTTAGATTTTAAGCCAAAGATACATAAGTTTTACCAGTAGTCCACATTATCTTTTCTTTGGGATAACGTTCTCACTCATAAATGTCGCATTTCATAAAAAAAGTGGAAAACGAGATACCATCATACACCGATTCGAAGTGCTAAAATCCAAAACACCAAGTGCTGATGAGACTTTGGAACACTAGAGAACTCTCATTCATTGATTGAATGCAAAAATGGTACAGCCACTGTGGAAATCTTTTTGGTGGCTTCTATAGAACAAAGCATATTCTTACCCTGTGATCATTAATTACTTCTTGATATTTACCCGGAATAGTTGAAACTTTATGTCCTCATAAAAACGTGCATATGAATATTTATACCAACTTCGTTGTAACTGCCAAACTTAACGAGCAACCAGGGTATGCTTCAGTAAGTAAATGGATAAACTGGTACATTCGTACAATGGGATATTATTTAATGCTAGAAAGAAATGAGCTGCCCATGAAAAGACACAAGAATGAAGAGACATGGGGGAATCTTAAATGTATATCTCTAAGTGAAAGAAGTCTGTCTGAAAAGGCTACATATTAAATGATTCCAACTATCTGACATTCTGGAAAGGGGGAAACTATGGAGTTAAAAAGATCAGTAGTTGCCAGGATTTGAGGCCAGAGGAAGTGAAATAGGCCAGCACAAGAGGATTTTTTAAGGCAGCAAAATGATTCTGTTTAATGCTATAGCAGTAGATACATTGTGTTACGCATCTATCAAAACCCATAAAATGCATAACACTTAGAATGTAGTAGTAGATACATCGTGTTATACATTTATCAAAACCCATAGAACATAACCTGTGGACTTCGGTTGTTAATGACATGTCAGTGTTGGTTCATCCTTTGCAATAAATGTACCACTCCCTTGGGGGATGTTGATAATGGGGGAGACTATTCATGTATAACGTAAGGAATCTATGGGAAGTGTCTGTACCTTCCCCTCTATTTTGCTGTGAATCTTAAATGGTACCACAGAAAAATAAGGTCTAGTTTAAAAAAAAAAAAAGAACTGAGTTTGGACAAGGTTAGATAACATTTTTTGAGTGCTTATGTATCATTTAAGTGATTTCCATATATCAAATGCATTTAACATTCACCAGTGCTAAAGCTTCAGTATAGTTATTGTAAATGATTCCTGTTTTGGAGAAGGATCATATAAGTGAAGGAATGTGTCCAAGGACACACAGTACGTAAGTGGCAGAGTCAGAATAAAAGCCTCAGCTCCAAGCCCATGCTCTTAACTACCCTCTTGCAGCTCAAAAAGTACATTTTGGCAAGTCTTTTTATAATGAAAAACTATTACAACCAGTTTCCAGATTCTTTACTAAACTGGAAGAAGGATATGTTTGACCATTTTTCAAAAATAAGTGTCAGGAGCAGCATTTTATTGCCTCTAACATTATTACCAATTTGTGGTAATCTCTGCATCCCCTGTGGTTATGGCAGGTGTCTGTTTTTAAATGAGTACATAACTGTAGGTAACCAACACTGTGAGGCAGGCTCTTGTTGTTGGTACAGATGTTGAAGTCAGACCCAAGTGAGAATCTTGACTATACTGCTTAGCAGTGGATATGGTACTACACATCTCTAAGCTTCACTTGCTTTTGAAAAGTGGAGATACTAAAATCTACCAGAATGATGTAGGTAGAATGCTTTGCACAGAGCCTGTCATATGTTTTAAGTGCTTAAAATGGAAAATAATAAACCTCTGAATCAGAAAAGCAATTAAATTACTGAAAGTAGAGTTCTACTGAGATAATAATTGTGTGTATAAAATTGTTAACATTATCATTTAGGAATCGGTTCTTAATTAGCTACATTTTCCACAAAGCATAACCATATAGGATTCTTCTTGGCTGAGGCATAAGACAGTGGTATCTAAATTATAATTGCTGCCCATTCTCTCCTGAAAAAGGTTAGTCTGCATTTAGCTGTTAAGTCCCTAAAAGAGTCAAGTTCATTCTTGTAATTTTTCCTTTCTGGGCGAGTTTCCTTCCTAACTACCTTTCCTCAAGGTCAGTTGGTATTTACTTTGGGAAAACAAGTGTATTTTAGTATCAGTTTAACCCATAGCTTTAAAAGCAAATCTATAGTAGTAACATATCTTTAACTTGCCTTATCAATGTAAGATTATCCATAACATAATTTTAAACCTGGAGAAACTTTCTGCAATTAGAATTCTAGATGTTTCATACCTCACTATTTAGTAGTACCTAGAGAATGCATGAGAGTTTTACTATTATCTTGCTGCTGCTAAGTCGCTTCAGTCGTGTCCGACTCTTAGCGACCCTATGGACTACAGCCCACCAGGCTTCTCTGTCCATGGGATTTTCCAGGCAAGAGTACTGGAGTGGGGTCCCATTGCCTTCTCCGTTACTATTCTCCTAGTATTTACCTAATTAGAAAATTTTGTAGAAAAATATGGAGAAATAGTTTTTTCACAAACAGAAGGTATTATAAAAGTATAGGACACTTACGGTATTTACTGCATTTGCTAGTTATGATTAACTCTGTTGGACTCCATATTTTTTATATCACTTTCATGAACCTCATCAGCCATAGAATATTGATGAAATGACCTTTCCTTTTTGAAAGGTTAATAGGTTGGTATGTTAATACAAAAATGGTTCAAATACTGAGAGGAAAATTCTATTGTTTCATGATTATCTTGTGTTCTGGGTGTCATGATTCAGGGAAGACATGTTTGCAATAACTTTTGTTTAAATGAAAAATATTGTTACTGAGTAGCCCATTTTCTTTCTACACAGTCTCTTGAGGTCTGCTAATACAACTGATGTATATACATTGGAAGGCCTTCAAGAATTTCTGGTGAGCTGATGGGAATTCCTATGCTAATAGAGAAATGAGCAAACTGTCCCTAGGCCCACACATCAGACCCTTCCAAGTCCTCTTCTGTCTCAGATTTTGTCGTCTAGGTCTTTCTGTGGGGCTTAGGGCACTCTGTCTCATAACTCCTTCTTACCCTCCAGTTGTGGCAGTGTCTCATCTCTATACTTTTAATCTCTCAGCCTGGTTACCACCACTCCATATCCTCTTCACTTCATTTTCTTTTGCAGTAGGTCTTTACTGAGGCCTTTTAATGGGACATTAGCAAAAATTCATTCCTCTTCCACTTAGGAGAATGGAGAACTTCAGATTCTCCCAGCAAATGAGAATAAAAGTTTTCATTCTGTCCTTGAGAATTCTGTGGGGAAAACAAAACAGAAACAATTAAATTACTTTACTAAAACTGGGAGAGTGTTTGTACCCAGATTCAAATATCTGTTCCTTTATAGTCTGGCTTTGAAGGGAGAGGGACAATATATTGGCAAACTAATCAGCAATTGCCAGTTTGGTAAATTCTAAAAAGGATACAAATGGAGTGCTCTGAAGGTGAACTTCATGTAGGGAGTTCCAGGTTGACTTTCTCAGGAGACATTTCAGCAGGGACTGGAAAAGTGAGAAGGGGACAGGAGGGAGGTAGGCATCTGTCCAGCTAGTGTGGGAAAGAATGTATTTGTAAGGAAGCAGCTGGCCTATAATGTTTATAAGATGGTGAGAGCACAGTGCTGGTAAGTAATAGATTCGGTCTCTCACAGATGTTAACTAAGTTTAACCCCCTTCCTCTAAGGCTGGAGCTGGGCATGTGCCCAGAGGTAGCTGGACCATCTGCTGCCTCTGCTTTGTGTTACAGTTTCAGTTTTCCAACACCTAGTACAGTACCTTAACTTAGCTGCTGCTGCTGCTAAGTCGCTTCAGTCGTGTCCAACTCTGTGCGACCCCATAGACGGCAGCCCACCAGGCTCCCCCGTCCCTGGGATTCTCCAGGCAAGAACACTGGAGTGGGTTGCCATTTCCTTCTCCAATGCATGAAAGTGAAAAGTGAAAGTGAAGTCGCTCAGTCGTGTCCGACTCTTAGCGACCACATGGACTGCAGCCTACCAGGCTCCTCTGTCCATGGGAATTTCCAGGCAAGAGTACTGGAGTGGGTTGCCATTGCCTTCTCCACCCTTAACTTAGCAGACACTTAAAATGTTTGATGTGTTCAGAGATACTTGTGTCTTAAACCTGAAGATCAGAAATCAGATCAGAAATCTAGCCATTTCTGTTCTTTGGCACATGCTAGCCGTTTTATGCTCAAACTTCTTCAAATGAGGCTTCAGCAGTACGTGAACCAAGAACTTCTAGATGTACAAGCTGGATTTAGAAAAGGCAGAGGAATCAGAGATCAAATTGCCAACATTTGTTGGATCATAGGGAAAGCAAGGGAAATCCAGAAAAACATTGGGTTCGTTGACTGTGCTAAAGCCGTTGACTGTGTGGATCACAACAAACTGTGCAAAATTCTTAAAGAGATGGGAATACCAGACCATCTTACCTGTATCCTGAGAAACCTGTATGCAGGTCAAGAAGCAACAGTGAGAACTGGACATAGAACAACAGACTGGTTCCAAATTGGGAAAGAAGTACCATAAGGCTGTATGTTGAATGAGAGTCACTCAGTTGTGTCCCACTCTTTGTTACCCCATGGACTGTACAGTCCACGGAATTCTCCAGGCCACAGTGCTGGAGTGGATAGCCATTCCCTTCTCCAGGGGATCTTCCCAACCCAGGGATTGAACCTGGGTCTTTCCACATTGCAGGAGGATTCTTTACCAGCTAAGCCACAAGGGAAACCCAAGAATACTGGAGTGGGTAGCCTATCCCTTCTCCAGTGTATCTTCCCGACCCAGGAATTGAACCAGGGTTTCCTGCATTGCAGACGGATTCTTTACCAACTGAGCTATCAGGGAAGCCTGTCACCATGCTTATTTAACTTATACGCAGAGTACATAATGTGAAATGGAGGGCTGGATGAATCACAAGCTGGAATCAAGATTGCCTGGAGAAATAACAACCTCAGATATGCATATGATATCACTTTAATGGCAGAAAGTGAAGAGGAACTAAAGAGCCTCTTGAGGGTAAAAGGGAAGAGTGAAAAGGCTGGCTTACAACTCAACATTCAAAAAACTAAGATCATGGCATCTGGATGGCAAGTAGATGGGGAAATAGTGGAAGCAGTAACAGATTTTATTTTCTTGGGCTCCAAAATCACTGCGGCTGGTGACTGCAACCATGAAATGAAAAGACACTTTTTCCTTGAAAGGAAAGCTATGACAAATTTAGCATATTAAAAAGCAAAGACATCACTTTGCCAACAAAGGCCTGTATAGTTAAAGCTATGGTTTTCCCAGTAGTCATGTACAGATGTGAGAATTGGACCATGAAGTTCAGTTCAGTTCAGCTCAGTTACTCAGTCATGTCCGACTCTGCGACTCCATGGACTGCTGCATGCCAGGCTTCCCTGTCCATCACCAACTCCCAGAGTTTACTCAAACTCATGTCCATTGAGTTGGTGATGCTGTCCAACAATCTCTTCCTCTGTCTTCCCCTTCTCCTCCTGCCTTCAGTCTTTCCCAGCATGAGGGTCTTTTCCAATGAGTCAGTTCTTCGCATCAGATAGCCAAAGTATTGTAGTTTCAGCTTCAGCATCAGTCCTTCCAATGAATATTCAGGACTGGTCTCCTTTAGGGTGGACTGGTTGGATCGCCTTGCTGTCCAAGGGACCCTCAAGAGTCTTCTCCAACACCACAGTTCAAAAGCATTAATTCTTTGGCGCTCAGCTTTCTTTATAGTCCAACTCTCACATCCATACATGACTACTAGAAAAGCCATAGCTTTGAGTAGGCGGACTTTTGCTGGCAAAGTAATGTCTCTGCTTTTTAATATTCTGTCTAGGTTGGTCATAACTTTTCTTCCAAGGAGCAAGCGTCTTTTAATTTCATGGCCATAGTCACCATCTGCAGTGATTTTGGAGACCCAAAAGATAAAGTCAGTCACTATTTCCACTGTTTCCCCATCTATTTGCCATGAAGTGATGGGACCGGATGCCATGATCTTAGCTTTCTGAATGTTGAGCTTTAAGCCAACTTTTTCACTCTCCTCTTTCACTTTTATCAAGGGGCTCTTCAGTTCTTCTTTGCCTTCTGCCATAAGGGTGGTGTCATCTGCATATCTGAGGTATTGATATTTTTCCTGGCAATCTGGATTCCAGCTTGTGCTTCTTCCAGCCCAGCATTTCTCATGATGTACTCTGCATACAAGTTAAATAAGCAGCATAACAATATACAGCCTTGACATACTCCTTTCCTGGTTTGGAACCAGTGTGTTGTTCCATGTCCAGTTCTAACTGTTGCTTCTTGACCTGTATACAGATTTCTCAGGAGGCATGTCAGGTGGTCTGGTATTCCCATCTCTAAGAATTTTCCACAGTTTGTGGTTATCCACACAGTCAAAGGCTTTGGCATGGTCAATAAAGCAAAAGTAGATGTTTTTTCTGGAATTCTCTTGCTTTTTCGATGATCTAGTGGATGTTGGCAATTTGGTCTCTGGTTACTCTGCCTTTTCTAAACCCAGCTTGACTGTCAAGGCTGAGTGCTAAAGCACTGATGCTTTCAAGTTGTGGTGCTGACGAAGACTCTTGAGAATCCCTTGGACTACAAGGACATCAACCCAGTCAATCCTAAAGGAAATCAACCCTGAATATTCATTGGAAGGATTCAGCTGAAGCTGAATCTCCAATACTTTGGCCACCTGATGTAAAGAGCTGACTTATTGGAAATAAGACCCTGATACTGGGAAAGATTGAAGACAAAAAAAGAAGCCGGGCAGCAGAGGATGAGATGGTTAGATAGCATCACCATTTCAATGGGCATTAATCTGAGCAAATTCCAGGAGATAGCAAAGGACAGGGAAGTCTGGCATACTACAGTCCATGGGATCACAGAGTCAGACATTTAGTGACTGAACAACAACAACAATTCTTTGGTGGGAGAGCTCAGTCTTTTTTCAGATAGTGTCACTACTTAAACAACTCTGGAATAAAACAAATGTTACCTTTATAATTACTTACTTAGAAAGAGGTTATTTGAACAAGATATCACATGTTTGGCATTATTCTAAACTTTATTACCCAAATCTTGTCCATCTAGTTGCAGCATTTCAAGGATAGGAGTGTTCCATTTTAACCAGCAGATGTCCTTATTGTTCAGCAAGATTTGTTTTTTTCCTTTCCAGACAAGTAGCTACAAGAGTAGATGGGAATTCTGTGGCTTGAATTTGTTAGTGATAAGCTGTGGTAGACAATTGACAAGCCTCAAGAATAATGAAACCAAAGGGATTATGCTTTGAAATTCAAATGTGAAAGGCCCTCTAGCATTTGAGGACTAATTGATTAATTCTCTTCTCTTTTATTCAATGTATATCTAATTCCCTTTCACAGAATCTGCAATGACAGAAAGAAATAGGGAACTTGCATAACCTTTATAGCTTTCAAGAGTTTGCATGTTTGTGATACACCCATTCCTTCCTTTCATTGAGCCGACCTTCATGAGCCTGTCCTTTGTATTGAGCCCTATCCAAGGCATAGAGAACAGGAACATGGCAGAGATCAAGAGAGACAAGGTATTAAGGAGCTTACAAAATACTATGGTTTTTTTTTTCAATGTGTCTTTGTACAAAACAAATTTACTAAATTATTTCAATTGCCCATGGAACTTGCTCATAATTATCAACTTAATGAAAGATTGAGACAAAATATGAATCAAATCACTTGGTATCCTCAGATTGCTCTAAATTGCAGATATTAGGAAAGATGGACTGTTCTTCATTGGTCTTGCTTAGTCAAAGCACTCTGAAAAATATCTGACAAATAGTAGATTTTCAGAAGTGTCAGATATTATTATTTGTATTTATCCATCATAACAGAAAAGGATAAAAAGCAGGAAGAGATTTTTTGCCTTATTTGAATGTTGAGTAGGATTTGTTAGAACAACAATTCTATTTCAATGAATACCTTTTAAAACTTTGTGTTTCATAATGGCAGTCTATTGCTGAAAGGTATGAAAAGGGAAATTTAAGTTCCATTGTTTTAAGTCTTTTGTTTTTTTTAAACTCCTAGGAATTTGGTCTGTTTTCATGTTTCTGGGCAAAGTGTTTCAAGCACTAGAAAAAGTGGTATGGCTTCTTACTTAAGGGTTCACTGGATACCTTTAATATACATGTAACAGAAATGTATAGATACATGCAAGCTAAAGGTTTTCCTTGACCTGAAATTGTTACAGGCAAAGTCTAAACCCAATAGGAAATACTATTTCTTAAGTAAGCTATTTCTTTTCCCAATTACCGGAACTATCAGCCTAGTCTTATAATATGTACTTAATTTAAGAAAATCTACGTTGTATGTATATTTAAATTTTACTTTATTGAAATATAGTTGATTTACAATGTTGTATTATTTTTGCTGTATTTCTGTTGTGTATTTCAGCAAAATGATTCACATATTCTTTTTCATATTTTTTTCCATTATGGTTTATTGCAAGATGTTGAATATAGTTCCCTGTGCTATATAGTGTCCTACTCTTTGAGACCCTATGGACTGTAGCCTGCCAGGCTCCTCTGTCCATGCTATACAGTAGAACTTTGTTTATTCATTCAATTAATAATAGTTTGCATTTGCTAATCCTAAAATCTCAATCCTTTCACCACTTCCCCTCTCCCCTTTGGTGAATGCAAGTCTGTTCTCTATGTCTGTGAATCTGTTTCTGTTTCATAAACAATGTCTACCTTATATTAAATAAACCATAGTAAATTAAATTCCAGAGCATAATAACGTTTATTATAACAACTGTACCTTAAGTGGACAGACCTGGTGAAGACATGTAATATATAATAGTTAATTTAATGAAATTGGGAATAACAGGATTATGTGTTCAGACTTGAGAATATTATTATTATATATAATCATATAATTGTAGCCTCTACAGCTCTATTTATTTTAGCAAACCTAGGGTAAGAAAGATATGTGGCTGCAGCAGGAGAGTATCACTAAAATCTTTTTCCTGTGTCTGTTTCTTACCAGAAGTTTACATTTATGCTGAATTTTGGTTTGTGTTGGTTCAACCTGGTGTAGCAAGACATAAGGTTCTTACAGCCATTGTCCAGAGGTGAAACTCCTTTCTCTATTTCCATTGTAATTGGATAAGCTCATTTTTGTTGAACAAGAGCCCATTTTCACGTGATACTGCAGTCTTTTCTTTTTTTTTTCCTTTGCCAAAGAGCCATCTGCTGTAGAGTCATTCTCTGTTGAGAACACTCTTGATCGTGAGTCTGTAATAAATTTTCACACGAGTCTTGGCTGAGAAGGAACCCATGCTGCTTTACCATTGTAGACCAACTGCAGGAGGAATATATGATACAACGGTGTCTCATATATAATGTTATAAATAGCTTTGTTATTTGAAAAGATCATAGTAGGTATAGTATAAGCAGTATGTCTCTTGCAATGGGTAAAAATGAAAATAAGCCTAAAATTTCCTGCTTTTAAACCTTTCTTATGTCTCTCCTCACTGCAACTACAATTTTATAAAGTAATAAATCAAATGAAGCATTTAAAAATTAGATTTCCCTAGCATAGGAGGCTTATACCTGAAGGTAGAATAAAATAAGTGACCAGGGTTTTCCTACCATTTCCATATTCACTTGGTAGGAAAATCTGATATTATATAGATAATTTATTTTTATTAAATTTAAAGTAGAAATCAACATAGTTGATTTAACTCCTTTTTATTATTATTTAAACAAAAAGTTAAATTCAAGTCAATGAACTTTTTAAAAGTCATAGATTATTCACTATAGGTTTGCAATGAGTAAATCTATCATTTCCTCAGCAACAGGCCTTCAGAGACCTTCTCAGACTCTTAAGAGCTATTCCTTCTACCCCCTCTTCAACAAATGACCTTTACCAGAGATGTTTAAGCATTAACTTCCTTGATAGCCTGCTGCCCCTACTCTGCCCCTTCTTATGTGCTCATCTGAGCTCATCCTAAACTCCTTTCCTCCAATCCTACAGATGTTCCTTCTCTTATTCAAGGCTAATCCATTCTTTTGTGCTTTATGATCTCATCTCCCTGCTGGGACTACGCTTATTCCTTCTTTTATGTTTTCAACCATTTTAGTCTAGCTTGTGCCTCCAGAATGCCCCTGAAAATCATTAACAACTTCCACATTGCTAAATACCATGAAAATATTCTATCATTTAGCTTAATTTGCAGCAGCATTTGCTCCTGAAATGACTGCATTGTTCTTTGAGTACTCCTCTTTTCTTGACTTTGACATAAAATACTCTGAAATTCCTGCTACCTTTCAATTTGCTTCTTAGCTGGCCTGGCTCTTAAATTTCAGAGTTCTTCATGGTGACCTCTAAGGCCTACATTTCTTCCTCACACTACCCTCTCTCTAGGTGACATTATCCATTCCCAGTGGCTACAGTTGCTCTCTATACACTGATGACTCTGCTAATCTGTTATTCAAATGCCTTTTTTTTGGGATGTGGTACTTGGCTTAAAATGTGGAAGGCTTACAATGTGGACAATTGCATTTTCTAAAGATGGCTGTAATAGTATTTCCTATCCAAAATGTTCTTCATACAATACAATTTGCCACTCCTTTCATTAAGAGATGGAGGTGCATGACTCCTCCCTTTGACACTGGACAGGTTTTGTGGCTACTTTTGTGTGTGTGTTAAGACATAGCTTTTATTTCATCAGACATTTTATGCTTTTTCCTTAGTCTCTAATTGTCCTCCCACTGTTGTGTAACTACTTTTAAATGATAAAGAGTGCAGAAAGTGGTGCTATGTGACTTATAAAGATAGATTATAAAAGGCCTATCAGCCAACAAGTATTCAGCCATCATATGTTCAGTCCAGCTGCCATACAGTGATGGAGCCCAAACTAGTCCAGATAAACCACATAGAGAAGTACTGAGAACATAAAAAATGAAGGATGATTGGAGAGCCCCTAGCTGCTCCAGCCTCCCCTCCTAACTAGTTATCTATTGCTGTGTAACAAATTAATTACCACCAAAATGTAGTGGCTTAAAACAGCAAGCATTTATTATCTCCCAGTTTCTATGGGTCAGGAATTCAAGAGTGGCTTAGATGGGTGATTTTCTTAGGGATTCTCATGAGGTTGCTATCAAGATGTTGACTGGGGCTTCAGTCCTCTGAAGGCTTCGCTGAGACTAAAAGATCTAGTTCCAAGCGAGAGACTTCATTCCTGGCTGTTGGCTGGAGGCTTCAATGCCTGCCATATGGACCTTTCCATAGAGCTGCTTAAGTGTCCTCAGGCACAGGCCAACTGGCTTCCTGAGGAGCAAGTGACCCAAGAGTAAGGAAGCTGCAATGCTTTTAATGACCTAATTTCAGAGGTTACACACTGTCACTTCTATTTTGTTCCATTTATTAGAAGTGAGTCACTAAGGTAAACCCACACTTAAGGGGATAAGGAGTGGGCTCCACATTTTGAAGGAATTTGTGGGCACCTTCCCACCATTATCTGACTGCAAAGGCATGCAACACCTGCAAGATGGAGCTGCATAGCCCAGCCTTTCCTAGAATTCTGATCCACAGAAGCTATGCTGCTGCTGCTGCTGCTAAGTCGCTTCAGTTGTGCCCGACTCTGTGTGACCCCATAGAGGGCAGCCTGCCAGGCTCCGCCATCCCTGGGATTCTCCAGGCAAGAACACTGGAGTGGGTTGCCATTTCCTTCTCCAATAGAAGCTATGAATAATAATAAAATGATTACTGTTGTTTGAAGCCTCAAAATCCCTTTTTTTCCTTCATATTCTTGGCTCTTAAAGATCAAAAGTTCTGGATTTCAGTATTGTCTCATGTAAATTTATAAAAATCCATTCAAACATTTAATTGACTTCTTTGTTCTCACCTGTAGGCATATTCTTCCTCTGAATCAGAGCATGGAAAACTATCAAAGCTGCCTTTATGATAAGGGAAGGATTAACAGGTGCAAGAAAGTGCAGGAAGGAACAGCAACCCACTAATAGTGCAAAGATATGATTATACTGAGGGATAATTAACCTTGATTTATATGTTGATAGTAAGCAGTATTTGATTTTACCTATTAATAAAAGTTTGCACAAAATATGTGTATATGTTATAGTTAATTATCTTTTTAGCTCTTTATTTGTGATAGATTTTGAAATTTGGGGGATGTGGAATGGATACCCAGGACTGGAATTCCAATTTACACACTTGTACCATAGAAAATAGATACTGAAGGAAAAAGGTACCTGGAAATTACCAGTATTTTCAGGAGACAGGCAACTCAACAGAGTACATCCAAAGACTACAGAGATGCCTCTGGGTTTTAAAAGACTGGAAGTAGAGTATCCACCTGACTCCTTTCCAGTGACAGGAAGAAAAGATAGTGGCATGAGGGCACGGAAGTGTTGGTAGAGCACAATTCAGAGATACTGAGTCCTTTCACAGAAGATTAAGGATTAAAAAGATTAGGATTTTGAAAATCCTATAGGTTAGAAACTAAAAAAATGTTGTTATATGTTACTTTCAACATATTTTAAAATATAGCCGATGCAAGCACTTGCAAACCATGGTGGTGCAGAAAAGGAATGTTGATGCAATAGATATTCCCATATTTGTTATATTACTAATAATATGAAATATTCATAGAACTTACCTGAATTTTACATGTCATTAATCAATAACAAAGAGGTTACCTGAATCTAAAATCCCACCAGTAGCTCATAGAGGGCAGAGTCATGTTTTGTGTTTCCTGATTGGCCAGACATTTTTGAACAGCTGTTCTCCCACAGCTTACATCAGAAGGGTGAGAGTAACTTGTTCGAGGAATTTTTTTTCTGAGAGAGCCTTCTTATATTGTACCTGGTTAACATCTGGAAAATGACACATGGAGGCTCACATAATGCTTCCTGATGACTCTTGCTTTATGTTTATTTGGTTTTAAAGAAACTTTCTCCATGAGAACTTCTGCTGGTGATGAGGCCTATTCAGCAATGAATTATTTTGTAATCAGGCATGTTGCAATCTGTCATAAGTGCAGTTGTCCATCTGCTGTGTCATTTTCACTGACATTATAAACTATAGTCCATTTGGACTCATTTGGAAAGACAGAAATTGGCTTGTTCATCCTGTTTACTGATGGCTCAGTGTCAGTATGCAAAATGTGGCTAAGAAGAAATTTAGGTGAAATTCTTAAAATCTTTGATGGATACATTTAGCCTATATTTCTGTTAAGAAAGTGATTCATACTTCATGTCTATTTCCAGTAGCTAAAACTAACACCATGTTATGCCTAATTAAAAGCTCTCTCAAATTGCTAACTTTATAGTTGCTATAAGCAGCACAATTAGAAAGTCTACACTGATTTTTTTTTTTAAAGAAACCGTGTTTTTTCAACCATGCTTTATCCTGCTCCTAGCACCCTTGTTTTCTTAAAAGTTACAGACTTTAAAAGGAGCTGTGATACTTGCAGCTTTGTTGTACTTTCTCAAGATTGCATTGGTTATTCAGGGTTTTTTGTGCATCCATACAAATTTTAGGTTTATTTGTTCTAGCTCTGTGAAAAATGCCATGAGTATTTTGGTAGGAATTGCATTAAATATGTAGATTGCTCTGTGTAGTATGGAAATTTTAACTATTAACTGTTCGAATCTATGAGCACAGTGTATTTTCCCATTTGTGTCATCTTTAATTTTATCAATTGCCTTTTAATTTTCAGAGTGTAAGTCTTTCACCTCCTTGATTAAATTTATTCTTTTTCATGCAATTGCAGATGGGTTTTCTTAATTTCTCTATCAGATAGTATTTTTAAAGTTCCTTCTTTCTTCTTGTTTCTTTTTTTGTCTTCCATCATGGAGATGTTCTTAAAATACCTGGCCTTTTCAATTTTGCTTTCCTCAGGGTATATGCCTAGGAGTAGGATTGCTGGGTCATATGGTGGTTTTATCTCCATACCATCTTCCATAGTGGCTGTATCAGTTTACATTCCCACCAACAGTGCAAGAGGGTTCCCTTTTCTCCACACCCTCTCCAGCATTTATTGTTTGTGGACTTTTTGATGATGGCCATTCTGACTGGAGTGAGGTGATGATATCTCATGATAGTTTTGATTTGCATTTCTCTAATAATGAGCAATATTAAGTACGTTACCATGTGTAAAATAGATAGCCAATGGGAATTTGCTGTATGTCTCAGGGAACTCAAACAGGGACTCTGTATCAACCTAGAGGGGTGGGATGGGGAGGGAGTTGGGAGGGAGGTTCAAGAGGGAGGGGACATATGTATACCTATGGCAGATTCATGTTGATATTTGACAGAAAACAACAAAATTCTGTGAATTAATTATCCTTCAATTAAAAAAAAAAACAAAACCCTCACCTTCCTTGGTTGTCTGTCTCACGAGAGTGAGGCACTGAAAACTTAAGTTTAGAAGCTATGGAGAGGAAGTGGAGGGAGAGATTGTTGACTAATAGATTTTACTGTAGGACTTATGGTTAATCTGTCCAGGCTTGGTCAGTTTTTTAAATTTAATTTTTATTGTATATTGGAGTATGGTTGACTTACAATGTTGTATTAGTTTCCAGTGTACAGCAAAGTGAGTCATTTATACATATACATTATCTATTCTTTTTCAGATTGTTTTCCCATATAGTTTATTATAGAATATTGAGCAGAGTTCCTTATGCTATACAGTAGGTCCTTGTTGATTATCTATTTTATATATAGCAGTGTATATATGTGATAGCATGGTTGTTAGTGTATAGAAATGTAACAAATTTTTGTGTATTTTGTATACTGCAACTTTATTGAATTCATTTATTCTAGTAGTTTATTGTGGGATCTTTAGTGTTTTTTTTATATATAGTATCATTTCATCTGAAAATAGTGACAGTTTTACTTCTTCCTTTATTTCAAACTATACCACAAAGCTATAATAATCAAAATAATATGGTACTGGCACAAAAACAGACACATAGATCAATGACAAAATAGAGAGTCCAGAAATAAATCCACACTTACATGGTCAATTAATCTATAACTAAGGAGGCAAGAATATACAATAGGAAGAAGACAGTGTCTTTAATAAATGGTGTTGCTAAAGTTAGAGAGCTACTTGCAAAAGAATGAAACTAGACCATTTTCTTACACTATATAAAATAATAAACTCAAAATGAATTAAAGACTTAAATGTAAGGTCTGAAACTGTAAGACTCCTAGAAGAAAACATAGGCAGGATGCTCTTTGACATTGGTCTTAGCAATATATTTTTGGATCTGTCTCATCAGGTAAGGGCAACAAAAGAAAAATAAACACACAGGACTTTGTCCAACAACAAAGCTTCTGCTCAGTGAAGATCAGTTCAGTTCAGTTGCTCAGTCGTGTCTGACTCTTTGCGACCCCATGAATTGCAGCACACCAGGCCTCTCTGTCCATCACCAACTCCCGGAGTCTACCGAAACCCATGTCCATCGAGTCGGTGATGCCATCCAATCATCTCATCCTCTGTCGTCCCCTTCTCCTCCTGCCCCCAATCCTACCCAGCATTAGGGTCTTTTCCAATGAGTCAACTCTTCGCATGCGGTGGCCAAAGTATTGGAGTTTCAGCCTCAACATCAGTCCTTCCAATGAACACCCAGGATTGATCTCCTTTAGGATGGATTGATTGGATCTCCTTGCAGTCCAAGGGACTCTCAAGAGTCTTCTCCAACACCACAGTTCAAAAGCATCAATTCTGTGGCGCTCAGCTTTCTTCACTGTCCAACTCTCACATCCATACATGACCCCTGGAAAAACCACAGCCTTGACTAGACGGACTTTTGTTGGCAAAGTAATGTCTCTGCTTTTAAATATGCTATCTAGGTTGGCCATAACCTTCCTTCCAAGGAGCAAGTGTCTCTTAATTTCATGGCTGCAGTCACCATCAGCAGTGATTTTGGAGCCCCCCAAAATAAAGTCTGACACTGTTTCCACTGTTTCCCCATCTATTTCCCATGAAGTGATGGGACCAGATGCCATGATCTTAGTTTTCTGAACGTTGAGCTTTAAGCCAACTTTTTCACTCTCCTCTTTCACTTTCATCAAGAGGCTCTTTAGTTCTTCTTCACCTTCTTCCATAAGGGTGGTGTCATCTGCATATCTGAGGTTATTGATATTTCTCCCGGCAATCTTGATTCCAGCTTGTGCTTCCTCCAGCCCAGCATTTCTCATGATGTACTCTGCATATAAGTTAAATAAGCAGGGTGACAATATACAGCCTTGACGTACTCCTTTTCCTATTTGGAATCAGTCTGTTGTTCCATGTCCAGTTCTAACTGTTGCTTCCTGACCTGCATACATGTTTCTCAAGACACAGGTCAGATGGTCTGGTATTCCCATCTCTTTCAGAATTTTCCACAGTTTATTGTGATCCACACAGTCAAAGGCTTTGGCATAGTCAATAAAGCAGAAATAGATGTTTTTCTGGAACTCTCTTGCTTTTTCGATGATCCAGTGGATGTTGGCAATTTGGTCTCTGGTTCCTCTGCCTTTTCTAAAACCAGCTTGAACATCTGGAAGTTCACGGTTCACATATTGCTGAAGCCTGGCTTGAAGAATTTTGAGCATTACTTTACAAGCATGTGAGATGAGTGCACTTGTGTTGTAGTTTGAGCATTCTTTGGCATTGCCTTTCTTTGGGATTGGGATGAAAACTGACCTCTTCCAGTCCTGTGGCCACTGCTGAGTTTTCCAGATTTGCTGGCATATCGAGTGAATCACTTTCACAGCATCATCTTTCAGGATTTGAAATATCTCAACTGGAATTCCATCACCTCTACTAGCTTTGTTTGTAGTGATGCTTTCTAAGGCCCACTTGACTTCATATTCCAGGATGTCTGGCTCTAGGTGAGTGATCACACCATCGTGATTATCTGGGTCGTGAAGATCTTTTTTGTACAGTTTTTCTGTGTATTCTTGCCACCTCTTCTTAATATCTTCTGCTTCTGTTAGGTCCATACCATTTCTGTCCTTTATCGAGCCTGTCTTTGCATGAAATGTTCCTTTGGTATCTCTAATTTTCTTGAAGAGATCTCTAGTCTTTCCCAATCTGTTCTTCCTCTAATTCTTGAATTTAGTTTACCTTGAAGAATCTAGTCTCTTTACCAGTTGTCCACAGGGCTTGTCATTCCAAGAATTGAGAGGTTTTAAGAGAGGATTCATAACCTTCCAACATTTGCCTGGCTTTTTCTCTTCTCTTACTCTCTCGTCTCAGAACAGAGGCAGTTCTTCTTGCCTCCGACATTAGATACAGCATTTGGCAGGCTAATATTCTTGATCTTCTTGTGATGAAATCTACTACTGATCCCCATATTTGTTCTTCCCTTGTTCAGTAATAGTAAAATATTTGAGTGCCAAGATAATAATTCCTGGTAATAATTTCCTAACCTGTGCATCCAGGTTTAATTGTATGACTGTCACTCTGGCCAGGTATTATATGTTGAACTGATGTGTACAATATCTGGATATTTTCCCTAAAGGAATGAGCCTGCCCTCCTTTTTGCTTTCTTTTACTTCTGGCTGGAATGTGGGTGTAGTGGTAATGAATCATTTTAACTACACAGATAAAGGCTATAGGAAAAGTGGAGCAACAAGATAGATTGACAGGATTTAATTCCCCACACCTGATTTTTCCCACACCTGTCCTTGAGTGATTATGCCCTGTTACATGAGAGAGAGGTAAACCTCTGTTGTCTCAGTCTATGTGTATTTTGAGTTCCTGCTTCTGCAGCTGAGTCTATATACTAATCCATACAATGTCTTCAAGCTCTTACCTTTCACACCAAGACATTTCTTAGACTCTAAGAAGAACTCTGATGAACTAAATTTCCTCCCCTCTTAGTATTTCTATATTAAACTTTCTATAGAAATGTAAAATGAGTGACGTTTCCTTAGACAGAGATATGAGAGTATCTGTCTAAGGAAATGTCACTCTACTTTAGGTAGAGGGGGGTAAGATTTTATGAGCTAATATTCAGAAAAGTATAATGAATTTACAAGGAATAAACCCTCAGCAATTTGAGTGGAACATAGAATAATTCTGGAAAACAAAGTTGGACTGACTTCAGTGAGGTAAGGTAATGAAGGAGTGTATCAGTGAGCTTTGGCTAATTTGCTGTGTAACAAAACACCCAATCTTATAGTTTCTAACAAAGACAATCATTAGTTCACTATGAATGGTTGGCAGTTGGGGCTGGCAGCAGTTGGCCAGTTTCACCTGGGCTTACTCACGCGGGTGAAGTCAGCTGGAAGATCAACTGGAATTGGGTGGCCTCATCTACATGTCTAGTTGATAGGATGATGGCTGGTGTGGCTTAGTCCTCCTCCATGTTTTCACTTCAGGTATCTGGCTTCAGATTGTCTATATGGCAGCAATATTCCAAGAGTTGCAAAGAAAGCAAACCTCAACGCTCAAACACTTTCTAAGCCTCTAGTTGTTTCATATTAGCAAGTCACCGTCCAAGCCCACGTGTATAGATAATACTTCACCTCTTGGTAGGAAGAATTGCAAATAATCAGAGGACAGTATTTTGTAATCTTCTAGGTCCTTGAATACTAAACTAAGAAATTTGGAATTTTAATTGGTGGACAGAAAGGAAGGGCACAGATTTGATGACTAGCTTTAAATGTAGCCAGAAAACTGTCTTTTTAGAAGAGTTTTAGATTTATAGAAAAATGGAAAAGATGGTACAGAATCCTCATACACCATACATTTAGTATTCCCTTGTTATTAAGATCTTACATTATGGTATATTTGTTGCAAGTAAGGAACCAATACTGATATAGTAGTATTAATTAAAATCCAAGCTTTATTTAGATTTCTTTAGTGTTTATTAACATCCTTTTTCTTTTCCAGTATCCCAGGATACCATATTACATGTAGTTGTAATGTCTCCTCTTGGTTGTGATAGTTTCTAGACTTTCCTTGTTTTTGGTGACCTTGATAGTTTTGAGGATCACTGACCAGATAGTCTATAGGATGTACCTCTATTGGAATTTGACTATTCTTCTCAGAGTTAGATTTGGTTTATGAGGTTTTGGAAGGAAGACCCCAGAGGCAGAGTGCCAGTTTTAACATATCGAAGGTACATGCTATCCTCATGACTTCCCACTGTTAATGTGAGTCTTGATCACCTGGCTAAGGTAGTTTTGTCAGGTTCCTCCATTGTAAAGGCTCCCTCCTTCCAATCCCCCTGCCCCCAACCATGTGCTCTTTGGAAGGAAGTCACTATGCTCAGCCCACACTTAAGTAGTAGGGTGTCATTCTCCCTTTTCTTAAGGATGGAATATCTACACAAATTATTTGGAATTGCTCTACATGGGAGATTTGTTTCTTCTTCTCCATTTATTAATTTACTCAGTGATTTATTTATATCAGTATGAACTGGGCACTTAATATGCTTTGGGTTATAACCTGATACTAATTTTTATTTTATTGCTCAAATTGTTCCAGATTTAGGTTGGCTCCTATGCCCCTTTGACATCCCCTTGTCAATCATAGGCCAGTGTAGCCTGAAAGTCAGGCTGCACAAGTATAGGGAGAAGGTGGCATAAGGCATGAAAAACAGAGAAGGGAAGTTGGATGACGACAACTAAAGGGCAGTGGGAATTAAGAAAAGGATTAACTTTTTTCCTTATAAATTGGAGAAAAAAAGAATAATTATCCCACTATAACAGATTTTAAGTTTAAAGATATCATAAGCCCCCTGTGTGAAAGAAAAAAATACTTCTGGAAGAATATGAGGGTGCAGAAAGCTTTGAGAATTGGATACAGATACCACAGAATGCAGTGAAAGGAGCTAGTAAAGTGCTCAGCTGATGTGGGAGACTGTGGAAAAGGGAGGGGAAGAGGTGGAGATTTAGCTTCCTGAATCAAAAGGGTACTTATAAGATGTTATAGCATGTCAGTATAAACCCCAGACTAGGGATTTGGTAGTTAAATACATGAATAAAAATATCTCTGACAAATGGCAAATTAGTGACTAATAATTGTTTGCTCAAATAATTATTTGAGACAAGAATGAATGAAGAGTATGTGCTGCTTGTTTGAGCTGTCAGTACTTAGATGAACTGTTGACAAAAATGGAAGAATATTAAATTAGAACCACGGTCTCATGGAAACACTGGTACTTTAAATATTCACATGAAAATATTGTGATGCAAATGACTTTTTATAACATGTGGAAAAGTTATAGAATGATATATGGACTATGTCATTATACTTTTTTAGATTGGGGAGAAGGAAAGATAATGGTTCTCTCTCCCACAATATTCTACATTCCCAAAACATTTTGGTACACAGCCCCTTGGGAAGAAATGGAAGGTGGAAAGAATGCTCTGAAAAAGCAGAGATAGAATTAAATTGAAGAAAAAGCATACCTCTCCTTACTTATTATCTCTTACTTCCCTATCCCCACCCCCAACCTTACCATCACTGGAGAACTGGTAGGATGACCTTAACCCAAAGACATCTCCATGTGTCTGCTTTGAGCAACACAAAGAGAACGGAATCAGAAACTGGATTTAAACTGAACTTTGAAGACAGAAATATCTGAAATTTTTGATATGAAGAGCTGGATAATTTAAAATGACCCAAAATAACATAACAGAATTGTCTCCAGCAGGGAAAAATCTTTTTAAATCTAGGCCAAAAGTTTGTATCTGTTATTTCATGCTATCTTCAGTCATTGACCAGTTACCTGTCCTTGAGCAAGTTAATTCATTCTAGAAAGTTGCTTTATAAACAACAAGGACTTACTGTAGAGCACAGGCAACTATGGTCAGTATCTTGTAATAACCTATAGAGAAAAGGAATCTAAAAAAGAATATACATACACACACACACACACACACACACACACACACACACACATATATATACACACACGTGTGTGTAAGATGGTTTAGTTGCTCAGTTGTGTCCAACTCTGTGACCCTACAGACTGTAGCTCACCATGCTCCTCTGTCCATGGGATTTTCCAAGAAAGAATACTGGAGTGGGTTGCCATTCCCTTCTCCAGAGGATCTTCCCAACACAGGGATCAAACCCGGGTCTCCTGCATTGCAGGCAGATTCTTCACTGTATGAACTACAGAGAAGTCCTTATGTGTGTATATGTACACAAATATAACTGATCACTTTGTGTATACCTGAAACATTGTAAATCAACTGTACCTCAATTAAAAAATATACTCCTCCTTTAAAAAAAAATGTTTCTTTATTCATAGGATTCTGAACATTTAATCTATTGGTAAAGATATTTCTCCATAGTTTTGTTTTAGTTTCTATTTGAAACAGTCAATCTCAAACTTACAGGAAAGTTGCATGTGCAGTATAATTAATTTTTTTTCCTAAGCCATTTGAGAGTAAACTGCTGTCATAATGCACCGTCACCCGTGAATACTTTTGTGTGTATATCCTATAGTGACATTTCCCCTATATAATCATAATAAATGTGCTGTGCTACCCTGGAGAAGGAAATGGCAATCCACTTCAGTGTTATTGCCTGGAGAATCCCATGGACAGGGGAGCCTGGCAGGCTGCAGTCCATACGGTCGCACAGAGTTGGACACGACTGAAGCGACTTAGCACAATCATAATAAATAGATTACTACCATCTAATCCTCAAACTTCACCTACTGTCTTAATATATCCCTTATAGAAAGAAGAATCCAGTTCAAACCATGTGTTGCATTTATTGTCTTTGTTCTTTACTCTCCATCAGTATGGAAGAGTTCTTTGGTCTTTCCTTCATTTTCTTTTTTTTTTTTAATTTTAATTTTTAATTTTATTTTTTTTACCTTTTCTTTTCTTTTTTTTATTAATTTATTTATTTTAGTTGGAGGCTAATTACTTTACAATATTGTAGTGGTTTTTGCCATACATTGACATGAATCAGCCATGGGTTTACATGTGTTCCCCATCCTGAACCCCCTTCCCACCTCCCTCCCCATCCCATCCCTCTGGGTCATCCCATTGCACCAACCCTGAGCACTTGTCTCATGCATCGAACCTGGACTGGTGTTCTGTTTCACATATGATAATATACATGTTTCAATGCTATTCTCTCAGATCGTCCACCCTCACCTTCTCCCACAGAGTCCATAAGACTGTTCTATGCATCTGTGTCTCTTTTTCTGTCTCGCATATAGGGTTATCATTACCATCTTTCAAATTCCATATGTATGCATTAGTATACTGTATTGGTGTTTTCTTTCTGGCTTACTTCACTTTGTATAGTGGCCTCCAGTTTCATTTTCCTTCATTTTCTTGACCTTGACATTTATGAAGTTTCAGTTCAGTTCAGTCGCTCAGTCGTGTCCAACTCTTTGTGACCCCATGAACTGCAGCACCGCCAGGCCTCCCCGTCCATCACAAACTCCCAGAGCCCACCCAAACCCATGTCCATTGAGTCAGTGATGCCATCCAACCATCTCATCCTCTGTTGTCCCCCTCTCCTCCTGTCTTCAATCTTTCCCAGCATCAGGGTCCTTTCAGATGAGTCAGCTCTTCGCATGAGGTGGCCAAAGTATTGGAGTTTCAGCTTCAACATCAGTCCTTCCAATGAACACCCAGGACTGATCTCCTTTAGGATGGACTGATTGGAGCTCCTTGAAGTCCAAGGGACTCTCAAGAGTCTTCTCCAACACCACAGTTCGAAAGCATCAATTCTTCGGTGCTCAGCTTTCTTTATGAAGTTTACAGACCAGTTTTTAAAAAATATTTAAAAATTTTATTAAAGTATAGTTGACTTACAGTGTTGTGTTGATTTCTGCTGTAGAGCAAAGTGAGTCAGTTATATGTATATGTATATATCCTTTTTTTAATATTCTTTTCCACAATGGTTTGTCACAGGATATTGAATGTAGTTCCCTGTGCTGTACAACAGGACATGATCATCTCAATAGATGCAGAAAAAGCATTTGATAAGATTCAACATTCATGATAAAACCTCTTACAAAAGTGAGTATAAAGGGAACATATCTCAACATCATAAAAGCTGTTTATGACAAACCTATGGCTCAGATAATACTCAATGGTGAAAAGCTGAAAGCCATCTTGCTAAAATCTGAAACAGGACAAGAATGCTCACTATGGCCACTTCTATTCAATATTGTATTGGAAGTCCTAAACACAGCAATCAGACCAGTTACTTTATAAAATGTGTCACCATTTGCATTTGTCTAATGTGTCCTCACCATTAAATTTAGGTTCTGTGCCTTTCTCAGAAGTATCACAGAAGTAATGCCAGGTTCCTCTCATTGCATCTTATCAGGTGACACAAAACTTGGATTTATCTCATGGCATTCATTTCCTTTGTTGCTGTATCAGCATATTACAGCACAAATTTGGTGGATTGAAACCACACAAATTTATTTTATACTTCTAGAGATAAGAAACCTGAAATGGGTTCACTGGGCTAAAATGGATGTATCAGCAGGGCTGAATTTGTCCTGGAGGCTCTGGGGAAAATCTCTGTTTCCCTTTTTTAGCTTCTAGAGGCTGCCTACATTCCTCAGCTTGTGGCTCCCTTCCATCTTCAAAGATAATAATCAGATCACTCTGAACTCTGCTTTCATCATATCTTCTTCTCTGACTCCATCTCCTGCCCTGCTTTTCCACTTTTAAGGATCATTTTATTACATTGGATTCACCAGCATAAGCCGGAATATTCTTCCCACCTCAATGTCCTTAACCTTAATCTGTAAAGTTCTGTTTTCTATCTAGAGGAATATAATCACAGGTCTGGAAATTAGGATGTGGAGTTTTATGTGGGGATACATTATTCTACCTACCAGACTTATTTTTGATAATGTTCATTTTTATTCAGATTTTATCACTTGATAAAAGTGGTGACTGCCAATTTTCTCACTGTTTCTTTCCTTCTTCCTCCTTCCCTCTTCTTTCCTCATGGGTTTTTATGGATTATAAACTAAAATTTAAAATTGTTATTTTAAAAATTATAAAGTCAGTAAACAAACAAACAGACCTCGTTTCCAGACTCATTTTGTACTTCCCATTCCCCACTTTATGAATTAGCCATTTCTACAAGAAGCTCTGGTTCTCTTTTAGTGGAGGGCAGTATTTAGAAATCAAGAACTGGACACTAAGTGTGGTCATTGCTATTGGAACATTGCTGTTCCCAGGCCTTTCAGTGGACAGAAATTTATAAGGTCATCACAAAGAGACTTGTATAAAAATAGTTATGAAGCTTTATTCCTAAAAGCTCAAAGCTGGAAGCAGCACAGATGCATACCAACAGAAGAGTGCATGAGAATTGAGGTATATTCATACAGTGGAATATTGCTTAGCAAAAATTAAAAAAAAAATGAACACATGATGCATGCTATCACATGGATAAATCTCAAAATAATTATGTTGAGAGAAAGAATCCAGAAACAGATAAAAACACCTTAGATGAATCCATTTATATGAATTTCAAAAGCAGGCAAAAGTAAACCATGAAAAAATAGACCAGAACAGTGACTCCCTGTGAGGACCATAGTAATCTTCTGAGTGGAAGATGAGCACCACTCATCTTCTTGAGTGGAGATAACACAAAGTAATTTACTACTGTTATGAAAATATTTTCTCTTAATTGGGATGTTGGTTATATGGTACATCCATTGAATTGTGCATGTAAGATTTGTATATTTCACTGTATGTAAAACAAGTGGTGGGCTGACTCAGCTCGGCAGAGAGCCTTTTATACCTTGTCTTGCCCTTTCTTCCTGGCAACAATTATGTAACTTTGATGTGGAACCCATGACATAAGGATGGCAGAATAAAAAAATGGAGTGTAAGTTCCTCATAACCTTGTAGGACCACATAGCATACATTTGTGTGTATGTGTGTGTGTGACAGAGAGACTGAGAGAGAGACAGTGAAACACAAAGAGACAGAAGAGAAAGAGATTGAGATCCTAACGGGTTTTAACCATTATAATTGAGCCTCAGTTCCAGCAGCCCAAACCATTTCCCAGTGGATACACCTCCCATGATCTCTTCTCTCATCTTGTTTGTTTAGGAGTACAGTATTTCTAAACGTAAATGTACTGTAAATCTTGAGGGAGAATTAAGCAGTTATCTCACAATGACAGTAATTGCCTGCTCCTAAAGCATCATCCACAGAATGTTAATGTTACTAAGAAAAAAAGATATTTCATATTCAAATAAACTAGATTGGCCTTTTATGTATGAGTCATTATAAATTATTGAGAGTTGTAAATTCCCATTAAGGAAATACATTCTACTCATTTCTGAAATGTTTCTTGGCCACCGAAGGCTTTTTTCAGTGGTGCATTTAGCTGGATCAGAATATATGTTTGGAAAAACCATCTTAGATCCAGTGTGAAACACAGAATAAAATGCTAGCTGTAAACAATATTTCTTGGGATTAGCCATCTCCCCCACCGCCCCCTCCTCACTTCAACAGGTTATGTAGCTGGCTTTAATTTGCTCATAGATCAGTCATATTTAAAGAATGCGTTTCTTTCTTTAGCAGAACTATGGGAAAGCTCTCCAAGACAGAGAGTATTTAAAATTTTTAAATCATCTGAATGTGGCGGCCTCACATCTTCTGCCTGTTTTGTTCTTCCCTTTCAGTTCCTTATTCCTGCGGATCTGGACTTCTGATCTTACCCTTATATCCAGGGCCTCTGTAAACAGTGAGCATGTACACGACAAAACTCTAGCAAGCACTGTTCATGTAGATGGTGATGTGAAAGGCACTCCCTGGAATCTGTTCATGTAGATGGTGACATGAAAGGCACACCCTGGAATCTGTTCATGTAGATGGTGATGTGAAAGGCACACCCTGGAATCTGTTCATGTAGACAGTGATGTGAAAGGCACCTCCTGGAATCTGTTCATGTAGACGGTGATGTGAAAGGCACCCCCTGGAATCTGTTCATATAGATGGTGATGTGAAAGGCAACCCCTAGAATCTGTTCACGTAGATGGTGATGTGAAAGGCACACCATGGAATGTCAAGTGGGACAGCCCCAGCCCCTGACTCTTGGTTCCTGCCTGCACTGTTTTCTGACCCACTTCATGTTTTAGGTTTCCCTGTTTGTGAATTATGACTTCTGTTTGCATTTCTAGTTTCTCACTCTTTTTGGTTTTCTTATCCTTACTTTCATTTTGTATACATTTTTGAGCTTCTGATATGTTCATCTGGGAACAGACAATGGCTAAGTTTTATCCCATATCTAGGTACTAACCTTTCTCCATCATTTCCCTTTTTCTTATAAATTCTCTTCTGCTTAAAATGGTATTTTTCCCAGATGACAGTTTAGAGATGTATGCGGGAAGACTAGAGAAGTAGGAATTTTTGAAATTCAAGATTCCTATATGTTGTGAATACTTAGCAGGGAGGTGAGCTCCCTTCCTTCTCCATGAGACTTTAGATTGTTTGTTGGGAATTAAAGTTTTAAAAGGATCATAGGACAGAATAGCAAACTCTTCTCTAAAAAGGAAGAATGATTGCTCACCAGGTGACATTGAACTGAGTAACCTAATTGACTATATTTAGTAGCTAAAGAAAAACACATAACAATCAGATGGTGTGGGGGCTTGGTCAGCCCTGAAATTTCAGAAAAAGGGCAGATTGACTGTGTGTAGGGACAGAAAACTTGGCCCAGAGAGAGCATAGAACTGACACCACTCATTCCAAGGTTATGATCACGAAGAAACATTTTGACTGTAATTTGACTTTTTGTGTAGTGTTCCTATAGGTAAAGAATGTGTAGGCCATACCAACCAGAGGCAGTAAACACTTTACTTTGCAAGTTAGTAACTTGAAATTGAGTTTATGTGTCAGTCTTTGTGAGCTGGATTAGTGAGATGCTGTGTGGTGTATTGGCAAATCAGTTTTTTTTAAAAAATTGAAATATAGTTGATCTATAATATGTTAATTTCTGCTGTACAGCAAAGTGATTCAGTTGTGTATATATATGTGTGTGTGTGTGTGTGTGTGTGTGTGTGTGTGTGTGTATACACATTATTTTTATATTCTTTTCTACTTTGATCTATCTCAAGTTATTGAATATGGTTCCCTGTGTTATACAGTAAAATCTTGTTGTTTATTCATTCTGTAAGTAATAGTTTTCATCTGGCTAACTCCAACCTCCCACTCCATCTTTTCTCCAGCCCCCTCCTCCTTGGCAATTGCAAGTCTGTTCTCTCTGTCTGTGAATCTGTTTCTGTTTTGTAGATAGGTTCATTTGTGTTGTATTTTAGATTCCACAGATAAGTGATATATGGTACTTGTCTTTCTCTATGTGACTTACTTCACTTCATATGATAATCTCTAGGTTCATCTGTGTTACTGCCAATGGCATTATTTCAATCTTTTTTATGACTGAGTAGTATTTCTTTCTATATATATGTACCACATTTCCTTATCCATCCATCCATTGATGGACATTTAGGTTGTTTCCATGTCTTGACAATTGTGAATAGTGCTGCTGTAAACATAGATGTGCATGTATCTTTTTGAATTATAGTTTTGTCTGTCAACTTGCCACATTCTTTATAGCTGAGTGGCCAATAATTTTTTGAAGGAAGTGGGGTTTGAACAGTATTTTCAGTGACTGCCACAATCAGGCAGTAGGAACATTGAGTTCAGGGCTCAGATGACTTCTCTGGGCCAAGGATACAGCTTTGTGATCTGCGTTGCTAGGGCTGGTGCAATAGACTGTCATCAAACCACTGTGTGTATGTGAAATTTCCTAGGAAAAAAGTGAGGAATGAGATGAAGACAGCAACTAAGAGTCATGTTGAAGGACTCCAACATTTAATGGCCACGTAGAAGAGAATAAGCCTGCAATGGAGACACAAGAGGGGTGATTAGAAAGGTAGGAGGCTCATAGGAGAGGAAAGACTCAAAGAATCCAAGAAAGGAGAGTGTAATTGGCCCAACTGTTGAAGACTTTGAAAGATCAAGTAATGTAATCCAAGAACTGAAAAATATCAGTTGAAATGAGTGACATGGAGCCTATTGGTAATGATAATGATGGGGCAGAAGCCAAATTCCAGGAGTTTGGAAAATGTAGGGGGGAAGGTGAGAAGGTGGAGATGGGAAGCATAGATAAACTTCTTGAGAAATATATGCTTTAAAGATTTATTTTAATATTTTTTAAAAGTGCAAATATATTTGTAGCTCTAGGTAACCAGTCAAAAATGTGAACGGGGATACAAGTTATGTTACTACTTTTAAGGGAATTGCATTTCTTTCAAATTCTATTCTATATTATCATAGTTACTTTGAAAACTATTTCAGAACTTTTAACTGAATTTTAACTGAAGTATTTACCTAATAGATGAAAATCAGTTGGAAAAATAAATGCATAACATAAATGATAAAAACAACAAAGAAAAAGCATTCTCTTTCAGCATTTTTTAACATAGCAGTTAGTGTAGCATTATCTGTATGTAGCCTTTACCTTTCAGAGCAAAATAAAAATTAATTAAATGAGACATTGCTGAAACTATGCGTGTGTGTTCAATCACTTCAGTCGTGTCCGACTCTTTGTGGCCCTATGGACCATAGCCCGCCAGCCGCCTCTGTCCATGGGATTTTCCCAGCAAGAATACATGGGTTGCCATGCCCTTCTCCAGGGGATCTTCCTGATCCAGGGATCGAACCCATGTCTCCTGCATTGCAGGTGGATTCTTTTCTGGTGAGCCACCAAGGAAGCCTCATTCTAGAACTATAGATAATCAATTTGTAGCTATTCAATAGTTTAATATTAATTGAGACAATTAGATTGAAGTTAGAGTATTTAGTACATTAGAAGTGTTCTATCTCTGTAAGACAAATGACCAATCTATGTATTCTATCCTTCTGATCACAGTGATTGTTTCAGGCACGGGTGCATAACCAGATCAGAACAATGATATTTTGTGTGACAATTGCTATCTTGTTAAAAGAAAGGTAAATAAAAATTCACATATGAGAAATGGCAGAGGAGACATCTTTTTGGTACTGGATGTTGAGGTATAACCAATGTAAAGTTGGTTGTATTGTAGCATATTACTGCCACCAGCAGGGAAACTGTGAAGCTTCCCAGGAAGGCCAGTCTAAAGATATATTATGTAAGGCAGAATGGAGACATAGTGTGAAACTGAGCCTTTGATGTCATATATTCCTTTATGGTTAAAGTCAGTTTGAGTTGATTTTTCTCTCAAATATAATGATTGTCAGTGGATCCAACATTTTAATTATTTTTAATGAACTTTTTCAGAAATGAACTTATTTACAAAATAGGACAGTCACAGATATAGAAAACACACTTATGGTTACCAAGGGTAAAAGGGGTGGAGGGGTGAATTGGGAGATTGGAGTTGACATATACACATTACTAAATATAAAATAGATAACTAATAAGAACCTACTGTATAGAACAGGGAACTCTACTTAGTACTCTGTAATGATCAATATGGGAAAAGAGTCTAAAAAAGAGTGGATATATGTATATATATAACTAATTCACTTTACATCTAAAATTAACACAACATCTGAAACTAACACAACATTGAAAATCAACTATCAGTTCAGTCATTTCAGTTCAGTAGCTCAGTCGTGTCTGACTCTTTGTGACCCGATGAATCGCAGCATGCCAGGCCTCCCTGTCCATCACCAACTCCCGGAGTTTACCCAAACCCATGTCCATTGAGTCGGTGATGGCATCCAACCATCTTATCCTCTGTTGTCCCCTTCTCCTCCTGCCCCCAATCCTTCCCAGCATTAGGGTCTTTTCCAATGAGTCAACTCTTTGCATGAGGTGGCCAAAGTATTGGAGTTTCAGCTTCAACATCAGTCCTTCCAATGAACACCCAGAACTGATCTCCTTTAGGATGGACTGGTTGGATCTTCTTGCAGTCCAAGGGACTCTCAAGAGTCTTCTCCAACACCACAGTTCAAAAGCATCAATTCTTCGGTGCTCAGCTTTCTTCACCGTCCAACTCTCACATCCATACATGACTACTGGAAAAACCATAGCCTTGACTAGACGGACCTTTGTTGGCAAAGTAATGTCTCTGCTTTTTAATATGCTATCTAGGTTGGTCATAACCTTCCTTCCAAGGAGTAAGTGTCTTTTAATTTCATGGCTGCAATCACCATCAGCAGTGATTTTGGAGCCCAAAAAAATAAAGTCAGCCGCTGTTTCCACTGTTTCCCCATCTATTTCCCATGAAGTGATGGGACCAGATGCCATGATCTTAGTTTTCTGAATGTTGAGCTTTAAGCCAACATTTTCACTCTCCTCTTTCACTTTCATCAAGAGGCTCTTTAGTTCTTTGCTTTCTGCTATAAGGGTGGTGTCATCTGCATATCTGAGGTTATTAATATTTCTCCCAGCAATCTTGATTCCAGCTTGTGTTTCTTCCAGCCCAGAGTTTAAAATTAATCAAAAAAGAGTGCATGTAATGTAATTTTACTTGATTTCACCTGTATATAAATGTTGATAGTGGAAGGAACCCCATAAAATGATTCCTTAACCTCCATCAGTAGTTCTGGTCTCATCTCTCCCTAAGTTGTATCTCTTCCACCAGTTAGTTTTGAAGGACTTCCTGAGATTATTGTGTTCTTACATGTAATTTATTCTTGTATGAGACCTACCATACTTCTTTCACATAGGGAACAAGGCAAAAATTTGGTTAATAAAATGTTGAACAATGATTATTTATTTTAAATAGATCTTATATTTTTATAATTATAGGAAGAGATGACTTCTTGTAATTAATTCTTGAGAATACATAACTTGGAAATCTGTCATCCCTAGATTCTAACTGTAATAACAGATAACATGAAAGGTGATTTCTGCTGAGCAGCATGAAAGTCATTAATAGTTTTGGCTTGTCTCCATATTTCATTCAACACTTCCATAACCTCCCTCATTCTATTTCCAGTATGTTCATGTTTTCCCAGAATAGCTATGAAATCACATAATTAGTCTCCAAATCAGTAATGCTGACACAGCCATTGGCATTAAGTACAAAATAATTGATCAACATATTTTAAAGAATATATTCCAAAGGAGTCAGGTCTATTTCAAAGACCAGAGAGAGCCTGAACATTACTACAATGTTTCTGTCCTTAGAACATGAAATGGCTCTTGAGAACTGTCCCCACACTTCCTCCAAGAATGTGTACTCCCAGATGCAGTTAACACCTGCCTTGGTCCAGATTTCTGCACATATACCATGGTGTGACTATCTATCATGAGGCCAAAGGACCTGGATCCAGGGAGGTCAGGAAAAGTCTATAAAATAACATATTTAAAGGGGAAAATAATCAAGAGTAAGGTAGGTGGTATATGGAGGCAACAGTGTGTTGCCACCCAAGATATTTTAAAGTAAGAGAAATGGGGTTTTCCTTTGAGATTTAATCTATAAAGTAAATATATAGTGGATATATAAGGTATATAAAATATTACTCAGGGAGACAGAAAACTCACAAATAAAAGTAAAAAATAATGATATATGTGTCTTTGTGTGTACAGAAATAAAGTGAGTTAATCCAATTTTTTTCACCTAAAAAATGCAGATAAAATTGAAAGTGTTAGTTTCTCAGTCATGTCTGACTCTTTGCAACCCCATGGACTATAGCCTGGTAGCCTCCTCTGTCCATGGGGTTCTCCTGGCAAGAATACTGGAGTGGCTTGCCATGCCTTTCTTCAGGGGATCTTCCCAACCCAGGGATCAAACTTGGGTCTCTTGCATGGCAGGCAGATTCTTTACCATTTGAGCCAGCATCCTATTCCACAGTGGCATTGTGAAGATTAAATGGAATGAAGCATGTAAAGCATTTAGTACAGTGCCTGCTACATAATAAGAGCTTAGAAGGGGTGGAGAAGGAAGGAGCAGGCACACAGGGCACACAGGAAATGCTATCCACTTGTTTTCTGCACAAAAATCTCCCCAGGAACTACTCTAAGTGTTTTAACCCTGTAAATCCTCACAACAAATACTTTTAAGTACCTTTAAGGCAAGTGCCATTATGTCCATTTTGCTAATTAAGAAACTGGCACTAAGAAGTTACTTCAATGTAGCTTTGTCAAGGTTTCAGAGTCGTCAAATGTGCTGAAGCCAGGCTGGAGCTGAGTCAGTCTGTACTGTTGGTGTCTATGGAGGGTGAATGTAGCCAGAGCCCAATTTGAGGGTCTGATGATTTCTAGGGGTTCCTACCGTATGCCTTGAAGCTTCCTTATTCAAAATTAGTCTTCTCGTGGCTAAAGTATTTCCTGGTTTGTGAAACTGCTTATATAGTCAAGTATGTTTGCATAATTATAGACTTATAGGAGACCTCTATATTCTTTAGCATTTCTACCTGCTTCCAGGGATCTGGTGATTGCACTCTCTCTTAAGAGCTGTTTAGCTGCTAAACAGCTAAAGAGAGCTAAGAGAGCTGTTCAGCTCTCTTAAGAGCTGATTGTCTTGGTTCTTTGTATGCTTAGTAATTTTGGATTCTGTCCTGAACATTTTGAACATTATGCTGTGAACCTCTGGGTTGTGTAAAAATCATCTGGAAATTGTTGATTTTGTTGTTGTTGTTTTAGCACAGTCAGCCTAGTTAGGTTCATACTAAATTCTGACTGTATTCTGTGGTAAGTGGTTCAGTCTTTCAAGTCTTTCCAGCTCCTGGGATCCCATCTCATGTGTATCCCACTGGATGTGGGTCTGGGACCTGGGTGGAGTCCACACTGTAGTTCAGTTCTAAAGCCTTCATTATGCTGTTTGGGTCTATTTTGTGCATTCACATCTTGGAGGTGAGCCTAGGACTTGTGTGGGTTCATACAGGGATACCCAGATTGAGAGAGGGATACCCAGATTGAGAGAGTCTCCTTGAGCTCCTCTCCTGTTATTTCCCCAGTGTCTAAGATTCATTATCCCAGTCCCCTGACTGGAAAACTGCAGTTTAGCTTAGAGTTTAGCTTCTTCACACTGTTGCATTTCCCATACCTGGGGCATAGAGGAAGGAGGAAAAAGAAAGAAATACCCTGGGTTTCCCCCATATATTTTTGAGGGTGGGGAGCAGGCTCTTTCCTGGATCTTCTGACTGAAGGTAAAGTCTTTCTCTCGGAGTTTTAGGAGCCCATCCAACCATAATTGTCACTGCCCTCATACTGGGGTTTGCTTTGGGGAAGGCTGGAATACAGGAAAATAAAACAAAGCAGAGAGATTTCACTAAAGCACACAGGCATGTCACTACCCCATCCTCTGATCAGTAAAAGCATTTCTTTTGGAGATTTTCATGTCCACACTTGCTGCACAGTTCCAGGATTTGGGTTGCCATTGGTCCAGGCTGGGAAACTGCTATTCAGGTTGTTCTTTGAGTTTTGGTTGCCTTCTTCAATGTGCTTACTCTTATTTATTTTCAAAATCCTCAGATAGTTGCTTTTCTGTATTCTGTTGCAGGGGTTTTATTTGTAATTACCAGGAGAGTTAGGGTATAGTGGTCTTATACCATCTTAAATGGAAACAGAAATTCCATAGTTAGCTCTTACACTGAGCTGATATGTATGTGATCTGATATGTTCACTGTGTATTGTGATATAAAGATCCTTAATCACTAGAGTTACTTATTTGTTGATCTATTTATTCAGTAAATACTTGAATACCTACTGTGTTCTACATCTTAAAAATGTGTTAGAATATATTTATAAATAAGTCCTAGTTTCTACCCAAGTTTCTTATTGTCAGGTACAGAAGACAGATATACCAGTAATTGCAGTACAGAATAAATACTATCATGGATCTTGGATTTTCTTTTATGGGAGTGGGTGGAAACCCCAAGAAGTGAACTTTTTCAAAGGCTAAGCTCTTTGGAACGGATGTCTCCTTGGTCTTTCTTTTCTTCTGGTAGCTTCCCATTGCTCTCTCTGCTTTTTATTAAGTATAGTCCAGAATAGTTCATTCCAAGGTACAGCTAGATGTTTCTATTTTACAAAGAGATTTAATGACATATATTTTAAGCAAAATTAAAAGTAAATTCTTACTTAACTGGGTTAGTTGAGACAAATTTATTTAGAAACCAGGAATCTTTTCCAATTTCCTCTGCCGTCATTACACCTTGGTCTCAGGATGTTATCTCTTGACCAAGAATCAATACCCTCCATTGCGCATTTTGAAAATACATTCTTTTTACCATGGAGCCAGTTCCAAGCTGTAGGTATGAGTTCTATTTTAGCTTCTTTTCAGGGCTTCAAACCACTCCTGATTTTAGTTATCTATCACTGCTTAAAAAATTATCCCTAAAATAATTTAACTTAGTAGCTCAAAATAACAAATATCTATGATCTCACATTTTATGTGAGTCAGATGTTAGATGCCTTTGGTTCTTAGTCCCTTGTGAGGTTTCAGTTAAGCTATCAGGTGAGACCACAGTCTCATCTGGGGCTTAGCTGGGGAAACATGTACTTTCGAGTTTGTTCAGTTCCTCTTAGGATGTTGGACTGAGAGCTTCTGTTCTTTGCTGGCTGTTAATGGGTTCTGTGTCTTGTATCTTCAGTTCCTTGCTATGTCTCTTCAGAGGGCTGCTCTTCACATGACGGCTGACTTCTCTCAGAATGAATGTGTGAGAGAGTGAGAGATGACATCAAAGACGGAAGCCGTGGTCTTTATGGAACCTAACCTCAGTAATAAGCCATCACTTTTTGTCATACTCTGTTAAGAGGAAGCCACTAATCCAGCCCACACTCAAAACGAAAGGACTGCAAAACTGGACTGCTTGGATCAGTGCATTTCTTATTTGCTCTGCCCCGGATTTCTCTATTTTAAGTCATGGGCTAAAACAACCTTCAAATGCTGACTCAAAACATCTCAAATTTCATAGATATTTGTTTCTGTCCTTTGAATTTTGCTTATTTATCTTACCTTTGAACGATTTCTTTTCTAGTTTGGATTCAATCAAATTAGATCCCCCTTTAAAATATCCTTTAAGAAGTCATGTGCTTCCCAGGTGTTGCTGGTGGCAAAGAACCTGCCTGCCAGTGAAGGAGACATAAGAGACACAGGTTTGATCCCTAGATTGGGAAGATCCCCTGGAGAAGGGCATGGCAACCCACTCCAGTATTCTTGCTGGGAGAATCCCATGGACAAAGGAGCTAGAAGGTTATGGGGTCGCCAAGAGTCAGACAGGACTGAAGTGACTTAGCATGCATGCATAAGTCATGATGCATATTTAAATGTTAATTAAAATAATCATCTTCCTAAAGAAGTCTCTTCTGACTTTCAAAAGGTGTGTAAAATGTTTAAGACAACATATTTACATTTGGTTTAGACATGCCTTGTCTGCCTTCTGTTCGATTGTTACTGTTCATTACCCAGTTACTTTGGAGAGAGGGAGGAAATTCTTTAACAGTGGAAAAAGTCTTTTTTCATTCAGGTCACTTTGAATATAATTTTTCAGGACATGTGCTTTTTTTAGAGGAGCTCTATAAATTCAAAATTGTATTATTATTTATCTATTAATGCATAACTAAAGATGCGCTTATCAAAATCACAGAAAGGACATTACTGCTATGGAAAATATACGTATTCTATCATATGATCTGCTCCAATAGGACTATTACTAATAGAACTAATAATCCTAACATTTTTGCATCGTGTGAATTAGAATGGGAATGCCACTTATAATCTTCTACTTAGTAAATCTGTGTCTACTTCAGATTTTAATATCTCATGTCCTATGAAATATATTATTTTTCTTTTTCTTGTGATTTAAATTTTCCCCAATTCTTAAAAGTTTTTAGTTTAACAAAGCTAATTCTGGACTGCCCTCTCTCATCTTCTCAAACAATAATTCACTTGCTGCTAAAGCTAATTGAGCATTAATTACCATATTATCATCACAGTGTTACAGCAGCACATGATATAATGTTGAGAGCCATGTGAAATGAGGGCATGAATATTTTGTGCTGAGGGGTTTATGAGTCCAGAGACAGACTCTAAAGACCAGAAAATTGAAGTATAATCACTGGACATAGGTAATGCAGAAGTGCAAAAGTCAATTTCACTTACATCTTCGAACAAGATGTATATTTCATTATCTTTTGTCAAAAGCTTTATTCATTGAATCCACCTGCAATGCAGGAGACCCCGTTTCAATTCCTGGGTGGGGAAGATCCCCTGGAGAAGGGATAGGCTACCCACTCCAATATTCTTGGGTTTCCCTGGTAGCTCAGATGGTAAAGAATCTGCTTGCAATGTGGGAGACCTGAGTTCGATCCCTGGGTTAGGGAAGATCCCCTGGAGGAGGGCATGACAACCCACTCCAGTATTCTTGTCTGGAGAATCCCATGGACAGAGGAGCCTGGCAGGCTATAGTTCATGGGGTCACAAAGAGTCGGACATGACTGAGTAACCAAGTGCAGCAGCAGCAGCAGCACCCATTTATGTCAGTTCTGAGCTGAGAAACAGTCACTTTCTTCAGAGCTCATAGTAAGAGAGAAAAAACAGTAGTAAATGTTAAAAATCTCCTTTTTAAAAAACTTAAAAATTAAGAGCTTTTTTAAAAAAAGATTTTAGTATGAAATGTTTTATATGGGGTTTCCCTGGTGGCTCAGATGGGAAAGAATCTGCCTGCAATGCAGGAGACCTAGGTTCAAGCCCTGGATTGGGAAGATTCCTTGGAGAAGTGAATGGCTACCCACTCTAGTATTCTTTCCTGGAGAATTCCATAAACTTTTGTCCAAAAAACATTCACCACCCTCTAGCTGATGTAGAAAAAAGTTTTTTTCATGTTCAAGGAAATTGTTCTTTCCTGACTATAGGACTTCAGAATCCAGCCTCCCCCAGCCTGAGAGACAATGCCTACTAACTGAACAGATCTGGTGTACTGACAGACTGTATAAGGCTCCTGTGTTGTCTCATACAACGAGAGGGCAGGAGCAAAGGGAGTGGATACTCTCAGGGGATTTGCTTTTTGTCTGAAATCCAACCTATTCAGCAACACTCTTAGGTCCAGGCTGTGGGAGAGGTTCTGTGGGCATGAAATGGTGGAGGACCTCACGGTCCCAGCCCGCTGCGGTAAGAAGGGAGTGATTCAGTGTGGACCAAGTAGCATCTCTCACAAAGTTTCTGTGGGCTTGGCTCCTAAACCTCTGAAAGGTCTAAGTCCAGTACAGCAAGTGAGTAGTTGTCACGGACGGAGGCCAGGAGGGGAGCACTGTGGGGAGAGGACACCGGCCCAGTGACGCCCTAGGACTGCACCACCGAGCTGAGGGCACATCTCGCACTCTCAGTGTCCACGGGGGAACAGTCCCATTCTCATCACCAAAGACAAAGACTTCAGTCTGCTGAGGATGCAAAGCCAGGGAGGCAAGAAGGTAGCCAGAGGCACCATGGCCCATCTGTGAGGCTGGCTTGGGACGGCACACATCCTCCAATAAGATTCTATTGTCCTCGCCACATGAAAGAAACACAGGATCCTTGTGGAGAAAGGCAGCAACACAGGTGGCCTGTCCAGAATGAGCTCGGTAGGAATTTCGAACCATCTGCTGGGCAAGGTCTCAAACCTTGATCCAGAAGTCTTAGCTACCAGCTCACAGCTTGTGTGCCACAGCTCAGGACACTGACTGTAGACGCAATGTCATTGTGCTTATACTTGCAGAACTTGTTGTCAATGAATGTCTCATTCTCAGCCAGCTCCCACAATTCAACAGCACCCGGATCAGAAGCCACTAGGATACCTCTGTCTCCTACCCAAGTGAGGTTAGCCACTCTGGCTTCCATCCGGACTCCAGCGAAGCAGAAACCTTCCTTGGGAGTGGTACTTTTCAAGAGGCCTTGAAAAGCCTGAGGGGGCCAGCGCAGCAGGGCCACTCAGGTTAGAAGCCTGGAGCGGGAACATCCCATCAAACAGGTACAGTGCAGCCTCCAATACCTGCTCCATAGGCAGGCATGTTAGGGGGAAGGTTCCACTTTTGGCCACAGGATGTGGGCACTAGGAAGGACGGGGCTTCCTTCTGCATCTCCACGATTCTAACTCCAGCCTAGACACAAACTGGATGCCCGCCTGAGATTCAGCTCAGCGAGCCCCCAAGTGGTTCCTCTCTGGGCCTCTGGTCTTTTAAACAGACTACAGCCTCTCTATCTCCTGAAGAAGAAAATATTGAATGTTAATGGTTTAACTATGGAGCAGTCCTTTAAAATCCTCTCCCCAAAGAAGGACATTGAACAGTCATTTTAATTCTCTCTAAACAGCATTATCCACAAATCTTAGTGCTCTTAAGCTGTTACTTCTAGATCAAAGACCTTTGGTATTTCCTCTTCGTTTACAAGGTATACTCCAAAGTTTAAACTTGAAAGTATGATGCCTTGTGGGGCTTCCCTGGTGGCTCAGATGGTAAAGAATCTGCCTGTGATGTGAGTGACCCAGGTTCAATCCCTGAGTCGAGAAGATCCCCTGGAGAAGGGGATAGCTACCCACTCCAGTATTCTTGCCTGGAAAATTCCTTAGACAGAGGAGCCTGACGGGCTACTGTCCATGGGGTCACAAAGAGTTGTACTCAACTGAGTGACTAACACTTTCACTTTTCATGAAAACTTGTGGTCCCAGAAGACTTTTCTAGCCCCACCATTCACTACTTTATTACACTCCAGCTTTGACTTTCATAGTGAATAGTTTTTACAACACTGTATTTTAACCGAACCATTCTCCTTGCCTTTCCAACTGCTGTTCCTTTTACCTGGCTCTTTATCTGATTCTTAACCACGCGTGATATTGCTCTTTCCCTCCTCTTACTGCCAGGGATATTTGGCAGCATCTGGAGACTTTCTGGTTGGCCCAACTGGAGGATACTACTGGTGTCTAGTGGATAGAGGCTAGGGATGCTGCTAAACATTATACAATGCACAAGACAGACACCATGACAAAGAATGAGCTCTTCCAAAACATTCCGAGTGCCAAGGTTGAGAATCTCATGATAGAGAGTCCTGTCCTTTGCTCTTTGTTCAAATTCTAACTGTTCTTTATAGATACATTTAATGATTACTTTCTCCATGAAAGCTGGTCTTGGTCTTTCCATCCACATAATCACTCTTTTGACTTTCAACCTTCCCAGGCAAAGTACTTTTTTCTATTTAGTATTTTATTTTTTTATTTATTTAAGGCAATTTTTAAAGGAGCAGTTTTAGATCCACAGCAAAATTAAGAGAAGGGCATGGGGATTTCCCATATGCTTTCTGCTCCCATATGTGTATAATTTCTACCATATCAACATCCCTCACCAGAGTGGTACATTTGTTACAATTGCTAAACCTCCGTTGGCACATCGTAACCATCCAAAGCCCATAGTTTACACTAGGGTTCACTCTTGATGTTGTATGTTATATGAGTTTGGAAAATGCCTAATGACATGTATCCACCATTATATTATCATACAAAGTATTTTCACTGCTGTAAAAATCTCTTTGCTACACCTCTCAGAGTCCCCATTCCATGGCATCCACTGATCTTTTTACTGCCTCCAGGGTTTTGCATTTTCCAGAATGTCATATAGTTGGAGTCATCAACTACAAGTAAGTAGACTTTTCAGATTGGTTTCTTTTGCCTATTAATATGCATCTAAATTTCCTCTACTGTACAATTGCATGTTCAAATTACTGTACAATTGTACTCATTTAACGTGCTAGCAAGGAATTATTCTCAAAATCCTTCAAGCTAGGCTTCAGCAGCACGTGAACTGAGAACTTCCTCATCTACAAGCTGGGTTTCAAAGAGTCAGAGGAACAGAGATCAAATTGCCAACATTCACTGGATCATGGAGAAAGCAAGGGAGTTCCAGAAAAGCATTTACTTCTGCTTCATTGACTATGCTGAAGCCTTTGATTGTGTGGATCACAACAAACTGTGGAAAATTCTTCAAGAGATGGGAGCACCCAACCACCTTACCTGTCTCCTGAGAGACCTGTATGTGGGTCAAGAAGCAACAGAACTGAACATGGAACAATTCACTGGTTCCAAATTGGGAAAGAAGTACTATAAGGCTATACATTGTTACCCTATTTATTTAACTTGCATGCAGTGTATGTCATGTGAAATGCTAGGCTGGATGAATCACAGGCTGGAATCAAGATTGCAGGAAGAAATATCAACGACCTCAGATATGCAGAAGATATGACTCTAATGACGGAAAGTGAAGAGGAACTAAAGAGCTCTTGATGAGAGTGAAAAAAAACAGCTTGAAATTCAGCATTAAAAAAACTAAGGTCATGGCATCTGGTCCCATCACTTCATGGCAAAAAGAAGGGTAAAAAGTGAAAGCAGTGATAGACTTTGCTTTTGGGGCTCCAAAATCACTGCAGATGGTGACTGCAGCCACGAAATTAAAAGACACTTGCTTCTTGGAAGGAAAGCCATGACAAACCTAGACAGCTTATTAAAAAGCAGAGACATCACTTTGCTGACAAAGGTTCATATAGTTAAAGCTATGATTTTCCCAGTAGTCATGTACAGATATGAGAGTTGGACCACAAAGAAGGTTGAGCATTGGAGAATTGATGTCTTTGAATTGTAGTGCTGGAGAAGACTCTTGAGAGTCCCTTGGACTGCAAGGAGATCAAACCAGTCAACCCTAAAGGAAATCAATCCTAAATATTCACTGGAAGTACTGATGCTGAAGCTGAAACTCTAAGACTTTGGCCACCTGATGCAAAGAGCAGACTTGTTGAAAAAAACCTTGATGCTGGGAAAGATTGAAGGCAAAAAGAGAAGGGGGAGAAGAGGATGAGATGGTTAGATGGCATCACTGACTCAATGGACATGAATTTGAGCAAACTCTGGGAGATAGTGGAGGACAGAGGAACATGGCATGCTGCAGTCCATGGGGTCACAAAGAGTTGCATGTGACTTAGCAACTGACTGAACAACAATAGCAGATTTCCTCGATTTTTTTTATGACTTAGTAGCTCATTTCTTTTTTGCACTTAATAACATTCCACTGTATAGATATACCACAGTTTATTTATCCATTTATCTACTATAGGACATATTCGTTGCTTCCAAGATTTTGCAATTCTGGATAAACCTGCTGTAAATATCCATGTGCTACATTTTGTGTGCACATGTTTTCAACTGCTTTGGGTAAATAACAAAGGATGCAGTTACTGGGTCATTTGGTTGAAAGTGAAAGTGAAGTCTCTCAGTCATGTCCGACTCTTTGTGACCCCATGGACTGTAGCCTACCAGGGACCTCTGTCCATGGGATTTTCCAGGCAAGAGTACTGGTGTGGGTTGCCATTTCCTTCTCCAGGGTATCTTCCCGACCCAGGAATCAAAACCAGGTCTCCTGCATTGCAGGCAGACGCTTTACCATCTGAACCACCAGGGAAGTCCATTTGGTTAGAGTATGTTTAATTTTTGCCATCTACTTTTTATACCCACTTTCATTCTCTCCATCCTCTAAAGCTCAGCTTATAGTCTTCAGGAAGACTTTCAGATCATTTCTGCTCACAGAATTTATTCCTGCCTTTAAAACTATTTTGTAGAGGTAGTATGGTCTAGGGTGGTGGTTCTGAAACTTAAGCAGGCATCAAAATCCTGGTGAGGAGAGCTTGTTAAAATGTGGGCTTTTTGTCCCTTTCTCAGAGTTTCTGATTCTGTAGGTCTGGGTAGGACCCAAGAATTTCTCAGAAGTTCTCAGGTGGTGCTAATGTGCTAATCTGAGGACCACACTTTGAGAATCATTGCTGTAGACTATCCTGGGAGCCAGACAGGTCTGATTTTGTATCCCAGTTCTACTTCCATGCTATATGACAATGAACTGGTTATTTTACTGGTTATTTTACTTCTCTAAACCTCAGTTTCCTCGCCTGTAAAAAGAAAATAATAATACTAACTACCTCACAGATTAATTTATTAGGATTTAACAAAATGACATATATATGTTAATTATAGGGTATTTTTGGTATTATTTTTGTTGCTTGGTAAATACTAAAATATACCAGCTATTATTTTGTTGTTGGAAAATAAAAGAAAGTACAGATTTGTTGACATTCATAGGCTAAACCCAAGAGAATAGCCAACACTTCCAAAACTGGCATGGAAGCAAACTATGTGGAGTAGTGGAGCAATTGTTTATCACACAATGGCTATACTGACCCTTTTCTGTGTACATATTACTTCATCCTTAGCAAGAGGAATGAAGTTTGTTGATTTGTTACCATTTGATACAGGGTATTCCTATTGGGCAGAGTTTTATTCTAAGCTTCTCAAAGGATTAGCTCTTCCTAATGTTCAGGTAACCATATGTGCTTTTAGCATAGATAAGAATAACTGGTCCAATCTTCTGTGGTCAAAATGGCAGTCTTGGTTGTATTTGATGTACATAGTACAAGTCACAACAGAGACAGCAAGAGCACAATGGGAATGACAAACAGGATCTTGGCATGGACACCCTGACATGTATTTTCATCCATATTTCTTGTCTGAACTTGGCTGAGTGGCTTTGCTTTAAGGTCTGTCTCTAGGTTGAAGGGGTGGTGGCTATAGAGAAAAAACTATAGAGAAAGCTCTTTTCATGGCTATGGGAAAGGTGCAAGAGAACAAGCAGGAATATGCAAGGTATATTGAGACCTAGGCTTGAAACTAGCATTCTGCCCCCTTCTTTAGGCCAAAGCAAGTTACATGAGGTGGGGAAAGGTAGTTGCCTCTACAATGTCACTAATGCCATCAATTTATGCTCCAAATTAACAAAACAGATGAAGGATCCACATGAAAAAAACTATCACATTGTCAGTATAAAATCAAGGTCTGAACAAACTGAAAAGCATAGTATATTCTTAGATGAGAAGATGTAATTGTAAAGAGCTAATTATTCCAAAATCAATTTATAAATATCATACAATTCCAATTAGAATACCAACTTGGATTTGTTTTGGAACTGGACACGATAACATGAAAGTTCAGTTGCAAGAAAAAAAATCTTAAAAATAAAATATATCTAAAAGAATAGTGAGGGGGACTTCCTATATATTAGAACATAGTATAAAGCCATTACAACCCAAGTAATATGAAACTGGCACAGGAGTAGACAAATTGTTCATTCAGACATACAGGGAACATCAAAATTTAACACACGAAGAGAATATTTTAATTCATGGAGAAACAATTTATTTTACAATTGGTGCTGGTACAACTTGTTGTTCATCTATAAGAAAATAAAATTGGATTCCTATGTTTCACATATACGAAAGTAAATTTCAGTTCAAAGACTTCATTATAAAAATTAGAATGTTAAGAATTTTAGAAAAAAATCTAAGAGACAAGGCATACAGTCTATGGGGAAAGAAAGACCTTAATGGTGATGATAATAAAATAATAATAAGCCTAGCATCTATTTAAAAAATTTTTATGACAAATTTTTTTCTAGCATCAATTTAAAAATTGATATATCTGAGCACTAAATACTAAAATTTTTATGCAAAATAAAGTATAAGCAATGCTTGTAGACAGTCATTAAATTTGGAACAAATATTTGCAAAGCAGATGATGGATTTAGCAAAGGTTAATAACTATAATACACAGAGAGCTGTTACAATTTGACAAAGAAGACAAACAACTCAAGGGAAAAACAAACAAGGGATATGATGATGCAATTCACAAGAGCAAATCCAAACAACCAATAAATATATTACAAGATGCTCTAATGAGCTAGTAGTTATAAAAATGCAAACTAAATTAACATCAACGTTTCACTTTACACCTCTCACTAGAAAATGCTAAAGGAAAAAAAAAAGAAAAGATATAAAAAGCAATAAAAGCTATTGAAAGCAGGGATGCAGAAGCCAAGGGTATACTCATCATGTTAGTAGAACTGAATTTGCATAGTCCAGCTCTTTGGTACTCAGCATCACATTTTTCTTTCCACTTATATAACCCTCTTTATAGTTATATAAAGTCTTCTTTAAAGTCTATGGTCTCCGAGTGATGTTCATTCCTTTCCATCTGGTCTCCTTGTGTTTCCCCAGCGTCAAATGATGTAAAAACTTAAATACAAGTTATTGGTTTTCAACACAAATATATGCAGTAATTAAACTTTAGCAGGAAAAATTGCAAAACAAATTTCCATTTGAAAAGGGACAGAGTAAAAATATCTGGCTGTCCTTGGTGCACAGCACGCATTCAGACTCTGGTGGGTGGGAGTGGCAAGGACTCTGTGGTGTCATGAAAGTTCTGTCAATCTAGTGGACAATGTTTCTGTTTTCTGGGAAATTCCTCTGTCCTCCCATTCATTACCTCTGGTTCTTCCTGAGGTGGGAGTAGGGGGTCCTTCCTGTCCATCATATTTTATGAAGAGGACTGAGGTCAGCTGCCTTGTTTTAACGTCTCACTTTTAGTTGCTATGTGTTTGGGGGCCTGACGATGGCCTTAGGGACTGATTCATGGAAGTATCAATTTGATATGGGGATAGAGCTTGGGGAATAGGGGTACAACATGGATAGGGGAGTAGGGAGAGGACCCAGAATAGCAAGTCTCCTTTATCTGCTGGCTCCTTTTTCTGTCTCATCTCTCAGAAGAAGTAACCTCCTCCATACTCTTGAAGTGTGTTTATCTGGCCCCTCCACTGGGAGACCCAGAGTTCATGCAGCTCTTCTGAGGTGAGACTGTGGGAAGAGTCAGAGTCTCAAGGGGTAACTCCAGGAACTTCAGTGGCTCCATTATGGTGGGCACAGCTGCAGCCTTGTCAGTGCCTGACCTTTACTTCCTGGGAGGCTGAGTCAGTCAGTGGTGTCTGGAGATATTACCAACAGTGTGGATGAGTCTGGATACAAATGAATCACTCTCCCATGTTGGAGAGGCTCGGGGGCTGAAGCAAATCATTATCATCAACTGTCACTCATTGAGAGGGACAGGTCCCACACTATTCCTTCCCATCTCATTCAGATGCAAATTCTCTAAAGCGGCCAAAAAAGTGTCTGTAATTGCAGAGCGCATAAAACTTAACATTTGCATCTTGAGAAAGAAGAATGGAACTGGAGGAATCAACCTGCCTGACTTCAAGCTCTACTACAAAGCCACAGTCATCAAGACAGTGTGGTACTGGCACAAAGATAGAAATATAGATCAATGGAACAAAATAGAAAGCCCAGAGATAAACCCATGCACCTATGGACGCCTTTTCTTCGACAAAGGAGGCAAGAGTATACAATGGAGAAAAGACAATCTCTTTAACAAGTGGTGCTGGGAAAACTGGTCAACCACTTGTAAAAGAATGAAACTAGAACACTTCCTAACACCATACACAAAAATAAACTCAAAATGGATTAAAGATCTAAACGTAAGACCAGAAACTATAAAACTCCTAGAGGAAAACATAGGCAAAACACTCTCTGACATAAATCACAGCAGGATCCTCCATGACCCACCCCCCAGAATACTGGAAATAAAAGCAAAAATAAACAAATGGGACCTAATTAAAATTAAAAGCTTTTGCACAACAAAGGAAACTATAAGCAAGGTGAAAAGACAGCCTTCAGAATGGGAGAAAATAATAGCAAACGAAGCAACAGACAATTAATCTCAAAAATATACAAGCAACTCCTGCAGCTGAATTCCAGAAAAATGAACGACCCAATCAAAAAATGGGCCAAAGAACTAAACAGACATTTCTCCAAAGAAGACATACAGATGGCTAACAAACACATGAAAAGATGCTCAACATCACTCACTATTAGAGAAATGCAAATCAAAACCACAATGAGGTACCATTACACACCAGTCAGAATGGCTGCTATACAAAAGTCTACAAGCAATAAATGCTGGAGAGGGTGTGGAGAAAAGGGAACCCTCTTACACTGTTGGTGGGAATGCAAACTAGTACAGCCACTATGGAGAACAGTGTGGAGACTCACTAGTACAGCCACTATGGAGAACAGTGTGGAGACTCACTAGTACAGCCACTATGGAGAACAGTGTGGAGATTCCTTAAAAAACTGGGAATAGAACTGCCATATGACCCAGCAATCCCACTGCTGGGCATACACACCGAGGAAACCAGAATTGAAAGAGATGCGTGTACCTCAGTGTTCATCGCAGCACTGTTTACAATAGCCAGGATATGGAAGCAACCTAGATGTCCATCAGCAGACGAATGGATAAGGAAGCTGTGGTACATATACACAATGGAATATTACTCAGCCATTAAAAAAATACATTTGAATCGGTGCTATTGAGATGGATGAAACTGGAGCCCATTATACAGAGTGAAGTAAGCCAGAAAGAAAAACACCAATACAGTATACTAATGCATATATATGGAATTTGAAAGATGGTAACGGTAACCCTATATGCGAGACAGAGTAAGAGACACAGATGCATAGAACAGTCTTATGGACTCTGAGGGAGAAGATGAGGGTGGGATGTTCTGGGACAATAGCATTGAAACATGTATATTGTCATTTGTGAATCAGAACACCATTCCATGGTCTATGCATGGGACGGGTGCTCAGGGCTGGGGCATTGGGATGGCCCAGAGGGATGGGATGGGGAGGGGGGTGGGGGTGGGGGTCAGGATGGGGAGCACGTGTGGACCCATGGCTGATTCATGTCAATGTATGGCAAAAACTACTACAGTATTGTAAAGTAATTAGCCCCCAACTAAAATAAAAAAAAATAAAAATAAAAAAATAAAAAGCTAAAAAAAACAAAAACAAACTTAACATTTGCACACAGGACTTTTATTATTTGTGCAGAATAGTACAAAATCACTGCAGACAGTGGCTACAGCCATGAAATTAAAAGATACTTGCTCCTCAGAAGGAAAGCTATGACAAACCTAGATTAAAAAGCAGACGTCACTTTGTCAACAAAGGTCCTTATAGTCAAATATATGATTTTTCCAGTAGTCATGTACAGATGTGAGAATTGGACCATAATGAAGGCTAAGAACTAAATAATCGATGCTTTCAAATTGTGCTGGAGAAGATTCATGAGAGTCCCTTGGACTGCAAGGAGATCACACTAGTCAACCCTAAGGGAAATCAACCCTGAATATTCATTGGAAAGACTGATGCTGTAGCTGAAGCTCCAGTACTTTGGCCACCTGATGCGAAGAGCCGACTCACTGGAAAAGACCCTGATGCTGGGAAAGATTGAAGTCACAAGGAGAAGGGGGAGCAGAGGATGAGATGGTTAGATAGCATACTGGTTCAATGGACATGAAATGAGCAAACTCTGGGAGACAGTGAAAGACAGGGGAGCTTGGCATGCTGCAGTCCATGGGTCACAAATAGTCAGACACGACTTAGCAACTGAACAAGAAGGGTCATACATTTTCTCTCTTAGTTTTCATTCTGTTAACCTCACTGAAGAGTTGGTGAGACAGATGATAGAAGGGAAACCAGCTACTCTGTAGTTCAGGCAGAAGAAGAAAGAGTGAGGAACATTTTTTATTAGGGTTTGCTATGCCGGGAATTTCACTAGATTAGGCATGTATGTTAACCTGCTGGTTCTCAAGCTTGGGTGCGTATCAATCACCTGGAAACTTTGAATAAAATGCAGATATGCAGATCTTATCCTATGGCAGTGATCCTCTGTAACCTGTACTAATTTTCTGGGTAGTTCAAATATGCACCTAACGTTAAGTTCTTCCTGCATTAATTCATTAAATCTGAGATAGACATCATTTCTTTCTTTAAAGAAGCCCAAGTTAGGATCGAAAGAGGTTAAATAATTGGTTTGAACTGGCTAGAAGAGAGGACAAACTTAAAAAGTAATTTTTTTCCCCTTAATTTGTGGGGAGTTCAGAAGTTTGGAGGTCTTAGTTAACGCAAGTATGACATTGTCCTTGCTCACAGTCTGATGAAGACTGATGCTTAGAAAAAAGTATTGCACATTAAACCAGAAAACATTCTCAGCGTTAGTTTGCCATCTTACATTATTAACCCATTTTTTCATTAAACATTTCAAATATTATTTGCACATAGTTAAAAAAACAGTGGAGAAAAAGTTTCTGCCTCAATTTTGGATGCCTCTAATGAAGGAAATGGCAACCCACTCCAGTACTCTTGCCTGGAAACTCCCACGGACAGAGGAGCCTGGTAGGCTACAGTCCATGGGGTCACTAAGGGTCAGACATGACTGAGCAACTTCACTTTCACTTTTCACTTTCATGCATTGGAGAAGGAAATGGCAACCCACTCCAGTGTTCCTGCCTGGAGAATCCCAGGGACGGGGGAGCCTGGTGGGCTGCCGTCTGTGGGGTTGGACATGACTGAAGTGACTTAGCAGCAGCAGCAGCAGCAGCAGCAATGCATCCTAAGGACTGGCATGAGGAGCACTTATGCAATTTTTAAGGTTTGTAAGTCATCTTGGATCATCTCCCTCATCACTCAATCCCAGCTTCCTTAGTTTCCCACTGCATATAGAATAAAATGTAAACTCCTTTAAATAAGCTAGAAGATTTTTATTGATCTGGCTTTGCCTGCTTCTTCAGTTATTTCTACCATCTTCTTTAGCCCTGTTCCACCTCACTGGCTTTGTTCTGTCTGAAGGTCTTGCATCAGAAGGTTTTTCTGCCTGAACGACTCCCCTGATCTATTCTGGCTTTCAGGTGTTACCTCAGCCTATCTTATGCAGTTTGTCGTTAGTTTTATTTCTTCACAGTGTTGGTCACTATCTAAAAGTATCCTGTTTACTTATTTACTTGCTTACTGTTTTTCTCCTCCATTCACAAATAAGCTTCTTAAGAATAAGGACTTTGTCTTGTTCCTCTTTGTTTCAGTAATATCTTAAAAAAAAAAAACAAAACCCAGTGCCTGGTCCATAACAGGGCGTAATACATATTTTATTGAATGAATGACTCTACCTTTCATACAGAGAAACAGACACAGACACACACAGGCACACACTCTAAGAAAGTTACACCAATGGGATCATGCTATCATTTAAAAAAATTATATGTCTCAGAGATTTTCCCAGGAAAAGACACATAAATTTACCTACTTCCTTTTTATGGCTTAAAGACCTCCAGATATAAAATGTCATTAAAAATAAAAAAGCAAATGGCAGAATGTACTACTATTTTGTGGATGTACTGTGATTCATTTATTTAGACCCCCATCAATAGATATTTTTGTCCATTCCAGGAGTTTGCCATTTCAAAAATTCAACAATGAATATAATTATACTAGTATTTTGAAGTACTTTTGTTTATCACTCACTTTTAAAATTTTAATACTTTCGAGTCATACATACTTAAATGATATTTTATCAGAATCACATGTGACATTGCTGTTGGGAGGGAAATATTAAATACAGTTAATACCTAAAGATTTTCAGAGGTTGATAGGATGATTAGGGAGAAAAATTTTTTTACTTTAGCTCCAGACTTATTGTAAGTGATATTATTATGTGTGAGATGCCAATTTTAAAATGAATTTCTTGGAAATGAAAGAAGTATTTTCCCTATTACTCTGACTTTTGAAATAAAATCAAGAATTGGTTAATTTCGTAAGTGTAAAATTCAGCAGGGCTCATGCCTGCTGACCCAGGAGGAATTTCAAAAGACTGGCTAATGCATTATTGATTGTACTTTTTCTAATTAGTTCCATGGAATAACCCCCACAGTTCCCTAAGATCTGGAAGGATCTGCTTTTCTTTGGTGGCAGTTCTAGGCCTATTTACACACTTAACCCCAAGAATAAAGAAGGCAAAGAGGTCACCTGTATGTACCTTTTGCATTTAAATGCATGGTGAATGCTTATATTTTATCTGTGGCCAGATGAGTATTTTGAGCCTTATCAGTCTGGTTAAGCAATTCCTGCTTCCTTGGGGAGAATATAGTGGTTGGCAGAAGGTGGTCGGAGTGGCAGATGTGTTTTAAGTTTTAAAAGGAATTTTTTCCAAGTAGAAATGCTAGAACTCAGTTTAAGGAACAGAAGCCTGAAGATAGGGAATATTTTGAACTCACCGTGGTCTACGTTCCCCCCTCTTTTGTCTTTCTGTATTGCTTTTAGTTACTGTTAGTCACTCAGTTGTGTCCGACTCTTTGCAACCCCATGGACTGTAGCCTCTGTCCATGGAATTCTCCAGGCAAGAATACTGGAGAGCGTAGCCATTCCCTGCTCCAGGGGATCTTCCTGACCCAGGGATCAAGCCCGAGTTTCTCACTTTGTGGGCAGATTCTTTATCATCTGAGCCACCAGGGAAGCCCCGTTGCTTTTATGTAGTTATATAAATTATATAGAAAATATGTATATATGTTTATAATATAAATATATATGCAATATATAATACAAATATGCAAATAGGTGGGGAAAAAGTGGAAACAGTGACAGATTTTATTTTTGGGGGCTCCAAAATCACTGTGGATAGTGACTGCAGCCACAAAACTAAAAGACTCTTGCTCCTTGGAAGAAAAGCCATGACAAACCTAGACAGCTTATTAAAAAGCAGAGACATCACTTTGCCAACCAAGGTCTATATTGTCAAAGCTATGGTTTTTCCAGTAGTCATGTATGGATGTGAGAGTTGGACCATAAAGAAGGCTGAGTACTGAAGAATTGATGCTTTTGAATTGTGGTGCTGGAGAAGACTCTTGGAGAGTCCCTTGGATAGCAAGGACATCAAACCAGTCAATCCTAAAGGATATCAACTCTGAATATTTGTTGGAAGGATTGATGCTGAAGCTGAAGCTCCAATACTTTGGCCACCTGATGTGAAGAGCCAATTCATTGGAAAAAACTCCTGATTCTGGGAAAGATTGAGGGCAGGGGGAGAAGGTGGTGACAGAGGATGAGATGGTTGGATGGCCTCATCGACAGGATGGACATGAATTTGAGCAAACTCCAGGAGACAGTGAAGGTCAGGGGACCTGGCTTTCTGTAGTTCATGGGGGTCACAAAGAGTTGGACATGACTTAGCGACTGAACAACAACAGCAATGTATGTATATAAATATATATTTTTCTTTAACTAGATTGTGGGAAGTCCACATATAGATCTAAGTGACACCCTCCATAATGTCAGGAGCATTCTGATCTATCTTGGGGTTTTTTACTCATTAAATGATAATCAAGTGTTTTCTCTTCAAAATAGGAAGAATGAATATAATTTTTTCTAAAGAACTTACTATTAATATTAATGATTTGTAGGTCACTTATTGGGCCTCCCAGGCGGCTCTAGTGGTAAAGAACCTGCCTGCCAATGCAGGAGCTGTAAGAGACATGGGTTTGATCCCTGGGTTAGGAAGATTCCCAGGAGGAGGGCATGGCAACCCACTCCAGTATTCTTGCCTGGAGAATCCCATGGACAGAGGAGGCTTGCAGTCCATAGGGTCGCAAGAAATCAGACATGACTGAAACAACTTAGCATGCATGCAGACATAGAACTAATAGTCAGAGAGTCATAGTATTTGAGTCAAAAAGAAGTCAGAGGCTGTAAGTCAACCCTGCTCATCACTGAATGCAGAGCAGAAATTCTGAGCTTAATTGTGTTAAGACTTCTAAAGAATACTAGACTAAAGCAGATAGAAAATTTACTAAACATGGTGTTACAGGTTGAATTGTGTCCCCCCTCCAAAATTCATTTTTTGAAGTCCTAAATCTCTGATACTGAAGAATATGACTTTACATGGCAATAGGGTGATTGTAGATGTAACTACTTAAAATAAGATGAAGTCATATTGGAGTGAGGTGGGCCCCTAATCCTGTATGACCAGTGTCTTTAAAAAAGGGAAAATTTCGAGGCAGACACAGGCACAGGGAGAATGCCATGAAAACAAGTATTGGGGTCAAGCATCTATAGATCAAAGATCACCAAAGATTTCCTGAAACCACCAGAGGCTAGGAGAAAGACATGGAACAGATTTTGTAGCACAGCCCTCAAAGGAACCAAACCTACCAACACCTTGATCTTGGACTTACAACTTCCAGAATTGTGATACAATAAACTTCATTGAAGCCAGCCAGTTTGTAGTACTCTGTTATGACAGCCCTAGTAAACTAATACACACAGGTAAAATTTTATCCATTTCTCTTAAACAGGTCTGGGACTAGGGCAAAGAAAACAAAGCACTTGCCTCAGGCACAACATTTAAGGGGCACTAAAAATACCCTTCAGTAATGAATATAGATAATATCTTCATTTAATATTTAAGGAATGGAAATTAATGCAAAAAATTTGTGCCAAGCAAAATATAAAAAGTTTAAATAAAGATAGGATAAGTGGTAGCTTCGTGCTGAGCATATTGGAGCCTGGGGCAAAAGGAGTGAAAAATTAGTAATATTGACCTTGTCTTTATTTTGTTCATTGTGGATATTTTCTTTGCATTTGATGTTCTAAAATACTGCATAAAATATTACGTATCTTGATCTGAGATTTTTGGCACTCCTTCAGTTTTACATCTCACTTTAACTCAGCTTAGTCCTTGCTTGCCTCAAAACCATCCACTGAGGATAGAATCCTAATTTCAACACAGAGTAGGCTGAAACCTGTGTGATTCCCACATTCATCATTTTGTTTTTGGTCAGAGAAATGAAGAAAGAGTGCTGGCCAGATATTTCTGCTTGTCTTTCATGTCATCTCAGACACAAAGATTAACATGAAACTCAATTTCTCAACTTCAAAGTGATTCCCTTGCTGTCATCCTTTCTTCAGTTCCAGTATTATTCTTACATTAATCGTGGGTCCGAACTTCAGTGCTATTATTAATTCTCCTATCTCTCTTGTCACCCATATCCAGTTGTTAAGTCAGGCTAGCCTGTCTCCTTGGAAAAGGCAATGACACCCCACTCCAGTACTCTGCCTGGAAAATCCCATGGATGGAGGAGCCTGGTAGGCTGCAGTCCATGGGGTTGCTAAGAGTCGGACACGACTGAGCGACTTCACTTTCACTTTGCACTTTCATGTATTGGAGAAGGAAACGGCACCCCACTCCAGTGTTCTTGCCTGGAGAATCCCAGGGACAGGGGAGCCTGGTGGGCTGCCGTCTATGGGGTCGCACAGAGTCGGACATGACTGAAGCAACTTAGCAGCAGCAGCAGCAGCAGCAGCCTATCTCCTAAGTAGAAATGACTTTATTATGCCTTTGTAAAATAAACATTAAAGAGTTCATTGAGATGTAAAATCTCATATATTTTAGCAAGTATAGAGAGGAGAGTAAAAGATTATCAGTCATCTCACCATTCAGAGATACCTTTTCTCAATATTGTAATGTACATTCTTCCGGACACTGTACATTTATGCTTGCCATATATTTTAAAATCCCATGTATTTTAAAAAATGAGATTATACTATATATATTTTTGGGTTGTCTTCTTAACTTGTTAATTGCCTAGTGAATTGTGTACATCTTTTCATGTTAATAAAGCTATGTCTACAAAACAATTTTAATGGTTTCATAGCATCCAAATAAATGGATATATCTTCATGTATTTAACTGATATTCTCTTATAAAATATTAACCTTATACCTACTCTTTACTACTACATACAACACCACAATGAATATCTCTATTGTTGTTTAGTTGCTAAGCCATGTCCAACTCCTCTGCGACCTCATGGACTATAGCCCGCCAGGCTCCATTCTGTCCATGGAATTTTCCAGGCAAGAATACTGGAGTGTGCTGCCTTTTCCTTCTCCATGGGATCTTCCCTATCGAGGGATCAAACCTGTGTCTGAATTGGCAGGCAGATTCTTTATCATTGAGCCACCTAGGAAGCCCAAATATCTCTATACATATACACATACCTGATGATTTCTTTTTTAAAATAATTAAAAAAAATAAATTGATATTGTTTTTGCTGTGCTGGGTCTTCATTGCATTCTATGGGCTTTCTCTGGCTGTGGTGAGCAGGGGCTACTCTTTCTTGTGGTGAGCAGGCTTCTCATTGCAGTGACTTCTCTTGTTGCAGTGCACAGGCTCTAGGTTGCGTGGGTTTCAGTACTTGTGGTACACGGGTTTATTTGCACTGTGGCATGTGGAATCTTCCCAGACCAGGGATCAAATCCATGTCCCCTGCCTTGACAGGTGGAGTCTTAGCCACTATGCCACCAGGGAAGTCCCTACCTGATTATTTATTTAGGATAAATTATTAGAAGTAAAGTTATTGGGACAAAAATGTACAGATTTTATTATTTTTTCTTATTGCTAAATTAACAAAATTTTGCTTTTACCAATGGTTTATCAAATTGCCACTTCATGGCAAATAGATGGGGAAACAGTGGAAACAGTGGCTGACTTTATCTTTTTGGGCTCCAAAATCACTGCAGATGGTGACTGCAGCCATGAAATTAAAAGACGCTTACTCCTTGGAAGGAAAGTTATGACCAACCTAGACAGCATATTAAAAAACAGAACATTACTTTGTCAACAAAGGTCCATCTAGTCAAGGCTATGGTTTTTCCAGTAGTCATGTATGGATGTGAGAGTTGGACTATAAAGAAAGCTGAGCACCAAAGAACTGATGCTTTTGAACTGTGGTATTGGAGAAGACTCTTGAGAGTCCCTTGGACTGCAAGGAGATCCAACCAGTCCATCCTAAAGGAGATCAGTCCTGGGTGTTCATTGGAAGGACTGATGTTGAAGCTGAAACTCCAATACTTTGGCCACCTGATGTGAAGAGCTGACTCATTTGAAAAGACCCTGATGCTGGGAAAGATTGAAGGTGGGAGGAGAAGGGGATGACAGAGGATAAGATGGTTGGATGGCATCACCGACTCAACGGGCATGAGTTTGTGTAAACTCCAGGAGTTGGTGATGGACAGGGAGGCCTGGCGTGCTGCAGTTCATGGGGTTGCAAAGAGTTGGACATGACTGAGTGACTGAACTGAACTGAACTGAACTATCGAATTGCCTCTTTCTTCTAGATTTCATTCAATGTTTTGAATATACCCCTTATTTTGTGAATTATTTATTCATGTACTTTAAATATTCTCAATTTTGGATTGCTCATCTCTTTCAAAGCAGCCTTTTAAACACTTTTATTAAGGATATTATCTGGATATTAGATCCTAGTAATGTTATATACAAATTGCTAATATTTTTCCAGGTTATCAGTTTTTTTTTTTAACCTATGCTGTGTTTTATGCTACCAGAAATGTTAAGTTTTATGTAATCAAAAATGTCAATATTTTCCTTTATTTTTTACTTTGGAATCTTGCTTAGAAAATCTTTCTTCATCTCAAGACTATAAAATAGGTTACCTACATTTTCTTCTAGTACAGTCATAGTGTCATTTTTACAAGTATATTTTTGACCCATTTAAAATTCATGTAAATGTTTTGATGATTCTTCTTGTCTCTTTCTTTTTAATCCTCTTGCTGCTGACCAATTTGGGCCCTGTATAATTATAGCCGTCTTCTATTTACAGTTCTCGTCTTTTTAAAATATATATATTATTTATATGACCCCTTGAGAAAAAAATTCTGAAGACTGTCTACTCTTAAGAGAAAAACAAAAACCAAAAAACACCTTCAGAGCTACTGGGCTTTCCCGGTGGCTCAGCAGTAAAGAATCTGCCTGCATTGCAGGAGATGTAGGTTCTATCACTGGGTCATCAAGATCCCCTGGAGGAGGGCATGGCAACCCACTCCAGTACTCTTGCCTGGAGAATCCCATGAACAGAGGAGCCTGGCAGGCTACAGTCCATGGGGTCACAAAGAGTCAGACATGACTGAAGCGACTGAGCATATCTGAAACCAATTCTAATTTTCTAATCCTGTTGCTCAATCTTACCCACTATATGTGAGCTTTCTACCCAAGATAGGCTGAAATAATTGTTGTCCCCCAAACACATCTCCTTGCCTCCGTGCTTCTGTATGTGCTATTCCCTCCTCTTGAAATGTCCCGCCTGCACCCAAACCATTCTTTAAGGCAGGGATCCCCAACCTCTGGTATCTAATGCCTGATGATCTGAGGTGGAGCTGATGTAATAATAGAAATAAAGTGCACAATAAATGTAATGTGCTTGAATCACTCTGAAACTATCCTCCCATCCCGATCCATGGAAAAATTGTCTTCCACGAAACTGGTCCCTGGTGCCAAAAAGTTTGGGGACCACTGCTTTAAGGCACCTTCAGGAAGTCGTTTCTGGGCACACTGTTAACAGAACCCTTGCCTGTCTGTGAAACTCCTACATCATTCATATGTTTGGGTCCTAGTTGTATGCGGGCTTGCTTTGTTATTTAACATTCTACTTGTGTATTTAAAGTCATAAATTTAAGGGTTTCAGAGCTGGGAGAGCCTCAAAATATGTCATCTAATGTGTTATCTGATGTCAAAATCCTTCTACAATATTCTTGCTAAATAGTCACTAAGCTTCTATGTGATTACCCCTAATAATGGAGAACTCACTATATCCCAAGACTGACCATGCCATTCCCAGGTACATCCTAATGATCAGAAAAAATTTTCTTGTTAAAAACCCTCAAATCTGACTTCTTGTGTCTTTCACTCTTGGAGGGAGTTATGGAATCAACAGTAAATGTAGGGTCTGGAATAAACTAGTTTTGAATCATGACTCCATTCGCTAATCGTTTTATGGTCCTGGGCAAAACACTCTACTTCTGTTCACTTCACTTGTAAAAGAGGACTGATACCTACTTCTTATTGTGGCAGGAATGGCATTAACTGTGAATTAAAATAATTAAATGAATACATATATGAAAGTCCTTGGCATAGATCTTGGCACTAAGAGAGTGTTTGGGGGCTTCACTGGTGGCTCAGTGGTAAAGAATCTGTCTGCCCTTGCAGAAGACACGGGTTCGATCCCTGATCCAGGAGTATCCCACATACCTTGGAGCAACTAAGCCTGTTTGCCGCAACTATTGAGCCTGTGCTCGAGCCCAGGAGCCACAGCTACTGAAGCCTGCACACCATAGAGCCATGCTCCACAAGAGAAGCCACGGCAACGAGAAGCCCTTGCACTGACCACAACTACAGAGTGGCCCCTGCTTACCGAAACTAGAGAAAAGCCCACGCAGCAATGAAGATCCAGCGCAGCCAAAAGTAAATAAAGAAATAAAAGTGTCTGATAGATATTTATTGAACTAGAATTTGATTTATCCTCTGGAGCTATGCAAACAAAATCAAGTTCTATAGGCTGGTATTACATGCATTTTGCTTAAGTCTCTTCTTCTCCATCTAATTTCCAATTATTTGAGTTATTTTCTGATATCATGATTTCTTATGTCATAGTGTCCACCCCCTATGCTCCTGGCCACTCTCGTCTCAACATACTGCATTTTTTTCAGCACACTCATGAAAGGATGGGATTCTGAACTCTGGCGGGCACTCCCAAAGTCACCTAATCGGTATCCTGTCGTTCTATATGTCAATTACTGTGACTCTCAAACCTGGATGTATATTAGGATCACCTGAGGAGTTTTAAAAAGTACTGATGCTATCCCCAGCACTTCTGCTTTAAAAGATCTTAAGTGAACACTGAGCACTAGCATGATTTAACAGCTGGTCAGGTTATTCTTATGTGCATAGGTCTATAAATTCTTTGGGAACAGATTTGCAGTCCCTATTTGAAATGTTTGTAGTCAGAAATGTTTCAGAATCCCACCCCCCCCCCCGCCATCTTTTGAAAAGGTAAAATGGTGCATAAATCATTAAGATGAAATACTCTTGGTGGGTCTGGATCTTTACCCTGAGGTCAAATACATAAATATTTTGTCAGTGATATACCTAAATATTAAAGTTGAGTGGAAACAGTAAAGACCATAAATATTCTTATATTAGCTGAGATCTAGTTTTGCAGCCAAATGAATTTTGTTAAACAAATTTCAGAAGAAAATTGCAGTTTTGAGAATTTCCCAATTGTAGATAAGGGATTGTGGGCCAGCCTTTAGTGGTATCTTTTCAGCATTTAGCCAGGTACATTGCCCAAACCTGTGAACTTAACAATATTTGGTGAACGAATGAATGAGACAAACTTTTCTATGTGTTAACTTTAGAAGTATTGGTATATTTCCTAAAGTCAGTTCTCCTCCAACAAACATACCTTTGGACCCTAAAACTGGAAGGTAACTAATTTGAAAGTCACTGAAGGAGAATAAGAAAGTTTGTTCTGTTTTTTGTCATCTTAGTATTTCTATACTGGAAAAAAATATATATATATATCTCAAATGACTGAAGAGAAATGGAGAGCTTTTCTTATATTGGACTGAAATAAGTGAACCAATACGTGTTTTTTGCCTATTATGTGCAAAGTATTATAACATATTCTGTAACGATTGAGAAAAGGATTAGAGCACAGCTGGAAAAATCTAAACTGCACTGAGAATCACAATGAAGGGATCTGAAGAATATTTTGATTTTGAATAACCAACATTGTAAGTCTAAAGTTTAATCAACATTAAATAAGCTAGAATGACAGGAGTTTACACATATAAACAGAATTGAATTGTAAGAGTCAGCAAGCATCAATCAATCCTCAATCAATCAAGCCTCCAGTTTGTTTTACTTTCAAAGTAGAAAGTCTCCCAAGAAAGGAGATCAATGTAGACATTTAATGCAGACCAAGGTGCCCTTAGCCATTTAAGAGGATGCACTGGTATGACATTAAGATGGTGGTCTTTGCTCAGTGGTTCCCTGAAATCTTTTTATCACCAGGAATCTATTTCTGAACTTAGACATTATGTTAATCAGAGTTCTCCAGAGAAACACGGCTGATAGGATGCATATATAGTCTGTACATGTATGGACAGAGATTTATTATAAGGATTTGGCTCACAGGGTTATGGAGGCTAGCAAGTTAAAAAGCCTGCAATGTGGGCTGGCACATGGAAGACCAGGAGAGCCAGTGGTTCAGATAAAGTCTAAACTCAATCTGCTGGAGGATTCCCTCTTCCTTGGGAGGGCAGTGTTTTTATTCTATTCAGGTCTTCAGGTGATTGGCTAAGATAAGAAGCAGAAGATATTTAGAAGAGGTGGCAAGAATACATAGAAGAACTATACAAAAAAGATATTCATGACCCAGATAACCATGATGGTGCCATCACTCACCTAGAGCCAGACATCTTGGAGTGTGAAGTCAAGTGGGCCTTAGGAAGCATCACTACAAAGAAAGCTAGTGGAGGTGATGGGGATATTTCAAATCCTAAAATATGATACTGTTAAAGTGCTGCACCACTCAATATGCCAACAAATTTGGAAAACTCAGCAGTGGCCACAGGACTGGAAAGGTCAGTTTTCATTCCAATCCCAAGGAGGCAATGCCAAAGGATGTTCAAACTACCACACAGTTACACTCATCTCACACACTAGCAAAATAATGCTCAAAATTCTCCAAGCCAGGCTTCAATAGTACATGAACTGAGAACTTCAAGATGTTCAAGCTGGTTTTATAAAAGGCAGAGGAACCAGAGATCAAATTGCCAACATTGACTAGATCACAGAAAAAGCAAGAGAATTCCAGAAAAACATCTACTTCTGCTTCATTAACTACACTAAATCCTTTATATGCAGAGTACATCATGCGAAATGCTGGGCTGGATGAAGCACAAGCTGGAACCCAGATTGCCGGGAGAAGTATCAGTAACCTCAGATATGCAGATGACACCACCCTTATAGCAGAAAGTGAAGAGGAACTAAAGAGCCTCTTGATGAAGGTGAAAGAGGAGAGTGAAAAAGCTGCATTAAAACTCAACATTCAAAAAACTAAGATCGTGGCATCCAGTCCCTTCACTTCATGACAAATAGATGGGGAAACAATGGAAACAGTGACAGATTTTATTTCCTTGGGCTGCAAAATCACTGCAAATAGTGACTGCAGCCATGAAATTAAAAGATGCTTGCTCCTTGGAAGAAAAGCTATGACCAATCTAGATAGCAGAGACATTACTCTGCCAACAAAGGTCCGTCTGGTGAAAGCTATGGTTTTTCCAGTAGTCATGTATGGATGTGAAAGTTGGAGTATAAAGAAAGCTGAGCACCGAAGAATTGATGCTTTCGAACTGTGGTGTTGGAGGACTCTTGAGAATCCCTTGGACTGCAAGGAGATCAAACCAGTCAATCCTAAAGGAAATCGGTCCTGAATATTCATTGGAAGGACTGATACTGAAGCTGAAGCTCCAATACTTTGGCCACCTGATGCGAAGAGCTGATTCATTAGAAAAGACCCTGATTCTGGGAAAGATGGAAGGCAGGAGGAGAAGGGGATGACAGACAATGTGATGATTTGATGTCACCACTGACCCAATGGACATGAGATTGAGCAAGCTCCCAGAGATGATGAAGGACAGGGAAGCCAGGCGTGCTGCAGTCCATGGGGTCGCAAAGAGTCGGACACGACTGAGTGACTGAACAACAACAATGACACTATGGAAGGCCATCTGCTTTACTCAAAGTTCACCAATTTAAATGTGAATCACATTCAAAAATACTCTTCAAGGTGATACATAAAATTAACCATCACAGATATTAATGCAAAACAACCTCCCTTATCTCAATATTTAATTTTAAGTGATTATAGTTAGATTTGACTATACTTAGATTTTCTTCAGAGTCCCAAATGCATATTCTTTTATTTCATAGATTTAATTTTTCTTTATATCTGCACATGTCTAGCATGTTTTTTTTTTTTTTTAATTTTCTAGATCTACACATCTCTAATAAACTCTCAGGAGATGCCAATGTTGCTGGTCTGAGGACCACTCTTCGAGGACCCACGGGCACTATTTCAGAGGTAAGTCATGTCTAGCAGAGACAAAGGAATCTTTTCCTGTTTTCTGAGTTTCAAAAACTTAGGTCTTTGGGGGGAAAGGGAAGGACTTGGGGAAAAAATGTAAAGATTGGAGAGAAGTCATGACATAATTGGCTGGATTGCAAAAAAATCAGTGTCCCTAAGAAGACCTCTTCTTCTTCCAACCCTCCCTCGACCCCCACCGCTGGGAGAAGCAGAACCCCAAGAGAAATGTGGGAAATCTGTAGGAATTTATAAGAATCATTTGTGTAAGAGAAGTGGGGATCTCAAAAGGGAACTAATCAGCCAGTGTAATGCATGTTTGATGTTTTTTAACTTTCCTATTGATTGGTTCTGTGCTTACTCTGTTCCAGACAGGAGCCAGCCAAGTGCATCATGTATTTTATTATCTCTTCATCACAACGACCCCACGAGCCTTGGGGTAGCTACTTCTATCACCCACATTTTCAGCAGAGGTTCAGTGAAGTGAAGAGATTCCTGCTTATCCCACCATTAGTAAGTAAAGGACCCAGGATTTCTGATGCACTTTTTCTGGGGATTAAGTGAATTGATATTTATAATGTACTTATGACTGCCTGGTCTATAGTAAATGTTATATGTGAAAGTCGCTAAGTCATGTCTGACTCTTTGCGACTCCACGGACTTAGTTGGCCAGGCTCCTCTGTCCATGGGGATTCTCCAGGCAAGAATACTTTAGAAAGACGGTAATGATGACCCTATATGCGAGACAGCAAAAGAGACACAGATGTAAAGAATAGACTTTTGGACTCTGTCAGAGAAGACAAGGGTGGGATGATTTGAGAGAATAGCACTGAAACATGTATATTATCATATGTGAAATAGATCGCCAGTCCAGGTTCGATGCATGAGACAGGGTGCTCGGGGCCGGTGCACTGGGACGACCTTGAGGGATAGGATGGGGAGGGAGGTGGGAGGGGGCTTCAGGATGGGGAACACATGTACACCCATGGCTGATTCATGTCAATGTATGGCAAAAACCACTACAATATTGTAAAGTAATTAGCCTCAAATTAAAATAAATAAATAAATTAAAAAAAATACTGGAGTGGGTTGCCATGCCTTCCTCCAGGGGATCTTCCCAAATCAGGGATCAAACCCAGGTCTCCCTCATTGCAGGCAGATTCTTTACTGTCTGAGCCACTAGGGAAGCCCAAATGTTATATAAATGTTAGCAATTATTGTTATGATTCCTCAATTTTAGATTTTAGGAGATCATCTTCCAACTCTTTCTCTTTTACTGATAGAGGTAGAGTTTTCACCTCTTTCTACCCCTACTTCCCACAGACCCATGTTCACTTCTTCTCTAGCAGAACCAATAGACTCTGGTAGAGAAAAGCATCTATATTCAACATGATTTGTAAGAAATAAGAAGACAAGGGAAGCAACTTTTCAGAATATGGAGAGAATTGGTGATACCAGTAGGTGAAAAGGGGACTGTAGGAATTACTGGAGAGAAGGCAGAGAGCAGGGAAAGTTGAGCCCTGTGCTTGGCTTCCTTCCTCCAGAGGCCCCAGATAGCAAAGAGGCCTCCCCGCTCCAAGTACAGCCATCCCTTGGTGCCCCCTGGGGATTAGTTCTAAGACCCCATGGATACCCAAGTCCGCTGATGCTCAGGCCCCTTATATAAAATGGCATTGTATTTGCATGTAACCTACACTTATCCTAGCATGTATACTTTAAATCATCTCTGCTGCTGCTGCTGCTAAGTTGCTTCAGTCGTGTCCGACTCTGTGCGACCCCATAGATTGCTGCCTACCAGGCTCCGCTGTCCCTGGGATTCTCCAGGCAAGAACACTGGAGTGGGTTGCCATTTCCTTCTCCAATGCATGAAAGTGAAAAGTGAAAATGAAGTCACTCAGTTGTGTCTGACTCTTAGCGACCCCATGGACTGCAGCCTACCAGGCTCCTCTGTCTGTGGGATTTTCCAGGCAAGAGGACTGGAGTGGGTAGCCATTGCCTTTTCCAAAATCATCTCTAGATAACTTATAATGTCTAATACAATGTAAATGCAAAGTAAAAAGTTTCTGGTGCAGCAAATTCAAGTTTTGCTTTTTGGAACTTTCTGGAATGTGTTTTCCCAATTATTTTCAATTCATGGCTGGTTGAATCTGTGCTTGTGAACTCTCAGATATGGAGGGCTGACTATAGTAGAAAGGAATGAAGGGTTGGAGGCTCAGTGGCTAATCCTATATCCTTTACTCCCTGGTTCTCTACAATTGGCACTGTTCTGTCGAACCACTGAATAAAGAACTGCTGAAACTGTCCTTAGGTTCTAGTGGTTGTATGCAATTGACCCTTGAACATTATGGGTTTGAACTTCGTGGGTCCTCTTATATGTAGATTTTTTTCAAGAGTAAATGCTACAGTTCTATTCCATCTGAGGTTGGTTGAATCCTCAAATGTGGAACTGGGGATATGTACTCAACTGCGGATAATGGAGTTATATAAGTTTTACTTGGATAATGCAGTGTGCCTAAACCTTTGTTGTTAAGGGACAACTGTGTTTTGCTTGAGCATAGGTAAAAGAAGAGGGAACTGGAATATAGGAGGTGATAGGTCCTTTGTATAGTTGCAGACTATTAAGCAAGAAGAGCAGGCACCTGCAGTCAACTCCAGGCCAGAACAATGAGGGGAGCTTTTCACTCTATATCCCCCACCTGGATAACTGAACTTGGTATAGCTGGTAAACACATATGGACAGATTTGCATGAGCTAATGAATTCTACTTTTTGCATAAGCCACTTTGTGTTAGGCTTCTGTCATTTGTAGCCACAAAGAATCCTAATTTGTTATGCCACATACTTTGAGAAGTTAATTTTTTTTCTGTTAAATACAAGGGAACCTGAAGAATACAATGGCCGGAAGAACTGAAGAAGTAGTAGTTTTCATTTCCAAATTTAGTAGGCAAAGCCTCAGGTGGTATTCTGGATGGACTAATTAAAGTGAGAAGATGAATCAGAATTTTGACACAGGAATCATGAAGGGTATTAGTATTTACACATATCTAAAGCTCTAAGTGTGAGGCTTTCCCAGGGGCTCAGTGGTAAAGAATCCACCTGCAATGCAGGTGCCACAGGAGACATGGATTTGATCCCTGGGTCGGGAAGATCCCTGGAAAGAGGACATGGCAACCCACTCTAGTATTCTTGCCTGGAGAATCCCCATGGACAGAGGAGCCTGGCAGGTTACAGTCCATGGGGTCGCAAAGAGTTGGACACAACTGAAGTGACTTAGCTCACATGCAATGCTCTAAATGTGAAGGTTGAATTGGAGCTGAAGGTCCAAGCTTCTTGTCTTTACCCTCATGGAAGTCTGCCTCTAAAGAGAGAGAGAAATGTGCTGATCCTATTGGCTTTGTGCATTCTAGTTTTATGGCAATTTAAAAAACTGTATAATATTAAGTGGGCATTTGGTTTTTGATGCTTCAGTTTCCTGAATTGAGATGAGTCTACCTTTGGGAGATGGCAATGTACCAGTTACTTAGACATTTTTATTTCACTTTACATTTAACCTATTTTAGTCTACTCTGTAATGTTAGAGCTGGGGCTTTGTAAGCTATATTTCCCAGAAAACTTTGCCTGCCAGTTTCCTCGAATAGCAGATTTTTCAAAGAAATTGGATATTAGGAAGAGGAGAGAAAAACTTTTCATCCTGTTGGCTTGTTATTCCCATTAGTAAGGCACCTACATGAGCATTTTGTTCCAGGCTCCATCTCCTTTTGGTATTTTGCTCCTTTGTCTGCTCAGAGGTATGTGGAGCAGCCAGGTCTCCCTCCTCTGAGCTTCTGGGCTCTGATAATCTAAACTCTCCTTTGTGTTTCCCTGACATAAAGGGTGATAGCTACATTTATTGTTATTATTATTGGCTGTGCCATACGTCATGCAAGATCTTAGTTCCCTGACCAGGGATGGAACCTGTGCCCCCTGCATTGTGGTGGTGGAATCTTAACAACTGGACTCCCGGGGAATTCCCTGTGCACTTATCTCTGGCCTACCCCAGTGTCTCTATTTTGCCCTTTCAGCCCACCACCACCTGTATAACCCATTCCTTATATTTAATTCCCTCTTGAAATACTTAACATTGGTGTCTGTTTTCCTGACTAGATCCTGATGTGTAGTAACAGAAATGGTCCCAGGAAACATATCCTAAAAGATGGATTTCTGGATTTGGTTCAGTTATATTCTTGGCCTTGAATTACTGCTTAATGCCTTAGCAATAAAAAATGAGTTGTTAATAGTCCATGACATGTACTAGTATCATGATTAATTAAATAATCTCTTGTGGTTGATTGTGATGAAGTATTTGCTGAAGCAAATATCTTAGAGACCAAGTGGCTGTCATACGTATCTTTTTTTGGTTGTAGTGAAAACTATAAAATGTAAAAGGCAGGGTAACTCCTTGATTGAACTGATGAGCTTACTGAGAGAAAATGACCAATTCATACCTTTTAGCTCTCAGCTGAAGACACTCTTGGCTATTCAGAGAGTTTCTATAGCAGCCCAAAAAGAATCTTTTACTTTCTGTAGCCCCTGGATGGACTTTGCTGAAGAGCAGGCCACAATTTAGTTGTGTAGATTGCAGAATTACAATACAAGAGGATATCCACTGTCAATCTCTTACTTGAAAGTTAAGACATCAGTTGGGAAGGAGTGGGACTTGGACTGGAGTAACTGTGCAAATTCAGATGAAGTTGAGAGTCTGGAACCCCTGGGTTTTTTGAGCCTCCTTTGTCTCCTGCTGTCACTGAGGAAACTGGCTTTCCCTTACAACAAGGTCCTGTAATAACCTCATGCCTAGCTTTGTCAAGACCCACCAGCACCATCTGTCCTGACCTCTACAACTCAAGTCAGAACATGTACAGGTCATAAGTACAAGGAACTCAGGTCTGGCTGCTCACTACTTGACAATCAATACTGGTGAGAGAGGCAAATGTTGGTAGTAAGGAAAATTCCTTTTAAGCAGAATTCCGGCAATCTGGAGAGATGGTGGACTCCCGTGTCCCCTAAAAACTGCCTCCGAAGATTCTGTTCAGCCATGAAAGCTTCGAAAGGGAAATCATATCAGTTAATCATTGAGATAGAGCTTTATTGGTGGATCAGTGGCAAAGAACTCGCCTACCAGTTCAGGAGACATGGGTTTGATCCCTGGCTCAGGAAGATTCCCTGGAGAAGGAAATGGAAACCCACTCCAGTAATCTTGCCTGGGAAATCTCATGGACAGAGGAGCCTGGCAGGCTGCAGTTCATAGGGTCGAGAAAGAGTCAGACATGGCTTAGTGACTAAACAGCAACAATCACTGAGATGGGGTGTCAGAGTCACTGGCATCCCCCACTGCCTGCATGCCTGTGTGCAGTCTTGTTGACTTTCTGTGATTCTTCTTTAGATGCTATTTTGTTCACAGTTTGTTCACCAGATTACTGAAGGGGAAGCTAGAGAAGAGATACGGTTAGCTGTTAATTACTTATTCTTCACTTTTATGTCTTTGATCTATGGAAAGAACAAACAAGTTAGGCAAAGTAGTATGTGATCAAAAGCTGTGAAAGGTGTGCCAGGGATGGAGATGAGTAGAGAACTGGGGTGCCTAGTTTAAGGTTAGTGATGAGACAACGGGGCCTCCTGCAGAGAGCTCTTTCCTGTAAAGGGCTCTTACCTGCCAAAAAGTGCTTACATAACTATGTTCAAAAGAGTTGCAAAATTTGCTATTATATGTTGGCAGAAACTTGGTGAATTTATGTGGGAATGGATTTTCTAGTTGTTAGATTAAGATAGATGGATTATAACATTGGATTAGGCTAAGTTTATTGATATGCATTCACAGAGAGTTTGGATTTAATATACTGGTTCAAGCAGCTGAAAGTGGCTGTAACCGTTTGCTTGATTAACTGAATTAAAGTTGGGCTCAGTGGTTGTCTACGTTCATTGAGGTTGAGATGCCAGGATTTCCAGGTGTAATGCTGAGGAAGGAATTCAAAAGTTTAGGGAGGTGGGAATTTGGAGTGGATTAATCATACGAAGTCTCACACTGCCCCACTCCCTCCACTGTAACGTTAGAGAAGGCCCAGCGATCATCCCCTTCACTAAGACATTGAGAAATACATTAATGAGAGGAGCTCCAGCATCCGTAAAAATAACTGTATGACTGTGATGGCTGTTCTCTGGAGCCTAGGGATGAGGGAATCTGATTGCTTTGACACACTTTACATAGGAAAACACTGAGGGCCCCCCAAATTTAAGTTTATTGGGAGTAGATGTAGAACAAGAAACCACATCTATTGACTTTTGCTCTGAGACTCCTTTATAAAACTTCATTTAGGCCAAAATTCACCAGATTGTTTTGGTATGTACTTCAAGACTCAAGGCCACTTTGATTTTACACATTTATATTCACGCATACCTGTTTTCTCCCTCACATTTGACTCATGGGTAGAAAATTGTGAGACAGTCCCATAACATGCAAAAACTAAAATTGCAATCCATTATAGTAACTCTGCTGTGTGCATGTTTATGCTGCTTTTGAGCTACAAAGGCAGAGTTGCACGGTTGCAACAGAAACGTTCTGACCTGCAAAGCCTAAAACGTTATTCTCTGGCCCTTTATGGAAAAAGTTTGTCTACCCCTGCTCCAAAAATGAAAACACTGCCGATGAAGCTTAAGTTGTTTGTGATCACCCCTTTTTGTTAGTATAAATTCAATAATATTGTGTTTTCATGTCTGTAGATTTAAAGAATCTATGACCTCTATGTCACTAGCAAATTTCTCAGAAGACAGGGCAGAATGACTGTCTCCTAAAGAGGATGGGCTACTTTTCACAGGCATATTTTAAGGTTATAATTACTCAGAGAACTTTTACAGATCACTGATACAATGCAAAGTTGCCTCCTGATGATTAAGAGGTGACTTTACTTTTTTAATTGTTAACATTTCACAACATTAAAAAAAACTTTCCTCATTAATTTTTCAAGGCCTACTAATTAATCAAATTTAAAAGTGATACGCATTTATTGTGTAAAATTGGAAAAATATTAAAAATTAGAAAGAAAAATATACAACTCTCTAGACTGACCGCCTACAGACAACCATTGTTAATTTGGTTTCTTTCTTAGCATTAATTTTAATTGAAAAATGCTCAATGAATAGAAAGAAAAAATTGATATATTATTATTTTCTGACTGTTTCTAGTTTAACTTCAAATGTATTTATGGAATATTTAGTCAATAAATAATTAATTGTCACCTGCCTCTTTTTTCACTGTGAAATGTAAGATTGCATGTATTTTCCAAAAGTCAAGAAACATATTCATATCTAAGACAGGCCATTATTTCCTAAATTACTGAGGTCACCCTAGAAATGAAGTTGTTTTGAGATGATTGATTTTTTTCATTATCTCACCAGCATGAATATGTACTGCTGTGATCCTTTTTCACCATTCTCACTAAAAAAATCTCTCAGGAAAAGGGATACATAAAAAGCCCCTAGGATCCTTCTCCAGTGCAGTATCTCTGTCTCCCAGTACTCCTGTCTAGGCTCTTGTTTCCTGTGTAAAAACCCACGGAGGCTGCTCAGTCAGACGTGTTCTCTGAAAAGATGCCATGTAGGATGTTTCCTGATGGGGAAATAAGTGACAGTGTCTGTGCCTGAAGATGTAGTTCACACACCTCTTCTCAAGTGATTAAACAAAAACACTGGCTGAATAATGATTTGATTCTTATGTTAGCCTTGCTTTTCTTCCCCAAGATTACGTTTACATTTTAAAAGAAATCTTCAGTGAACACTAGATTGGTCCCCTAGTATAGCTGCTGAAGCAAATTACCTCAAATCTAATGGCATAAAAGGACATACATCTATTATCTTACAGTTTTGGAGGTCAGGAGTCTGAAATAGTTCTCACCAGACTAAAATCAAGATGTTGGCAGGTCTGTGTTCTTTTCCAGAAGCCCTGGGGGAGCAACTGATTTCTCACATTTTCTAATGTCTAGGGGTCTCTTGCATCCCTTTGGATCTTTAAAGCCAGCGAGGGCTGTCCAGTCTTTCTCACAGTATGCCTCTCTGACACTGACATTCCTGTGTCTCCCATGTTTAAGGTCCCTCATGATTACCTTGGGGCCACCCTGATTAAATGAGGATAGTCTCCCAGGTCAGGGGCCTTGACAATCACAGTCACAGAGTCCCATTTGGCATGTAAGGCCAGGTGTTCACAGGTTCTAGGGCTTAGGACATGGACATCTTTCCAGTGGAGTACAAAATCGTACCAACCACAAATACTTTAACTCAGAAGAATGGATAACGTCTGAAGTGGGGCAGGGTCATTGGGAAATACTGTTTTCCTTTTGCTATTTCTCAGTCATACTAGTTTACTACTTCAGCTGTTGTAGCATAAAATACTTTTCAGGAGTAAAATTGTTGTTCTTGCAAGCTATTTTCCAGGGCTGGCCCAAGGCAAAATGGTGATGCGATTTGTCTGACCTGTCAACTTTTTTTCCTTCCAGTTCTATTTCTCCTTTCCCAGAACTCTGCTCTCTTCTTACTCTCAGCCCTGGGTTAATCCTGATAAAATATTTTTTAATAGGAGCTAAACAAATGATCCTTCCAAGGATATTTTCACAGTATCAAAAGGTTTGGAAAATCCAAAGACTTAAGGACACAGAGTGGAGCAATAGATTCCAAAAAGATTCATAATAGGGCTGATAGTAAATTATGTTAAAATGTTTATTCATTATATGCTTTGCTAGACACTGGGGAGATTCAAAGATAAGTAAAGCTCAGTTGCTATACTCAAGGAGTTGGTAGTCTGGTCAATTTAAAATTCCTATTCTTGCATCAGAGGACTTTCAAACCACCCATGTAGGTTCTAGTCCTTTGTCCTACATTATTAACAAGCATCAGGATTTGAAAACTAGAATTTTTAAAATGATACTGCTATAGACCTATATTTACCAGTGGTGGCAAATTTGCTCATCCAGTTGGCTCTTGAACAACACAGGGGTTAGGGGAACCAACCCTTCACGCTCTCAACAATCTGCTTATAGTCTGCCCTCAGTATCCACGAGTTCTGCATCTGTAGAGTCAACCAACCTTGGATTCATGTAGTACTACAGTATTCACTGTTGAAAAAAATCTATGTATAAGTGGACCTGTGCATTTCAAACCTGTGTGTTCAAAGGCCAACTGTACAGTGTGCCAATAAAATGAAGGTTTCTCATGTCTAGTGATAGTGAAGTGGGGGAGAAAGAGATATAAACTTTAAATTTACCAGTTTACAGTATCTTCTGGTTTAAATATTTTCTTCTGACTAACTCAGGTTTTTAGATTTAAAATCTATTTCCCCTCTTTCTCTACCTTTCCAAAATGGTATCTGTGTGTATTTGGGGATGAGGCTATGTGACTACACAATCGTAGTAGAGTACAGGGGTGTCTGCTGTGGAGTGGCTCTTCTGGTTTTCTTCCTAGACTAGTATGCATTGAAATGTTCTTGAGCCTGGATACTCTGCTGGTTAGAAATGGACATGGAACAACACACTGGTTCAAGATTGGGAAAGGAGTACATCAAGGCTGTATATTGTCACCCTACTTATGTAACTTATATGCAGAGTACATCATGCAAAATGCCAGGCTGGATGAAGCACAGGCTGGAATCCAGATTGCCGGGAGAAATATCAATAACCTGAGATATGCAGATGACACCACCCTTATGGCAGAAAGCTAAGAGGAACTAAAGAGCTTCTTGATGAAGGTGAAAGAAGAGAGTGAAAAAATTGGCTTAAAACTCAACATTTAAAAAACGAAGATCATGGCATCCAGTCACATCACTTCATGGCAAATAGATGAGGAAACAATGGAAACAGTGACAGACTTGATTTTCTTGAGCTCCAAAATCACTGCAGATGGTGACTGCAGCCATGAAATTAAAAGACACTTGCTCCTTGAAAGAAAAGCTATGACCAACCTAGACAGCATATTAAAAAGCAGAGACATTATTACTTTGCTCACAAAGATCTGTATAGTCAAAACTATGGTTTTTCTAGTAACCATGGGTCAATCCCTGGGTTGGGAAGATCCCCTGGGGAAGGGAAAGGCTATCCATTCCAGTATTCTGGCCTGGAGAATTCCATGGACTGTATAGTCCACGGGGTCAAAAAGAGTTGGACACGACTCAATAACTTTAACTTTCACTTTCATGTATGGATGTGAGAGTTGGACTATAAAGAAGGCTGAGCATTTAAGAATTGATGCTTTTGAACTGTGGTGGTGGAGAAGACTCTTGAGAGTCCCTTGGACTGCAAGGAGAGCCAACCAGTCCATCCTAAAGGAGATCAGTCCTGGGTGTTCATTGGAAGGACTGATGTTGAAGCTGAAACTCCAATACTTTGGCCACCTGATGCAAAGAGCTGACTCATTTGGAAAGACTGATGCTGGGAAAGTTTGAAGGCAGGAGAAGAAGGGGATGACAGAGGATAAGATGGTTGGATGGCATCACTGACTCAATGGACGTGAGTTTGAGCAAACTCCAGGAGACAGTGAAGGACAGGGAAGCCTGGCTTGCTGTAGTCCATGGGGTCATAAAGAGTTGGACACACCTGAGCAACTGAATGGAAAAAAAACACAAACAATAGACCCTTGTCCTAGACATGTATTTCTAGAGTTAAAATCTCCGTACATTGTGGCCTCACAATCCAAACTTCTGCTGGTCCTACAGCTCTCAGAATCTTATGGTTCTTAGTGCAGTGCTGTGTGTCCCTTGCATCCTTTGTGTGCTGCTCCAGGCTCATCTCTCCATCACTGCATCACTGCTTCCCATCATGCCAGATGAGGCTGTATGTGGCACTCCATCTAGGGGCATAAAGTCTCTAAGCTATGCTTATGTGTTGCAGATAAGGTTACCAGGAGACAGGTTGAGATAGAGATTTATTGCATGCAGAAGTTTATTGAGAAGTTTCCCCAGAATCTATTCTTGGAGGAGGGGAATGACAACAGTGTGATTGTTGTTGTTAGTCACTGAGTTGTATCTGACTCTGTGACCCCATGGACTGTAGCACCCCAGGCTTCCCTGTCCTTCACCATCACCTGGAGTTTGCTCAAACTCATGTCCATTGAGTCAGTGATACCACCTAACTATCTCATCCTCTGTCATCCCCTTCTCCTCCTGCCTGCAATCTTTCCCCGCATCATGGTCAGTAACATCAGCAATGATACGATGGAATGTAGTAAAGACATAGCTCATCCTATGGAGAATCTCTGAAGCTGAAATGAATGGTAGAGTGGTCTTGAATTAAATAAGGCATGTGTAACTCTGTATTGACCAGTCACTGGATGAGAGATGCTCTCCTGCTCCCCAGAGGGGATTCCCTTGGGCAGTGGGACTGTCTTGAGTTGAGAACAGTTCTCTGAGAAATATTTATCTATGAACTTTCAGCATCAATACTCCCACCAGCCAGGGAAATGAGTGTCTTAGTCTTGAAGAAGGGAAGAACGGGGTGCCATACCAGAGCATCTGTTACCCTGGGTAAGCCTGCCTTAGCCTCTCCTGATTCCTAATTGATGTTCTTGGAATCCCCTTACCAACCTGAATACTTCTACTGAGTCTCATTCCCCCACTCTGTCTAGGCATTCCACTCTGAGAGGGCAGGGAGGCAGCACAGTCATTTGTTGTTATTGCTCTAAGTCCTCATTGTTTATAGTTCTTACACTCTCCCTGGACTGTGAGGTATGGGGTTTCTCCACCCTGCTTCTCTCTGGAGTGGACTTATCCTCCTACATCATGTCATCAAGAATCGTAAGGTGTCTGAGATTTTACAAGTTAACTTGATTTTACACGTTAGCTTGTCACAGTTTCATGGTTGCTTGCAGAACACACGAAACTCCTGGGTCAGAGACTAGGGGCTGAATTACTCATGGCACAGGAGGCAGCATGAGCTTCATGTGAGTGCCCATTCTCCAGTTCCCCTAAGTCCTGGGGAGTAAGGATGATGGCCCTAGATGGGTGCTGTACACACACAAGGTTGATGGCACAGCTGAGGAACTCAAGCTTAGCCCAAACCCACCCAAACTTTGAACTAAAGGGAGACATTATTTTCATTTTACTGGACAGCAAAAAAAACAAGCTTGTGCTCCAAAGGGACATACTTTCTCTATCTTTCAAGACTACTTTCTCCACAGCCATCCTAGAAGAGATAGTCAGAGTAAAAGGCTATCATTGCCTTTGCTTACATGATGTGAAGAAACACAAAAGATTAACGGGGAACTGTCTCTCATCATACACATCCTTAACCAAAAGCATTAAGTTTCCCAGATCAGCCTGAAAGGTAGAAGGGGTATTCTTTAGAAGGGGTAATATGGAGGAAACTATGCTCAGAGTCTTATAGGCTTGACTATTGTCATAAGAGTTTGGGAACTACCAAAAACCAGGGATTATTATGAATAAAACAATTTTTGATTTAATATCTGTCAAATATTTCCCAGATTATCTATTGATTTTACAGTTGTATATCTTTCCTATTTAAAATTTAGGAAGAGCACAACTACATGATGCTTATAACACACAGATACAATCTTGACTAGGACAATCACAATCTAAAGACTGCAATTGTCCAAATTTCTTTTAGGAATGTTCACAGCTTTGTTTGGTGTTTTATTTTGACATGTGCACTGTCAGGTAATAAGGTGTTTCATGCTATTAGTCAAGGTAATTAACACTAGCTGCTATAACAAACAACTCCCAAGTTTCAGTGACATAATACAAAAAAGTTTTATTTCTTAATCAAGTCACAGCCCAAAGCAGGTCAGATGGCTCTCCCAGGGGTTCTCTCCTCCAGTGTTGAGTCAGGGATCCAGGCCCATTTTAGCTGGTGGTTTTAATTCTAGTAGGGGCTCCCAGGTCCTTCAGTGGGTACCCTCATTTGGCCAGCTAACTAGCAAAGAGGGTTGAGGGCCCCATGGGATGTTATAGGGGTCAGGATGTTATATTGGTGGTTATATGACCACTCATATTTCACTGGCCAAAATTACTTACATGACCTGACCTAGATGCAAAGAATGGCGAAATGTGATCTTCCTATAGTCTCTGTCATATGTTTTAATAAGAAATGGTCAGTTAGCAATATTTATTGTTGTTTAGGTACCATGAAAGTGGAAAGAAGGTCAAAAGTCCCATACTTGGATATAGAGAATGGATTAAGGCAAGAAGTCTTTTTGACTTATTCTGTTTAAGCAAATCATTCAGTAATAGGTTGAGTTTAAAGCTCTATTGTGAGTTAGTTGTTAGAAATAGGGGCACATTTAACCCCTAGAAATAGTATACAAATTATGGTGTATGTATTAGATAACATGGATTCTGGGCTGAAGTTTTAGATGCTCCAATTGCTGGCAGTGATTGCAAACAGTCCTCCATGTTCAGTAACTGAAGAGGGTGGGCCTAAGCAGTCAGAGGAACTTGCATATGTTAGGTTAGCTTTTTTTCAGAAGCATAAACATAAGACACTGCATGTGAAGCAGTCAGTGGCATCTTAAAGGAGGATAAGGCTGGGACTTGGAATCTGGGTCAACAAAGCTAGATAAAGGAACAGGAAACAAGTGGCAGGACATGATGATTGTCATCAAGTTGGCAAGGGCTGTTATATAAAATAAGAAGGGAAAGAAATGAGCATAATGATTGATTATGTAATGACATTAGTAGCTAAAGAAAACACAAGTTAGAATTATCATGACCTTCTTTTTGTTGCAACAGACATGCATTTATTTTCAAAAGACTTGGTGACCTTGTAATTATGGAATGAAAGCAAATTAAGCAGCTGCTTGCATCCCGAGGTACAATCTTGCTCATTCTCCACCCCAACCCCACCTTGCCCCCATTCGTACTTATAAGTTATTCAGGTGCTCAGGTAGCACAATGATGGTAGTAGGGAATTGACATTGGTTGAATGTGTACTATGTGTTGCTCCATTTTAAAAAAAAAATAAGTTTACTGTTTTAATTCTCATGAGGATGCTCTGAGGCAGGCATGATTATCCTTGTTTTAACAAAAGACAAAACTGAAGCACAGTGAAGTTGCATGACTTGATGAAGGACACGTGACTAACTTTGCAGAACTGGAACTGGGAGCCAAGTCTTTGGACTTTTTTTTTTGCCTTGCTTTGTAATAGTGACATGAATATAACTGATTATTATAATCTCTGACCGATATTTTGTGCATTTTATTGAGCCATGTGAAGTAGAGTAAAAGATTGGTCACTGGAATGCCACAGAAAAGATAAAACAAAGAAAGAAGAAAGGTGAAATATGGATATGTAACACATGTACACCCACGGCTGATTCATGTCAATGTATGGCAAAAACCACTACAATGTTGTAAAGTAATTAGTCTCCAATTAAATAATTAAAAAAAAAGAAAAAATATGGATATGTACTGCTTTTGATCACAGAAAATATAGGTACCTCTCACTCTACCATTCAATGCTCTCGTTCTCTTTTTCTTCCTTTCTGATTTATATCTCATCAGTTTCTGGAAAAAGACTGATGGACACTCTTTGGTTGACTTCCAGGAAAGTAATATATAGTGAAATTATTTTCACAGTTTAGCAAAATAGATTGCTTGCTTCTGATTGTGAAGAACCAACAATACTGATCAATGAAAAAATATCCCTGTAGGTAGTACATGCTTTTATGCTTTATATGAATGGAATCATATTATAAGCATTTTCCATAGCCTGCTTTTTTATTTAATGTTATGTCATTGGGATTCATCTATACTGTTTTGTGTAGGTGTAGTTCTTTAAGTTTTACTGTCATATGTGAAATTCCATCGTGTGTATATGCCATAATTTGTTTGTCCTTTGTATTTTTAATGGAGTGGCTCAGACGGTAAAGCATCTGCCTGCAATGTGGGAAATCTGGGTTCGATCCCTGGGTTCAGAAGATCCCCTGGAGAAGGAAATGGCAACCCACTCCAGTACTCTTGCCTGGAAAATTCCATGGACCAAGGAATCTGGTAGGCTACAGTCCATGGGGTCATAAATAGTCAGACATGACTGAGTGACTTCACTTTTCACTTGTAGTTTTGACAGACACTAGGGTTGTTTCTGTGTTTTTGCTGTCACAAGTAAATGCTGGTGTGAACATTCTTTTTGCAAGTATTCTGGTGCATGTGTGCATGTGTTGCTGTAGGGGAGACATATTCTTAGAAGTATATTTGCTGGGTCAACTATATAGGATAATAAAGTTGCATCAACTTTATCAGATAATGTCACAGTGTTTTTCCAGAGTGAGTGTTGTACCAGAACACTGCCAAGAGTCATGTAAAAGTTTTAATTGTTCCACAGCTACCTTTTACACTTATTATTGTCACTTTTATTCAACTCCCGCTAATCTGGTAACTCAGTGTAGTTTTAATTTGTATACCTCAAGTACTAATGAGATTAAATGCTGTTTCTTATGTTTTGGTCCTTCTTGTTTCTATTAGGTCTGAAGATCTTTGCCTATTTTCCACTGGGTTGTCTTTTGATCACTGATTTGAACATGTATTTTTTTTAAACATATCTTCTGGATACTAATCATTTGACAGTAGTTTGTGATGCAAATCTTTCAATTTATGATTTATTTTTTTCATTTTTTAAAATAATTTTTCTGGGTACACACAAGTATTAAATTATAATGTAGTTGTGTTTATCATTGTTTCTCGTATAATTTGTACTTATTGTGTCAGTTAAGAAACCCTTTCTATCCTAAGGTTTTATTGATAGTCTCTTTTATCTTCTTCAAAAATGTTTTATTTTTCAATACATGATTTTCTTGATATATATAGTGTGCTTTAGGAGTTTAATTTATTTTTTCTGAATGGTTAACCACTTAGAATTCTGACATTCTCCACCAAATTGAGGTGCTAATGCTGTCATATAACAGATTTCTTGAATTGTGTAATAAAAAAGCCACTCCCTATTCTTAGATCAGATTCAACAACATTTTGTTATATGGTTGTGATTAAATGTGTTTTCATTGAAAAATAAAGTGTGGTTTAGGTGGATGAATCTAGATCTGTTGAGCAACAGCCAGGAAAATTGTAAAAGAGAAATTTGAGGCAGGGAGACCAGTTAGGAATTTACCACAAATCAAGAAAATGAGGTTCTGAATTATGAAGATGACATGGTGGTAGAAAGGGCAAAAATGTGAGAAAACTTGCAGAAAAAGAACTGACTGTATTTGATAAATAATTGAATATGGAAAGCAAAGTCAGGTAAATGTTAAGTGTGACTACAAGTTTTGAACTTGCATGACTCTAGTTTCAGGAAAAACAAGGTTACTTCAGTGTTAAATTTACCAAGATTAACATGGCTAGGGGTCACTGAGGTAGAGATTTCGGAAGTTTTTGTAGACAGGTTAAACCTGTTGGAAGGATACTTTTAATAAACTTGTTGGATTCTGCATTCTTTCTGTTTCATAGGAATTCTTTATATATTCTAGATATAAATCCTTCTGCCAGGAATATCTTCTTCTCTTTGTACCCCTTTGTTTTTAATCTTTTTATGGTATCTTTTGAGAAACAAAAGTTCTTTATTTTCGTGTAAATTCTATCAATGATTTCCTTTATGTTGCACATTTTAAGAAATTTTTCTGTGCTGTGAGGTCATGATTTTATTTTCCTATAGTGTATTTTAATTATATTTTTAACAGTCACATGTAGATATTTAATCCAAACAAAACTGAATATTTATGCTATCAGGTAAGGCTACAATATCATCTTTTCCCCTTATGGATACTCAATTATCCCACAACTGCCTTGAAAAGTCAATTTCTCCTCCATGAACTTTTAAAACCACCTTGGTCAGATGTCAACTGATAAATATATGTCTATTTCTAAGCTTTTTACTCTACTTCATTTCTCTAACTGTCAATCTGTGTAAACAACACCTGATTTAAATATCTATAACTGTATTGAAAATCTTGATATTCTAGTAAGGCAAGTTTTCCAAACTTTTTTTTTCTTCCTCAGTTGAAACAGTAGCTTGACAACTTTTTGATCCTTGAATCTCACTACAAATTTTAGACTCAGCATGTTAATTTGTACACACACACATCTGATGGGATTTTTATTGGCATTGCATTGAATTTACATGACAATTACAGAGCTGTCATATATGATTGTTGTCTGTTGTTTAGTCACTCAGTCGTGTCTGACTCTTTTGTGACCCCATGGACTGCAGCCCGCCAGGCTCCTCTGTGCATGGGATTCTCCAGGCAGAATACTGGAGTGGGTTGCAATTCCCTTCTTCACATCTATATGATAGTACTCTTTCATTTCATGGGCATGATATGTCTCTTGATTTATTCAGGTCTTTAATGTTCTTCAGCATAGCTTTATATTTTTGTCCATGACGATTTTGCATAGTTTCATTAAGTCTATTTCTGAGTATTCTATAAATTTTTATTTTGGTTTCAAAAATATTTTTCAGTTCTGTATTATTGATGTATAAAATGTAATACATTTTACCCTGCAAATTTACTAAGCTCTTCTTATTCTAGAAATCATCTACAGTTCTGTTGAATTTTCATAACACTCATATCTTGTGAAAGTAATGATATTTTAATTTCTTCCCCTATATTCTATTGTTTATTTCCTTTTGGTATTGGCCAGAAATTCCAGTAAAAAGCTGAAAAATTGGGCATTCTAGTCATTATCCTGATCAGGAAAGGAAAGTTTTTATCATCGAGTATGACATTTAGTGGTAGTTTTTGTAAATACTTTTTATTAGGTAAAGACAATTTGCGAATTAAAAAAAAAAATCAAGGTTGAATTATTGGGCTGGGCCAAGAGGAAGGGAAATAGAATGGGAAAGGAGAGTCTATTGAGTTTTTTTATTCCACTTTTAATAGCTTTAATTTCTAAATGTTCTATGTAGCTCCCACCCCTTTTCTTTCTTTCCTTTCATCCTTCTTTCCTTCCTTTTTTCCTCTTTCCTTTCCTCTATCCTTCTCTTCCTCCTTCCTTCTTTCTTGCTCTCTCTCTAAAACCAGTTTTGTCTTTTAAAAACATTCGTTATTATTTTTCTCTTATATTTTCCTTTTCCTTTTAATTTTTATAATCAGTCAGTTCAGTTCAGTTCAGTCGCTCAGTCGTGTCCGACTCTTTGCGACCCCATGAATCGCAGCACGCCAGGCCTCTCTGTCCATCACCAACTCCCGGAGTTTACCCAAACCCATGTCCATCGAGTCGGTGATGCCATCCAACCATCTCATCCTCTGTCGTCCCCTTCTCCTCCTGCCCCCAATCCTTCCCAGCATTAGGGTCTTTTCCAATGAGTCAACTCTTCGCATGAGGTGCCCAAAATATTGGAGTTTCAGCTTCAACATCAGTCCTTCCAATGAACACCCAGGATTGATCTCCTTTAGGATGGACTGGTTGGATCTCCTTGCAGTCCAAGGGATTCTCAAGAGTCTTCTCCAACACCACAGTTCAAAAGCATCAATTCTTCGGCGCTCAGCTTTCTTCATCGTCCAACTCTCACATCCATACATGACCACTGGAAAAACCATAGCCTTGACTAGACGGACTTTTGTTGGCAAAGTAATGTCTCTGCTTTTAAATATGGTATCTAGGTTGGTCATAACTTTCCTTCCAAGGAGTAAGCATCTTTTAATTTCATGGCTGCAGTCATCATCTGCAGTGATTTTGGAGCCCCCCAAAATAAAGTCTGACACTGTTTCCACTGTTTCCCCATCTATTTGCCATGAAGTGATGGGACCAGATGCCGTGATCTTAGTTTTCTGAACGTTGAGCTTTAAGCCAACTTTTTCACTCTCCTCTTTCACCTTCATCAAGAGGCTCTTTAGTTCTTCTTCACTTTCTGCCATAAGGGTGGTGTCATCTGCATATCTGAGGTTATTGATATTTCTCCCGGCAATCTTGATTCCAGCTTGTGTTTCTTCCAGCCCAGTGTTTCTCATGATGTACTCTGCATATAAGTTAAATAAGCAGGGTGACAATATACAGCCTTGACGTACTCCTTTTCCTATTTGGAACCAGTCTGTTGTTCCATGTCTAGTTCTAACTGTTGCTTCCTGACCTGCACACAGGTTTCTCAAGAGACAGGTCAGATGGTCTGGTATTCCCATCTCTTTCAGAATTTTCCACAGTTTATTGTGATCCACACAATCAAAGGCTTTGGCATAGTCTATAGAGCAGAAATAAATGTTTTTCTGGAACTCTCTTGCTTTTTCGATGATCCAGTGGATGTTGGCAATTTGATCTCTGGTTCCTCCGCCTTTTCTAAAACCAGCTTGAACATCTGTAAGTTCACGGTTCACATATTGCTGAAGCCTGGCTTGGAGAATTTTGAGCATTACTTTACTACCGTTTTTTAAATAGCGTTTAAAAATTTTTAAAATAGATAAGTTTAATATTTCGTCCCTGTCTTCTAAATCCAATATCTGAAATCTTTGCATTTCTGACTTTGCTATCTGTTGTTTCTATTGCCACCAACTCTAGGTGGCTGGTGTCCTGATACATTGTTTGAGTTTTAAAAAATTTATTGTTTTATTTATTTATTTTTTTTTGGCTGTTCTGGGTCATTGTTGCTGTATGCAAGCTTTCTCTAGTTGTAGCAAGCAGAGGCTACTCTCTAGTTGTGGTGCACAAGCTTCTCATTGCAGTGGCTTCTCTTGTGGAGCAGAGTCTTGGGTGCTCAGGCTTCAGTAGTTGCAGTTCTCAGGCTCTAGAGCACAGCCTCAGTAGTTGTGGCACACGGACTTAGTTGCCCTGTGGCATGTGGGATCTTCCCAGACCAGGGATTGAACCTGTGTCTCCTGCATTGGTAGATGAATTCTTCACCTGTGAGCCACCTGGGAAGCCCTGTGTGAGTTTTTAAACTATAAGTTCATATGTTTGGGAATTTTATCTTTTGAATTTTTTAAGCCCTGTATTTGCAATTTATATCTCCAGTGACTACTTGCTTTTGCTTCTGCCAAATTTTAGGGAACTCTACCAACATACAAACACTTTAAATTTTTTGCCTGAGGATTTTTTGGATGTATCCAGATGGTATGAGATTGAGCTACCAGTTCAAGTGAGGGCCAGCTTGTGGGTAGGAATTCCAAGGGGCGATTTAGTGTTTGCTTCTACCCAATGACACATTTTATAATAGGCCATTTTCCTTGCTGTCCTCTGGATTTATTTCTAGTACACATATACCAGAAAAGTTTAGGCCTGTGAGGTACCTGATTTATTGAGGCATCTCCTATCAGATTGCTCATCTTGGTCAGGTAGCTCTCAGGATTTATCTCCTTGTAACCTATGAATACAGAAACCCAAATTCACCTCCATGGGCAAATGTCCTCAAAGTGAAAGCCAGAGTCAAAGTTCAGCTTACCTCTCTGGATTCCTGTATTTACTTAGTTTTTGGTTTCTGAGGGGCCTTATTTTCTTGCTAATATGAGATATACTTAAAAATATTTTTCATTATTTTAATTATTTTCAGTGACATGGTGTCATGGGTCACATTACTGAAAATGGATTATTTTCTAGTCCTTGAAAATAATTTATTCCTATAATAAGTTTAGATTGGCATAAAAAAATGAGAGGTTGCTTTATGAATAATAGATAGCATAAATATAAGACCAGAGACTAGACATTTATTCATTTATTCACACTCTTATACATATTTACTGAGAACTCTGTAATGTGAGGTGCTATGTTACACTGCAGAAGCTGCCAGAAAGTATATTGAAAGGTCCTTGGATTTCAAAGATCATTTGATCATTTATAGGTGTAAATAATAAATTCAATAAAGATCATATACACTAAATGCTCATACCCAACTGGGGAACTAAAACAAATCATTATTTAAAAAGTGATATTTTAGCTTAGTTTGTAGGATAGACGGAGGGAGATACCTGGACATTCATTCCAGGTAAATGACCAAAGAACGTGAGCAAAGGTGTAGAGATAAAAAATCATGGAGCAGCTGAGATAATTGTATGTTATCTCATAAGCGATTGGATCATAAGCAATTTTAAGGAAATGGTTAATGACAAGGATTGAAAGTTAGGCTGAGGCCAGAACAAGAAGGGCTGTGAATTCTAAGCCCTGTCATTTGAGCTTAAATTAGTGGGGGACTGAGAGTTATTAATAGATGTATGAACTTCTCAATTTTATACAGTTTAAAATGTGTCATTTATGCGAGGCTAATAGTAGAATCAAGACTTAGCTAAATTCAGGACGTCGCTGATGGCCCAATAGCTAAGACTCCGTGCTTCCAGTGCAGGGGAGCTGGGTTCGATCCCTAGGCAGGAAGCTGGATCCCACGTGCCACAACAAAGATTTCACGTGCTGCATACAGATTGAAGATCCCGTGTGCCACAACTAGACCTGGCCCTGTCAAATAAATAAAATATCTAAAAACAAAGAATGAGCTAAACTCTAGCAATTATAGACAGGGGTAAACTAGAGTAAGATTAAGAATGGGGGTGTGAAACAAGTAAAAGTGTTGGTGTTTATTCAGGGTGTCTGATATGAATAATCTTGACTGTTGACAATGGCTTCATGTGGTTTATATAATTACTTTCTTCCATTGCTTAGAAAAAAAAATTATTTTCTGAATAGGTTTGAAACCACATCTTGGTTTTTCTTCCATGAGTAACATTCGTCTGAGTTGTAACACTGAGGACACAATATTTAGAAACAAATTTCCCCCCTCATTTTGAAGAGGGAGAACTGAGCTGGTTCCTGCTCAGTTTTGTGTATTTTATGTTACTTTTTAGGTTATGATGTTAGTTTAACAGAGCATCTCTATCAATTTCTCAGGCCACTCCATTTTATTAATAAGGAAAAGAATCATTAACTGTCAATCAGGATTTGTAGTATCAAAATTCCAGGTCTACTTTATAAGTGCTAAGGATCAGAAAATTATCAAAGGAACACTAACAGGCATACTGCAAATGGCTAATGTAATTTTAATTTCTGAACCGAGACAAAAACTGAAAATATATGTCTTTCTTCACTGTAGTACCAAAACCTCATTAGGATTTGGCCAGCATGTGGGGAAGTGTCACAGCTGAGGCTTTCTCAGGCAAAATACATTAACATTACAAATGAAACTTGGTCCGAATCTATCTCAAGGAGCATTTCATCTCAGAGGTATAGTAAGAATTACATTAGCAGTGTAGTTATTAAGCTCTGTTGAATAATTCTGTGTTTTAAAAAAAGAAAGTGACCTTTCGTATCTCTCAAAGGGATAATAGCTCTATAGATAAATTTAAAATAAAGCTAATTGGGACAGGACAAAAGATTTACAAGATTATGTGAAGAAATTTGGTAATCGGTTGAAAAATGCAAAGTATCTTGAACAAAGCATTTCATGATATTAGACAGATGTCTGACCTTTATTATTTCCTAATCAAACATCTTCATCTCCTGTTACAGGTTGTAAATGGGGAATGGAGGACAGGAAAATACTGTTGAAACTTTTCAGTTTTGCACTGCTTTGAAACATGGGCACAATTTGTACCATAGACTCAATAACTAGCATAGCTATTGTTTTTCTTCAATTATCTGAGTTACATATTGTTCATGTTTTGACATATTGAAATCTGGGTGTTTTCTAAAAGGCAGTATCAAAAGAAACATGCTGCAATTCCTATGTTTTTTAGTGGTTATTATCTTTGTGAATACTATTACAGTCATATGTGGTAGCATTCAGATGCCTAAATTAACCTAAGTTTAAATCTATAATATTGCTTTAAATGTTTTAAAAAGAGATATCATTGTAATACTGAAAGGAAATGTTATTTTTTTAATGAACAATTTTTTTTTGTTTTTAAATTTTTTATTTTGTACTGAGGTATAGGCAATTAACAATGTTGAGATGGATTGAGGTGAACAATGAAGGGACTCAGCCATATATATGCAAGGAAACATTATTTTATACAAAGAAGGACTATTAAATGCCAAGCAGTGAAATCAGAGGTAACAGAAAACTGCCAAATCTACCGAATATATCAAGGCATTTCAAAGCTAGGAAAGGTTCTATGACAGATTCGTGGTCTTAAAGGATTATTACTCAGGTGCCAAGCCTCTATTTGTCAAAAGCTTCTGGATGACTTTCAGGAGAAGATAATTTACTTATAGTTGATGGGTAATTCAGTGATGGAAAAAAGTAAAACTATCAGCTTAGCAAAATAGGAAATACAAACGAAAGTCTAAAATTATACTGCCAATCTTAAAGATGCCCAAGAGGTCAAGATCACAAGCATGGATTATAAAAATCAACTCACAAGAGTCAAAAATCAACTCAGAAGACTTAGTGCGAAGGCACTGGAACTCAGATATCATTTTAATGATGGAGAAAGTTCTGTCTCTAATTACATGAATAAAAGTATAGCATCATGAGCATGAAAGCTACTGCAAATACATTTAGTTTACTGTTTTATTTCTGAAAACATAACAAATACTTAGAAACACACGAAGATCACTGAGATCCAAGATAGATTTACTATCTCTAAATTATTTCACACTAATATAAGATTCTATTTTGATAGGGTTGTTAAGTTTGAGCTGGGATGACAAATCTGTATTTCAGTAAGACACAACAAATTGTGTTCTTGTGGACAAAATGGAGAAATACGGCCTAGATTACATAGTGTATTAAAGGTTGAATGACTGGCTGATATGGTCTGGTGAGTACGTTGATAGCATCTGGAAAGATGGTTGTAATGGTTTGTGTAGGACTCTTTCCTATGTCTCCTTCCATGCAGTGTAATTTGTTGGTAACTTGAACACATGGAAACTTTCTTGTAAAACTTGCAGTTATAAAAATGGAGCAGATATAAAAATACTTTGGAACAAATCAGTATCTCTAAAAAAATTTGACAGAGTAATGGACTGAATCCAGCAAGATTAATTTTATAAGGGGTAATTAAAAATCCCAAATCTGGATATATAAACTGAACTTGTTCAGATAAGCTAGTTCATTATTTCTAATCATTTTGCTATATCTAAGTCTCAGTTTCCCTATGTGTAAAATGGGAATATTAATACTAACTACTTAACTGTTTGAAGTGAGAGCTCAGCACAATGTTGGCACATACTAAGTATCAATAGGTTCTGCTACTTTCCCAGAAATCCTGAGACAGACCAAATTCTGCCACTTATAGGGTATCTGACCTTAGGTAAGGTACTTTGGGCTTCCCTGGTGGCTCAGACGGTAAAGAATCCAGCTGCAATGTGGGAGACTTGGGTTCGATCCCTGGGTTGGGAAGATCCCCTGGAGAAGGGAACGGTTACCTACTCCAGTACTCTGGCCTGGAGAATTTCATGGACTGTATAGTCCATGGGGTCGCAAAGAGTCAGACACGACTGAGCAACTTTCACTCACTCACTCACATTTAAGTCTTTCTCTGGTAGCTCAGTCGGTAAAGAATCTGCCTGTAGTGCAGGAAGCCTGGGTTCAATCCCTGGGTCAGGAAGATCCCCTGGAGAAGGAAATGGCAAACCACTCCAGTATCCTTGTCTGGAAAATCCTATGGATAGAGGAGCCTGGTGGGCTGCAGTCCATGGGGTCCCAAAGAGTCTGGCGCGACTAACACTTTCACTTTCTTTTCAAGGTACTTATTCTTTCTAAACCTCATTTTCCTCATTTGCAAGTGGCATAAAAATAGTACCTGTCTCACAGGTGGTTGTCAGGAAAATTAACTGAGATGATGCACATGAGGCCCTCTTCAGTGTGCTTAGCACATTGTGAGCTCCTAGTGAATATCAGCAATCAGAGTGGACACTGGAGCAACTTTCAGAAAAATCCACCTGGACATGAAGTTGAAATAAACTGTAGTCTCTCTAGAATATATGGAATTATGCTTCTACTCTATTGTATACTACATCTATGCTGCTGCTGCTGCTAAGTCGCTTCAGTTGTGTCCGACTCTGTGCGACCCCATAGATGGCAGCCCACCGGGCTCCGCCGTCCCTGGGATTCTCCAGGCAAGAACACTGGAGTGGGTTGCCTTTGCCTTCTCCGAAGTCTATGCTACTACTTCAGCTTAAATGTATACTTTCAAGAGGAATATTGGAAAATTGAGGTGAATGTAAAGTCAGATCATGTGAAAAATTGTGGAAGAAATTGGGGACATTTATTTTGGAGAAAAGAAGATTATGATAGAAGAAGCTATTGGAAGGGTTGTCACTGAAAGAGGAATGGGGCTGGCCCTGTTCGGGCCCGAGTTAGAACTGTGACTGTGACACAGATGTTTTGCTCCCCTGAAGAAAGACTTCCTTACATGACTGTCTGCAAAGGTAGTGATTTCTCAGGATTTTTTTTTTTTAAGTCTGAAAAGTCATTTGAGGGAGACTTGCCAAGAAGATTCGGGGATTTGAGATGGGATTTGGCTCAGTGATCTTTAAAGGCCAATCCTTTCCTGAGGTTCAGTTGTTGACTTCTTTACAGTGCTTAACATTTAAAACCTTAAAAAAAAAATCTGCATCCACTCACCTAGTCTTTTCTTCCACATTATTTGACTGAAGTCACTTACATGAAATAAAATTGCATATCCCTGACCTTTAAGGGACTAGAATTTATTTCCTGCCCTGCTCTTATCTGGGGAAATGGATTTGCAGAATCTGTGCATGCCAATCATACTTGTGTTTCTTTTGGAATAGGGAAGTGGATAAAATGATAAGGGAATTGTCAGGTCACGGGATTTCTGATGGCTTAGCTTTAGTCACTAGCAATGCTCCTGTCCCACCTAATATCAATATTAGCTAATAGGCATGCAAATATTGAGTATATGGTTCACAGACAAGCTGGTTATTGCAGAGGGCAGAGGATTCTTGGAACAATGTATGTACAGAAAAAATATTGTATTGACATTTATCTAACTCAGCATAATATTCTGCTTCCAAGTGGTGTAACTTTTCTTTGATTTTTAGTTCATGCCTCCTGGCCTTAGAATTACGTGCTGAAAAACTCAAGGACAAATCCTCTGCTTTTACATTGATTAACAAATAAATCATGAGTGGCTCTGAAGGACAATGAAGGGAACTCCTCCAGTGGGTACAGTCTTTATGGTGAACTTTACCAGGAAGGTGACATGATGTCAGCTCTACACCAGCTCACACGTAATAGCTAAAAGTTTGGCCATGTGGTGAAGGAATCTGGAAAGAATAGGATTGGAGGTTTGCTGATAAGGAGGATTGGGGAAGAATTATGTGAATGTATCTATTGAAATGGGTCTAGTGTGTAGGAATAGTAATATCCCATGTGAATTTTCACCACATGTTCAATGACCAGATAAACAAGATGACTCACCATCGCTGTCAGTCAGCTTCTTTCCCTAGTGACCTTACTGTGTCAATGAGCTTATAAACAATAGTGCATCATAGCAGTGATGATGATTGTATATGCCTCCATAAAGAAATTGATTGCCTCTCTCTGAGGTTGACCTGGCTCTCCCACTATGGCTAAATGCCAATCAGCCAGATGTAGAGACCAATAGAAAGCTCTCCATATTGTATAACAGTGAGAGGGCAGCCTACCTGCTGGTTGACTATATTGAGTCCTTTCCATTATGGAGTGAACAGTATTCTGTCCTCACTGGAGTAAACACAATCTGGTTCTGGTTTGTTTTCCTGGGCCATTTTGCTGAGTCTGTTGACTTAATGCCTTATTTACATCTTGCCTTATTACACCATGTGTTCTTATAGAATATTGTTTTTAATCAAGAAACTCATTTCACAGCAAAATAATTAAGGACAGTGCTCTTGGGTTTCACTAGTAATTCTATAAAACCTTCACTCAAAAGCACCCGACTTACAGCATAGCAGAATGTTCCAGGAAATGAATTTACTGAGTCAGCTGGGAAATAATGCCTTTTGACATTAGGATGGTATCCTTCAGTATAAAATATACAATATTATCTGAACTAGTGACTAATATGTGATGCTGTTTCTCCCCAAACCAGGACATATTGGTCCAGAAATCAAGGAGTACAATGTGGGTGGTATTTCTCATTACTATGCTGAATGACCAAAGCACAAAATTTTCCTTCCCAAGTCCAGGTCCTGCTAGCCTGAAGGTCTTAGTATTCAGTGGATAAATATCCCACTGAGGGAGACAATTGAACTGAAAATTGGGATGTTAAGACTGCCATTTGGCTTTTTGGGCTCCTCCTGCCAATGGACCAGGAAGAAAAATAAAGTTTACTAGAGTGGTTAACTATGAGTTTCTAAGATGGAGCTCAGGTTTTCCTCTGGAGTACCTCTTAGTATTGTGATATCCAGTGCTGAAAGTTAATGGCAGACCACAGCAACCCCATACAGCAAGTATCACCAAGGTTCAGACCTACTCAGGGATTAGGCTTTTGATCAGCCTGTTAGCCAAAGAACCATGACCAGCTGAGGAGCTGTCTGAGCATGAATGAAACTTGGAGGAAGAAAGTGATCAATGTCACAGATAATCTCAGAAGCAACTGCAGAAATGGAAATGATTGTCCCTGCCCACAGTTTCTTCCTTATTCTTCTATGTACATAATAATATATTAATTTTTTCTTATAGTAATATATGGAAGGTTTGGGGAGAAACAGCATCACATATTAGTCACTAGTTCAGATAATATTGTATATTTTATACTGAAGGATACCATCCTAATGTCAAAAGGCATTATTTCCCAGCTGACTAAGTAAATTGGTTTCCTGGATCATTCTGCTATGCTGTAAGTTGGGTGCTTTTGAGTGAAGGTTTTGTGGAATTACTAGTGAAACCCAAGAGCACTAGCCTTAATTATTTTACTGTGAAATGAGTTTATTCATGACCCAGATAACCACGATGGTATGACCACTCACCTAGAACCAGACTTCCTGGAATGTGAAGTCAAGTGGGCCTTAGGAAGCATAACTACAAACAAGGCTAGTGGAGGTAATGGAATTCCAGTTGAGCTATTCCAAATCTTAAAAGATGATGCTGTGAAAATGCTGCACTCAATATGCCAGCAAATTTGGAAAACTCAGCAGTGGCCACAGGACTGGAAAAAGTCAGTTTTCATTCCAGTCCCAAAGAAAGGTAATGCCAAAGAATGCTCAAACTACTTCACAATTGTACTCATCTCACACACAAGCAAAGTAATGCTCAACATTCTCCAAGCCAGGCTTCAATAGTGGGTGACCTGTGAACTTCCAGATGTTCAAGCTGGATTTAGAAAAGTCAGAGAAACAGAGATCAAATTGCCAACATCCGTTGGGTCATCAAAAAAGCAAGAGAGTTCCAGAAAAACATCTACTTCTGATTTATTGACTATGCCAAAGCCTTTGACTGTGTGGATCACAACAAACTGTGGAAAACTCTTCAAGAGATGGGAATACCAGACCACCTGACCTGCCTCCTGAGAAATCTGTATGCAGGTCAAGAAAAAACAGTTAGAACTGGACATGAAACAACAGACTGGTTCCAAATGGGGAAAGGTGTATGTCAAGGCTGTATATTGTCACCCTGCTTACTTAACTTTTATGCAGAGTACATCATTAGAAATGGTGGACTGGATGAAGCACAAGCTGGAATCAAGATTGCTGGGATAAATATCAATAACCTCAGATACACAGATGATACCACACTTATGGCAGAAAGCGAAGAAGAACTAAATAGCCTCTTGATGAAAGTGACAGAGGAGAGTGAAAAAGTTGGCCTAAAACTCATATTCAGAAAACTAAGATTATGGCATCCGGTCCCATCACTTCATGGCAAATAGATGGGGAAACAGTGAGAGACTATTTTGGGGGGCTCCAAAATCACTGCAGATGGTGACTGCAGCCATGAAATTAAAAGACGCTTGCTCCTTGGAAGAAAAGTTATGATCAACCTAGACAGCATATTAAAAAGCAAAGACATTACTCTGCCAACAAAGGTCTGTCTAATCAAGGCTATGGTTTTTCCAGTAGTCATGTATGGATGTGAGAGTTGGACTATAAAGAAAGCTGAGCACAGAAGAATTGATGCTTTTGAACTGTGGTGTTGGAGAAGACTCTTGAGAGTCCCTTGGACTGCAAAGAGATCCAACCAGTCCATCCTAAAGGAAATTAACCCTGAATATTCATTGGAAGGACTGATGTTGAAGCTGAAACTGCAATACTTTGCCCACCTGATGCGAAGAACTGACTCATTAGAAAAGACCCTGATGCTGGGAAAGATTGAAGGTGGGAGGAGAAGGGTATGACAGAGGATGAGATGGTTGGATGGCATCACCGACTCAATGGACATGAGTCTGAGTAAACTCTGGGAGTTGGTGATGGACTGGGAGGCCTAGTGTGCTGCAGTCCATGGAGCTGTAAACAGTTGGATACTACTGTGCGACTAAACTGAACTGATTGATCAGATAATCAGTAATCAACTGAATAACCTGCTGTTAAATTCTAAAATAAATAAGTGCAAAGGAACCACAGAGTTTTCTCAGAATTTTCCTTTCTCTGCCAGTATGCATGCTGGTTTTAACTACTTAAGGTCAACATGTTTTCTCTAGGTGAAAATCCTATGAGAAAATCATTTATTGAAAGTGGCAAATTGTGCCATTTAGGAAAATTTGTAATTGTCATTTAAGCTAAGGTGACTGGGATGACTTATTTTTTACAAGGAAAGAAATTGTTTTCAATCCATTAACCACATTATTAGGTCCCACTTAGGTGACAAAAATAATAATGTAATTTGACTCAAATTCTGAATGGATTAAATAATAAAAACATATAAAGAAAGTAACAACAAAATAAGAAAATACAGGCATCTATTTGATTTTGCAGAGGTACAATACCTCTGAGCATAAAACAAAGGAAGAACTCACAAAAGGAAATGTGGCAATATTTGAGTACATAAAAATGACAGTCTTCTGCAGAAAAGGTAACCAGAAACAAAATTAAAAAGAAGACTACACACTGAGAGGAGCATTTGTGACACATATGGTAAGCAAAGATATAATATATAAAACTTACAAAGACTGCTTACAAATCAATAAAAAACATTGAACTTAAATATAAAAATGGTTAAAGAATGTCAGTGAAAAATTCACACACCAACAAGAGAAGGAACTATATAGCTAGTAAATATATACGAAAAATTATTCAGTGTTACCGAAAGAAGCTCTTTTGCCCCTTTTCTGCTTGTTCATTCCTGTTCCTCTCTAACCCTAAAAGAATCTAGTTATAGAAATGAGATCACTAGACAATTTAACTTAACTCCTGATTTATATTCTACTGAATGCACAGCACGCCATGCCTAACCTATGAATTCTTTCCCTAGATTAAAAGAAGAATGAAGAATTAAATAGTAAGCATGACCAGCTCTGTGCCCCCAGCAGCCCCCTTGCAATCCTGCAGGCAGATGACATGGGCAAGATGACATCTGAAGAAAAGATAAACAGGAGTCTGCTGGTCTGTGCACAGTGAAGAGTGATGCAGAATCTAAGCTTGTACCTCGGTAATTCACTGATATTCTTTCCTCCTTTTCCTTTCAAAAACTCTCATGGGCGAGCAGAATCTGGGGAGTTGGTTCTGGCACGAGTCCTCCTTCTCTTCAGATTGCTGTCCTTCTGATTAAAGCAAACTTTTCTTTCTACCAACACTTGGCTCTACATTATTGGCTGTTGAGTGGTGAGAAGCTGAACATGAGTTTGGTAACATTACTAAATAAAAAAATGCTATATATTTAAAAAATATTAACACAGTCGCATTTTTCTCTTTTACAAAGATGGCAGATATGTGAAGCATTATAATTTAGAAAGTTATGAAATAAGTACTCATAAACTGCTGATAGCAACTGATAAAAATTTTTCTAAGGAATTTGTGCACTATTCACCAAAACCTTTAAGAATGCACATGCTACGTAATCCATTGATTTCAATTTTAGAAAAGCATCATAGAAAATTAAAAGGAGATGTATATTCATTCTAAAATTACTGTTGTTGTTTAGTCACTAAGTTGTGTCCGACTCTTCGTGACACCATGGACCGGAGCATGCCAGGCTTCCCTGTCCTTTACTATCTCCTAGAGTTTTCTCAAACTCATGCCCATTGAGTTGGTGATGTTATCCAGTCATTTCATCCTCTCTCGCCCCCTTCTCTTCCTGCCCCCAATCTTTCTCAGCATTAAGGTCTTTTCCAATGAGTTGGCTCTTTGCATCAGGTGGCCAAAGTATTTGAGCTTCAGCTTTAGCATCAGTCCTACTAGTGAATATACAGGGTTGAACTATTAATAACATTGAATACTTGAGAAACAGTGCCTAATATCCAAAAGTAAATTACATATAATCCAAACAGTAGAATATATTATATATTATATGGTTACTTACGTTGTGCTTTCAGAGACTTTAATGACTTGAGAAAATATTAATACTAAGGAAAAATAAAAGCAAGTTACAATTTATAATCCCAGTTTTGCAGCACACATGCAATTAAATGCCAAGAAGGAAATACCTTAATATGCTAATACCACTAATAGTGTTATCTCTGGGTGGTGGGTTCCCTAGTAATTTTATGTTCTTCCTGATAGTCTTCAATATTTTCCAAAATGTTAACAGTAAACATGCTTTATTGTTATAATCAGGACACATGAAACAGGAGAGAGAGAGAGAGAAGGAGAGAGAGAGAAAGGGACTTGCACATTTTATGTGGAAATATTTATTAAAGGGACATTAGGATAGTGCCGCAGGCAATTCAAGTCAACTTACATTGGGTCTGCCAGGTAGATTTCTCTAGGTGCTCAATTAAAAGAAATTTGGGTGCTCCTTTTGAAGAACAGGATAACTCATAGAGTCACAGAATTTTAGAGGAAGGGATCCCCAACACTGAGGAAGCTGTAATGTTCGTCTTGCTCACCACTTGGTGCCTACCACCCAACTCAAAATGTTTTTGAATGAAAGAAAAAGACCACCGCAGTTATCGTACAGATGGAAAACCTGATTCTTCCAGGAACAAAAGGGCTTACCTGCCCAAGGTTGCACAGTTATCCCCATTAAGTAACACCAGCAGCATCGATGATCCGTCACTACCACTTTCAACGGGTACCACATCTAGCCCTTGTCAGGCACTCTCGGGTGCTTTACAGTGTATCAACTTATTTAACCCTCATAGCAACCTGTGGGTTAGGAATTGTCATTATTCTCATCAAGTAAGTGAGAATACTGAGTCACAACCCGCATCTAAATTTCATTCCCCCTTTCTTCTCCGCCATTTGATGCACATCCAAATCACCCCCAAATTCGATCTGACGCCAGCTAGTTGCATTCTTACGAAAGGATGCTCCTGGGGCTCATCTGGGTGTGTTTGTGTGTGACGCGGGAAGTAGGAAGCATTTAAAGACCGGCCGCCTGAAAACAATGTCCTGAGGTCCTGGATTTTACTCTGGCTCCCCCCAGAGCGCCCCTCCTGGTGGGCCAAGGGGACCGGGGACGGGAGACACCCCGGCCTCTCCCCCCTCTACAGTGTAATGAAGCTCCAGCCCCCGGCGACCACGCGGCAGCTCAGGACCGGAGGGGCTGGGCCGCAGACCCCGCCTGCTGCACCTGCTCCCGGGGTCCCGCGTCCCCGCCCGGCGTCCCGCCCCCCCGCCCCCGCGCGCGCGCCCGCGCCCCGCGGTCCCTCCCTCCGGCGTGACGGGGGAGCACGGGCGCCTGCCGCCGGGGCCGCGAGCACAGCGGAGCTGTCAGCTGTGAGCTGAGCGCGCAGCCCTAGCGGCCCGGGAGCAGAGCGCGCCCCACCCCGGGAGGCTGCTTTCCAGTCGGCCACTGGGCCGACCGCAGCGGGAAGGAGATGCAGTTCCTCCGCCCGGGGCCGGCGCGGGGGAGGGGCCGGGGGCGGCCGGCCAGGGCTCCCCGCAGCGGACTCTCGCCGCCCTGGAGCCCCGCCTGGATATGCTGCTGGGCACTCGCCGGCTGCCAGGCGGCCTGGGCTGGGGACTTGCCCTCCACCTCCGGCCTCCCGCTTCCTCCTTGCCTGGAGGTGAGCCGCACCTGCTCTGAAACCTGGAGTTTGCGGGTGGTGGGGGTGGGGGAGAGGAGGGGACGGGAGGTGAGGGATTAGGGTCATGCCCATTTATTGCTCTCTGCTCTTACCTCCTTCCTTCCTGGGAAGACCGGGCTTTTCGTTTGTTTCCAGGGATGAAGTTGCCCGCCCCGAGAAGCTGGCCCAGAGAGGATGTGTGGCTTTGCTGGCTTTGGGGAGATGCTTTCCGCGCTCCTGTGTTTTGAGGGCTCTGAAGGACTTTGCGGCGCTTTCCTGGAGTGCCAGGCTTGAGGACCTGGGGCCGAGGGGAGTTTTCACCAAGGGCAGGGGGCTGGGGAAGCCCTGCCGGCGGGGTTTGGAGAGCCGGCACTACCGCCGAGGGCTTCCAGCCCCCCCTTCGCCACTCCCCCAGTGTCTACAAACCCCTTCCCTTGCGCTCAGCGTCCTGATAAGGCCCCGGGGACTTGCCAAGCCAGTGTGTGGGGTCGCTTGGCATCCTTTTGGCAAAACGTGGATGTGAATTAGGGAGAAAAAGAATGTGTACTTAGGGAAGAGGTGGGTTGGTGAACTAGAAAATTAGAAAAGACAGAGTGAATGTGCTCCTTTTGGGAGATGTTCATCAGCTGGCTGAAGCACTGCTACTGTGTATTTTGAAATTTGAGATTATCGTTGATACACAGCAAAGAAAGATAAATAGGAGTGAGGAGATTTTTTTTTTCCTGCTTTTGGGAGAACTGGACTTAATAATGCCAAAAATGTACAGGGGATGTCATTGGTAGCTGTACTGGGTGTTTATCTTCTCCTTTAGTGTTCCAGAAAGTGCATCCTCTTAATGAAAATCAGTGAGGGGAAGGAAGCAACATTTCTGACCTACTTTGAGTGATTATGTTGAGGAGGATGTGAGGAGTGAATACTGTTTTAGGAAGATTGCTAGGAATCAGGGTGATGGGTCATTTTATTTTAATGTAACAAAAATGGGTTAGCTAATAGCCTCTCTGGGAAGCAAGACCAGACCTTATTCCTTTGTGTCACTTTTGAATTTTACCCAGGCTCGAATTATAGAATATCTGTGTTCTAGACCTCATCCATCATCCATGTATTTCACCTTCCTCTCCCACAGTCTCAGTCCTAGGACAAACTGAAATGAAAGAGATTCAGATCAAAGGCATGTATACCGGCACACAGTAGTGTTATAATTGGGGAAATCAGGGCAAGAGCTCAGCGAACAGCTGTGTTTAATTTCAGAGCTTATTAGGATAATTAGTTGTTTAATCTGTGTTCTATCACCTGGGAATAGTCCATTCTTCCAGGCTTCCAGAGAAAGCCTGCTTCTTGGTCATCTTCAGATTGAGTAGTTGTAACAGGACAAACTTAAAACCTTGCCTCCAGCCCCTAGTCTCAGTTATGCAATACCTATTTTTTTTTTCCTGAAATGAAAAGTCAGATTCTTGTAAAATTAATTCTTAGTGATGGAGGCTCTACTTGAAACAGGTGAAAGTGAGGGCTAGTGGGGCGGGGGTGGTGGTGGTGGTGATGCTTGGCCACTGCAGCTAGACTGATCCTTTAGGTGAGCACATGTTCTACACATGCAGACCCAGACAGAATGGAGTTTGCACCCTGAGACAGATATAGTGAAACCAGAGGCAGGGGGTTGACTGAAGGTTCCAGAGGCTGTGTTCAGTTCATTATAGTGAGTTTACAAATTTCACTTGCCTCAATTCCTTGATGTTTCAAGTTCGAATTGATGGGAATAAATAAAATTATAGAAGGATGCTCCTGAACATGCCTGTGGCTTGTGTTTTTAGAAATGGTGATGCGCAGGTCCACTTATGTTCTGATGACTGACGAACAGTTGGTAGATGTTTAACTGGGAGTTAGAGGTCCCTTTGGCAGGGCCATGGGGCTGAATCTGCTCTTTGGCCTGTGGTCTAACCCACTGAGCTAATTTATAGAATTGATGATTGTTTCTCTCTAACTTTGTTTTTAAGAGGGATGTGAGAATAGAGGAGTTTTTCAGGCTTTGAGGGTAAGAGTTGGCTGGTGCTTATGTGTGGGGAGGGGCCTTCCTGTGAGACACAGCTTGGAGATGTGGGCCAAACTCTTGTGAATAAAGATGTAATACGCAAAAGTAACTATTTTGTGTCCACTCCTGCCTGTTGATCCCTTTCCACTCTTTATTAACAAAAAAGGAATGCCCCACATAAGGGATAGCACCACGTGGTGGGGAGGACAGTGAGAGCAGTGAAAGTGAGGGAGGCGTATGAGGCTGGAAACGAAAGCCAGCTCTTAATGACAGGGAGAGGATGTCGAAGGGAAAATCTGCAGGTAATTCTAAACCTCATGGCCACCAGTACTTTCAGCCTCATCCTCATTTATCAGTGTTTCTATAAAAAGTCATCATGTTTAACTAAATCACAAAGACTCTCATTTTCCTTGCCTAGTTTTGGCAGAAAGCGGCCAAAGGAGAAGCAGAGAAAGCTGGCCTGGGAGGAATCTTTTTATGATCCCCTGAGTTCACAAGAGAGTGGCTGGGATACGCCGAAAGTTTCACTTAAGGTTCTTTGCAGAGGATTGGACTCTGGGGTGAAACTCATATAATACAGCTTCCTTTGTCAAAGTCATTGATTATGGAGCAGAGAAGGGGAGAAAAGTGATTACTTTGGAATGCTCAGCTGGGGATCCAGTCAGTAGGGTGGACGCACAAGCGCAGACAGTAAGAGGAGACAGTAATAAAAGTACAGTCAGTGTGCCAGCAGCTGAAGGACACCAGTAGGATGTGACTTGGATAAATGGTGTTTAAATTAAAAACAACAACAACAAAAAACAGGACTAAACATCAGAAAGTATAGAATTAATTTTCTTCAAACTATTTATGGGGGAACTTAAAAGGATAAATATCTTCTAGGTTTCTGGGTATCTGCTTTACACTTGTAAGATGGTAGTGATAAAAAGAGATCTGCCTATCTCAATTGTGAGCATGAATATGAGTTAAAAGTGAGTATGAGTTAAAGGAAACTTTATAAATATATGAAAGTTGATGATTGATAGCTGAGTAGACCTCGATCCTGATGTTTCAGGAAGAGTCTACAGAGAAACTTCAGAGGTTCAGAGAAAATAGGCTTATCCAAGAATTGAATACAATGGAATTTTTGACTCATTAAAGGGACTGCCAGAGGAACAAAAAGATAAAATCCAACAGATGATTCAGAGTTGGAGTAAGGTATTAGAAGATAGAGTGCATGAGAGAAAAGTGCATAAAAAGAGCAGAACTAAGTGAATTATGTATGCATTATTTAAATTTGGAAAATTAAATCACAAACTCGCTTGATTCTTACTTCACTGTTCTATAGTCCTACATAATACAATTCTTCTGGTTTCTCTGAATCTTGATTGAATCATAACTTTTTGGCCAATGGTTTTTATTCCTCCATTACTGAGTTTAAACCGTTACTGTGCCAGGCAAAATGTCAGCTGATGTGAAATTCCAAATTAAAAAAGTAAAATTTAATTGGGTAAGGATGAGTCAGATATGGAAACTCACAATTGCGGTGAAGTGATTTGGCGCCATGAAAGAAGAAAGGGGCCGTAAATCTAGTGGGAAGGATCAAGAAAGGCCCTGCAGAAGAGGTGAGTGAGTCTGGAAAGATGAGTAGGAATTGCCAAGCAAACAAGGGTCAGATGTGAGGTTGGGCTAGTTTGGAGGAAGACATTTTTGATGTAGAGCGCAGATTGAAAATGGCAGCAGCTCAGAACAGTTCCTCTGTAATTGGATATAACTAGAGTGCTGCATGCTATGAGGAGCCTGATAAGAGATGAGCCTGAGAGGCAGGCATAAGCTGATCATAGAGGACCTTCCATCCTGCTAAGAAGCTGACCTTCATTTGGTAGGTGATGGGAAGCCATAGAAGGATTTAAAAATCACGGGTAATAAAATATAGCTTGGCAACAGTATGGAGGTCACATAGAAGTGGGAAATAGAAAGAGGTGAGGCCTGGCAGGAGCGGTTGTAAGCGTCCAGGTAAAGGATGACAGAACCTCAGTTGAGGAGTAGTCGTGAAGATGGAAAGAGGGAGGATGTTAGAAGGTAGAACTGAGAGTGGGTAGATGTGGAGGGTTCGGGAATGGAAGGTTCTGTCTTGTCTAGAGGATGGTGCCTCCAGCCTCCATGAGGAGGAGTATGAGGAAGAGGAGAAAAGGGGCTTGGTTCACTAAGCAGCCAGGTGGCAGGCCCTTTGGCTCCTGGCCGTGGTCTAGGGTGGAGTGGAGACATGGAAATCACTTGAATGAAACACATGGTTGACACTGCTGGATTGGGTGAGATCATCCAGGGAGTGAGCACAAAAGGTGAAAGTTGGAATTTGGGTTTTACTGATGTTAAAGGGGGTAGAACCTGAGAAGTACACAAAGGAGACAGATGATGAATGGCGGGTTTCAGGGAAACACAGTAGTGTGGAGTCATGGGGAAAAGGAGAAGTGCCTTTGATGAAGAAGGGGGTTGGTTGTCGTGTCAGTGGTCCAGAGAAATTCAAATAAGATGAGACCCGAAAAGAGAAGTTTGAATTTGACAGTTAGCTCACTGGTGCTCTTGCCCGAGTGGTTCCTGTGGAGTGGTGGGATGGTACTAATTGGCAGGTGAGGTAGTAGTGATGGCATGTATGCATGCTAAATTGCTTCTGTTGTGTCTGACTCTCTACGGACTATACCCCACCAGGCTCCTCTGTCCATGGGATTCTGTAGGCAAGAATACTGGAGTGGGTTGCCGTACCCTCCTCCAGAGGATCTTCCTGACCCAGGGATCAAACCTGCGTTTCTGATGATTACTTTCATTGGCAGGGGGGTTCTTTACCACTGGCACCGCCTGGGAAGCCCAATAGCGATGGAGTAGAATTTTATTATTATAGTATTCCAAGATTTGCTAAGAAATTGGGTCACCCATGTCAGAAGTCAGAAGACTTGTAAGTGGTCCTACTTTCTGTTTGAGACTTTGATGGGAATAGTTGAGAAATAACCTTTAACCTTTCTGTAGGAAGTATCTGAAGGTCATGGGCTGTGGGTTAAGGGCTTAGGGAGTCTAAAGCCACACTGTCACTGAAGAAGTTAGGACTTGGTTTCTGTTTTCAGGCAGTTAATTAATCTTGCCTGTTATGCTTGTGAAGGTGAATTTTCCATTTCAAGTTCTTATGCTCAGAACCATTTCTCATGTTTTAGGCAAATGCAAGCAAGTATTCACACCATCAATATTTACAATGTAAAACCAAGAGTTGACAGATCTGTGAAGTGTCATATTTTAGCACAAGGGATAGAAATAGCAGAGCATAGTATAGAGTGGTACGTTTTCCTATCAGAGCATATTCTTCAGCAGTGCTTTGGATCCTAGAATAATTCTTGCTTGTTGGAAAAAAACAGTTAAATTTTTGTGGTCGTCTCCCTCCCCTTGAAGAAAGTGTTAGTTGCTCAGTTGTGTCTGACTCTTTGCGACCCCATGAGCTGTAGCACACCAGGCTCCTCTGTCCATGGAATTCTTCAGACAAGAATACTGGAGTGGGTGCCATTTTCTTCTCCAGGGGATCTTCTCAACCCAGGGATCAAACCTAGGTCTCATCCATTGCAGATTCTTTACCATCTGAGCCACTGGGGAGCCCCCTGAAGAAACCAAGGATAATTCTTATCCATTTTTGCCATTCTTAATTGAAGTTAGATATGATATTTCAACATTAAACACATTTATTATGTATTCATGTACCAGGTACTAGCAGTAAAATGTTGATTAAAATGTGTGGTCTTCCCCATGTTGAGCTTTATAATCTCATGTGGGAAGACTCAAAGCGACACTGTATATCACGTAATTACATTTGTCATAAGTTGTGATGGGAACTGTGTGCAGTGGCTGTACATAGCCTTTTTAGTATGGTTGCGGTGGGAGGGATTCCCCAAAGAAGAGATTTTTAAGCTGAGACCCACAGCATGAGTACGAGGCTGTGAATGGTGATGACAGAGCCTCTCATCCAGAGGAAAACTTTTACTTCTGGATCACTTCCTATGACCTGCTTCCCAGGTGGCCCAGGTGGTGAGGAATTCACCTGCCAAGCAGGAGACGCAGGTTGGATCCCTGGGTCAGGAAGATCCCCTGGAGAAGGAAATGGCAAACCACTCCAGTAGTCTTGCCTGGGAAGTCCCAGGGATTTAGAAGTCTGGTGGGCTGTAGTCTATGGGATCGCAAGAGTCAGTCTCGACTTAGCAACTAAACCACCACCATGTCTAACCGTTCCTAGAGTACTAAACACAGAAGACTTTTCACTGTTCCAGCCTGTTGCTTGCTCTGGGGCATCTATACCCTGTTCTACAAAGTCTTAACACACACAGACCTGTCCTCCAAGGCTGGGTGAGTTGTACCCAACCATGGGACCACGTAAGAGTGAGAGTCCATGCTGTGTTCAGGGTGCCCAGCCAGCTGCCCTGGCGCAGGTCTGCATCCATCCAGAGGAGAGAGGGCCTTTGTCTGAGTCATATGCCCTGATAGGGTTCCATTTTCTAAGTCACTCAGAGGGGCTGGAATGCCTTACCAGAGGCTCTGAACACCTGCCCCTCCAACCCACCCAACATGAGATACTCATTAGGGCAGGCATTTCATCCTATTCAGCAAGTGGTGATTAACTGTCTTCTTGTTTAAGGCACTTTGGGGGTTTTAGAAATGAGTAAGGTACAGGTCCTCTTCTCTGGGGGCACTAATCACTGCCTTGAAAATATCATAGAGTGAGTGACTTCCACTCTTTTCAGCTATAAAAAGGAATTGATCTTTATAATGCATTTAATCCTAATTGACACCTTCTTTTAATTGTACCAGATTTAAGATTCTGAAACAAAAGCCCAGGGATCAGAATATATTGAAGTTTATTCTCAAGCCAATTTACAGCTCTGGAATTCAGGATGTTATTTAACCTATTTAAAATTTCACTTTTATAAGGTTCTTTTCCCTTAGTCCATGGCTCTCAAAATGTGATCCTAACATTAGGACTGTCAACATTCCCCAGGCACTTGTTAGAAATGCAGGTTATTGGATCCTGTACACACCCTCCTGAATCAGAAACTCTTGAGTTTGAGGCCCAGTAATCTGTCACAACCAGCCCTCTACAGGATTATGAGGCAGGCTATAGGTGGAGACCACTACCCTAGGTATAAAGTGAGGGATACAATTTAATTGTCTGAAACCCAGGGACCTGTTTTGTTGTTAGAATTTCTTCAACTGGAACTCTTGCTAACTTCCTGCTTCTGCAGGGCATCTTTGTTATTGTTGTTTAGTTGCTAAGTTGTGCCTACTCTCTGCAACCCCAAGGACTGTAGCACACCAGACTCCTCAGTCTTTGGGATTTTTCAGGCAAGAATACTGGAGTAGGTAACAATTTCCTTTTCCAGGGGATCTTCCTGATCAGGGGTCAAAGTTGGGTCTCCTGCATTGGCAGGCAGATTTTTTATCACTGAGTCACCAGGGAGGCCCTCTTAGGGATATCTAGTATTAATGTTTTAGCACACTTCCTACCTATATATATATTTTTCCTTTTTAACTATGAGTGCATAGTTTATGTAGATGTTGTATCTTTCTCTCATTTAAGTATTTCCCAATGATATTAATGTTTCTTTACAAGTATTTTTTGTAATATTTAGGAAATATTTTAATACATGATATATTACAAAATATAGCATCATATGAGTATCTGCCATTGTTTACTTATGAGCCTTTTACTTCAGCCTTTCATTGAAAATGCCCTTTCCCAGGTCAACAATGACCTCCTCTTTGCTATAATAAGTTCATCAGTCATTCCTCACCTTTCCCTGCCTTATTATATCACTGGACCAAGCTGACTGCTCTGTCACCACTGAAACATCTACTTGGCTTCAGGCATCCAGCGCTCTCCTGGTTTTTTCTCATTACACTGCAACCCTTCTCAGTCTTTGCCAGTTCTTCCTCATGCCCCTGATTTCTTTACATTGGAACTTCCCTGCTTCAATCGTTAACCTCCTTATCTTTTCTGTCACCCTCCCTCCTCACACTCTTGGTGATGTCATATAGTTTTTTGGTTTTAAATGCCATATGCCTATGGACCTCTCTCAGTTCCCATCTCCTGCGTGGACCATCTCGTGGCTTCCTGACAAGCACAGCCTGGATGCCTCTGCTTGGGTGAGTGCCTGAAACCTGATACGTTTGAAACTGAGCCCCTGCTCTTGCCCGCTCCAGCTCCTGCATGGTCTTCCCCAGTTTTTTGACTGGCAAGTCCTCCCTTTCAGTGACTCAGGCCTCAACATCTGGAGTCTCCCCTGACTTCTTGTTCTCCCATGTCTCACATCCAATCCATTAGCAAACTCTCTGGTGTCTGCTTCCGAAGAGCCAGAGTCAGAGCTTCTCACCCCTTGGCCTGCTGGACCACACCATCAGAGGACCTCGCCTGGATGATGGCTGTTGTTTCCCATCTTGATGTCCAGTTTGATCTCAGCAGAGCAGTCAAGAGATCCCATTAAAACAAAAGTGTTATCTTTTGCTCAGAGCTCTTCTAAGGCTTCATACAGAATCAGAGATCTGATGGTGGCTTGCGGGGCCCAACACGATCTGGCCTCCGTTAAGCCTCTCAGGTTATCTTACTATTCTCCCCATTCTTCATGCTACTTCAGCCTCCCTGTTCTCTTTGCTTTTTGCAGAACGTGTTGTGGAAACTTATCTCAGGGCTTCTGCCCTGGTTCTTCCTTTGCCTGCAGCTCTCTTCTCAGATACCTGCTTGTCTTTCTCCCTCATGTCCTTTAGGTCTCTACTCAGTTGTCATCTTCTCAGTCAGGCCTTCCCTGGTCACCTGCTTAAAATTGCAGCGGTCTCTCTATCCCCATTTCATGCTTTTATTTTTCTCCATATCACTTTTCAGCATCCATCATAATGTATATTTTAATTATTTAGTGTTTATGAGCCCACTCTCAGTAACAATAAGTTCCATAAAGACAAGGCAATCCCTCCCTCCATCCCTTTCTTCCTACTTCTTTTCAAAGATAAGCTATTGCACTCCAGTATTCTCACCTGGAGAATTCCATGGATAGAGGAGCCTGGCAGGCTACAGTCCATAGAGTTGCAAAGAGTTAGACATGAATTAGGAACTGAGCACACACACACCGTCGGAGAAGGCAATGGCACCCCACTCCAGTACTCTAGCCTGGAAAATCCCATGGACGGAGGAGCCTGGTAGGCTGCAGTCCATGGGGTCGAAAAAAGTCGGACACGACTGAGCGACTTCACTTTCACTTTTCACTTTCATGCATTGGAGAAGGAAATAGCAACCCACTCCAGTGTCCTTGCCTGGAGAATCCCAGGGACGGGGGAGCCTGGTGGGCTGCCGTCCATGGGGTCGCACAGAGTCTGACATGACTGAAGCGACTTAGCAGCAGCAGCAGCACACACACACTGTATCCTTAACACCTCAAACAGTGCCTGGCACTGTGTCAAACAAATGAGTAAACTTAATTTTGATTGTTTTTAATTCTTTGTAGTATAAAAATACATGAACAACAATATCATAAGGAACAACACAAACCATTCAATCCCTGATTATTGAAGATATTATAAAATTGCCTCAGAAATCTTAAGTTGAAGGATATGAACTATACTGTACTAAACCACAGTGAAAAGTGTTATTGATTGATTTATTATTTTTTAATTGAAGTATAGTTAATTTACAGTGTCATGTTAGTTTCAGGCGTATAGCACAATGATTCAGTTATGTATTGATATATTCTTTTCAGGTTCTTTTCCCTTATAAGTTGTTACAAAATATTGAGTATAGTTCCCTGTGCTATAGTTGGTCTTTGTTTGTTATCTGTTTTATTATAGTAGTGTGTGGGCTTCCCTGGTGGCTCAGACGGTAAAGAATCCGCCTGCGATGCAGGAGACTTGGGTTTGATCCATGAGTTAGGAGGATCCCCTGGAGGAAGACATGGCAATCCGCTCCAGTATCCTTGCCTGGAGAATCCCCATGGACAGAGGAGCCTGGCACACTACTGTCCATGGGGTCACAAAGAGATGGACATGATTGAGCAGCTAAGCACACATAGTAGTGTGTATGTGTTAATCCCAACTTCCCAGTTTATCCTTCCTCTCCCCTTTCACCTTTGGTAACCATAAGTTTTCTTTGTCTGTGAAAAATTATTAATGTTAATTTGATGGTGGAAAATGCTGTCTCACTGATGTAATTTGCATTTCTTTAATCACTGTTGATAGTATTTTTTATGTGACTTAGCTTTTTGTATTTCACTTTTTGTGGAATGTCTGTTTAGGTGTTTTCACTTACTGTTTTTCTTACATATATGGTGCTCTTAATATATACTAAGGATAACATATATACAGTACTTTGAAAACACATTTCCTTACATTTTTTTCCTGTCTACATGCTTTGAGATAATATAAAATCCAGAGAAAGTAATTAATTATTCAGATAATAAGTATGTATATGGAATTACTTCCCTTAACATATAGCATATGAATTAAAAATCTAATTAAAAATCAGATTTAAAAAATCTAATTAAAAATCTAATGTTTGATACATAATACTGTATTAAATGCCTATACTATGTGAAGTCTTTCATGTGACTGAGAACAATCCTGAAACAACTGCAGAATGACCAAGTATTCTTGAGTTCGATTGACAGTCTTTATTCTAAGAGTGTGCTTTTGAAATTTCAAGACCACCCTACTTCCTTCTGTTTATTCTTTTTCCATGGCCATTCATGTGTTTATGTGTTCATGTGACATTTAATGAGTTCAGATCATGTATTTCTCTCATAGGTGAACTAATAATATGGAAGTCTATGATTAGAGATGGGTTAAGTGCTGTGATGAAGTTATGCAGAGTTTTATAGAAGCAGAGATGGAGGACTAAATCACACTAAGGAGTCTCGGTCTCAGAGAAGGTGCTGTCTAACCTGTTTGAAAGATTTCTGCAAGTGCTTTATAGCATGCACAGAGGTCAGCCTATCTCAGTCAAAGTAAATCGATTGTGTGACTACACAGAGGAGTTAAATCACACGACCACTTCATGGGCTGGAGTAAAGGCACATGAGTGACAGTGGCAAGAGAGAACGAGATTATGAGGAAGACTGGGACTGAGGTTTTTTGTGAGAAAAACTTTGGGGAATCGTTGACATCAGGTTAGACAGATTATTTTGTTTGTGAGTGGAGGAATATAAAAGGGGGTAATATTGGAGGCAGGAAGATCAGTTAGGAGGCTGTTGCCTCTCCCATGAGGAGGAAAAAACAAATGTCAGAGCTAAGCAAATGATCAAAGGCGGAGGCTAGGAGATGGATTTGACAGCTGAGTGATCATTTTCAGTCTACCACAACTTCTAGGGGTTTTGCCTCGGGCTGCTTGGTAGACACTCTACCTTTCATTGAGATTGAAAACGTAAGAGGTGAATAGGGCTGCTGGGAGAAAGAGGATGAGTTCATTTGGCATCCTCAGTTTAAAGTGCCAGAGGGATAGCCAAGCAGTGCTCTCCCAGAGACAGTTGAGTGTTTGAGAGTGCATCCTAGGGGTGACTTGGGAGCCAGGGGGACACAGTAAGAGGTAATTGCAGCCAGTGGTGTTGACGAGGTCACCTAGGCTGTGAGCACTGTGTGTTGAGGAAGGTGCTCAGGGAAACACCAGCACTTAGAGGCAAGCAGAGAAAGAAGTGTTTGAGAATGAGACTGAGAAGACACAGCTAGGAAAGAGTGATAGCACAGAGACTGACTGATGGTCGAAGGGTTAGGTAACCAGTCAATCTGCAGTATGATTCAGGCACATGATTCTTGATGTTTGGTTAGACATTTGAAATATCATATCCCTGTGGACAAGATGCAGAAGTATATGCTGAATGATAGTATATCTAGGAAGAGTCTTGGATACGTGAACAAATGTACCCTGAGGTTATTAATTCAAGGACTTAATGATAAACTGGAGGAAAGGTTTCCAATGTAATACCTTTGGTCTTAGTATCTAGTCTCTGTCCTGTTACTGTTCTACTTTGACTGTTGAAACAGTAGTTTGGTTTTGAGAAGGCTTAACAAAAATTTGTAAAGTCAGAAAGCTGAGAAAGATGCCTAAAGAGTTGGAAAACAGAATTTGGATTCAGATAATTGCAAAAGGCTAGACTAATGGTCAAGCATAATTGTTTTAAATGTGGACTGTCCTTTTTGGTTCTGAAATTTAGATATTCAAGTATAAGATGAGGAATTCTTGCTTAAAAGTACTTTTGAAGCCACAAATGTCATGTGGCTGCTAAAAGCAGTGATGGGCAGGTGGAAGGATTCTTTGGTTTTATTAATATGGGCAGAGTGCTTGGCTCATAGAAAGTGGACATTTAACAGGTCAGTAATACAACTTATGTGGCTTCCTTGATAGCTCAGTTGGTAAAGAATCTGCCTGCAATGCAGGAGAGCTCGGTTTGATTCCTGGGTCAGAAAGATCCCGTGGAGAAGGGATAGGCTACCCACTCCAGTATTCTTGGGCTTCCCTTATGGCTCAGCTGGTAAAAAATGAGCCTGCAATGTGGGAGGCCTGGGTTTGATCCTTGGTTTGAGAAGATCTCCTGGAGAAGGGAAAGGCTACCCACTCCAGAATTCTGGCCTGGAGAATTCCATGGACTGTATAGTCCATAGAATTGCAAAGAGTCGGACACGACTGAATGACTTTCACTTAGGGTTTCCCTGATAGCTCAGTTGGTGAAGAATCTGCCTGCAATGTAGGAGACCTTGGTTGGATCCCTGGTTTGGGAAGATCCCCTGGAGAAGGGAAAGGTACCCACTCCAGTATTCTAGCCTGGAGAATTCCATGGAATCACAAAATCAGACGTGACTGAGTGACTTTCACTTCACTTTCAATACAACTTAGGTGCAATATTTGAAGAGGGACATTGGAATAGGGTGATGTTAGTTTAAGGTGTGAATTAGGAAGATGAAGTTTGGAGAGTGTCTCCAAATACTTGATGATGGGTCAAAGGAGCTGAGGCTGTTTACATTGAAGAAGACTTAAGGGGACCATAGTAGTGAGCGTCAAATAACTGTCAGTGCAGTCATGCATAAGAGGTATTGGTGTAATGCTCACTTAGAGGACAAGATTAGGCTCAGTGGTAATAGAAGAATGCACAATTTGATTCATCCAAGAAGATGTTTCATATCTGTAGAACCATGTGCTGCTGCTTTGAACTCTGAAGGTTGCAGGGTTTTTTTTTTTTTTTTTTTTTTTTTTTTTAGGACAGACTGTTGTCTTGGGTCACATCTGTGTGGAACCATGAGTTCTGGTTTACTGCACTGCATCTTTGTTACTGTGGGCTTCACTGGTGGCTCAGGAGGTAAAGAATCCTCCTGCAATGCAGGAGACATGAGTTCAATCCCTGGGTTGGGAAGATCTCCTGGAGAAGGAAATGGCAACCCACTCCAGTGTTCTTGCCTGGGAAATCCTATGGACAGAAGAGCCTGGTGGGCTACAGTCCATGGTGTAGCAAAAGGTTGGACAGGACTGAGCGACTAACACTTAGGTTCAGTTCAGTTCAGTTAGTTGTTCAGTCATGTCTGACTCTTTGCGACCCATGGAATGCAGCACACCAGGCCTCCCTGCCCATCAACAACTCCCAGAGTTTACTCAGACTCATGTCCATTGACATGATGCCATCCAACCATCTCATCCTTTGTCATACCCTTCTCCTCCCACCTTTAGTCTTTCCCAGCATCAGGGTCTTTTCTAATGAGTCAGTTCTTTGCATCAGGTGGCCAAAGTGTTGGAGTTTCAGCTTCAGCATCAGTCCTTCCAATGAATATTCAGGGTTAATTTCCTTTAGGATGGACTGGTTAGATCTCTTTGGAGTCCAAGGGATTCTCAAGAGTCTTCTCCAACACCACAGTTCAAAAGTATTCTTGGTGCTCAGCTTTCTTTATAGTCCAACTCTCACATCCATACATGACTACTGGAAAAACCATAGCTTTGACTAGATGGACCTTTGTTGGCAAAACAATGTCTCTGCTTTTTAATATGCTGTCTAGGTTTGTCATACCTTTTCTTTTCTTCCAAGGAGCAAGCGTCTTTTAATTTCATGGCTGCAGTCTGTGGTAGATTTAAGGGGCAGTTCAATGAATGTATGTGCATTGCTACTGTAACAAGTGAGAAGATAATTCTTTCTCCTTGGTGGTTTAATCTTAGGACACATTCTTTCTTAATCTTTCATCCTTAGCACTGTATTCTAAGACTGCTACATTGTAAACATAAAGCAATGCCCTTTTGTGTTTAATCTAACATCCTAAAGCTGAGAACAGAAAGAACTGGCCATTTGAAATGTAAGTTTACTCCTGACTTATATGTGATAATTCTTGGGCATATCAATAATGCACTAGGAGAAAATTTAAGCCAAAATAATCAGTTGATGCTTAAGTAGATCTGAACTTGGTATGCTAGAAAGTGCTTCACTATCTAAATAGCCGGTAAATGCTAACACCACTTGCTTTAACATTTTTTTTATGGTTTCACTTTTCCCATTTGACCTTTTTAAAATTAAAAGCAGTGTATGTATAACATTTTAGAAAAGTGAAGTAATAAAACCACCCTTTATCCCACCAAATAAGCACATCACTCTGAATATCTTAGCATTTGTAATAGGAATAACATATATTTCTCTGCATTTATTTCGTTATGAATTTACATGTATGTTGACAAAAGGAATATTCTGTACATACAGTTTGGTAATCTTTTTTTTTGCATTTAATAATATGCTGTGAATTTGCTGCCACATTTTATTTATTTTTATTTTTTTAAATAAATTTATTTATTTTAGTTGGGGGCTAATTACTTTACAATATTGTAGTAGTTTTTGCCATACATTGACATGAACCAGCTATGGGTTCACATGTGCTCCCCCTCCAGAACCCTCCTCCCACCTCCCTCCCCATCCCATCCCTCTGGGTCATCCCAATGCTCCAGCCCTGAGCATCCGTCCCATGCATAGAACATGGAATGGTGTTCCGCTTTACATATGACAATATACATGTTTCAATGTTATTGTCCCAGAACGTCCCACCCTCACCTTCTTCCTCAGAGTCCACAGGACTGTTCTATGCCTCTGTGTCTCTTATTCTGTCTTGCATATAGGGTTACCGTTACCATCTTTCAAATTCCATATATATGCATTAGTATACTGTATTGGTGCTTTTCTTTCTGGCTTACTTCATTCTGTATAATGGGCTCCAGTTTCATCCATCTCAAATGTGTTTCATCCAATTCAAATGTATTTTTTTTAATGGCTGAGTAATATTCCATTGTGTATATGTACCACAGCTTCCTTATCCATTCGTCTGCTGATGGACATCTAGGTTGCTTCCATGTCCTGGCTATTGTAAACAGTGCTGCGATGAACATTGGGGTACACGCGTCTCTTTCAATTCTGGTTTCCTCGGTGTGTATGCCCAGCAGTGGGAATGCTGGGTCATATGGCAGTTCTATTCCCAGTTTTTTAAGGAATCTCCACACTGTTCTCCATAGTGGCTGTACTAGTTTGCATTCCCACCAACAGTGTAAGAGGGTTCCCTTTTCTCCACACCCTCTCCAGCATTTATTGCTTATAGACTTTTGTATAGCAGCCATTCTGACTGGTGTGTAATGATACCTCATTGTGGTTTTGATTTGCATTTCTCTAATAATGAGTGATGTTGAGCATCTTTTCATGTGTCTGTTAGCCATCTGTATGTGAATTTACTGCCACATTTTAATTCAACTAAAATTTTATTCAGTGCTTGTTGTCAGGTAAATCTTTGACTTTATTCTTTGAAAAGCCAGTTTTCACAAATAATATTTGAGCAATCCATAATCTATCCTTTCTCCATTGATTGTTTTCTATGCCAAATAGGCATATATATTCTTTATAATCTATTGTTCTATGTATAACATTTGAGGCATATTATATAAACACACAAACATTTATTTGATTCCTTTTGGGCTACTTTATATCTGCTGATTTTTTTGTATCAAGATTGCTCACAGAGATTTATAATTCCATTTTATATAACACTTTTTGCTTTTCTCTCAGATTTCTCAACTGTTCTCACTCCATTTAGTCTTCCAGTTCAATTTCAGAATATTTTTGAAAATTAAAAAAAAAAATTCTCCCTGGAATTTTCTCTTGGATTCTGTTGAATCTCTTCATTTATTTGGGGAAAAAATGTCATCTTTACAGAATTATCTCTATATTTGAGGGCAGAATCTGCTTCATTGTTTGAAGCATTCTGTAATTTTCACCAACAGAGTCCTTGTATATCTGTTTTGTGTTACTGTTTTCTGTGGCTGTTTCCCTTACCATTTCACCTTTTGATTTTTCCTTGATATATTGAAAAGCCAGTGTGTCTTGAAAATTAATTGTGTGTCTAGTCTCTTACAGAGCAGTCTTGCTAATTCTAATATTTTGTCAGTTAATTGTCTTCAATTTTCTTGGTAACAGTACCATTTATTGAGTAATTAAGTGTGTAAACACTTTACTTATATTAACAGTAATCCTTACAGCAGTCCATGCCTCTGCTTTTAGAGATGAAGAAACTGGAGGTGAAAGGCAATTAATAACTTGAAGAAGATGACAAAGCTAGTGAGCCATGAGGCTGGGATGTACTTGTCTCCAGAGACCTCACTGAACCCCATAGCCTTACACTCTGCCTACACAGGAGACTGGTCTATACTTATAGCTCACGATAGCTGCTTCCAGGAGGCTACGTATTAAATCGTATTAAAGGACACCGAGCAGCTACTTATAGATTTTTTTCTCTTGTAGTCAATCATTGTCATTATTCTGTTTTCTCAAGGTAGTAATTACCTTTTCCTGTGTTTTAGAAATCCGCCATCTCCTCCAAGGCAGATATTAGTGTTGCACATGTCTTCACTGGGGGAACTCCCTGTTCCACTCACTGGGTCTTACCCTCACACAGCTGGGTGCACAGTGGGATGAGGGTTCTGTGCAGTGTCCCTGGACCACCTTCTGCTGGCAGACAAACTTTCTTTCTATGCTGTGCTGATCAACTGAGGGGATCTCATTCTGCCTATGCTAGATTCTCGATTAGAAAAATGTTTTTAGAATTTTGAAGTAGCAGAGCTGTCTTTAGTATTTCTGCAGCAAGCAGCACGTGGTAGGCACTGGACCTTGAGTGTGTGCTGCCGCTCTCTTCATATGTGTGTACTGAGAATAAAGAATGGAGATGAAATCGGGGGTGAGGGGTATTGTTCTGATGATATCTTCAACCACAAATAAAAGGCTAAACTCACTTGTGAAAACAGTATATACCAAAGACGATTGAGAAGAAAAATCGATGGACCACTGTTCTATCATTTTACCACAACTATTATATTTTTATTCTTCTTTTTTAAAGACTTGTGTCACAGTTATATGAGTCAGACATTGTTCTAAGTGTTTAGGCATATTCATGCATTTAAAAATAATCATCTATTATTAGTCTGTTCATTGTTCATATGTAAATGATACTGCTTTAAAGTGGTATTCAGATATTTTATGAGAAGATTGAACAACTGCCTCAAACTTTTTAAAAAATTTATTGAAGATTAATTAAAGTACACTAAATGACAGAAGTATACAGTTTGGTCAGTTTTGACATATGTGTACGCTCATGAAACTGTCAGTATAATCAAGAGAGCCATTTCCAATAGCCCCAAAGGCTTCCTGCTTCCCTTTTGTAATCCAGCCCTTCCTCTGCCCTGTCCCCAGGCAGCCACTGATTTGCTTTCAGTCACTGCAGATTCACATACTTTTTCTAGATTTTATATAAAGGGAATCATAGAAGCATGTACTTTTTTTTTTTTTTTGACCTGGCTTTTTTCACTCATAATGATTCTGAGATTGATTCCCACTGTGGTGAGTATCAATAGCTTGTCCCTTTTTATTGCTGAGTAGCATTCCATTGTATGACTCTGCCACATATGCCCATCTATTTTTAATATGACATAGTTCTAATCATAGCACTTGATACTCTCAAGCTCCGGTATGATAATGTAATCTATGAATATCAAGAACTCATTAGTGAGGACTCCAAATAGGTTTATAAAGTGCAGCAGCAGCAGCCTGAAATGTAAATGTAAGCACTCAGGGACTTTCAGCATCCTGAGATATTCTGGGAGTTAATTTAGTTTTCTGTTTTACTCAGTGCTTAGCGCTATTTCAGACAAATCTTGATTTTTTTGGAAGAGCTAATCATTTAGTTAGATCAACTTGTTGGAACTGCTTCCACTTGCCTGCCTGCCTGTAGGTCATTTCATGATCAGTTACTGAATGCATGTCTCTCAGAGTGCAGGTGAAAAAGATGGATCTTCCACTACTCATTCGGAGGCTAAAATAAGGACTGTTATTTATTTTTTTCATTCGTGGTGATGAGCATTTGCGGACTATCTGAATAGTGAGAGAAATCTTTGTGTTCATTTGGAAGGATACTTAAATATACTGATTATGAGTTGAAATTTTATTTATTTAGTTATTTTCCACAAGGGACACCTGAGCTCCTTACCAGGTCATCAGACTCAACAGTAATCCTTGGAATTATATTTCTGTAAGCATAAATCTAGCAAGATAGCTAAGTTTCATTTTTTGTGTGTGTAAGTTTGGTTGACTAACATGTTTGTGTTGAGAATAAGGTAAGAATTCTTTTAGATTAATAGTGGCTCTGAAAACTCTGGTCTTTTTTTCTCTAGAAGGACAAAAGGTACTGACATGAGCAATGATCGTGAGACTGGCTACCTTGTCCCACGTAGGGTTATTTTCTTTGTAGCAGCAGGTGAGGACTTTGGTAGGACAGAAAGAATGAATGTGACTCACTTGACTTCCTTGACTACAAGTTTTGCGCCTCCATGGTGGACACAGAAAGGGAGGCTAGTCCTTAACCTGACCTTCTTTCTCAGTTATGACTTGTTTTTGACCTTCCCTTCAGAGCTAGGCTCCTTACCTTTCTTTCTTTAATTTCCTACTCTCTATTCAACTCACTGTAGTCTGGCTTTTATCTCAATCATTTCCCTAAATGTCTTGCTATGTAATCATCTCCTAATTACCAGTGATTTCTTTAATCCTCATCCTACTCTTTTTCTCTGCAGCATTAAACCTTCTTTTCTAGGTTGCTCCTCTCTTACTTTCTGAGATACTTCTGAAATCTTGTATTACTCCATCGTAGATCCTATTTCTTTAGCTAGCTACTCCTCTGTTACTGCTGGTTATTCCCAGGTTTTTGCATTTGGTCTTCTTCTTTTTACATTGTTCGTGCCGTCTTTGAGTGATCTTACCCATATTTTACTTTATAATCCTTATTTTCTTTAAATAGAAGTAATACATTCTTATTAACAATTTGAGTGTTTTGAACAAGAAAAACAATACCGGTAGTCCCACTATGGAGAACCAGTGTTAATATTTTTCATCTGACTGCTTGTCTTACCTACAACCTTTGTTTAAATGACTCTTTAAATCCAACCTTCAGTGCTTGATTCTCCACCAGGTTCCAAAAGCACATTGACAACTCCTTCAGAAATACCTCTGGTAGGATATTCTGGACTATTTAAAATTAAAAACGTCTCAAACCAAATTGATTATCTTCCCCTCTACTTGAAACTAGTTTTTCTTCTTGCTTTCATTTTTGATTGGTTGATAGTCATTGACCTGAATGCATTGGTTCTCGTCTCATCTCTAAACTCCAGGTGGATTCAATTAGTCATAAAATAATTATTTTAATGTCATATATAAGCTCTTTATCATGTGACCTGAGATGACCTCTCTCGCTTATTCTTTCTGACTTTTACTCCCATTCACCCCTTTTATTATGTGATCTAACCACAGTTCTCAATTTCCAGAGATTATCATGCACTTCCATCCATGGATGCTTTGCTTATGACTATGTCTGAAAAACCATTTCTTCTTCTCAGTACAGCTAACCTTTAATTATTATTCAGAACATGGATTAAATATCCTTGTTTGTGGCTGAAATACCCACTTTCCAGCAGAGTGAATCTGAAGCATAACCCTTTCTACATGGGCTAAGATTTGTCCTGACCAAAGAAGAAGCCCAAATGCAAGGGCTCAGTTATGATTGTTTGAAAATATATGACCATTTATTGTTTGAAAATACATGAAGACCAGAGACTGACCTTCAAGTGTATTTCAAGCAGCAGACCTAGGGCTAGTGAGCAGAGTTTATAGTGAGGAACATTTTTCTTTAGACTAAGGAAGAATTGTACCTTTGAAGATGCATCACAGTGAAAAGGACTTTCTAGCTCTTTACCCATAAATGTAAACGAGCAAACACCGTAAATGATCGCTTTTCGTGGATCCATTGATTTAATCAACGTTGTTAATCACTTTGCCAACCACAGTGCCTGAGGCACACAGATGAAAACAAAATCCTTTAAGGAGTTTATAGTCTAATGTAGTGGCTCTCAACCTGGCTGCATATGAGAATCGCAGACTAATAATACGTTTCTAATTAGGAAATGTAGATTCCTAATACGTAGATTCCCAGGAAATAGATTCCAGTGTACAGGCTAAGAATCACTTGTCTAATGGTTATGTTTAAAAGTGTCATTTATGTGTCACCTACTCTGGCTGGCCATGTGATGTTCATTTATTCTTTGAACAAATATTTATCCAGCCCTTCTTATGTTTCGCTTCATCAATGTGAAAAACAGAGTTTCTCTTCTTACAGAGTTTATAGAATGGTAGAATATAGACATTACACAAATGTATGAGAGGTGGTGATAAGTCTAAGAAGAAAAATAAGGGAGGTGAGGGGACAGAGGAGTAGTCTGAGAGATCAGGAAAGGAATTTCAATGCTATGGCATTTGAGCAGGACCTGCATGAAGAGAGGGCTCAGGCCATGTGGACATCTTGGGAAAGGGCTTCCAGGTGCATGGAAGAGGCAGGGCAAAGACCATGGGATGAGTATGCCCTCGGCATGCTCAAAGGAGAGTGACCCATGGTGGCTGGAATGGAATGAGTAAGGGGGCAAGGCAGGAGATGCAGACATAGAGGGCACAGGTGGATGGGGTGTGGCAGAGGACATGGCACCTTTTAGGGCATGTGATTGAGGGTGGGAGGAGAAGGGGACGACGGAGGATGAGATGGTTGGGTGGCATCACCGACTCAATGGATATGGGTTTGGGTAGACTCCGGCAGTTGGTGATGGACAGGGAGGCCTGGTGTGCTGCGATTCATGGGGTTGCAAAGAGTCAGACACGACTGAGCGACTGAACTGAAAGACTTTGATTTTTATTCTGTGCGCAAAAACTTCCACAGGTATTTCAAAAAGTAATATGATTTATATGTAAAAAGATCAACCTAGCTGCTATGTGGAAAACATGCTATGTTAGATTATTACAGTAATCTTGTGAAACATTATAGCAGCTTAGATTAGGGTTTTGGGTGGAGTGATGGGGAACAGTTGGATTCTGGGTATATTTTGCATGCAAAGTATATTTTTATGTATTTGAAAGAGGCAGTAGGCTTTACTAATATCTCCAAAGAAGTGACTTGTAGATAGAGAAAGAAGAGGTCAAAGACCAAGTGCTAGGGCACCTCTGGAGAGTTCGGAGGGCCAAGGGAGGAAACTAGTGTCCTGGGGGCTAGATAAAGAAAGTGCTGAAGGAGGGGACCTAGAGGGACTGAGTTGTTGTCTCTAGTAAGAGGAATGTTGAGAACTGACGCTTGGATTTGCCAAGTGGAGGCCACTGGTGATCTTGAAAAAGCAGTTTTGATTGACTGATAGAGGTGCTCATTGGTCATCCAGGTTGACTGACAGGAGTGGACTCGGGAGAGAGTGAGAAGAAAGGAGGCAGATGCCGTGAGGAGAGGCAGCTCTTCTGAGGCACTTAGCTGTTCAGGGGAGAGGAGAGGAGTGACAGGGGCTGAAGGGCAAAGTGCAGAGATTTACTTGCCGAGAGTAATGCTGAACAGACATACTTAAGGTTCCTTCCAGTGGCAAGATTTTGTCCTATGATTAGTGACTCTAGTTTTATTTTTTTTTTTTAAAGAATTAAGATGAAGCACACCTTTATTTTTCTATCCTGTTGAGCTTAGGACACTTTTTAGTGTCACATGACTGTCCCTTCCCTCTAGCTTGGGGGTGTCTTTTAGTATTAGGCTGCCATAACAAAGTACCACAAGCTAGTTGGCTTTAAGAATAGCTATTGATTGTCTCTCAGTTTTGGAGGCCGGAAGTCCTAAACCAAGATGTGGGCAGGATTGGTTCCTTCTAGGGAAGGGTCGGTTCCATCCTCTCTCCACGGTTTGTAGGTGGCCATCTTCTCCATAGGTCCATTCACATCTGTTTTCTCTCTTGGCCTCTTTCTGTGCTCTCATTTCTCCTTGTTAGCACATCAGTCATATTGGATTTGGGGCCACCCTAATGACCTCATTTTAATTTGATTATTTTCTGTGGAGATTCTATCTCCAAATAAGCTCACATCCTGAGGTACTGTGGGTGAGGACTCATTGTAAGAATTTTGTGGGGGGCCATAATACCTTTACTCTCTCTAGACTCATTTCTGAAATTTTAATCTAATAATATTTCACATTTTTCTGCTGGGTGGTACTTAGGCATAGTCATTGACTACTTAATCTAGTCATTCTGGTAACAGGGGTCACCTAGGGGATTTGGGCCAGGAAGGTGAATTTCCTGATGTAAAATGGACACATACTGAATTGGACTTTCCATGAATCATCATTTTGAAAAGAAATATAAAATGAGTTAGAAAGGTGGTTTTTGTTAATACTTTGTATGAACACAAGGTCAGGCTTTTCTTGGAATACTCATTTCTCTCATGAGTAGAAATGAGAGAGTAGAACAAGTAAGTTAGCAGATGCAGACTTTGTCTACATGGAGAGACAAGATAAGCCATGGTGCCTTCTCTGAGAAAACACCAACCTGAACTCGGTATCATCTCCTTGGTCTTATCAAGATGGCAGCACAGCCTAGCTCTGAATAAAGACCAACATCAGACCCCATCATATATCACCCTTATACAGAGAAATGTAGTTGTTTAAGACGTTTTGTTTGCATTGAGCATCATATAAACTGTCTTTATTTGTATATCTGGGTGTATGATCTATTGAAGTGTTTCCACCAAATTTTTGGCTATCCTGTTCTCTCAAGAGAGTTTCTTCTCTTCTAGCGTCAGGCTTTTTTGGAATACATGCCATTAAGGTAGCCTCATAAAACAGTTAGTGACTCTAAAGGATTTCATTTGGAAACTGTTAAAATGCACCCATAACTAATGATTGCAGTTGCCAGTATATGGGCCTATTAGCTTTAAATTCTCGGTGCAACAGAGGAGAAGTGTAAATTTAACTGACAAGTAGCAAAATTTTTTTGTTGTTGTTGGCTTATTGCTTCCTTGTAGTATTAAGGCAGAACACAATGCTTTTAAGTGAAGAAAACATCTGTGATGGAAATTAGTGTTAAGTAGAATGCTTATTTGGTTATTTTTCAAGCTACATTTTGGCTTGGGAACCTAAACCTGTGGCAGTGCCCTAAGGTAGCCACTGAATGAAGCTCTTGGAGATGGAGGTTTAAATAATTATAACTTTTAAAAATATTGTTTAACTTTAAACACTACAAAAACCCCAGCTGGAAGAAAGTTAATTCTTCTCTAATGTAAAATAGTAGCAAGCCTTTCCTCAGTGGATGTTCCACAGATTAAGCCTGGCAGGGATTCAAATACGAACCATATTAGAGCAGATGATTTGTTAGGAAGCATACGTGCAGCAGACCTGGGTATGGCATAAGCCCTCTTGGAGGAGGTCGCCATTAACTCCACCATAGAACCACCAGAACTTACACAGGACTGGGGAAACAGACTCTTGGAGGGCACAAACAGAAACTTGTGTGCACCAGGACCCAGGAGAAAGAAGCAGTGACTCGACAAAAGACTGACCCAGACTTGCCTATGAGTGTCCAAGAGTCTCTGGCGGAGGCATGGGTCAGTGGTGGCTTGATGGAGGGTCAGGGGCACTGAGTGTGGCAGTGCATGCATGGGACCTTTTGAAGGAGGTTGCCATTATCTTTATTACCTCCACCATAGTTTGGCATCAGGTCAAACAACAGGGAGGGAACACAGCCCCTCTCATCAACAGAAAATTGGATTAAAAATTTACTGAGCATGCCCCACCCATCAGAACAAGACCAGTTTCCCCTTCAGTCAGTCTCTCCCATCAGGAAGCTTCCATAAGCCTCTTATCCTTATCCTTCAGAGGGCAGACAGAATGAAAACCACAATCACAGAAAACTAACCAAACTGATCACATGGACCACAGACTTGTCTAACTCAATGAAACTATGAGCCATACCATGTAGGGCCACCCAAGATGGACGGGTCTTGATGGAGAGTTCTGAAAAAACGTGGTCCACTGGAGTAAGTAATGGCAAACCACTTCAGTATCCTTGTCTTGAGAACTGCATGAATAGCATGAAAAGGCAAAAAGATAGGACATGGAAAGATGAACTTCCCAGGTCAGTAGGTGCCCAATATGTTATAGGAATCAGTGGAGAAATAACTCCAGAAAGAATAAAGCAACAGAGCCAAAGCAAAAACAACACCCAGTTGTGGATGTGACTGGTGATGGAAGTAAAGTCTGATGCTGTAAAGAGCAATATTGCATAGGAACCTGGAATGTTAGGTCCATGAATCAAGGCAAATTGGAAGTGGTCAGACAGAAGATGGCAAGAGTGAATATCGACATTTTGGGAATGAGTGAGTTAAAATGGCCTGGAATGGGTGAATTTAACTCAGATGACCATTATATCTACTCTTGTGGGCAAGAATCCCTTAGAAGAAATGGAGTAGCCATCATAGTAAACAAGAGTCTGAAATGTAGTACTTGGATGCAATCTCAAAAATGACAGAATGATCTCTGTTTGTTTCCAAGGCAAACCATTCAATATCCCAGTAATCCAAGTCTATGCCCCAATGAGTAATGCTGAAGAAGCTGAAGTTGAACAGTTCTATGAAGACCTACAAGAATGTCTAGAACTAACACACAAAAAAGGTTTCTTTTTCATTATAGAGGACTAGAATGTAAAAGTAGAAAGTCAAGAGATACCTGTAGTAATAGGCAAATTTGGCCTTCGAGTACAAAACAAAGCAGGTCAAAGGCTAACAGAGTTTTCCCAAGAGAACACACTGGTCATAGAAAACATCCTCTTCAAACAACACAAGAGAAGACTCTACACGTGGACATCACCAGATGGTCAACACTGAAATCAGATTGATTATATACCTTGCAGCCAAAGATGGAAAAGCTATATACAGTCAGCAAAAACAAGACCAGAAGCTGACTATGGCTCAGATCATGAACTCTTATTGCCAAATTCAGACTTAAATTGAAGAAAGTGAGGAAAACCACTAGACCATTCAGGTATGACCTAAATCAAATCCCTTATGATTATACAGTGGAAGTGGGAAATAGATTCAAGGGACTAGATCTGATAGAGTGCCTGAAGAACTAAGGATAGGGGTTTGTGACATTGTACAGGAGACAGGGATCAAGACCATCCCCAAGAAAAAGAATTGGAAAAGGCAAAATGGTTGTCTGAGGAGGCCTTACAAATAGGTGAGTAAAGAAGAGAAGCTAGAGGCAAAGGAGAAAAGGAAAGATATACCCATTAAAAGGCAGAGTTCCAGTGAATAGCAAGGAGAGGTAAGAAAGCCTTCCTCAGTGATCATTGCAAAGAAATAGAGGAAAACAATAGAATGGGAAAGACTAGAGATCTCTTCAAGAAAATCAGAGATACCAAGGGAACATTTCATGCAAAGATGGGCTCGCTAAAGGACAGAAATGGTATGGACCTAACAGAAGCAGAAGATATTAAGAAGAGGTGGCAAGAATACACAGAAGAACTATACGAAAAAGATCTTCATGACCCAGATAACCACAATGGTGTGATCATTCACCTAGAGCCAGTCATCCTGGAATGTGAAGTCAAGTGGGCCTTAGGAAGCATCACTATGAACAAAGTTAGTGGAGGTGATGGAATTCCAGTTGAGCTATTTCAAATCCTAAAAGATGATGCTGTGAAAGTGCTGCACTCAATATGCCAACAAATTTGGAAAACTCAGCAGTGGCCACAGGACTGGAAGAGGTCAGTTTTCGTTCCAATCCCAAAGAAAGGCAATGCCAAAGAATGCTCAAACTACCATACAATTGCACTCATCTCATACGCTAGCAAAGTAATGCTCAAAATTCTCCATGCCAGGCTTCAACAGTATGTGAACCATGAACTTCCAGGTGTTCAAGCTGGACTTAGAAAAGACAAAGGAACCAGAGATCAAATTGCCGACATCCACTGGATCATTGAAAAAGCAAGAGAGTTCCAGAAAAACATCTGCTTTATTGACTATGCCAAAGCCTTTGACTGTGTGGATCACAATAAACTCTGGAAAATTCCTCAAGAGATGGGAATATCAGACCACCTGACCTGCCTCCTGAGAATTCTGTATGCAGGTCAAGAAGCAACAGTTAGAACTGGACACGGAACAACAGACTGGTTCCAAATTGGGAAAGGATTACATCAAGGCTGTATAATGTCACCCTGCGTGTTTAACTTCTGTGCTGAGTACATCATGCGAAATGCCAGGCTGGATGAAGCAAAAACTGAAATCAAGATTGCTGGGAGAAATATCAATACCCTCAGATATGCAGATGACACCACCCTTATGGCAGAAAGTGAAGAAGAATTGAAGAGCCTCTTGATGAAAGTGAAAGAGGAGAGTGAAAAAGTTGGCTTAAAACTCACATTCAGAAAACTAAGATCATGGCATCTGGTCCCATCACTTCATGGCAAATAGATGGGTAAACAATGGAAAGAGTGAGAGACTTTATTTTCTTGGGCTCCAAAATCATTGCAGTTGGTGACTGCAGCCATGAAATTAAAAGATACTTGCTTCTTGGAAGAAAAGCTATGACCAACCTAGACAGCATATTAAAAAGCAGAGACATTACTTTGTCAACAAAGATCTGTCTAGTCAAAGGTATGGTTTTTCCAGTAGTCATATATGGATGTGAGAGTTGGACTATAAAGAAAGCTGAGCGCCGAAGAATTGATGCTTTTGAACTGTGGTGTTGGAGAAGACTCTTGAAAGTCTCTTGGATTGCAAGAAGATCCAACCAGTCAATCCTAAATGAAATCAGTCCTGAATATTGATTGGAAGGACTGATGCTGAAGCTGAAACTCCAAACTTTGGCCACCTAATGCGAAGAACTGATTCACCAGAAAAGACCCTGATGCTGGGAATGGTTGAAGGTGGAGGAGAAGGGTACAACAGAGAATGAGATGGTTGGATGGCATCATGACTTGATGGACATAAGTTCGAGTAAGCTCCGGGAGTTGGTGATGGACAGGGAAACCTGGTGTGCTGCAGTCTGTGGGGTCACAAAGAGTCGGACATGACTGAGTGACTGAACTGAACTGATTCCTGTTCTGGCTCCACAGTTTACCTCATTGATGACCACAGCTCAATGAAATCTGAATTCAGTGTTCTTCGCCTTCATGAAGTCACAAGCCTTCCAGCTTCTCCCTTCACTTTCTCATATTCAGTGACTCTAGAAAGACATCTTTTTCTTCGTACTTTCTTGGTGCCTGTACTGATGAAATACAGAGAGCATATGGAAGCAGATATATGCGTAGGTCTTGATTTTATGTTTTGGTAGACTGACTTATTTAAGCAAATGCAAGAGGAGAACATGTTTGTTTAAGGCTTTCCTTTCTACCAGCTGCTGTGTTTTCTCTTTCTGTGACTGGCTTGCCAGAAGTGTACACCTTTACTCCCACTCTATTTGACAATTTCCAATTGATGACTTTTTTTTCAGTGAATTAATTGGCTTCCTGTAAAATGCATTATGTCAAACATGTAACATTTAAGAATAGTGTGGAGTTTTGAAGAATTGTGCTCAAATTTGATTTTGTTTTTAATTTATTAAAAGTATTTCATGATAAAGGCTTAGTGTTTAAGTATTAATTACAGAAGCAGCCTTAATTTATAAGAGCTTAAAGAGTATACCATCTAATTTTAATTATTCAGAAGAAACACTTCATATTTATTGCAATTATTTTTTGTAAATCAGTTATTAGAGAGGTAATGTTCAATTGTATCTGCATGTGCCAAAGTGTGGTGGGATTGTCATTGACCAAGAAAGTCAAGAGACTCAATTATGGGATTTGTCTTGCTGCTAACTGTGTGACCTTGGGTAGCTTGCTTTCTCTTGAACTTGATCTCATTTGGAAAAGAAAGAGAGTGCTTTAGATAATCTGTAAAGGTTCCAAACTCAACATTTTATGACTTTCTTTTTTCTGGTTTTATATTTTTAGAGAAACAGGGACTGTATCTTTGCTTCTTGTTGGATACTTTTGACTGAACGTGGAACTTTTCATTTCCAGTATGGTCATGGGCTTCTCTGGTAGCTTAGTCGGTAAAGAAACTGCCTGGAGTGCAAGAGAACCAGGATCAATCCCTGGGTCAGGAAGATACCCTGGAGAATGAAATGGCAACCCATTCCAGTATTCTTGCCTGGAAAATCCTATAGACAGAGATGCCTGGTGGGTTACAGTCCATGGGGTCGCAGGAATCGAACACGACTTAATGACTAAACCATGACTAAAACACATTATGGTCATACCAGGCAGAGGGATGTAGCTTGGTAGTTGCTAGAAAATAAGCCTTGTTTACAAATAGTCAATGAGAAGGCTTGGTGAATCAAGCCTATGCTACTTTTGTTTGACCCAGACATATGTTGGCATTTTGTTTTTTTATCGGCACATAATTGGTTCTATAATTTTCATTTAGTTGTCTAAGTCAATCAAGTTTATTCATTGAGTATGAGATACTTAACATTCCTCAGAACAAGATTTTGGAGCCTTAGAAAGTCAGCCTTCTGTAGTTCTGCCTTGAGTTATAGGACAATCTAGAATAAGGAGGGTTCTTCCCTCATGACTCAGGGGTAAAGAATCTGCCTGCCAAGCAGGAGATGTGGATGCGATCCCTGGGTCGGGAAGATCCCCTGTAGAAGGAAATGCAACCCATTCCAGTATTCTCACCTGGAGAATCCTATGGAAAGAGGAGCCTCGTGGGCTACAGTTATACCATGGGGTTGCAAAGAGTCAGACACCACTGACTGACTGGGCTACAGTTGTACCATGGGGTTGCACAGAGTCAGACACCATTGGCAGTCACCACTGAGTGACTAACATTTTTATTTTCACTTTTCAGCATATAGGGCTTCCCTGGTGGCTTAGATGGTAAAGAATCTGCCTTCAATGCAGGAGACTCAGGTTCATTTCCTGGGTTGAGAAGATCCCCCGGAGAAGGGAATGGCTACCCACTCCAGTATTCTTGCCTGGGAAGTCACATGGACAGGGGAGCCGGGCAGGCTGCTGTCCATGGGGTACCAAAAAAGCTGGACACAACTTAGCAACTAAACAACAAAAACAGAATAAGGAGGACTTAATCTCATCAATTAAATCCAAGACAGCTAGCCTAGGGTTTTTCTGTAGGAAAGTAGTCACATGTTAGTGATGTGAGACAGGCTTGAGTGGAATTTGCTTTTTATTTTAATTCTTGTTAGTTCATTCATTGATGTATGGCCTTCAGCTGCTGAGACCTTGCTTTTTCATTGAAAATGATCATGCCACACAGGCATGTTTTATAAGAATCACTCCTGAACAGATTTATACCATAGTTTTAAGCAAAGAGGCTCAACATGGTAAAGATGTCTATGCTCCACAAATTGATCTATACTTTAAAAAGAATCCTCTGAGATTCAAATATAGTTTCCCGCCACTGAAAGTGTGTGTCTGTTGGAGAGGTACAGTAGGGAATGAAATGATCCTTAGGTTCATAAGATAGAATATATCTGAAAATTCAGACAAAGAAGTGTGACATGAGAAGTTACTCTAATAACCTACAAATGAGAGTGTAAACTGTTAAATACTTTCTAGAAATAGTTGGGTAATATTTGTTAAGAGCTTTGAAGCATTTTCTCACCAAGTATTTTATACCTACTTCTGTAATTCTCTTAAGTAAATTGGTTAACTGAACAATGATGTGTGGGTAAGATGGTTCATCTCAGCATTATTCATAAACAACCCAAATATTTAATAGGTGGCTGTTTAAATAAGTTGTTTCTTCTATTAAATGGGATACCATAGGACCATTAAATATGATGACATAGCAGCGTAATTATTTACATGGAAAAGGTTTACAATAAGTAAGCAGGTTATTCCCTTGGATAGAGGAACCTGGCGGGCTACAGTCCATAAGATTGCAAAGAGTCAGAAATGACTGAGCACAACAGGCTAAAAATGATGTTATGCAGACTTGGTTGTAGGTATATAGATGTGTATATTGATTTGGAAAAAATGTGCAACAGATTTACAGTGATTATCCCTGTAATAGAAAGATCATGGGTAGTTTCCCCCCTATTTTACACTCTTCAGTTCAGTTCAGTCGCTCAGTCGTGTCTGACTCTTTGCGACCCCATGAATTGCAGCACGCCAGGCCTCCCTGTCCATCACCAACTCCCGGAGTCCACCCAAACCCATGTCCATTGAGTCGGTGATGCCATCCAACCATCTCATCCTCTGTCGTCCCCTTCTCCTCCTGCCCCCAATCCTACCCAGCATTAGGGTCTTTTCCAATGAGTCAACCCTTCGCATGAGGTGGCCAAAGTATTGGAGTTTCAGCTTCAACATCAGACCTTCCAATGAACACCCAGTACTGATCTCCTTTAGGATGGACTAGTTGGATCTCTTGCAGTCCAAGGGACTCTCAAGAGTCTTCTCCAACACCATAGTTCAAAAGCATCAATTCTTCGGCACTCAGCTTTCTTCACCGTCCAACTCTCACATCCATCCATGACCACTGGAAAAACCATAGCCTTCACTAGACGGACTTTTGTTGGCAAAGTAATGTCTCTGCTTTTAAATATGCTATCTAGGTTGGCCATAACCTTCCTTCCAAGGAGTAAGCTTCTTTTAATTTCATGGCTGCAATCACCATCAGAAGTGATTCTGGAGCCCAAAAAAATAAAGTCTGACACGGTTTCCACTGTTTCCCCATCTATTTGCCATGAAGTGATGGGACCAGATGCCATGCTCTTAGTTTTCTGAACATTGAGCTTTAAGCCAACTTTTTCACTCTCCTCTTTCACCTTCATCAAGAGGCTCTTTAGTTCTTCTTCACTTTCTGGTATAAGGTGGTGTCATCCGCATATCTGAGGTTATTGATATTTTTCCTGGCAATCTTGATTCCAGCTTGTGTTTCTTCCACACTCTTACCTCTAATTTTTCTGTCAAGACCTGGATTCTTTGAGGAAGTATAACATGCCAGTTGAAGCACTTGCGAGTGAGAACTCCTCAGGCAGTCTAGTTGGGTTTAAGTCCCAATCCTGTCACTTACTAGCTGTCCCTTGAGCAGGTCAGTTTATTTTTCTGCCTGTCATTTGTAGAGATAATAAGTAACACTAATAATAATACCTATCTCATAGAGCTGCTGTGATGATTCAGTATAATTAATATATGTGAACTCTATAGAACAATTCATAGTAAGTACCATATTTGTGTTAGCTATTAATATTTGTGTAATAAAAATAATGAGTGAGGGACTAATGGACAGACAAATTAGCCTACCTGGAATTCACTGACTGAAGAAATGGTCTCTTAGAGCATCAAGTGACTGAAATAGTTTGGTAAATTTTTAAGAGGAATATAATGATTAGGGGAATTTCTTTTTTTCCTCTACTTTTTTCTTAAATTTTAAAAATAAGTATTGTGGTGACATTTACAAACATAAAATTAACTGTTTTAAAGTGAATAGTTCAGTACTGCTGCTTCTGCTAAGTTGCTTCAGTCATGTCCGACTCTGTGCAGCCCCAAGTACAGCAGCGCACCAGGCTCCTCTGTCCCTGGGATTCTCCAGGCAAGAACACTGGAGTGGGGTGCCATTTCCTTCTCCAATGCATGAAAGTGAAAAGTGAAAGTGAAGTTGGTCAGTCGTGTCTGACTCTTTTCGACCCCATGTACTGTAGCCTACCAGGCTCCTCCATCCATGGAGTTTTCCAGGCAAGAGGACTGGAGTGGGGTGCCATTGCCTTCTCCAGTGGCATGTAGTGTATTCACAATGTCGTGTAACTACCTCCTCTATCTAGTTAATAAGTGTTTCTGTCATTCCAGAGTAACCCCCTGTGCATATTCATCAGTTTCCCCTGTTTCCCCTGTCCCTGCAGCTTCGGCAACCACCAACCTGCATTATGTTTCTATGAATTTGTTTATTCTGGGTATTTCATGTAAATAGAATCATATAATATGTGACCTTCAGTATTTAGTGTCTTTGACTTAGCGTAATGTTTTGGAGGTTCATTGACACTGTAGCATGCATCAGTACTTCATTTGTTTTTGTGTCTGACTAATATTCTATGATAAATATGTATTATAATTTGTGTATTCACTCATCCACTGATTGACACCTGGGATGTTTCTGTACTTTGGCAATTATAAATAGTGCTGTCATGAATTGTTTAATTTTATTAAAAAACAGTTTCTTCTGTCAACAGGTTTCTTTTAGAAAATTTAGAAAATATGGACATGCATACATGTATGAAAACACAACTGTGTAAAAAAATATTTTTGAAAGAGAAAAATTGGAAATATTATGCATTCCATTTTATGGAAGTATTTACCACCTAACATTTCAAAATATTTTCTGATGTCTATAAGTATTCTGGTACATCATGATTTTTAATAAGCAGAATTTATTTTGCCAATCTCTTCTGTGATTAAAGCTTAGCTTTGGACCCCTATTTTAAGTAATGCTATGATGAATATCCCTTTATTTTTTTGTCAAATAGTGCTTAGTTACTTTTCTAATGATAAAAAAATCTTAGGAATGTAACTATTTTGTCAGAGTAAATATTTTTAAGGCTTTTGACGCGTATTGCCAAATTTCCTTCCAGAAGTGTTAGGCTGATTTACATTCCTACCAGCAGTATTTCAGTGTCTGTTTCCTCTTTTTTTTTGTACATTAAAAAAATTCATAATCATTGTCATTTTAATAAAAATTGTTATATTATTACATTTTATTTCTATTCATATAAAACCTTTTATCATATTTACTGTGTTCCTCCTTTTTTGAATGCATGCTTCATGGCCTTAAGTGAATTTGTCTTTTTCTTAATAATTAGAATTTAAAAAAATATATAATGAAGATGTTAGTCTTCACAATCTGTTAACAAATGATTTTTCTAGTTTGCTATTTGTCTCCTCATTTTGCGTGTTGTATTTTGGTTGGAGGGAACTTAGAAGTCTTTATGTAGTGATATCTATCATTCTTTGATTTTTTGGTATCTGCCTTCCTCAGATTTTTTCCCCAAGTCTTTCTGAAGTGATTGGTGTATGATTTTGATAATGAGCAAAAATCCTATACTGTCTTGAATGAATGTGGCTTAAAACTTACATATTGTTTACAAGGGCTTCTTGTCTTAGTATTTATTTTGCTATATACTAACTTGCTTCAGTGACTTAGAAAAAGACTGCCATTAACTGGAAGCTTCTTGTACCATCAGCCAAGGATCTTCTGTGTTATGCTTTAGAGACAGACATAGATTGCAAGAAAACAGGGCACATCTGGGATTCATTCAGGGAACTCATTTCTATGGCATATGTTCCAGTCAGAACAAATTCACTTTGTCTTTTCTCTATAGTTTCTCTGTGTCCAGAGTCTTATAACTTGCATTGACTTTTGAGGTACTCATATCCTCATTCATCAAAGACAGATTGAATTTTGTTCATTATACTTTATCTGCCTCTACAGGAAATTGAACTGATTCATTGCTGAAGGAAATTGTTTTTACCCTTTGAAGATCATTTAACTAGAACACCTCATTTCTTAGCCATCTCAATTGATTTATCATACACAGGTTAAATATTCTTGCATCTTAGGGAAACAAATTGTATGAATCGATGGTAACCTAGGTAAGCATTTAGTATTTTTCTTGCATTAAATGTCAGAATGGGAAGTGACTTACCCAGTGGTATGAAATGGAACATCTGTTTACTGCAGGCTGAAGATGTTAATGAGAAGTCATTTAGTCTTTATCTGCTTGTTATTGTATTTTACTTCTGAATGATCTCTTTTTTCTTTGTATAAAAATAATACATGTTTATTATAAAGGAGATCAGGAAATAAACGAAAGCCAAACATGCTAGGATGATTACATTAATGCTTTTGTGTATATCCACTCCATATATATGGGCTTCCTAGGTGGCACTAGTGGTAAAGAACCTGCCTGCAATGCAGGAAATGTAAGAGATACGGGTTCTATGTCTGGGTTGGGAAGATTCCCTGGAGGAGGTCATGGCAATCCACTCCAGTATTCTTGCCTGGAGAATCCCATGGACAGAGGAGCCTGGCGGGCTTCAGTCCATACAGTCTGAAAGAGTTGGACATGACTGAAGTGACTTGGCATGCATACATTCCATATATGTCTAGTCATTCATGCATTTTATAAAGATGGAATCATGTTACACTTATCATCTCGAACCATATTGCCATATTGGGGAAGATATACACAGTTTGTAACGAGTGCACAGAATTCCTCTGTGTGGATGCATCAAAATGTATTGTGCAATTCTCCATTGTCAATCATTTAGAATGTTTTCCACTTTTGGATATTACAGTTATGTAATAAACATCGTTGTAGCTCTATCTTTTCTATATCTAGATACTTATCTTTAGATATTTCCTTAGGACAAATTCCTGAAAATAGAATGTATCCAATTTCCGAACCTTACAATTTGTTTTTCTTTGAGAAATGAGATTGTCAGGAATGTAGAAGTCTACACTAGATATCTTTTCAAATCTAATAGATGAAATAAAAATTTCTCTTCATTGTAAAGACATTGTTTATCTTTCTACAGCTCTCTTTCTGGCAATTCATCTTCCAGTCTAATATATTTTCCCTCCTGTGGAAAATAAAATTGAGAAGTTCAGTGGGATAGGAATTCTAGAAGATTTGCTTTTTATCTGTTTTCTTGTTGGAAATTTGATTTCTTTTTTTTTTGGTTACTTTTTGAGGGCAGGTGTTTGGAATGGTGGTTTCCATTCTTCTGACCATGCCTGGCCTGTTTGACATTTAGGGAAGTTTTTACTGATAGTGTTACTGTTTTCCTGACGATCACTACTCACCTTGTTCTAAACTTCTCCCCTCTCCTCTCCCATGGGCATGAAGAGCCTGCAGTGTGCAGTTGCTGCTCAGCATAATGGGGATGGAGAGAGGATAGGTTCCGTGGCTCAGAAGAGTCACTTGATATGTTGTAGCAAATAACTCAGTAGGGTCAATTCTTACATGACTGACAAAAGCAATTGAAACATGAACTGTAAATTATTTGGGCATTGCCACGCAATTTTCTATGATTTCTGACTATTTTGTGTTCCTTTCCATGCAAGTCTTTCCATCATTTTCTTAGATCTTTATCATTTTATCACTGATAAATAATTTTATTCCAAGAACAAAGTTATGTTAATAGCTTTATTAACAAATATGTTAATATATGGGGCTCAAATATTCCTATATACATAACCCTAAAATAAAGGTGTCATTCTTATCAAAGTCATTGAGAAATGATGAGTGTTTCTCTACCTCTTGAAGGTTAAAAAAGAGTTTTCTGTCTGTTTGCTTTTGTTTGTTTAGATTTGTTGCAGGTTTCAGCTTCACTGGGAATCGTGAAGCGCAGATAGCGCTAATTTAGGAGCAACTTGAGAGTGTGAGAGTAATCACACTTTCAGAGAGATTTGTTGCCAAGAAAGGAAGTTGTTGCTGTTATGTCCAGTGCTTTAATTAAGAAACTGGCCACTGCAGCTGGTCAACGGACAAACAACCTACTTTAAGAAAACTTGTGTAAAGTACTCACTCTGAAACAATAAAGGGATGTTGATGTTAGAAAAATTTTATTTTTGAACGATTTGAAATGGGTACTATTGAAGAATTGAGTAGTTCATGTTTGTTGGAAAGACTTTAGGCAGATAGCAGGAAAGAGCTGGGATTAAAACTTGTGTCAGACAACTTCTAAAGCAAATGTCCTATTTGTGTCCAATGATCTTTAAAAGTGTTGCAGTTAACAACCTATTGACTATCAAATCTTCTTTGAAAAAATGACTGCTCAGGCTTCTGCCCATCTTTTAATTGAGTTGTTTGCTTTTTGATATTGAATTATATGACCTGTTTATATATTTTGGATATTAACCTCTTATTGATCATAAAATTTGAAATTTTTTCTCCCATTCAGTAGATTGTCTTTTTTTTGTTGATGGTTTCCTTTGCTGTGCAAAAGCTTTTAAGTGTAATAAGGTCCCATTTGTTTACTTTTGCTTTTATTTCTTTTGCCTTAGGAGACAGATCCAAAAATATTGCTACGATTGATGTCAAAGAGTGTTCTGCCTAAGTTCTTTCCTAGGAGTTTTATGGTTTCAGGTTTTACATTTAGATCTTGAATCTCTTTTGAGTTTATTTTTGTATATAGTGTGAGGAAATGTTCTAATCTCATTCTTTTGCATGTAGCTGTCCAGTTTTCCCAGCACCACTTATTTGAAGAGACTGCCTTTTCTCCATGGTATATTCTTATCTCCTTTGTCATAGATTAATTGAGCATTAAGTGTGTGGTTTTGTTGCTGGGCTCTCTAATCCATTGGTTTGTGTCTGTTTTTGAGCCTGTACCCTGCTGTTTTGGTTACTATGGATTTGCAGTATAAAGTCAGGGAGCATGATACCTCCATCTTGTTCTTTCTTCTCAAGGTGACTTTGGCAATTCAGGACTTTTGTGGTTCTATAAATCTTGGGATTATTTGTCTTAATCTGTCATGGATATTTTGATAGGGATTGCTTTAAATCTGTATACTGATTTGAGTAGTATGGATATTTTAATATTATCAGTTCTTATATTTCAAGAATATGAGGTATATTTCCATTTTCAAATTCTTTCATCAGTGGTTAATAGTTTTCAGAATATACATCTTTCATTTCCTTGGGAAGTTGATTCCTAGGTTTTTTAATTCTTTTTTGATGTAATTTTAAAAAGAATGGTTTTCTTGCTTTCTCTTTTTGATAGTTCATTATTAGTATATAGGAAAGCAACAGATTTCTGCATGTTAATTTTGAATCCTGTAACTTTACTGAATTGATTTATTAATCTAATAGTTTTGGGGTGAAGACTTCAGGGTTTTCTATATAAAGTATCAAACCATCTGTGAACAGTGACACTTTTCTCTTTGGGAAAAAATTTGGGTACCTTTTCTTTTTCTTGTCTGATTGCTGTGACAAGGGCTTCCAATAACGTATTAAATAGAAGTGACAAAAGCGCATCCTTGTCTTGTTTCTGATTTAATAGGAAAGGTTTTCATCTTTTCACTGTTGAGTATGATGTTAGTGTGGGTTTTTTCATAAATGACCTTTATTATGTTGATAAGTGTTCTTTCTTTACTAACTTTGAAGAGAGTTTTGATCATGAATGGGTTTTGAATTTTGTCATCTGCTTTATCTGCATCTGTTGAAATGATCATGTGATTTTTTGTCCTTCTCTTTGTTAATATATGATGTATCATACTGATTTATTTGTGAATATTGAACCACCCTGTATCCCTGGAATAAATTCTGCTTGATCGTGGTATATGATTCCTTTTTATATTTTTGAATTTGATTTGCTAATATTTTGTTGAGGACTTTACATTTTTACGTTTATGTTCACCAGAGAGAATTGTCCTATAATTCCTTCTTTTTTTCCTTTTTAGTGTCTTTGTCTGGCTTTGGTATCACAGTAATGTTGGCCTCACAGAATAAATTTGAAAGTATTCCATCCTCTTTAAGTTTTTGGAATACTTTGAGAAGGATAGGTGTTAGCTCTTCTTTATATGTTTGGTGGAATTCCCTTGTGATGTCTGACTGTGCACTTTTGTTTGCTGGAAAATTTTTTTTTTGGTTAAGTACAAATTCAATTTCACTACTAATGACTGGTCTTTTCAGGTTGTCTATTTCTTCCTGGTTCAGTGTTGGAAGACTGTATATTTCTAGGGATTTGTCCATTTCCCCTAGGTTGTTCAATTTGTTGGCATGTAATTATTGAATTCTTTTATGATTTTTTGTCTCTGTGTTATCGGTTCTTATTCTTTTCATTTTTTATTTTGTTTATTTGGGTCTTCTCGCTTTTCTTCTTGATGAGGCTGACTAAAGGTTTATCAATTTTATTTTTTCAAAGATCCAGCTCTGATTTCATTGATCTTTTCTTCTTTTTTTGGTCTCTATTTCATTTATTTCCCATCTGATCTTTATGATCTTGTTTCCTTCTTTCTGCTGACTTTGGGCTTTATTCTTTTTATAATTCTGTTAGATGGTAGGTTAGGTTATTTATTCAAGATTTTTCTTGTTTCTTGAGGAAGGCCTCTATTTTATTTTCATTCTTAGAGCTGCTTTTGTTGCATTGCATAGATTTTGGAAAGTTGTGTTTCCATTTACATTTGTCTTGAGATATTTTCTGATTTCCTCTTTGATTTTTTCACTGACCCATTGTTTTTTTTAGTAGTTTGTTATTTAGTTTTCCACTTTTCTTATATAATTGATTACCAGTTTCTTATTGTGTTTGGAAAAAAATGCTTGATGTCAGTTCTATTCTCTTGAATTTGTTTTGACCCCAGAGGGTAGCAGAAGGACAAGAAAGACTGATGCAGGCACTCAGCTTGGTTGGGGTGCAGGCTGTGGTGGTCTGGCCACAGACAGAGATTGGTAGTGCTTCTGATGTGCTGCCTATGTAAGCACCAGTAATGGCTGCCCCTGGCCTGCTCTGCCTGCTTTGGATCTGAGCCACCTCTGTGTCTCACAGCTGAGCTTTCATCTCAGCTGTAGCAGCCATTGCCACACTGTGAAGCACAGATGCCTGGAGGGTTTCATGGCTCAAGGCCTTGGTGGTCATGTTAAGCTGTCCAGCCATTCATGCAGTCTAAATTTGCCCTCTCTCCACCCTACTTTGTTTTATGGGTATTTCCACTTAAAGACATTTTGTTTAATATATATCATTAACTCATTAGTATTGACTTCATGGCTAATAACACTATAACTCATTCCTGAAGCCTTTCTCCGTAAAGCACATCACAACCTTCTAGGAACACTGGCCAGCACTTTCAGCCTGGTGGTTGGGGCCCATTTTAAAGGGCAAAATTACTCATGTGTGTGTATGTGTGTTAGTTGCTCAGTCGTGTCTGAGTCTTTGAGACCCCATGGACCATAGCCCACCATCAGGCTCCTCTGTCCATGGAATTCTCCAGGCAAGAATGCTAGAGTGGGTAGCCATTTCTTTCTCTAGGGAATCTTCCCAACCCAGGGATCAAAGCCGGATCTCCTACATTACAGGTAGATTCTTTAGCATCTGAGCTCATATCAAGCCCAAATCACAAAAACTTGGCACAACATATACGATGAGAACACTTAGTTACAGTATGACAGCTGAAACAGGAAGGCAGAGCATCGTCTCTTTTGACCTCAGCTGGGAAGATGTGTATTGGATGATTCAAATTGTTGCCATCTTGTCCATATTTGTGAATGATGGTCAAAGTGCCATGAATTTTGATTTAAGAGCTACAAACAAATTTTAGTGAGTAGGAGAATTTGCAAGTGAGGAATCTGTAAATAATGAGAACCTACTGTAGCTCTTTTTGGTAGAACTTTTAAAAAATAAAATAGGATTGAACTTAATTTCAATTTATCTTGATGTTGTAGGCTCATCATCATGAAGATGCTTATGAAGATAATCCAACATTTTTTTGAGAATCTGTCATTGCTACCCCCACTCTGTACCCCTAGTTTATTATCATTATCTTCTTTATCACCTGCTCTGCCTTCACTCCAACTCTGCTGGTACTTCTCAGTATTGCAGCTTTAAGTTACTAACCCTCTTCTTCCTTTTCCTGATGCTCCTGTAACCTAGGGAAAAAAACCTTGAGATTTTAGGAGGAAGCAGAAAACCACACTCGTAGAAGATTAAGAATAGTTTGTAGATATGAGTTAAGCTCAATAATATGAGTGTGAAATGAGAGAGGGACTTCAGTACATTACCTTTGTGACAGCCACTTCCCTTCTGACTCAAGAGTCTTTTGTTTTGTTAACATTGTTTTCCATGGTGTATGCGATGATTCAGAATGCCAATTTTTTTTGCCATCAGATTAGTGAGGATGATAACTCAAGCTTGGGTTAACATTTTGAACTCTTTTTTTTTTTCCTTTTGATGATTGTATAAAAACTATGATAGTAATCTTGGTCATTTTTGCATACATTGCTGCTTATAGGAACATTATCTTCTTCTTAAAGGACTAGATGTTCAGGTCTAGAAACACAGGCTAAGTAGCTTAGAGTAATAGCAGAGCTGACGAGGAAGTTTGCCAAACACTTCTTGACTCTTGTGCTTGTTTCTATGTGTTCGATTCTATTAGGTGAAACAGCTGCCTCTCCAGGCCTTGGAGGAGTGGCCTTGTGGAGGAGATGAAACTTACTGTTCAAGCTTGCCCTAGCTCCTGTTTGTCTCACAAACCTTTGTGATCTTCCAAGCAACTTGATTTATTGTTAATAACTCCCAGTGGGTGAGGATGTGCCAAGTCCTGTCAATGGTCCAAATGGAGGGATCTCAGTTGGCATCTAGTTTCAGGCTGACTGGAAGCTAGACCATCAGACAGCAACTTTTACAAATATATCCAGTCTTGTGGGACCACAATCAGAAATCCTGCTGGTCTCCAGGTTGGGTGGTCAGAGGGGTCCCCTGTGGGGCAGTTGCAAACACTGGGCCTCTGGAAGAGTGTAAAGGTCTTTTTAGGGAGGTACCAGTGAGCCATGGCAAAGTAGAGAGTGAGCAGAAATATGGCATTCCCAGGCCTGTGTTCTCTGAGAGTATCTTTTAGTCTTTAGATGTGTTCCAGACCTGAAGCCTGCTTCTCAGATTAGGTTGGGGTGTGTTACAGTCAGCTGTCTAAACAGTGCCTTGAGGCTGATAGACTTACAAGACCTCTCTGATTGTTACAGTCCTGTGGGACCAAGAATGCAAGCCTTCCAGTTTCAGAGCCAGGCCATCAGGGAGCATCCCCTGTGCAGTGGGCCCCAGGACTGGACCCCAGATGTAAAAACTGGGGCAGCAGACCTGTGCTAGAGCTTCCCTTTGAGATGCCGGCACCGTGAATTGCAGTAGAGGGGAGAGTGAAGTTTGTACCGTCTTCTGAAGTCTCTGGAAAGGTTTAAGCCAGCCCTTAGATGACCAAAGACTTCTTTGTGCCCAGTTCAATGGCATCTTTACCATATTTGTGTAATTGTGAGCTTTAATTCCTTCCTTTTCAGACCAGCTTTAACATTTTTTTTTGTGGTCAGTTTTCTGGAGGATATTCCAGATATTAAATTTCTTGGCCTTTAGTCTAGTGCCTCACTCCTTGGTCTATTCAGCAGTACCGTGCAGTGTAAATTTTCTGCTCTGCTGTGAACAGTTGAAGATTTAATGCTACCTTCTGCTAGTGGATCCATTTCAGATAAGACTTTTGTTATTCTTTGTTCATTCTGGTTGGAATGTTCTTTTCATCCTTGCCTACATTAGATTTAGCTCCCATCATATTTTTGTTGCAGTGCAGTATGTGTTCTGAGTGTTATTCACGTCCTAAATGCAAAAATGATCACTAGCTCAGGATAGAGAGGCATGATATAATTGAATAAAAACTCACTGATTGCATGTAGAAAGTATAGCTCTTTTTAATACTGTAGCCACTAGCCACATGTTGCTGTTGACTATTAGAAATGTGAGCAGTCCAAACTGAGACATGCTGTCAGTGTAAAATACAGTCTGGATTTAGATGGTTTAGTACAACCAAAAGAATGTAGATTCTCATTAATATTTTATATGATTATGTGTTTAAATGATACTAGGATAGGATAAATATATCATAATTAATTTTAACTTTTTCTTTTTACCTTTTTATCATTTTAAAGAACATCCTTATAACTCATTTGTTTTTATAACTGGATGTTTGTACCTCTTATTCTCCCACACCTGTTTCATTCATCCTCCCACCTCCCTCCCCTCTGGCATCCATCTGTTTATTCTCCATATTTATGAGTTTGTTTCTGTTTTGTAATGTTTGCTCATTTTAAGATTTCACATATAAGTGAAATCATGTGGTATTTGTCTTTCTCAGTCTAATTTGTTTCATTTAGTGTAATACTTTCTAGATCCATTCACGCTGTTGCAAATACCAAGAGGACCTTCTTTTTTATGGCTTTCTTATCTTGGCTAGTGTGAATAGTGCTGCAGTGAACATAGGCGTGCACGTATTTTTTTGAATTAGTATTTTTATTTTCTTTGGATAAATACCAGGAATGGAATTGCTGGGTTGTATGGCAGTTCTATCTTTAGTTTTTTTTTTAAGGAACCTGCATACTGTTACACATAGTGGCTGAACCAATTTACATTCTCACCAACACTTGTTAGAGGGCTCCTTTTTTCCCACATTCTCAACCAAACTTATTATTTGTTGTCTTCTTGATAATGTCCATTCTGACAGGTGTTAGGTGATATCTCATTGTGGTTTTGATTTGCATTTCCCTGATAACTAATGATATTAGCATCTTTTTTGTGTGTCTGTAATAGAACATGGCTGAATGCAGCCCTTAGCACGCTGCTGTTGCTGTGCGCCATTACCCTGCACCCCATTAGGAGGCATCCGTTACCACCGTGGGACCATTAGTGGTCCTGCTCAGCCATTGATTGATGCCGCAGTGGGGCCCTCCCACAAGCAACCAACTGTCAATGAGTGACCGTTAGTGGGCCCGTTCACCCAACTGGCGATCATCAGGTAGAGAGTTAGGTAAGATGTGGATCCCAGCCTTCTTCCTGGGGACCCTCCACCTCACCTTGTAACAGAGTGCGGTGAAGGGCAGCCCTTAGCAAGGCTGTCTGCTGTGCATCATTACTTTGCACTGTGTTACCAGACAATGGGTCCGCTCAGTCATTGGTCAGCGCTGCAGTGGGCCCCTCCCACAAGCAACCAACTGTCAAGGAGCGACCTTTAGTGGTCCTGCTTAGTCACTGGTTGGTGCTGCAGTGGGCCCCGCCCACAAACAACCAACTGTCGAAGAGCGACCGTTAGTGAGGCATTCAGCCAATGGTTGACGGAGTAGTCGGAGAAGGCAATGGCACCCCACTCTAGTACTCTTGCCTGGAAAATCCCATGGACGGAGGAGCCGGGTAGGCTACAGCCCACGGGATCGCTAAGAGTCGGACAGGAGTGAGCGACTTCACTTTCACTTTTCCCTTTCATGCACTTGAGAAGGAAATGGCAACCCACTCCAGTATTCTTGCCTGGAGAATCCCAGGGATGGCAGAGCCTGGTGGGCTGCCGTCTATGGGGTCGCACCGAGTCGGACACGACTGAAGCGACTTAGCAGCAGCAGCAGCAGCAGCAGACGGAGTAGTGGTCTTCAGGTGGAGAGTGAGGTAAGAGACAGATCCTGGCCTCTCAGAGCCTTCCAGCTCACCTGCTCGCCAGGGCCACCCACTGGCCTCCGCCCAGGCCTTGAGGCAGCAGTGAATCTCTCCCCTATCCCTGTCCCGTGACCTAATAGCAGCGGCAGTCTTCATTCGGGTGGCCTGAGGAGCCTGAAGGCCAGTTGGGTCCTGGACACCTGGCTCCCTCAGCGAGTAACAGCTGGGCAGGGTCTGGGGACCTGTCCCTGAGGGAGTCACCAATGGAGGTCCTTCAGTCAGGACCTGGACCTCAGAGGGGAAAAGTTGTGCCTTGGGACCTTGCCCTTTCTTGACAGAACAGAGAATAACATTTGTTTGGTAGATATTTAAAGGAACATTATTACCTGACCTCAAGAAAAAAAGACTCTAACACCAAGGAGTTTGCAACAACTAACCATGGCCCTTGCTTTTCAGAGAAAAGGGCTTTGCTGAAAACTTTGGGAGAGTTTGGGGTTTTTATGGAATGACCCACCTATTTCCTTGCATGGCCCTTAGTAAACCTTTCTCTGTCCAAACTCTGACATTTTGATATTGTTTGGCCTCACTGTGTGTCATGCACATGGACTTGTGTTTCTGTAACATGTCTATTGGCCATCTGTATGTCGTCTTTGGAAAAATGTCTATTCAGGTCCCCTGCCAATTTTTAAATTGAGTTCTTTATATTTTGATGTTGAATTATATGAATTTTTGGTATATTTTAGATATTAACCCCTTAGCAGATATATTGTAAGTATCTTCTCCCATTCAGTAGGCTGCCTTTTTGTTTTGTTATTAGTTTTTCACTGTGCAAAAGCTTTTTAGTTTGATGTGGTTCCAGTTTGTTTATTTTTGCTTTTGCTTCCCTTGCCTCATTAGACATATCCAAAAAATATTGCTAAGAGTGATGTCAGAGAGCATACTGCCTATGTCTTCTTCTAGAAATTTTATGCTCTCAGGTCTTATGTTTAAGTCTTCAGTCATTTTGAACTTACTTTTGTATATGACATGAGAAAGTAGTCCAATTTGATTCTTTTGCATGTGGCTGTCCAGTTTTCCCAACACCTTTTATTGAAGTGGACGTCTTTTCTCCATTGTATATTCTCACCTTCTTTGTTGTAGGTGAATTGCCCATATGTGTGGGTTCATTACTGAACTCTCTATTCTGTTTCATTGATCTATGTGTCTGTTTTTGTGCCAGTATCATCCTGTTTTGATGACTGCAGCTTTGTAGTATAGTTTGAAATCAGGGAATGTGATACCTCTAGCTTTGTTCTTTTTCAAGATTGTTTTGGCTATTTGGGGTCTTTCATGTTTCCACACAAGGTTTAAAGTAATTTGTTCTAGTTCTGTGAAAAATGCCATTGGTAATTTGATAGGGATTGCATTGAATCTGTAGACTACCTTGGGTAGTATGCCATTTTAACAATATTAACTCTTTCAGTCTATGAACACTGTATGTCTTTCCATTTGTTTGTGTTGTTCTTTTTACTTTTATAATCAGGCCACTAGGGAACTTAAAATTATGTATGTAACTAGCATTTGTTGGTTATATTTCTGTTCAATAGTATATAATATGCAGTTGGTATAGATGTTATATTCTAGATATTTATAATATATAGACCCTGTTTCTTATTTTTTCTCTTATCTTCCCTCCCTTCTTATAAATATACCTGTAATGTTGTCCTGTTGAGGAGAAGGTAAGACATAATGTGTTAATGATCAACTCTCTAGTGAACAACCAACCACACTTCTCATTATAGACAGTTGCCATGCACTTCTGTGAATGCTCCCAAGATACCAAATTAGTGAAAGCTGGATAATATGAGACCATATTTTTTATGTGCTGAAGTTAAGCCAACTGGCAATCTTGAGAACTCACTGAACCTGGAAAACATGTATTGAGAATCTGCTAAAAAGAGTTTGAAATAAATTTCAGCAATCCTTGTTTACAAGTATGAATTCTTTTGAAACTTGTTACTATCAGTCAGTGAGAATTTGATATTATAAGAGTGTTGAGCAGTATTATGCAGTGTAAAAAGCTGGATGCTATTTTCAAGTCTACAGAGGTGAACTCAATCCAGGAAATGTTCTCTCCTTTATTATTTTGTTTGGTATAGCATCAGGCACATGGTTTATTTGCAAACTTGTTTTGTGGCAGCATTTTAAAATTTCAGAAACCTTTATTATGAAAGTAACATTTTACTCATATGAACTTGGACAATGCAAAATTATAAATGCCTAATTTTAATGTAATATCTCTCATAATTTGTGCCTATATTAAATATAGTAATATCTAGTTTTTAATAAACAATAAATAGAACATGTGTAAGGGTTTTTGCTGCATCTCATGAAAGATAGAAACCATGCTGAATGAGGGCCACATTTATCCAGTTTTTCCTTCCCGGACACTGTCACTCCTCTGTCATTGCATATAAAATTCAAGCAAAAAGTGACAGTCTTGGGCTGAGGAGTTAAGAGACCAGAGTTTGGGGCTGCCAGAGTGACTGGATATGAAAATAGAAAATCCAAGAAAGAAAGGAAGCACAAAAGGAAATGCCTCAAAAATCCTTGAATATAACAAAGTCACAGGGTACAAAGTTAACATAAAAAAGCCAATTGTATTTCTGTATATTGTTGTTGTTGTTGATCAGTCACTCAGTCGTGTCCAAATCTTTGTTACCCCATGGACTGCAGCACACCAGGCTTCCCTGTCCTTCACCATCTCCTGGAGTTTGCTCAAACTCATGTCCATTGAGATAGAAATGCCATCCAACCATCTCATACTCTGTTATCCCCTTCTCCTCCTGCCCTTAATCTTTCCCAGCATCAGGGTCTTTTCCAGTGAGTCGGTTTTTTGCATCAGGTGGCCAAACTGTTGGAGCTTCAGCTTCAACATCAGTCTTTCCAGTGAATATTCAAGGTTGATTTCCTTTAGGATTGACTGGTTGGATCTCCTTGCTGTACAAGGGACTCTCAAGAGTCTTCTCTAGCACCACAGTTCAAAAGCACCAATTCTTTGATTTTCAGCCTACGTTATGGTCCTACTCTCATATCCATACATGACTACTGGAAAAACCATAGCTTTGACTATACAGACCTTTTGTGGCATAGCGAAGTGTCTGCTTTTTAATATGCTGTAGTTTGTCATTGCTTTTCTTCCAAAGAGCAAGCATCTTTTGATTTCCTGGCTGTGGTCACCATCCGCAGTGATTTTGGAACCCAAGAAAATAAAATTTGTCACGGTTTCCACTTTTCCCCCTTCTATTTAGCAACAGACAATTAGAAAATGAAATTTATAAAAAATAATTTGCATGATTGCATTAAAAATATGAAATACTTAGAGATAAATCTAACATAAGTGAAACTCTACACTGGAAACCAGAAAACTTTGCAGAGAGAAATTAAAGACAAAATAAATGGAGAGAAATACCATGTTCATAGATTAGAAGACTCAATACTGTTAAGATGTTAATCCCCTGAAGCCCTGATCTCTAGTCAGTGCAGTCTCAATCAAAATTCCAAATGGTTTTATTAAAATAGAAAGTGCCAGTCTAACTCTAAAATTCATATGAAAATACCAAGAAACTAGAATAGCTAAAACAATTTTTAAAATAATAAATTTGGAGAACTTACAGTACATGATTTCAAGACTTATTAGAAAGCAGTAGAAATTAAATCAATGTAATATTGGCATAGGCCTTCCCTCGTGGCTCAGCGGTAAAGAATCTACCTGCTAATGCAGGAGATGCAGGTTTGATCCCTGGGTCAGAAGATCCCCTAGAGAAATAATAAAGGCGATAGCAGAATGAAGTGCTCTTCTCTTCTACACGAAGATTCATCTCTCCTGTAATTTCCTAAAAACAGGAGAATTTCTCAGTGAATTCAAGTTAAAAGTTCTTGGTGGCTTTCAATAGAAATGTATAATATATTGTTTGTGTTGTGCTCAGTTGTGTCCGACTCTTTGTGACCCTTTGGACTATAGCCGGCCAGGCTCCTCTGTCCATGGGATTTTTCCGGCAAGAATACTGGGGTGGTTGTCATTTCCTCCACCAGTGGATCTTCCTGACCTGGGGATCGAATCCATGCCTCCTGCATTGCAGGTGGATACTTTAACCTCTGAGCCATTGGGGAAGCCCAGCTTTTCCCGAACAAAAGTAAGAGTGTGCTAGGCCTTTTCCTATTTAGTCTGTCATTTTAGTTCTGTAATAATATGAGCACAGGTTGAAGTTGTAGATAGTCCCTGCATTACAGCTTTATTCTACTCCCTTATCTGTAAAATAAGCTCAGCACTACTTGAATCCTAATTTCAAAGATTTCCAGCTGCAAAGTTGGCAAAACTATTGTTGGGGGCATGTATCAAGAATCTTGCTTTTCATTCCACCCTGCTCCCCTCCCCTCTTGGAAGGATTGTATTTGTTTATAAGAATTAAAATTATCTGTGGAGTGATATAGGAAATATTAAATGTAAATTTTACTGTGAAGTTTGCAATAGCCACAGATATCTATTTTATTTCTGAATATAGAAAAAAATTTTGAATAAATGAAATGCCTTGATTTTAGGCTTTTCTTCTTTTATTAGAAAAAGAGTTTATTTGAAAAGAGACTTGAAAGGTAGTGTTTGTAAAAAGAGTTTTATACACTGGAATTTTAAAGGATATTCTTTAAAGCTTTCCTAGGCTTATTGGAGAAAAACAGAAAAACTAATCAATCTGTCAAATTTCTTCATTCTAGTGTGGAGACTTAATATGCAGCTTTGAAAGATGAACTTATAAAATGCTTTGTGAGAACACTTCATGCTTATTGCTTGACAACTGGTGGTTACCTTGAGCCTTTTTATGGCTAGTGGTGAGATGATCAGAGGAAGATTTAGGAACACCATACTCTCTTTCTCCACCTTCTCTTGGTCCAGACCTTTATGTCCACTTACCTGACCTGTTAGATTAGCCTGTTGCCTGACTTTCTGTGTGAAATAGCCAGCCATCGCCATTGTTCCTCACCCCCAGAACACTGGGGTATTCCCCTGAATGTAAAATTAGATTCAGATACCTCTGGCATCTAAAACTCCTATATGATTTTTCTTCACACTTATTTTTTCTAGTCCTTTATCCTACTGCTCCTTCTCATACCCTCTACACCAAGTCAAATTTTCTCCTCACAATTTGTGCAATAAAGCCCACATGTGCTCTGCAGTGAGTTTCGCCATGATGTTTCCTCTGTGTGGAACATGTTTGTGCTTTGTTCCCTACTTCTGTTCTGTATGTTGAAATCCTACCCATAGATGAAATCTCTCCTTCCTCCATTAAGCCACCCTAGGATCTCCCTAGTTGAGTGGAATGCTCTTTCTGCATACTGGGTAAACTTGTGCCTTTATTGTAGTAATTATCACAATTCATCTTGTGTGCTGGTTAGTCTTATTTTTCCTATAGTGAAGATAAATGTTCATGTCTTGTAAGAATTTTTTTTAAACCCAATAATGCTTAACAAAATTAGAGACGCAAATATTTTTTGAATTCATGCATCACTGAATTCGGTATGTTTGTTTTCCTCCAATTACTAAATTCAGTATAGTACTACTTGCTCTGTATATTGATTGTTTTCTATTTATCAAATAGTTTTTCTATGGCTTACTCATGTTTCTCTGATTACTTTTATTATTTTAAACTTAAAGAAAGTTGAAAAGATAGTTCAAGAAACATTTGTATACCCTTTATCCAGATTCACTAAGTATTTACATTTTGTTCCAGTTGTTTTATTCTCTGCCTCTGTCTGCTTAAACTTGGAAGCATTATGTTGCTTTCCTAAGGATAAGATGCTTCTCTGACACAACCATAGTATAATGATCAAAAAAGGATATTTTACACTGATATTGTATTCCTGTCTAATCTACAGTTCATAATCAAATTTCATCAGTTCAAAGAATGACCTTTATAGCTACATAGTGGTGACAGAGTTGCTAGGTCTTGTCTGACTGTTTGCAACTCTATAGCCTGCTAGGCTTCTCAGTTCACAGGATTTCCAGGGCAGGAATACTGGAGTGGGTTGCAATTGTCTTCTCTAGGGGATCTTCCCGACCCAGGGATAAAACCCAAGTCTGAGCCACCAGAAGCTACTTTCCTCCCTAATTTGGTATTGATATATAATCTTACATTCCAGATTGCCTTTTCTTGTCATGTCTCTGTAGCCTTCTTCCATCTGGAATAGTTCCTCAGTCTTGTCTTTATTGATTATGACATTTCTGAAGAGTATTTTGTTGAACGTTCCTTGAATTGGGCTTGTGGGATGCTCTGGAGTCAAATAGCACTTGTAATGTTATGTCCTTCCCTGTACATCATGTTAGGAAATCTGTGATATCAGTTTGCCCCAGTATTGATGATGTAAACTTTGATCATTTCATTAAGCTCGTCAGGACCCTCCACTCTAAAATTACTATTTCCCTTTGGAACCAATTAGTACTTTGTGGTTGATACGTGTGAACTCCAAGTATTCTGGTTCTCACTGAACTTTTATGTACTAGGTACAAACTGCTATGTATAAAACTGCTATGTATAAAATAATTCTTGTACTGCTATGTACAACAATATGTTGTAAATCACAGGGAATATAGCCAATATTTTATACTGACTTTAAATGGAGTATAGTGTATAAAAGTTTTGAATCCCTATGTTATACATCTGAAACTGGTATAATATTATAAATCAGCTATACCTCAAAACAAAAGCATGTTTAGCCACTTACTTTAGCAACTATTAATGGTTTTCTGACTGTTATTTTTGTTTCTATACTTATTAGACTGTGGCTCAGATCATGAACTGCTTATTGCCAAATTCAGACTTAAATTGAAGAAAGTAGGGAAAACCACTAGTCCATTCAGGTATGACCTAGATCAAATCCCTTATGAGTATACAGTGGAAGTGACAAATAGACTTAAGGGACTAGACCTGATAGACAGAGTGCCTGATGAACTATGGACAGAGGTTCGTGACATTGTACAGGAGACAGGGATCAAGACAATCCCCATGGAAAAGAAATGCAAAAAAAGCAAAATGGCTGTCTGAGGAGGCCTTACAGATAGCTGTGAAAAGAAGAGAAGTGAAAAGCAAAGGAGAAAAGGAAAGATATTCCCATCTGAATGCAGAGTTCCAAAGAATAGCAAGGAGAGATAAGAAAGCCTTCCTCAGAGATCAATGCAAAGAAATAGAGGAAAACAACAGATTGGGAAAGACTAGAGATCTCTTCAAAGAAAATTAGAGATACCAAGGGAACATTTCATGCAAAGATAGGCTCAATAAAGGACAGAAATGGTATGGACCTAACAGAAGCAGAAGATATTAAGAAGAGGTGGCAAGAATACACAGAAGAACTATACAAAAAAGATCTTCACGACCCAGATAATCACGATGGTGTGATCACTCACCTAGAGCCAGACATCCTGGAATGTGAAGTCAAGTGGGCCTTAGAAAGCATCACTACGAACAAAGGTAGTGGAGGTGATGGAATTCCAGTGGAGCTATTTCCAACCCTGAAAGATGATGCTGTGAAAGTGCTGTACTCGATATGCCAGCAAATTTGGAAAACTCAGCAGTGGCCACAGGACTGGAAAAGGTCAGTTTTCGTTCCAATCCCAAAGAAAGGCAATGCCAAAGAATGCTCAAACTACCGCACAATTGCACTCATCTCACACGCTAGTAAAGTAATGTTCAAAATTCTCCAAGCCAGGCTTCAGCAATATGCGAACCGTGAACTTCCAGATGTTCAAGCTGGTTTTAGAAAAGGCAGAGGAACCAGAGATCAAATTGCCAATATCTTCTGGATCATCAAAAAAGCGAGAGAGTTCCAGAAAAACATCTATTTCTGCTTTATTGCCTATGCCAAAGCCTTTGACTGTGTGGATCACAATAAACTGTGGAAAATTCTGAAAGAGATGGGAATACCAGACCATCTGACCTGTCTCTTGAGAAACCTGTATGCAGGTCAGGAAGCAACAGTTAGAACTGAACATGGAACAACAGACTGGTTCCAAATAGGAAAAGAAGTACGTCAAGGCTGTATATTGTCACCCTGCTTATTTACCTTATATGCAGAGTACATCATGAGAAACGCTGGGCTGGAAGAAGCACAAGCTGGAATCAAGATTGCTGGGAGAAATATCAATAACCTCAGATATGCGGGTGACACCACCCTTATGGCAGAAAGTGAAGAAGAACTAAAGAGCCTCTTGATGAAGGTGAAAGAGGAGAGTGAAAAAGTTGGCTTAAAGCTCAACGTTCAGAAAACTAAGTTCATGGCATCTGGTCCCATCACTTCGTGGGAAATAGATGGGGAAACAGTGGAAACAGAGTCAGACTTCATTTTTTTGGGCTCCAGAATCACTGCAGATGGTGATTGCAGCCATGAAATTAAAAGATGCTTACTCCTTGGAAGGAAGGTTATGGCCAACCTAGATAGTATATTTAAAAGCAGAGACATTACTTTGCCAACAAAAGTCCGTCTAGTCAAGGCTGTGGTTTTTCCAGTGGTCATGTATGGATGTGAGAGTTGGACGGTGAAGAAAGCTGAGTGCCGAAGAATTGATGCTTTTGAACTGTGGTGTTGGAGAAGACTCTTGAAAGTCCCTTGGACTGCAAGGAGATCCAATCAATCCATCCTAAAAGAGATCAATCCTGGGTGTTCATTGGAAGGACTGATGTTGAAGCTGAAACTCCAATTCTTTGGCCACCTTATGTGAAGGGTTGACTCATTGGAAAAGACCCTCATGATGAGAAGGATTGGGGGCAGGAGGAGAAGGGGACGACAGAGGATGAGATGGTTTGATGGCATCACCGACTTGATGGACATGGGTTTGGGTAGACTCCGGGAGTTGGTGATGGACAGAGAGGCCTGGCGTGCTGCAATTCATGGGGTCGCAAAGAGTCGGACACGACTGAGCGACTGAACTGAACTGATACTTATTAGTTGAACTTCTGTTGATAACAAGGCCTTTATTGGTGCCAAGACTATACAGTGGAGAAAGAACAGTCTCTTCAGTAAATAGTGGTGGGAAAGCTAGGCAGCCACATGCAAAAGAAAGCAACTGGACCATTATCTTATACCATACGCAAAAATTAACTCAAAATGGATAAAAGACTTGAATGTTAAGACCTAAAACCATAAAACTAGAAGAAAACATATGTGGTAATTTCTTGCAACAGTCTTGGATACTTTTGTGCCTGACACTAAAAGCAACAGTATCAAAAACCAAAATAAGTAAGTGGGACCACGTCAAACTAAAAAGCTTCTGCTGAGTAAAGGAGACCATCAGAAAGTAAATTTTGTATCTGATAAAAGATTAATGTCCAAAATGTATAGAGAACTCACATAGCTCAACATCAAAAGAGCAATGTGATTAAAAAATGTGCAGATAAACTGAATAGACATGTTCCCAAAGAAGACATATAGATGGCCAATGGGTGCATGAAAAGATGTTCAACATTACTATCAATCATCATCATCTATCATCAGGGAAATGCAAATCAAAACCACATTGAGATGTCACCTCACACCTGCCAGAAAGGCTGTTATCAAAAAGACAAGAAAGTGTTGGCAAGGAAGTGGAGAAATAGGGAAACTTTGTGCACTGCTGGGAGGTATGTAAATTGGTGCAGCTACTATGGAAAACAGTATGGAGGTGCCTCAAAAAATTAAAGCTGCCATATGATTCAACAATTCCACTTCTGAATATTTATCTAAAGAAAACAAAAACACTAGCTCAAAAATTTACATTGCCCCAATATTCATGGGAGCATTATTCATAGTAACCAAAATATGGAAACAACCTAACTGTCCATCAGTAGATGAATTGGTAAAAAAGGTGTGGTATGTAAATACATTGAAATAGTGTTCAGCCTCAAAAAAGAGGAAACTCTTGCTGTTTGAAGCAACATGCATAGATGCTAAGTGAAATGCCATGCTATGCATGGCATCATGCTAAGTGAAATATGTCAGATGGAAAAAGATCAATACTTTATGTATCTCACTTATATGCTTATGTGTACAGGCATGCTTAGTAATGTCCGACTCTGTGGGATCCCACGGACCATAGCCCACCAGCCTCCTCTGTGGAATTCTCCAGGCAAGAATACTGGAGTGGGTTGCCTTTCCCTTCTACAGGGGATCTTCCTGACCCAGGGATCGAACCTGGGTCTCCTGTATTGCAGGCAGATTCTTTACCATCTGAGCCACCAGGGAAACTCACTCATTTATATGTGGAGTCTTAAAAAAAAAATCTCACCAACATAGAACAGTTTGGTGGTTGCCAGAGGGAGGAAGTGTATGAGTGGGTGAAATGGCTAACGGTGGTCAAAAGTTCAAATTTCCAGTTATAAATAAGTCATTGAAGTGTAATACACAGTGTGTGACTATAGTTAATACTGTATTGCATATTTGAAAGTTGCTAAGAGTAACTTTTAAAACTTCTCATTGTAAGAAAGATTTTTTAAACCAGATGACAGCTGTTAATTGGACTTACTGTGGTTATCATTTCGCATGTATACAAATATTGTACACCTGAAACTAATGCAATGTAGTAGACTTGGGTTCCATCCCTGAGTTGGGAAGATCCCCTGGAGGAGGGCATGGGAACCACTCTTGTATTTTTGCCTGGAGAATCACCATGGACAGAGGAACCTGGCGGGCTATAGTCCACAAAGCATCGGACACAACTGAGCAACTAAGCACAACACGACACTGCAATAAAAACCCTTTATTTATTTATTTATGGACTGATGGATTCTTATTTTAGTCAGTAATTTTGATTATTTTCATTCACATATTGACTCAGATTCAGCTAATCAAAGCCCCTTCAGGCTAGCTATTGCATCACTTTCACCAGTTTCATCTATTTTTTGAACTATTCCTTATTGTATAGCACAAGATGTTCTAGGCTTATTGTATATTTTTCCTGCTTCAGCCCTTGAATTAGCCCTTTCTCCAAGGAACCTTGATTCTTTTAATGCAGGATGATATTTAGAACTGAGATCTGGGAGCCAAGCATGTTTCTTCAACTGGGTATCATTTTTTTCTAGATCTTAGAAGACAAAGCTGGAAAGTTTATGCTTGTGTGTGTATATACATGCACATGTGCACACACACACATATATATCCTATTTATTTCTAAACTTAACTGTTCATATGAAAAGCTATAAATCTATATTGGTAATTTCAATTCAATCAAACAACACAGATTAATCCATGTTTTTCTCTTTTCTGTATTTGTAACTCCCTTTTGCAGTAGTGAGAAACCTGGTTTCAATATGTTGAGTGTTTATGCTTATTTGCTCAAGTCTAGAGTGCATAGAAAGTAGTTTCAGAGTTGCTATTCCCATACTACTGTGTTCCTTTCCAGTTAATCCTCTCTTCAACCCTGCTACCAAGAGGCATCAACTTTTCTGACACTTTTAACCATAGTTTAGTTTTGGCTGTTCTAGAACTTTATATAAATGGAATTATATTGTACATATTTCTTTTGTGTGTGTCTGGCTTTCCTTAGCATCATGTTTTTGAGATTCATTCACACTGATGTGTGTATCAGCAGTTTCTTTTAATCCTGGGCAGTATTCCCTGGTGTAATTGTACCACAATTTGTTTATCCATTCTTTGGTTGATGGGCATTTGGGTTGACTCTAGATTTTAGCTATTTATGAATAAAGTAAGTGGCTATGAAGATTTTTATCCAAATCTTTTTTGTGGACATTTTGTTTTCATATTTTTGATTAGAATCTTAGGAGTAGAATAGCTGAACCGTTGTATAGGTGTTAACTTGACTGTATCAGAAACTGCTAGAACCCTTGTTCCTAAATGATTGTTTCAACTTCTCACTTCCACTTGCAAGATATGAGTGTTCCATTTGTTTCACATCCTTGTCAACGTTCTGAATTTTTAGTCTATTTAGTTGCAGCTTTTCCAGTGGATGAGTAGTAGTACCTCGTTGTGATTTTAATCTTCATTTTCCTGATGATCAGTGATGAAATTTTTTTTTATATATATGTATTGATCATTTGTATATTTTTGTCAAATTTCTGTGGAAATCTGGGACTGATTTTAAATTTAGTTGTTTTTCTTTTCATTACTGAGTTGTAGGAACTCATTTTATATTCTGACTCTGAATTATTTGCCAGAAGTGTGTTTTCAGAGTATTTTCTCCAAGTCTGTGAATTGCCTATTCTTTTTTTTCTTGTTGAGCCGGACTTTTAAATTTCAGTGAAGTCTAATTTACCTTTCCCTTTCTTTTATAATTGTTGGATTCTGTATCTTGTTAAAGAAATCTTTACCTATTGTGAAGATATTCGCTTGTTTTCTTCTAAAAGTTTTATACTTTTTAACTTTAATATTTAGGTGTATGATCTATCTTGAATTAATTTTTTTATATGACTTTAGCCGTAGGGGTTGAGGTTTATTTTTCCATATGAGTATTCTGTTGTCCAGCACCATCTGTTCAAAAAGACTCTTTTCTTCCTATTTGATTACTTTGGCAGTATTTGAGCAGTTAGTTGCTTGTGTGAGTTTCCTGAATAATTTTAATTATAAACATGGCTTTGATTTTCATTGAGCCGTTACTTTATATTTTAAGCACGTTCATAAAAACCTTTGCTCAGCTTTCACCTATAGGGACAGTTTGTTGCAGTTTGACTACTTCCTTCATCAAATGCCAGGATAAGTTGGTGTGTGTTTTGACCTGGGATAAGCTCTATCACTGAGGTCTAAAATATGTAACCTCTGTTTCTTTCAACATTGTTCTTTTGCTAATATAAAAGGATTCCGGCGTAGTTTCTTTCTCACCTTGTTTAGAAAATAAAGACCTAAATAATGTGGTAAATCAGTCTTTCATTTTTATCAAAGCATTGTATGCCATGATACTTATAGTAAGTAAATTTTTTAAAAGTGCAAACAGGTGGCAAACTTTTCACCCACCTCCTTTCCCCCCTTTGTTTTTGTTCATCTATTCAGCGTATGTGTATTGAGCGCCTGTTGTAAGCTGCCTCTCTGTGGGTCCCTGAGGATGAATGGCAATTGGCTTTTTGTAATCATATTTCATAAACCTTAGAGAACAGACAAGGCTGAAATTTGCCATAAAGAGTACCTGCACTCAACCCATAAAATATGCACACCCATGCAGGTACATTCCTCCTCACTCTTCCAAAGAGTGAGGAAGCTGCCTTAGAGATCTCATTACTGGTAGCTCTGGGCTATTGTGAAGCGAAATCCAAGCTCTCCGTATGGCTTACTGTTTAGGATTCATTTTCCCAAGGTTAACAATTTTCTTTTGTAGTCTAATATTTATTCTTTGGGGGAGAATACTTGAAATGGTCTCATTTTTCTGTTTTAAGGCCTTTCAGCATAGCAGTTTTAAGACTTCATCTCCCATTAGTCGCTTTCACAGTGAGAATGAGCTGTCTGTAATTAGGCCTACAGCTGATGATGGGCCTCCAGTAGCCATCAGCATGGGTCCTTGGGAGTGTGTGTTAGGGAAAAATTTGTCAGGTGACTGTTATCTCTAATCCACTGGAGCTGAGCAAGAATAATGGCAGATGACAGAGCAGGCTCAGGCTCAGTGCTCCCAGAAAGAGTTGCTTTCTGCAGCATCTTGTGTCAAAGATGCTTCGAGTTTGTGGACAGAGCCATTGGCTGACAAGGCAGCAGCATTATGTTTGGGATGTGGACATGTATTGAATTCGTATTAGCTTCTTTTGTAAGGCAAAGTGCAAGTACATAATGAAATAAGTAACGTGTGTAGAAACATTGATTTTTGTTTCATCCTGGTTCACAGAGGCCAGGTCTGTTGCCGACTGGATGTTTCAAGGGGGGCTGATCTTTAGCCTGCAGCTATTTCGCATTCATTTTGGAAACAAACACAGTCCTCCTTTGTTGTCCCCAACCATCCAGGAAAGAGGGGCATCTGTTGTCATATCCATTATTTATCTGTGAGAAACAGCTTTACTTAATTATCTTCTCTGCTGTTGGAGGCCTGGTTTGGCTCTCTTCCTTTTGAAAGGATAATCAGACTCAGTGCTGTTAATACGTTTCAATTAGTGAGCTCATGGCACAGCCAGTGCCTCACGCTTAGTTCTTAAGATGGCTTTGTAGATAAGAACCTCTGTAGCAACATGAGAAGCTGGGAGGTGCCTGCTTCCTTAGAGCCCCATTCAACTCTCACAGCTGCGAAGCCAAGCGCACCTGTTCTCAGCACCGTTATTCCTGTCTGACCCCACCAAAGAGGCAGAGCCGGCTTTTCGGGTTACTTCATGTGGTTCCTTTGTATTGTACCTTTCCCAGCTTCAGAGAAAAACCAGCTCTTTCCTCTAGCATAACATGGCTTGTATTTGGAGAGAATGCTTTATTTGATCTAGCTTTATGCTCTGAGCTCCTGCTTCATTAATATTTCTTAATTGAAGTATAGTTGATCTACAATGTTGTGTTAGTTTCAGGTGTACAGCAAAGTGATTAGTTAAACATATATATATATATATATATATATATATATATATATATTATTCTTTTTTCAGGTTCTTTTCCATTATATGTTATTACAAGTTATTGTATATAGTTCCCTGTGCTATTCACTAGATCATTGTTGTTTATCTATTTTATATACAGTAGTGTGTGCCTGTTAACCCCAGATTGCTAATTGATCCCTCCCCTCCACTTTCCCTTTTGGTAACTGTAAGTTTGTTTCCTATGTCTATGAGTCCATTTCTGTTTTATAAATAAGTTCATTTTTATCAGTTTTTAGATTCCACATATAAGTGATATCATATGATGTTTGTCTTTCTCTGTCTGACTTCATTTAGTATGATAATCTCTAGGTCAAATGGCATTATTTTATTCTTTTTATGGCTGAGTAATATTCCATTGTATATATGTGCCACATCTTCTTTATCCATTCCTCTGTTTATGGTTAACTTAGGCTGCTTTCATGTCTTGGCTGTTGTAAATAGTGCTGCTGTGAACGCTGGTATGCAGATATCTTTCCAAATTAGAATTTTCATCTTTTCCAGATATATGCCCAGGAGTCCACCTCCTTCATTTTAAAACAAGGCATTTGAACCACAAAGAGCTTTCAGGTACTTTTGAATTCTGAGGTCAAGAATCCTCAGTGAATGTTGAGGTTCTGGAGATTTGTAAGCCATAACATCAGAAATGCAGGACCCAAGGTCCCAGTACTCAGGTACCATGGCTGGTACCATGCATGTGTGGCCTTGGGAAAGGGTGGGTTCAGCTAGTCCCTGAAGCATTAGTCTGTCTGCCTTTGTGAAAACGTAGGGCTGCAACTTAAAGCACCTCGCTTCTTCCTTACTTTTCTTTGAAATTAATCAGGATGGTGCTTCTCAGCTGGCATATTAACATGCATTTTTAAAACATTATAGTTTTCAAATGCCTTCATTAGTCTATGTCACACGATGTAGTTTGCTGGGAGGATAGTGTTCTCTTCTGAGGAGCGTAGACCGAGCCTCTGAGAGGTCAGGTGACTGCCCCACCTTCGTCACCCTTTTGGTACACGCTAAGGCTGGAGGTGAGCGCCTCAGTTTCTAACCTCTGATATTAAGGGTGCCACAGGGTGTGTATAATAACACTGACAGATGATTTTCCAGGTTCCCTTTTACTCTGGAGTCAACTCACAGTTGAGAGCATAAGGAGCTGCATTCCTTATATTTTAGATCAGAGGAAGGCCTGTGTTACAGTTCCACGAAGCAGGGCCTATGAAGAGAGGGCAGACCTGTAGAACTTGTGTTATTCCCTATTTACTCATCTGTGTGGGGACAGAAAGCCTCTATAGGGAGTGAGACTGTGATGTAGTAATTACCCGTTTCCCTCCTCTTTGGAGGGTTACTTATCATGTTTCTTCTCCAAAACCAAGCCCCAAAGCCAGACAGAACATGTAGCGTGTAGCACTGGAGGTTTTGAAAGAAGGTGGTTCACATTTCACCTGGAATTCCCCTTGGTTGGCAACTCACAGAAGTGCCCCACGTTTTCTTGACAAAAAGAGCTGGGGGTGGGGCATTTGGGTGTGGAGAGAGTGGAAGCATCCAGCCCCACATACCAAAACTTTAGACAGTCTCCTGAACTGAAGGGTAGGGGGTCTGGCATTTCCTGAGGACCTTTGGGTTAAGGATGGGACAGTTAGCTGAGTGGGAGGCACTGTTGGGCTTCTCTAGTTGATGTGCCCCAACTAAGTGAGGATGTACATGTCTGATGAGGAAGTATAGTTCTTACCACTGCTGGGTTCTCGAGGAAATGCAAAAACTCCCCTCGCAGCATCTTGTGTGCCTCTGTGGAGGGAACAATACCTGGTGGTATGCTTTCTATCCCAAGAGCACTTGGGACGTAGAAGGCTTCAGCATTTGACATTCATATTGGGCTTCCCTGGTGGCTCAGATGGTGAAGAATTTTCCTGCAGTGCAGGAGACCCAGGTTCGATCCCTAGGTCAGGAAGATCCCCTGGAGAAGGGTATGGCAACCCACTCCAGTATTCTTGCCTGGGGACTTCAGTGGATGGGGTCACAAAGAGCTGGAAACAATGGAGTGACTGAACACTTTCATTTAGGGGGAGAGGTCATGCTGATGGCAATCACAATTACTCGTCACCGGCATAGGATGGAGAAGTAGCAATGGCCAGAAGAATGAGGACTGCTGCTGCACAAGTGGACTCCACCTGCCTTGCTTCTTCCTTGTCGTCCTCAATAGAGGAGGCCCCTCCCTACCCAGCACGGCAAGAACTAGTACCTGTGCACAGGCGCAGTCTGTGTTAGAAGGGTGGGGCACCCTGGCTTTACACTGGGTTGGACTACGTTTTAGACTAGAAATGACTGGAAACATTGGATTGGACTGAGATAGTCCTAATTGACAAGTTAGTTTGACTTTTGCCTAACTGGATGAGAACCTTGACTTTGGCACTGGTAACATTTCATGAAAAAAAGCCAGCACTGTGTTGACTCTTCAGCCAAATCTGCCAGAACAGATCTGCATTGACTTGTAACTCTGGTGGATCACAGTTTACTCCATTAAGTTCAGATGTGCATGGAAAATAAAGCTGCTCCATTTCTCATACCAGAGTTTCCTCAATCTGTCTAATGACACATCTATCCCTCCTGGGACTTGAGCTTCATTGAGGGGGCGTTAGACACACCTGTCTCACCATTTGCTTGCACAGCTTCCTTTTCTTCCTCACTACAATTTGGGACCCTGATGTGGTGGGCTTCCTTCTTCCAGCTGGACCAAGATTTCCTTTTTTTTCATTTATTGGCAGGATGATTTCCGGGGAGCCTCATTTATGGAGAAAAACAATACACAAGGCACTGTTATCCCCGGTACTCATTATCTCATTTAATCCTCTCCCCTTCTGAGTGACAGTATTTCTGATAATAAAGAATCTTTTCTAAATGGAGCTCAGAGAACTCAAGGTCACTCATCTAGTAAGAGGCAGAATGGAAATGTGAACTTCTTACTCCATTGTGTTCCCCTGTTCTCTCCAGCACATGCTGCTGTTGTAGATCAGCTCTCTCGACAGGGTAGCAAACTTGGCCAGTTACTCAGCGGTGCAGCTACTGTTTGACATGGGTCACTGGATGATGCTTTGTTCTCTTGATTGAAACCACTAAAATGATAGTGCTTTTCCTAGGTTTTTACTTAGCCAAGCTGAAGCCTGTGACGTGAATCTGATGAGTGGGGTTCATTCCCTCTTGGATATTTTGTACAGTATGTACAATATGGCTGGCACTTGCTTAGATTACTGACAGAGGCAGAGGAATGACAACAGTAGACGGCTGGCTCAGGAGCCCCAGTAAGTCGGGGACACTGCAGGGCTGAGTCAGATGCTGAGTCTGGGCCAGTGAATGAATTCAGGCTGCTTTTTTTTTTTTTTTTAAGACTTCTTCAGGTTTCTCTGGCATGAGCTGAATTTACAGGACACCTTGGTGTTGACTGAGACAGGGGTTCAGGAGCTTTCTCTCTCTGGCTTAGAAAACCAAGCTTCAGGTTATGGCGTGGGGACAAGGAGGGGATTTTCCTAAAGAGTCACCTCTGAAGTCTGCAGTTACCCAGGGTGTGCCACTTGAATCTCACAGCTTCCTTTACAAATGCCTCCCTTTGGGGGTAGGTAGGTAAATTAGGAGTTTGGGATTAACACATACACACTACCATATTCAAAATAGATTATCAACAGGGACCTAGTGTATAACACAGGGAACTATACTCTCTAATAACCTATATGGGGAAAGAATCTGAAAAAGAATAGATACATACATATGTATGACTGAATCATTTTGCTGTATACCCAAAACCAACACAACATTGTAAATCAACTGCACTCCAATATAAAATAAAAAATTTAAAAAGCACAGAAATTCTTCCCTTTCTCTTCCTTTAAAAAGAAAAAGTGTAGTGTCCTGAGAGGAAGCCCAACCTTTGTTGACGAGTATTCACCAGGACAGTTTCACAAGGGGTGATGTGGCAGCTTGCAGGGAGGGGCATACAGTGTCCCTTGGAGCCTTTGATAGTTCACACGGCATTCTTGCCTTGCATATGGACAGTAATGTGTTCTCTGCAAGGGTAATCTGGCTCTTGTGGATGTGTTTTTCAGTCAAATTCAGGGAGTTCCATATGGCACTGTTTTTATTCTTGCATCATCTTTGTTAGGTATTGACCTTTAGACATGTAAGCAGTCTGTTCTGAAAACAAATGTAGTGTGAAGGAGGATCATATCATGTGCATGGATCTTTGTTATGAAAATGCAAAGAGTTTTTCCTCAGTGTTTTAGACCATGAAATTATTCTCAACCACAGGAGTTCACGTGGGAGAACAGACTCTTGTTCAGTGTGATTTAGATTCAGTCTCTTAAAACACAGGCGAAATATGGTGCTAAAACTGTATGAATGTTGTTTTCATAGGCAGAGCTTGTTATGGCTCCGTCTTCCCTGGGGAGGCTTGGGGCTTTAGTAGGTGTTGTTGATAAATCTAGGTATGCTGTCTCCAGAAACTGCAGCATAATTCTGATGAACAGAGCAGAGAGGTGACCCAGCACACATGATTATGGGAACTGACCTAATTTTTTTCTACTTCAGGCTATCATTTCAAAGCATATATATTCTTTATTCTGCATTATATATACTCCATTGATTTTTATTGTTGAATAGTCAAGCTGGTAACTGATAGAATATATCATTTATGAAAGTTAGTTAAGAGTTACCTACAGAGTTTGCTGATAGGGGTACACATTTTTCATTTTAATTGTTTCCCATCTAGGTCTTTTGTTAGGGAGGTTTCTTTATTCCTATGGCAGAGTAAAGTACATGACACAGGGATTGAAACAAACTCTGTTTCCAAAAAATGCTAAAACATCAAAGTACTGAATATTCAGCATAAATCAAGTAGGATTACATATTTGATGTTCTTAAGTGGTCTCACTGGGGAATGCCAAGAAAAGGCTGTTGGTGCCAAATTAGGGGCTTTGTCAGCTGTTTTTTTTTTTTCCCCTTTGGCTGATATAGACTGGGTAATTTACAAGGTGTCTTTTTAAAATCTCTTTTTCACAATGTCAAATACGGATAATACCAGAATTAGGAAGGGAGGAAGTGGAAATGGGAGCACCAGTTTGGTACTTTTATTTTTTGTTAACCTCACTAGTATGCAAATACGTATAAGAATTTTTTTTTTTTGCCATGAGCACTCCAGAACTCTCCGTTAACCATCACTCTCTCCATTAACCATCACTCTCCATTAAGTATCCCTTTCCTACACCTGTTGCTTGCTGTTCCTGTTAGTTATGAAGCAGTATAGTTTTCTTAGTTTCTTTGAAAAAATCAAACTATGGAATATTAAAAAATATTTGGTAAGATAGATTGTTTTAGAACATATACATAACATAAGTATTATATATATGGTTGTTATATATACATATTTTACTCTTGGCTTATGAAAAATTGATGATCCAATGAATCAAAATTGCCATATACTGTAAATATAGTTGCTATTAACCTGAACAGAATCCTAGAAATAGACTAGATGAATGACTGTCAATGGTGGATATGTGAATTTGGCCCCAACGGGGTCATTTGGCCATCTCTTAAATATTTATGGTTGTCATGACTTGATGAAGGGAGACCTTGCCATTGGCATTTGGTGGGTAGAGGTGAGGGATGCTGCTGAAACCCTGAAGTTCACCGGGCAGCTCCCCACAACAAAGAACTATCTGGGTCCCAATATCTGAAGTGCTAATATTGGGAAACCCTTGGCTTGACCCAGAGGTAGGAAGCCTTTGATCTGTAGTCTGGTTCCACCACCAAGAACCATCAAACATTAGGCAAAACTGCTTGACTTCTGTGAGCTTCAGTTTCTTCTTTGTAGCAATACAGATAATGCTTCATTATCAACCAATTTTGAGTCTCACAGTACAGATTACTGTGAGCTAATAGATGTTAAAATGCTTTATAAACTAAAGATACGTACAACTTGTATGATAGTAGAATAAAACAAATTTGAGTGTCCTTATAGTACCATTGTTTAACAGAACACTTCCTCCATGAATTCAGAATTTTTCATGTGATCATCTCTTGAAGATAGGGTTTACACTTTTATTTCTCTTATATCCTCAAGTATAATTCCAAATATAAAATGAAGCAGTATATTTTTTGTTAATTACATACATGTATACTTTAGACCTTCCACTAATGAAAATCTAGTCTTTTGTTTGTCCGCTCTTGCATAGTGCTGTTTAATTGTCAGCTCCTAGATAGTCTCGGAAAAGGCACTGTCCCTCCACTCCAGTGCTCCTGCCTGGAAAACCCCATGGATGGAGGAGCCTGGTAGGCTGCATTCCATGGGGTCGCAAAGAGTCGGACACGACTGAGCGACTTCACTTTCACTTTTAACTTTGATGCATTGGAGAAGGAAATGTCAACCTACTCCAGTGTTCTTGCCTGGAGAATCCCAGGGACGGCGGAGCCTGGTGGGCTGCCGTCTATGGGGTCACACAGAGTCGGACACTACTGAAGTGACTTAGCAGCAGCAGCAGCAGCAGACAGTGGGTCTAGCCACTCTCTGATTTGCTAGGAGATGTTAATCACATACCATGTGATTCCTATATAAATGCAAACTATAGGCTTTTTCATAAACAGCAATTCAGTATTCAGATACCCAAACTGTATAATTAGGTGAGGATGTCTAGAGAAAATCAGTTTGTGTGGTGTAACTGACTGGATGAACATTTGACTGAGAGCTTCTTCTATGACCTACTGGGGATTTGGGTCCACATGTGATCCAGAAGGAACCCACAGATACCCTAGGTCAAGTGAACTTGGTCAGAAGGGACGCTCATGATACTTCTTCAGATCAAGGATTGTGATCAGTTTTGAAGAGATCTGAATTTCTCGACTTGCTACGAAAGCCCATCAGCTTCACAGGCTGTTAAGTGAGGGTGTTGTTGATGATTTTGTGTCTTCTCATTCCAGTTGAACTACTTCTGCCTAAATTTTCTAAATGTATGGAGAAATAGGTAGATAAGTAAGGTTGGAATTTTTAATCCTGAAAATTCAGATCATTCCTGGAATCATTTGTCTGGCAGTTCCTTGTGGAAGATAGCGGAATAGTTAATTTGAGCATGAAGGATGAGCAGAAGGGGACTGGCAGCTTCTCATCTCTTCTTTCTTAGTTGTAGTCAAAAGTGAAAGTGAACTCGCTCAGTCGTGCCCGACTCTTTGCGGCCCAATGGACTGTAGCTCACCAGGCTCCTCCGTCCAAGGAATTTTTCCAGGCAACAGTACTGGAGTGGATTGCCATTTCCTTCTTCAGGGGATCTTCCTGACCCAGGGATCGAACCCGTGTCTCCCATGTTGCAGGCAGATGCTTTACCGTCTGAGCCACCAGGGAAGCAATATGATAAATCCCTGTAGTACTCCCCTGGCTTCTTTTTGTGATAGTCATCTCCCTTTATTTAAATTTATATATGAATACCACCTACTTAGGAAAACAGCATATTTAGGTTACTTTCTAGCTTGTTTCATTGGGCCAGACTTTTTGAAAAATTCATCCAGTATCCTCCCCTCTAGATGCTTTATTCTAAAGCTTAAATACCCATGGAAAGCATGGGGTATGCAGAAAAATCCATGTTTGTTTTTTCCCTTTTGTGTATTGATTTAGTTGTAGGAGTAGATCATCCTTGGAAAAACTAGTACCAAGCTCAGAGAGAGAAATTTGTAAAGTATATAAATGTAAATGCTGAAATATATAAAAGTAAAGGCTGAAATATATAAAATGTAAATGCTGAAATAGCTAAATTTGTGAATTTGCTTGAATATGAATGTGGTTAATATACTTGGGACTTCCTTGGTAGCTCAGCCGGTAAAGAATTCACCTGCAATGCATGAGACCCCGGTTCCATTCCTGGGTTGAGAAAATCCCCTGGAGAAGGGACAGGCTACTCAGTCCAGTATACTTGGGCTTCCTTGGTGGCTCAGTCGGTAAAGAATCTGCCTGCAGTGCAGGAGACCTGGGTTCGATCCCTGGGTTGGGAAGATCCCCTGGAGAATCCCCATGGACAGAGGAGCCTGGCAGGCTACCGTCCATGGGGTTGCAAAGAGTCAGACATGACTGAGTGACTAAGCATAGCAGTATCATACTTAAAATTGTTTCAGGAAATAATCAGCCAAAACTTCTGAGCTGGTCTTGGGGCCTGGTCTGTACTACATGCAGAATATACATCTAGGAGAAAGTAGAACAATGTGATGGTTAACATAACTGGGTTAGGGAGTGCCCAGACTTTTGGTCGGGGTGTGTCTTTGAGAGTGTTTATGGATGAAATTAACATCTGAATCAGTAGAGAAAGTAAAGCAGATTTCCCTCTCATTGAGTGGCCCATATCCAGTCAGTGGAAAGTCTGCATAGAACAAAAAGGCTGACCCTTCTGTGAGTATTTACAGCTTTTATCATCGACTCAATAATCTGTTATTTTGTTGTTAATTTGCCTAACTAGAACATGTTTCCCAAAGGTGAGAATCTTGTTTGTCTTATTCTTCACTTCTCTTGCATTTAGCTCAGTGGTGGGTTTCATTGCAATTAAAGTTTTGGCTCAAGAATACACATAGCCTGGTTTCCCTACAGTATCATTGTGACCACATTGCTTATGTCTTCTTCTGTAACATAGGGAATCTAACTGATAGAATTGGTGTGAATTAATCCACAACAGTTGACTCCCCAGGAAAGTTTCTTTTAATGACTCCTCTCCTGTCTTTGGGCATTTTTTACTTGATACATTGTTTAATCTTGACTTTATTTTATGCTCTTTCCCTTGACCCCATTCCCAGTTCTGGGAGGAAAGTCACTTTATGACTCTATTATGTGCTTGAGAAAAGGGAAGAAATCACAAAAGGTTAACAGGCAGCCTGGCCTTGGGATGGAACACAAAGTGGGTTGTGGTGGCCCAGTGGTTGCTCCACTCTTTTGCTCACTTTCATCTTCCTTCCTTCCACCTTGGTTTTGTTTATAAGTCTACCACGTGCTTCTGGGTAAACAACTATGCATACAACTCCAGGAATACTTTCTGTTAGTATAAACTAGGAGTCAGTCAATTCAGTTTGGTTCAGTCACTCAGTCGTGCCCGACTCTTTGCGACCCCATGAATCGCAGCACACCAGGCCTCCCTGTCCATCACCAACTCCCAGAGTTTACCCAAACTCATGTCCATCAAGTCGGTGATGCCATCCAGCCATCTCATCCTCTGTCGTCCCCTTCTCCTCCTGCCCCCAATCCTTCTTAGCATCAGGGTCTTTTCCAATGAGTCAACTCTTCGCATGAGGTGGCCAAAGTATTGGAGTTTCAGCTTCAACATCAGTCCTTTCAGTGAACACCCGGACTGATCCCCTTTAGGATGGACTGGTTGAATCTCCTTGCAGTCCAAGGGACTCTCAAGAGTCTTCTCCAACACCGCAGTTCAAAAGCATCAGTTGTTCGATGCTCAGCTTTCTTTATAGTCCAACTCTCACATTCATACATGACCAATGGAAAAACTATAGCCTTGACTAGACGGACCTTTGTTGACAAAGTAAATTCTCTGCATTTTAATATGCTACCTAGGTTGGTCATAACTTTCCTTCCAAGGAGTAAGCATCTTTTAATTTCATGGCTGCAGTCACCATCTGCAGTGATTTTACATAAATCCAAATCCAGCCCTCCACCAGTTTTTGTCAATATGGTTGGAACACAAGTTTTACTCATTTATGTGCTGTCTATTCCTGCTACAGTGGCAGTTGAATAGTTTCCTGATGAATGGTCCAAACCAATTTTCAAGGTCTTTCCCTTGCTAGTAGTTAAAAGTGGGCATGTGATCCTGTCCTGGCCTGTGAGAAATGAGGGGAAATATCCTTAACCATAGAGAGAAAAACAGACAGAGATGATTATTTATTCTGTTTCTGGATATTGTGTTTTGTGAAGGTGATATCTGGGACTACTATAACCATCTTGTGACCACTTTAAAAATGAAGCCCACCCTGATAGAAAGGAAAAATACAGGTAACCTGCAAACAACATGGATTTGAATTGCACAGGTCCACTTATATGCAGATTTTTTTCAATAAATATATGGAAAAGTTTTTTGAGACTTGTGATCATTTGAAAAAAACTGACAGATGAATCACATAGCTTAGAAATATTGAAAAAATTAAGAAAAAAGTAGGTATGGCATGAATGCATAAAGTATATATAGATCCCAGCCTATCCTTACGTAGGCATAAAGTGAATGATATTTAATATAAGATTAGTAGTGTATTTCCTACTGTTTTATAACTTTGCTTTAAAGAATTATAATACCATATAGGATGTCTCTCTCTCATAATTGGAGGAAATATGTATCAGCCTATTTTCACAGGTAAGTGCATTAAAAAAGGTTAACACTATTTCTAACACTGTATTATGAGTATGGCTGTAATACCATAAAAGTTTTACAATGATTCATTCATTCATTAGGTATAGTCTAGGCTTCCTCAAAGCAATTCTACTGATCCTACTAGGCTACTATAAAGTAGTCATATGTTGCATCTTCATAATCAATGTATGAATCACTATTCTTGCACATAAATGTGAATTTTTTTACATTTTTGACATCTAGTGTTAGTAATTGGAGCAGGAAATGGCAACCCAGTCCAGTGTTGTTGCCTGGAGAATCCCGGGGACGGAGGAGCCTGGTGGGCTGCCGTCTATGGGGTCTCACAGAGTCAGACACGACTGAAGTAACTTATCAGCAGCAGCATTGTTAGTAATATGATAACACCTACAGTGTTTTGTATCATATAAGACAATATAGATGTAGGTGTTGAAGACAATTCATCTTGTAAACAGTGTAACAGAAAACATATTAATAAGCACAGTATAGTATTCCTCTTTCTTATAATTTTCTTAATAACAGTGTCTTTTCTGTAGCCTACTTTATTGCAAGAATTTGTTGTAAAAATACATTTATTGTAAGAATACATATGACGTACGAAGTATGTGTTAATGTGTTAATAGGTTGTTTGTGTTACTGGTAAGGCTTCTAGTCATCAGTAGGCTATTAGTAGTAGTTAAGTGTTTGGGAAATCAAAAGTTATACAGTGATTTTCAACCACATCTGGGGTCAGCACTCCTAACCCCCACATAGTTCAAGGGCCAACTGCAGTTCAAATCTGAATCTTTCATGACATCCTTGAGCCACTGGTCAACTGTAGAAAGTCTCACATCTTGGTGACTTCATGTTATATGACAAAAGTCAGCTTTCTTGTTAAAGCTAGCTTGAAAAGGTGTTTACTTGTAGTCCAGGGTATTCTAATAGATATATTAGTACTTAATATGTTGAGATAAATGAATGAGTAATAAATTGGGGGCAGGAAATGTAGCCCTGACTCTTTTACTCTGGGTTATGGAGGCATTGATTTATGGGTGAATGCTAAAGTATGTCTATAAGACTTAGTTTCTTATTTTTTTTTTAGTACCAGCTGAAAAGTCAACTTTTTCTTATCACCATTCTCCCATTCAATTCCTGAGACACTGATAGGTATTTTTAAACATTTTTTTCTATATTACCATTGAAACTGCCTCGCACCCTGCACCCTTCCACCCCCACCACTCCCATCACCCAAGTTCAGTGATTGGAAAATTCCTTATAAGTGGCGTTTTTGTTGTAAAGTATTGGGGTTCCCTAAACATGTCATATTTTAGACAGGAATTGCTCAACCAGTTCAGTTATTTAAAAGTATATGTGTTAATGGAGCTGTTTCTCAGGGATGTGCATTTTATTCCTGCTTTGCTACATCATTTAAGCATATAAGATGATTGATGAGGACCTTATATTAATTTGACAGCTTTTATCTTGGAATTTCAAAACACCTGATAAATGACTTCAATTTACTCATTGTTATACCTCTTAATTCAAGAGAATGCTTCATGCTTATCATTGCAACTGTCTGTGTGTTTGGAAGAAAGGGAAGTCTAATGTGGTTTCCTCAGTTCCCAAGTAGGCATCTCCTTCCTAAGGTTATTCTTCCACCTGTCCTTCTCTGGTTAGAGTAAAGGGATATGACTGAAAAACTGCCAATACTGTGAATTCAGAATCTGCTGAACATCTGTGTTACTCTAGAGTCAGATAACATAGAGAGATATAAGACTTAATTCCTGCATTCACAAGAGATTAAAATTTGGCCAGGAATCTAAGATTTGTAGTAAGAAAGAAATCTGAGGGATCATATTAATAGTGCAGGTGAAAGAGCTGAAGGAGATCAAAGAGAGATTTTGATTTGGAATAAACTTCATTGAGAAGAGTGTTAAGTGGGTTTGTAAGAAGAGAAGAATTTAGCTAAGTGGAGTGTGTGTGTGCGTGTATGCACATGAGGCATTATATGTGAGGTGAAGTCATAATAGAGGGGGCAGATGAGCACATAGTACCTTTAGACGTAAATGATTAGACTAATTTTGGTGGCATGCTGTTGATGTGATGATGTGCTTCCAGTTGGCACAGTGGTAACGAATCTGCTTGCCATGCAGGAGAGAGAAGAGATGCAGGTTTGATCCCTGGGTCGGGAAGATCCTCTGGAGTAGAAATGGCAACCCACTCCATTATTCTTGCCTGGAAAGCTCCATGGACAGAGGAGCCTAGTGGGCTACAATCCAGGAGGTCACAAAGAGTTGGACATGACTGAGCACACCCGCACATCATCAGCAACATTGGGGGCTAGATTATGGAGGAGTTGAAGTGACGGGCAAGTGGTTTGGACAGTATGTATAACAATTTGAAATCCATGATTGCTTTTGTAAATAAGAATGATTCATAAAAGAAAATGAGATCATAGTATACTCCTCAGTTCAGTTCATTCGCTCAGTCATGTCCGACTCTTTGTGACCCCATGAACCACAGCACGCCAGGCCTCCCTGTCCATCACCAACTCCCGGAGTGTACCCAAACTCATGCCCATTGAGTCGGTGATGCCATCGAGCCATCTCATCCTCTGTTGTCCCCTTCTCCTCCTGCCCTCAATCTTTCCCAGCATCAGGGTTTTTTCAGTTGAGTCAGCTCTTCACATCAGGTGGGCAAACTATTGGAGTTTCAGCTTCAGCAGCAGTCCTTCCAATGAATATTCAGGATTGGTTTCCTTTAGGATGGACTGGTTAGATCTCTTTGCCATCCAGTTCAGTTCAGTTCAATCACTCAGTCATGTCCAACTCTTTGTGACCCCATGAACCGCAGCACGCCAGGCGTCCATGTCCAACACCAACTCCCGGAGCCCACCCAAACTCATGTCCATTGAGTCAGTGATGCTATCTCATCCTCTGTCATCCCCTTTTCCTTCTGCCCTCAATCTTTCCCAGCATCAGGGTCTTTTCAAATGAGTCAGTTCTTAGCATCAGGTGGCCAAAGTATTGGAGTTTCAGCTTCAACATCAGTCCTTCCAAGGAACACCCAGGACTGATCTCCTTCAGGATGGACTGGTTGGATCTCCTTGCAGTCCAAGGGACCCTCAAGAGCCTTCTCCAACACCACAGTTCAAAAGCATCAATTGTTCGATGCTCAGCTTTCTTTATAGTCCAAATCTCACATCCATACATGACTACTGGCAAAACCATAGCTTTCACTAGATGGACCTTTGTTGACAAGGTAATGTCTGGCTTTTTAATATACTACCTAGGTTGGTCATAACTTTCCTTCCAAGGAGTAAGCGTCTTTTTATTTTATGGCTGCAGACACCATCTGAAGTGATTTTGGAGCCCAAAAAAATAAAGTCAGCCACTGTTTCCCCATCTATTTGCCATGAAGTGATGGGACCGGATGCCATGATCTTAGTTTTCTGAATGTTGAGCTTTAAGCCAACTTTTTCACTCTCCTCTTTCACTTTCATCAAGAGGCTCTTTAGTTCTTCTTCACTTTCTGTCATAAGGGTGGTGTCATCTGCATATATGAGGTTATTGATATTTCTTCTGGCAATCTTGATTCCAGCTTATGTTTCTTCCAGCCCAGTGTTTCTCATGATGTACTCTGCATATAAGTTAAATAAGCAGGGTGACAATATACAGCTTTGACGTACTCCTTTTCCTATTTGGAACCAGTATGTTGTTCCTTGTCTAGTTCTAACTGTTGCTTCCTGACCTGCATACAGGTTTCTCAAGAGGCATGTCAGGTGGTCTGATATTATTATCTCTTGAAGAATTTTCCAGAGTTTATTGTGATCCACACAGTCAAAGGCTTTGGCATAGTCAATAAAGGAGAAATAAATGTTTTTCTTGAACTCTCTTGGTTTTTCGATGATCCAGCGGATATTGGCAATTTGATCTCTGGTTCCTCTGGCTTTTCTAAAACCATCTTGAACATCTGGAAGTTCATGATTTACATATTGCTGAAGCCTGGCTTGGAGAATTTTGAGCATTACTTTACTAACGTGTGAGATGAATGCAATTGTGTGGTAGTTTGAGCATTCTTTGGCATTGCCTTTCTTTGGGATTGGAAAGAAAACTGACCTTTTCCAGTCCTGTGGTCACTGCTGAGTTTTCCAAATTTGCTTACGTATTGAGTGCACCACTTTTACAGCGTCATCTTTTAGGATTTGAAATAGCTCAACTGGAAATCCATCACCTCCACTAACTTTGTTCATAGTGATGCTTCCTAAGGCCCACTTGACTTCACATTCCAGGATGACTGGCTCTAGGTGAGTGTTCACACCATCATGACTATCTGGGTCATGAAGATCTTTCTTGTACAGTTTGTCTGTGTATTCTTGCCACCTCTTCTTAATATCTTCTGCTTCTGTTAGGTCCCTACCATTTCTGTCCTTTATTGAGCCCATCTTTGCATGAAATGTTCCCTTGGTATCTCTAATTTTCTTGAAGAGATCTCTAGTCTTTCCCATTCGATTGTTTTCCTCTATTTCTTTGCATTGATCTCTGAGGAGAGCTTTCTTATCTCTCCTTGCTATTCTTTGCAACTCTGCATTCAAATGGGTATATCTTTGCTTTTCTCCTTTGCTTTTCACTTCTCTTCTTTTCTGAGCTATTTGTAAGGCCTCTTCAGACAGCCATTTTGCTTTTTTGCATTTCTTTTTCTTGGGGATGGTCTTGCTCCCTGTCTCCTGTACAATGTCACGAACCTCTGTCTAGTTCATCAGGCACTCTGTCTATCAGATCTAGTTCCTTAAATCTATTTCTCACTTCCACTGTATAATCGTTAGGGATTTGATTTAGGTCATACCTGAATGGTCTAGTGGTTTTCCCCACTATCTTCAATTTCAGTCTGAATTTGGCAATAAGGAGTTCATGATCTGAGCCATAGTCAGCCTCTGGTCTTGTTTTTGCTGACTGTATAGAGCTTCTCCATCTTTGGCTGCAAAGAATATAATGAATCTGATTGGTGATGTCCATGTGTAGAGTCTTCTCTTGTGTTGTTGGAAGAGGGTGTTTGCTATGACCAGTGCATTCTCTTGGCAAAACTCTACTAGCCTTTGCCCTGCTTCATTCTGTACTCCCAGGCAAAATTTGCCTGTTACTCCAGGTGTTTCTTGACTTCCTACTTTTGCATTCCTGTCCCCTATAATGAAAAGGACATCTTTTTGGGTGTTAGTTCTAAAAGGTCTTGTAGGTCTTCATAGAACCATTCAACATCAGCTTCTTCAGCGCTACTGGTCAGGGCATACACTTGGATTACTGTGATATTGAATGGTTTGCCTTGGAAACAAACAGAGATGATTCTGTCGTTTTTGAGATTGCATCCAAGTACTGCATTTCAGACTCTTTTGTTGATTATGATGGCTACTCCATTTCTTCTAAGGGATTCTTGCCCACAGTAGTAGATATAACAGTCATCTGAATTAAAACTTCCCATTCCTGTCCATTTTAGTTCGCTGATTCCTAGACTGTCGACATTCACTCTTGCCATCTCCTGTTTGACCACTTCCAATTTGCCTTGATTCATGGACCTAACATTCCAGGTTCCTATGCAATATTGCTCTTTATAGCATCAGACCTTGCTTTTATCACCAGTCACATCCACAATTGGGTGTTGTTTTTGCTTTGTCTCCCTCCCTTCATTCTTTCTGGAGTTATTTCTCCACTGATCTCCAGTAGCATATTGGGCACCTATCGACCTGGGGAGTTCATCTTTCAGTGTTCTATCTTTTTACCTTTTCATACTGTTCATGGGATTCTCAAGGCAAGAATACTGGAGTGGTTTGCCATTCCCTTCTCCAGTGGAGTACATTGTGTCAGACCTCTCCATCATGACCCGTCTGTCTTGAGTGGCCCCACATGGCATGGCTTAGTTTCACTGAGTTAGACAAGGCTGTGCTCCATGTCATCAGACTGGCTAATTGTCTGTGATTGTGGTTTCAGTCTGTCTGCTCTCTGATGCCCTCTCTTAGCACCTACCATCTTACTTGAATTTCTCTTAGCTTGGATGGTGGAGTATCTCCTCACAGCCGCTGCTCCTGACCTTGGATGTAGGGTAGCTCCTCTTGGCTTCTCCTGTGCCATACAGCTGTCACTTCCTCTCCTAATTTAATATAAAAATGCAGTTATTAAATTAAGAGATTTATTAGGACTTCCTTGGTGACTCACATGGTGAAGAATCTGCCTGCTATGCAGGAGACCCAGGTTTGATATCTAGGTCTGGAAGTTTTCCTGGAGAAGGGAATGGCAACCCTCTCCAGTGTTCTTGCCTGGAGAATTCCATGTACAGAGGAACCTGGTGGGCTACAGACCATGGGGTTGCAGAGTCAGACACGATTGAGCAACTAACACTTTCATTTTCACTCATTTTTAGAACTGATAAGCTGTCTCCCAAATATTTATAAGCTTTCTCTCATTTTCATCCCCAAAATGGATGATTTCCTTCTCTCTTTTGAGGTTCTACACTCAGTAGTTATGGTATTGAGTTGACATAACTCATCATTTCTTGAATTCATCCATTTGTTCTAGAGGAATGGCCATGTCTCATTCATTGTTATGTTTCCAGGGCTTATTCCATGGGAGGCGATTACTGTGTGGTGGTTGAAGTGATCTCAGGTTCTGAGTTTTTCATTTCATTTCATAGGATTTCATTTCTGTTCTCAGGGAGTCTCTGTATATTTTACAGTTTGTATCATTTTTAACATGACAGGGATCATAACATTCTTTGATTACGAAGATTTCAGGTAGAGAAATATATTTCTTATATGTGGAACCTAAAAAACAGACAAACTAGTGAATATAAAAATAGCAGACTTCCAGATATAGAGAGCAAACAAATGATTAAGTGGGGTGGGGGTACAGGTGGAAGTGGAACAATATAGGGGTTGGGAAGTGGGAGGTACAAACTACTCGGTGTAAGATAGGCTACAAGAATGTATTGTACAACATGGGGAATATAGTCAATATTTTATAATTTCTTTAAATGGAAAGTAGTCCTTAAAAGTTGTATAAAAAAGGATTTCAGTTGGTGTTTTCAAGTCAGAACATCAGTGAAGACATTAGACAAATTTCTACACTAGAATGATAAAGTTATGTTCCCATAGCAGCATAAATGGAAAGAATTTTGCTTCTTCATTTAATGTAATAAGACTCTCTGTGCTGGGAGAGACAAAGAGGTTTCATGAGGGCTCAGTTGAAATTGCTTTTCCTAATTTTTCCACATGAATTTAACTAAAAAAAATGTGGGTCTGATATCTTTAGGATAATCTTATGGTAAATCTCCATTTAAAAAAAAATTCATCCTGGTTAAAGCTTCTTGGACTAAATCTAGGAACACTAGATTTTAGAAATATCTTTCATTAGGAACTATATAATTTTAGTCAGCTTTCTGTTGTAACAATAGTTTGTTTTCCTTTGTTGATGACACATTTTTTATTCACACATTGGAAGTAGTACCCTTCCAACATTTATTATCTCCTCTTCTTTAATGATAGAAACCTGGGCAGCATGCTTAGTTAAGACACTTTCTCAGGCTTCTTTGCAGCTTGTGGCCATGGACCAAGTTTTGGCAAATGAGATACAAAAAATTGTGTCAGATGAGATTTTCAGGAAGGCTTTTTAAAAAGAAGAGGGCACACGTTCTCTCCTCTTTCTCTTCAGTTCTTTTTGCCTTGCTGACTGTCACATGAGTAGAATGGCAGGAGCTTCAGCAACCATCTTGGATCATGAGGTGGTGTTGAGGCTGAAAGTCAGAGGGATGAAGCAGGAAGACAGGAGGAGCCTCCTGACTTTATGGAACCTCCAAACATGCTCTGAACTGCTTGCTTTTTACTTCCTTTTCCCTAAGAGGACAAACCCTGGCATAGCAGAGCTGGGGCACATTTTCCCAAATGTCAAAGATAATTTTGTAATTACATTTATAATCAGGAGCATCATGCATGTGTTTTGAGAGAAGCCTGTAAAATTTTCTCATTGACCACACATGTGATGATACTCACTAAGTAATAAGGAAGTTTAGAGGTGAGAAGCTCTTTTCCTGGAAAGAGAGGCTGTGTGGTGAACTAGATGAAACATCAGACCGGGAGTATGATGTCTTGGATAGTTTGCCCTGGTTCTGTCACTGACCAGCTAGTCGATAACATAGGTACTTAATAGCATAGACCCCTTGTTTCTTCCATATGAAAGGAATCATCATTGCTTTCGTTCACCAGATACTGTCACTTGCCTTGAGTTTGCTCTGTGCCAGCTATGTGTGGGCACTTTGCAGTCCTTGGGACTTCCATTAGTGCTTCATCATCATCTTACCTTCTGTTATGATATATGGCAGATCTAAATGTGATACATTCATGAATAAGTCTGTGATTACATGTATGGATCACACAATGCTGGTGAGTTTATTACAGCTCAATGAATAAATTCCATTTTATAATGGTGAATATATCCTATAGATGAAGGCAACAAGCATTGTTTCCTTTGACAGAGAGGGTTCCCAAGCTTTCTGGCTATAACATTCTGTATAGTTAAAGGTTATATTCCAGGGAAATTATATTAATTTTTTGTAGTTAGCAGCTGGGGGCCTTATTTCTTTTCTGTAAGCACTGAAGAAAGGATTATTTTATGATAAAGGTCACAGACTACATAGATTTAAATTGAAATAACACCTTTAACTCACTTAGCTAGTTCTTTAACTTTGCTCTTTGTTCAGTGTGCCTTAGTGGTCCAGAGAAAATAAATAATTTCTAGCCATTTTTTTTAATCTCCTGAGAAGAATAACAGCTAGCTCAATAGTTTGAAATCTTAAGGAACTAAGATTTGCAAGATTCTTTCTTTGTGTGGCATCTCTTAAAATAATATTTTGACCTATATTTTCTCTTTTAATTTTATCCAAGTTAAAATCAAGGTTTGGAGAGCTTATTGTCTTGTTTACAGTAATAAGGAGGTACTATTTTCTTTATATTTAAAATTTGTAAATTTCTGTTCCTTCAAATCTCAGTTTAGAGAGTAGAACTCAGGGCATTCCACTTCAAACTTGAAGCCTAGAATCGAGATACAAACAGTAAGCATCATAATGGTGGTCAGAGCTGCATATGGGGATATAGGGTGAGTTAGAAACAAAATCAACTCTTCCTCAGAAATTTCTTTTCAGTCACTTCTGCCTACATGGTAGTAACATTGGCAATGGCATGGCCATTTGTTTTCTTTAAATATAAAAGACGTGCAAATGTTGCTTTTATTTATTTTTTTAAAAATTAATTAATTTATTTTAGTTGGAGGCTAATTACTTTACAATATTGTAATGGTTTTTGCCATACATTGACATGAATCAGCCATGGGTGTACGTGTGTTCCCCAACCTGAACCCCACTCCCGCCTCCCTCCACATTCCATCAAATGTTGCTTTTAAAATGAGCTATGTATCCTAATGTGCTTGCTTACATTTGCAGTTGTTCCAAAGACTTTGAAAAACAAATAGCAGCTTGTAGCCCACTGAACCTCATTGTGCATCATGCTGGCTCACAGCCCGTCTGCCTCAAACTCTTCGGAATTGTGAGCCAACGTAGCCAAAAGCCACCATGTGAGAAATCTCCCATCTCAAAATAGGCACATGTTTGTATGTGCTGTTTTACTCTCTTCATTATGGCTAAACAAAAAGATATTTGGACCCCAAACATATAGCCTGCATAATTTAAAAAGGAAACAAAGCCAAAATTGATTAAAATTGCTCATTTAAAAAATATCTGCAATCTGCTGTTTTACAAATTATGAAACTGACAAAACTAGGTGATTGGTTCGCCTTTATGTATTCAGTTTGTTTTAATTGCACGAGAACATCTCAGTATTATCAAGGGCTTTGGGATTTTAATATATAATTATTTGTGGTTTTATAATACTCTGTGTTAAATTGTGTTAAATTGTGTTTTTACTTAAATTGTCAGTTTGCACCAGAGAAAAGTAAATTTACTCACCTGGGCTTTCTATGTTTTCCTTAAACTTCGAGGAGAATTTTGTTTTTGTATAAGTGGAAAATATTTTAGTTCATTGTTTTCACGTAACCTAACAGGTACTGTGGCTCATTTGTGTGCAGTTTTAGGCTCTATGATAGACTCTAAGATTTATAAAAAGAGAGATGCCATCATCCTTCCCCTCGAGTTGGTTAGATTCTTTAGAGCAAGGGACGTAATGCACACACAGACACGCAGTAAGAATATGTTATCATGATTTTGATGCAGACATGCTTTTTGAAAACCATGCTTAAACTGTTTCTGTAGTAATACTACCAATAGTGGTTACTATAGCAATACTTCCATAGTGGTTACTATGACCCAGACGCTATCCTAAATAATTTATTATCTCACTTAATTTTCACAACTGTTCTGTAAAGAAGGTACAACTGTGACCCCTACTCCACAGATGACAAGAAGTTAAGCAAACTCTTCAGTAATCAAACTGTCTAGTTTCAGGGTCCTGAACTTTTACCAATTAGGTAATTCTGCGTCTTGGTAGAAAGATAATTTATTGTAGCCAAGAACATAGTTGTAAATATCTGATGTTTTTTAACGAAAACCTTAAAATTTATTGCAAAACCAATCAAAGCAAACCTTTAGGTGGAAGCATTTTAATAAAAATATTAAAGGAGAACTTCATGTTTAAATTTAAATTTTGAGAGGATGATAGTTTCCACAGTATTATTTCTCTGTCAAATGCTTAACAATATATGTAAAGATAGGCCATAATTGAAAGATTATACTGCTCTTATTCAAGCAGTATATAATTCATTGATGTGATGGTAGAGAAGAATGTTGAATACCCCTTTTAGTTCATTTTGATGAGATTTGGGTTCTCCAGAATCCAGCCATGAGCCTTTGAGGAATTATTGCCTGTCCAGCTCTTTTAGGTATGGAGACTGCCCAGCACCAGGCATTGCTCCCTGGCCTCAGGAGGAAAAGTCTTAATTCTTCTAGTTCTGAAGGTTGTTCTGGAAGCTTGGAAGGAAAGTCTGTTACCATTTGCCTGCAGGGGAAGAGATGGATTAAGTGACATTTCAAGATGTCTTCTAGCCATAGTTTCTGGCAGAGTCTGGCTTAAGCAAAAGGTGTGAATGTGGCCTCGACCCAGATTTTCACTCATTATTACCAAGGACTCTGACAGACCTGAGTGTGATCATAGGCTAATGTTTCTGCTTTATGGTTGAAATGGCTAATGGTTAAGCCTACCTCTTTGGCTTAGTTTCAGCATGCATCTGGATAACTGTGATCACAGATGATTTAGATTTCTTCTCATCAAAAAAAGGGCCAAGTAATTTCTTTTTTGCTCTCTTATCTAGGTTCTATAATTTGGGGCTTACCCAGATACTAGTGAGGGATATAAAAGTAGTGAGAGGAAAATGTAAACACTGTTGTAATGTTGGAGAGCTACACTGCTTCTTCAGAGAATGGTTACTATGATTTTAAGAATGAACATTTGATTAGTTGCTATTTATTAATGTAGTAGAGAATTTGGATCCAGTGGAAGATCCATTTTCTGTTACAAGTTCTATAACATTATATTACTATTAGAAATAATAGGTTCAGTGAGATGGCAGCATTTCTTATTTTTAAGCTATCAAATTAATATAGATCAGATGAGTGAGACAGTCCTGCACAGTGCAGATTGTCCCTCCCAGTTAATTCAGACATTGATTGATAAATAAAACATCTTCGCTTTGGGTATTAAACTTCACTCTGAAAGAGAAGAAATCACAAGAAAAAGTCAAACTTATTTGCAACATTTTGGGTTCTGGCAGTCTAGTTCTTCAAGAGTTAATTCTACTCATTAACCTCAGCATTAGCTGCAACTTTTTACAGTTTATGGTATTAATGCCTTAATGGACTTACACAGTGAGAGATTTAGACTACTCAATTGTGATTTATTAATTGGGCAAAGGTATAAATTGTTCCTTTTCTAATAATTTAGTTAATATATATTTATCAGGTGACACAATGGGACCCACTTGGAACTCATATATGGGCAACCTGAAAGTGGTGGGAGTTATCCTATGTTGCAGAACTTTGACCAATGAGAGAAGGAGTCAATGGATCAATTCTTTCTTTTCCTGCTTCTGGACTGGCTGGACATCCAATAGCTTCTACTGCCTCTCTGAAGACATTCTGCCAACCTGAGCAACCAGTTTATAAGGAAGCTTGGTGACCCTCTCTCTTATGTTCACTTTCCTGCCTCTTCTTTCCCTGGAGTTGCACTTTTCAGTACAGTGTTTCCACATAAGCTCTGTTTTCTGAGGACTCTGGAGTCATTCTGCTCTGAGAGAGATAATCATTTGGTGGGATTACAAGAAAAATATGATGAGTACAAGAGTTGCTAACAGGATCTGGGGGTGCAACTTGTTCATAGGATCTGGGGGTTTAAGCCACTTAATTCTGGCTAATGTAGGGTGGGTAAGTAAGAGAAGGACTCTCAGAAGGAAGAGCTTCCTGAGTTGACACTTGCATGATGACTAGGGGTTCACTAGATACCTGAAGCAGAGAAGGACATTTCAGGTGGAGAGAATCCTATAAGAGGCCGAAGACAACTCTAGAGTCATTAGCTGGATGGAGCACATGGTCTCATGGCTGGAAGGTAAAGCCAGGTCATAAGTGATATTAAATATCCCTACTGGGAAGGTGAGTTTAGTGGATTCATGGGCAGCAGAAGCTACATTACAGTGAGTTGATGGATAAATGAAAAACAGTGGTGAGTTCAGAGCACCCTTTCAGAAAGCCTGGCTGGAAAGAGATGGAAAGGAGCTGGAGAGGGACATGAGCTGTATTGATCAGAATCGTAGCAGGAAAACAGCTCACATAAAACATTCACCTGAATAGCATTTAATAAAGAAACTTTGTATGGAGCTGTGGACTGATTTTAAGAGAAACAACCACAGAGGCCTCAGGGACTAGCAGGAATAGATCAGAAAGCTGTTAGTACTCACAGCCCTGACAGAGAGGGAGGCAGTGGTGTTAAGGAAGCTCCATGGCTGGGGATGGTGAAAGGGAGATAAGCACTTCGCCTTCATGTCTTACTGGAGCCTCCCACTGGGCAAAGATAACCAGAATCCAGATTTCAAAGGCGTGTGAGTGATGGAGTCTACAGAGGTCAGCCTTTCTGGGCCTGACCTGGGGCAAATGAGGGTGGAGACTGAATTTGAGGACCGAATGATGAATCACCAACACATGGGGTCAGTGGAGATTTTTTTTTTTAATTGATGGGAGAGACGTGAATAATTTATGCATAGAGGGGAGAGAGAGAGGGAGAGGCAGAGTAATGAATGGAACATTCTTGAGAGAATGAGGCTTAGAGAACAGTCAGAGATAAATGTTATAAAATGGTAAGGATGCACTGTTGCATGAGACCCGAGGGAAGAGGGCAAGCTGGTTATGTAAGTTTGCGCATGCACAGACACTCACAGGAGAAGAAAGACAATTTGGGGAAATTTGTGCCTGGAGGGATTTTCTTTTTGAGGTCAGATACGAGGTTATCTGTTGAGAATGAAGGGACTGAGTTTTAGTATATGGCTTGAAAATATTAGTGTTAAATTTAAAATTGTGAAGAGAAAAAGTGAGCTGATTAGAGGAAGAATAGAGAAAGACCACTGAGTAGGGTGGGAGTCCAGCTGAAAAAGTGCTCAGTAGTAAAAGCTGGTAATGAGAGAGGGAAGTACCCATAATACATATTAATAAGTAAATTGCTCATGTTAGGAGCTCCGATGTGGTGAAGATAATTTTACTTGTGCTATTTTTGACTCAGCTCTGCCTTATGCATGCTGCTGGATCTCAGTAACCTTGAGTCTCAGATTTCTCACAATACTCTATTTCCTCAATTCTAGATCATCATTTATTTTAAAAGGCACCAGAGTTTTATTAACATTTTGAAGGCTTGGAGAAATCTCCATTGTGTTAAATGTACAATATTTCCCCCCAATCAACAATAGTATAAATATATCTACTTAGTTACATGGGCTTCCCTGGTGACTCAGTGGTGAAGAATCCACCCGCTAATGCAGGAGACACAGGTTCAATCCCTTGCTTGGGAAGATCCTCTGGAAAAAGAAATGGCAACCAACTCCGGTATTCTTGACTAGAAAATCCCATGGACAGGGTAGCCTGGAGGGCTACAGTCCATGGAGTCACTAAAGAATCGGACACGACTGAGCCACTTAACAACAACTTAATTATGAATCATTCTTCTTTAATATCTCTGTCAAAGACCGAGTTTCTGTCTTCACCTGAAATATTTAAATTCTTCTGAATAACTGCTATCAGCAGCCCCTGAGATGGGTGATTTTTTTCTTTTCTAAACCTTTACTCGGTATCCTGGTTTGTATTGACCTGATACAACCTCTGTCTTGCCTTCCATGACATTGATCTCTGTCTAATTTTCCTCTTGTCTTATTCTACCCACTCTCTTGCATTCTCTCCACATAATGGCTTTAATCACCCTCAAGATTCTTCTGTTTTGTTGGTCCATGCCCTGACTCAACTGAGTTTAGGAACTGGCCAATTTATATTCTTAGCTCTTAAGCTGTTACATAGTTAAGGCTGGACTGTGGCCTCACATTTCCTATTGTTTCTGTTTTTTAAAAATTTGAGCCCTGTTTTGGAAACATCCTTAAAAGCTTCTTTTTTCTACCAAGTTACATTTATGGTTTTGTCATGTGTAATTCAACACTGTCTCTTTGGAGTTCTTCACAAGTGTTTGGCAGATCATATTGCAGGATACATGAAGGGATCCTGTCCTAGCTTTTAAGCTTTGGTGGCCTATTTTTAGGGGATGGGCCACTTCTGCCTGGCTGCATTCTGTTTTCAGGGCGAGGTGGCCTTAGACACTTACTCACTTTTGGTTTCTGTGCCACATTATTGTGTCATTTTTTGTTCAGGCCTTATAGGTAACAAAGACAAAATTCAACTCCTGGGATGGAAACAACTCAACTGAAGTGATAATGTCAGGAATGGATAGTTGACCTAGTGTTCAGTTTATCCAGGCACAGGCTGTGACAGTCTTGTCATTGTGTATAGCTAGTGATGAGTCTTTTGTATGGATTTCAGAAGTCTTCAGATTCTTTGACAAAGGAGGCAAGAATATACAATGGAGAAAAGACAATCTCTTTAACAAGTGGTGCTGGGAAAACTGGTCAACCACTTGTAAAAGAATGAAACTAGAACACTTTCTAACACCATACACAAAAATAAACTCAAAATGGATTAAAGATCTAAACGTAAGACCAGAAACTATAAAACTCCTAGAGGAAAACATAAGCAAAACACTCTCTGACATAAACCACAGGATCCTCTATGACCCACCTCCCAGAATATTGGAAATAAAAGCAAAAATAAACAAATGGGACCTAATTAAAATTAAAAGCTTTTGCACAACAAAGGAAACTAGGAGCAAGGTGAAAAGACAGCCCTCAGAATGGGAGAAAATAATAGCAAATGAAGCAACGGACAAACAGTCTCAAAAATATACAAGCAACTCCTGCAGCTCAATTCCAGAAAAATAAACGACCCAATCAAAACGTGCGCCAAAGAACTAAACAGACACTTCTCCAAAGAAGACATACAGATGACTAACACACACATGAAAAGATGCTCAATTATCACTCATTATCAGAGAAATGCAAATCAAAACCACAGTGAAGTACCATTTCACGCCCGTCAGAATGGCTGCTATCCAAAAGACTACAAACAATAAATGCTGGAGAGGGTGTGGAGAAAAGGGAACCCTCTTACACTGTTGGTGGGAATGCAAACTAGTACAGCCACTATGGAGAACAGTGTGGAGATTCCTCAAAAAACTGGAAATAGAACTGCCATATGACCCAGCAATCCCACTGCTGGGCATACACACCGAGGAAACCAGAATTGAAAGAGATACGTGCACCCCAATGTTCATCGCAGCACTGTTTATAATAGCCAGGACATGGAAGCAGCCTAGATGCCCATCAGCAGACGAATGGATAAGGAAGCTGTAGTACATATACACAATGGAATATTACTCAGCCATTAAAAAGAATGCATTCGAATCAGTTCTAATGAGGTGGATGAAACTGGAGTCTATTATAGAGAGTGAAGTAAGCCAGAAAGAAAAACACCAATACAGCATACTAACACATATATATGGCATTTAGTTAATCAGTAAAGATAACCCTGTATGCGAGACATCAAAAGAGACACAGATAAATAGAACAGTATTATAGACTCTATGGGAGAGGGCGAGGGCGGGATGATATGGGAGAATGGCATTGAAACATGTATATTATCATATGTGAAACGAATTGCCAGTCCAGGTTCAACGTATGATACAGGGTGCTCGGGGCTGGTGCACCGGGATGACCTGGAGGGATGGGATGGGGAGGGAGGTGGAAGGGGGGTTCTGGAAGGGGAAAACATGTACACCCATGGTGGATTCATGTCAGTGTATGGCAAAACAAATACAATATTGTAAAGTTAAAAAATAGATAACTAATTAAAAAAAAAACTGAGGAAATGTGCTAATTCCCTCCATTGTTGCCATGAGAATCAAATCAGAAAATATGTGTGAAACATCTTTATCAACTGCAGTGAACTAAAGTGGTTCCAGTCCTTATTTTCTATTGTCTACTATGGTGGGTGGCCTGAAATATAATAATTCAGCAAGAGCTCTCTGGCATGTAAAACTAAATATTACTTAGTAATCCTGTATCTTGTATATGAATAATCATCTCATGTTTTACAGTGATTTCAGTTAGTTTGCTTATGCTCACAGTCCTACCAAAGGAGGAGAGAGGATCCTACAGTTTTATTACAGGTAGACAAGAAAAATTGAGAGAAGCTATCCTTATCTATGTTTTCTAATTTTTCTATAGTAAATTACTATTGTTATTTGCATAATTATGAACTTGGTAATATAAATGATATCTAGATTTTGAAAATAAATGTCTCATGGAAGACAGTTAAAATAGCTGCTTTTAAATTCTTGCTTTGATAATTCTAATATCTGCATTTGGGCTTATCACATGGTGATTGTCTTTCTCTTGACTATCAATCAGATTTTCTTAGTTCTTTATATATCAAATAATTTTTTATTGTATTCTGAATATTTTAAATATTATGTTGTGAAACTCTGAGTCCTTTTAAAGTCTTCTATAGAAATTTTTTTTATCTGTTTGTTTTAGCAGGCAGCTGAGCTGGTTGGGTTCACAGCATAGATCACCTTCTGTATGCAGTGATTCCAGTGTTCATTCAGGTTTCAAAGCTTTTGCTATTTGTGGAGGGAAGGACAGGAGGAGTTACCTGCCCTGTCTTGAGCTGGAGTGGTGGTTTATGCTGTGCTTGAGTTCTCTGTGACTTTGAGATGCTGCTTTAATTGTATTCCATACATGCCTAGCTTGAGGGTGAGTCCGGGAATTGTGTGATTTATTTATACACACAGCTAGGAAGTCCTCTTTTCCATGATTCTGGGATATTTTCCAAAGGACTCCTTTTTATATTTCATCTGGCCAGAAAGATGGACTCCTCCATAATTTTAACCTCTATGCTTTTCTTCAATTTGCTTGATTAGGGTGAAGTGGTAAGAGAAAAAAGGGATAAAAAGGATAACAAGAATACCCATCTCTTCCACTGCTCCCAGTTCTTTACACGGCAGGAGGTCCTTGTTGTATTCTTTATCCAGGGAGATGATTTTCTCTTGGGGCATTAGGTCCTCGTGTCACTGCAGTGGCATCTGTGTAGTTGTGTAAGTGGTGCTGGCCTTGGGGTAGGGCTGGCAGAGAAAAAAAGGAAAAAAACAAGCACACTCCCCCCCCACCCCGACCCTCCTTTCCCCAACTCTTATTCATCTCACAGGGATCTGTTTTCTTGATCTGCCTGTAAAGTTGGAAGATTTTGAGTCACATCTACTAAACAGTTCCCTGACTGGGCCCACCTTCAGCTCAAAGCCAGGAGATATAAGAAGAAATGAAACCAGCAAACTCACTACGGTTGTACTAGTTGTTATTCAAATTTTGACATTGTTCCCCAGGTCACTTGCTATTTAATTTTGCAGAGTCTTGCATTTTGTGTAGATTGGGAAAAAGAAGCTGTATTAGACGTTTGGCATCCTGTCTGGCACCCAGACTCGTTCATTAAAACTGACCAGGTAACATGTTCATAGCATGGCCTGGCCAGGTCTAGGAGTCCTGTGATTGGCCTTCTAATCAGAACTGCCTGGAATCTTGGAAGAGGTCCCCAGAGGGTATTGAACTCATGAGGCATCCTGCTATATGAAGAAATGGGAAAAGGATGCTAGCCAGATAAATCAGCAGGTATCTACTCTTTCTCATTCTTATAAAAAAAATCTCTTAACAGATTTTAAAAGTTTGTTTTTAGGAGTGTGGTTATGATAATAGGCATTGTTGTTTAATCATTAAGTCGTGTCTGACACTTTGCAACCCCATAGACTATAGCCCGCCAGGCTCCTCTGTCCATGGGATTTCCCAGGCAAGAATACTGGAGTGAGTTGCTGTTTCCTTCTCAAGGGGATCTTCCCTACCCAGGGATCCAACCTATGTCTTGCATTGGCAGGCGGTTCTTTACCACTGAGCCAGCAGAGAAGCCGATAATAGGTATTAGGATTATACTTTAAAAAAAAAAAATTCTGTTAATTTGAGAGATTCTTATAGGGTCAATTGAGTTCAAAAGAACTTAAATAACTAGTTTGTTTTTATTAAGCTCACACAGTTTGTAAGCAAAAACATGGTTTGGATGTCAAAATTCTCAGAGCCTTTTATCACTTATGCTATTTCTGTAGACTCTTTACAAGTAAAGCTCAATTTCAAGTGGCAGCACTGACAAGAATTAACTTTTGAATTTAAATTGTATTTTATAAATCTTTTCTGTCTGAACTCTGCCAGTGGCTTAAGTGAATTAAAGTGTGGAGTTTTCCCTTTCCTGAACCAAATTGTGAGATCAGCAAACCGTATAGTCAGAGTTTCTCCACTGTCTTGTTCTCTTTTTCTCCCAGCCAACTCTTCCTGCTTTTTTTTATCTTCTTTATATCTACTTAAAATCTTTGTTTCTGCCTGCTTGTACAATATTTCAGGTCTGGGTCTTCTTTTCCATGCTACCTTCTACAGAACTTACAACCAATGTCTTGTGACCTTTGCCCTTAAAGCCTTGCTAATGATTGACACCCATCAGAGAGGCTAATGCATGGTAATAGAATAATCTTTCAGTGGTGTCCTTTGAATTTTCACAAGCCATCAGATGCCTATTTTAAAGTCAGAAGAAACAGGAGCATTTTTTTTTTTTATGTCTTGCTTGGCAAAGCAGCTACCCAAATTTAAGGGAAGAAGCACATTTTTATTAAGAACTGTAGAAAAATTAAAAAATACAGAATCACAAAAGAGAAAATAAAAATCACTATGTTCCAAAACAACAAGGTCCTACTGTATAGCACAGGGAAACACATATCCTGTAATAAGCCATAATGGAAAAGAATATGAAAAAGAACATAACTGAATCATTTTGCTGTATACCAGAAACTGACACAATATTGTATATTAACTGTACTTGAATTAAAAAAGATCGCTATGTTCTATACTCAGTTTACTGCTGTCAATTTTTTGGTATACATACCCACAGTAATTTTTTCTCTGTATTATTACATATCCACACCTACAAGTTCAGACATATTATTTTGTATAATTTTTATATTATACTTAAATATGTCATAGTTTTATCATTAAATATGGCAATGGCTTTATCATTTTAGAATGGACTATATAAAATCCATTATGTACGCACAATAATTTATTAACCAGTCCCTTATTGTTGCACATTTAGAGTGCTTTCAAGTTTTTTATGATTTTAAATAATGCTATGATGTAAACCTATTATGGTTTCCTCGGGTTATGTATCCAGCCCAGAAGTAGAAGTGGAATTGATGTGTCATGGGTTATGTTTAATACATTTCTGAAACTTTTGATGCAGTTTCTCTTGGTGCTTGTTAAATAGTAAGTTGTTGCTCAAATTTTGCAGAAGCAAAGGCACCTTTTCGGTCTCAGCCTGATTAATGTAGAAGAATTTAGATTTTATGTACATATAAGCTCACAACCATATGTTGTTAGACATAAAAATCAATTTCTGAGATTTATTCGTTTTTTGAAACATTGCACTTTTATCTACGATTTTACATTTTTATTTTGGGTGAGGCCAAAAAAACAAAAAGGGAAAGAGGAAAAAAAGAAGAAAAAATTACCTCTACCCAAGAACGCTTAAAGATGTAGGCCAATTTTCCTGCCATCCCTGGAAATTCTGTCTATTGAAGTAGTAGCTGTCTTTCCTGCTGCTCTTTTCTTTGGATCTTGTTTTGTAAAGAAAGATCTGTGTCCAACTGTTTGTGACCCCATGGACTGTATGTAGCCTGTCTGGCTTTTCTGTCCATGGAATTTTCCAGGCTAGAATAGTGGAGTGGATAGCCATTCCCTTCTCTAGGAATCTTCCCAACCCAGGGATTAAACCCAGGTCTCCCACATTGCAGGCAGATTCTTTACCATCTGAGCCACCAGGGAAGCCCATAAGAGAGATCAGTATTGACCTTTAGACAAGGCAAGAGGGGCCCCTACCTTGTCTCTGCTGCAGAGGGCCCCGCTCTGGGCTTCCTGTGGCTGTGTTCCCCCACCTGCCTTGTAATCTATGTGCCAAGGAGATGTGCCCACCTAGATGTCATGTTTCCCTTCTTTCCCCGCCCTTTTATACAATACTCTGGCTAACATGACTTTGCAATTGCATGCTTAAAAGTCCCAGGTCTGCTTCCAGGGTGTTCAGTGGCTTTTTCCAGGTCCATACTCCTGACTGTAGAATGTGTTATTGTGGGAGGGGCACTGACAGAGCTTGAGTGTGCTGGTTGGTGTCACCACTTGTATATGAGGAGGCTGTTCAAGATGTGTGCTGAATGTAGAGGATGAAGGGCATCTCAGTTTATACTGTTGCCCTTGGTCCTGCCAAGGTTAGGTATGGCCTGAAGGAGAACCTGCTACACAGTACTTTGTGATTATGGAGATTCCTTTATGCTGTTACAGGGTCTGGGCAAAGAGGAAGCCTTCCAGGCTCAGAATAAGTCATGTTTAGGGCACACAGGGAAGGAAGAACGTAGTATATTTTATTCTGTGTTTCAATGTTTCACATATGCAGAAGATTGAGAAATAAAACTTGGAGAAGCAGAGAAAACATGAATCAAGAAAGGGTTTTCATGCTATGCTAAGATTATGGACTTTGTCCTCTGGCTAATTTGAAGTTGTTGCAGGATTTTGAGCAGGGATGATGTAATGAGAACTGGCTGCAGAGTGTCGTGGATGTACATAAGAGCAGAAGCAGGAGGCCACTTAGGTTGTTGGTAGTCATTCAGATGGCAGAAGATGGTGATTGAAATTTAGCAGTGGCCATAAGGATGGAGACAGGACACTTGATTACTATGTAGAGTTGCTTCAGACTAATTCAAGTAGGATAATGTATTGAAAATTATTTTGGAGAGCTTATAGGATTCTGCAAATGTCATTTGTGTTTTTATGAATAACAATGATGATGTTGTGGATAAAAGTTAGGTTCCAGCAAGTCTCATTTCTAGGATAAGCAGATGTGAAAATCAGTTGAAATGCAGGGGTAAGGGTCCTGATGTGAGGCATACCATCCATCAAGGGCACCTTTCAGGGAGGAGAAAACTGGCTACTAGTTTGGGGGAGGTGGTTCAGGTGGAAGGACAGTGGTGCTGGGCTTGTGTTTCAGTGGGAGAGTTTTGGGGTGAGTCTCGTTATTCAGTATGCAGGTGTGCACACAGTCCCTTGTTTTTGATAAATTGCCTTTTTTTTCCATCTGCTGCACTTGATGCCCCTGAATCTGTAACCTTTCTAGTTCAACTTTTCTGGAGCAAATAATTTTTTTCTCTTGTCGTGATTGAAAGGGAATGGAAGAGTCTATATTTTAAAACAGATTTTCAGTCTTTCTGTTTGTCAATTTTGTTTGCTTTGAGATGTTTGATGCCTTCAATTCTGTCTTTCTGTGGCTCATGTCAGCTTTCTTCTTGTTCTTGTCTGGATGTGCAGCCCTTAGCTGTTTTCCTTTGATAGGTCTACTAGAGTTCACCTAGGTGTCTTATCTTCCAAACAAATTTTTGACACCTGCATTGTGCTTTTCACTGCTAGTCTCTTTATTTTTGTCATTTATATTATTTTTATTCCTTTTCTCTTTACTTTTTTGAGAATCTCCATTTTTTTTACAGGCTTTGAGGGAATAGGGATAATTCAGTAAGTTTAAATATAGTTAGATGGTAAAATAATAATGGCGTGTGTTTCAAGTCTTTTAGTTCAAGGACATAACATTTTCCTCAGCATTTTTTATGAAGGCTTTTTTAATTAATATATCTAACATCGATAATAGAGATTATCTGGCTGCAGTCTTAAGAACATTGATGTTTTCCTTTATTTCTTTTTGGTTAGACTTGTTTTGTTGTATTGTTGTTCAGTCCCTCGGTCATGTCCGACTCTTTGTGACCCCGTGGACTGCAACACACCAGGCTTCCTTGTCCATCACCATCTCCCGGAGTTTGTTCAAACTCATGTCCATTGACTTGGTGATGTCATCTAACCGTCTCATCCTCTGTTGTCCCCTTCTCTTGCCTTCAATCTTTCCTAGCATCAGGGTCTTTTCTAATGAGTCAGTTCTTCTCATCAGGTGGCCAAAGTATTGGGGCTTTAGCTTCAGCATCAGTCCTTCCAATGAATATTCAGGGTTGATTTCCTTTAGGATTGACTAGTTTGATCTCCTTGCAGTCCACGGGACTCTCAAGACTCTTCTCCAGCACCATAGTTCAAAAGCATCAGTTCTTCAGTGCTCAGCCTTCTTTATGGTCCAACTCTCACATCCATACCTGACTACTGGAAAAACCATAGTTTTGACTATACGGACCTTTGTCAGCCAAGTAATGTGTCTGCTGTCTAGGTCTGTCATAGCTTTTCTTCCAGGGAGTAAACGTCTTTTAATTTCATGACTGCAGTCACCGTCCTCAGTGATCTTGGAGCCTCAGTGATCTTGGAGCCTCAGTGATCTTGATCTTTATCAAGAAAATAAAGTGTGTCACTTTTTCCAAACTTGTTTTAGAATGTTGTTTCTTTGCAACTTTTCCTGATATTCCATGACAGTACAGGAGATGGCTGGTTCCCCTTTATTTGGAACAGTGAAAATATGAGAAATGGATGTAAGACTACAAGCCATAACTTAGGAGGCACCTGAGTTGCTTGTAGTCTTAGGTTTGGCACAGACAGAGGGGAGACAAGGGCTAGCCCATTGTGTATCTTTATCAGTTTGGACTGAGAGCCAGAGAAAGAAAATGGTCTAAGCTGGATCCTGCCAAGAAACCCTGGGCACTTCTTTTTAAAAAAATTTTTATTGGCGTATAGTTTATTTACGATGTTATATTAGTTTCTGCTGTACAGCAAAGTGAATCAGCTATATATATATATGATATATATATGCATATATATATAAAATATATAATATATATATATCTCCACTCTTTTTTTGATCCTTTTCCTATATAGATCATTATGAATTATTGAGTAGAGTTCCCTGTGTTTTATAGTAGGTCCTTAGTAGTTCTCTGATTTATATATAGCAGTGTGTAAATATAAGCCTATTTCAATCTCCCAATTTATCCCTCCTTCCTTTCCCCCTTGGTGACCATAGGTTTGTTCTCTACATCTGTGACTCCCTTTGTGAATAGGTTCATTGTACCATTTTTAAAAAGGAAACTTATTTAAGCAATACCATACTATATTTGTTTTTCTCTGTCTGACTTACTCCACTCTTATGACAATCTCTAGGTCCATCCATGTTGCTACAAATGACATTATTTTGTCCTTTTTTATAGCTGAGTAATATTCCATTGTATGTATGTACCACATCTTCTTTATCCATTTCTCCATCAGTGAACATTTAGGTTTGCTTTTGTGTCCTTAAAAAACTAAAAAAAAAGCTGTCATTTGCTCCAGCAATCTCATTGCTGGGCATATATCTGAAGAAAACCATAATTCAAAAAGATACCTGCCCCCCAGTTTTCACTACAGCACTATTTACAACAGCTGAGACATGGAAGCAACCTAGATGTCCATTGACCTGGGCACTTCTGTTCATACTAAAGTGTAAGTCCCATGAGAGCAGGGACTTGGCTGCTTCGTTTCTCATGGTATCCCTAGCATCTCCACAGTGTCATGGGGGAGATGCACAGTAAATATTTATTGAATGACAAAATAAGTTGAGTACCTATAAGGCCTTGTTTACAAAGACAGATATTGAACTCAAGCTCAAAACATGAACATTTTCAAAATAATTTTCTAAAAGCCATCATGTCTGCAAATGCAGAGAAGATGATGTGTAATAAATAGATCAGATACATATTGCTTTACTTAGCCTTAGGTTCCCATGGTAACTAACTTCATGTTCCTTCTATAAAAAAATCTGGGTATGAATGTTTCTGCACAATGCTATGTGCTCATGTACTTGACAATGTAGGCTACAGAAGTTTTTATTATGTCACATGTGTGTCTGCACTGAGTATCCTCCTGTTTTTGACCTTCCCATGTAGTAGGATGTATGCCCTCACCCATGGGAACTGGAGTTGGAATATTTGTGCTGAGCACTACAGTCTCATGCTTTCTCTTTTTCCTTCCTGTTGTCTCACTCTCTCAAATAGGATGTCACACAGTTTGCTGAGACTTAAATTTGAGGGCCTTGCTCCAAGAGGAGTTGCAGTCCCATCAAATACAAGACTATGCTGTTGTCAGCATTTCACATAAAAATACTCAAAGAGAAGGAGCCTCATTTGAAGAAAATGAATTACGTTTGCTTTTTTGGTCTCTTCCCTCTGTGTATGTTCTCTTAGATATCAGCACTTTTTCTCCTTCTGTCTCTATTGCTTTTGACTCTATCAACTCGAATATGTCCTCATCTACTGGATCATTATAATTAACTGTGGTCAACTCTGAACTGATTGCAGAGGGAAGGCAGGGAGCATCAGGGAACTGATTTGCTCATAGCAGAGTCGCTGACACGAGTCCGTCTCATGGGTTCATTTCGTTGGTTCGTTTCTTCTTTCCTTAGTTCACTTACGCACTCACCTGTCTATCCATCCTGCTTAGGCTAGTGTATCTCAGTGCATGTCTTTAGGCATATTATCTTAAGACTTGGCCTCACTGTTTATCACACTCTGTTAGACTTGCTAGTTATGAAGGGACTGATAAGCACTAGAGCAGTTACAAACCCCACCTGTCTTCCAGGGCTTTCTCCTCAAAGACTTTTAAGGTGGTTCAACATCACAGAAATTTCTTCTGACTCTGAAGTCGTGATATAATGAGGTCACATCATGCACATTCTACCCTATTTTTCTAGAAAATGATCGCTAAAATGCAAGCCATTTGATTGCTGAGAAATGGGTAACGGATAAGGGCTTAAGGAGAAATTGGCTGTGATGAGTTTATTGAAAGTGGTACCTGTTTTATTTTCTGGTAGAGTTGAAAATTTTTTATTGGTAATTTTTTTTTTTTTTTTTTACCTGCTACAGTTTTTACTTGTCCATTGTCTTGTAATGCCACTGTTCAACATGGAGCCCTCAACCTTTCTGCTTTCTTATAAAATTATGTAGGGTGTGTGTGTGTCTGTCTGTCTATCCTGGTGCTCCAACAAAAGCATAAACTTATTGAGTACAGGGACTGTGTGCTATATTTAATTTAAATCTCCCCCATAGCATTTAGGCCATAGTACTTACTTAATAACTAAAGTGTCATGTAGTAAGTGATCAAGTGAAAGTCACTGAGTCTTGTCCGAATCTTTGTGACCCCATGGATGCATGGAATTCTCCAGGCCAGAATACTGGAGTGGGTAGCCTTTCCCTTCTCCAGGGAATCTTCCCAACCCAGGGATCGAACACAGGCCTCCCACATTGCAGGCAGATTCTTTACCATCTGAGCCAGAATGATATAAATTGATGTTCATATATGAAAATGAAATATATTAATATAGGTATGTGTGCTCAGTCACTTCAGTCATGTCCAACTGTTTGTAACCTTGTGGACCATAGCACACCAGGCTCCTCTGTTTATGAGATTCTCCAGCCAAGAATAATGGAGTGGGTTGTCATGCCCTCCTCCTGGGGATCTTCCTGACCCAGGAATTGAACCTGCATCTCCTGCTTTGCAGGCGGATTCTTTACCCACTGAGCCACCTGAGAAGCCCTATTAAAGGTATAAAGCATGATAAATGATATATGTTAATGTCAATATATAAATACTATACATTTATTTTCAGTATAGGCTTCCCTTGTGGCTCAGCTGGTAAAGAATCCACCTGCTATGTGGGAGACCTGGGTTCAATCCCTGGGTTGGGAAGATCCCCTGGAGAAGGGAAAGGCTACTCACTCCAGTATTCTGGCCTGGAGAATTCCATGGACTGTGCAGTCCATGGGGTTGCAAAGAGTCAGACACGAATGAGCAACTTTCACTATTGTCAATATAATGTCAAGAACATATATACCTATATGCATATTATTTTTATATGTGAGATATATTCAAAACATTGTCTAGCCTATGTATAGTTAAACTATAGCAACTGTCATCATAATTGAGAGATTATACCCCAGATTTTCTGTGAGAACTATAAGGCTTTTGTAGTATAAATGACTTTTGCATTAAGGGTGTCAGAGAAAGCCAGTGGTCAGTAGTTAAAATGGTAAAAACAGATTTTATTTAAAAACTATTGCAACGGGGTTAAAGAGACCTCAGGCTCAAATATAGCATGAACAAGTGGGGATTTATATCCAAGGAGCAGGGTGAGGATCAGTGGATGGAAAATTACTAAGAGGAAACATCAAGGGTAAAGGAGGATTCTATCTAAACTGACTTGGCGGGATTCTTGATAAAACTGGGTGATGCAGAGATGAACACAGAAGCCCAGAGGTCAAGGCTTCATTGGGAAGAGAATTCAGAGGAAGCTAAACTGATGATTGGTCAAGGAAACAGTCTTTTGTAGGGGCTACTTTAAGTATCTAATGTTTATTTGGGTGTATCCTGACATTTTCTGTTTAGGTGTAAGAAAAGGCAATTTGGGAGTTTGTCCCTATACTTGATTTGTGAGTGAATGTGTGTGTGTGTGTTATCATGATTTGTATTGAGGAATAATCTTCTCTTAAGCATTTGCTGGTGTCTACTGAAAAAACAAAATGCACAACATGAGAGTTGTGAGTTAAGTTTTGTTTGGGGCAAAATAAAGGCTATACCCTGGGAGACAGCCTCTAGAAGCTCTGAGGGACTGCTCCGAAGGGGTAAGAGAAAAGGGCAGGATGTATGTGATTTTGATGAAGGGGGTACATGCAGTTAAGAACACATTTTGAGAAAAGGTGGCTGCTAGTAAACATTTTAGTGCTTTTCTAGATATGAGAAGATGCAGGAAGTTAGACTCATAAAATCTTCTCCTAAAAATGTATATCTGCAGGCCTGTTCTTCCAGTTTTTTCCCCAGAGCACAGAGTGCCTCATTTCTGATCTCAATCCTGAACTCCTTTCAGAGGTGTTGAAGGTCAGTGTCTGCAGTAGCTGGTGACTTTGTTCTTGCAGATGGCGAGCCACAATTTTTCATCCACTCTCATCAGGAGTAAGTCCATGCTCTATTTCTTTTTGGGTTGTTTCCTTGGTTCTCACCTATTTACAATGTTAGATTTTCAGAGTGTCCCATCATTTTGTTATTTGAGACAGTGTTTTCATTCCTCAGTGTTCTGTGATTTGCAGACTTGTCTAAATAACTGCCATCTCCTGAGTAGGGTCACGGCAAGCCCTTCCTCCAGTTTATAATTTAGAGTGTAGCTTGTGAGCGGATGTTCTGCTGTTTAGAGTGTGCTCTGACTCACATCATTATGTTTGGTGATAAAGTGTCAGGAGCCCTGTAATGTTGCAGAAATTGACAGGAATTTTCCCTCTTGTCAGGAAAATTGTGAAACATGTTGAAATAGGCAGAAAAGATGACTGACTGTCCTGTTTAGAGCACCTTTCAGAATGATCAGTTTCTGTAGAAGCCTGTATCTTTCCCTGACTTTGAACTGTTTTGCAATACTGTTAGATGTAGGAACTTGATAAGAATACAAATGATTCCTGTCCATATAAATGAAAATCCATTTTACTTTTTGGAATGTAATTGATGATTGCCCTCAGGATATTTCCCAGTTCTGCATCTCTTAGTTCACTTCACTTTCCTGGTTGGCGGTTGATATGTGTTCTTTGAGTTCTCCTTTGAACTGGTGACAGTGGCTTATTTCTGGTTTGACTTGTTAGTTAATGACTTAAATAAAATATTTGACATATTAATTTTATATTTATATTAGAAAAATTTTACATTTTCTTTTAAATTTCTCTTTGATACCCAAAAAATTCCCATTTCCAAGGGATCAATTTAGCTCAATATCTATTTAGGTCTGTGGCCAGAGTTATGAGGTGTTATCTATAAATCTGAAAATGAATGTGCTGTAGCTCTCTTTATTCAGTACTTTGAATACCATTCAAAATATTTGGGGAGTGTATAGTGTATCATGGGTGATTTTACTGCATCACGCTATTTCTTAGATCTCTGCTATGGGTTTAAGGGTTGACTTCAGAAGTAGATTTAAAAAATTGTTACTGGCCTAGATGAAATAGTCTATTAAATAATTTAAAAAATAAAACCCATTAGGCAGGGGCTGCAGTCTAAATTTCTGACCCCAAGTGCTGCCCTCTGCATGAAGTAGGTTTGCTTTTCAGTATTTTTAAATTATAAATAAACACATTATAGTTTCCTGCTGGAGTGCTAAGAATTTTGTAACTTAACAATAGATGTGCCTCTTTAGATTTCAAGGGTATTCTAGAGGAGGCAGGTAGAATAAAGAGTCATAGGAAGATTAATTGGCATATGACATCTACCACTGCAGCCAGAAAACACAACATACCTTTTCCGTGTACTTACTGCTATTCTCATCTTATAACTGGCAACCTGAATAACACAGAGGCATGGTGACAGAGTTTTCTTGAGCTTGCCTATTTTATTCAGAGGCCTTGCTTCATTTGAAATTCATGCCATACTTTTCAGCATCATTATTTTGCAAGGATGATAACAACTTACATATGAGGGCCAGGATCTTTACAGTGGGGTATGCAGATGAGAAAGACTTCCTCATACAAATAACTGGGAAGAAGAGGAACAGGAAACCATTATGCAACTGCATGGCTGGTCTAGGCTATTCTGCAGTAGGAGATTGTGGTAGGCTGAATACTACTCCCCCCACCAAAGAAAGGTGCCCATGTCCTAATCCCTAGAATCTGTGTATGTTACCTTATATGACAGGGGGAGAAAAAGGCTTAAAAAAGACTGTGAAGATGTGAATAAGAATCTTGAGATGCAGATGGTTATCTGAATGGGTCTTAAATGCAGTCACAAGGAGGAGGAAGAAGGCAGTGTGTCCACAGAGGCAGAGATTGGTGTGATGGCAGCTGCAAGCCAATGAAGCTGGCAGACACCAGAAACTGGAAGAAGCAAGGAATGGACTTTGCCTGAGGGCCTCCAGAGGGAATGTGGCCTGGGTGGCACTTCAGTGATGCTGGCTTTGGACTTCTGGCCTCCAGAATTGTAAGAGAACAAATTTCTGTTGCTTTAAGCTGATAAATTTTTGGTAATTTGTTACAGCAGTTGAAGGAAAACTAATACAGATTTTACTACCTGAAAGTGGGGAGTTGCTGTAACAGATAACTAACAATGAGCAGGTGGCTTTAGAATTGGGTAATGACAAAAGCTGGAAGAATTTAAAGTACATGATAGAAAAAACCTAGATTGCCTAGAACAGACTGTTGACAAAAATATGAATGTTAAAGGTTCTTCCAGTGATGATTCAGGAAGAAGTGAGAAACACAGTAGTAAAAGCGAATATTAAATTGTCCTTAGCAGAATGTTGGTAGAAATTTTAAATGTGCTACTGGTTCAGGCTAAAAAGAACTTGAGGAATGGGTCATTGGAAATTGGAGGACAGGTGATTTTTGTTATATAGTGGCAGAAAGTTTAACAATTTCATTCCTGTTGTGTGGAAGGTAACACTTGTAAGTGATGAACTTGAATATCTACAGGGGAGATTTCTGAGCAAAGTTTGGCAACTTACAGGAAAATGTTAGAGGAAAGAGAAATCGAAGGGAGAATTGTTAAAAAGAAATCCAGACTTGATTATTTGGAAAATTCTCAGCCTGTGCAACTTGCAAAAGATGGTAAATTCGGAGATTCACTGTTAGGAAAGTATGCTGTGGAGACAAGGCCCAGAGTATGGCTGGAAAACCTTTTGCTAATGTCAAAGAAATTAGGTGTATGATTCATGGATCTCAACTGTCTTAGCAGAAACCAGGAACAGAGAAGAGATTATCCAGGAAAGATTTTAGGAAGATCTTCTGTCTCATGGCATGAGTCCTATGAGATGCACAGGAGAACCACAAACTTTTTGATAAAAGGGGAAATACTACCAGCATCAAGAAAATGATGGAGATGGAAGAAATGGAGGGAGGGCTGTTGGATTCCCAAAACTTTACAGGCAAAAAGAAGTCCAGTAAAACTATTCAACTGCAAATATGTTTTTATTTAAAAAAAAGTTCAAAAGAATGACTCTGAGGGTAGAGTCTTGGGCCCAGAGATTGGAGCCACGGACTATAGTGGATTATTCCCAGACCTTGAAACCTTATGTAATTTGCCCTGCTGAATTTTGAAATGTCTTGAGATGGTTGACATCATCCTTCCCTTTCATCCACTTTATCTCGTTCTGAGTGGGAATGTCTATAACTGTTGTTAATGTCAAAAACCATTGTACTTCGGAAGCAGGTAATATAAGTGCGCAGATGGAGAGGAATCTTGCTTGCTTATAGATCATTACCAGAGTCTCCTTGATACTTGATTTAAATGATTAGATTTGGGACCTTTGAGCTGATGAGATGTAAATGAAGTTTTGGCCTTTGAATTGATACTGTAATGGGTTGAGACTTTTAAGGGAATGTTGGTATGTGGTGAGTGTATTTTGCATGTGGGAAGGACATGAAACTTTGAAACCAGAGGGTGGGCTATGGTAGGCTGAATAATGCCCTCTTCTTCAAAAGATAGTCATATCCTCTCCCCTGGAGCCTATGAGTTGTTATCTTTCGTGGATAAAAAGCTTAAAGATGTGAATAGGTTATGGATCTTGAGATGGGGGATTTTTTTTTTTTTTTTAATGATCTCAGTGGACCCTAAATGCAATCACAAGAGTCTTATCAGAATGAGATAAAAGGAGATCAGACAGAAGAGGAGAAGGCAGTGTGACCACAGAGGTAGAGATTGGAGTGATTCAGTCACAAACCAATGAATGGCAGCAGCCACCAGAAACCTGAAGAGGCATGGAAAGCATTCTCCCCACACCCTCCGGAGGGAGGGCAGCCTGATTGATGTTTTGATTTTGGCCCAGTGATACCAAGTTTGGATTTTTTGCCTCCAGAACTGTGAAAGGATAAAGTTCTGTTGTCTTAAGTGGCTTATGTGTGTGGTAATTTTTGGCAGCATCCGCAGAAAACTAATATAGAAATAGAGGGAGAATCAAATGGTTTATGCTTACCTGTGTCCTCTTGTATGCTGAGTATGAGACATCCTTATGATTCTTATTAGACTTGTAACTATCAGGCTCTTATATTCAAAACTTTGACCACTTCTATTTTAAAACAGTAGCCTTCTATTTTAAGCAGAATTGCATTATATGAACCGAAAACACTAGTAAATAAATGGAAGGCTTGAGTTCTGCTCTCAGCGATGTTGCTTACTAGGTGGGTGTGTATGAATAAGTCACTTCTGAGTTTTACTTGAGTAATGGGAATAATGTTAACTGTCTTTCCTAATCCACATAATTATTATGAGTATTTAATGACATAAATATGTGTGAAAAATACCAGATAAAGTGCATGTAAGATTCTATAATAAACTCTTAATTATGCTCCCTCAACCTATAGGAAAGTTTTCATGAGATATTTTGTACACAAATCACTGAACTCATGAAACATTCCCCCCACCTTAGATAAGATGCTAGAAGTGGAATTTTGGAGTCAATTTTTTTTTTTAACACATTAAAGCTCTTGGTACAGAATGACTGTTTCTCCCCAGAAATCCTATACTACTTCATTCTCTCTTTGGAAGCACACATGAGTGCTCATTTTACTGCACTATTACATTCCAGAGTTTTAAAATAAATTTAAATGTCATGCCAACTTGATGAAAGTCATTATTTGTATTTCTTTGGCAATGTTCAACTTATTTTGTGTATATATTTTTTGTTAGTTGCTCAGTGGTGTCCAGTTCTTTGTGACCCCATAGGCTGTAGCCCTCCAGGCTTCCCTGTCTTTGGAACTCTCCGGGCAAGAATACTGAAGTGGGTTGCCATTTCCTTCTCCAGGGGATCGTCCCAACCCAGAGATCAAACCCAGGTCTCCTGCACTGCATATACTTGGCTATTTGTATTGTTCTTTAATGAATTGCTTGTGTTCTTTGACCATATTTGCAATATTTATTTGTCCTTTTCCTTACTGATTTTTAGAAACCCAGTATTTTATACTTTAACGATTATGGTGAAATATATATAAATCAAATTTAGCACCTTAATAATTTTAAGTGTACAGTTCAGTGGCATTGAGTACATTCATATTGTTGTACATCCATCACCACCATTCATTTGCAGAACTCAGAAACCTGGTATTCTTAAGTTAATTAACCTTTGCTGTATGTTTCTTCGGCAGTTGGTTTTGTTGTTTACTTTTTACTTTTGTTTAGGATGACTTCTGATGTATAGTGTTTAACATTTGTATGTTGTCAAATTTAGTAAACCTCATTGTGTTTTCCTCCCTCCCTCTCTCTCTTCTTTCCTCCTTTCTTCCCTCCTTCCTCCTATCTTTCCTTCTGGAAAGCCTTTCCCATTTGTAGGCTTTTATTGATTTTTTTTTAACATGTGTAGATGTGCTCTTAATTGGCAGTAAAACGTATTAGAAATCCAGATTCTTGTCAAATAACATAATCTCAAGTTGTCTGTTACCAAACTTTGTAAAAAAAAAAAATCCTATTTGAAAAAAAATCCTATTTAGAGATGATTGCCTGAAGGATATAATGAATCTTGTTTCTGGGAGAGAGTCTGCTGAATGCAGCATAAAGCCCTTGGCTCCCAGCTCAGTGATTATACCTTCTCTAACTCTCAGTCCCTTTTTGTTTTATCTTTAAGAGTGTGCAGACACTGAAGCAGGGGAAACAGAGATGCAGGTAGTTTGTGCCTTACCTTATTACCACTAGTTAGTTCCTTCCTGAAAATCATCCTCTATACCCACATTACCTTTAAGAAGAAGAATTCTACCACTAATAAGTGCTAACTCAGTGTAGCTTAACCTGACTAACATTGTACTGCTGCAAAACCATGCAAAATAGGAAATACTATTATTCTAATTTTACCGATGAAAAAAATGTTTGCTTTGAGAGGCAAAGTGGCTTGCCCAGTATAGCACATTGATGGTATGTGGAGGAATAGGATGTCAATTCAAACTCAGACCTGATTCCAGAACCTGCCTCTTAACTGGTATTCTTTCTTTGTGTACACACACACATGCACAAATACACACACACATGCACACAAACTCCCCTACCTCCCACACCTGGTTTTCTGATGATTATGTGACAATATTTCTATTCACTCCTGTTGTTTATATAGTAAGGGAGGCAAACAGAGTAGATAAAACCACCTAGCAACTTCTAAAATATTGAGTTGAAAATATTTTGGGTTAGATTTATAACTTCTCTCATTCTTGAAATGCTGCAATGACATTTTATCCTCATTCCTATCAGCTCAAGATCTCAGTGATGTGCTCTGAGCAGGAGTGGTCAATGTGAAGACAGAGTTCAGAGCAACCAAGGGCCAAAGACAAGTGGGTTGGTCTTACTTGACGACTGTAGTAAATGGTCTATTTTACAATCAGTGATTGAAGATAGTCTGCTGTGGTGGGGGTGTATTGATCCTGGAAGAGCTGCTTTAAAATCTGGTAGTCTTTTAGTTAGTATTTGGATGATTAATTATTATGCCTTCTGCTAAATTTTAAACAGAGTGAAAAATTAGGTCAGTGGGAACAGTTCTCTTCTTTCTTTCTTTGAAAAACTTAGGGCAGTGACAGCCTTCAATTTCTTAGGGTTATTTTGCTCATATATTCATATCTATCAATTATTCAGATCTTGAGAAACCTGCAAAAATAGGGACGTGTGCTGTTGCCTTTTAGGTGGGTGAGATTACAGGTCCTTGATCACACCATTAAGTGTATGGCTGTCATGTTCCTCTTCAGAGCCTCAGCGCCTTGTATGATACATTTTTTTTCAAACTTTAAACTTTTTATTTTTATTGGGGTATACCCTGGTGGCTCAGACGGTAAAGAATCCGCCTGTAGTGTGGGATACCTGGGTTCAGTCCCTGGGTTGGGAAGATCCCCTGGAGAAGAAAATGTCAACCCACTCCAGTATTCTTGCCTGGAGAATTTCATGGACAGAGGAACCTGGTGGGCTATAGTCCATGGGATCACAAAGAGTCAGACACGATTGAGTGACCTAAACACACATAGCTGATTAACAATATTGTGGTAGTTTCAGGTGAGCAGTGAAGGGACCCAACCATATATATACATGTATCCATTCTCCCACAAACCTCCCTCCCATCTAGGCTGGCACATAACATTGAGTAGAGTTCCATGTGCTACACAGTAGGTCCTTGTTGGTTATCTGTTTTGAATATAGCAGTATACACATGACCTTCCCAAACTCCCTAACCGTTCCTCCCTCCCACCCCTGCCCCTGGAAACTGTAAGTTTGTTTTCTAAGTCTGTGAGTCCTTTTCTGTTTTGCAAGTCAGTTCATTTGTGGCATGATATATATATTTTTTTTATCAAAAAACTGCATGGTATGGATGGAGTCTCGGAAGAATGAGGATCAACCAGAGAGAACAGTTTGGAACAAGGCTTCCAGGCAGGTTTGAGAGTGACTGAGAAAGCACAGTTGTCCCATTAAAACTGGCTCTAACAAAGACTTATCTTTGTGATTATTTGCAGAAAGATTACCACTTTGAATATACAGAATGTGATAGCAGTGGCTCCAGGTGGAGAGTTGCCATTCCGAATTCCGCAGTGGACTGCTCTGGCCTGCCTGACCCAGTGAGAGGCAAAGAATGCAGTATGTTTTGACTTTTTGACTATTTTCCCAATTAAACCATAAGTCCTTCATATGAGCCCGAGAAGTTAACTGTGATACCTATAAAAGATCTTGGAAAAAGGGAGCAGTATTGTCTAGCAGAGCAGAAGCATCTTTTCTCAATACCTAGTGCCGTTAGGTCTGAAGTCTGAAAGGAGATGCAGGCTGTATTAAAGGGTGTTATTTTTATTTATTTGTCTTAAAAAACCTAGTTTACGATCTTACTTGAAATTCTAAAGGGCGGAGTGGCAGAATTTCTATTTGATAGATTTTTTTCTTTAAACTTTAAGGGACTTTTCAAAGAGTTTTGGTATGCATAAGTAGCATTTGGTACACATAATATTGTTAAACACATTGCATAAAATGTACCATCTTAGTCATTTGTAGGTTTGGTGACATTAAGGACAGTTACATTGCTGTGCTTTTCTCCCCAACACACATCTATAGAACTCTCTCACCTGGCAATGGATTTGTTTTTGTTTTCTTTTAGCCATAGAAATATTATAATTTGTCTTTTTAATGTACAATGAAATTAGATAATTTGTCTATCATAGTCAACAGCTTGTCTTATAGCAATTAAGGGTTTGAAGTGTAACATGAATTGACAGAAATATGTCATTAAGTTAATTTTCATTTACAGACTCTACTTTTAAAAACCCTTGAATTTGGTGAGTCATAAGATCCTGCAGTAAAGTTGTCTTGTGGTATTCTAGAGTTCAAAGCCAGAAGTAAGACAAAGATTATTTTGGTTTTCCTACAGTCTTCCAAATGGTATTCCTAAAAGCTGAGTTCTTTTGTTCCCAAATGAAAAAGCAGATAAGCAAATTAATTAAACAGATAGCTAGTTCCTTCCTCTTCATGGGAAAACTTGATCTCCATGGTTGGTTGGAGGAGTTTTAGCATAGGTTTGGATTTAGTAATAAAAGAGAGACAGGAAGATGGTATGTCTTAGGAAAATTAGAGAAGAAAGCCATTATTTCTTGGTGAATGATATTAAATGAATATAAAGAGAACCTGAGGAATCCAGGTGAGCCAGGGAAAGGTTGTGTCCCCCAAGAATCTGGATAGTGGGGCCAGTGGAGAAGATGATCCATGGCTAGGGTATATGTGGCCACCTGTGCAGAGAACCAGCTCTCAGGGAGGATTCCAGTTAAAAGGGAAATAGCCTGAGTATTTCCTGTGGAATTAACTCATTGCAAAATTGCTTCTGTCACTTTTTTGGAAAATCTGTATATCTTTTATCTATATTTACATTTTCCTTATGGGCTAATTCCTTGTTTCCCTTGTAAACAACACTACTGAGGTGGAGTGTGTCAGCATTTTGAATGTATCAGATCTCTTCAAGGAAATTAGAGATACCAAGGGAACATTTCATGCAAGATGAAACACAACAAAGGACAGAAATGGTACGGACCTAACAGATGCAGAAGATATTAAGAAGAGGTGGCAAGGATACACAGCAGAACTATACAAAAAAGATCTTCATGACCCAGATAACCACGATGGTGTGATCACTCACCTACAGCCAGACTTCCTGGAATACAAAGTCAAGTGGAAGCATCATTGCTAACAAAGCTAATGGTGATGATGGAATTCTAGTTGAGTTATTTCAAATCCTAAAAGATGATGCTGTGAAAATGCTGCACTCAATATGCCAGCAAATCTGGAAAACTCAGCAGTGGGCACAGGACTGGAAAAGGTCAGTTTTCTTTCCAATCCCAAAGAAAGGCAATGGCAAAGAATGTTAAGACAATTGCACAATTGCACTCATCTCACACACTAGCAAAGTAATGCTCAAAATTCTCCAAGCAAGGCTTCAACAGTACGTGAACCAAGAACTTCCAGATGTTCAAGCTGGATTTAGAAAAGGCAGAGGAACCAGAGATCAAATTGCCAACATCTTTTGGATCATCGAAAAAGATAGAGAGTTCCAGAAAAATATCTACTTCTGCTTTATTGACTACACCAAAGCCTTTGACTGTGTGGATCACAACAAAATGTGGAAATTTCTTCAGGAGATGGTAATACCAGACCACCTTACCTGCCTCCTGAGTAATCTGTATGCAGGTCAAGAAGTAACAGTTAGAACCGAACATGGAACAACAGACTGGTTCCAAATTGGGAAAGGAGTACGTCAAGGCTGTATATTGTCACCCTGCTTATTTAACTTCTATGCAGAGTTCAGTTCAGTCGCTCAGTCGTGTCTGACTCTGTGACCCCATGGACTGCAGCACACCAGGCTTCCCTGTCCATCACCAACTCCCCAAGTTTACACAGACTCATGTCCATTGAGTCAGTGATGCCATCCAACCATCTCATCCTCTGTCGTCCTCTTCTCCTCCTGCCTTCAATCTTTCCCAGCATCAGGGTCTTTTCAAATGACTATGCAGAGTACATCATGAGAAATGCCAGGCTGGATGAAGCACAGCTGGAATCAAGATTGCTGGGAGAAATATCAATAACCTCAGATATGCAGATGACACCACCCTTATGGCAGAATGTGAAGAAGAACTAAAGAGCCTCTTGATGAAAGTGAAAGAGGAGATTGAAAAAGTTGGCTTAAAATTCAACATTCAAAAAACTAAGATCGTGGCATTCGGTCCCATCACTTCATGGCAAATCAATGGGGAAACAATGGAAACAGTGACAGACTTTATTTTGGGGGGCTCCAAAATCACTGCAGATGGTGACTGAAGCCATGGAATTAAAAGATGCTTTCTCCTTGGAAGAAAAGCTATGACAGTCCTAGACAGCATTTTAAAAAGCAGAGACATTACTTTGCCGACAAAGGTCCGACTAGTCAAAGCTATGGTTTTTCCAGTAGTCATATATGGATTTTAGGGTTGGACTATAAAGAAAACTAAGCTCCGAAGAATTGATGCTTTTAAACTGTGGTGTTGGAGAAGACTCTTGATGAGTGTCTTGGACTGCAAGGAGATCAAACCAGTCAATCCTAAAGAAAATCAGGCCTGAATATTCATTGGAAGGACTGATGCTGAAGCTGAAATTCCAATACTTTGGCACCAGATGGGAAGAACTGACTCATTGAAAAAACCCCTGATGCTGAGAAAGATTGAAGGCAGGAGGAGAAGGAGACGACAGAGGATGAAATGGTTGGACAGCATTACCAACTTAATGGACATGAGTATGAGCAAGCTCCGGGAGTTGGTGATGGACAGGGAAGCCTGGCAATGATGCAGTCTATGCGGTCACAAAGAGTCTGACACGATTGAAGACTGAACTGAACTGGAACTGTTTCAGCAGCTGTGCTGTTGTTGACTGGCACTGGCTTGTGAGAACTTGATTGTTCCTTTGAAATGGGCTACAGTGGATTATTTATATGATGGAAATTGACGAACACTACAAATCAGCTTACCAGCATGCCACTGATTAAATTCATTGGCCAAAATTTCAAAAATATGTTTCAGAATTGATGTCTGACTAGGAATTATTTCTGTTTGTTGCCAAGGATGTTTTTTGCTCATTATTTATTATTATCTTCCACAGATAATGTTATGAATTTGATATGCCAGCTAGAACTACTCTAAAAACTCAATCTAGTAAAGTCATTATTAGTTGTAAATCACTTTAAATGATGATAGTACTTACTTTTAAAATGATAGCTTAAAATGATACTACTTATGAGATGGCTGGGACATTTTTTATCTTGGTTTGTCTGAAATCTGAATTTACATGTATTTCTGTATACTATAGTTATATCTGCTCTGGAGGTTATTAGTCTGGCCTCTGATTGTGACTGTTCTTTGTATGGTAAAGTCATGTTGTTTTGAAACTCACAAGAAACTTAATAGAGGCAATTACCTTAGAAGCTCAGTCAATTCCTAACATTAAGCGTGGTGCTTACCACATTACTGGCCATCAAAGCACTGCTGAAGGCAGTTATGATAATAATTGAATATTCCTTCAGTGGCTTAGATGTTCTACTGCTAATAATAGCTACCATTTTTCATACATGGATGATAGGCTATCTACTGTGTTTGGAGCTTCGTAACATTTTCCGTTGTATCCTCACAACAACCCTCTCTGATAGCTAATGTCAATGTCTCTGCTGATGAGAAAACTCGGAGTTAAGATGGTGAAGTAAGTTACTGCAGGTTGGGTCATATAGGCAGGATGTGGCAGATACGTGGTCAAATACAGACATGTCTGATTCCAGAGCCTGTCTGGACATATAAGCTGGCATGGGGGTACATATAGTTCTATCACTGGCCATCTTCAAGGGAAGATATTAGAAACGTGTGCTTCAGGATAAAAGAGGATAAAAATGTTGGGGTTCAGGAGCAGCTTGCTATCTGCAAGCTGTGTGTGAATGATGCCCAAACCTGAAATGATGGATGATGCCCACAGGCACTAGACTCAGCAGTTATGTTGTTATGATATGGCCCAGCAGTTGGGCCATCTAAAAAAAAATTTAAAAATTAACATGTCTGCTTCACATAAGTGAAAAATATTTAGGGCAGTGATTATGTAAGACACAACTTCCCCAGATCCCACTGTTCTCAGTGAAGCAAAACCCAGAATGCGGCCTCAGTTGAAATTTCCGTAGAATCTTCAAAATGTAATTGGCTAGATCATTCCTTGTTTCTCAGAAACAAACAGTAGATGAGGCTTCTCCTTAGGAAAGGGATTATAGAAATGTTTATGTAGCAACCGTACATTTTTAAAAATAAAATTGATGGGCAAGCTGTATTATATCTTTATCTTTAATAAATCCTGTAAAATCTAGTTGCATGGCTCTGAGTGAAGTTAATGAGAAGTCAGGCTTCAGTTTTTGTTGTGCTAGATCCCTAGACTGTATGTGAGCTTGAGGCTTGCTGCACTCAGGATTTGGGAGGGAGAGACCTCTGGTTATTAACTGACACAGCTTCCCATTGTCCTCCTGACCCCTCTGCTGTGGAGTCCTCAGTGTCTTAGGGAGCGCTGCTCTGGGCAGGCCACCGAGATGACTTCGTTTCTCTCTGTGTCTCTGCTGGCTCCAGGCTTAGCTCCAGAGAACTTTGCTGCTAGTTTCCAAGCCCTGGTGCTGAGTCTCATGTCTGTGGACATCATCCACCATTGGAGGTGTTGGTGTCATTCAGACACAGCTTACAGGTAGCGTGTCATTCCTGAATATAGACCTCGTTACTTCCTCCCAAGATGAGGGGATATAACCGCTGTCCCGACTCCATCCCTTCTCTACTGTTGGATCACCTCCCTCCTGCACAAGAGTTTTAAAACTCTTCCCTCAGCTCTCTGGGTGTTTGCTTGACTTTCTTAGATTATCAAAAGCAATAGTCATTCTGAAATGGTTTCCTGGGTGGGATACCTTGTCTCCTTCTCCTCTCTCTTACTCTCACCAACCACCACATTGGAGAAAAGGGACTTTTTGTTTCAAACCAAACTTTAGAAATAAAAGCCTGGCTACTAGGAGTGAGGGAAGAGCTTCTTTACCTATTGCCTTACGTATTTTCAGACGTGTCTGGAGCACCAAAGGGAAAAAACATAACAAGATATCTCTTCCTTTGGAGAGTGTGTATTTCTGTTGTCTACTACTTCACATATTTCTCAGCCTGTGACTTCAAGTGTAACCTTAACACATTGCTTTCTAATCGGGGATGACTAACGTATTTGTAATCTTATTTGTTATGTTAGCATCAAGTCATAGTATTGTGGGCATTGTTTAGTCTTATAGTTCATTATTTGTATAAACTGATATTTGGCTGTTAGATTTTAAAATGCTATATTTAAATATTAAAAAACCCTTGAATACAATTGTTTTCCTTTTTTCACCGTGTCTCTCAGAGCTGTTGTTATAACCCACATTTCATGGGTCTTAAAGGGTAAGCAGAGGTGACAGTTTGAGTCAATAGTTTTTGATTCCAGTTGGACTAAAAGAAGAGGAAGGATTGTCATGGAAAGGGGAGTTGGTTTTAGCTTCCTGGGTGGGATGTTTAAAAATCCCTTTTTGGGGGATCATAGCTCTTTGAAATGTAGGCTCTTCCCCAGGATTCAATACATAGCCTGTTTCAGTTGTGTGGAGTTGTTATTGATATGGCAACCAGAACATTTGGGAAAATTGAGTACATTGGTATTGAATGGTGATTGCATTCTGTTCTGCAATATTTCATGTAAACAATTAAAGGTGTTGAGGGTTTTTTTTTTTTGTGGAGAAATGCCAATACTTTTTAAAAACGGCTACTGCTATATCCCCTTGATGAAGGCCTGCAGTGCACATTTTCATAATAAAGTCTCTGAGAAACGCAGTAATTATTTATAGAACATTTACTGTGTTTTAACTGCATTCTGTTTTACCCAGAGTTTCCCAAGTGTATTTGATTATAGGACTCTTTTATCCAATGTGTAGTTGCACCCTTTTGGCTAATTTCTGCAGATAATGTTTTTGGGGAAACACAGATTTAAACACAAATGCCAGGCTAATTTAGGAAATTTTTATATATTGTTCCTTATGCTATGGTTTAGCTAATTTCATTGCTCTGTAAGGCTCAGTGGAAGCACTACCAAATGGGTTTCCAGTCCCAGACTTCCCACTGATCGTGGGCAGGCAAGATATATACCTGGGATGAAACCCCAGATCTGCAACAGATGTATGTCTTGAGCAAAATATTTAGTTCACAGCTATTTATTGAGTTTTAATTCATTCACTAAACATTTGTTGAGTATTTCCTATATTCTTGACAATAGGGATCCAAAAATATTCCACAAATGAACACTAGGTTCCTATTTTCCAAGACTTTTCATTCTAATAAGGAAGCAGGTGGGGAAATAAATTATTTCTAGTATAGGGGTAAAGTGAAAGATAGATACAAATACCTAGGGTGATCTTGCCAAGAAGGGAGGGATGACTTATGCTCAGAGGGAGTCAAGAGACCTCACAGCAAAGCAGGTGTGAGTTTGAAATGCAGACTGAATAACCTTGGAAATTTATCTGGCAGGTTTGTGTGAAAAATTGTGTCCTGACTTAGAGTTGAGACAGGGATTAAATGCCTTACTTAATGGGCCATATGTGTTAATTTTCTGAGGATCTCTGAGATGGACCCTCAAGGATGACCTTCATGAACTTGATGAAGCAGAATGGCATTTGAGGCAGAGGGAGCATGGGTGGAGGTGCAGCTTAGAGGCAGCACTGGGTTTCCTGGGGGCCCTGGCAAGTATGCGTGGATGGTGCTCAGGGAGGAAGTGAGCAGGGACAGATAATGCTGGCCAGTCTTACAGGCTCCAGTGTGTTATACCAAGGACTTGAATCTGGAGACAGCTGTTTGCAGGTATTTGAGGGTCTTAAATGAAATAATAAATATAATCTATAGTGTCCAGAATCATAATTATATAATAATGTAGCTTACTGAAAATAATAATAGAAATTATAATAGCCAATCTTTATTTGTTATATGTCAGCATGATTGTAAATGGTTTACATGTATTCTCTCAAATCCAGGTGTCCTAACAACCTTGTGAAGTAGGTACTGGGATTATCTCCCAAAGATAAGTCAAAGGCAGACCAGGATTTGAAACAGAGCAGTTTAGCTCCTGGGTCCATGTTCTTAACCTGTATGGTGTCCCGTCTCTTTGGACAGCATTCCGGTGTTTGTTGAACAAGTGTTAGGCCCCTTCTTGAACCATTGTACTCATCTTACATTACTTCTTGATAAAAATGTTATGCAGATCTCCTATAGGTGAATGGATTTTTTTTTTTTTTTACAAGATAACATCTAAAGGCTCAAATATATTGCTTGGTGGGTTATTTTAATTGATTGATGACCTTATTGTAAATTTTATCCTTAATCATGTCTATTTTTCTGAAAGGGAGGGGAAAAACATTTTGAATTTAAGGCACATTTATAGTTATATACCCTCAAATACAATGGATTGCTTAGGGCTTTTTTCCCTGTGCCTAGAAAACTGTTGGTGCTTGACGCCTATAGTGTACATTCATTATTTAGCATGTAGTAATATTAGAAAAATATTGATATTTTTTCAACAGTAGAGACTAGAATCTAGTCTAGTTTCCAACTAGAAAACTAAGAATTCTGATTCTTAACTTAGAATAGAGTCTTGTTTCATTCTTCCCAAGAGGAGAGGAACTGTCATCCTCTCCTGGACCCGAAGACAGCTCCAAACACCGGGATGTTTGTTGATTGAATAATGTTGGTGTCACCAAATTAGAGTCTGCCTTCAGTGTTTCATTTCTATAGGTTAAACACAGTGATCTAATCAGATTAGTGAAAATCTGTTCTGCATATGAAAGGATAGAAACTTTTTGTCCTCAGTAGACTTAGTTTTGGGTGTTGATGCATCAAATTTCAGGTGGGAAGAAGACTGGAGTTAAATCTGCTCAGCAACAAGCAAGTGGTTGGTGAAAGGCAGGAATGCATGAGATTGTTAAGATAACAGTTCAAAAACAGCCTTTACATCAGTTGAAGTGTTTGATGGGAGCTATGGTTGAGGAAGCTTCTTTGAAAAAAGTGTTTTATAAGGAGATGAGAGGACCCAGCCCTCAAAACTGCAAAATCAAGGGGAGAGGAGCTCTCAGGAAGTACATGGTGACCAGCACTTTGTAAGGAAGAGGAAAAATTCACGGTGCTAAGAATCGAAGTGTTGGGACATAATTGAAAGTTGAGAAAACTGATTTCACAGATGCATTTCTCTGCCCTCTTTGGTGACCTCATCAAATACTCTTAACATTTCCCTTCCCCTGACCTTCGCTGTTAGACTTTTTTCATAAACCTTGTATCATCCTGTGCTCAGTGAACTGGAATTTGTCTCCTTCCCTATTCCCTATCAAACACTGAAGTCAAGAAGCCACAATAAAATATATTTGTGTGTGTGTTCTAATAATATGAAGTTTTAATCTAGGCTCTCTTAATTTAATGGGGATTGTAGTTGTAGTATTGCTTGGATCAATTTTCCTCCCAGGAGTTGGTGATTTTGGAGGTGGGGGTGGGGGACAGATTATTCTTGCTGATCAGTCTTTTCCATGAAGTGCAGTGACAGTCACACCATCCTAACTGGTAGGGTTCTGTGAGGGCTTGTTCACTGGAAAGAATGTTAAGGTGAGGATGCATTTTCAGAGATGGAGAGGCAATCCTTTGACTAAATATTCTTTTAATAAAACAGTTAATTAGAGCACATCAGCCAGAACTGGTTTATATTAATGTAATCTTTTATATATCTGTCTTCCTTTCATTTTTGTAAAATGAGAGGTGAAAATTTTCTCCCTTCTCTGTTGAAGAATTGCACAAATCTGAACTTAAAAACACATCCCTGTGGCCTCTATCTTCATCACTGAGTCTTAATGGAAAGTTAAACATATTTATTGTAGGTTATTTAAGAACTGTATGTTACTCCATGTGGCTGAGCAGCCCTGCTGGAAGTAGAATTCATGTCTTTTACTTCTAGGGCAGAGATGTGATTTTTGGATGCTATTCTTTACTTTAGAAACAGTGGATTTTTTTTAGCTTAGCTGTAATAAAGTCTTTTGGCTTCATGGTACTGCAGGGAAGTATGTTTATTAAGTAGAGAGTCATAGGAGTTATGAGACTCATAGATCGTGAGTCTGCCCGCGGTGACTATAGAGAAATTGAACTAAGACACTCCAGGTCACACAGATGAGGAAACTCGGCATCCATACCAAGAGGGTTTGTACCAAGTGCTCTTAAAAGTCCCTTTTGGTCATTCTGATAGTTTTAAGTGTTATTACATACCGTAATTTATTAATTCTGTGATCAGATCATGTCTCATATTCCATGCCTTGTGAATTAGAGTGGAGATATAATATCTCTTGTTAACGTTCATGAGTATTTACTCCTCACGGAAAGAACACTGCGATGTCTGCCATTGTTAGAATTTGCATAGCGTTACCATCTTCTGTTCTCTTCCAGCCTTATCTTGAACCTGGCAGACAGGTGATGTGTTCACAACCAGCCTGCATTGCTGCCTTGTGAATTTTGACCAGGAAAATAAATAAATAACAAATACAGTAAGTAAAATCTCTATGAAAGAGAACGAGAAATCCTTTTAGCCAAGGGGAAAGAAAAATGCCTACGTGTAAATAAGAACATCAACAAGAAATGGCCTGTTTTAATGCACTGTTTTGGTGTCTTCCTGTCTCACTTAAATTTTTGTAAAATGAGATAAATTATTTTTCTTCGTTAAGAATTTCACAATTAAGAACCTTAAAAAGAGAGTATCCAAGCATTCTCCTTGTCACAGGCATGGAGGGAGGAAGAGCAGCCAAGATGTGCTGATTGAGTCTGTTGTTCAGCTTCTTTTATTTTATCTGTATTTTTTGGCCACACGCATGGCATGCAGGATTTTAATTCCCTAAAGATCAAACCCAAGCTCCCTGCAGTGGAAGAGTGGATTCTTAATCACTGGGCTGCCAGGGAACTCCCTCAGCTTCTTTTAGATGCCATTTCCTACTTCCTTTTTGTTTTCTGTGGGAAGACTTATAAACCTGGCAGGCACTTGTAGCTTTAATTATCTGATAATGATAAATGACTGGCTAAATGATTGATAAAGGTCAGCCAGTCAGTCAGTTCAGTCACTCAGTCCTGTCCTACTCTTTGCGACCCCATGGACTGCAGCATGCCAGGCTTCCCTGTCCATCACCAACTCCTGGAGTTTGCGCAAACTCATGTCCATTGAGTCGGTTATGTCACCCAACCATCTCATCCTCTGTTGTGCCTTTCTCCTCCTGCCTTCAATCTTTCCCAGCATCAGGGTCTTTTCAAATGAGTCAGTTCTTCGCATCAGGTGGCCAAAGTATTGGAGTTTCAGCTTCAGCATCAGTCCTTCCAATGAATATTAAGGCCTGATTTCCTTTAGGATTGACTAGTTTGATCTCCTTGCAGTCCAAGGGACTCATCAAGAGTCTTCTCCAACACCACAGTTCAAAAGCATCAATTCTTCAGCACTTAGCTTTCTTTATAGTCCAACTCTCACATCCATACATGGCTATTGGAAAAACCATAGTTTTGACTAGATGGGCTTTTGTTGGCAAAGTAATGTCTGCTTTTTAATATGCTGTCTAGGTTGGTCGTAGCTCTTCTTCCAAGGAGCAAGTTCTTTTAATTTTCTGGCTGCCGTTACCTTCTACAGTGATTTTGGAGTCCAAGAAAATAAAATCTGTCACTGTTTCCATTGTTTCCCCATCTGTTTGCCATGAAGTGATGGGACCAGATGCCATGATCTTAGTTTTTTGAATGTTGAGTTTTAAGCCAGCTTTTTCACTCTCCTCTTTTGCTTTCATAAAGAGACTCTTTAGTTTCTTTTTTGCTTTCTGCCGTAAGGGTGGTGTCATCTGCATATCTGAGGATATTGATATTTCTCCCAGCAGTCTTGATTCCAGCTTGTGCTTCATTCAGCCTGGCATTTTGCATGATGTACTCTGCATAGAAGTTAAATGAGCAGAGTGACAATATACAGTCTTGACATATTCCTTTCCCAATATGGAACCAGTCCATTGTTTCATGTCCAGTTCTAACTGTTGCTTCTTGACCTGCATAAGTAAAAAGGTAATATATATCATTTTTGAGACTCACAATCTATGCATTATTTTTCCTGTTTGTACTTTCCTTAATGGCCATGAATAATAATAGTTGGAAGAGAGTTCTTCTTTTGTAGTCAGTAAAGACACTGCATACAGCTTTAACCTTGTTTTCTTGATATTAGATAATATGAGACAGTTGAAGAAAATAAATGTATTGGCTCATCTTAATTCTGAAATTGATATAATTAATCATTTCCCCATAAACATATACAATTTATTTATTTAGCTATTAACTTATGTTAACTGATTAGATATTATATATTTTTACAGTGAATTTAGCTTAGTGAAATGTGAATTCCATCTATTTTGAGAAAGATAAGTCTAGATTAGATTAGTTGCCTCATGACAGTAGGGACTGTTTCCATCTTATTCACCAGATACCTTTGGTGACTAGTGTTTTCTTACTCAGTACTGGATCTTCAAGAGATAGCCACTGAATGAAATAATACAGTGTGATTCCCATGTACTTACCTGTAATGAGAGTGCATAGGCACTCTATATCATCAATATTTCATTGAACAAGTAAGTTGAAAATTCTTTTATTACTGCTTTTTATTGCTGTTTACTGTTCAGAAAACAAATTTTAGTAACAAATAACTTTGAGTTAAAATAGGAAAAATGGATGAATTATGAATAAATGTAATTGATAGCCATCATCTTTCAAAGCATGAGGTCTCTGAAGGAAGAAAAGCACCACTAAGAGGCCCTTGTGGTGAAAAGATTAAAAATAGATTTTTTTATTGTTAGGCATAAAGCATAGATGATAATCAGCATATAAGTGATTCAATTTAGAAACCATTATTTGGTACATTGTGTAGGGCAGTTGCTTGAAGATGGTAAAGCCTTAAATTTTCATGTCATAGTTTTATTCTCTGAGTAGTTTCCAGTCTTTCATAGGACCACAAGCAGTTTTGTGAGAGAGGAGGGGAAAGTGGTGACCTCCCTGAAATGTGAATGAATGGAGTCAAGGAGGGTTAAGTAAATTACCCAGCCATTTGCTGCTTGGTCACCTGATTTTTTTACACCTGCATGTTTCAGTTTTTATAGTAGTGGAAATAGATGTCAGAAAAGCAGTATAAAGCTGAGAAAAAGAATACTGAATTTAGCTATGACTTCTTGGTTACAGTTTGGATTTTAAGAGGTTGAGTTTTTCCTTTTTACTTTTTTATTGAATGAAAGATTCTTTATAGTCTATAATGCTTTACAATTTTCAAAAGTTTCACACACATGATTTTATATAATCCCATAAACCCGTTTTAAAATTATCCCATACCCCTATGTTGCCCACCCCCGCGCCCCCTACCCCAGCTTTCCCTCTCCTCATTGGTACCACTGGTTTGTTCTCTATAGCAGTTAGTCTGCTTCTTTTTGGTTTTATCCGCTAGTTTATTGTATTGTTTTATATGCCACATATAAGTGATATCATACAGCATTTGTCTCTGTATTACTCATTTCACTTAGCAAAATGCACTCCAAGTCCATCCATGTTGTTGCATATGGCAAAACTTTGTTCTTTTTATGGCTGAGTGTATGTGTGTGTGTGTATGATGTATATATATATAATGTATATATAGGTATATATATAAAGAGGTTGGATTTTTAACATCACTCTTTTACTGGATGCTTAGGTAAAGTATGAAATCCCAGGCTGATCCCACTGTTAAGTAATGTGTGACCCTACTCAAATAAGAGCTTTCTCTTCTCATACCAGAACTTTGGAGTTTGCTTATCTTCCATTCAGTTACTCTAGGATTCAAGGTTGTTGAAGAAAAAATAGTATTTATTTGAGAAATGATTAATTGTTTAAATGAAGTAGAGTCAAACTCACATTCACAAGAGTGAAAACAACTATACACAATAACTGTCATCCAGTTTTTGTTAAAGAGTCTTATATTAATCTATGAAATTAGAGTACACTCTCACACCATACACAAAAATAAAGAGTTAAATATAATACCTGCCACCATAAAACTCCTAAAAGAGAACATAGGCAAAATATTTTCTGACGTAAATTAATTATAGCAATATTTTCTTAGGTCAGTCTCCCAAAGCAATAGAAATAAAAGCAAAAATAAACAAAAGGACCTAATCAACCATATAGGCTTTTGCACAGCAAAGGCAAACATGAACAAAATGAAAAGACAACCTATGGACTGGGAGCAAATATCAGAAACTAGCACAACATTTTAAATTAGCTACTTTATTTTTTAAAAAAGAGTAGTATGTTGTACTGTATATAAATTTGAATGAAAAGCTTAGTCCTTTAGATTATAAAAATCCTTGTAATCTGACTGAAATCCAAAGACCAAGAAAGCACAGTTAAAAAGTAAAAAGTAGATGTAGTTAGAAGATACAAGAAAAGGAAAAGCTGGTTCTCGTTGGAAGTCAGTGTGGTTGTGTTGACATCATCTCATGGAGTAAATAGAGTTTAATAAGAATGTGTGGCTTGTCCTTTTGACATGTGACTCTAGAACTGGCTTCTGGGATGGAAAAAAAGATTGAGCAGGAACAAGTGATCAAAATACAGAAGCTACAGACTCTTCAGCTCTTCTGTATTGTTAAAGGCCTTATATCTGTTAGACTAACTTTGACCATGTAATTATTCTAAAGAGAAGTAAAATCATCAGTTCAGTGGCAGAATTCTTATTGTCCCAGACCCCTGAATTATATTTCTAATAATTATAGCAAGCAGTTGTTACATGCTTTATGTTAGGCACGCTGCTAAATGTTTTATATTGAATATCTCATTTATTCCCAAAACTATTAGATATATAATTACTATTTTCCTTTTATAGGTGTGGGCACTGAGACTTATGGCAGTTAGTAACTTGCTAAAATATTTTGTAAATATGTGTGTGTTATATGAAAAATTTTCATAGGACGTGTGTGTTGGGAATTGTTATTGCTTTGTAATGCACATGAATATTGTTGAACAGTTCAAGACAGCAAATGAAGAAAAATATGAAGTATAATAATGAATTGATTTGAAATTACTTGCCTTTTTTGCATTGATTATAATAGTTACTGCTTGACTTGAATTTTCTTGGGACTTGAGCTTTAGAATCAGAGAGATAAATCTGAATATCACCTTAGCCACTTGTTAACTGGATAACTTTCTAATCAGGTTATTTAAATATACTGTGCCTCAGTTTTCTCTTCTGGAAAATGGGCATGATATCTTCCTCCTTCACAGGTCTGTTGAAAGTCCTTATTATTCATGGATTCCATATTTGTACATTTACCTACCTTAAATAATTTATTTGTATCAAATCAATCCATGTGATACATTTACTGTCATTCGCTGACATGTGCAAAGCTGTAAAAATGGATCTCCTGATCGCGTGGTCCCAGCTGAGGTCAAAGAAGCTGACACTGCCATCTTATTTCACATACTGCCAACAATGTCCTTTTAACCGTCTATTTAATGCCATGTTTTCCACTTTTTTGTGCTTTTTTCCACTTACTATTTAAAATAGTGCTGAAGTGCTGGCCAATGATCCTAAGTACAAGAAGGCTGTCCTTTGCCTTTTGGAGAAAATTCATATGTTAAATAAGCTTAGTTCAAGTAAAAGTAGAAGTGCTGTTTGGCCATAAGTTAAATGTTAACAAAGCAGCAATATATTTTAAATAAGATGTTTTTCAGCTCAAAACATGTAAAACAAGGTTCTATATTGATTTGTTGATGAAGATACTGTGACCAGAGAATCCAGGTGTCTAACCCTGTATTTCCCCGGGAGCAGTGTTTCATTATTCGCCAGGTTAGTTTTCACAATAACTCTGTATGACTATTATGAGCAAAAATAACTGACTATGTTATAAATAGTCAATACATTCACCAGTAACATTCTCTCTCAGTTTTCCTTCTGACCTTAAACAAGGAAATACCTCTGAAAGAGTTGAGGACATTCTTAATGACTTTAAAGGATAATGAGCTCTCTTTGGAATAACATAGTCATCTCCTTTTAAGATCCTAGAGTCCTTCTAACAACTTATCAAAAAATTACTTCTTACTAATTAAGTTAAAAGTTTAGTTTTGGACACTAGACTAAACTGTCTTCAAAGATAACTTTGTTTTATCAGAAAGTGCATATTTTCAGCTTGACATGCAGTACAGTCTCTCTCACAGCTATTCATCTCTGACACTGTGGTGTGAAAGTAGCTATAGATAATATATAAATGAATAGTTGTGACTATGTTTCAATAAAACTTTATGAATACATGCAGCAGGCCAGGTTTGGCCTGTGAGCTCTAGATTGCTGACTCTTCAGTTCAGTTCAGTCGCTCAGGCATGTACGACTCTTTGCAACCCCATGGACTGCAGCACGCCAGGCCTCCCTGTTCATCACCAACTCCCGGAGTTTATTCAAACTCATGTCCATTGAGTTGGTGATGCCATCCAGCCATCTCATCCTCTGTCATCCCCTTCTCGTCCCACCTTCAATCTTTCCCAGCATCAGGGTCTTTTCCAGTGAGTCAGCTCTTCGCATCAGGTGGCCAAAGTATTAGAGTTTCAGCTTCAGCATCAGTCCTTCCAATGAATATTCAGGACCAATTTCCTTTAGGATAGACTGGTTGGATCTCCTTGCAGTCCAAGGGACTCGTCAAGAGTCTTCTCCAGCACTACAGTTCAAAAGCATCAATTCTTCAGCACTCAGCTTTCTTTATAGTCCAACTCTCACATCCATATATGACTACTGGAAAAGCCATAGGCTTAACTAGATGGACCTTTGTTGGCAAAGGAATGTTTCTGCTTTTTAATATGCTGTCTAGCTTGGTCATAACTTTTCTTCCAAGGAGTAAGTGTCTTTTAATTTCATGGCTGCAGTCACCATCTGCAGTGATTTTGGAGCCCAGAAAAATAAAGTCTGTCACTGTTTCCACTATTTCCCCATCTATTTCCCATGAAGTGATGGGACTGTATGCCATGATCTTATTTTTCTGAATGTTGAGCTTTAAGCCAACCTTTCCACACTTCTCTTTCATTTTCATCAAGAGGCTCTTTAGTTCTTCTTCACTTTCTGCTATAAGGGTGTCATCTGCATATCTGAGGGTGTTGATATTTCTCCCAGCAATCTTGATTCCAGCTTGTGCTACATCTAGCCCAGTGTTTCTCATGATGTACTCTTCATAGAAGTTAAATAAGCAGGGTGACAATATACAGCCTTGACATACTCCTTTCCCTATTTGGAACCAGTCTGTTGTTCCATGTCCAGTTCTAACTGTTTTTTCTTGACCTGCATACAGATTTCTCAGGAGGTAGGTCAGGTGGTCTGGTATTCCCATCTCTTGAAGAATTTTCCACAGTTTATTGTGATCCACACAGTCAAAGGCTTTGGCATAGTTAATAAAGCAGAAATACATGTTTTTCTGGAACTCTCTCGCTTTTTTGATGGTCCAGCAGATGTTGGCAATTTGATCTCTGATTCCTCTGCATTTTCTAAATCCAGCTTGAATGTCTGGAAGTTCACGGTTCATGTACTGTTGAGGCCTGACTTGGAGGATTTTGAGCATTACTTTGCTAGTGTGTGAGATGAGTGCAATTGTGGGGTAGTTTGAGCATTCTTTGGCATTGCCTTTCTTTGGGATGGGAATGAACACTGACCTTTTCCAGTCCTGTGGCCACTGCTGAGTTTTCCAAATTTGCTGACATATTGAGTGCAGCACTTTCACAGCATCATCTTTTAGAATTTGAAATAACTGGAGTTCTGTCACCTCCACTAGCTTTGTTCGTGGTGATGCTTCCTAAGGCCCACTTGACTTCACATTCCAGGATGTCTGGCTCTAGGTGAGTGATCACACCATCGTGGTTATCTGGGTCATGAAGATCTTTTTTGTACAGTTCTTCTGTGTATTCTTGCCACCTCTTCTTAATATCTTCTTCTTCAGGTCCATACCATTTCTGTCCTTTATTGAGCCCATCTTTGCATGAAATGTTCCCTTAGTATCTCTAATTTTCTTGAAGAGATCTCTAGTCTTTCCTACTCTATTGTTTTCCTCTATTTCTTTGCACTGATCACTGAGGAAGGCTTTCTTATCTCTCCTTGCTATTCTTTGGAACTCTGCATTCAAATGGATATATCTTTCCTTTTCTTCTTTGCTTTTTGCTTCTCTTCTTTTCTGAGCTATTTGTAAGCCCTCCTCAGATAGCCATTTTGCTTTTTTGCATTTCTTTTTCTTGGGGATGGTCTTGCTTCCTTTCTCCTGTACAATGTCACGAACCTCTGTCCATAGTTCGTCAGGTACTCTGTCTATCAGATCTAGTCCCTTTAATCTATTTCTCACTTCAACTGTATAATCGTTAGGGATTTGATTTAGGTCATACCTGAATGGTCTAGTGGTTTTCCCTGCTTTTTTCAATTTAAGTCTGAATTTGGCAATAAGGAGTTCATGATCTGAGCCACAGTCAGCTCCCAGTCTTGCTGACTCCAATTTAGTTTAATGTATGCTCTTGGTTTATGATATTGTTTATCAGTTTACTAGAAGACATATAGACCATACAAAGCAAAATAAAATTTTTTCTATTATTGTATATCTCTCTTGGTAGTGTTGGTAGTGATCACAACCATATGTTGTGAGCATTTATTAAATGCAAGAAGCTGTACAGACCACTTTATACTGTATTTTCTCAGTTTATCCCTATAGGGCCATACTATGATTATTATCTCATTTTTCAGAGATAGAAACTGAGGCCTGAAGTACCTCATTCAAGGTCACAGATTTTGGAAGTGGTACAACTTGATCCGAGAGTTTTGACCTTGTAGCCAGCATGCAATACATTTTTGCCTAATCTTTTCTTATTTTCTGGTGTCCTGCTAATTTGAGGGTTAGAAGTCCATTGTACAGTATCTTAAACTTTTTTGAAGAAAGTATTTATTCATTGGATAAGTAAGTAAATGAATATGGGTTTTAGCTCTAATTCTTTAATTTTTGTTTTCAAAATTAGCTTGTTCTTATTTCTTGTCACATTTCCAATGTATTCTAAAAGGAAAATCTATCTAAATGTGTGGTTTTGCTGATTCACTGTCTGCTGGGAGATTTGTTTTTCCTAATCGGTTAATTTGGAGGTTTTATTTTGTTCTTGTTTCTTTAATATCCTGATTAAAGGATTAGAAAGCTCTTTGCTATGTTTGAGTCACTAATACTTCCCTGAGCACAGAACCACACACTTGGGGGACATAGATTTGCGTTTGCTGAATGAGTAATAACTTAGCAGAAGAATTGCCATCTTTTCTGTAACTGTGTCATCTGTTCTGCACTTTGCCTGTGGCTTTTGTCTCTGGTTCCATCTGAGGATCAGCACAGAGCCTGGCATCATTAAAAAAAAAAAAAAGTGGAGGCTGTGGAAATGACTGGGTGGGAGTCATGAATATAGAAAATGTGGACTCATGGTTTCAGAGTGGAGATACTTGTTTAGCTGTTACATGTGAAGCACTACCCTCTTGTTATCCCCTTTGTGTTTATGTTACTCACTGGATCAACCTTTTTTTCATTTTTATTTTATATTTTATTGGAATACAGTTGCTTTACACTGATGTGTCAGTTTCTGCTATACAGCAAAGTGAATCAGCCATATGTATACATATGTGTGCATGCATGCTGGATCGCTTCAGTTGTGTCTGACTCTGTGCAACCACATGGACTGTAGCCCAACAGGTTCCTCTGTACATGGGATTCTCCAGGCAAGAGGACTGGAGTGGGTTGCCATGCCCTCCTCTGGGGGATCTTCCTAACCCAGGGGTTGAACCTGCATCTCTTATGTCTCCTGCATTGACAAGTGGGTTCTTTACCACTAGCACCACCTGGGAAGCGCATGTATACATATATCCCCTCTTTTTTGATAAACCTTTTATTTGCACTTAGTATCAGCCAGGTACAATTAGCTAATATTCAAAAATAACGATGCCTGTTTTTTGGGACCTCGAAGTCTCACAGCAATTGATAAGTAATATTTGTCTATCAGTTTTTCTATCTTTAAGGGGGGCTGTTATAAAAAGAGTATTGTAGGAGTACAGAGGGAGCCCCAGTTGACTGCCTGGAGGGGCAGGAACCCATCTTCTGTTATGAAGAGAGTCATTTTTGAGTTACGAACAGGAGTTTTCCAGGTGAGCACATGGGTTGGTCAGCAACTCCAAAGAAAGACTAGAGTGACAAGAAAGAGGATGAAATATTTTGGGAGTGATAATAGTTTTGTTATTGTTGGAAGAGAATGGGTGAAGTGATGAACCTGGTAAAATGAAGTGGGGCCAAACTGTGAAGTCCCTGTAGTGATAAGAAAACTTTGGAAAACTTTAATTAGTATGTAGCATGACCAGAGCTTTATGAAAACAATGCTAGCGAAAGGTGTGAAGGGAGGACATTGAAGGGGGGTGTGTGATGACTAACGGGTTATGTATTCTGCCTTCCAGCTTTCTCCTGTGCTTCTGGGGAGTATCTAGAAATGAAGAACCAGGTATGCAGTAAGTGTGGTGAAGGCACCTACTCCTTGGGCAGTGGCATCAAATTTGACGAATGGGATGAATTGCCAGCTGGATTTTCCAACGTCGCAACATTCATGGACACTGTGGTCGGCCCTTCTGATAGCAGGCCAGAGGGCTGTAACAAGTAAGAATCCAAAGGAGCCTTGAAAAGGGTGTAGTTGCTCTTTTCCAGAAAGAAGTTGAGGATAATCTTGGTAGTGATTGGGATTATAGGTAAACTAACTGCATATGTGCTGCTGAAGCAAGCACTGTAGGTAAACTAATTGCAAATAGTCACATTTTTTAGACAGCCCTTATGAATAATGTAGCTGAATTTTCATGAGGTTAAAGTAATTGCTCTTAGGACATAATAAATAGTATGCAAAATGCAATAAAGATATTAGAACAGCAACTTAGTTTTCTAATATATTTATAACTATATTAAAGCCAGTAGTTCTACAAACTCTTCTCTAATTTTAATGAATATTTTTCATTTTTTTTAAAATTTTCCTTGAAAAGGAAAAATGTATAACCTTCATGTATACACTTGATGATTTTCTGCTACATAGAGTGGGCTAAACACCTAAGGTAGAAAGCACCTTTGCTTAATTTCCATCTTTTTAATAGGAGATTATAGCTTTGCCTGTGACAATATTGGAGGAAGGTTAAATTGTTTGAAAAAACACAGAAATTTTATCTTTGGGGTCTTACCTTCCTGTTTTCTTATATTGACTATTTAACATTCCCTTTCATGTGCCCGTGTTTTGTACAATTAAACTTCCAGCCTCTGGCTACCTTCTGACAAGGATGGTCACATTTTTTCCCCTGAGCTAAAATGATTCACATAAAAAATGACTCACATTTTTTACCCTGAACTAAAGATGTTGGGGAATTATTTAGCTGTGAAAGTAAATACGTTTGTTTCTCCTTCCTTCCTGCCTTCACTTCATCCCCCTTGCTTTCTAGCAGTTTCTCTCTCTCTCTCGGCCAAGAGACATTTTTACTCTTCTGATAACGGTCTTTTCATCATATAGAGTTGTGACATTAGAGAGCACTAATAGGATTATTCCTCTAACTATATATATAAAAATTATATGTATGTGTGTATAAATGTACACACATATAAATGCAGTTGACCCTTCAGCATTATGGGGTGGGAGTGCCTACCTCCTTAGAGTTGAAAATTCACTTACAACTTTAAGTTGGCCCTTTGTATCCTCCCTTCAGCAACTGGTGGATTCAACCAACCATGGATCCAGTAGCACTGTAATGTGTATTTAGTGAAAATCATCTGAGTATCAGTGAACGGTACAGTTTAAACCCATGTTGTATGTATATGTACATATATTAATACATATATGTGTGTATACATGCACACACAGATAACCCCTGCTTTTCCAGAGTTTGTTTTATTTAATACATCATTTCATTTTTATGAATGACCTGTATTAGTACTTGTTTTTGTTAACCAAAAGAAATCCAATTTTCGCTTTTACAAAAAAAAAAAAAAAGGCAAAAGGCAAAAATGCTGTTTAGCATTGATTTTGCAGCAAATGGAGCTACCCTAGAGGCAATGTGCACCCTGGGCAGTAAGAGTTGGCCCCACTAAGCTCTCTCTGGGAACTACATTCAGCATCTCAGCATCAGGTCATCGTAACTTTGAATTGTATCTGTGGAATCGTTGCTTTCTCACCGTTTATTTTGTAAATTAATTTGTGTCCTAAGGTACTTACTTCTTTGCTTTTTACCATTTCAGCTTATGAAAGATTTCACAGGAATACTGTACCTTTGTATAAGGTGCGAAACGTTTTTGTGTGTATAATTTAATTTAAATTCTTTAAATTAAAGAGTTCCTTAGAAGAGAGTACCAGCAAGATGTTATAAGACCTCAGATCTTTGTTTTGGTGAGGAGGAGATATTCACATGGTTTTTTTTTCTACTTGGAATTGCTTGTTCATTAAAGAAATCGAATGATAAGCAGAAATTTTTCAGTGTATTGAGTATCATTTTCTCAGTGTAAATTTCAGTCTGTTACTGCTAAGCTTGTCTCCTTTCCTCTCTCCCTCTCCCTTTTCCCTTCCTTCCTTTCTTCTATCCACCCAATCTTGCTTTCTTTTTACTTCTTTTTAATTGCTTGGATCATATAGAAGATGTGTGTTGAACTAGGTAGGAAATTGTCAAAGAGATTTTCAAAATGATGGTAACATTAGACTCTAGCAGTGCATTTGAATTCTAGGTATTTACACTGTAAAATATTGTACACAAGTCTTGGTTTATTTTAGTCTTTCTAGTGTGTGTATGAGAAATGGTATTTCTGTGTGTTTTCATTTGCATTTCCTTCTTTATAAAGGTATTTAGCACTATTCATCAGAGAAGGCAATGGCACCCCACTCCAGTACTCTTGCTTGGAAAATCCCATGGATGGAGGAGCCTGGTGGGCTGCGGTCCATGGGGTTGCAAAGAGTTGGACACGACTGAATGACTTCACTTCCACTTTTCACCTTCATGCATTGGAGAAGGAAATGGCAACCCACTCCAGTGTTCTTGCCTGGATAATCCCAGGGACGGCGGAGGCTGGTGGGCTGCCGTCTATGGGGTCGCACAGAGTAGGACACGACTGAAGCGACTTAATAGCAGCAGCAGCACTATTCGTATGTTTATAGTTCATATGTTTGTGGGTGTGTGTGTATGTGTTAAGTGTCAAATATTTATCCATTTGTTATATTTTTGGGTCAGTTTATTATTGAGCTGTAGTAGTTCTTTGTGTATGCTTGACATGAAGTTTTGTCATGAATCTATAAAACATTTAACCTATACACATATGCATGCACATATACATATATGTGTATGAAATGGTTCTTTTATCTGTAGCTTTTGCTTTCTCATTTTCTCAGTGGTGTTCTTAAATAACCAAAAGTTTAAAATTTGAAAAAGTACAATTTATCAATGTTTTCTGTTGTGGTTAGTGTTTTTACATCTTTAGATATCTTGCAAAGGCTACAAATTACAATTCTTAAAGTATAATCAGTGTTGTTATTGTACTTTTATATAATATGTAAAGCTTTACAACAGTATAGTTACCTTTATACCCTCATCCTGGGGCCATTAGCATATGTTTAGAAACACATCATAAACCCTGTAATACAATGAAATGTGTTTTAAAGAATCAGTTAATTTTTTTAAAACTTGAGAAAAATGTAGCTTTATGTTTTTATCTATGTCTTTACGATTGTTGATACTCTTTTCTCCTATTTTCTAAATGTTTATTCAGTATTATTTTTTTAATCTGTAAAATTTTCTTTATCATTTCATGCAGGTCCGCTGCTCATAAATTCTCTCAACTTTGTCAAATCTAAACACGTCTTTATTTAGCCTCAGTTTTGAAGAATATTTTGTTGGACATAGGACTCTGGACTTTTACTTTTCTCCTTCTATGTTTTAAAGGTGTTCCATTACCTTTTGAACTCTCCCTTGTTTGTGATAAAAAAAAGAATTAGCTGTATTTTGCTTGGTTAGCTTCCTTCTATGTAATGTGTCATTGTTTCCCTGACTACTTATATGTTCTCTATTTCTTTGCTTATAATGTGTTCTCTATTTCTTTGCTAGTCATGTTGAGATGTGGAAGTCTCAGTTTTTTATTATTATTATTATTTTATTAGTAAAAACAAAGAATTTGCCCAAAATCTCACTCTCATAATCCAGATAGAAGTTAAATTGGAAGAGAAGGGTATTAAGTTGTGCTGTCATACAGTCTGGTTGGAAACTTTTTTGGCCTAAAAGTTGACACATGACTCAAAGAAAGCATTGGTTTTCTTTGTATTTTTACTCTGCTTGAAGTTGACTGAGATTCCTGGATTTGTAGGTTGATATTGTTATTAAATTGGGGAATTTTTTAAGCTATTCGTTCACCAATAATGTTTTCTGCCCCCTTCTCTCCCTATTTTCCTTCTATAACTCCATTTACATGTATGTTAGGCCACTTGGTATTGTCCACAGTCACTGAGACTACATTTTTCCCCCCATTTTTTCTCTTATACTTCAGATTACATAGTTTCTATTGCTCTATCATTATTTCTTTTGCAGTTTCAAACTTGATCTTAAACTCATCTATTGAATTTTAAATTTCACAGATAGTAATTTTCAGCTGTAGAATTTCCATTTAGTTTTTAAAATAGTTCTTATTTCCCTTAAAATAGTTGCGATTCTTCATCCCTTCATTTACTATATTCATCTCTTGATGTTTTTTGATTATAGTTTTAAAAGCTGTCTTAAATACTTGTCTGTTTCTTTTGATTCTTTTTTGTCAACTAAGGGTCATATTTTACCACTTCTTTGCATTTCTAGTAAATTTTTATGTATCTTAGGCATCATGAATGTTACAATGTGGAGAATGTGGATTATTTTTTCTTTCGTGTAAAAGATGTTGGATTTTGTTCTGGGAGGGAGCAGATTTACCAGAAGAGTGTCTCGTTAGGTCTGGTATTTAGAACTTCTTTTAAGGTGGCTCTGTATTGGTTTCACACTTGGTTCTAGGTCATAGTCTTTACTCTGGGGTACACTCTGGCCTACTCTCTCTGTTTTTATAAATGATGTTATGTTTGAACACAGCTGCACTCCTTTATGTGTTATCTATGGCTGCTTTTGAGCGATAAGTGCCTAGTGGAGTACTGCCGGAGAGATCACATGGTTCATTAAGCCCCATTTATGGACTCTTTGGGCCTTTATGAAAAAGTTTGTGGATACCTACCCTAGGGCATGGCCTTTATTCCTAAAATGTGGCACTTCTGGAGTCTCAGATGAATGTCTAACATGGTTATTAAGTTTTTTCCTCTCTGGCTGGCCTGGAGATCCTGCGATACCCATAAAAGTGACCTCTCCGATTTTGACTTAATTTTGCAGTGGTTGTTCTCTGCTAGGCCTGCACACTCCAGCCCCAAGCCTAGGCCTATAGAGAAGCTCCATGTGGACTTCTGGAGACCCTGTTTTCTCTGCTTCTCATGCCTGTAAATTCTGGTTATTTCAGCTTCCCCCAAACATTCATCCCTGTTTCTCCACTCAGTGAGACCTCTGTGCTCTGCTTGGGAGCTAGCTCCCAGTGCCAGAGTCTGGAAAGTGTCCTGAAGAATGAATGAGGTCAGGGTCAGTTTGGGCTTTGTCTCATGCGTTTTCCTGCTGTCAAGAATCTCAGTCCTGCACTGTCTAGTGTCAATGCCTGAGCATGGCTTGTGTGTTTTGTTTAGTTTACTAGATTGTTAAAGAAAAGGGCAAGTCCAATACCAATTAGTGAGTCATGTTGAGACGTGGAAGTCTCAGTCTTTTATTATTATTTTTGGTTCATAAAAAGAATTTGCCAAAAATCTCACTCTTATAATCCAAATGGAAAGTTAAATTCAAAGAGAAGGATATTAAGTTGTGCTATTGTACAGTCTGGTTGGAAACTTTTTTGGTCCAAAAGTTGACACATGACTCACTGTTGATTAATCTAAGAATTAGCTTATGGTTAGATTTACAACCCAACTTTTGTTCACTAGTATATTTCCTTAATCTTTTATTTTTTAGATAAAATTTCCAGTGAGACTTTTGCTCCTACTATGTACTGTGACACTGTAATCTACGTTTTATTTAGGTTCACTTTATTATTTTTTTCCATCTGGCTGATCATGTGGTTTTTTTTGTTTTTTAAACAGTTGAAATATAACAATTGCATAGCAAATTGATATTATGCTAGTTTCAGGAGCATTACATAGTGATTTGACAGTGGCATATATTATGAAACGATCACCACAATAAGTTATTACAATATTGACCATATTCTTTATCTTGTTTTTTACAACCTCATGACTTATTCATAACTGGAGGTTGGTACCCCTTAATCCCCTTCATCTATTCTGCTCCCCCCTCCCTGGCAACCACAGAAAACTGGTCTGTTCTCTGTATCTATAAGTCCCTTTGTGGTTTGTTTCTTAGATTTCACTTTCTCTCTCTCTCTTTTTTTTTTCCTGCTCAATGTTATGTGGCAATCTGGATGGAAGGGGAGTTTGAGGGAGAATAGATACATGTATATGTATAACTGAGGCCCTTTGCTGTTCACCTGAAACTATCATAGCATTGTTAATTGGCTACACCCCAATAGAAAATAAACATTAAAAAAATATTTAGATTCACTTTAAGTGGACTTTTTCTAGGATGATTTCTTCTCTCATAATAAATGGACACCCTCTGCCAATATGTGTTTGTAAATAAAACTTTGGATATTATTTGAGAGTAATTCCATCAAAGACTGCTAGAATTAGTGATCAACTATCTAGTGATTACGTTTTTGGTGATAAGCAGCAGCAGCCGCAGCTGCACAGCACATTAGTTGCATAATCTTACCATGATTTTTAGGAAGTTGTGTGCCACAAGACATGAACCTTTTTTCAAGCAGTGGTATTGGCCTTTGGGGTCCACATGCGCCTCAGACTCCTCTGCTGTGCTTTGTCTACAGAACCGCTTTTAAATCTCAGTTGTAGAACTTGTGAACAGAAGAGGTTTCTGAATGTTAACATGAAATGGTTTTGTTTCCACAGCTCTTCTTGGGTCCCTCGTGGAAACTACATAGAGTCCAATCGTGATGACTGCACGGTATCCTTGATCTATGCTGTGCACCTCAAGAAGTCAGGCTATGTCTTCTTTGAGTACCAGTATGTGGACAACAACATCTTCTTTGAGTTCTTTGTAAGGCCTTTTATATTCTAGAATTCACTTTGTAAAGGGCATTCATGTAAAATTTCTCTTAATCATTTGTTCCCATTTCATTGTGTGCATTGTTTTTTTGTGTTAACTGAAGCTTTCAATAAGAAATATTTATTTTTTCTATAATACTTTCTGTATAATAATTATTTCTTTACCTCTGAGTTCTCTCCTTGTAGAATAACATTGGGGTTGTTTTCCTTTTGGATACGATCATTAGGTGACCATTTGGTTGAGACTTTTTGTGTGATGAATATATTTCCTGAGATTCATTTAGTTTTTCTATAGAGATAGATGCTACTTTGTTTAAAAATATGTTTTCACCAATCTCAGTTTTTATTTAAAAAGATTTTTCTTATCTTTTCAATTTTAAATATTTGAATTATTTAAGTGTACTCATGGGCAATATTTTAGAACTAGAAGTGACTATATCTTTCTGATTGTCCCAGTTTTGTACAATATAAAGAAATCAAGGGATGAGGTAGTTGATGTCTCTGGCAAGAGATTAAATAACATTACAGACTATAGGATAAAATAGTAGTCTAACAGAATAGGCTGTTACCATAAAAATTATTTAGCTATTTTATGCAACTGTACCTAATTGTGCAAATATTTGTTGTGGCAGTGACTCAAATGCTTGAGAAAAATTTGTTGTGATTAACTTCTTAAACCAAAAAAAAAAGTATGTGTATTGTGCAAGTAACTGGGAAAATATCTTGTAAAATGTTTCTGTGGCCCAGATTTCAGGAATAAATGTACTGATAATGCTAAAGCAAATTTATATTGCTCTTGATAATGGAAATTTCTAAATCAAAAGTTTGCTAGGGAGAAATATTTTCCATGAATGTATGAGCCTAAGATTTAAAGTCAAGAGATTCTGGCTCATGTCTCAACTTTGCAGTTACTGGTTGTGTGTTATTGGACAACTAACTTTTCAGCTCTCAACATTCCTTTTTGTAAAGAGGATTGTAGACCAGACCCTTTAAGGACCCTCTTAACTCTTAATATCCTTTGATAAGTTTAAGATGTTAAGCAATATTCAAACAGATTGGCTTTTTAAGTTACATTTTGTTTGCAAGACACTTCTCTGAGTGAATAACTCCGTATTCCATGGGATATTTTTGCAATATTACTAAAATAAAGTTAAAAAGCAAGGTAATTGTATAATTGTTTGAATAAACATTTAGTTCTGTGTTGTCTATTAAGTCCTTTGAGAGTTGTCAGTGAAGGTATTCTTAAGGCATGAAGTTTCATTGCTTCCTCTCAGTGATGCCTTTGTTCTTCTGGTTATGGATTGAAAAGGGATGATGAGTTTATGTTTCCTCTTTTATTGATGTTTTAGCTTCATAGATTGCAATTTATTGACTCAGAGAGTCAGTACCTTATGTCCATCCTGCTAGTAGTTAATGGAAAGGGAATGTCTGAAGATTAAAGGATGCAGATGTACCTGTGAGCATTACAGATTGAAAGCAGTAAAGTATTTAATGTTAGGAGTCTGGGAGTTTCATTCAGCTCTCCCTTCCACACATACTTTTTTTTTCTTTTAAATGATGAAACTCAAACCTAGACAGAAGAAGTGATTGGACCAAGGTTATACCTTTACTAGTTACTTTTAGAATGAGTAACAAGAGAACTCAGATCTCCAGAATGCTAGTAGACTGTCAAAATAACACTAGATGTATGATATTCGCTGAGAAAAAAGCTTTCAGTTTATGCAAACATGGGCTAAAAAAGGTATATACAGGGCTCATATATGTTTAAAAATGGCTTAACACTCGCATTGATTGTCATTGTGCTTATAATATAAATATGATAATTAAATTCAGTTAAAACAAATATCCGCAGTAGCTGATTTTCTCTGGTTTTGGCTGTTAAAAGGATGTGTTTTCTAGTTAGTTAAGTCTTTAGGAAATAGCTCTTACGGAGGAGATATTAATGCTGTTTGTGAAATTAGGGGAATGAATGAAGTAGAAAAATGACTTAAAGAATAGAGAAATAGCCATTTTGGAGGAAGTATAGATGATGAGATATTGTTTCAACCCTACTCTAATGCTGACTATTATGTGCTCACCTTGCTAAATCATGTCTGACTCTCTGCAACCCCATGGACTGTAGCCCGCCAGGCTCCTCTGTCCAAGAGATTCTCCAGGCAAGAATACTGGAGTGGGTTGCCAGTTCCTTCTCCAGGGGATGTTCCTGACCCAGGGATCGAACCCGGGTCTCCTGCATTGCAGGCAAATTCTTTACCGACTGAGCTATAAGAAGTCAAGGCTGTAAATATAGCCTCAAGAAGTCAAGACTAAAAAAATACACAGACATTTTTGATATCTGTGTATTTTTTGTAGACCTGGAGAGGTATGTCCCAATCCCTAGGTATTTTGGAAGAATTGTCTGAAAAGTACAAAATGTTTGGTGCTGAAGATATTAGCTATATTTATTTGAATTGCTATAGAGTATCAACATTTGTCCCCAAATACCAACTGGGGTCTTTGACTTTGGCTATAGCCACTTATGTACACATTTGGGTTAAGTCCCGGGGAACTGAAAACAAAGCAGATTTCATTTATTTATTAATTTAAGGTTTCAATGGCCCTAAATCTTATAAAAATAAACTTTATTTTTATATTATTGGGCCTGCATGGTGAATACAACCTTTTACATTTTCACAGTGACTTTTTCTCCTCTATGTGAATTTTCAGTGTTAATTGCCCTCTCCTCCTCTGCCTCCCACACTTCTGCTTGCCCAATTTCTGACTTCTCAATGGGCTTGTCTTTTTGTTACAATAATGAGGTTGGTTCACTTAGAACTGTGTACTCATACGCAGTTGTCACTCAGGCTCCAGAGATCTGGTGTGTTTACTTACTGAGAATTACTCGTGGCTATTGTTTCCTACACATTGAAAGAAGCTCTTGTAGCCTGTCCTGTGGTGAGTGACACATCTAATTAAAACCACCGTTCACTGAGCTTTACTGGGCCCCTGTGTTTACTCCACAGATTCAGAATGATCAGTGCCAGGAGATGGACACCACCGCTGACAAGTGGGTAAAACTCACAGACAATGGAGAATGGGGCTCTCATTCTGTAAGTCTCTCTCTGCTCTTCTCTCCCACCTTCTCTCCATTCTTCTCCTTTCTTTTCGCAAACTTATTTTTAAAAGTTTATTTTAAAGAAAAAATTATCTTTTAATTTAGAAATTTCTAGATTGCCCCTAAGTTTCATGGACTCAGGCTCTTTCTAGTATTATTTTCTTTCCTTTTCCTTTCTCCTTAGCTCCCTCTCCCTGCTCTTTCCTTTCACACTCCAACTCTCCTGCTTTTCAAGGGAGGCACTAACAGGAATGAAGTCTACTCAGAATTAATATACAGAACCTCTGGGTATGTAAGTTTACAGATGTGGTAATCACATGAGAGAGAATCAGTGACGCTTGGCATTGGATGGATTCTTGAGTTCGAAGCTTCACTACAAACAAAGCTAACTGTGGATGTGATGGAATTCCAGTTGAGCTATTTCAAATCCTAAAAGATGGTGCTGTGAAAGTGCTGCACTCAATATGCCAGGACATTTGGAAAACTCAGCAGTGGCCACAGGACTGGAAATGGTCAAGTGTTCATTCCAATCCCAAAGAAAGGCAATGCCAAAGAATGCTCAAACTACCGCACAATTGCACTCATCTCACATTCTAGCAAAGTAATGCTCAAAATTCTCCAAGTCAGGCTTCAACAGTACATGAACCGTGAACTTCCAGATATTCAAGTTGGATGTAGAAAAGGCAGAGGAACCAGAGATCAAATTGCCAACATCCACTGGATCATAGACAAAGCAAGAGAATTCCAGAAAAATGTCTACTTCTGTATTATTGATTATGCCAAAGCCTTTGACTGTGTGGATAACAACAAACCGTGGAAAATTCTTTAAGAGATGGGAATATCAGACCACCTGACCTGCCTCTTGAGAAATCTGAATGCAGGTCAAGAAGCAACAGTTAAAACTGAACATGGAACAACAGACTGGTTCCAAATCGGTAAAGGAGTATGTCAAGGCTATATATTGTCACCCTGCTTATTTAACTTATATGCAGAGTACACCATGAGAAATGCTGGGCTAGATGAAGCACAAGCTAGAATCAAGATTGCCGGGAGAAATATCAATAACTTCAGATATGCAGATGACACGACCCTTATGGCAGAAAGTGAAGAAGAACTAAAGAGCCTCTTGATGAAAGTGAAAAAGGAGAGTAAAAAGTTGGCTTAAAGCTCAACATTCAGAAAACTAAGATCATGACATCTGGTTCCATCATTTCATGACAAACAGATGGGAAAACAATGGAAACAGTGACAGACTTTATTTTCCTGGGTCCAAAATCACTGCAGATGGTGACTGCAGCCATGAAATTAAAAGACGCTTTCTCCTTAGAAGAAAAGCTATAACCAACCTAAACAGCACATTAAAAAATCAGAGACATTACTTTGCTGACAAAGGTCCATCTAGTCAAAGCTATAGTTTTTCCTGTAGTCATGTATGGATGTGAGAGCTGGACTATAAAGAAAGCTGAGCACTGAAGAATTTATTCTTTTGAACTGTGGTGTTGGAGAAGACTCTTGAGAGTCCCTTGGACTGCAAGGAGATCCAACCTGTCCATCCTAAAGGAAATCAACCCTGAATATTCATTGGAAGGACTGATGTTGAAGCTGAAACTCCAATACTTTGGCCACCTGATGTGAAGAACTGACTCACTGGAAAAGATCCTGATGCTGGGAAATGTTGAAGGCAGGAAGAGAAGGGGATGAAGAGGACGAGATGGTTGGATGGCTTCACCGACTCGATGGACATAGTTGGAGCAAGGTTCGGAGTTGGTAATGGACACGGAAGCCTGGCGTGCTGCAGTCCATGGGGTTGCAAAGAGTCAGACACAACTGAGCAATGGAACTGAACTGAGTTTCTTTTATCTAGCTTTCTCTGCAGTCACCCCAAGAGGCAAATTTCAAACTTGTCTTGTTGGGGACTATTCTGACTCCAATTTTGCACAGCTCTGCATATCACAAAATTCATCTGTGTCTGGAACTGAAACCTGCTTTCTATCTGTTACCCATTGTTCAAAATTCTACCCTTTCTGGTTGTGTCTGGTAAACTACTTATTTCTTTAAGGATAACCCTGAGTGTTTGAAGACAATTACAGGTAACACAGTCTCTGAATCTGTTATTATTTGAGGCACTGGCCCTTTGGAGTGAGACATGGATTTAAAATCTAGAAAAACGGTATAGATGAACCTTTTTACAAGGAAGGAATAGAGACACAGATGTAGAGAACAAACGTTTGGACACTAAGTGGGGAAAGGGAATGGGGTGAATTTGGAGATTGGGATTGACATATATACACTACTAGGTATAAAATAGATAACTAATGAGAACCTGCTATATAGCACAGGAAACTCTACCAAATGCTCTGTGGTGACCTAAATGGGAAGGAAATTAAAAAAAGAGGGAATATGTGTATACATATAGCTGATCCACTTGCTGTACAGCAGAAACGAACACAACATGGTAAAGTACAATACCCCAATTTGATCCCTGGGTCGGGAAGGTCCCCTGAAGAAGAAAATGGCAAAGCACTCCAGTATTCTTGCCTGGGATATCCCATGGACAGAGGGGCCTGGCAGCCTATAGTCCATGGGGTCGCAAAGAGTCAGACATAGCGACTAAACAACAGCTCTGGTTTATGGTAGTTGTGTTTCTTTAGGCAGTTGACTTTGTCTCTTTGACTTTAATAGTTCATATGAGAAACGGGAGCAATCTTGCAGAGTTAAATGAGAGGATACATTTGTTTTTCAGTCACTCAGTCCTGTCCGACTCTTTGTGACCCCTTGGACTGCAGCACGCCAGGCCTCCCTGTCCTTCACCATCTCCCGGAGTTTGCTCAAACTCATGGCCGTTGAGAGGATACGTAGGGAGGGCCTAACATGGTGCCTGCAGTGTAGATTGAACACTGTTTCAATAAGTGACCATCCATCCTTGCCTTTGTGTTGTAGCAGATACCTCATCCTTGAGTGATTAATATAATGCACCCTTTCAGAGTGATTTTTTTTGATCTGTATGCCTGGAAGTGATATTAGTACCAATTAAGATCCATTCACCTAAGCTTTCAGTCCTCTGGGCTTTGAAGGTACAAGTAACCCTTGGCAGCAAATACGCTTTCTTCACTTAAAAAGACTTAACACAAAGGAAAAGTATTTAACGTACTGCTTTTCTGACTCTCTGGCAGGGTGAAGTAGTCAGATATGTTTTAATTTTATACTGCTTGAATTCGGCCAGCCAGACTCCATAGAAGAATAAGGGTGGCAAATGAGAAAGCAAAACACCCTTAACATTAGTTTACTTGACTGAATCAGCATGAAATTGATCGGAAAAGTAATTTGATAAAAATGTTCTGGTGGCAAAGGAAGCAAATATTGGACATTGTATCATTTAAATTCTGGAGCCATAGAGTCAAATCAGTCCTACTTTTTTTGTTGTTGTTGCTGTCATAGTGTTGTTTGTTAAGTAATTTTAAAAGGAAGCAAACTCATTCTGTTACCTTTTTGTTTTCAGAGCCCAGAGATTTACTTATGAATAGTGACAGCAATCATTATGTAATTGGGCTAAGTGCCTCTCACAATCTAAATTGAGTCTTTTAAATATAAACCAAGCCTTCGTGCAAATGATTTGAAAATCATTTTATCTTCTTCCATGCTTGAAGGATTTTCTGTTCCTCCCTCTTTACTGTATTTTTGGGATTGGCAAACTTTTTTTTTTTTTTTTTTTACAAAATGTGTATTTAAGCAAAGCTTAAGGCTCAATAAGTAGTTGATTTAAATTTGTGGGTTCCAGATAATTGTGTTTCATTATGTGTTGAAAAGTGTATCGGGGATTAGCTTTTATACAGGTATGGTTGGAAGTAGCATGGTTCGTCTGACCTGAGTGTCTTGTGTTCTCTTTACAGGTAATGTTGAAATCAGGCACAAACATACTGTACTGGAGAACTACAGGCATCCTTATGGGTTCCAAGGCAGTCAAGCCAGTGTTGGTGAAAAATATCACAATTGAAGGTATTGCACATGTGTTTCCTTTAGAGTCAACTATCCCATTTTATAGTTAGTTAAAATATTGATTTCATTGTTGGTTTCACTGGTTCAAGGGGATAGGGGACAAAAATTAGCAGGTTAGGCATCATACTGGCCTAGACACTCTGGTTTTGTTTCTGGCAAGTTGGCTGTTTGTTTTTCCTGTCCCTAAGCTGAATTATTTAATCTGTGTGAGAAAGTAAAAATAATGACAATTGTAGGTGTCTTGAAATAAAAGAAAACAATCTTTATTAATAGCCTACTCTTCATTCAAGAAGACTTCATTGTGCTGGCATAGTACTTATACAGGTCACGACTGTATCCATAAAAATAACAGTGAAATAAATATCTTGGCCAGTCTCCTACATCTTTTGCCTCTCTTAACCAACTGCATTTTCTGACTCCTGAGAGTGGACAGTATGCCCTGGCATGGTTCATTATCAGAGCTACTTTAAAGCAGTGATTCATTTGATTTAAGTTTGATTTACATTTTAATATGGTCTAAGTGTGCTTCTTACTGTGAAGCTAACTCATTAGTTATAGGGACATCTGCTGGTGATACTTGGAATTACAGACCTGAAGAAAAGTCAGCTTTTCCCTGGGTCTCCTGGGTCTTGTCTATATGTAACTAGTGAGCAGTGGAGAAAAAGAGAACTGGTAGACACAGAGAGAAGAGAATGGTACAGAATTGGAAGGAATAAGAATTTACTCCATTTCTGATTAATGAAGTTGTTTTAAAAGCTGAGCGTATACACTGATTCAGTTCAGGTCAGTCACTCAGTCGTGTCCGACACTTTTCCACCCCACGTACTGCAGCACGCCAGGCTTCCCTGTCCATCACCAACTCGGAGCTTACTCAACTTCATGTCCATTGAGTTGATGATGCCATCCAGCCATCTCATCCTCTGTCAACCCCTTTTCCTCCCACCTTCAATCTTTCTCAGCATCAGGGTCTTTTCCAGGGAGTCAGTTCATCCATCAGGTGGCCAAAGTACTAGAGCTTCAGCTTCAGCATCAGTCCTTCCAGTGAATATTCAGGACTGATATCCTTGAGGATTGACTGCTTATATCTCTGTGCAGTACAAGGGACTCTCAAGAGTTTACTCCAACACCACAGTTCAAAAGCATTAATTCTTCAGTGCTCAGCAGTCTTTATAGTCCAACTCTCACATCCATACAGGACGACTGGAAAAAACATAGCCTTGACTAGATGGACCCTTGTTGGCAAAGTAATGTCTCTGCTTTTTAATATGCTGTCTAGGTTGGTCATAGCTTTTCTTCCAAGGAGCAAGCATCTTTTAATTTCATGGCTGCAGTTACCAATTGAAGTGATTTTGGAGCCGAAGAAAATGAAGTCTGTCACTGTTTCCATCGTTTCCCCATCTATTTGCCATGAAGTAGTGGGACCAGATGCCATGATCTTCGTTTTCTGAATGTTGAGTTTTCAGCCAACTTTTTCACTTTCCTCTTTCACTTTCATCAAGAGGCTCTTTAGTTCTTCACTTTCTGCCATAAGGGTGGTGTCATCTGCGTGTCTGAGGTTACTGATATTTCTCTCAGCAAACTTGATTCCAGCTTGTGCTTCATCAGCCCAGTGTTTCTCATGATGTACTCTGCATATAAGTTAAATGAGCAGGGTGACAATATACAGCCTTGACATATTCCTTTCCTGATTTGGAAAGAGGCTGTTGTTCCATGTTTGATTCTGTTGCTTCTTGACCTGCATACAAATTTCTCAGGAGGCAGGTCAGGTGGTCTGGTATTCCCACCTCTCTCACAATTTTCCACAGTTTGTTGTGATCCACATAGTCAAAGGCTTTGGCGTAGTCAATAAAGCAGAAGTAGATGTTTTTCTGGAACTTTCTTGCTTTTTCTGTGACACAACTGATGTTGGCAATTTGATCTCTGGTTCCTCTGCGTTTTTTAAATCCAGCTTGAACATCTGGTAGTTCACGGTTCATGTACTATTGAGGCCTGGCTTGGAGGATTTAGAACATTACTTTGCTTGCGTGTGAGATGAGTGCAATGGTGTGGTAGTTTGAGCATTCTTTGGCATTGCCTTTCTTTGGGATTGGAATGAAAACTGACCTTTTCCAGTCCTGTGGCCACTGCTGAGTTTTCCAAATTTGCTGACGTATTGAGTGCAGCACTTTCACAGCATCATCTTTTAGGATTTGAAATAGCTCAACTGGAATTCCATCACCTCCACAGCCAGCCTTGTTCGTAGTGATGCTTCCTAAGGCCCATTTGACTTCACATTCCAGGATGTCTGGCTCTAGGTGAGTGATCACACCATCATGACTATCTGGATCATGAAGATCTTTTTAGTATAGTTCTTCTGTGTATTCTTGCCACCTCTTCTTAATATCTTCTGCTTCTGTCAGGTCCATACCATTTCTGTCCTTTATTGTGCCTATCTTTGCATGAAATGTTCACTTGGTATCTCTAATATTCTTGAAGAGTTCTCTAGTCTTTCCCATTTTATTGTTTCTCTTTATTTCTTTGCATTGATCACTGAGGAAGGCTTTCTTATCGCCCTTTGCTATTCTTTCGAACTCTGCATTCAAATGGATATATCTTTCCTTTTCTCCTTTGCCTTTCACTTCTCTTCTTTTCTGAGCTATTTGTAAGGCCTCCTCAGACAACCATTTTGCCTTTTTGCATTTCTTTTTCTTGGGGATGGTCTTGATCACTGCCTCCAGAACAATGTCACAAACCTCTGTCCATAGTTCTTCTGGCACTCTGTCTATCACGTCTAATCCCTTGAATCTATTGTCACTTCCAATGTATAATCATAAGGGATTTGATTTAGGTCATACCTAAATGGTCTGGTGGTTTTCCCTGCTTTCTTCAATTTAAGTCTGAATTTGGCAATAAGGAGTTCATGATCTCAGCCACAGTCAGCTCCTGGTCTTGTTTTTGCTGACTGTATAGAGCTTCTCCTACAAGACCTTCTAGACCTAACACCCCAAAAAGATGTCATTTTTGTTATAGGGGACTGTAATGCAAAAGTAGGAAGTCAAGAAATACTGGAGTACCAGGCAAATTTAGCCTTGGAGTACATAATGAAGCAGGGCAAAGGCTAACAGAATTTTGCCAAGAGAATGCACTGGTCATAGCAAACACCCTCTTGCAACAACACAAGAGGAGACTATACGTGGACAGCACCAGATTGCCAACACTGAAATCAGATTGACTATATTCTTTGCTGCCAAAAATAGAGAAGCTCTATACAGTCAGCAAAAACAAGACCGGGAGCTGACTCTGGCTGAGATCATGAACTCCTTATTGCCAAATTCAAACTTAAATTGAAGAAAGTAGGGATAACCACTAGACCATTCAGGTATGATCTAAATCAAAACCCTTATGAGAATTGAGAAATAGATTCAAGGGATTAGATTTGATAGAGTGCCTGAAGAACTATGGACAGAGGTTTGTGACATTGTTCAGGAGGCAGTGATCAAGACCATCCCCAAGAAAAAGAAATGCAAAAAAGCAAAATGGTTGTCTGAGGGGGCCTTATGAATAGCTATAGAAAGAAGAGAAGTGAAAGGCAAAGGAGAAAAGGAAAGATATACCCATTTGAATGCAGATTTCGAAAGAATAGCAAAGGGCGCTAAGAAAGCCTTCCTTAGTGATCAAGGCAAAGAAATAAAGAGAAACAATAGAATGGGAAAGACTAGAGATCTCTTCAAGAAAATTAGAGATACCAAGGGAACATTTCACGCAAAGATAGGCACAATAAAGGACAGAAATGGTATGGACCTGACAGAAGCAGAAGATATTAAGAAGAGGTGGCAAGAATACACAGAAGAACTATACTAAAAAGATCTTCATGATCCAGATAGTCATGATGGTGTGATCACTCACCTAGAGCCAGACATCTTGGAATGTGAAGTCAAATGGGCCTTAGGAAGAAGCATCACTACAAACAAAGCTAGTGGAGGTGATGGAATTCCAGTTGAGCTATTTCAAATCCTAAAAGATGATGCTGTTAAAGTGCTGCACTCAATACGTCAGCAAATTTGGAAAACTCAGCAGTGGCCACAGGACTGGAAAAGGTCAGTTTTCATTCCAATCCCAAAGAAAGGCAATGCCAAAGAATGCTCAAACTACCTCACCATTGCACTCATCTGACACGCTAGTAAAGTATTGCTCATAATCCTCCAAGCCAGGCTTCTACAGTATGTGAACTATGAACTTCCAGATGTTCAAACTGGTTTTAGAAAAGGCAGAGGAGCCAGAGATCAAATTACCAACATCTGTTGGATCACTGAAAAAGTGAGTGAGTTCCAGAAAAACATCTACTTCTGCTTTATTGACTATGCCAAAGCCTTTGACTATGTGGATTACCACAAACTGTGGAAAATTGTGAGAGAGGTGGGAATACCAGACCACCTGACCTGCCTCCTGAGAAATTTGAATGCAGGTCAAGAAGCTACAGTTAGAATCGAACATGGAACAACAGCCTGTTTCCAAATCAGGAAAGGAATATGTCAAGGCTGTATATTGTCACCCTACTCATTTAACTTATATGCAGAGTACATCATGAGAAACGCTGGGCTGGAAGAAGCACAAGCTGGAATCAAGATTGCTGGGAGAAATATCAATAACCTCAGATATGCAGATGACACCACCCTTATGGCTAAAAGCGCAGAAGAACTAAAGAGCCTCTTGATGAAAGTGAAAGAGGAGAGTGAAAAAGTTGGCTGAAAACTCAACATTCAGAAAACGAAGATCATGGCATCTGGTCCCATCACTTCATGGGAAATAGATGGGGAAACAGTGGAAACAGTGACAGACTTTATTTTCAGCTCCAGAATCACTGCAGTTGGTGACTGCAGCCATGAAATTAAAAGACACTTGCTCCTTGGAAGAGAAGTTATGACCAACCTAGACAGCATATTAAAAAGCAGAGACATTATTTTGCCAACAAAGGTCCATCTAGTCAAAGCTATGATTTTCCCAGTAGTCATGTATGGATGTGAGAGTTCGACTATAAAGTCAGCTGAGCGCCGAAGAATTGATGCTTTTGTGCTGTGATGTTGGAGAAGACTCTTGAGAGTCCCTTGGACTGCAAGGAGATCCACCCTGTCCATCCTCAAGGATATCAGTCCTGAATATTCATTGAAAGGAGTGATGCTAAAGCTGAAGCTCCAGTACTTTGGCCATCTGATGCAAAGTACTGACTCATTGGAAAAGACCCTGAGCTGAGAAAGATTGAAGATGGGAGGAGAAGGGGTTGACAGAGGATGAGATGGTTGGATGGCATCACTGACTCTATGGATGTGAATTTGAGTAAGCTCTGGGAGTTGGTGATGGACAGGGAGGCCTGGCATGCTGCAGTCCATGGGGTCACAAAGCGTCAGAATCGACTGAGTAACTGAACTGAACTGATAGAGCTTCTCCATCTTTGAATGCAAAGAATATAGTCAGTCTTTTATATAGATTTCGGTATTGAACATCTGGTCATGTCCATGTGTAGAGTCTTCTCTTGTGTTGTTGAAATTGGGTGTTTCTATGCCAATGCATTCTCTTGTCAAAACTCTGTTAGCCTTTGGCCTGCTTCATTCTGTTCTCCAAGGCCAAATTTGCCTGTTACTCCAGGTATCTCTTGACTTCCTAGTTTTGCATTCCAGTCCCCTGTAATGAAGAAGACATCTTTTTTGGGGTGTTCTAAAAGGTCTTGTAGTTCTTCATAGAACTGTTCAACTTCAGCTTCTTCAGCATTACTGGTCGGGGCATAGTCTTGGATTATTGTGATATTGAATGGTTTGCCTTGGAAACGAACAGAGCATTCTGTCGTTTTTGAGATTGCACCCAAGTACTGCATTTCACACTTCTTTTGACTATGATGGGTACTCCATTTCTTCTAAGGGATTTTTGCCCACAGTAGTAGATATAATGGTCATCTTGGTTAAATTCACACATTCCAGTCCATTTTAGTTCACTGATTCCTAAAATGTTGATGTTCACTCTTGCTGTTTTCTGTTTGACCACTTCCAATTTACCTTGATTCATGGACCTAACATTCCAGGTTCCTATGCAATATTGTTCTTTACAGCATCAGACTTCCATCACCAGTCACATCCACAGTTGGGTTTTATTTTTGCTTTGACTCCATCTCTTCTTTCTTTCTGGAGTTATTTCTCCACTGTTCTCCAGTAGCATATTGGGCACTTACTGGTCTGGGGAGTTCATCTTTCAGTGTCTTATCTTTTTGCCTTTTCATACTGTTCATGGGGCTCTCAAGGTAAGAGTATTGAAGTGGTTTGCCATTCTCTTCTCCAGTGGACCACGTTTTGTTAGTACTTTCCACCATGACCCGTCTGTCTTGGGTGGCCCTCATGGCATGGCTCATGGTTTCATCGAATTAGACAAGGCTGTGGTCCATGTGATCAGTTTGATTAGTTTTTTGTGGTTGTGGTTTTCATTCTGTCTACCCTCTGAAGGATAAGGATAAAAGGCTTATGGAAGCTTACTGATGGGAGAGACTGACTGAGGCAGAAACTGGGTCTTGTTCTGATGGGTGGAGCCATGCTCAGTAAATCTTTAACCCAATTTTCTGTTCATGGGTGGGGCTGTTTTCCCTCCCTGTTGTTTGACCTGAGGCCAAACTATGGTGGAGGTAATGAAGATAATGGCGACCTCCTTCAATAGATCCCATGCATATGCTGCCATCGTACTCAGTGCCCCTGACCCTGCACCAGGCCATCACTGACCCACGCCTTCGCCAGAAACTCCTGGACACTCACGAGCAAGTCTGGGTCAGTCTCTTGTGGTGTCACTGCTCCTTTCTCCTGGGTCCTGGTATGCAAAAGGTTTTGTTTGTACCCTCCAAGAGTCTGTTTTCCCAGACCTGTGTAAGCTCTGGTGATTCTATGGTGGCGTTAATGGTGACCTTCTCCAAGAGGGCTTATGCCGTTCCCAGGTCTGCTGCACCCAGAGCCCCTGCCCCTGCAGCAGGTCACTGCTGACCTGTACCACCTGTACCTCTGCAGGAGACTCTCAAACTCAGTTCTGGCTCAGTCTCTGCAGCCTCTGGGTCCTGATGTGCACACGGTTTTGTTTGTTCCCTCCAAGAGTCTGTTCCCCCAGTCCTGTGTAAGTTCTCGTGGCTCTATGATGAGGTTAATGGTGACCTCCTCCAAGAAAGCTTATGCCATACCCAGGTCTGCTGCACCCAGAGCCTCTGCCCCTGTGGCAGGCCACTGCTGACCCGCACCTCCACAGGAGACACTCAAACACTCAAAGGCAGATCTCAAAGGCAGGTCTGGCTCAGTCTCTGAGGAGTCTTCTAGTGCACACAAGGTTTTGTTTGAGCCCTCTGAGCATCTCTGGTGGGTATGGGGTTTGGTTCTAAATGTGATTTCATCCCTCCTGCCATCTTGCTGGGGCTTCTCCTTTGCCCTTGCATGTGGGGTATATTTTTTTGGTGGGATCCAACATTCTTCTGTCGACAGTTGCTCAGCAATGAGTTGTAATTTTGGAGTTCTTGCAGGAGAAGATGAGTGCACGTCCTTCTACTCTGCCATCTTGCCGTGGAATCTCATACACTGATTATATACCTCTATCAAATCTGAAGCTCTTAATTGTTCACTGTACTTCAGTGTTCAATTCAGTATGCATCCCAGCTCTCTGCAAACAGTGAATACATTTGTGATGTTGAATTAATGGTATATAAAAGACCTGGGTTGAGCTTACTATTAATCTTTCTCTCTCACTTCTGGTAGCAGAAGCAAGGACACACTGATTTGTTGCTGTTGGGCCCTCCCCCTGTGCTCTGTCTCCTATTACCACACAGGGTGACACAGGGTCCTCCCTCCAAGCTCTGTCTCCCACTACCACTTAGAGGTGGTACAGTGTCCTCCCTCCCTGCTCTTTCTTCCATTACCACACAGGGGTGGCCTACACATCAGAATGCTTTCCATGCAAGCCCGGCACCTTCAGCAACAAACCAGGTTCGTTCATCTGCCAAGTGTGTCCCAGAAATACCTATTCTGAGAAGGGAGCCAAAGAATGTATCAGGTGTGATGAGGACTCCCAATTTTCAGGTAAGATCAATCTCCAGTTTATACTCTTTGATCTGTTCTGCTAAATTTATGTTTGTGAACAGTGTATAGTCATAAGCCAGAAATCACACATACAATGTGATGAAAACAGTGGGCCAGAAACCAAAGTCCTGAAATGAATCCATACGTAGTGGCTAAAATAGAACTTCTAATTACCTCTTTCTGCAGAAGTTTTCTTTTTGTCTGTAATGTTTTCTGTTCCACAACCCCCAGGTAGCTGTTTTGGATATGTTTATACTTGCCTTAAAAAATTCATATTGTACTTTTAGATGATTCGTTAGCATGGAGATGTACTTAGAAACTTAATTTGTTCCAGATTTACAACATGCAGTGATATGGAGGAAATCTAATGTTTTCTTAGAAAGCTATGATATGCTTCTTGTGTACCTTGAAAACATTTATTGCTCTAGGAAAAATAAAAATCCAGGTCTTCATTTGCTCTAGGCCTAATTAGTTCTACCTAAATTCTTCTGGCAAGAATATTTTTACTTTTCACTTGTCTGCTTTTTGTTTGTTTGCTTGTTTCCATGTTTGCCTTTTTCTTAGAGTCACAACATAAATGATTCATTTCTGAAATGCATTCTTGTGTTGCAGAAGAAGGATCCAGCGAGTGTACGGAGCGCCCTCCCTGTACCTCAAAAGACTATTTCCAGATCCACACTCCATGTGATGAGGAAGGAAAGGTATAGGCTATGTTCAGTCAGCTACATCCCTCTTTTATCCACCCCTTTTCCCATTTTGAGCAGACTGCAGTTTTTTCCTTAGGTAAATGAGCAGATAAATAGCACGTGTGTTTAAGTAGCACAGAGGAAATTTAAGAATTTAGACTCCTAAACCCACCTTTCTGGCTTTGATTTTCATAACTACTGCTTATTAGGTCTTCCCTGTAGGTAGCTCAAACCGTAAAGAATCTGCATGCGATGCAGGAGACAAGGGTTTGATCCCTGGGTTGGGAAGTTCCTGTAGAGAAGCAGTCCACTCCAGTATTCTTGCCTGAGAGAGAATTCCATGGACAGAGAAGCCTGGTAGGGTCCCATGGGGATCCATGGGGTTGCAAAGAGTCAGAAATAACTGAGCGACTAACACACACTGCTTATTAGTGCTGTGTTGTGTGCTCTAAGTTATGTGCTCTAAGTCTCAGTTTTTTTCATTTGTACGATGGGAATAATATCAGTACTTACTTCATAGGGCTGCCGTGAAAATACATGAGATACTAAATTTAAGGTTCCCTAACACAGTGCCTGGAGAAGGCAGTGGCACCCCACTCCAATACTCTTTGGCCTGGAAAATCCCATGGTTGGAGGAGCCTGGCAGGCTTCAGTCCCTGGGGTCGCTAAGAGTTGGACACGACTGAGCGACTTCACTTTCACTTTTCACTTTCGTGCAGTGGAGAAGGAAATGGCAACCCACTCCAGTGTTCTTGCCTGGAGAATCCCAGGGACGGGGGAGCCTGGTGGGCTACCGTTTATGGGATCGCACAGAGTCGGACACGACTGAAGCAACTTAGCAGCAGCAGCAGCAGCAGCAGCAGCAACACAGTGCCTGGTACATAGTGACTGCTCAGTCAGTTACTGCTATTTTAAACAGTTAAATTTTTTCAGGAATATTAGTATCAGGAGAACACAGCCTTAAAATGTGTTCTGTGACTCACAGAATGAAGATACTGTTTAACTTCTCTTTAATTATTTGGTTACTCAGTAGGTTCAGTCAATAAAAGCCATGCAGCCATAGGCTGACGCAGTTATGGCAGATTGCTGTGTAATTGCATTTAGAAAATGCAAAGTAATTACCATATAAATGACACTTAGCCAGAGGAAGGATACAAACCCGAACTCTGCAGTTGACCTGCCATTGTCTTAATTAAAAAGTTTGCCTTACTGGTCTATGTTAGTAGGAGAAACTGAGATTAAGGTGTGGCTGTGATGCAGCATTCTTTGTGTGTGTTTGCATCTTTGAAATAATGATGTTTATTTTTGTCCTTGGGTTTTAATCTATAATTTTTATATTTATATAATTGTTCATCTTACCCTTAGTCCTTAAGCTTTTTAAATTTACTTTCCAATACTTAAGACCAAGTATATTCTTATATTTACAGTATAGCAAATACTTAAAATAGGTCAAAGGAAGGACAGTTTAAATTATGGACATTTTCATTTAGAAGTGCATCTATTAATTTCAATAAGAAGAGTAACATTAACAGCTTTTAAAGAGCAAGGATTTATGAAGTATGAAGTATGATGTTGAATGTCCTTTAATGGCCAAGTAAGAGCTATTTCTATTTAGAAAATATATGCAGAGAGCCATTGCACGCTAAGTCACTTCAGTTGTGTCTGACTCTTTGTGACCCTATGGACTGTAGCCCACCAGGCTTCTCTGTCCACGGGGATTCTCCAGGCAAGAATACTGGAGTGGGTTTCCGTGCCCTCCTCCATTAAGGTGGGTTGAAAGTAATTTGAAATAATGTTTCTTTAGTTAAACTTTTCTTGGCTGAACTTTCTTTTATGATGAGTAAGGCAAATTAAATTTAGCTTATTTTATGTTCAGTTGAGTTCAGTTACTCTGTTCTGTCCGACTCCTTGCTACCCCATGGACTGCAGCAGGCCAGGCTTTCCTGTCCATCACCAACTCCCAGAGCTTACTCTAACTCATGTCCACTGAGTCAGTGAGGCCGTCCAACCATCTCATCCTCTGTTGTTCCCTTCTCCTCCCTTCTTCAATCTTTCCCAGCATCAGGGTCTTTTCCAATGAGTCGGTTCTTCACATCAGTTGACCAAAGTATTGGAGTTTTAGCTTCAGCATCGTTCCAATGAATATTCAGGCCTGATTTTCTTTAGGATTGACTGGTTGGATCTCCTTGTTGTCTAAGGGATTCTCAAGAGTCTTCTTCAACACTACAGTTCAAAAGCATCAATTCTTCAGCACTCAGCTTTCTTTATAGTCCAGCTCTCACATCCATGCATGATTACTGGAAAAGCCATAGCTTTCACTAGATGGACCTTTGTCAGCAAAGTAATATCTCTGCTTTTGAATATGCTGTCTAGGTTGGTCATAGTTTTTTTCCAAGATGCAAGTGTCTTTTAATTTCATGGCTGCAGTCACCATCTGCAATGATTTTGGAGCCCAAGAATATAAAGTCTGTCCCTGTTTCCATTGTTTCCCCATCTATTTGCCATGAAGTGATGGGAACAGATGCCATGATCTTAGTTTTCTGAATGTTGAATTTTCAGCCAACTTTTTCACGCTTCTCTTTCACTTTCATCAAGAGGCTCTTCATTTCTTCTTCACTTTCTGCCATGAGGGTAGTGTCATCTGCATATCTGAGGTTATTGATGTATCTCCCAGAAATCTTGATTCCAGTTCGTGCTTCATTCAGCCTGGCATTTTGCATGATGTACTCTGCATATAAGTTAAATGAGCAGGGTGATAATATACTTCCTTGACATACTCCTTTCCTGATTTGGAAACAGTCTGTTGTTCCATTTATGGTTCTAAGAGTTGCTTCTTGACCTGCATACAGATTTCTCAGGAGGCAGTTCAGGTGGTCTGGTATTCCTATCTCTTTCAGAATTTTCCACAGTTTGTTGTGATCCACATAGTCAAAGGCTTTGGTATAGTCAATAAAGCAGAAGTAGATGTTTTTCTGGAAGTCTCTTGCATTTTTGATGATCCAGTGGATGTTGGCAATTTGACCTTTGGTTCCTCTGCCTTTTCTAAATCCACCTTGAACATCTGGAAGTTCCTGGTTCATGTACGGTTGAAGCCTGGCTTGGAGAATTTTGAGCATTACTTTGCTAGCATGTGAGATGAGTGCAATTGTGTGGTAGTTTGAACATTCTTTGGCTTTTGAATGAAAACTGACCTTTTCCAGTCCTGTGGACACTGCTGAGTTTTCCAAGTTCGCTGGCATATTGAGTGCAGCACTTTCACAGCATCATCTTTTTGGATTTCAAATAGCTCAGCTGGAATTCCATCACCTCCACTAGCTTTGTTTATAGTGATGCTTCCTAAGGCCCACTTGACTTCACATTCCAGGATGTCTGGCTCTAGGTGAATGATCACACCATCATGACTATCTGGGTCATGAAGACCTTTTTTGTATAGTTCTTCTATGTATTCTTGCCACCTCTTCTTAATATCTTTAGCTTCTGTTAGGTCCATATCATTTCTGTCCTTTATTGTGCCCAACTTTGCATGAAATTTTCCCTTAGTGTTCTTGAAGAGGTCTCTACTCTTTCCTATTTTATTGTTTTCCTCTATTTCTTTGCACTGATCCCTGAGGAAGGCTTTCTTGTCTCTCTGTGCTATTCTTTGGAACTCTAATCTTTAATTAAACTTTAAAGAAGGCTGAGCACTGAAGAATTGATGCTGTTGAACTGTGGTGCTGGAGAAGACTCTTAAGAGTCCCTTGAACTGCATGGAGATCAAACCAGTCAGTCCTAAAAGAAATCAACCCTGAATATTCATTGGAAGGACTGATGCTAAAGCTGAATCTCCAATACTTCGGCCATCTAATGTGAAGAGCTGACTCATTAAAAAAGACCCAGATGCTGAAAAAGTTTGAAGGCAGGAGGAGAAGGGGATGGCAGATGACGAGATAGTTGGATGTCACCACCGACCCAGTGGACATGAATTTGAGCAAGCTCGGGTAATGGTGAAGGACAGGAAGGCCTCGTGTCCTGCAGTCCATGGGGTTGCAAAGAGTTGGACATGACTGAGCACTGAACAACAATAAAAACATTACTGAAGCTTAAATGAATGAGATCTAATATACAAATGAATCTTGTTTTTGTTATAATAATAATATCCAAAAATCATGTTTTTATTATGTCAGTGAGTAATGGTGTCAGTGAATAGAATGATAAAATCTAGTTGGCCTGTGCTTAAGGAAGTAGAGCCACATATTAAATATAGAATGTACAGGATGCACATACATGCATACACATACATATATGGGCACATGTGTACACCCACAGGCATATTGTGTACACAGATACACATAAATTATGCTCCTTTTGTGTTCTTGATATATAGCAAAACAGTATACCAGCACTCCATAAACTCAGTGATTCTTTTTTAAAAGTTTTTATTGGAGTATAGTTGATTTACAGTCTTGTATTAGTTTCTGCTGTATAGTAAAGTGAATCAGTTATACATATACACATATCCACTCTTTATTCTTTTCCCAGATAGGTCATTATGGAGTACTGAGTAGAATTCCCTGTGCCATACTGTAGATCCTTATTAATTATCTCTTTTATATCACTGATTCTTTAAAAACTGATTTAAGTCTTACTTTAAGAGAGAGGTTTCTAGCTTCAGAAGTTAACAAAAAGCAATGGGAACTTAATTAGATAACAGATATAGTGAAGACATGTCTGTTATACACATCCATTCGAATATTTTCTAGTTTTATGTCAACGTTTTTGTTTGTTCTGGTTTCATCTTTTTAAGAGTTATTTATTCTTGCTTGGAGTAGCCTGGCGATTTGCTGGTGGCTTAATGATGTTTTCCAGGGCATTCATTGACTGTGTTTTGACTCTTATTGTCCTGTCATGCTCTTTTGGATCTATTATCCCCTTGCTTGGAGAGCATCATCAAGGGAAATGGCTCTTGAGGTATACATACTTTGAACATTATAATTCATATGACACAGTATGTTCAAGTTTTTGAAACTTAGTTATTTGCTTGCTTCCTGCCTATCAGTTCAGTTCAGTTCGATTCAGTCACTCAGTCCTGTCCGACTCTTTGTGACCTCATGAACCGCAGCACGCCAGGCCTCCCTGTCCATCACCAACTCCTGGAGTCCACCCAAACCCATATCCATTGAGTTGGCGATGCCATCCAACCATCTCATCCTCTGTCGTCCCCTTCTCCTCTTGCCCTCAATCCTTCCCAGCATCAGGGTCTTTTCCAATGAGTCAACTCTTTGCATGAGGTGGCCAAAGTATTGGAGTTTTAGCTTCAACATCAGTCCTTCCAATGAACACCCAGGACTGGTCTCCTTTAGGATGGGACTGGTTGGATCTCCTTGCAGTCCAGGGGACTTTCAAGAGTCTTCTTCAACACTACAGTTCAAAAGCATCAATTCTTCGGTGCTCAGCTTTCTTTATAGTCCAACTCTTGCATCCATACATGACTACTGGAAAAAAATAGCCTTGACTAGACGGACCTTTGTTAACAAAGTAATGTCTCTGCTTTTTAATATGCTGCCTGCGTATAGGGTACACTTTTAAGGAAAATTTTAGTTGGTAACTGGAACCATTCTAATCCTAATTTATAGACTCTCATTCACATCATGAATAATGTGGAGTGTCTACTTATTCACTCATTCATTCAGTGAATCTTTCTGAGCGCTGGTTATATGCAGAGTGCTGAGTGATGAGGCAAGAGCCAAGTAAGGACGGACAGAAGAAGAGACATGTCTCCATAGACTGCAGAGCAGTTGTTGTTCAGCATTGGTGAGCATCACACTCCCCTGGAGGTTCCTGTCCCAGATTTTCTATTTCAGTAGATCCAGGGCATGGTCTGAGAATGTACATTTCTAAGAAGTTCCCAGGTAATTCTGATTCTGCTGGTCCAAGATCTCAGCAATTTGTTAATGTCTGGTCTAGACTTTAGAAAAAGAGATAATCTGTCTTAGAAAATGAGTCATTATTTTTGATTGTTATTAGTGCTATAGCAGGGAAGTCTGAACTTTTGGGTGCTCTGGCCAAGTCAGGGAAGGCTTCAGAGCTATGTAAAACCTGGGTGAAATGTTTATGAAAAAAACAGTTACAAAATAAATATTTTACATATAGTTCTTAAACTAGCCATATATCCAATAATCGTATCATTTGGTCCACAGCTCTCTGTCTTATCCACAGGGAGATAATGAGGTCTGTCAAATATTTTGTTAATATTAAAAGATGCCCTCTCTTGAGGAATACTTGTCTGTTATCCCTGGTCAACATTCTTTTGGGCTCAAATCTCAAGCGCTGAATCTTTGCATGTGTTTGTATATAGCTATACAGGTGTACCTCATGCAACATTTGTAAAATGTGGGTTCTAAGCAACCTTTAGAAAACAAAACACATACAAATTTCAAGTTCACTCACTACTATGAAAGCACACCTACTCTAGCACTGGCTGATGTCATGTGTGGTACCCAGTGCAATTCTCTACTCTCACCCCCACATTCTGGTCACACTCAGGCTCCATACCATGTCAATTTGGCTTCTGTACTTGGAGATAATTATGAAATTAATGTATTGAATTTAAAAAATACTTTTCAGAATTTGGGTGGGGACAGGCAGGATAGGAGTCCCTTGACTCATGTGACTGGGGAGGTTATCACAGAGCAAACAGTTTTACCAAGCCTTTCTTTTGGTCTTCTCACTGATATTCTTGGCTCAGTTTGATTTCCTTCTCAGGTAGCTTCTTTCTGTAGTGCCAGATACACTCTGATATCTCCATTCCAGCCACTATCATCCTTACAGCATTTGATCAAAGGAGGGCTGAACAAAGTTTCTGAAAAGACACGCCCTGCTTGAATCTTGAGCCCATCTCAGATGAGCCATTCTGTCCAGTAGTGTGAGCTACTCTGGTTATACCACGTAGTTCACCTGCTAATCTCTGTGGCTGGGAAGGCTAGACCATGTAGCTCCCAGTTCCTTTCATCATCACACAAGTTAGTTCCAAAAGAGAAAGAGATACTGTTAGCACAATAAAATGAGAGTGATTCTGCATAGATTTCAGAACACATCACTGTTAAATAACGTAGATCTGGCAAGATTGTCTTGAAATCCTGGAAATTCCCACAGAATTTTGTACATACCTGTTTTGATACTTATGCGTTGATCAACATTTGCAATGCTTTGATATGTTGTTGTTTTTCAGTCGCTAAGTCATGTTCAACTCTTTGCAACCCCATGGACTGCAGCACTGCAGTCTTCCCTGTCCTCCATTATCTCTCGGACTTTGTTCAAGTTAATATCCATTGAGTTGGTGATGCTATCCAACCATCTCATTCTTTGCCACCTTCTTCTCCTTTTGCCTTCAGTCTTTCCCAGCATCAGGGTCTTTTTCCAGTGAGTCAGCTCTTCACATCAGGTGGCCAAAGTATTGGAGCTTCAGTATCAGGCCTTCCAAAATATTCAGGGTTGATTTTCTTTTAGGATTGACCAGTGTGATGTCCTTGCAGTCCACAACACTCTCTAGAGTCTTCTTTGATATGAGATCACTTTATTGCAAATACTTGTAAAGATGACTGTGTCCTTCACTGAACTCTCTGCTTCCCATAGACAGAAACATGTTCTTAATTATTAAAAAAAAAAATAAAAACTTTAGGTCTAGTAGAGTACCCAGAATTCAGAAGGTAGTGAATTATCTTTTGAATGAATTAATAAATGAGAGAATTAGTAAGTGAATATATGATTAACACAGTTAGAGTGTTGTGTTCTGTCCTCTGTAGAGGCTTGAGGAAATTTTGACAAATGGGAAGACTCCAGAGAAAAGAAGTAGATGTTAAACTGCTTCATATGAAATATTTTTGAAGTTACTGGAAATATATTTTCAGATTGGAGGAAAGACCCCATCGGATGGTGGACTGGTGATCATCTTTCTGATGTTTCTACTAGTCCAAAAGAGATTTGATCTCTTTCCTTTGAATAACCATGACATTTCATGTTTCTCTGGGAAATGATGATGATGACGATGATAATAATAATAGTAGTGATAGTGTTAATAGCAGAAGCATGTGTCATTTACATATTTATCTGCATGCTTGCTCTGTGTGTATATTCAAACATTGCCTCCAGTTCTTTTTTCAACAGCTATGTAACTAGACATTAGTATACCAAGCTTGAAAATGAGAAAACTGAGGCTTAATGAGATTAAATAATTTTTCTAAGGACATAGCTATTTATGGCTATGTCTTAAGACTGGAATTCTAATCACCTCTGTTGTTTTCCAAATCTGATCCTTTTGTATCCTCTTCATATATTTTCTTTTTATATTTAGCAGTTTGTAAATCTGTCTCTTATAAACAAATAGGTTTATAAACCTCTTTCAGATCAGGTTGTCTTACTAATATTTAAATTACCTACAATGCTTTCTTCTACATGTAGTAGATACTTAGTAAGAATTTCCTGAACAGTAAGTTTAAGCATTTGAAAGAAAATCTTAGAATAGAAAACAAATAGACCTTTCTGTGTTATCCCATAAGGCAAAATTTGGGTTTATTAGGCAAATTTAAAGAACATAAATTCCAGTTGTATGTAATGATGTTCTAACAACCAGAACTTCCTAGTTCTGGAACAGCATGTTTTGCCAAATTGGAAACTTTTTGTCAAGGCTAGAGAGTGCCTGGTAGGGAAGGGAATTTTAGAAGTAAGATTATTTAGAGAGAAGACATCCAACAATGGGACTTTTTTATCTCTGAGTCTAGGAAATTGTTGGATCATAAAGGGTTTGCTAGTGTTTTTGTGTCATATTATCTAGTACTTTCTTTGCTCTTTAATTAAATTCAATATTACAAATCATTTTAATGATCAAGGTCTGTAACATAGTCCTGAGTTTTATAGCAGAAATAAGATGTAAAGAACATTAAAAAATAGGGGATACAGTGATATGGGTTTTAAATGTGCCTTTCTTCCTATATGATTTAAGCAAGTGGAATGTACTCGGAGCCTTTGTTTCTTAATTAGGATGATGGAAAAACAACATGGCATTTTTCAGTGACTAGGGATTTCTGAATTTAAAATAAAAATTTCACAAGTCTTCTTCAACATCTTTACTTAAAAGAAAGCTTTACTGAGATGTAATTCTCATACCATAAGCTCATCCATGTATAGTGTCAATGCAGTTTATTATTATTATTATATTTAATTTTAGAACATTTTCTTACCTAAAGCCCCAGCTGGAACCTTCAGGACAATGTTAGATCCCCATGGTGTCTTCCACATGATGGAAGAATAGGACTCAGGCTTTAAAGAATTTAGAGAAGAGACAGGGAGGAAATGACAAGAAAAAACAGCAGCAGAGGCTTCATAGAAAAGGAATCCTAGTGAATGTTGATGCATAGATGCGTGGGCTGAGGACCAGCTTAGAGGATTTGTGGATGTTGAGCCCAACCTTGAAGGGGGGGTCTTTCACACCTCGGCAGAATGGTGTGGTACTTCCAAGAGAAACGGTGGTGATGCCCAGTGGTTTGCAACTGGAGAGGATCAAGGTTTGGGAGAGGCAGAGAGGTGAGCGATAGTCTGTCTGCCTGAAAACTTGTGAGTTAGAACATCGTGATGCACACGTCTGTTTGCTGGAGTGGCAATCAGTAAATCCTTTTAAATCACATGTAATTTAGCTTAGATGAGCTCAGTCGGTCTGCAAAGGGTTTGGTGGGTTTGTGCAGAGACTTCCAAAGGGAGAAAGCTGTCAACCATGGACAAACCCAGTCTCAAATTTGAATGTTATTTTTATGTGAAAACTAGCTTCCAATTGATACCTCCAATTCATCTCTTTAAAACATATTTTACTCATGCTTAATGTAAGTATACATGGATCTTACAGCTCTTCTGTAGCCTTAATGGCGATCTGCTAAGTTTTGCTCTATTAGGGTTTTGGTTTTAGAAAGCATTTCATAATTTTATCTCAACTTGCCAAAGAATGAGTTGATTGTTGGTTTTTCAGTTGCACTGTGAGCCATCTGATACTAAATATCATTAATATTAATCATTATCTTTCCCCAGTCAGCCAGACTTGAAAGCATCTGTCCGCATTAGAAAGAGAGGTACAGAATCAATCTGCATATGAAGCAAGAGGCTTTGCAAACAAAACTTTTACTACAGAGTATTTGCAATTTGACTTCCAAGTGTTTAAAGGTGGTGCACATTTTCTAAATTTTAAACATGTACTGTGCTTGGTTTGAAAATCATGTGGTTAGGGAGTTTGTCTAAAATCAATAAAAGTTTTTATTATTTTTACCCTCACCAAACCAACTCTCCTTGGCTAGTGCTATTTTTACCATTTACTAGCTGTGTATGACTTTGGGGCGAGTTTAACAGCTCTTATCTGAAGTTTCCTCATTTATAAATGTGCATAATATAACTGAGCTCCTGAAATGGTGGGGAAGATTGCACAATGCCTCCAGGATGAGCCTTCAGTGCGTAGCCTCAGCACCACACTCGCTCGCACATGGGAGCCATCTCTTCCCAACAGTGCAATACCTCACATATAACTCATTGCAGTATTAGTTAATGTCAAAATAAATCAGCAAATTTGTGAATTGATCATCATCAGAAACTTGTTTTCTATACTTATAAGCCAGACTTTTAAAAAGATAATCCCCCAAACATTATTTGCTTACGTTCTTTGAATTTTATATTGTCTTTCTCAGAGGAATTGAGAGCTCCTGTTGGATACAGGATCTAATTAATTTTTTCAGCTATTTAGGAAACTCCAGCAGGAATAGCAATCATTTTTGCAGATGATGAGAAAGGCAGATGGTTGAAGTGGCTGGTTAAGCTGTATCATGACGTAGGCCGTAAATGCAGAGTTGTAAAAAAAAAAAACAACCCCAAAACAGTTATTTATAATCCTGTTGAGACATCTATTTTTTAAACTATGTTCTTAAGCAGACTTCATCAGATAAAGTAATTTATTAACATTTGAGAATAAAACTGAGTGGCCTCAAGGGCTTACTATATATGATTTATTATTAACTGGAAATAACTATAGAGAATTGTCTTTAATTTTTATTCTCCTGCTTCAATATTAGACTTATCACTGCTTTCAAGGAGAAATGGTACTTTCAGTTGAATGTATGAAATAAATTTTAGTCTATTTTTAAAGTGTGTTAAGTTAGGAAAGAACTTGAGTGATTTTTCTCTTTGCATGTAGACTGCCTTTTCTATTTTTCACTGAGCATATGCATTTTGTTTTGAAATGGCTACCTCACTTAATGTTTCTTTCTAGTTCCAAAAGATAAGAATTTTATAATCACTATTTTCTGGATTTGGCTGACTTGTAGCTACTTAGTTGTATTTTGTTTTGTTTTTGGGTACACGCATGTGTGAGAAGATTAGTTTAAAAGACCACCCTCCGTGAAGGCAGAGATCTTAATCGTGTCATTCAGAACACAGGTGACAGGGCCTAGGAGCCCCAGGAGGAAATAGTTGAGCTACGGCTCTTGTAGTCTTGTAGTCTAACCTCAGGTTATTTGGAAAGACTCCGAGAACAGCTACCAGCATATAAAATAACGGGATTGAAATGTGGAGCTAGAGATACTCAACTAAAAAAGTAACTTTTTTGTTTTATCATCACTATGTGCAAAGCAAGCTGATGTAGGCTGTAGAAAGGGGAAAGGAAGAGGGTAGTGGGGGGTGGGTCTCAACACGAGGAAGATAGTCTGCAGAGAAACTCAGGGCAGTTAAGGAATCAAGTGAACAAGTGGCTAGAAGAGTAAGAATTGCAGTCATGTTCTGTATGTTTTAAAGAGGAATTTCATAATGATGCGCTATGTATATGAGGTAAGGTCTTCGCAGCTTAGCATAAAACCATTTGGAGGTAACTGTCATTTCCCCACCAAAGATTTTTTCTGTCTCATTTTGTTACTAAAGTTTTAGATTCTCTTCATCTGGCCCTCTGTTCTGTCACTATTTGGACCTTATCTAGGCTGTCAGTTTAACATTTTTGTTATTGGAAGTTTAAAGCAAATAAAGCATGTTACAGGACCTGCAAGTTTTTTTTTTTTCTTTTTCTTTTGCAGACACAGATAATGTACAAGTGGATAGAGCCCAAAATCTGCCGAGAGGATCTCACGGATGCTATTAGGTTGCCCCCTTCTGGAGAGAAGAAAGATTGTCCACCTTGCAACCCTGGATTTTATAACAATGGATCATCTTCTTGCCATCCCTGCCCTCCTGGAACATTTTCAGATGGAACAAAGGGTACGGGATATCAGTTGGCCCAAGAAGTGGACCTTTAGTAAAATAAACTTGTTGGGTCACATTGACATTGTCCTGAATTGCTTTTATGGAAAAATTCTTTAAAACACATAATTTTCTTATCTCACAGGCTGAAGAAGAGTTAAGAAATATAAGGGAATTATGAGACTGCAGTGGCTTATTCAGTATAGCAAAGAATAGTTTTTTAATGGCATTTTGTGTAACACACATCCTTTTAATGGGATGATGCTTTGGATGTTTTTAAGAAAATTCCACTAATTTAAGTGATTAAGGATAGACGCTCACTCCTTTTCCAGTGTGTGTGCACACAAACATTGATGCAAGCATAAAATACAACTCCTGTTTCAATTGGAATAATCACATTTTATACCATAATAATAGAAAAAATTGATTATTTTGATCAGATAGCAATTAAATAGTCCCTAAGTAGGTTGTTTCAACGTGTACATTTGGGGAAAACCTAACAATATTAAAGAAAGATGGTTACAGAATTTGTTTTAATTTTATTACAGATTACAATGCATTATTGTTGTAGATACCTTACTTGAGTATAGTCATGATGTATGCTTAATATCCAGAGCCTTTGAGAGCATAAAAAGTAGTTGAATTGACTTGGGTTCAAATCTGCTTGATGCAGGCTATCAATAGTATGATGTATCCACTAATTTAAATTCAATTTTCTCATTTGTAAAATTGCAGAGAATAATATCTAGCTCATCATCATTGAGAAGTTATATAAAAGTGTCTCCTGTAGTACTTCAGTACCAGAAAATGCTTGCTCAATAAACAATTTCTCTCTCTCCCCTTCTTTTACTGATGTGATAATGCAGAGTGTCTTGGCTACATGAAAACAGTGGTTGTAAAAGACCCTTTTATTTCAATGTTGCAGATTTAAATATTAATTTAAATAAGGTTTGTTTATAAATCTGACTCTTTCCACATCCCTCGGCTCCTGTCATCACTTTTCAGTATAGCCGATATTTTGAATTTCAAGTCATCAGTCCATAATTAAATAATATAATGTTCTGTTAAGTTTAGTAACTAATAGGAAGGATGTAATATTTCTTTATTTATGAAGTGGAGGAAACTGATTCTAAAATCACATGTAAGAGAAGTTGTTTCCGAGTTACCTTTCTTATGCAAATTAATTCAGTATAAGCAGTTACTCCCAGAAATGAAAGAAATTATTTTAGAAGAGTTTGTGTTCGTTTCCTTTTCCATGTTAATCAGGTATATGTATACTCTACCCAGAATTATTTTTCTTTCAGACTGCTCTTGAAAAAGTTGTTAATTCTTAAGAGCTTTACTCTCTCTCCTTACTATTTGCCTCCCTGATGATTAAAGTTTAGTAGTGCTTGGAACAGAGGAAGAGAAAATTAACCAGATGTGACGTCATTGTAATTCTCTGTCCCACTTGTCTCTTTTAGAATGTAGACCATGTCCAGCAGGAACAGAGCCTGCACTTGGGTTTGAATATAAATGGTGGAATGTACTTCCTGGCAACATGAAAACCTCCTGTTTCAATGTTGGGAATTCAAAGTGTGACGGAATGAACGGTGAGTTCAGAATCAGTCTTCTCAATGTATTTTGGTGGTAGTGACTCTTGGACTCACTTGTGTAAAAACACACTAAATATTGGTATGAGGAACTTTAGTCTTGGCTACTTGTCTTCCTAGACCTCACATAAAAATAGTCAATACAATGCCACAGCCACATGACTGTCCTACAAGAATATAAACTATTTTGCGTTTTTGGAGTCAGTTTTGAAATAGATATTGAAGATCACCATTTATGGTTGTTATAAACACTAGAATAAATTACCAAGGGAGACAATGAAATTTATGTTGTTTTCTTGAAAGGGTCATAGTGTATACATACCACTTTATCAAAGTGTTCTGCCTGGATTGGTTTTCTGGCTCAGCATTGAGCTCGGGGAGGGTTAAATCATCTCTTACTCCTCTTCCTATGGAGTCTATGACCATGTTTACAAACATGTATCAACCTCACTTAAACTGAAAACTTGGAAACATGGCTGAACTCTATAGGATGGTTGCTGAATTTTATTTGTTCTTACATTTTAGTGAGCATAGCACTTAGATATTCTGCAATATTTGTTGTTTGAATGAATGACAATATCTGTATGTGTGTTTTTAAACTTGACACTAGATATAGGTGTTATGGATACTAAAATGTGCTCTTTACTTTTACAAGTTCAGTGGTATTTTTTATCAGTTCAGTTTTTCTCAATACTGTATTTAATTATTGGAAAAATGCTATTTAATCACATCTGTTTTACATCTGAACCTATCCAAAATAATCAGACTTGAAATGTGGGGAGTGAGATGTACACATAAGTACTCAGGTTGACAAATCCTAGGTCCTTGAATAATTTTGGTTAAACAGATGCATGAAGGAAGCCTTTATATATAAAGAACATTATGGAACAGTGCTTTTTATCAACTAATAATCCCACTTCTGGGATTTTTTTCTAAAGGAGAAGAAGAAATTACATAGTAATTATTACCTGACTATAGGATTTATGTTCAAAAATTATCCTATGATTGAGGAAGTTTGAGATATTGGAAAAATAAGAAGGAGAATGTATTGATGAAAGCATTGGTACATTTGTGTGTGCGTGCACTTACTAGTGAAGATTATCTGAATCATTAATTTTTTAAAGAAGTTACTCTTAGTCTAAATCTCATGACAATATTTGATTTAGCCACTTGCTTACTCATTCACTTGTTTTTTAGTTGTTAAATCATGTCCAACTCTTTTGCGACCCCATGGACTGTAGCCCACCATCCTCTTCTGTCCATGGGATTTCCCAGGCAAGAATACTGCAGCGGATGCCATTTCCTTCTTCAGGGGATCTTCCCAGCCCAGGGATCTAACCCATGTCTCCTGCACTGGCAGGTGGATTCTTTATCACTGAGCCACCAGGGAAGACCTCTCATTCACTCAGAGGCTATAATTTAAATTTTTGCTGATTTTCTGAAATGTTCAATTATTAATTTAAGTATACATCTCTGCAATATTAGCATGTGATACTGAAACAGCAAATAGTAAGGTGAAAGATACAAAGATAAAAGGTGATTATACTTTTATGACTAGTGGTTCAGTAACCAGCCTTGAGGAAAGCAGCGCTCAGAATAATGAGGATCAAAGTGAGAGGCCCAGGGTAGCCTGTCTCGTGAGGTCATTACTCCATTATGGAATTAAAGTGAATGTGCTTTGACCAACTTGACTGTGTGACTTGGAGTACTTTGAGGTTCTTTTGTATGCTCAGTTGGAATTTCCCACGGTTGTGGAACAGGTATGTATAAGTACATCTTTATGTACTGGAATTTTGCTTAACAGGAATTTAGAGATGTAAACAAATTAGTGTTTATTCACAAAGCTTTCATTGAACATTATCTCTAATAACAAAACCGGAGATAATCTAAATTCCAGCAATATGAGAATGTTTATAAAAGTCATGCTGTACTAATTGGATGAAATGTTGTGTAATCATTAAAAATGACAGCCATATGGAAAACAATTTGGCAGTATTTCAAACATTTTGAATGGTCCTGTTCTCTAACCCAGTAATTTTACTTCTGGGAATTTACAGCAAGGAAACTGTGTGATGTAAAGAAAGAGATTATGCACAGATACGTCAATTTTAGTATTATTTATGAGAGTCAAAAATATGAGGAAACAGAGTTTTCAACAATGGGGTATGATTAAATAGAATGATGATATAACCTTATAGCATATTGTTAACTCTTTAACACTAGATGTAGCAAAGGTTTTTAATGGGAAAGTATTTATGATATAATTATTAGAAAAATGAGAAGATAATGCTAAGTGAAAAAAACCAGAAAATAGATTATACAATAAAACCTAAGGTATATTTTAAGGAAATTATGCACTGGAAAAAGAGTGAAAAGAAATACTCTGAAATGTTGTTCATTACTTGGGCCGGGAGGGTTCTGAGAAGTTTGAATTACTTCATTTTTTTCATTTAGTTTACTGTATTTAATAAATATTACTCATTGCTTTCAGAATCAAAGTAACAGTACAAAATATTGGTTTTAAAAAATATACTTATTTGACCCAGTAGTTCTGATAGCTTACGGTGAATGATGTTGGATTCGTGAAGAAGAAGGTTTAGCTTTGGGACCAGGCTTGACCACTCAAGAACTTTTGTGTAGTCGAGTTTCATTAAAGTGAAAAAAGGATCAGAGACAGCTTCTGACACAGACATCAGAAGGGAGATGGAGAGTGCCCCCCTAGCTGGTCTTATCAAGGCCCTATATACTTTTCCAAGACCCACTCCCACACATACATTTTAAGATGACAGGATTAGTCAGAAGGTTCTCGAGAAGGAGAAACACGTCCGCAAGCAGGAGACATTGTTGTTATGTAGTCATTGGTACAGAGTTTAAGGAAAAACATATCCTTGAGCAAGGTGAGTTGTTTTGTTGTAGTCATCAGCTCTGGGCTTAAAGAAATAAACATTTGTCCTTTTCTCCTCCTTGAGTTCTCCAGACCTCTATCTCCTCCTTGAGAGCCCCGGACGCCTCTCTCCTCTCGAGGGCCCTGGACCCCTTCCTCCTTGAGGGCCCCAGACTGCTTATCAACCTACCTAGGAATTGACTCTCTCAGTTCTTTAATTGGGATTCTTTTCTAGAAAAATATAGAAAAGCTTTACCAAAAATATATTAATTATAGTGTCACTTAAACTAGCTTAAAAAGCTAAAACAATCCAAATGGTTACACTGGATGTATGGCCAGCAGGAGGTAAGTCCTGTAGTGGGAGTGATTTCTTACATTATGAAAATTAGTTATATCCATTTACATGATAAACTGTCAACTCAGTTATTAGCATGTTGGTGAACCATTTATACTCAAAAATGCTTATGTAATAATGTTAGTGTATAAAACTATGAAACACAACGTCATCAGCAGTAAGATTTCAGTTATGTAAAACCATGTATGCATCAAAAAGACAGTGAAAAGAAACACCTCAGAATGTTAACCGTAGTTTTTTTCTGGGTGATGAGTTTATAAATAATTTTAGTTTTCATCGTCAAATTGATTTCTAAAAACATAAAAATTAACTAAAAGTAGAAATTTTGTGTAGAAACATGAAAAATGTGGGATTCATTCTGAGGGAAAAAACAAAATACAAAAGTGCTGCAAGACAAGAATGCATCATAAACAGAGGGGTTTAAGACCACAGAAATTCATGCTCTTGCAGCTCTGGGGGCTAGAAGTTTGAAACCCCAGAATTGGCAGGGCCGCGTTCCTCCCGAAGGCTCTCTGGGAAGACTCTTCCTTGCGTCTTCTCACTTCTAGTGGCCCCAGGCATTCCCTGACTTGTGGCAGCGTAACTCCAGTCTCTGTCTCCATCTTCCTGTGACTGTCTTCTCCTTGGGTCTCTGTGTCTCTGTGTGTTTACATGGTGTTCTTCCTGAGTGTCTGTGTCCAAATTTCCCTCTTCTCACAAGGACACCAGTCATATTAGAATAAGCCTCCCCCTGATGACCTCATCTTAACTTGATTGTATCTACCAAGGCTCTGTTTCCAAATCAGGTCTGTTCATGAGTACAGGGGGTTAGAACTTCAATATATGTTTTTTAGGCAGGCGATATAATAAAACGCGTAGTAACAGCCAGTTTTCAAACATGAGATATATTTGTTTCCTCTTGCAAAGATTTGCCATTAATTAACAACTTTGTTTGATGGTGTTTGGGAGGCTGCATCTCCTTTCATTTCATTGTGGCCATTTCAGCCCATGGCATGCTGATTGTTTCTTTGCAGAGGGCAGACTCACATCACATTCTATGAGCACATATTACCCCGTACTTTTGACTGTTCTTATCTGTGTCTCTTATATTCTACTGATTTCATAGTGAGGGTGGACCCAGTCTTGGCTTTCTTTCCCTAATGTGTATCATGGTTCATGAGACTCAATGCCAGTTCAGTGAATGAATGAGTAAGTGAATGTGAATAGGTATTAAATTAGGGAACAATAATACGACAAACTCTAAGAAAGAACTCCAGACCCCACATCTTCATTAAGTAATTTGAAGTTTCTATTTCCCATTGGTTAACTGAAGGCTAGGATTTTTTTCTTAGTGTATTAAACGCAATAAAAACCATCTGTTCTAGTTAAAAAAAATCATGCTTCATTGAGAAAACTGTTGTTAGTTTTACCATTAAGTAACTTTGATGCAAAAATATGCATTACATAGTTCTTCCTGGAGAACCATGTGCAATGTCTTTATTGGTATCTAGGCATCTACATCTGCATGCAATTTACAACTGGAATTAAAAAATAGGGAATTCTTTTTTTGTGGCCTTATATAAAAAGATTGTTGGAAATCATTCATGGAGTTTTTGCTGATAACCTTTATCTTTTGTAGGTTGGGAGGTGGCTGGAGATCACATCCAGAGTGGGGCTGGAGGTTCCGATAATGATTACCTGATCTTAAACTTGCATATACCAGGATTTAAGTAAGGAAAACCAATTCTGATCCCTTCTGTAAGAATCTTCATGCCTGTTTCCCAACAGAAACAGATGAAGCAGGACTGCTTTTATATAGTATGTTATTATAATACTGTGATGTACTTAGCAAATAGAAAGCTGAGTAGGATAATATAGATGTAAGAATATCTATAAAATCAGTGATTGGGGAACTGTAATTGTTGATTGTATATTAGTTAGATGAAGCTGAAAGTTTTGAAAAATACTCTATCCAAATATTATGAAAACTACGACTCTTGGATGCTTAATTCAGAGATAGTAGTCTAAGACGTTTGCAGGAGAATCTTTTGGTTTATTATTCTATATGTAAAGTACTATGTTACAAATTCCCAATTTGCTTTAGTCCCCCATGTTGAATTTCCCAAAAGGAGTTTTTTTCTTGCTATAGGCTATGTGGCGGCATTTACCCCAGGACGTCTGAGCATATCACTGTGGTTTTGTAGACTCTGTGCAGCAGTAGACTAGGGAGAGAGAAGAGCGTGGCTTTCAGCCTAATGAATAAAGTGACTTAATTTTTTCCAGATTGTACTTAGAACATGCTATAAGTATTGTAATTTTGATCTGTTAAATAGACCACCAACATCGATGACTGGAGCCATGGGTTCTGAACTGGGCAGAATAACATTTGTTTTTGAGACCCTCTGTTCAGCTGACTGTGTTCTGTACTTCATGGTGGTAAGTGAAAGAGTGGCTTTCAGAGGTGTATTTCTAGGCTTAGCATTCTCTTTCAAGTGTGAACTTATTTATACAAACTGGGATAAGAATTCCATTTTTCTTCCTATTTTTAGAGTCTTACAGAAACATTAAAAAATGTCTAAAGAACTCACTAAGTGTTGTGAAGTCTACAAAGCATTCATTCCTCATGGAGAGAAATTAGTGATGAGGTATGGGTGACAGACAGAATCCAGGAAATATTAATCGTGTAGAAAATTCCTTCAAAAAATGTGCCACTAGCAGAAGTGAAAATTCTGCCCTAGTAACCACTCAGCAGTTCAAACCATCATGAGGGAAAAGCATGTATTAATAAGTGAGAGTACAAAATAATGGAGGCGGAGAGCATTGGGAAAAATAACATTCTTCCTTGTTAAATTAATACATGCAGACAAAGGATTTTATTAGGTGCATGTCATAATTTTGCCCATTTTTTCCCCTAGATGTCCTATAAATCTCATCTAATAGCTTGAGAAAAAGTAGCAACACAAAATTTACTAAGACTTCATGCAGGTATTAGAAGGTTGTTGGCTAAGACTTTAGTGTTACCATTAAGTGGTGACATCAGTGACACGATTAATTTTTTCCAACAGTCCTTTAGTAGCTAGTTAATTGTCTGTTAACAGTTTCCTGCATGATATACAAGATATGTGGAGGTTTAAGAATTAACTCATGATGGTAGTAAAAGAAGATGATGACTAAACTTCAACACATCCATGAATAACTAAGAAGTCTGCAGTTCTCTCAGGTCTCCCTCCTCATTTCATCAATCTGTTAGTTCCTATTCATACTTAGTGGCATGAATGAAATTCAGATTCCTATTATCTCTTAACAGTAGTCTGTTGTCTATTTTTCTTACCTCCATCCTGTTAATTATTCTGTCAAAATTATCTTTATAAACATAAAAACAATAGTAGAGGCAGCCCTCACCTTTAGGGGCTTTTTATTGCCTGTGGCAGTGGTTCTCAAAATGTCATTCCTGGACCAGCATCACCTGGGTACTTGTTAGAAATGCAAGTTTCTGAGCCCTACACTAGTCTTACTGAGAAACTCTGGTGATAGGGCCCAGCATTCTGTATTTTAGCAAGCCTTGAGGTTGGTTCTAATATGCACTAAAGCTAGAGAACCAATAGCTTATAAATACAATTAAAATTCCTTAGCATGGCATCTATATTGCTTTTTGTACTCCTTGCCCAGCCTCTGTTACGAAACTACTGTTACTACTCAGCCCTCTTTAGACGCCCTGGATTTGTTAGTGAAACACTGTCCTTTTTCATTTCGTATGCCTTGACACACACTAAGCTAGCATGACTTTCTTTTCTGTCTGGTGAACTCCCATTCACACAATACTCCAAGGGCGGCTCAAACCTCACCTTTTCTGGGCAGCTTTCTCTTATTCCTTTAAGTAAAGTTAACCACTCTCTCCAGTGTGCTCCTAAAACCTTTTGAGAAAACCCTATTTTAATGATGTGAATGTGTTCACTATTTGTCTCTCTCAGTTGATCAAGCATTCCTGAAGGTAAGGATCATACATATTAATATTTATTTTGGAAAATCAATCTTAAGCATTTTTAGCTCATAGCAGGATCTGTTAGTTTTCTTTACTCTGTGATTTGATTTCTGCAAGGAGTTTTTGAGATTGTCACCTAAATAACGTATCAAAATACTTTGAAAATCATGTAATGTTTTGCAACGGTAAGGTGCAAAACTAATATTCCATTTATTATTGAAATAAACATCCAGAAAGTGTTTAACAAAGCACTGTCAGTATATTATGAGATCCTTTTTGAAAATGGCATGTGTGACTATTTGGTTGTTTGGTAATGTGAGAAATTGTGTAACGTGTGATAAGCATACTCTGTTATTCCTATCTGTGGTGTGAACTCAAGACACATATCTTTATAGCATATCTGACTGCTTTATAACATGATTGTCGCCAAAGCTTGCCCTTGCATCATAGAAAGAAAGAGATATGGCTTGAGCTTATGCCATTGTTTTATCAACATCTCGGATAACTAAAAGAAGCCTATCCAAATTCCTAAGCATCTTTTAGGGTTTCTGCAGGGAAGACTAATTAGAAAATTTAGAATTAGTCCGGTTTTTCATTTCAGATAAATTAGATGTGTGTTACATTACTTTCTGTACTTACTACATTTGCTTTCTGACCATGTTAATGACATAATATTGGTTGGAATGTCACACATTCATATAATATTCTAAATATTGAATTTAGCTAAGGAAATCAGAAATAAAATGTTACACAAACTCATCTTTTTAGAATTCAAGTATAAACAAAAGAAGATTGCATGATCATAAAGTAACATTCTAGCTAATCTGCACTGTAAATTGCAAATATAATTCAGGGAGAATTTAGAATTCCTGTGTAAGAGTCACCTAATCAGAATCCCTCAAGGGAAAAAAAAAGATGGAAAGAAAGCATTGTTGTTTTATGAGAAGTTTTGCTAGAAGTTTGCTGTCAGAAGTTTGAGAAATTTGTTTTCTTTTTCCTTATGTGTATTTCCTATGCTAGAGTCACACACATATACACATATACCCCCTTCTCACAAAAGAATAGCTCCTTAAACATACTGATTTAGGATCTCTTTCAGGTTATATTGGCAATGTGGTTGATACATTGTAGTTGCTAAGCTAGTGAGTGCTTGTGTAGACTGGAAGGGAAGGTTTTGAGAGTTTTAGGCTTACATGCTCTGCAGATAAATATTCATGAACCCTATAGGGTTACTGTAAATACAAACATAGGATTGTGATGTATATACATGTATATTCATACTGAATTTGTGCTTTCTAATATATATATTTTCTACTATATTTTAGGATATTAATAGAAAAAGTACGAATGTGGTGGAGTCATGGGGTGGAACCAAAGAAAAACAAGCTTATACTCATGTCATCTTCAAGAATGCCACATTTACATTTACGTGGGCATTCCAGAGGACCAATCAGGGTCAAGATGTAAGTTCCAAGCACTTAAAAAAAACAAAGAGCAAAGATGATGCTCCTTGTGGAAATTTATACAAAGTGGTGACTGAAATCTACTGGAGGAAGACTCAGCTTTTTGCTGATGTGGAATCAATCATTTGGTTATGAGTGCTACTGCTAAGTAGCTTCAGTCGTGTCCGACCCTGTGCGACCCCATAGACGGCAGCCCACCAGGCTCCCCCGTCCCTGGGATTCTCCAGGCAAGAACACGGGAGTAGGTTGCCATTTCCTTCTCCAGTGCATGAAAGTGAAAAGTGAAAGTGAAGTCGCTCAGTCGTGTCCGACTCTTAGCTACCCCATGGACTGCAGCCCACCAGGCTCCTCCATCCATGGGATTTTCCAGGCATGAGGACTGGAGTGGGTTGCCATTGCCTTCTCCGTTGGTTATGAGTAGACTGGTATAAAATTATATATATATATATTTATTTATTTGCGTTTTGAGAGCAAGACTATGACATGGAATAACAACATATCTTAGAATTGCTCTACACTTTGAATAAATATAGCTGTTAAAAGCTTAAGAGGAAGAAAATCTTACTTTGTAGTTATTTAAAAACTTACTTGTAAAGCTTTCTGAGCCTTTGGGAAGGCTGGTAACTTTCTTCATCTGAATGATCTGTCATTTGCTCAGATGCCATTTCTTGGTGTTGGTTTGTTACTTCAAGGTCATGACTGTCACCTTCTATAGCTTGAAGACTGTATATGTACATGTTGTTGGGTTAACACACAGATCTACTCTCTTCTACTTTTTGCTAGAATAGAATAGACCTTAATCCTCTTGTAAGTATTTTCCATCATATGCTTCAAGCACATGTTATTGTTTTAGATCTCCATCATCATGACCTTCTGAGGGTGGGAAGAAGGTAAATCACTGTTTAAGAAGCTGCCTTAACACTATGGTGGCAGATGGAGAGCATTTTCTCTTTTCTCTTCAGGCTTTCACTGGGGAACCTGTTCCTCAGGTTTCACTTGACTCCAGCTGTGTTTTATGAGAGTTCAGAGTCCCACCTTGTGGGGTGTGAACATGCTATAGAAGACTTCCTGGCCTCCCTTTTGTCTCTGCCCCAGACAGAAAGCATTTAAGAGGCTTAAGAAGCTGCTCTCTGCTGATACAGTGGTGCTTACTGCTTGATGAAAACTAGACTTTAATTGACTCAGTGTCACAAGAAGGAAAAGTATTAGTCAGATCCAGTTTTTTACTCTCTATTGTGCACCCAATAGAAGTCAGTGTGTGTTGGTTAAGGGAAGTGATTAAGAGGGAGAGGAGACCCAAAGAAATTATGCGGTTGCATCAATATCATAGTTAATGTTTAGGTAAGGACTTTTTAATCCAAGTCTTTTTCACCTTGCCACACTGTAAACATCATTATATACATGTTTATCATGATATTTAGGTTATATCAGAATAAACAGTGATGGGACTTAAGGTTGCTTTTTTGCTAAATCATATTGGTTCTTCCAAGTCTATACATATACCTGAATTTTTACCAATTATGACATAATCTCATGGTGATTGTGGCAAAATTCCTAGAACTCCATAACCGTGAAAATTAGCTTCTAGTGTTAAGTCTTAATAATTAAAAAAAAAAGAAAAGTACCGAAAAGGAGTACTATTAATCTACTGTCAGTTATAAACTGCTAGGTTGGAATACTTTGCTTAGTTATTTTGGTGATATGAGCATAAAACAATCTGGTCGTACAACTAAGTGCCAAGGCAGAAGTCATTACTTTCTGCTCTCTTTTTAGAATAGACGGTTCATCAATGACATGGTGAAGATTTATTCTATCACTGCCACTAATGCAGTTGATGGGGTGGCGTCCTCATGCCGTGCCTGTGCCCTTGGTTCTGAACAGTCCGGCTCATCGTGTGTCCCCTGCCCCCCAGGCCACTACATTGAGAAAGAAACCAACCAGTGCATGGAGTGTCCACCTGACACCTACCTGTCTATACATCAGGTCTATGGCAAGGAGGCTTGTATTCCATGTGGGCCTGGGAGTAGAAGCACTCAGGTAAGTGGGTCTGTATTTCAGTTTTCCCCAAGAAAGCATATTTTAATAGACAAACTCAAAGGTTTCTCTTAATGTTTCTAATTTATATTTATAAATGGCTTTTTAAATTCCCTTCCTTATTTTACCTTGCCTTGAATCTATTGAGTGCTTAACATGTGTCTTGAAAGTGATAATTACTGGGGACATAGAATATTAAGAAGAGCATCCAAATAAGAATATCTTCCCAAAATATTAAAAGTGATATCTTGTATATTCCATTAAGGCAGAACAAGTAAGCTGCCTCTCTATAGGTAGGCTGTAGGTGTATATGGAGAACAGCAAGAATATCTTATGACATTTTAAGGGCAAAGACTGATGCTATATTATGAGTGAAGTAAAAAATAGTTTACTATCTGTTTGAACTGGCATGACAGGACATTTTGGCTATTGATTAAAAATACCTTTCCACAAGAAACTAATCTTAGAATAACTGCACTCTTTAAAAAATTCCAACTCTTCTGAACTTTGCTTAGAGAAATCTAGAGTTTAGAAATTTTCTATATTAAGTGGTAAAATGTGCCACGACTAAGACAAAACTACTGAAATAGTTTTTAAAGCTAGAACTTTTAGGAAGCTTTTTTTTTTTTCATAGCAGCTAATGCTTTCTTTCCTGCCATATTGTTTTTGCTTTGTTTCGTTTTACATTTCTTAATGTTTATGGTCAAAGGACCACTCAGTGTGCTACAGTGACTGCTTTTTCTACCATGAAAAAGAAAATCAAAGTTTGCATTATGACTTCAGCAACCTCAGCAGTGTGGGCTCCTTAATGAATGGTCCCAGCTTTACCTCCAAAGGAACAAAGTACTTCCATTTCTTCAATATCAGTTTATGTGGGCATGAGGTGAGTTCTAACAAGGTGAGATGGGGCTAGGTTTCAGCTCTGATTGAGTTGTTTTCTGTGTTGGTGGACCAATAAAATCTCTGTGGAAAGTAACAGCCGAATGTCAGAAAGTGAGCTTTGACAGCTTAAATCCTTTGTTGCCTTCTAGCATGTTGGCAGTTTTCTCCACTAGGAGCATCCTTGTCTGGTTCTCAGTCCATCAAAGCACTTATCCAGTCAGTTGAACCCCCAAAGCTTGAAGCTATGGTGTAAGGGCTTTGAGGATCTTTCATTTTTGTAAAGGTGGGTCAGGCTTGTCAATCCCACCTATTTCTTAGGCAGAAAGTTAAGGTTTGAGAAAGTTTTACTGTTGCTTTTCTGGTCAAGTTTGCGTTAAAAAGAAAAGACTTTTCAGAGGAAGTTTGTCTAAAAACAAAACGGAAATAAGCAGGGTGTCAGTGTCAGTTGATGAGGTAGCCTCTGCTAATAAATTATGGGATTTAATTTTCTTTGGGAAGAAGTAGAACGTTAATTGATACGGGTGAGGGGAGAGTTATAGGACTATGTATCCAATAATTTTGTGGGCATACAAGGTTGGAGTTGGGATGTATGTATTCACCCTTAGCTAAGTTGAAAGTATAATAAGTCATTTTCTGCATAGCTATTCCCTTATTAACTCCTATAGTCTTCATTATGAACTGCTGTGCCAAACTTTGTACAAAGGAAATAAAAAGAGATCTCATGACTACAGAGGTTTTCACACAGAAAGAGCTATACATTTTTACGTGGTATGACATTTGTCCTGTCCTGATATTACATGGGGTAATCCAGCACACTCACTTGATTAGTCACTAAGTTCACTGAATATTTAATTATGTTAAATACCTATTGTGTTAAATGCTGCGTAAAGCAGTGAATAAGATTAATTCCATAATATTGGGTTGGCTGAAAAGTTTTTGCAGCGTTTTCTGTAAAATGTTACAGAAAACCCCAAACAAGTTTTTTGGCCAACCCAATATATCACACTTCTTCTCAATCTCCTTCCTGTATTACTGTCTTAGCTTTTGTCTTTTCTCTTCGGTCTTCTTTCTCTTTCTTTCCTTTTTTTTCTAATTCTTTTACTGTTATTTTCTTATTCTTTTCCTCAGTAGTTTCTCTCTGCTCTTTTTCTTTGTTTCTCTTTTAGTTTCAACAATTTAAGTTTAGTAACAACAGGCTTGGTGGAGGGAAAACATTTTATAGGTTAAGATTGCTAGCTGCATTAAGAAAGAGAAATCTTTGTTCTTTATGCTCATCTGTGCACATTCTACATCTAAGACCAGTAAAATAGTGTTTCTGTTTTTCTGTATACAGAAATTATAGAGTAAGCTAAAGTGCTTTTTTAGTGGAACTATAGTATATTTAAACATACTATATTAAAAAAACTAAAGTCTTCCCAGTTTTATAACTATCCTCCAAATGATTAAAAAATTAAGCCCCTGTATTCCCTTCAACATACTGTGAACTTGAGCAGATCCACATCACTGAGTCTAAGAGTAGGTGAATAAAAACACTTATAGTGACCAACTGTTTAGAATTTAGATGTTGTCCTAGACTTTTATGTTTTCTTTTTTAGAATCGACAATACTTTTTGCCACACACAGGCCTATTCAGGAGAAAGAAGAGCAAGTTTTTTTTTCTTGGCATTAAAACTTTCACCAGCAGTTTTCTGATCCCTTTGTATGCATTCTTGTCTGAAGAATTGAAGATTTCATCAGTTCAGTTCAGTCGCTCAGTCGTGTCCAATTCTTTGCGACACCATGAATTGCAGCACGCCAGCCTCCCTGTCCATCACCAACTCCCGGAGTCCACCCAAACCCATGTCCATCGAGTCGGTGATGCCATCCAACCATCTCATCCTCTGTCGTCCCCTTCGCCTCCTGCCCCCAACCCTACCCACCATTAGGGTCTTTTCCAATGAGTCAACCCTTTGCATGAGGTGGCCAAAGTATTGGAGTTTCAGCTTCAACATCAGTCCTTTCAATGAACACCCAGGATTGATCTCTTTTAGGATGGATTGATTGGATCTCCTTGCAGTCCAAGGGGCTCTCAAGAGTCTTCTCCAACACCACAGTTCAAAAGCATCAATTCTGTGGCGCTCAGCTTTCTTCACCATCCAACTCTCACATCCATACATGACCACTGGAAAAACCACAGCCTTGACTAGACGGACTTTTGTTGGCAAAGTAATGTCTCTGCTTTTAAATATGCTATCTAGGTTGGCCATAACCTTCCTTCCAAGGAGTAAGCGTCTTTTAATTTCATGGCTGCAATCACCATCAGCAGTGATTCTGGAGCCCCCCAAAATTAAGTCTGACACTGTTTCCACTGTTTCCCCATCTATTTCCCATGAAGTGATGGGACCAGATGCCATGATCTTAGTTTTCTGAACGTTGAGCTATAAGCCCACTTTTTCACTCTCCTCTTTCACCTTCATCAAGAGGCTCTTTAGTTCTTCTTTACTTTCTGCCGTTAAGAGTGGTGTCATCCGCATATCTGAGGTTATTGTTATTTCTCCCGGCAATCTTGATTCCAGCTTGTGTTTCTTCCAGCCCAGCGTTTCTCATGGTGTACTCTGCATATAAGGTAAATAAGCAGGGTGACAATATACAGCCTTGACGTACTCCTTTTCCTATTTGGAACCAGTCTATTGTTCCATGTCCAGTTCTAACTGTTGCTTCCTGACCTGCATACAGGTTTCTCAAGAGACAGGTCAGATTGTCTGGTATTCCCATCTCTTTCAGAATTTTCCACAGTTTATTGTGATCTACACAGTCAAAGGCTTTGGCATAGTCAATAAAGCAGAAATAGATGTTTTTCTGGAACTCTGTTGCTTTTTCGATGATCCAGCAGATATTGGCAATTTGATCTCTGGTTCCTCTGCCTTTTCTAAAACCAGCTTGAACATCTGGAAGTTCATGATTCACGTATTGCTGAAGCCTACCTTGGAGAATTTTGAGCATTACTTTACTAGCATGTGAGATGAGTGCAATTGTGCGGTAGTTTGAGCATTCTTTGGCATTGCCTTTCTTTGGGATTGGAACGAAAACTGACCTTTTCCAGTCCTGTGGCCACTGCTGAGTTTTCCAGATTTGCTGGCATATTGAGTGCAGCACTTTCACAGCATCATCTTTGAGGATTTGAAATAGCTCAACTGAAATTCCATCACCTCCACTAGTTTTGTTCGTAGTGATGCTTTCTAAGGCCCACTTGACTTCACATTCCAGGATGTCTGGCTCTAGGTGAGTGATCACACCATCGTGGTTATCTGGGTTGTGAAGATCTTTTTTGTATGGTTCTTCTGTGTATTCTTGCCACCTCTTCTTAATATCTTCTGCTTCTGTTGGTCCCTACCATTTCTGTCCTTTATCGAGCCTATCTTTGCATGAAATGTTCCTTTGGTATCTCTAATTTTCTTGAAGAGATCTCTAGTCTTTCCCAGTCTGTTTTTTTCCTCTATTTCTTTGCACTGATCGCTGAGGAAGGCTTTCTTATCTCTTCTTGCTATTCTTTGGAACTCTGCATTCAGATGGGAATATCTTTCCTTTTCTCCTTTTGCTTTTTGCTTCTCTTCTCTTCCCAGCTATCTGTAAGGCCTCCTCAGACAGCCATTTTGCTTTTTTGCCTTTCTTTTCCATGGGGATTTTCTTGATCCCTGTCTGCTGTACAGTGTCACGAACCTCTGTCCATAGTTCATCAGGAACTCTGTCTATCAGGTCTAGTCCCTTAAATCTATTTGTCACTTCCACTGTATACTCATAAGGGATTTGATCTAGATCATACCTGAATGGACTAGTGCTTTTCCCTACTTTCTTCAATTTAAGTCTGAATTTGGCAATAAGCAGTTCATGATCTGAGCCACAGTCTGCTCCCAGTCTTGTTTTTGCTGACTGTATAGAGCTTCTCCATCTTTGGCTGCAAAGAATATAATCAGTCTGATTTCGGTGTTGACCATCTGGTGATGTCCACGTGTAGAGTCTTCTCTTGTGTTGTTGGAATAGGGTGTTTGCTATTACCAGTGCGTTCTCGTGGCAAAACTCTATTATCCTTTGCCCTGCTTCATTCTGTACTCCAAGGCCAAACTTGCCTGTTATGCCAGGTGTTTCTTGACTTCCTACTTTTGCATTCCAGTCACCTATAATGAAAAGGACACCTTTTTTGGATGTTAGTTCTAGAAGGTCTTGTAGGTCTTCATAGAACTGTTCAACTTCAGCTTCTTCAGCGTTACTGGTCGGGGCATAGACTTGGATTACTGTGATATTGAATGGTTTGCCTTGGAAACAAACAGAGATCATTCTATCGTTTTTGAGATTGCATCCAAGTACTGCATTTTGGACTCTTTTGTTTACCATGATGGCTACTCCATTTCTTCTAAGGGATTCTTGCCCACAGTAGTAGATATAATGGTCATCTGAGTTAAATTCACCCATTCCAGTCCATTTTAGTTCGCTGATTCCTAGAATGTCGACGTTCACTCTTGCCATCTCCTGTTTGACCACTTCCAGTTTGCCTTGATTCATGGACCTAACATTCCAGGTTCCTATGCAAAATTGCTCTTTACAGCATTGGACTTTGTGTCTATCACCAGTCACATCCACAGTTGGGTATCGTTTTTGCTTTGGCTCCATCCCATCATTCTTTCTGGAGTTATTTGTCCACTGATCTCCAGTAGCATATTGGGCACCTACTGACCTGGGGAGTTCAGCTTTCAGTGTCCTATCTTTTTGCCTTTTCATACTGTTCATGGGGTTCTCAAGGCAAGAATACTGAAGTGGTTTACCATGCCCTTCTCCAGTGGACCACATTCTGTCAGACCTCTCCACCATGACCCATCCATCTTGGGTAGCCCCACACGGCATGGCTTAGTTTCATTGAGATATACAAGGCTGTGGTCCGTGTGATCAGATTAGCTAGTTTTCTGCGATTATAGTTTCAGTATGTCTGCCCTCTGATGCCCTCTCGCAACACTTACCGTCTTACTTGGGTTTCTCTTACCTTGGACGTGGGGTATTTCTTCACGGCTGCTCCAGCAAAGTGCAGCCATTGCTCCTTACCTTGGACAAGGGGTATCTACTCACGACAGCCCCTCCTGACCTTGAATGTGGAGTAACTCCTCTCCTCCCTCCTGTGCCCACGCAGCCCCTGCTCCTTGGGCCTTGGGTAATTCCTCTCACTGCCACTGCCAGCCCCCAGCCGCCGGCCTGGCCTAGCCCCTGTCGGCCGCCGCCGCCCCCCGGCCCCCTAGCCCCCAGCCCCCAGCCCGGCCTAGCCCCTGTCGGCCGCTGCCCCCGGCTCCCAGCCCCCGGCCTGGCCTAGCTCCTTTTGGCCACACTTCTGCGCCTAGCCGTCGCAGCCGCCTCGCTTCATAGATTTCATAGATGACTTATATTTCCTTAAGTCAAGCGGCTTTCATCCAGCACAAATGAAGTCTGTAGTTGGGGGAGCAGTGCAGCCTTGAATCACTGTATTCATTAGAATGTCAGATTTTCAACCCTGGTTGAATATTGGAATTGGGTAAAGAATCGCCCTGCAATGCAGGAGATGCAAGTATGATTCCTGGGTCAGGAAGATCCCTTGGACAGGGCATGGCAACCCACTCCAGTGTTCTTGCCTGGAGAATCCTATGGACAGAGGAGCCTGGTGGACTATAGTCTATAGGGTCAAAAAGAGTCAGACGTGACTGAAGTGACTGAGCACCCAAGAGCTTTTAAAAAATACTGGTGCCTGAGCTCCTCCCACACCAGATCCCTAAAATCAGAATTGTAGTGAGGAGAGAGCCAATGCTCTGTTAGAATCACTAGGTAGCTGAGATCTAGTTTAGAGACTTACCTTCAGTAAAAACTTCTTTCTGACTTTGTTTTCCTAGGGGAGGAAGTTGGCTCTCTGTACCAACAATATAACAGACTTTACAGTAAAGGAAATGGTGCCAGGGTCAGACGATTACACGAATTTGGTAGGAGCATTTGTGTGCCAGTCAACCATTATTCCTTCTGAAAGTAAGGGTTTCCGAGCAGCCTTATCATCACAATCCATCATTCTGGCAGATACATTTTTGGGTAAGTTTCATTTGGTTCACATATTCATGCATGCATTTGTTTAAAATTATGGTACTGATAACTTGTCCCTGCAGTGGTGCTTACTATAGGTGATTAAAACCCACAGATAATTCTAAATCATCACTTTATAACATGGTTTAGAATTCCCTACAAGTGAGATCTCTTAATCACTCTTAGTGAGTATTAGAAGCTTCCAGAGTTATGTATTAATTCATATGACATGTTGTTCTCTGGCAATCTGTGCCTTTCATCAGATTTTCTAGGAATTTATGAGGCAAAATAATAATAACCTCCCAAATTGTGAGCAAAAGAAGAAGGGCAAACAAACACAATATAGACCTAGATCATAATATCTGTCACCACTTTTCATCATCTTTCTCATACCAAAGGAAATCTGGTGACAAACAGCAAGAGTGAGTGTGCTAAATTTTATTCTCCATCTGCCCTTTCTATCGCTGGTCTGGAAAGTATAGGAAGCTTTAAAAATAATTCAGGTCCATAACTAGTTATTCTTAAGGATGAAGTTTATTAAAATATCTGGAGTAGGTATTAGGGATCTAACAATGCATATGATAATCTAACAATTTAAAGAGCTTCTTAGATGATTCTAATCTGCAGCTAGATTTGAGAACCATTGTTATAGACTCCAGGCTTCCCTGGTGGCTTAGATGGTAAAGCATCTGCCTGCAATGTGGGAGACCTGGGTTTGATCCCTGGGTTGAAAAGATCCCCTGGAGAAGGAAATGGCAACCCACTCCAGTACCACTTACAGACTCCAGAAGAATTTAGCACCAAGGAGAGTTGCTATGATTTTCAGCACCAAGGACAGTTACTGAGCTTGAGCTCAGTATCAGAACTCTTAGAACAAAGGTTGCTGTTATTGCTTGCAGTTTGACTAGCACTGCTATCATTTTGCATGGGGTTGATGGGTGGGGAATGCCTTGCTTTTAGATAAAACAATTTGAAGTTACTTTATGGAAATATTTAGGGCACACAAAATTTTATTTTGTCAAATGTGTTTATAATCAATGTGAATAGATGAAAAGCTACATTAGCAAAGTAGCCCATCTCATTTGACATAACTCACAAGAGGCTGAGAGTTATAATAGTAGATTGTTGAAATGTTAAAACTAGAAGGGACTATGCAGACAACCTAAATTATTGCATGCATTTTATAAATTCAGGACATAAGGATCAAGGAAGTAAAGTGACTTAAGCAAAATTGCAAAGTTAAGGAGTAGAGTATTTTTTATTCTGGAAACCTTGTAAAGAGTATTATTCTTACCAATAATACATTAATTTTATATGATATTTCTAGTTAAAATGACAGCCTTAAAGTAAAGCTATTTTCTTTTTAGATATAGAGACTAAGTAAACCTAATTTTTCCATATTGCTTAATAGTTTCTTTTTTATTGTCATCTAGGAGTAACAGTTGAAACTACATTGCAAAATATTAATATAAAAGAAGATATGTTCCCAGTTTCACCAAGCCAAATACCAGATGTGCATTTCTTTTATAAGTAAGTGAACATGCTGCTTCTTTTGATTATTTTCTTAATCATAAGGACATCACTTCAGGGTTTCTAACATAGTAGCTTATTTTGAATAGATAATCAGTAGTTGGTTCTTAAATGAAAGACTTAGTAAAAAATAGGAAACATGGAATATTTAGAAAGCATTATGTAATTTTTCTCATATATATAATCTTTTAAATAAGACAATAAAGAGACTATTCATTGTTTTGGCAGTAATTATTTGTAATTCACACATCAAAACATCAGCCTATGACCTCTAATACCTCTAATACCTCAAAAAATTCTTTTGATTATAATTTTAATTATAATTACAATAGCTCTATTGTTCCTTTGATATAGCATATCAACTTTACCTGCAGAGCAGTCAGCTTTTCATAGGCAGTGAAAGTAAATGAACTCAGTCTCTGTTAAAATTCTGAGTTGGTGAACTTTGATACATTTTTTCATTTATTCATTGAGCACAGGAGAGTTATACACAGGACATTTTTGTTTTTGAAGTCTGTGTCATATTTGTTTTGTGAAGTGACCTTTGTCTTCTAATAGGTCTTCTACAACTACAACCTCTTGTTTTAATGGCCGATCAACTGCTGTGAAAATGAGGTGTAATCCTGCTAAACTGGGAGCGGGAGCCATTTCTGTCCCCAGGTAGTCTTATTTCAATATAATTCCGCCATGTATGTATTTATCAGGAAGCAAAACTCTCAAGAACCTTGCTGTTTTAAAACATGTTCTCTATGGGTGTAAAGCAGAAAGGGAACAAAGAATCTGTAGATTTGTTTTCCAGATGTGCTGCTTGCCTGTTAAGAGGTATAGGTCCTTTCGAGTCTCAGCACTTTCAATCTCCTCAATGACAGATTCTCATCTTGTTTGCCTGAGTGTCTTAATTATCTTGAAAATTATTTAAGTAATATATAACTATATTGTTTGTATCTTTTGATTGAGTCTTACTATCTAGTGTCAGTTTTCTTAAGAGCTGGATTAGGACTTTCCCTGGATTATAGTTCTTTATCAGCAATGAACTATCTAGCTGACCTAGATTAAACAATCTAACCTCTTTGTCATAGTTTTTGTCTCTATAAGGGATGAAGGTCAGGTTAGATGAGTTTCCTGTTCTTGAGTTCTCTAATCACTGGTGGCAAAATCATCAAGTTAGAGTCTGACCTGTAGAATATATAGCATCGTTCCTTTAACTGATTGGCATTGAGGCATTAGCTGTCCACAGTCTAGATCTGATTAATACAGCCACTTTGGTTGGGAACAGTAAGAGAAACTAAGCAATTTCATGGATTTAAAATTGTAAACTTAAAAAATGTTTTCATAGTGTCTCCTGATTTTTATTTTGTATAGTTATTCATTGTCTACTATGTAGATTATTTATTTCTAATCTTTTTAGGGTTAAGGTACCTTTGGATTATAATTTGGTTTGCAGATTTTTCTCCACCAAGCTAGCAAAAAATGTATATTTAAAAAAGTGATTGACTTAATTTTGTTTTTGTTACTTTCACTATAACTTTTATGAGATATTACATCAGGATTGGAAATCAGTGGTTGAAGCATTGATTCAGTTACTTGGGAATCTTAAAAATAATACAGTGATAACATAGTATTTTGAGCTCATTTCTGGGCATAAAGGCACACCAGCATTCATCTCTTACCAACAATGTTTCTCTGGTTGTCATAGATGCATTAATTTTTCTCTTTACCTGTTTAAGGTGAGATATGAATATGATGAGCACAGAACATAATAAAAGGTAATTGACATCAGTGAAGGTAACAAAGGGAGCCTTGAGCTCAAAGGCATCACTTGGTAGAGGATCCCTGGGCCAGCATCCAAGCTGGAGTCAGGGCAGCAGAGCACACTTTCTTTGTGAGAAGGTGTATCCAGAGATTTGTTCACTTTGCTCTGATATCCCACCATATTGCTTTGAGTTCAGACACTTGTTTTATTTACCAGAGCACTTCTGAGGTCCTTTTTTGGACCTATCAGCTCAGTTCTCTTGGTCTAGCTTCTGGGAGCCCACATGAATGACTTCTGAAGCCTCCTTCAGGAGCCTCTATGACTTAAGCAGATAATACTACTGAAGTCAAACGCTGTCCTTTAGAAAATGTGCCACTCTAACTCTCCCAAGGTAGGTTCTGATGTTTTCATATAATGAGAAAATGATGGCATCTAGAAACTAGCTTTTTACATGTGAGAAGAAAAGTTAAGTTTTTCCTTTGACCTCAGGAAGTGTTTTCTACTTGACTATCTTTGCAAGGATTTCCCAAGATTAGATGCAGCAGAATACCTTGGAGTGTCTATTGTAAAACTGATTTTTAGGCCTTCACTGAAACTAAAGAATATCCAAGTATTAAGCACCGGAATGTTTATAAAACCACAAGGCAGTTCTGACATGTTAAAATTTGAGAACCATTGGTCTTAACCCCCATTTTGGAATTTTTTTTATGAGACAGATTCTCACATTTTGTTTTGCATTTTAATTTTCTGAAAAGGTAAATTAAAAGGTTGTGGTCTACAGGGTAGATTCTTTCATATTTTGATAAAACTCTGTTTAATTATGATGCATCCTGTAGTTTGAGGACTGCTGCTCTAGGAAACTGCTTGAACCCCACAACCTAAGTGTGCTCAAAGTGAAAAGTGAAAGTCTCTCAGTCGTGTCCGACTCTTTGAGATCCCATAGAATAGTCCATGGAATTCTCCAGGCCAGAATACTGGAGTGGGTAACCTTTCCCTTCTCCAAGGGATCTTCCCAACCCAGGGATCAAACCCAGGTCTCCTGCATTGCATGCAGATTCTTTACCAGCTGAGCTACCAGGGAAGCCCAAGAATACTGTAGTGGGTAGTCTATTCCTTCTCCAGCAGATCTTCCCGATCCAGGAATCGAACTGGGGTCTCCTGCATTGCAGGTGGATTCTTTACCAACTATGAGCCACCTGTGCTGATCTTTCATTCTTTCTTGAATCTTGAATTTCCCGTCAGGGCACAAGGGGGAGCTCTGTGATCAGAACATGAGAAATGGAAGTTTGTATGGAAATAATCAGAATATTTTTTTAGCTGTAGGTTTGACTAAAGATTTCCTACTTACAGTAAAGCAATGTTAACAGAGCCAAATTTACTTAGGCTACTTTTGAAGAGGATTTAATTTGCATTTTTCTTTTTTGAGCTTTAAATTCTCCAGGAGACAAAGAAAGGTCCTAAGCAGGCAATTGCTCTGTGAAATCTCATATGCTTACCAAGAAGTCACTATGGGAAGACCTTGGCAGCTCAGAAAGGGTGCTGTCCCTTGGCCAAAAACTTTTCAAACCAGGCAAAGGCGACTTTAGCTGTAGTGATGTTGACTGGGGCTCCGTGTCTTGGTGACCAGGGAAAATGTCACAGGCTCCCCAGCCCTGGGGAAAAAAGTGAGAATGTCTTCACAGAAAGCAAAAGGGGCAAGAGAAAAGAACTGTGTGTTCTCTGTGGATCTCACATGCAACGTAGAAGGAGCAGCAAACATCCTGGACTGCCCACGAACCTGCAGTTGGAAACTCCAGCCTGTCTGTTTGGTCTGGCAAATGCAGTTGGTTTCTAATTCCACAAAGTGTCTGGAGGATGTGAGACATTTTCAATGAAAACTTAACAGCATGATGTTTGTGGAAGATTAAATCAGAGAGCTGGAGTGGACTTTTGAGATTATGTAGTGCAGTTTGTACCTTGGCTAAAGAATAAATTGCTAACACAGTCGACCACTAATATCCCTAAATAGATGCCTCTCCAGTTTCTACCTAAAAGGCTTCCCAAACCCCTAATCATGATCCTATGTGGTTAGAGGAATTGAAGATTCTCCTTTCCTTAGGGAAACATTTAGACCTAAGCACTGTGTCCAGAGTACTTTTTCAAAAACACGAGAAATTGCTGTTAGTTTTATCTGGAAAGATTTAAAAAGGTTTGAAAGTTTTTTTAAAAGCCTTATTGGAAAACAAGCAGAGGGAACCATTTTTACTCTGGTAATGGAGATGTCATTGCACATTCAGGATCCTCCCATCAAACCCATTTACTCAGCACAGTAGGAAACACTGAGGACCCTGGTTGTATGCATAGCTATAGAGTGGCACAGTCACGATGGGATGATTTCCTGATTCTGTTGTTCTTTTTATGCCATCATGCTTTTATCTTGTCATTTCCTCCCATCCTTCATAGGCAGAGATTTGCAAATAAACACACTAAACAGAGGGAAATAGCACGTTTATCTGGAAACTCAACTGATCTGCAAGTTATTGGTACCTTCTTTTTAATGACTCATCTTTCCTCAAATAAGGTCGTCTTTGTTAATGTTCTGAGTTAGAGGAATATCCTCCTCCTTTCTCTCCTACAAATTTTAACCACATTTAACTGCTTGGGTAGTTGATAAATAAGTCCAAAATCATTTTGTGAAAACCTCCTTCAAAACCCAAATTTATTTTCTTTCTAAATGTAGCTTCTGAGGAGATTGTCTCTCACAAAAGGGATGCTTCACAGTTCTTTTCTGACAGTTTTCAGAGGTTGAGCACACCAGGGATTTCTTCCACAGGCTCTAATTAAAATCTCTGTATCAAAGTCATTGGATCTGTTGGCTGCTAGGGTAGTGCTTTTGTTGGTAGTTGGGGAAGGACTGTTAAAGCCAAAACAGTTGTCTATTCATTTTAATTTATTAAGAGCCAGAGAATGACTATTGTTTAAATGAGTTCCTTGTTTATTTCTGTTCTCTGCACCCTTTATGGACAGATAATATATAAATTCATGTATAGGTTAAAAAGGGAATAGAACAAATCAAACGTGTTCTTAGAACATTAGAAAGTAAGGAGTCATATGAAAGGACTGTGATCACAAGTGAAAACAACTAAAACCTGTTTTGATCAATAAATAGAAGAAGGAAGAGATCAAATGGTGGAGTAGGACAATGCAGAGCTCACCTCCTGCCGTGAACGTGTCAAAAATACATCTGCATGTGGAGCGGTTCTCACTGAAAACAAACTGGAGACTGGCAGAGGACTTGTGTGCACCCAGGGCTGTAACAGAGAAGAGTCACATGGAGTCAAGTAGGAAGGGAGATGTCCTCAGTATGGGACCTGTGCCCCTCAGAAGGGACACAGAAGAGGAGGGAGACGTCGCAAGCTGGGAAATCCTCCCTGAGGAATGAATGGTTTCAGCTATGTAGTAAATGCTCCAGCCTTGGGGTCTGACAGGCAAGGAAACCATCAATAAGATGAAAAATAGCCTACCGATTGAAAATGTTTCCCAATGATATGCCCAAGAAGGGGTTAGTACCCAAAATATATAGACAGCTCATACAATTTGTTGACTTTTAAAAAATGTACAATGTGAGAGTTGCGAGTTAAGTTTTATTTGGGCCAAAATGAGGATTGCAACCTTGGAGACAGCACCTCAGATAGCTGTGAGAAACTGCTCCAAAGAGGCAGGGGGGAAAGGTCAGTATATTTGTGATTTTTGGTGAAGGGAGAATACATGCAATCAAGCCCACATTTTTCCAGAAGGTTTCTACTATTCTTATGAACCCTTCACTTGTCACGGGGAATATTGTCACCATGAAGGATTTTAGTACTTTTCTAGATATGAAGAGATGCAAGAATTGAGCTCATAAAATCAGCTCCTGAGAATATCTAACTGTCTGAAGACCTATCCTGCCAATTTTCCCAGAGCACAGAGTGCCTCATTTCTGCTCTCCACCCTGAACTCCTTTGGGGGTGTTGAAGATCAGCAGCAGAAGCATATGGTTTAATCCTTGTAGAGGTAGATAGCAAGCACCCATGGCAAGTGCCACTTGTAGTTGACAAATGCAATATTAAATAAAAAAACAACACAATTTAAAAATTGACAGAAGACCTGTATACACATTTCCCCCCCCCCCCCCCCCAGAGAAGACATACAGATGGCCAAAAGGCACAGGGAAAGATGCTCCACATTGCTAATTATTTGAGAAATGCAAATCAAAACCACAATGAGATATCACCTCAACACCAGTCAGAATTGCCACCATCCAAAAAAGTCACAAATAACAAATGTTGGCAAGAATGGAGAAAAGGAAACTAGTACACTTTTGGTGGGAATGTAAATTAGTGCAGCTAACTAGAGCCAGACATCCTGGAGTGTGAAGTCAAGTGGGCCTAAGGAAGCATTACTAAAGCTAGTGGAGGCAATGGAATTCCAGCAGAGCTATTTCAAATTCTAAAAGATGATGCTGATACAATGCTGCATAAATATGCCAGCAAATTTGGAAAGCTCAGCAGTGGCCACAGGACCGGAAAAGGTCAGTTTTAATTCAAATCCCAAAGAAGGGCAATGCCAAACAATGTTCAAACTACTGCACAATTGCAGTCATCTCACATGCTAGCAAGGTAATGCTCAAAATCCTTCAAGCTAGGCTTATTTAACTTCTATGCAGAGTGCATTATGCAGAATGCTGAACTGGAGGAGGCATAAGCTGTAATCAAGATTACCGGGAGAAATGTCAATAACCTCAGATATGCAGATGACACCAACCTTATGGCAGAAAGCGAAGAGGAACTAAAGAGCCTCTTGATGAAGGTGAAAGAGGAGAGTGAAAAAGTTGACTTAAAAATCAGCATTCAAAAAATGAAGGTCATGCATTCGGTCCCATCACTTTATGACAAATAGATGGGGAAACATGGAAACAGTGAGAGACTTTATTTTCTTGGGCTCCAAAATCACTGCAGATGGTGACTGCAGTCATGAAATTAAAAGATGCTTGCTCCTTGGGAGAAAGCTATGACAAACCTGGACAGTATATTAAAAAGCAGAGACATCACTTTGCTGACAAAGGTCTGTATAGTCAAGGCTGTGGTTTTCCAGTAGTCATGCATGGATGTGAGAGTTGGACCGTAAAGAAGACTGAACACTGAAGAATTGATGCTTTCAAACTGTGGTGCTGAAGAAGACTATTGAGAGTCCCGTGGACAGCATGGAAATTATACCTGTCAGTCCTAAAGGAAATCAACCCTGAATATCCCTTGGAAGGACTAAGACTAAAGCTGAAGCTCCAATACTTTGGCCAACTGAATCCAAGAGCCAACTCATTGGAAAAGACCCTGGTGCTGGGAAAGATTGAAGGCAGGAGGGAGAATGGGATGACAGAGGATGAGATGGTTGGATGGCACCACCTATTCAATGGACATGAATTTGAGCAAACTCTGGGAGATAATGAAAGACAGAGAGGTCTGGCATGCTGCAGATCATGGGGTCACGAAGAGCTGGACACAACTGAGCAACTGAACAACTGTGAAAAACAGTATGAGAGTTCTTTAAAAAACTAAAACTATAACTACCATATGACCCAGCTATTCCACCCCTGGGTATATGTCCAAAGAAAATAAAAACACTAGCTTGGAAAGGTACACACACCCTAATGTTTTATAGCAGTATTATTTATAGTAGCCAAGATATGGTAAGTAACCTAAATATCTATCAATGAATGAGTGAGTAAAGGAAATGTGGTATATATTGTGGTGTGTGTGCATATATGTACATGTGTATATATATGTAAATATACACACATACATACATACCTACATATATATAACAAAATGGAATAACATTCAGCCATAAAAAAGAATTAAATCTTGCCATTTGCAACAATGTTGGTGAACCTGGAGAGTATTATGTTTAGTAAAATAAGTCAGAGAAAGTCAAATAATGTATGACATTACTTAAATGAGTAATTTAAAAATAAAACTAGTAATAGTAACAAGAAAAGAAAGATTACAGAGAACAAACTAGTGGTTACAAGTGGAAAAAGTGAAGTGGGGAGGGGCAAGATAGGGGTAGAGGGATTAAAAGGTACAAACTACCATGTATAAAGTAAAAAGGCTATAAGGATTTATTGTACAACATAGGGAATATAGCCAATATTTAATAATAACCTTAAATGGAGTATAATCTATAAAAATATTGAATTACTGTGTTGTATACCTGAAACTAATACAATATTATAAATTGACTGTTTGAGTTTGAGCAAGAGGAGAGTGAAAAAAGCTGGCTTAAAACTCAACATTCAAAAAACGAAGATCATATGGCATCCGGTCCCATCACTTCATGGCAAATAGATGGGGAAACAGTGACAGACTTTATTTTCTTGGGCCCCAAAATCACTGCAGATGGTGACTGCAGCCATGAAATTAAAAGATGCTTGCTCCTTGAAAGAAAAGCTATGACAATCCTAGATAGCATATTAAAAAGCAGAGACATTACTTTGATGACAAAGGTCCGTCTAGTCAAAGCTATGGTTTTTCCAGTAGTACTGTATGGATATGAGAGTTGGACTATAAAGAAAGCTGAGAACTGAAGAAATGATTCTTTTGAACTGTGGTGTTAGAGAAGACTCTTGAGAGTTCCTTGGACTGCAAGGAGATCAAAGCAGTCAATCCTAAAGGAAATCAGTCTTGAATATTCATTGGAAGGACTGATGCTGAAGCTGACACTCCAATACTTTGGCCACTTGATGTGAAGAACTGACTTATTGGAAGAGACCCTGATACTGGGAAAGATTGAAGGCAGGAGGAGAAGGGGACGACAGAGGATGAGATGGTTGGATGACATTACTGACTCGATGGACATGAGTTTGAGCAAACTCCAGGAGTTGGTGATGGACAGGGAAGCCTGTGTGCTGCAGTCCATGGGGTTCCAAGGAGTTGGAAATGACTGAGAGACTGAACTGAACTGAAATTGACTATGCATCAGTACAAAAGTTTTATGAAAAGTAACCAACATCCAGATAGATGTATCCTAAAATACTGAATATCAAGATTGAGGCTAGAATCTACCATGTATCAGTTTCCCTATGTTTTTCTTCATTCACAAATTAATTTATCCTACTTGGGAAAAAATGAAAAAATTCTAACAGAAAATTGTTAAAAGTATGCATTTCAAACACTAATGAATAATCTTAAGGTGTAAAAATATAATGAAACAATCATCAAGTTTTGTGATCAAGTTTGAAATAAAGATGATAAAGCTTGACACACTTTAATTTCACTTCAGAAAATACAGAATCTATAGATAAAAGGGACTAGGGAGTGTCAGTAAATTTAGTTTGTCCAGATCTTCAACAGATGCTGACTTTTGGTAGTTAACCCAAGGTAGAAGCTTTAGAAAGAGAGGTATTTGCAGGAGACCAGTAAAATTTTGTACCTATAGATCTTCTAGATCTAGACTTCTAGGTCAAAATATCTTGTGTTTAAACTCCATCATAAGTGATTGATACTCTTCAGCCTTAAGGCAGATGGAGTTAGAGCAACATGCAATGAATTTTATGGACCCTACATAAGAAGAGTTTCTGGCCTATGACAAGGCATCCTTAGCAGAAACAGGATGAACTTCCTGAGATTTCAAAGCTGAAAAGAGACAGCAGGAGGTCAGAGAGCATTGCCTGGACAGAGGATGCCAATCTGTATACCCTGAGACCAAGGAACCCCAAGAAAACTACAGATGCCCCACATGAAAGAAGTTCAACAACAATAGTGCCCTGATACCAAATGATAAATGTTCTTGGCACATTAGAGAGTAGCCTTTCTCACCAATCTCCTGAGACTAACTCCAGAAGGGTCGGAAAGGTACTGACAGTGTAGACGAATTTGTTTTACCTTGGGATTTTGAATACAGTTTAGGGAAAATTGTTTACAGTGATTTATCAACTATCCAATATTAATAATAGATTTTTTAGGTGATAATAGTTCATAAAAACACAAGGTTCTTCTCCATGGATTCATAATATGAACCAGCTAGATCCTGTTTTAGATAAGATGATTCATTCAGAAGAGGACACCAGTAACTGATTAATGAGATATATTCCATTTTAGAATCCAAGACATTACTTTCTAAAAAAAGATTTGTCTGAATTCTTACACATTGCTAGAGCCACCCTGATTGATAAAGCAATCCCAGAAGTAAAACTGGGAAATTAGAAAGCTTGTTACTCATTTCTCAGTAAACCAAATCAAGGTTTACCTGGTTGCCCTTTGAATATGTGGTGGTTTCTCTGCCTATAATTCATAGCACGTCAGGCCATCCTGTAGAAGTCTAGTTTCGCATCCCCCAGCTATCCATGACTTTGTCTTATTTCTTTAAACACGTGCCCATTGGTTTCTATGGAGATCATGCAGAGCAAAAGTTATGTAGAAGCACAGTTAGTGACACCTGAAAAAAGCTGGTTGGGAAATAAAGATGATGATGACCCAGGTCATCAAAGGGAAAAGTATTTCACAAAAATAAAATGTTTATATTACTACATTTTTTTCTTGTATCTTTTTTCTGTTTTCATATATATATGTAAGCATGATTGAAATTACTATTGCTTCATATATTCTTGTTTTTTCCCAGGGGAGGCCTGATTCAAACTGTGAAAATTAGGTTCATAACAAAGAATCAAATTTTGATGCTCCACATTTCAAATGATTCATTGAGTTAAAAGAATTTAAGAATTGATTCTAAACTAAACTGCTGCTTTTAACCTAAGACTTTCTTTTAAAAAGTGAAGTGTGCAAAGGGAAAGAACTGAATCTTTGTAGTATTTTGACACTTAATGCCAGCTTTATAAATTATATCAATGTTTTGATTTTTTTTCATATTTCTTTGGCTCTACCAGTTCTTTAGAAAGTGGTGTGCATTGTTAATAGTCTTTTATATTTTGAAATTCTTTAAACTTTGTCACATGATTCTCTCATTTCATCCTTTATAACCACCCTGTGAATGCAGTATGGCAGACATTCTGCTTTTGACAAATTACAGGAATGACATGGTGGGGAGGGAGGTTAAATCACTTATGGAAAGACACAAAATCATTTGAAAAATCCTAGTTAGGAATGTAACCCAAGTCTTCTCTCTTGCCTTTTGCAACTTTGATGAATTTTCTCCTTTTCTTTTGTTGAGTTCTTTTTTTCAAACTTTAGCAGATTGCTCTTTAATTTTCCCAATAGAAACAATTTTTTCCTCCTTTTAAAGTTTTTCTGTGTTGGAAAGATAAAGTAGAAAATAATTATGGAAGAAAAGATTTGAACAGGAAAGCCTCTTGGTAATTTTGCTAACTGATCAGAAAACTGTAATTATTTGAAAGTTGTAAATCATTGTTATGCATATAATAATTGTATTCTTGAAGAATTTCTCTAATTGGTTCAGTTCAGTTCAGTCACTCAGTCGTGTCCGACTCTTTGCGACCCCATGAATTGCAGCACGCCAGACCCCTCTGTCCATCACCACCTCCAGGAGTCCACCCAAACCCATGTCCATCGAGTCAGTGATGCCATCCAAACATCTCATCCTCTGTCGTCCCCTTCTCCTCCCGCCCCCAATCCTACCCAGCATTAGGGTCTTTTCCAATGAGTCAACTCTTCGCATGAGGTGACCAAAGTATTGGAGTTTCAGCTTCAACATCAGTTCTTCCAATGAACACCCAGTACTGATCTCCTTTAGGATGGATTGATTGGATCTCCTTGCAGTCCAAGGGACTCTCAAGAGTCTTCTCCAACAACACAGTTCAAAAGCATCAATTCTGCGGTGCTCAGCTTTCTTCACCGTCCAACTCTCACATCCATACATGACCACTGGAAAAACCATAGCCTTGACTAGACGGACTTTTGTTGGCAAAGTAATGTCTCTGCTTTTAAATATGCTATCTAGGTTGGCCATAACCTTCCTTCCAAGGAGTAAGCGTCTTTTAATTTCATGGCTGCAATCACCATCAGCAGTGATTTTGGAGCCCCACAAAATTAAGTCTGACACTGTTCCCACTGTTTCCCCATCTATTTCCCATGAAGTGATGGGACCAGATGCCATGATCTTAGTTTTCTGAACGTTCAGCTTTAAGCCAACTTTTTCACTCTCCTCTTTCACTTTCATCAAGAGGCTCTTTAGTTCTTCTTCACTTTCTGCCATAAGGGTGGTGTCATCCGCATATCTGAGGTTATTGATATTTCTCCTGGAAATCTTGATTCCAGCTTGTGTTTCTTCCAGCCCAGCATTTCTCATGATGTACTCTGCATATAAGTTAAATAAGCAGGGTGACAATATACAGCCTTGACGTACTCCTTTTCCTATTTGGAACCAGTCTGTTGTTCCATGTCCAGTTCTAACTGTTGCTTCCTGACCTGCATACAGGTTTCTCAAGAGACAGGTCAGATGGTCTGGTATTCCCATCTCTTTCAGAATTTTCCACAGTTTGTTGTGATCCACACAGTCAAAGGCTTTGGCGTAGTCAATAAAGCAGAAATAGATGTTTTTCTGGAACTCTCTTGCTTTTTCGATGATCCAGCGGATATTGGCAATTTGATCTCTGGTTCCTCTGCCTTTTCTAAAACCAGCTTGAACATCTGGAAGTTCACGGTTCACATATTGCTGAAGCTTGTCTTGGAGAATTTTGAGCATTACTTTACTAGCATGTGAGATGAGTGCAATTGTGCGGTAGTTTGAGCGTTCTTTAGCATTGCCTTTCTTTGGGATTGGAACGAAAACTGACCTTTTCCAGTCCTGTGGCCACTGCTGAGTTTTCCAGGTTTGCTGGCATATTGAGTCCAGCACTTTCACAGCATCACCTTTGAGGATTTGAAATAGCTCAACTGGAATTCCATCACCTCCACTAGCTTTGTTTGTAGTGATGCTTTCTAAGGCCCACTTGACTTCACATTCCAGGATGTCTGGCTCTAGGTGAGTGAGCACACCATCGTGATCATCTGGGTCATGAAGATCTTTTTTGTACAGTTCTTCTGTGTATTCTTGCCACCTCTTCTTAATATCTTCTGCTTCTGTTAGGTCCCTACCATTTCTGTCCTTTATCGAGCCTATTTTTGCATGAAATGTTCCTTTGGTATCTCTAATTTTCTTGAAGAGATCTCTAGTGTTTCCCAATCTGTTGTTTTCCTCTATTTCTTTGCATTGATCGCTGAGGAATGCTTTCTTATCTCTCCTTGCGATTCTTTGGAACTCTGCATTCAGATGGTAATATCTTTCCTTTTCTCCTTTGCTTTTCACAAATTCTAATTGGTTACCCAGCTTTTTTCAAAAAAACAATTTTAAGTTGCTTTTACTGATCTGGAAGGTAGAGGGTAGGAATAACTTTTTAGGTGGCATGATTTTCGTCTATTGTAATTTCCTATTTTTTAAAAGCATCTCTCTGTATTTCTTGTTCTGAATGTATTTATTATTCCCTTTTTACAGAAATAGAAATTAAAGCAAGTTAGAGAGTCAAGTCATTTTTCCAAAGAGTCACTGTTGACCATTGTTTATAGCTGTGACAATACTGGGCCTCTGTTTCTGAAGCATGTCATACAGAACGTTGCTTTTTTTTACATTCCACCCATTTTTACTTAGTTTACAGCACACAGACACTTTGGAAAGACATTCATATAAAAAATTCATCAGTTATCAGGCATGTAAATTTGTTTCAGTGTTCATATTAGGGTACCTTAAAATGTATTTCCTGGTGGCCCAGATGGTAAAGATTCTGCCTGCAATGTGGGAGACCCAATTTGATCCCTGGGTCAGGAAGATCCCCTGGAGAAGGGAATGGCAACCTACTCCAGTATTCTTGCCTGGAGAATCCCATGGACTGAGAAGCCTGGTGGGCTACAGTCCATGGAGTCACAAAAGAGTTGGGCACGACCGAGTAACTAACACTTTCATCTTTTCAGAATATATTTAGTTAGCTAATAGTATGAAATTTTACCTTTCTGATAGACTGAAGTTTTGGATAGTGAATCATCAGAAAGGCATTTGAAATGAAAACTTAAAAGGGTCCTTTCTGGCTTCTCTGTATCATTATGTGTCTGTCGTTTTGCTACTAGTTGTTTCAGGGCACCTGCCCTTTGCACAAGCTAAGGTCTGAAGGAGATTTTTAGGACAATGCCTTATATTTACACGGCTTAACTAAAGGGAAGTGCAGTATACAAGTTGAGGAAACTATATTCCCCTGGTTTTAATGAATTCATGAATAAAACAGTCATTCCTATTAGAATCTTTCTGAATAGTTTCTTGCTTCAGTCAGTAAGAATTCTGTATCCAGTAACACCAGGTTAATTTTTGAGCTATGCTATGTGTATATGTCCCTAAAATGAAAGAGATGAGTTGACATAAAAGGCATACCCACCAGAAAGTAGGATTTCAAAGTCTATATGCAAGTCCTGCCTGATGGGTCCAAGCCTCATTCATCATCACTGAGTGCCTCTTGTCAAAGGAAGTCATCCTCAGACTGAGGAAACCCAGGATTGCAGAATCATTTACATCACTGAGCTGGGTGTTGACTGATGGTGGTGTTGTTGTCGTTGTTTTACATTAGACAGTTTTGTTTGTGTGTCTTTCCCCTACCCTCTGCAGACCATGGACCTATGTGTCTTTCTGTTCCCTAAAGCACCTCACCTCTGTGCAATTACCTTAAACAGAAATTGCAAACCTCCTTCACCACCTAGTGCCTCTTTGCCCAGTACTCAGTCACTGCCTTGTTCTTGAAGCTCCCATGTCAATGACCTGCTTGCACTTTTCCTCCAATTCACCTACCATTCCATTCCTATGGCAGGAATTTCCTTGCTTCCATCCCTTTTATTCTAACTCCTATCTAGAATATTCTAGACATGGCTCATGAGCACCAAAAATTGGTGCTCACTTTCACCAATAAACTTTTTTGGAGCTTTTTTTTTGGGGGGGGGTCATTACCTGTGCCTGTTTCTCCTTTAAATTAAAAAGAAAAAACCCAACTTTATAGAGATATAATTCACACACCATTACAATTCACTCATTGAAAACATACACTTCAGTGGTTATTGTATATTCTGATGTGTACAACCATCAGCCTAGCCGATTCTAGAACCTCTTCATCATTTCACATAGAAATCCCATACCCTTTAGCTATTATCTCCTTAAACCTAGTTCTAAGCAATCACTAACCCACTTTCAAATGTTTTATAGAGCTTCCTATTATGGACTTAAATCTGGATAACATCATAAAAAATGTGGAATTTTTATTTGCTTCAGTCACTATGCATAATATTTTTGAAGTTCATTCAAGTAGGGGCTTGCATCAGTATTGCATTCCTACTGCATTCCTTTTTAAGGTTGAGTAATAATTCATTGTATGGGTATACCACCTTTTGTTCATCCATTCATCTGCTGAAGAATGTTTAGATTGTTACCACCTTTTGGATATTATGAATAATGCTGTTAGGAACATTCATGTACAAGTTTTTGTGTGGAGATAGCATTTTTATTTCTTTTGGATATTTCCCTAAGAGTAGAATTGCTGAATCATATGATAATTCTGTTTGTGTGAAAAACTGCCAGATTCTTCCAAAGTTGCACCATTTTATACTCCCATCAGCAGAGTGTAAAGATTTCAATTGCCCAACAACCTCACAACTTCTTCTTATCTGTCTTTTTGATTCTAGCCTTCCTGGTTGGTGCAGAGTGATATCTAGTTGTGGTGTTGTCTCCTTTAGATTTTTTTTTCCCATGTGTTTTCTCTGCATCTACATATTGCTTCCCAGTATGCAGTATGTGTTCAAATGTTGATTGCACTCAATTAAATGTGTTACAAAAGCTGTTGGTTTTGTTGTTTTCCATGATTTATTTCAGCAAGTGTCCAGCAGGCACCTGTGATGGATGTACATTCTATTTCCTGTGGGAGAGTGTGGAAGCTTGCCCTCTGTGCACTGAACATGACTTCCATGAGATTGAGGGTGCCTGTAAGAGGGGATTTCAGGTAAGGGGCAAACTGTCTAAGCAGAACTGTGTCATTGAAGATATAACTGTTTAGTCCAGTATCACTTACATCATAGACATTTAGATTCAGTAGTATGGCTAAAGCTTATAGTTAACTTAATGAGACATTAATATGTATCTAAAATCAAGTTTGATATCTACACTTCTGTATGCTAAGGTGACCGAAGATGTGTCCTGGAATTGGGAAAATAAATTATACAAGGGAGTTGTAGACTATGGGTATTTACTGAGATCATAAAGAAATGATATAATGAATCCAAGATATGGCTTATAGAATGCAGTTGTAGGTATAATTAAGATGAGGATGATAAAACTGACTCTCCACAAGAAGCATATATAAAGACTAAATCTTACTCATGTGCACTCACATGTACGTTAATCAAGATCCTACTCTATATTTTCTCTGCATTCACTTACTTGTTTTTTAAAAGTAAAGTTAGGGTTCTATTTTGTTTTCTTTATATATTTAATATATTTCCCTTGTCATTATTTTTTTTAAAGTGACTTTTATTTATAGAGAAATATTCTATTATGTATGCAATTTGGAATTTGATAATTCCCCTGTTGAACTTTTAAAGAAAATATTGAAAACTGTATTTTTGTAAATAACTCTATAGTGAATATCTTTGTTAGACTTTTGATTCTTTCCTTAGAGTTTATTGCTAGAAAGAGATGGCCATTATTAAGATTCTTGATACTTATTATACTATTAATAAATTGCTCTGGTTACATCAATTTGCTCTTATACTAATGTGGTGTTTGAGAGCACCCACTTCACTATACCCATTTGAATGCAGAGTTCCAAAGAATAGCAAGGAGAGATAAGAAAGCCTTCTTCAGCGATCAGTGCAAAGAAATAGAGGAAAACAATAGAATGGGAAAGGTTAGAGAACTCTTCAAGAAAATTAGAGATACCAAGGGAAAATTTCATGCAAAGATGGGCTCAATAAAGGACAGAAATGGTAGGGACCTAACAGAAGCAGAAGATATTAAGAAGAGGTGGCAAGAATACACAGAAGAACTGTACAAAAAAGATCTTCATGACCCAGATAATCACGATGGTGTGATCACTCACCTAGAGCCAGATCCTGGAGTGTGAAGTTAAGTGGGCCTTAGGAAGTATCACTACGAACACAGCTAATGGAGGTGATGGAATTCCAGTTGAGCTATTTCAAATCCTGAAAGATGATGCTGTGAAAGTGCTGGACTCAATATGCCAGCAAATCTGGAAAACTCAGCAGTGGCCACAGGACTGGAAAAGGTCAGTTTTCGTTCCAATCCCAAAGAAAGGCAATGCCAAAGAATGCTCAAACTACCGCACAATTGCACTCATCTCACATGCTAGTAAAGTAATGCTCAAAATTCTCCAAGCCAGGCTTCAGCAATACGTGAACCATGAACTTCCAGATGTTCAAGCTGGTTTTAGGAAAGGCAGAAGAACCATAGATCAAATTGCTAACATCCACTGGATCATGGAAAAAGCAAGAGAGTCCCAGAAAAACAATTATTTCTGCTCTATTGACTATGCCAAAGCCTTTGACTGTGTGGATCACAATAAACGGTGGAAAATTCTGAAAGAGATGGAAATACCAGACCACCTGACCTGCCTCTTGAGAAACCTGTGTGCAGGTCAGGAAGCAACAGTTAGAACTGGACATGGAACAACAGACTGGTTCCAAATAGGAAAAGGAGTACGCCAAGGCTGTATATTGTCACCCTGCTTATTTAACTTATATGCAGAGTACATCATGAGAAACGCTGGGCTGGAGGAAGCCCAAGCTGGAATCAAGATTGCCAGGAGAAATATCAATAACCTCAGATATGCAGATGACACCACCCTTATGGCAGAAAGCAAAGAAGAACTAAAGAGCCTCTTGATGAAAGTGAAAGAGGAGAGTGAAAAAGTTGGCTTAAAGCTGAACGTTCAGAAAACTAAGATCATGGCATCTGGTCCCATCACTTCATGGCATATAGATGGGGAAACAGTGGCTGACTTGATTTTTCTGGGCTCCAAAATCACTGCAGATGGTGACTGCAGCAATGAAATTAAAAAACGCTTACTCCTTGGAAGGAAGGTTATGACCAACCTAGACAGCATATTAAAAAGCAGAGACATTACTTTGTCCAGAAAAGTTCGTCTAGTCAAGGTTATGGTTTTTCCAGTGGTCATGTATGGATGTGAAAGTTGGACGGTAAAGAAAGCTGAGTACTGAAGAATTGATGCTTTTGAACTGTGGTGTTGGAGAAGACTTTTGAAAGTCCCTTGGACTGCAAGGAGATCCAACCAGTCCATCCTAAAGGAGATCAGTCCTGGGTGTTCACTGGAAGGACTGATGTTGAAGCTGAAACTCCAATACTTTGGCCACTTGATGCAAAGAGCTGACTCATTTGAAAAGACCCTAATGCTGGGAAGGATTGAGGGCAGGAGGAGAAGGGGACGACAGAGGATGAGATGGTTGGATGGCATCATTGACTCGATGGGCATGGGTTTGGGTGGACTCTGGGTGTTGGTGATGGCCAGGGAGGCCTGGCTTGCTGCGGTTCATGGGGTTGCAAAGAGTCAGACACAACTGAGTGACTGAACTGAACTGAACTGAACTTCACTAAACCAGCTTTGACTAGTACTATATAAAAGCATACTCTTCCTCTTTCAAAATAGCTTACTTACCACTTCACCCTCTCTAAATTCCATTGAAATTACACTAAAGAAGCACAGATGAGGGGATTCATCAGTACCAGTGGTGCGGACCCTATTGGAGAATGGACATCAGAGGATCAGAGATTCCAGTGGGATTGGAGGGCATGGTGACCCATTCCAGTATTCTTTCCTGGAGAATCCCTACGGACAGAGAAGCCTGGCAGGCTATAGTCCATGAGGTTGCAAGAGTCGGACACTACTAAGTAACTCAGCAAAGAACACAGCACATCAGGTAGATGGGATAGAAGTGACTTTCAGGTCAGCATGGAGCATGCTAGGGTACTCACTGTGTAAGGTGATCAGAGAGGGGAGCTGTTCTATCCAGGAAACTCTTAAAGAGCTTGTAGTTGGCAGGTTGGAGGATCCAAGTGGGAGAAGAAATATGAATGCCCCCACCCAATCCCGTACACTCAACATATTTGGAAGCAGTAGTTTCCACCTCTAAGGAAAAAACAAAAACATTGAGAACTATTCTCTAAATTGCTATTTTCCATTCTTGAATGACAGTGAACCTGTAGTAAGAAATACATGATACATCAAGCCTAGGAAATAGACACAAACTCAGAAACATAGAGATATGCCTAAAAATAAAATTGTTTTATGAAACAATACTAATTTTAATATTTTATGCTTATAGAGCATAAGCATAACAGTACAAAATATGTTTCAAAAATACTTTAATGCAAAATGGAGACATCTCCAAATAGATAACACTAAACCAAAAATTAGGAAATACTTAATTCAGTAAGTGTGCTTACTTGTTGATAGCTCACACTGGCTTAGAGCCACAGAGCCAACACTGCTCAAATATCTTAAGATTTCAACCTCACAAAAATGGTTTCTCTTTAATCCTCATAATAATAATGATACATTCTTATGCTTCACAGTGGAAATTAATCTATATCTTTTCTCTAGAATTATGATAAACTTCCTACCGTATAATTATTTTTTTTAAGAGTAAGTGAAAAATAAAAGATATGTTCCCTTCTTTGGCTACCAAGTTTAATTCAGGAGGTTTGAGAAGCTAAATGGCCTTTTATCCAAGCATTCTTCAATATTTAATATTTCTCTTTTGGAAGGTAGTGATTATAAGTTTGAGACAGTGGGAAGGCACCTATTTCTCTAATTTCATCTCATTCAAACTATCTTCATTAAAAAACCTCTGTTCAACATCTTATAAGAATGACTGAAACAGATAGTTGTGAGGTGATGCTTTTTAAATGTTTGGTTTTGCTTTAAGAATAATACCTTTTGGAACACTTTGTTGTGTTTAATGTGTTGAGGTATGTGACTCCCCCCTATAGTTCCAAATTTATTTTGAGAAATATTAAAATCAGTTAAATATGTCTTTGTTATATTTAGATATCAAATTTGAAAATATTTGCCAAATGAGAGGGAACTTCAAGTAGAAAAAAATGAAATGTCCTTCTTCAGGGTATCCATTGCAATAGCAGGGTTTGATGCAGTAAATGGGTATGTTTACTGCCAATCTCTGAATATTATATTTTGAAAAGTCTGCTCTTTGGTGAGTTTTCAATACACATGACAACTTTCCCTGCGTCTTCCATTATGTCAGTGAACAAGGATGGATTTCTTTGGATGCCAAAGCCTTTTGATATAAATAAATGATTGTAAAGTATTGAGATGGGTATCTTTTAATTGTTAAATAATTCTACTGTGTTTCTGTTATATGGTCTGCTCCATTCTTTATAGTTTTTCACTTGATATTGACTGAGAATATGTTTTTCTAATTTTATAAAGATGTGTAATCCAGATGCACAAGAAGTTAAATTTACACCCTACTATTCCTCCACATACAGCTGATATAAACTAAAAGAGCTGCATGACTTGTGATAAAGTGCTCTTATCAAATTGAATCTCAAAATTCCATACCAGGTTCTAAGTACGTATTAAGCATTACTTCTAAATGTTATATAGTGGTAGAGATTTGAAGAGCGAGTGTGTTATTACTGGGAGGTAAGTTTTAAATTTATCATTGAGTTTATCTCACCCCATCCACAAAGTATCCTTACAAGCTGCAAGAATAAATTTTTCAGTTGCTCTGTCAGCCATTTTCTTGTTTGCCAAAGACATGACTTAATGTAGGGATGTGAAAGTGACAGTAAAACTCACTCAGTCGTGTCTGACTCTTTGTGACCCCATGGACTGTATAGTCCCTGGAAATCTCCAGGCCAGAATACTGGAGTGGGTAGCCTTTCCTTTCTGCAGGGGATCTTCCCAACCCAGGGATTGAACCCAGGTCTCCCACATGGCAGGCAGATTCTTTACCAGCTGAGCCACAAGGGAAGCCCCTAATGTAGGGATAAAGCTTTGTCATTAATAGAATGACTAAGAAATTTATAGAATGATCAAGTTACAGAATGACTAAGAAATTCTGTCAATAGCTTGACTTTATTTTTCATTAACAATATGAGGAGCTTATTGAGAAGTTAAAATCTCTGGGTTTACAAATACATGTCTTTTTAATTCTGAAGTTTTAATGGCTCGTTTATAAGACCATCATTGGACATTAGAGCTTGCCATTTGCATTGGGTGTAGCTTATGTGATACAACCATATAAACTCTTTCACAGCCTTTTTTTTCTCTTGTTGGAACACCCTTCAGTTGAAATTAGTGTTTGCTAACTGGAGTTAACATTTATCTCTTTATTGTCATTATTTACATGTAGAGAGGCAGCCGTTCAACTTGTTCATGCCTCCTCATTCCTCACCTTTCTTATAAAAATTATATGAGCCATTTTAAAAATAATTTATTCACGCTAAGTTTAATAAAGTGTTACACTAAAATTTTTTTCAGTTACTAACATCCTTTCTCAAAAGTTCTCAACCAAAACTTTGTTGAAACTTTTCCTCAAAGTAAATAAGATTCTCTTACACATCATTTACTTCAAGACTAACTGTGAAAGTGTGTGAGTGTGTGAAATTAAACATTATGGTGTTATGCTTCTGTTAGCGTGTAGATAAAGTGACCATCATTCACCAGAAAATTTAAGGAGGCACACTAAGTAAAAAATGTAATACCTCATGTCATTTAATGTCAGTGGACATAATCATCATGCAGATTGCTACTGATCATTGTATATGTTGAAATATATAAGGAACCATGCTTGTACTCTGATTTTTGTCTCTGATCTCTTATTTGATCTGTTTATTTAAAAAATTGCTGGTTGAGACCCGTTGTTTTTATTTTACTATTTACTAGTTGATTGTAGGAAGCAGTTTGAAAACATTGCGCTAGCAAAATTGTTATCTACTTTGGGAGGACGAGAGTAAGTCCCTCAGCTGGATAGCAATGACCCAGAATAACCTGCTCCTTATCTTGGCCTGCAGAAGGGGGTGCAGTCTGCATGCCTACCCCACACCAGTCACCAAAGTCTGCCAGTCATGCTCTGCCTGTATGTCTGGCTCCAGGATCTGTTTTATTCAGGGGAGAGGCTCTTTGGGGAACTGGACCTACATGATGAGTGGGTAAAACCCATCCCAGTTAGTTGTATTAAACAACCCAAGCTTTCATTTAAAAACATGATTAAGTCAGGGCTCATCACTTATTTGAAGAAAATAGCTCAAATGATAGATCCACAGGGAGTTATTTTTGTTCAACCTCCTTATAATGAAGCAAACCTTCTGATCTGACAATTCATGGTCTTGTTGCATTTTCATTCATCATTTCCTTATTCTCTCTCTTCTATATCTCTTTCCTCTCTTCATGGAGCTTCAGCTAGATGAAAGCTGAATAATCCTCTCTGCCTACTGTGAATAAAGGGTTAGCGAGACCCTCCTCTTTCTAAATCTAATTTCTATGTCCTCTTTGTGTTTTGAAAGGAAACTTTATATGTGTGGAATGAGCCTAAGTGGTGCATTAAAGGAATTTCTTTGCCTGAGAAAAAGTTGTCAACCTGTGAAACAGTTGACTTTTGGCTAAAAGTGGGAGCAGGCGTGGGAGCTTTTACAGCTGTTTTGCTGGTGGCTCTAACTTGCTACTTCTGGAAAAAGAATCAGAAGTAAGTAACCTCTGAATAAGAATGAGGGATCTCTTTTGTCGTGAAAATTTTAGGCTTAATCACCATACTCAACAATTTCTCCCAGAGCCACAGGAAATTTCTCCTAGTTGAAAGAATTATGGGAAAAGTCTTTAAGAAGGCAAATGGAATGGTTGTTACTCTAATAACAGAAAGACCAGAGAACATTAGAGGTAATTGCATTGGACTCATTGTTTTTATAAGATAGAGAAGAACAGAGGCTCCAGGCTACTCAGGTAGATGGGAGCAGAGTTCAGAGCGAAAGGCAGATTTTCTCTGTTTGTCTATTTTATTTTCATGACATCATGCTGCCTTCTTGCCCCATCATTGTTTTTTCAGTTTCTTGTGGACAAATATTTGCAAAGAAACATACTAAGCCTGTAGGCAAGTATCACCTTTATTTACTCCAGGACTTCAAGAACCTGAAGTTGAGTATTGAGTTTAACCACCAATTATATATTGATACATTAATGGTTAGGCTTTTAAAAAATGATTTAAGTGTCAGTGGGGCTGTGAAAGTTCTTTTTTGTATTATCTAAGGACAGTTATGATCTGAGGTGGGAAATAGAAAGCAATGAGTGAAAGAATGAGTAAAGACCAAATCACTTGCCTGTATATAATGTTCTCATCTTATGAACTAAACTTTGGACAACTGCATATTAAATTAGTTCCCAAATATTTGTAAATGATGAAAATTCATTCATACCTCTAATTTTCTCTGTTTTTCAAAAGTTTGGCATAATTGGCCACTTTAAGTGATGTAAAATAAGTGTAATAGAATTAACCTGATTGTACTGATTCTCTGAAATTCTGGAGAAGATTGGTGTATAGATGGTAGATTAATGAGAACACATAGTGTTATGGTGATGGGTGAAGGAAATCTGTTGGTGAAGCAACTATACTCCAAGACAATTAGCTGGTGTATGACCACCCCAAATAAGTATTAATTTATATTAAACAGCCACTTTATCTATTTATATATTTACCACTACTTAGACTGGAGTACAAATATTCCAAATTAGTAATGACTACGAACTCAAAAGAGTGTGAACTCCCAGCTGCAGACAGCTGTGCTATCATGGAAGGAGAAGATAATGAAGAGGAAGTTGTATATTCCAATAAACAGTCCCTACTGGGAAAACTCAAATCCTTGGCAACAAAGGTAACAGCAGTATTTTAACCTGGTAATACTGTGTGTTTATGAGTAAGAGGCCATATTAACCTAACAGTAACATTCATGCAAACTCTTCATTCAACGTATCTGTATCTCTGTGGGTATTTATCTGGTAGAAATACTTTTGGAAATACGGAAAGGTGTAAATACAAGAATAATCACTGCAGTATTGTTTTGTTGGTTAACCAAGAAGAAGCAACTTTTAACACCATCAGGAAGTAGTTAAATTTCCATATATCAAAGTAGTGGGATGCTGTGCAGTCCTGCAGCTGTTAAAGATGGAGATGTCTATGTGTATTGATATGTCAGTAGGTCCAAGGTCAGTGAAGTGAGAGCAATACATAGACTATCACATTTGTATTAAATGTACATTTATATTAGTATTTCAACAGGAAACTACTAATGGTAGCTGCATTTTGAGAGTTTTTAATTAATGAATATCTTTCATCTTTGAAGTAATACAGTTTTGTAATGTTTGAATTTGTACAAAGATAATGTATTAATAGTATTACAAAAACAAGAATTTTAGGTAAATAAATGATCCAACGTTTATTTATATATTTTGTTTTAGAACAAGATTGTTTGATTTAGAGAAAATAAAAGTTATATAAAATGTTGAGATATTACTTTATCAGATGGTATCACATTCATCAGCTTTGAAATGAGTACTATATCCAAACAGCTAACATGAAGCCTTACATATTATTTGTAAACACATTTTATTGACATTCTTCACTGTTGACTTAAAAGATAAAACATGCCACTTTACTTTTGCAAGATTGAAAATAGAATGAAACATGAAAGAAACTGCATTTCAAAGGATTTTCAGCAGGCAGGGCATGTGGCAAAGATTACATTTATTGTGAGTGTTTTAGTAATCATTTCCTAACTTAGGTACATAAATATAGGGGATCATTTAAAAATAAATGAATAAGCCCTATTCTCCTTATACTAATGGCTGTTTGATTTTGCTTATTATGGTAGTTTATGGAGGGTACTATTGCTAAGGGACAGTGAATGTACAGTGATTGTCAAGAGCTGAGAATTTACCCTACTTATAAGCTAACAAGTGAGCCTGCTATGATTTCATGGATACTTTAGAAGGCATAGAATTTCTGATCAGAGACAAAGGATAGTTTAAATGGTCATAGCAGAAGCACTAGCCCAAAACCTCAGCATTTATCCCAGTTTCAAAGCCTCACTTCCTACAGATGACTCTTGGTGGGCTGCATTATAGGTAAGGAACCTATGATGGACTTGGGAACCTAAATCTTTTAGAATGGGCAGCAAGCATCTCTGCCCTTGTTCCAAACAGAAATATTATTGTTATTGTGCTGGACGGTTAGCATCCCCATTCATTGCTCCAGAGGGAAACACTGTTTTCAGGACTGTATGTGAGCTTGCCCTTTGCTCTGGAAGGACATAACATCTTCAAAGGTCGCTCTCTATATAAAGACCTTTGAAAAGGTAGTCTAGAACAAAGGGAAGTCAGTGTTATAGTCATAAGATACGCAGAAATGCCAGAGAACCATGGAGAGTTGTCTCCCAACAGAATCCAAACCTCCTTAGCAGTTTGCATCTGCTGATCCCAAATTCCTAATCTTTCCTTCTCCTCCTGCCCCTCATCCTTGGCAACCACAAGTTTGTTCTCTATGTCTGAGCCTGTTTCTGTTTCGTAGATAAGTTCATTTGTGTCATATTTTAGATTCTACATATCAGTGATATCATATGGTGTCTTTTTCTTTATGACTGACTTCATTTAGTAATTAATCTCTAGTTCCATCCATGTTGCTGCAAATGGCATGATTTCATACATTTTTTTTTAATATTCCATCTTTTTAAATTTAATAGCTACCCATAGAGTGAGTGTGAATAACAAGTCAGTTTTCCCTCCAGGAATCTACTCTGATTAACCAAGAGTAGTCTGATTTTGAAAAGATCCTTGCAGTTGTCTAAGAGCTACATAATCTACGGAGCATGTTTTCATAAACAGTTAAATTATGACCACTTAGGACCACTCCTAGGGTACAAGTTATGCTGTTTCTGGGAGAGAAGTTAATGTCTGGTTCTTACAAAAAGTATAGTCCTGTAGGTACACTCGGTGCCAGTGGAAAGAAAGTATTTGTTTATGATTGTTAGGGACACCGACTGGAATCTCTTTAGCTAGGCAGCGCTGGTTGATAGTGCCTGCGACCTTCTTGCTGGCTTATAAACCTTAGTAATTTCTGATTCACCTCTGGCAGCTGTGTCTCTTCTTTGTCTTTGGAGAGACTGCTTGAGGGCATTTAGTCCAGCCTTTTCTGTTTGCCGATGCTGCAGACTGGGTGGCATTTGTCCACTCCATGGAATGATTGAGTGATGGGAATGGGTGTGTTGATTGTTGTTATTTTGGGGCAGAAGATGGTACCATACCAGCTATTTCTGATACTTTTCATTAAGTTAACTAAATTGTGGTGAGAGCGTCTGGTGGATTTGGTAGACAGTAGACTGTTAAATCTAAGGCACTTGCAACAATTTGAGAGTGGAACATTTTCCTTCATAGGGAGGTGACAGGGTAACTTTGAAAAGCAAAACCCTTTGCATTTCTCAGGGTGTAAGGTAACTCCTTCCCAGGTGCCTCATGATCAGACTGCACTGTTGATCCTCCACTGCCACAGATCAGTTTGTCCCATTTCAGTAGCTGAAGTTCCACCTTATTTCTTCTCATCTACTGGAGTTCTGTGCCTGTAACATTCAGGTCCAGAAAGGTCAAGGACTTTTAAAAACACTTTGGGAGACCTAGTGTGTTTTCTACCTTTGTCCATGTGGGCTAGAGTAGAAGTCTTTTTTTTTTTAATTAGAGTGTAACGGCTTTACAGTGTTGTGTTAGTTTCTGCTGTACTAACAAAGTGAGTCAGTTATACATATCTCCCCTCTTCTTTGAATTTCCTTGCCATTTAGGTCACCGTGGAGCATTGAGTAGAGTTCCCTGTGCTGTGTAGTTTGTTATAGTTAGTTATCTACTTTATACGTAATAGTGTCTACATATGTCAGTCCCAGTCTCCCAGGTCATCCTTCTCCCTCTTCCCCGCTCGGTGCTCATGTTTGTTCTCTACATCTGTGCCCACATTTCTGCTTTGCACGTAGGCTCATCTGTACCATTTTTCTAGATTCCACATTTATGGGTTAATATACAATATTATTTTTCCTGACTTACCTCACTCATGGTCCTCTCTAGGACCATCCATGTCTCTGTGAATGGCACAGTTTTGTTCCTTTTTATGGATAATAACCTACTGTATATATGTACCACATCTTCTTTATTGATTCCTCTGTTGATGGACATTTGTTTGCTTCCATGTCCTGGTTATTGTTTATAGTGCTGCATGTACTTATTTTATTTTGTTTTGTTTTATTTTATTGTTTATTAAGGCGCATGTATCTTTTGGAATTGTGATTTTCTCCAGGTATACACCCAGGAGTGGGATTGCTGGGTCATGTGGTAGTTCTATTTTTCGTTTCTTAAGGAACCTCCATACTCTTCTCCACAGTGGCTGTATCAGTTTACATTTCCACCAACAGTGCAAGAGGGCTCCCTTTCCTCCACACCCTCTCTAGCCTATATTGTTTATAGATTTTTTTGATGATGGCCGTTCTGACCAGTGTGAGGTAATACCCCATTGTGGTTTTGCTTTGTGTTTCTCTAATAATTAGTGAGGTTAAACATCTTTTCATGTGCTTCCTGGCCATCTGTATGGCCATTTCTTCTTTGCAGAAAGGTCTGTTTAGGTCTGCTACCCATTTTTTGATTGGATTGTTGTTTATTTATTTATTTGTTTGTTTTTTGATATTGAGCTACAGGTGCTTTTTGTATATTTTGGAGATTAATCCCTTGTCAGTTGCTTCATTGGCAGATAATTTCTTCCATTCTGAGAGTTGCCTTTGTCTTGTTTATGGTTTCTTTTGCTGTGTTTGATTAGGTCCCATTTGTTTATCTCTATTTTCATTCCTTTAGAAGGTGGGTCATAAAAGGTCTTGCTGTGATTTATGCCAAAGAGTATTCTGGCTATATTTTTCTCTAAGAGTTGTATAGTGTCTGGCCTTACATTTAGGTCTTTAAGCCATTTTTAGTTTATATTTGTGTATGATTTTAGGAAGTGTTGTAATTTCATTTTTTTACATGTAGCTGTCCAGTTTTTCCAGAACCACTTATTGAAGAAGATTGTCTTTTCTCCATTGTGTATTCTTGCCTCCTTTGTCATAGATTAGGTCATCATAGGTGTTTGGGTTTATCTCTAGGATTTATATCCTGTTTCATTGATCTATGTTTCTGTTTTGTGCCAGTACCATCATGTCTTGGTTACTGTAGCTTTACCGTATAATTTGAAGTCAGAGAGGTTGATTTCTCCAGCTCTGTTTTTCTTTCTCAGGATTGCTTTGGCTATTCATGATCTTTTTATTTCCTTACAAATCACAAAATTTTTTGTTCTATTTCTAAGAAAAATGCCATTGATAATTTGATAGGGATTTCATTGACTCTGTAGATTGCTTTGGGTAGTATAGTAATTTTCATAATATTGATTCTTCCAGTCCAAGAACATGGTATAATCTCTCCAGCCGTTTGTGTTGTCTTTGATTTCTTTCATCAGTATATTATAGTTTTCTGAGTACAGGTCTTTTGCCTCCTTAGGTAGGTTTATTCCTAGGTGATTTATTCTTTTTGTTACATGGCAGGAGTATTGAGTAGGGTCTCTTGGAGTACAGCAGAAGAGAAAAGAATGCAGTAGGTGGGTAGTGACAAGCTAAGGAGAAACTTCTGGGAGAAGTTGAGTTTTCTTTGGATTCTTGAATTTAGAGCTTAAAAAGATCATTTGTATGCATCTTTATTTAATGCATGAGTAAACTGAGACCTAGAGAGGTTCACTTTGTCCAAGAGAGGGTGAGTTAGGAATTAGAAACTGCATCTTCTGAGTTCCAATTCAGAATTTTTTCTTTCTACATGCTAGTGTTTCAGTACTTTTTCACAACCATTGATTGACAGCCAATGACGTGTGAGGCCTTGGGTCATTTTATGGGAATTAAAAAGTGATAGAATTCCTGCCATCAGGAGATTCCAGTTAATTAGTGATGTTAACACACACACACACACACACACACACACACACACACGTATATATATATATCCCACCATATCAGTTATAGGAGCAAAATCCCCTGTGAATACAGAGGACATGGTGACGAAAGCCGTATGAAGCAAACATGACTGTATAGAGGGCTTCCAGTGTTTTACTTGAAACATTACCTTGAGGATAACAAACAGATCTCTGCCTCCCCTTCCTGAGGAACAGGTTGAATCAAATCTTCTCAAAGCAAGGCCACAAAAACCTCAGCATTCCCTTCTAGTTCATGGCTGATGTCTAATGCTCTTTCCTGTAATACACGGTGAGATCCTTGAGGGCAGGCATTTTGTATTCCATAAAGTCTAGTCCATGTTCCTGTAACATATGGATATTTAACAAATATTTGGATTATCAATGGTTATTCCTACAAAATTAAGGCTGGGATTTGTGAGACCTGAGGTAGATTCTCCTAGAACCAGTGGGTTAGGGTGCTGCAATCTGCAGGCTGCTCTCCCAGGGGTTTGTCGCCTGGGCAGAGGCAGGGAAATGGGATATGCTGGTTCGCACTGTGATTTTTTTTTTTTCTGTAATACTGACCATGTAGCCCTAAAATTGACCTGAAGTCTTAGACTTCTCCGCTCAAATGGGAGAAGACACAAAAGCAACCTGATTCTTCTTGACAGATACTCAATCTATTTCCTGTTATTTTCTCATTTCACTTCTCTGTTTTATACACACATCCATGTGCACCCAGGACTGATCTGCTTCGTATTTCTTTCAGTTTTAAAATAATCCTAATTCTTTTCATCTTTATTCTCCTCAACAGCATAGTCCCTCCACTCCATTCTAGCAGCTTTTGGAAAGCTTTGTCTAACAATGAAAACATCGGGAGAAATTTCACTACTTCCTTTTCTCCCCATTAAAGAAGAATGATTTATCTTAATAGATTACATTTTGAATGCATTATAAAACAAATTCCATCAATGATATACTTGCATTAAAATTTTGATTTATTATCTGAGATGACTTGTTTTTAATATCTTTAGTAAACATGGTCCCTAAGGATTTTCCTAAAACTTATCAGTGAACCCAAACGATCTTATGTCTTATTTGTGTTCTCTTTATTTATGCTCTCCTTTTTTCTTATTAGTTACCCTATGTTATTTTGAGAATATTTAGTTTACTATCTATAGTTTACATGGATAGGTCATCTATGTCAGCACTCAGATCAGATGTCCTCCTTGGAAGGGTCTCAGTGAATTTCTTCACAAGTATCACAGCTGTATATTTTGGTATCTATTACAGTCATGTGTTTGCTTCTATTTTGTATTGTGTGTCTTTGGGGTAGGCATGCTATCTGTTTTACCTCTGCTACCCTCCCCTTTAAGTGTAAAATCCCAATTATGAGTGGCTGGTGCATACATTGAACTGATTTCAGAACTTACTTTCTGGGTAGGTAAGATCCTAGAATCTTACTGTAATTTTAATGAGTTGATTTTGTCTTTATATTTTCCCCCCATAGGAAAAAGAAGACCATTTTGAATCTGTTCAACTGAAATCCTCAAGATCTCCAAATATATGAAAATACAGTGCTGTAGCTGTCAGACTAATGAACAAAGAAACCTACTCTCTAGTTTTACAGAACCATAGTTTAGAGCCTGTCCTCGTATCTGACACATTGACGATGTTACAGAGGAGGGCCACGCTACCGAGAAGGGAAGGAGGTTGAAATATTAGATTGCCTTATCACATGGTCAAGTGTCTTGCCAAAAATAAGAAAGCAAATGGTTTGAGTCTCAACTGAAGATGAAGCTCAACTCAGGAAGAGATTTGTCTGTATATACACATAACTCAAAACCAAGGTTAAGCCCACCAGTGCACTGCTGATGCATGCCGTATAATTAATGGGTAATTTTTCTTCTTTATAAATTCTGTATAAAAAGTGTGTTTGGAGGGCTAGTGTGAGCATATGCATTGTGATCCCATGTATGTCTTTTCTTTGTTTATATTTTGGGGAAGATTTGAAAAATTTTTTAAGGTACAGTTATTTTTCCCATTATTTATTTTCCTGACCGACCTTTAAACATGTTTTCTATTAAAAATGATGAACAAAGAAAGACAATAGATTTTTCATTTTTCCATAGGGTATCATTCTTGATTTCAGGAGCCTCAGTAAGCAGTAATTCTTAATGAAGAGTCAGCATGTGCTTGGGTTATCTAAACTTATAATCGCCTTTGAAATTCATCCTTGTTGGAACTGGTAAGAAGGGTTTTTTAAGAAATGGGATTCTTAAAAAAAAATAAAAAGGCAAAGAGAAGCTTAGATTTTCCGCTAATAAAAACAAGCTGACACTATCACAGAAGTCAAATGGCTTGAAACAATTTATGTAATACTTGAAGTATAATTTAGAATGAATAGGAAAGCTTTTTTTAATCAAATCACTTGTAAAATCATGAGAAAAAGTGGTATGGCTTGTGTATAAGTATAGATAACTGTACAGAGGTACTGGGATAATTTATGGCCTCCAGAGAATAGCAGTGGGTACATTTGCCCTATGTCAAGCATCAAAGGTTATATGCTAGACTGTAAGTATTATTACTTCCATGGAAGATTTCTTTTTAAGTTACTTAGAAATTGAATTTCAGAAAATTGCATATATCTGTATTCAGAATAAGAATGTTGTTGTACCATAAGCAGCTATGAAATAAGTATTGTTGCTCTTATTCAAAAATGATCCAGATAATTGTGGTATTTTCTCTGATGGACAGGTTATACTGATATTAGCAGGAATTGAATATTTGTTGAAAGAAGTTTGAACAAAGCTGGGTGTGACCAATTTTGTGTAAAACTTGTTTTAAAACTAGGAAAGAGGGGAGTTTCCTGACCATTTATAATCTAAAGTGATCTTGTTTGTTTTCAATAAACAGTGATCTTTATAGGTTTTAATCCAGAGTTTTAAAAAGATTGGTAATTGGCCAGTGAGGTAGGGCATAGGGACAAGTTTGTTATATGTTTTGCCCCCAGTCTGTCAATGAGGTATGCCTTGTAATTTTTGATTCAGCAGGTCATCCTTAGTTTCATGGTCAATGAAGGAAAAATAAATAATTGAATTTATTTCACTGGTGGGTAAAACAGTGGACCATTCTGTTACTGTTGAATGAATGAATGTTTTGTGTATGTCACTACTGTTGGATTCATGACATAGGTGAGGTGGGCTTTGTTTGTTGTTTTTTGTGAAATTCACAGAGGACGTTGCTTTATGTAAACATTTTCTACATTTAATCTTACATTTTATTATAATGAGGCAATTAGTTTGGCATTGCTCGTTTTTATCCTGCCATCACTGCTGGTGAGCCATCCCCCATTTTGATCAAAAATTAAACAAAAGAATAAAAGTATAGTTGAAATATACCCTTTCAGAGGAGCCCTGGGACAGCTGTACAGACTGGACAGATTCAGGAAGTTTCCACATCGTCACCTGCCACCTCTGTCTTCATCTTTGCTGTGTTCAGCATGTATGTTCCAAGCCATAGAGATAATTGGGATTTGCTTGCAGATAGCGTCTTTCTTCTCTTGTCACTGGACTAAAATCTCTGACATGTCAAAAATGCCTTAAATTTTAATGAACTCTCAGAAAATATAGTTGGTATTGAAAAATTTATTTATTTTATTTCTTATTTTAGATATTAAATAGATTTTGGCAGCTCAGTCCCATCTTTGGAAAGAGCTGACTTTTTCATTTGGATCCCAGTGGATTGTCATTTTATTTCAACCACTGAGGAAGTATGACAGAAAGAATATTATAAGGAAGACATTCAGATGAATTCTGGCTATAAAACTTACTTTATGTCTTGCTTTTGCAAAGCTCAGTGCAATGTTGAAAGGCATAAACAAATTAATCACGTTTCTGACTTTTAATTGACATTTGTTATATCTTTTCCTCTCTAAGTGGTAGAAGAAGAAGTTATTTGTTATTTTTCTAAAAGGCAATTGTGAAGCCTTAAATACTGCATTAAGTCAGCTATCACCTGTAAAATCTCTTAGCAGTCTGTCAAAACATATTTAAATCAGTTTTCCACTGAATGAGACCATATCTTCTATGGATAAATTATATCATGCCATTTAACAATGTTGAGCAATTTGATTTGTATTCACTTGATTTAAAAGATTGAACTTTATTCTTATTGACTTTTCCCCTCTTTGATCACTAGTAATCAAGTCCTTTTCAGGATTAAAAATGTTTCATAGTATTTTTGTGTAGATTTTTGTCATTATTTTCTTCCCAAGGAGAGAAAAGGTGATTTAAGTGGTTATGTGGAAGGATTACCTGTGTCTAGTCATTTACCCTCTGGGGTAGTTCAAGATAAACCTGGTCAACTGTCATCTGACATCTGTCAGTAGAGCTACTTCCTGTGACTCATGGTCATTCCTGATGGGAGGCTAATATGCAGATCATTTCTCTCTTCCTCATGAATGTAAATTTCCTGAGAGCTGGGGTGGGAAGTTGATTTCATTAGCAGTGTATTGCTCACATTTACCTTTTTATACTAAAGATAGGTAGAGTAGAACTTCTTCATAGGATTTACATATTCTCACATCTATTTCCTAGTGACCATGAACATTATCTAAGGTTTACATGACCGAGTTCTAAATTAAGATTGCTCTAAGAAAAGGACTCAAGGAGGATAAACCTAAAAAAATGACAACACTGGACTTATTCTTTGGACACTAAAATGGAGTTCACCTTCATAGTAAATGGCCAGAGATTACACTTTGGCTGAATTTTATTTTGGCTTAATGTTTTCAGAGGAGTTCATTTTAGAATCATAAATGAAGTAAAAGATGGGGACAAATCATTGAAAATTAATTGACACTACTATTACAGTTGCTATTAATGGATATTACTATTGCAATTGTCTAGATTAGAAGTCAGCAGTCTTTTTCTGTAAAGGGTCAGGTAGTATTTTCAGCTTTTCAGGTCATGTGGTCTCTGTTTCAGCTCTGCCATTGTAGCATGAAAGCAGCCACAGATAGTCTATACACGAACGGGTATTGCTACATTCTGATAAAACTTGATGTACATGGAAATTTGAGCTCATTTCAATTTTATTTCGCATGAAATATTACTTTTGGTATTTTCCCTCCAACTATTTAAAAATGTAGAAGCATTCTTAGCTCACAGATTTTATAAAAACAGATGTTAGGCTAGGATTTGACCTGTGGGCTGTGGCTTGCTGACTACTGTTTTCCATCACTACAACCCACAAGCAAAACTATTTGGAATAACCTATTTGCACAGATTCTTTGCCCTTTAGGAGTTTACACCTTCAAAGTTTCTCAAGTCTCTAGAGATGATCAAGAAAAAAATAGCCCATTACCTTCCCTTGATGATTTAATCACTCACCAAAGACAAAGCCAGATACTCTTCTGAGTTTTGTAGTTCTGGGCTTGATTGTGGATATTGATTAGGAAATGATAAAACTAAAACAAGTGAATTGGTTCAAAGTCAACCAGTAAGACTGATTTAAAAGTCTTTTCTCATTGTGATTTCTATAACATTTATTGCTAAGGTAACTAGATTTGGAGATAATATTCAATCTCTTTGACAGATTTATTTCAGTTAACTATTTGGAAGTAACATATATTGATGCATAAAAGTAGTATCAGCCTAGATTCTTGAACTCCGGTGCTGGATAGGGTTCCCTGGCAGCACTGGAGCATCCATTGCATGTGTTCAGGCCACGTACACCTCAGTCCACACATATTTACCAAATCCTATTTTAAGACTGACTGAACTGCAAAGGACACTTAGGATTCCTTTAATGATTGGTGGTTCAAGAAACAGACCTCCAATTGCCTTGAGCAAAATGTCCCAGTTAGGCTTTCCATTTGCTATTAAGGAATTTTGGAATTTTTGGAATTTTGGAATTTTCCTCATCTTATTAATAAAGACTCCTGGATGAAGAATATTGTATAAAACAGCTTGTGGATATTGGTAAATTTGGTTTTGAAGGGAGTAATATTCCTTTTATCTTAGATAGTCATCTAAGGGTTTCCATCCAAGCCATCAACAGATTTCAAATTACCATTGCTTGGGTTAAATTTATGAATCCAACCAGTGGGGATTATGCAAATCTAAACTTTCTTTCACAGAGCAGGAGTTATAATTGCCTTATTCATGGGTATGGGCCTTGTTAGGAATGTGAAGGGTTTAATCTGTACTGACGTTCCATCTTCTGTACTGACGTTCCATCTTCTGGCACCTCACTTTATTTTTGCTTCTCTGTGACCTTTTGCTACAGAGCTCTGACACCCCAAACTATCATGGTGGATACATGGATAAAGCAGGGGGGCTAGCTGAGAGGAACTGCGGGGTTGAAGTCTACAAAAGTACACTGGCTGAATTACCTCCTTTCTCAGCCACTCTCTTAATTTGTCCTCTATGTGGTCTGCACACCAGCTTGCCTCACAGTTTAAAAATGGGACCTTTTTATGTTACTGTGAGAAACCTGAGTGGACAAGTGAATGTTAGTATTTAAACTAGAGAGGACACATAGAATTTCAAAAGCTGTAAACACTCAGGAATCCAACAAAAATCAACCGTATCATGAGGCTCTGGCATGTTTTTTTTATGAGTGGGATACATCATTCTGCTTGAGTTCCTTGCATTCAGGACATTTTTGCAAAGATGGATCAGCTCAGCAAGTTTTATATTCTGAGAGAATGAAATGTTGTTACTGGAGTTAAAAAAAAAACAATCCAAAACCTATTGGTTTGAAATGGCTTATGTAGAAAAGATTTTATAGTTGATGCTTTCCATACATATACTGAATGCTCTTTAAAAAATTACTTCTAGGGATCACATGTTAGGGTGTGTGCTTTTGAATAGGAAACACAGTTCATGGCAGGGAAGAAAAAGATGATGAGAGCTGCCAGTCAATGCACTTTCAGTGTAAAGACAGGAATTGAAATGCAGTGATCACAGATCAAAACCCGGTCCTCAGAAACACCCACTCAGGATTCACCCACAGCCTAATTGTCTTGTTTAAGAAGATCCACGATTAGTTTGATTGTTTTGGGCATCAGCAGTGTCTCTGAACAACCCACCTGATATTGCCTTCCTCGGCCTGTCAAATCTCATCAGTGGACTGAGTTTATTTTCTCTGCCATCAGCCTTGCCTCAGCCTTGATTTTGCACAGGTACTCATTCTGAGCACACTTATTTAGCACTCCTTCCAGTTTCAGTCACAACAGAGTTCTTTTTTGACATCTAGTGTCTTTTTTGACAACTACTGTTACCCAGTCTGCCACACCCACTCCCTCTCATCCATGTTCTTCTTTGAATCTGAGAATTTAGAGACCGTTTGCACTGTTGTCTTTGAGCATCTGGTGAGTTTTGGACACATTGATGAGGGTACTGATTCAAAGGCATCTAGAAGGAAGAGAATTGCTAACATAGGACTCCTCTGTTTATTTCCTTCGAGGCCAGTCATGTTGGCTTTTATGCACCTACTCGTTATTTCTGGATATTTTAAAAACAGTATCAATCTTGATTATCTAGGCCCTGGTTATTTAGCCTGTGGGTCCCTCATAGCCTCCTCTTCCTTTCTCTCACTGTCTCCCTCAGTGGCAGTCTGCTCATTAGCATATTTTCCAGTCTTGATGCTTCTTAAAAGCAAGAAGTACATGTTAATCCTCTTTTTCCCTGTCATGAGTTGAAGCATGGCCCCCTAGAAGTCACACATTCTAATGTTACTTCATTTCAAAAAAGGGCCTTAGCAGATGCAATTAAGGATCTTGAGATAAGATCATCCTGCATTATCCACGTGTACCCTAAATCCAGTGACAAGTGTCCTCATAAGAGACACACAGAGGAGAATGTGACATGAAGACGGTTGCAGAGATCGGAGAGATATGATGTCAAGAAGCTGACCACCACCAGAAACTAGAAGAGAAATGGGATGGGTTCTCCCCTATAGCCAAGAAGGTGCAACTGCGCAGAGTCAATTTTTGTTGTTTTAAGCCACCAAGTTTGTGTTAAGTTGTCAGATTAGTTACAGGAAACGGATACATGCCTGTCCATGGTATCTGGTGCAGGACCTAGCAGATAGTTAGATTCTCAGTGATTTTTCTACATTAATTAATGATTTGTGACTCAAGGACTCGTCAGGAGAAATAGGACAGTACTGGTAAGAATGACCCCATTTTAGCTTATCCGTGCTTTCCGTGTGTGCTCCTTTATTTAGGTTAGTAAAATATTCAAGTTCAGTGACATGTCTGTGTGCTCCTAAACATTGTTCTTGGGACTTTGGAAAAGAAGATATCCTGCATTTTCGTTGCCTCATTCAGCTGTGAACCACCAGAGTGATTTTCCAATGGAATAACAAGATGCTTTTCCAGACTCCTTGCTAGAAATTTAGGTGGTTTTGGGAAATGAGAGCCATTAAACCTTCCCTGACAGGTCAGTTTCGGTACTCAGAGGAATACAGGAATGGAAGAACTCTCTCCTCACCTCAGAGACCTATTTGAGCAAATTCTGGGCTGCCTTGCAGATGTGGCTTAAAGAAACCAATAAGGGTATTATTGTCTGGCCACTGTAATAACCTGATATTTATGGTGTCATCAGTCAAATTCTGATCATATGATCTGCAAATATCTGCGAAGATGTCTAGACATGATTACAATTCTCTTACAAGGTAAAACTTGTATTCAGTGTATCTATTAACAGATGTAAAGGGAAGCCTAGTTAGATAATTTCCTCCAACAATAAAATAGAAATGGTCTAAATCAACATATTCAAATTACCTGGAGTGATTAAATAAGAACATGGCCATTATCCACCATGCTGGAAAACCTTGAAGGTTTTATTCTCAGTATCTTTACATTAATACAGATGCTTTTGATTTTGTGCTGAGAAAAACAATCTTGTTACACATAATGTAACTTTAATATACAACATAGAAACTCATCCTAATTAGTTACAACAAGGGCCTACAAAAAACTTCATAGGAAAAAAAGTTATCTAATATTGCCACCATATTTTCTAATAGACTGACCCTGTCAGACCCTGTCACCAATGCTCAGCTTTGTAAACAATGGGTTATTTCCAGGTTCTAAGGAATCATTAATAATCACTAAAATCAGTCTAAAAAGTTCTAGCACATCACTATATACTGTACAGTCCTTAAAAATAATTTATTGTACTGTTTCTAAAAAAAGGTACTAAGGGTATTCTTTTGCTGTTTCCACATTCTGGAGCTGCACATGAGCACTTTCATCTAATATCCTAAAAACACGACAACTGAACTGCAATTCACAATCACAGAGATGAGGTGGTGGAGTCGAGGACTTCCCGTCCGTTGCACACCGTCGGCACATATGTGCTGGCAGAGGCTGGAAAACAGAGCAGGAGAGAAAATTCTGCATTAGTCAAGGGGGCCATAGAGCTACTGGCATGGATAATCCTAGATACTAGTTAAAATTAAGTGGAAAACTCATTTTAACTTGGCTTTAGAAAATGCTAGGTGATTTAATGCTGCAGCAGGTCAAGTTAAAAAATGTGCTCTGCACAAAATTAGTGTGTATCCTGGATCTTACCTCCACTAATGTCATACCTATTGGAGAGAGCTGATAAGCATAATCACTGTTGAAAGAAGTCACTTGTGGGTTTAAAATTAACTTTCATAATCTCCAAACTGGTTAAAATACAGTGTGTAAAATTGAATACTCATGGCACTTTACTTAGATTGTTAAATTAATTATTAGTTTCAATACCTTAATTAATTTTGTTCTCTTTGGACAGGATGACTCTGTAGACCCAAGAGTCATCTGTGAACCCACTGCCTTTGAGAATGGTTTCACGTATTTTCATTCTTCAAGTGGATAACCTCAGTGAAAATTCTAGTGAGAGCTGAGTTGTAAGAACTTCAATTTCAAAATAGTTTGCAGAAAGGAAGGCATTTCAAAGGGATGATGCTCTCATTAGTGACAACAGTGATGACCGTGTCAGGGTGTGAGTATAATATGGATACAAATATTGTTTTTATGGGTCATTATTTTCCTATATGAAATTCATAGCTGAACTTGTTTTGAACATTTGTGTGTGTGTGTGTGTGTGTGAGAAATATAAAGACAGCTAAGTTATATCTATGTCTCCCTGAAAGCTTTTTCCTTTTACCGAATAAGAACAAAAGCAAATACCCCCATCCTCCATGGTATGAAACAATATGGCCAAGAGAATCAGTTAGCAATGGCCTCACATTACCTTTTGGAACTGCTGACATCCTGTCCTTGGTCTGTCCATCTGGGCATGCTCTGAACAGGAGGAGCTGATCTCCTTGGCTACCTGACCACAGCCCAGGTCAAGCTGCCCAGTCAGCTGTCCCATTCTTTACAGATATATCTCTCTCAGTTAATAATCAAATAAACTAACTTTATGCTAAAGTGTTCATGTTCACTGTCACAGTGAAAATATTCTTGCCGCATGAAACTGCATTTTTCATAGGAATGTCTTTAAACATGAAGGAGAAGCTAATTGTGAAATTTGCTACTATGTGGCATTCAGTGTGGGAACATTCACCATAGCTGGGGCACTAGAAGTTTTTCAGCAGACACTCTGCTAGGGAAACTCTAGCCTCTCAATTCTGTGCTATTTGTCTTGGCGTGTGAGACAATAAGAAAGTCAAGTCTGTGTGGCTGCTTAAGGTTACAGAGGAGTAATGTGACATGCTAACTCTTGGAGATTGTTCCCTTTTATCATTTTTAGAATGAGGCTCACTTTTCTTTACCATATAAGCCCACTAGAAGCTACAATATCCTGGCGGACAGGGATGGCATAATCTACATTTCCTGAAACTTCCATGGTGAAGACACAGTGTGTACCAGATAAATATTTGATGGAAGTTGATACGTGATAATAATTACAAATGTGAGGGTGTTAATTTATTCTTTGCAAAGCTTCTTCATATACTTTATCTGATTCTTGCTTCATCAAAGCTAGGTAAGGCAAGAGAAAGAACAAGGTGAAATGAAGTTCAAACTACAGTTCACTGGAAACCCAGGGGAGTGCTCCTGGCCACTCAGTGTGTACTTTCTCTACAGCTTGTGTTCACCTGTCTCCTTGGCATCTCCATGTGGCTGTTTAATAGATATTTCAGAATCAAGTGGCCAACACATAATTTTGATTTCTTGACGTATCCCTGTTTAGTCTTCCTTTTCTCAGTGAACGGTCTCACCATCTGGCCAGTTATCCAAACCAAAAGTCTAACATTTACACTTCCTTCCTTTTTTCTCTCTCCTTCCATGTCAAACCTATCATCAGGTCCAATCAACTCTATCTCCACCTCCAGCTACTTGTCTGTCTGCATCCAGTGCCCTGGGCCAGACCAGCATTCTCTCTCTCTCGGCTACTGTAACAGCTGCACCACTGGGCTATCGGTGTCCATCCTTGCTTCCCTGCAGTGCTTTTTCTCTATAGCAGCCAGCGTATTTGTGAATAAATGTAAGTCACCTACTTACACACCTCCCATGGCCTCTCTGTGCTCTCCTAACTCTGGTTTATAAATCTCAGCATGATTCAGACACTGCTTAGCTTTCTGAATTCATCTAATTCTCTCCTCCCCCGACCCCATCCCCTTTTGATTTTGTTCTCTAATACAGAATATCTGTTTCTCAATTTCTGGCCTTTTGCAATAGTTGTTGCCTCTACCAGGAATATTCTTCCCTCTCTTAATCACATACCTGGCTCCTTCTTGTCATCCACATGTGAAATGTCATCCTCTGGAAAAGGCTATTATCCAGCCATCTAGTCTAAAGTAACCAACCAGTTACTCTCTGTCATGTTACCAGTCTTAAAACTGAATTTTTTCCTTGCCTTATTTTCCCCTTCACATCTTAAGTCTTATACTCTTGACTAGAAAGTATGCTGGGGCTCTGCTTGTCTTTTTCATTATTTTATTCATCTTGCTGGTCATGGAACAGACACTGTATAAATTCTTTTTCGAATGATTGTATGAATGGTTGCCTTTCAAAAAACGGTGGCGCCAATGGAAATTTCAACAGGGGAAGTAATTTATTACCCTGAAGAAATGACAGCAAATGTGAGGCTTGTGAGCGGCCTTGTTTTGGAGCAAGTTGGCCTTTTTCCTTCTCAAGTCGCATGGTGGCATCGACTGTGCTCGCAGAGAACTGGCTGGGCTGTGAGCATCCCATAGCGGGAGTACTGCCTTTGACATTTTGACTAAGCTCTTCATCTTTTCCAGGATCAAGTTTTATTGTTTCTGTGCAGGATTTTCATTTTCAGAGATTGAAGAGGAATGCTGTGTCATGGGGGTATGTCTAGCATAACCAGGGATGAGTGTTAGTGCTCCTTGTCCACCTTGAACTCGTCTAATCCCTTCTACCTGCATTTCCAAAGATGGTATCAGAAACCTACTCCAGTGTTCCCCATACTATTGTGGAATTTGATGAATGCTAGTAAGTGTGCACTTATGATCTGCTTGCTCACTGCATTCTAATTTCTTAAAAATCGGATATATTTTGACCCTGTAGGTAAGAAGTACATGGGCTGCAAAGGTAGGCACATGGAAAATTCTCAAACTATTAGTGTCACATAATCTTATGCCAAACACAATATGAACATCATCATGGAAGGTTACAGAGTAACCTGAAATTATCTACCTGCTTCATAGGAACATTAAAGGGAACACCCTATGTTAGAATGTCTAAACTATTTGAGAGGAAGATAGTGCAAATTCAAGATCTTCTTGCAAGGAATAACAGCAAAAAACCCACAAGATACTGCAGTTTTATTTTTTTTCCTAAACACTTTTTAGTGTATCAAAGGGGATTGTAACTTGTATTTTTCTGCTTTTCTTTTACTGTTTCATCTGTAGCTTTTGTTAGTGCATTTTTTATTATGTAAAAAATATTCTCATTTTTGTACATGCTGCTGAATATAGCAGAGAAAATTACTGTTTTATGAGTTTACCATCACAATTACTTTGCCTTTCATAAATATTTTACATATGCCTCCTATATTTGTCCATCTGTTATTCCCCAAGGTAGTAAAATACGTGGAAGAGGAAAATACTGTCATTTTCGTGTGTGTGTCTGTTTGTGATGAGCTTTTCTACGATTCTAATGAAATTCTCACAAGATTTTTAATGGCATAAGTTTAGCCTGTTTTATTAAGTGCGGTTAGGCAGATTTCTATAATTGTCCTTTCTGTCAGAAATAAGAAGTGTGTAGGCTTATTTTTGGCTTTCCTGGGAGTGGGGGTGAGTAGCAGCTGTTACTCTAGGTTAACATGGTACTTTTTGCTATTTAAAGTGAAAACTGAAGAAAGCTGAAAAAGACCTAATAAGTTCCGCAGCTGACCACAGAAGGACCATTCACGTCCATCAAAAGGCATGTTTGGCTTCACAAAAGTTGGTGAAGCTTTAGAGATCAATGCAGCCAAGTGGCAGCTTTGTCTAGCACCATGAAGTCCATTTTTCTTGTACCAGTAATGCAGAGACTGGCCAGGCTTTGGAGAAAATGACCCACTTTTTTCTGAGTAACTGGGCTCTCAATCAATGCTAAACATATTTATTTAATAGATTCTTATGGATGCCAAGTCTGTTAGTCAGTTCAGTGGCTGAGACTTGGTTCCTGAGAATCAGTGTGTTACTCTGTGTAATACATCAGACTTAGAAAAAAATAAACATTTAAATAGAACAGACATTCCAGTCTGTTCCCATCTGTTCCATTTCCTTGCTCCCAGTGACCCCGAATAATTTCCCCCAGTGTGTCTGCTTGTTTAGGGATTTTACTGCTATGGTCATGGAATACAATTTCCATCCACTATCTGTTGCGTTGTCCTCCTGCTTTGTTATTGGACCTGTTTTTGTTTTACTCTTCACCTTAATTTACTTGTGCTAGGGCTCCTTGGTCCCATTTCAAAAGAAGTGCATGTGTTGATAATGTTGTCTGGGCAGATGTGGCACTGCTAGCCAGCCATTTGGTAGCCTTGCTACGTAGAGATTTCTCAGTAGGAGACAGAGAATCCATTATTAATAATTTAATTTTCCCTTTATGACCAAAATGTCTTCAACTGTTACCAGTAGTTTGAAGAGGAAATTATTTTCTATAAACTCAAGTTAGTTTTCAAATGTGGAGTTAGAACTTAAAGCAAAGATTGCTTCATTTAGTGATTCATTTCTTATGAGACAAGATTCATGGAAAGAGAAATAGAACCCATGATACAACCTAATTACATTATCAACAGAAATTCCACTTGATCTTCAGCTTAATACCTCAGTCCATTTTGCAACATAATGCTGTGGTGTTTTCTTTCCAATTATGTTCCTTTATCTTCTCTTCCCTCCCCCAAGAAATACCAAAGTTGGATGCACAATAATCTCTAAATAAAAATACTCAAGAAGTTTTTGTACTGTTCTACTTATTTTTTGTTCTTCTCCCCTCTTCTTAGTTGCTAAACATCTGTTTTTCTTCTTTTCTATCCAAATGTGTTCTCAGACTAGGATCAGAAACTCATATACAACAATTAATTCAAACAACGAATAGGAGCTGTAAGTGCTACTACATCTAGGGACCCAAGTCGAAAGCTGAAAGTGTTAAACTCTAATAAAATAATGTCAGATATTAGTCCTCGTTTCTTGTGGAGTTGATCCTGATAGCCTCATCTTCCAGTTATCCCCAGCATCTGCACACTGTATTGCCTTCCATCGCTATCACCCTGATTTAAGTCATCATCTGGGCTAGCCAGCAGCCTGCTAAATGAGGTTGGTCTCTGCCTGCTCCCTGTCTCATATTCTGCCCACACAGCCAAAACAATGCTTTTCAAGTTGGGTCTTGCCACTTCTGATGAAACCCTTCGAGTGTTTTCCCAGTTCTTTCAGTAGAAAAGTATAAGTCCTTAACAATGACTTATCCTAAAGGATCTGCTCCACCTTTGTCCTCATCTCCTTTCACCATTTACCTACAGGCTCATTGCTTCTTCGGCCCTTTACACATGCTGTTTCCCATGTGTGGAATGTCATTTCCCCAGATATCAGCATGACTCCCTTCTTTCATTTACTTCATGACTCTGCTCAGTGTCACCTTATCACTTCCTCCCATTTTATAAAAATAGTAACACATTCTACTCCCCATCTGCCTTATTTGCCTGTTTTCCCTATTATCTTCTACACGTTGCTTATCAACCGACACCTGAGTTATTACGGAATATTGGTTTCTGTGTGCCCCACCTTGCTTGATGAGAATGCAAGCATCATGAGTATACAGTTTCATCCATGACCACAGTGCCTAGAGCTGAGCTTGGGCACAAAATTTCTTCAATCAAAGATTGTATGATTCATCAAATTGGTCACATTTACTTGGTTAGTGGCTCCTCTCCCAAAGCCTTTGCAATTACTTCAGGTGAGGTAGAAATGTTAAAAAAATTTCTTTCCATATGAGTAGGCATGTTCCTGCTATAGGCATGCAGATATCTCCCTTTATGGATGTTCTCTAGCGAATTTGACTTAAAATGTAAAAGAAGTAGAAGAAATAGGATATAATAAATTGATGTTAGACTCTGCTTTGTTTTAAGGTATTGATCATCTGAGATCAATGTATGGACAGTATTTGATTAAATACATATTTTCTTTTTTATTGACATACATGCATAGTTCTGAACATGGTACCCTGTTCTTAAAGGCATTAATAAATTTGGGGTTACATGGAAATGCATATGACTATAAGCATCTCTCATACAATACTAAACTCTCTGGTTTAGGAACTTTCTTTGAACTGCTGTGTTTATGTTCCGTTCTAATATACAATACAGAAGAGAAACTGTACAAAGTAATTCAGGAAAGGGAGGCTTTTAAAAAACTATGTTAATGGGAGAAATTTTATCTCTGACATAGACATTTAGAGAGGGTCACCATTAACTATATTCCTTTGTCTTCATCAAATCACATTTTCTAAGAGACTTTGTGGGTAGCCCTTTTGGAATACATCACCTTGTCTGTGTGCAGCCAGAGTGTGGGGATCACAGGGCTTTCAGAGAGACATGATTTATGGTGCTGAACTCCTTGGTATGGGTTTTTGAGAGGAACACAAGTCTGCACCCCTGCTGTTAGAACAAGATGACATCATGTGCTGTGCTTAAGAGAAAGCTTTGAAATTACAAAAAAAAAAAAAATCACTGAATTTGCAGATGCTAAGATTCTCACTGTCAGAATGGTCTCTGAGATGAATTCTATAACTAATCTGAGGCAGAAACTCCAGAGAGGCCAGAGGAGCCACAGAGAAGCTTTTGAGAGTTTTATCTATGTCTTCAGTTGTCAAATTCCATAAAGTACCTAATAGATGGGACCTTGGTTTTCTCATCTATAAATGTGTATGTTAGAATAAATGATCCATATCGTCCCTTCCAGCTCCAGTCTCTGTATTAAAGGAGGTGGGCTATAGTTACTTGGGGAAAACCTAGGAAAATAGTAGAAGTAAAGAGAAAATGATTTAAAGGTTGTGTAAGAGTGGTTGTGAGACAAGTAAATGGAAATGTCAAATAAGAGAAGGAGAGGTATTAAACATCAGTTCCCTGATATATATGGGGTTACCTCTTACAGCTGGAGACTATCCTTCCTTCCTCAATGAGGGACAGAAAGGCAATAGAAAGAGGTTTTCAGGAGTGCTGTGGACTTGGCTTTCTTAAGGGAAAATGGATTGACGTCTATCTGATTTGGATGCACTAGGTGTATTCTGCCTGAAGCAAATGGCTTAACTTGCTGAAAACTCTAGGCTCTTCCTACATTGGTCAGAGAGGATTTATGTTTATAATATACTTATGCCTGTGGCAAAGAAGACCGTCACTTCTATGTGGGTTGCCAAATAACTTCCTAATTTGCTGGCCAGTCATCATGAGACTCCCTGAACTGTGAAGTGCAGGTATGTTATACTGTTTTTCTGAACTATCAGTGTAGAGAAGAAACTTAGTATTATGTGCTTTTTTTTTTATTTTATAAAGTGCTATTCAGAATTGAACAGTGGCTTGCCCCTGCCAACTGGGGTATCTTCAAAGCTTGACCACTGATAAGTATAAAATCTGGCCCTCATGCAGTTACTTTCTGTTGCTATAGATCCATGGCACATTATACTGTAATGCTAGAAGACTGTCCCCTTTACCATTTTATTTTATTAAAAGATTTTTGTTTGATGTGGGCAATTTTTAAAAAAGTCTTTATTGAATTTGTTACAATATCACTTTTGTTTTTGTTTTGTTTTTTTGGCCCTGAGGCATATGGGATCTTAGCTCCCAGACCCGGGATTGAACCTGCACCCTCTGCCTTGGAAGGTGAAGTCTTAACCACTGGACTGCCAGGGAAGTCCCTCCCTTGATCTTTTAAGGCTACTGCTTTCTTTTTATAATGTGCAAATTCTTAATAATAAAGAATAATTCTATTAACTGAGCTGTTCACACATTACCACCAAAACAAGTGACTTTCTGAATAAGGTTTTGGCAGAAAAAAATCTCCATATGCCCATTGCTCCTCTGGGACCCAAATCTGGGCATCATTAGTTAGCAGAAGCCTCTTGGCTGATCTTAATGATAATGACATACATACATTTGAATGATCACCATGAGCAAGAGAACTACACATCCCTGCAGGACCATGTCTGGGTACATAATAGCTCTAAAGACTATTGGGCACACTCCATTTCTCTCTTCTCCCCACAGTCTATGCTGATGCAAACTCATATTGCTGTCAACAACATTCTAACCTGCACAGGTCCTATAGGATTTTATGGTGTGAAACCTCACATGTTCACTCAGCTTGTCTCCCTCAAAATGATGCCATTCCCTTATGCTGTACACCCATGCTGGTAGAACAAGACACTGCCAGGTGAAGCGGGAAAGGGAAGGCTTTTAATTTTAAAAATATCATTAAGTTTGCAGATGTTAAGATTCTCAGCATATGTTCTTGATTGCTTTACTTTGGGGATCAGCTCTGGGAAGATTATTTGCTTCTAAAGCTGAACAAAACAAAGAATGACCTCTTTTTTTTTTTTTTCCTCTGCCAAATATGAAGGCTGTTTGCTTATGTGTGTGGGTGTGGGAACAGCATTACAAGTATGAGCTTAGGATATCAGGGTCTCTGAGTCCTACTGCTATCTGATGTCTATTCCCACCTTCACCTTTAGTAAATGTATGTTTTTGAGAGGCCTGGTGCTTCTGTGAAAGAAATACCTTTCCTTGAGGGTTCCGAAGGGTGGTGGGGAAATAACTGTGCTCAGATGTAGCTCTTGGCATCATGAGGCAAAGGACAGGACTTCAAAACAGCTCTCCTTCTCTGAACCCAGGGCCTCCTTCCTCTTTGAGAGTCATATAAGTGATGCTCCCTGTGCTCCACTGATAGTGGATGAAGTAGACAGATTGGTTTTGGCCGAGGTTCTCAAAATATTTTCCTTGGACCATTTCTATTGAATCAGATGGAGTATCTGTTGTGGACCAGATTTCTTGCCTTTATCAAGAATCCATGATACAAAGGGTCTGGGGATGGGGTCTTGGAATCTCCATTTCAAACAGTTTTTTTTTTTAATACATAAATATTGGGAACAATTAGCCTATGGGCACATTTAGTGGAAAAAAGTTACTGTTTCCTTTATTTTTATTATTCTGTACATAGTTAATCAGATGCAACTAAAATTGTTCTCTCTTATATACAGTAATATGTAAACATTTCTCAGACTGTGGATTTTCCAGGATGTCCTTAACCATGTTCTTTCTTCCATGCCTGCTTCTGAGTTTGGCCATTCTTTTCTATCTTTTTGGAGCAACTGCACAGCTTTTAAAACCCAACAACTGATACTCTTTCTACTAGCAACCACCTTAGCTGCTGTCAGGGATGTGGTATCTCTGCTATTGTCTTGCCAGAGAGTTAACTGGGAGTTAATGTGGCTGCACCTTTCAGTCAAGGTGAGTCCTAGGTATTACGTGTGTCATGTCACTTAATCTCTGCTAAGAGTGCAGTGCTGGATGCATTTAGGATTTGGAGAGTGTAGCATGATAGAAATGACCACACGTTCTCTGAGAAGTGGGGTCTTCACCCCTCCCCTTCAGTTAGGGTAGGCTCTGTCATGCTCTCCAGGTCCCACGTGGAGATGTGTTCCACCAAGGTGCCATATGAGAGAGTGAACCACTGTGTTCTCTCCAGATGAGCTCAGTCTCAGCTAACAGCACAAAAGGACCCCAGTAAAGGCCTCGTAGGGCAGACGGACTGCTCAGTCCAGCCCTGCCTGAATTCCTGACCCACAAAACCAAGAAACATAGTGAAAGGGCTTTCTTTTAAACCACTAAATTTTGGGGGAAGTTTGTTATGTGGGACTAGATAACTAAATGTGTCTCTGTGGGGGTTACTTTGTTGCTATACCAGCTTACTCTCATCCATACATGGGGTTTTTGTTTCTACCTCTGAAGGAAGAAAGTCAGCAGCAATATTGGTATCAATAACCCAATGGAATAACATGCTTGCAGATACTCACCAGAAGAATATAAATTATGTACAACTTAAGAAAAGCATATGCTTTACTTAATGAACTCAGAACAGTTTAAGGATTTTTCTTGATTACTTAAAAAACATGCTTCCCAGTATTTAGGAGTGAAATGAATATTAATTGAACTGAATCTATAATGGAGGAAACAGGCACCGAGATGTTAAACCAATTGCTCAAATTTTCACCATAGTGGGTCAGTAGCATGTTTATACTTATAACTAGATGCCATAGATCAATGGCTTTCAAATTTCTTTGATGGCAATTCATAGAAATAAATGTTTTACCTGAACCTGGTACCCATATATAAACTTTAGCAAACTTCATGAAATGCTATTTACCCTATTACATGTGATGCACTCTAAGATACTTTATATTTTCTTTTAGAAAATGCTGGTCAAACCTACTAAATCAATTTCATGACCCATTCATGAATTACATTCTATAGCATGAAAAACACTGCCCTAGACACTAGGCTTCCTGGGACCAGGGAGTCTATCCTATTCATTGTGTACACAGGTGCTTAGAAATTTCTGGTGTATAGAAGGCATTCAAGCCTTTAATGATTGAATGAATTTCATGATAATGGTTCCAATGTATTAAAATGGGAAGGATACTAATTACAAATCAGAAAATCCATTGTCAGTGCTTGAATCCTTGTGTATCATTGAGAAGTAACATCTCTTATTTTCTTGCTATAAAATAGAACTCATGATATCCAGTATTCATGGGATAAAATGAGCCCACAAATATAAAACTATTGTGAGTAAAAGATAAAGAATTATAAGTAAAAGATCAATGGATTTGTTACTTAAGCACTTTGAAATGCCTAGAAACATGACAAAAGTACTTCACTTTGTTACTTTAATGCCACTTAATTAATTTGGATTAATTAGAGGAAAGTCATCAGAGAAGGCAATGGCAACCCACTCCAGTACTCTTGCCTGGAAAATCCCATGGGTGGAGGAGCTTGGTAGGCTGCAGTCCATGGGGTTGCGAAGAGTCGGACACGACTGAACGAATTCACTTTCACTTTTCACTTTCATGCATTGGAGAAGGCAATGGCAACCCACTCCAGTGTTCTTGCCTGGAGAGTCCCAGGGACGGGGGAGCCTGGTGGGCTGCCGTCTATGGGGTCGCAGAGAGTCGGACACGACTGAAGCGACTTAGCAGCAGCAGCATGGGGAGAATGAGGTCTAAATTTAGACTTTTTAAAAGATCAAAAATGAATTTAATTGAGTAAAAAACAGTCCTAAAACGTTGGGCTGGTAGACGTCTATGTTGAGGTACTGGCTGGGCCGCTAGCAGATGAGACACTGAGTGACAGCCGGAGCGCGTCCGTGGAGGCTGCATCGCATTGTTTTTGTGTCAATGGATGTTTCTGAAATTCTGAGGAGAGACTTGATTGGGTAAAGTGCCTTTGTTACCTCTTCAGGAATTTATTAATTCCTAGACTATGCATCAGAAAATTCCACCATTTATAAATTACTGAGGTTTCGGTGTATGAGATTTGAAAAATGTCTGTGAAAGACTTGAGGATTTTGATAACTTGTTTTAATAACAACCAAGAGTTCTAAGCTTTCAACAAGACTCTTTTCACCCACAGGTAAATCATGTTGTACAGCCTAGGGTAACCTTGCTTTTGTTTTCCCTTGAAAGCCCACCAAGTACCTTGTCCACGGGAAATTTCCTGTTTGAAGTAGCACCATGCAGTGGTGTGGTGCCCTGGCTTGGAAATCGGAGAAACTGTCTCTAAGTTCTGGTTCTGCCACTTTCAATATGTGTGACCTCGGGTAGGTTTCTTTATCTCCTAGAGTTATGAGCATTAAATAAGCTGTATCATGCGTGCACACATGTATGAAGTATTTAGCACAATGCCCGGCAAAAAGGAAACCATAAATGATAGTTCCTCTCAGCTCCATTACTGGTTTTGTTTTTATTAGTTGTTATTATTAGTTATATGCCAGCTCTTTCTTGTCTGGATTAGCTAACTGTTATAGTTGGGCTGCTAGACAAGAGATTTGTTTGCTCAAGAAATAAGCAGGTTTCTTTAAAGGCCAAGGAAAATGATGTCACAGGTTTTACCAGGTCCTGGGACTCAGCCATTGTGACACCTGGAAATCGAGCTGAAAATAAATAAGGTGTCCATCTCTATAGCAGCTGAGACTGGGCAGGAGTGGCATATTCAGCACGTCCCTGAAAGGTGCTGGCAGCTCTCAGTTTTCCCTTTGTTTGCTAGGGAAAGGACTGCACTATAAAATTCTGTATTTTGTTGAAGAAACTGGGGCACTAATGCGATTGCTCAGTCTGTGATGCTGAGCTATTTTGAAGTTTTCTTTCTAATCGGCTTGGGGCAAAATTGTGAAGTAGTCATTTGTCTCTGTCACTTTCAGGCCCTCTCCCCCACGCTTCCCCTTCTTCAACCTTCTGTCAGTGAATTTCTCCTACTTCATAACACAGATTGGCTGAAAATGGCTTAAAAGGTTGTCCCCTTTAGGTACATTTGTGCTTTGGATGACTCTAAAAAATTAAATGATTCTCTAAGGATAGTTTCAGATATTTGCAGGCCAAGAGGCGAGAGAATTCTGATTGGGAGTTATCCTGGTATCTTTCAGTTCACACTGCCTTCTCAGCTGGTTGTCAGCTGAAAAAACATTGTGTCTTTGTAATAGGAGGTAGATCTAGTCCATAGTTTCCAAGGTGTATTCCGTGGGATGTGAGTTGGTTTTCTTGTGGTCAGATACTTTTAAGAAACTGTAAATAACAGAATGAAACAGGTTTCCTTGCTGTAGAGATTCTTAGAACTTTTATCATGCTCATGTCAAAGGAGCTACTTTGAACTTCCAAGTGGGTATTTTTAGGATGTTGCATTTTCCGTCTTATTTGATTATCTTCCTCTTTTAATTTTTATGAAGCACCTTCAGCATCTATGTGACACAAAACACAATTTATAGAACACCAATCTAGTCCAGCCCTCTAGACCACCTAAGGAAGGAAGCAGTAAAGTAATAGTGCTCAAGGTTCACTATTGAACTGGTTGGACTAGAAACCTGGTTGTCTGAGTCCACAATGTCGTTAAAGATCCCAGTTGTGGTCATGGATTTAATGTCTGTCATCTCAGCTAGACTGAATACAGGAACTTGACCTCTTCCACTTGTCATTGTATCATTAACACCCAGCACAGTCCCTGGCACATAGTGATTAAACCAGCACTTTTTAAAACTGAATTGAGATTGATTATGGGGTGGACATGTGTTGTCTGTTCCTGTCTATGTCTACTGTTCCCCCTCCCAGCCTGCTCCCTACCACAATGCTATGTTTGAAGGGGTCCATGTCAAGTGCCATACTTACACTGAGAATATGTGGTTCCAGTTCCACTGACACTGAACCTGTTCAAGTGCAGCCTGTGTGTGACCACATTCTTCTGGGGTTGAAACAGGATGATGTGCACCTTAGGTGCAAACAAACACCCCAGGACCACGAAGCCACTCAGGCTAACAGAGATGCACATGGTCGTCGTCTGCACCTACAAGAAAAGGTTGCCTAGTTAAGTATCTTGACTATAAATTCAATACAGTGGTCAACTCAAGAGAATGCTAAAAAAAGAGCAAACTGAAAAAACCAGATCATCTACAGTTCTGTTCTTATTCTAGCCAAACCAGTACAGCAATTATGTTGAATCTTCTGAGCCTGGGATCCACATGGAAACATTGCTGAGGATTTGTAAGCAAACACTCTTTGTGATGGGTGTTCCTCAAGGCTTGCCAAGACTTCCCACGGACTTTCTTGTTTTGTTTGTTTTCTTCATTATATTTGTATAAAAGATACTTCTGCAGAGCCACCAAAGTCAGAATCTTAAGTAGTAAAATATCAGTACTAAGTGATAGAGTGACCTGTTGTCTCGTGGTTTGAGTGAATCAACTTGGCTTGTTTAAGGTTTACTATATTAAGAACAAATTTAATCCTGTTTCATATTTCTGTCTCTCTTTCAGGCTGGGAGTGCTGCCTATCTGCTCTTGGTTTCCTTACTCAATAGTGGGGGACACTATCAATTTTCTTCCAGGGTACCTACTCTTAATCATTTCATTAGCATCTCCCTGGAATTTTGACACATTGGATACTCACTAGTCCATCTTTGTTTTCCCTTTCTTTCAAAGAAAGAATTTTCCCTTTATCCCTTTGCTTCCCCTGAAAGCAAACCTCAGAACTAGGTTTTATCATCTCCTCTTTTCATTCTTTTGCCTTCATTCTTCATCTTCTCTGATCTTCTCATTTGTCCTGGCTTCAGCTCCCATAGATTTTTCTGGAAAATCCCAAATTAGATTCTACATGTTTAATCACTCTTAGTATGAAAAATGGCAATTAATTATTTCTTCTATCAGTTTCTACACGGAGTAGCTATGGTAAATCCTAGAGTCATTTTAGAGTTGTTTCCTTTTTCTTCAGGCAATGCTATTACCAGATAGCAATAATTTCTCATCCCCAAAGTGTCTGACCTTCTTCTATAATCAAGGAAAACTGAAGACTGAACAGTTACTAGAAGAGCCACATAGTTTTAGAAGATTTCTTTCTGTTTCTGATTTTTTAAAAACCAGGTTACATGTATTTCATAACTCTTCAGAATCCGGTTTGACTTTAATTGGTGAAAGTAAATCTCTCCTCACTGTCTTAAAGCTCCTGCTCCCCTAACCACTCCAGTGCTCCCCAACTTGGTCCCCGATTTCAGGCTCCTTTAACTTCTCAGAAAAGTCTACTATCTAATTCCATGATGGAAAAGCCTTGATCAATCATAACTATGTTATTCATAGCGAGTCCATTACTAGCACAATTTTTTGCCTAGATATATAACACATGTTATTGGAACTGTGTCCTTCCTGTCTTGGATCTGACTGGGGTGTCAGTGTGAGAGGAATCAGTTACCCCATGAGGGTGAGACAGGTTCAAAGGTGCAGATTTTCTAAATCTTTTCTAAAAACACTTCTATAAATTTGAAACTCATCACATGTTCTAAGACATTACAAGGAGAGGAGGAGGAAGGCTTTTGTGAGAAGAGCTTGCACAAAGTTGTCCTGTGAATTCCACATCCTCTCTACCATAGGGGGATTGTACCCATCTCCTCACTTAAAGTCTAGAGAGAAGGGCATCGGTGTGGCTGTTCACAGAAGGTTTGACATTTTTCCTGTGGAGGGAAGATGCTCTGATTGGGAGCCTGATTCCTAGGTGAGAAATGGCCAGTTACTTTTGTACCACAGCAATAAGACTTGCAAATGTGTTGAAATAGCCCTTTAAGAATTTATCAAAGCAGAGGCTAAGTGAGTGGGATGCTGGACAAGATGAGCCACGGGATAGAGAACCATCGGGGGGAATCTAGGGCCCATGTGAAGGGGCCTGGAGTCTTTCCCAGGATGGGAAGGAGGAGGGAGGGGGAACAGCTGGATGTTCTGGGCCTATGTGTGACGACTTAGAGTAGAAAATTGCCAGCCAACTCACTCAAGGACCTGCAAGAAAATAAAACAGCAGGAAATTTCTGATAATCACATGAAAACATCCTTTAATCATCTTCCAGATTATCCCAAGGATGTGTCTTTAGCCACTAGGGACTCAAAGATCATAAAGCCATCCTGTTACATACTGTCCTACTTCTTCCTTATTACTCTTTAACCTGAGCTGAGGGGAAACAGCACCTGGTGGACTGGGGACTATGAGCTGGGAGAAAGGGGCAACTGACTGCTGCAGCTCTAAGGCAGGCCGGACTGCAGGAGAAAATCAGATTGAATGTTAAGTCATGATAAGGTTTTGATAATTACATGGGCAAGGCATTTGAATTTCCTAATAGACTATTTCCCACTGAAAATTATTGTAGGACCTTATGTTACCTAAGGGCGCACAAACTCATGGACCTCTTGAGCATTGTCACCTGTTGTTCTGTCCCAACACTAACATGGTGCCTCACATGGTGAACACCCTGTGTTTTTGTTCTATCCACCGGGGTTTCCATCCAGGGATGGGGGGTGATTACTCGCACTCACTACTAAGGGAACAATGGGAGGCAAAACTAAAGGTGCATTTTAGTCATAGTTTATGCTGCAAAATTAAAAGTTACCTTTTAATTTCTTTTCAAAACCCAAGTATCAGCCTCATAGTTTCAGTTGCCCAATTCCTTCTATAAATCACACTATACAAAGTCTGTATTTACATATACTTATTTGTCCTGCATCTTTGAACATTCCCAGTTCACACTGCTCTGTTTTCATCTTCCTCAAGCTCCTAGCAATACCTGACATGGTTAACCACTTCCTGGATACATCCTTCCCTCACTGAGAGTTCCTCTTCTGAACCTTTGCTGACTTTTTTCTCTTCTACCTGAGCTCTAAGTGCTGGAGTGTCTCAGAACTCAGTTTTGGACACTGTTCCCTTCATCATCTCATTGAGTTCCAGGGTATAAGTATTTCCTGTGTGGATGATATTCACAGATATAGTACTAGTTCCAACTTATCCTCTGGACTTCCAGACCTATACACTCAACTGCAATCTTGGTGTATCGTGGATATGTAGTAGGCAAATCAGAATGAATCTGTAAGCAGAACTTGAGCCTTTCCTCCAAGTGTCTCCATTTAAGTGACACCAAATGCCACCCAACTGTGCAGCCCCAAGCCTGAGAGTCATCCTTAATTTTTCCATTTCCCTTACACCTACACATCCAGTCCAATAGCAAGTTCTGTTTGTTCTTTTGGAAGATAATCCTCTACAATTTCTTGGGCTTCTATATCTTTCAAGCAGTGGCTCTGATTGCCTTTGTTCTGGACTTTCTTTTCAAGGGATTTTTATTGCAAAGAGCCTTAAGAGATGGAGATAGTGCCTGTGAAACAAGGCACCAGCATATCATCCATTAGAGAAGACTCAGGTTCCCTAATCTCACAGTTCCTCCAGGTAATGCCACCACTAACTATGCAGTGGTTACAGTCCCCTTTTCCTAGCCTGCAGGAAGTAGGGCTCAGGGAACCAGAGCCAGTGCTAAACTCCCAGGTACTGCTATTGCTTTGAGTTATAAAGTCCTTTTTGTCAGCATCCACCAAACTGTGGCAGGCTAGCATGGTAAGTTAAAATAAGTTGAGTAAAATCCAGACTTTATGGTCTTTGACAGCTGTGACAGCGAGATTGGAAAGGTTTTCTCAAAGAGGAAATGTGGGCTGATTAACAGGCTTCAAGAGAAGTCCAGAGAATCTGTAGCAAACAGGTTAGCCAAACTAAGTGGTCATCCAAGCAATAAATAGTGCTCCACTTTATTGCCATCAATGAAGAAGATTTGAGGGATGGGGTCACAGGCTGAGTAACAGGAAGTGGGTTTAGATAGAGCTGCTGCACCAGTACTGAAATTGTTGCTGACTCTCATCTGGGCATGGGGTGGATTTCCTCCCTATTCTGATTTGGGTCCTTGATGGGCAGAAAGTTCCACTCTTTTTCACATAAAAGATGCAAGGACATGTGACTATGCTGACCACGAAAGGAGAAACCTTGCAGAGACCAGGTGAATCATTTGGACTTTGCCTGCCTCCCCTGGAAGATGAGGGAGGCAGGTGCCTAGTGCTTGTGAAGGAGGAATGGCAACAGCTAAGCCCCTTATGGCTCAGCCCCTGCTGTAGTCTCTCTTGCCAAACTTAGATCCATTCCAAGATGATAAAGGTCTCACCTTTTTTCACAGTGGAAACCTGGCTGCAGAAAAGGAGCTTTGGTCCTCTCTATGAGATTTCCCTGAAACAGAATAATGCTTTGGAAGACCAAAGATGAGGCACTGACTAGTATTTGGGCTTTTACTGACCTGCATTGGGTTTAAAATGCTGACAAAAGTGCTACACCAAAGAATGAGAAACTGATGTGAGGAAATCTAGAGAGATTCTTACAGTCAGCTGCAGTGCTGGAACACTTGCCTAGCTCTATGCTGAAACCAGGCAAGACACTAAGCGATGTCATCGTGTTGAGATAGCAAATGCCCTGAGTTGAGATGGATGCCTTTAAAAATGTTGCTATCTATGTGAGTCAGTGCCAAGTAAACTGAAATACACAAGCAACATTCCCTAGGCAGATAGCTACCTGGCTCTGGCCTCTTGAGTCAAGGGGTCCCCAAAGTTGAACAGTGACAGTAATGATCTTGCCTTTCAGTTCAAGGTTTTGGGTGCTCAGAAACATTGGATCTTCATTCAGTTGAACCATGCATAGCTCTACATGCTTGAAACACACAGCAAATGTGCTTTCTTTCCTGGCACGCAGATTTTCCTGCTACCTGGTTCCTTCCTTACTCTCCATCCTGACTGCAGCTGCCTTAAGAAGATAGGAAGGATAGGATGAAAGTCTCCCCACCCCCAAGGGTAGCTGCCAACTCTATGCACCAGACCCAGTATGCTGGGAAACTTTGGGGAGGTAAGAACTCAAATATTTATGTTCTGTTGGTTACAAACGACCAAGTCACCATCCTACCCAGACCTGTTAGGGAGAAGTTAGGGCTGGGATCAGAATGAGAAAAGTGAGGCACTTACTTGAGAGGGAGATTTAAGGAGGCATCCCAAACTCAGAAATCAATAATATTTTATTGCAATGTTTCTTAAAAATTCTTGCTAAAAGCCTATGATGAACACAATACCCACCTTTTAAAAAAAGGATAAGATCAGTAACAGTGCTGGGCTGTGACAGATTCAAAGAGAAGGTAAAAAGAAAAGTCAGTAACACTGATCTTGTCATGATGACTGTGTATGCAAGTGTCACCAGCCCACTCTGCATTGCCTAGTGGAAATTGGGAAGCCTACACAAATGCTGATGTGCTGGCTACAGTGGTGGCTATGAGTGATAAAGTCCTGTCTCTGAATCAGGAATCGCATGTCTTCTGGCAGCATCCCTGAAACTGTGGTGGACTCACCTGTTAGACTGCAGGTTGGTTTAAAAACCCTTCACAGTTCCTGACAGGTTTTGTCTCCATCACTGACATCCTACCCTTGGCTCCAGTCACCATCAGCTCCAACCGGAACACCTACTGCAACACCTAACCACTCTCCCCTTTCCTGCTTTTGCCTTTCTGTCATATAGTGTCTTCAGCAGATTGAATTTTTTTTTTCCGAAAATGTGAGATCACTAAACTGTTCTGCTTAAAAGTGAATTTCAGTGGTTTCTTTTTCCATACAGAACAAAATCTAAACTTTTTGCTGTGTGCTATGAAGTCCTATGTGGTCTAGCCCCCCACGCCCTGCCTACCTCTCATATAAAATCACACTTCCATCTACTCATTAAACTGTAGCCAGATACACCTTTCTTTGCTATGACATTTTTGCCTACAGGCATTTGTGCTTACTGCTTCTTCTGTCTAGTGTGTGGAATTCCCCTGTCTGGCTTTTCCATCTTTCAGCAGAGTATTATGAAATGGGTACTAGGAGGGGTGGCAAAGATTTTTTTGAAAGAATGGGATGTGATACATTTCTTTAAGTCTTCAAATATTCAACATGGGAACACTGAAATGTCTTTGCAAGTACTTAAACCTTGTAAAAAAAGTCTAAAGTCACCTCCAAGTCTCTGTCTAGATTAAGTGCTTTGCCTGTCCCAATCCCAGAAAAAGAATCGAGCACCTTGAAACCTGAAGTACAGTCCTTTGCCCAGCAGCATCTCCATCAACTGAGAGCTTGCTAGAAATCCGGAATCGTGGGCCTCCTCCCTTCTCACTGAATCAAAATGCTTAGCAAGACTCCCAGGTGTATATACCTTAAAGCTTGGGAAGTAGCACACCCACCCTCCCTTCCATCACAGCACTCACCCCTGCATGAGCCATCCCGAGTTTTCATTTTTTCCTTCCTCACTCTCCGTCTCTACCTCCTCTCGTTCCCTGCTAGACTGTAAGATATCAAAGAGGGGGGGCCGGCCTGTGTTAATTGCTGTATCTCCAAGGCCCGTGATAAACGCCCAAATACTTTTGGAAAACATGACTGAACAAAATACTTAGTAATTACCATTTTAATTTTTTATGGAAAACTTTCCACCCAAACACGGCCTAATTTTTTATTTACACCGTGTACACTATGTATTGACTCCCTGATGACTCAGTGTTGGTTTCTTTACACGATCTATGGTGGGTTCATTGCAATGAAGAAGGAGATGGTCTGGGTATTCCTCAAAGATTATTCACATTTTTGGATTCTTACCCAAGTTTTTGCTTGCTTTGTCTTGATGCCTCTTATAGCATCAATTAGTCTTGCTTGTTTTAGGCTTTACTCCTACAAATATATTCCTCCTATTAAGAGCAGATAAGTTTGTGGTGTAGTATGAAAGGCATGGATTTGGATCCAAAATCTTGTCCTACTATTTCTTAACTGTGCCACCTGGGAAGTTAATTATCCTCTGAGTCTGTTTACTCATCTTTCCAATGGATAATGAAATTTGCTTTCCAGGGTGCTAATGAGAATAAGTGAGCTCAAGTATGCAAAACATTTAGCAGAGTAAGGTCTTGGAGGTCGATCAGGTAGTCAGTTCTTTTCTTTCCCTCTTAGCTTAATTATGTTACTTTTTTGCCTAAGCAAACAACCAACCAAAAGAAAACAAGAGAAATTAAAAAAAAAAAATCACAAGACCTCAAAGCCCTTAAATATTATTTAAATGAATTCTTTTACCTGATATAATCTGACCAAATTGCCAGTTCCCATGAGTTTCTTAGTAGACTCCCCTTACCTTCCATTTGAGTACAACTGATATTACCATATTTTTCTTGGTTCATTTCTATTTTGCTTCAAGAATATTCCCTGTAAGCCTTATATTCTCTAACTACCTTATTTGCACTTTCCAACGAAGGTCCAGGGTGAAATGTCACCTTTTTAAGCAGGAGTATTTCTGGAAAGACCAAGCTCTTATTGATCCAACTCTTTTTTTGAAACAAGTAGGCATTTAAGAGTTTGTATCAGTAATTTAATTATAAACTATTCTGTGTTAATCTTGAATTCATTTATTCTTGTTATTTTTTCCCAACTGGAGTGTAAGCTTTTTGAAGACTAGAATGGTACTTTATATTTGTGTGTAACTCCCAGTGGGTGGCAAAGTACTGAGTCATAAACCTTGTTGACTGATGTCCAAATTTCTAGTGCTGGTTCTCAGATTCATGGGTACTTTTCCAATGCTGCTGATTCTATCTGAGCCACCTGGTTTACCTCTGAGAAATTTAAAATCTCAGTTTAAAACAAGGGGCCCGAGTTCAAATACTTCACACATGAAGGAAACCAAGTGTAAGAATTCAGGGGTTGATGGGCACTGTGGGCAACAGGAGTGAGAGTTCTGTCTAGAGACGTGAGCACTACTCAACCAGCTAATTGTTGCATGTAGGAATTAGGGTTCACATGTGTCACTTTGCTAAGAGGAGTCAAGAATCTGGATAGCTATATAAAACTTCTCAGTTTTCTAACTTTGACAGATATTTCAAAGAATTTCAGAACAATGCAGGCCAAACTAAAGCTATCTATGAGATGAGAAGAGCATGTGATTCATTAGAGCGGTGATTTTTAATCGTGGCTGTGAGAGAGAGTCACTTGGGGAGCTTTGACAAATCCTAATGTTCAGGCCTCAGATCAGGCCAATTAAGTCAGAATTTCTGGGGCTCTGCCCCAGGTATCAGTATTTTTTCAAAACTACCCAGTTGATTCAATGTGCAGTTGAAATGAAAACCACTGCGTTGGAGGCTCTGGTGTACCTTCTCATTTCTCTTGTAAATTTAGGGTTGGCATTATTGCAAGGATAAGTGAGACCTCAGATGATCTCTGTGTGATTCGTCACCTTAATTAGCACACACCTTAAAACACTCAACTTTACAGTGTCTGCTGCATTTCTCTAGTAAATTCTGTCATGTGGTGAAACTTTGGGTCTTCAGCTAATTTCATTTAATCATACTGCTATCATGTTAAAGGGGGGGAAAGTCATTTTTAGAAATAAATGCTAGTTCATTAAATGAAATTAAATTTCATTCTCAGTAGTATTTTCTGCTCTATTTTTTTTATTAGCTTTTCTGAGAAAGAATAGTTTCAAATCATATGTTGAGGCTGAAATAATTAACAATGTAATAACCATTTTGCAGTCCCAATACCCCAAGTCCTATCTACTAAGGATAGCTTCCTAAGAACTGGAAAAAAAATCCTTACAGGTCTTTAAGAGGGTGATATGTACTGAAAAATAAAAGATAGAATTGGGGGCATTAAAATACATGAACTGTAGTTCTCCATTTAATCCCCACACTCAAAAGGTACAAAGTCCCTTGTGGTGCGTATAATCTGGCCTTTGATTTTAGTTTTGACCTCTGATTTAGTTTGATGTTTTTTCCTTTGACAGATTTTTCAAAAATTTTTATAGATAATCTTAGAAAGCCTGATTGTTACCCCAACACTCAATATATAGTTTTCATTTTTCTTGTTCTTCCTTTATGGTAGTCCAGAGGTTTCAGTCATATGGTAGTGGATAATTTAATAGAATAGACACACTAAGCTTTGCCAGTCTCTTGATCTGTTGCTGTAAATAGCTTTGTCTTATTTTTGAGCTGTGATATTCAAGAGCTTGGTAACATAGGAACTGCTGATAAACAAAAGCTTTGGAGACTATTCTAACTTACAGAGGCACTTTATTTGGTGAAATCACAGTGTAACAATGAAACCATAATGCCTCTGGAGAACTTTATGATGACTTAAGAAATATAGAAAATAAAAACCGATTGCTTTAAGAGGGAAAAATTCCTATACTCACTCATTGGAAGATACTAAAATTACAATTTTAAATGCAAGAGCAACTGATGCATTGTTTCAGCAATTTGAGAAGTTTTGATGGAATGATGAACCAGTTTCTTTCAGAAAAGATGATAATTATATTGAAGCCCAGAACTTTGAACTAAATATCACTGAAGACTATATGAATAATGATTTAATTAGATTGCCCAAATATAGACAGTAAAAATTTTAACTAATTCAAGGATTACATATATATACCATGCCTACAGGAACTAGAGTTGTAGGAAAAGTACAATAAGTAGACATTGTATTTTAACCCATTTTAGAGAAATAATGATGCTTATCTGAAACTCAAGTGAGAGTTTTCAGGTCTTTAAACTGATCCTGGCTTAATGTTGCAAGTCTACTTTAACTTACAGATCGATCTATGGTAGCCCGGTCCTCTTGTGTCTAAGTTAAAGTATTCTCATTAGATTTCTAGTGGTGTAAGTCTTATTCTCTCGTCACTCACTTTCTAAATTTAACTGAAAGTTTTAAGGGTGTGTGTGTGTATTATACTTTTCTCCCACCAGATTATAAATTGTTTGAATGACCATGCCAGATACACGTATCTTCCTCTCTGTGCCTAGCACAATGTTTTCTACATAGTAAGCACTAATTAAATGCTTTTAAAACACAGTGAATTAATTTCCATATGCAACATGGCAGTTCATCATAGCATTTGTTATTTAGCTACCTGATTGCTGAGATAAAGGGAGTCTATTGTAAATGCTACATTACAAAACAGTAGAAGGATTCAAGAAGGAAAAGGAGAAACCATTCCAAGACTTACTCTGTAGTCACTTGATGTCACATAAAATATAGGGAGGAAGGCCAACCAGATGATGCACGTGGTGTACATGGTAAAACCAATGAACTTGGCCTCGTTGAAATTTTCTGGGCACTTTCGCGTTTTGAAGGCATACACAGTGCATAAGATGACCAGGACTACGTCGTAGGTAAGTGAGATCAACATGCTGGAATCTTTGACGTTGCATTTTAGGATGACTGTTTCCCGCTTCTCTGGAAGGGTGTGCCGCCTGGTGCCTGGAGCCTCCAGGATGAGCCACACAGACACGACCACGATCTGCACCAGTATCAGACCCAGGCAGATGAAAACCTGAGAACTCGGGCTGATGAATTTTGGCCTCTGAGCGCCATTCTTTACCCCATCAAAGATGCGGGCAATGCAGTTTGTCTTGGTCAGCAGGGCTGAGTAACAGACAGCGAAGGAGGTCCCCAGCCCTAGTCGGCGCAATGCGCAGATGACTGGTGACGGCTTGGAAATGAAGAAGAACGTCATGCAATAGGACAGGCCAACCCCAAACAACAGGATGTAGCAGAGCTCCCGGCCTGATGCTTTGACCAAGGGTGTGTTGTTGTGCTTGATAAAAACAGTCACAACCATGCATGTGCACATAAAACCCAGGCAGGCAATGGTGACCGGACCGATGGCCCAGGCATCTTCCCACTTGATGTAGTCCTCAGGAAGGTCAAAGCAGCCAGATAGGTCTGCAGTGGGCCACTGCCCAAGGCCGCAATCCATACAGGTAAACTCATCAGCCAGGTATTCGTAGGGCTCGCAGGGGATGCAGATCCAGCAGCAGACATCGCCTGGTTGCATATTCTTCATTTCATTGGGTGCACAAGGGTCGCTGCACTGGGAAGTGGGCATTGAGTTCCGGGACCAGTGGATAGAGTCAACGTCTAGCGATAAGGTTTCTGACCAATGACCAACCTTCAGGTAGGAATACTTGCCACCCACATACTGGAAGTTGAACACGTTGTATTGTCCCATGCCATCTCCAAAAGTGTCAAACTTGACAATGCTATCTACACCTTTATTTGCGATGAATGGAGCTGTGATGTGTAAAGTAAAAGAAAAAAAAAGAACACTGTTTAGGTGTCTTAAGTATGATCAGTCAATGACTTTATATCATACACTTAGCAAAACTGAAATAATAGGGAACAGGATTCCAAAGCTGAGATAATTTATCACTTACCATTGAATTTACATATTAAAAGCTACTGGAATACTCAAGCATTCATAAATTCATTCACTTAACATTCCTGAGTGCCTCGTATGTGCCAAGTGCCAGTGACAATCTGCGAGTACAATATAGTGTCTGCCTTCAAAGGGGCCGATTATATAACTGGGGAACTGGGGAACTGGCGAATGGCGAACATGCAGTCATAGTCTATGTGGTATATAAATATTCATTTCTTGAAAAACTCCAAATAGGAATTGGACAAAACTTTGAATCGCATCTGTATTATTTATTGAATGCATAGAAATTAAATATTTTCATGGAAGTATATAATTAAAAGGAAGATTTTTTTTTCTCCTTCAAAGTCAAGAAAAAATATTTTCAACATAAATGGATGGTATGTTTCTTTTAAACGGTTTAGATGATTCAGAGGGAAAAAAAACCACTCATCCATAATCCTTCAACTATAGTATTTTCATGTTTTGGAGGATAGTCATTCTGACTACATATTTGCAAGCATCTATATACAGCATGCATGCTAAGTCATTTCAGTCATGTCTGACTCTTTGTGACCTTATGGACTATAGCCCACCAGGCTCCTCTGTCCATGGGATTCTCCAGGCAAGAATACTGGAGTGGATTGCCATGCCCTCCTTCAAGGGATCTTCCTGACCCAAGGATTGAACCCACGTCTCCTGTGACTCCTGCATTGCAAGCAGATTCTTTACCACTGAGCCACTGGGGAAGCCCCATGTATAATATACTCCTATCTATCTGTCTATCTACACACAACCTGAATATTCTTCTGAAGGCACCTACAGTATGCAGAAGCTATGTAATTGCCTTAAAGTTTGTTCCAAACTGTACAGGATTGGTACCCTTAACACTGTCTCTTATAGCTGGTACCTAAGAGCAGCGGCTGTCTAGGCATGTCTGGTTCCTCTTTTTCAGCTGCTGCTCCTCATGTCTCTTGCCAACATCTACTGACGTTTTTATGCCACCTTCTTTGGTTGACTCTGTGCCTACTATTTCACACTGCTGACTTTTACTCTTTCCTTAAATGTAGAGAATGTGGCTGATGTCTCTGTGATGCATAGACAAATTTTATTAGTTAGGGTAGGCTTGTCTGTGTGGATAAATAGACCCAAATTATTTAAGGGTTCAAACACAGTGGAAGTTTATGTCTCCCTCATGCAGCAGGCTAAGGTCTTGGTCCATGGGTATCTCTCCTCCACACGGTGATTCAGGAACTCGGGTCCCTTCCATCTTGAAGCTGTACCAATTTCTAGGGCCTCCTTCTCATCAGCATCCACCCAGTGGGAGGAGAAAAAGAGTATGAAATAGTTGCACCTGCTTCTTAAAAGTATAAACCTGCAAGTGCCACGTGTTTCTGTTTACATTTACTGACTAGAAATTAGTTACAGGGTCACTTCCAACTTCGAGAATGGCTGGGAAATGTGGCTTCTACAGCTCTTTTGTGCATAAAGGACCTCTGGAAGGATGCCCAAGGATAGTGTTACCAATGGCAAGAGATGGGAAGTGGGCAGATGCATGGCGAAGATGGGTGGGAAATTTTTACTAAATTCTTTTTTATTTATGTTTTTGCATTTTGAAGCATATGATTATAATCCCTATTTAAAATACAATAACAATAAAGGAAAATATACATTGACAATCAAGGAGCACCAGATATTTGAGTAAACTTCTAACCTGAAAGTGAAAGAAAAACAACCAGAAAAGGAAATTTGGCATGAATAGAGACAATGCAGGGAGCAAAATATGAAAACTTTATAACAATAATGAGCTCAGAGAGATAAGAAAAGATGCTGCATCTAGGAGATAGCTGCAGTCTATTCTTAAAAAGGAACATTCAGAGAACAAGAATGAACTTTTGGAATTGAGAGCAGAAAATAGAAATAAGTATAAGGATTGAAAATTAAATTTGAGAGAACTCTCAAAGTTTGACCAAAATGCTCAGAAGGAAAGTAGAAAATAAAACAAAGATTTGAGAACATTCTATGGAATTTCAGCAATCAAGAGATGTTTTAGAAAGAGAGAAGGAGAACATAGGAGGACAGTATCAAGAGAGTCAAAGTAAATTATTGGACAAACTGACCTGGGAAAGGGTGACAAGAGACTATTGCTCTTTCTTATGAGCTTTGTCAAAGTCACGTAAAAATTATGTACATGTATTATTTTGATAAAAATAAATTATAAAGTTAAAAAGTATAATGAGTAATTGGGCCAGGTCAGGCAGAACAGCTTGTGAAGTAAATAAATAAGGAAAATGATATTGCTGCAAATATTTTCACAAGTGCTTGGTAAGTGGGTGGTAAACAAACAGTCGTTTGGTGGAATTTTTTGACATAAATTTTCCTCTTATTAAATCTGTCTCATTAAATATCTAACAAACCCATTGTCAGCAGAAGTGTTCTGATCTGTAGTTTGGAATAAAGAGCTACTGTGTCTGTGCGTGTATTAGTCCCTCAGTCATGTCTGACTCTTTGAGATCTGAGAGAATCTTGCCCAGAGAATCCCATGGACTGTAGCCCGCTAGGCTCCTCTGTCCATGGGATTCTCCAGGCAAGAATACTGTAGTGGGTTGCCATTTCCTCCTCTAAGGGATCTTCCCAACCCTGAGATTGAACTCGGGTCTCTTGATTCTCCTGCATTGGCAGGTAGATTATTTACCACTGCACCCCTTGGGAAGCCCTTGCTATGTCTATACTAGAAAAAAAAAAAGAATGAAAGGGGAACCTAGAAGAAAAAGGTAAACCATATCTGTCAAATATTCCACAAGGGAGAATCTTCCTGTACTTGAATGCTGATCCAAACATGACTGACCTGGGTAGTGAGGAGGCAGGTAGGAAAACCTAGCTCTTTCTCAGGTGTTGCTGGAGTGACTTCAAGTGACAGAAAGTGAAGTCACTCCGTCGTGTCTGACTCTTTTTGACCCCATGGACTGTAGCCTACCAGGCTCCTCTGTCCATGGGATTTTCCAGGCAAGAATACTGGAGTGGGTTGCCATTTCCTGAGCAGCGTGAAAGTATCGATCCTGTCACCTTCCTGATGTACTCAGAGTTGCTTCTAAGTCAAATGACTCACCTGGGAAATAGTTCAAGTCCAGTGAACCGGAAGTATGGTTCTCTGGAGATGAGCTGTACTGTTCTTTAGAGTGAGTTTCCTATTTCTCGAGTTGAATCTCCCCAAGGCAACCAAGCATCATTCAAAATGGAAAGATAAATCACCCCTGTTGTTGTGGTAACAGCATGAAAAAAACTAAAGGGGTTGGGGAAGAATTGGAAAGATAGCGGAATTTTTGTTTTTGCTTTTTTCACAAAGACTTAGAACCTTTCTCCAAAATCTACTTCACTGCCCTAAGTGCCTCAAAATCAGGTCTTCATGTTTCAGAGGAAACCTGATCTGGCCTCGACTCAGGAGACTAACTTCTCAGTTTAGCTGATTATCCAGTTAGTTCTGATCCCAGTTTCAAATGGATTTATTCAGGAAGTTTCATACCAAGGTGACCAGCCCTCCTAGGGTCCATTTCATAGAGACGAGGCAGGTCGATACCTTACAAATACCACAGGTCAATGGCAGGAGGAAATTAAATCAGTTCTTTATTTTTTCCTCTCAGACAGAAGTCCAATAAAGGCAAGACAGTAATGTGGCTTTTAACAGGCTGTTAATAATGGGAATGTAACTGCCACTGCCTGGGTTCACGTCCATAAATGCTAATAAAGATTGCAAGAGCTACCAGCAGCAACATGGCTCCAGTTTTACAACCAGACCATCACTGAAATTTCTGTGAACTACTTTGATGGATTGGAATAAAGACCTAGGTGAGAAGACAGAAAATGGCTTTTCCCTTGAAAGACCTCATTAGGGGTCAAGAGGTGAAGAAATCAAAATCCTCTGGCTGGAGCCAACAGAATCCTTTACAAACATCATGCGGCAGGAAGACAGGAAAGAATAAAAATGAACTCTTGGCTATGTGTAATTAATTTATCTACTGATTAGGAACACAATTGCCAAAGCATTTCCACGGTTATTTATCACCTGAGGTGGTTGCTGAGGCACAGCACCATCTAGATGTCTGAAGTGCTGTCTCATACAGGGAAAAATACTGGCTAAGTACCTCAGGTGCAAGGGAAAGTGAATGTTCTAGAAGAGCTATTGAAAGAACATTGCATTTTTTAGAGTGTTAAGACTTGATGTAAAGACCTCTCCAGTTCTCCTGAGAAGTTAGCATAGCTAACACTTCTGATGTCTCATTACATATTTTCCTGTTTCCCTGTCTAGAATCTACATATTATGGCTGAAATTTTCAGCACTGGAGGAGGCTCAGAAAGGAACAATGTTTTCCTAGACTAAGAATGAAGAGTGTGGAGGCAAGGCACAGAGAAAATAGCAGTGAGTGGAAATTAGTGAGATTTCGATCTTCTTCAGCCCCAATTCAGGGGGCAGGCTCAGGGTCTGCCTTTGCTTGTTTTTTTTTTTTTTGGTTTTAGCTGGAAGGTTCACAGTGGCCCCTGAATCTTGGTTAGGGACCATTTTTAACCTGAGCTAATGTAACTACCACATCTTTTTCTACCCTCTCTTCCCCAAGTCCTGATCTCCCTTACATAATCTATTGCTTTTCTCACATGCCCTATGATGAAATTTTTAAGAACTTTTAATTGAAATATATATACAGAAAAGGGGTAAAAATAAGGATTTATCACAAAGTGAATACCTCTATGTAACATTATGGCTGTTAGGAAATGGAACATTGCCAGTACTCTTGTTCCTATCCCTGTCTACCCTTGCTTCTTCCCAAAGGTACCACCATCATCTTTAAGTACCATGAACAATGGTTGCCTGATATTATGCGTGATATGAATATAGTAATAAAGTATGGGTTACGTTATTTCTAATATCTTTTGCTCAAAATTAAGTTTGGTGAGATTCATTCAAGTAACACTAAGAAGCTGCAGTTGGTTTACTTTTATTGATGCATCATATTTTATTATATGGATGTGCCACAATTTACTTAGCCATGCTGCTGTTGATGGTCATGCCTTTTCCCCCTTCTTTTTAAAGTCTTCAGCTTATATGAATCATGCTGAGTCTTTAGCTGGGTTATCCCAGAAGTAAACCTTAAGACTAGATTTGGGTTCAAATAGTTGATTTGAGAGTTGATAGGGAAACGGAGAAATAAGACACACACAGGAAAGAGTCCAATACAGAGTGTGTGCATGAGCACCATGGGTCTCATTCTCCCTGGGGTCTTTACAGAACGGGTGTTGGGGCAGAATACCAAAGCTACTCACTAGCTGGGATGGGACAGCTCTTGTTTGTCATTGGTTAATGGCTGCCTCAGGCCCTTTCAGCTGCTCTAGGTACAGGCAGAGCCTGGCTCTGTGGCCAGAGACAGCTCCCTGGCAGAGGGTCACAGATGCTTCTATTAGGAAGCCCTTGACATGTATGAGAACAGTGAGTGCTAAGGGAATTTGGGGGAGGCACTGAGAGCATCTCCTGCATGATGCTATGACCTTTCTAATACATGTGTGCACTTCTGATGTGTGTATGTGTGTACAAGTGTACATATGTACATGTTGACAGTAGTAAAACTACTATGTATGTGAGTTCCAGTTGCTTTACTCCCTGAATGTTACTGCTTTTGAATTTTAGCTGTTCTGATGGAAGTGCAGTGATATCTCAAATGTTGTGCCATCAGGCTACCAGTTCTTCCTCTGTGTTGGTACAGTGTCCTGTACATTTAACATTAAGAAAATTGAGTACATCTTGGAAAAATTTCCACTGTGTGTCCATCTCTTCACTAGGTCCTAAGCCTCTCATTCATCTTTGCTCTCTCATCATCCAAGGCAATGCTGGGCACGCAGGATGCATTCACTGATTGTTTCCTAAACGGATGATTAGACTTATTAGGTCAAATAGCATCATTCTAGGAACTTGAAACACATGCCAGTGACTGAGTCATACCAGAGACCGATTAAACATCAGTCTTAGGAAATGGGCCTGCACCTGTATTTTGATAGTTTACTGTATTATTATACAGCCATGGTTAACAACCAGTGGTTCTCAGGCAGGAGTGATATTTCCTCCCAGAAAATATTTGACAATGTCTGGAGACATTTTGGCTGTTATGACTCAGGCTGGGGGCTACTACTGGCATCTAGTGGGAAGAGGCCTGGGGTGCTACTAACCAGTCCACAAGGCACTGATCACAAACTCACAACAAATAATTTCCCAGCCCTAAATTTCATCAGTGCCAAGATTGAGAAATCCTGGTCTAAAATAATACCTGTTTGGAGTTTTAGAAATAGTACAATAATCTCAAACCTCTGTAAAAATTGAAAACATCCATTCCAGAGAAATTCTTTATTGGTGCCGTAATATGGATGTTATAATTATCTAGTCTTTTTCCTTCCTCCAGCCATTTCCACCTTACAAAGTCCTTCCAGTGTTCTCCTTCAAAGTCCTTTCCTTTTCACGTTCGTCAACAGCTTTACTGCCCCCAGTCCCCTCCCACATCCTCTCACCTCTACCACAGACCCCGTTTCATACAGATCTCTGTGATTTTCCTTTCATCCATTTTGAAAAAAATGGTCAGCCTGGCTGTGTGTCTCCTGGCTGTCAATCACCTTGGAGGAGAGCAGCAGTCTCTTGTGTGTCACAGGGGTGGGTGTCAGGGACCCTTTTAGAGCAAATCACAGCAAGAAGAGCTGTCGGAGGGAACAGGCAGTGGGGTCTCTGTGGGAATTTTCTTCCTCTTTAATGTGACATCTCCAGCACAAATCTAAGCACCCAAGAACACTGTGACTTTGCAACACTCACCAGAGGTGTTCAATTTTATGAAAAGAAATTGTGAATTCTGAGGATAAATTTAATCTGTCCTCATGCTTTTCAAGGAGACTACCTCACATAAATTAAATAATTTAATCACATAGATTTAAAAAAAGTGCTTCCCCAAACCAAAGTTGGATACAAGCTGTCCATGACTTTGTTAAAAAAAAAAAAAAAGGCATCTGTTTCCCATTGTCCTGCCCTTCAATCACTTGGCCTGCTGGGCTCCAATTTTAAATGCTGCAGGAGAGTGAAATGTGAAGATGAAAACTGAGAAAATCCCTTTCAGAGAGGTGATAGTAAGTCAGCAGTAAAAACTGTTAAGAAAAGAAAACTTATTTAAAAAATAGTAGCAGAGCTAATATTCTGAAGAACATAATCACGGTTGCAAGAATGCTTGGTAAAATGAGTTTCCCTTTTTCAGCAAACAGTATACCATTTCATATAAAAAGCCAAACAGCAGAAATTTTATTCAGCATTCATGGATGAACATCCACAGATAGGCAGGGCAGCTTAGCATGCGGTAACTGTGGTTTCTATGAGGGGAGCAAATTAATTTCTAGTCTCTTGCCTTATGCATGCCTGGACATGCATTTGACGCTCTGTGTGGTATAGTGCAAAGAGAATACAGGGGAAATAAATTGCTTCTCCTCCCAGTATGTGGGTCTATTGTTACATTGTCATGTTTTTCCTAAATCACTGTAGCGTACCAGGTCTTCACTGAGAGGGACTGCATCAATGAACTCCTGTACGTTAAGTGACCTTGTCAGGGCATCAAGCACTTTGACACACTGTTAAAAATTCCAAACCTGCATCTCCCCAAAAGGGTTTCTGTTCCACTGGAAATAATTAAGGTGACAAAACTGAAAGTAATTGCTCTACATCTTCACCCCAATTTGTGCCATAAAATCTGTTTTGAATTATTCTAAAAATAAGAGTGCAAAGGGTATCATAAATCTACTTATTTTGTTCCTTCTTAGAAAATATTCCTAGAAATTAATCAACCTCAGGAATCATTTTAAATCAGATGAGTCTTCCGCTCTTCCTCCAATTGAGTTAAATTAACTTACTGATAGAACTCTAACATATCCCTTATATAATTATATAATATATTAGTATGTAATTATCAATTATATAGGGCTTCCCATGTGGCGCAGAGGTAAAGAATCTGCCTGCCAATGCAGGAGATACAAGAGACGTGGGTTCAATCCCTGGATCAGGAATCCCCCAGAGAAGGAAATGGCAACCCACTCCAGTATTCTTGCCTGGAAAATTCCATGGACAGAGGAGTCTGGTGGGCTACAGTCAATGGGGTCGCAGAGTTGGATACGACTGAGCACACACATACACATCAATTATATAATTAGACAATGTATACTGACGTAGTATCTATAATGTATGTAACATTATATATACTTATTTACTCATTATACTTAAGAGATGTTAGGATTCTGTCACCAAGTTAATTTTATTTATTATAAAGTCATATATATATAATTTTCTTACATAAATTCCTTCATTTCCCAGATGATACTTTTACTGCAAAACCAGAGGATAGGGCATTGTTAACATCTAGGATTTTACCCAAAGTCATCCTTGAAATCAGTGAGAACATGACAGTATTTGCTGATAGCATCTGAGCAGGTGTGTAATAATGAAGGTGGCACAAATTGTTCTTGGGACTCATCTACTTCCTTTTTACCTTCTTTTTTTCTCAGCATGCTTTCTTGTTTCCAATACCCCAGCTTCCCATATAGCCCTAGGCAAAAGTAATTCCCATCAAAGTACGAGATTCTGTTTAGGTTACTCCTTTCAGGGCTGTTCATATTGAAAGAGATCATACTTAGAGGACAGTGTGAAAGGTCATCAGGGATACATTATTGATGATGGAACGTGATATCTCAGTAGAAAAAGAATTTTGGGCAAAGAAGGTTTGTCCAACTTTCCTAAAATAATATCCTTTCATGTTTTGGCCTCAGTCCTAAGAGGGATTTCTGCTCCTTAACTTTACCTCTTTTTCCATCTTATCTTTCTCCTCCACAGAAGAGAATCTGTGGATGTGATTGGCAGAGTCTGACATTCATGGATCGTTTTTCTCTAACTGTCAGAATCACAGTGATTAAGAAAGACAGGCAGGTACTCTTCTACCTCCCATGGCCAACTGATGGAGGCACCAGCCTCTCAGGGCTGACCTGGACCATCTTCATGCCCATGTTTGCACCTCTAGTCTGCAGAGTATGCAGACATGCTAACATTTATCTAGTAGCTCTGATCCTCCTCCAGGCTCTCTGTTCCTCCTGCCTGGAGGATGCCGGGGTGGGAGGTGGGGGGTGGGGGGGGTGGGGGGTGGGAGAAAGTCCTGATATTCACTCCTCATGTAAACAGACGCTTGGATTAGCAGGCTTGGAATCTGCTCTAAAGATTCAGCTGTTTAGAGGAAGGAAACCAAAGCTTTTTTTCCACTTCTGGCCATTGCCTTATATCCTACCTGTAATATCATAGCAGTATTGTAGGGCGAGGAAGGTGGGAAGGAGATCAAGCCCTTGCTCATTTTTTTTAACAAACATTGAAATTTGTTTCCTCTTGGCTATTGATCCTTATGTACTAAAACCCAGGAGGAGAGAAAAGAGAATAGGGATTTGGCACTGTTAATGACCTACTTCAGGGAACAGTAAAAGGAGAGCAATGAGTCTCAATTGTTGGAAAAATGGTTTAATGGAAGCATTCAAATGACTAGTGTTTGTTTTCTTTCAAATTGTAGTTATAGGGCACATGCACTCGTATTAGCAGTAAAAGGACAGGGAAAATGATAGAAAAAAGCTGAGAGGATAGGATGGGAGGAGTGAATACTGGCTGATCCAACTTTTTCCTGAAACTGAATAGTGAGGCCTGCTCTTACCCTAACTCTGGTTCTCATTACAATATATATATATGAACAGCACCTCATGTGATATCTGGCACACAGGGAGTGCTAGCAATCCCAAACTGTTATTATTACAGCGGACTATTGTAATAGCCTCCTGGGTAACTTTCTGTATCCAGTCTCTCTCCTCTCCCTGGCTCCCCTTTATTTTACCGGTTCACACTCCTGTTATAGCCTGGTGGTTCAGTGGTAAAGAATCTGCCTGCCATTGTAGGAAATGTGGCTTCAACCCCTGGGTCAGGAAGATCCCCTGGAGAAGGGAATGGCTACCCACTCCAGTATTCTTGCCTGGGAGATCTCATGGATAAAGTAGCCTGGCAGGCTACAGTCCATGGGGTCGCAAAAGAGTTGGACATGATTTAGCAACTAAACAACAATATATAGCATGCTACTATCTATCTATCTATCTATCTATCTATCTATCTATCTATACAACCTTAATATTATGAAGGCACCTACAGTATGTGGAAGCTAGGTAATTGCTTTAAAGTTTGTTCCTAACTGTACAGGGTTTAGTTCTTAGAGCATTAATTTGTGAATCTGTTTTGAGAATCATCCAGAGATTGATGTGGTATACAGCCTTTCCCCAAGATTTGGACTTCCAAACTTTATGTCATTTACTTCATTAAAAGACACCTAACATCTTGTGTATTGGTGATTCTTGGGACTATACCCTCCAGAATAAAGTATCACGCTAAATTCCACAGTCCTGCAAAATCCAGTCCATCTCACTGTTTGTATCTTTCACTTTTGCCCTTCACAATGCACAAGAAACTCCAATAATCCTCTTCCACTTTGTCATGATGCAGCCTCCACTTTTCCACCTGCAGCTTGACTCATCCCCTTCCCTGTGCTCCATACGTCCTCTCTTTCTTGTAAATGCCTGTGAAATTGCTCACATTGAATTGCTGCCCTTTGCTGAATCTCAGTTGAAAGTGTAATTCCTCTCTGAGCCTACGTATAACATTCCTTTTCTTCGGCACTCATCGTCTTTCTCTTAGTATAAACTGTTTTTGTCTCTCTTTTCCATTATTATCCTTGTTTTGAGCTCCTCAGTGGCAGAAGCCAAATTTTATCATCTTTCAGAGATAACCTGGGACCCATAGGCTAAGATCAGCCTGAGAAATAGGTTTATTTGTCCTATACTGCATTTGTAAAAGTGTTAGTTGCTCAGTCATGTCCGACTCTTTGCGACCCCATGGACTATAGTCCTCCAGGCTCCTTTGACCATAGAATTCTCCAGGCAAGAATACTGGAGTGGGTTGCTATTCCCTTCTCCAGGGGATCTTCCCAACCCAGGGATTGAACCCAGGTCTCCTGCATTGTGGACAGATTCTTCATTGTCTGAGCCACCAGAGTATTTGTAAAACATTTGAATTAGCTTTATTAAGATACTGAGAGAAAAGTTTAGATTTATTTTCATCTCTTGAATCACAGAAAGACCAGATAACTCTGGGCCTTTATTGAAAAACAGCCATGGCTGATGGGAGTTGCAGTTCAAATACATACTTGGTGAAGTATTTGAACTTCCACCCCTCAAATAATGCCTAATACAGAACAGGTTCTTGAAAAACAGTTGTTTTAAGCCAAGTGTAACTACCTCAACAAATACCAAGGGAGAGGGAAAAATAATCCTACTATTTAGGAAGAAAATTTAAGATTTCAAAATTTAATTTTCTTTTCAAAATGAGGAGAGAGGAAGTAAATGGAGGAAGTGTGTTGGTGGAGAATGCAAGTAAACAATGATGCCTGACCATAAATGAACTCTCTTCTGGGGTTCCAGAGCCCATGTGTATACCTGTAGCAGAGAGTGATTCATCGTTAATAAATTGTTTATTTGCTCTGGGACCCCAGTCTAGACTGAGAGCCCCATGAGACCTGGAACTATGTCACGCATTGATTTTCACTGGAGCCTGCCTGCCTGCCGACATTGGAATCTGGGTTTCATCACTTACTGGTTACTTACTCGTGTTTCAGTGACCCAAAGAATTCCTGGGACCATTACATTGACAGTGCTTGGTACAGTGTATCGTGTACTGAAAGGTTCTATCACTCTCTGATTATTAGAGCATCTGTCCCCTGGTAGGTAGTTGAAAAATGGTTGTTAAATTAACAAATGAATGAATGAGAGAGTGAATCAGTGTCCACCATTGTACAGCCACGATGTTGTCAGCCAGCTGGTTCTCTGAGTCTTCATTAAATGGCTTAGGTCTGTTCCAATAATCATTACAGGAACCATAGCTAATCTGTGAACCATAGTTCTTTAGATTCCAGACTTCGCTGACCTAAATTAGACTAAGACTGCCTACGTGTTTAGAACATAATATATTTATTTATAGCTAAGAAAACTTTCCTCTTCATTCAGCTTGTTACCATGGAGTATATAATCTGTAATATTGTCTTTGTTTCCAATTTTGCAAATTGCTTATGAATTAACTGCATCCCACCACACCCTAAACCTTGCCTGAGTACCTCTGTTAGATTTGGATGTCAACACAAACACACACACACACACACACACACACAATGCTAGAGGTAGTGAAGAAATGTTGGACCTTTTCTTTTCTTCAAGGTATAATTTTGGCTATGGAACTGAAGAAGAAAAACCTATGACTTTGTCTCTCTGTACTTCTAGGGATTTCTTGCCAGAAGATGGGCATGGGGGAATGCTGAAGGAGGAAGAGCCTGGAAGGGTGGAAGCATTTGCTTTGGAAAGTTTGTTCTGGTTCTGCTTTCCTATCCCTGTCCTTTTCTTTTGGAGAAACTATAAACATGTTTGATAGCAAGGATTTTGTCTTATTAATCGTTATAACCTCAGTAGCTAGCATTTACCAATTTTGTGCTGGAGGAATGGATAAAGGAACTAGAAGAAGAAAGAAAGAATGAATAATACGAGGCAGAAAGCAAGGGACCTCCCCAAGCATTAGATGATAAGTTGATAAAATTCTTATAAATATATATGGTATAGTATATATTATTATAGTTTATTATTGGTGGTGGTTTAGTCACTAAGTTGTGTCCAACTCTTGTGACCCCATGGACTGTAGTCTGCCAGGCTCCTCTGTCCATAGAATTTCCCCTGGCAAGAATACTGGAATGGGTTGCCATTTCCTTCTCCAGAGAATCTTCTCAATCCAGGGATTAAACTTGGTCTCCTGCAGGAAGATTTTTTTACCAACTGAGCCACCAGAGAAACCCATTGTATATTATTATGATGCTATAAGTATGGTCATAACACTCTGAAGAAACCTGATATATTTAGGGTTAATACTTCAAAGCTTTCATCTGAATACTAAAAAATAGTATTGCAAATATTTGCAAGTTAAGTAGATTATCTGCTTGTGTAAGGTACTTAATACATACTACCTAATGAGTTAATTTGGGAAAGCCCCATTTAAGGCTTTAATTAATTTCTGTTATCTATTTTAGAATAATAATGACTAAAATAATAATGACTTTGAGATAAAGTAATTCTTCCTTGCCTCTCCATGAAAGCACCAGGGCTGAGATCCTGATGGAAATCAGAGAGTACCTTTTGCATGCTAAGTTGCTTCAGTGTGTGTCTGACTGTGTGACCCTATGGATCATGCGACCCTATGGATTACAGCCCTCCAGGCTCCTTTGTCCATGGGATTCTCCAGGCAAGAATACTGGAGTGGATTGCCATTTCCTTCTCCAGGGGATCTTCCTGACCCAGGGACCAAACCCGGGTCTCTTACGTCTACCTGCTTAGGCAGGCGGGTTCTTTACCACACCCGCTATGCCCTAAATGCAGGTCTGGTCTACTCCCAGCAGGACAAGCCACACTCAGAGCTGTATCTAGGCACTGGCATTGGATGTTTGAATTTTGAGTATCCAGTTTTTTTTTCCCACAACACTTATACACTTTCCATGTGTTATGAGCCAGAAACATTTTCCACATCAAAACTTGCCCCCAAGGGTGTGATTATTGGTTATAGAGACTGGAGTATAAATTTAAAATCACTGCAAGAGTTGGATCATAGGTTCATTTTGTAAAAGTCTTCAATCTTAATGGGATTGAATATGATCATCTAGGAACAGATAATTTTGGAAGAGTGGGAAGAATATATTCAAGGACAGTGGGGAGTCTTTGTCATTCTCCTAGAACTTGGCAGATCCTATTTTATTTTGACTTCAAAGAACCTTCTGTGGAACGTGGAGTGGGAAGGGATTTGTGTGTGTGTGTTTTGTTTTGTTGTTTGTGTGTGTTGTTTTTAAATCTATTTTGTTTTTGACTATTTTCATTGTGGTGAGTGCTTTCCACTCAGAATTAATGACAGACAGCTTTGGAAGGAGGCAGCGATGATGTGTGATTTTGACATTCATGAGATAGAACGTGGTACATCTTGGATCAAATGCCTCTGAGTAATTGCACTGCAGAAATTGCAGTTTGGAGAAGAGTTCATTTTTTGGTTGCTGATCATAGCCATTGTGATGTGTTTGTGCCCCTGAGCCTGCTGGGCAGCCTGGTATTAACTTCAACTCAGCCCCTACATCTCTGATTGCTGCTGCTACAGTGGTCAGTTTTCAATACTTTTCTTCAAACAGGTTCCAAATTGTCCTTGGAGCATTTCTGTGGTTGGCTTTAGGGCGTATGATTGTCCTTAAATGGTAACTCACTTGAAGCAAAAGCAATAAGCAATAACATCATTAAGGTAGGAATTGGGATGAATGCAAAATCCTTTCTTTTTTCAAGGCCTCTCTTAATAATGTATGATTTGAGACAGAAGAAATTTGCAAAAATTTTGTTGCCGGGATAAAGGGGAAAGATGAAAAGCTATTTTTCCCTTAGATTTACTGCTTCCCACACATGCATAAAGACATACAAACAATGACAGCTATTGATTTCTTTTTTATTTTCATCCTATGAATTCAGCAAATGGCATCAAGTATCTCTGGCTGTGATAATTGCCATAGAAAGTAAAGTCTTCTTTCTAGTGAAGTAGTTGAAGCTGGTGGAGCAGACTTGGCAGGGATACATCTTACAGGTAGATATGTCTTACAACAATGAACTTGGAGACAAATGTTTTGGGGGTGACTGTGATGGCTGAGGGATACCCTATAGCTTCTTTGCCCAGTTCCCATCAGAGGTTTGGTCAACAAGATAAGAGATTTGGTGCCTAGAAGAGAAGCTTATGGTCCAAAATGTACATGTGCATGTCCTAGAAGCCGATCCACATCAGGTAGCATTGCTGGATCAAACCTTCCTCTTTTATTGTTAATTGTTGTATTAATTAGATGGAGGTGGTTTAGTTGCTAAGTCGTATCTGACTCTTGTTACTGCATGGACTGTAGCCTGCCAGAGTCCTCTGTCCATGGGATTTCCCAGGCAAGGATACTGGAGTGGGTTTCCAATTGTATTTAGTTTCTGGAATTTTAGGTGCTGCTGGGAAGTGAGTAAGGCTGCAGGTTTCTGCAACCATTGAGGCATTTGGCATTATATGCACCTTCTCTTACTGGATAATAAATACCCTTTAGTACCTTCTCAAAAGTTCCTTCTTATAATCATCTAAGAGAGGAATTACAAGCTATATTTATGAATACTGCTACATATGCATCTACCTGAGTAGTGCTACTCTTGTGCTTTCCATACATCATTTCATTTAATTTAACCAAATCAAGTGGATCCTTATTGAACATTTACATGTGAGAGAAGTGAATGTGAAAGAGGCTGAGTCATGGAGACTAGTATGTGAACATCTCAGAACCAGGCCCTGGTCTGTATGACAACAGCACTTGTGTTCTGAACTATGATCTGTCCTTTCTTAGTATGAGTCTTGTCTCCCTAGCCTAATTTATATGTTTGTTCATGGTGCTTCCATAAATATTAAGTGAGTTCATCTACCTTAGTGATTTTCACATACTGATTTAGTTGTCTTGAAGGCAGAAACCATATCTTATTCATCCTTAATATTTAGCACAGTAAGAGGCACAGAGTAAGCATTTCAAAAATTGTTAGATGAGTGATTAGGAATGACAATCAGGGCTGGTCTTTTAGACAAAATAAGCAAACACCTTCACAGTGCAATTTGAAAATTTCTGTAAGTGGGTAATTTTAGAAGGAATTTGTTTTTTTGCTGTCACCAGGGAAAGGAGTGACCTAGACTAGAAGGAATACCCTCGTCTGCAATATGAAACAACATCTACGAGACATGCCGTGTGTGTGTGTGTGTGTGTGTGTGTGTAGTGCATGGTCTACTTCAATAGATCTAAATTCCCTTTCTGGCTCAAGGCTGCATACCAGATAGTTGCTTTGGTGGTTTAAGTGTCTTCTGGACAGATTTAATGTTGTTGCTCTCAGTATCTCATTGATTAATACCTTTTGAGACCATATTTGTGAGTTTTCATTGTGAACAATTAAAAAATTGCATCTTATTAATTAAAGTAAAGGGGGAGGTTGGAAACTGTAGAAGGCTCTGAATTCTTTCCATCTTTCCTGATTGATACACATTAATTTTTTGACTTCTAGTAGCAGCTCCATGAGGCAGATTCCATTACTATTCCAGATACTAAATCAGTTCATAAACACTATACTTATGGAATGGAAACAGTGAGAGACTTTATGTTTGGAGGCTCCAAAATCACTGCAGATGGTGACTGAGCCATGAAATTAAAAGATGTTTGCTCCTTGGAAGAAAAGCTATGACCAACCTAGACAACATAGTGGAGAAGGAAATGGCAACACACTCCAGTATTCTTGCCTAGAGAATCCCATGGACAGAGGAGCCTGGTGGGTTGCTGTCCATAGGGTCGCAGAGAGTTGGATGCAACTGAAGTGACTTAGCATGCATGCATGCATTGGAGAAGGAAATGGCAACTCACTCCAGTATTCTTGCCTGGAGAATCCCAGTGATAGAGGAGCCTGGTGGGCTGCTGTCTATGGGGTCGCACAGAGTCGGACACGACTGAAGTGACTTAGCAGCAGCAGCAGACAGCATATTAAAAAGCAGAAACATTACTTTACCAACAAAGGTCTGTCTAGTCAAAGCTCTGGTTTTTCCAATAGTCATGTATGCATGTGAGAGTTGGACTATAAAGAAAGCTAAGTGCCAAAGAATTGATGCTTTTGAACTGTGGTGTTGGAGAAGACTCCTGAGAGTCCCTTGGACTGCAAGGAGATCCAACCAGTCTATCCTAAAGGAAATCAGTCCTGAATATTCATTGGAAGGACTGATGCTGAAGCTGAAACTCCAGTACTTTGGCCACCTGATGCAAAGAACTGACTCATTGGAAAAGACCCTGATTCTGGGAAAGATTGAAGGCGGGAGCAGAAGGGGACAACAGAGGATGGGATGGTTGGATGGATCACCAACGGGATGGACATGAGTTTGAGGAGGCTCCAGGAGTTGGTGATGGACAGGGAAGCCCGCCGTGCTGCAGTCCATGGGGTTGCAAAGAGTTGGACACTACTGAGCGACTGAACTGAACTGATACTTACAGACATCCAGAGAGGGACTTTTCAGCCTAGTAAGTGAATTTCCAGATTTTAGCTGAGCCCACTCCGGCACTTGGCCACCCCAATCATGCTGTGTCAGTAACAAGCTTCCTAAAATCATATTTGTTAGGTTCCCTCTTGATTAAAACCTTCCAATGGGCTTATGCCTTCATGAAAAATACTTCAGATTCCTCAACAGGAGACTCTATGTCTTTGACAATGTGATCCTTTTACTTCTCCAACAAATGCTTGACTATTTCCACACATCCTTCTTCCCAGTGTGTGTCCCCACCACTTCTGCCCCAGAAAATCCTTTGAAAGCTCTGTGCTCTGTGAGTACTGAATCACTTCCTATTCCCTGAAACTTCCATGTTCTTGCCCTTGTTCCTTTGCACAAGCAATTTCCTTCACCTGACTCCTTCTTACTAATCTTTATTTATGTCTGAAGACATGTATTATTTTTGCTGACTCCCTCCCCCCAACAAATTAGGATACACGTGACTCTTTTGTATTTCCATAGTACTTCATTCTAACCTCAGTTGATTCATGTATTTATCAAACATGTAGCAGATGCTAAGGCTAAACGTGTGACCAACATGACTATAATCCTTGCCTCTATGCAGATGACCCTAGTGGATTACAAACAAACAAATAAACATATACTGTAACTTCAAATTGTGATCAGTAAATGCTGTGACAAAAAGTCAAGCAAGGTAATGGTATAGAGAATGACAGGTAATGATGGCTGGGAGGATTCTTCAGGGAAGTAATATCTGAGCTGAACTTAAAGACAGGAAGGAGTGAGACACTTGAGGCTCTGGAGGAAGAATATACTAGATTGAAGGAGCAGGAAATACAGTTTCTCAAGTTGGAACATGCTTGAAGTGCTCAATGGACAAGAAGAAAGCCAGTGTGGTTCATGTATAGAGAATAAGAAGCAAGTGTGGTGCAAGATATGAATTTGGAGTGGCAAGCAGGGGACTGGATCCTAGAGGGGCTTATAGGCTTTGGTAATGTATTTAGATTTTATTCTATCATCAATGAAAAGTGTTCAGAGGATATTCTGACTAGATTTACATTTTGAAAAGCTCACTCTGGTTACTATGTGGAGAATGAACTCTAAGAGCCTCAGAAGGGAGACAAGGAAAGTCATTTAGCTCCTGTTTCAGGGATCAAGAGATGAAGATGGATGACTTGGAAGAGGAGTGCAGACAGTAAGAAGTGGTCAGATTTAGGAAGTATCTTTTGAAGCGGCGCTCATGAACTGAACATTAGGAATGAGAAAACAGTTAATCTTTGATTGATTATAAGGTTTTATTTAAATAAGCAGATGATGGTACTATTGACTAAAGTTGGTAAATGATTGGTTGTGTGTGTACGTTTTGGTGCAGGAAGGAGAGGTGAAAAATAAAGATCTTTGAGTTGGATATGATAAATGAGATTTTTTTTTGCCTATGCAAGATGAGATGTCAAAGAAGCCATTAAATATACAATTCTCTATGCCAGCAGAAAGGGAAGGGATGGAGAAAATTCACTTGTGAGTCATTACTACATGGATGATGTCCAATATTAGGGACTAGAGGAGGTAACTATATGGGGAGGAGTAGGAGGATGGGGTCTTTAGGTGTCCCACCTTTGAGAGTTTGGACACAGGGTGAGGAGAGGAAGCCTTCCAAGGAGACTGAAAGAGAAGGGCTGCAGAGGAAGGAGAAAAGATAAAGAGGGTATGGAATCGTGGATGTCATAGAAGAATTGTGTTGTGAAAAGTAATAGAAGCCAGAGAATCCTAAAATAGAATGAATAAAAAAGTAAAAGGTCAATTGTGTCCAAAGTGGGGTAGACTTATTACACTACACTGCAGTCACCTCTTTACTCATGAGTATTCTCCAATAGATTCTAACTTCCTTGAAGGTAAGTTAGGATACCTTTCTAGCCTTAATGTGCAGGTACAGGGCCTAACACCTACTGGATGCTTATTAAATATTTACTGAGTGGATAAATGAACTCCAAAGCCTAACAAGATGACAGCTAAAGTGAGACTAGGCTCAGGAAATATGGGAAGTATTTGCCCTTCTTCGCACTCACCTCCAGCCTAAGTTATACTTTAAATTTTCTATAAAAAGTAACATAAAAGGCAATCAGAAGCAGGCCCCTGAACAGCTCATTGAATAAGATTCATTAAAAAATGATGGACAGTGTGACACAGTATACCATACAGGAGGGAGTTGGGGAGACTGACCGAGCTATATTTCGAGTTAATTTTATATTCATAAATAAGATTGGAATTGTAACCCTGGTTTGACTCACCTCATTGAAAGTGAAAAGGTAGAACTGCACATTCCCCCACAGGAAATCTAAAATCAAATATAGCATAGATGGTAATGATGTTTTTGCTTAATTTTCAATAACATATAATTTTATAATTTAATTACAGTGCTAGCAAGATACATTAGAAGGGACACACATAGCAATTAGGGTTCCTTGGGAAAAGGTGTTCATAATTTTAAAATTATTGTGTTAATTATTAGATAATGAGGAAGCTTAAGGCTACATCTGATCTACACCGTAACAAGCTTCGTTTCTTCTGAGCTATACGTAAATCCCCCAATTGGAGAGAGGAATAAGATATTTTTTTCTTTTTGTTTCATTGTTACCATACCAGCTAATTTTGTTGTTGTTGCTCCTTTGAGAATTTCTTCATCCTATTTCTAAATATCAGAGTACATCAGGGTTTGGTTCTGTGTCTTTTCCTTTTTCCTATACATTTTTCCCCTAAGCCTTCTTATCTGTTTCATGTCAGTTTAAATACACTGATGATTCCCAACTTGGCTCTAATTTAGAAATGGCCTCTGAAATACAGATGCTCAATACTACTGCTTGCCAGGCTGTGTATTCTTCAAGGGAGAAGCTGATGTCTGTTTCATCCATCAGTGTGTCAGAGTGAGTGCTTGACACTTAGTAAACTTTAAGAAATGTTTGTGGAAAATCAGTGTTAACTATGCGATGGGGAAGCACTATAGTTCCCTTGATTTGCATAGGTTATTATTGAAAGATTCTATCTTTGTTGGAGTGCTCAGTCCCCAAATCCTGCTTCTTTTTCAATGCTCACTTCAAATGCTGCCTTATTCATAAAGCAGTGTATCCACCCAGGTATTAGTAGAAAGGACTTAAATCCCAGGTGGTGCTGTGGTAAAGAACCCTCCTGCCAGTGCAGGAGATGTAGGAGACATGGGTTCGATCCCTGCCTGGATCAGGAAGATCCCCTGGAGGAGGGCATGGCAACCCACTCCAGTATTGTTGCCTGGAGAATCCTATAACAGAGGAGCCTGTTGGGCTGTAGTCCATAGAGTCACAAAGAGTCAGACACAAAGGAAGTGACTTAGTATAAATCCCTTCTAGGTACTTGTGAAACTTTATCTGACCTTCCTGTGATATTTAGTCATGGATGAATTAATGTGTGCAAAACAGAATCAAATTATTTCAATGCTGAACCTATTTGTGATGAAAACCCAAGTTTTCCTCATTGCCCCAGTCTGGAATCTTTTCAAGACACCGAATCATTTAAACTTTTAAGTTTTGTTCTTTAACATAAATTGGCAGTAGATAGAGAATGAGAGTTGGTTTCTGTTTGTGAGGAGATTGGGTTACCTGTGATGGGAGGGACATTTTATCCTGAATTAGCCCAGGACAGTCCCAGTTTATGCACTCTCTTCTGTTGTTCACAGCATTCCTTTTCACTCTCAAAGAGTCTATGTTGAAGGATGAAGTCTATATTCATCCAATTTATGAAGTGTAGAAAAGCATGACCTTGACAAATTTCAAAGTGCTTTGTGTACAGAAATAAAAAGAGAGAGAGAGTAGAAATAGGGAATTGTGTAAAACATAAATAATTTCCCCAGAATCTGCATTTGCCCATGATGGTAGAAACTTGACTGCATAAAGGAGGCCCCTGATTATTTTCTTATGATGAATTTTGCTTATTATATCCTATAATGTTACAGTTGAATAGGGAACACAACTCAAAGTCAAACATATCAATACAACTTTCGAGGTGTTAAAAAAAATCAAGAAATGAGGCCACTAGCATGTGGATATAGCTTAGAGAAGTCCCACAGATGAGACCCCCATATACATCTCAGCTCCCTGATTGGTTTTGTCCTCATAGGCTTCTAATCATTTTCCTAATGTGCAGGCAGATTCCTAACAGTATATCCACACTTTGTCCAGCAGATGGTGTCTTTGCAGCAAACTATCCGTTTCTTCCTCCTCGCCCCATCCCTACACCCCCAAGGAAATTAACCACCAGGTTTCTGCCAGAGCCTGCCATATTCAAGGTGATATATGATGCTGTTAAAATAAAATATAAAGGTTAGAGAAAGATCAGTAATAAGTCCTAAATTGAACATAGATTTCAAGAAAGTACCTCTAAAAGAGTCTAGGAATTAATAGTCCATAATATGATGAAAAACCCCCGCTGACATCAAAGGAACCTCTTGCCTTCTTTTTAAAGAATTCTGTTTAATGCATAATTCACCAAGCCCATGAAACATTCTGGGAAACTTTTGGATGGATATCAGCCTTTTAATTCAAAATTATGCACTCTGGGAAGTAGCTGGCACTGAAGGTGGCAAGCCTACTAGGTAATTTACACCCACAATCAAATTGCAATTACAAAGGAGATTAAAACATGACTTTAAACAGCCTAATTCCACCCTCAGGGCTACTAGCTGTTTGGTAAACATAGCAAGGGAGCCTGTAATTAAAAATTCCAACCCTCTTCAGCTTTGTTAGAGTGATACTATGGAATTCCAAGGGAAAGGGAAGAACTTGTCATTTCAAGTAGTCTTTGGAGGGTAGCTTTCTATCTTCAACAGGCTGTATTTCTTCTGATATTATCTACCCCATCCTCTACTAGTTGTTTTTTGAAGTATTATATGACTCTTGTTTCTTTAAGAATAATTTGAAAGCTTTTCAAATCTGGAGACAATATAGAGAGGGGTGAGTGTATTCAAACTGTGATACTGAGCACAACTGTATAATTGGCAGTGCGAACTCCTAGACATATGTGGGCTTTATAAAGAATCAGTGTCATCTATGCACATCTTTTGATTATGCTTAGATGTTTATAGTCTGTTTTCCCCTGAGGAGCTTTAAAAAACCATCTGGTCTGGATTTGGGGGCAAGCCCAAAGTAAAGGGCTAGGCAGAATGATTCAGTGGGGAAGGTGATTTTCACTTTTCTCTTCCCTCCTGGATGCCAGTTCCTCTAGATCCTATGTCCATGTGCATTATTCTTCAGTGTTCTGCCCTCAGCAACTCACACACAGCTAGGGTTCTAGCTGACAAAATGTCACATCGCAGGAGAGATCTTGAACTGACAAAGCATTTTGCTCAATAGAGGAATGAAATTAACATGATGGTATAATACACAGGTGATGCTGCCCAAGAGTCCCGGCCGCTAGGACATGTTCACCCACATCCTACCTAACACGGGGAACCTGAGCAGGGAGCAAGATGTGGCTTATTAAACAACAGCACATCTCTTTATTTGCTCTATACTTTCTGCGCTTAACTCATGCTTTATTAATAGCTTTGATTTCAACCAAGCCAATACCCTAAACTCACTGCAAATGAATGGTCACTCGAATGTTAACAAATCTCAAAAGATGAGGTGGATTGAAAATTCAGTTGGTGTTATCTGAACCCTGCGGTGAGTAACTGATGAAATGATGAGGATGTTAAGGACTCACACATCCTTCTTTCCTTGTAGAACTTGACTGGGCTCTAAGCAGATTGAGAGATTAAGATATTTTGGATGATGCCCCAAATGTTTCATTTCTAAAGACCCAGGAAGCTGGAAAAGTGTTTTCAGAGACTCTCAGAAACATAATTAATTACTGAGTTAGGCCCTTAGAGACAGGAACTGCTTCAAGCCTGATATGGACCTTTTATCTAGTTAATTAGCTTTATGGGGAGAATTTTCCACATTTAGCAGATGAATATAGATTTTATGACTTGAAACACAATACAATTTATTTTTACATTGTACTTTTAAATTAGGGGAATAATGAAAATAATCTCAGAACTCGGAAATAACTCAAGGAGTTTGGATAATAACAAGGGCCACTGTGATTAGACTTCATTCTGTCAACCAACCTGTATCTACCAAGGAAAATAAAAATTTAAGTATAGTGCCCTCCAGATAGACCAAATGAGTCAAGATAAGGGCGTTTTGGTGTTACTCAGAAGTTTGTTTTTTCATTATATGAAGCAAACTTCTTCTCTATCACTCAGTCGTGTCCGACTCTTTGTGGCCCTATGGACTGTAGCCGACCAGGTTCCTCTGCCCATGGAATCTTCCAGGCAACAATACTGGAGTGGGTTGCCATTCCTTCTCCAGGGGATCTTCCCAACCCAGGGATCAAACCTGTATTTGTATCTCCTACACTGGCAGGCGGATTCTTTACCGCTAGCACCACCTGGGAAGCCCCTAATATGAATGAACTAGACTCCAAAACACGGTCCATTAGTGCTTTTGGTCCTAAGTCCAAAGTGACTGAGGTGAGTTTATGCCTACAGTCCCTTCATTTTTACTAAACATAAGCAGGAATGGTAAAATAGGCATATTATTCTTTTCCCAAATAGACCAATTTTTCTACATCAAAAGTCTGCTGGGATGGAATTACCCGTGATGTTCCCTGCAAATACCGTGAAGATTTTCTCAGAGGCTCTATTCTCCATCACTACTTTAACGCTCACTTTGATTCTGTTTAGAGTCACATGTGCTTTGAAACCAGTGGGCTATCTGTGGCTAGGGACAGAAGCTTCAACAGCAACACTTTTATGAAGAATTAGTGTTCAGTTCTTTATTGGAATTCTAACATCTTTTTGAATCATCACATGGTTAACAGGCATCAGAGGTAAATTACCAGTTTTGCAGCCCCACACACTCCAAAGCTTCCCCACTTTGGTCCGTTGCTTCTGCTTGTCTCCTGCATCAGCACAAGGACGTTGGCTTCCCCACCTTTTGAGTCAGGCTGTCTGTGAGAAACAGCGGAACTCTCTGATGTTTGATCTCAATGTGTGTTGTAAAATTGGTCACACTTAAATAATTATCTTACATCTATTTTGTCTTATAATCAAATACATCTTATTAGCACTTTTAACATTCTTGCTACTTTTAACCTTTCAAAATGGGGTAAACGCTTTTCATAAAAACACTTCAAAGTAACAACATGCAATGGTTGTGGACATGATGGCTACAGAGGGTTGCTCAAGCCCCTATTTGATGGTGGTAGGGTGGGGAAGAATTTGTATTCCAGATCATAACTTTGCTAATCTGAGTACAAATTAAGTTTAAAAGCTGTAAATAGGGAAGCTTCTATTTCATATGTTCTATATTATGTTGTTTAGTAGTGTCCAACTTTTTGCGACCATATGGACTATAGCCTGTCAGGTCCCTCAGTCCACAGGATTTCCCAGGCAAGGATATTGGAGTAGGTTGCCATTTCCTTCTCCATCTATGTTATATAATGTATCAATATAATGCTCTATATGTTTTATACAGTCTTTCTAGTATATAGATTGAGATATATGTCTGGCTTCTCATCCAGCAAATGAGTACAATGAACTGAGGAGAAGGAGCAGTAGGGAAGCAGACTATTGGATGGATATCGGGGTTCCCAACACCCCCGAATTCAATCAAAGTGCCTCCACTTTTATCTGTTTTCGATATTCTACTTCTTAGTATAATACTGTTTGAGAAATAGGTTAATTTTTAAAAGAGCTTGAAAACTTTGATTAAAAAATCTCAAAGTTCCCTTTCCATTTTGTTAAAAGAATCTGCTCAGTGAGAGCTCTCTGAAGCCTCTCAGCGTGTAGGGTCAGATAGATACGTGGTCACATCAAGAACATAGTTCAGAGCTTGGGGCACATTTGCCATGGAAGCATCAAGTGGGTAAAAGAGCACCATCAAAATTCTGAATCTCTCTTCATTCATCTACCTTCAATAGCCCCTGGAGATGACACTTCCTGGAAAGCGGGGACAATGCAGAAAGAGAAAATCATATACCTAGGACAGAGCAACAAAGATGGTTCATGGAATGATTTAGGTTCTTTTATTGGTTCTTTTAGGACAAGCTAAAAATGTCTTAAAAGTTCAAAAGTTGATTCTTGATATTAGCAATCCGAAAAAAACTTGAAAAGATAAAAAGCTAATTTTTTTCCCCTCAGCTTTTCAGTAAACTTACTATTGTCCCTTACCATGAACTTTTGCTCTAATGATGGCTTCAAAGCAATTGGATGGTACCTCATATGTTGTAAACAAAATTTATGGTTGAAATGAGTTGCAGTTACTTCCTGCTCTCTCTTCTCCACTTCTCACCTGATGTTTCCCTTATGGTGAAACTCACAGAAAAATAGATATTCTGGGTAATTTTATTATGAACTCTAGACAAACAGGAACAATGACATACTGAACAATATGGATTAAACATGCTCCCACAGGACCAGGAAACAGTATTGACTACACGAAATTTTGATGAAGTTGGGAAAATGATCCATTGTTTCTGTGGCACTAAAAGATAAGGTAAAGAAACTGTTCTGTGGTGGTTTTGTGAAAAAAGATGAGACCTTACTGCAATGGGTGTATTTGTATGTTATGTATACGTGTGTGATGTATACATGTGCGTATGTGATGTATACATGGGTGATGTATACGTGTGTGTATGTGATGTATACGTGTGTGTGAGGTATACGTGTGTGATGTATACGTGTGTGTATGTGATGTATACAAGACCATTCAGGTATGACCTAAATCAAATCCCTTATGATCATACAGTAGAAGTGACAAATAGATTTAAGGGACTAGATCTGATAGACAGAGTGCCTGATGAACTATGGACAGAGGTTCGTGACATTGTATAGGAGACAGGGATCAAGACCATCCCCATGGAAAAGAAATGCAAAAAAGCAAAATGGCTGTCTGAGGAGGCCTTACAAATAGCTGGAAAAAGAAGAGAAGCGAAAAGCAAAGGAGGAAAGGAAAGATATTCCCATCTGAATACAGAATCCAAAGAATAGCAAGGAGAGATAAGAAAGCCTTCCTCAGCAATCAGTGCAAAGAAATAGAGAAAAACAACAGATTGGGAAAGACTAGAGATCTCTTCAAGAAAACTAGAGATACCAACAGAACATTTCATGCAAAGATGGGCTCAATAAAGGACAGAAATGGTATGGACCTAACAGAAGCAAAAGATATTAAGAAGAGGTGGCAAGAATACACAGAAGAACTGTACAAAAAAGATCTTCATGACCCAGATGATCACGATTGTGTGATCACTCACCTAGAGCCAGACATCCTGGAATGTGAAGTCAAGTGGGCCTTAGAAAGCATCACTGCGAACAAAGCTAGTGGAGGTGATGGAATTCCAGTTGAGCTATTTCAAATCCTCAAAGATGAGGCTGTGAAAGTGCTGCACTCAATATGCCAGCAAATTTGGAAAACTCAGCAGTGGCCACAGGACTGGAAAAATTCAGTTTTCATTCCAATCCCAAAGAAAGGCAATGCGAAAGAATGCTCAAACTACTGCACAATTGCACTCATCTCACACACTAGGAAAGTAATGCTCAAAATTCTCCAAGCCAGGCTTCAGCAATACATGAACCGTGAACTTCCAGATGTTCAAGCTGGTTTTAGAAAAGGCAGAGGAACCAGAGATCAAATTGCCAATATCCGCTGGATCATCGAAAAAGCAAGAGAGTTCCAGAAAAACATCTATTTCTTCTTTATTGACTATGCCAAAGCCTTTGACTGTGTGGATCACAATAAACTGTGGAAAATTCTGAAAGAGATGGGAATGCCAGACCATCTGATCTGTCTCTTGAGAAACCTGTATGCAGGTCAGGAAGCAACAGTTAGAACTGGACATGGAACAACAGACTGGTTCCACATAGGAAAAGGAGTACGTCAAGGCTGTATATTGTCACCCTGCTTATTTAACTTATATGCAGAGTACATCATGAGAAATGCTGGGCTGGAAGAAGCACAAGCTGGAATCAAGATTGCCGGGAGAAATATCTCTAACCTCAGATATGCAGATAACACCACACTTATGGCAGAGAGTGAAGAGGAACTAAAGAGCCTCTTGATGAAAGTGAAAGAAGAGAGTGAAAAACTTGGCTTAAAGCTCAACTTTCAGAAAACTAAAATCATGGCATCTGGTCCCATCACTTCATGGGAAATAGATGGGTAAACAGCGGAAACATTGTCAGACTTTATTTTTTGGGGCTACAAAATCACTGCAGATGGTGATTGCAGCCATGAAATTCAAAGACGCTTACTCCTTGGAAGGAAGGTTATGGCCAACCTAGATAGCATATTTAAAAGCAGAGACATTACTTTGCCAACAAAGGTCCATCTAGTGAAGGCTATGGTTTTTCCAGTGGTCATGTATGGATGTGAGAGTTGGACGATGAAGAAAGCTGAGCGCCGCAGAACTGATGGTTTTGAACTGTGGTGTTGGAGAAGACTCTTGAGAGTCCCTTGGACTGCAAGGAGATCCAACCAGTCCATCCTAAAGGAGATCAGTTCTGTGTGTTCATTGGAAGGACTGATGTTGAAGCTGAAACTCCAATACTTTGGCCACCTCATGCGAAGAGTTGACTCATTGGAAAAGACCCTCATGTTGAGAAGGATTGGGGGCAGGAGGAGAAGGGAACGACAGAGGATGAGATGGTTGGATGGCATCACCGACTCGATGGACATGGGTTGGGGTAAACTCCAGGAGTTGGTGATGGACAGGGAAGCCTGGCGTGCTGTGATTCATGGGGTCGCAAAGAGTCGGACACGACTGAGTGACTGAACTGATGTATACATGAGTGTGTGAGAGAAAAAGAAATGAGGATTTTAAGTAAAATTTTCTTTAAAAAAAAGAAGGCTCTTTTCAAGAAAGATTCTTTTATTTGATATATGACATAACTGAGGACAAGAGAGCTTGCATAACTTGCTTCAAGATCTCAGGGCTGGTTAATGTCACAACTTGGGGCAGACCTCACATCTGATTCTCTGTTCAGTGTGCTTCACTTATATCATAAATACTTGGTTATATGGTTATATGCAGTTAACCTTCAGTTAGGGTTAAGCAAAAATTGGCTTCAAGAAAGAAGACATTTTCAAACTAGAGGGGATATTTTCAGTCAATATTATGTGAAGTAGTTTCCAATTTGGAAGAACCACACAAGATTACCTTGTCATTCTCAGTGAAGCAGAACTAGAAGATGAAATTCTTGATGATACAGGCTATATATCAACACTGTTTTTCTTCATAATAAAAGTAGCATGTATTTATAAATTTCTAGCAGAATGTAATTTTTGAGATTTCACTTTATACCCATGTAATTCTTGAAAGCAAGGTTTGTGATTGCTAGGTTCCTGAATGCTGATGATGACCACAATCATGTAATGGGTTTCAGTATATTCTTATTTAATATATTGAGCAGAAGTTTCTAGTATCTTGGCTGTTTGACAAAGAATGAGGCTGAGTAAACAATTATAGGCCATAATTGATACAGTTTTCCGTAGAATAGAAAAACTAAGGTCATCACTAACCATACAGCAAGAGATGCCATCCTTGGGTGAGAAGGCAGTGGCTCTAGTTTGGGGATTTTTAAGGTGTCTTACATATTGTGCAAATATTTACCCAATTTTAAAAATGTCTTATTCTTCAAGTTCCTCTTGAGAGGACTTTCTTGAGCAAATCCTGCCCTTTTCTCAATCCCTAGTTGAAATTTGCATTATCTTCACCTGTGTTTAATAAGCATTGTTCATTTGTAAATGGTATAAAAATCAAATGAGATATTATATGTATAAGTATGTTTTAAAAATGTAAAGTACCAAATGAGTTATTTTACTGCCTTAATAATTATAGACTTTAATGCATCCTCATGTGATGTTTTAAGATATATGTTCGCCTCTTGCAGCTTATTATGTGGTTGTTCAAGGGTAGTAATCACATCTTTTTCTTTGTCCTCTTTCTGTGTATGACATAAGAAAGATGCTTCAGTAATTGTAGTAGAAATGACTTAATATTTTGATCAATGAAGCCTGTAACATTTTTTGATGTTCCTATCTTTAATAATAAATATTAAAGGGACAGAAGTAGATCACCTTACTATCAATATTATGCACAGGAAGTGCATGAGGACAGAACAATTTGAGGATTGTTTGAAGTTGCACAATTGGAGTAGGTGTATTGTGCTGTGGTAAAGACAGATTTGCAGAGAAAGGAATATCCTATTATCACCATGATTTTTCTCTTTTTGTAGATATGATCAACAATTATATGGTAGGAAGTCTGGATGGAGAGAATACAAATTCCTGCAGAACCACATTGTTATTTGGTAAGCACTTTTGTCCAGTTTTGAATCTGGAGTATAAAATTCACAGCTTAATATGAAAAGCAAATTCATCTGTGATTTGTAGGTAACGTACAATAAAACTGATTCCAGTTCTAATTGAGTGCTTCAGAGATTTAACAAAAGGTTTACTCTTGAGAAATTAAAATGTCTTAGAATCTTCAGAATTTATAGAAGATGTGTATTAGGATGCCAACCTTGACAGGCCTCTTTAAGTTTCCTTATTAGCTTTTCTGATGTGTGCATGCTCAGACGCTCAGTCCTCTCTGACTCTTTGCCACTCCATGGACTGTAGCCCGCCAGGCTCCTCCATTCATGGGATTTTTCCAGGCAAGAATACTGGAGTGGGTTGCCATTTCCTTCTCTAGGGGATCTTCCTGATCCAAGGATTGAAGCTGTGTGTCTTGCGTCTCCTGCATTGGCAGGAGGATTCTTTACTACTAGCACCACGTGGGGAACCCAGCTTTTCTGCTGGGTAACCATACTTTCAAAAAGTGCCCTCTTCTAAATCTTTGCTGTGGTTCCTGTCACTTCTTTTTCAGAGCCTTCTGATGGCTTCTAATCTAACTCAGAGCAAAGGCCTGCCTCAGTGGCCAGGGACCTGAAAGTGAGTCTTTGTCACAGCTGTGTCTCCTGTCTATGTGGATAGAAGTACTGCTGGTGACCATGAGGTTTCTGAGGACACACATCAGGAATTGCAGGATCTGTTCAGATTGGAAGTACAGTGGGCTTCTTCCTTTGGTAGTGGTAACTGTTAGTGGATCAGAGGAGGCTCTCCGATGGCTTTTGTCTCAACTCTCTAGATATTCCTTTCGTGGAATCTGTGGGAATGAACTGGAAGGATTGGCCATAGTAGCTTGAGGACAAAAATCACTTTTTCCTCGCTGGCCAACCCTCCACCACCTCTTTTGCTATCACATATACTGGCATGGTGACACTCAGAAGGGACATCTTGGTTGTTGTTCATCCCTTTATGACTCACTGCTTCTACTGCGGTCAGGACTGTACTCAGGAATGTGCACGGGCACAGGTAAGACGGATGCTTCCCCTAGTAGTCTCAGCTTGGGAAACATTCTGGGAAACTACTGTAGCAGATCAAACAAAGGTCTTGGTGGTAAGGAACTGAAAATCAGTCTGGCATGCCATCAGGTCTACCCCTGGTGCATCTCCACCCTGCCTTTGTGATAGAACTGGGACGGATGAGTAAGACGCCTGTGTTGGTAAGGGCCAGGCTAAGTCCGACCAGGGAAGGAAAGCTTCGGTGGAGAGTCTGTCTACACCCCCATCCAGAGCAGGGAAGGATGCTTCCGGTGGAAAAAAGCCATGGCCGTGGATGCCCCTTTTTTCTCTCTTACAGATGGGAGGTAGCAGAACCACTCCTTTAAAATGTGTTTAAGAAAACTGGGACAAGTTCCATCCCTAGAATTTAAAAAGACACTCCTGATCTTCTTCTGTGATACTGAATGGCCACAGTATCCTTTGGAAGATGGGGAACATTGGCCTGTTGAAGGTCTCTGAATTACAATCCAGTTTTACCACTAGACTGGTTCTGTAGAAACCGAGAAATGGGTAGAAGTGCCATATGTGTTGCTCTTTATCTCTCTGAGAGACATACCAGACTTGTGTCCTAAGGGTGCAGATTAGCATGTGAAAACTTCAGCTCCCTCCTGTCCTCTTACTTTGCCCCTGTATCAGAGGCTCCCAACTGAATAGGCTGAGAATCAGGGCACCCTTCCAGTAGGAGTTGCCTCAGTCTTGGTAGAAATGCAAACAGTACCAATTGTGGCCAAGACTATCGAGAGGATCCAAAAGGTACATAGAAGGCTTTACAGGACAAACTATTTTATGAGCTTACTTGAAGAGATATAATGCATGTCTTGGGACAGATGCTGACTCCTGACTCAAGAGCTTGAGTTTGGGGGGAAGCTACTGCTTTTGGAGATGAATGGCTTGAACATGAGATAAGGGGAAAGGGGGAACACAAAATAGCCCTCCTTCCTACTGGGAGCCAAGTGGTTCCAATTGTCAACTACGAATTGGCACTTAACCAAGAGCACTGCCAAGGCCTGAACAACAAAGGTATCGCAATCTGCCTCTACGGAGATTGAACCCCATGATGCTATAGCTGTTGACCTTCAACAACCCCTGAGGGAGTTCAGGGTGGAGTGAGGCACTCTGTGCTCCAGGGAATCTGGTGGGACAGGTCTTTAGCTAGTTGGATGTTTTTAGGAACAGATTTTATGATCTCAAACCTTGCATCTCCTCATATCTAGAGAAGGACTAAATATCTTCAGGTGACATCAGATCCTCATGACTAACAAAAACCTTCTGTAAAATGAGTGCTTCATGGCATTGAACTTCCCCTTCCCCAAAACTTTATATATTGACTTTTCTCCACTGCTGCTTTGGAGCAGTCTCTGGGTGCTATCTGAGATGCTGCCTCCCAGGCTGCAGTCCTCATTTTGCCCCAAATAAAACTTAACTCACAAATCTCAAGTTGTACATTTTTTTTTTATTCAACACAATATCAGACCCGCTTTGCTGGATGTATTCTTGAAGGACTTAAGCAAGCACACGCTAAGACTTTAGACTTTGCCAAGTTGGCTGACATAGAATAGGGAGAGAAGGAAACTCCTGGTAAATTCCTATATATTCTATGGGAGGCTCTCCACAAGTTTACTGATGTTGCAGAAGGAAGAATGATCTTAAAAGATAGATTTCTCACTCAGTCGGCTCCAGATATCTGCTGTAAGTTATGAAAACAGGCGTTTGGACCAAATCAGTCTTTAGATAATTTCTTGCAACTGGCTTAGACAGTATATTATGGTAGAGAATATAAGGAGGAAAATAAGAGGCAAAAAAGAACCAGGCAAAAGACTGAAGCCGCAACAATGGCTGTTAGATCTGCTCTGAAATAGCCTGAGGAAAAATGCCCAGAGGAACCCAGGTGAAAAGGGATGAACTTGCTATTATTGTGGAAAGGAGGAGCATCTCAGGCGGGATTGCCCTCAGGAATCAAGCTGCCTCCTGCTCCAGGTCCGGTCTGCAAAGGACCATACTGGAGAAGAGACTGCCCTCCTAGGTGTAGGCCCCAGGGGTCAGACTCTCAAGACAATCAGGACTGAAGGTGCCCAGGGGTCCCCACACAAGCTCCTGTCCAAATTACACCTAAGGAACCCCGGGTATTAATAACTGTGGAGGGCCAATCAGTCGATTTCTTTTGGACACTGGGGCAACTTTCTCTGTGCTCGCCGAAGCCCCTGGCCTGCTCTCCTCCTGATCCGCTCCCGTAATGGGACTGTCTGGATGAGCCAAGCATTATTACGTCAGTCATCCTTTAAGTGGCATTGGGACTCGGTGCTGTTTTCTCACAAGTTTCTAATCATGCCAGAGTCTCCCTCACCCCTTGGGGGAGGTATATACCGAGCAAGGTCCAGGCCTCTGTTTTCATGAATATGGAACCAGCTCTTTTTAATGGAACAAACTGTAAATCCTAGAGTGTGGGCTGATGGAAAACTGTGGGTCGAGCACCAAATGCTGTTCCTGCCGTTATCAAGCTCAATGACCCTCTCTTATTTCCACATCAAAAGCAGTATTCACTAAAGCCTGAGGTTAAGGAATGGGCAAAATCTTACTGTACTGACTTCTCATGATGTAAGTGGGATCTTGAACTCTAAAGTTCAGAGCAACAATGCTCCACCTTTAAAGCTGCTGTAACTCAAGGGGTGTCAAAAGCTCTAGGAATAGAATATCACTTACACTGTTCCTGGAGACCCCAATCTTCAGAAAAAGTTGAAAAGGTTAATGACGTTATTAAAAGACACCTGTGTAAGCTAACTCAGGAAACACAAGACAGTTGGTTTAAAATTTTACCTGTAGCTTTAATGAGGGCTCGAACTGCCCCCTCAAAATGGGACGGTCTCTATGACAGACTGTTTTTGTGCACAGATATTGTCATAGATCCTGAAGCCTTAAAATTAACTATGTGACTCAGCTTTTAGCTTTTCAACCGACATTACCAGGAGGTTAATTCCTGACCTAGCCTTTGAGTCAAACAAGCAGCTGTTTGAGCCAGGAACCAAGATGGGCCTGAGAATCTAGGTGGGCTTGCTTCTGCTGACTCCAAAAGTCCTGAGTCTGCTTTGACCCTAAAGTCAACACCGTCCTGTCCTGAACTCTTTCCTATGCTGCATTCCACAATCGGTCTAATTGCTGGGTCTGCGGAGCAACCCCCTCTGCCCCCCACCCCCTGCCATCAACTGAAGGTTTAACATGGTGGGTTTCTCCACTTCAAGGAAAGGACTTTCTTCAACTCTGTAAAAACCTTCATCAACAATTGTATGTGATGCCTCTTCTTGATCTGATGACATCTCACAGTCCTAAGATGGACTGGTGGACACATTATAGACATAATGTGACTTTTAATTTTGATTATGTTTTAACTTGGTTTAATGACTATTTTGCCTTACATCTGTAACTGTAAAATGTGGTTTGTTTCTAACTGTCTGAAAGCTTTTAAGTTACAAATGGTTGTCCAGGCTCCCATGAGTGCCACAACCTCCTCCAACTATTACTTGGGGCCCCTGGATCAGAGACCCTCAATATGAGGATTAGGAGAATACGTTGCCTCAACAATTTAGGGGTCATACTTCTCAATAGCAGGAAGTAGTTGGAATAAAAATGATGCCCCTTTCCCTTGGCAACATAATTCTTCTAAAAGAAAAGAGGGGAATGAGAGAGTCAATTCTTAGGCAGGTTGATAAGAAGTCTAGGGTCCCTGAGGAGGAGGAGAAAGGGGTCTAGGGCTCTTGAAGGGGAGATAGGGGTCTGGAATTCTCAAGGAGAAGGAAAGGACAAACGCTTTTTTTTCCCCCTCTACATTCCTTAGTCTTAGTCACATAAAATGTTTTTCTCCTTAAGTCCAGAACTGATGATTACACAACAAACAACAACAAACTGTGTACTAAGGATTATGTAACAATGTATCCTGCTCAAGGACGGTTTCTCCTTCCTGAAAACCTTCTCGCTAATCCTGTTATCTTAAAATGTAAATTATGGGAGTGGGTCTAGTAAGATCTTTACAACCTCCAGACATTCTTTTGATTTATTGTAATAACTAATTTAAAAAGTATATAACTCCCTTGCTAACACTAGTGAGTGGAGCACTCTCCGTTCCCCTTCTGATGTCTATGTCAGACACTCTCTCTGCCCCTTTTCATACTTTAATAAAAGTCTGCTACACAAAAGCTCTTGAGTGATCAAACCTGGTCCCTGGTCCCGAAGCTAAATCTTCTTCGGAGATCATGAATCTGACACCATTCATCAAGCTATCAAGGGGACATATCACAACTAATGATGAAGGGACGTGAATTCTAATCCAGGAGGAGTTTTTATTCTTTGACTTTGGGTGAGTGGCTTCACCTCTTCTGTAAAATTATAAATAGTAGCTATGCAACCTAGTTCATAGGATCTAGTTTTAGTGTGTTTCAAAGTGTTCTAAAAATGATAGTGTAAACCACATACAGTTTTACAACTATCATTGGGATTTTAGGATTCTAAATTTTTGGTGAAGTTTTCATTTTTATTGATGGAGTGAGCTCTGGTGATGGGCTGTCAGACATGAGGGACAGGATACTAAACTCCTGTGGCTTGAGATGGGGTGAAAAGGGATGAGCCTGTGTAGTCATGGAATTGAATTAACTGTATCACTTCATTCAATCCCTAGTCTAATAAATAGCTTGGATGACTAAATTTAAACCGAAAGAGAAAGTTGCTCATTCGTGTCTGACTCTTTGCGACCCCATGGACTATACAGTCCAATGGAATTCCCCAGGCCAGAATACTATTTAAATACTATTTAAATACTATTTAAATTTAAACTGAAGAGACCAGCAAAAAGGAGTGGAGAACTGGGATGTCCAGCTCTTGTTTTCTTACTTCTGTTGTCAAAGGAATTGATCTTACTTCACTTTAAAAGTATCTGTCAGAATCCTAAATATTGCTACAATATTTTAAATAATATTAAAATAATTTTGAAGAAATGAAGAAAAGTAAAACAAAGTAGACGTTCCTTTACTTTTTTTTTATTCTGTTTAAATACTGGATTAATTCAGCAGCAAAAGATGCTTGTAAGACAAAAGACAGAAAAAGAACTCAATAAATTTTTGCGTTGAAAAGGGAGGAATTGAATGGAGGAGGGATTATCCAGAGGATATATTCACAGGGAGAATTTAGATAGGCAAAAGAGTGGAGGAGCTCATCTCTGGAAGTTGGCATTATTGTTTTCCTTTTAGAAACTTTATATCTATATCTATATCTATATCTATAGATATATATATATGCACATACAAAATTTGGGAGGCTTCCCTGGTAGCTCAGATGGTAAAGAACCTGCCTGCGATGCGGGAGACCCTGGTTTAATCCCTAGGTTGGGAAGATCCCCTGGAGAAAGAAATGGCTACCTACTCCAGTATTCTTGCCTGGAGAATTCCATGGACAGAGAAGCCTGGTGGGCTACAGTCCATGGGGTTGCAAAGAGTTAGACACAACTAAACAACTAACACTTTCACATTCATATATAATTTTATTTAAAATATATCTGGAGTTGACACAGAGTTCTTAATGAATAAAAATGAAGAGGCTATAAATAACCTCATTATCCGAAGCTTGCTTTTTGATGATTGAGACATTTTCTTTGTTTCTACTTTTATTAAAATATAGATAAAGATAAATTTTTATTAGATATAATATTTTAGGGATAAGAAGACTTTTTTGCTATATTTTTATTGGAATATAATTGCTTTACAATGTTGTGTTAGTTTCTGCTGTATAGCAAGTGAATCAACCATGTATAGCTATATCCCTGAGAAGACTTTTTAGGTACCCCGAGAAGCTAGTATAGTGTTACCATATGTGATCAATAATTGGAACTATAAACAAAACTTAGTGACAGAAAAATTCTTAAAAATAAAAAGTCCTAATTTATGAAAGTCCGAAGCATATTTAAAAATTTTTTAGAAAGAACAGCTGATTTGTGATGTGTGCTAAACCACCACCACTACCCAACAATAAGAACAGAACAGAAAAAAACATTCAAATACATTAAACAAACAAGCCCTCACAATTATTATGGTCTTGGATGGAAATTCTGGAAGGGTTTCACATCCACTATTTTCCCTCTTTCTTTTATCAGTTTACTTTTAATTAAGTATGAAGGTTTATAGTTAGAATGAGAGAATGGGTGACAGGGAAGGAAAACGCAGAAATGCAGTCTTAAACAGTGTTTAAGGTACAGTGACCTGCAGCCTGATTACTCTTTTTTTGCAATTTATTACTGATTTTTGGAAATAACAGTATGATATCAAGAATATTGATCTAGTGCTATTAGATGCTTTCAGAAGAAGGAGTGAAGTATATAATCGGAGGCCTCAGCAGTCATTCTTTATGAAGACGCCATTAAAGCAATTAATGAAAGAGTTAACAGATTTCTTTTTGGATCATAATCATTTTGGAGCAATTTTTTTTTATTTCTGCAACTGGGCACAGAAAGCTGAGTCAAATGACGATGGGGCTGTCTCCTTTTTCTCAGTATAAACTTACCTTTTCTCTCCTTAGGAAACAATAGTGGAAAATAATGTGTGATTAGGAAACAGCCTTAAGTTGGCTTTGGAGGCTACTTAGCTTTGCAAATTTGAGATAGTGATTTAACTCCTTTGGGTTTCATTGTAAACCTTTAAACCTGGGGAAATAACATCTACTTAGTTGACAGAATTTTTGTGAGAATTAATGAATGAAATGTACAATGGCTATTGTCAGGCAGGTGGCAATCAATAAACTCTGGTTTCTTTTTCTTTTCATCCTTTCTTCAGGTTAGAGCTCTACTGGTTTTAGCTGAAGCTCAGGGTTAAGATAAGAGGATAGTGATCACAAACAATGTGATTTGGGAAAATTTTATTCATTTTCTATAGGAGGAGACTGAAAAGGCACATTTCAGATTTAATCTAAAAACTCAGATCAATACTTTACTGTTTCATTTTAGTTTCCAAAAGAGCTCTGCATTTAATGCAAGTTAAACAGAAATGACACATTTTAAAAGTTATTAACATGCTGGTGTGGTGTGGAATGGTTGATTCACCTGGAAAGTCTCCTTCTCCCTCTCCACTTCTAACAAAATATTAGTCATATCCAGTGTTCTATATTTTAGAAAGCCTTTTCTAAAATCCAGCTCACTGTTGATTTCTTCTTTGTATCTACACTCTCTCTCTTCTACCTGTCCCTCTCTTAAGATGCCAAAGATGAAATGCTGTATAGTGCAAGATATATTCTTTTAGTGCCTTTACTAGTTATGAAGCTACTTAAGTGCAAAAAGGACTCAGTTACTCTTTTTTTTTTCATACTTTACAGTACCTGACACTAATTCACTGTGAAAATTAAACATTCTTTGAAAAGTTTCAAAATTATACTCTTTTTAGTATAGCAATATAGCAATAACTTCTGGTAATAAGAGGAATAAATTTGGAGGATCTAATGTAAAACATGGTGATTATAGCCAATAAAACTGTATTACATACTTGAAAGTTGCAAAGAGAACAGTTCTTAAATGTTCTCACCACAGAAATGTAATGGTAATTCTGTAATGGGATGGAGGTGTTAGCCAAGACTATAATGGTAATTATGTTGTAACATATAAATGTGTCAACATGTTGTACACTTTACACTTGCAAAATGTGCTATGTCAATTATATCGCAATAAGCTTGATTTTTTTAAAATAATAAAGAAAATTATTAATGGTCAGTCTTAGAACATCTAATCACACTAGGGTCAGTGGCTTAGTTTGTGGATAAGCTTGTATTTGTGATGTTATTCTGCAAATTTAATATAGGGTCAATTCTGTGCTAGTAAAATTATTTATAGTTTTTGGATGGAATTAAATACTTGAATATTCTGAAATGTTATTTAGCACTATAAGTTCTGGGGACTCTGCCATCTTATCAAATTCTGATTTATCTTAGACAGCAAAATGAATTATTTAGCTATCATAGTTTTGAAACGAAACACACCCAGTTGGAGTGTCTACATTACCACAGGTACAATGCTAGGTATTTGGGGGAAAATGTGAAGAATGACTATGTAATCTTGCCTGGTGATGTCATATATAGTGACTAAATATACCGTGGACATTTGTTAGGTATTTAAAGTAAGAGGGAGGTCACCCTCCTATACCATTGGAGGGAAGTAAACTGGTACAATCACTATGGAAAACAGAATGGAGGTTCCTTAAAAAACTAGAAATAGAGTTATCATATGATCCAGCAATTCCACTCCTGGGCATATATCTGGAGAAAAATATGGTCTGAAAAGACACATCACCCCAGTTATATTATGTAACAACCTAAATGTGAAAAGAATTTGAAAAAGAATAGATACATGTATATGTATCACTGAATCATTTTGTGGCACACCAGAAACTATCACACCTTTGTTAATCAACTATACTCCAATATAAAATTAAAAGTTAAAAAAAACAAAAGAGGGTGGTTAGAAGAGTGAGCAGTCCTGGAGTGCCTTGGCCAGCCTCCTCAGTGCCTACTCCTCAGTGCAGAACAGCAGGTCCCGTCATCTACAGAAGCTGTGCTCACTGCTGAGGCGTTAGGAGAATTTTGCTAGGTTCCTAGGAAGGTTTACTAAACCCAGCTCTGGGGAACTTCCCATAATCAGCGCTCCCTGGGTATCCCGAAAGTTAGGATTGTAGGCTAAGTTTGTTTTTGAAGAATATGTTAATTATATATTTTAAAAAATGGTCTGAATATTTTCTTCAGTCTCCAGACACCTTTACTGGTAATGTCCTTGTAAATACACCACGTGTCCCAGAGTATGGACACATAGAGGAGATAGCACATTCATCGTATTATTTTTTTCCAATTAACAAGATGGAAAAATCCATTTTATTGGGGATGATTATATTTTTCTGCTTCATTGACAGGAAGGCTCTTCAAATGGATCGAGAGAAAGTAAGCATTATGAAATAATCATAGTAATAATAATAACAACCATATGATCATAATAATAAGCAGCAGCAGCAGCAGCAGAAAGCTCAGGCCAAAGTGGAAAATTAGGTTTTCTAGAGGCTCCTGTTCTCCACTGTGTGACCTTAAAATGAGAATCATTTCTCAAGCTTCTAGGCGACCAAAGCACAGATGCATGATGTATAAACAAATAAGTAATTGCGTGAGCAGTGTCCTTTGGGGGTTTAAATCTTATTCTGGTGACCCCAGGAAGCTGACCAGAGAGAAAAGGGGGCAAAAAAAAGTACAGGATATTTATCTTTACATTTTGCAAATGCTTTTGATCAGCAGAGCTGGAACAAGTTTCTGTGCTTTTGTGGGAACTACAAAAGTTCCAGGGGAGGAAGCGAGATCAAGAGCAGTTTGCTCTTTCAGGAACTTCAAAGCCCATTCATCTAAAGATGTGGCCATTACCATTTTGGCTTCCTTGCTGTGCCTTGGATGGCCCCGGACTTTGCAAGAGGAGAGCCTTGCTGGGTTGGGGCCAGCTCACACATATTCCTTAAGAGTGCAGTGTCCCAGAAAACCTGCCCTTCCTGGCCTGTGCTCTGTGATTACAGCTCCAAACAGGAGTGAACATTCTATCTACCGGATGAGTCAGATGCAGGGCTGAATGGGGCAGTGAGGCTGGACTACCCATTTTCTGCCTCTGCTGCTCTTTTAGGTTTGGAGAATTGTAAACATAAGAACAAAGCTAGACCATCTCCGTGAGCTCCAGGCCCCTCTGATCTCAGGAGTCTGTCTCTCTGCTGGTACCAGGAGACAAGTGTGCCACAAAGAGAGAGAGAAAGAGAAAAGCAACTAACAAACAAATGAACCAAAAACCTTCACAGCTGTGTGTTCTACTGCTCAGCTCATTATGACTGACTACCAGGTCCGGTACTAACAAGGAGCTGCCCTCTTTGGTGATAATTCAAGTCTTGGGAGTAAGATTTGTTCAGTGAATTTAGATTTATTCTGGGCATAAGATGCACAATGATTTTCCAATCCAAAACAAAACTCAAAACCAAATAGAACACAAAACTTAAGGTGTGTGTGCATGCTAAGTTGCTTCAGTTGTGTCTGACTCTTTGCAGCCCTACGGACTGCCACCAGGCTCCTCTATAGAATTCTCCAGACAAGAATACTATTGCAGCAACACTAATTCTTTAAAAAAAATCGTTTATATTGGAGTACATTTGATTTACAATGTTATGTTAGTTCAGGTGTACAGCAAAGTGATTCAGTCATACATATTCATATATGTATTCTTTGTCAGATTCTTTTCCCATATTGGTTATTATAGAATATTAAGTAGAGTTTCTTGTGCTATACAGTACATGCTTGTTGGTCATCTATTTTACATATATTAATATGTGTATATGTTAATTCCAACCTCCTAACTTATCCCTTCCCTCCCACCTTTCCCTTTTGGTAACCATATCTTTGTTTTCTAAGTCTGCTTCTATTTTGTAAATAAGTACATTTGTATCATTTTTTTAAGATTTCATGTATTAGTGATATCATATATTTGTCTTTCTCTGAGTTATTTCACTTAGTATGACAACCTCTAGGTCCATCCATCTTGCTGCAAATGGCATTATTTCCTTCTTTTTTATGCAGTCCCACTGATCCTGCTTCTATATTTTGAGGTTGTTCTGGGGACTGGCTGGTGGTGTAAGCTTCACAGAGCTGGAACTCCAACTGTCTTGTTTATTGTTGGGTTCCCAGGACCTAGACTAAAGTCTGAACTTTAGTTGAAATCAATGGCTACATCAGGACCTTGAGGATTTGTTCTACCACCTATTTTTTCTGTGATCTTGGATCAGTTTCCTACTGTGTAAAATTCTCAGTTTTTCCATTCTCAAACATTTTAGCCCAGGCTTGTGAATCACACAAAGGAATGTTATGAGTGTTGTCCCCAAGGTGATGCGTCCTCGACGCTGGCTGTGTCTTGGAGAACCCTGGCAGTGTGCACAGCCAGTGGGAGTGCTTTCTTTTGAATTGGGTGTACTCTAGTTACCACGTCACCCTGACAGTTGCATTCACTTTTAGGTGTTTCAGTAAGTGAAGATCATAATGCTGACATTCTGAATTTCCACCTCTGTCAAGTGAGGAATAAAAGTATGTTTCTCTTTGAGGAAGGCCTTTTGGAACTCTATGGTTTTAGTCTATTCCATTTTTTGGAGCTCGTCTCTTAATAAAAAGTGAGAGGCATTGTAGCAGACCATGAAGACACAAAATGAGAGTGACACTGCATTTCTTTAACTGCTTCATAGCCCTCTCTGTCTCCTCTGTTTTTATCTGCACTGGTGATTTTAAGCTCTCTTTTCACATGATGAGTGCATGGAAGTTTACTCAAAATGATTTGGAAAAGTCTCATGCCACCAAACATAATTCTCATTTAAATATTCATTTTAAAATTCAACATGGCATGGCTCTTTCAGATGAAAAAAATTTTACTAATAAAAGAATACTTTGGAGCTTTTTTTTTCTTTTAATATCCTAAGGTTTAGTTTCTAAGGCTCAGCTTCCAAAGTTTGGCTGTTTTATGAATAACCTTAGCTCCAAATAATTGAGAAAGTGATCCAGGAGCATTAAAGGTATAATGAAAAGGAGAGCAAGAAGAAGCATATTTTGAACTTACTGACTGACTTTCATTCCTTTAATAAGCACTCCATTAATAAATAGTGAGCATGTGTCAGTCACTGTGTTAGGTGTTTGCGATCAAAGTCCCCAGCTTCCCAGAGTTCCCGTGCAGCACTGGGTCTGATGACCTGGATTTCAACTTTGCTCCTTGCCACTAAGAAGATGATGATCTTGGGCAAATTACTTTCAGTTGTGGGGCTTCATATAGAAAACAGGAACAATCCCAGACCCAGTGCTGATGTTCTTTGGTTTTAAATGTGCCTCAAATACAAAGATAGAATGTAACTAATGGACAGTGCTTAGGTTAAAAAAAAAAAGCCAGTCATTCTAGAAGTCATAAACTTTTCTTTCTTGAAATTCATTTGTTAATGAAAAAATATACATTTAATTTTCACAAAAAAGAATCACATTATAAAGCTATTGATTATTTTTCTCATCCCATATTCCTTTGGTAAACACTGATATATTGTGCACTCTATACCAGTAAATGTGTTGCGTATTTGAGATCAGAGATGGAACATATGTTTTCTGCCTTGAAAAAGTTCACAGTCTAGTAATGGAGATAGAGAAGGAAACACGAATATGGGTGATAAGTGCTAGTCATAATCAACAAATACTTACTGAACACTTACTATGCTGGGGCTACTGCAGTGAATAAAACTGATAATAATTTTGGTTTTCAGGAGTTTATATTCAAGTGTGAAGATCAAGCAATAAAGAATAAACATGAAAATGTAAATATTATTGATACAAGAGAAGGTGAAAAAATCATGGAGTGAAAAAAACATAGAATAGGTTAAAGGGAAACAGGGGCACATGTGTAGGGATTGGGGGCATTGCCATCCTAAGAAGCATTGCCAGGTGGGCCTCAATAAGAAACTAGAATTTAAGGAAAGCCTGAAGGGAGTAAGGGAATAAATTAGCTATAGGGATGTCTGGGGAAAGGGCTCCACCAGGCAGAGGGAATTGGGAGTGGAAAAGCCCTAAGTGTGGAAACAAGGCTGGTTAGAGTGAAGGGAGCAAGAGAGGGATGATGGCAGGGGAGCGGCAGTAAAAGGGATGTGGGAGCCAGGGTGGGCCAAGCAGGTAGGACCCTGTAGAACATTGTTAGAAGTTTGACTTTGACTGTGAGTTACATGGGGAGACTCTCTAAGGGGTTTTAAGTAGAGAAGTGACTTGCTCTGACTTTCATTCTGATCCCAAAGAAAGGCAATGCCAAAGAATGCTCAAACTACTGCAAAATTGCCCTCATCTCACATGCGAGCAAAGTAATGACCCAAATTTTCCAAGCCAGGCTTCAACAGTACATGAACTGTGAACTTCCAGATGTTCAAGCTGGATTTAGAAAAGACAGAGAACCAGAGATCAAATTGCCAACATCTGTTGGATCATCGAAAAAGCAAGAGAGTTCCAGAAAAACATCTACTTCTTCTTTATTGACTATGATAAAGCCTTTGACTGTGTGGATTAGGACAAACTGTGGAAAATTCTTCAAGACATGGGAATACCAGACCACCTGACCTGCCTCCTGAGAAATCTGTATGCAGGTCAAGAAAAAAGAGTTAGAACTGGACATGGAACAACAGATTGGTTCCAAATGGGGAAAGGAGTAGGTCAAGGCCATATATTGTCACCCTGCTTATTTAACTTATATGCAGAGTACATCATGTGAAATTCTGGGCTGGAGGAAGCACAAACTGGAAGCAAGATTGCTGGGAGAAATATCAATAACCTCTGAATGACACCACCCTTATGGCAGAAGGTGAAGAAGAACTAAAGAGCCTCTTGATGAAATTTAAAGAGGAGAGTGAAAAAGTTGGCTTACAGCTCAACATTCAGAGAACTAAGATCATGGCATCTGGTACCATCATTTCATGGCAAATAGATGGGGAAACAGTGGCAGACTTTATTTTTTGGGGGCTCCAAAATCACTGCAGATGGTGACTGCAGCCATGAAATTAAAAGACGCTTGCTCCTTGGAAGAAAAGCTATGACCAACCTAGACAGCTTATTAAAAAGAAGAGACATTACTTTGCCAACAAAGGTCCATCTGGTCAAAGCTATGGTTTTTCTAGTAGTCATGTATGGATGTGAGAGTTGGACGGTAAAGAAAGCTGAGCACCGAAGAATTGATGGTTTTGAACTGTGGTGTTGGAGAAGACTCTTGAGAGTCCCTTGGACTGCAAGGAAATCCAACCAGTCCATCCTAAAGGAGATCAGTCCTGGGTGTTCCTTGGAAGGACTGATGCTGAAGCTGAAACTCCAATACTTTGGCCACCTGATGCGAAGAACTGACTCATTGGAAAAGACCCTCATGCTGGGAAAGATTGAAGGCAGGAGGAGAAGGGGACGACAGAGGATGAAACGGTTGAGTGGCATCTCCGACTCAGTGGACATGAGTTTGGATGGGCTCCGGGAGTTGGTGTTGGACAGGGAGGCCTGGTGTGCTGCGGTTCATGGGGTCGCAAAGAATCAGACACGACTGAGTGACTGAACTGAGCTGAACACTGAAGAAGTCCATCCTGCCTGTTGTGCTGTGGATGGGTTGGAGGTGGGTGTTGGCAGCTTGGACCAGGGTAGTAGCAGTTGAGATGGAATAAGTGAAGGGGCTAGACCTGACAGAAGGGGATGGGGTGAGCATGTTTCAGGTGGAGGATACAGCATATACAGAGGGCACAGAGGCAGAAAGAAAGGCATGATGGTCATGGTGATCTGCAAGTAGTCTTAATGAAAGGAAGGGTGAATGCTGGGTGTGTGGCAGAAGATGAATCTAGAGAGATAGGGAGTCATTAGATCTTATGCCAGGAGGGCTCACTATTTAGAAGTCTTTGTAACACGGCATACATAGTTTTGCAAAAATCTCTTTTGCAAAAGGAATATTCACAGTTGGTTAACTTTAAGGAATACTCATAGTGGCCAGTGTTGGAACTAGTTAGTAGGAATGTACCCAGAAACAGAGGAGTATTCTCAGGAGGCTTAGAGCTTCCATCCTGTGAGGACTAGGGCTCTAAGGGGATTGACTACAACTATCTGCCAGAAGAATCCTGGAGTAAATGCACTGAGTACAAGCAGATGGATGCATGAGGATTTTTTGATCCAAGAGAAGATTGTGCAATGTTTGCTGAAGTGTTCATTATTGTGCCTAATCCACAGCCTCAGTATTCAAGTTAGAAAATCAGAGACACTATTTCCAAAAAAATGTAAAACAGCTCTATTTTTCAGTAGTTTACTAGGTTAACCTTATTCTTTCAACAGACATATTTAGCTAGTTTAGCATCTCAGGATCCTCTCATAGTAAGGCATTTTCTTGCCCAAGTTTTACTGCTATGCATATGTGCCTGGTAGCTGGTCTAAATTCCCTCTCTTTTCTGTAGTGTGAATCTGTTTTTCACCCTGCTATTCTCTTCAGAGATGGAGAGTGACTAGTAGTAATGTTGAGCAAATTGAGAAGGCGAAAATAGCACTTTGTGGTCAGGTCTCCGCAGCCAAACTAAATTGTAGAATCGAAGCCAGTAATTGAACAAGGCAGACAAAAAGAAGATCCTGTTGTTTCATTTATCCAAATAATGGCCTTATTTCTTAATTTTTCTTTGCCGTTTAAGATTCAATCAGTGAAGTCAAGGAAAATATTTTGGTTACAAAAAACACTTTGCAAAGGCCCTCTGAAATCCAAGAGTTAATGAGCGGATATATTTGTATATTTGCATACCAAGGAGTAATGAACTAGAATAACAGAGTTAATTAATACTTGTGGTGCATAAAGATGAATGATTACCCCAAGGGTAGTCTGAAAGGGAAGGAAGTTGCTTATCTTATTCAGCTTGAAGAATTACGTGCATTGTAGATGCTATTTATAGATACCTGAGAGTTCATTTATATTTAAAGATATTCCTTTTGTTTTTTTTTTTTTTTACTGACTCTGTGGTCCATTCTTATATTCTGGAGTCATCAGTGTGAACTGATCTGGGATTTTGAGATAAATCCTGGACATGTATACATGTATATCACACACACATACACACACATGCACATATTCTTATATGGAATACACTTGTGGGAATAAAGGGCACAGGAAAGGCTTCATCTTTACCATTTTCAGTGCCTGTTCTAATGATAAGAGATGGTATCTATCAGATGAATAGGAGTGAAAGCTGACATAATCAATTTTAGCTACTTTTGGCTCTCTGTGTAGAATGAAGAAGGATGTGCAAAAATGCAGGCTGATAATTTTGGTGCTTATTTTCTAGGCTAGAGTAGGGGTTAGAGTTCTGGACTAGAAGCCAGTTGTCATGGGGTCTTCTTTCAGTTCTACCATTGATTTTTTTCAGTCCGTTTGACTTCTGAGTGATTACCTATAAGGGAGAAGTGAGAATTGCTACTTGCTTCACTGATAATATGATTTGAGCATAAAAACTTTCATGTCTTGGATGATAAATCAGTTGAAACAGACTCTGCAGACTAGAATGATGCTCTAGTGGCATGGGAGATGATTAGCAATTTAGACAAATGAAAGTGTTCTATCATTGCAATATTTTTGGCATCAAAATTTTTTGTGTTCAGTAATATTACTTACCATTTTATGATTTAGGTTTAAGCTAAATTCTCCAGAACTGGTACCTTAATGCAATGATATCACATGAGCTGTAGAAGAGCATGAAATTCTAAAGATGTTGTGTTTTTTATATGTTAGTAGTACATTAAAACACAGTGCTATATTTAGAAATGTATAGACCATATTTATAAACAGAGCAGCAAAAGCCACTTTGAACACACCTCTGGATGTTCACTTCTATATCAGAATGACTTCCATCAGTCTTCAGTTGCTTAAAGTCAAGCTGCCAGGAAAACAGTTTCATTTCATAAGATAATCTGAGAAAAATCCACAACTCTTAATACTGACATGGAAATGCTGCTGTACAGCAGAAGATATAAACTCGAATGCCTGGAATCACCATGCTCTGAATGTTTTTCTCTTTTCTTCCCTAATTAGGCTCTGGGAGAAGAGTGACTTTTTTTTCTCACCCCCACTGTGAAAGTTATGAGACTCTTTTGCTCAAATCACCCAGAAGGAAAGCTTGGAAGTTCATGTTCCTTAGAGAGTTGTCAGTTCTGCTAAAGAAGATTAAATGCCCATTGCGCAGGTGTCATATCCCACAGCTAATTACAAGAAAGAGAGCAAATGTGGCATAGCCCACATCTAGCCAGCTACCGCAGATCAGTCCAGCCTCGGGGGGGCTTCAACCTCATGTGGTGTACCAGCCAAACTATTCACTCGAAAATAAGTAACCGACATCAAAAACCCATCATATTGCATCTTGGAATATTGCAGTTTGAATCGCTTGGGTGGCTCTGGAACAAAGATTTCTGGGTTGGGGCAGAGGTATTTGATTCCTCTTTGATTCCACTGTTTGCATCATAGAAGATGATTGATTAAAGGCTTCTTGCTTACCTGTGAAGTTGATTTTCAGCAAGTAATCTTTGTACAGCTTCTTCCCGTCCAGGATCTTCATGGCGTCGCAGAGCTTGGTGGTGTTGGGGCAGAGCGTGCGCTGCATTTTATGCAGGGCATGGGCCATGGCATACACTGCATTCACCACGAACATAATCTTGGATTCCTGCTCGTAGTTGCTGCTGTCGATGGCCAGGTGCTTGTCGCAAGGGCGCCTGTGGTTGTGCTTGTTCTGGAGGCTGCACTGGAACTTCTGCTCCCAGAAGTCCCGGAACCAGGGGTTGCGGTGGTTGTTGTATGGGTTGAGGCTCTGGAAGTAGCGATCGAACTGGCGGATGGGCTGCGAGGCCAGCTCCAGGGTGATGGCGCCATAGGCCACGTGCTCGCTGCCCTTGATGATGCTCTCCTGCGCACCCCAGCCGTCGCTGGCCACCCAGGTGAAAGAGGCGTTGGCGCGGCTGGCAGCGGCGATGAGCTCTCGGGAGTCGTCGCTGCGCATGAAGAGGACCACGACGCGCGCGTTGGGCTTCTGCAGCAGCTCGCGGATCACGCTGTCGTAGGATTTGCGGATGTTGGAGCGGCCCACCTTCTCCGCAGTGGCGATGCAGATGTTGCGCAGGCGGGCTTCCTGCTCGAAGGCCTCGATCCCCGTCTCCCCATAGTCGCCCTCCGAGGCCACGGTGGACACGTAGGTCCAGTTGAAGAAACGCAAGATCTCGGCCATGGCTTTGGCCTGGTAGAAATCGGGGGGCACGGTCCTGGCAAAGTAATCGTAGCGCGATTTGTCGCTGAGTTTGGCGCTGGTGGATGCGTAGCTTATCTGCGGGATCTGGAAGAGCCTCAGCAGGTTTGCCACCTGGGGGAGGGAGACAAGGCAGGTACCATTTTTTTAGAAATCCGGAGGTAACTGACTGCACAGGAAAGATGAAGCGTACAGGGCCTTTACCCAGCTCCCTTTACAACTCTAGATCGCTAAGCTGTTCTGGACGCTTTGCCATCTGCTTTCCTGGACACTGTATTTGGGTAATTAGGAAACAGGTTCCAAGCAGGTAATTCAAGTGTTGGGAAAAGACAAAGAGAAATAAGAAGGGCAAGTCTCTTTCTCTCCTAGACTTTATACTACATCCCGGACCAGAATCAGTTCTGTTCAGGTGTCAATGGGGCTGCTTTAAGTTTCTGGAGTCCTCTTATAACTCAGTCTAACAATGAACTACAGCGAATTAGCCAAATTTGGTTTTTAGACAAACTTGGCTGTGGTTGTATAGAAAGAGCCTGGGTGTTGTCTAATTCTCACTTCCCCCTCTTTTGCTAAAAAAGGCAGTCTCTGAAAGAATTTAATTTGGGAACTGTATGCCACATGGACAGTCCAAATTAGACACTTATTATCTAGGTTAAGCCATAAAAAAAAAAGTCCATTCTTTTTGGTCCACTCCAAGTTTAGGTATTTGCATTTCTAACCTTAAAGAGCTTGACCAACATTTTCTTTGCCTTTTTAAAATTTTGTTTCTGCTTGGATTATACATAGCCCAAACATACAAATGCTATTTTTATGATATTTTTGATTAAAAAGCAAATTAGGGAGTGTTGAGGACCTTGTCTATAAAGAACTATTTACTTTAAAATGTTTAAGGTTTATTCTGAATAAAGGATGTAAATTTCTTAAAATTTACCTTGCAGTAATATTTCACTTCTTATGTATTACAGAATAAAAAAGGAAAGTGACAGTAACATATTAAGGAACATTTTATGCATAGAGTATTTGTGAAGTTTATGCATTTTAAAATATATAGGCAGATCGTATGTAAATCTAATAAGTTTTTGTTTTTCCTGGCTACCTCACATATTCTGAACATTTCTATCTTTACAGTGATTTTAGTTACATAATATACTAAGTAGACTTTAACTGGAAATAATGTTGAATATTCCAACATACTCTATGAGAACTTTGAAATTTCCCTTCTGAAAATTGCGGTTTCAGGTTTATGTTTGACATGTAGGAAGCACAGCTTGAAGTAGGCAGCTGTTAGCAAAGAGCACAAGTAACATCAAACAACTGACAGCTGAGTCCTGATTAATCATCATTTCATCTGGCAGTGGAAACCAACAGCCATATTCATACACAGCCACACAGCATGTTCTCAGAGATCTGGCCTGCTATTAAAACCAATACTTGATATAGCCCAGAGCTATCAAAAATGTTTTCTGTATCTTTGCAAATCATGGTACCTCTCAGGTAACTACAAATAGAACAGCAAGAAAATCTGGCACTTAGCATGCAATATAATGCAAATTTAGGATCCAGATCTTTTTTGCATCTTGACTTCTAATATATGTATATATACTAAGATGTGAGTGAATTTTGGGGAATGGAGGTGAGTGAATGGGTAAGTGGGTGGATGAAGGCCAGTATGCCATTTATTTTTTCTCAGGCCTAGAGATCCTGAACAAAATGGACTCTCTTGATTCATTTGAACATGGCAGTGCTGGTTGTTTACTCAGCCTGATTGTGATGGCACTGAGCCAGTACTGTCATCACTTCTGTACTGAGTACCTGGCTTCTTTCAAATGTAAGTAGCACTGTGGCAGACTGTGATGAGACCCCTGTCTGTGCATGGACTTGGCTTGATTATGGAGACTTTGGATGACATTGGAGAGACCATCTCTTCTGGATGCTACAGTTTTCTAATCTTCAAGTTCTATTCATCAGGATCTGAACCCCTCAGGGAGGCAGAGAATGAAAGGACCTGAAAAATGCCCATAGACATAATTTTCTGGCAGCTGGAAACCACAGCGAAAGAATCCTAAACTGTTGAAACTTCCTTCTCCCAGAGGGATATGAGTAAAGAAAAAGTTCTTGTCTTTTGACGAATAGGATCCTGTGGCTCCACATCTACCTCTCCAGGATATCTGAGAACAATTTACAAACAAGGCAGATATACAAGAGAGTGAACTGGGCATAGAATGAGGGCGATGTGGAGAATTCTCTGGGTAGGAAGGGGCACAGTTGTAGCAGATTTGGGTAGGTGGTGGGTTAGAATACAACTGCAGCAATTGCTCTCATTTTATGAGTAGTTATCTGATATACAAATGATTATGTACAAAATAAACAAGAAGGATCTACTGAATAGCACAAGGAACTGGATTCAGTATCTTGTAATAATCTATAATGGAAAAGAATCTGAAGGAATATATAGAGATATATAAATATGTATCTCTATCTATCTATATATCTGAATCACTTTGTTGTACACCTGAAGCTAACACAACTTTGTAAATCAATTCCACTTCAATAATACAATAGCTTGTGTATGAGTGCTTAATGAGGAGACTACAGCCTACTTTAGAAAAAGGAGGCACATTTAGTGAGCTAAACATGAGAATGGAACTCTAATAAAGTGTAATCTCCATTGTATTACCTCTTAAATAGCATGGAGCAATCATATAGTCAGAGCATGATGTTCAGAGTTACACTTACATTTTTGAAACATATGTAATGCAAATGAATGATAGAACAAAGTGTTGAAGTCCTTTTGTCATGGTGAACCCTTCATTTTAATGCTAGTTTCCTTAGATTACATGAGTAAAAATGCTTAATGTAAAAATTAAACACCACAGAAATAAGCAGATTATAAACCTCATTTTCTTTCCCTCTCTCACCCTCTCCAGCCTGACTTCTAGAGAAGAATAAAGTTCTTAGTTTGATTTGTGCATTTTCAAAATTATTTATTCTGTTGTAAAGCCAGTGACTAATGTACTGGGTATTTATATGTGTATTTTCTCCGTTGATATTCACAACTGCCTTTTATGATGCATATTGTTTTCTCCATTGTAGCAGTGGAGAAACTGAGATGAAGAAATTTGTTTGTGATCATAGGATTAGAAAGTAGAGGCAAAATCATGATTTAGAAGCAGGTCTTTTGACCTGAAGGACCATAGCTGCCCTCTCATAATCTTGAGTCTGCTGTCTCCTGTGTGACTGTGATCTGAGGTCTGAAGCACAGAAGGGCACCCAGGTAGGAAGAACAGGAGGGAGGAACCAAAGCAGTATTGTGGTTTACACTATGGATCACCTAATTGCTACTAGGAGCTTTCTTTTTAACATAAAACCGGCCATCTGAATCATTCTTGATTTGCTTTACTGGCCATGTGGTTTCCTCTGTGAAAACATGAAGGTGTAAGAGGATATCTACATTGGACATCATTTTAAAAATAGAAGAATCATTTTAGGGTGGAGAAATAACGTGGACTTTTGGAAGAAAGTTACCCAGTTATAGCGTTAGTAGGAGTGGAGGAAGGGCAAAAAGATCTAGTTACATCCTTCAGGGAAAACCACTTTAAAAGTAGAGAGATACTTTTCATGGTTAGAAACTTGAATAAAAAGGTATATGGCTTAAGAGCAATAGGAAAACTTAAAAAATAATCCAAATAATACAGAATAGTCTCAATAAGACAGAAAAGTCAAGACCTCCAAAGAAGCCACTGGATGGCTAGGCTGCATTGGGCCATGTGAGTGTTGAAAGAACTAGCGAGAGGGATGAAAGCTGTAGGTGTGTTAGGCCCTTGGGCAGGTCTTGGACAGTATACAAGACTGGCATGAACCTGTGAGAACTAGGAAGAATAAGGCACAGAATGTGAAAATGGAGTGATGTTGACTGTTGCTATGATTGTTTTTCAATGATATTTTAGGAGAAGTTGTGGTAAGAAGAGAGAGAATCACTGGTTGGGAGAGTTGGTTCTAAATGAGTGAAAGCAAGACACTGCCCAGTCCTTTCTGCCTCCTTATGTGCCTTCGTGAGAATGTTTCCTAATCTGGAGATTGTGATACAAATACATGAAAAAGCTCTCTCACACCCAAGCAGGGGAGAAGACCACAAGAAGGGTCCATAATCAATTAAGTTTGCCTCTGGTTCTGAATTCTGGAAGAAATCACAGATTAAATCAGGTAATTACTATTAATAATTTCTGAAAAATTAATAATGGGAGGACTCTCAGAGGATAAAAAGGGAGGAGTAAGAAAATTCAGGAACTATAAATCAGGAATAAATATAAATCAATAATCAGGATATATTTTGGTAATTTTTTTCTCAGAGTTCCCTATAGAGAGCATGCAGGCATTTAGAAATGAACAGAAAAATTGCTAGAAATAAGCATGGATTCACTGAGAATGAATTTCAGTAGAATCTTCCGACATTAGTTGGACCATTTAGAGAGGAGTTGTAGCCATGAACTCTGACTTCAGCAAGGTATTGGTGACATTACCTGGATTCTCATGAAAAGGGGAAAGTGATAGGAATTGGATAAAAATTTAAATACACTAAAATAGAATACCTTGGAAGGAATTCTATGTGAGGTGGTCAAGCAAGATTAAATTTTTATCAGTGACTTTGGAAAAAACATAAATAAGCTATGAGATCATTACATTTTTGAGCTAGAAGGAGCCCTGAAGCTAATCTAAGCTTTTTGTTTATAGGCGAGGAAACTGAAGCTCACAGAGTGAAGTGACTTTCTAAAATTTACACAACCAATAAGCAGAAAAGCTGAGTGGAGCCCCGTTTCTTGATTTTTCCAAAGGACTAGCCTTCTTTTCTGGTGATTAGGTGATATTACATAGGAAGCGATGTATGTTTCTGGATTTAAGTTAAATTTACATATTAGTGAAGAAAAAATAAGAAAACTAAGGGAAAATGAGGGTATAGATGCCAAGGTGAATGTTGCAAAAATCCACCAGAAAATCCAAGGGTGGCTAAAGTCAAAGAGGAATTATTAAGTGGTTTGCTCTCTTTTGATTCAATTTGAGATCCACTGTTATTGATGTATTATCTCCTTTAATCCTCATAACAATCTTATGAGGCTGATACTACCATTATCCCATTTTATAGATTAAGGAACTGAGGCACAGAGCACCTGGGGATCTTGCGTCCCAGGTGTCTGACACTATGCTTACTTTACCAGTTCAGTTTGGTTCAGTCGCTCAGTTGTGTCTGACTCTTTGTGACCCCATGGGCTGCAGCACACCAGGCTTCCCTGTCCATCACCAACTCCTGGCGCTTGCTCAAACTTACGTCCATCGAGTTGGTTATACCATCCAACCATCTCATCTTCTGTTGTCCCCTTCTCCTCTTATTCAATTCATTCTGCAATTCAAGCTCTTAACCTCTGTCACATGGAATTCCTCTAGTTACAGTATAGCAATGATATATTTCAAGTTATAATATGTCCATCCTTTTTCATTTCTTAAGGCACTGTCTCCCCGACTGGAGGACCATGAGTAGTCATTCCTTATTAATAAAAATATACTTTTTCATTTGTCAGTTCTGTACTTTGAGATAACTCTGTAGATGTTTGTTTACTGCCTGCCATCTACAGAGGTAAGAACTGTGGTCTAAGAAACCAGGGGTCATTTCAGCTGGGAAATGAAAGCTTTGAAAGCTTCAAGTTATACATATCATGATCAAGTTTGGCTTTACGATTTATGTAGGAAACACCAAGACCTTATGGCAGAGCCCATTGTTTCCTAAGGCCTGAAAGACTGCATCCAGGTTTCCTAGAAGCCCTTTCTGCACATAGTGTACTGTAGTTTTATGTTCAGTGTTCAAACACCTGAGGAGTATCCACTTTCTGGGTGGTTTGAATTTATCCTGGACTAGGCGGTGCAATGTTTTCAATGCACCCTCTCAAGTCACAAATGTATGGACTTTTTTTTTTTTTTTTGATTTGAAAAATGCTAAAGATGCTGGGCTTGGCCAGCTACTGTTATACTTTCCGGCAGATGTGACGGTTTGAATTAGTATTTCTGCCTTTGTCTCATTTTTGCAGTTTTGTGAAAGTGAACGTGTTAGTCGCTCAGTCGTGTCCAACTCTGCTACCCCAGGGACTGTAGCCCTCCAGGCTTCTCTGTCCATGGGATTCTCCAGGCAAGAATGCTGAAGTGGGTTGCCATGCCCTTTCCAACCCAGGGATTGAACCCGTGTCTCCTGTGTCTCCTATATTGCAGGCGTATTCTTTACCTGCTGAGCCATCAGGGAAGCCCCAGGATGGCCTTCACCGGCAATAGTTGTCCAACAACCAATGGTACATAATGTTGAATGTCTGCTACTATTTCCCTATTATTCTGTCTCCCAATGAACTATCTAGTTTCTCCCATGTACTGTGTCCTCAAATCTATGTGCCTTTGCCTATGTTGTTCCCTGTGCTTAAAATGACTTTTACTATTGTCTGCTCAGTGAATCCATTCAAGGGCCCCTTCTCTGAGAAGTTACTTCAGGCTGAGTTGCGCACCCATCTTCTGAGACTGTCAGTCCTGTATGTATTTCCCTCATGGCACTAATCAAAATGTATGGTGATTTCTAGATCACTCACTAATTCCTCTACTGGAATGAAAACTCTGAAGGCCAGGGAATGTGCATTGTTGAGTTCTGTTTCCTCGATGCCTTGTGGAGTAAAAGATGCGTATATGTGTGTGCACTAAATCGCTTCAGTCGTGTCCGACTCTTTGTGACCCTATGAACTGTAGCCTGCCAGGCTCCTCTGTCCAGGGGATTTTCCAGGCAAGAATACTGGAGTGGGTTGCCATGCCCTTGTCCAGAGGGTCTTCTCAACCCAGGGATCAAACCCACATCTCTTATGTCTCTCCTGCATTGGCAGGCAGGCTCTTTACCACTAGTGCTCCCTGGGAAGCCTGCATGCCATATAATTTGTTAAATAAGTTAGCTGATGAATGAGTGGATAGTTTGCTGCACTTCCATGTGACCTCTTCTAATTGCAACGATGTGTTTCTGAGGGAACCCCCCCAAATTAACTACCCCAGCAAGCAATGTAAAGCTCCTCTCAAATACTACCTATAAACAATATACTGTGCATTGCAGATCCTTCGCTAATCATTGTCAAGTTTCCACCAAAGTGAGATGATACGTAGACAATTGGCTTAGACCTTAAGGTAGCTGAAGCAAAGGTTTTCATACTGTTAAAACTAAAATTTCTCCAAATATCTCTGTGTAACTAACTAGGAGTATACAAAAGGAAGTCAGAATAATGCCAACTGGATCTGGTTATTGCACCAATTTCCGTGGGCTACAAAGGTGACTTTGTGTCTTAAGGAAAACAAACTAAGGGCCTTATCATGGAGCCTTAGTCCTTAAACCATATAAACATAAAGTAGGAATCAGATAAACATATATCTAAGGGAAGTCTTCATCAAATGAACCCATACTAAGGTCTGCTCATAAGGTAAGATTTTTCTGCAGACTAATGCATTGTGTATAGATATGTAAGCAGCCAAACCCTCAGCAGTCACATCAGTTGCCCAGTTCTTATTCTTTCTTGGGAATGTTTTTCCAATAATCAATAGCTGACTATGGAGTCAGGCTCCTGTAGGTTTACAAACCATCCTTATTCACTGTTGAGAATTTTGAGTTAAAGACCAATTTATTTGGGAGTTTTACTTCTCCTGGCAGTTTTTTAGCAAGTCATGGGAAGTCTTTAGAATTCTGGTGTCATGCTTCATTTCAATGATGCTCTGATCATGGGGATAAAAGAGTATAAACTTTGGGAAAGAGCTGGAGTAGTCTATTCTTTGAGGTTGTGAAAAAAGGGAATATGAATTAGAAATGTCAGTCACTGGTGAGCCTCCACATCCTGTGGACGCTCTTCCCATTCAGGACATCCATGACAGGCCCATTTTATTTTATAGTTTCACTGAGATACCTATTCTTTTCCCCCAAACTTTTAACTTTTATTTTATATTGGGGTATGGCTGATTAACAATGTTGTGGTAGTTTCAGGTCAACAGTGAAGGGACTCAGCCACACATAATACATGTATCCATTCTTCCCCAAATCCCACTTCCATCCAGCCTGACACATAACACTGAGCAGAGTTCCATGTGCTATACATAGGTCCTTGTTGGTTATCCATTTTAAATATAGCAGTGTGTACATGTCCATCCCAGACTTTCTAACTATCCCTTCCCCCCCGACAACCACAACTTCATTTTTTAAGTCTGAGTCTCTTTCTGTTTTGTAAGTAAGTCCACTTGTATCTTTTCTTTTTAAAGTTCACATATAAGGGATATGACATACCCATTTTAAACATGAGCTTCATGCCTTCTGTGGTGACACAATACCAGACATTTTTTTCAACAGAAGACAAAAATGCAGATGTAGGTCTAGAGTCTAGTAGAAGTAAGTGTCCTGCCGAAGTGATTATCCATGATGAGGATTCTTTTCAGAACTTTCATGGTTATTGTCTTTTGAGGCTGTGCTGATGGGGACAACAATAGCTGGTTTTTACGGGGACCTGTGCTTAGCTATAAGAATTCCAGATGGTAAAGAGGCATCAAATTATTACTTCCCAAGAAAAGTGCGATCTACAAAGCTGAACTGTATGCATTTGAAAAATAAGCCATTGGTGCTGTCTCAGGAATGAGGAGACTTGATAATAACCTCCAAGGGTTTGCCTTTGCATTTGGTGTTGTTTCCATATCACTTTGGGGCTGTTTGCTAAGAATAAGCTACACCTTTAATTGTTTTGTCACACATGCAGTGCTGAATGCTTTGTTTCATTCTTTTAATTAAGTGATTATATACAAGCCCACAAGACTACTGTACTTTAAGCCATCTGCTACCTTATAACCCATGTTATTACATCAAGCCAGTTCTCAAAGTTGTTATGGGATGAAACCACAGTGACCCTCCTATTGAGAATGATCAAGCTGTACTATTAGCCATACAAAAACCTCAAATTGGCTTGGATTTTAAAATGAAACTGGAGGTGGTGTGTAGTTGAGAAACTGCCTGAGGAATTCAAGCTGTTCCCGTCACATGAGTTATCTGCCCATAAAGGATGCCAATCATATTGTTATTGCAGAAAGGATTAGTCATTTTTCTTGATTGTTTGTTTGTTTTGGACCACACTACCTGCAGCACATCTGGGAATGTTTTGCATGAAATGAGTTGACTGGAGCCCATGTTTGAGGGTCAGAGATTAATCTGGATTTAGGAAGTTGTATAACAGAGCGTAGCAAATGCCAATTTTCTCAGTTTAATCTGCATAAGTCACTGATTCTTACATGCCGTGAGCACGAAAAACACTCGTCCAAGATTTGTACTGCCATTCCCATTAATGGTATGACTCAGTCCTGATGATTTTGTAGGGATGTTCCAGAAAAGGACTCTTTAATCTGGTGGAAACCTTCATAAATGGCTTATAGTAACCCTGATTGCTATCTTTCTCTCTCCTGAAATCTTTGCACTCAACACCTGTGGTTTGTAACCCATATTGTCAGACATTTTCATTTTCTTCCTTTGTGACTAAGTAATTTATGAATAGCAAGTTTAGCCATTTTGGCATTCTCATCCCTTATCACTGAGGCTGAACTGCTATGTAGACCATGTAGGGTCCCTTGAATCACATTTTCCCGGGAGACTGGTGTCATCAAACATGTCAGGTTTCTCATCATGAAAACCCACATTCGACAAGGGTCTGTCTTGCTCCCTTTCTAACAAGGCACTGTCTCAGGAATGACCTTGTTTCCAACTAGACTTAGCAGATCCTTAGAAGGGGAACAAGATGACATTTTGCCTACTGTATAAGTCTGTATCTGCTCTTTATTCCTTTTCCCCTCGTGAATTAATTTTTAAGAGAAATCATGGGATTGAATGAGCCTGAGTTGCAGTCCCTAACAATAAGATCAGAAAGTCTATGGCATATCTGGTCCAGTGTGTGTTAGTGTTTGCCAGTGACACCTGCAAAAAGATGACTTCAAGGATGACTTGACAGCAAAAGACCTGTTAAAAACACATCCTTTTGTGCCTTGGATATTGATTTTTTTACAGTGCCTCTTGAGGATTTAACAAAGCCACAAGTTGAACAAATCCATATTTTTCTGTGGCCCCTTAAGTCACTTGTATAACATAATATGATAAATTTAGTCCTACTGATTAAAAAAGACACTCCTATCCTTTTTTACTGTTAACTGAAGTCTGAAACTGTTGAGTATGTGTAGGAAGAGCTAAGGGCTGTAGCTTAATTTTTAAAAAATGATTTTTATTTATTTCTGACATCCTTTGCAATAGTTTAGGGCAGAGGGCTATATACCATATTATTTGTAGCAAATAAAACTATGCTATTCATGGGTTTCCTGTTAAATGTTCATCACTTCAACAGAACTGTCAGGTATATAAGCAAAAGGTAACCATTTAGTGCATAGGATTGGCATCAAATAGGCCAGCAGTGGAATACCAGCCCGTTCTTTCACTAGCTGCTTGAATTTAGTTTTTTAAGTTATTGGTTTATTTAAGTTATTTTAATTCCTTAGGCTTCAGTCACCTCTTTTGTAAAAAGGGAATAAGTAGTCTCTGGCTTGTAAAGTTATTTAAGGATGAAGTAATAATACATGTGAAGCACTTAACTCACCAGCTGGCACTTGGTAAAAGTTCAAAAAATGAAAGAGGTGGTGAGAATGGCTGATCCAGCAGTCATTCATTCAGCAAACTTCAATCTACATTGATGTTACAAGACACTATTCTCAAATTTATATTGTCCTAAGATGAGTGATGTACCCCCACTGTCTTCTAGGAAGTGTAGTCTTGTGGGAGACAAAGAAGCATACTAAGGATAAAATTCTGAGATACATGTACATATATAAAAACACAGGTGAAGGAGCAGGTTCAAGTGAGTCATGCTGGGTTCCCATGTAGAGGTAACACTTAGACTTGATCTTGAAGACCGAGTGAACGTTTACCAAGCAGAGGAAGGGAAAGGAAGTTTTCAGGCAGAAAGATGAGCACAAAGACAGAGATGGCAAATTCACATCTGCTTTATGAGTAGCAGATTATTCAGTGTTATCAGGGTACCCAGTGCCCTCTAAGGATTAGTAGGATGAGGAAGAATAAAAGGATTGTGGCTGGACTGCTAAGTATCTCACATGCTATGACAAAGATTTTGACTTTTCTTCTTTAAGAGATAAAAAGACATTATAAAGTTTAAATAAAGGAATGACATGACCAAAGTTATGTTCTTAGCAGGCCACAGTGGATGACATCCAACTTGAAAAAGTCATGGAAGGGTAATCAGATGGAAAACATACTCATTCTGACTCAGGCTGTGAGCTTTTGAAGGCCAGGGACCTTGTAATCCTGATAGCAGTTAATAAGTTAATAGTAGAAAGGTCAAGATGGGAGGTTTAAAAATAAAACCTGAGTTCATTAAAACCATTTATTTGGTTGGTAGTAATTACTTAAGTACTCATGTCTTAATTTGTTCTCCTGTTTGTGCCATTACAAGTCACCTTGAAATCTTGAAAAGAAGCAGGCCATAAATAATGTTCATCACTGGAGACTATAAAAAGGCTAAAGAACTTTTAAATTCCTGGAAGCATCTCAGAAAAAGGGCATAAACAGTTTCTTCCAGGTAGAAATAAAAGCAGATGCAGTTACGTGAACTCTGATAGCAGTTGAAGTTTACTGGATGACACCAGCCTGCGTTTATTGTCACATTTCTTAAATCTTGTATAAATGATATTCCTTAAAACTACTGTGTCAATATAGGTAATATATGCTTAATGCACATATGTCCTTTTTACTTTGATGGAAAGTTACTTTTTGGAGAAAATTCCTGAACAAATTATAGATTATGTGTTCCATCACATCTGTTTTCCACACTGGGATAGCTTAATTGCCTGGTTTGTATTCTCTGAGGCCTCATTGTGAACCTAATGGCAGCTACCCAAAGTGGAGATGCAGTGCCTGGTAGGAGCTGGCTAGTCCCTGGGATGCACACCCTGCCAATTTGACCCTAATAAGTGATGGCAAATGCTCAATATGCTTTGCCATTCTGACCACTTGGCAAGTAAACCTGGTCTATATTTGAAATATCATTTTTGAAGATGTTGTCCCTATTGTATTTTCTTGTGTTTTACAGTTCCCTCTACGGGAATGTAAAGTCAAGGAGCTGGCAGGAATCAAGACTTTGTCACTAGTAACAGAGGGATTTCCACAATATACCAGGTGGTGATGTCAAAAATAGCGACACCACAATTTTAGTGTTCCAAGTCCCACTGCTATACGGCCTGGAGTAGTGGCGTTTGCTTAGAGTTTAACTGCAGGTGTTTTTGGAACACTATTCTTGAATTTTCAGAGTCCACTAATTGCAAAAATATGCTGTAAGTTTTCAACTGCATTTTTCAGAGAACTGTAAAAGTGCTTCTATTCTGCATTAAATCAGTAGACTTTCATTATTATAAACTGTTACATATTGGCTCTTTCCATATTGAAATCCTGAGCCTTGTATATATTGAGCTATTAAAAAGGCACATATTTAATAGTGACTTGGAAAGAGAACTTTGTGTTGTTAAAGCAAAATCACAACTTCATTTTAACTGAAAGTTTCAGCAGTCCTACATTGATGAGCTGACCTATTAATCTGTAATTGTACTGTATTATGAAACACTTACTGATCTTTCAGGAATGCCCGTACCCCTTGATTTTCATTTCATGACCTCCATCCTAGACGTGTGAACACCACAGAAGCTGGTTCTTAGTCATGGGCCATTCTATTGCCCTGTGGCCAGTGGTCCTGATGGTAATCTCTTGTTTTTCATGAGTAGTTTCCAAATAAACACATGACAGAAGGAGAATTAATTACGGAATAAATTAACTCCAAAGCAAAGGAAAAGAAATAGTGCATCTTAGATAATTACCTCTGGCGAGAAATTTCTACAGTGAAACAATGTTCACAAAAGCATTTTTGAATTGCTCTTGCTGTTGCCTCCCTCCCTGTGATAAAGTCCTTAAATAGCACAGCCCTATTTTGATGGGGGGGTTGGGGGGAGGGTGGGATTTGTGAGATTGCTTTAGAATAAAAAAAGTCTGGGAAGGAAATAAATAAAAAGATTCTATCCAGATAATTTTTGAGTTGAGTTTTTCTGACGCTTAGGCTGTGTGAGGGGGTGATCAGGATAGCAGTGTGGGAGGCAAGCTATCTAGATTTTAATGTTGATTCCACTACTTGTAAAGTGGTAGAAACTTAAACTTGGGACTTGACCTTCATGAACCTCAATTCCTCTTGGAACTATTCCTCTTGCACTGGAGATGTTGAAAGTTTAAAAAAAAAAGCCAACAGATAATATCTACTAAAATCTAAAATGTTTAATTCTCATTATGTGTGAAACTCTATTTTTTTTAACCTGATTTTCATGTATTTTCTCATTTAATTCATGCAATAACCCAATAAAAGAGGTACTATTAATATCTTAGTCTTAGAAATGAGGAAAGAGGCAATGAAGGATTAAATAAATCCTAGTTAGTCTGCACTCAGAGTTTTATTTATTTTTTTTAATAAATTTATTTATTTTAGTTGGGGGCTAATTACTTTACAATATTGTAGTGGTTTTTGCCATACATTGACATGAATCAGCCATGGGTTTACATGTGTTCCCCATCCTGAACCCCCCTCCCACCCCCCTCCCCATCCCATCCCTCTGGGTCATCCCATTGCCCCAGCCCTGAGCATTTGTCTCATGCATCGAACCTGGAATGGTGTTCTGTTTCACATATGATAATATACATGTTTCAATGCTATTCTCTCAGAACGTCCCACCCTCACCTTCTCCCTCAGAGTCCATAAGACTGCTCTATGCATCTGTGTCTCTTATTCTGTCTCGCATATAGGGTTATTGTTACCATCTTTCAAATTCCATATATATGCATTAGAGTTTTAAACACTGAGCTGAAATTTTTAGGAAGGCATGCTAAAAATGTATAGCCATATCTGTGCTGTGATTGTTGTGTTTGCAATTTTAAGCTCATTAAATGCAGCTATCATTTTTACTTTTCTAGTGATAGAGACACTAAAGGTGGAGTGGTGAATGGATTTCTAATGCTGTCACCCTACTTGTCTTAAGGATAGGATCATGTTTCTTTCTCTTTCGTATTGGCTCCTAGCACAGAATCTGGCATAGTCAACACTGTATTCTTTATGTGGAAAGACTGAAGAGAGCTTGATTAGAGTAAGTATGGGACACTGACCTAATCAGGAATAGCCCTGGGTGCCCACCTATGTTGAGTATTGGATAGTAGTCCTGGGAATAGTCAGTCTAAGGACAAATGGAGTGGAACCCTTAGAGCTAGTGTCAAATCAAGGCATCTTTTGTGGCAAACAGTAAAGGTGGGGAGGGTGGGGGGGTTTTGACCCACAAGCTCACTTTGCTACATCATCTGTCTTTTGTATCATGCACAGTTTTCCATTGTAGAAAAATGCTTATTTTTCATTTATGATCATCCAGACTGACCTAGAATAAGTAGGTCATGGTTGTGATCTGCAACCCAAGATTCATTCAGGGATTTCCAGCCTTCTGGACAGGCAGCAGGTTATCAGTCTGTTAATTCTTTCAATTCATTCAAAAAGCATTTACTCTCAACTTGGTGGAGGTGTTGTTTTAGGTACCCTCAATACAAAGATAAAAGATGTGATTCCCAAACTCAAGTAGCTTATCGTTAGGTGGGAAAATAGATATGCAAAGGGATAATTATAGTTAATAAGCTAGTAATGGAGGTGTATGCTTAAGTAGTGGGAGCTTGGGAAACATTTCTCAAAAGAGATAGGGTATGAGACTTCCCTGGCAGTACAGTGGTTAAGACTTTGCACTTTCACTGTAGAAGGCATGGGTTCTATTCCTGGTCAGGGAACTAAGATTCCGTATACTGTGTGGCATGGCCAAAAAGTTAAAAACAAATACAAGGGATTTTTGTTTGTTTGTTTGTTTGTTTAAAAAAGGACAGTGTCTGAGCTGATAACTGAAGGAGAGAAGGATTTGGCATGGCCAAATGGCTAAGGGACAGTGCATTCCAGATAGAAGAAACACTATGTTCTCCTTTTTAAGCAAGAATGAGCAGATAGTATACATCATTAGACTATGAGAAAGCAGCTTTCCAGGGACACTTCAAAGGCAGGCTTTCTGTTCACACGGATCTGCTTTCTGTTCACACAGACCTAAGACTCTTTTTTCCTATTTACCTCCATTCCCTTCTGCTCATTCTCTGTTCTCTCTGGTCTCCTAGTACTTACACGGTCAACTGATTCTTAGTTTTTGTATGTGTTTTATGTATGGATTTGATATTTGCTTATAGATGCCTCAGGGGCTCATAAAATGTCTACTATTTATAAATGTTTTTATTGAAGTACAGTTGATTTACAGTGTTTCAGGTATACAGCAAAGTGATACTCTTTTTCAGAGTCTTTTCCCGTGTGGGTTTTTATAAGAGATTAATATAGTTCCCTACGCCATACAGTAGCTTCTTATTGTTTATCTATTTTGTATATAGTAGTGTGTCTCTGTTAATCCCAAACTCCTAATATATCCTTGCTCCCCTTTCCCCTTTGGTAACTCTAAACTTGTTTTCTATTTCTATGAGCCTGTTTCTATTTTGTAATAAGATTTATGCATTTTATTTTGCATGCTCTCTGCTTCCCCTTACCTAGTCTACACAGTAGTGTTCTTGCTGAACCTAAAATACATATGCTTAATAAATGCTTATTTTCTAATGAAAGTGATATTATATGTGTCCTAGTTGTAACTAGTATATAATTGAGACATTTGATTTACCAAACTCACACAAATACTACCATAATCAAGTGAAGTAACAATTGATTAGACTTCTTCAAATTAATCCTGATGGAAAAGAGTCTATATTTTGTTTCATGTTTCAGATACTTCCATTATAATCACTGATCTTAACAGAATATTTTGCTTGAACACCATATAATTATAAAATTAAGAAAATGCCCTTAAATACAACACAATTCAGATACTAATATGTTGCTATGTCTCCTCAATTATATATAGGTCAGTTTTTGTTTGAATAACTCCAGTGACTAAGGACTTACAGCCTCTTCATTCAGGACTATCATTTTGTTTCTAATAACTCTTCCTTATGCTGGCTCTAGATACGCCCTGCTCTAAGTCAGTGCTGGTCCATGGAGAGGGGGGAGAACTTTGTCATTTGACAGTGTATGGAAACATTTGGGTACACCACAGCTTAAGGTCCTGTTGGCATGCAGTCTAGTGAGGAGGGGCCAGTGATGCTGCTAACCAACCTGTAGCGCACAGGACAGCTCCACACAGCAGAAGTATCCAGCCCAACAGTGACAATGTTGAAAAACTCTGCTCTAATTTAAATTTATTTATTTATCCACAGAAAAAATGCATTATTTTTCCATTCTGGAGTCTATCTGATACTTGGACACAGCTAACACTATGAGGCCTTTTGTAACACCTAGTCCTTCAACTGTTTTTCTGATGTTCCTATGATAACAGCAATTCATGTATGATTCTTCCCCACAGCATTTGAATTAAAGGAGGAATGAATCATTTAGGGAGGACGATACTTAATATAGGTGGACCAGAGTGCTGGTCCACTTTCTCACTGTGGAATTGGGTGGAGGAGGGAGAATAGACTGCTTAGTGTCTTTATAGGCTATTCTGCATACCCTATCTAGATAAAATCTGGGAAACTTCTTGCAAGGGATTTAGTTTGAGTTACTCTTCTCAGGGACATGATGTGAGCAATGCATGGCATGTCCAAATCCATGTCATGATAAACAATAAAACGACCACCTCCCAGAGTCAGGGAGTTCTTGGGAAGTGGCCAGTGCTTAAAATTCTGAAAAAAGATTTTACTGTGTCAGGCATGGAAAAGAGGTGGTAGGATCCTTTCAAGGCTCTCTTCTGCCCTTGGTATGAGCTATTTAACCCAAATATCCATTTGTTGCCGAGGCCACTTTAACACTCAGGGACGCAATAATAACTGGGTCGACTTATGTCTGTTCTGTAACAGCTGACCTTGCTCTGGATAAGGCAAGAAAGACCAAGGAAACAGACATCTCCTGACAGGAGTGAGGAACATTTTGGAACAATTCATGAGACTTTTTTTTTTGACTGAACAACTTAGGAGTTCTAACTACAGTCTGTTTGAAAAAGCACAAGCGTAAACACCGCTTCGGAATAGTACCATGTAGACAATTGCCTTGCTAAAGGCAACCAACCTGCTTTTCTACTTGAATAAATAGTCTTTTCCCCCAAGTGGGTGGGTTGCAGGCTTAGAGAGGAGAGTGGAATACAGTCTTTAAAATACTTTGAAAAGAAGCTTATTCACCACAGGGGGTGGTGAATAGACCCCATGGATATTTGCTAATAAGAAGGATTTTGATTCTAGCTCTCATTGATTACCAAATTAAAAAACCAATTCTGTTGCTTTAGACAATGGACCACCAAAGAGTGGTTTGTCTACTAAGAGTGTCAAGAAAATATTCTGTTTTTTGTCAATGGTGATACAGATTAACTCAGCAAATCATTAAGAATTTCTCCTTTCATGTGGTTTTTGCAGTCTGCAGGCTGCCTGTTGTATGAACTAATACAGTGGAGGGTGTCTCCTCTGCTGATTTCTAGAGGAATTCTTCTTTAGTAGGAAGATAATGAGAGGAGAGGAACCTGGAGAGAAAAGTACCTTCTGAAGCCATCCCAAGAGTAAAGCTATTCCGGCTGAATGGGGAGATGATAATGTCTAAACTGACCCAACCACAAAAGAGAAAATGCACACATTTTATCATTCTTGATAAGCCTCGCTCTCAGGAGTGATTTTGTGACTAAAAACTCTGTGCTGTGGTTTGGTACTGGATGCAACAATTAAATGAGTGGAATCTTTGAAATTGTGTGGTGGATTTATCTTAGTATATATATATATTTTTTTTTTCTTTTTTTTCTACAGTTTAACTCTCTTTTCTCCCCCCAGCTCAGTTCAAGCTGACATTTTCCAGTAATTATTCAAGAAGTTAAAAGCAGTTGAAAATGGATGGCAGAGGTGACCACCGGGCATGCATCTTTGTGGCTACCAGCTGCACGCTGTCACCACGGTTACCAGACACCAGGGCAGAGGATCAGAATCTGTCCTGAGCAAAAGTGAGGGTGAGGGGCACCCAGAAAATGCCTCTCTTCAAAAACACTTCTCTCATTAATGAAGGTACAAGAGTGTCTCAAAGTCCTCATTAGGAATTTATTGCTTTGGATTGCTATTGACTATTTCTTTAAAAGAATTCTTAGTAAAAGACAGATAGGCTTCACAAGGGTAACACACCTGAATTCTTAGCTATGTAAGAGCCCCTAAGACTGCTTTTCATTCACGATGCTTAGCGGAAAGCAAGGCTCTATGGCAGAGGATTCCTTGGAAGGCGGCCTGGAGATAAGAGTGTAGACAGAAGGCCCCGCCTCCCCACTTCCTTTGGCTGAGGGGACCAGTGGGGGCCTAATCAGAGCCTGAGCACCTGGGGACCGGGAAGGGGGCAGTGAAGCCCTCTCTCTCCTTTCTTCTCTGGCTCACCCCCTTACCGCTTGTCCTCGTGCTCACAGACTCCTACCATGTCTTTCTGATCGACTTCCTCAGATCCAGTGTTTCATTCAGACTGTGGCCCAATTAGCTTTTCTCTAGTGCAGCTGTCCTTCTCTCAGTCACCCTCAAAACTTTCCCAAAGGTCATTTCTTACCATGTAAGCCCCTTGAATGTATTCAGAAGTGCAGTCACTGTTATTTCATAATAGTACTGTATCCATAGCCAGAATTTAGATTCCTCGAGGTCAAGGCTGAGTTTGTGACTTGAGTGGTCTCTCTAACCTCTGTGATGTGGCAGAATGCACCCAGGGAGCTTCGTACAGATTACCTGACTGACGAGACACAGGGGGACCAGCAACAATTTCTTGGGACTGCTTGGAGCTGGTGTTAGAGGTGGCTCTTCCACCAATTTTTCCGATGATTTTTGGTTCATAATAGTTACTGCTTATTGAATCTGTTAGTGTTTTTGGTAAGGCATTTCCCATGGATTCTCTCAATTTATCCTCTCAATAACTTTGTTAAGTGGATAGTATTTTCCTTATTTTATAAATAAGCTTGTAAATTTGGGCTTCCCTGAAGGCTCTGATGATAAAAGATCTGCCTGCATTGCAGGAGACCTAGGTTTGATTCTGGGTCGGGAACATCCCCTGGAGGAGGAAATGGCAATCCCATGGACAGAGGAGCCTGGTGAGTTACAGTCCATAGGGTCTAAAAGAGTCTGACGTGACTGAGCGACTAACACTCACTCACTTTTTGTAAATTGTGGAGCTGGAGTTCAAGTTTCATTTGGTGCTGCCTAAATCTATGTCCTTTTCAATATAACATGACAGTTTTAGTTTCCTTATGTATAATGTGGAGACAAAAACCATATCAGCATTTGTGACTTTATAGTGATATAGACCAGATAAGTGAACTAATAAGCCAGGTCCTTTGATGATTAAGTGGTTTTTCCCCTTGTGGACAAATGCAGGGTTTTAATAACCTACATTTTTAAAAGATAATCTGACCTCGTTTGAGGAGTTTATAGGTAATAAAGTAAAAGTAGATTAAAGTTTTATTTGCCTGGCACAGTTTGTTAATTACTTTGGATAAATGTATATTTACATATCTGCTGTGGAGTGCTATTTACTGTATTGGGAGAAACTAAGGTCAGAAAAACATATTTGTAATTCTTTACTAGTGGTAATATTGGGTACAATATAAATATTTATAAAATGTTTGGCAGTTATCTGATGAAATTATTAGTGAAGTATGACAAATATACATTTTAGTTCTCTCTTCTCAAATAGCAAATTCCATCTTTTCTTATCCAAGTGTAGAAACAGTGGCAAAATTAACATGATGTGCTTTGAGATGTGCAGTATTTTCCATCCATCTAATGAAGTCAAAGGATATTTATGAAAAATCAATTATCCTAATTACTCATAATATGAGTGTGTGCTTATAGAAGGGAAAAAATTTGCACTAGTTGCTTAGAGCAGCACAGAACTCTATGTAGAATTTTAAAGGCCATGAGTCTGATATAGAAATAAGATTATTCCAATGTGAGTAGAGCCAATTTAAGTGGTTGGTGACATGTACAGACAACAGGGGTGTAATATGACTTCTTCTAGTGTATAGAGCTTTGATGACAGTCATTTGGTAGGAAGCAAAGTATATGATTCATATCTTATGGACTTGTATTACTGCCACATTCATCAGGACGAATATTGAACTTCATGTAGCATAAAAATCACATAGGAGAATTGAAAGAGCCCAAAAGTACAAAAGATCAGTCTAAGTTCTAGTTTATGTGCTACCTACAAATGGGAATATTCATGAAACCAATATTTCTAGGGCATGGCAAAATGAGGATTTTAAACTGGATGATTTCTTAGCTCTTTTCCATCTCTAATTCTGTGACCTGTGAGCACTGTAAGAGTTTGACTAATATGTTCCTTCTTTCCCTAACAAAATTATGAGAACCAATTATCAGTTTTTTATCTGGTTTAAGTTATGTGCTAAATTGTTCCCTTTTTTGGGGGGGGTAGTAATTATCTAGCATCTCTGCATACATTTGTAGGTTATAACATGAGAAATTTTTTTATAATTTATCTCTGAATAAAGCAATGCTTGGGAAAAAATTAGTGTGGAAAAAAATAGAGCTCAGTGATTTTGTACCTTCTTTTGCTTGTTTGTATTGATGACTTGAAGACATGGCTCTGCGATGTAGCCACATTCTTTGTGATGTAACTTAGCAACATGTGGGTTGTGGGTGGCACCTATTTCCCTGCTCCTTGATTCTGGCTGAGCCTGTAAGCTTCTTTGGCTGGTGGGATGTTCACAGTTGTGAAGCATGCAGAAGTTTGGAAGGGCCCTGAGCAGTTAAATTTGCATTCTCTTGCACCTCTGTCATCACTCAGACAAACACGCCCGGGTTAGCAGACTGATTCCACGTGGAGGATAAGGGACAAACTTGGAGCAGAGCTACCTGCAGCTGAACCTAGCCTTGATCAGCTCACTCCAGCCGGTCTTCAGACTTATAAACTATAGAAATTAATAATTGTTGTTTTAAGTCACTGAATTTTGGAGTAGCTCATTATGCTGCACTAGCTACCTGCTATATCTCTAAACAATTTTCGTTGCTCAAGTACTGTTATGTCTGCAAACCTATATTACCAGAGACTTACAGAAATGAACAATTGCATGGTTAATATCATCCATTGAAGAAGCTATTAGGATATTTTCCTTTTGTTCCCCCAAAGACATAAAACCAAAGAGATACAGTGTTTCATCAACAGCACTGCCAATCTTACCTGTATGGAAACACTGCTGTAAGAGCCGCCAATGACCCCTGCAATGAACAGTGGGATATTTTCTTGAATGGCATAGGATCCATCGGGACACATATACTCGGCTTCATCCACTTTAGTCAAAGATGCCCTGACAAATTCCAGTGATTGCTCTAGTGCGTAGGTATCTCTTGAGCAGGTATCCAAAATGTGAACACCCAGCTTCACTCCGGGGAGCAGGTAATTGTCTTTGTTAATTTCATCGATAGCAAACAACATGGCTTCCAGGCGTTGGATCCCTCGATCTTCGTTGATTCGCCCACATTCTTCAGTTCCAGTGCCTTTTTCATTAATAGGAAATAGGCCCCCTAAAACGAGGTCACCTTCTATTTTAATCTCCCTCCTCAGAAAGTTATGGTCCCCTAAACAAAGTAAAAATCCCTTTGAAAACAAAGCTAATGTAAGAACTTGGAGTCTTGTCAACATCTTCATGAGTCCTGTGTCTGTACCTCTGGGAGACATCAGTGGATGGTGCCAATGCTGCCCACTAGTCCTCCTCTCTCATTGCCAAAGTGGATCTTTGGTCTGTCCTTTGCGTAAAGGAGGAGCAGACTAACAGAGGCTGTCACCAAATTCCTAAAGAGATAAAAATTGAATGAACAAAAATGGTAAAGAAGGCAACAGTGATTATACTGATGGTCCCCACTCAGACCTTGGGTGGGATAATGACTCCAGTTACCATCTATTAGACACATATGGAGCGGTGCACCAGGAATGCTCCCACATATTCTCACCTGGTCCTTTCAACACCCTGTGACATAGCTCTTCGTGGCCCCACCTCCCAGAAATGGACACTGAGGACTAAAGAGAGGAAGTGACCTGACAGAATGTGCTTAGTAGTGTTCAGGCTCTGGTGTTTCTAATGTTCAGTTCAGTAATCTCTGCTGAGTCATTTACTTTGCTATTGGTAGGGAAGCAACTTGGCTATGAGTCTTTATTCCCTGTCTTTCAATGATATCTATAAACAACTCCATTTATCCACTCTTTACTTTCCATTTGGGAATAAAATAAAACACAATCCGATGGTAACCCTGTCCCTGTTTCGGCATTTCTGCTAACACAGCCCCATCCTCCCTTCATAGCTGACCTCTTCACAAAAATTGTCTGCAGTGTTTGTTGTCCCCACTGTCCTCCCACAGATACTCCCAGTCACTGCGATAAAGGTTCTGCCTTGACAAAATGGCCTTGGAGAAAGCTACTACTGATCCTCTAGTTTCTAAATCCATCAAGCCTTCGTAGTCCTCATTTTACTTAATTGAAATCTTAGTTCTTTTCTACCTGTTTCAGTTTCCTAGGTTTCTGTTCTCATGCTTCATGTCTGATTACATCTCAATTCCAGTACTGAATACTCCTTTCCTGCGTTAGCTCAACTAGTGTTCACAGTTTCAACCACTTAACAGTCTCCTAGGCTAACTGCCTGCTAAACAGCTCTCTAGCACAATTCAGAGTCCCTTAGACAGCAAGGAGATCAAACCAATCAGAAATCAGCCCTGAATTGGAAGGACTGATGCTGAAGTTGAAGCTCCAATACTTTGACCACCTGATGCAAAGGGCAGACTCAATGGAAAAGACTGAGGAAATACTGGGAAGATTGAGGGCAGGAGACGAGGGTGACAGAGGATGAGATGGTTGGGTGAGATGGTTGGATGGCATCATCGACTCAATGGATGTGAGTTTGAGAACCTCCAGGAGATAGTGAAGGACAGGGAAGCCTGGTGTGCTGCAATCCATGGGGTCACAAAGAGTTGGACACGACCTAGTGACCAAACATAACACATAAACTGTTCTACCCACACATCCTCTGACACCTCAGGGTCTACTCTTATCTCTGTGAATGGTTCTTCTCTGTACCCAGGCTTCTGAGCCAGAAACCTGCACAAAAGAACCCTTCCCATTTCGACCTTTCTTATTTTTTCCCCATCAGCTACAAAGCTCTGTAGCGTCTAACTGCTTAACATCTTTCAAAACCATGTCCTCTTTTTTTTTTTAACCCGTAATGTCAGACTCTTGTTACCTCTAACAGGACAATAGCAGTAGACTCCTAGGGAGTTGATGCTAGCCCCCAAAGCATCTTTTTGTGAATTAGGAAAAGATAACCTTCCTCAAATGCAAACTTACACAATTTTTTTATTGTATAACCTGTAGCATAGATATAATATCGATTTTGGAGAAAGTGTGATGCCTAGTGGCTGCCTTCTCTAGCTGGGGTTAGGCAGCTCCTGGCATGGGCCTCACATTTCAGGGAGAATGGTAAGCATGAGTGCTGGGGTTTGCACAGTACATTGGAGCTTAGGCCAGTTCCCTAAATCAAGCTTCTTTTTACATGATAAGCTAGAACATATGCAACTTTTATGAATCAAGCAAAGGTGGGGATCATGTTGTTAACAGTAGGCTGGGGTCTTGCCAGGGGACTCTTTTTTTAAATCCTGGTGTGGGGCTGGCTGGTTGCACATTCACATGAATCAATGGACCTGCTGTTGTACTCTTGACACGTATTTCCCTGGCACTAGGGTAAGTGCTGGTCAGCATACTCTCTCAATTTGCCCATCCCCTTGGTGATGTAAGATTATATTCAGAGGCAGGTGAGAGACGGTGGAGCAGGGACTCCTGCAGCAGTTTCCTGACAACACACAGTTGCATGCCCCTGTGTGTGTGGTCGAGTATGTGGGTCTGCTCTCCCATTTTGGGCATGATGGTGTATTTGTGAGGTTTTATGGAGAAGGGGGTCTTTCCTGGCTGCTTATGGCTCAGTCAGACTGTCTAAAAGGCACACCACCAATGTGCTCTCAAATATATTAATACTAGTAAATATTAGCCATTGAATGGTGTCCCATTGGAGGAGGTATTCTGTCTAATGGATAACCTTAATTGCTGTTCAGAGTGCCCATCTCTTATTAATCTATACTGACTTCCCCTTGCCTTTAGGTTGAAGGAAGGACTTCTTCATGCTCCGTGATCTTGAATCTGGCAAGCTCTCAAGTCTTATTGTTCACCATGCCCATCAGCTTCATCCCACCTCTACCTTCAAATCTTATGCTTCGGTTGTTTGAACTCGTCACTTCAGAGGATGATGATGACATCATCATCCTGCACATGTTGGTCTCTTTGCTGGGAAGGCCCTTCTACACTGTTTGTTCGGTAAATATCAACTTAGCATTTAAGATCTCGTGGTCAGTACCAGAAAAGGCCAAGAATTTTTTCCTATCTTCCTTCCTTAGTTAAATTGTTTATTTCTTTCTTTGTCTTCCTGCTGTAGCTAGATCAAGAAATATTTGCATTTACTATTACACTTCATGTTTGTTTCTTTGCTCATTTAGAATAAATGAAATGCACAACATTAAGGATTTTTAAGGTAGGATGAAAAGAACCAAAACTCAACAAAAACATCCAGACAAGAACTAGTCCAGTGTTTATTTCAGCATCTTTGACATTTCTTCCTTCTCCTATTGGCATTGCCCTTTAAAACCTGGCTTTCCACATGCTTCCTATTCTTTTTACGTGAGGCAAGTGATGGGTTGTTTTCTTGAGACACGCAAGTCACCTGGGTTTGGTTTTGTTTATTTAATAGGTGTGAACCGCCACACTCACAGTGGCGGTGATTGGAACACTCAGTGTTAACCCAGAGCTTCTCTGGGAGATCTGCCATAGGGCACCAGAAAATCTAATAATAATAATGATTTTTAAAGAGGTTGATACTATAGTAGAATCTTGTTTGTTTCCTGTCAATTCTGGTCTCTCTTTGATCTTTATGTGCAATTCCTTTTGAAGCAAAACTGCCATGGAAGGTAAAAGACATTGTGATCATTATCACTAATGACAAAGAAACTGAAATTGGCTCTACAAAATAATTGTTTCATGTGCCTAATGAAAGAGAATAGTTAATTAAAAGAAGGTCATCAACGCAGCCTTACCATTTTCCTATTAAAAATGTAGATATCTCTTGAATATGAAGGAAATTTGACTATACAAAGAGTAAAGATGACCTTATAGTTTATGGAAAGCTTACTTCTCTTAAGAAAATGCTCTTAGCCAGAGAAGGCTTCAAATGAAACATCACATCATGCCGAAAGTAGTAGTGTGTGTCAGTCTATCTGTTTCATATGTAGGGCCTGTGTTTTATTTACCTTTGTGTACCTGGGGCCTGGCATAGTGTCTGCCATTCAGGTGATATTCAACAAATATTTCTTGAAGGAGTATAGACATCCACAATAATGATATTTGCAAATGACTCTACTATTTTATTTGTGACATATAAAGTGGAAATTAGAGAAATCAGTTGTTCTATTTCATTACCTAGCTAATCATCCCAAATGTTCTTCCCCTATTATGTTCTTTGATGACAGGAGTGATAGCAGGTAGTATTTTGTATGCATGCAGGAGAAAATGCTGCCTTTGAATTTGGAAGCTGTAGCTGAGGCAGATCTGTACAAAGCCAGGAAAGATGTGGCCTCAAGTTGACCTACATTCCTACATTTACTGGTTTTCAGTCAGGAGAATACTGAAGCAGGAACATGCCTATTATCCTGTTTCAAAGTGTCACAGATGCAGTCACTCATCAAATATTTATTAAACACATACTTTGTGTGTGCTGGGCCATGAACTGGATACCCAAGATAGAAATTTTAATTGTAAACAAATAAACATTATGCCTGATGTCAAATAATTTAAATGCTTGTATATTTTTATAGAGAGAATGATGGAGAAGTACTCATCTCTCTTTCTACCAACTATCTCCACCATATGTGAAAATATTGATAATAAGTTTGCCATGGGTTTCCTTTAACATGGTAATTGTTATTAAGTATTTGATTGAAAAAGCAATTCATTACATATTATATATATTAAAATATTAGATATACAGTACTTAAAAACAAGTTGACTAACACCTATTTCATGTGAAATAGTTTTAAGCCCTCTGACAGGGCATCCTTAAGTAACACTTATGTAGTCTTAGGCAGTTACCAATTAAACATCAGAGTAATGTTTAAATTCACTGTCGATATTTTCATATTTACCTTTTCCTTAAAACAGAACTTGAACAGGAAGTTAAAAGTCAGCATTGAAAAATAGACAAACATGCTTAATTCAATGCAACTGTTTATCTCTGTGTAACAGCTTATCGGATTGTGGGAAAGAGCAGCCACCACTTCTTTTCAGGCTCCTTTCATGATAAATCAGCCAGTAGCACATTCCCCAGATAAACAGGCTTCCTCCTGTAGCCACATTTGTATGCAGCCAGAGGCTCTGCATTCCAGAGTTCTCCATTCAGGGGTGATGAGTGACGTGTGTGCCATATACAAGCATGTATAGTCCACTCCGTAGGCAACCTGCTCACCAGCGTTTTATTAATCTTTGCATTAGTAGCATCTCAGGAGTTGACTGAATATAACCCCTGAAAAACGTGGGCAGGACACACTGCTCTACTCTGCATATGTTAATACGTATTTTGCTTCCTCTCTTGACTTTGCCCAGGGACTTAATGTTGAAAGTGAAATCCAGTTTGACTCAATGAATAAGTAGTTTATCCAGGGGAGGTATAATGCCAGAAGTCATGCTCACTCTTTCCTAGAAATAAGCCCTTGAGGTGCTGAAGGGCTTCCGAGTGTACTCAAAGCCTGTACACCCAACTGATCTGAAGAAAATTTAGGGTTAGTGCTAGCATGTGCAATTTGGCTATATGTTTCATTATAAAGTTTTCAGCTGCAAGAATTACAGGCAATAAGAGACAAGGATTTTTTCCTAGACTACCTTTTTTAATTGGGCTGTAGCCATACTGGTGTTTTTATTAGCAGGATGTATCACTGTGCAGTTCTACTTTTATTCTTGTTAGGCAACAAAGGAACTTTTTCCAGAAACATTTAAGGAATTACTATGAGAATCTATTTAAAATCCATTCATGTTCAGCAGATCTAGCTTAAAATTTCTACTCCTTATAAGCCTTCTGTATTGCTGCAGCAGTAAGGAGGTTTAATACCATTTGCTGAATTCCCTTATAATTTGTGCTGTGTTTATTGTGTGCGTGCTAAGTCACTTTAGTCATGGCCAACTCTTTGTGACCCCATGAACAGTAGCCCACCAGGCTCCTCTGTCCTTGAGATTCTCTAGGCAAGAATACTGGAGTGGGTTGCCATGCCCTTTTCCAGGGGATCTTCCTGACCCAGGGACTGAACCCATGTCTCTTATGTCTCCTGTATTGAGAGGTGAGTTCTTTACCACTTGCGCCATGTGGGAAGCCAGTGTTTATTAGGATGATCATATTTTGTTTTATATTTACTTTGCATAGTTTGAAAATTGAAATTTAACAATTGTAAATTGTTCTTTCCTCATTAGATTTTAATCTACTTGGTATCAAGATCAATACCTTAAATGATATTGTATTTTTCACAGTGTCTCATGTACATCATTGTCAAATGGTAAATTCCAAATAGCATGTAAGATTTTGAGAGACTTGTCAGGAGATTGGAAAAATGATTTGGAAATTCCAGTCAGAGAATAAAGAAATGACCAGGTTTTTTCAAAATGATTTTTATCATAGGTCAAGACTCAACCTTGGCACTAGAAAAATTTGGCCTAAATAGCTCTGATCCTATTTAAAGCTCTGATCCTTTAAATTGCTGGCTTTTAAGGAAAAAATTAAATAAAATTAGAAAAGTTGAGAGCACTTGGAGAAATTAGAAAGACTGGAAAACATATTGTCCATCTGAGAGAGATTAGGAGGAACGGAAAGTAACATACCAAATAGCAGGTTATATTCTGGGAAAACTTGAATGACAAGTAAGAAGAGTGGATGCCAGGCTTATGTATTAAAATTTGAAGTTAGGGAGGAGAGTTCTGCTTTCCTCAAGTGTTTCTAGTTTGAGGAAACACTACCATAAATTTAAAAATTTCAAATAACCAAACCATTGAGTTGAATAGTGGGAACAAATTGATCAGACCCTTTCCTATGAGCCTGTTTTATTCACAGAGAAGATAAAAGAAGCCCAGGAACCCTACAGGATTACAGTGAAGAGGGGAACTCTACCAATTGGGACGATGGAGCCAGAAAGAGATATTGATGAAGTCAAAAGGAGACTTGCCCACTTCACTAAATGGCCTTGGACAACTCTCCTCACCTTTCTTTATCATCTGAATTTAGAGGGACATGTTTTTATGAGGTAGGAAAACACTGACAATTTTGAACTGTCAATTCATTGACATGCTAAACTCCTTAGAGTAACTGCTGGTAGTTTGACAATAATGTTGATTTGATCATTCAATATATGTTATATTTAAAAACCATTCATTTCCCTTCAAAGTAAACCTTTATTTTTGTTTATATCAAAGGGCACATTATTTTCCTCTGTGTCTGTGTGTGTTGCCATTTCAGCTGTTTTTTCATCCTTAAACTTCCTAATCTCATTACCACGCCCTGGTATTGGAGCCTCCCCCGGCTCCCTGCAGTGCATCTTTATCCTTTTCCTCTTGGAAGCTGCCAAGTCTACTAGAAGTTGCAGGTTTGTCAGCGTGAACAGAGAGTACAGAAATTAGGTTTGTCATAAGCTTTCCTTCTAGCTCTGGACAAAATATGAAGGGGAAGAAATGGAGGAATATTCTTCAGGAGAACACTTTTACCTATTAACAATATGATTCCTCAAGTGGATATTATTCATAATACCCTGTGTGTATACTATACTGTCCTTCCTCTTGAATAATGTCAAAGTGTTTTGAAGAAAAATGAAGCCTTACTGCTTTCTGAATAGAGCAAGAGAGAGAAAGTAATGCAAATTGCTCAAAATAGTAGTGAAAAGTAAATATAGAATTAGATTTAAGAAGACTTTTATCATTAGTTTCCAATATAGTCTTACAAAAGAGAATGCATATCATACATATTTTCACAAAAATCTCACCCCTATCTATCAAATTCTCCTCAGTATATAAATGGTACAGTGTGTGAAACAGCACTATCTTTGCCTTGTGCTAAATGAACTCTTCAGAATATCTTTAGCTAGCTTCTGCTTCTGGCCATGTCATTAGACTTCTGGTATTAGACTTGTCCTCTTGCTGAAAACAGCTATAAAACTGACAACACATACAAGGCAAACTATGATCTTTGAGAGAAAGAAACATTCAAGGGAAACACCGTGATTACCCTATGAATTCCCCAACATTCTGCACGGAATGCATTTCTGCATGGTGCAATGGCAGTCTTGTTGACCTCAAGAGGCACAGACATACTATAATTCCATAGTATACAACCAAAAATTACCTGACATATAAGAAAACAGGAAAATGGGACCTGAAGTAAAGACAGAAAGCATTCATTAGAAATAAGTCCCCAAATGATCCACATTCTAAAACTAGCAGATAAGAACTTTAAATAGTTTATTATAAAGATAAGTTTGTTCAAAGACTTTAAAAAAATGAATGAGTAGATGAGGAAACTTAGCAGAGAATTGAAGCTATGGAAAAAAAAAACCTGCAGAAATTTTAGAACATAAAAGTAAATATCCAAAAAACTACTTAATTATCTAGTAAATATGTAAAATAAAAATACCACTGGGTGTATATGGGCGACACAAAAGATTGAAGATGGTAAAACGGTCAGTAAACTTGATATGGATGAAAGAAAGTGAAAGTGAAAGTCATTCAGTCGTGTCTGACTCTTTGCAACCCCGTGCACTATAGTCCATGGAATTCTCCAGGTCAGAATACTGGAGTGGGTAGCTTTTCCCTTCTCCCAACCCAGGGATCAAACCCAGGTCTTCTGCATTGCAGGGGGATTCTTTGTCAGCTGAGCCACAAGGGAAGCTGAATATAGATGAAAAGTAATTATTTAATCTGACCTAATAGAAAAAAACATTGAAAAAAGTTAAAGTTTCAGAGTTCTTTTGAATATTAAGAGATCTAACACAGGTAGAATCTGAGTTTCATAAGTAGAGGAGAAAGAAGAAAAAAAAATACTTGGGGAAACAATGGCTGAAAATCCCTTCAATTTTGTGATTAAACTTAAGATTAAAAAACTTAAAAAAAGAACCAATACGCTCAGGGAAACCTAAGAAAGATAAATGCAAATAAAACCATATGTAGACAAATCTTTGCCAAATTGATAAAACCAAAAAAAAAAAAAACAAAAATATAGAGAGAAAAACATTGAAAACAGAGCAAAACAGCACAATTTGTGGCAAACAGTATGAATGAGGGATCTGTTTCTTCAAAAGCAATGGCGACCATACTCAATGGAATCTTTAAAGGTTTGGGAAAAAAGTTGGTCAAGTATCCCAACATTCTACTTCCAGTTCAAATATATTTCAAGGATGAAGGTAAGATAAAAACTTTTTTTCAGGCAGCTAAAACTGAGTGATTTATTTCACTGCCAACAGACTTACACTATGAGAAATGCTAAAGGAATTACTTCAGAGGAAGAGGGAATGGCACCAGATGGAAAATCAAACCTACAGGAAAGAATGAAGAGCAGCAGAAATGGTAAATATGTGGTTTAATATAGAAGAATATCTGTATATCTAACTATTAAGTGTTGATAGGATGAGATCATGACAATTTTATTTGTCACAAATTTTAAAATGGTAAGAAAATATGAATTCTGCTATTATTTGGTTTATCTTATAGTTTGGGTTTACTTCTCCCTTTGTGTATATGTTTTCATTTATCCTAGATCTTGTTAGCAGAAAACCTTTTTGCTCCTCTGGTGTCCTGCGAAAAGAACAGTCTCCTAATTCAAAAGCCAGGCTTCTGGATATAAGAGGATCATAGCCAACAGCACATTCTTCTTTATGATACAGCTGCAAATAGATTCAGCCAAGGTTGAAACACCACTGGTCCACACTGGTATAGCTCTTCTATTTGTTAGGATATTGAAACACTTTGCCCAGGTGGTGAATAGTCAGTTTACCACACCCTTTGAATATTCTGCCACTTCTCCGGCTGCTCGGTTCCCTCTCTGGCATATCTCCACCACTTCTCTCAGTTTCCTTGTGGCACAGCTGGAAAAGTGTTCAGTTTTGATAGAGTCTGGTCTTTAGGTTCCAGGTCCGAGGGGTATGGTTGCTGTTCATTTTGTAACTTTATATTAGTTGTTAAATCTTTTGTGTATCACCCCTGAATTGATTTGCTGAATAAGATGTTGGAAATTTGGGAAACATTTCAGTTTTAAAACTCCCATGGTCTAGAACAAAGCTGGATTTTCCCTTGAAGTCTGACAGATTAGCATCCATTTCCAATTTTTCTGGAAAGCATACCACAGTTTTCTGTTGGGAACCAAAACTTATGTTCATAAAGCAAGGTGAATCCATTCCTGACTTGCTAGGTGGCTTGTGACACACATGACTAACCAGAGTGTGCTATGTCCCTGACCACGGCAATTTGTTTCAGGAGGAGCCTGTAACCAAATCATTGCCAGTCAGGGTTAATGTGAGGATATTTTCTAGAAACATCAGGAGAAAACCATCCTCTTCCTGTTAGAATGACTTAGAGGAATGGATGTAAGCCTCGAGCTGCTGGGAGCCATCTCACCTCCATGAGGCAAAGCTTGTCTGAGATGCAAAGCCAAGAGATGGAGAAATAATAAGACCTGACAATATTGGATGTGTTACTTAATCCAGCTAAGATTTTTCAGTCATGTGAGATTCTAAATTCCTCTTTGCTTATGTTAGTTTGACATCTGTTTTTATGTCACTTTTCATTAAATTATTCCTGAATAGAACCTTTCTTCTTTTCCTATCTCTTCCCTTTAAAGATACTAAAATTTACTGAGCAACTAGGTTGTGCTAGAAACTATAATTAATGTTCTAAATAGATTACTTAATCCTGCAACTTTCCTCCTACTCAGTTATACCTTTCCACAGATGCCTGACACTGTCCTGCATCTCAGATGATACCAGCATTTGTGATGGTCCCTATTGTGTTACCCTGTTCGTGATGGATTTTCCTAGAAATGCAACTACTCCAAAGTCATCAGTTCCTTTATACTCTTATCTGAATTTCCATTTTCTCAATTTTCTTACTTACTACAAATAAAATAATCTGATATTTTAAACCACTGGTTTTTAGCACATTAATGCAAGTTCATTTGTCACCTATTTATGGATGGTCAAAGTTTTAAATGGGCCAAAACGTAGGCTTAAGGAAAAGAGAAACACTTTTAATGATGGAATTTTAGATACTCAGTGTATAGATAATGAAGTAGCAGGGCCTAATTAATATTCTTCAAGTTATAACACTTAGGAACCCCTACTCAAATATAAAAAGCTTGTTTTATATATATATATATTAGATACTATGAAACTGTGGGTTTAGACTAATTGCCATGAAAGTGAAAGTCACTGAGTTGTATCTGACTCAGTGGTTTCATGTACTATAGCCTGCCAGGCTCCTCTGTTTGTGGAATTTTCCAGGCAAAAATACTGGAGTGGGTTGCCATTCCCTGCTCCAGGGGATTTTCCCTGCCCAGGAATTGAACCCTCATCTCTTGCATCTCCTGCATTGGCAGACAGATTATTTAAGACCAGTATCACCTGGGAAGCCCCTAATTGCCATGAAACAGGCAGTTGAATGTCACTGACAAATCATCTCCAACTCTTCTGATCACTGATATGACTTTAAAACATATTTTCTGTTCTTCTTGTTGAAAATTTGGGGGAAATGTATTGGTGCTCTTTTAGTTGATTGATAATAGTTCTTGAGAGCCAATCATCTGTATTTCTTCCCAAGTCTGTGTTCATCAATGTCATGTTGATAGCTTCAAATTGGCCATGGTGGGAGTATTTGCAGTGTAAAATTCAGCAAACATTAATAACCAGGGTCTTCACAATCCCAAAGATCTAGTTGTTAGACATTTACTAGCACACCAGTGGTGGTGTGTGTAATGGTGTGGTCACAAAGTCCATTCCTGGAGAATCAAATAAGAAGAGCTTGGGAAAGCAATACAACATAATTCTTTAGCCAGTGTTTTTCTAACTGCAGATCATGAGCTATTTAAATGTCATGAAATATGTGAATGAATTGTAGTGACTATCTTTAAAGGAAATGCTGCTGCTGCTGCTGCTAAGTCACTTCAGTCGTGTCCGACTCTGTGCGACCCCATAGACGGCAGCCCACCAGGCTCCACCGTTCCTGGGATTCTCCAGGTAAGAACACTGGAGTGGGTTGCCATTTTCTTCTCCAATGCATGAAAGGGAAAAGTGAAAGTGAAGTCGCTCAGTCGTGTCCGACTTGTAGCGACCCCATGGACTGCAGCCCACCAGGCTCGAGTACTGGAGTGGGTTGCCATTGCCTTGTCCGTTAAAGGAAATAGAGAAGTTTAAAATATAATAGTGAATGTGAAAACGTTGATCTGAGGCATGAGTCTACTTCCTGGCCTTGGCATACAGCCACTTCTGCTTCATTTTTGTTGTTGTTTTTTAGTCGCTAAGTCATGTTCAATTCTTTTGCGACCCCATGGACTGTATGTAGCCTGCCAGGTTCCTCTGTCTATGGAATTCTCCAGGCAAGAATACTTCTCCAGGGCATCGTCCCCACCCAGGGATCGAACCCAGGTCTCCTGCATTGCAAGCAAATTCGTTACTGTTGGAGCCACCAGGGAGTTAAAAAAAAAGAATGATAGTAGTGAGGATAGTTTTTCAATGGCTCCAGTGATACTTGGGAGGTGTTCTGGACTCTCCACATGATCACCTCTAGTTCAAGGCCACCGTTGATCCAGGACTGGATACCTTTCACTGCCTAGTGTCTTTCTTCTTTTAGTGAACAGACCACCTGGTGCTAATGCTCTGGCATCCTGTCTTTCTCCTGGCTGATGTTTAGGAGTGGCATCATCTTGGGGGATTGCTGGCTGCCTGAGTGATGCAAGTCCTAACTTCTAAGATGCCCAGTGAATTCTAGACTGTTCAGTGTGTATGGGTGCTCAGGACCATAAAATGCCTGGAGAAGATGCAAAGTAACCACCTAAGAAAAAGAGGTGCTCACTGCCAGTTGATTTATTTTGCTTATTCTGAACAACTTTGCTTCATCCCTTTTCCCTTGATCCTTTCCTGCCATACTGAGTTTTATTGGAAGGGGCTGGGCACCTCTTACTCCAGATCACTGTGGACTAGGACATTAGTTGATTTATATACCAAGAGCAGACAGTTACTAAGATTCTACCAGCAAAACTGTCTTAATGTTAATGATCCCAGAGCATTAGGAACCTCAGCTACAGAGGCTTGTGGCTGTAATAATGACAAGTCCTTAAATTCCATGGCAACTACTGGGCCTACAAGTCCGCATTGCCTTCTACCCTCTTAGCCAGTCCCTGCCTAGCTTTCAGGGAGAGTTGAGCCCCTATCTTTGCCACATCCAAATGTGGGGAGCTGCTAACACACAGCTGTAGCTTGACTCATAGAGTTTCAACCAGCATTACTCATATGTCTCTTGGGTAGCTTGAACGGGTCTGACAACCTTAATCTGTGTTTTAAGAAAGACTGAGTTTAACACAAAGTCTTCCTATAACACAGCTTCAGGGTATCCTTTTGTTTCCTTGTATATCACCCAAGTTATCAGCATGAAATTATTAGTGCTCCCATGTTACACAAAGGCCATTTCCTCCGGCAGGAAAGGGGGGTGGGGGTGAATATGGGGCGAGACACAGAAGAGTGCATAGCGTATGAATCTGCACATATACAAAAGCCAAAACCAAGTCAACGTCATCTCTGGTGTTGAAAGTGAGGATGGATGTCATGCTTGGGGATGTGGGAAGTTAGTGACTGGAAGAAGCATGAGAGCTCTTCTTGAGTGCTAGTAGCTTTCTTGTTTCACAGGGAGTATTCAGTTTGTTAAAATTCATCAAGCGTCACAATTGGGATGGATACACAATTACAACAGATGAAGTGTATGTATATTATCCTTCAATGAAAATTTAAAAAGTAAAAGCAAGACTAAAGTGAAAAAGAATGGCGAACATGACTGTGTACTTTTTGAAGAGATTTTACGGCAAATTGGTCACCGGGGTATTGATATAAACTTTACAACTGTGGGCTTATTGACAGCTCCAGCCCTGATGAGAGAATCTCTTAATGCTGGGTGAGAAGCCCTGGTGGAAAATGAGGTGCCTTACTTCATCGAGAGTGAGTGTGGGCGATGCAGAGAGAGACCTCCTTCTCATTATAATAGGAAGGCTGGCACTTTGTTTTCCTTCCTGTATTTAAGCAGAAGCCAGGAATCGGAGTGTAATTGACACATACACCTGCTACTGCTGCTGCTAAGTCTCTTCAGTGGTGTCCGACTCTGTGTGACGCCATAGACGGCAGCCCAACAGGCTCCCCCGTCCCTGGGATTCTCCAGGCAAGAGCACTGGAGTGGGTTGCCATTTCCTTCTCCAATGCATTAAAGTGAAAAGTGAAAGTGAAGTCGCTCAGTCATGTCCGACTCCTAGCGACCCCATGGACTGCAGCCTACCAGGCTCCTCCATCCATGTGATTTTCCAGGCAAGAGTACTGGAGTGATCAGTCACATGCAAACTGACAGTCTGTCCCTGAGACTTAACATCTCAGGTAGAATGGGAGCAGAAAGGTGAACAGTGAGCTCCAATTAGTGGAGCTGAACTTCAGGCTCATTGTGAAGTGAGGCAACCAAGGCTTTCACAGTTTAAGTTCTGAAAAGCAAATGGAATTAATCTTTGACTTTTTTATGTTACAGTGTTGAAGAAATCCTGTTCAGCAATCTTAAGTAAATCATTTACTATACCATTACATGTCAATGCCTCTGGTAGATTCTAAAGATACAGGGATGGATGGATAGCATCCTGGCTACATACGGTAAAAATATGGTTTCTTGAGAGCATGTAATCATTGAAAGTTAATGTAATGTAACCCATACTGATTTTGGCAGAGCCCTCCTCTGTGCCCTGGTGGGGACCCAAAGACTCCTGCCGTCATTGCCATAATCGCTTCTCCCACACAGGTTGGGCTTGATTACCATTTCAAGGTAGGATGGGCCATCCACCTGGTGGGGTTCCGAGGGCTGTAGATACCACTGCCCTTTCCAGAGACGGTTAATCTCTGAGTGTGACCATTCTGCCTTCTGTGATGCCTGGTGCCATTTTAGACAACTGCAAAACTGATGCCTGCAGAGGCCAACTTGTGGTCCAAGATCAAAGTGTCAGTAAGTAGCAGTCCTGAGAATATATCCAGGCATTTGCTTCTATTGTCTTTCTTATGCTCTGTATTTTTGGTTACAATGGCGTTTCATTTAAAAGGTCACAGATAATTGTATAGAAAGTTGATTTTAATTATCCTTCTCATCCCATTTTGAGGTGCACATTATTTTATATATGCTCAAGCCTTCACCTTATCCTGACTGCTGTTTTGATCATAGCAGCTCTGAACTTAGCTTTCTTATCTCTGTTGCCACTGTTAGATAACATTAATCTTCTCTTGGTCTTTGTTTCTGACTGCCAGTCACAGCCTTCTTCCAGTTGGATTTCACACACCTGTCTTATCTCCACTTCAGTCTGGTCAACATACTGCTCTCCACTTGTAGTCTTTACTTGTGGTCACTTGAAGAGATTCAGACATCTCTTGTCACTCTCAATTTAGTCTTAGCATCACCAATTTCAATCCCTTTACCCATTCACTTCATTTCTGTTCTCTTTTACAGCCTATTTTCTTTAGCTAACTCCTAGGAAATACCAATGTAACATTTGGCGCTTTCTGTTGTCATTCTTCACTCAGAATAGTTTTCTAGTCTGCAAAAGTTAATTTATCAGTCAACTTGTAGCACTAGTGAAGTTTCTATCATTTCATTTGTCCCAGTTGCATTATTCTACAAAGAAGTTGTGTCACATGTTTGGCTATGGTCTGTACTGTAAAAGTCTGCTATTGATCATGAAGTAAACTGCTGGATGTGCTACCTGGCAAGCTGTGAACAAACCAGTTATCATAGCTAACCTTTGGAGAACCAGTGGATCTGTGGAGCTTGGTAGGGTCTTCCCTTTCAATGGATGATGTGTTGCCAGGCAATACCTAGCGGGTGGGCCAGAACTATTTACTGGCTAAATAAATGACTATTTTCTCCTTTCCTTCACACTTTACAATAAATCACAGTTTCCTTTTTCACTCGATCCTTCAATCCTGAATGGAAAAATAATTAACATTTTTGGACCTTATTTGTAATTTGTACTCATTTACTCTTCCCAAGGGTTCTTTTGTAAATAGACGAATAAAACTGGCTTAAGGGCAGACTTCAGCACTTCTTGCTCAGGACTGCTGAGTCACTGAGCAATGGAACTGATCTGTCTGATTCCCAGTTCTTTGGCCTTCCTGTTATTACTCCCTGTCTTTGAGGATTGTTTCCAGATATCCCAGTGGACGGATAAGAAGAGCATGACCTCTAAGATACCATCAAGAGGCTTGAATGTCTTTCTGGGGCTTTTGACTTGAACGCATTTGTGTTTGCTTCACTTAAATTCCTTGAGTATAATTGCCTCAAAAATATTTTGTTTCAAGTCTATACAAGTTCCATTTTAGTTTCAGAAGCCTGTTTCCTCTAGGGTGAGACTCTTGGAAAGATCCTAACTAGGGAGGACATCTTTGAACATGAATTTGTTTCTACACCTGGTGCCCATTAGTCTTCTCACCAGGGCCGTCTTTGGAGCTGAGTCCACCCACTGTCCAGATGTTTCTGTAACTTGTGGCTTAGCATGAGACATTTCCACCTTGCTATTTAGTGAACGTATCAAGTAATAACCTTTGGGAGTTTCAAAAACCCTGAACTGCAGTTCCTGTTTGCAATTCCTACAAAATTATCCCAGTGGTATGTATGCTGAACTAGCCAACCATCCCCTCCCCAGCATGCCAGTGACCCACTTCCCAGTGGGAGGGCTGCCACTTTACCCAGTCTGTGGTGGGACACACAGATGCCAACCACAGGATGGTATTTTCACATGACACCCAGAGGAAAACTGAATACCTTGGGAAAGCAGATTTTATTCAAAACCATTCTTTCTTCATTAGGTCAAAAACTTGTAGTGAGAATTAGAAAATGGGCTCTGATTTTATTGATGAGAAGCACCACCTTTCGTTAAAGCTGCACAAAGAATGAGCATGTTGGGTTTCCTTAAATATTACTGAAGTTGTGTGGACTTGACATGAAATCCCTTGCTAGAACGTTAGCATCTGAGTATGTTCAATGATGTTTGCATGTTGATCGAAACAAAATCGCCCTCTGAAACTCCCCTGGAACGCATTATTTGAGCTGTGAAGACTTGACATGTCAAGAACAATGAGTGACGCTGTCTGACATAGGTGAATCAAAAGAAGTGTTCTTTTGGGGGTTTTGAGTGGATTCTGTGGCAACCAGTGAACTACAGACAGTAGTCTGGTTCCATGAAAAATTTCATGGTGTACCTCTTAATGTACTAGCTCCACTGCTCCTTCCTCTAAACAGCCACTGTCCTCGGCATCACAGTTTGTGTTTTGGTTTTGATATGTGTGAGTATTTGCAGAGGATAAAATGTTTCAATAGAAGAGCCTTAGAAATAGTCTACTCCCACTCTTGATCTTTTCAATTTTTCATATGAAGGATCTGAGTCCCCAAAAGAAAGGGGATCCCTATTTTAGGGTCTCTCTCAAAAACTGTAGTTAAGGGCTCTTGCCCTGGATGAACTCTAGTCTGCATGTGGTGCCTATTTGTGAGTATCTGTGGATGTAACACAACGCTAGATTCTTCCAATATATTTTCTACTAGATAGAGACCTGTTGTGAAAGTGTTAGTCAGTCAGTCATGTCCGATTCTTGCAACCCCATGGACTGTAGCCTGCCAGGTTCCTCTGTCCATGGAATTCTCCACGCAAGAATAGTGGCTGGGTTGCCATTCTCTTCTCTAGAGGATCCTTCTGACTCAGGGATCCAACCTGGGTCTCTTGCATTGTAGGCAGATCCTTTACCTTCTGAGCTACCAGGGAAGTCCTACTTTCCCCTAAATGATTTGAAATTTCTGCTTATATTTTCCTTCCATTAGACAATATTGTTCCCTCCTGGGGGGAGAGTGTTAAAGAAAGAATCGGGGGTACTAGGGCGGGTGAGCCGAGGCGGACAAAGAGGTCTTGCTTTGTTGCTTCATAGGGATGGCTGGCAGCCAGCTGCAGGAAACACAAGGTGTGTATTGGACATATGCTGCTGCTCTGAGAACAATGGGGAAAAGGGAAAGGTTAAGACAAAAGCAAAATAAAAGGTGTATCCACAGGCTGTCTGCTGCCACCTAGGGAGACAAATAAAAGGATGTCGCCTTGAGGAAGGCAACTACTTCCATCTCCTGAGCTTTTGAAAAAGGTGACGCTAACCACAGGGCGACAGGAAGAACAGCAGCGGGGAGGACAGAGTAACAGAACGCTGAGTGTTCCTTGCAGAAACGTTCGCTCCAGGTTGTGCTGCTTAGTGGGCTGTGAAATCACAGTTAACAGAGCAAGGGTTTTGTAAGTGAGCCGAAGCTGCTTCCAATTACATCCTGCTATTAGCTGCTTTTAGAACGACCACACTGAACAACTCCGTGTTCACTGGACTGTGATACGGCCTTGAAGGAATCATTAATAAAAACGTTGGATGATAGTGTCCCTTGCTGTGTGGATATTTTAGATGTTGGCCATTTCGGATGTTTGCCAGGGTGGGCTGCTGAAGCAGGAAATGGGTTGAGTAGAATTGGCAACCAGAGCTGATGGGCCTAACATATTCCAACAGAGTCTGCCTGAGGTTTCCATTTATGTCTCTGAGTACTTCTGCCAGGATTATACCTGGACTCTGTTGCATGCGGTTGAGGCTAAACCTCTTCAGTATCTAATTTGTAGACAAATGAGTGGGAGCTCATAGCACACACTGAACCTGTAAGGAATTAGAGGCTTTGATTTATGTAGAAGATCAAATGTATTCAATATGACAATTGCTATTTAGGAAATACAATGAGCTCACAGAAAATATGGCTTAAGATATAAAAAAATAAATCCCCTGTCAATTTTCTCTTAAAATAATAGCTTTCAAATCCTTTTTGATCCCAAGATATGAGAGGGTCCATTATCATGTTCTGAGACGTATTAGTGAGGGTCTAGAAGCTGTAAAGGAGAGCACATTTTATGGAAGAAACATCGCGTTGTTGAGTGTACTGAAACTTAGTTAAGCAGTTGTGGCATTTCACTTTTCACCACGTGGTTCAAGGGTGTCTGTTGAAATTTTTCTCTGGGTAATTGGATGTGTAATGGAATCATGGACACTTACATGTGGAAGTGTGCTTACAAGGTGTCTCCTCCAGTTCCTCTTAGGATCTGGTGCAGTGAGCAGTGTCATCTGCATTATTAAATCAGAGTGAAATCAGAATGAAGACTAGAATTCAGTTTATGACTCGAGAGCCCTCTGAGCGTATTGTCTCCATGGGAAGAGTCAGTGGTCTTTGCTCTGCTCAGTCTGCAAAATCAGTGCAGGGTGCACACTGGAATCTGAAGCCTGTGTGAGACATTTGACTCCTTCCAGTTGTTGTCAGGCCAAATTTGTGTGACATTTGCCAACCCTGTTATTCAAAGAAGCTGATTGTAAATGGTCTGCTTTACCCAAGAATCACTAAAAGTACCACTGGATCTCTGTCCAATGTGCTTTTTGAGTGAAGTGGTATAGTGAAAGTGAAAGTGAAAGTGAAGGTGAAGTCGCTCAGTCGTGTCCGACTCCTCGTGACCCCATGGACTGCAGCCTACCAGGCTCCTCCGTCCATGGGATTTTCAAGGCAAGAGTACCCTGTGATATTTGGCCTTAGCAAATGCACCAGGCTAGAGATTCAGCTTGCCTTAGAAGGTGAAACAAATGTGACGAAGGCCATAGCTGGACCCTGATGAGTTACATGGCCTTGGGCAGTCTCTGAATTTCAGTTTTCCAGTCTGTACAACCAAGGGTTTGAGCTGAATGATCAGTGTTCTCTAGTGTGCATATTTTGTTTTCCATCTTAAATTCATGGTTGACACATTTCTGGAATTCTAGAGGTCTATTTAACGTAACAACACTTTTCTCTCCTCTCAAATACAGCATAGACTTCTACTGAAGTCATTAAAAAAAAAATATATATATATATATATATATATATCCTTTTCTGCATATGGTTTACCCTCTACAAGTCATGTATTTGGTTTGATTTCTCAGTTCAGGGCTACATTAGACCCATCCTGCCATACTTTCTTATTTGTTCTCCCTCCTTACCCACCAAGGATAGAACACAAACAAATTAGTCATAAGATAAAGATTAGAGAGCCTGATGAGGAAATAATTAGAAAATATGCTCAGGTACTCAATATTTTTGAAAGATACTGAACATCTGAGGCCTACCTAGAAGAAGCTTTGTATTTTTGGCAATGTTGGAAAAAAAAGTAAGGGAGAAAACTATGAAAAGTAAGAATAGTTATTAAGGGCCTATCTTGCCTTAAGTTGGAGAAGGAAATGGCATCCCACTCCAGTACTCTTGCCTGGAAAATCCCATGGACGGAGGAGTCTGGTAGGCTGCAGTCCATGGGGTCGTGAAGAGTCGGACACGACTATGCGGCTTCACTTTCACTTTTCATTTTCATGCATTGGAGAAGGAAATGGCAACCCACTCCAGTGGTCTTGCCTGGAGAATCCCAGGGACGGGGGAGCCTGGTGGGCTGCCGTCTATGGGGTCGCACAGAGTCGGACACGACTGAAGCGACTTAGCAGCAGCAGCAGCTTGCCTTAAGTATGAGACTAGGAGACTAGACATAGCCATAGATTTCTAATTTGGTCCTCTCCATCAGTCATTCATTTAAACCAATGCTAATTAATACACTGACATGACTGGCACTCAAGATACACAGGTGAATGGGACAAGTAAGGTCTTTGTCCTTTGTCCTAAAGTGAGCCATTTAATCAAGTAAATATACTATCTTTAACTTTACTCCAAAATTCCTGTGGTTTTTTTAAAACTATGGATTTCTTTTAGAAGCTTTGGAAATACGACCTTTTAAAAATTCCTCCTAGCCATGTACATTAAAAAAATCAGATGTGAATATATTCTACTGTAATGATGACATAGCACATTTTGTCCAAAGAATTCTCACTCCAAAGGTCCAGTTTCTCAGTCTGTTAAGTTCTTGGTGAGCAGGTCTGCAGGAAGGTGCTCATATAGTGTTGGAATTGGAGGCAGAGCACCGTCAAGTAACTACACCAAGGTCACTGAATGAGGTGGCAGAAAGCCCTCGATTCAAGGTGTCTGCAGGTGTCTAGGGAAGATTTCTGGTTTTATTTTTTTCACCTTCGTGACTGTTCAGTCAGATTTTCCAATGTACAAATTGCCAGGTTTGGAGGGTGGTGTTCTAAATCTAAGTCTGTCTTCTCCAAGGTAGGCCAGTGCTAAAAGAAGAAAGAGCTCGCTCTATCCTTGGCCAGTGCCCCACTCTACCCCAGTGGCGTGCCTGTGAGTAATTAGATAAAGCACATGTCCCACTGCCCTTGGGGGCTTTGGGCACACCTGCCAAGTCAAATGCACTTTATCTCAGTCAAGCACTGCCTGCCCCTCTGCTGCGGCCAAATGCCCAGGCAGTTTGCTGCTGTTTGACAAAGCCAACTGGAGAAGAAAATGACCCAAATGCCAGCACTGGGAGAGTTATGAGATTGAAAGGAAATTTCCATAAGGTAAAATGCAAATGAGAAAGCCTGGCTTTTCTTCACCACATAAATCAGCCACTTATCACATGGGACCATGAGATGCCTAGACAACCAGTGGACCCAGACTTGGCAACAGCAGAGGGAACCAGCATGTACTGGTGTTGGCTATGAGTCCAAGGCCTGGGTGTGAGGAATCAAGCAGAGCCCACTTCTGCTTCTGCTGGTTACCATTCATACACTTCCAAGGGTGCTTTTTTGGGTATCTTTTGTAAGGCACATCCCCTTCTGTACTGTAGAGAATCTATCTCTGCACTTCTTTTGGTCACCATGCTAGAACTCTTGTAAGCTCCTTGGTGGTACATTCACTTCCTCATTCCTCTGTTCATGCATGAGAATGTTGCCACACCTAGAAAAAATTTAACTCTTACCTCTGAGATGGTGGTGCTCATTGTCACCCCCATGTTGCTCTGGGAGCGGGAGGTTGGAAGCTTCTCCAGTGACCTTGTGGAAACTCTCAGTATGTGGTCTGTTTGGAATCTTTGTGTCTCCTTCTGAGCCTCACACTCCTATGGGCGCTATTTCCTCTTGGTGGGACCTAGTGATGGGTAGTTGTTCTTGCTTTCCATTGCAGAAAAAAATCAACAGCATAACTCTCTGAGATTTTTTTCAGGGGCCCAGACTATCTGGGAGAGACACCCATATGACATTAGGCTGCTACAGAGGGCAAAAGCTTCTGGTTCCATGTGTCTGCTGTAGCTCTCCTTGAAGAAAAACTTTAGCATTGTTGAATGTGATCTTAAACAACCCTTGGTGTCTTAGTTTTCTTATTTGTGAGATAATGCTAATAACACTTCCCAATGTTGTTCATAAACTTAAACGAGAAAATGCTCATGGATGTGCTCTGTTTTATATATATATATATATATATATAAAACCAAATACTTTATAATGGAATATCTCATTGTCATTGTCTAAGCCAGCTCACTTCTTGAGGAATTACATATGAAAGTGACTTGGGTCAAATTTAAATTAATTAATGCATTAGTGTGTATATGATAGATTTGGAGGTGGTGCTGAACACTCCCTTCTCACTCACAGAGATCCTGGTGCTTAGCCTCTTTTACAAAGCCTGCAAACTGCAATTCTGCTTTCAAATTTACTCTTTATACCCATAAGACTCTTGTTATAATACAGATTTCACTGGGCAAGATTAATGTCACAAACTTTTTTTTTCAATCCATAGAGGACATTTTAAGTACTTAGGGGTGAGTAGTTGCTAATAAAAGTTCTAAAAATAAGCATTGTCAACCTTTCAACTTGTTCCTCGTCACAGGGATATGATATGGTCAGGGTTACAGATTGAATATCAGAGTAAGAAAAACAATGTGATTTCAAAAAGGAAAAGAATATGAGACGTGAACACTGTTTTTAGTAGAAAGGGAATAATGGAAGGACCATGCAGTCTTTATAAACTCTCCCTGCTTTTTTGTAGTTTTCTTTTGATCTTTCAGAGACTGTGCTTTTCTGAATCATTGAGGTGTATCTCTGTGTGATAAGGGAGAAAAATGTACATCTTACAGATCATAGTAACTTGGAATATAGCTCCTGCCTTTCCATTTCTCTGAAAAAGTTCTTATTTCAAGGCGAAAGCAGAACATTTTAATTGAATATTCTGTTGCTTTCATTTTCCATTCAGTTCAGTTCAGTCACTCATTCAGGTCCAATTCTTTGCGACCCCATGGACTGCAGCACGCCAGGCTTCCCTGTCCATCACCAACTCACAGAGTTTACTCAAACTCATGTCCATTGAATCGGTGATGCCAGACAATCATGTCATCCTCTGTCGTCCCCATCTCCTACTGCCTTCAATCTTTCCCAGCATCAGGGTCTTTTCAAATGAGTCAGTTCTTCCCATCAGGTGGCTAAAGTATCAACTAAAGTTTCAGCTTCAGCATCAGTCCCTCCAATGAATATTCAGGACTGATTTCCTTTTGGATGGACTGGTTGGATCTCCTTGCAGTCCAAGGGACTCTCAAGAGTCTTCTCCAACACCACAGTTCAAAAGCATCAGTTCTTTGGCACTCAGCTTTCGTTATAGTCCAGCTCTCACATCCATACATGACTACTGGAAAAACCATAGCTTTGACTAGATGGACCTTTGTTGGCAAAGTAATGTCTCTGCTTTTTAATAAGCTGTCTAGGTTGGTCATAACTTTTCTTCCAAGGAGCAAGTGTCTTTTAATTTCATGGCATCAGTCACCATCTGCAGTGATTTTGGAGCCCCCCCAAATAAAGTCTGCCACTGTTTCCACTGTTTCCCCATCTATTTGCCATGAAATGATGGGACCAGACACCAAGATCTTAGTTTTCTGAATACTGAGTTGTAAGCCAACTTTTTCAATCTTGTCTTTCACTTTCATCAAGAGGCCCTTTAGTTCTTTGCTTTTTGCCATAAGGGTAGTGTCATCTGCATATCTGAGGTTATTGATGTTTCTCCTGGCAATCCTGATTCCAGTTTGTGCCTCTTCCAGTCCAGCATTTCTCATGATGTACTTTGCATATAAGTTAAATAAGCAGTTAAATAAGTTAAATAAGTGAAAATATACAGCCTTGACATAATCCTTTCCTGATTTGGAACCAGTCTGTTGTTCCATGTCCAGTTCTAACTGTTGCTTCTTGACCTGCATACAGATTTCTCAGGAGGCAGGTCAGGTGGTCTGGTATTCCCATCTCTTTCAGAATTTCCCACAGTTTGTTGTGATTCACACAGTCAAAGGCTTTGGCATAGTCAGTAAAGCAGAAGTAGATGCTTTTCTGGAACTCTCTTGTTTTTTCAATGATCCAACGGATGTTGGCAATTTGATTTCTGGTTCCTCTGCCTTTTCTAAATCCAGCTTGAACATCTGGAATTTCATGATTGTACTGTTGAAGCCTGGTTTGGAGTATTTTGAGCATTACTTTGCTAGCATGTGAGATGAGTGCAATTGTGTGGTAGTTTGAGCATTTTCCATTATCTGACATTAAAACATACATAGAGAGTGACTACTACATTGTTTATATTTTTGCATGAAACATATAATGTTTGAGAATTTACACTTTCAAAATGATGATGGCATATAGAACAACACAGTGAGAAAGTCCTCACTTTGTAGTCAGACTTGTGTTTTAATCATGACTCTATGGATTATAAGCTCTTTGACTTTGGGCAAGTTATTTAACATTTCTGAGCTTCAGTTTCCTCATCTGGAAAGTGGTGATAATAATACTGACCTCTGGTTGTTCTTATGATTATTAAACAAGATAATACATTCAAAATGCCTGGCATGTGAGAAACACCTCAAAGTGCTCCCATTGTTCTCCTTTTCTTAAATTCAAAACTGTAGTGATGGAGAGCAGTCACAGAGAAGAAACGGAGCTCAGTTCTCCAGGCCTATAACACACTTTGCCTGGAGTGCTTTACAAAGTTCACCTTTATTTACAATATGTATCTCTTGTGGGGGTGAAATGCAGTAAGAATCCTTTGCTCAAAGAATGCTTTGCTCAAAACCCTTCCATGGCTTGATTTCCTACCTAAGCATGTCTAAACTCTTCTTCCTGATTTTCAAGTTCTTTTAAACTGTTCTGTACAGTGCCTTTCCAATCCTATTTCTTACCGTTCTGCCTTATTCTCTATTAAATTTCTTCTACTTTACTCATGGTATGGCAGGTGGTAGTTCCCCAAAATATTTCTGGTCCTACATGCTCTTCCAGAAATTTGCCACTCTCTCTCAAGAGGTGGAGTCTATTTTCCATCCTTTTGAGGCTGGGTGGGATTTTGTGACTTCCTTATAAAGAGACTGAGGTGGAGATGCCAGCAGCTGTGTGAACTTAAGGTGTAAAAGGGACAAGATTTTTTGCTTCTGCTGCTTTCTCTCTCTTGGGATGCTCACCTTTAAAGCCGGACACCTTATTGGGATGAAGCTAAGCAGCATGTGGAGAGGCATCGTGTAAGAGTTTCAGGTGGCAGCACCCGCAGGGCTCCCAGCAGACATCCAGGCTCCACCAGCAGACATTTGAGAACGCAAATATTCCAGCCCCCAGTCCTGGGCAGCCCCAGATAGGGTGAGTGGAAGAGAGGTGAGATGTCTCCATCAATCTCTAGCAAAATGGCAACTTCATGAGGAAAATTAGTGTTATCATTTTAAGCCATTAAATTTTGGGTAGCTTGCTACTCAGCAATAGAGAAGCGTAACAACTTGGGAGAACTGATTCCCATTTATATTTAAAGATTTTGATGGTGAAAGGCATTTCTTATTTGTTCTGTACTTGGAGGAGAAATCAGTGCTGGGCATAGGACTGAGTGACTTCACTTTCACTTTTCATTTTCATGCATTGGAGAAGGAAATGGCAACCCACTCCAGTGTTCTTGCCTGGAGAATCCCAGGGACAGGGGAGCCTGGTGGGCTGTCGTCTGTGGGGTTGCACAGAGTTGGACACGACTGAAGCGACTTAGCATTAGCAGCATCAGCATACAACATATAAAACAAAAATGGTCCTTAATGATCATCTGATCAAATCATTCCAAAGCTGAATTTTTGCAAAATAGATATCCTGGGCCTTATTTCTTGTGATTCTGATGAAGAAGATCTGGAGTGGTACCCAGAAATATAGTTAAAGCCTTCTGATGAGTTTCTGGATTTGGAAACCACCCATAAGGGTTTACTCTTCTGACCTTTATGATGCAGAAATAGGTCCAGAGGCAGGGTAGCAATGCAAATAAGGTAGCAAAGCAAATGAGCAGAACTGAAGGTAGGACTCGGCTCTCGTGTCCCTCACACTGGCTTGTCTTTGGAAACACCTTACTTCGTGGATAATTCAACATAGTTGGCTATAGATGTTAACTCACTTCCTGAACCACCTGTTCTGAGTAACTCTGTAGCACGTTTATCTTCTGCGGGTAATTTCGGCTCTGATTTTACTTCAGTTAAGGTTCAAATAGTGCGTTCAGGTGGTCTTAATTCAATAGTTACTAAACCGGGCACTATCAGAAGCACCTGGAGCGGGCATTGACGCACAAACGGCCAGGCTCCACCCATAGCGTTTCTATTTTTGGAGATCTGGTGAGCGCTCCCGAACCTGAAATCTCAGCAAGCTTCCAGCTAACATGGACACTGCTCGTCTGGGCTGGCTCTTTGAGAATCACTGGTTTAGCTCATTCCCTTCAGGTACAGTTAAGACGCTTCTACTTTCTAATTCTGTCCAAATGTGGCAAGTTGGTATATGTGTGCAGTTGGCCCTTGAAAAACGTGAGCTTGAATGCGTGGGTTCACTTACAAGCAGATATTTTTAGTAGTAAATACTGGGGTACTACATGGTCTGTAATTGGCCGAGCCTGCTGATGTGGAGGAGCCGTGAATGTGGAGAAACTGTGAGTAAGAGGGCAGACTATAAATGATACACGGATTAACCTCTGCATTGATTTCACTGTAATATCAACCAATTTAGGAATTCTTTTTCTTCTTTTTTGCCTCCTAGAGACAGAATTATGCATGATTTATGATTTTTCTTTTAGCTTTTTAAAGATGGCTGGGGAGTCAGCTCTGACCAAAGCAGTTCCCTCAAGTTTAAGTGATGCCTTTTGGCTGAGTGGGCCACAGGTAGCACGCACTCAGAGACCTGGGAGTATTGATTCTTGCATGTCCGTTGATCGGCACAATCAGCAACCCATGACACCAAGGGAAGTATCAAATCTCAACATTCGAAAACGTCAGGCAGCCAATCTGTAGGCTTAGCCACTTTTTAGCTTTTTCCTTATGATCCTTAAATACATGAAATATTTCTATACTCTCACACGGTCTGGCAAAAAAGGGCTCTTGAAAACTCAGCAGGAGGGGGAAATAGTGGCATTGAGAGGACTGTTTTCTCTTTGCATGACTGCCAAGGTCAGTCCACACTTATGCATGTATTTCTGCCTTCATCTGCCTGTAAAGGTTGAATTAGACATGAACTGTACAGGTTGATCTCTACCTCTGCAGTTGACATGCTTACAATGCTCTAAAGAATAGAACACCACAGGGACAAGTGGATGAAGTGAAAATCATTTCCATCACCCTAGGAGGAAGATGACAGATCAGTCAGGCAAGTTCTGGATGAATGAAGTCAATGAGTTGGAAGTCCTTGCAAAGGGCTTTCTGCTTTTTCAAGTCTTCAGCCAGTTAAAAGATTGATTTTTGAAATAACCAAAGAATTTTTAAGAGTGTTTTTGCTTCATTGAAATCAACTCTAGCTTACTTCTCCCATAATTTAACTTTTGAAGTTTGAATTGGTTCTTGAAATTTCCTTATGCATTTAAAAAAATTCAGTTGGGTTTCAGATCACAAACTTTCTTCTGCAACTTGATTTTGGATAGGCAGAATTTTTTTGTTTTATTTATTAAAAAAACCTGGTTGGTTTTATGTTTTTCAATGGCAACAAAACTTGCTCTTTTGAGTTTTATATTGTCAAAAATTCTTGCTTTTTAAATGGACTTAGTGTCCATTTTTGTCAGTAAGTCCAATGCAGTTTTACTGTGAAATATTTTACCTCATCTTCCGCTCCTTAGTCTTGATTTTCCAGGTTAAGAGAGCATGAGTTACTCCTAGAATGGGTTACTCTAAGGAAGGACAGGTTACATTTATTTTTTCTCCTCACAGTAGAAGCTGAACTAATGGAATGGTTATCAGATCTTATTAACTATCTGTTCAGCTGTTACTCACTTCACAGTTGGAAATTTTCCTCTTTTTTTTTCTCACTTCGTACAGTTTTTCATTCATAGTGGGTGTACTATTTTTCCTCATTTGTATCTGGTTGCTTTTTCTTCCTGATTTGTAAATTTTCTCATTTATATTTGGTTTGCTTAAATTTGCTTATACTTGTGGACAGTTTCTTCAGGTTTGGGTGTTTTGTTTTTGGTGTTAATTTGAACTGTAATAATAATAGCTCATATTTTTGAATGCTGACAATTGTGTCAGGCACATTTTGTGAATCCAAACATTATTTTATTTAATCCTCACAACTTCCTGGTGAACTAAATTGTACTATTATTACCATTTTAGAGATGAGGAAATTGAAAAAGAAAATGAAAATATATACGTTCTCAAAAAACATAAAACTGGTTCAATTCAGTTCAGTTGCTCAGTCATGTCTGACTCTTTGAGACCCAATGGACTGCAGCACACAGGCCTCCCTGTCCATCACCAACTCCCGGAGCTTACTCAAACTCATGTTCGTTGAGTTTGAGTTGGCGTCGGTGATGCCATCCAACCATTTCATCTCGTAAAACTGGTAGAAAGGACTTAATCATTTACTACTATATCCTAAGTAATAAATCTACTTTCCTCGTCTTCTTCGGGTACTTTCAGCTCTGATTTTACTTCAGTTAAGGTTCGAATAGTGCGTTCAGGTGGTCTTAATTCAATAGTTACCAAACCTAACACTATCAGAAGCACCTGGAGTGGGCGTTAAACCACAAAAGGCCAGGCTCCACCCATAGCGTTTCTATTTTTGGAGATCTGGCGAGCGCTCCAGAACCTGAAATCTCAGCAAGCTTCCAGCTGACATGGACGCTGCTCGTCTGGGCTGGCTCTTTGAGAATCATTTTAGCTCTTTTAGATCATTCCCTTCAGGTACAGTTAAGACGCTTCTACTTTCTAATTCTGTCCAAATGTGGCAAGTTGGTATATGTGTGCAGTTGGCCCTTGAAAAACGTGAGCTTGAATGCGTGGGTTCACTTACAAGCAGATATTTTTAGTAGTAAATACTAGGGTACTACATGGTCTGTAATTGGCCGAGCCTGCTGATGTGGAGGAGCCCTGAATGTGGAGAAACTGTGAGTAAGAGGGCAGACTATAAATGATACACGGATTAACCTCTGCATTGATTTCACTGTAATATCAACCAATTTAGGAATTCTTTTTCTTCTTTTTTGCCTCCTAAAGACAGAATTATGCATGATTTATGATTTTTCTTTTAGCTTTTTAAAGATGGCTGGGGTGTCAGCTCTGACCAAAGCAGTTCCCTCAAGTTTAAGTGATGCCTTTGGCTGAGTGGGCCACAGGTTTGTTCTCCTTGACTGTGTTTTCAAGTGTCCATGCCTTTTCCTTGCTGAGCTAAAAATTTGGAGATTTGGTGTCTCTCAGGATGGTTTCATTTTTCTGTTCTATCTGGGAGCAGAAGTTGGCTGAGGATGGGCAATGGCTATGAATATAGAGTCAGTGGGAAATCATTCCATCACTAGTTTCTGAGACTTTTTCTCTTTCCATCCCTGGGGTGGGCACTGAGCATCCTTAAGAGAGAAATCTATGGTCCTTCCTGCCCTTAGTTCCTTGCCATTCAGCCAGGGATGCTAAATGCTCCATCACATGGCTGCCCACAAGATATTCCCAATAAAGCAGAACTTCTAAAGCTGGGAAATGTTCTTGTGTCAAATCTGACAGAGGAGTATCTAATTGGTGGGGAAAATGTGTACCATAGATTTCACATAGAACAAAGTGGGTCATGTGAGAGTGTTTATCCTTCATAATGAGAGTATTTATCCTTCTTGTCTGGTCTGCCAGCTTATAGATTGTCTGCTGCTAATGCTGACTGTTTCATTATGGCTTTACCAATATATTTCAACCTCCTTTCTTCCATAGCTGTTTTAAAGATCATATTGTTTTATATGATGCTCTGCCCTTGCAGAGGCCATGTGAATCTTATAAACTACTAGCAAATCTGCCCCTCTGTAAATTTCTGGAGATCTCTGTGTCCCAGAGATATGGCATAAAGAATATTTTTTGTTAGACTCTTCTCAGATATATTTTTTTTGAAGATGAACAAACTGTGGTAGATCAAAACTCATGTTGAGAAAGCAGTTACTCTCAATATTAACAAGCCAGGCTTTTCATTATGTGCCTATTTTTGTGTTACATACTTGCTCACTTACTGTTTGCAAGAAACCTATGAAGTAGGTATGGTTAGTTCTGTTTTACAAGTGAAGTAGCCAGTGTTCAGAGAAGTTCAGTAAGGGTGAGAAGAGCACAGGATTGGAATCTCACTCAAGCTTTTGGTCTGAGCCTAGTTCTGTATTCTCTTGTGTCCTTGGGCAGGTAAGCAAGCCCTAAACTTGTTTTAGCATCCATAACATCCACTCTCTGTGATAATACATGTCAAGTGCTAAATACTTGTTTGGTCCTTGACACTTGTTAAACATTAACTCTCACCAATGAGAAGCACAGTCAGGAGTCAGATCTGGAACTTTCCATTTCCCAAGTCCATCCTCTTGAGCCCAGGGCTGTGCTTGTTTCTATTCCTGTGCTGAACTGAAATCTGATCTGGCAGGTGCTTATGGCTATTTATCAGAGAACCACAGAAACTATCATTTTTGAAGTGGAATTAGATGGTTTCTATTGTTTATGGGCCCTAATAACAGTGTTCAGGACTTCTGTCACAAGAGTTAAAATAGGTATGATTTTTTTTTTCTGATGAATGTATTAGAATGTCATTAGGTATGGATTCAATTAAAAAAAAACACACACACACACAGGCAAATTTTGCTAGAGTTCTGGGAAAGTGTGTCAGTTATTCACCAAATCTAGTTCTTCGTCTCCTTCGATACACTGAGCAAGGTAATATACCCCAGCCTCCTGTGACTGAGTTCAGCCAGTGGAAGGTGAATGGGGTATGGCTCCTGTAAACCTCCTCATGAGATTGTCTCTGTGTTCTTTTTTGTTCCCTGCTAAACTGAAGGAAAGCACAGGAGCCTTGGAAGCCAACTGCAAAATGTAGCACAGCCGTACATGAAAAATACCTGGGTCTCTTTGGATCATGCTTGGGTAACTGCTACCCATCCATCTAAAACACTCTAGTGGAATTTACATGAGCAAAATATAACTTCCTTTTGTGTTGGGACACGATCCCTCTTGGGATTTGTTTGTATCAAACAAATGTCTCACAAACTTTGGCAAGGATGCCAACCAGATTGATTGAGAACCTACCTCTTTTAATGAGTCAAGGTTCACCACCTGCTTGCAGGAAAAATGAACTGGCACATGGCCCCTGGAGACCACCTTGAATCTCTTCCACCTGTCTGCCTGCCAGCCTGTAAGGATCCTTACACACCTCCCATTAGAATCAGCGTGTATCCATCAGCTTTATCCCCCATCCATGTGCTTTTCAGGGCTATCTTAGTGTTCTTTTGTATTATGTATCATCATATCATATCATACTATATCATAGCAGTTAGGACAATTTAGATAGAATTTGAAATTTAATTCAGCTCACAACTACTTTAAACACAGTGGGAAAATAAGCTGGGAAGACCTGAGGGCTCCTTGTGCTTCCACTGCTTAATGACCACATAGCCTCGGGCAAACCTCCTTTTCTCTTAAACTCAGGTTCCTTGTCTGTAAAATGTGAGCAATTCTTGTGCTGCTTCTCTCCTGCAATACTTTGAAGATGGACATCCTGTTTATGCGAGTGTTTTAAGGAATTGCAAAGTGCTCTGTATGGCATTATAACTATTATTTATATAAAAATGTGCACCGTGGAAAATCCCATGGACAGAAGAGCCTGGCAGGCTACAGTCCATGGGGTTGCAAAGAGTTGGACACAATTGAGCAACTAACACTTTTCATTTTTGCAGTCTTTATATTAAAATGGTACTTAGTCTGATTACCCGATTTCTTTTTATTTGTGAAAGGCAATATGGTGTATTAAAACAAATTGATAGACATCTTTTTTGGAATCTTACATTCCAGTGCTTACTAGTTGTATGAACTAGGAATTTATTGAACTAGTAGCTTCATGGCTTGGTTTTATTATCTGAGTTTTAGTTAATAATGCCTACTTTGCAGAGAGTTGTGAGGCCAAATGAGTGCTTGCAAGTTAAGCGTTGAAAACTATAAAAAATAATATATTTGAAGGATTTGCAGCAGGTCAAGATAATCCCAGCATTAGTAACTATCTGTATGCATGTTAGCAAATATTTAACAGTGGAGACAAGGAAGCATACAAACAATACTGAAGAATTAGAAGTCACCATCAATTGGAAGGCTGATGAAGTGTCTTAGAGAGTATAATGCTAGCCATGGGAATATTATTTTGTATGACTTCTAAAATTTCTAAATCTGTGTAATGTTTGTAAGAACTAATGCTTCACATAGTTTCTTGTACTGAGGAGTGCAGTGATTGACAGTCAGGCAGATCTGCTCTTAAGTGAGGACAGAAGGCTGAAAAGGAGGCAGGGTAACAGCAGGGAGATCACATTGTCATCATCAACCATGTGTTGTCACTCCCAGTCCAGCTATGTTAACACAGTTTCTCTTCAGATCCCTGTGGTCTCTTGTAGATGAAGCTTCCCTATCGCAATGAGATTTTGATCCCGTTTCATATGCAAATAGAGAAAGATTATCCTCTCTACTCCCTTCTTTCATTCCCTTCCAGTCATTTTAACAAATATGGGAGACCATTACTGATAGTAATAATGATAAACTCTCACACATTATAAACAGGAGAAAAGTTTTTGCAGTAGTCACGTATTATTCTCTACTGCATATAGAGGAAGGAAATTCATTTGAGTGTGTGTACAAGAGAACTGAGCCAGTGTGGAAGAGGAGAGGAATCGGAGGGAGCTGTGGGAGTGGAAATACAAATACAAATGATGGGTGAGGAAAGGATGGAGGAGAAGAAGAGGATGAGAAGAATTTGGCCATATCCCAAACTATCCATGAATGGAAATGCACCTCCGGGTGTACCTTTGTCTGTGAAGGACGTTTGTATCATTAGAGGGTGTTGTTCTAGAATGAAGCTGCCTGCAGAGAAATTTCCTATGTGACATTTATGGGCATATGGAGCTCTTTTTCTTTGCAAGTATATACTGGGGCTCCCTAACCCTAACATGTCTGTGAAGAGATTAATGGCTTATGACTAATTCCATGTTATCGATGGGGAGAAATAGGGGAGAGAAACTGAATCCAAAAGTAATCTCTAAATTTTATTTTAACCCATAGTTTTGAATGGCAGAATTGTTAGCAGGCACCAGAACTGATGGATTTAGTGTTGCCTCCTACCTGCCTGGAACCTCTCCCAGAAAAGGAACTAATTGAGTAATGAACTGGCTCAAATCAGTGAGCAGCAGAGGTGATGGAGAGATCAAAGGCTTTAGAAGGAGGTGTGCTGTGTAATTCATGCTGAGCTGGTGTTTAACCTATCCTTTCATCTTTCTTGAACAACCAGTAGTTAGAAGTAGAAGAAAATGACCCTTGATTATCTCCAAACTCTATAGGACACCATTCATCTCACTGGATGCTGTATGGAGTCCTCAACCTGGCATCTTCCTTTTTCTATGTTTTTTGGCTACTTTTTGAAATAAATGCTTGGCTTCAGCAAAACTAGATCGCTCCCTGTTTCCCTGCTACATCTTTGCTTCATTAGAAGTCCCTTTCTTTTGCCCAGTATTTATAAATTCTTCTGTTTCTTGAATACCCAAGTCAACTCTTACTTATCCATGAGGCCCTTTTATAGCCCAGTGTTTGTGTGTGCGCTTCTAAACTTTGGCCCATCCCTCTGGAGTGACAGATGCTGCCCATCTGTAGGCTCATGTGTGCCTAGCACTTCCCAGAGGGAAGAATGACAAGAGCCTCGAGGCAGCTGTTTTCTGGATTTAACCTCAGTTTTTTTTCCCATAGACCGAGAATCCAGTTATTTGAGGGAGTGAGCTTCTAAGTCTCACCCTTTACTGTTTCCCCATCGTTTCTTTCTTCATGGAGTTTCTGTTTATATATTCTTCTGTCTCAGTTTTGCTGCCTAGCATTTCGGTTTTTTTCTGAGTCTGGATTCCAGTGCTGTTGTCAGAGTCCATAGAACTTATTGAGATCACACTAGCTCTGTGCTTTGGTAAGTGTGGTGCTAGATGTTCCTTCAGCTATTTCTCTATTCTGTGAAATGAATGGTCATCCAGGATGACCATCTACCTTTCTTTAAGAGGTACTTAATTCCTAATCTCTAGCTACCACTGACTCCTCCTGCTACCTGAGTGACTATTGAAAAGTTCCTGCATCTTTTTAAACCTTACTTTCCTCATATTGGAATTTCCTTAGTGTTGATAGTATTACTTCATAGGACTGTTGGGAGAATGAACCTAGTTAATCCTTGGGACATTGCCTGCCGTACAGTAAATGCTCAAAAATGTTAGCTGTTATTGTTTATGCTCTTAGTATCATTAGCAATATGCCATCTCTGTTGAGGTACAGTCTCTGAGTTAAAATCTGCTTGAACCACACCTGAACTTACCATGCTCGTTGGATATGAACCACTGCCTCTGGATCCACATTTGTTTTCCCAACCCTCGTTGTCATGTGCCTTAGGTTTATCTTCTCCTCTGGTTTGTATCTGCCTCATACTTGGGTGTTCCTGAGTCCTGACATGCTAAGAATTTGATATTTCCGTTCTTAAGACACCTAGTACACTTTGCCTTAAAACTTATTTACTCATTTTATTCCTTCTCTGCTAAATTGTAGACTCCTTATGGTCAGGGACCTTATCAATTACATTCTTATTTCTCCTAATATATCTTATATCTGGAAGACTCTTAGTATATATATTTTAAATAATTGAAATACTGTCCATGTAGAATATATATTTTAAATAATTGAAATACTGTCCATGTAGAATGTAATACACATCATAAAAATTTTCTTTTTCTTACTGGAGTATAGTTGATTTACAGTGTTGTGTTAGTTGCACATGTACAACAAAGTGAATCAGCTGTACATATACATATCTCCACTCCTTTTCCAGATTCTTTTCCCATGTAGGCTATTATGGAGTAGTGAATAGAGTTCCCTGCGCTATACAGTAGGTCATTATCACTCTAGTTATCTACTTTATATGTAGCAGTGTGTACACATCAATCTCAATCTCCTAATTTATCCCTCTCCTTGCCCACTTCCCCCCACCCCACCCCGGTTAAGTTTGTTTTCTACATCTGTAACTCTATTTCTGTTTTGTAGACAAGTTCATTTGTGCCCTTTTTCTGTATTCCATATATAAGCCATATCAAATGATACTTGTCTTTCCCTGTCTGACTTACTCAGTTTGACAATCTCTACGTTCCCCCATGTTGCTGCAGATGATATGATTTCCTTATTTTTAATGGCTAAATGATATTCCATTGTATATGTATACCACATCTTCTTTATCCATTTCTCTGTTGGTGAATGTTTAAGTTGCTTCCATGTCCTGGCTATCGTAAATAGTGCTGCAATTAACGTTAGAGGCATGTATCTTTTTGAATTATGGTTTTCTCTGGATATATCCCCAGAAGTGGGATTGCTGGATCATATTGTAGTTCTATTTTTAGTTTTTTAGGACCCTCCATACTGTTCTCCATAGTGGTTACACATTTTAAATTTTAACCTTTCAAATGCATGTACACCAATGTTCATTACAACTCTATTTAAAATAGCCAAGACATGGAAACAACCCAAATGCTTATCAAGAGATGATTGGTTTAAGATGTGGCATATACATACAGACCCACATATATGATATATATATACATATCTATCTACCTATATATATATAATAGAATATTATTGTTGTTGTTTAGTCACTAAATCATCTTCTACTCTTTTGTAACCCCATAGACTGTAGCCTGTCAGCCTCCTCTGTCCATGGGATTTTCCAGGCAAAAACACTGGAGTGGGTTGCCATTTCCTACTCCAGAGGATCCTCCTGACCCAGAGATCAGATCTGTGTCTCTTGCATTGGCAGGCCGATTCTTTACCACTGAGCCACCAGGGGAAGCCCCTTAATGGAATATTACTCAGCTATTAAAAAAAAGGAATATATTGCCATTTGCAGCAACATGGATGGATCTAGAAGTTATCATACTAAATGAAATAAGACAGAGAAAGACAAATACTATTTCAATATGATATCACTTCTATGTGGAATCTAAAAATTAATACAAATGAATCTATATGCAAAACAGAAACACTCATAGAAAACAAATGTATGCGTGGTGTTTGGTAACTTCTGGCAAGATTTTCTTGTTTGGGAGTTACAACATGGAATCCAGGAAGGATGTTGATGTGAATGCATACATGAGTGAGCGTGCATATGCACACGTACCCTGTAGATCAGTGTGGGGAGATGCTGGGGTGGGGAGCTAGTTAGAAATCAGGTTCAGCAGTGCAGAGGGGAGCTAATGTTTGTGATGTTCCCAGAAGATGGAATGAAATAGTTGTGAGTCATTTCTTGGGAAGAATAAAAAGAATTCGGTAATTGATTTTGTATAGTGAATAGAGAGAGAGAAAAATCAAAGGTGATTCCTAGGATTCAAACCCAAGTGACTAGTAGTTCAGTGGAGGATAGAATACTAAGGTTTAGAGAATAAGTGGTGAGAAAGTAAAAGCAAGAAGTGTAGACTATCTTGCCAAGCGGCCTATTTTTAAGATCCAGGAGTATGAAACAGTTGGGAGAATGATGGTCTAGCTAATACTTGTTATTTAATTATTTTGAAAATTATTTTTGGAGTATGTTTCTACATATGCTTATACATTTGAAGTTTCAGGAAAAATTCTTAAGTTCTGTCCTTTCTACAAATTTGGCAGAAATTAGATGGTTTCTAAAGTTATTAAAGGAAAAGATACAGATAGTGTGATTTCTGGAAAGCTGATTTTCCTTATGAAAATGCACAAAATTAGTGGAGTAGCAAATACAATTTATAAAAATGAGCACCTAGGAGACAAGAATACTGGGCCATTCCTCTCCACTGAGACCCATCATATTTTTAATAGCTTTCCACTATGGCAACCAGTCACACTATTTTTTAATAGAAATTTAAATATGCTGGGCTATTGAAAGAATGCAGTTGATCTTGTATGATCAAAGCAGTGATGAACTATGAGAACTATGATGGGACAGAGTTTTTTTCCACGAGACTTGTGAAATTATTTCTGTTGTTTGACAGTAACATATGCAAACGATTTGTTCAGATTCTGTTGGGAAAGTTGAACATATGTAATTTGATACATATATATGTGAAATCATTGTTTTCCTTTAACTTAGAACTGATATATGAGCCCTAAGTGAATGGCTTCATTGCTAATGAAAAAGGGTAAAGTTAACACTAGAAATCATAGCTTTTGTCCATGACATAAAAATGTGTGTTTGGGATCAGAAGTATAAAACAGCATTTTGTTCAAAACCACTTTTCAAAAGCTGTTAACAAGACAGAGTCACTTCTGTGCGGAACCATGGGTAGCATGGGGATGCTCTCTAGAAAAATAAAGATGAATCCAGAGTGAGAAATAATACTGCTGACACACATTTTATGGCAGGCACTATTCTAAGAATCCCTAGAGAAGGGAAAGGCTACCCACTCCAGTTGTGGCCTGGAGAATTCCATGGACTGTATAGTTCATGGGGTTGCAAAGAGTCAGACATGACTGAGTGACTTTCACCCCACTATTCTAAGAATGTTAGATTAGCTATGTTATCTCATTTCATCCTTCTGACATCATCATGTGGTAAGCCCTGTCATCATCATTTTTTAGGTGAAGAAACTGAGGTATAGAGATGGGAAGAGATTATTTTGCTTGAGGTTGGTAGAGCTGGGGTATGAACCCAGGCAGTGCAGCTTACCCTGCCAATGCAGGAGACATAAGAGACACAAGTTCGATCCCTGGGTTGGGAAGATCCCCTGGAGGAGAACATGATAACCCACTCCAGTATTCTTGCCTGGAGAATCCCCATGGACAGAGGAGCCTGGGGGCCTACAGTCCATAGGGTTGCAAAGAGTTGGACACAACTGAAACAACTTAGCCCATAGCAAGTGCAACTTAGAAATAGAAACTCTTAACTATTATACCTTGCTCTTTGTAAAGGACATCAGCATTCTTCAACTAAAAAATCTGTTTAAAAATGATTTCACAGCAGGAAGCTAACTGGAAGTAATGCTTCATGATTGCATCTGAATTCACTCTATGAAGATAGAATCAGAGCAGATAAAAGAGAGCTACTTTCTTTGGGGATAAATTGACTGTGACAACTGTAAACTCCTTATCTTGGAAGGTACTATTTTTAGACCAGGAAAAGATAGTCTAGCAAAAAAAAAAAACTTCTCTGGGAATGGAGAAATTAAGTCTTTGGATTCTGTATCACTGTAACCTCTGTAATAATAATTGTGTACCTCCACCACTGCATTTCACTGTGGGAAGCTTGGACTTAATTGCAATTACTTTACCAGTTTCATTGCCTGCTCATTTAGCTAAATGATAAAATTCTGACCAATGGAACAGATGTGGACTTGGCTGCTCTGCTCTCTGTGTGGCGATGAAGGACAGTAAACATACAGGGAAAGTCAGACCTGCACACTCACAAGTGACTGAAGCAGTGAAAGCCTCTGCTAGGAGGAGGGGAGAAGATGATGTGAAAGGCTGTCAGCTCAGTAGCAGGGACAGAGTGCAGGGAGTCAGGGATCTGGAAGACCTCCAACCTGATGGCTGATTAAATGCAGTGTTAGCTGTTGAGTTGTTTTTGACTCTTTTGAGACCCCATGGACTATAGCCTACCAGACTCCTCTGTTCATGGATTTCTCCAGGCAAGAATACTGGAATGGGTAGCCATTCCCTTCTCCAGAGGATCTTCCCAACCCAGGGATCAAACCCAAGTCTCCTGGGTCTCCTACATTGACAGGGGGTTTCTTTATCACTGGCACCAACTGGGAAGCCCATCTAGGCCATTGTGTGTGTGTGCTCAACGTCCCTTCAGTCATGTTCGTCTCTGTGAGAACCTGTGGACTCTGGAGAAGGAAATGGCAACCCACTTCAGTACTCTTGCCTGGAAAATTCCATGGATGGAGAAGCCTGGTGGGCTACAGTCATGAGGTCACGAAGAGTCGGACATGACTGAGCGACTTCACTCTCTTTCACTATGGACTATTAGATGAGTTTAATTCATTGATGCGCTCAACAGCCCCACTGCCTGGGGAAGAAAAGGATATGTCTCTGGATGCTACTGGTCATAAGTTCTCAGGATAGTCAAGTTTGTGCACACCTGCTGAAAGTAAATTGAAAAAATGATGACTAAAGTATAGGTAGTCCCTCATTTGACTTTCATTAATTATTTTGGCCTGTTTGAAGGGCCCAGTACAAGTATCAAGAAACTCGCTTTCTAAAAATTAAAAAGAATTCTTTTGAAATATAGTTGATTTACAATGTTTTAGTTTCAGGTATACAGTAAGGTGATTGTTATATATATATATATATATATATATATATATATATATATACACACACACACACACACACACACACACATATATATATATCAGTTATAAATGTATATACCTTTTCAGATTCTGTTTCATTATAGGTTATTACAAGATACTAAATATAGTTCCCTGTGCTATATAGTAGGTCCCTGTTGTTTATATGTTTTCAATAGAGTACTATGTATCTGTTAATCCCAAACTCCTAATTCATCCCCCACTTTCCCCTTTGACAACCATAAGGTTGTTTTCTATATCTGTGAGTCTATTTCTGTTTTGTAAATCAGTTGATTTGTATCATTTTTTGAGGTGTCACATGTAAGCGATATATTTGTCTTTGTCTGACTTACTTCGCTTAGTATGGTAATCTCTAGATCTGCTCATGTTGCTGCAAATTCATTAATGGTTTTATCCGTATTCCATGGGAACTGCCTCCCTGTTGCATATACTCTTTCCTTAAGAATCAGTGTGGTCTGTGGGAGGCAGAGGGACTGCTGATGCTCCTACTAGTCAGTTTTTTGGTGTGCTTAATTCTGAGGGCAAGGTCTCCATTCTTTGTACAGTGGCTGCTGTGAAACTGACCAAGCAATAGAGGTGGCAGGTGTGGAAGCGGGTCTGGGTAGGAGCAAGGTGTATGAAGTAGTGTAGTAAGAAAGTATATGAAGGGATATTCATAGCAAAATGGGTTTTTTGAAGCAATGAAATTGTCTCCAGTATATAACATGGCATTTTTAGACTCTATACTTTATCATTCTAAACATTACGTATCATGGGTTGGCCAACTTTTTCTATAAAGGGTCAGATAGTATATCTTCTTGGTTTTGCAAATCGTATGTTTTCTGTTAAAATCTACTCAGCTCTGGGATGGATATAAAAGCAACCATGGATGATACAGAAACAAATGGGTGCATCCATGTCCCAGTGAAACTTCCTGTACAAAAGGGGGACACTTTGGTCTATGGGCTAAAGTCTGAAGACTCCTGGTTTAGTTCACGTACTCTCGTATATACACCTATGCGAACTGAAAAACAGTAACATCTCACCATATTTTTTCTTAACGTATGTTTCACTTGTATTGTACTTCTGACCTGACCTCAGATTCTCATTTCTATTTTCAACATCCATTTGGTCAGTGTTACAAGGTATCAAGTGTTGTACTAAACATACAGGTGTAAGAAGGAAAAGGGCAGTGTCTTCCCTCAAGAACATCAGTGGCTGATAAGAAAGATAAATATAAAATAAACTGTCATATGTGCTGTGACAGCTTTATGTACAGTAGGCTGAGAGAGGCACAAAGTACCCGTAACTAACACCTTCTGAGGAAGAGACGTCTGAAGGGCGTCTTTAAGGATTGATAGGATTTCAGATTCGGGTAAAGAAGGGGCTAGAGCACATGTGAATTGGGGTGGGGATACTAGGAGAGGAGTTACTACTAGGGACCAGACCAGAACAGATGTCATATGTCTTTCTAGAGAGTTTTTCTCCTCAGAGAGTCTTGTTTGGTTAAAATGACATTCCTTCCATTAAAATTTCCTGTGGATTTGTTGTGTCTTTCTTGTGCTATGTCACCTTCTGCCTTGTGTTATAATTATCTTGCACTTATCTCCCTCATGCATATCTTACTTAACTTTCCTAGAAAAGAGGACTTGGTTTTACTCATTTTGGATTCTTGCCTAATCTATAGGTTTTATTCTTGACTGTGTCTTGAGACCTTAACTTTTACCACTTAAATTTGATTCCCACTCAGATTTTTACATTCTCTGCCTCAATCCTGGCTGCAATCTCCAAATAGACAACTTCAGTGTCTGTTTCAGTTTTGTTTCTTATTCCCAGTACTCAGGTATGGCTGCTGACACACAGTTATGACTTCAGAATAATCAATATTGACCAGTTACATAAAGAAGAGTGGTACCAGAGAAAATGAATGTATCAAAATGCAGTGGATTCCCAGCTGAGTTGCACAGAGAGTGTAAACAGTTAACTGGAGCAGGAATTCTGAGATTCACCTTTAAAAGATCTCTTAGTGCTTTCATTTTTAATTACATACTTGAAAAGTAACTTACTTGACATGAAGAAGGAGAGTGGAAAGTGATGCTTTTGGAGTTGTATTTTTATATTGTTCTGGATATCCAGAGTAGGCTGTTAAATGTCCAACTGGGGGAAATAAGGAAGGAAGGATTAGTGATGATATATACTAGATTCAGTAAAGAACCTGGGTAGGACAGGAAGTAGTGTGAGAACACAGAGAATGGAGTTGAATCCTTGCAATGTGATGGAGTACCAACTCCAAACCACACTCTGCAATGCAGTCCCAATCTAGAAATTGGAGGCTGACAGAGACAGGACCCTTGCTATCAAGGAGTTTGGGTGCAACTTATGAGGAAGAATGGCCTTTTGTTTGGGAAGAGTTCTGTAATGATCTGTAAAGTCTTGTGACCTAAGGAGATGATTACTTTCCACACTTAGGGGTAAGGGTTTCTCTGAATATACCAGTTGTGCTTGTGAGCTGGCAATTGTCAGAGACATTCTTAGACTAAGAAGTAGACATAGATGCGGTTAGACACAGATGCAATTAAACAATGATCCCTGGAGGACCTAGGACGGAGTTTTTGCCTTCATGGGTAGAATTGTAGATGTTACAGTAGGACAACTATTTGATAGGTTTCTAGTCCACAAGGAGAGAAATAATTATTGTTTGCCTATCATGGTAGACTTTATTGTCCAAAGATAACTATCCTGTATGTTCATCTACAATGAGATTTGCTACTCTCATTGATAGATGGAGCCTATTGTCTTACCCTTGACAATGGGAGGGCTAGTCATAATTAAAGGAATGTGGTAGAAGTGATATGCATGACCTATGAGGCTAGCTCAGGAAAGGAGAAGCAGCTTTTGCCTAGCTTATTCTTAACCTCATGCTTAGAGCTTTGAGGTACCCCATCAGAAGTCTGACCACCCTGACACTGTGGTGTCCCTTCTAAATTTCTGACCCACAGAATCCATGGCTTTGTGTAATGGTGATGGTTTTATGCCATTAAGCTTGGGGTAGGTGCAGGCACTGTGACTGGAATACTTACTATGTGTCTGGCCCTGTGCTTAGGTTTTATACACATTATTTCACTTAATATTCAAGCCAATCCTTAAAGAATAGTCTAATTACTGACATTTTTAGATAAGAAAATTAAGATGGAGAGGAGTGAAGAAAGTCCACCTAAGTTATAACAACTAAGGAGATGGATCAGATTCATGTTAAGGAGTAGTCATGTCTAGTGCTTGTAACCTTTGGTACTGTTCAGAAGTGTTTCCAGTCAAATAACAATCACTGCTAAATGCTAGTTTTCAGGTTTCACCTTAATTCTAATGAGTAACTTTAAACATGCAAAGATGGGCACAATAAAGGACAGAAATGGTATGCACCTATCAGAAGCAGAAGATAGTAAGAAGAAGTGGCAAGAATACACAGAAGAACTGTACAAAAAAAGATCTTCATGACCCAGGTAAGCATGATGGTGTGATCACTCACCTAGAGCCAGACATCCTGGAATGTGAAGTCAAGTAGGCCTTAGGAAGCATCACTATGAACAAAGCTAGTGGAGGTGATGGGATTCCATTTGAGCTATTTCAAATCCTAAAAGATGATGCTGTGAAAGTGCTGCACTCAATATGCCAGCAAATCTGGAAAACTCAGCAGTGGCCCAGGGCTGGAAAGAAAGGCAATGCCAAAGAATGCTCAAACTACCGCACAATTGCACTCATCTCACATGCTAGCAAAGTAATGCTCAAAATTCTCCAAGCCACGCTTCAACAGTACATGAACTATGAACTTCCAAATGTTCAAGCTGGATTTAGAAAAGGCAGAGGGGCCAGAGATAAAATTGCCAATATCTATTGGATCATTGAAAAAGCAAGAGAGTTCCAGAAAAACATCTACTTCTGCTTTATTGACTATGCCAAAGCCTTTGACTGTGTGGATCACAACAAACTGTGGAATATTCTTCAAGAGATGGGAATACCAGACCACTTGACCTGCCTCCTGAGAAATCTGTATGCAGGTCAAGAAGCAACGGTTATAACTGGACATGGAACAACAGACTGGTTCCAAATAGGAAAAGGAATGCGTCAAGGCTGTATATTGTCATCCTGCTTATTTAAATTATATGCAGAGTACATCATGAGAAATGCTGGACTGGATGAAGCACAAGCTGGAATCAAGATTGTTGGGAGAAATATCAATACCCTCAGATATGCAGATGACACCACCCTTATGGCAGAAAGTGAAGAAGAACTATAGAGCCTCATGTTGAAAGTGAAAGAGGAGAGTGAAAAAGTTGGCTTAAAACTCAACATTCAGAAAACTAAGATCATGGCATCTGGTCCTGTCACTTCATGGCAAATAGATGGAGAAACAATGGAAACAGTGACAGACTTTATTTTTTTGGGTTCCAAAATCACTGCAGATGGTGACTGATGCCATGAAATTAAAAGACGCTTGCTCCTTTGAATAAAAGTTATGACCAACCTAGACAGTTTATTAAAAAGCAGAGACATTACTTTGCCAACAAAGGTCCATCTAGTCAAAGCTATGGTTTTTCCAGTAGTCATGTATGGATGTGAGAGCTGGACTATAAAGAAAGCTGAGCACTGAAGAATTGATGCTTTTGAACTGTGGTGTTGGAGAAGACTCTTGAGAGTCCCTTGAATGACAAGGAGATCAAGCCAGTTAATCCTAAAGGAAATCAGTCCTGAATATTCATTGGAAGGACTGGTGCTGAAGCTGAAACTCCAATAGTTAAGCCACCTGACTCGAAGAACTGACTCATTGGAAAAGACCTCGATACTGGGAAAGATTGAAGGTGGGAGGAGAAGGGGATGACAGAGGATGAGATGGTTGGATGGCATCTCCGACTCAATGGACATGAGTTTGAGTGGACTCCAGGAGTTGGTGATGGACAGGGAGGCCTGGCGTGCTGCAGTCCATGGGGTCGCAAAGAGTCAGACACGACTAAGTAACTGAACTGAACTTTAAACAGATGCCTCAGGAGATTTTTTTCCTTTTTTTCAGTCAGTGGTGAAGTTTGGATACTTCAGGAAGTGAAGTAAATTTTCTCAATCACACTGCAGTCTTTTAGAAATGCAACTCTGGAGGACCACACCCGACACAGTTTTTGGCAGAAAACAAGTGCTTATTAACTGAATGCTGAATTGAATTGGCTTTTGCAAATGATCTGACTCTGGCCATTGAAGAGTGTGTTCTGTGAATCACCAACAGAGACATCAGCTAGGATTTTGCTAGAAATAGACTCTTAGGCCCCATCACAGGACTTTTGTATCCAGATCTGCATTTTAACAATATCCCCAGGTGTCTTAAACACATACTAGAGTTCAAGGAACAGTGATTCAACTAATTTTAGTCCTCACTTAGGAAAACTTCCCAGCAAGGAGAGTTGGGCTCCTTGCCACTAAGTTCTGCAAAGTGAAGAAATTTAAAGCACTCCCAGGAAGATGATTTTACAGCATGAAGACTGTGTCTTCAAGTAAGTCATTTTGGATACTATAGAGATAGATGATATGCGCTATGAAACCTGGCGGTTACATTCTGTGCTAATGAAAAAGCTAAATTCAGCTATTAGTGCTTTGCCTGGAAAACGATTTCCTAACTGTCTCCCAGACAGTCGGTGCTAGTGAGCAATTTCTCAGGAAGAAAGCAGTTTGATAGATGCGGGGTTTGTAGAGGGAATCAGCAACTGTGCTGGCAGTTTGTTTTCAAGAAGAGTCGGAGGGATCAATTTAATCTGTTTCTATCTTCTTGATAGCACTGGTTCACACACATGACCTCTCCATTCCCTTGAAATAGTGACCAAGGCCCCTCTTGGAGGAAGTCTAGAAAAAAAATGCATTCTTTCCTTAGATTTACTTCATTTCTAATCAGTGAGCCTGCAGTGCTGATTTATAATTGTAAACACATATGATTTAAACATCCATTTATTACCACATGTACTATCTTGGCCACAGATTTTGCATTATGCATCCGCCAGGAGGGTTCAGCAAGCCAATATAGCTCAGTGCAATCTGCGCTGCCAAAGATTCGCAGTGATATGAGTGTATAGCGACATGAGGGAACAAGGTGAAGACTGCATTCGGTGAGGCAGGGCTGGGGAAGAAATCCTCAGAATTCTCAGCATTTTCTTTGCTTAATTAAATGATGTTTGGCCATCACCTTTGTGTCCAGTCAACGCCTTTGGGCTCCCTCAAAGAACAGCTGTGTGGCTCCCCAACTCTGGGCAGCACCACAACCTACCTCCCCATGATGAGATGCAAATACGTGTTTAGTTTTTAAAAATATCTCAGTAAAAATTCCTTTTCTCGTTTGTTTTTATTTAGTCACTAAGTCCTGTCTGACTCTCTGTGACTCCATTGTCTGTAGCCTGCCAGACTTCTTTCCAAAGGACTTTCCAGGCAATAATACTAGAGTGGGTTGCCATTTCCTCCTCCAGGGGATCTTCCCGACCCAGGGATAGAACTCAGGACTCCTGCATTAGCAGGCGGACCCTTTACCATTGGGCCACCAGAGAAGCCCCAAAAAAGCCCTTTAGTGAATGACTAAAGGCTTCCCAGGTGGTTCAGTGCTAACGAATCTGACTGCAATGCAGGAGTCCTGAGTTCAATCCCTTGGTCGGGAAGATCCCCTGGAGGAGGAAATGGCAACATATTCCAATATTTTTGTATGGAAAATGCCATGGACAGAGGAGCATGATGGGCTATAGTCCATAGGGTCACAAAAAGTCAGACATGACTAAGCAAACAGTGAATGACTATTCCTACTTGGTTTTGGTAATAAGATCTTATGCTTAGCAACATTTTTTTAGCATCCATTCAACTCCCCTTTAAGGTTAGTGCTGACAAAGGAATGAGTACCTAGGCACATTCTGCTTTTTCTCTTGCTATCATTACCAACAGGACTCAGACAATCACCATTCTGTATGCAGTATTGCCCTGGGTACTACAAGGATAACATCACTCCCCAGCCTGCTCCCACTCTAGCATTACCAGTTCCAATTTTGTCTACCTTTTCTCACAGGTGTCATTGTCATTCCTTTTAATTATCATTATGGCTATCATCTGAACCATATTCCTCATGTTATTTAATTTTTTTTAACAATGTAGAACTCAATAAGAGATGTTACAGGTCATAGAGTTCTGCCTGTATTGAGACTCATAGAAAGATGACCTCTTTGGGATTCATTCAACAAACACAATTTCTACCTGTGAATTTTTATTGCTGTTGAAAGAAACAATTTGTGTCAGGTACAAAATGAAGTTTCATGGTGTGGGTTGTATTAGTAGTTCTGTTATTTGGGGCTATTAGGACTGCATAAGAACTTAAACTCCAGGTAATTTTTTAAAGTGGGAAAATAACTGTGTAGTAGAAATATATGGAATTAAGACCAGAAGTCTTGACTCTAATTAATGAGGTGTGTGACTTTAGAACTAGCATGTTACTTTAGAACTACCAAAAAGTGCTTCCCAATGTAGACAGCATCAAGGAAAGGGCAGTGTGAGCCTCCTGTTCTAGGTAACTCAGACTTTGGGTATGTTGTTCATGAGCCATTGTTGTAGCACCATGGACATGTTAGAGCTTGTCCTGAGGCAAGATTCTTGGGGGCAGGGATTACATCCTAACCATCCTGATAGCCTCACATGTAGTCCCTGACATGTATCACATGCTCAGCAGTGTGTTTGAAAAGAAGTAGTGAATTTATTCCAAAGAATGGCCCAGAGAGATAAGAAAGCCTTCCTCAGTGATCAATGCAAAGAAAAAGAGGAAAACAACAGAATGAGAAAGACAAGAGATCTCTTCAAGAAAATTAGTGATACCAAGGGAACATTTCATGCAAATATGGGCACAATAAAGGACAGAAATGGTATAGACTTAACAGAAGCAGAAGATATTAAGAGGTGGCAAGAATACACAAAAGAACTTCTCTGGGCAGCACCACAACCTACCTCCCCACGATGAGGTGCAAATATGTGTTTAGTTTTTAGAAATATCTCAGTAAAAATTTCTTTTCTCAAGATCCTCTTGACCCATATAACCATGATGGTATGATCACTGAACTAGAGCCAGACATCCTGGAATGTGAAGTCAAGTGGGCCTTAGGAAGTATCACTACTAACAAAGCTAGTGGAGGTGATGGAATTCCAGTTGAGCTATTTCAAATCCTAAAAGACGATGCTATGAAAGTGCTGCACTCAATATGCCAGCAAATTTGGAAAACTCAGCAGTGGCCACAGGACTGGAAAAGGTCAGTTTTCATTCCAAACCCAAAGAAAGGCAATGCCAAAGAATGTTCAAACTACCGCACAATTGCACTCATCTCACATGCTAGTAAAGTAATGCTCAAAATTCTCCAAGCTAGGCTTCAACAATTCGTGGACTGTGAACTTCCAGATGTTCAAGTTGTATTTAGAAAAGGCAGAGGAACCAGAGATCAAATTGCCAACATCCACTGGGTCATTGAAAAAGCAAGAGAGTTCCAGAAAAACATCTACTTCTGCTTTACTGACTATGCCAAAGCCTTTGACTGTGTGGATCACAACAAACTGGAAATTCTTCAAGAGATGGGAATACCAGACCACCTGACTTGCCTCCTGAGAAACCTGTATGCAGGTCAAGAAGCAACAGTTCTGGACATGGAACAAGAGAGTGGTTCCAAATCAGGAAAGAAGTGCGTCAAGGCTGTATATTGTCACCTGCTTCTTTAACTTATACGCAGAATGCATCATGTGAAATGCTGGACTGGATGAAGCACAAGATGGAATCAAGATTGCCAGGAGAAATATCAGTAGCCTCAGATATGCAGATGACACCACCCTTACGGCAGAAAGTGAAGAAGAACTAAAGAGCCTCATGATGAAAGTGAGAGAGGAGATTGAAAGAGCTGGCTTAAAGCTCAACATTCAAAAAACTAAGGTCATGGCATCTGGTCCCATCACTTGATGGGAAATAGATGGGGAAACAATGGAAACAGTGAGAAACTTGATTTTTTGGGTTCCAAAATCACTGCAGATGGTGATTTCAGCCATGAAATTGAAAGACACTTGCTCCTTGGAAGAAAAGTTATGACCAACCTAGACAGCATGTTAAAAAGCAGAGACATTACTTTGCCAACAAAGGTCCATCTAGTCAAAGCTATGGTTTTTCCAGTAGTCGTGTATGGATGTGAGAATTGGACTATAAAGAAAATTGAGCGCCAAAGAATTGATGCTTTTGAACTGTGGTGTTGGAGAAGACTTTTGAGAGTCCCTTGGATGGCAAGGAGACCCAACCAGTCCATTCTAAAGGAAATCAGTCCTGAATATTCATTGGAAGGACTGGTACTGAAGGTGAAACTCCAATAGTTTGGCCACTTGATGCGAAAAACTGACTCATTGGAAGAGATCCTTATGCTGGGAAAGATTGAAGGCAGGAAGAGAAGAGGATGACAGAGGATGAGATGGTTGGATGGCATCACCGACTCGATGGACATGAGTTTGAGCAAGCTTTGGGAGTTGGTGATGGACAGGGAAGCTTGGCCTGTTGCTGCCCATGGGTTCACAAAGAGTCAGACACTACTAAGCAACTGAACTGAACTGACTGAATTTATTAACTAAAGAATGGTAAGTCTTGGCACATATGAGTTCATGCAGAGCCACATGATGAATAAAGAATCTAATAGACAAGCTTCATGCATAATCAAGTGGCATCTTTCTCACATTCTCTAGATAATACAAATCCCCTTTTAAAAATAGAACTTTCTGAGGATAATTCAAGATGTGATGAATCAGAATTACTGGTGGTGGGGAGGAGAAGGGACTATGAGTTTGTATTTTTCAGAAGCACGTCTGAGGACTCTTAGGCCCAGATGAGTGTAGGAAACACTGATGTTGAGGATTGTGCCCAGTCTCAAAAGTCTCTTCCAACTTTTATGTTTTTATGTTGTCAGCCCTTTTCTCCCAGAGGCCAAGATCTCTACAAGGAGGAGTCTTGTCTTGCTGAATTTTAAGGTCTCCTGACAACTCTGACTTCCCAGAAGTCCATGTTTCTCTGAGAGTCTTCCATGCCTCCCCGTGGTGTCCTGTCTCCAAGGCACTCAATAGCCTCTCACTGTGACGGGTGTGCCAGCTCATGACTTCCTCTGTATACTGACCAGCTGGATCTATGCTTTCTTAACAATGCCTCCCAGCATTGGACCAGCCTTTCTCCTTTGCCTCAGAATGCATTTATTCCAGGTGTCATCTCTTTGACAAGGTAACAGGTACACTTTAATAGAAGTCTTAAGGAGATGATAAGGTCATTACAAGAATGGCTGACATAAACATCTTTTAGACACTTAATCTTTCTGTCCATTAATAGAATTTTTATGGTTACTCTTCAATCTTATGCTGTATTAGAGTGTCGTGCTCACACACAAGTATGTATACATTTTCATGCTTAATTATAGGTTTAATCCAGTGGCCTAAGTTTAAGATTTGAATTATCAAATAGGAATCCCAGAACAATGACAAAGTTGTCTATCATGAAATAAAAAAGCTCTCCTTTATAGAGGAGGATATGTGTTTCAAGGAAGTATACAGATATCATTTGATCAGATTCCTTTCTTATCTGCGTCAAGGAAGAGCAGAAATTTCCAGGTTTTTAGGGGTCAAATGAATGCCTCTTAGATTTTTCCCTTACTTGGTATTTCATCCAAGAGGCCATGAGGAAGAAATTAAAAACTCATCAACAAACCAGCATGAAGGCTGGGAGGCTGGAAGCTTTCATCTGTTACATACTAGGCTACTGTATAACCCCTTTTGAACTCTTCTTCTGCTCAGTGGATAAATTTGCTACTGATTTGATCCTGAGCAATGTGGATTCTTGGGGACAGCTGTCTATATAGCCAGTGAGTGTGAATGTGAGCAACTAAGCAAGGGCATGTCAGTGACCCCAACAGCTGATACGGTAGAACATCAGTTTCCCCTTGAGGCCCCAGATAAGCAAAGGCCTGACCAAACTACTTAGATCAGCCCCCTCTCTGTTTCTAAAACCTTTCTCATTTCTCTCACAGCACACAGAGCTGGTTTATTTTATTTCTGGTCTCATTCTCTCCACCACAAGGTATATGCTAAGAAGCAGAATTTTGCTTACTCGTGTCTCTTGTATTTAAAAGTACTTGCCACACAGGTGCTCAGTGAATGTCTGTTGAATGAATGAATGCTTTCACACAAACCCCACTATGTGGACAGGCCCTTTTAGGTACTGACTTTTTGTGACATACACTGTGATACACTGTGTTAGTTCATACTTGATTAGCCACTAGGCTTTGCTTTGTTGTGGCTTTCTGGGGTAGAGTACAAATTGAGGAGGGGATGTACAGTTCAGAAAGAAGGATTAAGCTCAGTCCACGCCCAAAGAACCCAAACTGTTGCCTGTCTGTTGCTTAGTTGCTAAGTCGTGTCTGACTCTTGTGATCCCATGGACTGTAGCCCACCAGGCTCCTCTGTCCATCGGAATTTCCCAGGCAAGAATACTGGAGTAGATTACCACTTCCTTCTCCAGGGGATCTTCATGACCCAGGGATCAGTCATGACATTGTCTCTTGTAATCTTTCTTAACTAATGATTATTCTAGTTTCCTGTATTTAATAAAGGATTCCAAGGCCTTGAGGGGGTTAAGTGAGTTGCCCTTGGCCACAAACTAATTAATAGCATTTATGCTTCTGGCCCCTAGGTGTCCTGATTTCTAGTTCGGGGCTCTTTTCTCTCCACCACCTCTCATTAGGGAGATTTGCCTTTGCAGAGATGGGTGAGGGCTCTGAGGGAATGTTGGGACAATGATACTCAGCCCCAGTGTGGCAGAAAATAATACCCTGGACCTCTCCTAGCAAACCAGCAATTAGTCCCAAGTGTTTGGAAACAAAAGGACTATTTCTAGTAGAAAGGACGTCTTGGATTTACCAAAGAGATGCAGGGATGTCCTTTTAATCTCTCCCTTTTCTCTCTGTCTCAGACACAGACACACAGACACACAGACACACAGACACACAGACACACACACACCCATGTGTCATTCTTATTCAAAGAGTCAGATTGTGAGAAATCTGAAAGCAAACAGTGCTCTGTTTTTCAGTGTTTATTTAATTGACTAGATCATTACATTCAAATCTTAGGTGGCGGTTAGTCAGGATAAACTGCAACGTGGAATTCATGCATGGATGAGAATGCTTGCTTTACAACCCCGAGATAAATGCCAGACTGAAATAATGACTTAAGGTCAGGTAGGCTGAAGAATGTAAATGGTAACAGATTTACATTTTCATTTTAAAAAATCCTGCTAATATAGGCATATATAAAGCCTAAAACATCACACTCAGCGATGAAGACATTCATTTTGCTTATACAACACTCTTCACACTTGTAGAATTTCTGACAGTTTCAGGAACCCAGAAGAATTAAGAGGTCTTTAGCAAATGAATGTACATCAATATAATACCCTTAGCGAGTTTTCTTTTTTTTTTTTTTAAAGCTGATCCTATATTTTCTCCTTACTGTCACTGACTGGGAGGATGGTATGTGCACTGTTGTACAATGACTTCTTGATGTTTCCTTCCTGTTCTGGATATTCCCTTTGTGATTTGGAAATCAGAAATGCTGCAGAGTTTTACTTTTTCTTTAATATTTAAAAAGCCTTTTCCTTTGTGGCCATCTTCCCCCCTTGAGTATAGTAAGCCTTGGCAAACTCTTTTATTCCATATCTTTAAGTAACTTGAAGGATTTCCCATTGCTCCAGTTTGCTTTTAGAAGGTGAAGCATTTAAAAATGACTAGCCATACACCAGTACCCCCTGCATTTTTAGAGAGCTTGATGCTTATTTTATTTTTCATATTATTTTAAGTGAGCAAGCAGTGCTTCAAAATACCTTGATAATGGTTTTATAAATTTATATCAGTGATAGAAGGCAAAAGTTCTCCTTTGTAAGGAGAGCCTGATGAAGAAAAATAGAAGAATAGAATAAGACCAAATGATAGCCATTTTACTGATCGTTATTCTGCTATATGAGTCTGTATTAATCAGCTTGGAGGTTGTAAATGCCATTATGAATTGAAGTAAAAGTCAATGCTGACACATACATGAATGGAATTTTGAGGGAACAGTTTGGTATGTTTCACTGTGGGGACATGTTTAAAAGCAATCAAGTTCATTTCTTTGCCAGTGATATCTCTTTTTGATTAAAACAATCTGTGGTGGATAGTAAGACTTCTAGGGTACATTAGCATAGTCCAGTAATGAGAGAATCAGACTTAAAAAGTAAGCAAGAGATGTACTTTATAATAAGTCTAATAACTAATTTTTATTTTGCACTTGCTATGCATTTGGACATATATTGACACATTTAATCTTCATGCTTCTAAATGAAATAATGCATGTAATATCCTTGGGAATATTCAGTATATGTTCTCTGTTCTGTTTCTTTATCTCTTTTTTCTCCTCTTTCCTCTTCTTTCTCTCTCTTTGCTTTCTTATACCCCACCACTGAATTGATCTTTTCTTTACATTATCTTATGATCAAAGAAGGTCTAGTGCTATGAGCATAAGTCTGGACATGCATCTTGACTGTTACTGAGTTTCTTGTGCAACACTGGAAATGTGATTGAGGGTCTTTATCTTCACTTACCCAGCTGTCAAATGGTATCAGTATTCTTCATTTGCATGGAAAGAGAGTTTGCTAACAGTTGATCCAGAGCCTTGAAGATGGAAATTGCCATGTAACTGTTTGCTACTATAATTTATTAAATCTACGCTTTGAACAAACTCCATTTAAACATGAAATTACCATTGCTTTCATCTTTTCTCTTTGCCTTATAATCTCCCTGGCTTTCCCATTGTCAGACCTCATCTTCAGTCTTTTCATGCTTAAATGCTGTTGCAAGGTGACAAATCAAAATGTTCTCTTTGAATACAATTGTATTCTCTTTGAATACAATTTTTTTCTAAACTTATGTGCATTGGCCTTTCAGAGTAAGCTGGGATGTTGGAATTAGGTTCAAGAGTTATTAGAATTGCTTTTATGAATCATGGATGAAGATAGATTTGGTCTGGAAGATCACCATGTGAATTTACATGTGGAGAGCCCACTATATAGATTACAAACCATTCATTCGTTCATTTCATCAAGAAGAACACCACCACATCTGTCTTGTGCCAGGCACTTGTTATGTGCTGAGGCTACATGACCTGGAAATGGGTCTGGAGGAGTTGACAGCCTGGTAGGGGTTGTAGAGTTGTAGTGCTAGTAGGAGGCATTTATTGAGCACCCACTTGCAATACCTTGTTTAGTTCAATACCTTGAAGATCGGATAAGAAAGGAAATGGAGGTTCTGAAAGGTTAAGTAATGTGCCTGTGGCCTGAGTCAGTCATGGTAGAGTAGGATGCAAACCCAAGTCTGTCTGATGCTAAAGTCCATCTTTCCACTATTCTCCACTGCTTCCTCACAGATTATTTTGATCCTGTGCAGTGTGTAATCATGGTCACCAACAGATGGTCCCTGGTGTTTGAGAGTTTAACAGCAGTTGTTCCCATTCATGTTTGACCTTGATTTTGATCACCTCCATGTCCTTGTGAAAGTGACTGACAAGCATCAAAATGACCCCTGCATGGAGGCTGGACACGTGCTTGACCCTTCTGTCTAACTAGCTGTTTCTGACCAGTTCAATCATCAGGATCCTAACAGAGGGAAACTCATGAAAACTAATGATTCTAAATCAAGAAAAAGCTAAGTAATGGGGCCAGGAGGGGAAAAATTTTATCCAAGAATAGTTTTTGTGACAATCAAGTGACAAAATGGTGGTTGGGAGTTTAGAATCCTTCAGTAGTGGAACCTTAGCTTACATAGAGCTCCTCTGTTTCAAAATTTCACTTCCTTAAAGAAAGAACAGATATTCTCACAGCCTGGCGCCTGGCACATGGTGACCTCTCAAAATATATTGAAAAATTCAGAAACGTCTGCAGCAGCAAAACGTATTCCTAATTCAGAGCTGTGTGCAGTGTCTACACTCATCGTAAACTGCTTGGGAGTTTCAGGGCCACTTTGAGAATAGCTGAGCAAACAATAAGGTGAGCCTCGGTAAACTTTTGAATAGATGCAAAGATTGCAGACTTATATAAATGCATTTGATTTAGTAGGTTCATTACTTAGCAGCCTTGCATAGTGGTCAAAAGGATATGCCCTGAACCTAGATTTTATGGGTACAAGTCCTGGCTCTATTTTTTATTAACTGGGTGACTTTGGGCAAGTTACTTAACTAAGTCTCTCTTTCTCATCTTGAAAAAAAATGGGAATGATAGTTACATCTGCTTCCTGTGGTCATGCGAGAGAATGCTTGCACACTGAAGGGTTAACAGTTGTTGATATTTGAACTGGTTGTTAAAGTAGAGACTGAGGCAAGGTTTCCACAGCATAGAGTTTAAAAGGGAAAATGTGCAGTCATGTCAGATAGGAAATTGTGTCAGTCCTGGTCCTCTGAGAGGCAGAGGCCAAGATGGGATTAAATGTGCAAGAACTTTATTAAGAAAATAGCTGTGAGAGAAAAACAGGGAGTTAGCTAGATAAAGCTGGGGGATTTGTCAGATTAATACCAGTTTTTTTCTTTTATTCATATATTTTTTTAAATTGAGGTATAGTTGGTTTATAGTATCATGCTAGTTTCAAGGTATATATGGCACAATGATTTAGTTATGTATAAATCTTTACAGATTCTTTTCCCTTATGAGTTATTAAGGAATATTAAGTATAGTTTCCTATGCTGCACTGTGTCCTTGTTGGTTGGAGTCAGAAAGACCATCTGACTCCAGCAAGATGACCAAAAAGACTAGAAAGACCAGAAAGACCAAAAAGTGTATAAATAATAGATGCTGGTGAGGGTGTGGAGATTGATACCAATTTGACCCACAGTGAAGGAGAGAAAGAAAAACTATTGGGTGGTCATGACCTTGACCCCTGTGTCATATAAGAGGGCTCAGCAAAGCTGTCTGCAGGCCTTTGAGTCCTGGTTGGCTCTCAGAGAAGTTCCACGTCTCCCAGGAATGCGGGAGGCCTTAGTATCCTGGCCACACTCAAGAGCTGTAAGGCTCCCTTTGCCTTTGCCATATTTGGCACAAAATAAAACTGCCTCATGTTTGAATCACTTGGGCCTGAGTTACAGAAGTTGGTCTTAACCATCTTTGTATCTCCCACAACTTTTAGCCAAATAACTTTTGAGTACATAGACAACATCCACATGTTGAACTAATGACTTAACTTCTCAGGGGCAGTGAGAGTGAATCTTACAGACTTCCAAATACAGGTATTGTAATTGACAAGCTCCCCTACTGCTGCTGCTGCTGGTAAGTCGCTTCAGTTGTGTCCGACTGGAAAAGGTCGGTTTTTATTCCAATCCCAAAGAAAGGCAATGCCAAAGAATGCTCAAACTACCGCACAATTGCACTCATCTCACATGCTAGCAAAGTAATGCTCAAAATTCTCCAAGCCAGGCTTCAGCAATATGTGAACTGTGAACTTCCAGATGTTCAAGCTGGTTTTAGAAAAGGCAGAGGAATCAGAGATCAAATTGCCAACATCCTCTGAATCATCGAAAAAGCAAGAGAGTTCCAGAAAAACATCTATTTCTGCTTTATTGACTATGCCAAAGCCTTTGACTGTGTGGATCACAATAAACTGTGGAAAATTCTGAAAGAGATGGGAATACCAGACCATCTGACCTGTCTCTTGAGAAACCTGCATGCAGGTCAGGAAGCAACTGGACATGCAACAACAGACTGGTTCCAAATAGGAAAAGGAATACGTCAAGGCTGTATATTGTCACCCTGCTTCTTTAACTTCTATGCAGAGTACATCATGAGAAATGCTGGGCTGGAAGAAACACAAGCTGGAATCAAGATTGCTGGGAGAAATATCAATAACCTCAGATATGCAGATGACACCACCTTTATGGCAGAAAGTGAAGAAGAACTAAAGAACCTCTTGATGAAAGTGAAAGAGGAGAGTGAAAAAGTTGGCTTAAAGCTCAATGTTCAGAAAACTAAGATCATGGCATCTGGTCCCATCACTTCATGGGAAATAGATGGGGAAACAGTGGAAACAGTGTCAGACTTTATTTTTTTGGGCTCCAAAATCACTGCTGATGGTGATTGAAGCCATGAAATTAAAAGATGCTTACTCCTTGGAAGGAAGGTTATGTCCAACCTAGATAGCATATTTAAAAGCAGCAACATTACTTTGCCAACAAAGGTCCGTCTAGTCAAGGCTATGGTTTTTCCAGTAGTCATGTATGGATGTGATAGTTGGACGATGAAGAAAGCTGAGCACCAAAGAATTGATGCTTTTGAACTGTGGTGTTGGAAAAGACTCTTGAGAGTCCCTTGGACTGCAAGAAGATCCAACCAGTCCATCCTAAAGGAGATCAGTCCTGACTGTTCATTGGAAGGACTGATGTTGAAGTTGAAAGTCCAATACTTTGGCCACCTCACGCGAAGAGTTGACTCATTGGAAAAGACCCTAATTCTGGAAGCATTGGGAGCAGGAGGAGAAGGGGATGACAGGACGACATGGTTGGATGGCATCACCGACTTGAGGAACATGGGTTTGGGTAAACTCCGGGAGTTGGTAATGGAAAGGGAGGCCTGGCGTGCTGCGATTCATGGGGTCGCAAAGAGTCGGACATGACTGAGCGACTGAACTGAACTGTGTGATCCCATAGATGGTAGCCCACCAGGCTCCCCTGTCCCTGGGATTCTCCAGGCATGAACACTGGAGTGGGTTGCCATTTCCTCCAATGCATGAAAGTGAAAAGTGAAAGTGAAGTCGCTCAGTCGTGTCTGACTCTTCACGACCCCATGGACTGCAGCCTACCAGGCTCCTCCATCCATGGGATTTTCCAGGCAAGAATACTGGAGTGGGGTGCCATTGCCTTCTCCGAAGCTCTCCTACTACTGGCTTGTGAATTACAGGTGGCATGCGCCCTGAAGCTGTGCTTCCCAGAGCTCTTTCCAGCTCATAGCTGGGGAGTTGAAAGAATAAAATAAGTGGACTATATTGCTTACATTTTAATTGGTTGCATTAGCATTATTAAAAATGAAACTATAAGTGAATTCAGTTGCTAGGATAACAAAAGAAGATAGAAGCTATATTCACAGGCTGTTCAATTTATGAACAAATAGTCTCTTGATTATGGGTACAAGGCCATACTCAAAATTGGCTTTGAGATAGCAGAAAATGCTCATATTTAATTGCAGTGTAGTTTAATCTTGGTAATAAAACTTGTTGTTCCATTTTTTAATACCAAGATTCTATATGCTGTTGGTTCTTTAAATAGGTTATTTCCATTGTTTATTTATGCAGTTAACCCTGCTGAGGACATACGCTATTTTCCTGATGCCATCCAAAGATAATTCACCCTTCTTCCATGCTCCCATCCTACCCTTGTATCTCCAGCTCCACATACTCTTTAGAATATTTTTTTTTTGGCATGAATTTTTCAGCTAAAGACATTTACGGTAAAACTCAGTTGTGTTTCCTAATTTTTTAAAATCTCAGCGTTTCCAGTCTGCAGGACTTACTTTACTTTGATATCTACTAATATGATACTATTTCCAAGTCTAAAATGACCCCCTCAGGGGAACGGAAGCTTTGCTTATCTCAGCCAGGTCCGAGCTGGTTACAGAGGCCGCGGTGTCCATCTTTGGTGGAAGGAAAAGTGACTCATTTGAAGCTCCTATGAAGCTTAGGAGCTCATAGCTCCATCGATGAAGCTCCTGCAGGGTTAGGGCCTTAAAGAAAGGGTGTTTCTCTCTTGAGGTTCAGGGAATGTTGAAATTAAAGGGCCGTATGAAGCTGACAGTCAAATGGGAAGCCTGGTTAGGTATTACCAAGAATACAGTTGACATGGGTCACCAGAAGCAGAGTCTCTGGTGGGATCCGTGATGAGGTGGTCTGAGGCACAGGGACTAGGAAGTAACAGGTTCTGAGGAGTGGGGAGCATGGATGTTGGGGGCAGCTGTGGAGCAGCCAGGTTAGAGCTGCAGGGCCCCTCGTAGTTACAGGGACTGGAAGGAAAGCAGAGAATTGGACTAGCTGAGAAACTTCAGCATGCAAAGGGCAGTGGGGCTCAGGCCCAGGGTCTGAAATTGGGAGCACAGGGCTGAACCTGAAATGCAGTCCAAACCAGAGCGCTTGGGAAGTTTAAGCTGGGGATTTTGTTGACTAGAAATGGAAGATGAGACCTCGAATAGATCACTTAGATGATAATTTAGGCACCAAAGCAAAATAACCTCTCTAATTTTTTTTTAAAGGCAAAAATTAAAACTTTTGCTTTTTTTTTTTTTTAAATTGAAGCAAAGTCAGTTTTCAGAATCTTGTTAGTTTCAGGTGTACAACACAGTGATTCAGTTGTATAAATATGTGTTGTTGTTTAGTCGCTAAGTAGTGTCTCTTTTTGGAGAAGGTAATGGCAACCCACTCCAGTACTCTTGCCCGGAAAATCCCATGGATGGAGGAGCCTGGTAGGAGGCAGTCCATGGGGTCGCTAAGAGTCAGATATAACTGAGCGATTTCACTTTCACTTTTCACTTTCATGCATTGGAGAAGGAAATGGCAACCCACTCCATTGTTCTTGCCTGGAGAATCCCAGGGACGGAGGAGCCTGGTGGGCTGCTGTATATGACATCACACAGAGTTGGACATGACTGAAGCAATTTAGCAGCAGCAGCAGTGTCTCTTTTGCAGCCCCTTGAACTGTATAGCCCACTAGGCTCCTCTGTCCGTGAGATTTCCGAGGCAAGAATACTGGAGGGGCTTGCCATTTCCTCCTCCAGGGGATCTTCCCAACCCAGGGATTGAACCCATGACTTCCTGAATTGCTGGTGGATTCTCTACCACTGTACCACCAGGGAGACACTAGGGAAACTCATAAATATGCATACGTATACATATATATGGACTTCCCTGATGGGGTTGCAAAGAGTTGGACATGACTTTGTAATTAAACAACAACATACGTACATATACATATTGGATTGGCCAGAAAGTTTGTTCAGAGTTTTCCATAACATCTTATGGAAAAACCTGAACAAACTTTTGGGCCAACCTAATATATGTTCTTTAGATTCTCTTTCCTTAAAGATTATTACAAAATATTGAGTATAGTTCCCTGTGCTATACAGTAGGTCCTTGTTGGTGATTTTACATACGCTAATGTGTATATGTTAATTCCAACCTCCTAATTTATTCATTTCCCCCCACCCCTCTTTTCCCTTTTGGTAACCATAAGTTTTTTTTCTATGTCTGTTGTCTCTTTCTGTTTTGGAAATAAATTCATTTGTATCTCTCTCTCTCTCTCCTGGATTTCCACATATAAGAGATATTATGATAGTTATCTTCCTCTGTCTGGCTTACTTTACTTAGTATGATAATTTTTAAGTCCATCCATGTTGTTGCAACATTTGTTTTTTTAACAGTTGTGTGTGTGTGTGTGAGTGAGAGAAAGGGAGGTATTGAGATTGGAGCTTGTTAGTGAATTGTCAAGATATCCTCCTACTCTCTGCTTATATGGAGACAAAGCCTTAAACCAAGGTGATGGAAAGACTCTGGCCAGCCTCAGTCACGCTCTGGTCAGGAGAACTCACTAATGATGCATCATTAGAAGTTCCACCCTTTCTACTTTGGAACTGATTGCTTCTGGATGAGTTTCTTTAGCTCTATTCTCCCAGCAGTGGACTGGGCAAGCTCTTGCATAGTGCTAAGGGGAAGTGAGTTTAAATCCAGCTCCGAATTGGACGGGCTGGTGGGGTGTCCCTGTGATCCTCTGCCAGATGTCTATCTCAGCTGGCAGACTCACTGCCTCCCTTTCAATGGTGGTTGTCAACGCCGAGCTTCCTGCCAGCGGGAGTCAGTCTCTCCTCAATGGAGGGCAACATACTCTCAATCAGCATTTAGGTCCCTATGTGAAGACATTCATGGATGAAACTCCCCGCTGCTTCTCATCTGCCTTCTGTTTTTCAAATTTCCCAAGTCTCTCCTGAACTGTGAGGCTTCTGTGTGTGGCCTCTGCTGGGTGGGGGATTGGAGGAGCCTGGCAATACAAACCAAAGTGGCCACTGGCATGGAGCCTCAATGTTTACAGACCTCATTCCCATAGATCTTTAGTGTTGAGATGGGGCTTACGGTGCTTGGCATGTGGCCCAGGAGACTGCATGAGAAAAGGGCCTGTGGGTTGAACGTCTTGCTTTCTTGGAAGCTACACAGTCCATAGTTAAGAACTTGATTTCTAGAGCCAGAGAGCCTGAGTTCAAATCCCAGCTCTGTCGGCTTCTAGCACTGGGAGAGAATCATCACCTGGAGTCTTAGAGATGTGTGAGCTTCACTCTTCTCATTTGTAAAGGGGAAGAAACAACAGTACCTATTTCATGGGGGTGAGCTCCTGTTTGTGAAGTGTTTTATAACAGTGCCTGTACTTGTGCTTAGGTGCTTCAGTTGTGTCCAACTCTTTGTGACCCCTTGGACTGTAGCCCACCAGTCTCCTCTGTCCATGGGATTCTGCAGGCAAGAATGCAGGAGTGGATTGCCATTTCCTTCTCCAATAACAGTGCCTGGCACTTGGTAAATATTATATTAATCGTTTGGTTAAATTAATGAGGTTCATATACAGGTCAGGAAGCAACAGTTAGAACTAGACACGGAACAACAGACTGGTTCCAAATTGGGAAAGGAGTACATCAAGGCTGTATATTGTCACTCTGCTTATTTAACTTATATGCAGAGTGCATCATGAGAAATGCTGGCCTGGATGAAGCACAGGTTGGAATCAAGATTGCCAGGAGAAATATCAATAACCTCTGAGACGCAGATGACACCACCCTTACGGCAGAAAATGAAGAACTAAAGAGCCTCTTGATGAAAGTGAAAGAGGAGAGTGAAAAAGTTGGCCTAAAACTCAACATTCAGAAAACTAACATCATGACATCTGGTGCCATCACTTCATGGCAAATAGATGGGGAAACAGTGACAGACTTTATTTTCAGGGGCCCCAAAATCACTGCAGATGGTGACTGCACCCATAAAATTAAAAGACGCTTACTCTTGGAAGAAAAGTTATGACCAACCTAGATAGCATATTAAAAAGCAGAGACATTACTTTGCCAACAAAGGTCCATCTAGTCAACACTATGGTTTTTCCAGTGGTCATGTTTGGATGTGAGAGTTGGACTATAAAGAAAGCTGAGTGGGGAACAATTGATGGTTTTGAACTGTGGTCTTGGAGAAGACTCTTGATAGTCCCTTGGACTGCAAGGGTATCCAACCAGTCTATCCTAAAGGAAATCAGTCCTGAATTTTCATTGGAAGGACTGATGCTGAAACTGAAACTCCAATAGTTTGGCCACCTGATGCAAGGAACCGACTCATTGGAAAAGGTCCTGATGCTGGGAAAGACTGAAGGCGGGAGGTGAAGGGGATAACAGAGGATGAGATGGTTGGATGGCATCACTGACTCAATGGACGTGAGTTTGAGTTGGTGATGGACAGGGAGGCCTGGAGTGCTGCAGTCCATGGGGTTGCAAAAAGTTGGACATGACTAAGTGACTGAACTGACTGATATCCTTTGGGTTTAGTGATGAAACGAATACTGATTACCAGAGATGATAAAAGTATTCTACTTGAATACGAGAAAGTAATATCCATAGTTAGCATTTGTTGGCTGCTTACTGTGATCTAAATAATGTGCCAGCCATTTTCCATAGTAATGATGAATAGTTACTTAGCCCTTGCATGTACCAGGCACCATTGCAAGCTACTTTACTCCTTTGTTCCTCATAACAGCCCACACAGAATAAGCCATTATTACTGTCATTCCCATTGTACTGATGAGTAAACTGAGGCAAGATATTTGATAGCCTACTCAAGATTCCATAGGGAGGGTTAGAACACAATTTGAATCTGGGCAGAATGGTTTCAGTCTGTGCGTTTAGCCACGATACATGCTGGCTCTCATGGAATCCCTCCTTGATTTATTACAGCAGTCCTTTGTGGATATATTCATACTCTTCTCATTTTAAGGGAATGAAACCGAAGGCTTAGAGAGATTGAGCACATTGCCTGAGTGCACACTGAAGTAGGTGAGGAAAGACTTGGATTCCGGACAATTTGCTAAAAATATAGAATCAGATCAAGATAAGTGACATGTCTGAGTGTCCTGAAGATGAGGAGGAAGGGGAAGGCAGAGAGGGGAGAAAGACAATAGGGCAAAATTTTGTTGCTGGTGTTGCTCTGAAAAATTTAAGACATGGAACATGCACCATTTGTTGAAGGACCTTCCAGAGAAGTGTATTTATAAAAACTCATCAAGAAATAATTTCTGTTTTTAGCTACTCTTGCAGAGACAAAATTCTTTTCAGTGTCTGCTTTTAATCTCCCGAGTGGCTGTTACAGGTCTAATTCTGTCTTCTAGGGAAGTGTGTTTCCTCAAAAAAGATTTTAAAAAGCAGCAAAGATATATTCGATGTTAGAATGTTCAGTGAAAAAAGTCTGAGTGCAAAATTGTATGACAACTTCTAGGTAAAAAATATTCAGCCATATGGACAAATCCCTGGAAGGGAATACAAAGCAATGAAAATACTTGTTTTGTTCAGGTGGTAAAATTGTTATTTACAAGAGTTTTTTTTTTTTCCAATAATGCTGCTGTTGTTTAGTCACTCAGTCGTGTCTGACTCTTTGCAGCCTTGTGGACTCTAGCCTGCCAGGCTCCTCTGTCCATGGGATTCTGTCCAGGCAAGAATACTAGAATGGTTTGCCAGTTCCTTCTCCAGGAATGCTGCTATTACTTGATAATTAAAGAAGACAATTTATGAAATCAGCCCCTATTGTCCATATTGGTTTATGGTCAGTGTCCCTAGTTCAAGAGCACATCCCTGGAGTCCCTGAGTAACCGCTCGTGTCTCCTGCATTTACCTGTAGGGCACCTGACTTAACAGGTCCATCTGCCCCATGATTTAAGTAGTGTGCCAACCATTTTCCATAGTAATGATGAATATATACTTAGCCCCTGCATCTATCAGGCTCCATTAATGATGAATATATACTTAGTCCCTGCATCTATCAGGCTCCATTCCAATCTACTTCACTCCTTTATTCCTCATAACAACCCAGACCGGAGTACACAGATGAGACCCTTGTACTTCTTTGACTCTACATTTTGTGTTGGTGTCATCAGTTTGATTTGTATCATCCTCTGTTTCATCCATCATTTGAAAAAAATGATGAAAACTGCATACTGCCCTCCTTAAGCCCTTCCAAAGAGACTTCTTTGACCAAAACCAGCTGGAAATGGTCTTCCTTCCTCTGAACTCTTAGCATCTGTAATGGCCATGCAATGTGGGTGGCCTTTGACATGTCCATCCGCTCACATTTTTAGATCATAAGCTTCTGGAGATCATAGATAGACTCTACTAAATTCTTCTTGCATCTCACATGATCACTTACAAATGACAAAGGAAATTCTAGATATCATTTTGTTGATGGAGTTAGCAATGAGTTAGGAAAAAGGAGGCGCTCTGTTCACTTTAAACTTTAAGGAATATTTCTGTCACTACATTGTGCTTCATTTTGAAGGATAAAAAATCTGAAATACAAAAATGTCAGAATTGAAAATGGTCTGACATTTTAATGAATTCATTGTAAAGTATGTCTCTTAGTAATGTTCACTTTGTCCTGAGAATTAGAAATATAACGTATAATTTTTGGTTCAAATGGTACATAGATCTGTGTGAGCAAAGTGTAGGTTTTCTCATCTTGAGTAGATTTCCTTCAGCTGAACTGAAGTCCAGTGCAGCATTTCTGGTGCTTTGCCACTTTTGTGTTTGCTTCAGTATTTTGTAAACTCATCCTCCAGTTTTATATTTTGATAAGCTTCATCAGCAAAATCTTGCCTTGTCATGTTGAAAAAACAGGATAGAAATTAATGGTTTAGACACAAGTTTTTCCAGAGGAGAGAGGTGAAGTCTAGCAGATGACACTTATGTTTTGTATGCCTGGTGGTCCAAAATTGTTAGGGGGCCTCAAAAAGAAACATTAGAAACTTGACAAAATGATGTCTATTTATTTTATATATTTTTTTCTCTCTTTCTTTTTTTATCCATTTTTGCTTTGTCCAAACTGGAGCTTCTCAAAAAGATGTATGCAAAACAATGGAAAAGACTCTGGTTATCTTTTCATTGCCAGATCTGATAGTATCAATATTTGGACTTGGGTCAATATGTCTTTTTTGTCTATTTTTTTCTTTTTAAAACTTAGACCTTTGTCTTCTGGCTCACTTCTCAGTATGGAGACCAAGCTACCAGTTCAGGCTTTACTCCCTCTTTGAGCAAAATGACCCTTTGATTTTCAAATCACTTATCTTTTGTGAAGAATCTGTCTCAAAGATGGGAAATTGAGATGACTTTGAGTTCTCCAGTGAGGGAACCTATATGTTGGTGCCAGTCAACCAGCATTTCTCTTGTCTGAGAGGTAATGAAACCTATTCTTTGTGTTTCACTTTAATGGGAAAATAAATGGTCCAAAGATTGAAAAATAAATGACATTGAAAGAAGAAGGCAAAGCAATTTAAAAGAAAGAAGGAAGAAGGAAGGGATGAAGAAAGCGGTAGCTGAGATATCTAATTGCAAATGGTTTTCTAGCATTCACTGATACATTAGCATTGCCTACCAGCCTCCAAATACATATGAAAATATAATCAGTGATACCCATCAGCTTCCTCATTAGATCTCTCTCCCTCTCTCTCTTTTTTTTTTTTTTTTGATTGCAGAAACATGCTGCTGTATGTATGGAGGGAGGAACTGTAGACGACTAGGAAATAGTTGTCTATGTGAGGTTAGCCTAATAATATATTCAACACTGTTCGCAGGATTAAAGGAAATAGTTCATAGTTAGCACTGGTTGGCTCGTCTTTAGTTTGCAGATTTTTGCATACTTGAGGTTTCTCTAAATCCCAAGCCTTTCAGAATATAGGGAAAAGGAAACTATATGAATGGATGTTTGGTACAGTCAGAACTGAATGAGGAAAGGTAGTTTCTAAAGAAATTTCAAAGAAATAGGAGAAGAGAATGTTAATTTCCATGTAAATATATTCAGAAGTCTAGGCTTTTCAGCCTTCCAAGGTGGAAGAATTAATTATCAGTTTTCAAGAGAAAAATTTATTCACAGTAAGAGCTATAGCAAACAGAATCCTTTAGGTGTAAAATTCATGAAATTACTCTCAAAACAATTAAGTACATCACCTTTCTTTTTCTTTCCTATACTTCAAACTTCCAAATGTTTGATGTTACTGTTTAATATGTTTGTGAACAGTATTGAAATATTGCCATCTATATTTGGAGTTGTAAAGGAAGAAATTAAATGTGTTCTGCTTCATGGTCAAACACATTGGCAAGGATGGTTTCTTTTAGTGACCCCATGTGATGTTCTGAATCTTTAAAGAACTACTGAGGTGATAATGAAACAGTATCAGTGTTGGTATCATTGACAATTATGAATGTACTCTTACAAATTAATTTTAATAGTACTTATCTAGTCCATCCCTAAAAGACTGAATAAAAACTCAAGACGAGTTTATTCTACTTTCCTTAACTATATCTATTAAAAAACGTACTTAGTTTTAAAATAAGTATTTTAATACCCATGAAAAAAGGAGAAAACCTTGAGTACATCTTATTAATAGGGAGTATGAAAATATTTGGTTATGTTGCTAAAATGAGATTGCTCTGTGAAATCTGAGCAGGGTCAGAACTGATAGGCTAAGTGATAGAGAATATTTGTAGCCATCAGATACAGAGTATCTGAAATAGATGACTACAATAAGAGAAAATAATGGGATTAAGCAACTTTTTCAGTAGAGGCAAATTAGGCAAACTTTAGGGATGGGGGTTATAAAAGTCTCAAAGCTTTAGTTGATTTTAAAGGTCTTTGAACATATATGACTTATGTCCTCTCGGGCAGGTTAAGACTAGAAAGGACCTTTTAGAAAGGTATGAATTCATTATACTGTTTAATTTGCCTGGTTCAATTAAAGGGATTGGTGAAGAAGTTGTGTTTCCATGAAACGCTTTCAGGGGAGCTGAGATTTCCTAACTATGCTATCAAGTTTCCATGTGTTACCTGATGAATCATTCCACTTGGCTGAGTAAAAGTTTAACCAGAGTTGAAGTGGGGTGAACAAATGAATGCACATTCCTAGAGAACAAAGTGAAAATTCCTCTCCTTGTATTGCTGCAATTGTAATATGGGACATGGGCATTCTGTAAGCCCCAATGACATTTCACTCCTATAGCAAAGGTGTGAAGCAGACAGAAGGTCTTGCCCTTCTCAGATGAGGCTTTGATTAAACCATCATTTCATCTTTGAGAGGTGAGTGTCTCCATGTTCCAAATTCAAGTTATAGTTTGAGGTAAGACTACTCAGATACTTCGTGTGTGAGAGGAGACCAGAAATTTCAGGAGAGGCAGGTGAAAAGAAGTGGCAAGAGGTGAGACATTGGGAAATCATTTTGGTAGGAGGATGACTCAGTCACACTGAACAAACTTCTCCTAACTGCTTAAACCTAAGTCTCTCCCATGGCTGGGCCTTTGCCAGTTATACATCCATATGGATGGAGGGCCAGGGTCTTATGTGGACACTGATGTCTCTTTCTGATTTGTTTCTATGACTTGTGGAGGTAAGCTCCTTCTCCTAGCACACAGTTATAGCTCTTTACTCCTTCTCTTCGCTCCATTATCTGAGGTTGAATTTTGAGAGTGTTGTCCTAGAGAAAATCCTCAGAATACATTGACATTTCATGAAACTCGCACCTGACACCTTGACACAGGGCAGCTTCTCCCACCTTTCTGAGGTCGTGGAGTATTAAGATATATTGGGGAGTGGGAGGTTGTGAAGGTGGTCCTTAACAAGCAAAGGCTTTGCCTATCTCAGGGTGGAATTTCTGGAGCATGGCTTGAGGATCTATCCTTTGACGAAGTCTGATCTGATGATTATACAGTTGATATTAAATTTTATAAAATCATTCACAAGGGAAAAACTTAGATTCCAAAAATATCTTTATGAGACATTCAGCTGGGAAAAACAAAGAACATATTTTGTCTTGTTGTCAAGTTTTCCAGTGAGAAAAACCACAGGTAATCATTACGATGCATCCCCAAAATAGGAAAACAAAAGTTCATCTCTAGGATTATTTGTTTAGCTAAAGAAAGTTTATACAGCTTGTGGGAAATTATCTCCTAGAAGGTTGTTCTTTTTTATGTTTCTTCTGCCTGGTTTTTCCTCTGGAAGAGTAACCCTGGTGTGCCGACTGTCAGCTACTTTTTGATGTGCAGGCTCACTCTTGAACCTGGCATTGTATTATTTCTCCTGTTTTAGGGACATGTGCTCAGGTGATAGAACTGTCAGGTACCTGAGTGTTTACCAGGGCCAAAATGTTTTCTTAAGAAAGAAGGAAAAAGAAAGATTAAAAAAATGGCAGAGGGTGAGATGGAGATGGAGGTCATTCTGTTCACTGTTGTGTGCTTTTTCATTTTCAGCATCGAGAGTTGGATTTGTGAAGAATATTGGCAAAAGGAGAATAATTAAGTTCTTTAGGGACTCTAAAGCCGAGCTTCAGCTCATGGTTCTGATAAAGATCAGCTCATTGGAATATGAATGCTCCACCCATAAGCCCTGTTTAAGAATCTTAGATTCTTGTAAATAATGATAACCCTGTGTTCTCTGTGTTTATAAATAAACACTGAAAGCTTTTTTGCTCAGGGCATCTATCAGGGATGTGCAGCTACTTGTACAAGCCTGACTCAACAGTCTTCCACCTGGACACATTGTGCTCTGTCCCTAGAAAAATGGACCCCACAAGTGAGGCAGTCTTGCCAGTCACTTTGATCAACCCTTACAACCTCTGGGCTACATAAATGTTCTAGCCAAGGAGTGAAAGCAAAGGGTTGAGACAGTTTCAAAGATAATCTAGGAATTCATATCTTTTTCATTTTCTCCTGTCATATAACAGCTTATGGAAAAACCTGAAGGAACTTTTTGACCAACCCAACAGAATGTATTTATGATTTGAACGTTAGTAAAACTTTGAGATTGAATTGTGTCTGGGATTACAAAAATTAATATAGAATATTTAAATATGGTTTTATTACATTTAAATTCAGTTAATCTCAGGTTAAATCGCTGGAGAAGGAAATGGCAACCCACTCTAGTACTCTTGCCTAAAGAATCCTGTGGATTGCCTAGTGGGCTGCTGTCCATAGTGTCACACAGAGTCGGACACGACTGAAGTGACTTAGCATGCATGCATGCAGGTTAAATCATATATTCTAAATTAGCAGAGTATAAATTAATGGCACTGATGCTACCAAGTAAATTGAAAGCTTTTGAATTCATGTATCTGAGCACATTAGTATTCATTTTTCCCAGCCACGAAGGACATATGACAGCAGAAACAATAATTTCTCTTGAGTGACTCCAGCCTCCTTACATTATTACAGAAATGCTCAGTATCCTCTAGAAAACATTAGAAAAACAATCCCAGTATTGCTTTGTGCTCCACTTTCCAGCTTCCTTAATTGTGTTGTGTCAAGATATTGGGACATAAATAAAATAACTGTCTAGCTTCACCAGATAGTGTGAGGCAGATTTTACTCAGGCTGAGAAAGGTAGGAAACACTTTTCCAGGCAGCTTCAGTATTGTTAATTAAAACATAGAGAAAATTAGAGTGAAAAATATAAAGTTGTGTTTAGTACTTGGGGACTGACAGGCTTCTCCCAAGAATTTGAAAATAAGATTGTAGGCTATGTTTTCATTTCACAATTAAAGATGAGAACAGAAACCTTCCACCTTAACCATTTCAGCAGAAACTGAAGGGATTCCATAAAGCATTTGGAGAACTGCCTTTTCATGAACACCTTTAGTTTTCTTACCTCTCGCAGTCTGAATTCATGCTCTTAAAATTGTTTTCTGGTTATGAATTGGCTCCCTGATCAGGTCTGTCTCAAAGCAGCAGTTGGACTAGTTGCACACAATTAGGTACTTGGGTCTCTAAGACCTCTGTTTGTTTTTGCGAATTAGTAAAATGACATCAGGCTTTTACACATCAGTTTCTTGAGGTTGGTTCATGGAAACCCTACTTACTGATGGTGCCTGCCCTCAATATGTGGGAAGTATCTGCAGGATACAGTTGGCCTGTGGACTGTGGTAAATTCACCAGGTTCATGAACACCATGCTATGAAGCCTGCACTCTTAGCTCCCCATTGACTAGAGATCTTGGAAGCATAGAAGTTCATTGAAGACTCTCAAAAATAATACATTTTACATTGGATCAGATCAAACTTTCCTTGCCCTCAAATAAGGATGATGTTAATAATGTTCTGTGTGACTTTTTAACCCTTTTGACCCCTTGGGAAATGCTGATTCGCCTCATCTCATGACACATTCCTCTTTCTCAAGCCTGAAAGTTTCCCATGACCCCGTTCCTCCAAAATAATTTTGTTCCATTTTGGCTGAACTGGACTTTGCAGTGAGATCTGTTGGCTTTTGGGAGTTGGTGATGGACAGGGAGGCCTGGCGTGCTGCAGTTCATGGGGTCGCAAAGAGTCGGACACGACTGAGCAACTGAACTGAACTGTTGGCTTTCTTTTCAGTATGGGATATGATATATGATTTACATTGACGTTAAAAAATAACTTTTCTGATTGGATAACTAAAGCATTTTCAAAATCTGGAAAACAAATGAAAACAAAAAGAAAATACAGATTCCCCTCTAATACCACAACCTGTAGGTTCTCTGTGCTTTCTAAAAAAGCCTTGTTTCTCGTGCCTGATATCACATTTGATGGCTCCTATCAGTATACCCTGCCATTCTGATGACATTAGTGAGGGAGATGGTGTTTTAGGAGTAGCCATTAGGAGCGCTAGTTGCTCAGTTATTAAATCATCAGAATAAACACTCAGAACCATCTAGGGTCAGGTTCTAGGGGAACGATCATTCCCACATAAGAGGCAAAGAAGTGAAGATTTTAGATGAATACAGATTGTTTCCAATTGTCTCCTACAAACTGGTACTTGCTGTTTATCTCTACAAGAATTCAATTATGAGCTGCTGCAGATGCTGACCTCAACACCCCCTGAAAGGAGGTGGAGATCAGAAATGAGGTACTCTGTGCTCTGGAAAAAACTGGCAGAACAGGTCTTCAGATAGTTAGATATTTTCAGGAGACAATTTTATGAGCCCAATTCTTGTATCTCCTCACATCTAGAAAAACACTAAAATCCTTCATGGTGATGTCAACTCCTCCTGACTAGCCAGTAGCCTTCTGCAAGAAATATGTGTTTGGTTGCATGTATTCCTCCTTCACTGGAATCACATATGTACTGACCTTCCCATCTTCCTATTTGAAGCAGTTTCTCAGAGCTTTTTGAGATGCTCTCCCCCAGGCTCTGGAGAGTCTCTTGGACAGAGGAGCCTGGCGGGCTACAGTCCATAGGGTTGCAGAGAGTTGGACGTGGCTGAAGTGACAGCACGCGTGCACGAACACACGCCCTCCCAAGTCTCTACTCCTCATTTTGCCCCAAATACAGCTTAACTCACAACTCTCACATTATGCTTTTTTTTTTTCCAGTCGACATAATCATCCTGTAGAAGATAGTACGTTTCAGCCTCTACTAATTAAGTGGATTGAGGGAAAATTCCCCTGAATCTATTAAGGTAGCTGATGTGATTTTAGCGAATTTTCTCTTTCTGAACCACAGCCTCTCCTAATTAATAAGCAGGTCATAGCTCAAGGGTTACTTGCCTGAAGCAGTCTAATGCTGTTCCCCCATGGATTTCTCTTTCATGGTTAAACTTTCATTTTTGACTTTAAAATCTCTGGCTTTGTGTATGTTATTGAAGATCTTTAGGGATGTAAAGAATTCATTAATGCCCCCTCTCGGGGTAATGCTCTCAGCATATTTACATAACTGAACAGCTTCCTAGTAAAGAAAAGAAACATACCTTTGGTGGGGCGGGGTGGTGAGGGGAGAAGGAGGGAAGGTTTCTGAATCTCAAGACATGTGCTTTAGCAAGGAAGATAGGACTGAATGTGAAATGAAACTGTCATAGGACACTTAGGAGACGAGGAAGCCGTAAATACAGCCACTGAGGCCTTGTTCTGGAAAAGTGTCCCTAAGGGCTCTTCTGGTTAGCAAGAGTCTTAATCAGTTATTAATTAACATTTCAGCAGGCAGTATTTTTTTTTTTTCCCCAGTGTTTGAATAGAGAATTGGACTTGCAAGATGTGCATTTTGCTTTAGGAGTCCGAGTATGTTTTTATAATTGAAGTATAGTTGGTTTACAATATTGTGTGAGTTTCATTTGTACAACAAAGTGATTTGGTTATACACTTGTAGGTGTATATATCTATATTCTTTTTTCTGATCATTTTCATTATGATTTATTACAGGGTATTGAATATAGTTCTTTGTGCTATACAGTAAGACCTTGCTTATCTTATATATGGTATGGTAGTGTGGGGTTCCAGCTATTTTTAAATTAAAAAAAAAATTAAATTTTAGGAAATGTGTTTCAATGCCTAGTGGTAGGGGAGGGGACATTTTTCTGAGTTTTCTCTGAAAGGATGCTTTGAGGGACACTTTGCTCTCCAATTGTTAACAGTAGATTGTGGTATAGACACATAGTCTTTGTCACAGAAATGTGTTAATACTTGCTTCAGAGAGGAAGGAGTGTGGAAGCCTCAGTAGACTGATAAATAGCCTAGTTCAGTTGTTTTTTTGATGTTATCAAAGTGTTTGCTTTTATAGGAAATAAATGGATAACAGGAAATAATAACTAAAATGTCTATTTCAGTTTAATTCTCTTCCAATGGAACAGACACATTCTTAGCTCAGACGCAGTTTTTCTATTAATATCTCTAAGTGGTCGAGTTACTTAAATCCTCTGAGCCTTCGATTCCTCATCTGTAAACTGGAGATAATAAATTCCCCTATAGTACTGTAAGGATTAATGGGAGACATACATGAAGTAGTCATCAGAGTTTGGTCAGTTCCCTTTCTTTTCTATCACCATTTTTTGCATCAGAGATAAGCACTGTTGTCTGATTTAACAGAGCTTTATAATGCCATGGAGGGGGTTATTGCCTCTCAAAGCTGAATAAATGTCATGTGATACACTATGTATAGTCTGTGAAAGTATGCCTGCAAAGGATTTTAATTTTTTAGTAGCGAAATCATTTAAAATTTAAGTACCTATTTGTTACCTCTAAATTATGCACTTAAAAATCAGGAATAGTTATTGAATTATTGTAAATATTTTAAAAGCTATCTTCATTTTTATTTTAATTCTGACCTTAAACCTTGAGGAAGATCAGGTGGAAAAAGGCAGAGGTTGAAACAAGCGCCTCTCCCATGCTAAGTGAAATAGCTAAGACAGAGAAAGACAGATACTGTATTTTATCGCTAATATAGGGAATCTAAAAATTACAACAAGCTAGTGAATATAACGTAAAAGAGACAGGCTCTCAGATATAGAGAATGAATTGGTGGTTACCAGCGGGGGTGGGGTGGGCCAATATAGAGTGAGGGGAGTGGGAGGTCCAAACTCCTAGCGTAAGATAGGCTACAAGGATGTGTTGCACAGCACAGGGAACGGAGCCAATAGTTCATAATAACTGTAAATGGAAAGTAACCTTTAAAATTGTATAAAAATAAAAGTTTTTTAAAAAAGCCTCTCTGGTTTTCTCACCTTCTCCCTGTCCCCTACTCAAAAATGAATAAAGGCTTTGCATCCTCAACTCTTCCTGGCAGTTAAGCTTCTTAGAAAACTGACCTCAACTTACTTGTGTTAAACTTCCTATCCTTTGCTAATTTAAATTTACTGCTTGAGTCAGACCAGACTTTCAGTAAGTTCTGCCTACAAACTGTGCCTATTTTTATCTCTCATCATTTTTTTTTTTTTTTGGTTTATGCTTAATCCTTCACTGTGTATATCCTGACTTCTCTTCACCTATTCATGATGTTCTTAACTTAAACCCTGCATATGAGTAAACAGTGACATTTATTTGGGGATAGTTTCAAACTTTTCCTCTTCTCTTTACTCCCTATCTGTTTCTCTACTTTCCTCCCTTCTTTCTTTTTTTCTAGGTGCTGTTTTTCAATTGCTAAGTCCGATTCTTTGTGACCCCATGGACTGCAGCACCCCCCAGGCTTCCCTTTCCTTCTTTCCCGGAGCTACTCAAACTCATGTCCATTGACTGAGTTGCTGATCCTGCTCAACAATCTCATCTTCTGTTACCCATTTCTCTTCCTGCCCTTAATGCTTCTTTTCTAGCCTCAGGGTCTTTTCCAGTGAGTCGGCCCTTTGCATCATGTGGCCAAAGTACTGTAGCTTCTCTAGGTGTATATTTCCTTAAAATAGCATCACTGTTTACACACAGTTATAGGTCAACATCTTCCTTCTTTAAAAACCTCCCTTTGGGGAAATATAAGAAATAGGCATCTTTCCTGTGATTTCTGCCTGTGGGATGGGGATCTAAGAGGAAGGGAGAGAAGATGGAATACAGGGAAGAGATTCAGAACATCACAGTGATTAAAATGATGGGCTTTGGCAGGAGATCATGCTGAACTGGAATCCTGGTCTTCAATGTGTCATATGTGAAATGGTTTCATAGAAGTTCCTGTATAGCACAGTGCAGGTAAGATGTCTAACTCAGTGTCTAGCACAATTCAGGAGTTCTACAAATGCCATCTGCTGTTGTTGTTGTTATCATTATTAATGCAGAAGAACCAAAAGCCAGGGATGCACTTCAACTTTATAAAACAGATGAGCTGTCAACAATGTAGAGATTCATTGGTGGTGTATTGGTTTCTTAATTGCCACTGTAACAGATGACCACATAGTTTGTGGCTGCAAATATATAGTTCAGGAAGTCACAAATTTGAAATGATTGTCATGGGGCTAAAAGCAAGATGTTGGCAGGGTTCTTTCCTGGAGGTTCTACGGGAAAGTCTGTTCTCTGTCCCTTTCAGCTTTTAGAGGCATCCCTTGGTTTGTGGCCTCACCACTCCATCCCTGTTACATTTGTCACGTGGTTTCCCCTCCCTGTGATCTTCCTGCGTCCTTCTTAGAAGGACCCTTGTAATTGCATTGGATCTACCTGAATAATCTAGGATAATATCATCATCATAGATGCTTAATTTAATCACATCTGCATGGTTCCTCTTGCCATGTATAGTACCATTCACAGGTTCCAGAGTTTAAGCTGTGGACATCTGTGTGTGTGTGCATGTGTGTGTATATGTGTATGTGGGGGTAGGCTATTATTCAGCCTACCTCAGACTGACTGAGCACTTAGGTGCAAAGAAGCAACAGAGGTCCAGGAGGTAGCTTGCTCTTTAAGCAGAAGAGCGGCAAGTGTATATAGACAGAATTAGTTAATCAGCTTTGACTGACAGCAGAGCAAACTCTTACTCAGGTAGATCTGTTTGCTCTTTATAAGTGGAAGTTAAAGTAGTATTTACTTTTCTATTTTTGCATGAAAAGCCTTATTCATTATGGGTGGTATCAGTTTTCTCTTACGACTGTCATTGTTGCTTTTCTCCAACTTGAAAAAGTGCCCCGGTTCTGTTAATTCTCCCTGCCTTGGATGCAGATATGGTGTGCTTTGGGGAGAGAGGACTGTCTTTTTTGAACATTAATAAAGTTCTCACATTATCTGTATTATCTCCTTTAATTCATTCTATAGTTATTTGAAGTGGGCATTATTTCTGATGAGGAAACTAAAGTTTAGAAGCCATAAGTGACTTGCTTACAAGTATCAAAGCAGGTGAAGGACGGGTGAAAGAGGGTGTATCATTTGAAGTCAGAGCTCAACTTTTCCCCCTTGAATGTGTTGCCTTCATGGAATGAATGACTCCATTTGCTGCAGAACCACAAGAACCTGGCTAGAATCAAGGTGTCTTTATCCAATGACCTATATGGGGACTTTTCTCTAAATTAATTTTGTATATGCAACAAAATTCATGATTTTATTATATTTACTGCAGTTCTATCTAGGAATCATACTTCATTTACTGTTTTTAATTGTAAAAATTGTGCTGCTTGAGGGCAGAGTCTGGTCTTATGCTGTTGGTCCTTTGTACCCTTTTCAGAATGTAGCTTGGTGTTACCATATTAAGCCTAAGAAATATATTCAGAACTGAACAGAATAGAAAGATTTTAATTCTAGGCCTTACGTAATTTTAATTTTCACAATTGAAACAAAATCTGCTCATCTAGTTATCAAATTATATTCTCTTTATAATGAACACCTTTCCAAAATCTTTCATCTATTTATAGGAGAAAGGAAAGAGTTCATTTCCATGACAACTTCTCTATTTTTAATCCACCACCAAGTTCATTGTCTTTCTTATCTACAGTTCAGTGAACTTCAGTTGGGGAAAAAGGGATAAATAAATCTGCAAGGTAATTGAAGTACATTTATGGACTGCTCTATTTGAGGTGATTTGTCCAGGAATCAAGCAAAGGAATACTTTTAAGGACTTGATAAGCACTGGTACAAACCACTGTTGCAAATGCTCTCTGACTGCAGTAATTAACTTTGTAGCCATGAAAGGGGACCCTTGATATTCTTTCATTACCAACATAAGTGCTGTGAAAAGAATTAACATAAAAGAAGCCTGTGAACGAACATAATGTGTGAGCAAGTGAAGACACCAGTTATTTTCCCACCAATCCATAGACGACCAGTCATTGTTTAGCTCAGCAAACAAGAAGCACTGTTTTGGGATTAGCAGTTTTCCTCAGGAAAACAGCAGAACCTGAAGAATGACCTGAGTTTCATAGCCAAATAAAAAGTTACTTATTAAATGAAATCAAATATTTAAAAGTAAACATATCCTACATCAGCATTTAATACTTTTTATATAATTCTTCCATTTCATGCATTGCCTTTTTTCCCCCTTTTAAACACATGAGGGAAGGCAAAACTAGGCTCACTGTTGTTTTTCTTTGTGATTTTTGAAGTTGGTACAAAAATGGAGAATTTTGTGCAGATGGACTGATTTTCAAGCATAAGTGTATACTTTATTTCTGAGAGAATTATTTGGGTAGTTGTTATTACAGAGAAATCCCATTCTTATTTGCAAAACTGTATACTTCTAGGAGGAAAATTACTCATGTCAACCCAAATCAAGAGCCAACTTCTCCCCTCCACATTCCATATTGGTTTAATAACTTTTATTATCATTTGGTTGTCTTCTATGACTTAGCGTTAATGAAAACCTTTGGAATTCGTAGTGTGGAAGTGATTGATGAACTTAATACAGAACTACCTATGTGAAACAGTGGAGCTGTAGTGAAAGGGAGATTATCTTTCCTTTCCAGTGTAATGACTTGAAAATAGGCAATGTGGTTATTAAATGACATGTTCTTCAGGTTCAAAGCTCAGCTGTAGTTAAAAGACTTGGAGGAGATAGTTTTTATTGGTGATGCCTGGTCTGGCATATCCTATAAAATAGAGGTGCACAAAAAATAGTCATTGCAATGAACTGACTTTTTATAGTGGTCTAACTCTCTTTCCAGGCCCTTTTTCTGCGATCATTTGTCTGCTACCAATGGGGTCATGCCACAAGATACTCAAGGGACCATTCTTGGCTATGGTTGTGAGGGATCTCAGGAATTCTAAATGCATATTAATCCCAACAAAGTTCTGCCCTAACATCACGCGTTGTTTTTTGTTGCTGAGCTCGTATGTTCATTGTGATCAAGCTATATCTTGGCTATGGCAGCAACCTAAATGTCTATCAACAGATGAATGGGATCCATGTCCTAATAAAGGCTGTGCCACTTCCTAGTCATATACAACTTCTACTTCCTGGAACCTTGTTTTATTTTTAATTTAAAAATAGATATTGTACTGTTCAGGTGTCCCTGGCTCAGACTGTAAAGAATCTGTCTGCAGTGCAGGAGACCTGGGTTCAATCTGTGGGTCGGGAAGATCCCCTGGGAAAGGGAATGGCTACCCACTCCAGTATTCTTGCCTGGAGAATCTCCACAGACAGAGGGACCTGGCTGTGTACAGTCCACGGTGTCACAAAGAGTTGATGTGCTTAACACTTCCACTTTCATTATACTGCTCACCTCAAAGGGTTTTGATGAAGGTTAAATGAGATAGCTTAGCCAAAGTGCCTGCTACAGTGCCTCATACAGAGCAAGTTCTCAATGAGTGATAGTGGTCTGCCCCCCCAAATTTTCCTGAATCCATGTCCACTCCTCTGTGATACCCATCACCAATCAATTACCAGACAGTTCTCTCTGATGACAAAAGCCCACCTGTCTGGATTTGCTTGTATTCTCAGCATCTCAGGGCTGCCTGGACTTTCTGCAATTTCATGGTGCATCTGTCCAGGCTCCATGTTCTGACCCAATGTGCCCTTCCTGCTCCTGATCCCAGGTGTGGCATTATTTTACTATTGCTTTCTGGAATTACTTTTTAATTTTTTTGTCTTTTATGAAATAAGAAACAGTGTTTTAAGAGAGCAACATTTTCTTTTTGAGAGAGTGCTATATAGTGTCTGTGTGACTTCAATCATAAAATAAAAAATACTGAGTGCATATTATGTACTGGGCACTATTCAAGGTACTAGAGAGATGGTGAAGAATAAAAGAGGCAAAAATTCCTTAATATTCTAAAAACAAATACCGACAATAAACAACGAGAAACATAAAGTAATACCATCACATCATACCATGGTGAGTTCTCGGAAGGAAAATGAAAAGCGATGGGATGGAAAGATGTGGCAGGTGTGTGTGTGTGCTGTGTGTGTGTACACATGTGTGCATGCACGTGCATGTGGGCCTTTGAGCAGAGGCTTGAATGATGCAAAGTGGAAGCCATTGCTGAGTCTGGTGGAAGAGCAGTAGGCAGAGAGCAAAGGAAGAGTAAAGGGCTGAAGGAGGCATGTTTGATGAACAGCAAGATCAGTGTGGCAGGATCACAGTGACTGAGGAGGATGGTAGAAAAGATGCAAAGGAGCAGCTTATGTAGACTCTGTGGTCCATGGTAGGAAATTTTTATTTCATTCTAGAAAGAAAAGTTTTAAAATAGAGAAGGATAGAATCTGATTTATGCTTGTTAAGAAAAACTATCACAGACTTGGAAATAAGGCCAAAAGATGGCTATGTACGCTTTTATTATCATATGGGAACAATGTCCAGGAGGCCCTTCGAAGGATTATTTAATTCTCTAAGGAAATATCTTCATTTCTACTTCAGTTTAGAGCCCCAATTCTATGGCTTTATGTGTGGACTTGGTGATTTTTGTCTGTTAGAGATGCAAAGGATTTTTGACAGGTAGAGAAGAAAACTCCATAGGTGATAGTTTCATTGCCTGTCGGATGTTAGCCAGTTTTATCTCTAAATCAGCAAGCTATTTCAATATGCTTTTCCTGTATACCTTATTTCTCCAACTATCTTGTGATCCAGCTTCAAAATCCTGGTTGTGTCATTAATTGATTCAGAATTTTTGATGCATATTGAGTCTACATTTATACGAGAGTTAACAGTTTTAGTTTTTTTGAAAATGAGGTACTTTGACATAGAGCTCACGTTGGCAGCTGGATGGAGAATGGAGTGTGTGTGAAGGTGTGGGGGAGAGTTGTCAAGACAGGAAGTGGAAAGGTAGATGAGGAGGATGGTGTTGAGTGGTGGTGAGGAAGGTGGGAAGTGAGTGATTGGACCTTAAATTTGGTTGGGAGGAAGACATGCCAAACAGATGAGGGGTCTGATAAATAGAAGGATCTAGGGTGTTTGTTTGGGGGACTGGGAAATGGCAGTAGAGGAAGAGCAGCATTTTCAGAGAAAATTAAGAGATGTGTATAAGATATGGTAATTTGATACATGATCTGTGAGTCTCTGGCAAATTTCCTTAGGTGCCAAAGTCAGTGTCTCTATTTGTGCAATAATCAGGCAAATCAGTATTTAACAAATATTCATAATTATGTATATGTTTTACATAGTTACTTAACGCAGTTATTCTATCCATCTGATGTTTAAATATGTGTGCAGGTGTATATACACATACAATATTTGGCAGAATTTTCCATGGAATTGGTAAAAATACTTCCATTCCCCTAAAATAGAAAGTTCAGATTCAAGCATTTCAAGAACTAAAGCTCTGACTTTAAGAATTGTTTTACTCTGTAATGTTACAACGCATTACTCAACTGACAATAAATTGCTTTAAAAAGAAAGCATCAGTTCCTTAATCATACAGAGCCTTATTTCCTTCATGAGATGACAGTTTCTGTCCTAATTCTACATGTGTTTAATTTATTCAATAAGATAAATAATAGCATTAAAAACTGAAACACTGCAGTCAGATTATTGTTATGTATTATTATTTGGAGAGAACTTTGCTGGTAATTGTTTTTGAGTATCTCAATGAGGCGATCCTGACCACCCTGTTTAAATTGCAACACCCTCTGCTCCCATGCCATAGCAATACTGATGACTTTCTGCTGACATTTTGTTTTTTCTGTTTCCAAGGCACTTGTCACCAAATTTTAATTTTCTGTTAAGCTTGGTTATATGTTTATCATTCATCTTCCTCCATTAGAATGTAAGCTGCCAGAAGGTAGGGAGCTTTTTCTCTTTATTTATTGAAGTATGCTAAGTGCCTCTAATACATAGTGTGTTCTCAATAATTTGATGAATATATATACCATGTATATGGATGAGAGAAACTTTTCTCAGTTGGGAGAATGCTTTATGATCTTAATCAGTAGAACATAAAAAAGACAATTCAATTTGGCCACATACGATTTAGAATAATGATTTACATAATAGATTCATCTTACTATCATTTTGTAGGCCAATGTTAAAAATATATTTAGTGTTCTAAATACATTATGTCCAAAGTCTAATTAAACAGCCATAAGTATGGTGAATAAGGAACTAGCTGTTTATTAGATGCATAATTTAATCTTGATCAAGTGATTTAACAGCTGTTTATCTCTGTCTATAAAGTGAAATGATTAATAATAATGCCTACTTCATTGGGTAGCTATAAGAATGAAAGAAAACAGTATATGAAATATTGTTGAACAGTGTTCCAGTCTATAGTATACACACTCAATTAATATAATAGTTAATATTATATGAATCAGTAGTTTATTATAGTATAGTATTATTATCAGTATTTATTATAGTAGTTTATTATGGTAGTATATTATTACAGTATATTATCGTAGTTTATTATTATCAATAGTTTATTATATTACACTATAGTACTTTCTATAGCAGAAGATATAAATAACTGCTACTTAGATTCATGAATACTACACATTAAGAAACTTGGCAAAATGGATATAGGAACAAACAAAACTCACATAATAAACTCCAGCATGAAACACTATTTAAAATATACACATAATCCAGGAAAATGACAGGAATTTTTGCATTTAAGAAAGGCAACTTTCATGTTAGGATGGTTTTTGACTTAGCGTTTACTTTCTTCCTTACCTCTAGCTGATCAATTTTTGAGAATAAAGGATTTTTTTTTGATGTTCATTCTTTTCCCAGCTTTAGTTTCAGAGCTCTCAGATGGGAAAGGAAATGAGAATAGTAAAATACTTGAGGTTTTATGGACAAGAAAAGGCAGTAACCATCTAATATTATGGGAATACTGCAGATCGGAATCATGGCAGGTCAAAACTGCCTCCCCTGAGAAGTTTCATTTTTATAATAACTTCAAAATCTTAGAGTTTCATAGAAGGCAGTTTTTCCCTTTCGTCATAAGGAAAGAAGAAAATCCCCATTGAAATATATGCTGCTATGCAAATAAAGTGGACTTACAACCAGATATAGTTGTTTGAATGAATGTATCCTGCCCACATACTTTATACGCTTAAATAAATATGGTACAGATATTTCAGGTATGTTTTTACATCCTTGTTTTCATCCTTTTCCTTAGTGTTTAATCTCTTCTCTAGAGTAAAGTGTGAAAGTGTTAGTCGCTCAGTGGTGTCCAACTCTTTGCGGCCCCATGGACTGTAGCCCGCCAGGCTCCTCTGTGCATGGGATTCTCCAGGCAAGAATACTGGAGTAGGTTGCCATTTCCTACTCCAGGGGATCTTCCTGACCCAGGGATCAAACCCAGGTCTCCTGCATTGCAGGTATATTCTTTACTGTATGAGTCATTAGGGAAGCCCCAAGGTGGATTCTATTCCTGGAAGAGGTTTAACACCATTTCCTAATTCTTTCAAAATGCTAAGGTATTCACAGAAGGGCAGAGTATACATCTAAGGGAAGGAACAAGGTCATGTGTTCTGAAATCCTCAGAATGACTTCTCCTTTTATATAGGTAAATTCCACTCTTTAAGCTTCTCACCCAAGCCTTCTTGTTCTTAAGCGCAATATTTTTTAGGAAAAATTTTCATGTTCACTGTAGGCTCTTGATCCCACTCTGCAAAGTTGTCCTTTCCCAGCCTCCAGCCTTCTTATGCCAGTACATGGTGCCACTATCTACCTGGTTGCCCGAGGCAAACATTTACGAGTTTATCCTTGTTTTCTGCCTGTCCCTCACCCCCTGTTTGTAGTAAATCAGCAAGAATGATGAGTCTACCCAAAAAATCTATATTTTGAATCTGTCTGCTTTAATTTTCCAAATGATGACTCACTCCAGTCTGCTCTTCCATGGACTGTCTTTCAGTTCCTTTACTCTCTAATTTTTTTTTTTTTTTTTTGGCAGTGCCTTGTGGCATCCGAGTTCCCCAACCAGGGATTGAAACTGGACCCTTGCAGTGAGAGCTCTGAGTCCTAACCACTGAACATCCCCAGCTCCAGGGAATTTTCTTGCCTCTCTAGTTTCTTTCCTGACTCCAGTGAGGCCTGATCCTCTCTGCCTGGGATACTCTCCACTTTGCTCCTTCAAACGTTAATACACTAGTGATGGCTCCTGTGACCCTCCATCTAAAACAGGTCTCTTGTTTGCTGTTGTTAGCTCATGTTTCACAAACTTGTTTCTCCTTTGATGTACTTCCATAATTTACTGTCATTTTTATTCACTTTACTCATAATAAAGTCCTTCTGATTTACTCTTTTAACTTCAGCACCTAGCTTAATCCTAGAACATGGAATATACTTCATGGATAATTTTTAAATGCATGTTTGATGAATTTGCAAGGTATAAGTCTGATAAGATGTTTTAAAAACTTATTTATGAGCAAAAATATAATGGCTTTTATTAAAAAAAAAAACTAATAGGTTAGTGATGGATTTCTTAGAAAAAGCTAAATAAGTTTGTTTCAGATTTTCTAATATCTATTGTAAGGCTCATCTAGAGACCTCTTTGTGGGTGAATTTTCACTGCTACTTCTTACAAATCAGAAGCTTTTTATTTTAAAAGTTATGTCTTGTCACTATTCATTGCCTCTTTTTGGCTAGTATCTTATAACTTCTTCAAATTTTATTTGTACAATGCAAAAATATTTGTCAGAAACTTTTTCTCTAAATAAGTGTAAAATACTAACTTTATGGTACCCCAGAAGAGTTATTTTGCTCCAAAACTTTCAAAGTCAAAGTTATGTGGCAAGCAACAACTTTCCTGAGGAAAAAAGAAGAAATAACATTCCTTTTTCCATTATAAATTCATCCCTGGGCTCTTACTATTTGTAATTAATTTTTCTGCTATGTTTCATTAGTGTATTCAGTCTTATAATAGGATGGCATTTGTCTGAAATAGGACTAATTTTAGAAAAAATGAATTATCTATTTATTGGCTTTCCTCCCACCTCTTTTTTTAAAATCTCAGAAGCTTAGTGGTAACTTTCTGTATATTGTAGCTGAAATGTATGCCTGTTGGGATGAAGATAATAGAGCTGGTTCAGAATTAAATTCTAAGAATTCAAGGTTTTGAATAAATACAAACAGAATTAACTGTTCAACACTATATCTTGGGACACCAGATTCTTGGAAAGATTGACTTATAACTTCCTATTTCTTAATACTTTGTGAACATAAAAGATAAGATCCTCATTTTAACCAAAAAAGTCTATCTTTTAATAAGTTATTATATATAGTATATATCATTATTATATATTGTACGTGTATTTATACATACACATATATGTATATATAAATATGTATATATATATTCATTCTACAGTTGTTGGGGTAGTGTTCTATAAACCAAATTAGGTCAAGTTAGTTAAGGATGTTCTAAACTTCTCTATGTTGAATTGATTTCTTTGTCTGCTTTCTTATTAGTTACTGAAGTAATGTGTTGAAGTTGCCTCTATCATTGTGGATTTCTATATTCTTTAGTTTTGTCAGCTTTTGCCTTATGTACTTTGAAATTTATGCTATTGTGTATTTACAAATTTATAACTTTATAGTTTCCTATGGATTTGACCCTTTTATTACATTGAAAAGTACATCTTTATATCTTATTATTCTAGTTAATATCTATGTCCAATATTAGTATAGCCATATCATTTTTCTTTTGGTTACTATTTATATGGTATATCTATTTTCATACTTTTGTGCTTTTACTTGAAAATATGTCCACGCATTTAAAGTTTCTTTTATAAAGAGAATATGCCTCCATTTTTCTTTTTATTTAGTATGACACATTTTGTATTTTAATTAAAAAGTTGAGTCCATTTACATTAACTATAACCACTAGACTCCTTTAAATGGACTGTTTTGTTTTCCACAGTATTTGTACTATTGATCCTTTTCTCCCTTCTTTTTTGGATTCATTTATATTCATCAATTCATCATTCTTCGTTATTAATCCATTTTATAATTCCTTTAAGATTTTAACTTCTACATTCTTTTAGTACTCTTTTGAGTGTTTACATAACTGACTACAATATACTTTTACTACTACTCGAACATATTACATCTATATTTTGTCAGTTCCTCAAACGGACAAGATATACAGTTGACCCTTGAACAACTTGTGGGTTAGGGGTGCCAACCCCCTGTGCATTTGAAAAATCCAGGTATAGCTTTATATTCTGCCCTCCATGTCTACTTTTCTGAAATTTCAACCAATACCTAATCGCGTAGTATTGTAGTTATGTATTTATTGAAAAAAATCTACTGATAAGTGGACTTCAACAGTTCAGAGCTTCTTGTCCAAGTGTGAAGTGTCTACATTTTTGTTTTAATAGTCAATGTGCCCCCATTTTTCGCCCATGAATAAACCCTTTTTCCGCACTGCTTCCTGATGTTGCAGCTTCTCTGAGATCCTTTTCCCTTAGTCTCAAGAGTCCTGTCAGTGTTTCGTAATGCAGATCTGCCTGCAAAACACCTTTCAGTTTTTGATTTTCTAAAAATAGTTTCGTTTTGTCTTCGTTTTTTGAAAAATGATTTCGAGAGGTGCAGAATTCTAGGCAGTATATTTTTTTCAGCATTTTAAATGTTAGTTCATTGTTGTGTTATTTCTACATTTTTCTGTTGAAGAGTCAAATGTCAGTGTGAGCTTTTGTCTGTACATTTTTCATGTTCTAGTTGCCTTAATTTTTAGTAGTGTTAACTACAATGTGCCTAAGTATGGCTTTATTCACATTTCTCCTACCTAGTGCTTGTACAGTTTTTGAATGTTAAATGTACAGTTAGACACTTTACATTAATTTTGGAAAATTCCGGGGCAATATTATTCAGGTATTTAAGTTTTATTATTCTGTCTCTTCTACTTCAAATACTGAGATGGTGTGTATGCCAGACCTTTTCATTGAATCCTTTGTTATTATTATTTTTCCTTATGTTTTCTATTCTTTTTTATTTTATAGGCACTAATTTGAGCACTTTTTCTTGTCATGTATTTAGTTCACTAAATTATCTACTGCGCTGTTTCTAATCTGTTACTGAACCCATCAGTTAAATTCTTGATTTCAATTTTTATATCTTCAGTTGTGAAATTTCAGCTTGAGCCTTAGGGATTTTAGATTTCTGCTGAAATTTTCCATCCATCTCTTTATTTATCATTAATATATTAATCATGACTATTTTAAAATCCCCTTCAGATAACTTTAATATCTGAAACACCTGGACATCTATTTCAATTCTTTTATGTTTCTTTTGGCTTCTGGTGGTTTTCTTCTGTTTTTAGCAAGCCTTGAGTTTGAATGAACACTGAACTTCATAGATATTGAGTTAAGCATCATCTTTTCTTTGGCCACTCAAATGTACTGCCTTTGGGTCAGTCTCTTAGATGCCTGCCTTTGCCCTACTTTTAGGGAAGGCTTTATGGGTCCAACAAGGCAAATTTTAACATATTAACCCTGCCTCTCCAATTTGGAGGGACTTAGACTAATTTCTGTTTTTCCAGCATGAGACGTTTCTAGAATATCTGCTCTCTCTCTTGCCCCAACTGTTGCTTTGTGTTGGGTTTCTTGGAGTTCCTTCCTGTGTACCACTAGAGAAAAATTTGCGGCCGTATTTTGGGTCCTTCTTCTGGGCTCTCTTCTTTTTTTGGATTTTGCCCCTTAACCTCCAGCTTCTCCGGCAGCCTTGCACTCTAACTTTGAACTCTTTCGTGAAGCAAGGCCCCTTCTTCCCCTACTCAGCTTTATCCCCTGCCAGTGCAGCCGGTAAGAGTCTACAGGGAAAACACCCACAGGAAGTACAGCTCTTCTTTAGGTTTATAGCCTTTCAGTTTGCTGCTTGCTTTAGTTTCTCCTCAGGGACTGCAATCCGTTGTGTCTTTATATTATGTCCAGAATTTTAATTGTTTATAGTATGAGGGTTAGTCCGGTATAGCTAATCTATCTTGTTCTTCGTTCAAACTGAGGGTTATTATTTTTAAGCTATGTATGTTAAGCACTCATTATTTGCCAGATATGGTGCTCAGGGATTTAACTGTATTCTCTCGTTTAATCCTCACAGCAGTCTTTGAAGTAGTTGTTCTCAATTTTATAGATAAAGCAACTGAGACTTAGAGAGGATAATTAACTAGCCCGGGTGACACAGTAGGTTGTGTATCTAGATCTATCTGACAGACAGACGGAGGGGCGAGGACAGAGAACAGCAAGGCTTGTTCGGGGCCCTCAAAAGGACACCAGGGCATGCTCTGCTTTTTCTGACCGATGATGCTTTATCTCCATAATCTTATTATACTTCTGATTAAAAAGTGAGCTCTATAATCTTTACTGGTAATATGAAATAACACCAAGAAAACAAGAAAAACATGTTTATTATGTTCTCCAAGCTTTATTTAAGAACACTTTTGAGGAAACAATGTGTCATACCAACTGTCTTTGCTGCTTTAATTGGTACTTGAAGAAATCTTCAGATCATTCAATAAACCTTAAACCACTTTCTGTTTTGTTTTCTGCAGTATATTAATTGAGGCTAGAAAGCATGCTGCGGGTAGAAGCCAACTGAGGTATTTAAAATAATGAAAGAGTGAACCTATCTGTAACTTTGAATAGAAAACACTAAGTGGCAAAGTCTGAATAAATGCACAGGAAATAAATGGTAACATCTATGTTATGTTTACTTTGTGCCAAGTGCTGTAAACACATGCTTGGTTAATCCTCATAGCACCTCTCTGATGTAGGTTGTTGCCATTTAACAGATGAGAAAACTGAGGCTAGAGATGACTAATAAATTATCCAACTTCACAAAACTAGAAAGTGAGGGCAGGATGAATTGGAAGAGTAGCATTGCCATATATACACTACCATGTGTGAGATAGATGGCTGGTGGGAAGCTGCTGTATAGCACACAGAGCTCGGTGCGGTGCTTTGTGATGACCTAGAAGGATGGGTTTGGGGGTAGGGAGGGATGCTCAAGAAGAAGAGTATATATGTTTACACAGAGCTGATTCGTTTTGTTGTATAGCAGAAACTAACACAGCATTGTAAAGCAGAGGTGGGATTTAAAACCTGGCTGCCTGGCTTAGGTCTTTTGCACAGGAAGACAAATAATAAGCAACATCTAAAATAACTCAAATTCTTGAAGAATAGAATATTATTCATAGTTGACTCTCTGATGAGATTAAGCACTGTCACCATATTTTCTGTTTTCACACTAGTTAGAAATTTTGCTAAACAAAATCAGTCCACTTCACAGTATCTTTCTGATACTGCTAAGGAGAAGGAGGGTAGCTGGAGGCAAAAGTTCTAGAAATTTTAAGCAAAATTTTGATGGAAAGGTATATTCTGGATGTAGAGAAGGCCTGGCTATAATGGGTGGTGAACATCTTAAGAATTAAAAAGGAATCAGCAGTCTATGGAGAAGGCAATGGCAGCCCACTCCAGTACTCTTGCCTGCAAAATCCCATGGACGGAGGAGCCTGGTAGGCTACAGTCCATGGGGTTGCTCAGAGTCGGACATGACTGAATGACTTCACTTTCACTTTTCACTTTCATGCATTGGAGAAGGAAATGGCAACCCACTCCAGTGTTCTTGCCTGGAGAATCCCAGGGACGAGGGAGCCTGGTGGGCTATCGTCTATGGGGTTGCACAGAGTCGGACACGACTGAAGTGACTTAGCAGCAGCAGCAGCAGCAGCAGCAGCAGCAGCAATCTATTAGAAACGGAAACTGATTGCCATGATCATTCATTCAGGTATTCATTAATTCTGTAAGCATTTGTTTGTTATGTACTGTACAGTGAAATAAAACAAACCATTACTGAATAGCAACGGCACCCCACTCCACTACTCTTGCCTGGAAAATCCCATGGACGGAGGAGCCTGGTAGGCTACAGTCCATGGGGTTGCAAAGAGTTGGACACGACTGAGCAACTTCACTTTCGCTTTCTTTCACTGTGTGCCAAATAATTTCCTGAGTAGTTTTAGAAACATCATCATACTTAATACTCAAAATAGCCCTTTGTGGAATATTTTATTTCTACTTTCAGTTGAGGAAACCATGCCTTAGTGGGCATAATCATTTGTGAATTGTCAGGAAGCTAATAGCTGAACAAGTGGCTGGGATGGGTTTTGAATGCAGGACTGAGTGACTTGAAGAGCAAGACTGTCATCCTGTGGGGGGCTGGTCCAGGCACTGGGGAAGGGGAGAGTGGCCCCAAGGAAAGTAAGACAGAGTTTGGGGCCACAGAAAGCTTTATGATCTGGTAAAAGAGATAAGAAAACAGCAAATCCATAGCAGAGAGAATTTGGTACTTATTATAATTTAGATGCAACATTTAGGTCTTCAAAGGAGGGAGAGATTACTTTCAGCTATGATAAAGAAGATTTCTGAAAAAAAAGGAGTGGTTAGTAAAGATCTGAAAAATACCATATAAACTAAAAAAATACCATCAAAAATTATGACCATGTGTTACATACAACAGTCACTGCAGTGTCACTTCTGTGTTTGAAATGGAAGTGGCTGCTTCCTCCTCTGAGCTCCTGAGCACTAATCTGAATTTTTTTTTAAACAGTATCTGTCACTTTCTATCCTGTATTATGATTTAATATGTGTATGCTTTCTTTTAGACCTCCTCCAGAGTGGAGACTTTTACTTCTCAGGTGAATCACTACAGTCTCTGGTACCATGCCTGCACCAAGCAGGTCCTTTGCACAATCCCCTCTCCTTTGGTATCAGTGACATCATGTCTCCTGGCTGTCTTCCCATCTCTTTGGGCTTCTCTAAGGCAAAAGGTTGTGTCCTCTGTGTTCAGTCTCTGGCCACTTACCTCTCACACAACACCTATTGAAGATTTCATGCAATCAGTGATACCCTGTGGGCTGATGTCCCCAAATCAGTAGACGCTTCTTTTAAGCCTCCAGTTGGTTTGTATAATTCCCTTTCATCCATCTTCATTTGTGTGTTCCTTGGGCACTGTGATGTCAACATATCTCAAAGCAAATTTGTTACCTTTCCCTTCTCCAGATCACCATTTCTTCCTATACTTTCCATCTCAGTAAATGAGATGGCAAGACCATACAGGCAGTCTGGTCATTGACCCCTTCTCCTCTCCCTACCAATTTCTGGCTACTTGGTCATTAAAGTTCCTTTACAGTAGAGGAGTATTTCTTCAATCTCTTGGCTCTCATAAGTCTCCATGGCCATCATCAGTTCAAGCCCCATCATTTCTCCAGATAACTTCAGAGTCTCCCTGACATCAGGCTTGCCTCCTTATGATCCTTTTTTCTAAACTGCTACCCAGAATGGTTTTTAAATGCAAATCTGAAAATGCTACCTCCTTTAATATGTTGATGCTTTGTGGATAAGAATTAAACCACTCAGCATGGGAAGTACAAACAAACTCTTTCTCCACTTCATCTCTTGTTTGACTCTGCTTTAAACCAAAGTCCTTTCCTATTGAATTGCACTCTCTGCTCTTTGGCCCACTAGCTCCTCATCCACCTGGAATATTGAATTTCCTTCTCTATTTGGCCAACTCCAATCTTCAAAAAGAAGCTTAGTAGTCACATCCTCCAGCAAGCCTTCATGACACTGACTCCAGTCTTAGCTGTGTCTCCTGTATGATGTAATCTCACTCACCTCTACTGTAGTTCTTATCACGCTGGAGCCTCATTTTTTACATAACTGTCCTCTTTCTCTCTCTTTCTCCAAGTAGTCTGAGAGAAGGAACGGTTCCTTGGAACCATCTCATTCTCTGGCACATTGCAAGAAGTTAGTCAACAGTGGTTGAATGAATGATTAAGAATACTTGATGAGTGACCAAAAATGTAGTCAGAGAATAAAGAATTCACCACTTTTCAGGTGAAAATTGAACTCAGTTCAGTTTCTGGATGTGCTGTGTGATTTTCTACTTCATGACAGTATGCCTTTGACTGCCTCTTCCTCATCACTGCTCCACTACAATCCTCCCAAAACAAAAAATAAGGCAAAGATAAACTAAAGCAGAATCCAAAGCAAAAAAGGATAAGCAGAATTTCTCTTGAATATGCACTAATTTGAATCCAGTGGTCATTACTTTTCTTTGTAATTTATTTTATCTTATTGGGTACATAGGGACTTCGCAGGTGTCTCAATGGTAAAGAATCTACCTGCCAAGCAGGAGACATGAGTTTGATCCCTGGGTCTGAAAGATCCCCTGGAGGAGGAAATGGCAACCCACTCCAGTATTCTTGCCTGGAAAATCCCACAGAGGAGCCTGGTCGGCTACAATCCATGGGGTCACAAAGAATTGGACATGACTGAGTGACTAAAACAGCAACAGCATTTAGTACATGGGCTTGCAACCCCTACAAGCTGTGGACTACTTAATTTTGTAATGGCTTTCATATAAAATGCAAATGCTATATATTCATGTTTATGGCATGCATTACATTTTAGTTCTGTTACATTTTTGCTCTTTCGTGACACCAGATCCTGATGTATATGAGGTATCTATACATATATAGATAGATATCATTTATATATGTATACAAAGGTATATGTATATGTGTATCTGAGTATCTATATATTGATGTTATACTCTGTGCTCTGCAAATGCTCTAGTTAAGTGTGAAAACTGCTTAACCAGTCAGTCTGGTTATTAAAGATTCCTGAAGTTGTTTTTCTTTCAGAGATACTGGACTTCTGGGTTAGAATTAATAAGCTAACTGCTGAAGCTGTGAGCTCGTTGGTGCGTACTGTCAACCTGAGGCAGTGTCACTGATCTATGTGGCTTGCTTTGCTGTTACCCGTGAACGTTACACACCACCTACTTACCATAGGAACACTTTCTTATGAAACCAAGTTAAGTTTATGCTTTCAAATGGGTTATTTGTTCTTTGAAATGCAGGGATAGTTCTACATTTAGTTCACCTTTGTCAGTGTGTCTATGCTTGTTGAAATCATGGAGATAGAATAGGAAAGTGTAAAGAGAAGATAGGGTTCAAATTGGGAAACCTCAGAGGTCAGATATTAGTCCAGAATTCAAATGTCTAACGGAGAATCTATACTATTTCTTCAGGCGTGTGTTAAGTGTTGGGCTCTTGCTCCATTCATTCACGCTTGCCAGCTGTTGTTGGCATGAATTCCTCACCCCACTCCCCTGGTTACCAGAAACTTCCCTCAAATAAAAATGGAGCCATTCATACATAATATAGACACATTTAAAAAAGAGCATGTTCATTACTAATTGATGGTAGGACACATTAATGTCATATTCTTTCTACTGAATTCCATTAACGTGACTTGGTATGAAATATCCAGAGAAAAAGGAAATGCAAATGAGATAGATAGCTACTCTAATATTAGAATTAATCTAATAATTAATCTAATTATCTACTTATTATCCATATTAATTATCTAATTAATATTAGAATTAATCTACATGGCTGAATCCTCTTGGCCAGTGTGGAGACTCCCCTTGATATAATGAATTGTGGGGCCTATAACTTCTTTTGAAAAGCTTTCTATAAAGGAGAGCTTGCTGTATGATTTTGTCACAGCTCTAACTGATGAAGATACTGTGAGGAAAACACATCCTGTTTACTATGTGGGTGTGCTCTTCCTGCTATACAAATGCTATGCTAATTGTGCTGCCCAAAGATATAATTGAATATTGGATCTACACTGTGCATTGTACTGGAAAATAGGAAGAAAGACCTTAGGTAGAGAGGAGACAGTATTTTTTGTTTCTCTGGGCTGCCAAAGGCAGTGGTACGTTAGTGCCCACTACATAGAGGCAGGCCAGGACTTAGAAGTTATGAGAGGTCAGAGAGAGAGACGTAAGAACTTGTTTGTCTGTGGTGGTTCAAGTGTAGCTAACTCCTCAGAGCATGTCTACTGGGAGGGTTTAGGGAGCTCTGAGAACAGGCCAGCTGCATGAGCCCAGGACCTTGGGCTTCTTAATTATACAGATCTTTGACTCTTGTACTCTCTATGATCATTCTTCCTCTGCAACCATTTAGTATTTAACCAAGTCTTATTAAAAGCTTTAATCTGTCTAAATTATACTAAGGAAAAAGGACTTCATTTAATACTGTGGCTTAAAGTAGGATGTATTAAATTGGGAAAAGACCACCTGAAGCTTTCATAGTGGAGGCAGCTGAAAAGAAGTAGAAAAGAACTTTTAGGGGGAGGTGAAATTTAGGAGAATAGAGGCTAACCTGTCCTATTAGTTGTCTTATCCATCAGCTTATACTTTTAGGACTAAATCTTGGAGATTTATATTTTGTAATTATTCAAGTAGACCATATTGTCTGAAGATTGTTCTTTACAACTTTCCCCTATGTTCTGTTTATTAATACTATTCATCCTTTTGGAGATCTTCTGAATAAAGTTAGTAGCAAATACACATGAGTCTTAAAATGTGTTATGGCAATTATGATATTCCTCCTAACTCTTTTCTTCCAAAAGGACTGTAGCTTCTTCAGCAATCCTCATGCTTTGTGGTTCCAATGTGCTTGATCATCATGATGATTTATTTCTAGAACCTCATATACCTGTGGAGAAGGCACTGGCAACCCACTCCAGTACTCTTGCCTGGAGAATCCCATGGCAGGAGGAGCCTGGTGGACTGCAGTCCATGGGGTCGCTAAGAGTCAGACACAACTTAGCAACTTCACTTTCATGTTTCACTTTCGTGCATTGGAGAAGGAAATGGCAACCCACTCCAGTGTTCTTGCCTGGAGAATCCCAGGGACGGGGGAGCCTGGTGGCTGCCGTCTATGGGGTCGCACAGAGTCAGACACAACTGAAGCGACTTAGCAGCAGCAGCAGCATATACCTTTTGAAGTGTGCTTGCTCAGTTGCTAAGTCGTGTATGGCTGTTTGCAACCCCATGGACTGTAGCCCTCAGACTCCTCTGTCCATGGGATTTCCCAGGCAAGAATACTGGAGTGGGTTGCCATGCCCTCCTCCAGGGGATCTTCTCTACCCAGGAATCTAACCCGTGTCTCCTATGTCTTCTGCATTGGCAGGCGGATTCTTTACCATTGCAACACCTGGGAAGCCCTAAGTGTAGCAAGCAGATCTGTTCAGAATACTAACTGAGCAGTGGGACATGGCAGAGGACTGGGGGACCACTGCCTTCCTTGCTCTGCAACTTCATTTTCCATTAGAAAGTCTATTTTTAATTTTTTTTATTTTTTAAAAAATACTATCTTGTAATTATCCTATCCTGTGAACATCTGAACCTGTGATTATATTACCACGTAACAGAAAGAAAGTTCCCATTGAATATATTTTGTTTTAAACGTGTAGCTTTGAGTAAATAAATTAGAGAGATAGCGATGTCTGCACTGGTTAACCTGGTCTAACCACCAAAAGAGTTTGATTCTTATTTTTAGGTAACTTTGTCTTCCTCAGCAAAAGTCACTTGAATAAACAGATAGGAACTTCTCTAGGTAGGTTTTGGGACTAATGAGTTAATAATGTATGAACCATGAGAAACCCAGAGAGAAGATCCAGTTTCTGATGGAAGGGATCAAGGATATGGGTGAGAGGAGAGCAGGCATGGGGAGTGGGCAACTGGCAGCCAACACGATTACTTCTATTTTCTTCCTGCTGTTGCTGCTGCTGCTAAGTCTCTTCAGTCATGTTCGACTCTGTGCGACCCCATAGATGGCAGCTCACCAGGCTCCGCTGTCCCTGGGATTCTCCAGGCAAGAACACTAGAGTGGGTTGCCATTTCCTTCTCCAATGCACGAAAGTGAAAAGTGAAGTCGCTCAGTTGCTCAGTCGTGTACGACTCTTCGTGACCCCATGGACTGCAGCCTACCAGGCTCCTCCGTCCATGGGATTTTGCAGGCAAGAGTACTGGAGTGGGGTGCCATTGCTTTCTCCGATTTTCTTCCTAGTCTACTGTAAACAACAAAGATATTTATCTTCTTTTTAAATACATTGGCTGTTCGCTGTGTCCATTTGCCTGTGTGGGTGAAGTAGGACTTGGCTAATTGCCTATCATTTCCCCCTCTTTCCTCCATTCCTCTGGATAGTTCAATGTGATCCCCTATCAATTGGATCATACTTTTGGTTCTACTGACCATGCAGATAGCTAAAATCTTTAGGCCTTCTTCTATGGGAGATACTAACAGTAAAGTTGCTTCATCCTGTATTTTCCAAAGCCTATTTTTTAAAAAGGCACAATTCTTTATATTTAATTAGAATATTATGTGTATGTGTGTATATTCTGTTAACTTTGTTACATCATTATCGAAATCTTTGAGAATCCAAATTAATTAAACATACTTCTTTCTGCAAATTAGCCTCTATAGATATTATATGCCTGCCATCTGTGTATTTGTTATTCTGATCATATAAAATGGTTAGCCGAGAGATTATAGTCTCATGGCAAATCACTCCAGAGAGGGAATGAATTAAGGGTTACATGATATATTAATCAACATGATGTGGGGAATTTATCCATCCGTTACCATGTTCCTCTAGCTTGTATTTCTGTAGTCTGTGTTCACCCATCTTTGCTTACAGTGATAACAGGCTTCCAAATGCTGTGTGAGATCAGGAAAACCAGTGTTTACCATGGAATTTCAGAATTAGAAAGGAGTTTAGGAATCATACTATATTCTTTTCAGCTTTGATAGGATATTAAGCTGCTAACTACATTTTACATTTAGCTACATTTGCCTTATACTGAAAATATTCTGACTTACCATCTAAGGGCTCAAAATCTCCTTAAAGGTCTCTTCTCAAACTATGTTAAGATAACTACATATGGTTTTGATAACATCTCTTTATGCCCTTGTTGGATAAATGGTTATATATTTGTCCATTTCCAGACTTTTCTCACTTTTCCTAATTGCTTTGATTTCTTGGAGATGATGTCTGGGCTGTGGTGATGCTATCTATAAATTCCTTCTAGACAGTAAAATTTCTTGAGCTTGGAGATATGATGGAGAAGGGAACAGCAACCCACTCCAGTATTCTTGCCTGGAAAATCCCACTGATGGAGGAGCCTGGAAGGCTACAGTCCATGGGGTTCGCAGAGAGTCAGACACGACTGAGAGACTTCACTTGGAGATGTGAAATCACTTAAGAGCTAGGTGCATCCTGACAGTATTCTTAACTGCCCTGGAATCCTGACTCTTAGCTATGTGCTGTTCTTTACTGTGAAGATTTGCTTTGACATAGAAAAAGAAGCAATGTTAATAAGATCTGCTCTGTTTGGAGAAATGGCTAGAGTTCATTCTTTTCTTCTTGTTTTAAACATAACTTCTAAAATTCTTTTCATTTTCCTTAGCATTATTCATAGCCAGAGTTATTGCTTCTGCATTCCTGACACTGCTTTTTAAACGTTTGTACCATTCTTTTAAATCCCGTTTGTAGTTGGGGGCTCCTTTTTCCACATTTTGTACATTCATGTACAAAAAGCCCCCTGTTTATAAAAGGAATCTTTACTGAAGAAATTTTAAAAACTAGAGACCAATATGAAGAATAAAATAAAAAATAAAAATCAACTTCAGTTCCACCACTGAAATGATAATAATAATAATAATCATTCAAATTTTAACATGCTTCATTTTTTATGCATATGTATTCTTTAGTTAGGGCCAATTCATATTTCTATCCTGCCTTTTTAATTTATAAAAATCTTTTTCCATAGCATGAAATATTTGCATATATAATTTTGTTTCAAAATATTTTGTTATATACATTAAAATTCATTTACCAGCCTCCTTTTTGGGAAATATAGGCCCATGGACTCTTTTGGACAGCTCTCTCCTCAGCAACAATAATTTATTTCAATAGTTTTTTTCTTATGAGCTTATTTAAAATTGTACGGTCATAATTTAATTTTAGATTTTTCATCCCTAGTGAGCCATTTTTCCATCTAAAGGTCTTCTGCTATTTCTCTGAAATTTCAGAAACAGTCTTTCCTAGATTAGAGCTTATTTATCTGGCTAGCTAACATATTTACCTTCTCTAGAGTCACGCATCAATTCCCCAGTGAGTTCTTCCTTTTCAACCAAACTTAAAAGTATAGAACAGTACAGTGTTAGTGTTGATAAAGATCCTAGTAATTTTCTTTTATGATTCCTTTGTTTTCAGAAAAATATTTTATTTTTCTGTGGTCTTCTAAAAGAGCAAATTAGGAGCAAGTGACATGTCATGTATAGGCTGGGTGACAAGATGTGCTTGACCTCAGCAGAGGCCATTGGGCCAAGAGAGAAATCTGAAACTACAAAGCGTGGTTTGGTCCAGTGAGGGGGATAGCACCTCCAGGTAATTCCAAGGAGTGTAGTGTGATTGGTTTCTCAGTTTTAAGCAGGGCTTGGGCTGGCAACTAGACATCTAGGGTTCTAGGATGACTCCTCCCACATACATAGTTGTATAAAGTGTCAAGGTGCTCACTGGTTAGTGCTTAAGCCAGGAATCTCGTCCCACTTGGGGCTCTCTACTGGTATTTGGTGATTAAGTGAAAGTCAAGTCATATAAATGAGAAAATGCAGAAGGGTTGGGGAAGACTCAGGGATTGTAGGGTTTCCTTGGTACCTCAGCTGGTAAAAAAAATCTGCCTGTAATGCAGAAGACCCCAGTTTGATTCCTGGGTCAGTAAGATCCCCTGGAGAAGGGAATGGCTACCCACTCCAGTATTCTTGGACTTCCCTGGTGGCTCAAATGGTAAAGAACCTGCTTGCAATGCAAGAGACTTAGGTTCAATCCCTCAGTTGGGAAGATCCCCTGGAAGAGGGCACGGCAACCCACTCCAGTATTCTGGCCTGCAAAATCCCTATAGACAGAGGAGCCTGATGGGCTACAATCCATAGGGTCTCAAAGAATCGGACATGACTGAGCGACTAAGCACAGCACAGCAAAGGGATAGTAAGCAGGCAAGATACCTAGGGCTTCAGCTGGTTGTCAACAGTGGGCTACTGAATTTAACAGATACATGATCTTCTCCAACTAAGATTGCCTTAGGGACCGTTGAGACTGAGGTTGCCAGTTGAAGTCTGCTGTTGTGACCAAAATCAAGGCATGGTTGTATTAGACACTCTGATTTTGACCAAAAGATTTCCAGCAGATGAAAAAATAAACACTACCTCTTTGTCATTACTTTATCCCACCTCTGTGCAAGGATTTATTTAAAAACTGTATAGTTCATCTAAATATATTACCTACATTTGTGCCCAACACCCAATAACATTTCTGCCACTTCTGTGTTTACCCAAGTAAATTTTGCGACTTTTCCACCATTATGTCCGTGATTGTTAGTGATTGTCTATATCTTCTTAGAAGAGAAACTGATCTCTGACCCATTTAAATCTTTTCTAACAAAGTATTAATATACCTCTTAACTTGCATATTCTCATCATTAGTGACACTATTGAAATTAAAATATACCTATGAGATTGTAACTGTCTCAAAAGAAAATTTATTATGTTTGTTAAATTTATTCTCTCTGCTTCGGTTTATTGATTTGAAGATATATTTTTCACATTCCCCACATCCTGCTACTTTTTTTGTAAGAGTTACTTGGTTATTTCCTCCTTGATGTTACTTTATGTTATTATGTATATTGTTTTCTATGCTATTCAGTATTTTATTGGGATGTTTTTCTTCTCTACATATTTTAAGCTAAATCTTTTTGATAAAATCAGAAACTCTTCTAACAAATATTTTTTTTCAAGGTCCTTGTGAGATGTACTTTATTCCTTGCCAGAAGCTACATCAAATACTTTGATAATCTTTACAGAATTTCTTGGCTTGAAATCATATAAACATATTGATGAAACCCATATAGCTTCTGTTGAGAGCATCAGCTTAAAAAAAAAGCCTAAGGCTTAAGAGTTTGTTTTTTCCTTCCTAATGGGACACTACTATACTTAATGCAGTTGTATCTTTCTTTTGCTGTATGAGAACCTTACTTATTGCTGCTTCTGGTTTTTAATACTTATCTCTCATATCTTTCTAATAATTAAAAGAATTATAAGAATAAGTATCATTTTTCAACTAAAGAGAATTTAAATCTCAATATTAAAAAGTATTATTTTTGGAGCTTTTATTCCTTCAATGTATGTCAGAGGGAAAATTCTGAGACATCTCAATCTATGGAAAAATTTGAAATAAATACAAGGTTTCCTTCATCAAGAAGAATCTTGGTTTCCTTATATTTTCTTGAGATTTATGTGTCTACCCAGAAAATGGGGAACCTAACTTGACAAGAAATCAATGTAACCATTATTCTATTTAGAGGATAACTCTTTAGGATAATGGTTGCAGAACACTGATCATAATAGTTCATCTTTATTCCTAACCCCATTTGCAAGCCCACCCAGGACACATTAAGCCTAATTCTGTCTGTTGGTAGTACTACTTTGCTAGAGCACTTGGTAGGATATTAGCTCTCACTACACTTGGATTTATTTTTCTGGTTCTCAGAAAAATACTTGAGTTTTACCTTCTGGTTGTCTTGAGGCTGCCAAATCAGGCAGACAAAAAACATTCTGGAATCAGGAATGTGGTGTTTTGCTTAAAGAGTTGTAACTGAGCATGGCTCACCACTTCTGGTTCTGTGCGGAGGCTGGCCTAGGTCTATAAATCCTACTTGAGGAAGGTAGTATCTTTCCAGGAAAGATGATTCATCTCTTCAGAAAATGCCAGCCCACCTGGATTGTACTCTTGGTTCTTCAGGAAGCCCTGAGAATGAAGTATGTCATCAATACAGAGATATACAGTGAGATTTTAGGAACCATTATAGCAGCAAAATTTTAAAAGGGACACAGATAAGTAATATGATACCCTCAGCAAGCTTACATTCTATTCATATAAAGAGAGTATGCCTCAGTGATTATAATAGATAACGGTAATTATAATGATAATAATAGGGAAGTAGGTGAGTCCTGAGCCTGGGTTTGGGAGGCATATTTCTAAGAAGGCTTCCTAGAGTAGGTGATGGGTAAGTTGGGTCCAAATAAATATAAACTGTTACAGAGGGCAGGAAATTTTTTGCAGAAATCATAGGCTGAGAAAAGTCTTGGGGTCAAAATACAACATCGTGTTTAGGGAACAAGAAGCAATTTAGTATTTTCAGAAGACACTATATAAAGAAGCGTGATGGGAACTGAAGTTGTAGATACATTTAGGGTTCCATCTTTGAGAGTCTTGGAAGCAATGTTAGGGAAATTTGACTGTAGCCTGTGGGTTATAGAGAAATCTTTTAGATTTCCGGTAGGTAAGGTGATAGATTTGATAGATTTTCAGTTGTAATAAATTCACTGGCTTTAGAAAAGAGAGCTGCCCTGTTGTGAGGACAGTTAGGAAGCCCCAGGAGAGGCCCACGTGGTGAGGCACTAAGGCTTTCCACCAGCAGCCCTGTGAGAAGGTCATCTAGGAAGTGGATCTTCCAGTCCTGGTTAAGCTTTCAAATGATTCTGAATGTGACTGTGGAAAGACCCTGAGCCAACACCATGCAGTTAACCTTCAGAAACTGTGAGATAAGCGCTTGCTGTTTCAAGCGTCTGCGTTTGGCACAACATGTCTACAATAGATTAATACACTGCCTTTTGAGGAGAATAGGACTTCAGTGCAAGTAGACAAGTTAGGAGGCTGTTGTAGCTGACTAGGTTAGAAATAATATAGGTCTAGTTTAGGGGAGGTAAAGATGGCTAGAAGGGAAAAAGTATAAAAAAAAATTGGGAGATAAAAATCTCTTAGAAGATGATTAAATAGAAGGTGTTGCAGATAGAAGTCATGGTTGATTCGTACATTTCTTGTTTGAGGGACCAGGTGGATGGTGGTTCTGAGCCACAGAGAAGGAGCATAGTTTTGGAGAGAGAGTAGATTGAGTCTTGGACAATGAGTTTGAGTTGTCTGTGAGATGTCCAGGTGAAAAATCCAGAATAGGTCTATAGGTGAAGAAATCGGGATTTAGGTCATCTGTATAAAGACAGTAGTTGACATGATGAGCATAAATGTGATTATTTTAAAAAGGTGTATAAAACAACAAGGTCCTGTTGTATAGCACAGGGAACCGTCTTCAATATCTTGTGATAAACCATAATGTAAAAGAATATATATATATTTTTATATATCACTTTGCTTTACAGCAGAAGTTAGCAAAATAGTGTAAGTAAATTATACTTCAGTATAATTTAAAAAAAGAAAGGTGTATAGGGTGAGAAAAGCCATGCTTTTTGTCTGGGGAATCAGCCTTGAAGCAGATGGCATGTAAAAGACATGGCAGGAAGACATAAAGGAAATGAGGAGAAGTATGAGAAGAAGTAGAGAAACTTGAAAAAGTGGATGGTTTGGTTTCAGACGGGAGATTGGAAACCACACTCTCTGACATTGGGGAGAAAAAGGCAAGAATGGGTTCGTTTTAGGTAAGTTTTGACGTAAATGGACAATTGAGAGGAATTGTCCTTGGTGGTACAAGTTTTCCAGATGAAACAGGAGACAAGCTCACCTGCCATGAGTGAAGATGATAACAGGTGAGTAAAGAGGAGAAACTCTGGAAAAACTATAGAAGGAAAACAAAGACCAAGATGAGAAAAAACAGTTAAGGGCATGGATGGATTGTGCTGAGTACTCAGCTGAGATTCAGAGACCAAGTGTTTGAAGTAAGTGATCTCAGTAGGGAAATGGAACATTATAACAGTTGGGGCTTTTTGTATTCCACTTCAGCTTCAGCCCTGAAGCTGGTGACACTGTTATAAATAGTAGTTTACCTATGTAAGACATGCTGAAGGATTGCAAAATTAGTGTTGTAACTCTTAGTTCACCAATTTTCTTGAGTGCATGAGGGTTGTCAATGTTGATCTAAGAGACCTTGACGAAGAGACCCTCTTTTAGAGAGTGTTGTTGGTTGTCAGCGTGTTGACCACTTTGAACATACCCACAAGATTGGGTGCTTCTGCATGTTATAAGCCAAGTGAAAAAAAATGCATTTGAGATAACTGGAAAGTTTGATTAGAACCCTCAACAGTTTAGGGGACATAGTCAAAGGTTAAGGGCCTGGCTGGAGCTGGTAAAACAACAGGACCATGGGATGCTTTGAGAGATAGTTGTCTTTCTGCTATTGCTGGGGTAAAGTTTAGTATTTCCCACTTATGAGATATGTTCCCTAAAAAGGGAACCTGCCCATCATCTGCTTACAAGGAACCCTGCTTCAAACCATCATTTGGGATGAGGCGACATCTGGGGGAAAGACACTGCCACGTCCAGGAAGCTGCGACTTCTCCATCGTGAAGTCAGGACAGGGTAGGCAAGGCAGCAGTCTTCAGTGGAAACTGCAAATGTGACTGTAAGTCACCTTTGGGTAAATGTTTTTCACAGAAGAAGCTGATGCCAAATCACAAATGCACTTGCCAAGATAGATTTTTATTGCCCATTTGTCTCTTTTCCCTACATCGTCTACCTCAGCACAGCTATGGAAGGGCCAAGACGGTATCTATGGAAGGAGGGAGGAAGCAGAACAGGAAGATGTGAAAGGTGCTCACTGCAGTTCCTCCTCCACAGCAGGCCTCACCTGCATCAACCTGAGCAGGAGGAAGGAAGAAGCCTTCTGTTTGCCGAATTGATTTCACACTGGACGGGATGGGATGCTCTTTAGAAGAGATGAGATATTCTGTTACCTAAAATTGATTAGAAAATCTGTACAGCCTGGCTGAGATTTTATTCAGGGGTGGGAAAAAGCAAGCAAAGCAAATCAAAACAAAAACAGTAGCAACAAAAATCCCCAAACAATTGGCTTGTAGCCAATTGGACTGTGCCTGCCAGGCTCCTCTGTCCATGGGATTTTCCAGGCAAGAATCCTAGAGTGGGTTGCCATTCCCTTCTCCAGGGGATCTTCCTGACCCAGGGATTGAACCTGGGTTCCCTACATTGCAGGCAGATTTTTTTTTTTTTTTTTTTTTACTGTTTGAGCCACCAGGGAAGCCCAGTAGGGTTAACACAGGGCTAATAAACTGAGAGAAGCGAATCAAGCTTTGGAATTTTAGGAAGCTGGTGGGTGAAAGGGAACAAAATATGGCCCCCTGAAATATGCATCTTTGTTATATTGATTAGTTTGAATGCGTTATTTTTAAGAAATGGAAGACATGGGAGGAGCTTGGAAAACTGAATAGAAGTTATCTTCTTATAAGAAACATTTACATTTATAAGGGAAATGTCCACTTATAAGGGTGTTTCCAACCTTCTACCAGGAAGAGAAGGATGATTCTAAATCTCCAGAAACTTGTCAGTAAAGACGGTAACTAATTAAAATTTGTATAACAACCTTATCCATATTCACTGTGCTTTTCCTGGAGTCCCCCCTAATATCTTCACAATTGCACTCATCTCACACGCTAGTAAAGTAATGCTCAAAATTCTCCAAGCCAGGCTTCAGCAATACGTGAACCATGAACTTCCAGATGTTCACGCTGGTTTTAGAAAAGGCAGAGGAACCAGAGATCAAATTGCCAACATCCGCAGATTCATTGAAAAAGCAAGGGAGTTCCAGAAAAACATCTATTTCTGCTTTATTGACTATGCCAAAGCCTTTGACTGTGTGGATCACAAAAAACTGTGGAAAATTCTGAAAGAGATGGGAATGGCAGACCATCTGATCTGTCTCTTGAGAAACCTGTATGCAGGTCAGGAAGCAACTGGACATGCAACAACAGACTGGTTCCAAATAGGAAAAGGAGTATGTCAAGGCTGTATATTGTCACCCTGCTTATTTAATTTATATGCAGAGTACATCATGAGAAATGCTGGGCTGGAAGAAGCACAAGCTGGAATCAAGATTGCTGGGAGAAATATCAATAACCTCAGATATGCAGATTTCACCACCCTTATGGCAGAAAGTGAAGAAGAACTAAAGAGCCTCTTGATGAAGGTGGAAGAGGAGAGTGAAAAAGTTGGCTTAAAGCTCAACGTTCAGAAAACTAAGATTATGGCATCTGGTCCCATCACTTCATGGGAAATAGATGGGGAAACAATGGAAACAGTGTAAGACTTTATTTTTTTGGGCTCCAAAATCACTGCTGATGGTGATTGCAGCCATGAAATTAAAAGATGCTTACTCCTTGGAAGGAAGGTTATGACCAACCTAGATAGCTTATTTAAAAGCAGAGACATTGCAACAAAGGTCCGTCTAGTCAAGGCTGTGGTTTTTCCAGTGGTCATGTATGGATGTGAGAGTTGGACTATAAAAAAGGCTGAGCGCCGAAGAATTGATGCTTTTGAAGTGTGGTGTTGGAGAAGACTCTTGAGAGTCCCTTGGACTGCAAGGAGATTCAACCAGTCCATCCTAAAGGAGATCAGTTCTGGGTGTTCATTGGAAGGACTGATGTTGAGGCTGAAACTCCAATACTTTGGCCACCTCATGCGAAGAGTTGACTCATTGGAAAAGACCCTAATGCTGGGAAGGATTAGGGGCAGGAGGAGAAGGGGACGACAGAGGATGAGATGGTTGGTTGGCATCACTAACTCGATGGACATGGGTTTGGGTGGACTCCGGGAGTTGGTGATGGACAGAGAGGCCTGGCGTGCTGCAATTCATGGAGTTGCAAAGAGTCAGACACAACTGAGCAACAGAACTGAATATCTTCTTTCATTTTTTGACTATGGATAGTGTTTAAGGCGGTGACTTGGCCCATTTCAGGGATTTACCCAGTTTTCCTGGGTATCTTCTGTGTATCCAAGAGAGTAAACATACTATTAAACTTCTGTTTTTCTCCTGTTAGTCTGTTTTTTTATTTGGTGATGGGAGGTCTTAGCCAAAAAATTAGATGTATAGAGGAAAATTATTTTTCCTCACTTGCCATAAGCAGTTGACATGGGAACCAGAAAGTAAGAGAGTTGAAAAGACTGAAATTAGGACTGAGACCTAACTCAGATTAATGCAGTTCCCAATGTTGACACATTCTGAGTTTTCTCAAATAATCTGAATCACTCACTTAATTTCAGCAGATATTATTGAGAATGTGGTGAGTAAGCTGGAGTCTGCTGTTAAATAACATGCAAGATCATAGAGGGGAGAAATTAAGAAACTCTGAATATTAATTTTATAACTAACCAACATAGACAGGATATTTGCTAAAATCACATAGTTGAGAGATATTTAAGAGTAATTGTGCACCCCACTATGTGCTTGATAGTGAGCTAACTTTAGAGGATAAAGAGGTGAAAAAGAAAAGTTATATATATCCTTGAGTATTGAAAAGCTGGTAAAGGATTTATACATGAGAATACATATAAAGATTTATACATGAGAATTACCATACAAGGAAGTAAGTAAGTGCTGCTAAAAATGGTTGCAGAAACACGTGGCAAGGAGCATGTAGGAAGCCTGGGGATTAAAAGAAACTTATTTTGGATTGGGTGACATTAGATTTAAGTGTTTTTTTGTGATTTTTTTTTTCCCCTATTTGGCCAAGAAATAAGTTACTTTGTATTTCGCTCAGAGGTTTGAACATATTTCATGAAGGCTGCATTTGAGATAAACTTTGAGGGATGAGTAGGATATTTGAAGTAAGTAATGGGAGAATATATATTTTGTCCTGAACATAATATAAGTAATGGAAATACAGACTGTCTTTTGAGAATGAAGAGTTGTCAAATGCTGAAGGGAATTAGAAGTTGAGCATGGAAATGTAAATTAGGACCACCCAGTGAAGGAGCTTGAAGGCTTAAATAACTCAGTAGGAAATTGGGAGCTGCTGAAAGCTTAGAGGAAGACATAAATGGAGTGGAAATTTAGGAAAATTAACTTGAAAGTTGAGTGTAGGATGGTGATCCTGAAACAAACTAAACTGGGGAATCAGACAAGTTAGAGACTCTAGTGTTACGATACTTAAAATAACATCCTGAAACAGGATGGTAAGTGAAGAGGTGGGAAAGAGGATTGGATTCAAAAGGTCATTTGGTAATAGAACCAACTGGATTTTATGATTTAAAATGTGGGCACAAAACTTCTTTTAGGTTTCCAAGACCATGTAACTGGGCATTTGGGAACATAAGGCTTCCATGAAAAGACAAAGGGAAGTCATGAGGAGGTGCTCTTTGATGAGATAGGCTGTGATTCTTCTGAGGGACTACGTGTACATCCTGTAGAAGTGCCTGGCAGACATTTGGAAATGTACACGTGGCATTTGGAAGGGAGAGGAGAAGTTCAGCACCAGAAGTTACCAGCTTAGAAGTTGATAGTTACTTCCATAGGAGTCAATGAGATTCCTGATGGAGGGAGGTTATTATGAGTTCTTTACCCTGTTTAAGTTATGAAATTCTTGCAGAATGTGATGACAGCTCTGTATCTCCTTGGCCAGAAAAATGTGCAAACACAAAGGTAAAAAATTTTGTAGACCTTAGTTTCACATTTCTTGGTACCAAAAGAAAAGAGAACGGAAGAAAGAACTTGGTGAAATGTTACGTGAAGGGGACAAAATCAGGAAAAGATGACACAGCAGTAGAAAACAAACCAGGAGGACTTCCCTGGTGACCCAGCGGTTAAGACTCTGAGCTGCCAATGCACGGGGTACAGGTTCAATACCTCTAAAATTCCACACGCTGTTTGGCGTGGCCAAAAAAAAAAAAAAAAAAAAAAAACGAAAAGAAGCCAGGGTGATGAGGATGATTTAAAAGGCACTTTAAAGTAATGTGTGCTAGAGTATTTCAAGTCTTACAACTGAGGAGAAGTTGCTGGATGGTGCTCACTGGATGAGGAGTTCATTGTGAATCTAGGACTAAAGACATCATTCATTAGAGTGGTGGGGACAAAAATTACATGACAGAAAGCTAAGGGGTAATGAATTGTGAGGCTGAGTAGAGCTAGTAAATGGAGAGACTAAGTAACTCTACTCTTATGTTTAATCATGAAGGTAAAATGAGAGCAGAGAGTTGAAGGAATATGCAGCCTCAGAAAGAATTTCTGATACAATTTTTTTTAAATTGGGCGTATTTATGGATGGAAGAACCTCTTGATGAAAGTGAAAGAGGAGAGTGAAAAAGTTGGCTTAAAACTCAACATTCAGAAAACTAAGATCATGGCATCTGGTCCCATCACTTCATGGCAAATAGATGGGGAAACAATGGAAACAGTGACGGACTTTATTTTTGGGGGCTCCAAAATCACTGTAGATGGTGACTGCAGCCATGAAATTGAAAGACACTTCTTCCTTGGAAGAAAAGCTATGACCAACCTAGACAGCATATTAAAAAGCAGAGACATTATTTTGCCAACAAAGGTCTGTCTAGTCAAAGCTATGGTTTTTCCAGTAGTCATGTATAGTTGTGAGAGTTGGACTATAAAGACAGCTGAGTGCCAAAGAATGGATGCTTTTGAACTGTGGTGTTGGAGAAGACTCTTGAGAGTCCCTTGGACTGCAAGGGTATCCAACCAGTCCATCCTAAAGGAAATCAGTCCTGAATATTCATTGGAAGGACTGATGTTGAAGCTGAAACTCCAATACTTTGGCCACCTGATGCGAAGAACTGACTCATTGGAAAAGATCCTTATGCTGGGAAAGATTGAAGGTGGGAGGAGAAGGTGATGACAGAGGATGAGATGGTAGGATGGCATCACCGACTCAATGGACATGAGTTTGAGTAAACTCTGGGAGTTGGTGGTGGACAGGGAGGCCTAGCATGCTGCAGTCCTTGGGGTCGCAAAGAGTTGGACACTAGTGAGGGAGTGAACTCAACTCAACTCATGGATGGAAGAGATGGAGTCAATCTAGATGGAGAATATACAAGGGAAAGCATGGATGATTGTTAAGAAATTCCAATTATTATTTAAAAAACGTTTTTCTATGCAGTGGTTACCATGGTTGCCTTTTTGAAAGACAAAATAAAGATCATGCCACTTTGATGACAGTCACTCACAGCTCAGTCTTCTAAGGATCCACTTTTGAGGTACAAGAAAGATTAGGAAACAGAATTGTGTGAAGACGAGCAGCCAAGTGAGAAAATCCTTATTTTCTCACTCTAGATCTGGGAAACATGTTCCTACAAGAGAGATGTTACGTGGACAGTGTTGAGCAGAGGTCCTCGCAGCAGCAGAGCCAGCTCTTGTGTCTCTGTGCGCTTGGTTGTCAGTACTTGTTCTTGCTTTGGTTTGCAGTGTCATGTTTTTAAACCTTGGCTATTCATTGGAATTATGCATTAAAAAATACCAGTGCCTCGGCCTCAAACCCCAGTGGTCCTGATTTAATTGGCCTGGGGTGAAGTGTGGGCATGGAGAGCTTTTGAAGGTGATGCTAATGTGCAGTGGACTTCCCAGGTGGCTCAGTGGTAAAAAATTCTCCAATGCAGGAGACACAAGAGATGTAGATGTGGGTTCCATGCCTGGGTTGGGAAGGTCCTCTTGAGGAGGAAATGGCCACCCAGTCCAGTAATCTTGCCTGGAGAATCCCCATGGACAGAGGAGCCTAGTGGGCTCCAGTCCTTCGGGTCACAAAAAGTCAGACACAACTGAGCGACTGAATATGCCCCCGCTAATGTGCAACTAATATGGAAACTACTTCTTCAGCATCTTCAGTTTGGGCTTCAGTTTCTCCACTGGAGAGGCTATACCTCCAACTAGGTATTTTCCAAAAGTTGTTTGAGGAAGGAATGGATGCTAGTGAAGGTCTTGAGAGCCTCAGGAGACTCTGGAAAATATATTCACTTCCCTGGTATAGAAAGGTGAGCTTTTATCCATATTTCACCTTTTACCCAGCTTAATCAGGGATTTCACCCGTGATTATGAAGAAGCAAGAACTAGCAGTAGCTTGGTCTTCAGACACTTGTAAAATCCATTTTAAAGGATATCCACTGAATAAAAGGCAAGGCTCCCAGGAGATAGACTTCCTTTTTTTTCTGAAATCCCCACTTGATGATTAACCAGGCTGCAAGAAATCTATAGTGGTTTGCTCTGGGTACAGTGTGGACAGGCTGTACATGACTGGTAGCAAGGATTTTCTTCTTCAGCAACTGTTACTCTTCCAGAGTGAATCTATTTTCAAGATAGGTCTACACTAGCCCAGTCATTCACTTCCCTCTCCCCCTCTCCTCTAGGATTCACTGCTCTCTAAAGAAGAGGTCATTAGGAAGTGTGAGAATTGCCCAGGGATTATATGGAGTTGTGGCAGCTAAAGTGAATGCTTCATTAGCATGTGAGAGAAAAGCCCAAACAACACCATCAAAGGGTGTAAAAGCCATCCAATGGGGTGGGGAAAGGGTGGTTGGAATTAATTTCAACCACTTTAAAGCCAACATGAATGAAAGGAGAATTAAAACTTAGCCTGCCTCTGAGTGAACTTAACCTGTGTGTGTGTGTACATTTTCACATGAAAGCAAGCTTGCTGATTACCTAAATTTGTTCATAACTGGTGGCCTATACAACAAAAACAATAAAAAATATTTTGTCATTTTGGCTGTTTTTTGGAAACTGAAAGAATCATAAGGATATAGTAGCCAGTAAAAGCTTGCCAGGAGAATATTTGAAACTATATTAGAACATGCTCCTTTTACTATTATGGCTGACAATTGAAATAACCAAGACATACAAAAACAGATCAACAGCAATATGGCAGGCAGAGTTAAGAATCTAATGAAGTCACTTGCCTTTAATTTATAACTATAAATCAGGCAAAAATTTTTCACCAAACAGGGTCAGACTTGGAGGACTGGGGAAATAGGGGGTGAAGGGGAGTAGGGGAGATATGACGGAAAAAAACAAGAGAGAAAAGAAAGGCCCTGATTAGCTACCAGAATTTCCCTCTGCACCATAAGTGGTTCCCTCCAGTGTCTGCTTAAAGAGCCTGCTGTTGATTGATTGGATGAAAGTGACTGGGAAGGCTTGATGAGTAATCCCTGTAGCTTGTAATAAAAAACCAATGCCATTTTCATAACGGACTTCGTACCTTTCTGTTCCAACTGGCATTTCTCAGGAGCAGAGCACTTGAGCAGCTGAAAGTTGTGTTAGAGTTTCCAGGAGGTTTGGACTTAGGCAGAAGTGACTTTGCTATAAAGATTGGGGCCAAGGTAGTCAATGGATGGGTGATGGGTAGCCCACTGTTTTGAGTGTCCTCAGTTTTGCTGTGCTATCTCTGCTCCAGGGAGCATCTCAGAGAGCAGAATGAAGCAGCCGGAACCTCCACTCTTCCCTAAAGTGGCTGAAATGTTAAGCTATTGCTCTATTGAAAAATAGGTCACATAGATGATATAATGGGTTAAAGCTTTGCTAAACGTCTATTGAAATAAACTTCTTCTATCTGATGAAACCAGAAAAATGCAGGTAGCACTGCAGGCTAAGGAAAACACTAAAGGATAAATTAGGCTTCTTGCTGTGAGGTGCACTAGTTTTTCTCCACTAGAAGCAAAGTACTCACTACCTGGTATCATATATCTCAAAACATAGGTATTCCCCCACCCCCTCTGCTTCAGGAACCTAGTTGAATCATCCACTGTCCTCTGCCCTTAATTCTGCGACAATGTGGGTCAGTCAGGCAACTCGACTATTCAAGTCAGATGTGAAAGTACTGCCTTGTTAGTTACCTGGGATATGTGGGACATCAGTCATTTTACAAAACAATTTTGAGGGATTTTGACATTTCCACTAGAGAAGATCCACGAGGCTTTGATTTGATAAGTTGCTTCCTGCTGCCTCCTTCCTGTCAGAGGCACTGAGCTCAAAAAGAGATCAAACTTCCAGAAAGAAATATGCCTTATATAAATGTTCCTACTCGTATTATTTCATAGTCTCCTATGACAACCTTCACGTCAAAGATTTATTCTGGGTAGTTAAGTTATACAACAAAATATCTGGTGTGAATTTTGGCAAGAAATTCGCGAAGTGGATCACTTGCCAGGAGCAGGTATCCTTGTGGAATAAACAGAAGTAATGCGAGTAGGTAAGAGGATGCTCGTCAAGGTGGCGGCAACGCTGAATGCCTTTCCTAATTTGCCCTGGGAAAACACCATTAAGCCCATCAGCGTCTGCATCTTAATCTTTTTAAAAGAATGTGCTTCATGAAGAAGCTAATTTTCTCATTAAAAAAACAAAAACAAAAACCCACAACAGCTGTTTTGGATACTACAATTCATTAGAAAAAAGGGGTTCTGAAACTTGAAGGGCTATTTGGGGAATGTGGATAAGAAAGAAAACAAAATGAACTGCAAAAGATTATGTTCTGTCTTCCAGCGAGGGATATGCGCTTCTAAATATAAAACCCATCATTTAGTGTTGCTCAGGTTTTAGATGGAAAAAGGAAAAAAAAAAACCCCCACAAACATATTGATGATTATACATACTAGTTCTAAAGAGCTTATTTTAATTTTCTTAAGGTTAATTGTGTTACACTGAGAGGTGATGTTTTGGGAATAGAGTCATGTTTTTGGCTGTAAAGAAGCTGTGTGATTTCTTGAAGCATCTTTCCATTTGCTTCCATGAATAACACATTTTCCGGAGTGAGTAGAGAGAAAAGGAAAGCTAATCAGATCATCGTCTGTGCTTGTGAGATGCAAGATTCTTTCTATAACATGGATTATTAATTCCACAAATTTTATTCTACATCCCTCTGCCTATTAAGTGAAGCTTAAAGTCTCTAAGGAATTATTTGACTTTGAATATCTCATGCTTTTGTTAAAATACATTTCAACTTGCTCCTGTAATTAACATTAACATCAAGTTCTTATTTCTGACTTCACACCTCTCAGAAAGTAGATATTACAACAATTTTGATAAAAAATGATTAGAGGCTAAAAGACTCTTCACAAAATGTGAATAACAGAAAATATGTCTAACAGCCCACGTTATTGTGTAGCCCTCAAACTTGTTCTTCCTAAGATTTTGCCGAATATAAGTAAACGTCTGACACTCTGAGTTAACATTTAAAAATACGCATTAGTTTCATAATCACTGCAGTGCAGAAGTTATTAAAGCTACAGCAGTTCAGCCTGAAAGAAGCCAGGAAATATTCTGTGTTATTTTGCTTCCTTCACCAAATGATAATTTATATGAAATCTTCATTTTCTTAAACTTAGATAACACAATCTTCATAAACATAAGAAATAGAACATATGGTAGATAGAGAAGCCTATAGAATTCATAGTAGGATCTATGTAGAAAATTCTAAAAAGATAGGTGGAAATCATTTGATGAAAGAATCTGTTTTAATTAGTATCCATACAGGGTTATAAAACGAGTGTTGATATAGATGAATGGTGGGGTCCTGTTGCTATTGGAATGAAGGCTAAGAATCTTCTGTGAGTGGATATTAGAGGTGATGGAGCCTTGGTAAGTTTCAGCTAACGTTTCATAAGCACCTACTAAGTGCCAGGCCCCATCAAGTATTTTTACATTTGTTACCTTTCCTTATCTGAACAGCCTTGTGAGGTAGACAGTATACTGAGATTTGAAGAAATTAAAATATCTTTCAGGATAGCACAGTTTACAAACAGTAGAATCCATATTCATAGTTGGTTCTTCCAGCATCGAGTGTGAAACTTGTCTTCCTCACTGTGTTTTTTCTCTTAAATATATTCAGTTTGTTAACAGGGAAAAAAAACAGAACTAAAAAAAAATTGTTTCCTCACGTATCAGGTAATAGTTTGACTAATGAAAAATATGTCTTTCTAAGCAGACTTCCACAGCTACTATAATCAACAGTGATGCTGAGAATAGAATTCTTGTGCTGTAAGACTCGTTAGACTTAATGTGAAGTTTCAGCCATCTTTCCCAGAGAATTGGGGGAGAGAAACATGAAAGCTTATCTTTGTAATATTTTCAAATCAGTCTCTCTTACTGGTGTTTGTCTGATGCTGGCCAGGCCTCCCCAAGGTTAATGCTGTCACTGTCCCTCAGTCATTAAGAATGGAACTCATGGTACGTGTGACTTGGTTTACTAGTTCTCCCGTGTCAGGAGCAGGTGAGGGTGTTGTTTGAATCTTGCAGTTGTGTTGGTGATTTACACTTGATGTGTTCTCAGCCAACTGCAACTTTCATCTGCTTGCACCATAGTTGTGCAGGCTGTGCTGGGTAGAGATGATTTTGTCATCCCTTTTGGATAAGCTTCTTGTAAATTCTGAAAGCAGTGTTTGTCCCCAGATCCCTAGGACACAATGGATATTCATCAACAATGGCTTGTTTCTTTTTAGCATGTCAAAAACAATTGAGATAAACAATGTCTAGAATCCGATCTCTATTTCTAATGCATAAATAATTTCAAGCCTTCTGTAAAAGGAATGATGGATTGTTGTCATAGTAGGCACTTGATAAATCTTTATTGATTGATTGCTTGATTCATTGTGAATGTCCTGAACAACTGTATAAATATCAAGATGATGTCTAATATCCATAAACCATATGTCACCATCCTTTTACTTTCTAACTACTAAAACTTTCCTCTAAATCACCTGCTTCCTCATTTCAAAATCTGACAACTTTCCCCAAGCTACCATCTTCTGTGTTCTGTACAGTTGCGAAAGTTCCGAAGCAGATCAATCTGTATCCAGTTGACCTCTCCGACCTCAATCCATTCATCCATTCTCCAGATTCCAGCGAGGGCTCTTTTTTAAAAAATAAAAGAATGAATGACCCCGCTTCTGCTTTAAGTACTTGAATGATTTCCCACTGTTCTTAGGATAAGGATAACCCTCAGCATATACAGGCTTCCCTGGTGGCTCAGGTGGTAAAGAATCTGCCTGCGATGCAGGAGACCCAGGTTCAGTTCCTGTGGAGAAGGGAATGGCAGCTCACTCCATAATTCTTGTCTGGAGAATCCCATGGACAGAGGCTACAGTCCATGGGGTTGCAAAGAGTCAGATATGACTGAGAAACTAACACTTTAGCTTTCAGCATATACAGTGCTGCTCACTGTCCTCAGTATTTTAGTCACCTTGACCTTTCAGTTCTTCATAGAAGCCATGCTTTCACTCTCACAGGGTCTACGCTCCTGCTCAGGCTACTGATTACAGTCTGATTTCCTCCCCTCTTCCCTTACTTATCCTTGACTTGTCAGTTTTTTCATGGGAACCTACTTCTGTGATACAAAGCCCTCTTATTATATGTTCCCACAGCATCGTAGATCTATTTTTAGCTACCATTGTAGTTGCAGTTTCATATTTCTTTGAGACATTTGATTGATCCCTCTCTCCCCCACTAGATAATAAGTTCCTCTGGCCTGAACTTGAATGGCTTACCCTTATCCTAAGCTCAAAATCTTACATACAGAATTCTTGACAATATGTATGAAGCCATTTGATCTGGCCCTAATACTACAATTTCTTCTTAAGGAATTAAGTATATAATTCAGTCAGTCTGAAAACAGTATCAGTACATTTTAATCACATAATGTATTATATATATTGAAGCTGTACTCAGTCATGTCTGACTCTTCCAGCCCCGTGGACTGTAGCCTTGCCAAGCTCCTCTGCCCATGGAATTTCCCAGGCAAGAATACTGGAGTTGAGTGTCATTTCCTACTCAGGGAATCTTCCTGTGCCAGGGATTGAACCCACATCTCTTACGTCTCCTGCATTGGCAGGCTTTTTTTTTTTTTTTAACCACTAGTGCCACCTGAGAAGTCCCAGTATTGAAGAGCTGTAGATTTTCTTTTGATCCACATTCCCCTCCAGCTACTATTTCATTTTTTTTGCCCACCATAACTGCAAAACTATACAGATGAGAAGAGATCACTGTTTCTTCTTCCTCAATCCAATTTTCAACTCAGTCTTCTCCAGTTTTTTATCTCCCTACTCTGTGTTAACTTCTAATGGCTTTTAAGACTCTAAACATGTTGATCTCAATAGTTTTTAGGATCAAGATGCCAAAGCATTGGTCCCATACGTTTTCTCAGCCAACTTTCCCTCCCAGGCCATAGCAGTACAGTTTACCACTGCCTTCTCCTGGGAAAATATCTGTAAGATGGTTGGATGGCATCATCAACTCAGTGGACATGGGTTTGAGCAAACTCCTGGGGAAAGTGAAAAACAGGGAAGCCTAGCATGTTGTAGTCCATGGGGTTGCTATGAGTCGGACACGACTGAGTGACTGAATAACAGACAAGGACCTGGGCTGAGATCCTCTGTTTTTCCCTGCTTACAATTTTTACTCCAAGTGATATTGTTGGTGAAATGGTCTCTGCTACCAGATAATAAGTAGTCTACAAATACATTTTTAATTTTAGTGAGAGGTCACTGAGACTGAGCACTTGGGAAAAAAAATACTGTTCAATTTTCATTCATTGTATTAAAATATATCTCTTTATACTAGCCCAAACTTTGAGCCAGTTTTTTAATTTGATGCACTGCTTTAACTCAGTAGAGTAAAAACTACAACAAAAATGGTAGACTCCAATCAAGTGTCTGAATGGAGAAGTTCAGTTTAGAGACGAAAGGCTAGGTTTGGCTCTCATGGCTGTTGGGGATTAGATGTGCCAATGATAAAGTATGAAGGCAAGGATACATTAAAAAAACAATTTAATATTAGACTATGTGCAGAAAGTAATTACTGAGAAGGTTGTATTTCATAAGAAGTTTATATCTTCAAAATTTCATCTTTAAGATAAAGGTTACTCAGGGGACATTCTTTAACAGACGGTATCACAAAAATTGTTGAGTATATGACAGGAGTGTTTGAGCAAAAGACTGAAATACCAAGACTCTTAAATACATCCATTTTAGATATACATGAAATTAAATATTGAAATAAAATTTTAAATCATCAGCATTTATTAATTGCCTCTTTATGGTATCAAGGCAAACACTATAGAAAGATCTTAAAATTTTATCATTGAATTATGGGAATATAACCTGTCAGTCAACATAAGCAACTTATTGTAATTCAACACATATTTATTGAGGTCTCATTGTACCCAAGATCTTTATTCTTACATTCCCTCCTCCAGTATATCCTTTATTCACTCAACAATTATTTACTGTTTTAAGGCATTATTGTAGACTCCAGCAATATAGAAATAGCAGATTATGGCTTTCCCTACAAGAAATGTATAGAGATTAATAAGACATCATTCTTATTTTCAAGCAGAATTAATGAAGGTATTGAGAGAGAATTTCTGATTCTGATAATGAGGTTTTTCAAAGCAAGTGATTTGATTTGAAAGTATATGAAAGAGAAGAGTTTATCATTATATTTGTAGCAAAATGTCAAGCATTTAAAAGTAAATTTGTTTAAGTTATTTGCAATTATTATGAAACATACAGTTTACAAGATAGGAAGTTAGTGTGCTTGCAGCTAAATATATTTCCTTAACTCTGATACCATTCATTATAAGATTCACCAGGAATTTAAGAACAATTTTGGAAAAAACTATTACATAAAGTATGCACATAAATTGAATTTTATCACAATTATAGGAACATTAAACTGTGAAAAGAAAGTTCCTATTTTGCTCTATGGAGGAATAATAATAGCAAATCAATTTACTAGCTAGTGTAGTTTCTAGCTTCAGTTGACTTATTGATTGGTTTAAAGATTTTTGATAAGTCATTTACAAAATACATCTTGCAAATAATTTCAGAACAACACTGGCGGCAAAAATGCTTTTTATTTTGTGAAATTCAAATTGGTCCCATATATGTCTTCCAGTGCCTTTTGATTCAGATTCCTTTTTTTTAATTGTCAAAGAATACCGTGCCTCCTTAATTAGACCAAATTCTTTCTAACCTCAGGAAAAGAACATTAGAAAATATGATTCTTTGAGTTGACATTCCACTGAGTACCTCTTGAATTTTTTAAAATCCTGAGCGTATGGTCATTAATAAGTTAAACACTATCCATGTGACTTATTTTCTGTAAGTTCTACTCGTAGGACCAGAAGGTCAAATGTACAGATCCCCAGCACCAACTGTAGGTCTCAGACACAGAAGGTACTTAGTCAAAGTTTCTGGAAAGAATAAATCGATGTGCCAAAGATACGCTAAGTTAAAGTAAATAGAGACAGTTATACGTGTACCAAGATATTAAAGACTTGACCCCGAGAGCATTCCCTCAGTTGTCACCTTTGTTCTTTATATGGCAACACATTTTTCTTTATAAAAGCATTAAGCAAATCTTCTTACTAAGAAAACAGGAAAGAGAGTTTGTTTGGGGTGACTCTTGAGCCTCTGGCATTGTTTCAGGGAAGCTTGAGGAAGCAGATCCAGTCCTAGTAGCCTTTATAGACTCATTTTTGCCTGAACTATTATATAGACAATGATACCACTTATGCTTAAAAAAAAATAAAATGTAGAGTTTTAGAATTGTAAATAAAGATCTTTGAGGGCAAGGACCAATTTTTTTGTTTGCTTTTTGTTTTTGCTTGCCAGTGTCTAACATATTCAAATATGCCTAACAAATTCAATATGTGTGCTTGATAAGTAGCAGTTGAATGGATGGATAAAACTGTCATGGTTAAATGAAAGAAGTTATAGAATTAGCATCATAAGGTTAATATTAACTAACTGAAACGATACCTGCATGCATAGAAATAATCCATTTGAGAAAATTAAAATTATAAAGCTCTAATTTTTACTATCAAAGTTAGCAGTGCTGGAGTATTTATCATCAAATGCTCTGACTTCCTCTTTGCTAGAACTGCATGGACTAGTTGACATACCAAATACAGACAAAATTTTCACTAAGTGCTTTTATCCTGGCAAGTAATGAAGCCATGTGAACCACAAGAGTTATATGCCTTCATTGATGAGCAAGTTTGAATATTGTTGTCAGACTTCTGGTGTCACCAGAATTGTTCTCAGGCATTATTTAAAATCAAATGATTAAAAACTTTTTTTTTTTCAAGCATTCTATTTTCTTTTTCCCTTTCGCTGATGGATTATTTTGTTCAGCTTTTTCTCTTTGTTTGTTTTGGGAATTAGGGCTTTCCAATGAGCCCATGTGGTGTGAAGAACTACCTCTAGATATTGAGTTTACATTACAAACAAGCAAAAATTCCCAGTCTGTCAGAGATCTTCTCCTAGGATACAAGGAAAAACAAAGTTCAGCTAAACTGCACAATTAATTCCCGATCACTTCTGAATAGAGAGGAAAGGTTGCTTTAAGCTGTTCTGTTCTCCTCCTAGGGATTTAAGGTCAGTTGCAAGAAGCAGAATTACTATTCTTTCAAAGTTGTCTCTCTTGATTTGTATTCCCGTAATTATCTCCTTAGGACCTCTTCCTCTTTAACTTGTAAACTCAGCTTAATAAATCAATTCAAAGATTAGATGGATGTAAAGGTATCTATTCTGAGAGCTGGGTGGACAGGGAAAGGAATAAAATAGGACAATTTCCTCTTCCTGACCACTGGTTTCACTATGTACCAGTTATGTTTGTTATACACAAAATAATCAGATCTTTTCTTTCTCCAGAAAATAAGGGAAGTGATTTTTTTCTTTTTTCTTTAAATTGTCTCTTGGTAATGAATAGATTGAAAGCATTGTCACTTTGCCTTTTCAAGGAGTGGCAAGTTCTAGAAATGAAGAGAACGAATTATTTGTAAAGATTTCAAGTTTTAGAAGTGATTCTTCTAGTTTTAGCTGAGTCTCAAGCTACTGGAAGTAGAAAGCTTTAGGTGAAAACAGTAGACATAAATAAACATATTCTGCTAATAATATTAGTAAATTGGGCCAATGTCTGACTGTATTACTGATTTTTTAAAAATTAATTAATTTATTCTAATTGGGGGCTAATTACTTTACAATATTGTAGTGGTTTTTGCCAAACCTCAACATGAATCATCCATGGGTGTACATGTGTCCCCCATCCTGAGCCCGCCTCCCACCTCCCTCCCCATCCCATCCCTCAGGGTCGTCCCAGTGCACCAGCCCTGAGCACCCTGTCTCAGGCATCGAACCTGGACTGGTCATCTATTTCACATACATGTTTCAATGCTATTCTCTCAAATCATCCCACCCTCGCCTTCTCCCACAGAGTCCCAAAGTAATGTTCTTTACATCTGTGTCTCTTTTGCTGTCTCGCATACAGGGTCATTGTCATCATCTTTCTAAATTCCGTATATATGCGTTAATATACTGTATTGGTGTTTTTCTTTCTGATTTACTTCACTCTGTATAATAGGCTCCAGTTTCATACACCTTATTAGAAATGATTCAAATGCACTCTTAATAGCTGAGTAACATTCCATTGTGTATATTACTGGTTTTTGTTGTCCACAGAGAGCTCAGAATGTCACCAGGTTTTGTATTGTTTTTCAAATCAAGGAGTATAAGATGGTTATTGCAAATGTTTCTTGCATATTACACATGTTAGTTTGGGTATGATTTTGTGGGAGAAGCAGTATAGTCAGCTGGTCAAATTCATGAGCTAAAACTGCTGGGTCCAAATCCTACTCTTACTATGTAAACTTTTGTTAGTGCCTCGGGTTTCCCCTCTGGAAAATGGGAATAATAATAGTACCTACCTCAAGTGGCTATTGTGAGGATTAAATGAGTTAATATAACTAAAGCAAATAAGCAGTACCTAACATATAGTAAGTACTCAATAAAAGTCATTGTTATTCACAGTATCCCTCTAATTCACCTAAAAATACTGTATAGAATATGTGTGTGAATATATGTGTTGTTTTATTTTAGAAAAGTATTGTGACAGAGATTGCATTAAATGGAACACCTTGAGGTGTTGTTCACTTGAGCTGGTAGGAATTAGTATTACCAGATGAGATTTCTGCATCCTCTTTTATGAAAATGTCTGAAATGTATTTCCATTTATGAGAATTCTGGGGAAGAGGAAATCTGCCTGGAAGGTGACTTTCTTGGGAAAAATCTGTTTTTGTGGTTATTTTTCTCTGTCTCCTTTTTACTTAGATCTCACTGTTTAAGATGAAGTGAAGAGAAATGTTTGCAAAATGAGAACAGTTTGAGGAATAGGGAAACATATCACTAGCGTTGTTATTAATTATTTCGCTACTTATTTTTTTTAATTGAAATATAGTTGACTTACAGTATTGTGTCAATTTCTGCTATACAGCACAGTGACTCGGTTATACATACATATATATATATATATATATATATATATATACACATTCTTTTTTATATTCTTTTCCATTATGATTTATCCCAGGACATTAAATATAGTTACCTGTGTTATACAACAGGACCTTGATGTCCATTCATTCTATATATAATAGTTCACATCTACCAACCTCAAACTCCCAGTCCATCCCTTCAATGATTTTCCTATTTAAACAGCAATTAAAATATCAATTTATAAATAGGACCCACTGATGTTTTGAGTGTAGTAGGATACTGATTTCAGCTTGGGATGCTGAATTCCATCCTCTTTATTGACCAAGTTTACTTGTAGGAACTATATGACTAAAAGGAATTTTAAAGATCAATACTTGAGTTTCAAAATGAGGAAAATGAGTCCCAGAGTGATTTAATTAAACCTTTACTCCATTGATTCAATAAGAATTTATTGATCGTCTACTATGTCCGATTTGCTCTGCTGGGTAACGGAGATCCAGCTGTGAATAAGCAGGCGTGGTCTCTGTCTTATTAGCACTTACAGACTCCAGTGGGGACATAGACAATTATCATAAAGAACGATAAATAGAAGTACAGGGGTTTTGAGGCGTGCATAGCAACAAGAACTATAGACCATCAGAAGTGGTCTAGAATTCTAATGAAGCCCTGAAAATTCAAATTGAGTGTGCCCGGGTTCTGGGAAGTTGCCCAGCTATGAGAAGGCCTGGGGAGAGAGAAAGGGGAAGGCATTCAAGCTGTTCGCTTTGATGGGAAGAAGAGGTGTGAGTTGAAAGAGATGGAACGTAAAGCTGGAAACAAATGCAGATCATAGTGGGCCAGGTAAAGCACGTTCTGATTATCCCGAGAACAGTGGAGAATCTTTGGAGAGTTTCAAGCAAAGGGAAACATGCTCAGACTTGTGTTAAGATCATCCTGGCTCTAGCCTGTGGATAGATGTAGAAGACATAAGTCAAGGAGGTTGATGAGAGACCATGGTGGTTTAACCTACTATCGGTGGATAAATGCTATCAGATCATAATCATGTGGAAAATATTGATTTCATTTCTAAGTTTTGTTTTTAAATAGCACCTGTAATATTACATTTTCTTTACACTCAAGTTCCTAAAAAATAGCCTGTTAACTCTCCCCCGCTTTCCCTTTATTAAATCCGGGATTTGATATTGCATGACCCTTCCTATTATAGAAGGAGGAAGACAATTAGCTTAATTGTGTTGGCTGGTGTTTTTCACCCAACAGCTATTTCTTACCTACCAGGCACTTTCATCTCTGTGTCTGTTCGATTCATTCTGTTTTCTATTCCCGTTGCCTCTGCCCTAGTTTAGACCATCATTACCTCTCACCTGAATGGCTGCCATAACGAGCCAGCTCATCTCCCTGACTCCCAAACCTTTATTTCCTCATAGTTGTCTTCATGTTGTGCTTGAAGATCCCCCTGCTCATATGCTTTCAGAGGTTTCCCTTGGCCTACAGGAGACATGTGGGGCTTCCCAGGGGGGCTAGTGGTAAAGAGCCGGCCTGCCAATGCAGGACATATAAAGAGATGAGGGTTCGATCCCTGGGTTGGGAAGATCCCCTGGAGAAGGGAATGGCAGCCCACTCCAGTCTTCTTGCCTAGAGAATCCTATGGACAGAGGAGCCTGGCAGGCTACAGTCCGTGGGGTTGCAAAGAGCCTGACTGGAGAGATATTAATCATTGTTCTGTCCACTCTCAGAGCTGTACCTCCTCTGAACCACGGACACCCCACCCTTCAGCTTAGCCAACTCACACACTGCTCCCCCAGGAGCTTCCCCACACAAGGTCCCTTGTCCCTTGCATCAGTCTAGAATGACTCGCTCTACCTTCCAAAATTTTAACCATTTTTTAAGGTCCAGGGCAGAAGCAACTTTTAAAATACGATACTTTCTGCATTTATGCCAGCCACAGGTATTATTGCTCACTCCAGGGCCTCACAGTTGAACTCCTGAATTTTCCTGCTATTATAGTCACATATGCACATATCCTATCTCTCCTGTAAGATGATAAATTCTTAGGAGGACATGGTAACTTTTTCTTTTCTGTATTCTCCTCAGTACTTTGTACAGTTCCTTGAACATAATAGACATTCAATAAGGACTTATTGAATTCAATTGATATCAGTTTTCATGCCAAAATTAAAAATTTTTCTATGGCATTCTTTTGTTTGGGTTCAAAGTGCCTTTAGGAAAATGATATAATTTATGGATTGAAAGTCATCCTCTTAATAGTACTTCTTATATTTTAAGGTATGAGATATGAAAAAGAGAAATTAATGTTACTATTTCAATGTGGAAGATAGCCAGTGAGAAAATGTAAAACTTGAAGTAGGATTCCTTCATTTATTAAATATGGGTCCCTGATGGTTCAGATGGTGAAGAATCTGCCTGCAGTGCAGGAGACACAGGTTCATTCCCTGGATTGGGAAGATCCCCTGGAGAAGAAAATGACAACCCACTCCAGTATTCTTGCCTGGGGAATCCCATGGACAGAGGAGCCTGGTGGGCTACAGGCCATGGGGTTGCAAAGAGTCAGACACAACTGAACGACTAACACTTGCATTTTCAATTATTATTACATGTTCCAGTCATTATTATAGGCTGCTGAAAAAGACAAGATCTTTGTCCTTTTGGAGCTAATTCTTGGCAGGGAAACATGGATATTCCACATCTTAAATTATTTTATAGGCATTAATTTCTGTAAGTCTTTATACAGGTAGCCTCATAAAAACATTTTTCTGGATTATAAAAACGTTATAATCTTTTTTACTTACACTGTATTACCAAACTCATACATTCCACAAACACGTATTTGCATAGTCATTTCAAGAGGAGAGACAGACAAAGGGGGTTCCAGCCCAAGAGAAAGGACAGGAGGGGCAAAAGGGAGAATCTGTGCAGGATGGAATGCTGAAAGAGCAGGACCGGAGGAGGTGTGCTGAGACAAAGGAAAAGTTGGGTCAAGAAATCTGAGGTGAGAGACTCCCAGCAATGGAGAAAGAAGTCTTAACACTCTCTCTCTCTTTCTCTCTCTCTCTCTCTCTCTCTCTCTTTCTCTTTCTCTCTCTCTCTTGCCTTAAAAATCTGAGGGCCCAGAGACTAGGAACCTTATTAGGTAAGAACTTATTTCCTATGTCTCCTGACTATGCCCAACTCTGTCCTTGGAAGACTCAGAACTTGTGCTGGTAAGAGGGACAGGAAAGGGTGGAAGAGAACCTTAGAAGCAGTGGTGCTTTCTTCCTTAACTTCTGACCCGAAATAGGCTCCTGCTGGGAACAGAGAGGAGATTCAACTCTGAAGTTCAAAGTTTTATTTATTATATTGGTCCAGGCATACTCAGTTTGCAAATGGAGACTGCTTTGCAATTAAAGTGTATTGTTTTATTACATCAGAGTGTAATGTAGCTTATTGAATGCATTTAAGAGGGGCAATGTGAAATAAAAATTAATTTACCTTCTGATTTTATTGTTTGAACTACTGCTCTCCCTACAGTACAGTTTGTCCTATTTGCTCAGGACAGAACAATATTTCCCTATTCAAGCCCCCAGATGACAAGGATCGCATGAATATTCTGGAGAAAATTTGCCTTGATAGGAAAGTATCGTTAGTGTGAACTTCAATGAGGTGAGATTTTAAATTGGCCTTGAAATTTAGGTTTGTAGAAAGGAAGAAGAAAGTTCATTCCAAATGAAGTTGGGGCTTACAAGGATACTCAAAGTTCATTTTTATGTGGAAACAAAATCCAGATAAAGGAGAGGCTTGTATTGAGGAAGAAAGGTTGGAAAGACACGTTAGGAGGCTGCTTGTTGAAGATCTTGATGGCCAAGTTAGGAAACTCAAACTTCCTTTTTAAGTAACGGTTTAACTTTAATGCCTTTTAAACCAAGGAATGGAATGGCAAAGTCAGTTATTCATGTGGTAGTAATGTTGCCTTTTCCAACTTCCCCCCCTTTTCTTACATCACATCATTGTATTTTCTCTACACACATCAGTTCCCTTCTTTATTGTCTGACTCTCCCTATTTAGTGGAAGGTGAATGAGAACAAAAATAATTCTAATTTTTTTTTTTCGGTTGTTGCTGTTCACTGCTGTAACATCTCTAGGTTAGAGAGTGGTCACATAGTAGGCACTCATTAGATATCTGGGAAGTAAATAACACAGGAAGAGGGAGAGATTGGACAAGATAACCTGTGAGAGAAGTTTGAGAGGTAAGTGCTGATGACCTGGGCTAAGGATTTGGCTATAGTAAGAGAGAAAAGAACACAGTTTACAGATAAGCTAGGGAGGAAGAAATAACAGAGCACCAAACAGAAGGGAAACGTCTGAGACTTGAAACCATTTGTCTGAGGGAATCATGGTATCCCTTCTAGAATCTGGGAATCTCGGGTAGCAATGGGTGCTTAGCTTTAGCTCGACTGGGTAATGGGGAGAGTCCCGTGGAAGTGCCATTATCAGCTCGAAGCACTGCAACCATCCCAGAGGGAGTAGCTTTCAGAAATTTGACATTTTGTAGGGGGAAATGTTCTATTTTTTTTTATTACTTTTCTTCTCTGGAAGTCTATAAAGTGTGGAAATCAAGTGAACAAAGAGTTGGCCAAGACCCCCCAGGAAGTGAAGCTGGTGGTCCAGCCTAAGCGTCCCCCACCCGCTGCTGCCTGCCCCCCCCTTCCCCTCTCCTGCATTTTTCCCATGTGGCTCTGAACGCTGCTCAGGAAACTATCTTTGGCAGTATTTGTGAGGATTGCCAGTTCAGCTAAGCAACCATTCACTTGAACTGAACTAGAAGCTGAGGGGAGAATGTATAAGAAGTTGCCAAATGAAGTTTTTGTTTTGTTTTATTTCTCCTGCTCTGCGGATCCGGAGGGCAAAGGGGAGGACTGTGACAAAACAGTGCTTCCCCACATCCCCTAGCTCACAAGTGTCTAGTTTTAAAGACAACTGGAATTTTACATGTGCAGTTACCAAACTAGAAGCATTTCTATTCTCAGAAATAGAAATAATATTTTCCTCGATGATCTTCTTCAAATACTAGTAACTTCCCTTTCTAGCATCCCAGTGTTGCCATTCTAAAATATGAAATGAAAGATCAAATATGAGAAGTTTTCCTAATAAGAACATCCAAAGATAGGTTTATTGTATGTGCTTGCATATCATAGTGGAATTTACTATAGGTGATAGAACAAAAAAATTTCTTTGCCGTGAAAACAGTATGAAGTTTCCAGAAAATGAATCTATTCACAGAACTCACAGAGACAGTGCTTTATTAGCTGAACTTAATTAATTAATTGGGCTTCCCAGGTGGCTCAGTGGTAAAGAATTCACTTGCCAGTGCAGGAGCCACAGGTGACTTGGGTTTGATCCCTGGGTTGTGAAGATCCACTGGAGAAGGAAATGGCAACCCACTCCAGTAATCTTGCCTGGAGAACCTCTTGGCCAGAGGAGCCTGGCAGGTTACAGTCCACAGGGTTGCAAAAAGTTGAACATGACTAGGCAACTGAGCATGCACACACAATTAATTAATTTATTCTCAGGCTCACAGAATTCACACGTGGCTCAGGACATTTGTTAATGTAATTAAAGTGAACTTGCTGGGGGAATAGTTTTGTGCAGTGATTCACTGGGTATTCTCTGAGCCTCATTTCTTAGGTCTAATGTTTATGAACTAACTGAATGTCTCTCTCATCACACTACCAAATTCATATATTGGAGCTGTAACCCCAGTGTGGTGATATTTGGAGATGGAACCTTCTGGAGGTTAGGTTTAGGTGAAGTCATGAGAATAGGGGCTCCAGTGTTGGGATTAGTTTTTTGTAAGAGGAGGAAGAGAGACCAGAGCTCACTCTCTTTCTTGACCATGTAGGGACACAGTGAGAAGCCCCTTCAAAAAGGGGCTTCTTACCAGGAACCCAATCTGCTGGCACCTTGATCTTGGACTTTCCAGCCTCCAGAACTGAGAGAAGTCCACATCTGTTGTTTAAGCCATCCAGTCTATGTATTCAAATACATAGTAGTCGGGGCTGACTAAAAACAGTAATGTGTCTCAAACTTGAGTGTGCCTAAGAGTAACTTGGATGCATATTTAATACGTGCATTCCCGAATCCCAACCTAGAGGAAATTAGTCTGGAATGGATCTGTCTCAGTATTCTTCACTTTAAGTAGACTTCAGAGTGATTCTGGTATAAGCTCTTCTGAGCAGTAATATGATAAATACTATTTATAGCAAGGTAAGTGGCTTGCTCCTTGGAAGAAAAGCTATAACAAACCTAGACAGCGTATTAAGAAGCAGAGACATCATTTTGCCAACAAAGGTCCATCTAGTCAAAGCTATGGTTTTTCCAGTAGTCATGTACGGATGTGAGAGTTGGACCATAAAGAAGGTTGAGCACTGAAGAATTGATGCTTTCAAATTGTGGTGCTGGAGAAGACTCTTGAGAGTCCCTTGGACTGCAAAGAGATCAAACCAGTCAATCCTAAAGGAAATCAACCCTGAATATTCATTGCAAGGACTGATGCTGAAGCCCCAATCCTTTGGCCACCTGATGCTAAGAGCCAACACACTGGAAAAGACCCTGATGCTGGGAAAGATTGAGGGCAGGAGGAGAAGAGGTTGACAGAGGATGAAATGGTTGGATGGCATCAATGACTCAGACATGAGCTTGAGCAAACTCTGGGAGGTAGTGGAGGACAGGGAAACTTGGCATGCTGCAGCCCCTGGGGTCACAAAGAATCAGACCTGACTTAGCAAAAACAACAAAGTGAGTGATTGTTGTTCGTGCTCTGAGTGTGAGCGTAGGAAGGGAAGGGTGAGGGGAACTGCTCAGAGTCTGCCCCTCAGGGTTCCTTCTCTCCTACTTCATATATCCCAACCCTTTCCCTCCCATGACTATACTTTCAATTACCAGATTCCCTAGCAACATCATAGCAACAAACACACATTTAGAATTTTAGAAGGAAAAAAAGTGGGGCAGTGGAACACTCTATAACATCTCAATGGGTGGGGTGTCATTTGTTCAATAACTATAGGAAAGATGGCTTTTCTCTCACATTTCTGCATCACATTTGTTCAGGAAATCATAGCCATCCAAGGGCTCTACTTAGACAAAATTGTATAATAGGTAAAAATCATAATTGTTTTTTCTGCCACTCCCCACCAAACTTGAAGAAGTTAGCTTTTCTGAAAAAGATGAACCTTTAAATCCAATGTGTTGGAAGGTTGGTGAACTACATGGACCTAAACATACATGGCCTTTCATATTTCTTGCATGAAATATTATTTCCTAGGTAAAATTCAGAGACTGTTAGGAACTAAGGGAGAGATCCTTTTGGAGGGAGTAGGGGATTTAACATTCTTTTAAACATCTTTCCCAAGGGTAGCTCTTGAGCAAAGTCTGTGGAGGAGATGTGTTAGGATCTAAGTCCCATGTCTTGACTCCTTAATTCTGAAGTGAGGTATGGTCTGGCCACCAGTATATCTGGACTTGACAGAAATTACTGGGATTAATGCATCAGCTTGTAGAGGGTCTTTGCTTTTTTCAGGAAAAATAAGATGCTTCCAAATAGAAACTGCTAATTATATTCTCCAGATCTCATTTTCTCCTTGAGATAGATACAAATTCCAACTGTTTCTGACCCTAAAGTGTCATCTCTCAAACTGGCACGTATTTTGACATATTTTGTGAAAGTAGTTTCCATTATGTTATATTCACCAACACATGGTACATTGAAACTGTTAAGCAAAATACAAAATATTACTAATAATCTATCTGCTATGTATTATTAACAATCAAAAGAAACAGCCTCCACCAGATGGAGAGACAGATCTGTGATACCCATTTGTGTTTTATGTCCATAAAGTAGCACAAATCACAAATCAGAGAAAGACTTTCAAGTAAAGACTCCTATTTCGCTCTTTGGTTGTCTGAAATGAACTGTTAATTCATGCGACAAGACAGCAGGTTTCCTGCCTGTGGGGAAGTACCCAGGTCAGAGACCCATGAGGTCTGTGGATCTTCCCAGAGCCACCCTGCTGAGCCTTTGGAATCACCAGCAGGTCACTTTGCCTCTCTTGTTCTTAGTGTGTTTAAAATCTGGAAACTTCGAGTCCATCCTTTTTCAAGTTGCTGTTTATATTAGGAATAAATACCCAAAGGTGTGAAATGCTCAGAGTTTCTTAGATGAAGATGAATGACTGCTTCAGCTTCAAACTTGTACTAGTCTACAAACCATTTTTACCAGCTTGTTTATTTCGTAGGAAGTAGTTTGGTTGTAAAGAGAAATATAATCGTTTTAGCCTTAACAAGCAAAACTGCCTTTAATCCCCTTGCTGGCTGTTTGTGAGATTATATTCTTGCTACCTGGATTAAGTTTTACAGATAGCAATGTTCACTGAAATCAGGCTCCAGGAAAACATAGTTCTGTCACATTTTCATATCTAATGTTTATTTCTCAGTTCATTAATAAACTTATCATCTTCACAGAATTTTCTGATTCTCATTTTCCCCCTTAGTTCTTTTAATTAGGTGTAAATAATTTTTTTAGTTTATTTCTTCCATTTGCATTTCTTTGCCCCTCAGAAGAGATTGTGTCTCTCTCAGGGTGAAGAGAGATGGGGTTTGTCAAATTCTGTTTTGGCTCCATTTCTTTCACCATTGGTCTCTCTCTCTCTCTCTTTTTTAACCAAAGTATGTCCCTCTACTTGGAGCTCAGAAAATATTTGATGAATGAAATGAAATCCCCCCATAAAAACATAAACTTGGGAGGCAGTGTAGCATAGTAGCAAACAGAATGGAACTTGGGACAAAGAAGTAAGTTTTGAGTTCTAGTGCTTATCTTCTTAACTATCTGAACTGCGGAAAATTTACCTCTGGGCTTCCCTTTCTTCTTCTACTAAATGGGGATTACAGTACCTACCTCATAGGGTTCTTATGAGTATTAAGTTAGGAAATGCAGTGGTTTAGCAGAGTTTTCAGAAGATGGCCATTGGTCGGTAATTATCTGTTATGACATTATGATAGTTTTTTCACCTTAAAGCATCTGACACAGTGTCTCCACAGAGTGCTGGAATATCTATATATGGAATTTTAAGTCTAAATACATCTTTTAAATGATGGAACAGACTTTTGTTCAGTTGATAATTCCAGTAACCTCTTCTCTACTCAAGAGTTTCAAATTTGATTTTTGGAATACCTTCAACTTTACATGTTTATGAGATTTACTGTGTATATTAACATTGTTTATGTTCTCATTTGTATGTCCTGAATCTTGTTTGGCATATACAGGTGCTTAATAATATTTACTCACTGATTGCTTCCCTATTAGCCACCTTTTCTTTAGCCTCTTTTTAGGGGTAATCTGATCAAAACTGTTAGTACTACTCCCGTGCTAGATATATATATATATATAAGTTGTAATATTTTTTCAAGCTATGTGTCTAGGGTCAAGGTTTTGAAATTTTCTCTCTGGTGCATACCTATACTCTTCCAATTGAATTTACTCAAATGTTGTGTGTTTGTGTGTGTGGAGAGGCTGTGGCAAAGGCAATATTGTGCAAAGGCAATGATAGTGAAGTAAATTCTAATAACGAATAAAAATGTGAGCTTTCTGTGGAGGTACTTCTCTTTATATATGATTTTATTTCCAAACATGATATTTTAGTCTCTGCTTGTACAGATTCTATCTTAATGTTTCCAAGATCTTTTCCCGTGTTCTGTTCCTAAAAGTTCAGTGTACAGTTTCCAGCTCAATAGAAAGATTACTCATTTGGTGAGGACCTATTACATTCTGTGTAGACTCAGACTTCTTAGAATGGCTCTGTCCCAAGGAGAAGTCACAAGTATATTAATGGCCTACTTTACCTGTACCAAGGGAATTGATTTCCCCTTTGTTTCTAAGGAAAATCATTTTGAGGGTACTCACCACTATGTGATGAATGGCACTATAAAGACACTTTGGGGCTTTAGAAGGGAGAATACTGGCTTAAAAGTTATTTATTCCTTGCAGTCTAATTTTACTCCTCTAAAGCTATATTCAGTTTTGGAATGCCACTTCTCTGTTCTGTTTCCTTAACTATCCGTATGAATGTTTCTACCTCCAATCTTAATGCTCACCACGCAGTAAAGAAGACAGCACTAAATTGTGTTTTTGGTTGCTGATTTACCTTACTCTTTATCCTGTATTTCACCAAATATAACCTAGAAATTTATTTCCTGAGTTCTCTCATTTATTCCTCCACTGTCTGGCAGAGCTGGCTTTTCGATGCTTGGGACTTGAAGAAACATTTGAGTGGGATGGCAAGTCTACCAAGATATTTGCTCAAGACTCTTAAAGAATCCTACACAAGGATGTCTTAGAACCAGATTTTTCAGTGAACAAAGTGAAAACCTGTTTCTCTCGTGGTTATTGCAGGCTTTTCTATTTTTAAAGTAACCTTCACATATGGCACCTCCCTATAAATCTAAATAGACTCCATATTGATGTATGCATGATTTAAGCTTACTCTTCATGATACAGGAAAGTAATGAATTCAAGCTGAGTTTTGCTGGCTTTTCAGATTGTTTTAGTATGAAAGGGCTATCGTGTTCTAACAGAATTGCTGGATCATGATAATGTACGCATTTATTAATAAGTATATACACTAATATATTCCTAGCACATTCTATTAATTATGGAAATCATTTTCATTTCAATAGTGGAATTTACATGACAACAGCTTCTGGGACTCAGTGGAGCATCAGACCAGCATGTCACAGAACTCCCTTGTAGTGTGGGCGTTGACAGGGTTCTGTTGACACCAAATTTGCAATGAAAATGTCTCATAAATGTGCATCCACATAGCACATTACTTAGAAGGGATCATCTTCATATTCACATAGGTCATGAATGTCAAAGATGAAAAATTTCCCCACACTTGCATTGCTAAAATAAATTATTGAGTATATATAGTCACACACATACACATGAATGACCTGAAAGATGTGTCTTAAATATTTAGAAAAGATGTCCAGATATAAAACTGTGACCTTTGTGTTCTCTTCTGTATTTTACAAATCTTGTATAAAGGTTGGATAAAGAGTATAAATCAGGTAAGAGAATGAACTGGTCCAGAGGAATTATAATAGGGAATAAATTACAAGATCAAATGGGACCAAAGGAAAATTAGACTGAATATCACAACAAAAGTTTTTGATAGGGAGAACTATTAGACTGTGAAAAAAATCTTTCAAAGATGATAGAGGTCATTACTTGAGCCATTTAAAATCAGACTGGACTGAAGTACTCTAAAACATGATGTGCTGTAGAGACTAAGACTATATTACATGAAGAAGGAGGGGGATGACCTAGTAGTTTCGGCCTTCTCCATTATGAGTATGATTGTACTCATTTTATGTGTTCAGTCTTGGTGGATAATCTTCTACAATTTTATGCTGCTTCTTGGGAGCAATTTCAACAAATTCATGTAACGCAGAATTGGATGCATTTAGCAGAATCTCAGAAAAGATGAAAATGCACACTAAGCTCAGTGTAAAATAGCAAAGTGAGACAACTATGAGTAAACATTACTACTTTTGAGAGGAGTAAATCCTGGAGGAAAAAAAAGAAAACCTTACTTTAGAACTCTGGCCATATTCCAACGTGCATAAATGCACACTGTCCTGGCTTTCAATGGAGGTTAGGTATTAATTTTCTTTTGTTTAGTGGTATCTTGGGAACTTGTCAGTGTAGGACAACAAATTGAAACATCTTATCCCCAAGATAATGGGCTATATTTTGGCAGGAGGTAACTACAACCCTGGAGAAAAAAATCATGTACTATTTTGTAACTGATATCTGTTAGAATGGATGAGAAAGAGAAAATGGTTTAATCTGATAAAAAGAATTTGACATAAAACCAGAAAGAGAAAAAGGTACCTGGGGGAGTTGTAAAAAAATGTGATTGCTGGGAATCTTTCAAACTAAGACTGCCCTTGCTCTTAATGTGGTTCTAGCTGATCACTTGTCATGAAGTAGAGAAGTAAGACAGGTGGCCTTCTGACAATTACCCTAGTTCTTTCATGCAATAAAAGTATTCATTTAAATTTAATAAAAAATAAAGATTGCTGCTTTTTATTCCATCTGTGCATTTGCTCAACTTACCGATTTTAATTGCAGTGAGTAAAATCAGAGTTGGGCTTATTTAGATGTCTGGTAATTGTGGGGAAAAGTCGTTTGACTTACCCTCTTTTCAGGTGTACACTGCAACTTTTTAAAAAGACAATAGGATGTATTTTCATTATGTATAATGTTTTCTGTTTATGTAGCCTCCCATCTGTTTTCTCAATGTATTGATTATAGATATTTCTGAAGTTTAAAAAATGCCATTAATTAAATAGGTGACTTTCTCTCCCTGTCTCCAAATATAATCTATTGCTTGCGTTGGCATAGTTTTCTACAAGCTGAGTTTCACATTTCATTGGTATGAATCTAGCTCATAGAACAGGAGGCTTTATACATGGGTGTTTTTTTCTTTTGGAGGGGAGGGGTTATCAGTTTTAAAAGGTATTCTTACCATTTATCATTCTTTTTAGCCCAATGAATGTCGATACTCTGAAATTTTCATTGTCTTATTTGTGAAAATATAAATTTCAAGACTTCTCCTGTTTCCATCCTGAGCATCTGAATTACTCTGAACAGCAATCAAGGCAGTATTAGGGCATGTCTATTCAAAATACCCATGTACCTCTGCTTGGTGATCAGAACTTGAAAGGGTGGACACATAAAGCCTACAGGTGTGAGAAATCTTTGTAAATACCAGACATTGCCATGATGGAAGGGAATAGATCACTTTACTGAAGTCTGATGTTACAATACTTCACAAATCTATTCAAATTCTATGGGTTACTTTGAGGAAAAATGTGCATAGTACTATAGAATCATTAACTAATAGAGTATCCTAAACATCTTTGGTAGGAAGTGTGTAATCCACCAGAGTTTAGGGTCTAAATGTTTTTTTGTCATGCCAATATTACATATGTTTCCACAAACAATTAGAATCTAAGTAACAGTCTTAAAATATGTAATCAGATAAACCAAAGCAGACCTAAATTTGAGTAAATGAACAATATTTCTGTACTAATCAATGCTTTTTCTTCCAAAGAAACACAACATAGCTCTAATAAATAGTTCTAGTTCTAAGATCATGTAGCACAGATAAATTTAAGCAGAGAAACTTAAAAGTAACAAACTACTGCTGAGATCCTTAACTCACAGAAACCTCAACTTTGCATATACTGATATGTAACTATCTTTCTGTATATGTCAAACACAGCACTATTCAAATAGCAGTATAAATAATTTTACTAGCAAATTAGCTGAGCACTTGAGCGCAGATCATTAGAAGTATACAGTTCTATTGTTTGTTATCAAAATTTACAATGCTTTAAAATACTTAAAAGGCAGGAGCATGTCCCCTTAAGATATCTGTCTACCTGAGAGTGCTACACCTTTAGGAATCCTCTATGCGTGCTAATCGAGGGAAGGAACTAGAAGGAAATCTAAATGAAATCCTTAAGAAGAGCTTATTGGGTATATTACCTAGTCTATTTCTGGATCCCGCCCTCTCTGAGTTATCTCACTGTCAGATAAGAAAATGGAACAGGATTGACGAAGAGATATGCTCCCAGTCTGGCTCTTTGATTTTTCGCTCAAGCCAAGAGGAGTGGAGGGCATGAGTTAAGCATCCTTGCCAGGCGTGCTTGCAGGAGAGCGAACCTCTGGCAGCACAGCGTCTCCCAGCTGCGACGCGGACCAGCTCCGCTGACCGCTGCCCACCTCGCCTGGCAACCTCCACACCCACATGAAACCGCCTGTGTGGCAACCCGTCACCGTACGTTTTCCTGTGCACAAACCTGGGGGAACCCCCCCTCCCCGCCCTCCCATAGAAACATCCCGGAGCCGAGAGCAGAGCTGGAGGTGGTTGGCTGGTGAGACTGGTCTCTCTGGGGGTCTGTGAGCGCTCGTCAGTCCCTCCACCTCTCCAACCCTGGGCACCCGATATGTACCCGGAAATCTGCCTCCCTCCCGGAGTCATAGATGAGCGCGTACACACACAAACTCTCATTCACGCACACCCACCTTGCCGCTGCCCCCCACCCTCCCCACCCCTGGCAGAAAGGTAGGGACTGGTCCGGGCTCTGCCTCAACTTTACGGGCTGTGCCTGCCTCACGCAGCACCCGAGCCTCCGCGCCTTCGCTGGGCGCCCTCCAGAGGGACACGTCCTCCCCGGGGCCCCTTACCTTTCACCGATAACTCCTGGCAGGGACTGGAGCGGACCTCGGTGGCAGCAGTGGCGGCCGAGCCTGCACCCGGGCTCTGGCTCATGGTTGGTCTTCCTCATCCGACACAAAAGAGGTAGCTTGCTGGCTTTGTCATTTCCCAATCCAAGGGAGAACTTATTTTGCCCCCGAAATGGCCAACTTGTGCGCGCTGCTTCCTGTCACAGTGCCCCCTGCCCCCGCCCCCTCCAGGCTGCGTGCTGGACCACTGCCCGGTGGCAGAGCATCTAGGCTTCCGAGTCAGTGGGGAGTGGGAAAACGGAGGGTGGGAGGAGAAGAGAGGGAGGAGGTTGGGAAAAGGGGAGGGGGGTGCGGTGGTCTTCCAAGGGGGGAGGGGAGCAGTTCTCTGCCGAGTGCCTGTCCTTCTCCTTAGGGGCAAACCCACTTCCCAGCAACTTTCCTTCACCTTGGCCGGGCTGAAACCTTCGCATCTAATTGGGACTCTCTTGGCAGAGGCGCAGACGGTTCTGGCATCCTCTCCTACTCCTTTTCTTTCGCTCCTTTCTTACCCTCTCGTTTCCCCTTTCCCTTTTCGTCCCCCTTTCTCCCTCCCTTAACAGGGGTGTATCTGCAGTCTTCAATGAGCCAGGGTACCCAGAGGGGAGGATTATTATACAGAAAGCCAGGGCGATTTTGCTGGTGGCTTTACCTCTCTGTTTAAAATCCTGAAGCAGTGCCTGCAAAGGTTGGTGAATTTCGGAGGGGTCGGGTGGAGGGGAATGGGGGCAGCGGGGAGGTCGGAGGCTCTAACTTTGAAGCTCTGCTCGAGCTCGTGGCCAGCGGGAGAACCGGGACTGTCAGTCCTGGAAGAACTCTCCTGTGGTCCCAGTGCAACCGGAGGACCGCACGCTGGAGGAGACAGAGAGGGAGCGAGCTTGGGAGGCCGATGTGCAGCTCTGCCCCACACGCCGCTCAACTGCACATTGAGAGCCCCTGGAGAGGGCTTGTGCAGAACAATCTCTGGGTCAGACGGGAGGGGGACGCTCCTGTTTCCTAGCAACCCTCATCAATCTTCTCGGGATAGCTCCCTCTGAAGGCATTTGATTGGACAGCCCCTGGAGGGAAACCACGCCCCTTCAAAAATGCTGGGCTGCTGATTTTTCGCATTCTCCCAAATTTCTTGGGTGGAATAAGATTAGAAGGGAGTGCTGTATAATCTCCCTTCTTATCATCCGATGTTTCTACACCGCCTGCTGGCAGCAACCCTCCCTCCCCCACATTAGTTCTTTTCTGGTCTTACTTGTGGTTAGCAGACACAACGTTTCTTACAGAACCTCTTCTTTCTTCTTAAAATTAAATAAATAACCTAAAATCGGTGACGTAGGCACAAAAGAGAAAAAGGCACATGGAAATAGCTGTAATAGGCTCCGAGCTGCAAATAAAACCCTAAACGTGAAATTCCAGGCCTCTTTCTATGTATAATTTCAAAATGACAATTCACTGTCAATAATTTCCCCACCCTAATATACTAACTTTGTGTTAACCAAGGCCCGAGTTACCTGTATCCAGAGACAATTAATGCTTTAATGCTACACTTATTTTTTAATATTTAATGTTAACTTGTTAAACAACTGCCTGCTTTTGTAAGCCAGCCAGAACATTTAGACTGCAGAAACAATTTTACCACTGATTCTTCTAGAGAGCCAAGGATATTTAAAAAATACTTGTATATTCCATTGTGAAATGTCACTAAAACTAGAAACTTGAATATATTAAAAATTAAAATGTTATTTAATAGTGAAGCTGTAAAAATGCTCGAAGTTCCCCTTCCAATACCATTCTTTCTGGACTGCAATAGGAGTGCCCAAATAGAAGAAGAATCACTCTTCCTTTGTACCACATTGCTATTATCTCACCACAAACACATTTGACTTTCATAAGAGAGAATTTTCACAATGTCTTTCCAATAGATGACTGTACATCAAGGAACAATGACACAACAGTGGAGAAGATCAAGTTGTATATACTGCAAGGTCTTCAGATACCCATAGAGCCACGTTGGCAGTTTTTTTTTTTTCCTTCTTCAGACTATTCCAGAAGATACCTTTTTGCTTTTCTAAGAGTTTATCAGAGTCAGCTGAAACTGAACAAAGAGATGTGATTTTTTAAATTTCATTGAAAAAGCAGCTGTGTTTGCACAAAGAAAGCCCTGATGTATATGCTGAACTGCATTGCCATAGCCTGTATGTAGCCTGTTTAACACACTAAGATTGGTGATGTGTAGAGACTGAAATACTGAAGCAAATTATCAATCTGTTACCAGATCTGCTGCTATGGGACACTTTCCCTTTTTCCTCTCCCACACATGCATAAAGGATTGATGAATGTAAGGGCTTTTCAGCCTGGTGGAAGCATGCTCCCTGAATTCAAATCTGTCATTGCCATCGCTTCCTAGTTTTGTGACCTTGGGCAAGTCTTTTAAACTCACAGTATCTGGGTTTCATCATCTGTAAAATGCGGATAATAATTTCTCATCCCTCAGAATTGTTTTGAGGATTAGCAAGTACTATGTTAGCTATGTGCAACTGATTGCTAGTTACCACTATTGGTCTCCAGTTTATAGTTTTATTTAACTTAATGGTAACTTAATTGTTGAGCCAAGCAAAATGTTTACTTGAAGGCAGTTAGTCTTTAATTCTTCCTTTTTAATTTAACTTAAACTTATCATTGACTGGGAACATAGCTTTAATTTTTAATATTTATTTGGTGTGTGTGTATGTGCATATGTATGTGTATCTTTCCAAGATCCTTTTAAAAGCTTCAAGGGATGGAAATGAAGTATAGTTTCTAGCTAAGTGGCATACCAATTGGAAAATGAAATCTCTCCCTTTTCCCCATCCTCTGCTAAGTATTCTAGCTGGGTTCCAAGTCTAAATAATTCTAGTCCCTGTTTTAAGTACCTTAGTATAGTATGTTTATAGCCTTTATAAAATTTGTTCAATTCACATATGTGTTTGAACACCTAGACCACTCTTTCTAGTTTATATTTTTATTAATTTAATTAATTTTTTTCTAATTCTTCTATATTTGAATGATTAATAGTGATATTCCTTCTTAAGTTGTTTTATAGCCAGTGTTCCAACTTCTGGTAAAATACCTTTTGAATGTGGCCCATAAAGCATACCATCCTTCATTCAGAAAGAACATTGAAAGTTGATGTGTTGTCATTGTTAATTACAAATAAAAATGCCTTCCATGTGCCCATTCTGATCCAGAGTTGACTCTCACTAACGTTCTTTTTGATGTGAATGTCCATTGATTGGGTCAATCCAGAGATCAATTTCTTTGCTGGCTTCTACTTCCAGTCAGTGGTGTGCAGTTATTTTGATTCAAACGTGGGGTGTCCAGTTTGTATGGAACAGTGCTGGCTTATACCTGTCAGGTTAGTGAGTTCACATTGCTTACTTTGTTTCTGAAAAGTGTGGGGTTTGGGCATTAAATTATGTGAACCCTCCAATCATCTGGCCAGTACTGCTATATCAGTCTTCCCTCACTCATCTGCCATGTGACTGTTAAATTCCCCTCTGTAACTCTTTTTTCAGAATAAGAGTGACCAGTTCTGGAGGACTAATACACATATCTTTGTAAATACATAACGCACATATTTAAAATATTAAAGTTTATATCTAATTTGCTTAGAAATATCTTTTTTTCAACTTCCTTCAAAATGTTTCTCCTTGGATTTTTCGTACATTCTGATTTTAATTACTGTCACACAATATAAAAGTTAAAATATTCTAGTCTTAATTTTGATTGGAGCTCCAAGGCAAGGGGGTGCCAACTACCCCAGGTGCCAAAGTAGTTTTCAGATGCCCTGTGCTGGGTTTGAATGGAATATCTCTAACCCAAGTGTATTATGAAAGAGTTAAAGTCCAAGAAGCTGAGAGAGATAGGAAACTGGAGTTGAGAGAGTTTTGGGGGTGCTCTCAATATGCAGGTAGAGGATGGGGGGGGGTTATGTGCTGTCTCCTCACTTCAACTGTAGTGAGGGGTGCTGCTGCTTCAGGGAAACCGTTGCTACGTTCCTCTGGAATTAGGGTGATGTAATAGATTTGCTTTTAAATTCATAGCAGAAAAATAAAAAATGCAAGCGACTGGGTGCTGATCTGTTTTCCAGAGGGCTGAAATAAAGCTGAGCTTGGCAGGTAACGGCACTGTCACCTAGACAGGTAGAAGGGCTTGCTTTTCTCTGTGTGTGTGTGTGTGTGTGTGTGTGTGTGTGTGCGGGTGGTGGTGAGCATACAGAACAGGAGGTGTGTTTGCTTGGATTCTAACCAGAAGGGCTTGGTGGAGAAACTTTGAATGCCCCTTGGACAGTCTGTGAAGGGCACGGGACTGTAGCAGCGTGTTGTGCTGTGCTTAGTCGCTCAGTCATGTCCAACTCTTTGTGACCCCATGGACTGTAGCATACCAGGCTCATCTGTCCATGGGGCTTCTCCAGGCAAAAATGCTGGAATGGGTTGCCTTGCCCTCCTCCAGGGGATCTTCCCAACCCAGGGATTGAACCCAGGTCTTCTGCATTGCAGGTGGATTCTTTACATTCTGAACCACCAGGGAAGTGTGGCAGTGTGGTTGTGCTCAAAGGTGCCTAGTTGAAGGGTGAGAAAGAACGGCTGATCCGGTACTTATGTGTGTGGCTGCATCAACCTGGTTGGGGGTTGCTTTTTTGTAATTCATCAGTCTGGACGAGACACCATTTCCTAATTCACATACAATGGGCTAGGTGAAATCTGAAGGTAATGTACAGACAGCCAGGGGCTTGAAGTAGGGTAGTTAACTGTCCAGTCACGAAAGCCTCCCCAGAAGCAGGTCATACTTTGCAATCAGAAATCCTCCGGATCCAAGGGTCTTCACAGAACTGATTAAAACGAGATTAGAAAAGACAGCTTTGAGCACCTGCTAAACCCAGGAAAAAGCAATGCTAAATGAGAGCAGTTCACATAGGACTTTTCTTATCCTGCCATGTCTTCTGTCTCTGACCTGTTGGACTCATCTCCTGATTGAGGCGGAGGGAGCTTGAGGATGCAGAACTGGCTACGCAGAGAGGAGACAGCCTGCCAGCTCCCACTGCAGGCTTCCTGGCTCCTCTTGCTGCTCTTCAAGGCTTGGGGAGGGGAGAGACTTTAACCCAGATGGACGTCAGAATTTTGATCATTATATAAATTCTATGTGAGTTTAGTGGGTTGTTGTTATTGTTGTTTGTTTTGTCTTTTGGTTCTAAAGTGAAGGAAGCAATCTTTATCTATGAACAATCTGAAAGTCAAGGCACTGGCTTTCAATTACATCCAAAGGGATAGAGAAGAATAAGCTCTATCGGCAAGAAATGCAAGGGCAGCAGTGAGAAAAGAATAAATTTGTTTTTGGGGTGCTTTATTAAACTCACTTTGTAGGTATATAAATGATCTGAGCAGTGCTTTGGATTCTTTTGCATTTTCACCCCTGACTTTCACAAGGGAAAAAGAAAAGAAATAATTCTTGGATATTTACTGTGTGTTTTGCTTTTATCCTTCATATGGTATAGTTAATAGCTGAATTGAGGTTCTAAACTTAAATGTTCAAATATTAAAATATTCGTCACCCACAAGTAGCTTCTTTGGAATATTTTAGTTTTTAGAATAAATATTAATAAAAATAAATAACTGAACATAAATATTAATAAAAATATTAGATTCTTTGAAAATACTCATCAGAAGAAATTGAAGTGCTTATTTATTTGTCTTCTCTATTAAATCAGAAGTTTCACTGACAGTACTTAAGGAAATGATGTGTGTGTGGAGGGTGGGGGCTCAGAGAAGTCTTGCTTAGTAGACATTTGTTGAATGAATGAATTAACCTTTAAAGATTAAAAGATCATATTGACTTCGAAGGTTGAGTAAACCGAGTCCTGGATATAGCATGTATTCCCAAATTTCTATGTAAGAGGAGTTTAGAATTGTAAATCTGGTTTACTGTTAATTTACTTCACTCTCTTTAAGAGGGGAGTGATGTTCATGCAATCACTTTTCTGTCTGAAATTCTTAAAACTTACTGACATGTTATAAAGCTTAATAGACATCTGATCAATAAAAAGATTAAAACAATTGGAAGATATTTCTAGAGGTTTTGTCTCCATTCTGTATCCATGTCAAGTGAACTGTTTTTAGTTTTGAAGTGAAGTGAAAGTCACTCAGTCATGTCCTACTGTTTGCGATCCCATGGACTGTACAGTCCATGGAATTCTCTAGGCCAGAATACTGGGGTGGGTAACCTTTCCCTTTTCCAGGGGATCTTCCCAACCCAAGAATTGAACCCAGGTCTCCTGTATTGCAGGCAGATTCTTTTAGGTCTTTTTAAAAATAATTTTTTGGAGGTGAGCAGGGACAATGTGGTGATGAAAGTTATGCGCTTTATAGGTTAATGAAATGCTCTTGGCATAGCCACTGCTCAGAGGAGTTAATTTATACAGATTATGTGTGGTTAGAATCACTGCTTTTACTTTGTATTCATGACTCTGGTTTCAGTAAATGATGCAGGACACAAATGCTAAAGGGGTTCAGAAGAAGGAAAAGTGTGTGAATGGGTTTACCTTTTCACCTGTAAATTTTATCCCAGAGATTTTGGCAAGGTTTACATTGTACATTGTTAGATAAAACATATGGTGATATTATTGATTTTGGTCTTTTGTTGATTATTTCCTTCTTGAAAATTCATACCTATTTTTCAATACCTGGAAGAGATGACATACTGAGTGGGTCATCCCTAAGTCCGCCATTTGATTCAGAGCAGGATCCAATTAGTTACATGTATATGTATGTTATTGGAGTAGGAAATGGCAACCCACTCTAGTATCTTGCCTGAAAAATGCTATGGACAGAGGAGTCTGGCAGGCTACAGTCCATCGGGTAGCAAAACGTCAGACACAACTGAGCAAATGATGCATGCATTTGTATGTATGTAATCAAGTAACATTCATTGGAGACTTGCTGTTCAGTTGTTCGGTTATGTCTGACTCTTTGCGACCCCGTGGACTGCAGCTCATCAGGCTTCCCTGTCCTTCACTATCTTCTGGAGTTTGCTCAAATTCATTACCATCAAGTCGATGATACCATCCAACAATCTTATCCTCTGTCTCCCTCTTCTCTTCCTGCTCTCAGTCTTTCCTAGCATCAGGGTCTTTTCCAATGAGTCAGTTCTTCCCGTCAGGTGGCCACAATATTAAAGCTTCAGCTTCATCATCAATCCTTTCAATGAATATTCAGGGTTGATTTCCTTTAGGATTGACTGGGATGATCTCCTTGCTGTCCAACAGAATCTCAAGAGTCTTTTCCAGCACCACAGTTTGGAAACATCAATTTTTCGGTGCTCAGCTTTCTTTATGATCCAACTCTCACATCTGTACATGGCATTGGAGACTATCATGTGCCAAACACTCTGCAAAGTGTCTCGGATACCAAAGATAGAAAAGTAGGGACAAAGGGCAAAGTAGGGACCTTGCCCTTAAAGATTTTAGTTCTGATAATGGTGAACAAAAGTGTCAACAAGTCATTAAAAATATGAGAAAGGGATGATAGCTAGAAATGCTTTTTGGAGGCTATCCTAGTTTATTTTCTCATTATCAAGACTGTAGAAATAGGCAGTTTTTTATTGTTAGTGGCTCACTGCATTGCAACAAAAGGAATAAAATACCTAGGAATAAACCTATGTAAGAAGACAAAATAGCTATATAATAAGACACTGCTGAAAGAAATCAAAGACAACATAGATATTTCACGTCCCTGGGTTGGAAGAATTAATATTGTGAAAATGACTATACTACCAAATGCAATCTATAGATTCAAGGGAATCCCTATCAAATTACTAACGACGTTTCTCACAAAACTAGAACAAAATATTTCACAATTCGTATGGAAGCACAAAAGACCCAGAATAGCCAAAGCAATCTTGAGAAAGAGGAATGGAGCTGGAGGTAACCTTCCTGACTTCAGGCTATACTACAAAACTACAGTCATCAAGATAGTAGGGTACTGGTACAAAAAGAGAGATATAGAACAATGGAACAAGATAGCCAAGAGAGAAATCCAGGGATAAAATAATAGCAATGAGACAGATGACAAAGGATTAATTTCCAAACTGTACAAGCGGCTCGTGGAACTTAATACCAGAAAAACAAACAACCCAGTCAAAATGTCGACAAGACCTAAACAGACATTTCTCCAGAAAAGACATACAGATGGCCAATAAATACATGAAAAGATGCTCAACATTGCTCATTATTAGAGAAATGTAAATCAAAACTACAATGACATATCACCTTACACCAGTGAGAATAGCCTTCATCAAAAAATCTACAAATGATAAATTCTGGAGAGGATGTGAAGAAAGGGAATGCTTTTGCACTGTTGGTGGGAATATGAATTGATTCAGTCACTATGGAAGACAGAATGGAGATTCCTTAAAAAACTAGGAATAAAATTACCATATGACTCAACAATCCCACTACTGGGCACATACCCTGAGAAAACCATAATTGAAAAAGACACATGTACCCCAGTGTTCATTGCATCTCTATTTACAATATCTAGGACATGTAAGCAACTTAGATGTCCATCAACAGATGAATGAATAAAAATGTTGTGGTATGTAAACACAATGGAATATTACTCAGCCATAAAAGGAACAGTGCTAATGAGGTGGATGAACCTAGGGCCTGTTATACAGAGTAAAGTAAGTCAGAAAGATAAAAATATCATATATTAACACACATATGGAATCGAGAAAGATGATACAAATCTATTTGCAGGACAGCGTTGGAGACGCAGACATAGAGAACAGATTTATGGACACAGTATGGCGGGGGAAGGAGAGAGTGGGATGAATGGACAGAGTAGCATGGAAACATATACATCGCCATATGTAAAGTAGATAGCCAGTGGGAATTTGCTGTATGACTCAGGGAGCTCAAACCGGGGTTCTGTGACAACCTAGAGGGGTGGGATGGGGTGGGAGGTGGGAAGGAAGCTCAAGAGGGAAGGGACATATGTATACCTATGGCTGATTCATGTTGATGTAGAGCAGAAACCAAAACAATATTGTAAACAAACTGGAGTGGGTAGCCTATCCCTTCTCCAGGGGATTTTCCTAACCTAGGAATTGAACCAGAGTTGCCTGCATTGCAGGCAGATTCTTTACCAACTGAGTTACCAGGGAAGTCCCATCCTTCAGTTAAAAATAAATAAATTTAAAAAACATAGTAATATTATCATTTATGTCTAAATAGCTAGACCTTTCGATATGACTGCCCCTAGCTACATAGTAGGTTTGAAACATGCAATTTGCTTTTCTAGCTTCTTTAGTGTAAGGCATCAAGAAAGAGGGTGAATGGAGCTGGCAGCTGAGTCAGCTGGCCTAAAGTATCTGACTTGGGGAGTAATCTCACTCCTTCCCTCTTAAACCATTTCTATGCTGGAGATAGTGTTCCAGTCCATAGTCTAATTTTAAAAAGAATTTATTTAAGTATAGTTGATTTACAGTGTTGTGTTCATTTCTATTGTACAGCAAAGAGAGTCCATTATACACATATATACTCCTTCATATTCTTTTCCATTATAGTTTTTCACTGGATATTGTATATGGATCTCTGTTATATATAGTAGGACCTTGTTGTTTATCCATCCTATATATAATAGTTTGCCTCTGCTACTCCCAAACTCCTCATCATTCAAGTCTAATTTTGACTTGAAACTGGGGGACATAAATAGATCTGTCATGGAAGGGAAGATTTTGTAGTGATCTATTGAGAGCATTCACTCCTTGTTCTTTTATAGGCTGTGGCCAAGTGACTATTTAGGATCAAGGTCAAGTGTAGTTCCTATTATTAATTATCTTAATATCTGGCTCATTCTTTATCTGAAAGCATTGTGGATCATTTAATATTCTTATGGCCTTAAAGTATGTTTCCTTTTAAAGGAAGTTGCAATGCAACTAAGTTTCAGTGCAAACTATTTGTATCGATAGGTATAAGAACAAATTCCAAACAATGATGCCCTTAACATCTCCTTGTTTGGAAGACTGTTCAGTAAAGAGTAAATGCATTTTTAAGTATGCAAAAAAAAAAAGTGGATCCTCAAGCATGAATGTTGTGCAGAGATACACCTCTAGTGGTTCTATTCTGGGGATTCATTTAATAATAAATGTTTACTGAGGGCCTGCTCCATGCCAGGCAGTGTGCTATCTGCTAGGTGTGAGGATAGATTAGTTCAATATAGCTCTGGATGTTACGGAGCATACAACCAGAAAAATGCTTTCAATCAATATAAGCTTTATTTTTAGGAACGTTCCAACCAGAATCCTTATGACCATGGGAGATGTCACAAGCTCTGAGTATCATATTTCAGGTTATTTTACTCTGATCCACAATATTCTGCTTTTAAATTTGTTTTAACTTGCTACTTTGGAAATGTACTTTTCATTAAAAACAAAAGCAAACAAACAAAAAGTTGCTTCCTCTGTCTCTATATTTCTTCCTTTAACCTTTTATATGTTTGAGCAATATTTAATAACTTCTCTAGGTTTAGAAGTGTTTTTTAATGTGAGAGTCAATGGACCTATTGGGAAACCTTTTCATAAGAAAAACCATGTCCATTTCAATTAGAATTGTTTTGGTCTGATCTAGTGTAAGGACACTGTAAAAGAAGAAAGATCCTCTTTATAGGTGGGGATGGCAAACATAAGATGTTAAGATTTGCTGTCATTTCTAGTCCGGAATTTAATAAAATTAATTCAAGATTTTGGGAAAGTTTTTTCTCAACAAAACATATTTTGCTGGTATTATTGAGTCAAAACCTTAATAAGGCAGTTGTTTTTATCTTCTAGTTTGGTTTGGTAGTGGAGACTCCATCACTGAGGGCATGACATTTCAATCTTCTAATTGAAACTTCTATTATGTGAAACTAGTCAGCAACTACACGTAAAATCCATTCTGTTCAAATGAGAATCTCTTAGCCTGACAAGGAAAGGTAGATTAAAGTTCCTAAGGAAATGTTTATTAAAATTACATAGTAGTCACAGTTCTTTACTTTTGTGATCCATTATTTTTCCTAAAGCATAATTATTTTGATTCTAAAAGTTGTAGAATTCGTGTACTCTTATTAGTTGCAATGATTAGAATGCAGTGGAAAGTTGTGGTCCTTAAGGTTTGCAGGGAAGAGCTGCAAATCCCTTTTTGTACCTTAAATGAAGTATTTTTTGTTCCTTAGAGTATTGCTCAAGTAATAAAGTTGCTCTGGCCCATCTGTTCTCTAATACTATGTTTCCTAAATGGATGTTGCAGGAATATGAATAGATCAGAGAATAGTTGAATAAGAACAGTGAAAGGCTTACCAAGAAGTCAGCTGATTGAGTGCTTCTCAAACTTTTTTTTCTGCCCAGAACTCATGATGATCTTCCAGCTGGCTGTCATTCTCGAAGGTGTATCTCACATTATTCTGAATTCTGTTGTCTGCTGTAACTCAACTCCTTTTTATTCCACTGAAGAACTATTGGAATGCAGGTAAGTATTGGAATGAATTATTGAGTATTTCACTATTCCAAATACTGAATTCTCCATAGTGAATATTGGAATGAGTTATTGGAATGCAGGTGAGAAGGAGTGACTATTCCAGGAGTGCCCTTGTATCTCTTCTGGTTGACATACAAAGTAAAACATTCGGAAGCCTTGTCACTTTATCATAGGATAGAAACTATTGACCTCTTTTACTTTCTGTCTTGCAGAAATAGTTGTAGTGAATCGGTGAATCTCATTGAATTATAATGTTGTGTTAGTTTCTGCTGTACAGCAAAAGTGATTCAGTTTTGTATATATATGTGTGTGTATATATGAAATAGAGGAAAACAATAGAATGGGAAAGACTAGAGATCTCTTCAAGAAAATTAGAGATACCAAGGGAACATTTCATGCAAAGATGGGCTCAATAAAGGACAGAAATGGTAGGGACCTAACAGAAGAGGAAGATATTAAGAAGAGGTGGCAAGAATACACAGAAGAACTGTACAAAAAAGATCTTCACGACCCAGGTAATTATGATGGTGTGATCACTCACCTAGAACCAGACATCCTGGAATGTAAAGTCAAGTGGGCCTTAGGAAGCATCACTGTGAACAAAGCTAGTGGAGGTGATGGAATTCCAATTGAGCTATTTCAAATCCTAAAAGATGATGCTGTGGAAGTGCTGCACTCAATATGCCAGCAAATGTGGAAAACTCAGCAGTGGCCACAGGACTGGAAAAGGTCAGTTTTCATTCCAATCCCAAAGAAAGGCAATGCCAAAGAATGCTCAAACTACCGCACAATTGCACTTATCTCATACGCTAGCAAAGTAATTCTCAAAATTCTCCAAGCCAGGCTTCAGCAATACATGAACTGTGAACTTCTAGATGTTCAAGCTGGTTTTAGAAAAGGCAGAGGAGCCAGAGGTCAAATTGCCAACATCCACTGGATCATCAAAAAAGCAAGAGAGTTCCAGAAAAACATCTATTTCTGCTTTATTGACTATGCCAAAACATTTGACTGTGTGGATCACAATAAACTGTGGAAAATTCTTCAAGAGATGGGAATACCAAACCACCTGACCTACCGCTTGAGAAACCTGTATGCAGGTCAGGAAGCAACACTTAGAACTGGACATGGAACAACAGACTGGTTCCAAATAGGAAAAGGAGTACGTCAAGGCTGTATATTGTCACCCTGATTATTTAACTTGTATGCAGAAAACATGATGAGAAACGCTGGGCTGGAGGAAACACAAGCTGGAAACAAGAATGCCGGGAGAAATATCAATAACCTCAAATATGCAGATGACACCACCCTTATGGAAGAAAGTGAAGAAGAACTAAAGAGCCTCTTGATGAAGGTGAAAGAGGAGAGTGAAAAAGTTGGCTTAAAGCTCAACATTCAGAAAACTAAGATCATGGCATCTGGTCCCATCACTTCATGGCAAATAGATGGGGAAACAGTGGAAACAGCGTCAGACTTTATTTTTCTGGGCTCCAAAATCACTGCAGATGGTGACTGCAGCCATGAAATTAAAAGACACTTACTCCGTGGAAAAAAGTTATGACCAACCTAGACAGCATATTAAAAAGCAGAGACATCACTTTGTCAACAAAGGTCCACCTAGTCAAGGCTATGGTTTTTCCAGTGGTCACGTATGGATGTGAGAGTTGGACTATAAAGAAGGCTGAGCGCCGAAGAATTGATGCTTTTGAACTGTGGTGTTGGAGAAGACTCTTGAGAGTCCCTTGGACTGCAAAGAGATCCAACCAGTCCATCCTAAAGGAGATCAGTTCTGGGTGTTCATTGGAAGGACTGATGTTGAAGCTGAAACTCCAATACTTTGGCTGCCTGATGCAAAGAGCTGACTCATTTGAAAAGATCCTGATGCTCGGAAGGATTGAGGGCAGGAGGAGAAGGGGACGACAGAGGATGAGATGGTTGGATGGCATCACCGACTCAATGGACATGGGTTTGGGTAGACTCCAGGAGTTGGTGATGGACAGGGAGGCCTGGCGTGCTGCGATTCATGGGGTCGCAAAGAGTTGGACGTGACTGAGCAACTGAACTGAACTGAAATGAATATATATATATATATATGTATATATATTCCTTTCCATTATGGTTTATTGCAGAATATTGAATATAGTTCCCTATGCTATATAGTAGGGTTTCCCTGATAACTGATTTGGTAAAGAATCTGTCTGCAATCCAGGAGACACCAGTTCTATTCCTGGACCAGGAAGATCTGCTGAGGAAGGGATAGGCTACCCACTGTAGCAAATACCGTCCCTTCTTAGCCTGGCTTCCCTTGTTTATCTGTGATCTCCTCCTTCCTCCATGATCCAGTCAACTTCATAATGAACTATGAGGAAAGGTACCCTGTCTTCTTGTTCAGTGATCTTTGCCTGGAATATAGCACAGTGCATGAAACCTACTCTTTGAAAGAATGAATTTCAGCAATATTGCCAACAATCTGCTTGATGATAACCATAGAAGGATTAAGTAGGACATATAAAAACTGATATTATGATAATGTAATGATAAAACTTATGACTCTCAGAGGTGAGATTAACTAGGTGTGTTTGGCAGGACTGACTAAATTATGCTGCAGTAATAACAATCCCTGAATCTTGCTGGTTTATGACAACACTCATAGTACATGTTGTTTGAAGGTTGACTAGGAGCTCTGTTTCATACTGTCCTCACTCTGGGATCCAAGCTGATGGAGCAGCCACTCACCCTATGGAACCCTGTCAGTTGTGGCAAAGGGGAAGAAAGATCTCGAGGGTCCCACATCAATATTTAAATGTACTGACCAGCAAGAGACACACATAAATTTTATTCACAGCTCGTTGGGCAGAAGTAATCCCGGAAACCATAAGGGGGCAGAGATGCAATTCTACCCCATGTCCACAAGGCAGAGGACCTGAAAGAGCTGTGAACTGCACTAATCATTACCATACTGGAAGACAATATTCATCTCGTGTGTAAGCTGTATCTGTAGTGTGCATTTTCCCATAGCAAAAATTAAGTATTTCTGTTTTTTGACCATTTTCTATGAATTGGACATTGTGCCAGTTATTTACATACATTTCCTTCTAATTCATACAACAGTCATGAGAGGGAGAAAATATTATTACTTTACATAGATGAAGAAGCTGAAGTGAAGTGAGCATTCTGCCCATTTAGTGAGTTCAGTTCAGTTCAGTTGCTCAGTCGTATCTGACTCTGCGACCCCGTGAACCACAGTACGCCAGGCCTCCCTGTCCATCACCAACTCTTGGAGTTTACCCAAACTCATGTCCATTGAGTCGGTGATGCCATTTAACCGTCTCATCCTCTGTCGTCCCCTTCTTCTCCTGCCTTCAATCTTTCCCAACATCAGGGTCTTTTCCAATGAGTCAGCTCTTCCGCATCAGGTGGCCAAAATATTGGAGTTTCAGCTTCAACATCAGTCTTTCCAATGAACATCCAGGACTCATCTCCTTTAGGATGAACTGGCTGGATCTCCTTGCAGCCCAAGGGACTCTGGGGTTCAGGTTAGGGCTCAGGTCTTCTGGACTCCACAGATGATGCCCTTGACAGTCATGCAGTATTGTTTTTCTATAATACCTATATGTTTGCTTTTGGTGGTCATTTTCACCAGATTCCTGAATGTCCTTTTATCCATAATGCTGAAATAGTATGCTTCTAATCAACTGAAAGTTGAAAATCAGCACTCTGTTCTTGCTACAGAGACTAAGACTGTAATATCTCTGATTTAAAAGGAGAGTTACCACGAAACCATTCTGATAAATCAACAGTCAAGATTGATTAAACTCATTAGACCAATTGTGTTATTCTGATAAAATCAAATTCTAGATCCTGTTTCTATTGATTGTTTAAAATGCTGGGTCAATGCTTGAAAATTGCAAATGATAGCCCCAACGTGTTTACTGTGCTCTAATTATTCTCTTAAAATTGAAACTACCTTCTGGAAATATTGTTTCCAGTCTTTCAAAATAAATATTAACTTCATCCTTAGATTTTTTTTTTTTCCTGCAGAACTTGTCTTCTGTGAAGGACACATTTTTTTTTTTCCTGTATGAAAAGTTTTCAAGATTACTTTTGGCATCGTCTTTCATACTATTGCAGATTCTTTGAAACAGAACATTAATTTTTGGTTGAGTGAGGGCATCTCTTTTCTCCGTGTCTTGTATTTCGAAGCCTTTCTGGATTAGGATATCTCTGCCTGGCCTCTCTTCCCTTTCTCATCGCTCCTCAGTGGAGGAGTCAACCATCATATTCGTGTGCAGGGGAGAATGAGAAGGGCGCATGCAGCATAACCACTTCCCCTTACTTTCTGTGGCATCTGCCAGCTGGTAGAGATCCTGTTTTCATGTTTCTTCAATTCTAAGACACATTTTAAAAAATATTTATTTTTAAATTGAAAGATAATTGCTTTACAGAGTTTTTTTGTTTTCTGTCAAACATCAACAAGTATCAGCCATGGTACACTCATGTTCCCCTCCCTCCCATCTCCTTCCCCATCCCACTCTTCTAGATTGTCACAGATCCCCTGTTTGAGTTCCCTGAGTCATACAGCAAGTGCCCAGTGGCTGTCTGTTTTACATATGGTGTTGTAAGTTTCCATGTTACTTTCTCCGTATATCTCACCCTCTCCCTCCTCCCTTCCCGCCATGTCCATAAGTCCGTTCTCTATGTAAGACATATTTTTTTTTAAAAAACTGATTTTATTGAAGTATAGTTGATTTACAGTGTTGTGATAGTTTCTGCTGTACAGCAAAATGATTCAGTTATACATATATATAAGCATATATTCTTTTTCATATTCTTTTCCATTATGGTTTACCTTGGGATAGTGAATATAGTTCCCATACAGTAGAACCTTGTTTGTCATTCTATGTACAGTAGTTTGCATCTGCTAATCCCAAACTCCAATCCATCCTTGCCCTTCCCCTTGGTAAACACAAGTCTGTTCTCTATGCCAAGACACACTTTTATTTATGTATTTATTTATTTTTTATAACTTTTCTTTCTTTTTTTTTTAATTTATTTTAGTTGGTGGCTAATTACTTTACAATATTGTAGTAGTTTTTGCCATACATTGACATGAATCAGCCATGGGTCCACACGTGCTCCCCATCCTGAACTCCCCCCACCCCCCTCCCCCTCCCATCCCTCTGGGCCATCCCAACGCTCCATCCCTGAGCACCCGTCCCATGCATAGAACATGGAATGGTGTTCTGTTTCACAAATGACAATATACATGTTTCAATGCTATTGTTCCAGAACGTCCCACCCTCACCTTCTCCCTCAGAGTCCGTAAGACTGTTCTATGCATCTGTGTCTCTTATTCTGTCTCGCATATAGGGTTACCGTTACCATCTTTCAAATTCCATATATATGCATTAGTATACTGTATTGGTGTTTTTCTTTCTGGCTTACTTCACTCTGTATAATGGGCTCCAGTTTCACCCATCTCAATAGAACCGATTCAAATGTATTTTTTTTAATGGCTGAGTAATATTCCATTGTGTATATGTTCCACAGCTTCCTTATCCATTCGTCTGCTGATGGACATCTAGGTTGCTTCCATGTCCTGGCTATTGTAAACAGTGCTGCGATGAACATTGGGGTACACGCGTCTCTTTCAATTCTGGTTTCCTTGGTGTATATGCCCAGCAGCGGGATTGCTGGGTCACATGGCAGTTCTATTCCCAGTTTTTAAGGAATCTCCACACTGTTCTCCATAGTGGCTGTACTAGTTTGCATTCCCACCAACAGTGTAAGAGGGTTCCCTTTTCTCCACACCCTCTCCAGCATTTATTGCTTGTAGACTTTTGGATAGCAGCCATTCTGACTGGTGTGAAAGGGTACCTCATTGTGGTTTTGATTTGTATTTCTCTAATAATGAGTGATGTTGAGCATCTTTTCATGTGTTTGTTAGCCATCTGTATGTCTTCTTTGGAGAAATGTCTGTTTAGTTCTTTGGCCCATTTTTTGATTGGGTCGTTTATTTTTTTGGAATTCAGCTGCAGGAGTCGCTTGTATATTTTTGAGATTAATTGTTTGTCTGTTGCTTCATTTGCTATTATTTTCTCCCATTCTGAAGGCTGCAAGACACACTTTTAAAATAACTGAGCATCTCTGAATAAACATATATCTTATGAGTAATGGCAGGTCCTAGTTTAAATGATAGACAGGATTCATTTCTTTCTTAGGGGTGCATAAAATAATGGCATGCTTTACACATTTTTCATTAGACAAATATGGTATTCTGTTTTCCTCTCTAACATACGGTAGGTAGCCTGATCATGGGGTGCAGTGTTAGGCATTCCCTGTGACTGCACGTGTAAGTCATTACCCCAACAGTTTCCGTAGTCATAAAGGCAGTGTCTCCATCCTCTTAGCATTGTAATCAGTTCTCATTTGGTTTTGAACTTCAGTAAGGGGAGAGGAGTGTTATATATTCAACATGTGAGCCTCTGAATCTTGTATATTGGATCAGACACCTTGATAACAGGTCAGGAATAGAAGCCGGGGAGAAGAGAATTGTGGAGGTAGAGGTACATTACCAAAGCCAGACCCTGAAACAATCCAAGAGGGTTTTGGCTTCCAAGCAGTGGCAGAGGTGGAAGTCATGGTTTTTTGACTTTGGTGGGTAGTAACTCTCTGTAGCACAACATATGGCTGTTCTTTTAAATCATTTTGTTATTGGCTTTTAACTCATGCTCCCTGGAGGGGTGGCATTAGGCCTCAGGCTTTGGTAAATTAGCCAGGTGGGATTTTGACTTTGATGGGTCACCGAAGCACATAACTTTGTCCCAGGAAAGTGACAGTTTTTATTCAGGCAAGGCTACAAGCACCTATGCCTTAGATGCAGTCAGGCGGTGCAGGTGACTTTAGCCTTCCTGGATACAGACGCCTTTAGGTAAGACTGTGACAGTAAGACCTTGAGATTCATAGGCACAGCTTGGCCGAATAAATTCAGGTGGAGCGAAGTTTAGTCCTTTTGGACCTCGAAAGGAGTAATGATATTTGTGGCTGTAAGACTGCTACACAGCTGAATTTTGCAGATTCTCCAGGACCCTGTGAGGTTCTGGTTCTGCACTATTTGTACCAGGGCTGTTGTGGGCAGTGCTAGACCAGCTGATGCACATTCTGCTCATCCTTATATCACCTGCCTGCAAGGCCAATATATAAATGTATAGGAACAAACTATGTGGTCTCGAGTTGGCTTGAGACTTGTTAACTGAATAAACTTTCACTGTGGAACCTGTTTTCAGAGACCCAAACTGTGGATTTTCCCAGGAAAGTGTGGTAGATTTTTATGAATGAATAACTAAAAATGAATGAAAGCTCATTTAATGAAGAGAATATGATATTCTCCTGGGATATGGTGATGATATAACTCAAAGTTAGGTTGTTGCAAACCCACTGTCTAAGAAGTTGCAAACCCACTGTCTAAGAAGTTGCAAACCCACTGTCTAAGAAGGCAATTGAAAGTTATACTTTTCAACAGTAGAAAAATTAAGTTTTATCAGTCAATTAAGAAACAACTGGAGGTGGTACATATATACAATAGAATACTACTGAGCCACAAAATGGAACGAAATTTGGTCATTTGTAGAGATGAGGATGGACTTAGAGCCTGTTATACAGAGTGAAGTAAGTCAGAGAAAGACAAATATCGTATATTAATGCATATATGTGGAATATAGAATAATGATATAGATGATCTTATTTGCAAAGCACAAATAGAGACACAGACATAGAGAACAAATCTATAGATACCAAGGGGAAAGTGGTATTGGGAGGAATTAGCAGACTGAGATTGACACATATGTACTTCTGATACTATGCATAAAACAGATGACTATGAGAACATACTCACAGAGAGGTCTACCTAGTGCACTGCAGTGACCTGAATGAGAAGAAAGTCAAAGGGAGGGGTTATGTGTATATTTTGCTGTACAGTAGAAACTAACACAACATTGTAAAGTAACTATACTCTAATAAAAATAATTTAAAAATGAAAAGGAACTGGAATGATTAGCTAAAAACAAAATAAAGTAAGTCGGGGTTAGTGAGTTGGAGAAAGAGAGTTGCTTATTAGAAAAGTTGTATTTTAGCTCACAGACTAGACAAACGTGAAAGGAAAAATGAGATCTTAAAGGCCAGGGGAGTCAGATATAAAAGGGAAAGAACTGAACCTGCGCTTAATTGCTCTGAAGAAGGTAAAGGCAAGATATTGGTTTAGCTGGTATTAGGACAGAAAAGGTGACTGGGACTCAAAGAATTCTGACAGAAAGGGAATAGCAGGATTAAATAACTATGCTGGAAGGAACTAGGATCCAAATGACTACGGAGAATTTCTTAAAGCTGAAGATAGAGAATTCCTTGTAAGAATATTTGGGTCATTATACCTGGAAGATCAGGATGACTATGCCATTTGGTTATAAGGAAATTTGGACACATTTACAAGGAGGAACTTAGGAATATTAGTGCAAAGTACTCAATCCATTATGAATTATTACAAGGGGAAGTCAGGTATTCTCTTTGTGCTGAGGGAACATACTTGAGATTTATGGAATTCATATTCTGTAGGAAGACACAACAAAGAAGAGATGCATAGAACAATAGATTGAGGTTTTGACTATATGTCAGTCTATAGAGAAATACCCTAATGGTGGAAAGTGTAGTTGCTCAGTTGTGTCCTACTCTTTGTGACCCCTGGGCTTAGCCTGAGAGGCTCCTCTGTCCATGGGGATTCTCCAGGCCAGAATACTGGAGTGGGTAGCCATTCTCTTCTCCAGGGGATCTTCCCAACCGAGGGATTGAACCCAGGTCTCCCGTATAGCAGGCAGATTCTTTACTGTCTGAGCCACCAGGGAAGCCCACCTAATGGTGGGAATTACCCAGAGAAAGAAGAGAAAATGGGCAAAATACTTCAGGCAGACCCAGGCTAACTGATTTTATATCTCTTACTCTGATGAGGCTCCAGAAGAGAAAATCTAGAGGAGTTAGAAAAACAAGCTTCTTGACTAGAAAAATCCATGGAAAGTCAATGGAGAGAAATCAAGCTCAGCAAACTCAACTAGTACAGGAATGGGTAGCCTTCTCCTTCTCCTGGGTATCTTCCCATCCCAGGGATCTAATCCAGGTCTCCCGCATTGCAGGTGGATTCTTTACTAGCTAAGCCACACAGGAAGCCCAAACAGAGAAAGAAACCAGCTCAAATAATAGTTGAATTGTTGCAAGTCATTATGGGTGTTGCATCATTAGATGTTGCTGACGACTCAACACTGAGGTGAGAGAAACATAGAACTCAAAGGAGAAATGAATAAGATACGTCAGATATACTGAATAGGAGAAAAAGTGCTTTAAATGACTAAGGCTGCTGACATTGCAATTTTTCAAACATTGCAAAAAAAAAATACAAAACAAGCAACTTGAAGATGGGAATAGTATAACTGGATGATTTTCCCCTGATAGACTTATTTCGAACATTAACCTGTTGGTGGAATTGAGCTTAATCTTACAGGTTGTGGATTCCAAGCATCTCTTATAAACTAACTACATTTTAGCCAGACTGACACTGAAATTCTCTCTATCCATTTTCCTTCTCTCAGATACCAGTGATGCTTTGGCATTCCTGAATACTGTATTTAGAAGCATAATGTTGAATGTGATAACCTTTAGAGATAGGTAATGTTTTTTATTCCTAAATTTCATGGATATGCAGCAAATACTATGATAATATTTAATACCCTATTAACTTTTCAGATCATCAAAAGGGCTTTTCTTGAGAGACTTAGTGATGAATATATTGTCTTGTGTATCCAGAAGAATTAACAAGACTGGAACCTCTGAAGGCTTCTCCTTAGCATAGTGAATTCACCCTGTTGAGGGTGACTGGAATAAAAATTTAAGGAGCATTGATTTTGGACTACTAATTTTGTAGAGATTTTAACTTGTAAGGTCAATAGGATCTACTTTCTGTTGACTGTGTGGTTTTTTAATTTTTTCCTAAGAAATTTTAATGAGGTTTATATTTAGAGTGGGATATGTCTTTACTTCTGTTTTATAGTTGTAAAATCTTCATGTTGTCATTTAATTATATTGTGTATTCTCTGGTGGAAAGTACTGAATACAATGGCTGGCTATAACTTGGAATGGGGAATAGAACATCACATCAGCTTTCGTCAAAAGGTGGCTGTGTAACTTGAGATTATAAATGCATTGTCAACACATCTTTAAACTTTTATCTCCCTTTATTTTGGGGGCATGTGGCTATTCTACCTGAATACTCAAAATCAAATTTGGAATGGCACTTTAAATTTTATGAAGTAGTTTCATGTACACTATCATTTGATTAATTCATCTATCTGCCCATTCATCTTCCTATCCATCCTTCACCTGCCTTGAATACATACCTGTATGTTTTCCAAGCAAATGGAGATGTTTACTTCAAGGAGTTTGGGGGAGAATGGATATATTTTACGTATGGCGAGTCTCTTTGCTGTCCACCTGAAACTATTACAATGTTGCTAATCGGCTGTACTCTAATATAAAATAAAAAGTTTAAAAAATATTATTTACACAGTCAAAATGATATTAAAATATCTGACTGTCACTAAGCAAGTAATGATACTTGAATGAGTAAATAAATGAGTAGGTAATTTACATGTAATTTATGATTAATACCATTTTATATTTATATTGTATAGTCAAACTTTAAGAAGGCATTCAAAAGAAGGAGAATCTGCAGCTCAGTAAAATCAGGTGAATTTTTAAAGGTTACACTGCTGGTGGGTAGCAGACCATGGAACTCAGACTGCTTTTTTTCTCCTAAATAAGGGTCCTTTCCATTACACAGTGCTATTCCTATAGAAAACATGATACTACTATTTTTTTATGGTTCTAATTTCCTTTTTTTAAAAAATATATATCTGTGGGGATATAAATTTAAAGGAAAACAACTTTTGACTGGTAGTAATTTACCTTCCTTGAGGTGTCCAGTGGTGACATAATTGATTTTGTTGCCATTGATTAAAAGCCACATTAAGTTGAAAACTGTCAGCTGAGCCCAGAGATAACATTTTCATAATGACTTTTAATAAACATGGAAGAAGTGATTTCATTGCATTCATAAATTTGATTAATGATATTTTCCCAGGACCAAAAGAAATGAGCTGCTCATTTGCATGCTTAATTGCTGTGTTCCAGGTCCATTTTCCTGCAATACGGATTTGGGATTCTTTTAGTAACATTAGAAATCTCGAAATGGTCATATTTCCATTTACCTGAAGTGGAGAATATTTGAATTCAATCAGATTTTTACTATGGTGAAAATATAGGTATGATCTCTTTTTATCTAGAAAGAAATATCTAGTAGGTATTTCTGAACTCCTGACATGCCCCCTCCAGGACCTCTTCCTCCTCGAGTCTTCCATATTTTAGTAAGTGACAACTCCACTCTTCCAGTTTTTATTCTGAAAACCTTGGTTTAATACTTGAAGCTTCTCTTTCTCTCCTATCATCTCTACCTTCAAAGTAAAACCCTAATCTGTCCACTTCTCTTCATCTCTTGTCTCCTTACTTCTGCTTTTGTACATTTTCAGATGTCAACCCAGTAGCCAACACATTGTGTCAATCTTATGCTCAGAAATCTCCAGTGTTTCTCCTTCTGTTGCAGAAAATCCCTAAGTCTTAACTTGCCCAACAAGACTCCGTGTGATCTATATGTCCCTCTCCAGTCACACTGCCCCCTGAATTATCTTTCACAATTACAGCCCCTCAGCACCACTCAACTTCAGCCTTACTAAGCCCACCAGACATCTTCTTTCTTCAGGGTTTCCCCCCTGTTATTTCCTTTCTCTGCAGATCCTCCATGACCAAGTGCTTATTAACTTCCTTTGTCCTTCACCATAAAGTCCCCAGACATGCTATCTAATATGTCAACACATTATCCTTTCCTCTTTTTTCTTCCTTCATATATCTGGTTATCTAACAATATGTAGTTTTTAAAAAATATTTGTGAAGGTCAAAAGTAGAGTAATTGTAGAAACACTAGACAGCTATACACTCATTTCATCTCGGAAGCAAGTCTGATGTTTTTATTAATAGTTGAAAGTCCTATAGAACTGATCAGATTACACTGATGGAGAAACAGTTAACCAGAGAGAATGCTTTTATGGCAAGGACTGGGTGAGGCTGATCTTCAGAGGTTTGACCAAGTGCTTTTGGCTTTAAAGTTTGATGAGATGTCTATACCATAATTGATAGGTAAATACTTTAAAAAGGGGTTCGGTTCATCAATGGGGACTGGGTATGACTGGACAGAGAACAAGAGCTTTTACTCTCCCTGCATCTGTGATTCTTTGCACCTGAAGAACTAGAATTGCAAATGACAGTTTGTCTCATACAGTCCCGCACAGAGCTCATACTGAGCCTGCTGCGCGTGTTATTGAGGGTATATGTGGGCTACTTATCTTCCTTTTATCAAATAAAATTTTCATTAAAATATTTCAAGGAAATGGTTAAAAAATTAAATGGCACAGAAACATCAAATGCCAAGCAGAGCAACTTCTTACAATTGTTTCCTTGTTTTGGGAAACTATAGTATCTTGAAACTGTTTATACTGCTCTTTCTTGATGTATCAATTCTAGAAATGATTACTTCTTTTCTATGATGTAGAAAGGAATTAGTTCACTTCTATCATTTTGTACCTGCCAACTCCCCAGTGTAGTTATTCCATCATTTTCTAATTTCTTTCTTTATGAAATAATAGTCTTTCTCTTTCTCTCTATGTATGTGTATATGTGGGCTTCCTCAGTGACTCATTGCTAAAGCATCCACTTGCCAATGCAGAAGACACAGGAGACTCAAGTTTGATCCCTGGGTTAGGAAAAAGTCTTGGAGTCAGAAATGGTAACCTACTCCAGTATTCTGGCCTGGGAAATCCCATGGATAGGGGAGCCTGGCCAGCTATAGTCTGTGGGATTGCAAAGAGTCATACATGACTGAGCATGCATGCAGGAGTATATATATATATATATGTATATTCATATATACTCACACATATATACAGGCACACACATATTTACTATTTTTTCAAATTTAGGCTGTATCTCTTGGTTCTGTACATTTTATAATAAGACTATTAGTGGTTCCTGTTCTTTTAAAAATATTTTCAGTTACACTTTTCTTCCAGTTTTGTTGGAGTCATTTTGATATACAGCACCGAGTTTAAGGTACACAACAAAATGATTTGCACTATATATATTATAAGGTAATTATCACCATAAGTTTAGTGACTATCCATCATGGAATATAGATACAAAATTTAAGACATAGAAAAAAATATTTTCCTTGTGAGGAGAACTCTAAGGATTTATTCTCTTAACAACTTTCATATATAACTTGCAGCAGTGTTGATTATATTAATCACATTGTATGTTATATGCTGTGTACTGATTTTATAATTATAAGTTTGTATGCTTTGACTGCTTTCATCCAGTTCCTCCTCTCCCCACCTTGATCCTCTGGTAGCCACAAATCTGATGTCTTTTTCTATGAATTTGATTTTCTTTGAAGTATAGTTGATCTACACCTATGTTAGTTCCTGTTACACAACCCGGTGATTTGTTATTTCTATGTATTTCAAACTTATTATCACATTAAGTCTAGTTACAATATGTCAGTATCTAAAGATATCATTTAGTTATTGATTACATTTCCCACTCTGTACGTTTCATATCTGTGACTCATCCATTTTGCAACTGGAAGTTTATACCTCTTAATCTCCCTCACCTATTTCTTTCCTCCCCCATCTGGCAACCAGATGTTTGTTCCCTGCATCTATAACTCTGTTTCTGTTTTGTTGTGTTTGTTCATTTCTTTGTTCCTTAGATTCTACATGTAAGTGAAATCATATGGTGTTTGTGTTTCTCTGATGTATTTTGCTTGACAACTTTTGTTTATTTCCCTTGTGATTTGAGGACTACCCTGTTCTGTTTGGATTCCATTCTCTCTTCAGTAATGTGTTATCTATTACAGATTTTTGGTTTGGTTTGATGTGGTTTATATATAGATTTATATATATGTGATTAGTCTTCCTGTTATTTTGACCTCCTAATTTCCCCATTCCTATCTACTAACTTTTGTCAGATATGTCCTTATGCCTACACTATTAAAGCAGATTGTTTTTATTTTTTAAACATGTTTTGTCTATAGGTTTAATTCTAAAAGTTGACAGCTTGCAAAGATTTGCTTATGGTTGTGCAAATTTTGTTCAGGGAAGAGAAAATCAATTTGCCAAATTTATCTCGTGTTTTCTGAATTCCAAAGATAGATCTGTATGTCTAATACCAAGTTGAAACGTATTCTTTCTTTTTGAATTCTACTCATTGCTGAAAACCCTGCTACATTTTAGTCTGCATGATATGCTGAAAGCAGTCATCTTAGACTGTTTTTATCTCCTGGAACTTCTGATAGCCCCTTTTATTTTCTTGTGGAGAGAACACACATATGTCTTCATTACTGTTTCCTTGTTACATTTCAGCTTGTTAATGATTTTTGTTTCTGTATTGGATACATTCTATTTTTTCCTAAAGCTCACTGAATCTTTTTTGAAACCATTATCTTATAATTGAACTATGGGTCCTGTATAGCTTCTTGTTCCTGAAGTTTTTAATTGTTGTTTACTGTGTATCTTTTGTGGGCTTCCATGGTAGCTCAGGTGGTAAAGAATCTGCCTGCAATGCAGGAAATCCTGGTTCAATTCCTGGGTTGGGAAGATTCCTTAGAGAAGGGATAGGGTACCTACTCCAGTATTCTTGGACTTCCCTGGTGGCTCAATTGGTAAAGAATCAGCCCGTAATGCAGGAGAGGGAGACCTGGGTTTGATCCCTGGGTTGGGAAGATCCCTTGGAGGAGAGCATGGCAACCCACTCCAATTTTCTTCCCTGGAGAATCTCTATGGACAGAGGAGCCTGGTGGGCTACAGTCCATGGGGTCACAAAGAGTCGGACACAGCTGAGTGACTAAGCACAGCACAGCACATGTATCTTGTATCATCATTTCCTACTCAAACTTTTAATCATAATATTGACCCACACAGTTATCCCTTGTCTTTACCTTTTTTTGTTGTTGTTGCTGAGAACTGTCTCTTTGGTATTCTCCCTGCTCTCCTGGAGCTTATATTCTGTTGGGGGATAAAGACAGTTAACAAGATAAAAACATTTCATACTTTTGTATACTGATTCTACTTAGTATTAGGGAGAAGACTACTTAGGAAGTGGGAAGTTCTAACTACAACTTTAGCAGGGTATGGTACATTTTTCAAGTTCCAAGTTAAAACTGTCATGTATTTATTTATGAAAATCAATATTTAAAATGGTGCACCTCTTCTTTAGAACTTGTAGAATGTGATATATACATATTAAATTAGGTACCAAGTAGGCTTAGGGCTTCCCAGGTAGTGCTAGTGGTAAAGAACCCGCTTGTCAGTGCAGAAGACTTAAGAGACATTGGTTTGATCCCTGGGTTGCAAAGATCCCCTGGACGAGGGAAAGACAACCCATTCCAACCTATTCTTGCCTGGGGATCCAATGTACAGAGGAGCCTGGCGGGCTGTAGTTCATAGGGTCACAAAGAGTCAGACAGAACTGAAGCGACTTAGCACGCATGCATACCAAGTAGGCTTTAGTGGCCTGACTAGTGCTAAATCTAGGATTGTTTTTAAGCAAAGAAAGTAATGTATTCTAATTTCCAAACAGTAAGATTTGCAAATGAAGTTTTAAAACAAAGCCTATTTGTTACAACCCATTGGTTAAGTTGGCAATTGACTACTTTGCAAAGTTATTCTAAATGAAAAACTATTTCTTTAACAGCCTGTCTAGGCAGAAATCAAAGGTTTCTTTTATTACTTATAGGTATTGTGGCACTTAAAACTCATTATTAATTTATAAGAATTACATACATTGTTAGGCTCTAAGCCTTTTGGAATATTGGCTAATTTGATACATAAAGAATCTGATGTGTCCTTAAGTTGACCTGTATATAAAAAGATCAGTATGATTGTTTTTGGTAACAAGTTATAGAATCATTTTGTGCAGTTCCTTCTTTTTTGGTCTGTTACATATCAAATAGAGATAAAGGTTAAAAAAAAAAAAGAAAACAATATCCAAATGTTCTCATTAATTCAAGGTGTGAGGTTCCCTGGAAAGAAATGCAATTATACCCTAGAGGCAGCCAGATTTCTGAGCCTTAAATTTGCCACTTTAGCTGTTTCAGCTGTTTTAACTATTTTGTTCTGTTCATTTCAGATTTCACTCACACAAAGAATCCATCTGTATGTCTACCAGGGTCTAAACACTTAACCAGGATTTTAATTTACTACTAGTTGAAATGAAAAGCTATATTTCTAGGCAGGTTTAGTTTCTGATACTTTTATTTTTGGTTTTACTTACTTCATGCTCAGATTTCTTCAATCTAAGGGATAGAGTATAACCAAGACAGCAACACTAATTACAAAAATTAAGCAATAACCTTAGCAAAAGCTAATGCTTATTACTTATATTCCGTATTACTTCAAATTTTACAATAAAAATAGTCATTATACTTGTAGAAATTCAAATGAGAAATGAGAAGGAATTGATCTTGGGTCGCCTCAGTCTGCAATGACTTGGAGTGCGGCTTGGGTTCCTAGCTGGAGATTGGGACTGGGTCTTGGTGGTGAGAACACCAGATCCTAGCCACTCGACCTGTGGTCAGTGACAAGGGTCCTGGCCCTTCAGCCTTGCAGAAAAGAATTTCCACAAAGATGGAAAGTAGTGAAGCAAGTATTTATTCAGTTCAGTTCAGTCCAGTCGCTGAGTCATGTCTGACTCTTTGCGACCCCATCAATTGCAGCACACCAGGCTTCCCTGTCCTTCACCAACTCCCGGAGTTTACCCAAACCCATGTCCATCGAGTCAGTGATGCCATCCAACCATCTCATCCTCTGTTGTCCCCTTCTCCTCCTGCCCCCAGTACTTTCCAGTATTAGGGTCTTTTCCAATGAGTCAACCCTTCGCATGAGGTGGCCAAAGTATTGGAGTTTCAGCTTCAACATCAGTCCTTTCAATGAACACCCAGGATTGATCTCCTTTAGGATGGACTGATTGGATCTCCTTGCAGTCCAAGGGACTCTCAAGAGTCTTCTCCAACACCACAGTTCAAAAGCATCAATTCTGCGGCGCTCTGCTTTCTTCACCGTCCGACTCTCACATCCATACATGACCATTGGAAAAACCATAGCCTTGACTAGATGGACTTTTGTTGGCAAAGTAATGTCTCTGCTTTTAAATATGCTATCTAGGTTGGCCATAACCTTCCTTCCAAGGAGTAAGCGTCTTTTAATTTCATGGCTGCAATCACCATCAGCAGTGATTTTGGAGTCCCCCAAAATAAAGTCTGACACTGTTTCCACTGTTTCCCCATCTATTTCCCATGAAGTGATGGGACCAGATGCCATGATCTTAGTCTTCTGAACATTGAGCTTTAAGCCAACTTTTTCACTCTCCTCTTTCACTTTCATCAAGAGGCTCTTTAGTTCTTCTTCACTTTCTGCCATAAGGGTGGTGTCATCTGCATATCTGAGGTTATTGATATTTCTCCCGGCAATCTTGACTCCAGCTTGTGTTTCTTCCAGCCCAGTGTTTCTCATGATGTACTCTGCATATAAGTTAAATAAGCAGGGTGACAATATACATGGGCAGACTCAGGGAGAGAGAGAGGCACTGAGTTGCATCCTTGTGACAGTTGGAATTACTTTTATGGGGCATTTCTTCTGGGTTTCCTTTGGCCAATCATTTTGATTTGCCTGGTTCATAGTCCATATTTGGTATATCTCAGGATCCTCCAATGTGTGCACACACATCTCTTAGTCAAGATGGATTTTAGTGAAAAGGCATCTGGATAGGGAATATCCCTTGACATAACTCCCCTTCGGTTTCCAAGGAGCCTTTTTCATGCATGTGTGGTTGGGGAAGTCTCTTGACTTCGAGAATAAGAAATATGTGGTCTGGGCAGGGCCTAGCCTCCTCCCTCAATTATTCTGCTTTTCTTGTTTTGGAGTTTCAGTCCATAGGGAATGAATCTCCAGTTGCTTTTCCCTGATGGGCCCATCTGCTTCCTGCCTCAGAATGAGTTAAAACACTTATAAGACAGTTCTAATTTCTCTAAGGCCATTTATTTATGTAAATTAAATGTCAAATTAATAGCTTCCTGGTTGTAAAAATGTGATGTATATAAAGCAAAAAGTCCACTACTATTCCTGAAACCTACTTTACTTCCTTTGTGTGCCCTCCTGTGAGCATAAACCTTTATTTCAAGATGTCTTCTAGGTCTATACAAATATGTATATGTATCTATTGTTTTGTACTAAGTTAGGATGTTAAAATACATAGGTTCCTAGACTATAAAAAATTGATATATAATAAACATTTTCTCGTATTAGTTAGTACCTATGGACCTTCTTTTGGTTTTTAATAGCTTTATTGAAGTATAACTATCATATAATAAATTGTCCATATTGAAGTATACTATTAGGTAGGATGTAATATAAATGTCTTCCTGTGAAAATATTACTATAGTTGAGAAACTGAACCTATCATTCACCAAAAAATTGCCTTATTTCACTTTGTGATCCTCCTATACCTTTCTCTAGTCAGTACCTGCCAGCAACCACTGAACTGCTTTCATTCACTATAGATTCATGTACATTTTCTAGGACTTCATGTAAATTCAATCACAGAGTATAAATTTTTTTTTTTTTAGTCTGGCCTTTTCTCTCATGTTTATTTTAATATTCTGAAATGTTGATATGTCTGCATCAGTGGTACGTGCCTTTTTATTGATGAGTAGTGTTCCATTGTATGGGTATACCACAGTTTATCTGTTCATCTGGTGATAGACATTTGGATTATTTCCAGTTTGGGTTATTACTGATGAAGCAGCTGTGAACATTTGATTCAAGCCTTTGTGTGGTCTTTAAGAAGCTGCCAAAGAATTTTCTAAAACAGTTATCAGTGTATTTCACACTATACCGCCTTTTGGAATATTTTGTCTTATTCTTCTATTACTGATTGTGCTTTTTTCCTCCTTTCTTGCTTGGCTGATTAATTTTTCATGATGGAAGATCCCCCGAAGAATGGAATGGCTACCCACTCCATTATTCTTGCCTGGAGAATTCCATGGACAGAGGAGCCTGGCAGGCTTACAGTCTATGAGGTTGCAGAGTCTGACATGACTGAGCGACTAACACTTCCACTTTATTCATTCTTTTGTGTAATTATATTCATGTTTGTCATGCTTTTTTATTTGCTATGATTCTTGCACCTGTGTGTTTATAGTTTTTATCATATTTGGAAAAAGTTTTGGCCATTATTTCTTAAAATAGCTCTGCAGTCCTCCACTCTGGGGATTCTAATTATACGTATTTTTACAGTCCCTTCATTTTTATCTTTCTCTCTCTTTGTCTTTTTTCTTTCTGGGTTTCATTTTGGATAACTTTATTAAGTTCATGCGGCATTTCTTCTTTAAGGTCTAATCTGCTTTTTTAGTGTATTTTTATCTCAGACATTTAAGTTTTCGTTTTTAGAAGTTCAGTTTGGTTCTTGTCTCTCTCTTGTCTTTTCTTGAGCAAAGGTATCCAGTCTTTCTTCACATATCCTGAACATAGGGTCTTGTTTTAAAAAGTCTGGAATTAATTTTTCCACACTGCAGAAGCAAGACCCTTGTTAGTATTATATGTTCTGTGCATTGTGAGGTTTTCTATCTAGTTGTTGGGAACAGAAATTATTTCCAGCCTTGTGAGAGCTCCAAATACTATTTCCTGTAAACCTTTCAGATGATTCCCTACTCCTCCTCACAGACATGGGTAGTTTTCTCACACTCATGTACTGAACAGTAGTTTAACGAATGTTAGATGGATTCTCTGCACATCTCTGAGGTTCTCTCCGAGTGTATTTTTCTTTCCTCTATCCTTCTGGTGTGGAGACTGTAGCTTCCTTTTGACCCTCAGCTCTGTCTCCCATTAGGGATATTGCCAGGCACTGTGCAGGTTTCCTCTCCTTGAGTCGCTGCATGCAGATTTACACCTGGCACTAAGCTGGAACGATCATAAAGCTCATTTCATTGTCTTCATTGCCTAATGTATGATGTTTTGAAAGCCTTTGATTCATGTATTTGTCTAATTTTTAAGGTGTTTCAGGTAGGGTAGATCTGGTTTCTGTTATTCCATCTTGGCTGGAAAGAAAGGTCAACCTTATTTTTCTAATGACTACAAATATTCCACTGCATTACTTAAATCAAAACATATTTCAACTAGAGATTTACTGAAGGACATTAACTTGTAGCAAAGGTGGACAGAGGCACTACAAGAAAAGTAGAGACCAATATCCTTTATGAACATTAATGCAAAAATCTTCAATGAAATGCTATCAAATAAAATTCAATAGTTTATTAAATAATTTTATAAAATTACCAAGTAGAATTTATTACTAGAATGCAAGAATTATTCAATATATGAAAATTGATCAATGTGATAAAGCCAACAAAATGAAGGTAAAGAAACCTACATGATCATTTCAATTGATAAAAAAAAAAGTGACAAAATTCAATACCCACCCTTTCATGATAAAAAACACTCAACAAACGAGGAATAGGCAGGGACTACCTCAACATAATGAAAGCAATAATTAAAACCAACAATGAATGTCATTCTCTGAAACTTGCCCTTTAAGATCAGGAACAAAGCAAGGATGCCTGCTTTTGTCACTTGGAGTCAGTGTAGTACTTGAAGTTCTGGCTAGAGCCAGAATCAAAGAGTACAAAGAACTAAAAACCAGAACTCAAAGAAGTATTTTTACTTTCATATTCATAGCAGCATTATTCACAATAATTAAAACATGGATGCAATCCCAATATCCATTGCTGGATGAATGGATAACTAAAATGTGGTTTATGTATACAATGGAATATTATTCAGTCTTAGAAAGAAAGACAATTCTGACATATGCTACAATATATTAATAGATGAATCTTAAGGACATTATGCTAAGTAAAATAAGCTAGTCACAAAAAGACAAATACAGTATGATTCCACTTACGTGAGTAGTCAGATTCACAGAAGCAGAAAGTAAATTTGTGGTTGCCAGAGGTGGGGCAGATGGGAAAATGGGGAGTTATTGTTTAATGGTACAGTGTTTCAGTTTACAAGATGAAAAGAGTTACAGAGGTGGATAGTGGGTTATGGTTACACATCATGAATATATCTAATGACACTGAACTGTATAGTTGAAATAATTAAGGTGGTATATTTTATGTTATGTATATTTTACCACAATTTTAAAAATTGGAGAAGAAAACTATAAATTTTATTTAAAAATTAATTAGCTGAGTTCCCATAAATTTTATTTTGTTTACTTTTATTATCATCCCATTGGACATACTTTTTTAATTTCCTGGTATGCTATTCATCTTAAAGTCTTTTTGGTAGATGTGCTTCCCTGGTGGCTCAGGCGGGTAAAGCGTCTGTCTGCAATGCAGGAGACCCGGGTTCAATCCCTGGGTTGGGAAGATCCCCTGGAGAAGGAAATGGCACCCAACTCCAGTACTCTTGCCTGGAAAATCCCATGGACGGAGAAGCCTGGTAGGCTACCGTCCATGGGGTCGCAAAGAGTCGGACATGACTGAGCGACTTCACTCACTCACTCACAGTATAGCTGTAACAGGTTTCTTATGAATCAATACTTGCATGGTGAGAAATATCTTAACTTTAAAATTTATCATTCTTTTATGTTTTAAAGTTTTTTATTTTTCATAAATAACCATGGTTTGAGTCTTGCCTTTTAAAATCCAAGCTTATAGTCTGTGTTTCAAGGAAAGTGTTTTATTTGTAAAATCTAATGTAATTATTGACATGCTTGAATTTCATATCATTATTTGATTTTTTTTTTTTATCCATTCATTGTCTTCCAGTGCTTTTCTTTTGTCTCTTTTTGGCAGTAGATAAATGTATTTTTAATATTCTGCGTTATCTGATCTTGTTATATTTCAGTTGTTCCTTTTTGTACTTCTTTGAGGTGTTTCTTTAGATAATTAAAATATCATATTATAATTTATTACATACAAACATTGTAGTAGTTTTTGCCATACATCGACATGAATCAGCCATGGATTCACATGTGCTCCCCCTCCCAAACCCTCCTCCCACCTCCCTCCCCCTCCCATCCCTCAGTGTCATCCCAACGCTCCATCCCTGAGCATCCGTCCCATGCATAGAACATGGAATGGTGTTCTGCTTCACATATGACAATATACATGTTTCAATGTTATTGTCCCAGAACGTCCAACCCTCACCTTCTCCCTCAGAGTCCACAGGACTGTTCTATGCATCTGTGTCTCTTATTCTGTCTCACATATAGGGTTACCATTACCATCTTTCAAATTCCATATACATGCATTAGTATACTGTATTGGTGCTTTTCTTTCTGGCTCACTTCACTCTGTATAATGGGCTCCAGTTTCATCCATCTCAATAGAACGGATTCAAATGTATTCTTTTTAATGGCTGAGTAATATTCCATTGTGTATATGTACCACAGCTTCCTTATCCATTCGTCTGCCGATGGACATCTAGGTTGCTTCCATGTCCTGGCTATTGTAAACAGTGCTGCGATGAACATTGGGGTACACGCGTCTCTTTCAATTCTGGTTTCCTCGGTGTATATGCCTAGCAGTGGGATTGCTGGGTCATATGGCAGTTCTATTCCCAGTTTTTTAAGGAATCTCCACACTGTTCTCCATAGTGGCTGTACTAGTTTGCATTCCCACCAACAGTGTAAGAGGGTTCCCTTTTTCTCCACACCCTCTCCAGCATTTATTGCTTGTAGACTTTTGGATAGCGGCCATTCTGACTGGTGTGTAATGGTACCTCATTGTGGTTTTGATTTGCATTTCTCTAATAATGAGTGATGTTGAGCATCTTTTCATGTGTTTGTTAGCCATCTGTATGTCTTCTTTGGAGAAATGTCTGTTTAGTTCTTTGGCCCATTTTTTTGATTGGGTCGTTTATTTTTCTGGAATTCAGCTGCAGGAGTTGCTTGTATATTTTTGAGATTAATTGTTTGTCTGTTGCTTCGTTTGCTATTATTTTCTCCCATTCTGAAGGCTGTCTTTTCACCTTGCTTATAGTTTCCTTTGTTGTGCAAAAGCTTTTAATTTTGATTAGGTCCCATTTGTTTATTTTTGCTTTTATTTCCAATATTCTGGGGGGTGGGTCATGGAGGATCCTGCTGTGATTTATGTCGGAGAGTGTTTTGCCTATGTTTTTCCTCTAGGAGTTTTATAGTTTCTGGTCTTACATTTAGATCTTTAATCCATTTTGAGTTTATTTTTGTGTATGGTGTTAGGAAGTGTTCTAGTTTCATTCTTTTACAAGTGGTTGACCAGTTTTCCCAGCACCACTTGTTAAAGAGATTGTCTTTTCTCCATTGTATACTCTTGCCTCCTTTGTCGAAGATAAGGTGCCCATAGGTGCGTGGGTTTATCTCTGGGCTTTCTATTTTGTTCCATTGATCTATATTTCTATCCTTGTGCCAGTACCACACTGTCTTGATGACTGTGGCTTTGTAGTAGAGCTTGAAGTCAGGCAGGTTGATTCCTCCAGTTCCATTCTTCTTTCTCAAGATTGCTTTGGCTATTCGAGGTTTCTTATACTTCCATACAAATTGTGAAATGATTTGTTCTAGTTCTGTGAAAAATATCATTGGTAGTTTGATAGGGATTGCATTGAATCTGTAGATTGCTTTGGGTAGTATACTCATTTTCACTATATTAATTCTTCCAATCCATGAACACGGTATATTTCTCCATCTGTTTGTGTCCTCTTTGATTTCTTTCATCAGTGTTTTATAGTTTTCTATATATAAGTCTTTTGTTTCTTTAGGTAGAAATATTCCTAAGTATTTTATTCTTTTTGTTGCAATGGTGAATGGTATTGTTTCCTTAATTTCTCTTTCTGTTTTCTCATTATTGGTGTATAGGAATGCAAGGGATTTTTCTGTGTGTTAATTTTGTATCCTGCAACATTACTATATTCATTGATTAGCTCTAGTAGTTTTCTGGTAGAATCTTTAGGGTTTTTCTATGTAGAGGATCATGTCATCTGCAAACAGTGAGAGTTTTACTTCTTCTTTTCCTATCTGTATTCCTTTTATTTCTTTTTCCGCTCTGATTGCTGTGGCCAAAACTTCCAGAACTATGTTGAATAGTAGTGGTGAAAGTGGGCATCCTTGCCTTGTTCCTGACTTTAGGGGAAATGCTTTCAGTTTTTCACCATTGAGGATAATGTTTGCTGTGGGTTTGTCATATATAGCTTTTATTATGTTGAGGTATGTTCCTTCTATTCCTGCTTTCTGGAGAGTTTTTATCATAAATGGATGTTGAATTTTGTCAAAGGCTTTTTTCTGCATCTATTGAGATAATCATATTGTTCTTATCTTTCAATTTGTTAATGTGGTGAATTACATTGATTGATTTGCGGATGTTAAAGAAACCTTGCATTCCTGGGATAAAGCCCACTTGGTCATGATGTATGATCTTTTTAATATGATGTTGGATTCTGTTTGCTAGAATTTTATTAAGGATTTTTGCATCTATGTTCATCAGTGATATTGGCCTGTAGTTTTCTTTTTTTGTGACATCTTTGTCTGGTTTTGGAATTAGGGTGATGGTGGCCTCATAGAATGAGTTTGGAAGTTTACCATCTTCTGCAATTCTCTGGAAGAGTTTGAGTAGGATAGGTGTTAGCTCTTCTCTAAATTTTTGGTAGAATTCCGCTGTGAAGCCGTCTGGTCCTGGGCTTTTGTTTGCTGGAAGATTTCTGATTACAGTTTCGATTTCCGTGCTTGTGATGGGTCTGTTAAGATCTTCTATTTCTTCCTGGTTCAATTTTGGAAAGTTATACTTTTCTAAGAATTTGTCCATTTCTTCCAAGTTGTCCATTTTATTGGCATATAGCTGTTGGTAGTAGTCTCTTATGATCCTTTGTATTTCTGTGTAGTCTGTTGTGATCTCTCCATTTTCATTTCTAATTTTGTTGATCTGATTCTTCTCCCTTTGTTTCTTGATGAGTCTGGCTAATGGCTTGTCAATTTTGTTTATCTTCTCGAAAAACCAACTTTTAGTTTTGTTGATTTTTGCTATGGTCTCTTTTGTTTCTTTTGCATTTATTTCTGCCCTAATTTTTAAGATTTCTTTCCTTCTACTAACCCTGGGGTTCTTCATTTCTTCCTTCTCTAGTTGCTTTAGGTGTAGAGTTAGTTTATTTATTTGAGTTTTTTCTTGTTTCTTGAGGTACGCCTGTATTGCTATGAACCTTCCCCTTAGCATTGCTTTTACAGTGTCCCATAGGTTTTGGGTTGTTGTGTTTTCATTTTCATTCGTTTCTATGCATATTTTGATTTCTTTTTTGATTTCTTCTGTGATTTGTTGGTTATTCAGAAGCGTGTTGTTTAGCCTCCATATGTTGGAATTTTTAATAGTTTTTTTCCTGTAATTGAGGTCTAATCTTACTGCATTGTGGTCAGAGAAGATGGCTGGGATGATTTCAATTTTTTGGAATTTACCAAGGCTAGATTTATGGCCCAGGATGTGATCTATCCTGGAGAAAGTTCCATGTGCACTTGAGAAAAAGGTGAAATTGCTTGTTTTGGGGTGGAAAGTCCTGAAAATATCGATTAAATCTAATTTGTCTATAGTATCATTTAAAGTTTGTGTTTCCTTGTTAATTTTCTGTTTTGTTGATCTATCCATAGGTGTGAGTGGAGTGTTAAAGTCTCCCACTATTATTGTGTTATTGTTAACTTCCCCTTTCATACTTGTTAGTATTTGCCTTATATATTGTGGTGCTCCTATGTTGGGTGCATATATATTTATAATTGTTACATCTTCTTCTTGGATTGACCCTTTGATCATTATGTAGTGTCCTTCTTTGTCCCTTTTCACAGCCTTTATTTTAAAGTCTATTTTATCTGAAATGAGTATTGCGACTCCTGCTTTCTTTTGGTCTCCATTTGCATGAAATATATTTTTCCATCCCTTCACTTTCAGTCTGTATGTGTCCCTAGTTTTGAGGTGGGTCTCTTGTAGACAGCATATGTAGGGGTCTTGTTTTTGTATCCACTCAGCCACTCTTTGTCTTTTGGTTGGGGCATTCAACCCATTTACATTTAAGGTAATTATTGATAAGTATGGTCCCGTTGCCATTTACTTTGTAGTTTTAAGTTCGTGTTTAAACATCCTTTCTGTGTTTCCTGTTTAGAGAAGATCCTTTAGCATTTGTTGGAGAGCTGGTTTGGTGGTGCTGAATTCCCTCAGTTCTTGCTTGTCTGTAAAGCTTTTGAATTCTCCTTCATATCTGAATGAGATCCTTGCCGGGTACAGTAATCTGGGTTGTAGATTTTTCTCTTTCATTACTTTAAGTATGTCCTGCCATTCCCTTCTAGCCTGAAGAGTTTCTATTGAAAGATCAGCTGTTATCCTTATGGGGATCCCCCTTGTGTGTTATTTGTTGTTTTTCCCTTGCTGCTTTTAATATTTGTTCTTTGTGTTTGATCTTTGTTAATTTGATTAATATGTGTCTTGGGGTGTTTCGCCTTGGGTTTATCCTGTTTGGGACTCTCTGGGTTTCTTGGACTTCTGTGACTATTTCCTTCCTCATTTTAGGGAAATTTTCAACTATTATCTCCTCGAGTATCTTTTCATGGCCTTTCCTTTTATCTTCTTCTTCTGGGACTCCTATGATTCGAATGTTGGGGCGTTTCATATTGTCCCAGAGGTCCCTGAGGTTTTCCTCATTTCTTTTGATTCTTTTTTCTTTTTTCCTCTCTGCTTCGTTTATTTCCACCATTCTATCTTCTACCTCACTTATCCTATCTTCTGCCTCTGTTATTCTACTGTTGGTTCCCTCCAGCGTGTCTTTTATCTCCTTTATTTCATTATTCAAAATATATTGACTCCTTTTTATTTCTTCTAGGTCCTTGGTAAACATTTCTTGCATCTTCTCAATCCTTGTCTCCAGGCTATTTATCTGTAACTCCATTTTATTTTCAATATTTTGGATCATTTTTACTATCATTATTCTAAATTCTTTTTCAGATAGATTCCCTATCTCCTCCTCTTTTGTTTGTTTTTGGTGGGCATTTCTCATTTTCCTTTACTTGTTGAGTATTTCTCTGCCTTTTCATCTTGTTTAGATTGCTGTGTTAGGCGTGGCCTTTCTGTATTCTGGTAGTTTGAAGTTCCTCTTTATTGTGGAGGTTCCTCACTGTGGGTGGGGTTGGATGGGTGGCTTGTCAAGGTTTCCTGGTTGGAGGAGCTTGTGTCGGTGTTCTGGTGGGTGGAGCTGGATTTCTTCTCTTTAGAGTGCAATGGAGTGTCCAGTATTGAGTTTTGAGATGTCTATGGATTTGGTGTGCCTCTGGGCAGCCTGTATATTGATGCTCAGGGCTATGTTCCTGCGTTGCTGGAGAGTTTGCGTGGTATGTCTTGCTCTGGGAACTTATTGGCTCTTGGGTGGAGCTTGGTTTCAGTGTATATGTGGAGGCTTTTGGAAGATCTCTTATTAATTAATGTTTCCTCTGGCTTTCAGTCTTATTCTTGCAGTAGCCTCAAGACTACTCCATCCATACAGCATCAATAATAAAACTTTTAGGTTAATGGTGAAAAGATTCTCCACAGTGAGGGATACCCAGAGAGGTTCACTGAGTTACATGGAGAGGTGAAGGGGAGGGAGGTTGAGGTGACCAGGAGGAGAGGAGGGGGACTCAAACGTGGGGAGAGCAGTCTATCCAGTAAGCACTTCCCTCTGTGCTTTCCACAGTCTGGAGCCCTCAGAGAGGTTCACAGAGATACATAGAGAGGGGGGAGGAAGGCAGTAGAGGTGAGGATGAGTAGAAAGGGAGGAATCAAGAGGGGGAGAGAGAGATCTGGGCAGTATTCTGTTCCCGAAGTGTTCTCCGGTACCCAGAACACCCTCAGAGATTCACAGAATTGGGTTGAGAAGAGAAGGAGGAGGGTGGGAGATAGAGGTTCCCTGGGGGGAGAAGAAAGAGCGTCAATAGAGGGAGAGAGTAATCAGGCCAGTAATCACACTCTTGAGTAAAAATGGGTACTAAAGATTGTATTCTTAAATGCACAAAATTGATATCAAATATGTAAAACAAAAATTAAAAATCTGGAGTAGAGGTTAGACTCTTATAAATCATACAATCGCGCTTCCCGGTAATCCACCAAAAGGGCGCTCGGTTGGGCCGGTTTGCGCCCTTCCCGGGGGAGCAGCTCAGGCAGCCGGGGGTTTGGCGAGCGACCCCCCCCGGGGGGGCGGCTTATCACCTCCCTGGTCCCCCCTCGGTTCGCGGGCGCCCCCGGGCTCCCCGGGCGGCAACTGGTTTGGGGGGGGCGGTTTGGCCGTTCCCTCGGGGGCAGCTTTTTGGGAAACGGATTTGGGAGGCCCCTCTCCCCGGGGGCGGTGCCTTTCCCTCCCTGGTCCCGCCTCGGTTCCCCGGGGCGTTCCCCCGGGTCTCCCCAAAGGGGCCCAACTCAGGTTGGGGGCGGTTTGCGGGGTTTTCCCCCCGTGGGGCCATTAAAAAGGCAGCCGGGGGTTTTGGGAGGGGGGCAAAAGGGGGCCCGGTGGGGGCTTTATTTTTTCCCCCTGTTTTGGGAGGGCGCCCCCGGGCGGCCCTTTTGGCGTGCAGTTTGGGGATGGCTTGGCGCGAACCCCCCGGGCGGCTGGAGGGCCCCAAACCAGGCTGTCTTTTTTAGGGAAAGGGGAAAAGGGGGTTTGCAGGGGGGGGGGTCCCCTTTGGGGGGAGTTGCCCCCGGGCCCGGCTGGTGCCTGGGGGGTGGGACGGGGGAGGGGGGTTGGGGGGGCTAGCCCCCTTTATCGCTCGGGTCCGCGGGGCGGCGGGAGTGGCTTTTGGGGTTTTTCGAGGGATTCTCTTCTCCCGGGTGTCCCCATTTTGGTTCTATCTCACGTTTTGCGGGGGGGCCTTAACCCCAACAGTGCCACCCCTCCTCCCCCGCCCAGCCCCCACTTGCTGGGGGCGGATTGGGGGTCTGGGGGTTTTTTACTGAAGTTGCCTTTTAGGCACAATCAGGGGTTTTATTTATTTTATTCTCCCGGTTAGTTCCCTCCAGATTCGAAATCTTCCCCCAAACCCTCCGGAAAGGTTTCCTGGGGCTTAGAAAATTTTTCTCTTTTAAAGGCCCCCCCCTCCCCCCAGGGGCGGGCTCCGTCCCTAATCTTTGTCTCTCTTTTTTTCTTTTATAATTTCTCCTACCCCCTTCGAAAATAATGCCTGACTTGATTAATGTCTGAGTCCCCTGCCAAACATTCAGAAAGTCTTTTAACTTTGCTCACTTTCATTTTTTTCATAAGTTTTTGGGGGGAAGGTCATCTCCCGTCCTATTCCTCCCGCCCTCTTTCCCCGCCTTCCCAAAAAATTTTAAATAAAAGAAAAAAATTTTAAAAATACATGTTTTTTTTACCTGCTGGGAAAAAAAATGGCATACATCAAATTTTAGCATTGTAAATTTTTTTCCTTTGTACTTTTCCGCCTCCAACTTTTTTCCAGACTATATAAAGATGCTGAAAATCCTATGCATTTATTCAAGGAATAATTTTTAAGGCAGTAGGAAATATTAACTATATGTAAAACAGAAAACAAATAAAAATTCCTACTGACCTTTTGAAGTTAGAAAAATTTTTTGGGGGAGTAAGTTGTTTTTTTTATTTTTGCCAAAAGGGCCCAAACAATAAAACCATTTAATTTTGTTTGTATTCCTTTTTCCCTGCCAAATAGTTTGAAAAAAAGGATAAAAGTTAAGTTGGGGAGCATAACCAGATAATGTAACCAAAATTAAAAAAAAAAAAAAACAATTAAAGTGGAAGTGTCTTTAAAAATTTTACAGCATAATAAAAGCCTTGTTTATTCTTTAAAGGTTTCCCAAAAATGTTTGAAGGTAGTATTCTTTTTTCGGGTTGTTTTTAGAATTCATTTTACTAAAACTCTAAACGGAAATTGTTAGCCTGGTGCCCCAAAAATGAATTATTTTGGCTGAAGCTATTTACCTGTCCAAGGGGCAATAAATAGATAAAGGGGTATGTTCCCCCATACACTTCAATTTCTATTTTTACATATCACACAGCTTTAAAAGGGGGAATGTGTTTTGTGCATTTAAGGTTGGGGATAACTAAGTAAACTGGGATTTATTGTTGTAACAATGGTTAAAAAAACCAACTCATTCTTTTGGGGTAAAATAAAAAAGGTACAGAAGGCATATTGAAAGAGAATTGTTAAGCATGATTATTTACCTTAATAATTTTGATAATAAGTTAACATTAAAAAATTTTCTTACCCTTTAGGCTGCAGATAAGAACAAAGGGGATCTAATTTTTTTTTAATGATTTTAAATTTGTGTTTCTAATGGGAGTAAATTTTGAAGATTATGTTAGATCTGGAAAAAATAGGGAAACCCTTAAACATAGAATGTAGGAGAAATTACATTTTTTGTCTTTCACTTTAAAACATTTTATTTGAAAAACATTTCTCCCTTTTTAAAATTTTTTGTGACCATTGCCAAGGTAGTAAATATTTTTTAGAAACATTTTTTTCATGTGTACTAGGGTTCTCCTAAAGGGAAAAACCTCTCCTTTCTGCATCTTAATAGAAAGCTGCTGACAATTTTATTCTTTTCTCTTAAAAATAATATTATTGACTACTGAATTTAAGGGAAAAGGTTTTGGAAAATTCCCATTGAAGGATCAGTCAGGAAATTTTAAAAAAAGGTGATTTCTCTTAAGTCCTGATTAGATTTTTTTTCTAGCAACTGTAATTTTTAACTTTTATAGTAATGCAATAAATGACTATTTTTAAAAACTTCTGTTGAACTTAGTTTAAAATTGTATCCAACTCTAGAATATGTAACTTCATTTTGTTCTAAATCACCTCAACCTCACTTAATATAAAATTTTTTTAGCTTTCCTAAAATGCACTTTATGAGATAATGTTTGTTGGAACATTGCATATAAAAAACAAATCAAGAGCGTAAAAAATATTACAAAAAAAAGGAAAATTTTTCCGGGTCTCTCTAAATTATTAGTTTCCTGATCTGAAAAATGTAAAAATTATTTTCAGGTATTAGGGTGAGAATTATGAAGTTTAAATTAGAAAAATTTTAAAAGTGAAAGCCTATTTTAAAACCAGGAAGGGGGTGTTCACATTCCTCTGTTTTTTTTCTTAAAAATAGGTAGAAAAAAAAAGGGTTCCTTTTCTTTTAAATACAAATACACTGCTAAGTGGACCATTCTAAACTATCCCAAGTAGATGATAGCCTACTAATATTACCAAAAATTTTGGGTATTTTAAATTGACAACTTCTTATTTAAAATTGGCATTTAAAAATGTTTAAAAACAATTAACAAAAATTTTTTTATTTTCAAATGATTATTTGGAATGTAATTAAATTTTGGGTTTTTTTAAGGAAATTTAAAAATATATTATTTTGAATATAATCTTTAAATATACTAACCATGGTTTATTAATAAATTTAATAAAAAGATTTTGGGTGTTTACCCTTTTTTTAAAAATGTACAAGAAAAAGAGGAAAGATCCCAAAAAACATACGAGCACCCAGTACTAGATAATGTAAAAGTTATTGTCAATAAAAGATTACTTTGAATTCAGGATCTATATTTTTTAAGAAACATTTTTCCGTTAAATATGTCATGTTAATTGGGGTTTTCCTTGTTAAAATTTATTTGGTGAACTGTTTTGCGTTTAAAATATAGTTGCAATTATAAAAAATGATTTAATGCAGTTGAGCTTTTTTAATTTTGGTGTTGGGGTTAATGAGGGACGTGGCCTGTGTTTGGGGATCTCACAAGATGCTTTTATTTTCCTTGGGGTTACCATTTAAAAAAGTTCCCTAATGTTCATAAACAATCAAATGAAAAATTACACATTTGGACAAAAAAAAGTATTATACATAAAAGATAACTTTTGGTCAAATTCTCACCCAGGAAAGAGGGCCCCAAAAGGAAAAATCTGTGGGGTTTGATAACTGGAAATATACTTGCATAAAATAGATAAAAAAATGAAAAAACCCCATTTACCAAGGGGAAATCTGTTAATGTTGTGGGGTAACCTAAACAAAGGGAAAAACATAAGAGAGGGGGATGTATGTACAATAAGCAATTCATTTTGCTATACAGTAAATCACACAATGTAGTAAACAAACATACTAATAAAATTAAAAAAAAATCTTTTTGTATACCACTTTAAAGTACATTTTCAAGAAAAAAATTAACTACTTTACTGATTAGTATTGGAAAAACCACCCTTTTTTTTTTTTTAAAAGAGGTGAGAGGGGGTTTTTTTGTTTTTTACCTTTTTTTTTTGGCATTTAAAAATGTTAATACAATTAACAAATATTTTTCAGTTTTCAAATGATTATTTTGGTAATGTAGATAAATGTGGTTTTATTATAGGGAAGTATATATATATATATTTTGCAATATAATCTTGAAATATACTAGACTATGGCTTTATATATATAATTGAATACAAAAGAGTTAGGATGTTTTACATTTTTAAATATGTACAAGAAAATATGTAGGAAAGATGCAAAAATCAGTACAGAGCACTCCAGGTACTAGATAATGTAAAAGTTATTGTCAATAATAAGATTACTTAGAATTCAGGGATAACTATATTTATGAAGAAACATTTGTCCTGTTAAATATGTTCATGTTAATTTGCTTTTCACTTGTTAAGATTTGATTTGGTGTAACTGTACTTTGCGTTTAAAATATAGTTGCAATTATAAACATGTATATAATGCAGTTGAGCTTATTTAATTTTGGTGTTGGGATTAATGAGGGACGTGGCCTGTGTTATGGGGTATCTCACAAGATGCTTTTATTTTTCCTTGCTTACCATTTAAAACGTTCCCTAATGTTCATAAACAATCAGAATTGAAACTTACACATTTGGACTAAAAAACGTATTATACATAGAAGATAACTATGTTGGTCAAAATGTCTCACCCAGGAAAGAGGCCAAAGGAAAAATCTGTGGGGTTTGATGAACTGGAAGACTGATACTATGCATAAAATAGATAACTAATGAAAACCTACTATTTAGCACAGGGAACTCTGTTCAATGTTGTGTGGTAACCTAAACGGAAAGGAAATACATAAGAGAGAGGATGTATGTACAGATAGAGCAGATTCATTTTGCTATACAGTAGAATCTAACACAATGTAGTAAAACAACTATACTCAATAAAATTAAAAAAAAATCTTTCTGTATTACCACTTTAAAGTACATTTCTCAAGGAAAAATTAACTACTTGAGCTGATTAGTAGTTGGAAAAACCACCCTTTTTTTTTGTCAGAAAGAGGTGATGAGGAGTTTTATGTTATTTCTACCTTCTTTTTGTTAATACACACACAAATTTCCTTTTCAAGAATACATAAAGAGAAGAAACTGAAAGAAATTCAGTTGAATAAATTGAAAAATGAAAATCCCTAAATATTACCTGATTTAATTATTAGTCTTTGCTTTTGCTATAGCAAAGGTCTCTTATTTTTCAAATTGAGAGAAAAAGAGACCCACAGAAAGAGATCCTTTAAAAAGATAGAAATTTTTCATTGCTTAGAAAATAAATTAAGCCATAAAAATTTATGTCTGAAGTATTAACTGTTACCATTTAAGGCTTGCATCTTTATTAAGAATGCTAAATTTATGCCTTAAAACAGTACTATAATCATCTTAATTTGATGAGCTCTTGAAAATAACCTAGCAATTATACTTGATTCTGGCATTTTCTCTATTAGTGTTTATTATTTAAGTAACTGTAGTATACAAACACATCTTGATAATTTTTGTTTTTCTATAATATTACTGATTTGTAATTTTAAAAAGAAAATATGACAATAAAGACATTCTTAGTTGATATATTAAGACCTGAAATAGTTGGTGTACTTTTTCAGACCTCTGAATTATTAATACATTAGTATTGGGTTAAAAAGAAGTTACCATTATCTTTATCAGAGTTACCAATATTTATAAAAGATGATTACATATGGTAGAGCCTGTGGGAGGATTCCATAGTTTTCTCAGTCCACTGAATGTACTGTTTAAATATCATTGGGCCAATTATATTAGGCTGGCTTCTGTCAGTCAACAAACACTCAGTAAATATTTAGTACATGGCTTCCATGTGCTCAGGGCATTGCTAGACTTGGAATATATACACATAAGACATTGATTTCACTTTTAAGCGAAATCCATTTGAAGCAACAATAATTACACCTAGGAAATAATGGTGAACAGTAAATTTTAGTTTCTGATCACACATACAACAATTTGATCCTCCTTTTAAATGTTTTAGGTATTCAAACAAGGAAGCTGGATCTCTTCTAATCCAGCCACACAGTCACTCAGACTGAGTGGAGGAGATAGTTCCTAACAAAGCCACCGTTACAAACTACTCAGTGAATACCTCCTGAGACAGGTAAAAGTTAACTACATTAATATACAAAGTAACATTCCTCCAGTAGATAACTTTCTTTCTTCTTTTACTTTACAGTTGTGAAAATGTAAAATGTTTGCTGGTAATATTTGCTGGTGGTATATGGGCCCTGTCTGGACTCAGAGGAAATTTCCTTGTGAATTACCTTCCTCTTGGAGTCGATGATACTGGAGAATGATATCTGGAGTTTGTTCTCTGAATTGCTCTAAGGCTTGTATGCCTTGTGAGTGAGTAACAATAAATTTCTGTTGCTGACATACACAGGCCACTCAAAGATTAGTCAAAGGGCATTGTTTAAGAGATTTGTTTTCCATTGAATAAGACTTAGATTTGATTATAAATATGAGCAGGGCATAGGAGCAGGTCACTTGTAAAGGGATTTGGAATCATGGATTTTCACCTGTATTAGAGGAATTTTAACAATATTTTAATGGTGGAAGCTCAGAGGGCCCAAACAAACCTTGTGCACACCAGGACCCAGAGGCCTCACAGAGACTGATACAGAACTGTGTTTGAGTGTCTCCTGCAGAGGTACGGGTCAACAGTGGACTGCTGCAGGGGCAGGGGATTTGGGTGCAGCAGACCTCGGTATGGCATAAGTCCTCTTGGGGGAGGTTGCCATTAACCCCACCATAGAGTGCCAGAACTTACACAGGACTGGGGGAACAGACTCTTGGAGGGCACAACAGAACCTTGTACATACCAAGAACCAGGAGAAAGGAGCAGTGACCTTACAAGAGACTGACCCAGACTTGCCCATGAGTGTCCAGGAGCCTCTGGTGGTGGCATGGGTTGGTGGTGGCCTGCTACAGGGTTGGGGGCATGGACTGTGGCAGTACATGCATGGGACCTTTTGAAGGAGGTCACCATTACCTTCATTACCTCCACCATAGTTTGGCCCCAGGTGAATAACAGGGAGGGAACACAGCTCCACCCATCAACAGAAAATCGGATTAAAGATTTACTGAACATGGCCCTGCCCATCAGAACAAGACCCAGTTTCCCCCTCAGTCAGTCTCTCCTGTCTGGGAAGCTTCCATAAGCCTCTTATCCTTCTCCATCAGAGGGCAGGCAGACTGAAAACTACAATCACAGAAAACTAACCAATCTGATCACATGGATACATAGCCTTGTCTAACTCAGTGAAACTATGAGCCATACCATGTAGGGCCACTCAAGACAGACGGGTAATGGTGGAGAGTTCTGACAAAACGTAGTCCACTGAATAAAGGAATGGCAAACCACTTCAGTATTCTTGCCTTGAGAACCCCATGAACAGTATGAAAAGGCAAAAAGATAAGACACTGAAAGATGAACTCCCCAGGTTGGTAGGTGCCCAATAAACTACTGGAGATAAGTGGAGAAATAACTTGAAAAAGAATGAAGAGACTCTGGAGCCAAAGCAACAACAACGCCCAGTTGTGGATGTGACATGACGGAAGTAAAGTACGATGCTGTAAAGAGCAATATTGCATAGGAACCTGGAGTGTTAAGTCCGTGAATCAAGGCAAATTGGAAGTGGTAAACAGGAAATGGCAAGAGTAAATGTCGACATTTTAGGAATCAGCAAACTGAAATGGACTGGATGGGTGAATTTAACTCAGATGACCATTATATCTACTACTGTGAAGTGAAAGAGGAGAGTGAAAAAGTTGGCTTAAAGTCAACATTCAGAAAACGAAGATCATGGCATCCAGTCCCATCACTTCATGGCAGATAGATGGGGAAACGGTGGAAATAGTGGCTGACTTTATTTTTTGGGCTCCAAAATCACTGCAGATGGTGATTGCAGCCATGAAATTAAAAGATGCTTACTCCTTGGAAGGAAGTTATGACTAATATAGACGGCATGTTAAAAACCAGAGACATCACTTTGTCAACAAAGATCTATCTAGTCAAGGCTATGGTTTTTCAAGTAGTCATGATGGATGTGAGAGTTGGACTATAAAGAAAGCTGAGCACTGAAGAATTGATGCTTTTGAACTGTGGTGCTGGAGAAGACTCTTGAGAGTCCCTTGGACTGCAAGGAGATCCAACCAGTCCATCCTAAAGGAGATCAGCCCTAGGTGTTCATTGGAAAGACTGATGTTGAAGCTGAAACTCCAATACCTTGGCCACTTGATGCGAAGAGCTGACTCATTGGAAAAGACCCTAATCCTGGGAAGGATTGAGGGCAGGAAGAGAAGGAGACGACAGAGGATGAGATGGCTGGATGGCATCACCGACTCGATGGACATGGGTTTGGGTGGACTCAGGGAGTTGGTGATGGACAGGGAGGCCTGGGGTGCTGCAGTTCATGGGGTCGCAAAGAGTTGGACATGACTGAGTGACTGAACTGACTGTAGGCAAGAATCCCTTAGAAGAAATAGAGTAGCCCTCATAGTCAACAAGAGTCTGAAATAGAGTACTTGGATGCAGTCTCAAAAACGACAGAATGATCTCTGTTCGTTTCCCAGGCAAACCATTCAATATCACTGTAAACCAAGTCTATGCCCCAGCCAGTAATGCTGAAGAAGCTGAAGTTGAACAGTTCTATGAAGACCTACAAGACCTTCTAGAATTAACACCTCAAAAAGATGTCCTTTTCATCATAGGGGACTGGAATGCAAAAATAGCAAGTTCAAGAAACACTTGGAATAACAGGCAACTTTGGCCTTGGAATACAGAATGAAGCAGGGCAAAGGCTAATAGAGTTTTGCCAAAAGAACACACTGGTCACAGCAAACACCCTTGTCCAGCAACACAAGAGATGATGCTACACATGGACATCACCAGATGGTCAATACTTAAATCAGATTGACTATATTCTTTGCAGCCAAAGATGGAAAAGCACTATACAGTCAGCAAAAACAAGACCGGGAGCTGACTGTGGCTCAAATCATGATTTCCTTATTGCCAAATTCAGATTGAAATTGAAGAAAGTAGGGAAAACCACTAGACCATTCAGGTATGACCTAAATCAAATCCCTTCTGATTATACAGTGGAAGTAAGAAATAGATTCAAGGGATAAGATCTGATAGAGTGCCTGAAGAACTATGGACGGAGGTTCCTGACATTGTACAGGAGGCAGGGATCAAGACCATCCCTAAGAAAAAGAAATGCAAAAAGGCAAAATGGCTGTCTGAGGAGGCCTTACAAATAGCTGTGAAAAGAAGTGAAGTGAAAAGCAAAGGAGAAAAGGAAAGATATACTCATTTGAATGCAGAATTCCAAAGAATAGCAAGCAGAGATAAGAAAGCCTTCCTCAGTGATCAATGCAAAGAAATAGAGGAAAACAATAGAATGGGAAAGACAAGAGAGCTCTTCAAAAAAATTAGAGATACCAAGGGAACATTTCATGCAAAGATGGGCACAATAAAGGACAGAAATGGTATGAACCTAAGAGAATCAGAAGATATTAAGAAGAGGTGACAAGAATACACAGAAGAACTGTACAAAAAAGATCTTCATGACCCAGATAATCACGATGGTTTGATCACTCACCTAGAGCCAGACATCCTGGAATGCAAAGTCAAATGGGCCTTAGCAAGCATCACTACAAACAAAGCTAGTGGAGGTGATTGAATTCCAGTTGAGCTATTTCAAATCCTAAAAGATAATGCTGTGAAAGTGCTTCACTCAATAGGCCAGCAAATTTGGAAAGTTCAGCAGTGCCCACATGACTGGAAACTATGTTTTCCTTCCAATCTCAAAGAAAGGCTATGCCAAAGAATGCTCAAACCTACTGCACAGTTGCACTCATCTGACACCCTAGTAAAGTAATGATCAAAATTCTCCAAGCCAGGCTTCAACAGTACATGAACAGTGAACTTCCTGATATTCAAGTGGATTTACAAAAGGCAGAGGATCCAGAGATCAAATTGCCAACATCCATTGGATCACTGAAAAAGCAAGAGTTTCAGAAAAACATCTACTTCTGCCTTATTGACTATGTCAAAACCTTTGACTGTGTGGATCACAACAAACTAGACAATTCTTCAAGAGATGGGAATAACAGACCACCCGATGTGCCTCCTGAGAAATCTGTATGCAGGTCAGAAACAACAGTTAGAACTGGACATGGAACAAGAGACTGCTTCCAAATAGGGAAAGGAGTACATCAAGGCTGTATATTGTCACCCTGCTTATTTGCTTATGTGCAGAATGCATCATGAGTAATGCTGGGCTGGATGAAGCACAAGCTGGAATCAAGATTGCCGGGAGAAATATCAATAACCTCAGATATGCAGATGACACCACCCTTATGGCAGAAAGTGAAGAAGAACTAAAGAGACTCTTGATGAAAGTGAAAGACGAGAGTGAAAAAGTTGGCTTAAAGCTCAACATTCAGAAAACAAAGACCATGGCTTCTGGTACCATCAATTGTTGGCAAATAGATGGGGAAACCGTGGAAACAGTGGCTGACTATTTTGGGGGGTTCCTAAATCACAGCAGAATGTGATTGCAGTCATGAAATTAAAAGATGCTTATTCCTTGTAAGGAAAGTTATGACCACCCTAAACAGCATATTAAAAAGCAGAGATAAAACTTTGCCAACAAAGGTCCGTTTAGTCAAAGCTATGGTATTTCCAGTAGTCATGTATAGATGTGAGAGTTGGACTATAAAGAAAGCTGAGTGCCAAAGAATGGATGCTTTTGAACTGTGGTGTTGGAGAAGACTCTTGAGAGTCCCTTGGACTGCAAGGAGATCCAACCAGTCCATCCTAAAGGAAATCAGTCCTGAATATTCATTGGAAGGGCTAATGTTGAAGCTGAAACTCCAATACTTTGGCTACGTGATGCGAAGAATTGACTCATTTAAAAAGACCCTGATGCCTGGAAAAATTGAAGGTGGTAGGAGAAGGGGACAATGGAGAATGAAATGGTTGGACAGCATCACCGACTCAATGAACATGAGTCTGAGTAAACTGTGGGAGTTGGCAATAGACAAGGGGGCCTGGCGTGCTTCAGTCTTTGGGGTTGCAAAGAGTTAGACACGACTGAGTGACTGAACTGAACTTAATGGTGGAAGACTTATTGGTGACCAATTTTATTTGTATTGAGTGTTTTTGAAAGCTTTCAACAAATATTTTAAATTGAGAAGACTTGGAGGTGACCAATTTTGTTTGTATTGAATGTCCTTGAAAGTAATTATGAATTATGTACAGTATTAACAAATAACACTTTGATAAATATTGTTAAATGTACTGAATCATTTAAAATTCTGAACCCTTTTCAGATACTGTTTCAGAAAGCTTTTTGTCTTAGAATTTAGTGTTTTACAGGTATACAGGTCATTACTCTTCTATAAACCAATAGTGAGTGCAAAAGCAGTGTTGTATCAATAACCTTTAATAACAACACCCTTAATATACTTATATTCTTGATATTAACATCCTGAATGAATTTTAGTTCATAGCAGCATAGATGAAGTGTATTATATTCTAACTTATATGTGTTAGATGACTAAATGATTTGCTTTCGTTAAGGTAATCTAAAATTTTAAATATAAACGTGTAGCAGCCAGACCCATGACCAGCAAATACATTATGCAGGATGTAATGAATTGCTTTTGGTTGCCACTGTTAAGCTGATTATACTCTCATGAACAAAGTGAATCATAACATTTTATGACCTCAATCTAGCACCTTTTCCTGGAGGCATTCTCCAGTACAGTCAGGAATAGATGCTAAGTAAATCCTTGAGCTGGAATTTCTCAGTGTACATCTCCCAAGGTAAAGATCACATACATGCACATAGACACATAGGCTGAAGATGCAAAGCAGCATAAAAGAGACCTAGGTTTTTCCAAATATCAGATTCATTTTATTTGTCTTGTGGTGATATTCCTCCTATATTCCACATTCATTATTTGAAATGATTGGAGCTCTAATATTTTAAAAGCTTTCCATATGTATTAACTTCTTTAACACAAAATAGCTTTAGCAGTGGTATAAGTCTTGTTAATTCATTTTATAGATGAACAAAGCTTTTAAAAGACTTACTGAAGACTATAGAGCTAATTAGAATCAGAACCAGCACTAAAACTCTTCCTCTTGATTTCCACTGCAGGGCTTTCTCCCTTACAAGGACTTAACATTCATGAAGTATGCTTGCCAGGGGAATATTTTCAGTTTAATAATTTCTAAAAATTCTATTTTAAGGATAGATGGTAAGTAGATAAGAGCTAGGTTCATTATAGTTCTTTATAGTGTGACTTAATTTCAGGTTTTTTTTTTTATTGTTTCAAACAGTATCTGTTCACATGTATAAGAGGATACAGTAAATTTATATTTTTGCAACCCCCTGGCCTGTAGCTTGCAAGCTCCTCTGTCCATGAAATTCTCCAGGCAAGAATACTGGACTGGGTACCCATTCCCTTTTCTGGGGGATCTTCCCAACCCAGGAATTAAACACAGGACTTCTGCATTCCTGGCAGATTCTTTACCCTCTGAGCCACCAGGGAAGCCGACATTAAATACTAGATAAAGCAAAACCTGTAACATTTTTCTCAGATGAAATTCTAGAAAATATCACTTAAAAGACAAATCTAAGTAATCACAAAAGAATGGGAAGACAGAAAGAGAACATATTTCTTAAAAATAATTGTTGAAATACTACATCATGGGATTACATGACCATAGATTATCTATCTTTTTGGTGCAACATTTGATGAAAAGTTTCCTATGAATTCCTTAAGGTTAAAGTGTTTAAATTTGAGTTAGAAATATTATTAACAGTTTTTACATATTTACAGCAGCTTAATCTAAGGAGTGATGGTAAATGACAATTTGAATTATAGAGATGTATAAAGTAGTATACAGAAAGTGTATAAACATCTCTTTGTTTCTCTATAAAAGTTGCCCCATTTTAGATGATCCTTTTCATATAATTTGAATGTCTAAACAAATGTTTTGCCACGGAGGCAAAACACACACACACACACACACACACACACACACACAGCCAACCATCATCAAAAAATATGCTGATGATTTCTTCTGAGACCTTTAGTTTCTGGACATGAAATCTTATGTGATTTATCTTCAAGTGAGATACTAAAAGGATATCTACCTATAAAGTGAAGTGAAAGTTGCTCAGTTGTGTCCAACGCTTTTTTTTTTAATTTATTTTTTATTGAAAGATAATAGAATTTTGTTGTTTTCTGTCAAACCTCAACATGAATCAGCCATAGGTATATATATACCTCCTCCCTTTTGAACCTCCCTCCCGTCTCCCTCCCCATCCTACCCCTCTAGGTTGATACAGAGCCCCTTTTTGAGCTTCCTGAATCATACAGCAAATTCCCTTTAACCATCTATTTTACATATGGTAATATAAGTTTCTGTGTTACTCTTTCCATACCTCTCATCCTCTCCTCCCCTCTCCCCATGTCCATAAGTCTATTCTCTATGTCTGTTTCTCCATTGCTGCCCTGTAAATAAATTCTTCAGTACCATTTTTCTAGATTCCATGTATATGTGTTAGAATATGATATTTATCTTTCTCTTACTGACTCACTTCACTCTGTATAATAGGTTCTAGGTTTATCCACCTCATCAGAACTGACTCAAATGCATTCCTTTTAATGGCTGAGTAATATTCCATTGTGTATATGTCCCACAACTTCTTTATCCATTCATCTGTTGATGGACATCTAGGTTGCTTCCGTGTTCTAGCTATTGTAAATAGTGCTGCAATGAACAATGGGATGCATGCGTTTTTGTCAGCTTTGGTTTCCTCAGGGTATATGCCTAGGAGTGGGATTGCTGGGTCATATGGTGGTTTTATTCCTAGTTTTTTAAGGAATCTCCGTACCATCTTCCATAGTGGCTGTATCAATTTACATTCCCACCAACGGTGCAAGAGCATTCCCTTTTCTCCACACCCTCTCCATCATTTATCATTTGTAGACTTTTTGATCATGGCCATTCTGACTGGTGTGAAGTGATATCTGATTGTAGTTTTGATTTGCATTTCTCTAATATTGAGCGATGTTGAGCACCTTTTCGTGTTTTTTAGCCATTTGTATGTCTTTGGAGAAATGTCTGTTTAGGTCTTTTTCCCAATTTTGATTGGGTTGTTTGTTTTTCTGGCATTGAGTTGTATGAGCTGCTTGCATAGTTTGGAAATTAATCCTTTGTCACTTGTTTCATTTGCTATTATTTTCTCCCATTCTGAGGATTGTCTTTTCACCCTGCTTATAGTTTCCTTTGCTGTGCAAAAACTTTTAAGTTTAACCAGGTCCCACTTGTTTACTTCTATTTTTATTTCCATTATTCTAGGAGGTGGGTCACAGAGGATCTTGCTTTGATTTATGTCATCAAGAGTTCTGTCTATGTTTTCCTCTAAGAGTTTTATAGTTTCTGGTCTTACATTTAGGTCTTTAATCCATTTTGAGTTTATCTTTGTGTATGGTATTAGGAAGTGTTCTAATTTCATTCTTTTACATGCGGCTGTCCGGTTTTCCCAGCACCATTTATTGAAGAGGCTGTCTTTGCCCCACTGTATATTCTTGACTCCTTTATTGAAAATAAGGTACCCATAGGTGCATGGGTTTATTTCTGGGCTTTCTATCTTGTTCCATTGATCTATATTTCTGTTTTTGCACCACTAGCATACTGTCTTGTGACTGTAGCTTTGTAGTATAATCTGAAGTCAAGAAGGATGATTCCTCCAGCTCCATTCTTCTTTCTCAAAACTGCTTTGATTATTCAGGGTCTTTTGTGTTTCCATATGAATTGTGCAATTTTTTGTTCTAGTTCCATGAAAAATGCCATTGGTAACTTGATAGGGATCACATTGAATCTGTAGATTGCATTTGGTAGTATAGTCATTTTCACAATATTGATTCTTCCTACCCAGGAACATGGAATTTCTCGCCATCTGTTTATGTCATCTTTGATTTCTTTCATTAGTGTCTTATAATTTTCTGTGTACGGTTCTTTTGCCTCCTTAGGTAAGTTTATTCCTAAATATTTAATTCTCTTTGTTGCAATGGTAAATGGGGTTGAATCCTTAATTTCTCTTTCTGATTTTTCATTGTTAGTATATAGAAATGCAAGTGATTTCTGTGTATTGATTTTGTATCCTGCAACTTTACTAAATTCACTGATTAGCTCTGGTAATTTTCTTATACTATCTTCAGGGTTTTCTGTGTACAGTATCATGTCATCTGCAAACAGTGAGAGCTTTACTGAATTCCTTTTACTTCTTTTTCTTCTCTGATTGCTGTAGCTAGGACTTCCAGAACTATGTTGAATAATAGTGGTGAAAGTGGACACCCTGTCTTGTTCCTGATCTTAGGGGGAACACTTTCAGTTTTTCACCATTGAAAATAATGTTTGCCACAGGCTTATCATATATGGCCTTTACTATGTTGAGGTAGGTTCTTTCTATGCCCGTTTTTTGAAGTTTTAATCATAAATGGGTGCTGTATTTTGTCAAAGGCTTTTTCTGCATCTATTTAGATTATCATATGGTTTATCTTTCCATTTGTTAATATGGTGTAGCACATTGATTGATTTGCATATATTGAAGAATCCTTGCCTTCCTGAAATAAACCCAACTTATCATGGTGTATGAGCTTTTTGATGTGTTGCTGAATTCTGTTTGCTAACATTTTGTTGAGGATTTTTGCATCTATGTTCACCAGTGATATTGGCCTGTAGTTTTGTTTTTTATGTGTTGTTTTTGTCTGGTTTTGGTATCAGAGTGATGATCACCTCCTAGAATGAGTTTGGAAGTGTTCCTTCCTCTGCAATTTTTTGAAAGAGTTTTAGAAGGACAGGCATTAACTCTTCTCTAAATGTTTGATAGAATTCTCCTATGAAGCCATCTGGTCCTGAGCTTTTGTTTTTTGGGAGATTTTTGATCACAGCTTCAATTTCAGTGCTTGTAATTGGGTTGTTCATAATTTCTGTTTCTTCCTGATTCAGTCTTGGAAGATTGAACTTTTCTAAGAATCTGTCCATTTCTTCCAGATTATCCATTTTAGTGCCATATAGTTGTTCATATTAGTCTCTTACAATCCTTTGTATTTCTGCATTGTCACTTGTAACCTCTTGTTTTTCACTTCTAATTTTGCTGATTTGTTTCTTCTCTCTTTTTTTCTTGATGAGTCTGGCTAAAGTTTTGTCAATCTTGTTCATCTTCTCAAAGAACCAGCTTTTAGTTTTAGTATCTTTACTATTGTTTCTTTCATTTCTTTTTCATTTATTTCTGCTCAGATCTTTAGGATTTCTTTCCTTCTACTAATTTTGGAGTTCTTTTGTTCTTCTTTTTCCAGTTCTTTCAGGTGTAAAGCTAGGTTGTTTATTTTATGTTTTTTTGTTGTTGTTGCTTCTTGAGGTAGGAGTGCATTGCTATAAACTTCCCTCTTAGAACTGCTTTTGCTGCATCCCAAAGGTTTTGAATTGTAATGTTTTCATGGTCATTTGTTTCTAGAAATTTTTTGATTTCCCTTTTGATTTCTTCAGTAACCTGTTGGTTATTTAGAAGCATGTTTTTTAATCTCCATGTGTTTGTGTTTCCTACATTTTTTTTCTTCTAATTGATATCTAGTCTCACTGCATTGTGGTTGGAGAAGATGTTTGATACAATTTCAATTTTCTTAAATTTACTGAGGTTTGATTTGTGACCCAAGATGTGGTCTATCCTGGAGAATGTTCCATGTGCACTTGAGAAGAAGGTGTATTCTTCTGCATTTGGATGGAATGTCCTGAAGAAATCTATGAGATCTATCTCACCTAATGTAACATTTAAGACTCATGTTTCCTTGTTAATTTTCTGTTTTAATGATGTGTCCATTGGTGTGAGTGGGGTGTTAAAGTCTCGTACTATTATTGTGTTACTGTCAATTTCTCCTTTTATGTCTGTTAGTGTTTGTCTTATGTATTGAGGTGCTCCTCTGTAGGGGTGCGTAGATATTTACAATTGTTATGTCTTCCTCTTGGATTGATCCCTTGATCATTATGTAATGTCCTTCCTTATCTCTTGTACTCTTCTTTAAGGTTTATTTTGTCTGATATGAGGATTGATACTCCAGCTTTCTTTTGCTTCCCATTTGCCTGGAATATATTTTTCCATCCTCTCACTGTCAGTCTATATGTGTCTTAGGTCTGAAGTGGGTTTCTTGTAGACAGCATATATATGGATCTTGTTTATGTATCCCTTCAGCCAGTCTGTGTCTTTTGGTTGGAGCATTTAATCCATTTAAATTTAAAGTAATTATTGATATATATGTTCCTATTGCCATTTTCTTAATTATTTGGGGTTGATTTTGTAGATCTTTTTTTCTTCTGTTGTATTTCTTGACTACATACGTCCCTTTAACATTTGTTGTAAAGCTGGTTTTGTGGTACTGAATTCTCTTAACTTTTGCTTGTCTGAAAAGCTTTTTATTTCTCCATCAATTTTGAATGAGATCCTTGCCGGGTACAGTAATCTTAGTTGTAGATTTTTCCCTTTCAATATTTTAAATATATGCTGCCATTCCCTTCTGGCCTGCAGAGTTTGTGTCCGACTCTTCATGACCTCATGGACTATACAGCCCATGGAATTCTCCAGGCCAGAATATTGGAGTGGGTAGCCTTTCCCTTCTCCAGGGGATCTTCCCAACCTAGGGATTGAACCCAGGTCTCCTGCATTGCAGGTGGATTCTTTACCAGCTGGGCCACACGGGAAGCCCATCTAAGTATAAATATTTTATAAAATCAATAAATTCTCCAAGGAAGAAAAGCAGTGAACTCTGTTTCTTAATGAAATAGCTGACACCATTAAGAAAAATTAACACAAAAATTGATTTTTCCTCACATTTCCCATTGTTTAGAAATAATTACTCATACCTCCATTTCAGGATCTCAGTAGATGTTAACTAAGCCATACTATTGGGCTTCCCAGGTGGTGCTAGTGGTAAAGAACCTGCCTGCCAACAGGAGACATAAGAGACATGGGTTCAATCCCTGGGTTGGGGGATGCCCAGAGGAGGTCATGGCAACCCACTCCAGTATTCTTGCCTGGAGAATCTCATGGACAGAGGAGCCTGGTGGGTTACGGTCCATAGGGTCACAAAGAGTTGGACATAACTTAAGTGACTTAGCATGTGTGCAAGCCATAGTATTAGTGCAGTGCTATAAAGTTTGTAGGATGACTTTTTTCCCTGAAACAAAAAAGACATACAAGCATTGCTGTTTACAGAGTGAGAAGTAAGTTTAGCTTTCTAGCTTATCTAATTCCAGAGGACATTAAATAACTTTAAGTACCAAATGCTGAGTTCAGGCCCTGGACTTAATTAGTCAAGGAGACATTTGCAAAGGATCTTTTGGCCTTATATTCTTACTTTTATATGTTTTCAGAATAAATACAATGTCTGAAATATGCAAAGGAAAATACTCAAAATAATTAAAATACCATTAATTATCCTGATAGATAATTTCAGCCCTACTCACTTTCCTTCCAGAGGTTTATTTATTCTGGATGCAACACCTTTGCAAAAGGAAACATCTTGTTTAGTACATAGGATAGAACTGCACACACAAAAAGAATGTATAACAAATGATTTTCTAATACCTTGGTAATATAAACAATCTCTACCTATTGTACAAAATAAATCTGCAGTGTGGTTTTTAATTCCTAAAATAAAGTATTGGATAATAATTGTTTGCTTAGGAAATTGAAAAAAGAAACCCAAAGCATATTTAATAAATTATTTCATGTTTTCCTTGACATATTTTAAAAGGGTAAGATCAAGAAAAAATATCTCCTAATGCATACACCCATATTGTCCATATGGTGGGGAATGGTCTTACAACATTGGTATAATTTGCTTCTAGCATGTTAGCAGGAGTTAAGATGGTCAGAAATATCATCAAAAACAGTTGGCCAAAGTTAGAGCTGGTAAAATGACGAGGAGTGGGTTCATCTGTACCGTTTTTCTAGATTTCACATATATGTGTTAATATACAATATTTGTTTTTCTGTTTCTAACTTATTTCAACCTATTTGCAAAGCGGAAGTAGAGATGCAGGCACTGAGAACAAGTGTGTGGATACCGAGTTGGGGAGGGAGTGGGTGGGATGAACTGGGAGATTGGGATTGACGTATATACACTATGTATAAAATAGACAACAACTAATGAGTACCAACTGTATAGCACAGGGAACTCTACTCAGTGCTCTGTGGTGACCTAAATGGGGAAGAAATCCAAAAAAAGAGGGGATATTCGTATACCGATAGCTGAATCACCTGCTGCACAGCAGAAACTAACACAACGTTGTAAAGCAACTGTGCTCCAATTAAAAAACAAAGCAAAACTAAAACAAACACAAATGAAGAATATGATTTACCACTACCAGAATTTTAAACTGTCTCCTAGATTTGTGGTTTTGAACAAGAACACTTCACAAGAGTGCAAAAGGGTATTTAATTAACAACAACAACAAAAAGGTATTTAATTAGCAGTTTCCATGTGATATGCTTTTTTTGTGGAATATGGATAAGTTCCCTGCTTTTAGATGAGATGTTTTTTCAAATAATGCAGTTCCCCTTGTTCTGATTCTCTATTTGCCAAACCACTTCCCTAACAACTTGATGATATAATTTAAAATTTTTTCAGTATTTATAAGTAACTTGGTATTCCACATGTCTCAACACTGGAAATGATGTGTTCTGAAATCAGAGGTTAGCAAGCTACAGCCTGTGGACCAAATCTGGCCCACCACCTGTTTTTATATGATCCATGAGCCAAGAATAGTTGTTATATACTTTTAAATGGTTGAAAAAATGAAAAGAATAATATTTTGTGACTCATGAAAATTATGTAAAATTCAAATTTTAGTAAATGTAGAGAACGTTATTGGAAGACAGCCATGCCATTCATTTACATATTGTTTTTTTCTGCTTTCACATTACAGTGCATATTGGAATAGTTGCAGGAGATATCATATGATCTGCAAAGCCTAAAATATTTACTAAAACATTTGCTATGAGGTCCTTTGCTGAAATGTTTACTGATCCCTGCTCTGGAGTGTAGGAATGATTATTTCCATCTCTTGGAAAAGGGATTGAAAAGTAACATGGCATCTTTAAAGTAAAAATTGCTGGATGAATAGGCGGAGGTTATAAATTGACCTAGAATAAATAAGCTTATTGTCTAAAATTATTTTTTGGTTCATTGTGATTTGTTTAAATTAAATACCACCCTGGGAAATTGTTTCATCACCTCCAAAAGTTACAACATCTGAAAATTTTGAACTCCAATATTAATGATTTTAACTTTATTTCGTAATGTAATTTTTATTTTATATTGCTAACTTTAAAATAGCAGATTCTCTAAGATTGCAAATAAAACCTCTGAATATCTCTCTTTCACAATTTGTTATATCTGGTGAATATAAATAGAGGCTTTTGTTCCTAAAATTTGATCTCTCATCAACCCCAGTGAGGAATTAACAGCTAAGGCATGGTGAAAAAAATCCTACTACATCACAAGTCTAAACCAGAAACTTGAAACCGGCAGCCTTGGGTCAAATTTAACCCAAGGAGACATATATATATATTTAGCTTTCCCAGTCTACATGTTGTCTTCGAAAATTATGAAATAGTTTCAAACGTATAATATGAAAATTGGGAGATTTCACTTAAAACTTTGCCTTAAAAATTCTCCAAAGTCCTGACACACATTCCTACAGGGGATCCTTGAGTTACAGCTGAGTAGCGGCTGACCTTTGCGTAAGAGGCACCACCTCCCCAATTAATCACAGTCGTCAGCTGTGTGGCTTCCATTATCGCCCTGGTCTGGAAACTTCAGCGTTTGGAAACCCTGCACCCCCAGTCCCTAGGAACGACTAGCTCCAGGAGGAAAAGGGGAAGGGAGACTTGTGTAAGAGTTGGAGAGCATTTCTCTAGTGGAAACATCTGGAAAGAGGTGGGTTTTTTGCGAGAAAGGAGGTGAACTGTAATTCAGAGCGACGTTTTTCACTAAATATCAGACTTGTGGAAATATTGTTGAATCAGGAAGAGACTTATCTAATAACAAATATCACAGTGATTGTGAATGTTATTGTTACTATGTTATCTCTCTATGAATTTGAATCACGGTTCTGCAGCCGACTGAAAAAGTTCCGTCAGGGACTTCAGATGAAAAGAAACTGCTTTACTCGGTGTGACTCCATTAGAACGTAAAGCAAGAAGTTACAGAAAAGCACGTTTTATGCGAGTCCGCATTTCAAAAGACAAATTGGCTGATTCAGGTTATAATGAATTCCCTATGACTAGTATTTGTTGTTATATAGTCGCTAAGTTGTGTCTGACTCTCTTATGACCCCATGGACTGTCGCTGACCAGGCTCCTCTGTTCGTGGAATTTCCAAGGCAATACTGCAGAGGGTTGTCCGTTTCCTTCTCCATCCACTCTTCCCAGCCCAGATATAGAACCCTGGTCTCTTGTATTAGCAGGCGGATTTTTCTTTTGTTTCTTTTTCTTTTTCTTTTCTTTCTTTCTTTCTTTCTTTCTTTTTTTTTTTTTTTTTACCACTGAGCCCTTACTACTATGCATGCTTGAGTGCTCTGTGGCTTCAGTCCTATCTCTTTGCGACCCCATGGACTGTACCCCATCAGGCTCCTCTGTCCGTGGGATTCTCCAGGCAAGAATACTGGAGTGGGTTGCCACGCCCTCCTGCAGGGGATCTTCCCCACCCAGGGATCAAACCGTAATCTTCTGAGGCTCCTGCATTTGCAGGCAGGTTTGGGCTTCCCTGGTGGCTCAGAGGGTAAATTTCTGCCTGCAATGCAGGAGATCTGGGTTCGATCCCTGGGTTGGAAAGATCCCCTGGAGAAGGAAATGGCAACCCACTCTAGTACTCTTCCCTGGAAAATCCCAAGGATGGAGGAGCCTGGTAAGCTACAGTCCATGGGGTCGCAAAGAGTCAGACACTACTCAGCGACTTCACTTCACTTCTTCACTTACATGATTAATCAGTTGATGATGAAAGTACACACACGTGTGTGTAAATGTGTGCTCATAGATGTATGTATGATCTACCAATAATCTTAGGTTGAACCAAAACACATATATAGAGTAGGATCTAAGATATCCTGGGCAAGACAACTCCCTTGTGTTATATTTAAGGAAAATGAAGATGGAATTGGTGTGATGTCTAGAACTTGAGGTTTTTAAATCCCAGGCTTTTACTATTTTCCGGTTCCTCCCTTCTCCCCCTCGCGCCTTTCCTCCTCCTGCTCCTCCTAGTCCACCATATTCTCCTTTTCCTTCTGTGTCATATTTAACGGCTTCTAAATGGCTGGAAAAGTTTTATTCAGTTTGTCTACAATTTGACATATTTTTTTTTTAACTTGGAAAAAAGGTCAATTATAATTAACCTATAAATTAATTATTTTTTTCTGCTAGGTGAATGACATTGTCCTAATTTGAAATGCATTGAATAAGACAGAAAACAGTTCCTGTTCTCTGGATGTAATGAAAATTATCTATTGATATAATCAAGTGTGAATGAAAATCGTTAAAACTATATGAAATCAAAACCAAAATTTTTTAGTATTATAGAAATTATTTTTAAAGACCACTGTGAATGAGAGCCTATGAAGTACAACTAAAATAGTACACAGAGGAAAATTTGTCTTGAAAATGTATCAAAAAGGAAAAAAATAAAAGTGTATTAAATATTGAATTAAATGAGTTAGGTAAAGAACAATATAAGTTTAAGGAAAGGTGGGAGCTAAAAAATTGGAGTTAGAATTCAAAAGACCAGAAATTAATTAAAAAACAGAAAAATAAAAAATATTTGACTGTTAATTGTTCAATAATCTCCTAAGTGAATTAAGTGAAAGTCACTCAGTCGTGTCCGACTCTTTGTGACCCCATGGACTATACAGTCCATGGAATTCTCCAGGCCAGAATACTAGAGTGGGTAGCCTTTCACTTCTCCAGGGGATCTATCCAACCCAGGGATCAGACCCAGGTCTCCTGCATTGCAGGCAGATTCTTTACCAGCTGAGCCACAAGGGAAGCCCAAGAACACTGGAGTGGGTAATCTATCCCTTCTCCAGCAGATCTTCCCAACCCAGGAGATCCCAACTGGAATCTCCTGCATTGCTTATGGATTCTTTACCAACTGAGCTATCAGGGAAGCCCCAATAATATCTTACTAAATTTAAAGTGTCTATTATGTTTATACTTTAGACACTCAAATCTTATTGGAACATTGGTTTTATACTTTGAACTTTCATTATAGTTGGGGGGAATGACCTATGGCCAGACAGAATTCATATCCACAGAGTCATGAATCGTTTTACAAAAAAGACCACTTGACAATAACGTGGAACCCCGCTTTATCCATTTGTGGTTTGGCAACATACATCCATGAAACAATAAAAGCACTTTTTAAGAAGTGCCTAAGATGTATAATTAGACTTCTCTTTCTTCTCTGGAGTATTTCTACTTTATGACTTTGATTTTTATTTGAAGAAATTCTCACTATTTTTAATTTTAGTGTGTTCTTACATTTGTCTAAAGAAAAATATGGTCAGAATGCATTTAGTCTCTTTGAATCTTTTTCTCTTTTCTTGGGCAGGAGTTTGTTGTGTTCATTCTTTCCTTCACTTTTGTTTTATTTTTACAGATTGTTACAGAGTTTCAGTTCAGTTCAGTTGCTCAGTTGTGTCTGACACTTTGCGACCCCATGGACTGCAGCAGTCCAGGCCTCCCTGTCTAACACCAACTCACAGAGTTTACGCAGACTCATGTCCATTGAGTTGGTGATGCCATCCAACCATCTCATCCTCTGTCATTCCCTTCTCCTCCTGCCTTCAATCTTTCCCAACATCAGGGTCTTTTCTAATGAGTCAACTATTTGCATCAGATGGCCAAAGTATTGGAGTTTCAGCTTCAACATCAGTCCTTCCAATGAACACTCAGGACTGATCTCCTTTAGGATGGACTGGTTGGATCTCCTTGCAGTCCAAGGGACTCTCAAGAGTCTTCTCCAACACCACAGTCCAAAAGCATCAGTTCTTTGGCACTCACCTTTCTTTGTAGTCCAACTCTCACATCCATACACGACTACTGAAAAAACCATAGCCTTGACTAGACAGACCTTTGTTGGCAAAGTAATGTCTCTGCTTTTTAATATGCTGTCTAGGTTGGTCATAACTTTCCTTCCAAGGAGTAAGCGTCTTTTAATTTCATGGCTGCAGTCACCATCTGCAGTGATTTTGGAGCCCCTCAAAATAGTCAGCCACTGTTTCCACTGTTTCCCCATCTATTTGCCATGAAGTGATGGCACCAGATGCCATGGTCTTAGTTTTCTGAATGTTGAGCTTTAAGCCAACTTTTTCACTCTCGTCTTTCACTTTCATGAAGAGGCTCTTTAATTCTTCTTCACTTTCTGCCATAAGGGTGGTGTCATCTGCATCTTGGAGGTTATTGATATTTCTCCTGGCAATCTTGTTTCCAGCTTGTGCTTCCTCCAGTCCAGTGTTTCTCATGATGTACTCTGCATCTAAGTTAAATAAGCAGGGTGACAATACACAGCCTTGGCGTACTCCTTTCCTGATTTGGAACCAGTCTGTTGTTCCATGTCCAGTTCTAACTGTTGCTTCCTGACCTGCATTCATATTTCTTAAGAGGCAGGTCAGGTGGTCAAATATTCCCATCTCTTGAAGAATTTTCCACAGTTTATTGTGATCCACACAGTCAAAGGCTTTGGCATAGTCAATAAAGCAGAAATAGTTGTTTTTCTGAAACTCTCTTGCTTTTTTGATGATCCAGCGGATGTTGGCAATTTGATCTCTGGTTTCTCTGCCTTTTCTAAAACCAGATTGAACATCTGGAAGTTCACGGTTCACGTACTACTGAAGCCTGGCTTGGAGGATTTTGGTTTTCAGTCCTGGCCTTTATTCTTTCCTCAGTGTCTTTCATTCCTCTTTTATTTTTATGCTGCTTCTTTCTTGTCCCAGCTCTTCTCTTGTTCTGTAATATTCTTCCCATCCCTCTTGTTTTTGTTGTTCTAATTATACTGCCTAACATCCCATTTTCTTTTTCCTCTCTCTTTACACTTGCTCCTTTTCTTTGGCTTAGGTATGTTTGCTTTGCTTTGTTTTCCCTTTGCGTTGTGTATTACAGCTGAGTCAGCATTTTGCTTTCCTTACCCCTGTTAACTGGCACCATCTATCCTTTTGGGTGAATCAGGAAAAATAAGGGAAGGAAAAGAATGATGAGAAAGCTTCATCTCACCCACTCTGTTTTCCTGGTTCTTATTATGTCCTTCTATGTTTTTAATGATCACATAATTATATCGGATAATAAATAGGTTTGAATTGACGCCCATATAGTGATAAATTACCTAGCACATTTAGTCAGGCACACACATCTGTGTGCCTTAGGAAGAAAAAAGGATTTACAAATATACTCCCTAAAGAAAGTATTTCTCTTTTTCTGTTTACTTATGATAATGCCAGGGCGAAACTTATTTTTTTTAATCTTGAAATGTTATTTTTTGTTCTTGGTTTCATTTTCTAGGTTGTTTCCTAGGATTATAATGCCTTCTGGGGAAGGTCTTGTTTGCTAACAGACAAATTCTGTTACAACAAAGTCCCTGGGGTTGTGTTATTTTCAGCATTATTCCAAGATAAACTGACTTTAAGTTGAGGCTGGCAAACATTTATATTATTGCCATTTTTGTTCTGAAAGTATGTGAGAGAGGACTGGCTCTCCTTCACCAGCTTGAAGTTTTTCAAGGTAGTTTAAATGTTGTGAAGGATTAAGACACAGCTTCTAAATTGTTCTTGCTATTGATAGGACTTTGCTGCATGGACCTCAGGTATCTTACTAACATTTGTACCTCATTTTTCTCCTGTGTTTCCTGTACACCTAGCACATGTGCTGGGAATAGACAGTGCTCTCAGTGGTAAATAAATTTTTAAAAATCCCAAATCCCTTGTAAGTCCCAAAGAGGAAATATCATTCTCTTTGGAATAATGCTAAGAATGGATGGGCAGGATGAACTTCGGCTAGACATTACTTGAGAGGAAGACAATATAATGATACTCAATGACTGTAATATTAGCAGTGATAAAAAGTGACATTATTGAACGCCTACTTAACGCTGATTTTTATTAAGGGTTCACTAGTAATACTAACAATAATAATGATAAAAGGAATATGTATTGAATAGCTACTATTCAACAGTTTTTGTGCTAAGTGCACAGTATTTCTTCATGTGAACTTTCTTTATTAATCTTTATAAAAAGTCCTGTGGAGTTTTTATGAAAAAATTGGCTAGAGCGTAGTAACTTGCCTAAGGTCACATAGTGATAAATTTCATATGTATGCCTGTTTGAGTTTGGAGACTAACATTCTCAATTCCTCGATGTTACTTAGTACCTGTTATTGAGTACTTTATGTCAAACATTGCAAGGTGTCTTCCTTCCCTTGTAAAAATTTGTGGGATATTGGTAATGCCAGGTTTGTCATACATTTTCATAATTGAATAAGACAAAATTTTGAAATTATTTGAGAAAGAAAAAAAGCATTTCAAGTCATGAACACATTGTACAAATGCCTCATCATCTCCCCTTCCCTTCAGCCTCCTTAATTAATCACATGCACACGAACCAAGCAGAAGAGCCTGCCTGTTTGAAATTTAATGTGTGACACTTTCCTTCAGATAAAATATTTGTATTCTCAGAGCTTAGATACTTTAAATTCTGTAATTTGATTACATTTTGACTTGCCCTGATGTGTCATCCAAGAAAGTAATAGCTATACTCTTGCTATGGGAAATAACAAGGTAGAAAATTGTACAGAAGCCATGTAAGAGCCCCATAAAGCATGAAGAAAATAAACAAATCAGGGAAGCATAATCACTTTTCTGTACCGTGAATGGCTAATGTTGTTCTAATAAATAAGAATTCCTTTCTATTACTTTACATGCTGTAAGTAATGTGACTCACTTGGCCTGCTTTTGTTGTTCGTTCCAAAGTGGTATTGTCTTTACAACTTTTGCAAAGTACTAACAGTTTTAAGTTCATTTTCATAAATGTAATTAAACTTCATCACTTCTTGTTGATGCAACAAGCCAAGCAGTTAAATGCAGAGAAAAGGCCACAAACACAAACTTTTAATTGAAAATAATGTAGCAGCAGCATTTTCTGCACCAAGGAATATGCAGATAAAATGCATGAGATTAATCATGTTTAAATAACAAAACTAAACATTTAGAGGAAAACAGAAAACAGTTTTATTTCTTACTGGTTACAGAGCTACAAGAACATTATTTAAAATACCAACAATTGTGCTATTATTAGCTTGTACTTTAGATAGATTATCAACACTTGAGAAAGATGCCCTCTTTAAATGCTTCAATTCAGGGCAAGTTGCATCCACTGGAGACGTTAAGATAGTTTTAAAATCCATCACTCTGACTTACTCCATAAAGGAAGAGAAAGGATGCATTTTGTATTGAAATACACACTATATCTCTGTATTTCACGGATAACCATCTCCTTGGAAGGTTATTTTGCTTTTATAGATGGAGTAGAACAAAATGAAAATTATCTGGATGGTTGCTAATTTTTTAAGAGAAATAATCTGTTTCTAAGTGATGCTACTGGTGTTGACTAGAAATTAATTTTCCAGTGGACTTTGTGGCGTACGCTTTAGTGTAGGGACAAGTATTAGTGCATGTGATTTGTTACCCAATAAGCCTTTACTTTAGGTTTCTGAATTTCTAGTTAAAGCTTGACATGATGGGATTGAGATTAAATTGCTCTTATTGCCAATTTGTGCAAACTTCACACTTTTATGTAAAGAAGAAATATATGTCATATGTTGTTATATTAAGAAATCCACCCTAGGGCTCACCCTCTAATCTAGACTTTCTAAAATAAACAGAAAAGTATTATGAGGCTCCTCCTTCATAACTATAATGCCACCACCAGCAACACACACAACACACTTCATAATCAGGTTTTAAAAATTATTCTACAGTTACTAAATGAGTTATCTGAAATTACCTTTACTTCAATAAATCATATATATTGTTTGTTGAATAAATGGAAAGATTTCAAAGTCACATATAGGCTTGTGCTCTATTATAGAGAAATATTAGATACATATCCCATTAATTACTAATAATAGTGATAATGGTAAGAAAGACTCTTTGTAAATAATTGCTTGAAGTATATATGATATATTTATACAAGTTTTTATGATTTACTTAAATTGAAGATACTAATTATCCTTTCAAGGAGTTATCATTGTACAAGTTTGTTTAAATAATTTAACTTTCTGTATCTTCTCTATAAACTGCTTTCAACATCCATAAATGGAACAACATTGAACAACTTATAAAATGTTTTTTATTTTGGGAAACCTAGAGAAAAAGTTAAAATGGGGAAAGGTCCCATCTAATTTCAAAGAAAGAAGAGTAGAACATCCAGTGCCCCCCTACTCCCCAAAAAAGCACTGACTAATTTTTTTGAGTAGTTTTAAGTTCATAGCAGAATTGAGTGGAAACAGAAGTTTCCCATGTACTCCCTTGCCCCTGCACCTTCATAACCTCCCCTATTATCAAACATCCCCATCAAAGTGGTACATTTGTTACAACTGATGAACCTACACTGACATTATAATCACCCAAAGTCCATAGTTTACATTGTAAGGGGGCAACAAAGGATGAGTTGGTTAGATAGTAACAATTAACATGAGTTTGAGCAAACTCTGGGAGACAGTAAAGGACAGGGAAGCCTGGTGCACTGCAGTCCATGGGGTCACAAAAAGTCAGATATGACTTAGCGACTAAACAACTTGATGGTGTACATTCTATGGATTTGGACAAATATTAATGATGAGCGGCCACTACTATAGATAGTATCATGCAGAGTATTTTCACTGCCCTAAAAATCCTCTGTGCTTCCCCAATTCATCCCTTTACCCCCCAGTCCCTAGCAACCATTGATCTTGCTGTCTTCATTGTTTTGTCTTTTCCAGCATGTAATACAGTTGGAATCACATAGTATGTAGCCTTTTCAGATTGGATTTTTTTCAGTTAATACTAGGCGTATAAGTTTCTTCCATGTCATTTCATGGCTTGAGAACTCATTCCTTTTTACTACTGAATAATATTTCATTGTCTGAATGTGTCACAGTTTGCTCAACCACCTACTAAAGAACCTCTCTCACATTTCCAAGTGTTGGTAATAGCAAATAAAGCTGGTATAAATGTCTGTGTGCTGTTTTCTGTGTAGAGATAAGTTTTCAACTCTGTTGAGTAAATATCAAGTTAGTGTGACTGCTGGATTATATGGTAAGAGTGTGTTTAGTTTTACAAGAAAGTGCCAAACTGCCTTCTAAAGTAGATGTACTATTTTGCTTTCTCACCAGCAGTGAATGTGTATTCCTGTTGCTCCATATCTTTGTCAGCATTTGTTGTCATCTGCATTCTGGATTTTGGCCGTTCTAATAGGTATGTAATTATAGTTCATTATTATTTGAAGTTGTATTTCCCTGATGACACATGAAGTGGAGTATCTTTTCATGTTTATTTGCCAAAATATATCTTCTTTGGTGAGATGTCTGTCATGGTCTTTGTTCCATTTTTTAATCAGGTTGTTTTGTTTCTTACTGTTGAGTTTTACAAGTTCTTTGTACAGTTTAGATAATAGTCCTTTATTAGACGTGTCTTTCTCAAATACTTTTGCCCAGTATGTTGCTTGTCTTTACATTCTCTTGACAATGTCTTTTGCAGAGAAATGGAACACTTTGCTTTTTAACCATTAAATCCCCAAAAGGCGTAGCTTCTCTAATCTTTTTGTGGCTAAACTTGAGTTCACTTTTCATTTCTTACTGGCACAAAAAATTTTGGAAAAAATAACAGTGTTCTGTTTCACTTATTGGAAGTATGAAGAGGATCTTGAGAGAGAAAAAGAGAAATGAGATTGATTTAGGAAAAAGACCAGAAAATACATCAAAATAATAAAAATTATAAATTAGATTATGGATAATTAAAATTTTTTTTCTATACTTTTCTAAATTTCTGTGTAAATAGAATTTTCATACAGGAAGAGTTAGAGAATCGTTTGATCTGGATACTAGGGAGAAAAGTTATCATACATCAGTGCTATCCAACAGAAATATAATGCTGTCAAACAAATGTAATTTTAAACTTTTTAGCATCTGCATTAAAAAAATAAAAAGAAACAGGGGAATTTAATTTTTAAAAATATAACTTATTTAACTGAATATGCCAAAAAGTTATTTTCAAATATAATATGTCAGCAATATAAATTTATTAATGAGATATTTTACATCTCTTTGTTTGGTAATAAGTCTTTGAGATTATGTTTTTACACTATAGCACACCTTAAGTTAAACCATACATTTACATTGAAAATATGTGATCTGTGTTTAGATTTCATAAAATTTACATTTGAAAATAAATTTACATACTCATGTTGTTTCAGAATTTTAAAATTTCAGATAAGTGAGATAAGTACCAAAAAATAATTTTTCTTTAATATTCACATCCACATTGACAATACTCATTCATTACTTTAGAAATGATTTGACTTTGAAGGAAAACATAACACAATCAAAACATGTCTTTCCACATTAAGAAAATTCACTAACTTTAACTTAGTATTAATAACTTCAAAAGATTGTTGCATAAACTAAAAGAAAATCTAAATTTACCAGTGTCAACAAAGCATTCATCAAATTTTATTATTTTGGTGGAGAATTTATATAATGCAACAGCAATTTTAAATTAACAAAATTTTTTTTTTGCACATTGACTCATTATTGAAAAATATGGTAAGATATTGATAACTACTATGAGAAATTTCAGTTCAGCATAAATTCATGTAATTCTCCAGCTAGATCATGAACCAACTTTCTCTTTTCCTAGAATGTCAAGTTTAGCTCATTCATATGCAGTGTAATATCAATGAGAAATTAAATTGCATTAGTTAAATTACATTGCCACTTTTTTTCTTCCTATCCTGAATGATGAGCTTCTTTTCTGTTTAAAGAAAACTTGAAGTTGAGTTGACAGAACACCAAATTTTTGTAAACTTCAGAACTCAATGTGCATTGGCAAAGAAAATTTAATTCATTATATTTTGTATGTTCTCATAGTTTTGCACACTGGCAATGACTCATAGCCTTTGTACTCCTTTACACATACATACATGTATGTTTTCTTTGTGTATTTATAAATTAAATATAGAGTCTATAATACTTTAGAAAATTGAGCATAAACATTTCAGGATAAATCATGAAGTGGAATAAAGTGATACAGGAAACATTCTTTATTGTCTTAAAACTCTAATAAATCCAGATTTTCAGCTAATATAGCTATAGCTGAACACTATCAGTCATGATAGAAACAAACTTTTTAATATTTAGCTATAATTCTTTGAAAGATGCAAAAGTTTCAAAATTACTCCAGCTTAGATTTTCTTTAGGCTATAAATTGACTTTTTTCTCTCAAATTTAAAGTTTTTTGAGACACAACTACCTAAAAATATTTGTTAGGCAGCATGTCTTAACATTGGACTTCCCAGGTGGTGCTAGTGGTAAAAGAGCCCGCCTGCCAATGTGGAAGAGCCTTAAGAGACATTGAGTTCAATCCCTGGGTCAGGAAGATTCCCTGGAGGAGGGCATGACAACTGAATCCAGTATTTTTGCCTGGAGAATCCCAAGGGCAGAGGAGCCTGGAGGGCTACAGTCCATGGGTTGCAAAGAGCCAGACATGACTGAAGTGATTTAGCATGCAGCATGTACATCTATTTTGTAACTCAACTAAAGCTAAAGAAAAATGCTCACAATTAAAAAAATTTTTGAACAAATTGATTTTTTGTTATAATTATCTGGTAACTTAATTGAAGACCTCATAATTTCCTTGTAAAATTTCTATGACTAAGGTAATTTCTTTTACCATCTTACCATCTAAGAATGATTCATTTTTCAACAAATCAAATTATTCTATATATTGCCTAAGTTACAAGCTTGATTTGTTTAAAATCATTTAGAATTTTTTGACATTTAATTCTGATCTCAGATACTAATGTAATTGGTTCTTTTCTGACTTTTGAGAGGAATCTTATCAAATTAATTATGTTTTTGCTAAAAAAGTTTCTTAATAGTGTCTGATTTATTATCTGTATTTTTATACAGTAACAATTTACTTTTATTCTGATAGAGCAAATTCCAATTGTCATTCATTGTGAACTTGCAAACTACTCTCTTATTGTTTCTCATCATAATACCATCTTCTGAATCTTTATTTAATTATGCACCAGTAATAAACCTATACTTTATTTAAAATTTTATTCATTGAACTATTAGTTGACTTACAATATTATGTTAGTTTCAGCTGTAGAGCTTCAGATGCTTTTCTATTATAGATTATTAAAAGATACTGACTATAGTTCCACGTGCTATATAGTGAAACCTTTTTGTTAATCTATTTTATACAGAGTGGTATATATTTATTAATCCTATATTCTTAATTTATCCCTCCCTTTCCACTTTCTTCTTCGGTAACCACAAGTTTTCTGTCTGTGAGTCTCTTTCTGTTTTGCAAATAAGTTGATTTGTACCTATATTTTAAATGTAAAGATATGTTCATACTTATTTTAAAACTATAACCATAATATTTTTATATTTGAATTAAAGTGATAATGAATACTTCAATTTAATTATCAAATACAGTTTGCATATAATTTTAACTCATGGTGACTGCACACATATTCAAATAAACACATTATCATGTTACAGTGCTGCATAGAAAAATACTATTCAAATGGATCAATCCACTGATACCCACTAGATCAGTGCTCTTTATGTGTAATAGTGAAACAATGTACAGTGCCAATGTGTGAACTATAATACTACCTTATCCTTCACAAATATTAAAGTGAGATGTAGTCTTACAAAGATAGTTTTCAGTTTTAAAATTTAAATTATATGAATTAAGATGATATAAGATTAAAAGTTCATTTTCTCAGTCGTACTACCTACCTTTCAGCTGTTAAAGAGTTACATGTGGATATAAGCGCATTCTATAGGCAAGAGATTTTAAAAATTGAGGTTGATTTATTTACATATTGAATTAAAGATTATTTAGATTGAGGCATTTAAGTATATTGCATAGGACCTGCTCTATTAAATATTTTTGGAGATATAGATAATTAAACTTTTAACTTTGCATATAAATCATGGTATTGTGCATATACATTGTATGTACAGTGGTTTCCTATCCCTTTGACAAGATATGTTTACTATGTATACTCATTGCTTCTCAAGAATACAAGTGCTCATCTGCTTTTAGTGTAATTTCCCCATCTGTAAAATGGGGATAATAATATTATTAACTATGTCATAGAGTTATAAGATATAGTGAATATAAACCATGTAGAACAGTACATAATGCATAGCAAATACCCAATGAGTATTACGCTTAGATTATGGTAAGTCAACTGTACCTCGATAAAAAATAAATTAAAAAGGTAAATTACAGTATTTATTATTACTATTGAACGTTTTTTGTAATGTCCAAAAGGCAACAAAGTGCCTCTTGATTTTAATGCAATTACCTCTGTTTACTTTTTTTCTGTTTCTGTTTTTCAAACCAGTTCTAATTGTGCTTTGAATAAAATTGCATGATTTTGAGCAAAGAACTAAAAATTACTTTCATAATCAAACAACATATATTTAGAAAACATTTGACTTTGTTCTTTTTTAAATGTTTTCAGATATCTGAAATTACTTGCTAAGTGGTTTTCAGATAGATAAAACTTCACTGTTTTCTGATACTCAAGCATAGTTAATAAATGATTTGTTTCCTATATAGGAATATCCACCAGTTTATCAAATATATGTATAATAGAAAAAAAACCTTGAAAACCACTAAAATTCCCCAAAGATAAGGAATTGGTAAAGGAGTGCTAACATATAGTGTTCAAACTTTGGAATATTAAGAGGGCCTTGGTATGTTTTAGATATGTATTTGCTGATATAGAAAAATGTGCATGATATATCATTTAATGAATGATACAGATTTAAAATATATATACAGTATGATATAATTTATAATATAGACAGATAATGTGTAGGAAACTCTGAAAGGCTATATACCAAAGTGTCAACAACAATTATTTCTGGATGGTTCACAGGATAGTAATGTGTTAAATTACAGGTGATTTTTCTTATTTCTAATTTTTAATAATGACTATATATTACTTGAATAACAGAATTGTGCATTATTAAAGGGAGCATTTACCAAAAATCTTTGGGAAAATTCTGTTTGTTTTTCCTTGGCCTCTAGAGTTTTCTTTAGAATTAGATCTTCTTCTAAAATTGTGTAGGACTAATTTCAGATAAATAATTGAATTTTAAGGAAGGACATTTCTTAGCAGACTTGAAAAATGCCAAGTCAGTGATCGATGGTTGGGCAGTTAAGATTTGAAACAAGAGTGATTTTTAAAATGTGAAAAGTTGGCTATCACATCATGTTCTTTTTTTCTTTATTATGACTTTTAGCCAGATACATAAATTTGGTGTTCCCTGATAAACTTACTCTTATAGTAATGTAGTGGTTAAAGGATGCAGCTTGAGAAAATTCTTGAGAGTGTGAAAACTCAGAAGAATACTTACAATATTAAAGACAATTTTAAATTTAGATATGATGTGATTAACTGCTCATAGAGTATCATTTCAGTGGTCCTGAGAAAGTACTCTGCCCCATCTTCCCCCAGACATTTTTGATGATGTCTTAAATTTCTTGAGCAGAAAAGATCATGAGGTTTTTGTCTTTTCTTTTGTCGATGAGGTGTATCACATTGTTTGGCATATGTTGAACCATCCTTGTGATGCTGATGAATCCAACTTGGTCAGAATGTGTGATCTTTTTTATGTGTTGTTGGATTAGATTTGCTAGTAATTATTTCTTAGTAAATTATTTCTTAGCAGTTAATTATTGGTAGCCAATAATTTTAGTAAATTAAAAAAATTTGTTACCTAGAATTGTTTTCTAATTTAAATTTGAGTGTTGAACTGATACATGGATGACTGGTATCATCTCATCTCTGATAAGAAGGAAACTGTGCCTCTGGCTGAAATCTGGTGTGTCCAGTTTCAGGTTATGCAAAGGGAGAGGGTGAATGAATTTTACCAAACACAGCACTGCGTGGTTTTGAGGCCAAGGTGTGCGTCATCTTTCCATGAAAAACCTGCAATCCAAAACCTGGCCTTCCCTCTAGTAGTCATCAATCCAAAGATTTAGGCAGGATGAGGAAAGCAAAGCATGAAACATAGCAGTAGAAAGGCAGGAAAAGTGTTCTTTACTGGAGAAATCTTCTGAGTCTTGAAATCTGGCCGAAAGATATATTTTAATAGTTGGATTATGCCGTCTCTTTGGCTAAGGGAAATGCTCTGTTGCCTGTGGCTTATTCTGCTCAGAGAATATTCCTCCCTTAAGTCACATTGCACCAGTGAGTTTCTCCTCAATTTTAAACTTTCTACTTGCCTTCCCCCTTTTCCTCCATTCCTTTACTTGACTGGTTTTCTGTGTGAACTCACTTTTCAGTTTGTCCAGTGACATTCCCATCCTTTGAGATTTATCCACTCTGAGAAAACTTTGTTTTGATTCAGCAATCAGATATAAATAGGTTTCATTTATTCATTATATTTCAAAATCACTTCTGAGGATTATTTTATGGTAAGAATTAGCTATGGTAGTAAGAATTAAGCAAAGCAATTATGTAAAAAAAGTAAACATGGTAAGAATTAGTAAATATGGTAAGAATTAGTAAATATGGTAAGAATTAGGTAAGGTAGTGGTGGTGAGACTAATCTCAGTAAATGAAACAAAGCATGTACAAAAAGCAGGAGCTGAGAGAGTTCCTGAATGTGCGTATTCATTACTTACTATTGAAACTTAGTTGGTGAAGCAGTAGGGTGAGGTTGTTCAGCTGAAGGGGCTGGAAATGTTGGCAAGGGTTGGATAATACATGGCGTTTTATAAATACCTATTACAGGAAGAATGAATCATGGAGGGCCTTATTTAGATATATTATGTGATTTGACCTAATCACACAGCCAGAAGAGTGAGTATTTAAAATTAGTATGTAGTTTTACTTTAAAGCCCAAGCCCTTTATCTCTATCCTATTCTGCATCTTAAAATAATTCTTTCACTGGAATGTGGGACAGACATCCAGCCTAGGTTATAGCACTGCTCAGATAACAACAGCTCAAGGTGTGGAAGAGAGCAAGATGTATTTTATAGGACAAAAATGCACCTAGGGAAATAAAACTCCTTTAGAATTATTCTGTAATGAGATTGTGGTTAAATAGGAATTTTGACCAATTGCAGTCAAAGAGACCAAAAATAATGTATAATCTGTGTTAAAATTCCGAATGTAAGGAGGTGACTATTCCAAGAGAATAGAGCACAGGAAAACAGATCAGCAGACCACAAGGAGTCAGGACACAAACAGTTGCTTATAAATAGAACCAACTCTAAAGGTTCTCATAAGCAAATGTTTATCTAGCAAACCTATAACTCAATTCAGATCAGATCTTGGAAAAATTTGGAGATTATCACAGACAGGAGGTTTACTAGTAAAAGAAGACCAGAAGTGAAGATGCAAACTGTAAGTGTGTTTTTTGAGAAGCATATTGAATCGTGCTTATGTTGATTATTTCAGTTCAGTTTAGTCACTCAGTCATGTCCAACTCTTTGCGACCCCATGGACTGCAGCATGCCAGGACTCCCTGTCCATTGCCAACTCCCAGAGCTTACTTAAACTCATGTCCACTGAGTTGGAGATGCCGTTCAGCCATCTCATCCTCTGTCGTCCCCTCCTCCTCCTGCCCTCAATCTTTCCCAGAATCAGGCTCTTTTCAAATGACTTTTATAGAATCTGTTATTAGATTTAGGTCTTTAATCCCCTTTATTTTTGTGTACAGTGTTAGCAAGTGTTCTAATTTCATTTTTTAATATGTAAATATCCAGTTTTCCCAGCACCACTTATTGCAGAGACTGTCTTTTCTCCATTGTATAGTCTTGCCTCCCTTTAAAAAATTAATTGACCATAGGTGTGTGGTTTTACTTCTGAACTTTCTATCCTGTGCCAATCTGTATTTCTAATTGTGTGCCAGTGCCATACTGTTTTGATGACTATAGCTTTGTAGTATAGTCTGAAGCCAGAGAGTCGGCTCCTTCCAGCTCTGTTTTTCTTTCTCAAAATTGCTTTGGTTTTTTGGGGTTTCGTGTGTCTTCATATAAATTTTAAGATTTTTTTGTTCTAGATCTACAGATAATGCCATTGGTAATTTGATAGAGATTGCATTGACTGTAGATTGCTTTGGGTAGTATAGCCATTTTGACAAGATTGATTCTTCCAATCTAGGAACAAATCTTTTCATTTGTTTGTGTCATCTTAGATTTCTTTCATCAGTGTCTTAGTTTTTGGAGTACAGTTCTTTTGCCCCTTAGGTAGATTTATTCCTAAGTATTTTATCCTTTTTGATATGGTTATAATTGAGATTGTTTTCTTAATTTCTCTTTCTGATCTTTCATTGTTAGTGTATAAAAATGCAACAAATTTCTACATATTAATTTTTGTATACTGCAACCTTATTGAATTCATTGATGAGCTCTAATAGTTTTCTGGTAGCATCTTTAGCATTTTCGACATATAGTACCATGTCACCTGCCAACAGTGACAGTATTATTTCTTCTTTTCCAATTTAGATTCCATGTATTTCTTTTTCTTCTCTGATTACCTTGGCTAAGATTGCCAAAACTATGTTGAAAAAAGGTGTTAAGAGTGGATATCCTTGTCTGTTCCTGACCTCAAAGGAAATTGTTTCAGCTTTTCACTGTTGAGTATTAGTTTTAGGTTTGTCATATATGGTCTTTATTATGCTGAGGTAGGTTACCTGTCTGCACACCTTGTGGAAATTTTTTTACCATAAATGGGTGTTGAGTTTTGTCAAAAGCTTTTTCTGCATCTATTGAGATGCAAATTTTTGGAAGAGTTTCAGAAGGAAAGGTGTTAACTCTTCTTTAAATATTTACTAGAATTAGCCTGTGAAGGCATCCGTTTGTGGACTTTTGTTTTTTGGATGTTTTTAATCACAGTTTCAGTTCTTGTGATTTGCCTGTTCATATATTCTATTTCTTCCAGGTTCAGTCTTTGGAGACTGTACCTTTCTAAGAATTTGTCCATTTCTTCCAGGTTTTCCATTTTATTGTTATATAGTTGGTTATAGTAGTCTTTATGATCCTTTGTATTTCTGTGGTGTCAGTTGTAACATCTTTCTCATTTCTAATTTTATTGTTTTGAGTTCTCTCCCTTTTTTTGTTGATGAATCTCTCTAAAGATTTATCAATTTTGTTAATCTTTTCAAAGAATCAGCTTTTAGTTCCATTGATGTTTTCTGTTGCTTTATTTCTTCCTGTTTCATTTACTTCTACTCTGACCTCTGATTTCTTTCCTTCTGCTAATTTTGGGTTTTATTTGTCCTTCTTTCTCTGGTTGCTTTAGTTGTAATGTTAGGTTGTTTATTTGAGATTTTTTTTTTTGCTTCCTGAGGTACAGTTTTATTGCTGTAAACTTCCATCTTAGACCTGCTTCTGCTGCGTCCCATAGGTTTTGGATGGTTGTGTTTTCATTTTCTTTTGCCTATAGGTAACTTTTGATCTCCTCAATGATTCATTGGTTGTTTAGTAGCATATTGTTTAGCCTCCACATATTTGTGTTTTCTATACTTCTTTTCTTGTAGTTTCTAATTCATGGCATTGTGATTGGAAAGGATGCTTGATATAATCTTAGTATTCTTAAATTTACTGATGCTTGCTGTGTGACCCAGCTTGTATCTATTCTGGAGAATAGAATGCTTTATAAATACCAATCATGTCTATTTGGGTTAGTGCTTTATTTAATGCCTGTGTTTCCTTATCGATTTTCTGTCTGGATGATCTGTTCATTGGTGTGATTGTGGTGTTACAGTCTCCCACTGTCAACTGTGTTACTGTCAGTTTCTCTTTTTGAGATTATTAGCATTTTTCCTTTGTATGAATATTGTGGTGCTCCTGTGTTGGTGTATATATACTTACAATTGTTGTATCTCCTTGGAGTATACGTTAGAGCAGCACAGTTCTGATATTACTTTGTGCCTCTGTCCTCCATATGATCTAGCAGGTTTTTCACTGTACAACTAATTAATCCTTTATTTATGATCTGATACTTCATTTTATAATTAACACAAAATGAGTAAGTCATCTTTGGAATTATTATTTTGAGTCCCCAGATTTCTCTTTATGAGTTTTGGCCTGCTGAAATCCTTGATAGTTTCCAAATATGCTTCTTCGGGCAGAGGGTGATTAGCCAATTGGCCATGGTGAAGTCCTTTGGAATAAGATCTATAGCAAAATAAATGAGCTCTGTGAATGCAATAAAATTCAGAGAAGTTTTTCCATTTTCCAGAATTCAGTGTATATTTGGTAATAATTTAAATATGAAAGGGTGCAGTCTGTTTCATGTTGAGGGTAGTGACCAGTCATAGCTGTATGATTTAGGGAATGTAGACAAACACTTCCTTCCAATTCAAATGTGACTGATAACTATTTGCTAAAGCCTAACCTATTGATCAGTTTCAAAATGCAATTAAATCTTTTTCAGATATTTGCACTTTTGTGAAAATAAAGAATACTCAGAGTTTCCATGTATGCATTACCTGTGGTTGGGAGAGTTGGGGGGAGATAGAGGGAGAAGTGAAAAAGGGAGGAGAGAGGAGGTGAACAGTCAGTGAAGAAGAATAAGATCAAAGAGTCTGGGACCCATAGCTCCTTGATCTTTTTGCTGTATTTCCTTTCGACAATACTTAAACATGAAGGTTAAATCATGGAACACAGTACTGGGGCTTATTTCTGCCCTCTCAAAAATTATAGTTTGCAACTTCCCTTTTCCATCCTCCAGTCAATGATTTTTAAACTTTGTGCTGCAGGAGCTATAAAGAACAGTCATTCAGTGAGTGGCTGTTTATTTAGTGCCCTTCAGGGTACCTAGGGCTGAACCAGAGAAAATCAATAGCATTAAACCCTCAAGCTTTGATGCTGGCTCTGAAGTGCAGAGCTGCTTGACACAGATTTCCAAAGGGACATTTCTACCTCCTTTTAACGTGTACAAGGAGAAGAAAGATATTTGACCTGCTTATTAACACATCTTTAATGTGTAATGCACTTTTTGAAGTCAGATTTATTAAGGTATAATTTGTATATTATAAAATTTACCCTTTTTAAGTGTAAAGTTTGAACTTGATAAATGTGCACAGTCATGTCCCCACTATTACAAGCAGGATATAGGACAATTTCATTACCCTGAATATTTATGTCCCTTCATCATTAACCCCTCCTCCTACAACTAGCGCTTGGAAACCACTGATATAAATTATTTTGCCTATAGTTTTGCCATAGGTTCATGTAAATGAATCATCCATGGTGGCTGAGATGGTAAAGAATCTGCCTGCAATGCCGGAAACCCTGGTTTGATCCCTGGGTCAGGAAGATCCCACGGAGAAAGGAATAGCAGCCCATTCCAGTATTCTTGCCTTGGAAATTCCATGGACAGAGGAGCCTCATAGACTGTATAGTCCATGCAGTGGCCAAGAGTAGGATATGACTGAGAAACTAACAAGTATAGTTTGCCATAGTGTCATGAAAATGAATCATATATTAGGCTTTGTAGCTTTTTGAAACCAGCTCCTTTCACTTTGTGTAACACATCTGCGATTGACCCATGTTACTGTGTGAATCAGAAGTTCCTTTCTTAACATCGTTTCATAGTATGGATGCACCAGTTTATCTATTCACTATTTCATGGACATTAAGGTTGTTGGTTGTTTCCAGTTTTTGATGATTATGAGTGGAACCAGTATAGGCATTTCAACTTTTTTTATGGGGGGCATGCCATATAGTTTGTTGGATCTTAATTCCCCGACCAGGGACTGAACTTGTGACTCAGCAGTCAGAGTGCGTACTCCTAACCACTGGAGAACTTCCCTTAACTTTCTTTGTTTTTACATGCTGTACCTTTCCATCTTTTACTTTTAATCCATCAGTTTCTTGATATTTAATGTAAGTTTATTGTAGGCAGCTTAGAGTTGGATCTACTTTTTAAGTCTCACATAGTAATATCTTTTAATTGGCATTTCTAGACCTTTGCATTTAACATAATTATATATTTGCATTTAAATTAGCCAATTTACTAGTTGCTTTCTCTATATTTCTGTATCTTTTATAATTATCTTCTGCCTTGTTTGTATTAGGTATTCTTTATGGGACTTCCCTGGTGGCTCAGACAGTAAAAGTGTCTGCCTACAATGAGGGAGACCCAGGTTCGATCCCTGGTTTGGGAAGATCCACCAGAGAAGGAAATGGCAATCCATTCCAGTACTCTCGCCTAGAAAATCACATGGATGGAGGAGCCTGATAGGCTCTAGTCCATGGGGTCGCAGAGTTGGACATGACTGAGCGACTTCACTTTCACTATGAGAATAATTTATAGAATAATTTATGCTGTTTAGAATAATTTATGTGCTGGTTATACCTTTTAAATTTTTGAAGTAATTTACAATATATGTATTTAATGTATCCCATCTACAAAAATACACATTCACATGGAGTGTAGGCACATCATAACGATATATTCCCATTTACTCCATTTTAGTACTTGTGCTAATGCTGTCACACATTATACTCATACATATTTTATATAACTAATAATATATTGTTATAAGTTTTGGCTTTAGACAGTAATCTTTTAAAAGAACTAAAATAAGAAAAATTTGTTTTACACTTATCCTTATTTTTTATCCTTTCCAAGCTCTGCTTTGGGTAGCTATAAATTTCCATGTTTTAAACAGTTCCTGTAGCATATGTTTATAGGCAGTGAATTATTTCTTTTATTTATCAAAAATGTCCATTTCACTGTAATTTTTAATCTTTTAACCAGTGAGTCCATTTAATTTTTTATAATACTTATTGAGAAATGATAATTGAGCATTCACTGCACACTGAGTCCTATGCTTATATATATGTATATATATAGATACAGATAAAATATAAAAATTATGTATATATGTAATATACACACTGATAAATAAGACAAAGAGAGCTTGAGAATTAGTCAGTGATACATGTAAGCAGAGAAGCTATTGCAATGATGTGTGAAAAGTTCTATGATAAGGATAATACTCAGTATTACTCAGATACAGAGGAAATACACAACACATTCTGGATGTGGAATAAAAACTTCTTTTTTTTCCTTTAAAAGTAGTATATGAGTTGAGACTTAGAGGCTAAATCATAAGTACACTGAACAGAGTCACTTAAAAGTGAAAGGTACTAATGGTTTTATATAATTAGTAAAGATAAAAACAAAGTTAGCATATGCTGTTTTCCAGGGGACCAAGGTTAGAATTTCTTAATGAAAACCAAAGTTTTTTGGCTGACTAGATATTTGGACATTGTATTATATGTTATAGTAGAATAATAGTGTATACTGATGGATTTCACTTTAAGGAAACCAAGTATTTGCTTTCCAAAATGAATACTTAGTTTTTAAATGGATTAGGACTTAAGATAGTTCATTGTCAACCATATAATTTCTGTGAAGTCATCAAGATCATATGTCTTACATATGTGATGTGGTATTTTAAAATATTCCTTAAAACAAATGTAAGACAGTGAAACATTGCTTGCTTATTCCTCTTCAGTAAAAAAGCTAAAGTTGTATTCTCTTCTCTTCTCCCTAACTGTCATCTCTAAAATTGACAATTGTCAGATCCTAATGAGGTTTTACTTAACAAACAATTGATAAACAGTGCCATAAATTCATTTGAGGTTTGAGCTAGCAGTAATGACTATTTTTATTCAGGTGTGTGGCAGGCAGAAATGGAGGTAAAAGGAGAGGGGGGCTCAGTGTCTTCTCACCCCAAGGTACTAGATTTTTTAGTTCTAATTTATAGTGACAGCAAATAGTAATAGAAGATGAAAACACCCAGGTGCCATGTAGTTCTGTTTCACCACTCTGCCCTTGAGCAACATTTCCTTGACAATTGTCAGATACTGGATCAACTTCATGATCCAATGGCATAGTTTATAGGCATGCTTGCATTTTCTTGCATGATGTCTACCTTGATTAAACACTAGCTCCCAATATTTAGAAATCAGAGCTTAACACCCTTTAATAACATCATGGAATAGTGAAGAGGACAGATAGTCAAATTGTTGCTTAAAATATTTGGGACAGACAAACTTTGGTTGAAGTATGGAGAGATGGTGCTGGTAAATACTGGAGTTTAGCAGAGATGAGGCTTGGGGGAAAATGTGTTGTAAGAGGTACTTGACACACATAATATCTTCTTATATAACATCTCATAGCATCCTAAAAGGACAGCTGTTATCAGTCACATTTTATACTTGGGGTCAATTTAAGCTTAGGAAATCTATGTCATTTGTTCAAAAACATGCTAATAGAAGCAGAATTGGAATTTGCATTCTTATCTGACTCTAAACCCCATACTCTTATCACTAGTCAATCAATTTAATTCACTGGATAAATGTTTATCCATTTTTTACCTTCATTGGCAAATACAGTTATGGGGACTTGGGACAAAAAGATAAGACATATTCCTTAACTTTGAGTGATTTATAGTCACTTAAAGAGAACCAACAGTTATACTGATAGTGTAAGAAAGTTTAAAGTTCTATAATAGAAACCTCACCTGCCCAGTGAGTACACAAAGGATGAAGTGAACAATTCTCCCCGGGAAAAGGGGGCTCAGAACAGATTGAATGGTCAATGTGATGTCCAGGCTGAGCCCTGGAACATGAACCTATGTTCAATAATCCAAAAACCAGATGACAAGGATGGGAAAGGTTATTCCAAGGAAATTGTGCAGCATGAACAAAAGCACAGAGATGAGATTTTTTCCCAACAACTACCTTAGCAAGATTAATTCATTAGAATAGCCTTTGTGCCCTAAGGGAACTGGATACACAAACTTGCTTTTGATGCCTTGTAGAGCACAGCTTGTTGAAAACAGAACTAGGTGGGTGCAGTGTGGTGTTGCATTGTTCATCTCTGACATTGTACATACATGAGGAAACTTTCACTGAACAGAATAGTTTGTGATAGAGAGGCAAATTGGAGAATAGATCTTCTTTTGAGTTTTACAAAAGCCTGAATGTTTTAGTTTGATCAGGGAAAATAATAAGGTTCCCTCGAAATTAGTGGACACAGTAAGGACTTTGAGAACCAAATGTTAAGACATTAATATATCACAGTAAGAAAAGTAATGCATAAAAGTGACTTGATATTTCTAAATAAAATAGGTAGTCACATAGTTAAATTATTCAGAAAAGCAAAACTTCATCATTGAACTTCAGCAGCTATGGTGCAATTGAGAAATAAAACTGAAAGGAGACTAGGCATTTGCTTAGGATAGTGATTCGAACATTGAAATCACCTGAGGAGCTTTTTAAAAACTGAAATGTCCAAGTTACACCCGTACCAATTAAATTAGAATATATGGGGTGCTAGCCAAGCATTAGTAATTTTAAAGATCCTCAGGTCATTAATATGTACAGCAACACTTGGAAACCAGTGGCTGATACCAAAATTTAATTCATTTTATTTCCTAAGGTTCATTTTGTGTAGGAACACTTTATAGTCAAAAAAGAAATAGTGAGAGGATGTTTTTAAAAATGTTCTCATGAATACTATTGTCCAAATCAGGCACTGGAATGCCTAATAGAATTTTTAGAAGCATTCTGAAAATCCAGTGATTTTTTTTTTCCTAAACTGTCAAAACACCTGTGCTATCTTGTCTGACATATACTTTAGGATTAGACATGACTGATAACTCATTATCATGTGTGAAAATCAGAGACAACAGTAATGCATACTAAGTTCTGTTTATATGGCACACATCCTGGTACCCCTAAGCCACAAGAAAATGTTATTGTGAATTTCTACTTCGTCCTGTTGATTGTTCAGGACAATGACCTAAGTAAAAGGAAAGTGAGATGCAAGGAACTAGAGCTAGAGTCTGGATTTATTGATTTTCATGCTCAGATTATATCTGTTGTCCCTGCCCTACATGATAGACCAAGCCAAAGCTGGATGAGAACATGATGGAAGCTGGATGCCAGAAATGCTATTTTTAGAATAAAAAGTGGCAAGTTGAAAATTTTGCTTTGAAATCAATCTATTTACCCCAAAGGCATAATATTTCCTATGAAAGAGCTAGAGATTAAAGTCAGGTCTCTGAGAAGGTAGCGCTTAAAATATGAGCTAAGGGAGAAAGATTGTTATTCCTGAGGATAATTCCAAGTATGTTGTCATAGTTTGATGTTGTAACAAAGTACCATAGATTGGGTGGCATATAATAACAAATTTATTTCTTGCAGTTATAGCAGCTAGAAGTCTGTGATCAGGACACGAGCATGGTCAGGTTCTAGTGAGGGCTGTTTCTGAGTTGCTGACTGATGACTCTTCATTGGATCCTCACATGGTAGAAAAAGCAAACTAGCTCTGTGGCCTCTTCTTACAAGCATGCTAATTTCATTCACGAGGCCTCCATCCTCAAGACCTGGTTACCTCCCAAAGTCCCCACCTTTGAATACCATCACATGGGAGATTGGGTTTAATATATGAATTTTGTGGCAACAGAAACATTCAGTCTATAACATATATAAACCCACAGTTAAGCCAAGATGTATTTATTGTGCATCTACAATGTCCTTAACGTTCACTAGGCATCATGATGCAAATAAAGAGAAAGTAGTTTCTTGTATAAGATTGCAACTTATTGGTGAGCTAAGACAGTACTTGCTTTAAAATGATCATGTATAATGCTATAGGACACAATTGTTTGGTGAAGCTAATGCAAGAAAAGGAAGCTGTGGTACATATACACAATGGAATATTACTCAGCCGTTAAAAAGAATACATTCGAATCAGTTCTAATGAGGTGGATGAAACTGGAGCCTATTATACAGAGTGAAGTAAGCCAGAAAGAAAACACCAATACAGTATACTAACACATATATATGGAATTTAGTAAATCGGTAAAGATAACCCTGTATGTGAGACAGCAAAAGAGACAGATATATAGAACAGTATTATGGACTCTATGGGAGGGGCGAGAGCAGGATGATATGGGAGAATGCCATTGAAGCATGTAGATTATCATATGTGAAACGAATCACGAGCCCAGGTTCAATGCATGATACAGGGTACTCGGGGCTGGTGCACCGGGATGACCTGGAGGGATGGGATGGGGAGGGAGATGGGAGGGGGGCTCTGGAAGGGGAACACATGTACACTCATGGTGGATTCACGTCAATGTATGGCAAAACCAATACAATATTGTAAAGTTAAAAAATAGATAAATTAATTTAAAATGTAAAAAAAAGAAATGTGTTCTTGCCCCTTAACAGTGTGAGAGGAGATACTTTCTCTTTTAAAAGTATCTCTCTTAATATTACAGAAAAAATGTTAAACTTATACTTCAGAAGATATGCATCAAAAGAATCTGACAAAGAGGGGATCATAATATGAAAGTTTAAGAATATTTTGCTTTGACCAAATGGAAAGGAAGGCTATGGAAGAGAGAGGACCTCCTTAAATGAACAATTAAGTATGAGATACAGAGCATATTCAGTTTCTTCTAAGTTACTCCTTAGTTTATAACATTTAATGAAGAGGGGGAAAAAATCTTTTAATATAATAATGTCTCTTTAACTCCTCCATCAGCTGATCCTCCACCAAACCGTGAGTACCTTGTTATAGAAGTTTTCAAAATCTTTGATTGCTCTGCACACAGTACCATGCATATAAAAACAATTTGATAATTGTAGAACTTCCATAAACTAAGGTAAAAGATACACAGCTAACATCAAAGTTAATGGTAGAAAACAGAAAGCTTTTCTTCTAAAATCAGGAACAAGAGACAGAGATCTACTCTTACCATTTCTATTCAACAGAGTACTGGGAGTTGTAGTCACAGCAATTAGGCAAGAAAACAAAGTAAAAGGCATATACATCAGAAATAAATAAAATCTTTCTTTTTGAAAGTGACATGATCTTATATGCTTCCCTGGCAGCTCAGCTGGTAAACAGTCTGCCTGCAATGCAGGAGACCTGGGTTAGATCTGTGGGTTGAGAAGATCCCCTGGAGAAGGGAATGGCTACCCACTCCAATATTCTGGCTTGGAGAATTCCAGGGACTGTATGGTCCATGGGGTCACAAAGAGTTGGACACAACTGAGCGACTTTCACTTGGACACTTGATCTTATATATATGGAAGACTCCAAACACCACCAAGAAACTGTTGAGCTAGTGAACAGATTCAACGAACTTGGTCAAGTTACAGAATATGAGAATCAACACACATAAAACCAGTAGTATTACTATACATAAACAATGAACTAAGGAAATGAAAAGGAAATTTAGAAAACATCATTTAGGATAGCACCAAATCCAACCAGTCCATCCTAAAGGAGACCAGTCCTGGGTGTTCCTTGGAAGGACTGATGTTGAAGCTGAAATTCCAATACTTTGGCCACCTCATGCGACGAGTTGACTCATTGGAAAAGACTCTAATGCTGGGAAGGATTGGGGGTAGGAGGAGAAGGGGACAACAGAGGATGAGATGGTTGGATGGCATCACTGACTCGATGGACATGGGTTTGGGTAAACTCCGGGAGTTGGTGATGGACAGGGAGGCCTGGCGTGCTGCGATTCATGGGGTCGCAAATTCAGACACGACTGAGCGACTGAACTGAACTGAAAGAATAAAATATTAGGGAATAAAGTTACTGAAGAAGCTAAAAGACCTATACACTGAAAAGTACAAAATATTGATAAAAATTAAAGCAGTGGCAAGATATCCAATATTTATGAATTGGAAGACTTAATAATTGTTAAAATGCCTATACTACCCAAAATGATCTACAGATACATTGCTATCCTCATCAAAACCCCAATGGCATTTTTATGCCAAAATGGAAAAAAAAACCCTGACATTCATATGGAAATACAAAAGACCCAGAATAGTCAACGTGATCTTGAGAAAGAGCAAAGGTGGGGGCATCAAATATTTTATTTCAAAATTGTTACAAGGCCACAGTAATTAGTATGGTATTGGCAGAAAGACAGACATATACACCAATGGAACAAAATCAAGAACAGAAATAAATCCATGCATGTGTGTTCTGTGATCTTCAGCAAGGTACCATGAACACACAGTGGTGACAGAATTGTCTCTTCAGTAAATGGTGTTGGAAAAAGTGGATGTCCACATGGAGAAGAATAAAATTGGACCTTTATCTCACATCATTATAGATATTAACTCAAAATGAAGACCCCAAACTGTAAAACTATTAAAGGAAAACAAAGGGAATTAGCTTCTTGACTTTGGTCTTGGCAATGATCTTTTTAGATATGATATCTAAGACACAGGTAACAAATGCAAAAATAGACAAGTAGAATAATAATAAAGTAAAAATCTTCAGCATGGCAAAGGAAACATTAATACAGTAAAAAAGCAACTTATAAAATAGGTGAAATATTTGCAATAAGTTATCTAGTAAAGTATTAATCTATAAAATATTGGGTCGTGCTGAGATTGGGTTGCAAAGAGTTGGACATGACTGAGAGACTTTCACAATAGGAAAGAACCAAACAATCCAATTAAAAATGGGCAAAGGACTTGAACAGGCATTTCTCTAAAGAAGATATACAAATAGGCACCAGGTACATGAAAAGGTGCTCAACATCACTAATCACTGGAAATGCAAATCAAAACTACAGTGAGTTTTAAATTCACAACTGTTGCAGTGGCTATCATCAAAAAGACAAGAGATGAGTGAGGATGAGGATATGGAGAAATTCAAACACTTCTCCATTGTTAATGGAAAGGCAAAATGGTATAGCCACTGGAGAGCACAGTATGGAAGTTCCTCAAAAAATTGAAAATAAAATTATGATCCAGAAATCTTACCTCTGGCTAAACATCACAAGAGATGAAATGAGGATGTTGAAAAGATGCACTCCCATATTCATTGATGCATTATTTACAGTAACCAAAATGTGGAAGTAAATGTCCATCAGCAAATGAATGCATAAAGCAAATGTGGTATATATATGCAATGGTATGTTACTTAGTATTCTAAAAGAGGAAAATCTTAACATTTGCAACAGTATGGACGAACCTGGAGGACATTAAGGTGAGGAAAATAAGGCATTCACCAGTGAACAAATAGTACATGATTCCATTTATATGAGATATTTAAAACAGGCAAACTCACAGAAACAGAATAGAATGGTGGCTGCCAGAGCCTAGGGGGAGGGAAACTAGGAAGTTACTATGCAATGGATATAAAGTTTCAGTTATGCAAGGTGAATCAACCTAGAGATCTGCTGTATAACACACTGCCTCCAGTTAACGTTACAGGGCTATGCACTTAAACATTTGTTAAGAGGGTAGAGCTCATGTTAAGTGCTCTTATGACAAGAACAAAACATTAATCCAAAAACCAAACAAGAAAGGAAAACCAAAAACTCTAGTAAAGGAAGACAAGACACTTTTGGAGGTAATGGATCTGCTGAATTCCTTTGTTATGGTGATGGTATTACAGATGTATGCATATGTCTAAACTCAACAAATTGTATACATTAAACGTGCATGTTTTATATATAAATTAAATCTCAATCAAGCTGTTAAAATAGAGAAAAGAGATAGTGAATAATTAGTTGTTTTTGGTCTACCCATTTTATTCCTTGTTTTAAATTTCTCTTTAAATAGTATTTCCTGAGACCATTTACTTTGGGCTATGTAGAACAAACTGAAGATTAAATTCTTCATTCTAATAGGGAAGTTTAAATTGTTTTACTTGTCATTTAGATACTTTGACATTGTATAGGTATATCTTATATGAAGATGTTTTAGAAAATAATGCATTGAAAATTCACTGTAACAGAAGGTGATCTTAATGATGTGAATGAATTTTGCAACACAAAAGTACCTGCATTTGCTAAAACCGGCCTTGAGTGTACTAGTAGAATAGCACCACAACTGAAATGAGGGGCCATTTTTTTTTCTGTTATAGATTCAGTCATTTGTTATTTATTTTTGTCTACTTGAGAATACCTTTAAATGTATATTTTTAGCTCTGCTTTCTTTTCTGTTTCTTAGAATGTATAAAATCTGTATCTTAAATGAAAAATTGTGGTCTTCTAGTTTTGCTAACCTTCTCTAATGGATCACTGGCTTTCCCTTCTGCAGTGGCAGTGGAAAGATGTATGTAATACAGTGATACACATCATTGAATTTTTATATTACACTGGAAAAAGTAAACCTTTAGTGAAATTACTTTACTTTGAGAGTTAAGGAAAGTCCAGTATGCTAAAAGAGAATTTAAAGGTACTATAACATCCTTTTGCATGATGCCTGGTAGACAATTCCTAAACATGGATCAAAAATAGAGGAGTATATTCCAAGCATAAAATAAATCTGTGTATTTTACTATTACTGAATAAAATGCAATTGGTATCATTTGAATATTCACTCTGTGTCAGCAGCTATATTATTTTGTTAACCATAATAAATCAGAGTGGGCTAAAATGATTAATTTATAGAACAAAAGTTAATTTGACCAGATTATTAGGTATTGATTTTTATTATTTTTATAGTACCTGTTTTAAGTGTACGTTCCTGTAACCCCCACCATAATCAAGATACTGAAGGTTTTTATTAGCCCTTCAAAGTTTTTTCATGTCCATACATAGAAAACTTCCCTCCAAACCCAGGCTACTATTGATTGCTTTTTGAACTTTACAGAAGACCTAAGCCACAGAGAATTTTTTCTCTGTTTTGCCTTTTCTTGACTTAAATATAAATAAAGTTGTACAGTATCCATTCTTTTTATCTAGCTTATCAGCATAGTGTTTGGACATACTTTTGTGTGTTCTGTTAGTTTGTTCATTTTTACTGCTGAATAATATTCCATTGAATGAATATACTGAAATTTCTTTCTCCATTCTGCTGTCAATGGCCATTAGTTTCTTTCCCAGTTTTGGCTATAATGGGTAAAGCTGTAGTGAACATTTATGCACAAATATTTGTATGAACATATGTTTTGAATTTCTATTGATTGAATACCTAGGAGTGTAATAGCTGTGTGGTAGCAATCAGTTCAGTTCAGTCGCTCAGTGCTGTCCGACTCTTTGCGACCCCGTGAATCGCAGCACGCCAGGCCTCCCTGTCCATCACCAACTCCCGGAGTTTACCCAAACCCATGTCCATCGAGTCGGTGATGCCATCCAACCATCTCATCCTCTGTCGTCCCCTTCTCCTCCTGTCTCCAATCCTTCCCAGCACTAGGGTCCTTTCCAGTGAGTCAACTCTTTGCATGAGGTGGCCAAAGTATTGGAGTTTCAGCTTCAACATCAGTCCTTCCAAGGAACACCCAGGACTGATCTCCTTTAGGATGGACTGGTTGGATCTCCTTGCAGTCCAAGGGACTCTCAAGAGTCTTCTCCAACACCACAGTTCAAAAGCATCCATTCTTCAGCGCTCAGCTTTCTTCACCATCCAACTCTCACATCCATACATGACCACTGGAAAAACCGTAGCCTTGACTAGATGGACCTTTGTTGGCAAAGTAATGTCGCTGCTTTTAAATATGCTATCTAGGATGGTCATAACCTTCCTTCCAAGGAGTAAGCGTCTTTTAATTTCATGGCTACAGTCACCATCAGCAGTGATTTTGGAGCCCCCAAAAATAAAGTCTGACACTGTTTCCACTGTTTCCCCATCTATTTTCCATGAAATGATGGGACCAAATGCCATGATCTTAGTTTTGTGAATGTTGAACTTTAAGCCAACTTTTTCACTCTCCTCTTTCACTTTCATCAAGAGGCTTTTTAGTTCTTCTTCACTTTCTGCCATTAAGGGTGGTGTCATCTGCATATCTGAGGTTATTGATATTTCTCCCGGCAATCTTGATTCCAGCTTGTGCTTCCTCCAGCCCAGCATTTCTCATGATGTATGCTGCATATAAGTTAAATAAGCAGGGTGACAATATACAGCCTCGAAGTACTCCCTTTCCTATTTGGAACCAGTCTGTTGTTCCATGTCCAGTTCTAACTGTTGCTTCCTGACCTGCATACAGGTTTCTCAAGAGACAGGTCAGATGGTCTGGTATTCCCATCTCTTTCAGAATTGTCCACAGTTTATTGTGATCCACACAGTCAAAGGCTTTGGCATAGTCAATAAAGCAGAAATAGATGTTTTTCTGGAACTCTCTTGCTTTTTCGATGATCCAGCGGATGTTGGCAATTTGATCTCTGGTTCCTCTGCCTTTTTTAAAACCAGCTTGAACTTCTGGAGATTCACGGTTCACGTATTGCTGAAGCCTGGCTTGGAGAATTTTGAGCATTACTTTGCTAGCGTGTGAGATGAGTGCAATTGTGTGGTAGTTTGAGCATTCTTTGGCATTGCCTTTCTTTGGGATAGGAATGAAAACTGACCTTTTCCAGTCCTGTGGCCACTGCTGAGTTTTCCAGATTTGCTGGCATATCGAGTGCAGCACTTTCATAGCATCATCTTTGAGGATTTGAAATAGCTCCACTGGAATTCCATCACCTCCACTAGTTTTGTTCGTAGTTATGCTTTCTAAGGCCCACTTGACTTCACATTCCAGGATGTCTGGCTCTAGGTGAGTGATCACACCATCGTGATTATCTGGGTTGTGAAGATCTTTTTTGTACAGTTCTTCTGTGTATTCTTGCCACCTCTTCTTAATATCTTCTGCTTCTGTTAGGTCCATACCATTTCTGTCCTTTATCGAGCCCATCTTTACATGAAATGCTCCCTTGGTATCTCTAATTTTCTTGAAGAGATCTCTAGTCTTGCCCAATCTGTTGTTTTCCTCTATTTCTTTGCATTGATCGCTGAGGAATGTGTTCTTATCTCTCCTTGCATATGCTTAACTCTGGGAGAATTGCCAAATGGTTTTTGAAAGTAGTTGTACTATTTCACATTTCCAGCAGCAAGGCCTGAAAAGCTACAGGTAGGTGCTCTACATCCTCACCCAAACTTGGGAAGTCTTTTTACTTTTAATCATTCAAATGGATCTCCTTAAATTTATATTCAATACTCATTTCCCTGATAAAATATTTTTGAGCATCTTTCCATGTACTTAACTGGCCACTTACATGTCTATTCTTGTGAAATCTTCATTCACCTTTTGCTAGATTACCTTGTGCTATTTTTTTTATTAATGAGTTATAGGAGATTTTTAAATATATTCTGTGTACAAGTTCTAAGTTGAATATATGTATTGAGAATACTAAGAGTTATTCTTCAGACACTGATTGTTTTATGTTTGCTTTTCATTTTAATGGTGGCCTTCAAATATTGAAAGTTGTAAATTTTGATGAAATATGATGTTTCAATATTTTAATGGTTGTATTTTTTTCTTTGCTAAGAAGTTATTGACTAACCCAAGTCTTTTTTCTTTTTTCTTTTTTTGTGGGGGCTGTGATCCATTTCATAATAATTTTTGCTTGTAGCGTGCAGTAGGTTTAATGTTCCCCCTTTCCACATGTGGATATTTAAATTTTCTAATATTGTGTTAAGAATATCCATTCTCAATTGACTTACTTTGGAACTTTTGTTGAAAATCAATTTACTATATATGTTCAGTGTTTGGACTTTTTACCTGCCTAACTATCATTGTAGCAATAATGTACTCTTTTGATTATTATGCCTGGGTTAATTTCAATGATTATTTATCATGGAAAAGTTTATCATTTTACTTTATATTCCATTATACTCCATTCATAGGTATTTTATACTACATTTCCATAAATATTAGAATATTCTTCCCAAATCCTTAAAACAACTAATTTGATTAAAATTTCATTGAATCCATGTATCAATTAAGGGAGAATTGATATCTTAATATTATCAAAGTTTCTAATACGTTTAAGTTTTTAGATATTTTTAGAATACTTTCTTATACTTTTATTTTCTAACTTTTCACTGTTAGTATATTGAAATATATTTAATCTTTGGGTGCCGTTCTTCTAGCCTGTAATCTTGTAAAAATCACTTACTGATTGTAGTAGCTTTCTAAAATACTTTATAAAAGGAATTTATAGAAAATTCCTTAGGACTTTCTAATGCGTTATGATATGAACTGTGAGTAAAGGGATTTTACATCATTCTTTAAGTCTTCCTGTCTTTTCCTTCTGATTGCCTTACATACTACCTAGACTTCCATTGCAATGTGTAACGCTAAGTGCTAAAAATTAATATTCTTTACTTTTTCTTGATCTTTTTTTCACAGATATCCCATATCAGATTGAAGTTATTTATATTTCTAGTATCTAGTTTTTATTCTTTTCTGGGCAATACAAAGTTGTCTATCTTTTCCAATTCCTGAACACTTGTCTATGGTTTGCTTTCTTTTTCTTTTTAAAAACATTATTTATTTTTAATTGGAGAATAATTGCTTTATAATATTGTGTTGGTTTCTGCCATATGCCAACATGAATCAGCCATAGGTATACATATATCTTGTCCCTCCTATCTCCCACCCAATCCCACCTCTCTAGGTTGTCCCAGAGCATCAGATTTGAGCTTCCTGCATCATAGCAACAGATTCCCATTGGCTATCTATCTTACATATGACACTGTATGTGTTTCCATGCTACTTTCTCAGTTCTTCCTACCCTCCCCCACCTTCACTGTCCACAGGTTTGTTCTCTATGTCTGAGTCTCAATTGCATCCCTGCAAATAGGTTCATCTTTCTAGATCCACATATTTGTATTAATATATGATATCTGTTTTTCTCTTTCTGACTTACTTCACTCTTTATAAAAGGCTCTAGGTTCATCTGCCTCATTAGAACTGACTCCAATGTGTTCCTTTTTATGGCTGAGTAATAGTAATATCCCTTTATATATATGTACCACAACTCCTTTATCCATTCATCTGTCAGTGGACATCTAGGTTGCTTTCATGTCTTAGCTATTGTAAATAGTGCTGCGGTGAACATTGGGATACATGTGTCCTTTCAATTATGGTTTCCCCAGGGTATATGCCCAGTAGTGGGAATGTTGGGTCATATGGTAGTTTTAGTCCTAGTGTTTTAAGTAATTTCCATAGTGTTCTCAATAGTGGTTGTATAAAATTACATTCCCACCAACAGTGTAAGAGAATTCCCTTTTCTCCACATCCTCTCTAGCATTTATTGTTAGTAGATTTTTGTTGATGGCCAATCTGACAAGTGTGAGGTGATATTTCATGGTAGTTTTGATTTGCATTTATCTAATAATGAGTGATGTTGAGCATCTTTTCATGTGTTTATTAGCCATCTCTATGTCTTTAGAGAAATGTCTATTTAGGTCTTCTCAATTTTTGATTGAGTTGTTTGCGTCTATTCTAGTATCTATTTCTAGAAAAACACTTGTCTATGGTTTGCTTTCTTTTAATACTTTAATATTTTCTGCAACCTATATTATTTCCCCCTCAAACATTTGATAGGATGCACCATGGAAGCCTGTGGATACTATTATTAATTGTAGCCTGCAAATGTTGGCATGTTGTTGATGTGTCTTTATAACCATTCATTTCAATACATCTTATTTTATTCTGTGACTTCTTAGACTTAATGGAATTGTTTAGTGATGTGAGGGTCAATTTCTAAATATTTGAGGACTTTTCTATATTTGTTAGTGATTTCTACTTTAATTGAGTTGTTAGAATTTTTAATTAATTTAAAATTTATTATGACATTTTAAGGCCAAACAAATGGTCTGTCTCCATTCCTATTCCATTTAAACTTGAAAAGAAAGTATTCTGTGGTTTGGTGGAGTTTTATCACTGTCAATTAAGTCAAGTTGATGGACAGTTTTGTCCAGGTCTTGTATATCAATACTGATGTTATGCCTACTTGTATTATCAATTATTGAGAGTAGACCATTGACATCTCCAACTTAAAATTTTAGATTTGTCTACATCTCTTTTACTTTTTTCAGTTATTGCTTCATATATTTGGAAGCCCTTATTAGTGGCATATAAATTTGTAATTGGTGTATCTTCTTGGTGAATTGATAATCTATTATAATAGAATGCCTCTTTTTATCACTGGTGATATTTTTGTTTTGAAGTGTACTTTTTCTGATGTTAAAACAGTCACTCCAACTTTCTTATGTTTGGGTTTGCATGGTATGTCTCTTGCCATTCTTTCATTTTTAACCCGTGTCTCTATTTTTAAAGTAGATTTCTTACAGATAAGATATAGTGGGTACTGCCTTTTTATGTGAAAATTTCTACTTTTTTGATGTAATTGGACTGTAGACCACTTAAATTTAATATGACTATTGATATGGTTATGTTTAAGTTTATAATCTTCCAGGTTGTTTTGCATTTGTCTTATCTGTTCTTCATTTTACTTTTTTCTCTTTCCTTGATTTTAGATTTTTTTTTAGTATTTCATTTTATCTGCATAATTTTTTGTAGCTCTCTTTAAAAATATTTCAGGTATTATATATTAGGGTATACAGTATGAATCTTTTACTTGCCACACTTTACTTTTGAATAGTATTCGACAACTTCACATAATGTAAGAAACTTAAAACAGTATACTCTAATTTTTTCCATCTTGTCTTTGATCCTATGTTCCGATAGTTTTATTTCCACATAAGAAAAGCTATAAACTCCACAATACATTATAAGGGTTTTTTTTTTTTTTTTTTTTGGCTGTGAGCAATTCTCTCCTAGAGAATTTTTCAAATTAAAATGTAAAAAAATATTTTAAAAATAATTCATACACTTTTTCATCATTCTGTTCCTCTACATTCCTTTGCATAGAACCAGGTATCCATACCAATCAGGCATCAAGTTTTCTCTTCATGGAGAACTTTCTTTAATATCTGGTTCCTTCCTCACTCTCTATCCCTGCCCCAGTTTCCATTGGGTATGAAGAAATTTGACTTGCTATTTGGTAGATGAGATTATATGAAATATACCAACAAGTACCTGGTATCATTTAATAGCAGCTACCTAGGATTCCAAATGCCAAGTCTTTTTATATATGATTTTAAATTTATAATTAGGGAACAAACTGAAAGATGAGTTATGCTTTCCTGTGGTTGTGAGTTAGGTATACATTTACTTTATGGTCTAAAATATAAAATGATCTTTCTGGGGAAAACAAGCCTTTATTGAATTTTAATCTTGTTGAAAGATTTAAAGAATAGGCTTTAAAAACAAATCTCAGGAATACATACTAGAAGACATGTTTCTTCCACTTAGACATCTAGTATTGCTCTAGTCATTTTTCATGCTGTAGATTTGAGTTTATCTGGTAAGGTTAAATGAACTAACCTCAGTGCTGTTTTTCTTTTTCCTAGTTGTTCACGTAGGAAAAATCATAACGAAGTCTTAGTTCTCAATAGGAACATATTGTGAAATTTCTTCATAGTGCACTATTCTTAGGGAAAATAACCATTTTAGATGAATTTGGGGTGCATTTTCATGGGAAAAGAAAAAATAAGGACTGTAAACCTAATATAGTACATAGAGATTTAGTGACAGCTGAAAGAATACGTTTGAGAATTCCTGAACAGGTTTATTGATGTGGAGAATCCAGTTAAACACTTTTTTTTTGGTTCTGTAAACAATCTCAGTTTATTTGTTTAGTAATAGTAGCAGTTAAGAAAATAGAAGAAAAATTATGCTAGGTATTTTATGTTATCTTAGTAAATACTCTCAACAGCATCTTAATAAATAGATGATACGCACTTTTAGAGACATGGTAACTGAAGAATGGGGAGTTAAAATTTTTGCCTAATAAATGGAAGAACTAGTATAGATATTCAACTCTTTCCTTTCCACTTACGCACTCACAACCCACTAATAAAAATAATTTTTTCATCTAATTTTCTTTTTTTCCTTCTCATTGTCTCTCTGTCTTTCCCTGCAATTATAAAAATGGATGATGAGTAGAATCAGTACGAAATGCCAGAGTCTGAAATGCAGTACTTGAAGGCAATCTCAAAAACAACAGAATGATCTCTGTTCTTTTGCAAGGCAAACCTTTCAGTATCACAGTAATCCAAGTCTATGCCCCAAAACCAACAGTGTTGAAGAAGCTGAAGTTGAATGGTTCTATGAAGACCAACAAGACCTTCTAGAACTAACACTGTATAGGAGGAAGTGATCAAGACCATCCCTGAGAAAAAGAAATGCAAAAAGGCAAAATAGTTGTCTGAGGAAGCCTTACAAATATCTGAGAACAGAAGAGAAGCAAAATGCAAAGGAGAAAAGGAAAGATATACCCATTTGAATGTAGAGTTCCAAAGAATAGCAAGGAGAGATAAGAAAGCCTTCTTCAGTGATCAGTGCAAAGAAATAGAGGAAAACAATAGAATGGGAAGGACTAGAGATCTCTTCAAGAAAATTAGAGATACCAAGGGAACATTTTATGCAAAGATGGGCTCAATAAAGGACAGTAATGGTATGGACCTAACAGAAGCAGAAGATATTAAGAGGTGGCAAGAATACACAGAAGAACTATACAAAAAAGATCTTCATGACCCAGATTACCACGATGGTGTGATCACTGGACATCCTGGAATGCGAAGTCAAGTGGGCCTTAGGAAGCATCACTACGAGCAAAGCTAGTGGAGGTGATGGAATTCCAGGTGAGCTATTTCAAATCCTGAAAGATGATTCTGGGAATGTGCTGCACTCAATATGCCAGCATATTTTCAAAAATTCAGCAGTGGCCACAGGACTGGAAAAGGTCAGTTTTCATTCCAATCTCAAAGAATGTTCATACTACCACACAATTGCACTCATCTCACATGCTAGCAAAGTAATGCTCAAAATTCTCCAAGCCAGGCTTCAACAGTACGTTTACTGTGAACTTCCAGATGTTCAATCTGGTTTTAGAAAAGGCAGAGGAACCAGAGATCAAATTGCCAGCATCCACTGGATCATCAAAAAGCAAAAGAGTTGCAGAAAAACATCTATTTCTGCTTTATTGACTACACTAAAGCCTTTGACTGTGTGGATCACAACAAAGTGTGGAAAATTCTTCAAGAGATGGGAATACCAGACCCACCTGACCTGCCTCCTGAGGAATTTGTATGCAGGTCAAGAAGCAACAGATAGAACTGGATCTGGAACAACAGACTGGTTGCAAATCAAAAAAGGAGTACGTCAAAGCTGTATATTGTCACCCTGCTTATTTAATTTATATTTAGAGTTCACGATGCGAAATGCTGGGCTGAATGAAGCACAAGTTGGAATCAAGATTGCCAGGAGAAATATCAATAACCTCAAATTGCAGATGACACCACTCTTAAGGCAGAAGAAGAACTAAAGAGCCTCTTGATGAAAGTGAAAGAGGAGAGTGAAAAAGTTGGCTTAAAGCTCAACATTCAGAAAACTAAGATCATGGCATCCGGTGCCATCACTTAATGGCAAATAGATGGGGAAACAGTAGAAACAGAAACATTATTTTTTTGGGCTCCAAAATCACTACAGATGGTGACTGAGCCATGAAATTAAAAGATGCTTACTCCTTGCAAGAAAAGCTATGACCAACCTAGACAGTGTATTAAAAAGCAGAGACATTGCTTTGCTAACAAAGGTCTGTCTATTCAAAGCTTTGGTTTTTCCAGTAGTCATGTATGGATGTGAGAGTTGGACCACAAAGAAAGCTGAGCGCTGAAGAATTGACACTGTTGAACTGTGGTGTTGGAGAAGACTCTCGAGAGTCCCTTGGACTGCCAGGAGATCAAACCAGTCAATCCTAAAGGAAATCAGTCTTGGAAGTCATTGGAAGGACTCATGCTTAAGCTGAAACTTCTGTACTTTGGCCATCTGATGTGAAAAACTGATTCATTGGAAAAGACCCTGATGCTGGGAAAGACTGAAGGCAGGAGGAGAAGGGGATGGCAGAGGTTGAGATGGTTGAATGGCATCACTGACTCAGTGGACATGAGTTTGAGCAAGATTTGGGAGTTGGTGATGGACAGGGAAGCCTGTCATGCTTTATTCTATGGGGTCGCAAAGAGTCGGACATGGCTGAGCAACTGAACTGAACTGAGTAGAATCAGTTAGTTAACATCTAAAACTTTGGAATCTTCCTTTCCTTGACTCTGGCTTACTCACTGCACAGCCATTTGGTTAGGAAATAATTTTGGCTTTTACTTCAGTATATCTTCATCTTATGACTTTTTTTTTTAATCACCTCAGAGTTTCTCTGGTGGCTCAGATGCTAAAGAATCTGCCTGCAATGCAGAAGACATGGGTTCAATCCCTGGGGTCAGAAAAATCCCCTGGAGAAGGAAATGACAACACAGGCCGGTATTCTTGCCTGGAGAATCCTATGGACAAAGGGAGCCTGGCGGACTATAGTCTGTGGGATCGCAAAGAGCAGGACATGACTGAGCAAATAACACTTTCACACACTTCATTACTAAAATAGTGTACCTCTCAATATAAGCCACCGATAGTTTTTCCCTGGATTACTGCAATAGCTCCTTGTTAGTAGTCCCTGTTTCTGTATCCTACTTGCAGGATAGTATTAAATAGTTCAACTATGGAAGATGGGTTGTGTCAATATTATTGGTTTCCATTGTTTCAGAATGAAAGCCACATTCCTTGCAATGGTCTCTAAGACATTGGATGATCTGCCTCATCTTTCTACTTTAATGTACTGTTCTTCCTGTTGATCTTGTTTACTCTCTCCAGGCTTAAGAACTTTATCTCCCTAGAGAATCTTTGCTTTATTCCTACCTGAGGATTTTCTATTGGCTGTTACCTCTGCTTAGTAAGTTATTCCCCCAGATATTTGTAGGGATATTTGATCACCCTATTTAAGATTTATTTAAATGTCTTTTTTTTCCCCAACCAAGCCTAAGCTGACCACTGTATTTAAAATTGCAATCCATATTCCCAGTCTCCCCTATCCTTTATTTCCATAGTACATATTACTTTTTAATATACTATATATTTTTATTTTTCATTCTTTTTCATAAAGAACCCAACCTGCCAGTGCAGGAGACCCAAGAGACATGGGTTTGATCCCTGGGTTTGGAAGATCCCCTGGAGGAGGACATGGCAGTCCACTCTAGTATAATTGCCTGCAGAATCCCCTGGACAGGGGAGCCTGTGGGCTGTAGTCCATAGGGTCACAAAAAGTCAGACAAGACTGAGGTGACTTAGCATGTCAGCACAAGTATCTCTCTACACCCTCTCGTAGATTGTTATTTCAGTTATTGATCTCTGCAGTAACCAGGAAAGGTGTGGGACAGAGTATGTGCTCAAGTAACAAATGAATAAATACGTGCTGTAGTAGAGGGAGCTGTCAGAGGTAAGAGTTGGGGCAGGGGGAGGGTGCACTGGTAGTGGGAAGATCTAAGTTTAAATACTAACACAAGTAACATAGTTTTCCATAACATGTCTGTGTAATTTTGATAGGAAGGGATGTGACTATGGCTGCTAAAATGCATAGACCCTCAAAGAGCTATGAAATAGCAGTGATTTAGAGAGAGGTCGTCTTTTTTTAGATGATCAGTTAAGTGTTGGTGCTTAAAGCAGTATTGGATGGCCAGAAAGTTCGTTTGGGTTTTTCTGTAAGCTGTTGCAGAAAAAACCAAACGAACTTTTTGGCTAACTCAATTCTAGGCAGAGTGAAATACTGAAAAATCTGCTTTGTTTAGCTGACATTATGGTTGACAGAGCGTCTTGTTTCCTAGATACTTTCATTAAAAACAGGAGTATGAGCAGGGATTTCTTTACGGCATCAAGAAATATTTTGTTATTTTGGTACTCTTGGGTGATAAGCTTGTGGGAACATAGGCATTCCGTTGACAACCAACTGAATTTTATGAGGGAAAAACCCATACAAGTAAAATCAATTTATTCCTCATTCTCATAAAACAGATCAAAAGATGGAGTTTTTGAGATTCCTCTGGAGCCAAGAGATCAAGAAAGTGTTCTTGGAGGCAGATGGATATTAATGTATGTTCTGGGCCATAGCTATTCAACTGAAAACCTATCATTTAGAGACTCAACCAGAGGAAGAAAAATCAAGTGTGTTTTATTTTCTAATACAAACTATGCCCTTTTCAAAAGGAAATGCTAGTGAGAATATATTGAATTGACTCAAAAATGGCCATTAAAACACAGACCTCAGTCTAATTAGAAATATCATTTTTAACTCATTTTAAAACCCATCTCAGAGGTGTTTCTAAACCCATCTTAAACAATGAAAAACTACTCATTATAATTAAAATACTCTGAAAAATCTACTGCAGTATTATTCAAATTGCATTTTCAGTTCCATTTATTATATGTCATTTACAAAACTGAGAAAACATTGATCTCATTTACTGTATGTATCATCAATATTTGGATATACTTATTATTCTAACATTTTATACCTGAATTTGCATATATTAGTAGGAAACAATTTTTGAACTTACAAGTGGAAATTTTTCTCTTTATGTTAACCTCTGAGTTTCCAAAGCCTAAGATTGCTTGCCTAAGATTTCACCTGGATAACTTGCAGGTGAAATATTCCCATCATTTCATCTTAACTTTACAGAATTTCTAAGATAAAATCTTACAAAATTCTGTCTCTCTCAATATGTTTGGGTTGATTATATGCACAGATTTTTCATCTTCCAGATCTTGAACTTCCATATGTATTTGTTCCTAAAATTGATCTTAAAATTGTCTGAAAAGCAAATGTCTGCAAAATAATTTTTCTCCCATTTCATGGAAAATAAGCATATTCCTCAACTACCCCAATCCTGCTAAGGGATGTTGCCCAGGGTTTTAAAATCTAAAGAACAGCTAAGAAAATGCTTTTCAAACCTTTCTTTCCCTGTCATATATATCTCTGATAAGTGTGAAGCCTGGCTTTAAAAACAGGGTATTGAAACATGTAGGATATGTCTGAATTCACATATGTGGTAGAAATATGTGGTGTGATAGAAGTCATGAAAAATTCCAGTTAGCAACTATACCTCTTCCATCCCTTGATGGAAATGTCAAAAATGCCTAGCTTTGGAGCAAAGCAAAAGCAGTGATAAAAAATGGTAAATGCTAAAAATACTGTGTTTTAATATTGATTTAGTCAAGCCTCACTTTAAGTTACCATATAAGATGTTTAACATGTTTCTAATTCCTGTGAAGCAAACTTAACATTTAAGGTACCTGTCAGATTGCTTAATTTTTAGCTGCATTTGTCTTTTCCTTCATTAAATAAAAAAGCAGTATTTGTTCTCCATATAAAAAAAGAATGGAATTATTTTTCATTTTTATTTTTGGATCTTATTTAAGTAATCACCAAAGAGTTCCATACACACATGCAGTGACATTTCATTATGGTATTAATTTGAATTTTCATGATAGCATACTTTTTAGCACATTTTCTATCTTTTTTTTTTTTTTTTGCTATTTGGATATCCTCTTGCAAGAAGTATCCATTTAAATTTTTCCCATTTTTCAATTGAGGTCTTTGTTTTTTTTTTTTCCTTTTTTGATTTGTAGAAATACTTTAAATATTCTGGGTATGAGTCCTTGATTGGATATATGCAGTGAATATTTTCTCCCAGCTGTAGCTAATCTTTTCACTCTTTTAATGGAGTCTTTTAATAAGCCAAAATAATAAGGTCCAATTCATTATTTTTCTTTGTTGTTAGTGATTTTTTATATCCTGTTAATGAAATATTTTTATTGACTAATGTAAGGATGATATCAAAAATATTATTTTGCCTTTCACATTTAGATCTGAGGTAAATTGTGAACTAATTTTTATGCATGAAATGAGAAAAGAGTCAATGTTTGTTTTTCTTTGATATAGCCATATTTCCAATATTATTGATTGAAGTACCATCCTTTCCCTAGTGAATTATACTAGTTCATTTTTTTTTGTAACTCAAGGGCTGTGCATATGAGTCTTTTGCTGAACTTTCCCATTCCTGGAAAAACACTGAATGATTGAAAAGTAGGTATTTCAAATGCACAATGCTAGTTTAACTTAGAGCATTTTGTTTATACTCCAAACAGAATATTATTTTATTTTTATGGATTTAATAAAAGGAAACTCATCAATAATATTTTTAAAGACTTGTTTTTTGGTTTACCTCATTTCAATTTTGAGTTTTAGCTAAAATGAGTGAATAACTTGTTTTATATGTATAAACTTTATCAAGAGATATATTTCCTGAATATTTAAACTTTAATGCTGTGAGTTTTATTATACATACTTTTTATTTTTTCAATTACTCTCATGCTCTGGAAAAAACTAGTAAGAAAATACATAAAACATGGATATGGGCTTACAATTTTCCTTTTTATCTCAGGCTCCAATATGGCTTGGCACAGCATTTTTTGAATCCTTTATTTTAAATTTATGTATTATGTTCATCATGGATATTTTTGCATTAATTATGACTTTTAGAATATTGCTTTAAAATATTGTTTATCTTGATATAGAGTTTTTTGGCACCTCCCCCCTTAAATTTTGCATTTGAGGCAAAGTCTATCTGGGCCTTAATTTAACATTGTAGTTTTCATCCCTAGAAGTTTAATTTGAGTCCTTTTAAAAATATCTTTCATGTCACTAACACGTTTTAAATAAACTTATTTTAAAATAGTTCTAGAGTTCTAAAAAACTTGTGCAGATGGTACAGAGAGTTCCCAATATTCCACTCCAAGTTTCCCTATTATTAACATCGCTCAGTGGTTATAGTACATTTATTGTAATTAATAAACCATATTATTATTAAAAATGTCCATAACTTATTAAGGTTTCATTACTCTTTACCTACTGTCTTTTCTCTGTTGCAGGATTCCATCTGGCCTTATCTCCTTAGGCTCCTCTTGACTGTAACAGTTTCTCAGACACTCTTTATCTTTGGTGACTTTTGACATTTTTGGTCAGATATGTATAGACTGTCCTTCAATTGGTGTTTGCCTGACTTTTTTTCTCATAGTTATACTGGAGTTTGGAAGGCAGAATACACAGGAAAGTGCACATCATATCAAGAGGACATACAGCTAACCTGTCGCATTGCTGATGGTGTTCATCTCAATCACCCGGCTGAGGTCACATTGGTCAAATTTCTCCTCAGCAAAGTTCCTCTATTTTCCTTGTTTTTACACTGTACTTTTTGGAAAGAAGTCACTGTACACAGTCCACACTTAAAACGAAGGGAATTATATTTCTTCCCCTTGAAGGTGGGGTGTCTACATAAATTATTTAGAATTCTTCTTTGGAGACTTGTCTTCTTTCTCCTCTTTAGTTATTGAATCATTTATCTATATTATTGTGAACTCCAGGTTGTTTAGTTTGGACTTTGGTTTATAATCCAGTATTAATTTATTTCATTATTCAAATTGTTTTAGCTTTGACTCTTGAGAACTCTTTGTTAGCTCCTGTGTCCCTTTGATACAGCCCCACCTTTGTGGACTTTTCATTCATCATTTTCTTACTTTCTGGCACTCTATACTGCTCCAGACCACAGGGATCATCTTGTGTGTTCCTTTCCTGAGCTCTGGAGTCACGCATTTATCCAGGGAACCCTGGTTCCTCCTAAAAGAGAGTATTATTAGACACCAAGGTCTCGACTTTAGATGTGTTTGTTGCTATAGAGTGATAAAGCTTGCAGGACCTCTAAGCTGACAGGGCAAGAATATTTATGTGTTTACCAACTCGTGTATATATACATCTATATGTGTTTCTCTATGTATTCATCTGTATCTGTATTACACTAATCCTGAATTAATATTGAGTTGTCTAATGCTAATCATCTACCACATGGATCATTCTAGCCTCCTCCTTTGGCATATCTATAAATTCACAGTCTAGCAGTGAGGGATCTCTCTCCCTTCATCCTTCTTTCGTGGATCTCACTGTATAGCTCAGAATCCATGTATAATAATTTCAGACTTGTCAACCTGTACTCCTACCATGAACAGTTTTATGAGTCAAAGTAGAGTGCTTATGTTGTTTCTGTCATCTTTACTCTTGCAGTCCTAACTCATTTTCAGAGTTACTTCCAACAAAATATTTTTCCTCTGCCCTTTCAGTTACATTATTTCATATCATTGTAATAGCATTAGATTGTTTTGTTACTGCCTGTATCATTTTCAGGGACCCCTTAACTTCCTGAATATATTTAAAAATTTTCGTACTTTAAAGTTCTTTTGCTATAAAGATTTATGGCTTTGGACAAGTGAATGGTATCTTGTATCCAGGTTTAGTATTAGGCAGAATAGTTTCACCATGCTCAAATACTCCTGTGCTTCCCTCTTTCATCCTTTCCTCCATCTGCCTGAGTACCTGCAGTCACTGATAGCTTTTCACTGTTTCTATAGCTAAACCTTTTCCAAAATATCTTATAATTGGAATCATATAGTGTGCAATATCCGTGTCATTTCTGAGTCTGGTTCTGCTGATTGCTTTGTCTCTTGAGAGTATTTTTCCCCTTGCTTTTGACATGCTCTGTCATTTTTGTTGAAAGCCAGACATGTTATTCTTGGTAATAAGAACAGAATAAATAGGGCTTTAAGGATTGCTGTTAATCTGGCTGGGAGTAGAGCAGCACTGTGATTGATAACTTGTAGCTGTAGGTGCCAGAGACTTCACTTCCTTAATGTCCTTGACTTCCTCCCCTTTTGACATCAGGCTTCATGTGCTCTTCATCAGACATGGTCTGAATCCTCAGGTTGTTCAGCTATCACTTATTTTTATTATGCTGGAGCCTGTTGGCATGGTGGTAAGGTGTATGTATATGGGGGCAATGTATGATATTCCAACTAAGTCTCAGTCTTTTGATGGACTTCTATCTCAGGACTGTGATCTTCACAATTGTTTTCTTCAGGTATAGCTTCTTCCTCCCCACTACCATCTACTCCTTTCCTTGGCTGCAGTGTTCTGATCTGTGTTAATTTTATTTCTCACCAACACCCTTAGATGAAATAAAGAGACTATAGAAGGAGGAATGGGGAAAATTCTCTTCCCCATTCCCCCACCTGGCTTAAGAATTAAAAATTTTGCTCTGGCCAAATTCTTAGTCTTGGAGAAAAGCCTCTGATATGAAAATGGACCTACATGTATTTCCCAGTGGTTATTCTTCCCCAGGCCCTCCCAGGGCCACAAGGAGATCTTTCTCTACTCCTCACAATGAGATTCGGTCAGGTCCCTTAAAAAAGTAGAGGATCATCTCAGGGAGTTTCTGGGTCTCTTAAGAGTCTTCATTCAGCTTCCAGCATGTCATCAAACTTACCATTGAACAGTTTTCTGCAAGTTTCTGTCTCCAGCAGCTTTTTCTCCAGGTAGGTAGAGGTAGATTTCAGATGTGGTGTTTCTGCATATAGCTGTCTCTCCAGATTTCAGGATTGTTCTGTGACCTCCATTCTTTAATATGCGGGACAAGTCATTGATTTTCTATCAATAATCAATTTTTCTTGTTTTGAAAACAGGAGTGACAGTTTCCAAGTTTGTTGAATCTGAAACTCCCTTTCAACTTGTTTTTTTTTTTTAATTTACAGTATAATTATAACTGCTTTCATGTTTTTGTCAGCTAGTTTTTATATCTGGGTCTTTTCTGGGTTGGTGGCAGTTGATTAATTTTTCTTCTCATGATGGAGCATTTTTTCTTGCTTATTTGCAAGCCTCGTCATTTTTGATTGGAGGTGAGATGTTGTGAATTTTACCAATTTGTTTGCTGCGTATGTTTGTAGTCATATAAATAATCCTGTCTTTTGTTCCGGGATGCACCTAAGTTACTTGGAAATAGTTTGATCCCCTATCGCAGACCTAATTATCACCCCAACTGAAGCAAGACACCTCTGTGTATTCTTCCTGACGCCCATTAAATCTTGACATTTTCCAACATGACTGGTGGGAATGCATACTCTTCCTCGATTGGTGTGAGTGTGTGTTTCCACTAATCCTTTCATGTGATCATTTGTCTGACTTACCTAGTTTCCTTACACACATGTGCTATTCTGCCAAAGATCGCTGTGGTTCTCTATGCAGCATTCTCCTCTCTGGTGCTCTTTCTTGAGGCCTGTAGCTGCCTTGATCTCCTCAGGCTCCAAGCTCCCTCCTCAATTAGGGAATCTGCTGAACTCCTCTTGGGTTCCCTCTTCTCGGGCAAGGTCTTAGAAACTTTCAGGACAGTAAGCTGGGGTAGTCATAGGGCTAATTCACTCATTTCCCATTCCAAGGTATTCCTGTCCTTTGTTCCCTAAGGCGAGTGTCTAGAAAAATATTATTTCACATATTTTGTCTAGTTTTTTGGTTGACAGGAGGGAAATTCTGGTTCTTGTTATTGCATCTTGGTCAAAAGTGGAGGTTCCTGTGTAGCTAGTGAGCACTTGAAATGTGGAGAAAGCAAATAAAAATGTGCTGTTTGTGTAAAATAGTAAAGTCTTAGTACCAAAGAAGGATTTGAGATATCTAATTAATATTTTTATAGTGATTACATTTTCAAAAACAGTTTGGGATATTGGTTGACTAACATATATGTACCTAAAATGAATTTAACTTGTTCTTTTTAAAATGTGGTAGGTGAAAAACTTTATTTGTATGTTTCTCTTATATTTCCACTGAACAGCACTGATTTAAACATTCCACAGAGCATTATGTTCGTTCACTGTAAATTAATAACATACTAAGAATACTAGGGGAGCAGGAACTGGAATGTGCTCTGGATTTGTGTTAAAACACATATTCTCCAGAGAGTGAGACGTACTATGTTAAGATTTCAGGACTGGGTGCAATGATGAATTTTTTTGGGGGCCAATATTCTGCTCATGTTCACACCTTGTGATGGGTTTTTATGACCAGAGGATAGACATGGAAAATATCTGGGCTTGGTATGTGGATGGGTTAGCTTGATAAGTTGGTGTGAGCCAAAAATGGGCAGCAGCTACAGTATAGCATATGTGGCCTTAAGAGCAGTGTTGCAGAGAAATCTTTCCATTGGGAATATCCTTAAGCAGTATGCTTGGTCTTTTACTTGGCATGTAGAAAGAACTGATCTGAGGTAGAAATACATGTGGCTGTAGTTGGCTGTGATAAATAGCCTGGCTACTTAGTTAGGAGCCTGTATGGAAAAAGATTGAGATAGTTGAGATGAAGAGTTCTATGGAAAGGTAGGGTTATGGGAGTGGCTCGAAGCTTGCAGATTTTTGTATCCACAGCAGTGCCAATGGTATAGCATTCAAGACAGCAGGGAGCTAAGTGTACGTCTGGGTGTGATGATTTGCCTAGCTTCTGTTCATAAGTACACCTGTGACTGTATCACAGGAGTGGTTTTGGCTGCAGAATGGAGACTTTGCTTTTAAGCCTAGAGTCTGAGTTCCCTATTACAGGTTCATCCCTAATACAGTTTCTGTTTTAGCTGAACATTGACCTGTTAGCAGCAGAGATCAGTACTGAGCCACTGAGAACAGCCAGACCTACTGGGACAAGTAGCTTTCTTCACATCCCTTCTACCTCAGAGGAAGGAGGTGTTTGTCTTTCTGTGGCTGACATGTGTTCTGGGTATGAGCTTGTTTCCCTTGCCTCCAGTGCCTCAGTTGGCACCACAATCTGAGTGCTCAGACATTATGGATGTTTACTTTATGATTGTGGGTCCCCGTATGATGTTGCTTAAGATCAACTGATCCATTTTGCAATGCAGTTCTGGCAACGGGCACAGAACTGTGTCCCTGTTAACCAGAAGATATGGACCTAACCATTTCCAGCCCTTTGATCTCATCCAGTAAATCAATGTCTGGTAAAAAGAGGTAAAATAGGGAAAATTCCTCACTGCTGATGGAAAAATACTGCAGTGACTCACTCATGGGTCAGCACTGTCATCTTCAGAATCAGGGCAGTACATTAACATATAGACCTATCTCAGGGCAGGAATAGATGCCCCACTTTCTTAAGATTTCTCTTAGTCTCTAATCAAGGGAAGAATGATATTCATTTCCCATCCAAATAATTGACTGCATAAGCTTGAATTTTTTTGCACAGTTTATGATCAGGCTTCAAGTTATAAAATGACAAGCCTCATAACAGATTGTTAAATGCTGATTGTGCAAGTGAAACGATCTGAAATACATGCTGCTGCTGCTGCTGCTAAGTCGCTTCAGTCGTGTCCGACTCTGTGCGACCCCATAGACGGTAGCCCACCAGGCTCCCCCGTCCCTGGGATTCTCCAGGCAAGAGCACTGGAGTGGGTTGCCATTTCCTTCTCCAATGCATGAAACTGAAAAGTGAAAGTGAAGTCGCTCAGTCATGTCCAACTCTTCGCGACCCCATGGACTGCAGCCTACGAGGCTCCTCCATCCATGGGAGTTTCCAGGCAAGAGTACTGGAGTGGGGTGCCATTGCCTTCTCCCTGAAATACATACTTAGCAAAATTTTACTTGCAGGATAAATGAAATCATCACTTTTATAGTTAGGAGTTGAACATTTACCTTTGTCTGGTACAGATTTCTTTTTCAAGCAGCTTATAGATAGGAAGAGCCTGTTATTTCACGTGGTTCCAAATCAAAAAGTGTGCAATGCACTGTAATTGCTTTCTGGACAAATGTGTATCCCAGAGAGAGTGTTGGAAACTATGATCATGTCGTGGAATGGTAAGCGTGAGGTTGATCTACCACAGTGGCTAATGCTGTCCTCATAGAGGGCCATAGATGTGGGTAGATGAAGGCATGGGTTCAAGAACTGGCAATGCATCAATTCCAGTATTAACTGAAAAAGACTCAACCTGACTTTCTTATGTTGTAGAGTGCTAATCTGAATCTTAATTTTTATAAACGTATCTCTGGAATTTAGGCGTTTCCAATGATGTCTCTAGCAATGGTGGGTGGGGTTCACTGACGAGTTATTTCAGTATGACCTAAAAATCTTTCAAAGACTGCATTCTTGGGGAGTAGTCATGAAGCCCCAATTTTGATGTGAGCAGTATCCTTCAGAATTAGAAGAGAGCGATGCTGAAATGTATTGCACAATGTGTATCATTCAGATAATTGTTTTTTATTTTTAACTGAGGTATAGTTGCTTTACAATGTTGTGTTATTTTCTACTGTATAAGCAAGTGAATCAGCTATGTGTGCAAGCGTGCTAAGTTGCTTCAGTCGTGTCCGACTCTTTGTGACCCTATGGACTGTAGCCCTCCAGGCTCCTTTGTCCATGGGATTCTCCAGGCAAGAATATTGGAGTGGGTTTCCATGCCCTTCTCCAGGGGATCTTTCTGATCCAGCGATTGAACCCACATCTCATGTGTCTCCTGCCTTCGCTGGTGGGTTCTTTACCACTAGTGCCACTTGGGAATCCCATCTATATGTATATCTCCTCCCTCTTGGACCTCCCTCCCATCTCCCCACCCCACCCCTCTTGGTCAACACAGAGCACTGAGATGAGCTCCCTGTGCTATACAGCTGGTTCCCACTAGCCATTGTTTAAATTATTTCAGTAAACTGCCATCTGAACCCTCAGGAGAATGTGCAGTCATACGAAGGGAGCATATACTTGCTGGAAGAGAGGAATGCAAAGTCAATACTGCTTTATAACTCTTACTTAAGAGTGAAGCCTGTTGGTGGTGAGAAAAGGGGTGAAAACTTGAAAGTTATTTCCCCTATTTGGGGTCACTGCTAAAAAATAGAACAAATATTAATTGACTAAGCATAATGCTGAACCAAGATAGTCAGACACTGTGAATAGTACTAGCAGTAGCAGCAGTTGCAGCAGCTAACCCTTCTGTTACACTTTCCATAACCATATACAACTCTAAGCTTTTTGGTAAAGCAGATTTTCATCAGAGAAAGATAGTTGGCAGCCTTAGAGAGCAACTGCTACCTCTAAGTCAACTCTGGAAGGATTTGAACCTTTAGCAGAAAATATGGGTTAAATAGGAAAAGTTGGAATTGTAAGATAGAGATGACTGTGTGCATGCGCACTTGTGACATACACCCTGAGGACTCTACAAATAGTTATTGGTAGCAATCCTAAAGAGAGGGGTCAGAGGTTCCATTACAGTCAATGAGCATTATTTACCTTTAGGTTGGCAAGATGCTGAGATAAGTGTAATGTGAAGGAAATGCTAGCAAAGTCTTCTGAGCCAGGAATTAACACCCTGTTCCACTTGCCTGAGATTTTCACTTCATGTTTGATTCAGAGCTGGAAATGTGAAAGTGGGGACTAAGGATGCCATCTGGGTTGCATCAGCCTCGGAGTTGCCTCGCTCTCTGCTTTATGTCTCTTCCTGGAAAAAATAGTACTAATGGTTGTGATAAAGACAAGAATAATTTCTATATATTCTCACTGACATGAAATAAGCATTAAAATAGCTATAGCTCTCATTATCTTTTTGGTAGCTCACTCTGATCAACTACTGTGAAAGATGTCTGCTGTTTTTGAGGTACCTCTACGTTCTCCCCAAGTATAATTTCAGTTATATCATGGAATTAATGGATAAGACAAACATCTGAAACTTAAACTCTAATTTGGTATAATTCAATCCACTGTTTTCTGGTAGTAGTGTAATGAATGAGCTTCCCAGGTGGTGCTAGTGATAAAGAACCCACCTGCCAATTCAGGAGATGTAAGAGACTCAAGTTCAATCCCTGGGTGTATAGAATAGATAAACAGGAACTTAATTTATGTATGTATTATATGTAATACATTGTATAATCAGATGACTAACTAATGACACAGAAAAAACTGAATTCAACATGACAGAGTCAGTGTTCAGAAATTTCCTTGTCTTTGGAAACTTGCATTTAAACTGCATAAGAGGAAAGACAATAGATGCAGATATTTTAGAATTATCATTCTGAGACTCAGAGAAACTTTGTAATATAATAAACAATTCCAGTGCTAAGCTTGGCCCACCAGGCTCCTCTACCCATGAAATTCTCCAGGCATGGGTTGCCATTTCCTTCTCCAATTTGTAAGAGAGTTTAAAACTTTCTACTTCACTGACTTACAAAAATCCAATGTTATTCATTCTTTCTGTTAAAAAAAAAGTACTGACTGAAGACCCTGAAAATGCCATAATATTGGAGTATCCTTTAATATATTTGATTACTCTGCCATTTTTAGTCAAGCTTATCTAGAATTAGTTTTGCTTTCTCTCAAATTTGTTTGTGGCAAGTATATTAGAGTTTTGCTGGTGTTTAACAGATCAGTGTAAACTTGATGACTTGACACACATTTGTTATTTTATAGCTTCAGTGGGTCAGAGGTCTGGGCATAGCTTAGCCTAGGCTTTCTTTCAGTGGCTCTCATGAGACTACAATTAAAACTTTTACCCAGGGTTGCCATTTCTTGTAAAGTTTCAACTGGGGAAGGATGTACTTGTAAACTCATGTGGCTTTGGGAAGAATTTGCGAATTGAGAATTGTTGAAATGAGAACCTCACTTCCTAGTTAGTTCTTGGTTGGAGATCACCCTTAGTTTATTGATGACAATTTGTTTGATCAAAGCATGTGAGCCAAGAAGGCAGAAGAGTCTGATAGCGAAAGAGAAGTTACAATTTTATGTAAATTTGTCATGGAAGTGACATCCTGTCTCCTTTGCCATGTTATATTGATTAGAAGCAAGTCACTAGGCAGCCCACACTCAAGGGGAAGAAATTACACAACAATATGCATATTAGGAGTTTGGGATCATTGAGGACATCATAGACCCTGCCTGCTATGACAATTCTATGCATGTTATTTGGACCTTTTATTTTAATGAACAGTGAAAACTATGATAGATGAGTGGGAGAAGAGAGTTGTTGACATAAAAATTATGTGAAAACATGAAAAAGTCATTTGCTAAATAAAATATTTTTGGATTATTTATGGATTGGAACATCGTTAAAAACATTAACAATCCGCAGGTTTGTTCAGAAGTGGCTAATTTCTTGTCTTATTTTAGAAATGCAAATCCAAATTATAAATTATAATTGATCCATTATGGATGTTTCTTATGCAACAGAGACAGTGTTGAAAATCCATTAACCATACTCAAACAGGTCCTGCCGTTGTATCAAAAAATATGGGTAGCCCAAATATGTTTAACAAATGGACTGGAGTTTAGATGTTGGGGAAAAAAATTCATTGAATCCACATATTGAACACCAGCTAGGAGAAATTACCTGCTGATATGCATGCTGCTCAGAGAATTGCAGAGAAGTTAAAGTCATTTATCAATAGAGAAAAGTGGATTAGAGAGTAACTCTACTAAATTGGAGAAACAGATCTAAATGAGAATATGTCATATTTAGTTACAGAAATAATGGCATAAAAGCCAGAGTGTACAGCATGTAGAGTCAGACTTTCAAAGAAGAAATCATAGCAGCAACCCAAAATTGATATTTTTTAAATCAGCAAATTCTATAGTTTTTATAACATAAATCTTTTATCTTTACCAGTTTAATGTATCTCACAAAAATCAGCCTCAGCATAGACAAATGGTGAATTATGCAAAGAAACGTGAAAACATAAAGTTACAAAAAAACATTTTTTTTAAGTAACATACTTTCACAACTCAGTTGGAAAAACTTTCAAGGTCTGTAAAGACTTTCTATTTTTTTTCTTGAATATGACATTGTTAATTCATCTTAAGATATTAAAGAATTCTAGAATATTTTTAAAAAATGCAGGCAAAATTTTTCCTGTCTTGGAAAAGACATAAGATAAGAATATATGTCTTATGGACTCATAAGTGTCCATTAAGCAAAAACTTTTGTATTATTATTGGTTTAAATTTGTACTCTAGCCTTTGAATAAATACAGGTGAAAATGTATGTCTCAGGCAATATTTTTGTGTGTATACACACATGCACACAGACAAACTACAAAAAATAATTAAGTCTGTAGAGTATTAGCTGATTTGGGGCTGGTTAGAGTGCAAATATTTTCTGGAAGATGATACATAACAGACGGTTTGTGATAAATGTTCTGGCAAGTTAAATTATCAAAAATGAGGAATTCCTGCATGTATGGACAGAAGAAAATAGTTAAATATGAAGAGGTTATGAAATAGAATTCAGAACCAAAAGCTGTGCATGAAGTACTCAACAAAAGTACTCAAAAAAGTCATAGATGTAATTAGACATTTTACTGACTTACTACTGAATGAACCATCAATAACCTGATAAAATGTTGAAGGGAAACTTCTGGAAAAGAACACTCCTTCTCATAAATAACTTAAAATAATATCATTAAATAATAAGGGGTTGCTCTGGACTGAGGGTGTCAATGTAAATACAAGTAAAACAATGTATCTTAGATTCTTATTTAATGTACCCTTTTAACCCATAGCATCTCTTATGTGAACAAGTGGTCCCGGACATGAGTACTTTTATTAAAGTAGACTGTCGTCAAACTGGACAGCTGTCTCAGCTAGAGCCTTAATGACATTTGTGAAAATAATACCTTTGTGCTTATCTTACTGATAGTTTAACTGCAAGAAATACAAGGAAACAATTCTCTTGTTAAGAATAGGAATCTCAAACCTAACTTCATAATAGTGGCTAACTGAAACATAGCAATGTTGAAGTGATCCTTTCTATTGATCAGGGGAGGAAGAAGAAAACTTATTTTGGGGGCACTGCTATTTAATATGCAGTGATTGTTTAATATCTGAAATCACACCAAACTTAAAATACTTGTTTGGCATAGAATACCAAGCATAATATTGTAAACTCTGTTAAAACTGTGGAAATGGCGTCATTCACATAAAAAATAACCAGATGAATTGGTTGCCTCCTTATTTATTCTGCCTTTGGGCTATGGTAATAGCCACATAACCACTCGGCAAAATCATATGTGTCTTGTACGTTCACTCATCAGGGATGGGCTTGTAACATAAGTTGGTTCTAATAGAGTGAAGCTCAGAGCTTTTGATCTGTGGTTGGGGACGAGAAGCTTTCTGTCTTCTAGAGCATGTACCATGTGGTTAGTGGGACCTGATAATGTTGCTGCATGATAGACACCAGGCTAAAAATAAAATGTTCATAGATGAGACTGGGGCAGAGAGAATCAAAGAGAAGTGGAGCTTAAGGAGTGATAAAGCTTGCCTACCTGTGAATGTTTCGGTAACAAGAAACAAAGCATAGGTAAGGTAATGTAAGCTGTGTTTTCTGTTACTTGCAGCAAAAGATTTCCTTATACAGGAAACAAGTGTTTAACACGTTGAAAGAACTTCATAGGGCTGAAGACCAACTCCTAGAATAGAATCTCCCCGTGACTTTAAGGATAAAATGGTGGCTGTGTGTTGGGAGCAGTAGAGATTTCTGAACTAGGCAGCACCATCATCGAGGAGTGTCTGGTAATGATGATGCTGACATAAGTCACTGTCTTTTTATATGTAATGGTTCATTCTGCTGAATACATGGAGAGTTCTTTACTTCAAAAACCTGCATTTCTACCCACCAAAGATATTTTCTTCCCTACCCTGATCATTTTTGGCTAAAGACATTAAATATTTACTGAAGTTACCCATAACTGGAAATTATTAGTGATTGACCACAGTTACAACCCATGAAATATTAATTACAAAACTTTAAATTATTTATTGATATGACAGATGTACAGACATCAAAATAGAATAAAAGTTGAGAACATTTTTCCACTGAGAACAATAGAAATTCTTCACTTACATCCTTTTTTTCTTCTTTTAGGAAGCTGAGAATATTAATAAACTATATTTTTAATTTCTTTTGATAATAACTTGCCAGATATCAGAACTCCTCTATGAAAGACTGATGGATAGAAAAAATAATGCTAATAACAACAACCAATCAAAATAATAGTGGACATTTTTGTAGCACTTACCAGGAACCAGACACTATTTTAGTAGTTTCCATGTGTCAGCTCATATACTCCTTATGACAAGACCAGGAAGTACATACTATTATCATGTTCCCCTTACAGATGAGAAAGTTAATGAGAAAGTTAAAGCACAAATTGTCTGACCGAGAAGACAAAGCTCAGAGGTGGCAGAGCTGGGATTTGAAACCAGATGCTAGAGCTCAAGAGCCACGCACTTAACCACTAGAGCAAAATGCCCACCACACTCATAACTTTAGATGTTAGTAGATATTATACAGCAGATACCTGGATAAAGCTGGTCTTTATTAGAGCTTGTCTCTAACTAGAAAATTAACACTGTGATTTTTTAGCTAGAGACATTAAGAAGAGCACAGAACTTTCTGTTTTCTTGATTGTGGCCCATAGGAAGATTGTGGTGTGGCAATAAATGGAAATTTGAAAAAAAGTGAGCAAGTCATTTTCAAAATTAAAGAGGACATAGAAGGTCCATTTTGGCATATTCAGATGCAGGCAGAGCTTCCATGAAGGCAGGTGTGCTCCAGAATGGAAGCTCTGAGGAATGGGAGTCTGATCCTCAGTTGCCAGTAGTGCCAATGAGAAGGCAGATGGGGCGGCATTGGAAGCACCGATCTGACTTCACAGGAAGACACTCGTCTTCAGATTTTACAAGATAATGTGGCTTCAATGCCAATTTACATATTTTTAGGAACCATAAGTGGAATTCTCGCCAAGATTTCCCTCCCAAACCATCGCCCATATATCCAGCTGCCTGTTGGATACCTCCATATGGTGTGGATTTACTCTCTTGGTTAATGGTATCTCATCTTTCAGTTTCCACTTAAATTCTTCTGGACTTTATCTGGCTGTATAAATTAAAATGACTGTGTGTTTTCCTTTAAGTGCACTTATGAGCATTTTATAATTTTGTATAGATATCTATCTAAATATTTTGCTTTTAGTGAAATGCTTTCTCACTCTGTTTAGTATATTAATTACCAGTGGATGGATAGAATTACTCTTTATTGACTAGTAAAACTTGCTACTGATGCCATTTGCCTCAGGATTGCAAAATTGTATAAAATTTACTAGCCATACCTGAAAATAAAGGTGAGATGAAGCCTGACATAATCTTTGACGTCTCCACCTCTCTCACTGACCACATCACATTTGACTCTCTTTCTGGATATATCTCCATTGTGAGTTTTCTCTGCAAATTTACCACCTTAGATTAGAAATCATCATTTTTTCCCCTAGATGATTGTGACAAGTTCCCAATATAGCCTCCTCTCTCTTCTTTAGGTTCCATTCAAACGGTATTTTCCTTGTCATGAGAGTGATGCTTATATACACTAGTCTTTGTTTTCGTTCTACATGTCCTGGATAGAGGCAGCATTCTTGGGGGTAACTTGTAGAACACTGATTTGGCTCTTGTCAGGTGACCAGACTGAGCTGTCACCATTTCGCATCACCTTCTTTCCTCCCTGAAAGCCATCCTGCAGCTGACTGCTAAATAATTATTTCTTCAAACTGTTTCCCTCTCCTTTTTGCACGGTAATTGTGTGTGTGTGTGTGTGTGTGTGTGTGTGTGTGTGTGTGTGTGTGTGTGTGTGTGTGTGTGCGTACTTTATAGTACATTGGGAGTATTACTGTGATAGTTATGTCCTAGTGAAGTTTGTGACTTGGAATATTCTTCAGGGGGATCTAGGATGCATTTCCTGTGAAAGTCCCCCTTCTGGTAAGATCATATCTGAAACAGTCTGTAGTCTTTGGTGCCAAATTTTATGGGATAAATCAACAAACCAGAGCAGGAAAAAAAATGAGAATTTTAAAAAAAGATTAATCTGGCTGTGCCCGAGATAGCACCCATCCAAAGGTTGAAGGCCTGTTTGTAGATGAGAGCTTTGGCTAAATGTGTATCTTCTTTCTGTATGACCTGGGAGAAGTCATTTGGGATAATAGAATGTAGACATTTGGACTTAATAAGCTGATTTGTGAGGAAGTGTTTAAGTGGAGGCACTTAAAGGGAGGTGGCACTAAAGTGACCCCCATACATCCTTTCCATCTGAGTATTGTTTGTATCTAATTCATTTTTTACCTTAAAATGGTATATTTGACTGCCTTAGTGTATTGACCAGAGCGTCCATTCTGGAACCATTGACAATCAATTCAAAATACATATCTTCACCTACTTTTTGAGAAGAAATACCTGTGAACCTTACCCAGTTTCTTATTTTCTGTGTTTTCAGATTGTGATCTCACAAACTCAGTGCTTTACCCCCTCACATCATATTGCTCATAGTATGTCTAAAAAGGTGATTAATTAAGAAATTATCTCCATTAAATTCTAGTGTTTCCCACTGACTATATCGTTTATTTTTAAATAATACTTAAGCTTACTATGTCTAAAAAAGTCTTTTTTGATTGTTTGGTCTTTAGCAATTAGCTTAAATTTTCCTCATTTCAAAGTATTTTAGTTATGTCTTATACATCTAAATTGGAGAAGGAAATGGTAACTCACACCGGTATTCTTGCCCGGACAATCCTGTGGACAGAGAAGCCTGACGGGCTGAAGTCCATGGGGTCACAAGAGTCAGACACGACTTTGTGATTGAACAACAGCAACATATATCTAAATGTGTATATTTTGGGTATTACTGTATTTTAAAATTTTATTTATTTTAATTGAAGGATAATGCTTTACTTTGTGGCTCAGGTGGTAAAGAATCTGCCTGCAATGCGGGAAACCTGGGTTCGATCCCTGGGTTGGGAAGATCCTGTGGAGGAGGGCATGGCAACCCACTCCAGTATTCTTGCCTGGAGAATCCCCATGGACAGAGGAGCCTGGCAGGCTACAGTCCATGGGGTCGCAAAGAGTCAGACACGACTGAGTGACTAAGCACACACAGCATCGCGATGGTTTCTACCAAAGAGCCACATGAGTCAGCCATAGGTTTACCCGTGTCCCCTCCCATTCAAAAATTTTTAATTAACAGTTCCTTTCTGAAACAAGCATTTTAGAAAATAGGAAGTAATGAAGAAATAACTTAAAATCATTCTCAACTCTTGGAAATAACTATTAACAAGATTTAATTTTGGTATATTTGTTTCAAGTCTGTTCTTCTTATATATATGCTTATTTTTAAATAATTGCTATTTCATCTTACTTATTGTAGGAGACAGGAAGAATAAAAGAAAAGCAGGCCCCAGTAAGGGCCACAAAAGAAATTTATAATTATTGATAAACTGTATGCTATAAGGCATGAGACTCTTGGAACAAGTCCAGAGGAAACAGTTCATAATCTTGAAAACAAGATATGATCCTGGGGTCGGAAAACCGACCCCAGACTGTTTTCCAACTGGCAAGTCACATGTTTTACGCATCTGGTGGAAAATCTATAGATAAGAATATTAGTCTTAGTTACTGATTTGTTATTGATTACTCTTTCTTAGTTACTCAATGGTTAATGATCACTTTGTTCTTTGGCCCTGAAGGCCACGTGAATTATAGCTTAACTCCCTGCACATTCTTTCATTCACGGCCGAGAGTATAATAAAGCTAGCTTGGACTCAGTTTCAGCACCTTCACCTGGGAGCGGTGTTGTTTCTCTGATCCTTGCTTTTCACTGAATTCTCGTGTCTTGTTTCTCATTCTCCCACCATATCACACTTTCGGAAACCCTGCTTGTCGAGCCGGTCTTGACAATTTATAAGTTTGTATCCCACTGTTTTTAGTTAACATTATATTATGTGAATTTTTGCATGCAAGTAAAAAGTCTTCTTAAGTAGGTTTTTATTAATTTACATTTATTAAAGACATGAATTTCTGAGCAATTAAATTTTTAATATTTATATATAAATACTTCTATCTAGGAGAATGGATGGAAAATGGCTACTTAATAGCTACCATTCTCACTGACTTGGATAAATACAATTAGAGAAAGAGAAATTTAGGAGAGAAAGCTTACATCAGCCCTGAACTACGCAGGATGTCTATGATGAATGCACAATATCCAGCAATTTCTTCTCCTTCATTTATATTAACTCTAGCCCTGTCTATCACCTTTAAACCTCCTTTGTCATTAACCTATGGCTCTTTCTCAAAATTCAATTTACTTGACCTATTTTTCTTCTCAATGCTACTTACATTTCACACTATTAAGCAGAGTTTTCTTTAATCATGAGGTCCTAAATTAAGGATAATTATTGGGCAACAAATCTTTTCTATTACTCTCTAAAGACAGAGAAATCACCAGAGATTTAAAAATTACTTTCTTCTAGCCTGACTTATTGGGTCTGAAAGGACTGTACCCTCTATCTAATATATGTTAGCAGCTTAGCATGTTGTAGACACTTACCCAATAGCATTTAATAAAATACCATAATTAATTTTTTGTTTTGTTAACATACTATTAAAAACGAAAGAAGGGCATAGAAGAAAAAGAGACAAAAAACTGGAGAATGAGTAGATCAGATGAAAGTTGGATTGTGGATGTTTTGCTGCATCTTCTTGAACATATTTGCTTTACTAGGTTCTGCAAATGTATAAATCTAATCAGCTAAGATGCATAAGCCAAATGAACTCAACTTAGATCATCTCTTCTAAGGTAAAAACAGGCCAAATCATTCCTCTTTTAAAATAAGAATGCAGCAATTACAAAAGTATGAGTATGATTCATAGTTTCACATTATTTCTTAAATAAAAATAACATGAATTTTTAGAAAACAAATCTAATATAAAAATCTGTATAAATCATTTCAACTTATAAAGTTAGTTTGGACATAATCTGGCTTCCCAGATATTTACTGGGGGAGAATTTGGAAAGTACAGAAAATAAGTTCTCCTGTGCTCATTACCTAGAAGTCAGCAGTGAAAATATGTTTTAATGTCCTTTTTCTTTCCCCTATTTATTTATTGATGCACATTTTCCCCAGTAAGATTATATCACACACATATTTTAACCTGAATTTTGCATTTTGTACATTTCAAGTATGTTCTCATAGTTTTGATAGCCTTTTTACATTATTCTAAAAATAATCTTGATTTGATATATTAAAACCAAGATTTTCCAGCCTGAAAATGATCTATATCTTAATTTTGATTAAAATATATTGTGCCTTCAAGTTTTAAGGTATTTTATTTTCTCTTGAGGTAATTTATAATTTTGTGTTATTTTATGTTGGTTTATAATTGATTAACAATATTGTCTTAGTTTCAGGTGTACAGCAGAGTGATTCAGATATACATATAAAAAAGAAAAAGCTAAGTTGCTTCAGTGGTGTCAGAATTTTTGCGACCCTGTGAACTGTAGCCTGCCAGGCTCCTCAGTCCATGGGATTTTCCGGGCAAGAATACTGAAATGGGTTGCCATTTCCTTCTCCAGAGTATCTTCCTGACCCAGAGATCGAACCTGAGTCTCCTATGGCTCCTGCACTGCAGGCAGATTCTTTACTGCTGAGCCACCTGGGAAGCCCAGATATACATATACATGTGTCTGTTCTTTTTCAAATTCTTTTTTAAGTTACTGCAGAGTATTGAGTCAAGTTCCCTTTACCATACAGTAGATCCTTGTTAGTTATCTATTTTAAATATAACAGTGTGTACATGTCAATCCCAAACTCCCAGTCTATCCCTTCCCCCAGCCCTTCCCTGATAACCATAAACTAGCTTTTAAATCTCTGAGTCTGTTTCTGTTCTGTAAATAAGATCATTTGTATATATTTTTTAGATTATGCATATATCAATATGCAATATTATATGATACCTGTCTTTCTCTATCAGACATACTTCACTTTGTATGATAATATCCACGTCCATCCATGTTGCTGCAAATGGTATTATTTCATTCTTTTTAATGGCTAATATTCCATTGTACATATGTATCACATCTTCTTTATCCATTCCTCTGTTAATGGACATTAAATTTTAAAGTATTTTAGATATTACATTAAAAAAAAGCTTTTCAGATAAATTTTATGATACCTAAGAACAAGTCTAAGGCTCTTTAGTACTCTTTTCTCTCTAATACTTGGTGGTAGGGACAATATGGACATTTAAGGTGAAATTTGAATTTGCAGTATCTAGCCATAACTAAGATTGATGCAAAGAGTGAAACATTCAGAAATTTGTAGTTATTGCTAATGGTAAAAATAAGCAAATGAATAAACACATCCCAGCTTGCACATACACACACACACCCATATGTGCAGAGACACACACAAAACCAATGAACAGGCGTGAGTCACCTATACAACTTGATTGAATTAGTTAGAACTCTGCATATGATTGGAGAAGGAAATGGCAACCCACTCCAGTATTCTTGCCCAGAGAATCCCATGACAGAGGAGCTAGCAGGCCATAGTCTGTGGGGTCGCAAGAGTCGGACAGGACTGAATGACTAAGCACAGCACACTGCATATCATAAACCAGTCTAATAATAATAGAGTCTTATGCACACCTAGAACTAATATGTGTTTTCTGTAAACTAGGTATTTCAACCTTGGCCAGACTTTAGAATTAACCAGTGAGTTTCTGAAACGGTAGTCCAGCTTTACCCCTCAAAAATTGGTTAGTCGGGGAGCCTGGGTATTAGTGTACTTTAATAAGCTCACTGGTGATTTATATTTTTAGTCAAGGATAAGAAATATTTCTGAAACAAACACTAAATTGCAAATGTGAGTTTTGAGTGAGCAGAATATAATTTTCTGACTAGAGAATAAACAAAAAGAATAAGATGAAGGCAATTAACAGTGTAAAAATATATTTTTAATTTTTCATGTTCACCTGGGCAGATATTCTCCACGCAGCACTTAAAATAAACACAGGACATTTGTCTCTAGAAAAGTTTAAGTTTAGCCTGCAAGCTTTTTCAGAATAATATTATTTATATGTTAGTATCTGTTCCCTATTGATGGAAAAATCCAAAATGCAAATAATTTGCTTTTCATATTAAAAAATAAATCTATATGTTTATAATGAAGATGGTTAACCTCAAAAAATCTCATATTCATTTACTGATAGCAAACAAATTACTCAGTTTTGTGATTTTGTGAATGTATTTCATAATAATTATTTTAAAATTTATATTTTATATCTTGCACAAAACAGTCATCTATTTAAAATTTGCAAAAAACAGCCAGAGATAATGTCAGATAATTAAGTCTCTTTTTTTGGTTAAAATTTGATTAAATCAACTAGCCATTTTAAATTGGGTTGATTTAAATTAAATCCTTTCTTAAATCAAGATATTAAAAATGTTCCAAGCTGATTGCAAATCCATTCTCAGAAATACTGGTAAATCCCTCTATAATTAACTTACCTAAAGCAAGTTCAGAATGAAATTTGCTTTCTGGCTTCTCTACCACTGCCAACAGAAATAGCCCCAAATTTGTTGACCCAAATGTTGTTTGCCAATATTTTATATGAAGCCTTCTACCAAACATGCTTTGCATTTCACCAACAGTTCCTGAATATTTGTATTCAGAAAGTCACTGAAGGGTGTTAGGTGATAAATTCAGATGACTGAACCTAGAGATTCCTAGGTTGACATCTAGGCTTACTCAATTTTTTAAACAAAACATCACTGTGTATTCTGATGTAAGTAATCCTGGCTCTCACTTGAGAAAGTGTTCATCTCAGTGTGTTTACTCTCAGATATTTTGGGCTCATGATGCTGTAAAGTGTACTTTTCAGGTGTTTGGAGGAAAGTTGATTTGCTGTCACTTTCATCCCTTTCCCAGGTCCAGAACTGTCCTTAACAAAGAGGAGGCCCATCACCTCTGTCCAGTGATTTTTTTTTTTTTTAAGGCAATGCCAGCTTTTTCTCTTTCCCTAAGCATTTACCTTCTTCCCTTTATCAACGTACTTTATATTCAGAAGGTAAAGCCTTTAGTGTGTATTAGAGCTAAGGCCTAAATGAGAAATATCCAAGAGAAAAAGGCATCACTTGTAAGTGTAATTGAAAGGAATGTTTTCTGGGAAAAGAAGTGCAATGGAAAAAAATTTAGGGGTGCATGGGCACCAACACAGGACATGGAGCTGGGGTGGGGGTCCACAAAGGTGGGAAGAGTGGCTTAGCAGCAAATTCTGCCGACAGTGAAGAAACCATGCCTCTAACAGATTTACTCCGTTTTTGGTGTGGCATTTTCTACCTATGTATGAATTCTTAAGTATAGTGTTTCTCTTATACCTTGAATTTTTCTGAATCTCTTTAGTGTTTGACACCTAAAAGGAAGACAACAGTTACCTGATTTTAAATGATGAAGCCTTTGGGTTACTTTAAACTTTTTTCTCTCCCTCTATCCCCTTTAAGCAGATACTGTGTGCTTCTTTCAAAGATTTTATTGTGAGGTCCTACTACCATTTCCCTACTTAGTGTTCTAGTCATTTCCTGCCTGGCTTCCCTGATTAAGCCTTTTTTTCTTCTCAAATTTGTCTTCCACTTCAAAAGCAGAGTTACCAATAGCCTTCTCTGAACTGTTTTTCTGAGGACATGTAATTTCCAGAAAATGGAACTCCATTTGAATTTGCCTATTCAATTAAATTTGAGAAACTGGTTTATTTTCATTGGGATCTTGTTGAGTCCTTACAGGCAATGCAGTCCCCAAGGAGATGTGCTAGTCAGCACTTCCCAAACTTATTTGACCAGCAGTCCATCCTTATGGAACATTGCTTGGCCTATGAGAAGAACTATCCTTTTCTTACCATGGCACACAAGCCCTTGCAAGAACCTCCCACGGCTTGTATGTCTGTTCTTTTTCACCACTCTCTCCCCTATGTTCCACAAACAGAAAAACAGATTTCTTCTCATTTCTGAGACAGACTATACTCACATGCCCATCTTTGCTTGGCAGTTTGATTGTTCTGCTTGGCCTGTTACCTGCCTTTAGTCATCACTCCAAGCTTTTCTTTTCTTTTATATCTTTACATTTTTACTTCATTTGTGAAGGTTATATTTATTATATCATCCATATTATCCTTTTCTTTTTACTACATTGTCATTATTTCTGTTATGTGTCTTTATTAGTGCACACGACACAGTTTGTTTTTTATGACTGCTTGACCTTCTCTAGAGTAAGCTTCCTAAAACCAGCAACATTCATCTTGGTTTTCCAAGAAATGGTCCCCAGTAAACGCAAAAGTGATGAAATAAATACACAAATACATTTTTAGCTCACCTGATTCTGGATTTGCCAGCAAATCTGGAAAATGCAGCAGTGGCCACAGAACTGGAAAAGGTCAGTTTTCATTCCAATCCCAAAGAAAGGCTATGTCAAAGAATGCTTGAACTACCGCACAATTGCGCTCATCTCACACTGTGTGGATCACGATAAACTATGGAAAATTCTGAATGAGTTGGGAATACCAGACCATCTGACCTGTCTCTTGAGAAACCTGTATGCAGGTCAGGAAGCAACAGTTAGAACTGGACATGGAACAACAGGTGGTTCCAAATAGGAAAATGAGTACGTCAAGGCTGTATATTGTCACCCTGCTTGTTTAACTTATATGCAGAGTACATCATGAGAAATGCTGGGTTGGAAGAAACACAAGCTGGAATCAAGATTGCCGGGAGAAATATCAGTAACCTCAGATATGCAGATGACACCACCCTTATGGCAGAAAGCAAAGAAAAACTAAAGAGCCTCTTGATGAAAGTGAAAGAGGAGAATGAAAAAGTTGGCTTAAAGCTCAACATTCAGAAAACTAAGATCATGGCATCTGGTCCCATCACTTCATGGCAAATATATGGGGAAACAGTGGCTGACTTTATTTTTGGGGGCTCCAAAATCACTGCAGATGGTGATTGCAGCCATGAAATTAAAAGATGCTTACTCCTTGGAAGGAAGGTTATGACCAACCTAGATAGCATATTTAAAAGTAGAGACATTACTTTGCCAACAAAGGTCCATCTAGTCAAGGCTATGGTTTTTCCAGTAGTCATGTATGGATGTGAGAGTTGGATGATGAAGAAAGCTGAACGCTGAAGAATTGATGCTTTTGAACTGTGGTGCTGGAGAAGACTCTTGAGAGTCCCTTGGACTGCAGGAAGATCCAACCAGTCCATCCTAAAGATCAGTCCTGGTTGTTCATTGGAAGGACTGATGTTGAAGCTAAAACTCCAATACTTTGGCCACCTCATGCGAAGATTTGACTAATTGGAAAAGACCTGAATGCTGGGAAGGATTGGAGGCAGGAGGAGAAGGGGACGACAGAGGATGAGATGGCTGGATGGCATCACCAACTCGATGGACACGGGTTTGGGTAGACTCCTGGAGTTGGTGATGGACAGGGAGGCCTGGCCTGCTGTGATTCATGGGGTTGCAAAGAGTTGGACATGACTGAGCGACTGAACTGAACTGATACTGGATTACTGATCAGAAATTCTGACTTAAAGTGATGTTTGACTTTGTAAACCTTCACATTCCACTTACATCTAGATTAGTATAATTTGAGCATAGTAGCTTTGATTCTGTTGGAGAAGGAAATGGCAACCCACTCCAGTGTTCTTGCTTGGAGAATCCCAGGGATGAAGGAGCCTGGTGGGCTACCGTCTATGGGGTCGCACAGAGTCGGACACTACTGACGCGACTTAGCAGCAGCAGCAGCAGCTTTGATTCTAAATTATTCACGTCATCCAATCAAACATCCACTTGTTCCAACTGCTATTGTCTCCTGGGTACTCTTTGAGTGTCCACTGTATTTCTCCTGAATATAGATATTCTTGGAAGAGTATACTGTGCTTGAGAACAGTTTGGTTATTCTTTATAGGACTCTGAGATGGAACACTTAGGGTTATTAGGAAGCTCTCCTTTCTGTTTTATGTTTTGGTTTCTTAAAAATATCCATCTCAGAGAGTTCTCAACCTCTTTATTCTTATTTAACAAACACATAGGGTATAAACTATATCTCTAAGCAACTTAGAGATATTAACTCATGTTATTTTCATAAGAACTCTACCAAGCAGGCAACCTTGTTGTCCGTGTTTCACAGATAAGCAAATACAAGCCCAAGAGGTGAAGTAAATTGCCAGGGTGGTACAAGAATAGAATTTGATTCCAAATGGTCTGGCTCCCAGAGTTGGTGAGCACTTAGCCAGGCCACCTCTTACGGTGCTTGATGTTTGCAGTATTTTTCAACCTGTGGTAAAGAGTCATTGAGAAGTTATTAGGAGCTCATATCACTCCACTAAAATTGCTTAAATGTTCTGTGAAAAAGAGTATTTTTTTTACACTTAGATAGTTGCTAAAAATGATATAAATCCACAAAGAAACTTAGGGGTTATTAATAGCGATTTAGCAGCAGCAGCAGCAGCAGCAGCAGCAGCAGCATGCAATCCCGTGGACTTATGTCAAGGAAATAAACAGATTTTTAAAAATCAGGGTATTTCAAGTCAGTTATAAAATATTTCTTTTAAGTTTTAAAATATGTATATAACTGGTTTAGCTGTATTAGTAAATTTTATCTGCAACTCAGGGATCTTAAAGAGATTAAGCCAATGCCAGAAACCCTTACATGAGGAAGATGGACAGTTCTGTTGGCTGTGGACTATTTCTATGTCCATTAAATCTTTTTAATGATAAAATAATCAAGGCAATGTAATTTAAAAAATACAGGGTGCTGTGGTGGTTAGGAAGAATGGCAGAGAGTAAAATAATAGGAGGAGGGGAGAGAATTAACAGCCGTAAGAGGGCTTCATTCTTCTGTTGTCTGTGAAATAGCCTATGGAAGAGCAAATAGTTGGAATTCAATAAGTATGTCTTGAAAGAATGCTTAAGGCAAGGGGAAATAAATGGATGTAAAACAAAGAGCAGGAAAGGAGAACTGACAAGGAGAAATGTAAATGTAGGGAGGGAGGAAAAGAATGAGGAAGAAAAGCAACTACAATTGCACAACACCAGGCATCAGTGAGAAACTTTACATTCTCATTTAATTACTACCAAGGCCCGTGGGTAGATGCTACGGTCACATGTTATTACTCTGGAGAGTCAAAGTTGTGATTCCCACTCAGATGTATGAATCAGTGTTTCAGAGTCAGAGCTCTTTTCTTAAAACAAACAAACAAACAAACAAAAAACTTATTTTGCTGCCCCAGGTCCTAGTTGTGGCACCGTATCTTTGATCTCTGTTGTGGCAGGTGGGACTTAGTCCCTGACCAGAGATTGAACCCAGGCACCCTGAGCTGGGAGGGGGGAGTCTTAGCCACTGGACCACCAGGGAAAGTCCCTAGAGTCAGTGCTCTTAATCACGATGCTATACTACCTCCGAGAAGAAGGAGCCTAGGAGACAGCCACAAGAGGGTAAAAATCAAATAATGGCATCTTTCTTGCGATTCAGTATTGTACCAGTTACTAATTACTCTGAAACATAGCAGCTTAAAGCATAAAGTTATCCTGCAGAGTCTGTGGATCAGGAATCTAGGTGAGATTTGGCTAGGAGTCTCCGGTTCAGTGTCACATGAGGTTGGACTCGTGCTGTGAACCGAGACTGGAGCCATCTCAGTGCTCAGCGGGAGCTGTAGCATCCTCGTCCATGCTCGCTGGTAGAGCTGCTGCAGGTCTCCCTTGGAGTATATCTTCCCCAGCTCACCTGGTGGGCCCTGGTGGGCTTCACTACGGTGCTCACTCTACCGGCCTCTATGTAGGCTTCCTGAGTGTCTTGATGACAGAACGACTGGTGATTCAAAGGAGGGCTAGAACCAACATGCGCCCCAGTGAGAGCCATAGTCCTTTTGTCACCTTTTCTTGGAAGTAACATTTCATCACTTTTGCGTGTTTTGTTAGAGTGAATTGATAGACGTAGCCCTGCTTAAGGTGAGGGAATTACATGAGAGCAGGTTCAAGAGATGGGGTCATTGGGGAACACTCGAGTGTCTGACAACCGAAATTCTAGTGGGTTGATTAGATACTATTCCTGTTGCCCGACTCATGTTTCTCATATCTCCAGCATTCTAACAGAGGATGATTAGAGTTAAAAGAATTAATGTGTGTTAAATCTAAGTTCATTACTTTTGGGTTTTGGAATGAAATAAGTATTGTTTCTGCCAACTTCCTTTGTGCTCTCCTAGCCATATGGACTGTTCTTATATTGTTCTGTGCCCATTGGCTTTTCACATCCACAAATCCCATTCTTCTTGTCATGCTTATTTTGTTGTCACTGCATCTCCATCTATTCAGCAATATTTCTTAAGTGTCTGTAGTTGGCCAAGCACGACCCTAGGCAGTGGGAATGTAGCAGTGAACAAAACATAGATCCTAGTTTCTTATGTTCAGTGGAATTAGACAGACAATAAATAAATGTTTGTTAACTTGAATAGTACTAAGTGTTATGAGTAGAAATAAAGCTGGGTAAAGGAATAAAGGGAGTGGATTAGAAGGAAGTCAAATCCTTTAGATAGAAGGGTTAGAGGTCCTCCTTGAAGTGATGATGAGTTGAGAACTAGAGGAAGGGGCAGAGTCTTCTTGGAAGAGGGATGATGAATACAAAGGCTCTGAGCTGGCAGTACTTTGAGGTCATCAGGGAGGCCTTTGTGCCTGGAGCCTAATGGCTGGAGGTAAGCCGGGCAGAGGGTGTTAGATGTGAGGTCAAAGATTTCCAAGGGTCAGGTCACAGAGGACATTGCAGGCCAGGGTACCCCCAGCACCCAGCACACAGGATTGGTGTTGAATGAGCATCCACTAAATATTGTTAGATTAAGGATGGGTGTGCAGGAGCTGTATACTGTCTTATTATATATTATTAGCATTATTATCGTTAAAGTGCTTGGAGTAATGCATTGAAAGCTTTGCTGCATATTAGAATGACTTAGGGATCTTTTAAAAAATGTGATTGATTCTAGTTCACAGGGTAAGCACATGACATCAGGATCTCTGTGGGTGGCATCTGTATTTTTGGAAATAATTTATAGAACAGAGAACTTATTTACAGAACCAATAAGAAGGCAAACTTATAGTTACCAGAGGGAAAGCATGGGGGATAAATTAGGTGGATACGATTAACATATACACCTACTATACATAAAATAGATAACAACAGGGTCCTACTGTATAGTACAAGGAACTGTGTTCAGTATTTTGTAAAAACCTATAAGGGAAAAGAATCTGAAAATCTGTACCGTGCTGTACACCTGAAACTAACACAACACTGTAAATCAACTAGACTTCAATTTAAAAAATCGTTTTAAAAAGTAGAGTTCCTTAGTTCAGACAGGCATGAGGATTGGTAACTTAGTCAGTGGTTCTCAATGTGTGCCCACCAACCAGCAGCACTGGAGATAATTAGAAATACAGTCTTCAGCCCCATCTCATACCCACTAAATGAGAAATTCTGGTGGTAACACTAAGCAATCTATGTTTTAAGAAGTCCTAGGTGCTTTGGTCATAGGCTAAAATTGGAAGATCTCAGTCTCAGAGACATGGGCCACATGAGGGCAAGGGCAAAACAGATGACATGTTTTCTGATGTTGGTTGTAAGGGGCTGTGTTTCTAGATTGTGTGTGCCCTGGCAAGAATACCTAAATTTTTACCATTTTATAATTATTTCCTTGGAGTAATTTCTCTTATAGCCCTTAGTTTAAGTGAACCATTCCTTTGGGCAAAATAGCAAGCTATGGTTACTTAGTAGCACTTCATGTAAATGAGCACATTAGAATAATTTAACTGACAGAATGAGCCATTTTGAATGGAGGAATGGATGCAGATAGAAAAGATTTCTTGAGAAGGATGGAGATGGGATGATGGAACAAACAGTTTTCCCGGTCTTGAAAGGATAATTAGCAATCAGTATTTCATAGGATTCAGAAAGCGCTTAATAAGATTTTAAAATAATGTCACGTGGTGCAGTGGTAAAGAAGTGCAGGAGATGCAAGAGACAAGGGTTCAGTCCCTGGGTCAGGAAGATCTCCTGGAGGAGGAAATGGCAACCCGCTCTGGTATTCTTGCCTGGAGAATCCCATGGACAGACAGGCCTGGCGGGCTACAGCCCATGGGGTTGCAAAGAGTTAGACATGACTGAGTACACACACATACACATACACAAATATAATTTTCTAGTATTTATTCAAGGAAAATTTACTTATAGCTCTTTTAGCTGATTATGAACCTGATTCTGTATTACCTAAGTCTAGAAATGATTTTTTTTTTTTTGACCCTGCCACAAGGCATACAGAATCTTAGTTCCCTGACCAGGGATCAAACCTTTGTCCACTGCAATAGAAGTCTAGAGTCTTAATTACTGGACAGGCAGGGAAGTCTCTAGAAATTACAAGTTAGGCACTTTCAAATCTGAAATAGCACCCATATTTATAATAATTTAAGCATGGAAGATTTGTCCAGATGCCCTTTTTTTTCCTTAAAGAAATCCTTAAAGAAAACAGTCGTGCCACCTAAGTTTCTCACTAGCACCACTCTTGAAAAGATTTCTATATGTAAAAATCTCATCATCATTCATCCAGAGAAAGTTACATTTTCTTTCGCAAAACTCCAGTATGAATATATACATTAGTTTCTTTTCCCTTTCTTTTTATCTGAGAACAGTAAAGAATGAGAGGAAGTGAATTATAAAGCTTTGGGGCACTGCTGAAAGGAAAGTTTAAGCAAAATGCTACTTCTGGTTTTAGTGTCCTTATCAATTCAGCAGGTTCATTCAGATTGAAAAATGCATCATGAAAGTCTTTTGTTGTCCTGCTACACAAGTTTCCTTTTACAGAAAATCAGCTTTTTCATAAAGGCTTAACCAGAGGTGATACTCAAACTGTCTGCAAAGTGCAAGCAATATATTTTTGAACCAATTGAATAATATTGGTATCTTGACTGAGAACAGGAGAAAAATTAATCTATAAAAATGAGGATAATACAATTTTAAAAGAGAACATTTTCATGCCAGAGGATTTATTCAGCTTGATCACAGAGGACTCCAGATATAAGGAGTGTTTGAGGTGAAGAAAATGGAAATACAGAAAGTATGTTTTGATACTTCTAGTTTGTCTCCTCATATGTTTCTGGTTGTGCAAATAGATTCAAGGGATTGTAACTGACAGGGTGCCTGAAGAATTATGAACGGAGGTTCGTGATATTGTACATAAAGTGGTGATCAAACCATCCCCAAGAAAAAGAAATGCAAAAAGCCAAAATGGTTGTCTGAGGAGGCCTTACAAATAGCTGAGAAAAGAAGAGAAGCAAAAGGTAAAGGAGAAAAGGAAAGATGTATCCGTCTGAATGCAGAGTTCCAAAGAATAGCCAGGAGAGATAAGAAAGCCTTCCTAAGTAATCAGTGCAAAGAAATAGAGGAAAACAATAGAATGGGAAAGACTAGAGATCTCTTCAAGAAAATCAGAGATACCAAGTGAATATTTCATGCAAAGATGAGCACAATAAAAGACAGAAACAGTATGTACCTAACTGAAGCAGAAGATACTACGAAGAGGTAGCAAGAATACACAGAACTATACAAAAAAGATCTTCATGACCCAGATAACCATGATGGTGTAATCACTCACCTAGAGCCAGATATCCTGCAGTGCAAAGTCAAGTGGGCCTTAGGAGGCATCAGTACGAACAAAGCTAGTGGAGATGATGGACTTCCAGCTGTGATATTTCAAATCCTAAAAGATGATGCTGTGAAAGTGCTGCACTCAATATGCCAGTAAATTTGGAAAACTCAGCAGTGGCCACAGGACTGGAAAAGGTCAGTTTTCATTCCAATCCCAAAAAAAGGCAATGCCAAAGAATGCTCAAACTACCACACAATTGCACTCATCTCACATGCTAGTAAAGTAATGCTCAAAATTCTCCAAACTAGGCTTTTATGGTACATGAGCTGAGAACTTCCAGATGTTCAAGCTGGATTTAGAAAAGGCAGAGGAACCAGAGATCAAATTGCCAACATCTGTTGGATCATACAAAAAGCGAGAGAGTTCTAGAAAAACATCTACTTCAGCTTTATTGACTACACCAAAGGCTTTGACTGTGTGGATCACAACAAACTGTGGAAAATTCTTAAAAAGATGGGAATACCAGACCACCTTACCTGCCTTCTGAGAAATCTGTATGCAGGTCAAGAAGCAACAGAACCAGACATGGAACAACAGACTGGTTCCAAATAGGGAAAGGAGTACGTCAAGACTGTATATTGTCACCATGCTTATTTAACTAATATGCAGAGTACATCATGTGAAATGCCAGACTGGATGAAGCACAAGCTAGAATCAAGATTGCTGGGTGAAATATTAATAACCTCAGATATGCAGATGACACCCCCCTTATGGCAGAAATCGAAAAGAAACTAAAGAACCTCTTGATGAAAGTGAAAGAGGAGAGTGAAAAAGCTAGCTTAAAACTCAGCATTCAGAAAACGAAGATCATGGCATCTGGTCCCATCACTTCATGCCAAATAGATGGGGGAAACAATGGAAGTAGTTACAGACTTTATTTTCTTGTGCTCCAAAATCACTGCAGATGCTGACTGTAACCATGAAATTACAAGATGCTTGCTCCTTGCAAGAAATGCTATGACCAATCTAGACAGTATATTAAAAAGCAGAGACATTACTTTGCTGACAAAGTTCCGTCTAGTCAAAGCTATGGTTTTTCCAATAGTCATGTATGAATGTGAGATTTGGACTATAAAGAAAGCTGAGTGCCAAAGAATTGATGCTTTTGAACTGTGGTATTGGAGAAGACTCTTGAGAGTCCCTTGGACTGCAAGGAGATCAAGCCAGTCCATCCTAGAGGAAATCAGTCCTGGATATTCATGGGAAGGATGGGAGCTGAAGCTCCAATACTTTGGCCACCTGGTGCAAAGAACTGACTCATTGGAAAAGACCTTGATGCTGGGAAAGATTGAAGGCAGGAGGAGAAGGGGATGACAGAGGATGAGATGGTTGGATGGCATCACCGACTTGATGGACATGAGTTTGAGCAAGCTTCAGGAGCTGGTGATAGACTTGGAAGCCTGGTGTGGTGTAGTCCATGGGGTCACAAAGAATTGGACATGACTTAGCAACTGAATTTACTGATGTTTCTGGTATATTTGTCTGATCAAAACATTCCTAAGATCTGCAACTACACATCAAAATCTATTTGTAGGATTTAAAAAACTTTTTAAAATGAAATATAGTTGATTTATAGTTGTATAAATTTCTGCTATACAGCAGCAACTCAGTTATATATTTGTGTGTATTAGTGGCTCAGTCGTGTCCAACTCTTTGCAACCCTTCGGACTGTAACCCACTAGTCCCCTCTGCCCATGGGGATTCTCTCAGCAAGAATCCTGTAGTGGGTTGCCATTGCCTACTCCACGGGATCTTGCCAACCCATTGATTGGGCTATATACTTACATACATATGCACATTTTAAAAATATTCTTTTCCATTATGGTTTAGCGTAGGATATTAAATCTAGTTCTTTGTGTTATTCAGTAGGACTTCATTGTTTATTCATTCTGTATATGATAGCTTACATCTGTTAGCAGGATTTTTAAATGAATAGTTTCCCTCAATATTATTCAACCAAGCAATGTGCTTTCTTAATTTTCCTTCATATCATTATTTGTTAAGCTAAATCCTCACCCTTACTGGGGAGTTGAATGTCGCCTTTGCAATGTTATATTGCTGTCTTGGGAATCCTCTGACAACCGATGTTCCCTTAAATGTCAAATTCCTCTCATTTATTATTTTTGCATCAGAAACCAACTTTAGCGAAACTGGAGTTGTTTTTTTTCCTTCCTCTGTTTCTTTGCAGCCCCCCTAAAGCAGTATCATTTAATGTAGTACTCCATAGCTTAATGTCTTAAATATGAATTCTCCAGTGCTATGTAGCATAAAACTGTCAAATGTCTTTTCTCCTTTGTTTAAATGCTGTGTTAGTACATTTCTTCACTCTATGGCTTTAATTAGAAGCCATCAGTGGCCTCACACTTTTTATTATTGAATCAAAACAGACACGTGGAAGTGTATCTATACATTAATAACTCTCCCCAAAGTTAATGTCTACTATCCCCTAAACTATATAGAGGTGATTTTTATATAACAAATGATAAAATCATTGTACAACTGACAGGAACTACAAAGTCAATGAAGTAGTGAAATAACTGTATTCATTCATCATCTGAAATTGTGTATCTGCACTTCCTATGTGAGACTAGACCACACATACTTAACCTTTTGCACAGAATACACATGATCCCCCTACAAGGAGACACATGTATTCTTTTTCACTTTTTCTCTTTCTTTCATACACATTCGGGATCAAATGCATCTGATCTTAATGTCCATCACATATTATCCAGATATTTGCCCATGGTTTTTTTGTTTGAGAAGGATTTATTGAAGACAGGGTTCTGTGCTGTGGATGTAAATGTCTGTGCATATAGATAAGGTCTGTGTGCTCAGGGAGCCTATTTTTCAGTGGATGAGACAGAAAATAACCAAGCAAACAAGATGACAAGAGGTTCTTAAATGGTAGGTTGGAAACAACAGCATAATGGAATACAGGTGGGTTATGGATGCTACATTAGGTTAATAGATACACTCATGGTTACAAATGGTAGGACATTTGTGGTGAGTCCTTACTGACAATGATGAACCAGTGGGGAGAAAGGTTGGCAGTAGAGGGAATATGTTCAAAGTCTGTGGGTGGGGGAGGGCTGGGTATATTTAAGGAAAAGAAAGAAGGGTAGTAATGATCCAGGAAGGAAATGCTATGAGCTGATGGTAAAGAAGTAGCAGGCCAGTCAAGGTTCTGGGTTTTATTCTGTGAGCAGCAGTGAATATTTGGAGAGACCTGTATAAGTGTTTTGGTGATGGAGGATAATGGCTTGGGCAAGAATTTTGAGAACAAACATACCAAAGATATATTTTAAAGATAGAACATGATTGACTATTTACAGTTGCCATATTGGTTTCCTTAATTATTATTTTTAGATGTGGTAAACATAGCACAAAGGATGTTCCCTTTTGAATGTCTAAAATATTACCTTGGAACAAAGATTGCTTAAATTTCACCAAAGTATTTTTGATAAAAATTGTTATTTAATAAAGATAGTAGGAAATAGACAAAAAAGCTTTAAGGCCAGATATTTCCTATACACCTATTAAGTTTAGTGTCCTATGGCATGTGAAAATTGAAATCTTGCACAGGAAAAATAAAGCTTTACACACACACACACACACACACACACACACACCTGTGTTTTACATCCACCTCATCTTCATGAATGGATGCACCAAGACTTGGCATTTTGACAGTTTCAGAAAGCGCTGTATTCCTCTCTGCTGTGGACTGAATATTTGTATCCTCTCAAGTTCAAGTTGAAATTCAAAGTCCCAAGGTGATGGTGTTACGAAATGAGGCCTCTCTTCAGTCACATGAGATTATAGTGAAAAGGGAGCTATTAAATATCAGCAAATTAGAAATTGTGGCTTTAACGTTCTACAGTTGTTAGAAATAGCATATATCTAGACTAACTCAGACATGTGAGAGAAATCAAACATATTTTCTTTTGAAACTTGGTGTCATTGTCCAAGGGTGACAGTCTTTGAACATCGTGTAGGTCATAATACCCCAAGACTGTGAGAGACAAAGGAATGAAACAGCACACAAAAACGCTAACAAAATTCAGGGGAAAGTCCTCCCAGATGACTCTATTCAAAGTTGTAATTCTTTCACCTCTCCCAGTGTTCTCAATCCCCTTTACCTTGCTCTACATTTTCTTTTTTTTATATAGCACTTTACCACCATTTAATATACATGAAACTTATTTGTTTACTGAATTCATTGTTTATTGTGCCTCTCCTAGATAATGTTAGTTTCACAGGAGAAGGGAACTTTCTTCGTTTTGTTTACTCTGTATTCTAAGATTCTGAAACAATGCCTCACACATCATAAACACGAATATTCAATAACCATACTCAAGTTCAGCTGATAAATCATAGTCAGTATTGACTCTTAATTCCATAATACTCCCCTAGAATCTCACTTTGCTCCCCGAGAGACTCCAGCTTCCTGGACAGAGCGGAGAGAAAAACCTCAGTCAGAGGTTCTCAGCCTTGGCTGCACGTGAGGATCACCTAGAGAGCTTTGGAAGACATTGAGAGTTTTCTTTTTTTTTCTTTTCCATTATAGTTTATTATAGGATATTGAATATAGGTCTTTGTGCTATGCAGTAGGACCTTGTTTTTATTAATTGTATATATAATAGTTTGCATTTGCTAATCCTAAACTCTGAACCCATTTCCCTTCCCCCTTGACAACCACAAGTGTGTTCTCTGTGTGAGTCTGTTTCTGTTTTGTAGATAGGTTCATTTGTGTCATATTTTAAAGTCCACATATAAGTGACATCATATGGTATTTGTCTTTCTCTTTCTGACATAATTTGCTTAGTATGATAATCTGTAGTCCATCCATGTAGCTGTAAGGCATTATTTCATTCTTTTTTAATGGCTGAGTAATATACCATTGTATAGATGTACCAGATCTTCTTTATCCCTTTATCTGTAGATGGGTATTTATGTGCTTCCATGGCTTGGCTGTTGTGAATAGTGCTGCTGTGCACCTAGGAGCACATGTATCTTTTTGAATTATGGTTTTGTCTGGGTATATGCCCAGGAGTGGGATTGCAGGATCATATGATAGTTCTGGTTTTAGATTTTGAGAAAATTCCATACTGTTTTCCATTGTGGCTGTACCAGCTTCATAATACATTCGCACCAATAGTGTATGAGGATTCCCTTTTCTTCACACCTTCTCAGCATTTATCTGTAGATGTTTTAATGATGACTATTGTGACTGGTGTGAGGTTGTACCTCACTGTAGTTTTGATTTGCATTTCTCTATTATTAGTGATGTTGAGCATATTGTCATGCCCATATTGATCACGTGTATATCTTTTTGGAGAAACATCAGTTTGGGTCTTCTGCCTATTTTTTGTCTGGATTGTTTGATTTTGTTGTTGCTGTTGTTGTTGAGTTGTGTGAGCTGTTTGTATTAAAAAATCTAGATTTTTAAATCAAGAAATCTAGACTTACTAGGGGTGGGAATCAGGCATAATTAATGTTTTCCCCTATATTTCAGTGTATAGACAAGCTAGAGAACCACTCGTCTAAGCCACAGGTTGCTACAGTCACTCTAATTCCCAATTATGCTGGTCAGTGCCACCCTTCATTTCCCATACCAACTCCATCTTCCTGAGGAGAGTGGAAGGGTGGTTGCAGACAGAGTTAGCTTACAAATTCTTCACATTTTTGTATGACATTTAAGCAAATTAATGGGATGAACAATAATTATGTTGAGGGACCCAGAAGCTGAGAGCATGTCTATTCAATTTTAATCCTCTTTAATTCAAATTCTTTCCTGTTATTATCTACACCTTCTTAAAGAGATAGCTCTTCAGATTTCCTCTGACATTTGTCACTTGAGAAACAAGTAAGATACTGTTTCTCTTATTCAGATGACTTTTTGCCTCCCCTGCTTGTGATTTATCTCATTGCAAGCCTCTCATGATAATATGTTACCTTGTTGTTACGACAATCAGGAGTGGTGCTTACTCACCTTGCTTAAGCTTGATTCTCCTGGGTCAGCTGTTTTGTTGATTATTCTCAACTCCAGCTGTCCAGAGATGCAGAAAACTCTGCAGTGCTGCTAGCTTTCCTCCTTGTTTTGTCTGTTTTGCCACAAAGAATAAGTGAATGATACATTAGTTCCCTTCACTTGTATTCCTATCAAACACAGTATAACAAATTCTATTTCTGTTAAATATATAAATATATTATAATTTTAAACTGAATATTTACTTTACTTGACATAATACTGTAACTCCTAATAAGGGAGATGTGATTTGACAAATTTCATGTAGTCACTGGTATTTGTAGCTAGGATGTAAGCATTTTATTGAAAGATGAAAAAAGAATTATTCAATTCCACATCCATATGAATGACATAAATGTTGAAATTTGATGTGGCTCCTGTCTCTTCATCATTATCATTATTAATCAGATACATCCCCAGAACCAAGTGTGGTGAAGATTATCTAGCTGCTCACCAAATCAGATTCCTCCTCTTCCTGAGCCCATGGATTATATTTCCTAGATAGACCTGAAATTAATAAGCCCACGTGGCTGAGTTCTAGCCAGTGGAATGTGAAGAAAGGTGATGCACACAAACTACAACACATAGTCCATCCTCTTTCCCTATTGCTTGGCCAGAAACACAGGACTCTGAAGTCCAGGAAGAGAGAGGAGCTCTAGATAAAAGGCTTCAAAACATGAGCCCTTGGAAAGCTGTCTACCAATCAAGTCTAGGGTTTTGGACTTCCTGAAAGCAAAGAATAAGCTTCTGTTATGTGATTCCATTGAGATCTGGAGGTTTATTTATTACGTTCATTCATCAAAAAAAGTATATTCTCTTTAGAAGAATATACTTTATTCCAAGTAGCGATGATGCATTTTAAGAACCAGGTGGTGCTCATGGTAAAATAACCTGCCTGTCAATGCAGGAGATGTAAGAGATGCGGGTTCAGTCCCTGGGTTGGGAAGATTCTCTGAAGAAGGAAACAGCAGCCTACTCCAGTATATCTTGCCTTGATAAGCCCATGGACAGAGGAGCCTGGTGGGCTACAGTTCATGGGGTCGCAAAGAGTCGGACACGACTGAGGTGACTCAGCACACAATGGAGCTTAATGTTCAGAGTGGCTTCTTCTCTAGATTTCTATACACTACACTCTTCTCTGACGTTCTACTCTAGTATTTCTTTTCCCCCTATTCTTCTATTCTCTATGGAAACAGTCTTCAGAGAAATTCATGGTTTTCTGTTCTTCCCATTTTTGAAGTATCTTTAACACTCAGGAACTCAAGTAACCTTTCTACTAATGCTTCTCAAATATATTGCATTTAGCCAAGCCACTCACCCCAAATTTACTCACATTTTGAATTGCCAGTAGATAATACCCATTTGAATACTTTACACTACATGTCTTTTTTGAATTCTATTTATAATTCACTCCCAATATTTTTCTGCATTCATTTCCCTTCTTACACCACAAATTATTTAATGGCAATTGTTTTCTGTATTCTCACAGTCCTGAAAATTAGGAATCAAATTTAGCTCATATCTTCTTCCTCATAGATCTCCAGTTTATCATCTATGTATCATCAGGTTGTACTGTTTCTTCACTTGAAATACATTTCTCATTTGCCCCTAACTCTCAAATCCTATCACCACCACCTTAACGAAAACTCCTGTGCTGTGCTGTGCTAAGTTGAATCAGTCATGTCCAGCTCTTTGCGACCATACAGACTGTAGCCTGCCAAGCTCCTCTGTCTATGGGATTCTCCAGGCAAGAATACTTACTGGAGTGAGTTGCCATGACCTCCTCCAGGGGATCTTCCTGACTGAGTGATTGAACCTGCGTCTCTTATGTCTCCTGCATTGGCAGGTGGGTTCTTTACCACTAGCGCCACCTGAGAAGCCCCCTATGAAAGCTCCTATCACTGCACAAATGCACACACACACTAGTTTCTTAACTCACTCAGTGTAGCTTTCTCCCATTGATTTATGGCTTCATTGGCATGCCATTCAGTTTTTTCTTTCATGTTCTACTCAAGAACTCTTATAATTACTAACTTTATAATAATTTTAGAATTTATCTGCCTTGGGTAATTCTTACCTAATTTTGTAATTAAAACTCTTCAAGTTTAGGTCACCTAGACACTGTGTTTGCATTTGTTCATATTTGTCTCCTCTGTCCTCTTCTACATCTGTGCAAATTTTATTAGCAGAGGTACACATTTTACACATTCTTCTAGATTTCAGCTCATGTTCCAATTTCTTTCTTCAATGTCTTCAGTATTTACTGTGAATAAATTTTGAAATTTGCTACATCTTGATAGCCTTCTGAGGACAAGGGCTCAGTGTTACATTTCCTTGGTTATAGAAAGTACATATAGACATGTACGGTAGAAGCAATAATAACAAAGCCTAATTGCTGTAATATCTTCACTTCCTCAAAAGTTTTCATTTAATTCTCATGGTTTATATTCACTTTCTCAAGACAACCCTGAATTAATATGCTCTCTATCTAGAATTTTTCTTGATCTTGAAATCATCAAATTCTTGTTTCTTTGTGGTATATAATTAACGTGTTCATAAATTAAATTGATTATACTTTACTTCCACTAGTGCCTTTTACATATCATACCAAGCTGTATTATTTTCCCCTAAATCTCTGGATTATAAATATACGCTTCTCCCTGGCTAGGTCTCTGGGAAACCAGATTTTTATTTCTAACTCCTGGTTATAACTTTGAAGAAATCTTGAGAGGAAACCTCACTCTCTGCCATTAATACTAATGTAAGTTTATTTCCTTATGAGCTCATGAAACTAAAATAAGTGGATTTCCTAATGCTTCTCTGAAGTTCTGTGGTGCCAAAATATTGGTTTCTTTAGAATCATTCATCCAACTTAAAAGCTGTATCAGGCTCTTTCTAGATTATATTGGACAGAGTTACTGTGGCTCTGAGCTAAAGATGATTATTAAAACACATTTGTATATAAAACAAATGTGCAAATACATTTCTCACATTCTTCTTGAGAAACATATGCTTCTCTTTGACTTTGAAAATTTTGGAAGACCTTGTGCATTGGAGCAGGTGAAGTGGTTGTAGTTTGAGGAGTTTATTTTAAAAAGTTCCATCTTTAAAGGTATGATCTTAGCTAAGGATCAATTGTAGGGAACAGAAATTAGGCTAATTATCAATGGATACATGTTGGGGAACAAGTATAGCTATAAAGAAGTAATTTTCAGTCAATTCAGTTTCATCAGTTCTTGGTGCTACTTAGGCATGATCCTGGGTTGATCCTTGAATGAGACTCATGAGCTGTACAAACCATAGATGATGTTACCAACTCCAGTTTATTCTTTAAAATATTTTATATTAATTTATTAACAAGGAAACACTGGCTGAGGTTGAAAGGAATATTTACCACATTCAAATTCACCACAGAGACCAGAAAGTCAGATAAGTCCATTGAGTGTCAGGCACAGAATCTGTTATTTAGAAAGTCTTCAAAATGCTCCATTGAATGTGAGTTCATTGTGGAATGTCAGTGGTCCAGTCACCCCAAATAATAAAACAGCTCAAGGTAGGAGACATTGTTTGAATAATACATTTATTAGTAGATTAAAACAAGTTGTTTTTGCCAATTTGGAAACTAGATGCAGAGATTCACATGAAGTAAATGGGTATGCATAAATTGTTTTAAAAGTTGAGCTTCCTCAACTGACAAAGAATGAATCTCAAAAATATACAAGCAACTCCTGCAGCTCAATTCCAGAAAAATAAGTGACCCAATCAAAAAATGGGCCAAAGAACTGAATAGACATTTCTACAAAGAAGACATATGGATGGCTAGCAAACACATGAAAAGATGCTCAACATCACTCATTATCAGAGAAATGCAAATTAAAACCACAATGAGGTACCATCTCACGCCAGTCAGAATGGCTGCTATCCAAAAGTCTACAAGCAATAAATGCTGGAGAGGGTGTGGAGAAAAAGGAACCCTCTTACACTGTTGGTGGGAATGCAAACTAGTACAGCCACTATGAACTGCGTGGAGATTCCTTAAAAAGCTGGAAATAGAACTGCCATACAACCCAGCAATCCCACTGCTGGGCATACATACCGAGGAAACCAGAATTGAAAGAGACACGTGTATCCCAATGTTCATCGCAGCACTGTTTACACTAGCCAGGACATGGAAGCAGCCTAGATGCCCATCAGCAGACGAATGGATAAGGAAGCAGTGGTACATATACACATTGGAATATTAGTCAGCTATTAAAAAGAATGCATTTGAATTGGTTCTAATGAGGTGGATGAAACTGGAGCCTATTATACAGAGTGAAGTAAGTCAGAAAGAAAAACACCAATACAGTATATTATCGCATATATATGGAATTTAGAAAGATGGTAACAATAACCCTCTATGCGAGACAGCAAAAGAGACACAGATGTAAAGAATAGACTTTTGGACTCTGTGGGAGAAGACAAAGGTGGGGTGATTTGAGGGAATAGCATTGAAACATGTTTATTATCATATGTGAAATAGATTGCCAGTCCAGGTTCGATGCATGAGACAAGGTGCTCAGGGCTGGTGTACTGGGATGACCCTGAGGGATGGGATGGGGAGAGAGGTGGGCGGGAGGGTCAGGATAGGGAACACGTGTACACCCATGGCTGATTCATGGGAATGCATGGCAAAAACCACCACAATATTGTAAAGTAATTAGCCTCCAATTAAAATAAATTAAAAAAAATTGAGCTTCCTCTTACACTGTATATTATTTATTTGCTTCCACATTCTTTCATCAAAGGGAGTGCTGAAATAATAATGCCATGTCACACTAAGTGCCAAATAAATAATTATCCGAGCCTCACGACTGGAATACCATCTTGCAATGAAATAGGAATCTCAGATTGAAGTTACCACAGACTTTATGTGTTGGGACCACACCCCAGTGACTGGAGGGACTTGCTGGACCCTTTATGATGGAAGGAAACAATGAGAAGATAAAGGAAAGTAAAGAGAAAGACATTCATATTGCAAAGAAAATAATTTATGGAAGGATGAAAACAAAGTGCAGTTTTAGAGACCTTGCTTATTTAATCAAAAGGAAGAGAACTTTCTCTTTAATTGGTGTGGATCTTCTATGCAGCTTACACCATAGAGTTTGCCTGAATGTTGCATAGGCAAATATAAGTTTAACTCCTGAGCAAGTACCCAAATAACATCTTCACTTTCTGCTGTTTCTAACAAAAAATATTCATACATGCAAAGCTACACTAAGTTGAAACACATGTATTATTTTCCTCCTCAGTGTGTAAAATTTTTGTTTTATTAAGTTGATTATAACTGACGTCCACTTTCACTTGGCTATTGGAAGCAGAAATCTTCTTTTTTACTTTAGTAAATATTGGGCAAAGTACTTACTAGAATCATGGGGCATTAAAAGATAATTAAGATATAGACTTTGTCCTCTAAGAGTTTATAATTGAGTGGGAGCTGAAAATCAGTCCTCAAATTGAATAATCTAATACTGTAAGTGCTGCAAGTCTGTGGGGTTACAGAGTCAGACACAACTTAGTGACTGAACAACAGCAAGTATCAAAAGAGACATGGGACAAGATTTTGTGGGTGGGAGAGAGTGTGTTTAGCTGATGAGGGATCAGGCAGGGCTTGAAGGGAAAGCAGTATTTAAGGTACACCTTAATTTAGGTACACCTTCAAAGAGGAAGTGACAAGCCAAATGAGGGAGAGAGAGGCATTAAAAGGTCAAGGCAAAATGTCTCAATAAACACTAGGTTTTTTTAAGGAAATTGTAAGTGGTTCTGTTCTGGAGAGTTCCCTGAAGTACAAAACAGAGTATCACGTTTATTATGAAAATGTGAAGAAATCCATTTACAAATTTTACCTTTTTGTTGGTTGTTTTAAATTTGGACATAATTAGGAGCTTAGGAAGTACATAGAAGAAAGCGTGTCAAGTACCTATCACTCAGATTCTGCCAGGGGTGACTTTGTTGGAGGAGGTGATGGGATGTGACCAGTTGTTGATCCACGAGCTGCATCGGGTCTTTCAGAGACTCCCTTCCTCCATCCCCTGTCCTTGGAATGTATGCTCTGCCTACTGTCCCCAGAGCGTGAGCTGTCCCAAGAAGGCTTGGTGGCTGCCCTAAACAAGACTCCTAAAGTAAGTTCCCCTGCTCATTAAACCTGCCACCTAGCAGTCTAGAGGGATTTGCTTCTTTGGTCTCTCCTTGCCCTGTGTGTATGAGAGCCAGTTTGGGAACCAACAACATAATATACAGCTACAGTATGATGTCAAAACCAGAAAATTGAATTCAGTACATTACTGCTGAAGCTCCAACACTTTGGCCACTTGATGCGAAGAGCTGATTTGTTGGCAAAAACTCTGATGCTGGGAAAGATTGAGGGCAGGGGGAGAAGGAGTCAACAGAGGATGAGATGGTTGTATGGCATCATCGACTCAATGGACATGAGTTTGAGCAAACCCCAGGAGATAGTGATGGACAGGGAAGCTTGGCGTGATGCAGTCCATGGGGTTGTAATGAGTCGGACAGGACTTAGCAACTGAACAACAACAACATTACTGCTAACTATAGTACAGACCTTATTCAGTTTTCACTATTTTTAACTTGCATTTATTTGTGTGTGTGTGTGTGTGTAGTGTTTTTACTTTTTAATCAGAGGAATAATATGCAGTTAACCCTTGAACAACACAGAGGTTAGGGATGCTGACCCTATAGTCAAAAATGGAAGTATAACTTTAGAGTTGGTCCATCACATCTTCAGTTTTTCCACATTTGTGGTTCCACATTCCCAGTTCAGTCAACCACAAACCCTGGAGTACTCTAGTGTTTAACACTGAAAAAAGTCCATGTGTGAGTGGACCCTTACAGTTCAGTCCTGTGTTGTTCCAGGGTCCAGTATAACTGGAGTTGGACTTTAACCAGATTACCTGGCAACTGTATACAGGCAAGCTTGGAAGCAGGGAAAATCAAATCAGGAGTAATTACAGTAGAGTAGAAGCGGGATCACAGGACCTTGTATAGAGAGTGCACAGTACAGTGTTGCATACAGGGAAAGTGCTCAGTGGGGGAGTAAAGATTTGTTTTCAAATATAAGGGGAAAAATATGGTCCCTTTTCAGCCTGACAGTGGGTTAAGCAGGAGTCAGAAGGAGGAGAACACAGGCAACCCTGTGAGGCTCTCAGTCTAGCACAGTGAATAATCCACTGCATGAGTCCAGTAGGGTGAGGTTGGAAAACGGGACAATTCTCAGCTGGAATGAGGTGAATAGCACAGGTTAGAGAAAGATCAACAATCCTAGGTCACACAGCACTGTAAATCAACCACACCCCATTAAAGATTAAACAAAGGAAAAAAGAATCCTAGGTCATAAGTCGACAATTAGAGTGATGTTGTGAGAAAAATGAAGAGATGTGTTTACTACCTTGTTTACTGGTTTTTCATTGTTTCTGTAATGCTTTAGCTTGCTAATAGCTAGTTGAAATTTCAAAAATCAAAAATCTGCTTTTTAAATCCAAGACCTTTAAAAAATCCAATATCCTGGGAGAAAGCTCCGATATGGTTTCTTATTAATGCTCAGAAAAATTTCCAACACTGCATTTTTCCTCCATTATTCCATATAAGGATTGGTTCCCTCGGTTTCTCTATGCCTCAGAATCTCCTATGAAAGTCAATATTTGCTGGGTAGGCAAACTGGGAGTTACAGAACTTAAATATGTCCTTTTCTGGCTGAGGGATTATGGGCAAGTTATTTAAACATTTTCTAGAACTTGATGACCTCATCAGTAATACAAAAACGTTGGAGTCAAAAGGCCTTTTTCATCCTAACACTCTCAAAAAAATCTCATCTTATTAATTTCCACATACCTTTTTATCACTGTTCAACTTTTGTTCTGCCTTCAGCATGGTGACTGGTGACTGACACGATATTTAGTGTGTGTTTTCTGAATGAGGTATTTGAAGAAACTTCAGCACAAAAAAACTTCCCTCGAGAATTTTAAGTAGTTTTTAGATCTTAATAGAGTAAAATTGTTTAAGCATGAAATCTTTACAACTTTGCCATTTTGTCCTTTATTTTTTGTGTGTTTAAATATATGAGTCATTTAATCTCTTTTGGGTTCCATGTTTTTCTCTGAAATGTGAGAATAGAGCTTTACAATTAGCTTTTATGTCTACAAATCAATGGTGTTAATTCGTGGAAAAATTATGCACATCACATGTCACAGTATTTCAAATGAAATTCCACTTCATTTCTTAAACTTCTTTTATGCATTGCAGATTGTACTTTTAATCAAATTTATAAAATAACACATTTGAAATAAATTTGTCTAAGCACTTAATCTTATTACTTTATAATATATATAAACATAATGAGCTAAAAACCAGAACTAATATTTAGTGAGGCTTTTACTAAGTTCTAAGCCCTGAGGTATCAATTTGCCTGTTTTGCTGATGAAGAATCCAAGGCCATAGAGGTTAAATAACCTATCAAGGTCATTCATCCAATCAAATGTGCAGTTGGGATTTAATATAAGGGGCTGGGTTCCAGAGCTGTGTGGTTTAGTACCACTGTATATCATATGTGACTATATGCCACTATTTAAGTAGGGAAAAAAGCCCTGAACAATATTTAAAAAAAAATTTTTATATTATATTGAAGTACAGCTGATTAACAGTGTTGTGTTAGTTTCAGGTGTACAACAAAGTGATGCTGTTGTACATATACATTTATCTATTCTTTTTCAAATTCTTTTCCCATTTAGCTTATTAAAGAATATCGAACATAGTTCCCTGTGTTATACAGTAGGTCCTTACAGGTTATCTGTTTTTAGTAGTGTGTATATATGGAAGAAAATATTTGCAAATAATGAGATTGGCAGGGGATTAATCTCCAAAATTTACAAACAGTTCATGGAGCTCAATATCCAAAAAACAACCCAATGAACAGTATTTTTTGAGTTAGGCAGTAGGCAGGGGTTGGACATTTTCTTTGTAACCCACAATAACTTGAACTCTTGAAATTTTACAGTCAGTCTCCAACTACTGGCCCTAGACTCTCTGGATGTGCTGTAAATGCAGTTAGCAGCTGGAGGACAGTCCAACCATGGGATGAGGCTTCCCAGGTGGTGCAGTGATAAAAATCTGCCTGACAGTGCAGGAGATACGGGTTCAGTCCCTGGGTGGGAAGATCCCCTGGGGTGCCAAATGGCTACACATTCCAGTATTCTTGTCTGGAAAATTCCTTGGGCAGAGGAGCCTGGTGAGGTACAGTCCATGGGATCACAGAGTCAAACACAACTGAGCGACTGAGCCTGCACACACCAACCATGGGATGCAGATAATTCAACAATGAGAAATAACCCTTTGTCTTTGTTTGTCTTAAGGGAGAATCTTTCATGAGTACCTGCTTGCTCTTTTACCATCAAAACTCTTTATTTAGCGTCTTTGATTATTTGTCCTGAATTATCCCTCCTCTGAAACATGAGAATGTAGCTGGCAAATTATTTCAGTTATTAATCACAAGTCTCTCTTCAATAGATACAAAATTTCTCAAACACTTACATGTTCTACATTGACTTGAGACACAAGAAGGTAGATTTCTGCTGAGAAATTTAAGAAAGAAATAGTTTATCTATTTTATCCCTTTTAGTGAGTCTTCTAGGAAATATGGACTCGGTTTTTGTGATTTTTTTAGATGTGCCCTAATTGTCTTCACAATACATGTCTATAAAATAGAGTGATTTAATTCACTTACTCCTTGGAGGGAAGGTTATGGCCAACCTAGATAGCATATTTAAAAGCAGAGACATTACTTTGCCAACAAAAGTCCGTCTAGTCAAGGCTATGGTTTTTCCAGTGGTCATGTATGGATGTGAGAGTTGGACGGTGAAGAAAGCTGAGCGCCGCAGAATTGATGCTTTTGAACTGTGGTGTTGGAGAAGACTCTTGAGAGTCCCTTGGACTGCAAGGAGATCCAATCAGTCCATCCTAAAGATCAATCCTGGGTGTTCATTGAAAGGACTGATGTTGAAGCTGAAACTCCAATACTTTGGCCACCTCTGCGAAGGGTTGACTCATTGGAAAAGACCCTAAAGAGATCAATCCTGGGTGTTCATTGGAAGGTCTGATGTTGAAGCTGAAACTCCAATACTTTGGCCACCTCATGCGAAGGGTTGACTCATTGGAAAAGACCCTAATGCTGGGTAGGATTGGGGGCGTGAGGAGAAGGGGACGACAGAGGATGAGATGGTTGGATGGTATCATCGACTCGATGGACATGGGTTTGGGTAGACTCCGGGAGTTGGTGATGGACAGAGAGGCCTGGCGTGCTGCAGTTCATGGGGTCGCAAAGAGTCGGACACGACTGAGCGACTGAACTGAACTGAACTGAATTCTGTTTATGGCAGTAAGTCATTATGTGATTCTATGTAAACAATTCAGTCCTCAGTATGAGAAACCAAGTTTTTTATTTAACAAAGTAGTAAGATATGGGGAGCTCTCTTGCTCTTTCTTCTCTCCTCAAAGAATGATTCAATTATACTATATTGACCATTTGTTTCTTAATGACATAAATAGTAATACAATGTTAAGTAGATTGTCTTAAATTTGGATTTCAAGTATTTGCCATATCCTAAATTCAACAGACAACTTAGTGGTAAAATAATTTTTAAAAAGCATCTAAGTAAAGAAAACAAAAAATACCATTACACTCATTTTCCTCCCTAGAGCATTAAACCCCAAAACCTTATGTAGAAAAATAATTCCTTGGACTCTTAACAGATATTACTCTAAAAAGTTTGAGAGATTGGTTAAATGGGATTGAACAGATTTCTCTATTATAGAACTTCACACTGTCTTTAACATCTAATGTGTTTAATTAAATGCTTTCCAAATCTAATTTTAGCATTATTGAACATTTTATGGGCATTATGTTTCATGGAACCCTGATAATAATTGAGATCAGTAGTTCTCAAGTGAATCTGGACATTTGAATCACTTAGTGAGTGTGTGAAGCATGTATCCTTGCCAAAAGCAATTAACTCTGGCTCTTTGGAGGGTGGGAGTCTGCAGTAAACAGAATAATGGCCTCCAGAAGATGTTTATGTCCTGATTCCTGGAACCCTTGCTTGGCAAGGGTGAGTCCCTTGCTTGGCAAAGGGCAATCAAGGTAACAGATGGGATCAGTGTTGTCAATTGACTGACCTTACGTTAGATTATTCTGGAGTATCCAGGTGGGCCCAGTGTCATCAGAGGCTTCTTTAGATGGGGTAGAGGGCAGGCGTCTAATGAGTCTGTATTAGAGTGATGCAATATGAGAAAGACTCATTCATTGCAGGCTCTGAAGAGGAGAGAAGGGGGCTACTAGCCCCCAAATCCAGGTAGTTTCTGGAAGCCAGAGAAAGCAGGGAAACAGATTTTCCTCTAGAGCCCCTATAAGGGAACACAGCCCTCTGACATGGTGGGGTGCATCCAGTGAGACTCATTTTGGACTTCTGACCTCCCAGATTGTAAGTTAGTATGTTTATGTCTATTTGAGTGCTGAGTTTGTGGGAATTTTTTATAGCAGTGATTGAAAATGAATGTAGAGTCCAAGTACGAGTCATTTTTAAGAGCTACAGGGTGACCTTCATGTATAGCCAGGGTGAGAGCCCTGGCTTAGAGGAATGGCTGCTCGTTGGAATCTCCTAAGAAGACTTTCATCAAACACGTCTGGTACTCATCACCAGGGATTTGATTGACATTGAAAATATTAACTTATTTAATCCCCGTAATTCCTTTATAAGATCAGAATTGTCATTACTAGAAGTACTAATTTTTAGTTTTTTGGTCTAACATTACCCAGTTCCTAAATGGTGGGCTTCAAACCCACACGGGATGTCTCCCCTGACTGCTCTCACATTAACTTAAATTCTCATGTAGAACCTATCTTAAACATATTAAAACTTGGTATTTTCTGAGTTTCTTTTTCATAGAGAAAGTAGGAAGTTAGAAGTGAAAAGTGCCAGGAAAAATAAAAATATGGGTGGGAATAAACTGATGATTGATGATGGACTAATAGTGAGGACTGAGAATAAAGAATATAAAATCCATAAGTATTTAAAATAAAAATTTGGGGTTTGGGAGGTATAAATGTTACTAAATACAGCAATATTTAGTGTTATTGAAAGTATTACTCTATTAGAATAGAATTCATTTCAACAACTAATTTAAAAAACAAGATTTGTTTTTGTTCTGTGTATTTCCTTCAGGAGAGGAGGTATATATTTATAATTCCCTAGTAGTATATATTTATAATTCTCTGTGTTGCAGGTGAATTCTTTGCTGTCTGAGCCACCAGGGAAGCCCAGTAATATAATTTAAATAATATAAATAAATGTTAATACTGCAAGAGGTAAGCATCAGTTGAGTATTTAACAAGTTAGCTAGGAGTTTTCTGAAACTCAATATACAATATATTATGGTATGTACATATGTTAGGTACCATATGGAAAGCCTGTTGTTTGCATATCAGATCTCTTCAATTCTTAAAAAGTTAATGGCCATTCAAAATGAACTGAAATGTCAGTATACTTTGACATTTTGGTGACAGCCTTTGGAGAAGCACAAAGACACCAAAACAAAGCTATAAAACCCAGCAGAAGATTATTTATAAGACATTCAGAGTTTAAGAGTGAAAAAGGCAAAGATAAACAGCAAAACCAATTCCCTGTGATCAGGTATTTGTCATTCTATTCACCCCAATTAAATACTGTGATCCTCGTATACATTAAATCTTGAGAATTTCCAGCCCTCTGTTCCTCTGAGTGTTGTAAATTAAAAAAAAAAAAAAAACACTAGCTACTTGTGTGATAGATACTATAAACCACTAAGCCAGGGTAATTTCTCCTATCTCTAGAGTGAGTTTTTCACTTGCTTTTTTCGATCACAAAGGAATGTTAAAACTCAAATGACACGAGTAAGTGATTTTGAAATAGTAAGCCACCATATAAATAATTACTCCACACAATAATCTCTATAGTCAGTCTGAAGTGCAAAACTTATCTACCTCTACATAAAAAGTTACCCCAAAACGTAGTGGCTTCAAACAACAGTTGTCACGTAGTATCTTATGGTAGAAGACTATGTTTCCAGTGAATTTTAGGTTCTTTCTTTGTCACAAAAGAATTCCGAGACAAACAAGGAGGTTAAGAAAGTAAACAGAGTTTGTTTAAGAAGAATGCACCCTCAGAGGGAGAGCAGGCAGACAGGTGAGGAGCTGCTGCCCTGGGGTTCTTTGGCAAGCTGGTTATGAGGAGCATACAAGTGAGTTCGGTTCAGTTACTCAGTCGTGTCCGACTCTTTGCGACCCCGTGGACTGTAGCACACCAGGCTTCCCTGTTCATCACCAGCTCCAGGAGCCTGCTCAAACTCATGTCCATCAAGTCGGTGATGCCATCCAACCATCTCATACTCTGTCATCCCCTTCTCCTCCTGCCTTCAATCTTTCCCAGCATCAGGGTCTTTTCAAATGAGTCAGTTCTTCGCATCAGGTGGCCAAAGTATTGGAGCTTCAGTTTTAGCATCAGTCCTTCCAATGAATAGTCAGGTCTGATTTCCTCTAGGATTGACTGGCTTGATCTCCTTGCAGTCCAAGGGACTCTCAAAGTCTTCTCCAACACTACAGTTCAAAAGCATCACTTCTTTGGCACTCAGCTTTCTTTATGGTCCAACTCTCACATACATATATGACTATTGGAAAAACCATAGCTTTGACTAGATGGACCTTTGTTGGCAAAGTAATGTCTCTGCTTTTTAATATGCTACCTAAGCTTGTCATAGCTTTTCTTCCAAGGAGAAAGTGTTTTTTAATTTCATAATCACCATCTGCAGTGATTTTGGAGCCAAAGAAAATAAAGTCTGTCACTGTTTCCATTGTTTCCCCTTCTATTTGCCGCGAAGTAGAGAGGGTAACTGGCAGAAGGCCGGGGGTCTCCAAACAGAGGAAATAGGCTTCAAGTGTCAGACATTTTTTTTATCTCTCCCTTAAGTGGCATGAGGAAACAAACAACAAATGTCAGATTTTTTTCCCCTTCTCCATACAGAATTAAAAGGAGGTTTCTCTTAAAATTCTGTGTTGCCGTGATGACACCTGGTTCCAGCTGAACTTAATTTTTCTCAAACCTTGAGCTAACCAGTGTGTTTTTCTTATGGAAATGTTTTTCTTAAGCTATGTTTATGAAACTATGCATTTGCTTTGGAGTTTGCCTGTCTTCAAAATGGTTCCATCTAAGACTAACTTTTTCTTCTCTTCTCAAACTTTGGGCTGATAAATAGCTCAATAAACCAGTAGTCATATCAATTATTTTATGGTTGGGGGATGACACACCTTTTGCCATCCTATCTCAGGAATGCATATTGTGAGAGAGGGGCTGGTGAAACTCCCTCAGCCTTGAGGTGTCTCTCTTATCTGATTAATAGCTTTCCAACAGGCATAAAACATCCGGCTAAAGACTAGCAGGGGGGCACTCTTTCTACCCCCTTTTGACGTCTGTGTCAGAAGCTTTGTCTATCTCTTTTATACTTGAATATACTTTGTCACACAAAAGCTCTGAGTGATCAAGCCTCGTCACTGGCCCCAGATTGAATTCCTCTCCTCTGGAGGCCACGAATCCCCATGTCTTTCACGGGTCAGCAACAACCTTTCAACGTGATGGGACCAGATGCCATGATCTTCGTTTTGTGAATGTTGAGTTTTAAGTCAGCTTTTTCACTTTCCTCTTTCACTTTCATTAAGAGGCTCTTTAGCTCTTCTTCACTTGTTGCTATAAGGGAGGTGTCATCTGCATATCTGAGGTTAGTGATATTTCTCTTGGCAGTCTTGAGTCCAGCTTGTGCTTCATCTAGCCTGGCATTTCACATGATGTACTCTGCATTAGAAGTTAAATGCAACCTGGTTATGAGGGGCATTCAAGTGAAGAGGCAGAATATTCATTGGATAAGGAGGAGTTTGGGGGTCTAGTCTCTGATTTTTATTCCAGTTCCATCTTCTGGAAGGGAGGAGAATTGTCCTTATATAGCTTAGATCAGAAGTGTCATGGCCTCAGTGCATGATAAGTACTTCTTATCTGTGAGGCTAATGTTACAGTAATGAGAGCATAAGTAGCAACAAGTTACATTTAAATCTTTCATGTTTTTTAATAATTTTATTTATTTATTGGCTATGTTGGTTCTTTGTTGCTCTGTGGGCTTTTCTCTAGTTGCAGTGAGCAAAGGCTGCTCTTTGATTGCAGTGTATGTGGGCTTCTCATTGCAGTAGCTTCCCTTATTGTGGAGCATGGACTTTAGGGCATGCATGCTTCAGTAGTTTCTGCTCTCGGACTCTAGAGCACAGGCTCAATAGTTTGTGACACACGGGCTTAATTGTTATGCTGCATATGGGATCTTCCCTGATCACGGTTCAAACCCATGTCTCTTGCATCATGGACCAAACCCAGGTCTCCCTCATTGCAGGCAGATTCTTTACCAGCTGAGCCACAGGGAAGCCCAAGAATACTGGAGTGGGTAGCCTATCCCTTCTCTAGCAGATCTTCCTGACACAAGAATCAAACCAGGGTCTCCTGCATTGCAGGAGGATTCTTTACCAGCTGAGTTATCAGGGATGCTTCCATTGATAGATGGATGAATTCTTTATCACTGAGTCACCAGGGAAGCCCAAACAGGTTACATTTTATAACTAGGAGATTCCCACCTTTCCCCACCTTTCTTTGTGCACTTCCAGAACATTTATCACCCAAAATGTGTTGTTTCCTGTCACTCTGGAGGTTCCTGCTTTTCTTTGCCTACAGACCCCTGTTGCTTGAAAGATGCATGATATCCTGTTACCTGGCCCCCTTTTCTCTGCTCATAGCTAGCTACCTGCCTGCTGTAACAGCTGCATATGGCTTAATTCTGTCTCCTGCTTTAGGGTCTCTCACTGCTATAGTCAAAGTATCTGCAGTGGTTATAGTCATCTCAAGGTTCAAGTCGTGAAGAGTATGCTTCCAAGCTCAGTTCCTCCTAGATTATTGGACTGAAGGCCTCGATTTCTCACTCACTGTTGTCTATAGGCTGCATACAGTTCCTTGGTACATGTGAAAGTGTTAGTTACTCAGTCTTGTCTGCCTCTTTAGAACCCTCTGCACTGTAGCCCACCAGGCTCCTCTGTCCGTAGAGTTCTCCATGCAACAATACTGGAGTGGGTTGCCATTCCCTTCTCCAGGGGAACTTCCTGACCCAGGGATCAAACCTGGGTCTCCTGTATTACAGACCTATTCTTTACCACTTGAACCATGGGCTTCTCCTATATGGCATCATGATTCATCAAGGTTTGCAAGCCTAGAAGGCAATAGAAAGAGTCCAGAAAGATGGAAGTTAAAATCATTTGTAACCTAACTGTAGAACTGATACCTCATTACTTTGGCCTTTCCTTTTCCTTAAAAGCAACTTACTAGGTCTGTCTCATACTCGAGGGGAGGTGATTCTATGATGGTGTGGATAATATGAGGTGAGGGTCATCTTGAAAGCTGCCTGTTATGTGGACTGTCTCTCATTCCTTAGACATAACCTTGGCTTGGTTCTCCCTGTTTGGGGAGTTACTGTTTGGGGATTTCTTTCTTTACAAGTTCCCTCAAACCCAGCTCAATCTTAAAGGTCCAACTCAATTATGATACCTTTGGTGTGTGTGTGAATTCCCTTGAATCTTCAGTTAGATGAGATCTTTCTAATGTCTAGATTCCCAAAGTATTTGACATCATCTCCTGTTTATCTCACATACTGTCTCTTGATTTTTGTAACACAGTCATAGCTTTCAGGTATATCCATTTCTTGTTTTGGCCAAAGATTTCAAAAAGTTTTTCTGTAACAGCATTCAGTAAAACCCAAATGAACTTTTTGACTATCCCAATACAAGGCCCCTAAAGGCAGGAATTGGGCCTAATACTGCTTTGTGTTCTCCCACAGGGCCAAGGACAGTCATAACTACAAAATGAACAATCTATACACTTTTATTGAATTGAGGTCATTTTTAAGGAAAAGGTTAAGATCAGCTGTATTTTGATCTTATTTCTGATGAAGGCTTACATGAAGCCACCAAGAATCAATCAATAATATCAGGTCTGAAGTAGCTTATATTCAGGCATTCCTGCCAGTTTCTTGTTTTCTCAAAGGACATTGGTGGTCTGCCCTCCTAATGGCTTGATTCATTAAGAGTGTGGACTTGAAGAAAATAATGGAACCGTTTGACCTTAACAAGCTCCTAGATTTTCTGGCACCTATGCATGAGAAATACCCACTTTTGTTCCAAGAGTTTTTCTATGGCTACATGCTTCTTTATTATAATGTTCTATAGCAAGCTTAATTTTAAGGCACTATTTCCCTTGAGCAATAAGTCTTAATAAGGAATCTTTCATTTACATTAACTTATTAAAAAAAAACTTATTATATGGGTAATATTTTTTTAACCATACCCTGTTTGTATGCAAATAGACCAACCTTCCAAAGAAATCACTTAGATAATAGCCTGGATAAAAGAGTGTCTGGGGATTCATAAAATTATATTGGCACGGTAGAGCCTGAGTCGGAATTTCTACTTCTTTAGGGTATTTATTTTTATAAAGATTCACCTAAATATCCTTATCATTATTATATTACAAGGTAATGGAAGAATAATTCATTTCAGTTCAAAAGACTTCAAAGGTTTCACTGGCCTTTACTACAGAAAACTTAAGTGCCTTGATAATCTGTTTAAACTGACCCCTATAGGTTTTGGTTGAGACTCAATTCTACTCTTAGCTTTCTTTTCTAAACTTAATCCAAAGAAGACTTGGGGAGAGCACATTTTAGGGTGATTTGCTCTTAAGTCATCTAGAGATCCCTTCTTCAGCTTCCCCCATTCCACACATTATTTGCCATTACCATTTATTCTGGGGAGAATTTCAAGAGGTCTGGACTAAGTTTGGCTGTTTTTCAAGGCTCTCCCCCATCAGTAGTCCCTGTGTAGAAAATGACCTATGTTTGCAGTTAAATTTTTGGCTAAGCAAATAGGACTTAATCCATTTGTTCAGTGGTCCATGTATTCTAAAGCATCATGGGGTTTGGTTCAGTGTGCCGAGCACAAAGTCACAGTAAGCATTTATCTTTCCTGTGATATTTCGCTGCCTTTTATGTTTTGATGTATGGAGTAGAGGAATTATAAACAGATGGAAAAATAAAATTGGGCAAAAAAAATCAGGAGATAAGGTTTTAGTTCAGGCCACATTCATTACATTGTTGATGCAATTATATTATCCTTTCATTCATTTGATGAAAAATATTTGTGCATTACTGAGTTGAATACTGTTTTAGGCAATGAGATCAAGCAGTGAACCAAAAATGTCCTAGCTCTCATGGATCGTATATTTAGTCTGGAAATGACTAATGAACAAATAATCAAGTAGACTTGTTACTGAGTCCAAGTTCGCTCTGCTTGCTGCACAACAGGCCAAGTGCTGAGGCAAGAAAAACAAGTTTATTTGGAAAGTAGCTGACTGAGAAGACGGCAGGCTAGTTTCTCAAAACAATCTCTGGGGTCTGGACACCAGGCTCATTTATAGATGAGAGATGGGGAGAGGTGAGGAAGCAAAATAAAAAGGCCATTAATCTTGCAAACATCTCCCAGAATGGCAAGCCTCAGGCAGGAGATGTGTTAATTTCTCCCTTCTTGCCATCTACAGGTGGACAGGGTTCTGAACAAAGGCACTTTGGTTTAACAGTCAGGCAGAGGGGCAAGATTCTCTGAGGCAAGCCATTCCGTATGATTATAATAACAAGAGCAATGCAAAAAAGTCAAATAACCAATTCTATCATGGGATCAGATTGGCTTCCTCCCTGCAACAGACTGACATTAAGCCAGTTGGTGATAAGTGGTATGCAAAAGTAAATAAATACACAAGTAAAGCTTGTAAAGCAACAGAGTAACAGTTGGAGGTGGGTTGTGTGCTGTCATAGATAGGACATCATGTGAGCAGTGACCTGAAGAAAGCAAGAGAGGATGTTTATATGAATTTGGAGAAGGGGTATGTTCTGACAGTAGCAGAAAGTACATAGACACTGAGGTGGGGAAATTGTGACTTAGGAGCATTAAGGGGCTTCCCTGGTGACTCAGGTGCACCAGGACCCAGGAGAAAGGAACAGTGACCCTACAGGAGACTTGCCTGTGGGTGTCCGGGAGTCTCTGGTGAAGGTATGGGTTGGTGGTGGCCTGCTACAGGGTTGGAGTCAAGGACTGTAGCAGTGCATGCATGGGACCTTTTGAAGGAGGTCACCATTATCTTCATTACCTCCACCATAGTTTGGCCCCAGGTAAATAACAGGAAGGGAACGAAGCTCCACCCATCAACAGAAAATTGGATTAAAGATTTGCTGAGCATGGCCCTGCCCATCAGAACAAGACCCAGTATCCCCCTCAGTCAGTCTATCCCATCAGGAAGCTTTCATAAAGCCTCTTATCCTTCTCCATCAGAGGACAGACAGACTGAAAATCACAATCACAGAAAACTAACCAATCTAATAACATGGACCACAGCCTTGTCTAACTCAATGAAACTATGAGCCATGATGTGTAGGGCGACCCAAGATGGACAGGTCATGGTGGAGAGTTCTGAAAAATGTGGTCCACTGGAGAAGGGAATGGCAAACAACTTCAGTATTCCTGACTTGAGAACCCCATGAACAGTATGAAAAGGCAAAAAGATAGGACACTGAAAGATGAACTCCCCAGGTTGGTAGGTGCCCAATATGCTACTGGAGGTGAGTGGAAAAATAACTCCAGAAAGAATGATGGATGGAGCCAAAGCAAAAACAACACCCAGTTGTGGATGTGACTGGTAATGGAAGCAAGGTTCGATGCTGTTAAGAGCAATATTGCATAGGAACCTGGAATGTTAGGTCCATGAATCAAGGCAAATTGGAAGTGATTAAACAGGGGATGGCAAGTGTGAACATTGACATTTTAGGAATCAGTGAATTAAAATGGACTGGAATGGGTGAATTTAACTCAGATGACCATTATATCTACTACTGTGGGCAACAATCCCTTAGAAGAAATGGAGTAGCCATCATAGTCAACAAAAGAGTCCGAAATGCAGTACTTGGATGCAAGCACAAAAACGACAGAGTGATCTCTGTTCATTTCCAAGGCAAACTGTTCAATATCACGGCGAGTAATGCTGAAGAAGCTGAAGTTGAATGGTTCTATGAAGACCTACAAGACATTCTAGAATTAACACCCCCAAAAGATGTCCTTTTCATTATAGGGGACTGGAATGCAAAAGTAGGAAGTCAAGAAACACCTGGAGTAACAGACAACTTTGACCTTGGAGTACAGAATGAAGCAGGACAAAGGCTAATAGAGTTTTGCCAAGAGAACACACTGGTCATAGCAAACACCCTCTTCCAACAACACAAGAGAAGACTCTGCACATGGACATCACCAGATAGTCAACACCGAAATCAGATTGATTATATTCTTTGCAGCCAAAGATGGAGAAGCTCTATACAGTCAGCAAAAACAAGACCGGGAGCTGACTGTGGCTCAGATCATGATTTCCTTATTGGCAAATTCAGACTTAAATTGAAGAAAGTGAGGAAAACCACTAGACCATTCAGGTATGACCTAAATCAAATCCCTTATGATTACACAGTGGAAGTGAGAAATAGATTTAAGGGACTAGATCTGATAGACAGAGTGCCTGATGAACTATGGACAGAGGTTCTTGACATTGTACAGGAGACAGGGATCAAGACCATCCCCAAGAAAAACAAATGCAAAAAGGCAAAATGGTTGTCTGAGGAGGCCTTACAAATAGCTGTGAAAAGAAGAGAAGCCAAAAACAAAGGAGAAAAGGAAAGATATACCCATTTGAATGCAGAGCTCCAAAGAATAGCAAGGAGAGAGAAGAAAGCCTTCCTCAGTGATCAAAGCAAAGAAAGAGAGGATAACAATAGAATGGGAAAGACAACAGAGCTCTTCATGAAAATTAGAGATACCAAGGGAAAATTTCATGCAAAGATGGGCTCGATAAAGGACAGAAATGGTATGGACCTAACAGAAGCAGAAGATATTAACAAGAGGTAGCAAGAATACACAGAAGAATGTACAGACAAAATCTTCATGACCCAGATAATCACGATGGTGTGAGCACTCACCTAGAGCCACACATCCTGGAATGTAAAGTCAAGTGGGCCTTAGAAAGCGTCACTACGAACAAAGCTAGTGGAGGTGATGGAATTCCAGTTGAGCTCTTTCAAATCCTGAAGGATGATGCTGTGAAAGTGCTGCACTCAATATTCCAGGACATTTGGAAAACTCAGCAGTGGCCACAGGACTGGAAAAGGTCAGTTTTCATTCCAGTCCCAAAGAAAGGCAATACCAAAGCATGCTCAAACTACCGCATAATTGCACTCATCTCACATGCTAGTAAAGTAATGCTGAAAATTCTCCAAGCCAGGCCTCAGCAATACGTGAACCGTGAACTTCCAGATGTTCAAGCTGGTTCTAGAAAAGGTAGAGGAACCAGAGATCAAATTGCCAACATCTGCTGGATCATCGAAAAAGCAAGAGAGTTCCAGAAAAACATCTATTTCTGCTTTATTGACTATGCCAAAGCCTTTGACTGTGTGGATCACAATAAACTGTAGAAAATTCTGAAAGAGATGGGAATACCAGGCCACCTGACCTGAAAGTTTTCCCAGGTAGTAAGTAGGGTGGAGGCTGGAGCACAGAGATTCTGCAGGAACCTAGCATTCAAAACAAGGCTTGCCAAATATATGATATCACTTATATATGGAATCTTAAAAAAAATGGTACAAATGAACTTATTTACAAAACGGAAACAGATTCACAGATTTTAAAACACAAATTTATGGTTACCAAAGAAGAAATGTGGGGTGGAGGGATAAACTAGGATGTTGAGATTAACATATATATACTACAATATATAAAATATATAAACAACAAGGACCTACTACATAGCACTGGGAAGTCTACTCAATAGTCTGTCATAACCTATATGGAAAAACAATCTGAGGGAATTTCTTGGAGGGTCCAGTGGCTAGGACTTGGTGCTTCCACTGCAGGTTCGATCCCTGCTCGGGGAACTAAGATCCTGCAAGCCACTCAGTGTGGCCAAAAAAGAGAGAAACAATCTGAAACAAAATAGATGTATATATATATGTATAACTGAATCACGTTCCTGTACATTATTGTAAGTCAGCAATACTCCAATATAAAATAAACGCAACAAAACTAAAAAGGCAAGGCTTGTCTGACTCTAAGCGCTAGGCAGGAAGATGAGACGGCTTCCTACTGTCAGTGAGGCCCAGACTAGAGGTGGCAGAGTGGGTTCGTAGGAAAGGACTGCTTTAGTAGAAAAACCCAAATTATATCAGCTGAGGCCTCACCAGAGCAAACGTTTTGTAGCTTCAATAATTGATTAGACTGTGATGATTTCATGAAAAAAACTAAGAGGAGCATTGAGGGAAGTGGCAAAAATCAAAATTATTAAATAGTTGATTAAAATTAAACTGTCCTTGATGACTCAAGATGATTTATGTACAGTTGGATCAATTAAGCTTTTTGTTTACTAGCTCCATTAATAATCTGATATCTGGACCCCTGGAATTTTGATTCAGACCATCAAATGTAAAGTGCTTTTCCTTCAATTTATTTATAGTGAAAAGGACTCAGAGGCCCTGGAGTTTACTTAAAACTTTGAAATCTCTCAGCATTAGTCTTTGAAAGCAAGTCTCCCCCCTTTCAGCACTCCCTCCACACACCCCAAAATAGAAGCCGTACCCAAAGGTGGTTCTCTCCTGGAAAAGAGGGCACAGGAATTTAAATTCTAAGGATTAAGAGGATGCAAGGGAAGATAAGGTTTAAGCAATAAAGTGATTAAAATAATTAAAATCAAAAGGCAATTTAAAGTTTCTGAAGCTTGAAGCCGGAAATTTTGGTACAAAGCTGAAGTTATAATGCTCAGACCTCTCCCCTGAGTTCCAGACCTGAGTTTCTTTCTGTTGGTAACCTCTGTGAAACGGTCCCCAGGAAGCCTGCATGCCTCAGAGGCATTTAAACTAGACATGTTCAAAACTGAACTCACTGTAATTTTTGTACAATTTTGCTCTGTCTCTCTTTTTTTTTATCCAAAAAGCCAAATCAGCCAAATCAGAACACTTCAATTCTTTGACTTTTCCATTTGCTTTATTTTAGGTTAATTACTTTTAACTTCTTTATTTTCCGTATTCAATCAGCTACCAAGGTGAGTCTCCGGTTTTCCTAGTGCATGCTCAGCTTTCCTAGTTTATCCAAACCAATATGCACCCTCATCTTCAGTCACCACCTTTAGAGTCCTTGTCATGTGAAGTGAGGTATAGAGTTATGTTGTATGTGTGTGTCTGAGGGGTCGGGGAGGGTGGACCATACAGATATTTTGTGCACCTTACTTGAGAGAAGAGATGTCACTGAAGATAAATAGGGGTCTTCTGTAAATCTTTGTTCGTTCCATGAGCTTCTCTGGGGAAGAAGTTGAGGTGATCTTTAAAGTTAATTAGAAAAACAATGAAAGGGCCTTAGATGCTTTTATAATTCTAGGCTACTCAAAAGTTTGAGAGATTAAGCGATTTATATGCAGTCATATATTAAAATACTGTATTTGACTTTTTATGTTTAATTGATTACTATTGTTAACCGTAAAATTTACTACAGACTCACCAGAGTAGCCAGAATTTTATTTTTAAGGTCTGGGCTTTCCTTGCTCCCAGGGAAGTAAAAATGGCTTTTGGGGATTTCTGAAATGGGTTTTCCACATAGTGTATGGGAATATCAGGTGGCTGATTAGAATTCCTGAGACTGGAATATGAGAGACAAGAAGGGTGGAACCTTGTGAAATTTTGAGAATTGCTTCTTAAATTACTGAAGCATCCCTGAAGTGATGGAATTTTGAAAGGGGTAGCTGTGTGGGTCCCTGAGGAGACTGTGTGTTGAGACCGTTAATTCTGGGTCTTTGGAAAGGTCCCATGGTGTGATGTGGAACTGACTGGCAGAATACAGAGGAGCTGTCCTTTCATCAGCCCTAGGCCCGAGCAGGGGCCGAAGCCTCCAGTGACCAACCTGAAGGAGCAGGGGTGGGGGTGGGGAGAAAGGCTTCGTTTAACTGAACTGTGTAAACCTCAGTGTCCTCATCTGATCAATAGTGGGGATAATGGCGTTGTCAACTATGATAATGGCATTGTCAGCTATGATGATTGGCAGCTAGAGTTGTTTGATTTGATTGAAAATAATAAAGAAATATGAGGTATCTGGCATTCTGAATGTTGTGGACCAATTCATGCTTATTACATGCAAATTTATAATGATCAGTAGTTCAGCTGAAATCTAATGTCTAGAAAAATAAATGACTCAGTTTAAATGTTGCTGGAATATTTGAACACACGAGCTCTTGAGATTGTGTCAGCACTAATACGGTTTTAGGGCCTGGGGAATAGTGAATTCAAACTTCTGATGCAGGAAAACTATTAGCCCTGGATGTTGTCCAGGCATCATACTGAATTCTTTTCAGTTTTACTTCATTTCTGAACCTCTGCAAATCAGTATCCTTGATGCAGATGAATTGGCTTTCCTACATGATGCTCATGGCTGAAAATTCCAGGTACTATTTCTTAAGATGCCTCTATCCAGAGGGAGTTAATAGGAATGAAAATCGATGCTTTAATTTCCCTCATCTTGGAAGTGAGGCAGTCTTTTCAGTTCGGTTACACAGTGCCTACTATGTGTAGTCAGTAGACTAGGCAGTGAGCTCTAATGTTAAGAGCATGAGACAGGGATTTATTGGAAATGATAGTATCTGTTTCTTTAATTCGAGCCCAGATGTTTACTAGATGAGTGTCTATCGGGAAGTCTCTTTATCCCCTACATTTATGTTGTCATAACAGTAACATGTGTCACAATGTTAGGGCAGTTTTCAAGGTGTAATTTTGCTTCTTATTTGCTCAGTTTATAAAACGAGGTAAAATTGTCACCCCTCCTAATTCCTCTAAATTCTGTTATTCTTACAAAAAGAAAATACTTTGGAAAGTCAACAAAGGGGTATTTCTGAGAGCAGTTTATTTAGGAGATATATCTTTTTGATGAAAGGGTGTTTAAGCTTAATTCATTGCATATGGGATCTGTAAGGATCATTTAGAGAAAATAAATAACGGTTATAAATGGAGATATTAACAAGTAAATAATTTGTTTAAAATCATAAAAAAGCTTAATTCATAAAATCATAAAAAAGATATAAAAACTTAAAATCATAAAAAAGACATAATTCAGCTATGGTTATATTGTACCACCCATAAGGTTAAGGATCTCCTTTGTTTACATGTTTTTGAAATAATGAGTATTCGATAAATTTTATTAAATTGAGACATCAGTTTTCTTTTTTATTTTAGTTAATTTTTATTGAAGTGTAGTTGCTTTACAGTGTTGAGTTAGTTTCCTCTGTACAGCGAAATAAATCAGCTATATGTTTATGGTCTATTCTTAGGTTTTTAAGGGCTCCCCATACTGTTTCCCACAGTGGCTGTACCAATTTACATTCCTACCAGTGGTACAGGAGGTTCCTTTTTCTCCACACACTCTTTAGCATTTATTATTTGTAGATCTTTTTTGATGATGATGGCCATTCTGACCAGTGTGAGGTTTGCATTTCTTTAATTGTCAGTGATGCTGAGAATCTTTTCATGTATTTATTAGCATTTGTATGTCTTCTTTGGAGAAGTGTCAATTGAGGTCTTCTGCCCATTTTTTGATTGGGTTGTTCGTCTTTTTTGATATTGAGCTGAATGAGCTGTTTGTATATTTTGGAGATTAATTCCTTGTCAGTTGGTTTGTTTGCAAATATTTTCTCCCATTCTGAGGGTTGTCTTTTTGTCGGTTTACGCTTTCCTTTGCTATGCGAAAACTTTTAAGTTTAATTAGGTCCCATTTTCTTATTTTTTGTTTTATTTTCATTATTCTAGGAGGTAGGTCAATAAAAATCTTGCTGTGATTTATGCCAGAGAGTGTTTTGCCCATGTTTTCCTCTAAGAGTTTAATAGTTTCTGACCTTACATTTAGGTCTTTAACCCATTTTTAATTTATTTTTGTGTATGATGTTAGGGAGTGTTCTAATTTGATTGTTTTACATGTAGCCTTCTAGTTTTCCCATCACCACTCTTTGAAGAGACTATCTTCCCTCCACTGTATATTCTTGCCTCCTTAGTCATGGATTATACGGCCATGGGTGCATAGGTTTATCTCTGGGCTTTTGTCCTGTCCCACTGATATATGTTTCTGGTTTTTGTGCCAGTACCATACTGTCTTCATTACTGTAGCTTTGCAGTAGACTCCAAAGTCAGGAAGTCTGATTCCTCCAGCTGCATTTTTCTTGCTTGAGATTGCTTTGGCTATTTGGGGTCTTTTGCGTTTCTATACAAATTGTACAATTTTTTGTTCTAATTCTGTGAAAAATGCCATTTGTATTTAGTAGGGATTGCAATGACTCTGTAGATTGCTTTGGGGAGTGTGGTCATTTTTGACTATAAGAATATTGATTCTTTCAATCCAAAAACTGGTATATCTCTCCATCTGCTTGTGTTGGATTGGCTTATTAAAATGCAGATTTCTGGGCCTGTCAGAGGATTTGATTCAGTAAGTCTAAAAAATTGCAACTCTAGCAAGTTCCCAGGTGATGCTGTCCCTGCTCCTCTGAGGAGCATACTGGAGAACCAGTTCATCTGAAACACCACTGGTGAGATAGGTGAGATAGGAAAGCCTTTAGAATAGATTCTAGGTCTTAATCTCTGATTCCATTTCTGTGAGTCTTGACCAGAATCAGGGCATCTATTTATTTTAAAAGCTCCCAGGACATATTAATAATCCAGGTTTGGAAACTGCTTCTTTATATTAGAGCTGAAGTCTTATTGGGTTTAAATAATATACTTGGGCTTTTCTTAAGTTTGAAATTTTAGAATAAATATAACAAAAAATAATAAGACATCATTCTAATACAAAGAGATAGAGCAATAAATAGAATTAATTCTTATTTAGGTAAATACCAGTCTATTTGATTTTGATTAAATATAAGACAACATAGCATTTATATTTAATATAAATTTCCCTCCAAAAGATGATGACATTGCTTTGGGTTTTATGTCTTTAAAAGCACTTGGAAGCCAAATCTCACATATATATAGTGATGTATATCACACTGTATAATAACATCCATGATTCTTTATTTCTTTTAAAACTCATTAAGCAACATTATTAAGAAATTATTTAGTTGATTCTAAATTTATCAAAGTTATCTGCTGAACAGCCAGCCATCCAGAGCATGAGAGATGAGACAGGTGAACTCACATAAAAACATTCTGATGATGGATTGTGCTCAGTTACTTGCTAAAGGGTACCATACTTCATCATTTTTCATGGCTCTTCAAGCCTTCCCTGTTTATACTTTTCCATATCAAATGTCTCATCTACATGCAAAGGTGATTTTGCTTCATAACCAATAGTTTTGTAAACTCCACATGGCAACCTCAAGCGTCAAACTTTTATCTGCTATAGAATATCTTTGGACAATAAACATCTAAATCAGGATTTCACTGCAAACCCAGCAGATCATGAAAGAAAAAGCTAAGCTGACTCTTCCACAACTATTTCAGTTATGTAATACAGAAATGAGTAAATGTTTATTTTGGTTGATAAAGCAAGCAGGTGTGGCTTGAAGATAGGCTGGGATGAGCGAAATTAAGTAAAAGGTGGTATTTTACAAAATTACTTTCCTGACCACCATGAAAATTTATATTGCACATTTGAGATTAAAGGTTTTTTCACAAATTGAAGATTAATCCAGGGAAATTTATATACTTTCTAATTTCATTTTTCATTTCTTGCATTCAGGTAGGATGAAACTTAAAATGATGTTTAAAATTTCTTTAGATTTTCTTTTGCAGTCAATCTTAAAAATAAAATCTGGTCTTAGAAGGAGTGGAATCTTAAGTAGCGCTGAGGACCCAAATTTGCCATGTATTTGTTGCAAATGTACTTGAGTCATGTGAAAACACTGAAAAATCAGATTTATGAAACATTAGAAGACCATGCCTGGAAATAGTTAATAAATGTTTGCTTCACTTTTATATAAAATATGTGTTAGTTGCTCAGTTATGTCCAACTCTTTGCAGCCCCACGGATGATAGCCCACCAGGCTCCTGTGTCCATGGAACTCTCCAGGCAAGAATACTGGAGTGGGTTGCCATTCCCTTCGCCAGGGGATCTTGCTGACCCTTTATATAAAATAATTGTGCTGAATGAGGAATTAAACACCCCTTGCAAACGGTCACACACATTAATACACATATCTAGACATCAATAAATCATGTATTTATAGGCCAGAGGCATAGTAAATGCTGAAGCAATATAAAGATGTAAAAGTAAAATCCTGCCCTTTAAGGAACTTAGCTTCTAGTAAGTAAGTCAAGTATTCAAAAGGGATGTCAGAATGGGATGAATTATATGAAAAAGTGCCATGTGTCAGATTGACTAGGAGTCAGTGCAGGCTTCATGGAGAAAAAAATGGCAAGTAAAAAGATGTAGGAATGTTAAGTATGGTCAAGAGGAGTGAAGGAATTATGTACCAGAGAAATTCCTGAGAGAATATGGTGGAACTGTGTAACAACAGCTTAGTCCTTATGAAGGTCTATGGTTGGGGATAAGTTCGATGATGGACAGAGAGAGATCAGATCTCAAAGGGCCTCACCTGTATATCAAATAAGGGAGCATTTCTTAAAGCCTGGATAACCGTTATTCACATGGTGGAAAGTAATTTGCCAAGCTCTTGCTGACCATTCTCAGCATCATGGTTTTCTTTAATTGTCAGAATGCACACACATGTAAATGTCACCAAGTCACGTGTGAGAAAGTGACCACTAGGTGGCAGAACTGTACTGCATTCTGTGGCCAAGACCAAATAGCTGATCCCTTGATCCCTTGACACCTTCTTGCAATTCTTTATTCAAAGCCAGTTCGGCTGCACAATAATGCTTGGAGTCTGTGTTTGTCTGGAAGCTTTGCTGAAGATTGTACGGAACTTTTGTCACTGCAGACAACCTGCAACCACCAGCCCCGCTCTTTTGCTCCTCCCAGTGGACATCAGTTGTTGGATGAATGTAGCCTGGGAATATATCTTAATTTATTCTTTGATTTAAAAATGTAATCCAGGCCCATATATTAGCAGACACATACCATATTTCACATATAATTAGCTCATAACTAAACTTAGCAGTGTGCAGAAATAAAATGTCAATCTAATTTCTTTACCGTAAAATTTTCCTACTGCCAGTGTAGAATAAATCTATCACCATATGGCCCATCAATGCAGTAGAAAACAAGGGGTCTAACTGTATTTTGTGAGAAAACTCTTGTAATTGATTTATCTTTCTACGCTACCAGCTAGTTGGTTGTTGTGTGTTTTTGGTTATGCCATCAGTAGATACACATAACTGCCTTTTGCTGTTGTTGTCCCTATTTTGAAAAACATATAATCAGAGTTCAGGAATTCTACAATTTATATTTGCCAGTTCAGAATAGGAGAATGTTGATAACATGTTGATAATATTAAATATTTCAGTGTTTCTCTTCAGTGTGATGTAGACATTGTCTAATTTTAGCCTCTGTTTAGGTTATAGTTAGTCATGGATAATCTGTTTGGACTATTTTTTAGTTAATGGTATACGATTAATTTGATTTACTCACTGAATCCATTAATCAAACTGTTAATTTGGTTGATTGTTCCATGAGCATGTTCCTTTGATGATATAGTCATGATCTTATCCTGATTTTGTATTAACTAACTACCGTGGAGTAATTAATACCCCGAAGAGATAATTAATATCCTGCTGCTCCAGGTAATATTCAAAATAGTTTTATATCTAAGCTCTTTTTATACGCCTTTGCAGCATAGGAAGGTGACTAAGGGAATGTGAGTTTATTTTGCATGGGTGTACAAGAATATAGGTATGAGACTTGCAAGTATTTTTCCTTAGGTGAGACATGTTAATATTTTAACTAAATAGATTTTTCTTTAACCATAAATTATATTAAAAACTGTTCTCTAATCAGACTTTTATAGACAGAGTTTTAAACTCTCTCCAAAGTCAGTTAATTTGTACTAACCATTTGAAACAAGCATACACATGCATGCACACAGACCCCACCCATTTTAAGTATAACTGTCTCAATATCTTTTTGACCAACCAGCAATTCACAATGCAGACTTTCAAATTACATACATTACTAAAAACAACTAGAACGGATTGCTGAAATATAAAACTAGTTATGTTTTAGCATTATTTATTCTGTTCTCTTGCTTAGTGTATTTCTCAGCGAATCATTATGTCTTGCTAGGAAAACGTAATTCTACAAAGCTTAGATATCTCAAAAAAGAACAACTTAAGGTGAAATTGTAGAGCTATAGGTCAGCAGGGTCTCCTATCATAATCTTTTTAAAAATTTTTCCTTTTCCTATTCCTTTTCCCTTCTTATTTTATTCAGTTTTGCTTTCTATAATCAAGAAAAAAATTGAAGGCATGGAATGGAAAATGTATGTATCCCAGGTTTTTCCCTCTCTTACCCAAAATAGATACAGTATGCTGGAAGCTTTGTAAGTTATTACCAAGCAAACTGGGCAGTTAAAACTTGTTTTAATATATCCTATGTAAAAAAAAAAATCTTTTAAAGCCATTAAATAATACAACTTTGTGAATTCAGAGTTTTCATAGGCTAGAATTTTAAAGCAGATATTCCTTACTAATTGTTTTATTACAGTTGCATAGTACTCCACTCTGAGGCCAATTTATAATTCATTCAACCAGTCTACACTGTTTTATGAAAATTGTTATACATAGCTTTTTAAAAATTTTGGCCAGGATACATTTGGGCTTGATTACTAGAAGGAGAATTGCTGAGTCAGGGGGTCAGTGTGTTACCTTCATCAAACCAGGTTCCTTCATCAGGCACTAAGCAAGTCAAACTCTGAGATGCCAAGGTTTACATAGGGAAATGGTTTCATCTCAGGGCAGAACAATTCTGCCTCCCCGAAGGCAAGGGGCTCAAGGTATTTATGGAATAAAGTTGAAGCGTGAGGAGCCTAGAAAAGGTAACTGGAGATAAGAAAAGATAGGGTAATCATCCTTCTTCGCAGGCATGACTAAGCTATAGACTTCTTCCTGGGGGATGTGTTCAGAAAATGATGGTGTGAACATGTTCTTAGGGTGGAGTTTTGGTTTCTGATATCCAAGTTCACAGAGTAGACACTCACGCGTGCCCATTTGGAGGGCCTGTGGACTTAACCAGTCTTAACCTGCTTGACCTGGAACTGGACTACTTGGGCACAAACATCTTATTGTTTAAACCACGTGAAATTTGGAGGACACAAGTTTTTTTGTAAAGACAAAGTAACTTTGATAAGCGAAAGAGGGTGAGTTTATTACATATTAATGGCAAACTGATGACCCCTCTTGGTTTCAAATGCTTACATAATTTTGCCAGGTGTTACCTCATCAAATTCTTTATCACATGGGTTCCCCTACTTTGCATCCCTACTAGCAATAACTGACAATGACCATTTTACCCAGCTTTGCCAGCAAGGTGTAACGTCAAAAGTTTTGAAATTTTCCAATCTGTGAAAATTGGAAACTCAATTTAGTTTTATTTTGCATTTAGCTAAGATGAATCAGGTTGAGTATATTCTCATATGGTTAAGAGATATTTATATTTCCATATCTGTGAAGTATCCATTTTTACACCTTACTAATTTTTCTTTATTTTTCAAGTGTGTACATTTTAATGACTTTAGTATTTTGTCTATAAGTTTGATATGCATTATTATTATGTAATAATGGTGTTTTATTTCACTTACCCCTATGGTGGGCTTTTTTGGCTATGAAACATATTTTTATTTTTGCATAATCTATTTTTCAAATTTAGCAATCTTTTTCTTTTGTGCATCTGAATTTGAGTCATTAAGGAAGTATTTCCATTGCCAAAGCTATAGAAGAATTTACCCATGTTTTTGTCTAATATTTATATAGTTTCCTATTTTCACTATTCAAATTTCTGATCTCTTGGGAATTTATCCTTTTGAATGGTATAAGGAATGGATCCTCATTATTTCTCAACTTGAAAAATATTAATTATATTGTTGTATACTAAGTTTACATACAAAATTAGATCCACTTAATTTTAATCAAATAAAAATTGTAAGTTATTTAAAGTGACAAAGTAATGCTTTGATACATGCATTCATTGTAAAAGGATTCCCCATCGAGTTAACATATCCGTCACCTCACATATTCCCCCTACCTTTTTTTTCTGTAAGAACTTATAAGTTCTACCCCCTTAATTCTCTTTGAATATTTTGTTTATTCACATGCTAATACTATACAGTTTTAATTATGATGGATTCATATTATATATCAACATCTGGTGGGGGTATTTCTCTATGGCTATTTTAATGTGAAGTTATTTCATGATGATACATATTTGAATTTTTAGTATTTTTAATTCCTGTTATGTATTTTCAACTTCTGTGTGCTTATGAGAGTAAATTCTAAGAATTCTCATGACATGGAGAAAATATTTTTTCCTATTTCTTTAATTTTGTATATGTATGAGATGATTTGTTGTTGTTTAGCCACCAAATTGTGTCCCTCTTTTGTGATCCCATGGACTGTAGCCCACCAGGCACCTCTGTCCATAGATGTTCGCTACATTCTTGTAGTAATCATTTCATGGTGAATGTTAACCAAATCATTATGCTGTATGTCTTAAACTTACACAGTGATGTATGTCAGTTATATCTCAATAAAATAGGAAGATAAAAAAAGGGGAAAAGTAGAGGGAGAACTTACTGAAGGAAGTCACTTAACTTCCTTTGCTTCCATTCTCTTACCTATAAACAGATTTTGTAGAGGGATTGCATGCATCATTAAGGAATAAGTTCAGAGGCATATAAAATTCAATTTAAAAAATAAGGTATTTTGTCTGTTTCTGCATAACAAAAAGTTCAGATTTAGAAAAGAAAGGGTTGACTTGGTAGCTCCAGGAAGTCATCATGGCTCACTTTTTGCTCCATCAACCTTAGAGTTGTTCTTAGGCTTCTGTTGATATCCTTTAACTTGTAGTTGCAAGATGCCTTTTCTGACTCTTCTGTGTCCCTATTTAAAGGAATGAAGAAGGGGAAGAGCATAGCATAAAAATCATATTCAGACTGCATCAGCCTTTATTAACATTTTCTCATAAGCTCTGCTTAGCCTGCTTAGATCTAATTTACCAAAACTGTGCCCTCTGGCCATTCCTTATTCCAAAGGAGGTTGGAGAAGCAAGTGGGATTATTGTATTTGTTAATGTGTTGGATTTGCAGCTGAGAGCAATGCCATACCAAACAAAATTATAATTCTGTTAATAGAGAAGAAGGGAAAATTGAACAGTTTGCCACAATGCACTATGTGGACCAGAGGCCCTTTTAAATGTCAAAAATAGGAATAAAGAAAATATTTACCTCTTTTCCTCTCCCCCCAATATTTCTTTACTCATTTATGAAAGGTCTTTCCTATAAATAACCCAAATTTTCAATGCCTTGAACTTCAAAACTATCCAGATAACTTACACGCGATAAGCATTTTTAAATGTCAGAAGTATGAGAGGAGAGTAAAAGGAGTGGGGTGCAGGAAGAATGCTGTGCACACAGGTGAACGAGAAATGGAAAAAAGCAGGAATTATTCAAATGTCAGATAGATCTACCTGGCTACATTTGTTTTCAAGCCATAAGTATTGCTGAGTGTGCTATGTTTTATTTAATTTTGTTTTATTTTTTTTTCTCTAACATTTTATTTACATCAGTTTCTTGTTCGGGTGGCAAGGGGTTATCCATAGTTCAGAATGGTGGGAGATGAGTGTGGGGGCTGTGTCAAGGGATAGATCAACTCTGAGGGCCAAGTCATGACTTTATATGACATACTGTGCACTTTTTTTATTTGCCTGTTTAAAGTGCACCTGAATTTATTTCTCAGTTCTATGGTTTACTAAGTACTTCTGCTCTTATCTTTAGTATTTTCTTCCCTTTAATCTCCTTGGGGTAGCTTTTCTGTTCTTTTTCTATAAGCTTATTAAAGTGCATGCCTATTTTGTTGTCATTCTTTTTATATGACGTTAAGTATTTAAAGCTGTATTTTCCCTCTGACTTAAGCTTGGGTCTGTCATACAGAGTGAACTAAGTTAGAAAGAGCAAAACAATACCATATATTAACACATATATGTGGAATCTAGAAAAATGGTACAGATGACCCTATTTGCAGAGCAGGAATAGAGATGCAGATATAGAGAACAGACCTGTGTACCTGGGGTGGTGGGGATTGAATTGGGAGATTGGTATTGACAGGAATACACAACCATGTGTAGGACAGATGGCTGGTGGGAGCCTGCTGGGTAGTGCAAGGGGCTTGGCTCAGTGCTCTGTGGTGACCTGGATGGGTGGGAGAGAGGGAGGGTGGGGGAACCCTGAGAGGGAGGGGATATGTATGTGTGTGGCTGTTTCACTTCATTGTGCAGCGGAGTTTGCTATTTTAAAAGAGAACCAGATTGTGTAAATAATTGTTTAAAGGTATACAAAAAATTGCTTTTGAACAGCTCTAAAATCTACGAACCATCCCACCTACTTGTTGTTAACTTCCATGAGGTGTAGCTTATATAGAGTAAACTGCCTCATTTTATAGAGAAGGAAATGGCAACCCACTCCAGTGTTCTTTCCTGGAGAATCCCATGGGCAGAGGAGCCTGGTGGGCTGCTGTTCATGGAGTTGCACAGAGTTGGATACGACTGAAGTGACTTAGTATGCATGCATGCATTGGAGAAGGAAATGGCAACTCACTCCTGTATTCTTGCCTGGAGAATCCTAGGGACAGAGGAGCCTGGTGGGCTGCCGTCTATGGGATCGCAGAGTTGGACACAACTGAAGCAACTTAGGAGCAGCAGCCCCATTTTAAGTGTGTGGTTGGACGAGTTTGACAAAATATAGACCTGTGCAATAACTATCCCACGAAGAATACTAATCAAGTCTATTATCCCATAGGTTCCATATTTCCCTTTGCAGTCTACCTCTGCCAACACAGGGAACTACTGGTCTGCTCTGTGTCACTATAGATTAGTTTGAATTTTTCTAAAATTTCAAAAAAAGGCTATACCTATTCCCTGAAAATAGGTTTCTGACTTCCTTAACTCAACTTAATGATTTGGAAATGGACCCATGTTGTTGTGTCAGCAGTCCAGTCATTTTATGTTGCTTAGTAGTATTCCACTGTACGAAAAAAAAAAAGCCACAGTTGGTTTTACCCATTTATATACTAATGCACATTTTATTTTCAGTTTTGAGCTATCATGATTAAGTTGCTAAGAACATTGACATACAAATCTTTATGTGGACATATATTTTCATTCTTAAGTGAATGTAAATGTGATTGTTGGGTCATATGGTAGTTTGACACAGCAATTTCTTATGTTGCCAAATTCTTTTCTAAATTAGCAGGGCAAATGTGTATTTTGTCCACCAATGTATGAAGTTCCAGTTTTACTACATTCTGACCAATGAGTGATATGGCCAGTCTTTCAGCAACTTATGTTTAGGGGAATGGTCTGAGTTACAGAAGCACCAAACTCACAGTTTTCTTCTGCAGATCTGTCTTTCAAGGGTGATTCCACTTGTCTGCGCCTATTTTCCCACCATGCTTCATGAGCTCTTCCACACGTGGGAGTAATTTTGCTGTCAGCCAGGGATTTGGGCAGGTTTCATACATAGATATTGGACCTCATTCTTTCAGCTCTCTTGTTGCCAGAATTTCTTAAAATTTCCAGCAGTTCTTCCAGCCCTGAACTCTGTTCTCTGGCATCTTCAGTTGCTGAGCTGAGGTTTTTCCATACCTCCATTTCCTCCTCCTGTAGCTGTGGTGGTTGAGGGGACTGTCTTTGTCTCTGTAATAAGGGCTTGAACCTTTAACATTTTCCCACTGCTCTCTGAACCTCTGCTCATCTTCCTCCATCTCAGTTACAGTTTAAGCTCTTCTCTAGCTTCTGTCAATCAAAACTTTTTTTCTAGTGAATTTAAATTGAGTATACAGTCCCAGAAAAGTCGCCATAATCAGGTTGGAAAGCAGTGTCCAGAACCCTGATAGCTGATAGTGAATGTAACTGACATAAAGTATTCATTTAAAGATCTAGTCCACATTCTGGGAGTCATGTAGTTGAGAGTGAAAGCCTGGAAGAAGAGTTTCTTGACTCAAGGATGGTCCAAAGAAAAACTAAAAATTTAGGCAAAATTTAACAGTGGTACTCCTCTATTTCCCTTTCCGCTTCTTTCTTCTACTGCCCTGGGTACCTGAGGATGCTGTTTTGTCACTCTGTGTCCTCACTGAACCTGTGTCGAGGTCTGACTTCCCTCCTGTAATTTTTTCTCATCTCCACCCTGCTTTGATGAGAACTCCAGTTCTCCAGTGCAGTTCCTCTCTGCTCAACATTGAAGAGGCATTTCTTCACGTTCCCAGAGACATTTTCATTTTTAGCAGTGGACGTTTAGTATCTCAGATTATTAGTGGAGAACATTTGATGATGTAACAGAATATAGTAAATTGTTCAGTTCACATGGGGAGGTGTGTTTGGGGCCAACTTGTAGGATGGGGCTCTTATAGGAATGGGGATCTTTATGAAAGATCAGAGATTCTGGAATGTTCCTGATTTTTTAAAAACTGTTTCTTGCCTGTTTTCATCTTTAAATCTAGAGATGTGTTCAAAGTTTCACGTATTTGGTTGTATGTTCGATTGATTTCAAGTGGCACCATGGCAGCGACTCCAGGCTGCGCAGATGGTGGATGGCAGACAGCAGTAGCACTGAAAGGTGTCTTTGCTGCTAGATGAATTTGTCTCTGGAACTTTCCTATATTTTCTTCTGCTGCTTGTCTCTACTTTACATACCTCTCTCTCCAGGTTCTCAGTGGATTAATTTCCCTCATTGGAAATAGGAGTTTTACCAACTACACTTCTAATTTGATCATGTATGAATGTTTCTGGAGAAAGGCACTTGCTCCAGGTTTAGTGTGGAGAAGCCAATGGCACCCACTCCAGTGTTCTTGCCTGGAAAATCCCATGGACGGAGAAGCCTGGTGGGCTGCTGTCTATGGGGTCGCACAGAGTTGGACACGACTGAAGCGACTTAGCAGCAGCAGCAGCAGCAGCCAGGTTTAGTTTGGTCCTTCAGAACGTGACTCTCATGAGTGCCTCGGGCAGTGAAATCAGTTTAAAACAGAGTGTACACTCAACAGTATTCTTTCTTTGTAATAATTCCTTACTTTGCCTTAATCACCTTTGCTTTTCAGACAGCTTCTAGGTGATTGTATTTTATCATTGCAACCGGCCATTTCTAATCTATTTAGCAAGTTTTCATTAGTTCTGACTTTCTTCTTTAAGGTCTCATGGCATGTTATCCTCTTTGGTTCTGAGAAGTCACTTGAGTTCTCAATCTGCTCCAGCCTTCTCTTTTCTCAAGTCCCTATTTCATGCAGTTGAAGAACTCTGCCAGCTTCAATCACTGATCTGCTTTGTCCTATGAGTAGTGAATGCTGTGCCAAACATGCGCTCTTCTAGTAGCCTCCTATGAATCCTGCCTTTTCATAGTCTAAAGACTGGCAGCTTAGATGGTAAGGAATCTGCCTGCAGTGAGGGAGACCTGGGTTTGATCCCTGGGTTGGGAAGATCCCCTGGAGAAGGGGATGGCAGTTCACTCCAGTATTCTTGTCTGGAGAATTCCATGGACAGAGGAGCCTGGTGGGCTATAGTATATGAGGTCACAAAGGGTTGAATACAACTGAATAACTAACACACAGACATGCATGCACGCGCACACACAAACACAGAGACTATGATAGTGAATCCCTTCTTGCCATATATGAGGCAACACAATAATACCATCTTTCAGAAGGACTAAGTGAATTGCAAATATATTTCACGTATAACAGAGCACTTCAGGCACTCTTTTGTGCACTTCATAGGCATCGCTCATTTAATCATATGAGTAATTAGGTGGGTACTGTATTTATTCCTTTCTCATGTACTAGAAACCTAAGCAAGGGAAACAAAGTGGGTGAATGGATTCCACAGAGCTTCGAGTTAACAGAGGGAGGTTCAAGGTCAGGAACTTTGGATTGGGAACTTGACCTTACTTCTTAAACTATTGGCATATGTGAAGCTTATTGCTCTAGACAGCTGCCCAGAGAGATGCTGGTAGGAGCACCATTTATAGTTGAGGTGGTAGCTACAAAGTTAGGTTAATTTATTACTCTTGTTGTGTGACTAAAGCAGTTCAAACCGCCTCAGAATGTGAGGCATTAATACCTTTGGAAAAGCCTGTTACCGCCAAGAATTCATGTTGCTTCTCTCTCTTTAGATATCCTACAGGAGACAAGAGAGACAATAACAACATCAAACTGAGGTTATCTTGTTTTCAGCCTGGAAGCAACTGCATTTGAAGGGTACAGAAAGAAAATTAGAAACATGACAAATGCATTTATTAAGAACTGAACCAAATTCCCTCTGCAAACACTGTTCTCCCAAATGTTAGAGCAACTGCTTCAAAGCCTGCCAGTAACAATCACTGAAAAAAAAAATACTGTGGAGCACAATGCTTAGTTGTCTGTTGGGACTAAATATATTTGATTGTTTGAGAGCCACAACCTGCTGAATAAAGCCAGTGGAACATTCAGCCCTGATGCCACTTGACCAGAAAAGTGATGCTTAGCCCAGAAATTTTACCTTAGGAAATCCTTCATTAATTAAGGATGTTTTCTCCTGTGTAAATATGTGTACTCCTTGGAGGGAAAGTGTATTAAGTCTCACTCATTATTCAGGCTCCGGTGGAACTAGTTCATTCAGTCCAATTGCTGGCCAATTGCAAGTCTGGGTAAGAAGGTAGAGCGACAGTGCGCTGCACTGAAAAGACATATACTAACGTCAGATGAAACAGGACTTGAAGCCAGATCTTTCACTGGCAAGCTGGGTAACAAAGAACAAGTTATGAAACCTCAGCTTTCCTATCTGTGAAATGGGTGTAATGACCAATCCAGAATTTGTAATTGTGTAATATGGCAAATATAACACACCTAACTTATCAGTCAGTTGAGTTCAGTCGCTCAGTCACATCTGACTCTTTGCAACCCCATGGACTGCATTATGCCAGGCCTCCCTGTCTATCACCAACTCCCAGTTTACTCAAACTAATCTCCATTGAGTCGGTGATGCCACCCAACCATCTCATCCTCTGTCGTCCCCTTCTCCTCCTGCCCTCAATCTTTCCCAGCATCAGCGTCTTTTCAAGTGAGTCTGTTCTTTGCCTCAGGTGGCCAGAGTATTGGAGTTTCAGCTTCAGCATCAGTTTTTCCAATGAATATTCAGGACTGATTTCCTTCAGGATGGACTGGTTGGATCTCCTTGCTGTCCAAAGGACTGTCTACTAAACGGTTCATTCCATTTTCTCCCAAGGCTTCTCTGGAGGATGTGTCATAGAGGGTGGGTGAGCAGTTAGGTCATTTCTGACTCCAGAAGGCTGAGGGGAAAGGAAGTGCAAAGAAAACAGGAGAGCTTTGGAAGGAGGTTACAGTTACCAAAGGGAAAAAAATCAACTATTTTGAGCTTCTGTTCATGTTTGGACTGGATTCATTCTTTCACTGTCTCTGTGTCTCTGTCATTTCTCTTTCCCTTCTACAACTCTCTAAAAATATTACATTATAGTTAGGATCCCCATAAAATAATCATCAAAAGTTCAAATCCTTATTTGCTTCGTTGGTAATACTTTGCTGTTATAGAGTACTCAGTTGTGTCTGACTCTTTGCCATCCCATGGACTGCAGTCCACCAGGCTCCTCTGCCCATGGTATTCTCCAGGCAGGAATACTGGAGTGGATTGCCATTTCCTTCTCCAGGGGATCTTCCCGAGACAGGGATCAAACCCATGTCTCCTGAGTCTCCTGCATTGGCAGGTGGATTCTTTATCACTGTGCCACCTGGGAAGCCTGCTGTTATAGAGATACAAGCTAAATCCCATTCATGAAGTTACATTTTCATGACTGGTTAGTTTAGATCCCCTGGAGAAGGGAATGGCTACCCCTTCCAGTATTCTTGCCTGAAGAATTCCATGGACATAGGAGCTGGGTGGGCTACAGTCCATGGGGTCTCAAAGATTCAGACATGACTGAGAGACTAACGCTTTCACTTTCACTAGCTTAGACACAATACTGAATTTTGGAAAGAATGAAAAACTGTGTGTGTTTTGGGGCAGGCAGGAACTATCTACTTTAAGTAACAAAAGGTTAGGTAAAATTTAATGGCTTTTTGTTTCAAGCTCTGGAAATGGCTGAAGACTAGACATACTGTAATTGTGTTGTAACTTTTATTTGCAGTGATATTCTTACATGCATCACTTTTTAAAAGAGACCTGTATGTGGAAGAGAACAAAACAAATGAAAAAGCTGAACGCATCACTAGCACTTTCCTCACTGCTTGGCTTTAAGGAAAGGAAAGGGAGGACAGAAAAGTTAACACACTGTTTTGTATGAAGTGGTCTTTTGAATCTCACCACCCAGTGTATTTTATACTCAATACTTCAGATTTTTCTGGTTTATTCCTCCATATTACTCCAGGATCTATTACTATTAACAGGGAGCCAAGACGTACCATCATAGAAATGAAAATAACATCAACCCACTGATGAGGAGAGCTTAGGGGATGGGGAGGTTTTTAGATCAGGACCTTCTGTGAAACTGCCCTCCCAAAGGCAGTTATCTCCACCTGTGTGCTTTGGAACTGGTCCTGCAACAGCTGACTAACCCCTGCTTCTATCTCTGCTTCCCCTTCCCTCTTTGATTGTTTAATTTTTCTTTCCCCCTAGGAAGCTGAGCAATTGCATAGGAGACCCAGGTCTTCCCAGAGACTTTCGTAAAGGTAAAACTTTTGATTATGTTTGGGAAGTTAATTGTTGTTGCTGTTGATTGTTCAGACACTCAGTCATGTCTGACTCTTTGTGACTTTATGGACTTCAGTGTGCTGGGCTTCCCTTCCCTGTCCTTCACCATCACCTGGAGCTTGCTCAAACTCGTGTCCATGGAGTCAGTGATGCCATCCAACCATCTCATACTCTGACCCCCTTCTTTACCTGCCCTCAGTCTTTTCAAGAATCAGGATCTTTTCCAATGAGTTGGCTCTTCACATCAGGTGGCCAAAGTACTGGAGCTTCAACTTCAGCATCTGTCTTTCCAGTGAATATTCAGGGTTGATTTCCTTTAGGATTGACAGGTTTGATCTCCTTGCTGTCCACCAGATTCTCAAAACTTTTGATTATATTTGGGAATTTAAATGTTTAGTTGACATAAATGATATCCATCCTGCATTATTATTTTTCTTTCATTTTTGATGGTACTGTGTTTATGACTTTAGTCATATGTTTGACAAATGTTTCTGATACCAAGTTTCACTGAAACTGAATAAAGCCGCTAAGGTAAGTTCTACAGAGAAATCGGCAGTAAAGATTCAGAGACATGCACTTGAGCAGCTCCCGAAGAGATCAAGGTGAAGTTTCATCAATGACTAGTACCTTCATTCCCTTATGTGAAGTTACCAGTCAGTGGTGGTGTGGGGATGCTTATCACAATGATTTTGGTCTAACATTTTATGATGATATTAAGTATCGGAGCAGTTAGCCTCACAAATCCTGCCCAACTCTAACCCACAAACACAAATACACAGCAAAAGCAGAAACTGTGTTCCCCAGAGATGGGTCAGCTCAAAGACATTTAAGATTAAATGTAGAAGGAATATTTTACTGGGCTAATAAATTTGTTTACTTTTTCTCTGTCATTTCATTGTTAAATGACAAACTGTGTGTGTGTGGGGGGGTGTATTTTCAATTCAGTTGAAAAGCATACATTTAAAAAAATTCTAACTGAAATGGGGTAATTATATGAATGACACTAGCATCTTCTGTGGTGGCCAACCCTGTTCTCGGAGCTGGACTGCAGGGGTGAGTAAAACCGATGTCTATATCCTAGTAGCTGACTTTATTGAGGAGGGGAGAGGAGCAGGAAGCAGCCAAGCTGGCAAGTACACAGATGATAGCATTTCAGATAAGAAAAGAAAGTAAAGGATGAAGTAATCTCTCCATCTAGAGGTGCTACTTCTTTAAATTGGGTAGTGAGTCTGAGAAAGCAAACATACTGAAGCCACATAAATGGAAACTGTCACCAAGAATTGTGTTTAACTATACAAAATACAGTGCAGCAGTGTGATAATTTATGTGTTATTTAAGTAGTTGTTTTGAATTGACCTTGAGTCAGGAAGGTAACATTTTTGGGGTCTGTTTTAAAAGAATTACGTAGGCGTTCACCTTCGATCTCTAAATTCCTAAGTACCTCTTATAAGCAATGTTTCTAGCCTTCCTCCACACAGCCCTCGCACTGTGGTCAATCCCAGGGAGAAATGGGTGAGGAATATTGCTTTAGGTGCCACATTATTAGCCTTCCAGGGAAGGCGAATACATGTCATGGTTGTGTTTTAATTGGGCAGAAATATATAAAAGCTAACTATGGGTTTACATTTTTTCTACACCATTGTCAAGTATATCCTGCATCTGAGATGATTTTTTGACTTTACTACTTCTTTTCTTATACCAGGTGATTACTTTTTTTTCCTTTTTTTTTTTTAACCATTTTAGACTCTCCATTATTTTTCATGAGTCAGTATCTAAAAAGTCTCTTTGATCTTTAACATGCTCTACTTAGTTGACCTAACCATTAAAATGCTCATCTTAAAATAGCTGTCCGGTCTCTATCTGCATTATTTATTGCAAAAACTAGATGATAATTTTCACAAAAGATAAAAGGCATTGTGCAATGGCTCAGCTGAAGATATTAGCGAAAATAACTTAGCACATTGTTGTGACTGTAAGTGATAAAAGATAATGAACTGGAACTTTCTCATTCAAGTTGAATTCCTCTGAGACTTATTAGTATCAATTGTAATGGTATATTTTTTTGATGTGGGCACTTACCCTGCCTCCTGGATGGAGGTTATTGATGCATTTCACACAGGCTGCCAGAGGGCTGGGTGTGTGCTGCCCTTCTCTGTCCACTAGTAACTGGTCGGATGGTTCCTACAAGTCCAAAGCTGTTTCGTCTGTTTCTGGGGCTGAGCAACACGAATAAATTAAAGTGATGCAGCATGAATAAATGAAAAAAATCAGACTTGTAAAGGGCTATGAAAACTAGAAGTTAAAACCTCAGAAGAAGTGCCTTTTTGCAATGTTGGAATGTCTTAACGTTAATCAGAGCATAAAAAAAAGATGTCATAATTCCTCCCTCCCAATGGTAGAAATGTAAGTTTTTCTAATGTAAATCAGTGAAAGGGGATAGAAAACACCACAAGAATGTTGTGAGCCACCTGATGGTGGAAATCCTTTGAACATTCATATACGACGTGGATTTCTGATGTTGTAAACACTTTCACGTGTTGTTTTTAATGACAGTATATGCAGAAGTGTTGTAAGAGCAATGGGCTCTGCAGCTATGCACATAAATTTTTATTACATCTCTAAGAAAAAATCCAAGTTGTGTAGAGAAATTCAATACAATAAAATATGGCAAAGACATTATAACATCAAACCTAAGTACTTGTAACAAACATGCGCTAGTCTAAAAATCCAAGGTCAGGGGTGATCTGCTAACACAGAGTTTTTCATATTTCTTAGGCAAAAGGAACCTACAGAATCTCTAGAAACTTGCTTTAAGGAAAGATAGTTTTAATTAGAAACAGTTCTGAGCTCTTAGAAATAATATTCCCCCAAAGCAATAGCTAGCATTTAATTTTCTTTTTCTGCTGTTAGTACATAAGTTCACAATTTATACCTATAGAATAATTCCTGCTAAGGAGACTGTGTTCTTTATAAACAATATCTAACTAATCTTCAACACATCTATACATACTGGGGGTGGGGTCCCAATTTTTTAGGTCAGCTTAGCAGAGGAAAATTAATTTCAAAGGAATTAGTGACTCCAATAAGGAAAGCTGATTCCACCCCCAGATATGACTGTTTTTCAGCAAAAATAAAAATGTAAACAAATGATGTTGCCTCGTAATACCCCTCTCTGATCCTAGATCTGTCAAGGGTTTATTGTGGCTCTTTGTTTCCTCATATATATATTGGCATGGTTTATACATTGTGCAGCTCTGCACATCATTCAAATATGACATCATGTATCATTCAGTGTTTTGAGGACAGACAATTCATTGTATGTAGTCAAATGACTTTGTCAAGGATTCTTGGTGAAATTATATTAAACATATTGTTTTGAAATGTAGGTTGTAATGTGATACATCCAATTCTGCTTCATCGCTCAGAGAACAACCTGATTGTTTCTTGGTCTTGGCTTCTTAGGAAATCCATGGATGTGATTTACAAAAGGTCACCTGTGACCTTTCATCTGTCATCCCACCAGTATTTTCAAATCTGTAGGATATTTCTGCATTGTTGAGCTGTTCTCAGTCTAATCTTGATGTGACTAAACATAACTTCTCTCCTGTGCTTCTCCTCTTCCACTGGCAAAACATTATCTGTTTCTAAGCAAGTCCATCTTTACCTAACATTCCACTCTCAGAAACCCCTGTTCCCTTCAAAAGAATTGCCTTTCATTCTAATTTCCCCTAGTAGCTAATGTGTCTAACTAATGTGTCTCCAACTCTCCTCTGAAATTCTAAACGGAGGATATGTCTCTCTTCCCATTGTGTCCCTTCTAGACCTTGAACCATGTCTCTCTGTCCTAAAGGCTCCACACTTTGTTAGGAGAATTGTCTGTACTTCGTGTTTCCAAGTCTTACTTTCTATTTACTTTTTAACCTACTGCAAACTGGCTTTTGCACCACCATCCCAGGTAATAGCAAAATCCAACAGAAAAGTTTGCATTTTTATCCAGTTGCATTTCCAAATACTTTTAATTAGTTGTTCCTTAAATATCCTGAACTTGATCTGTTTTCATGACCTATTAGCCTTTGGTTTTATTTGTATCCCTTTGTCTATTTTTATTTTAAGATATACATGAGTAGGATCCACAAAGGCTCATTTCTATCTGCTTCCTGCTTTTGGTGATGTCTGGAATTGTGACTTTGGCTCAGAGAAATGAGGAGAGTTAGCCACTCAAGTGTTGGGAGCAAAGCAACACTAATAGACAAAAACGTGAAAAGTAATGGAAGTTTTAAAGAATATGATGCCTCAAAAGGAGGCTTGGAAAATTGGGAAGATGAATGTGGGGATATATCTGTGGGTAAAAATAGAAGGTGGGTTGGAGTCAGATCCTCAGGAATCTCAAATGATGTGCAAATGGTTTGAACATTGTAAAGAATGCTTGGTTATCTTTACCAATTGACTAAATACCATATATATGTGTTAGTATACTGTATTGGTGTTTTTCTTTCTGGCTTACTTCAATTTGTATAATAGGCTCCAGTTTCATCCACCTCATTAGAACTGATTCGAATGTATTCTTTTTAATGGCTGAGTAATATTCCATTGTGTATATGTACCACAGCTTCATATGTGAAACGAATCACCAGTCCAGGTTCGATGCATGATACAGGGTGCTCAGGGCTGGTGCACTGAGATGACCCAGAGGGATGGGATGGGGAGGGAGGTGGAAGGGGGGTTCTGGAAGGGGAAAACATGTACACCCATGGTGGATTCATGTCAATGTATGGCAAAACAAATACAATATTGTAAAGTTAAAAAATAGAAAATAAACTAAAAAAAAAAACCCCAAAACTCAACATTCAGAAAACTAAAACAAAAACAAACAAACAAAAAGAATGCTTGGGTTACCTTTGGTGGATTCTGTGCAGCGAAATGATAGAATCACATTTGAATTTTAGAAAGAGCATGCTGGTGAAAATTTGGAGAATAAATCGAGATTGTGCAAGATTGGAAGCAGAGACGATCTGGGTTGTTTTAAATCATAGGAAATGAATGATGAGATTCTAAACCAGAATGTTGGCATTGAGATGAAAACAATGGGATGAATTCTGTTTGGGTTGCAGAACTGACAAAACTTGGCAATCAGTTGGATGTGGAGTGGAGTTGAGGGAGACAGCAGTTGAGGATGACTCTCACAGATGAGTAATATTAGAGGAAGGGAAAGGGGATGATATTTTTGAAAGAAAAATGACAGTTTAGTTCGGGTCATGATTATCAATTGCCTGAAGAGCACCCAGGTGAAATTGTCCAGGAGGCATGCAGAAAATGCATTTAGTGATTAGATGATTGTTCTGGTGGAGGTGAAGATTTTGAGGGGGAAATAATGAACATATAGGTGGCAGCTAAAGCTATGATACAGAGCTAGAGGGCAGGAATAGAGTGAGGAAAGCTCTGTCAGTCCTCGTACATGTGGTTATGCCATTGTAACAATGCCCTCAAATCTCAATGATTCCCAGTAACAAAGGTTTGCTTCTCTGTTTTGTTACGTATCTATGGTGGGTAGGATTTGACTTTTTAAAAAAATCTTTGGGGTATAGCCCTCTTGAACAGCGTGTATTTGGAACTTAAGTTTTTCTTATGCAGAGGGAAAAGAGAATGGGGTGAAGCATGGAGGGATCCTTATCTGTTCTGCCTGTAACACATCAAACTTCTGCTCACATTTCCATGGTCAAAGCAAGTCACAAATTCTGACTTATGAGGGGCCGAGAAGTACAATTCTCTGCCAGGAGAGAAAGTGGATATTTGGTAAATAAAAATGAAATTTACAAGGATTGCCAAGGCAAAATCTAAGGGAACATAAACATTTAGTTGATCTTGGAGAAAAGGAGTATCTTTAAAGAAAACTGAAAAAGGGTGACCGAAAATATAGTTAGAAAACACAGATGAAGTATCTTTCCTGAAATAAAAAAGAAAAAATGATTCAGTCTAATTAATTAATGCTTTTGAAATTTATATACCAAGAGTATATTTGCTTTTAATAATTTATAATTGGAAGGGTATGGGGGTAAATTTGGTTATTATCATCAAGATTTCTTGCAGAAAAATCATCCTGTAAGATCCATTGCCATAGGCAAATGTAAAATGGATAGAGAATGCCTTAAGATAGGGTTTGGAAACTCTCTCATATAAAGGTATAAATGTGTTCCCAGTTTTTCTTCATAAGTAAAACATGTATTTTCCTAGAGAAATATAAGGATAGGTTTAAATTTCTCATGCTCTGTACTGTGAAGGCCTTGAAACTGTTTTTTTTTTTTTCTTTTCTTTTCTGGTCCCTACCTTTTCAGGCAAAATAGAAGCTCCAAAAGATGGAGTAACTTTTTATATCTTTGATTTTATGAAGTATGATGTTCCTTGCTTTAGCATGTGAGTAAGGTACTAATCATTGTTCTATTGTGAAGAGTTGGGCAAACTTCCAGAACCGAGACCCAAATCTATTTTTAATAAAAGAACAGTGAAACATTAGGTACTGGGGGTGGTTCCATTATATTCTGAAATTAAATGTGGAATTAAGAATCAAGATTTTAGATTTTAGTAAATCAAAGCTCTCTGAAATGATAATTGGTCTTAAGTAACTCTGTGGAGTCATAATTAATTCATGAATTAACTTTTTGTGGCTCATACACAGTATTGAGTCTCTGTGGGATTCAACTGTGAATAGAAGACACAAGGCCCCTCTCCGACATGGAACTTATATTAAACTTAGGGAAACATGTTAATTCAGTAGTTCCCCCTTATCCGGTTTCTCTTTCCATGGTTTCAGTTATCCATAGTCAACTATGGTCTGAAAATGGGAAATTCCATAAATAATTCATGAACTTGAAATTGTGTGCCATTCTGAGCAGTGTGATGACATCTCTCAGCATCTCACTTCATCCTGCCTGGAATGTCAGTCACCCCTCTGTTCAGCATGTTCTTCCCATCAGTCACTTAGCAGCCTTCTTAGTTACCACATCAACTGTTCAGGGTACCATAGTTCTTATGGTTCAAGTAATCTGTATTTTACTTAATAATGGCTCCAAAGTGGGGGTGATGCTGGCTGGCAATTAGGATAATCTCATGCTGTACCTAATTTATAAGTTAATTATAGGTATGTATGTGTAGGAAATAGTATATATAGGATTTGGTAATTATCCATGGTTTCAGGTATCCATCGGTGGTCTTGGAACCTGTCCCTCACGGATAAGGTGGGACTCCTATAAATAAAATGTACAAATAATAATAAAATTACATCAGTGCTAAGTGTCAGGAAGGAGTAGACTGGTTTCTAAAAGATGAGTTGACCTAGTGGTAGGAGACAGGAAGAATAAAAGAAAAGCAGACCCCAGCAAGGGCCACAGAAGAAATTTATAATTATTGATAAACTGTATGCTATAAGGCATGAGACTCTTGGAACAAGTCCAGAGGAAACAGTTCATAATCTTGAAAACAAGATACGATCCTGGGGTCGGAAAACCGACCCCAGACTGTTTCTCAACTGGAGTCTCAGGGTCACATGTTTTACGTATCTGGTGGAAAATCTATAGATGAGAATATTAGTCTTAGTTACTGATTTGTTATTGATTACTGTTTCCTAATTACTCAATGGTTAATGATCATTTTCTTCTTTGGCCCTGAAGGCCGCATGAGTTATAGTTTAACTCCCCGCATATTCTTTCACTCATGGCTGAAAGTATAATAAAGCTGGCTTGGATTCAGTTTCCTCACCTTCACTTTGGAGAGGTGTTGGCCCCATGATCCTCGCTTTTCTCTGAACTTTTGTGTCTTGTTCTCATTCCCTCACCGTATTGCACTTTCGGAAACCCTGCTTGTTGAGCTGGTCTCGACACCTAGTCTGCTCTGTTTGAGAAAGTGGACTGGATAGTTGAGGAATGAATAGGCTTTAGTAGGTCAAAAGGACAGAGGTAGCATGGGTTAGGGAGATTTCCAGACAAAGAAAATCACAATAATGAGAGTGAAGAAATATCAGTTGCCCAGGGGATTTGAAAAAGTCCAGTCTGTGAGAGAAGTGGGGGAAGATGTTCATTGACCTGGGTTGTGCTTCATCTATAGATCCTTGAGGGCCTGGTAGTTCATGACAGTGATCTTGGATTTCATTCCAGGGACCATGAAAGTCCTTTTTTTTTAAAATAATAATAGTCAGACAAGGGGAAAATATTCACACTTGTGTTTTCAGTAGATTATTCTGGTGGGTGTGGGGAGAATGAGCTAGGGAGGAATCTAAGTGACCATGGCATAATTTACTATAGTACAGGTAAGGATCATGATGACAGGGAATAAGAATGGAAAAACAGGGATGGGATCCTAAGAGATCCATGATTGATAAGATAGATGTTGGTCATGAAATTGGAAGAAGGATAGATACAGGGTGAATGCATGGTTTCTGGTTTATGTAACTATAGAGGTTAGAGTCGCCACTTACTGTGGAGGAGGGCTAGAATTGGAACAGGGTATGAGAGGATATTTTGACTTTGTATAGTTTATATGCAAAGGCGTTACTCTCATAGGCACAGACCCTGGATAAGTGCAAGTACCATTTAGTTTAGGAGAGTGATCTAGAGATTGTGTCTCTTTTTGCTCCAAGATTAAATTTTCTGAGTCCTTTGGAAAATCAATTACTTTTGAAAATCCATTCTATTAATACAATATCAAGTTAGCCATTCTTGGCCTATTTCTACACAGAGAGGATTTTGAGGAAATATTGAAATTGATGGGCCTTTGGGGCTTTTAGGATTAGACCCTTTAGTATTAACCATACACTTACCCCGTGTAAGTGTATCTGTGGCAAACGATGATGGTGATGATACTTGGTAGTCACTGAGTCCTTACCACGTGCCACATGATGTTCTACCTGCTTTACTGATATTAATTCATTTGTCTCCAAGCACCCTCACAACTGTTATTACCACTGTTTTACAGATGAGAAAAGTGAGGGATAGAATTCTTCTATACTGGCCTCTGTGTAAATGTGGTAAATGAAAGAACTAAGATTTGAATCCAGATGGTGCAGCCATGCAGTGGGAGCTCTTTAACACCTCACCTAGAGAACTGGACTGTCATGAATTCTGGTATGCAGAGGCTAGAAGAATTTGATTGGAAAAAGGCAAAGGTCAGGATGGGGTTGTGATCTGGGGACAAACTATTTTCATAAAAAGCCAGAACTACCCCGTAAAGTATAGTCCTAGATCTGTTATTAAAGCTGATGTTTCCCAGACTGAGTGGCCCTGAGTGAGAGGCTGGTGATGATTATTCCCCAGGAGTTGTGAAGAGTATAATCCTCTAGAGATCTCTAGGCTACCAGTTGTGAGAACTCAGCGTAAGGAAACTATACCTTATTCATTTGTGTGTTAACAATGTCTGAAAGAAGGCTTCATGAATGATAGATATTAGGTGTCTAGTGGATAAATAAATGAAGCAGTCAATAGTTCTTGTAGTTATGAGTAGTTTCCAGGTGTCTTTTTTCCCCCCAGGTACAGTGTGGATGGAGAAGATAAACTGAAGCAGAGGACTAAGTCTTCAGTTAGAAGTCTCTCACATTATTGTGAATCCTCATCAGGTATAAAATAAGGGAAAGGCAGGCAAAATAAACAGCAATAACGAAACATCAGCTTCTGATGAGCTTGTGGTAGATTCCAAAGGGAGCTACAGATACCTTAATGATGTCTTTAAGACCAAATTCACTTAAGGGCGATGACAATGCTTTGTCATTGTTGATAGATATTTCCCTCCTAAATTCTGAAACCTCACATCATCTGCTGAGATGCAGAGGAAGAGGAGGTTATCATGAGTTTATAAAGGCGGTAAACAGAGGAAGCAGAGGAGAAGTGGTTCACTTACTGAACTGAAAGTCAGGTGGAATTCCTTAATCTCATGAACTCATACCAGGGTTTGAAATTCTTAGTCAACCATAGTGAATCTTGAGTAAAAGATACTTCCCACTGTCATGCAGTATAAGAAAGCTATTATAGTGCTCAGTTTGGTGTAACTTGTCACTTCCATTTTTAAATGCTTCAGGCCTGTTCATTTCTCGCTTTACTAGCTCTCCTCAATCTGCCGTAGATTCTGGGGACTGTTGAACAGTGACTTCTGAGTGAATAGACATTCTTCAAATCTTGTGAGTTGGCCAGGCTTCATATCAAGTACTATATATTTTGAATTACACTCTTGCAGTATCAGTCTTTTTTTTTTTCAAAATATGAGCATTATTTACTATTTATCTAGTGTGAGATTGTTATTTAGAATTTATAGTAAGAGAAAAAGTATAAAAGTTTTCTTCAGATTTACCTCATCTTGTTTAAAGATCTTCTAGCTCCCAAGGAATTCTACCAAAGTTGCAAGATGTATTTTTATATCTTACTCTGTGAGCCTCTTAAATGTTTTAATTTTCAGTGAGGTCACATAATGGAGTTGCTGTGCTTCTTTGATCTTGTTTGGGAAATAGATTTCCCTTCTGCTGATATAGATTTATTGCTGTAGCTTATTTTAAATTCAATCGATTTTGAATTCAATTACTCATTGATTTCCTATCGAAGGCTTTCTACAGGTCTCACGTACTGCTATTGTTTGAGGTCCTAAAAGAAATATTACACCTACAGGCAGGCAGGCAGAAAGAGAGGAAGAGAGAGGAGAAACAGAAAGGCATTCAAGGAAATAAAGAATTTGTTTTGCTAAATGTAATTTCCCTAAATACACATTAAATGATATATTTCAGTGTGTGTCATATTACAAATTGTGAACTTGCTGGTTTTAAAATTTAAACAATGTTTCCTCTCTTCAACCCTGCATGTGTTGGATGTTGATTTTATGTTAAGGTCAATTATAATTTGATTACTCTAAACTCAAGTTACTCTAATCTTTTTTAAAAATGACATAGCAGTTAAATCTGTGGTGGGAATAATGTATGCAATATTGAAAAAAGTGGGAGGTATATTCTGTAATTGACTTTAGAATTTGCTGATCATTAGAATTGAGAGACATTAAGGACAAACTGGGAAGAAAGTTGAGTTATGGAGATAGAGACTGATTTGAGATATTGATACTATAATGTACCATTTGCAGTGAAATTGATTCCTTGCTCAAGTGTATCTTGCTCATAACCACGTACCTAGACAGCATATTAAAAAGCAGAGATATTACTTTGTCAACAAAGGTCTGTCTAGTCAAGGCTATGGTTTTTCCGGTAGTCATGTATGGATGTGGGAGTTGGACTATAAAGAAAGCTGAGTGCCGAAGAATTGATGCTTTTGAACTGTGGTGTTGGAGAAGACTCTTGAGAGTCCCTTGGACTGTAAGGAGATCCACCCAGTCCATCCTAAAGATCAGTCCTGGGTGTTCTTTGGAAGGACTGATGCTGAAGCTGAAACTCTAATACTTTGGCCACCTGATGCGATGAACTGACTCATTGGAAAAGACCCTGATGCTGGGGCAGATTGAAGGTGGGAGGAGAAGGGGATGATATAGGATGAGATGGTTGGATGACATCACCGACTCAATGGACATGGGTTTGGGTAGACTCCGGGAGTTGGTGATGGACAGAGAGGCCTGGCGTGCTGCGGTTCATGGGGTTGCAAAGAGTCGGACATGACTGAGCAACTGAATTGAACTGAACTGAACTGATGTGTCAAGAAGCACCTTGGATTCTGTAACTAATTTCTTATCTGGACACTGTAATAGATACAGTGAAAAAATTGTCTTGTGACCCATTTCTAGTTTTCCCAACTGCTTTAAAATACATGGTTTAGGAGCCAGCTAGAATATTGTTCTTTGCTATGGAAGCAATCCTTTTGAAACTAGAGGGGAAAAATGAAAGAAAAAACAAAACCAGTAGTTGGAATCTGTGAATTTTCATAGTGCTGGACAACTTTAAGAAAGAAAAGTAAAAGGTTTAGGAAATAAAGATCAATTTAACAAGAGAAATTTTACCTGGCAGTACTGTTTATCTCACCAATATAATGGCCTAGTTAGAGTTTTATTTTAACACCCTATTTATTTTAGCAGTACTTATATCCTGAATGGATTTGAAAAGTGAGCAGATTTTTTTTTTCAGGAAGTTCTAAAAGTACATAAAGATTTAATGATGTGTTAAACAGTCAAATAGACTTTATAATTCACAAAAGACTTTTTCACAGCTGAAAAGGGAAGAAGGCCTCACCACCTCTATTTTTGTTAAAATTATAAGAAAACCTGTACATTAATCTTTGGAGCAATTTGAGAGGAATCAGGAAACTGCTATTTATAGTGATGTAATTATAGACCGAGAGATGACATGTGGAACTTGGCTAAAAGGTAGATGATTTGTTTTAAATTGAACAGTAGTGTTTAGTTGTTTTCCCTTTGTAACACTCAGATCTACTGAGAAGTCAGACTGTTCTGTGATGAGGTGGTAGGGGAATGGGGTAATTTTAGTCAGAGGGGATATTTGCTTCTGATGAAATGATCATTTTTAGAAAATATAAATGTACTCTGAAAATTGAGTGCCAGATTGCATGAGCACTGCTTCAAGTATTTTTTTTATGAGTAAGAATAAGAAAGAATAATAAAAAAAAGTCTTTGAACTTTGGTATGAAGTGGCCAGAAAAATGTAGAAAATTTGGGACAGGTTTTTGAAAATGAGATTGAGATCAATGGCACCATCAGAGTTTGGTTCTGGCCAGAAGTAGGTGCTAAAATGGAGATGCTCAAGCAAGTGGTTGGATAAGCAACCAACATTTGTGACAGAGAGAGGGGAGCAGGCCTGGACAGGGGAGGAGGTGAACTGTTGGATGGTTGCAGCAGAGGCTTAATCGAGCACAAGTGAAACTCTGGATCTGAGATGTCCCAAACTGAGGTCAGGTTGTCAGGATGTTTGATGCAGACTAAGAAGAAAGTGTAACCTTGGTGAGGCAGAAACCTTCCTCGGTGGGCAATTCAGCTATGAGCTCAGCAGACAGTCATCTCTGCAGCTGGAGAATGAGAGTCTGCAATTCAGTGGGGCTCTTGCTGAGTCTCCTTGTAGAAACATTTACTTTCTGGGAGAATAAGGCATACAGAACTGCAGAATAAAGACTTTCAGGTGCTGGAAGCACCAATTTCCCCAAAAAGAAAATGAGGACTCTTAAAAATGGCCATCTCTTCTACATCCATCTTCTTGATTCCATGTATCCAACCTATTAAAGAAATAAAACGAACTGAGGTGTATGGTAGGTTCTGAGTCCTGGAGGATGATGCCTCATACTCAAAAGATGATAATTTCTAAGCAGGTAGCTGCACCTTCAGAAATCCATTTTATTGTTCTGACAGGCCAGCAGCTTCTCTATGGTATGTGATTTGTTGCTGTTGTTCAGTTGCTCAGTTGTGTCTGACTCCCTGCTACCCCATGGACTGCAGCACGCCATGGTTCCCTGTCCTTAATCACCTCCTAGAGTTTGCTTAAACTCATGTCCATTGAGTCAATGATGCCATCCAACCATCTCGTCCTCTGTCACCTACTTCTCCTCCTGCCCTCAATCTTTCTCAGCATCAGGGTCTTTTCCAGTGAGTCAGCTCTTTGCATCAGGTGGCCAAAGTATTGGAGCTTCAGCATCAGTCCTTCTCAAGAATATTCAGGGGTTGATTTCATTTAGGATTGATGTGATAGAATCACTCTATTCCATGAACATATTCCCTTTGCAACTTTTCCTATGCTGGGAAGAGATTCTTTAACATTGAGTATGATGATATATGGGATCTCATGTCAAGGGTTTAAACATTCTGTTGACCTTCACATAGATACTAATGCTCATTTAAGCCTTGTGGATATGAGAAGCAGCCAATGATGGAATATATACATAATTAATGATCTCAGTTAGGATGATTCACTGTCAATTCCAAGATGAAAAGTTTTCTGGGTAATCAGCTTGCCACCATGGAAGTGCTGTGCTTTTAGTTTTGTCTCAAGTGGTGACTGTGCCCTTCTCTTTACGCCTCTAAGTTCAGTAGTGACCTCTTGGTAACTTCAAATTCATCATGCAGAAAATAGTAACATCACAGAGACAACGACTTTTTTCCCTCTGACAGCCAATTATTAAACAGTTACTAATTTCTACTGTATTTTGAGACCTGGGATTTGGTCTCTGTTGCTGAAACTCAGACATTCAACAGTGGTAGTAGTGAAATCAGCCTTAATCAATGAGACCCCTATTCATGAATCCAGAGCATTGTGATGGCCGTGACAGAAGCTGGTGAATACCAAGTGGCTGAGCCATTGTGTCTGTGTTATTGGTGCCATTTCTCTGGTAGATGCTCTTGGATAGCCTTTAACATACAATATAAACAAATTCATTTGGATCTATATATCAACATTTTCTCCAAACCTCCCAGTCTTCCAGCCTTTATCTTTTCATGTCCATGACCCAATAGCCAAGTCATTATCTGCTTTCTATCAGGTTATAAATCTTAATCCAGGCTATTTTCCCCACACAAAATGGATGGTCTATCCTGTCTGAAGTTCTGGTCATTGCAAAGACTCTTCCCCATGACAGACTTTCATAGCCATCCCTGGGTGATGATAACCTGCATTAGCAGATTTTCTTTCAAGTGCATACTGAGCTGATGTTATCTATGATCCCAGAGTGACTTTTTTTCCCCTCCATCATCTAGTTTTAAGGGATCCTCCTGACATAGTGAGCTGAGAGAGAGAGAGGCCAAAATCTGTTTCAACTATTTGTGAACAGACCCTTGTGCCTTCTGTACCTGCTCCTGCCCCATCCCACAGGTTCCATCTGATCTTACAAGGGATTATGGTTGGGTGCCCCCTTACAATAGGACAGAACACAACCCATTATGAGGTCCTCTGGCTGCATGGTCATTTGCCTTATCTTCACCAAGGCCCAGAAAGTTACATTTCAGATGATATTTAACTCTCTGCCACAGATGGCATGGCCTTGATCAAGGACTCTAGCAGTCTGTGTTGTAATTTTACTGCTGGGAGAATTCTCTACATGGCATCTTTTCTTATCATATATACTGAAGCCGTAGGGTCTACTGGATCATGTAGCCCAAGAGGCAGACATGCCTGTACTGAAAGCTGGGCCTGCTGTGGAGGTCTGTTCTCTTCTTGGTCCCGTTGGTGCTGGCAGCCTTCTGTGTAATCAAGGACATAGGACATGTCTTTACTCGATTTGGAGCAAATCCTGAAGAGTCCAGCCAGGTTTTGTTTCCTTAGCGGTGGGAGAGGTGATAATCTGTGCTTTACAAAGGACATGTCCAAGAATGCCCCAGACCACAGGACACAGAAAAAGTTCACTGATAAAAACCTTGTACAGTGTATGTACTTCATGGAGGCATCCAACATATTTAGTACAAAAGTGTATTTTGGTTTGATTAACATGCTTTCAGTTCGTTTAATTAACCAAATTGATGAACAAGTAATCTTGTTTGACAAACATGTTGTCATTGATGTAGGGACTCATGCAATATTCTGAGGCTGATCTAACATAGCAGAGAACTTCAGACAATATAACAAAGTGCAGGAGAGTAAACCTAACCCTGGGGGAAAACTTGAAATATATACTGTAGTCAATCCCGTGTCAATGTGAACTGCTTCTTAATAGGTATGAGGAAAGAGTGCATTCTTCATATTAATGGTAGTTTACCTCAGGTCTATTGATTTAGCAAAAATAGAACATCACTTTCAGAAGCTGCAACTGGGGCTATTACCTGACTGAATTTGCGGTAGTCCATTCTCATCCTTCAGGATCTGTTTGGTTTGTGTGAGAGCCAGTGTGGAGAATAAATGATGATATGAAGGGAACATCAGCTCTTTACCTTTTAAATATTTAGATAATTCTTCCTGGGATACAATCTAGTTTCCTAATATCTTGGCTGGGAGAGGGGTGAGTTTCAGAGGCTCCCATCTGGCTGTCCCTTCTTTAATAGCTCCTTCCTCACAAACCATGGAACCAGTGTGGGAATTCTGACAAGTGCAGTAGACATCCATTTTAATTATACATTCAGGGATCAAGGAAATTACCGTAAAATGCATTGGTAGACCTAGACTGAAGCCAGATCCAGGCCAGGACAATTACTGCCTGGCTTCCACATCCTCTCATATAACGGAGGTGGCGACAGGGAGTGGATATGTTGACACTTCAGTTCCCTGGATGTAATGGTGATTGTCGGCTCAAGCACTGTGTCTAAGAGTCATAAAGCAAATACACCTATTCTCTTTTTCCTCAAAGTGAAGTTACTTTAGTAGATGGCCAAAGGTTCCTTTGGTAAAATGCTGGAGGAAATTTTACTACATACCCTTTCTGTAGTAAGACAGAGACTTTTATGACTCCATGAACTGTAGCCCGCCAGGCTCCTCTGTCCATAGGATTTCCCATGCAAAAATACTGGAGTGGGTTGTTGTTCCCTTCTCCAAGGGATATTCCTGACTGAGGGATCGAACCCAGGTCTCCTGTGCTGCAGGCAGTCTCTTGCATTGTAGACATATTCTTTACTGACTGAGCCACCAGTCATTCTTCTATATGTATTCAAACTGTCTTGAGGTTTTTCTATCTAGAACATTGAAATACTGAAGTAACAATTTTATATGTATAAAAAGAAACTATTATGAATTAGTCATTTCTACATAGTCATTTGAACACTTGTGAGAAAGTATCTATTAACATTGTTTAAAGACAAGGCATACTAATGACAAAATAACCAATGTGAACAAGATAGGTGAACATTTTATAATATCAGAGAAATGTAATTTACATATATTTTATTTAAAGTTTTACAGTATTAAGACCCTACTGGATATTTTCCTTCATCTCTGAAATAGAGGTATGTTTACCACACTACATAGAGAACCCAGTAATAAAAAAAAGAAAAACAATCAAGTGTCATGATGGCCAAAACATTTCAATAAATAACCAATAATTAAATGCTAAGGATACCTCATTAAAATTAGAGATGTCACATTTATCTACAGAAGATCAAATTTGTATAAAATTAAATTAAGCTCAACTGAGTCTTTTTTTTTTATATACATACTACATTTCCAGTGTGTCAAAATAACTTTCTGTCTGATATGTTCCAGTGTGCCTTTTTGATGTTGATTGGACATCACTAATTTGTTCTCCAAGTAACACTGTTATCAAACATAACACATGCCACTGTGAATTTTCAATTTTCCAAGGGTGAATTCAAGCCTATTTTTATGCTTTCAGAAGGTATGGCTGTCCTTCAGCAATAAATGCTGTGGATACTACTCTTGTATAAATGCATGGGTGACCAGGAGCTATTTATTTTTAGTATTAAAACAACCTGGAAAAGTAAAGGTTTTGTTGTTGGTTATAAAAAAAGAAGTCATGCCTTTTAATGGAAAATTCCAGCTAATGTTTAGGAAAAGTATGTTTAGAATTTTGAAGCACATGATATGTTTTTGACCAAACTAATTTACATACTGACAACATTTGCACCCACTAAGAGTCTTGATGTGAAAGTAAAAATAAGATATATCTCACTATTATAAGAGTAAGTCTTGATGTTACTATTTTCATGGAATTATCTTTATTTGGTTATCCAGTCTTTATGCAGCTCTTCATTTAAAACTCTCCATGATTTTTGACTTCATCTGACTTCGCAAATGTAATAGCTTCATAAATTGTGTTTTGCTACCACAAATGTTCCCTGTTCAGTTTCATGACATCAAGTATGAAGTTGTCTATTGGAGATGAACAGAGTTGAGGGACTTAGGAGTGGGTATCACTGTGTTATACCTGAAATGTCATGACCTCCACATTCCCATGCAGTAGGGTTCTGCTATTAGTTCACACTCAATCTGGAAGCTACTCTTCCCAACAGAAGAAGCAGGATATAAAACATTTCCCCCATCTCTGCTGTGTAGGCAGAACCCTGGAACAGATGGCTAGAGAACACAATGTCCTAAGATTAGAGAGAGAGAAATTCAGGTCCCCCCAAATAGAAAGAAATCAATCCACAGTACCAAGTGATGCAGGCTAGACAGTTTGTAGAGCATAACAGAGAGGAACAAAACTAGCTTAACCATCACTTTGATTAAAAAAAAAAAAAGAATACTTAAGGTGACCTTAAAGCGAAGACTGAAAAAATTCTGCAATGCAAGGATGAAAGCACTCAGCACAGAATGATGTGGTATGAAGACAATGAGAGAGTGCTGAAATCCAGACCAGAGATGTTCCCTGACAAGAGGAAGAGAGTATTCATGGTAATAATCCATGAGCAAGACTTTTCTCAACTCCTGATCAAGTGGGAATTGGACATAGACAGGATATATGATTATGAAATGATACTTTGGTTGATTTTATATAATATTTAATATAAAGTATGAAGTCAGTAATTCTTAATAAATCTTCTCATTATCCATTTTAAGTGCTGAGGTATAGAAGGCTACCTGGATTGGAGAAGGGTCTCTTGACACTTTAAAGTACCCGGAGAGGACCAGCCAGGCGGCAGTAGCCATTGCTACTGAATGGCTCATGCTGTCTGAGCCATTTTCCCTTTGACTGACTTTACATTGACTTGTATGTGCTCTGGCTGCCTCCTCACTTGTGGGCTCAGGGCGTGTCAGTGCCTGGAACAAACGTTCTGCCACTTGCACAAGTCACTATCTTGCTTATCTTCTTAAAGCCCAGCTCAGATACGATATATTTATTCATTCATCCTTCAGATTCTCACTGAATACCTCTTACATGCTTAGGAATCAAATGATAAGAACCATAGAGAAATAAGGAAACATAGATATAGGCAGAGATAATTTCAAAAGTAAATGGGGTGTGCTACCATAGAATTGTTACTGGGTTTTTATTTCATATTAATCAGAACAAGCGAGGAAAGGGAATTAGAGAAGAGTTTTGTTTTCTGCAGGAGATGACACATGATCTGTGTCTGAAGAGATGGTGTTATTTAGTCGGAGGGTTGAGGAAAGTATAAATGAATAGAGAAACATGAAGAAAGAGTAATTGGAAATATCCTGATATTTGTGGAGAACTGCAAATAACTCAGTGTGAGCAAAAGAAGTGAGGGGAGAAATGGTGAGAGCGGAAACTGGAGAGGTAGACAAGGTTTAGTACATAGAGGTCCTGAAAGATAGGATTCAAATCTCATAATACTAACTTTTGTAAGTTGTTGGGATTCACTAAAGTATTTAAGCAGAGAATGGAAAGGCTAAAATCTCATGAACAGCTGCTCTTGTAGCTGAAGCAGAGGAGAAAACATGAAGTAATAGACAGTAGATCACATGGCAATCAGTTCTGTACCTACTGAGGGAAGATACAGGAGGAGCAAAAGGTGAGACAGGGGACTGTTGAGCGGGTTGACTGGGCTTGTCTATGCTACAAAAGATGAAAATCTCAAGCAAGATTTTTGTTACCAACTTACAAATAGAAGTTAAAATAATGGAAGTCAATGAGATCACCCAGGCTGAACAAAGAGAATAAAATTTTAAGGCAAAGATAGAAGTTCTCAACCTTAGTTAAACATTTACAGTCAAGAATTCCAATAGCACTTTTTCAGGGAGTAAAAGACCTTGTCACAGGTCATATGGCTGGTAACAATGACAGTGAAGTTCAAATATAAGACTTGGCGCTGCCAACATCTGTGGTCTCTCCTATGTAGCCATCTGCATACTAGAATCACAAGAAAATCAAGTAAAATTATTTTTCATTAGAATATTTTTGGAGAGAAAATAATTTTTTTTATCTTACATTTAACTTTCCAGCATAGAGTAAGTCAGACATGAGAACTAAAGGAAACTTTAATGTTCTAACATTGGTTCTGAATTCAGAGCCATAATTTTTATTTCAAGCTGAGTGACATTCTTGCTTTTTTCAACTCATTGCAGTCGTTTGGATGACCTTGAAAAGATAAAATATCTTGTTTATTTCAGTTTTTAAAAAGATATAAATAAGTAGTTGAATGACAATGGTCATATTTATTTTAAACAATCAGTAACATGATGGGAAGATGCAGTTAAAAATACATGTAAATTCTGAGGACAGAAATGCTCCTTGTGTGCTGGTAGTAAAATGCTTACTACTAAATTATTTGATTTTATTGCTATTTTATTAAAGTTTAAGGGGATCATGGAGTAGAGTGAACATGTGGGTTGAGAAAGATAAAAGATACTTCTTATATATTTGCTTTATGTATTTATTGGAGAGAGTGATACATTAAGGTAATGATATATGTGTGTGTTTTAATTTAGCTTTATATTTTTCAGTGACCATTGGGTCATCTGTTCAAAACTCTATACTGGGCACAGAAAAATATCATACCTGGTAGTAGGATATATTGAATATGTTCTCAAAGAATTTGCCAACTACCTAAATATACAAAACTATACAGAGAAAATAACTATATACCTAGTTAAGACAGTAATGTGCTCTATTGATTCAGAGCTAAATACAATCCTATAGCCAAAGAAATAAAGCGATATTACCTAAAATAAAGTAATTTGAAAAACTGATAAATTAAGACAGGACCAGTGTATTATGTCCTGCTCTGTCATGATCTGTAGTATTGGTTTTATTTTGGGTTTGTTTTATTAAAATGAAGAGGCAAAAAATTCACATAACAGAGATAAATTCCTGGACTTGTGAAGGGTTATTTGAATTTTGGGCAAATAACTGATGATATGTGATTAGAACTAAAACTACTGAAGGGTTGATACTTCTATCTTCCAATAGCAGAAGAGCTCTTACTTAGAAGATATAATGCCTTTTCTTTGCCATCCTAGAATCCAGGTCTGAAAGCTTAGAGTAAAGGAAAACCCTAGAGTGAAATAAAGGTCTCTTTGACTCCAACACTGGAAGAAGTTCAGAGTGGTTTTCCTAGAGTATATTTAGGGGCTGTCCCCTTTGTTTGTACCTATTCCTGGGCACGTACACCTCTGCACATTTTCTGTAGATTCACTTTTGACATTTTGTTCCTGTGAGTCCACCTTTGTTTCTTTAACCATTTCCCCTTTTCCCTACTGTGAGGGGTATTCATGGTTTAATTTCACTTTTGACCTCCACCGCCTTGAACTTTGCTATCTGATCAGAACTAGTAGATACAGGTCTTTAGATTCCTACAGAGAGGACATTGTGGCCACTATCAGATAAATGACATGTGACTTAAAAGGAGAGTTCAAGGCTGAATTTATGTTCCTAACCAGTAATAAAAAATCTGAGAGTGTTATCTCAAATTCTGGTTTAATAGTATTAGCTTCAAGTATCTCACATTTGGTCTTAAAATTATAGTTGAAATCAAAAGGCATCAATCTCAATGGCACTTAATAGAAGGTCTGTGTAATTCAATAACAAATTCTGGTTTAGGCATTTAGACAGTCATCACTTAGATCAGAAAGAATATTAGTGTCTGTATAAATTACTGTAAAATGTAAGTTTGCATGATTACAATAGATGCACTTTAAAACACAGGTGGAAATCTCAACTTGCCCCAACAGAGGTATTTTTTTTCTTTATTCTTGCTAACAATGCAAGTTTTTACTTGCATACCAAAATAAAATATCAGTGATTATTTTAAACTAAAGAAGATAACAATAGCTATTGCTTTCTCTTGCTGATCTTGTGTCTGGGTCATAAGGTAGGCAGGTAGAAATTTTTGTTTTATCTTAATCTGTACATGAAATTCTAGGTCTTGAAAAAAAATAGAACCTTAATTTTTGTCTGTGATATGAGCAGTCCTTCACAGGAGCGTTTTTTGAAGACTTACAAAAACTGGATATATGTGCAAAAATGATGAAGTTTTAGGCCAGTAAAATATAGAAAACTAAAAAGAATGAAAGTATAGAAAATATGAAAGCAGTAGTAAAATGTACCTCAAGAGATATACTATCATAGCAGTATTTCTTGAACATTTGGATAAAGTAATTCAGAAAAGTAATAAAGTGATTACTAACTGAGAAGGATTTTAATGCCAACCAGTGTGGCAAGGAGTACTGGATGCCTTCTAGAATTTTCGTTTACTGAACTATTTTTACCTAGTGCCATTTTCATTACACTGGATATAAATATTTCAGATAATACCTTGCTTTTGCCAATTATGGTTTTGCTAGCCACATGGGTAGACATAAAATAAACTGTCACATAGCTCAGGTTTCCAAACTGTACCACCCAGACTGTTCTGACTGGTAATAACATCTTTTCAACTAAAGCAAAAGTTCTGTGATTTCCAGATGAGGCCATCTTGTCACCTAAATTTTGTTGTTGCTGTTAAGTCACTCAGTCGTGTCCAACTCTTTACAACCCCATGGACTGTAGCATGCCAGGCTTCCCTGTCCTTCACTATCTCCTAGAGCTTGCTCAAACTCATATCCATTGAATCGGTGATGCCATCTAACCATCTTGTCCTCTGTCATCGCCTTCTCCTCCTGCCTTCTATCTTTCCCAGCATCAGGATCTTTTCTAGGGAGTCAGTTCTTCGCATCAGGTGGCCAAAGTATTGGAGCTTCAGCATCAGTCCTTCCAATGAATATTCAGGACAGATTTCCTTCAGGATTGACTGGTTGGATCTCCTTGCAGTCCAAGGGACTCTCAAGAGTCTTCTCCAACACCACAGTTCAAAAGCATCAATTCTTCAGCACTCAGCTTTCTTCACTGTCCAACTCTCACATCCATACATGACTACTGGAAAAACCATAGCCTTGACTAGATGGACCTTTGTTGGCAAAGTAATGTCTCTGCTTTTAAATATGCTATCTAGGTTGGTCATAACTTTCCTTCCAAGAAATAAGTGTCTTTTAATTTGATGGCTGCAATCACCATCTGCAGTGATTTTGGAGCCCCCCAAAATAAAGTCTGACACTGTTTCCACCGTTTCCCTGTCTATTTGCCATGAAGTGATGGGACCAGATGCCATGATCTTAGTTTTCTGAATGTTGAGCTTTAAGGCAACTTTTTCAATCTTCTCTTTCATTTTCATCAAGAGGCTCTTTAGTTCTTCACTTTCTGCCATGAGGGTGGTGTCATCTGCATATCTGAGGTTATTGATATTTCTCCCAGCAATCTTGATTCCAGCTTGTGCTTCTTCCAGACCAGCATTTCTCAGGATGTACTCTGCATATAAGTTAAATAAGCAGGGTGACAATATACAGCCTTGACGTACTCCTTTTCCTATTTGGAACCAGTCTGTTGTTCCATGTCCAGTTCTAATTGTTGCTTCCTGACCTGCATACAGGTTTCTCAAGAGGCAGGTCAGGTGGTCTGGTATGATCAATTCTTTCAGAATTTTCCACAGTTTACTGTGATCCACACAGTCAAAGGCCTTGGCATAGTCAATAAAGCAGAAATAGATGTTTTTCTGGAACTCTCTTGCTTTTTCGATGATCCAGTGGATGTTGGCAATTTGATCTGTGGTTCCTCTGCCTTTTCTAAAACCAGCTTGAACATCTGGAGGTTCACGGTTCACATATTGCTGAAGCCTGGCTTGGAGAATTTTGAGCATTACTTTACTAGAATGTGAGATGAGTGCAATTGTGTGGTAGTTTGAGCATTCTTTGGCACAGCACCTGAAATATCTTGTTGAGAAAAACTTATATTTCTACTTCTGGGCCAAACTTCCTTTGAGGAGAATGGATTGCTATCATATTACATGTGCTTTTGTCATCAGCTTAGATATCTGCATTCTTTCAGAAGCTGGAGACTTACAAAGGGGTGGATGGCTTAACATAAAAGTTCCCTTTAAATTTTGTAGCCTGCAAGTTTCTAGGCAGTTGCTTTTGTAATCTAAATTAACCAAATTTCTTTTTTTTTTTAATATTTGGAATTCATTTTATTTCTCTTCATGGTTTAAATAAATGTCCCTTAGTTCAAGCTGTAAGATCCAGTTTAGATCAACATTGTGAAGAAATCTTCCATTGTGTTAGTCTATATTTATTCCCCTTGACACATTCATGATCATATAGTTCAGACTTCCATTTATAAAAATCCCTTACATTTATTCAGTAGCACAAAATATTTTAAAGCCTATCTGCCAGTATTAATCATCAGTGTGGTTTAAGAATTTCTAAATGGTCATTCTGTGCAGACTCAAACTACTTTATTCCTTTTTAATACTACAGTCTAACTGTCTAGTTCCAATTATGCCCCACATATTAACTTAATATATCTCAAGAAACGTTATAATTGTTATCCAAGTTGAATCATTGGAAAAATGTATGATACCAGTTAATTTAAAAGTTCAGTTCTAAAACCATATACTGCATCTTTAGTCATGTATTTTGTCTTTCATTTAGCTATACTTTCACCTTATTCAAAGTCTAAAGGCTTTATAATATTAATGCCAAACTTTAGCATAGACTAGATATTCCAAAGACTTAGGATGAAATAAGTATTTAGCATTTCTGAATCTTAAAATGGCTTGAACCACTATTTTTATTTTAATCTAAATTTTAACAAATACAAATTTATGACTTTACATGAAGACCATGAAAGCATGGAATGACATTGTATTACAAGTCATAGCTATTTGGAGTATTGAAGAATCATCAAGAAATTGTATTGGGTAGTACACAGTGCTGGTTTTCCAGGGCTTAAATAGTTTTGTCAAATTTTTTAGATAACTTTCCACATCCAAATATTTGACTCTGCTGGGCTTGATTTTGCGATTAGAAAACTTGAATCCCCTTGGAGGTAAACACAATTATTGTATGAGGACTTCTCACGAAATATATTTAAAAACAGTTTTTTCTGTATCACTTGAAGGCTTACTAAGGGTGTAGGAACTCTAGCATAATGTCTTTTAATGTTCCTGAATAAATACTGTTGTGCTGCCCTCACACTGAAGAGACAGCCTAACTGTACTGTGGTTGCTAATGGCTCAATAAAAATGAAAGTAAATAGGCTTCTCTCTTAAAAGATTTTTTTCCCCAGAGAACCAACTCATCATTCCAATGCACTAAATATACTGTGAATGTGAATAAATACCTTTAAATCAAAATTTAATCTAATTACTTCAGAATATTCTCGACAGGATAGATCATCATTCCCAGCTACAGGCAAATAGATCACATCCTGACTGCCCTGGTCTCCACTTTTGACAATGTTCTGTGCTGGAAAGTAATTGAAGGACCATGTTTTAACGATGTCTTCTCTTTCTGTTTATTGCTGTCTTGTCTGTGCCCTCATCTTCTCCTCTTCATTCAACTTAGAATGAAGGACGTTAATTGTTCTGAAGTGGGCTATTATGAATTATCTTTTACTTTGTATTGATAGATAGAACAGTCTGCATGTTTTTCCTCTACTGAATTAAAATTTCTCTTAGTCTCCCAGGATAAAACATTTGTATTTTATTACAATAGAAGTGACAGCATTTCAGTGTAGATTGTTATCACTTTATTATGTTTCAGTAAACTATTTCATTAAGAAGCACCTTCTCCACGTCTGTTTCTTCCTTATAGCAGGAATTTATTTTTATCAAGTCACAAGTTTAACAACTTTGATGACTGTTTTTCACATTAACTCATGGGATGACTCAGGAACGACTTGTACATGTCTGAGAAATTGACCTAGTTCAAGTCACAAGCGATAGAATGGAGTCCAAACTCTCATGTTTTAGACTGTATTTTAGGAATCTTATTTAGAGTTTAGAAAATAATTGTTATCATTCAAATCTATCTTGATTACTAAATATAAATAGAAAATTATAACTTCATCTTGAAAAAGATTCGTTATAAAGTTTGCAGTTATTTCTTGCGCTAATTTGAAATTTCAAAATAAAAGTCTTCTCTTATTGTGAAATCATACTAAAGTCTGTCCATTGCTTGTATAATATTAAACTAACCTTTGCATAAAGAAAGGTGAGCACTGAAGAATTGACGCTTTTGAACTGTGGTGTTGGAGAAGACTCTTGACGAGTGTCTTGGACTGCAAGGAGATCCAACCGGTCCATCCTAAAGGATATCAGTCCTGAATATTCATTGGAAGGACTGATGCTGAAGCTGAAACTCCAATACTTTGGCCACCTCACGCGAAGAGTTGACTCATTGAAAAAGATCCTAATGCTGGGAAGGATTGGGGGCAGGAGGAGAAGGGGATAACAGAGGATGAGACGGTTGGATGGTATTACTGACTCAGTGTACATGAGTTTGAGTAAACTCCAGGAGGAGTTGGTGATGGACAGGGAGGCCTGGCGTGCTGCAGTCCATGGGGTCGCAAAGAGTTGGACATGACTGAGCAACTGAACTGAACTGAATCTTTGCATAATTATTCTCATTCCCAACAGTATAAACTTTAATTAAAGATTTAAAAGAGGGTTTAAAATTTGTATCATGCTTCTCCTTTTTTAGGGAGAAATGTGTATTAGGTTATGCATGTACTCAAACACCTCCCCCGCCCACAGACAATTCTTAACCAACCAGGGGAATGCCAGGGAATAAACTCAAAGATTTCAGACTCTGTGCCCTAATTTATGTGATTATGCTCTTGGTTATTATCATAAATCTGGGCCCCATTCCATTTTCCTAGTCCTTAAAGAGGATTGGGGAATAGGAAAATAAAGTAAGACTCATTGCCATGAATTTTCATTTTGTTTTTAATTTTAAACTGCAAGTTCACATTCTCCTTTGAGTATCCTCTACTACTGAGTTCTTTCTAACAGACACTTGGGAAATTTGAAATAGTGGATCTACTTTTCTGAAACACAATGTGCTATAATAAACATGGGGCAAAATGTAAGGACTTGAAGATGAGAGACTAATAAATTCCTTCCTTTTAAGCAGACATACATGGTATTGAAACTTAAGCCTAAACTGTGATAATATCATTCAGTCATAGTGTTCCTAACAGAATGACAAACTATAGAATGAAAGGAAAATATATTGCTGAATACATAATATATGTATACTACTATATATAAAATAGGTAAATGACAAGGACCTACTGTATAGCACAGGGAACCATATATTTTGTATATAGTATTCAGTTCAGTTCAGTCACTCAGTGGTGTCCAACTCTTTACAACCCCATGGACTGCACCCCTGTCCATCACCAACTCCCGGAGCTTACTCGGACTCATGTCCACTGAGTCAGTGATGCCATCCAACCAACTCGTCCTCTGTCATCCCCTTCTCCTTCCACCTTCAATCTCTCCCAGCATTAGGGTCTTTTCAAATGAGTCAGTTCTTCGCATCAGATGGTCAAAGTATTGGAGCTTCAGCATCAGTCCTTCCAATAAATATTCAGGACTGATTTCCTTTAGGATGGACTGGTTGGATCTCTTTGCAGTCCAAGGGACTCTCAAGAGTCTTCTCCAACTCTCACATTCATACACGACTACTGGAAAAACCATAGCTTTGACTAGATGGACCTTTTTGGCAAAGTAATGTCTCTGCTTTTTAATACGCTGTCTAGATTGGTCATAACTTTTCTTCCAAAGAGTAAGTGTCTTTTAATTTCATGGCTACAGCCACCATCTGCAGTGATTTTGGAGCCCCCCAAATAAAGTCTGTCACTGTTTCCAGTGTTTTCCCATCTATTTGCCATAAAGTGATGGGACCAGATGCCATGATCTTAGTTTTCTGAATGTTGAGTTTTAAGCCAACTTTTTCAATCTCCTCTTTAACTTTCATCAAGAGGCTCTTTAGTTCCTCTTTGCTTTCTGCCATAAGGGTGGTGTCATCTGTGCGTGAGGTTATATTTCTCCCGACAATCTTGATTCCAGCTTGTACTTCATCCAGCTCAACATTTCTCATGATGTACTCTACATAGAAGTTAAATAAGCAGAGTGACAATATACAGCCTTGATATAGTATATAATATAGTATATTACATATATATATATATATATATTTGAAAGGCTTCCCTGGTATGTGTGTGTATATATATACATATATATATATATAGTATATAATATAGTATATTACACACACATATATGTATTTATATATGATTATATAGTTTTATTTATTTAATATATTATTTATTTATTTAAATAAATATATTTTTATTTATATAAATTTTATTTTATATAATTTATATCTTATTTATTTATATATATCTGAAAGGCTTCCCTGGTTGCTCAGCTGGTAAAGATTTGTTTGCAATACAGGAGACACTGGTTCAATTCCTGGGTCAGGAAGATCCACTGGAGAAGGGATACCTCCCCACTCCAGTATTCTTGAGCTTCCCTGGTTGCTCAGCTGGTAAAGAATCCACCTGCAATGTGGGAGGCCTGGGTTTTTTCCCTGTGTTGGGAAGATCCCCTGCAGAGGGGAACAGCTACCCACTCCAGTATTCTTGCCTGGAGAATTCATTATGAGCAGCTTAGACAGCATATTAAAAAGCAGAGACATTACTTTGCCAACAAAAGTCCTTCTAGTCAAAGCTATGGTTTCCTCAGTAGTCATGTATGGATGTGAGAGTTGGACTATAAAGAAAGCTGAGGGGCTAAGAATTGATGCTTTGGAACTGTGGTGTTGGAGAAGACTCTTGAGAGTCCCTTGGACAGCAAGGAGATACAACCAGTCCATTCCAAAGGAAATCAGTTCTGAATATTCACTGGAAGGATTGATGCTGAAGTTGAAGCTCCAATGCTTTGGCCACCTGTTGCTAAGAACTGACTCATTTGGAAAGACCCTGATGCTGGGAAAGATTGAAGGCAGGAGGAGAAGGTGACAACAGAGGGTGAGATGGTTGGATGGTATCACCGACTCAATGGACGTGAGTTTGAGTAATCTCCGGGAGTTGGTGATGGACAGCGAGGCTGTCCATGGGGTCGCAAAGAATCGGACACGACTATCAACTGAATTGAACTGAACTGATAGTCCATGGGGCTGCAAAAAGTTGGACACTACTGAGCAACTTTCACTTTCATATGTTGTACTCAGTATTTTGTAATAACCTATATGCGAAAAGAAACTGAAAAAAGAATATATATACATATAGATGTATATATGTGTGTGTGTATCTCTATATACACACATATATATATAACAGAATTGTTGTACACCTTAACCTAGAACAACTGTACTTTAATAATAAAATACATTTTAAAAAAGAAGTTAAGACTAACCTATAATAATATTCAATCATAGTGGGTTTCTAACAGAATGATTAACTATAGAATGAAAGGAAAATATATCACTGAGTATGTGACATTCAGAATGTGAAGTTTTTTGCTTTCGTTTTTAATAGATTTTGAGACTATCAGCTTCTTAGAGTAGTTTTTAGACAAGAAGGATGGATTCAACAACTTTACAATCTGCAATACTGCCTTAACATCTATACCATGTTGTTTTTTTATCTGTATATTTACTGACAGTATTGAACAGAGAATCCCCACATACACAATCTTAAGGTGTAAAGCACTTCACTAAATAAATTTTAGTCTCCTCCTTTAAAAATATTTACTTTTACAAGTGTGGAAATCTTTTAGTAAGCAATCAAGTGAAAAAAGAAAAGTTCAACTAGAAGAAATTATTTTAATATCAAAAAGAAACTTCCTGCTAAAAATGGATAATGCTTTCTGTTTTACAGACTTGGTATACAGGATATTCTAGATTATTTTGATTATTTCTCATGAAAGAAAGCAGCCTATAGTATTTCTCCATTATATAAATTTACTTCAGTGTTCATGTACCAGATCTTTTCATATATTAAGGACTAGAGAGATTCAGCTAGAAGACAGTATTATTGTGTCAATTTGTTTGCTATTAAAGGAATAAAAGGAACTTCCAAAAATTATGACATGCCCTCCTGAGCAAGCAAATATTCCAAGCTTTGTCCCAAGCTTGACAACCAATATCAAGCCAATATGTGTTTGTAAATTTTAAAAACTAACAGAAAATAAACATAGGTAGTTTTTGTCTCCTCAAAGCAACCATGATCAAGTATTATATAAATGTCCAACCTATTGTCATAGGTTCCTGTAGTCAGTTGGCAGTGAACTAAAAAAAAATTGCAAGTTGAATTCCAATCTGTTGTTTGCAAAAGCAACTGTCTGGAGTTTTCAGAAATATTGAATATATCAGTGTTGCTGGACACACCCTGAAAGATGGATGACAATAAATCTTACTAGCAGAATCTTCTGGTGAACTAAATGAGAGCCTATATGTCATGATAATAAAATGTCTGGACATCAAAGTCAGACAACATGGACCAGTAGCACACTTTACAACTCACTGTAACCATGGCTGTTGGTTGCCCATACTGACTCATAATAAGCTCAGTGAGTTGCTATGGCCATTAAGTGAGATAATGTATATTTATAGTTTTGTATGGAGCCTGATCACTACACAGATAAATGAAATAGGGCTTATTGTATGTGCTGCTGGTAAAGATGTTCATCCAACCAAAAAGTGGGAGGTAGTTCCCTTCCTTGAATCTGGGCTGACCTACCAGGGACATCTGACCAGTGAGTTATGGCAAAAGTGATAATACGTGTCTGAGTTCATTTGGGTTGCTATAACAAAAATGCCCTAGACAGAGAGGTTTATAGACATCATTTATTGCTCACAGTTCTGGATGCTAGGAAGTCCAAGATCAGGGAGCCAGTGAGGTTGGATTCTGGTGAGAGCCTACATCCTAGAACGCTCTTTTCTCACTGTATCCTCACATGATAGGAGGTGCCAGGGAACTCTCCAGAGTCTCTTATATAAGTGCACTGTTATAGTCATAAAGGCTATGCATTCATGACCTAATCAATTCCCAAAGGCTTTGCCTCCAAATACATTGAGCATTAGGATTTACCATGAATTCTGGGGGAACAGGAACATTCAGTCTATAGCATTATGCTAATTTCATACCCAGACTGTTAGAGGATTAGTATCTACTTCCTTTATCTCTTGGAGCCCTTACCTACCAAAAAAGAAATTCAAGTACCTTCTAATAGAGACCACAGAAAGGGGCACTGAAAGGCCAGCCATAGGAATGAAGAGGTCATATTGCACACACATCTTAGTCGAATCTTCAGATAACTCCAGCCCGAAGCTTTATCTCACATTGGCATTAGAGACCTCCAAACACTATTGTACTATGTCAGGGACTTAAGCAGTAGGTAAAACAAAAATTGCTCCCCTCATGAGGACTGCAGTCTACTTGGGTCAGAGCAGCACTGGAGTGCTCTAGTATCAAATGTTCAAGTATTAGGAATAAATGAACAAGTATAGAAAGGCTTTCTTTTTAGAAAAATTTTTAATAGGATTTTTATTTTTTTAATTTTTATTTTATATTGGAGAAGAGTTGAGTAACAATGATATGTTACTTATTGACATACAGTAAAGTGATTTGGTTATACCAATACTAGTATCCTTTTTCAATTTTTCTCCCTTTTTGGTTATTACAGAATATTGAGCTGAGTTTCTTGTGCTATATAGCAGGTACTTGTTGGTTATCTATTTTAAATATAGTAGTGTGCCAGTCCCAAACTCCCAAACTATCCTTCCCCTGCCCTTTCTTCCTGGTAACCATAAATTCATTCTCTAGGTCTGTGTTTCTGTTTTGTAAATAAGTTCATTTGCATCTTTTTTTTTTTTTTTTTAGATTTTGCCTATAAGCCATATCATATATTTCTCTCTGTCTGACTGACTTCAGTCAGTATGAGAATTTCCAGGTCCATCCATGCTGCTAATGGCATTATTTCATTCTTTTTTATGGCTGAATAATATCCCTTTGTATATATGTACCACATCTTCTTTATCTATTCCTCTGTCAATGAACATTTAGGGACTTCCATATCTTGGCTGTTGTAAACGGTGCTGCAGTGAACATTGGGGTGTATGTATCCTTTAAAGCCATGATCTTCTCAAGATATACACCCAGGAGTGGGATTGCTGGATCATAGATAGCTCTAGTCTTTTTTAAAAAAATAAATAAAAAAAAAGGAAAATGCTTTAGAATGATTTTTAATAGAATTTTTTTTTTTTACAAAAGTGGTATAGATTATAGAGGAGTGGAATGGGAGGGAGAGTCAAGAAGGAAGGAATATATGTAAACTTATACCTGATCCATGTTGTACAGCAGAAACTTAACACAACGTTGTAAAGCAACTAAACTCCAATTTTTTTAAAAAAAGAAGAGGATACAGTGAAAGTTTGTTCATTATAGTAGTGCTTTGCTAACTTCAGCATGCAACAGAATCACTTGGAGCAATTATTAAAACAAGGAAAAGGACTTGACCTTGACTTTGACCTTGGATTGAACTTGAGGTTGACTTTGAACTTGGCCTCACACTAGCTGTTTGGACTTGCCCTTGGCCTTGACTTTGCCTTTGATCCTTCCCCTCCCTTTCTTGCTCCTTTTTAGAAGGACTTGTTTTGACTATAATAATATGTTTGTTTATTCTTGCACAGAGGTTCAGTGTACATTTTAAAAGCGATGATATGTGAATGCTAAAAGTGGTTCACTATAGCACAGCAACAAAAACAGGAAAAAAATAAATGAAGCTTGTGTTGATATCCTGTGGAAGGCCAGTTCACCTTTATATTTCAGTCATTTACAAAAAGAATGCACAAAAGAATTGTCATTCAAAATACTCAGTTTCAGTAAGCGTATCTAGCACTCTTACAGTGATATAAAAAATATAGTTTAATAGTGGGGAATCTAGGCTCTTCTTGGTGAAGAAACTGAATGTGCTCTACTAAGTTAACAGAGACAGAAAAAGCTTCTGAGGAAGCGAGCTGGGAAAATACAGGATGGATACCTAAGAGATGAATGGAAATTAGTGGTGGGGGTAAACATGAAACAATGAAGGGAAACAGTTGGAAGAAAAGGCAAAGCAATTTGATTAGGGGCTGAACCTGGGGAAAAGGATATCCAGGAAATTTCCCATGCTAGAGAGGCAATGAAAATGTAGGGACAGTGGTATGTATTGTTCTGAGTTCTTCTGTCTCTGTGGTATTACCTCTGTTGCTTATGTAAATTTTTGGTAGAAATCAAGGATAAGAAGTTTTTTCATATAGGGATCCACACCAAGTTGGGAGAAACACATAGCTGTAGAAGGTGGAATGTAAGGGAATATGAGAGTTCCCTGGGGCAGAAACTAGCGTCTAAATATAACCATGAATGGAAGTTTTTGGAAATTTCCTGAAATTTTTGACAAGGCATTAGATTTTACATAAACTGTGGTAGAAAAGAGTGAGATAGTTTTATCTAAGAATCCAAAGGCAAGATATCATTAGCTGATATTTATCATACAACAAGTGTGCTTAGTCACTCAGTCATGTCCAACTCTTTGTGACCCCATGGACTGTAGCCCGCCAGGCTCTTTTGTCCATGGGGATTCTCAAGGCAAGAATACTGGGGTGGGTTGCCATGCCCTCCTCCAGGGGCTCTTCCCAACCTAGGGATTGAACCCACGTCTCCCGCATTGTAGGCAGATTCTTTAACCAGCTGAGCTACCAGGGAAGCCCATGAGGGGACATAAAGGATGGGCCCTATCAGTAGAGAATCCACCTGTATTGCAGGAGAGCTGGATTTGATCCCTGGGTCGGGAAGATCCCCTGAAGAAGGGAATGGCAACACACCACAATATTCTTGCCTGGAGAATCCCATGGACAGAGGAGCCTAGGTAGCTACAGTCCATGAGGTCACAAAGAGACAGACATGACTGATTCTCTATGAAAAATTATCCTTTAGAGAAAATTTAGGCAGTGGGGGTGGGAGTAGTGGGCAGGAAACTAATATTTGTCTGCTTTTATTTTATTTTTTCATTTGTCATCTGATTTATTAGTAGTTTTAAATTCCATGAGCTATAAATATTTATTTGAACAAATTCAGACATTACAACTGGGTATCAAGAACTGGAATTTATCTCCCTTCCTGTCACCTTTCCTGAATTTCCTTTCCTATCCCAGTGAATATACAGATATATATTCATAAAATTTTAAAAAATATTCAGAGTTTTATATTTTATTTACCACCTTGTTTTTTTTTAAATTAGAATATAGTTGATTTACAATGTTGTGTTAGTTTTAGGTGTACATCAAAGTGAATCTGCCATACACATACATATTGACATATCATTGTCTTCTAGACTCCATTCCCATATAGGTTGTTACAGAGCATGGAATAGAGTTCCCTCTGCTATAATTAGGTTCTTAATAGTTATCTTTTCTATATAGTAGTGTGTATATATCATATCCGAATCTCCCAATTTAACCCCCGTCTTTCCTGCTTAGTTACCTTAAGTTTGTTTTCTATATCAGTGACTCTATTTCTGTTTTGTAAGTAAGTTGTAAGTTTGTACTATTTTTTTTTTTTAGATTTCACATATAAGTGATATATGTGATATATGATATTTATCTTTCTCTGTCTGACTTATTTCACTCAGTATGACAATCTCTAGTTCCATCCATGTTGCTACAAATGCATTATTTCATTTTCTCCTACTGCTGAGTAATATTCCATTGTATATATGTACCACATCTTCTTTATCCATTCCTCTGTTGATGGACATTTAAGTTGCTTCCATGTCCTGGCTATTGTAAATAGCACTGCAGTGAACATTGGGGTGCATCTATCTTTTTGAATTAGGGTTTTCTCTTGACCACCAGGCAAGTCCCATTGCTTGTAGATTTTTTGATGATGGCTGATCTAACCAGTGTGAGGTGATATCTCTTTGTAATTTTGATTTGCATTTCTCTAATAATTAATGATGTTGAACATCTTTTCATGTGCCTCTTGGCCATCTGTATGTCTTCTTCAGAGAAATGTCTGTTTAGATCTTCTACCCATTTTTTTGATCATGTTTTTTTTTCTTTTTGATATTGAGCTGCATGTGCTGTCTGCATATTTTGCAGATTAATCCCTTGTCAGTCACTTCATTTGCAAATATTTTCTCTCATTCTGTGGGTTTTCTTTCTGTTCTGCTGATGGTTTCCTTTACTGTGCAAAAGCTTTTAAGTTAAATTTGGTCCCATTTGTTGATTTTTGTTTTTATTTTCATTACTCTCAGAAATGGATCAAAATAGATCTTTCTGCAGTTATGTCAGAGAATGTTGGAAACTAATATTCATTGGACACCAAACAGGCACTAAGCTCTATGCAATGCTTTGCATATTTTTATCATGTGAACTTAATGATCCTGCACGTTAATAATTGTAAACTCCATGTGGCACACAGGAGCTCAGAGACTGTGACATAGAATAGTAACTGATAAAAATTATATTATTTACCTTTAAAACCTATACTCCCTCTCTTATACCTCATTCTATATGAAGTAAGAATATGACTGCAACTCCAAGAGACCCCTGAATGCAGACTCAACTAATTCTAGAAAAGCATTCTCAAATGTATTATTTCATCAATGTAGTAAGGTATCAGATAACAAATGATGATATTATTGGTATTTTTAATGGCAAAAGCTGTAGTAATTCTAAGTAAGTGAAACTCGCTGCCTGACTGGATGTCCTAGTTGAGTTCCTCCCTCTAATGCTTTTATGAGAAGCTTTAAAGAGACTGCCTTTAGCAAAATACCACAATGGATATAATTTATTATTAGTTTATTTTTTCTTTAAAATCTTTGCATCTCCTCAGGAATGTTCTTTTCTTCTCTGTTTCTCCACTACAGCAGTATCAATGCTCTCAACATCACATTTTATCACAGCCTTCCCTAAGGTGACTAGATTTTCTGACTGTGGAATTTCAGGCATCATCCAGTGCTCTGGGATATAGGGGATAATCAGGTCTCTTTTTGGTGCACAGGAAGTCCAATTTAGAATCATCAAAAATGACTGTGTAGAAGTTAAAGTGTAAACACTAGAACAGTAGAGAAGAGAGGATATACATTAAAAGCATACACAGCAAAAATATTGAAATAGAGATTAGCTCTTTTAGTGTTCACATTTTTTGTTCTCATCATAAATTCGAGGAGTATTCTCAGAAAGGCTTCTTTGCTACAGTGTAAAAATGAACAACAGACAATACTATAGGAAATGGAGTGTGTGTTTCTCTGCACATCTGGCACAAGCATCTGCTGGGGATGGGACACCAGCTCATTGCTCTTTCCCTGTGTGGAAGGTCTAATTAAGTAGCAGACAACCCAAGAAGCTCTTGAGTGCAATTCCAATCAGTATCCAAAGGTTTATGTGTGCTCACAAACCTCTTAGATCAGTAATACGGAAATGCAAATCTCAGCAGAACTTGCTTCAACTTTCAGGCCGAGAATATGCAGAAGTTGAAAGAACTTTTATGAGGCACTCCTTCTAGCTCCAAGACATGAGAAAGAATGACTAAGCTAGAAGGAACTTCAGGAAGTCAAGTTCTTAGCTAAGGCTGCCATTTAAGTATATTTAAACTGGCTCAGAAAGAGAGCTGTTTACACTTTGCTGAATAGTCCCCAGTGACCAAGATTTTGCATTCATAGCTTGCAATCTTTAGAATCAAGGAGTTTTGTGTATTCGCTAAATTCCCACCCTATCTTTCATGCGTTGTCTCTCTCTCTCTTTCCCCTCTCTTCTTTTTTTCCTTTCCTTCCTCCACGTCTCCCTCTCTTCATCTCTCTCTTTCTTTCTTCCCTCCCTCCCTCCCTCCTTCCTTCCTTCCTTGCCTGCCCTCATTCTGATTGTTGTTTATAGAGAAATAGATGTTTGACTCCACACATCTAATTGTCTTTTATCAGTTCTCCTTTTATTAGGTCATCTTTAGTCTAAGGAATTTGTTTTTCACATTGCTTAGGTTTTGCTCATAGGGTCAACTTCCTAATCTCTGTTTGCTCTTTTTCTTGAGGTGGGGGGATCATCTGGTTTGACACACTAAACCTAGACAGATTCTCTTAATGTTCACAGAGTTCAATCTTCAGTCTGCTCCTTCTTTGTAAACTATCACTCTATTAGAAATTGGATTTCTATGTGTAAAATAAATATACTACAAGGATATAGTGTACAGCACAGGGAATATAGCTAATATTTTATAGTAACTTTAAATGGAGTATGATCTATAAAATTTTGAAATTCTATGTTATATACCTAGAACTAATTTAATATTGTAAATCAACTAGACTTCCAAAATGAATTATGTTTGTAAGTGTACAGAAGAAAGAGCATCATAATATGAATACTTATTATTTCTGCAAAAAATGCATACTACTAAATGCTAAACATTACAGTCAGAATATATACTGGAAAATCCCAATGACATATGAAAGATTATATTTTTCCTTCAGTTTTTCACCATCCCATCATAGCTAATCTATTTAAACATTGCTCATTTTTCCTAATGCATTATAATTCTTAAGTCCCTGATATTATAAAAAGTTGGGTAGGTTGTAATACAAATAAAAGAAGGCAGGGGGAAAAAGTCATTTCTATTTTAAATTAATTAAAAAATCACTTTGATACATACAAATTTATTTTCCCTACAAATGGATATTATTGAGAAGAAAATAAAAATTTTTAGTAATTTTTTTATTTTATGAATTGCACTTTGTACTAAAAATGGAAAAGGTAAAGGAAGTTTATGAGTAAATGTGAAACTATAGACCCACTTGGCCCCAGGTTTGCAGGTGGACAGTGGTGTCTGGAATTCACCTCCAGGTGGAAATTGGGATGAAAAACAGCCCTTATGATGCAGAAATAGACCTAAGTCACTCATGAAACCAGTGCCTTAGTGATGACCACCGCCCCTCCCCATCAAAGAAAAGGAAAGCAAACTAATGTTGTATAAACACTGCCGAGACTTAGGTTTTATATAGAAGTGTGGGCCTAGTGACATTGAGCGGCTCAGATACACTACTTTTAAAGCAGACATTGGTTTCCTACTGAATGTGCTGTAGACTCAAACTTTGTAAAAGTCACTTTAAATCCTTATTTTAAGATCTATTTCTTAACTTAGAATCTGAGGAGGTAGAGGTGCTGGAGATAATTTAAAAAGTACCCAACAGAGAAGGATGTCAGGAAATGAGGGGAAAGAGCAAGAAAGAAGGGAAGGGAAAAGCCCTTCCTTTTTGGAGTAAATCCCTGCAAACCAAAATTCTCACCCTCGTGAAGACAGAGGGTTTCATGCTGCTAACATCAATATCTTAACTTAGTAAATTAACATGGGGGAAAGATGAAGAAAGAGCATACTAAATAAAGCAGACTCAACAACTGAAAGATAATTTTACTCCAAAGAAAATTGATTTTATAAAAAAGTCTAATAACATTTAAAAGGAGCATGTTTAGAGTGTTCAAAACACTTTACAAATCACATATATAGAAAAAATGTGAAGCAAAATAGAAATGAAACAAGAAAAGGTAGGTAGGAGAGAACACAAAGTAAGTATAGCAACACAAAATCATTAATGCTGATATATATTCATTAAAATAAAAATATAGTCATTAAAATTTTTACTTTAATGAATATATTCATCTTTTAATGAATATATTCGTTAAAATAAAATTTAAAAAAAGCAAGAAGAAGGGAAAGCCCTGGACTGGATGTAAAACAGAAAATAGGAAATAGGAAAATGTTACTAATGCATTCACCCTACTACACATCACTGATAAAAGGGACAGACAGTAATGAGTCACGGAAGATATGTCAAGATTCTAAGAGATCCCAAAATAGGAACTGAAAAAAAGAAAAAGCAGTATTTGAAGAGACAAGAGCTGAGAATTTTCAAATATTAAAGAAAGTTAGATTTTTAATTTAACATATCTCCTGGAGTTCTGGGTAAGATAAAAAATTAAAAACACAGAAACAAATTTGACTTAAACATAGCATAGTTGAACTGCGGACTATCAAGATTAAAGAGACCATTTCAAAAGCTGCCAGATGATTGACAAAATAAGTGAAAATTAAACCAATAATAAAATTCTCTTTAGCAACAACAGATGCTGGAAAGCAATAAAATGACGTTTTCAAAATTTTGAGGGAAAATAACCTTGAAGGGCATGCCCAGTTAAATTACCAAGTATAAGAATAAATTAAAGATATACTGTGATATCTGAATAACCAACAAACCTGTTAAAGAATTCTTTTAAAATATACTGCAGTGAAAAGGAAAATGAAGATGGAGGATGTAGGATATACAAAATTACAGAATATCAGAGCAACGTGACAGTTAACAATCTTTTAATGAGTTTAATTTATTCTTGACTATAAAAATACTTACTTCGTAAAAAGATAAAGCTAAAACCAAGCAAAAAAATGAAATAGTATATTTAGTGGGTGACAAAAAGAAGCTAACACCTTTATCTTGAGATAATAGTTTGAGTGGTTTTAGACTTCAAAAAAATAAGTATGCAGGTTAAAAATCTAGAGACATGCATTAAAATATTAGAAATTAAATTTATATTTCCAGAACATTGGGTACTTTAGAAAACAGAAGTATTTGTTTTTTTTCTCAAAAGGAAGAAAGGGGGAGAAACAGAATCAGGGAAGAAGATGGGAAACAAAATAAGATCTTAAAAGAAGGTCTCAATGTAGCAGCAATCGAAAGTATGAAAATGGATTAATATGATGAAAATCCTGAAGATCTCTAAGTGTGGCGCTAGCCACCGCCACTCCAGTCCAGCATGCAGCATTTCTTTTCATCTACTGTTTCAGCAATCTGAGGGAAATTTCAGAGGCTTCCACTTGTGTTTTCCGCTGCAGTAGCTCTTGCTTCACATGCCAAGGACTCAATGTGGAAACTGCATCAACTGCCAAGTATGTCAGTCCCCGTTACACATTCAGGGACTGCAAAAAGCTGAGTGAGTCCCCAGGCTCAGAACACCCATCATAAATCACATCTTGGCCAGGATTCTATTTTTACCATTCTATTTATCTACCGTTCTATTTATTCCCATGTACTGTCCACTGCAGCAGCACAGCCCAGGTAACACTTGGCTTATCTGGATATTAAAATGAACTCACATTCTGTTTCTAATATTCTTTGAAATACATGGGTGTTTTGTTCTTCCTGAAATACAGTAGAAAAATAACTAAATGGCTATGTGTAGTTTGGGGGAAGGGCTGAGGAAACATGATCACTTTTGGTGGTGGTATTTCAGAATCCTTCTTTTGGGGAGGATGCAAAGGTTACTAGATGTGAAAACGTTTTGATTCTAGAAGAGTTCTAGTGTAAAACCTGACTAGTCTGTACACTGGGTCAGGTGTCAAGACTTCTTATAGGAGTGCCTGGTCTCAGCCTCTCCATCATCCCTGTACAGCTGAGTGGTACTCTTGGTGGTTTCCCCTGAGATTTCTATGGTTCTGTTAGCCTGTTTGATAACATTCTAGATGTCAGGTCTCTTTGGCTACAGCTGCACCATTATCGATTAATAAGAGACTTGCTTACAGTCTTCAAGTCAGCTACTTGGCTTCTACCATTAGTCTGTGATCCCACTTAATATTAGCAAGCCATGTTCTGGAAACACTTCTCTTACCTTCAGCTTCTATAGTTAGAAAAGAACTGCCAGTTAACTCTTTAGTTAACTTTTTATGCCTCTTTCCAGCAGCACTTGACTTTGTGTCTTCCTATGGAAGAAAATCATCTGGTGAGTGTTCCAAATACATAGAGTATATTTATTCAAGAATGCCCAGTTATCTGAGCCTTCTAATTTTTTCTTTCACCATCTGCCAGGGCAATTCAACTTTGCTTAACACAGACAAGTTCTAAACTTCTTTTCCATGTTACGAGGAACTGTCTCCTGAAATCTCGTTGGTTTAAAATCCTGTATCTTAGGAGAGTGCTTGCAAATGTATACATGCTTTCCTGTCCATTTTTGTTGTTGTTGTTCGGACCCTTTGAAAATGCACTCTTAGAATCTATTTCTATGAATATTCCTCCAGCTTCTGCAGGTCCATGCTAAATAGGCCTTGTGGTTCCTTAGGGATATATGGTATTTCCTTCCTTAACAGGCCAGGTATGTCCCCAGCTAGTCTATGCCATGACTTAAGCCTAGCTAGGTGCCTAGTTTGTCAGGAAGGAAGATGGGACAGACCCTTAGGGGGAAGTGGTTGCCTTGACGGGGAGAGGCCTCTGTGTTACTGCAGCTAGGAGGGGAGTGCCAATTCTGAAGAGAGGTCAGTCACCCTGTCGGCTTAGAAGGTTCAGTGGGGTCTGGGGAACCTAAAATCTCAGAATTTCTCCCAGATGTCTCTATTCCGTATGTCAGACTCCTAGGATTTCCCAGTCAGGACTCTGATCTTGACTTAAAAGACTTAGCTGGCCGGAGCATTTAACCTTCTGAAGCTCACCCACTGAGACCATTATATCCTGGGCTTGGTTTTCTGCCTAGGATACAGTGTGTCTGTCGTCTGTACTCCTGACACAGCAGATGAGGGCTCTGTATGCTACGAAAACGGTTCTCTGGCTTTCATACTTGACTTTAAAATGTTTGATAACTGGCTTCAGCATTTCATTCTCTTTCTCTGCAGCATCAGTGCAGTTTAGCAGTAACCATCCAATCCCTCCACACTTGTAACTGTTCCCTCTGTAAGTTTCAAATGTCAGCTAATGCATTCCCTTGACCAGTTTACTAGCTCTCCTGGAGGAGGAAATGGCAACTCATTCCAGTATTCTTGCCTGGAAAATCCCATGAACAGAGGAGCCTTGCGGGTTACAATCAGTGGAGTCACAAGGAGTCAGACACAACTGTGCATGCATACAGTGACTTGGGCAGGTGGGGGAATCCTTATCTAGGCAAGGAGTGATCTAGCCTCAAAATATCAAATTATTATCTGCCCTTTTGAAGCACTCCTAGACCTTGGCTTCAAGGAGCTTAGGTGCTTGAGAAGAATTTCTTCTGGCACAGACATTTTCAGGATTCATTTACTTCTACAAAACATCTCGGCCTCTTTGGGGCCATGGAAATACATACTCAGCCTGGAAAATATGAAGAAGGCAGTAACGGGCTCTGTATGGCAGCCATGCCTGAGTGCTGCTCAGTTCCTGTCCCTCCTGCTGATGTTCTAGAAGGAACATCATGCTTTATAGAGGGATTTTATTCTTCCATTTTTCCTTTGCCCTGCCCACCTCCTGTCTCAAAGGTGATGATCAGAAATAAAATCCCTTCATGTTAGAGAGTTTAGATATTGTTGAGAAGCTCTGAAGACTGCCAGGAGTGACATTCTAGGTCCCAACTGAAATGGAAAAAAAAAGGCATCTGCAAGTATATTAGCTGTTTTGGCTGAACACAACTTTCAAACAGCAGGTGATCTTTGCTGCAGCTGACAGAAGGCCTTTAAAATGGGTTCTGGAATTTTATTTTATCTTGCATGTGGATAATTGAATTGCCGTTTGCTAACTGAGACAACACTAGTTGGTGTCATGTGTACCATTCTGACATTTTAAAGGAATCTTGGGTTTCTTTAGCCACTGAAAAATAGTATACTAAAGGCGCAAGGTTTCCAGATAGTGTATTTTTAGGCTGACAAATTAGTACAGCCTCTGTGAGAAGAAATAAGCTTCTTAAAAGCTTTTCAATGTTCTGCAAATCACTTTGTTCTTTTATTTCTCTGGAGTCTTGATGATATGCTCAAAAGTACTGTTTTTATTTTAATAGTAATACGGCAATAGTAATAATTGATTGAATGCTACTGTTCCCCATGCATTAGCTAGAATGTGATATACATTATCCCATTTAATCTTATTTTCACTAGAGGAAACAGAAGCTGAGATAATTTGAGTATTTGGCATATGATCATTTAGGAGGGAAGGGTGAACCCAGGTCAGTGTGCAATAAATCCAGCCCCAGCAACCACTGTGCTAAAATATTCCACAGTATCTCTCCTGCGTCTTTAAACTCTCAGCTGTTAGCACAGCATCTGGCACTTAGGGAAGACTAAAAAATGTAGAAAATAAATGCCCATAGAATTAAATGGAATCTTAGTTATGAGGAAAGGCTGTGACTGTACGTAATGTATTGTATGAAAAGAATTATTTGGCTACCTGAACCTGTTTTAGAGAACTTTTCCTCTACTTCCCTCTTGACCTGTTTTTTTTTAAAATGTTTTATTTTCCTAATTTTTACTGAGTTTGACATACAATAAAGTTAACATATTAAATAGCATCATTTGATAAATATGAATATACTCATCAAACTGTGACTGTTTCAAGAAGTGAACAAATCCATCAATTGGAAAGTTTATCTTGACTAATTTATAATCCCTCTGTTCCACCCACTTTCCACCCCAGACAATCACTGATCTTGTTTGTCACTATAGATTAGCTTGCATATCTGGAATGTAAGGTAAATTGTATAATGTAACATGTATTCTTTTTTGTCTGGATTATTTTACTCATCACAATCATTTGGAGATGCATCCATGTGGCTACATATATTGACAGTTGTACTTATTATTGTTGAATAGTATTTCATTGTTTGGATATACCACAGTTTCTTTATCAGCTTACCTGTTGATGAACATGTGGCCACAACTAGAAACAAGAAAATTATGAAATGAAAATCTCACTGGTAAAGGCAAACATAGAGTAAGGGCAGGCAATCATCCACATACAAAGCTAGTGAGAGGTTAAAAAACAAAAGTAGTAAAATAATTTATATAACTTAAAATATATTTTAAGTTGCTTATCTCTTAATTTCAAAGCATTTTAAAAACCCTGCATTTGTACTTTCCTCCCTGATACTGTTTTTGATATTACATTTTATATCTGTTTTGTGTACCCCTTAACTGCTTACTGCAGATATAGATAATTTCACTCCTACACTCTTATACAGAAACCTCATGCTAACTGCAAACCAAAAACCTGTAATAAATTTACACACAAAAAAGAAAAGGAATCTAAACCAATGGCTGATTCATGTCAATGTATGGCAAAAACTACTACAATATTGTAAAGTAATTAGCCCCCAACTAAAATAAATAAATTTATTAAAAAAAAAAGAAAAGGAATCTAAATGCAACAAGAAAGATAGTCATCAAATCTCAAGAACATGTGGGCTGTTTCTCCTATTGACTATTACACATCACGCTGCTGTGAACATCACTGTATCCAGGATTATATGGATATATGCTTTTTCTCTTGGGTATATCTCTAGACAGATGGATGGTATGATAACTGCATATTTAACTTTTAAGGAAACTGCCAGAAACTGGCAGATTGTTTTCCAAAGTGGTTGTACCATTCATTTTTTAGCAAATGTGTTGAGTTCCCCCTCCTCTGTATACTCAATGACTCTTGATACAGTCAATCTTTAGACATTCTAATAGCCTTGCAGTGCTATTTCAAGTGGTTTTAACTTACATTTTTAATAAATTGTGTGGATAGCTTACATTTTCTCATGAATTATGTGGGTCATGTTTTCATGAGCTTATTTACTGTCCAGTTTTCTTTTCATAGTGCGGTCCATTTTCAAATGTTTGCCCATTTTAAAAACTGGTTTGTTTTCTTGTTAGTGAACTTTGATAGTTCCTTTTACGTTCTGAATACAAGTCCATCAGATACATGCTTCTCAAGTATTTTCTCCCTGAAATATTGTAAAAAAGGTACAAGTATTGCTTGTACCTTTATTCTTTTAATAGTGTCTTTCAAAGTACGTAAGTTCTAATTTTGATTGTTTATCTATTTCTTCTGTGGAATGTGCTTTTTATTTCATAACTAAACAATCTTTTCCTCATCCAGGGAAGCAAATATCTTATCTTGTTTTATTCCACACATTGCATAGTTTGAAGTTTCACCTTTATGCCTGTGAAGAAAATTAATTTTTGAATAAGAAATAAGAAACATTATTTTTTTGTATATTAATATCCAGTTGTTCCAGCATCATTTGTTGAGAAATATACCTTCTGCAAATCAATCGCCATTGCACTTTTGTTGAAGGTCAGTTGTCTCTATAAGTGTGGACCTATTTCTCAATTTTTCTTGTTCTGTTGATTTTTAAATCTATATTTCTGTCAGTACAATGCTGTCTTTGTGATGTAGCTTTATCCAAGTCTTTAGCATATATAGTGTCACTCTTGAAACTTTGCTTTTCTGTTTAAAAGTTGTCCAGGCTATTCCAGGTCTTTCGCATTTCTATATGGATTACTAGATAAGTTTATCAATTTCTTCAAAAACACCTGCTGGCATTTTTATTCAACAGGATTGTATTGAGTCTATTGATCAATTTTGAAGATTTGACATCTGAATAACACTCCTCTGATCCGTGAAGGTACGGATGATGTCTCCATTTATTTAATTTTTTAATTTCTGTCAGCAATATTTTGTAGTGTTCAGTAGAGGTTTCACATACTCATCGAGATTTATCCATAGGTATTTCATATAATTTGATATTATTATAAACAGGATTATTGTTTCCAACTTCTGATTGTTATTGGTGTATAGAATTCCAACCAAGTAATGTATATTGGTGTTATATTTTGCAATTTTGATAAAGATATTTATTATATGTCATGTCATCTGTTTAAAGACAGCTTTATTTCTTCCTTTCCAATCTAGATACATTTTGAAACCACTAATAAATGTTCTGTCAAAATAGTGATGGCAGACATTATAGTCTTATTCCTGAACTTAAGGAAAAACATTGAGTCTTTCACAATTAAATATGACGTTAGCTATAGGTTTTTTGATATGTACCTTATCAGGTTGATGAAGTTTCCTCCTCTTTCAAGTTTTCTGAAGGATTTTATCGGGAATGGATTTGGCTTTTGTTACTACTTTGTAATTGCCTACTGACATGACCATGTGATTTTTTCTTCTTCAGTGTCGATAATTAGTTTAGTTTTGGAATAGATTAACCACACTTCTGACATTATATGTTGTGTAATTCTATGGGTATTGACAAATGCTTGTAATTTTACATATCCATCATTACAGTATCATACAGAATAGTTTCAATGCCCTAAAAATCCACTGTGCTCCGTATTCATCCTTCTCCTTTTTCTGACCTCTGGTAACCATTGCTCTTTGTACTGCTTCTGTGGTTTTGCCTTCTCTAGAATGGTATATAGTTGGGACCATATTGTTTGTGGCTTTTTGAACTGGTTTCATCTAGTAAAATGCAGTTAATGTTTCTCCATAAATCCCCATGGTTTGATAGATCATTTCTTTTTTGGCATTTCTCTAGGCATTCATTTATATATTTTTATAATTTTAATTACTTGTTTTTGTTCTTCATAACACATTTTCTTAGTAGTTTGGGGAATTGACAATTGACTCGTTCCTTTTGTACTGTTGAAAAACATTCCAGTGTATGAACTGCAGTGTACTATAGTTGATTTATCAGTTCACTCGGTGAAGGACATCTTGGCTACTTCCAAGTTTTGGCAATTAACTTAAAACTACTCTCAATATTTGCATACATATTTTTGTGTGGACATTGGTTCTCCGCTTTTTTGGTAAAATACTAAAGAGAACAATTCCTGGTTGTATGATAAGACTATGTTTAGCTTTTTAAGAATCTGTCAAACTGTCTTCTAAAATGCTATACCATTTTGCATTCCAACTGGCAATAAGAGAGTATGCCTATTCTCCATATCCTAGTCGGCATTTGGTAGTATCAGTTTTTTTAGATTTTAGCCATTCTAATATGGTATCTCATTATTTTAACTTGCAGTCCATTTATTATCTATGATGTTGAGGATCCTTTCATATGTTTGTTTGCCATATCTATATCTACTTTGGCTAGGCATGTGCACAGATCTTTTGCACTGTTTAAAATTGGCTTGTTTATTTCTTATTGTTGAAATCTATGTGTATTTTGAATTTTTTAGATACAAGTCAGTTTTTGAAGTGAAGTGAAGTCGCTCAGTCATGTCTGACTCTTTGCGACCCCATGGACTGTAGCCTTCCAGGTTTCTCTGTCCATTGGATTCTTCAGGCAAGAATACTGGAGTGGGTTGCCATTTCCTTCTCCAGGGGATCTTCCCAACCCAGGGATTGAACTGGGGTCTCCCGCATTGCAGGCAGACTCCGTACTGTCTTAGCCACCAGGGAAGTCAGTTTTTAGATATGTGTTTTGTAAATATTTTCTTCCTGCCTATGGTTAGTCTTTTCATTCTCTTAACAATGTCTTTGAAAGAGTAGGGATTTTAATTTTAATAAAGTCCAAATTGCCATTTTTTTCTTTAATGGATTATGCTTGGTGTTATATTTAGAAACTTATCACTAAGTGTGCATGCCTATGTCCTGTCATTCCAGTGCGACTTGTTGAAAGACATTCCTTTTTCCAGTGAATTGTCTGCTCATTTGTTGAAGATCAGCTAACTCTATTTGTGTTGGTATATTTCTGGGTTCTGTATTCCATGTAATGTATCTGTTTGTCTACTCTCTTTTTGGCAGAAATACACAGTAACTATAATTCTCATACATTGTTGGCGTGAATGCAAAGTGATATAGCCACTTGAGAAAACAGTTGGGAAAATTCTAGTAGTTACATATGCACTTACCACACAACTCATATTTTTTATTCTTAAATATTTACCCCCCAAAATGAAAGCATAATTATACACAGATATTTGTAGGTTATTTATTACAATCTGGAATCTGGATACATTCCAAATATTTGTCAACTGGTGAACGGACAAATTGTGGTAAAACCACACAGTGGGTTCCTCAAAAACAAAAAAAAAGAGCTCTGGAGACAGTGAAGGACAGGGAAGCCTGACATGCTGCAGTCCATGGGGTCAAAAAGAGTCAGAAATAACTGAGCGACTGAACAACAATTCATACATAAAATTAGAGGAATGTATTTCAAAACTATCCACTATATACAGTATAATTCCATGTGTTCTGGATAAAGCAAAACCATGGGTAAAAACATCATATCATTGATTGCCAGGTGGTAGGGATGTTGGGGAAATTGACTATCAAGTGTCACAAGAGAACTGATTGTGGTGTTGAGACTATTCCATATCTTTAATGTGTTCGTTGTTAGCAAGCTGTATACATTTCTCAAAATTCTCTGAGTCCTATAAAAAATTACGAATTTTAATCTATGGATATTATACTTCAAATGTTGTTGTTCAGTCACAAGGTCCTGTCCGACTCTTTGCGATCACATGAACTGCAGCACACCAAGCTTCCCTGTGTTTCACTATCTCCCAGAGTTTGCTCAAACTCAAGTCCATTGAGTCAATGATGCCATCCAAACATCTCATCCTCTATTGCCCCCTTCTCTTCCTGCACTAAATCTTTCCAAGCATCAAGGTCTTCTAATGAGTTGGCTCTTCACATCTTGTGGCCAAGATATTGGAGCTTCAGCATCAGTTCTTCCAATGAATATTCAAGGTTGATTTCCTTTAGGATTGACTTGTTTGATCTCCTTGCAGTTCAAGGGACTGTCAGGAGTCTTCTTCAACTACATGGTTCGAAATCATCGATTCTTCTGCATTCTGCCTTCTTAATGGTCCAACTCTCAAAACCATACATGACTAATGGAAAAACCATGCCTTTGACTATACGCAGCTTTGTTGGCAAAGTGATATCTCTGCTTTTTTAATATGCTGTCTAGGTTGGTCATAGCTTTTCTTCCAAGGAGCAAGGGTCTTTTAATTTCATGGCTGCAGTCACCATTCACAATGATTTTGGAGCCAAAAAATATAGAGTCTCTCACTGTTTCCACTGTTTCCCCATCTATTTGCCATGAAGTGATGGGACCAGATGCCAATATCTTAGTTTTTTGAAGTTGAATTTTAAGCCAGCTTTTTCACTCTCTTGTTTCACTTTCATCAAGAGGCTCTTCAGTTCCTCTTTGCTTTCTGCCATAAAGGTGGTGTCATCTGCATATCTAGGGTTATTGATATTTCTCCAGGCTGTCTTGATTCCAGCTTGTGCTTCATCCAGCCCAGCATTTCACATAATGTACTCTGCATAGAAGTTAAATAAGCGGGATGACTATATACAGCCTTGACGTACTCCTTTCCCAATTTGAAACCAGTCCATTGTTCCATGTCTGGTTCTAGCTGTTGTTTCACGGCCTGCATACAGGCTCCTCATGAGGCAGGTAAGGTGGTCTGGTATCTCCATCTCTTTAAGAATTTTCCAGTTTCTTGTTATCCACACAATCAAAGGCTTTAGCATAGTCAATGAAACAGAAGTAGATTTTTTTCTTCTTTTTTTGCATTCCCTTGCTTTTTCTATGATGCAATGGATGGTGGCAATTTGATTTCTGGCTCCTCAGCCTTTTGTAAATCCAGATTGTACATCTGGAAGTTCTTGGCTTACACATTACCTTGGTAGTGTGTGACATGAGTGCAGTTGTGTGGCAGTTTGAACATTCTTTGGCATTGCCCTTCTTTGGGATTGGAATGAAAACTGACCTTTTCCAGTTCTGGGGCCACTGCTGAGTTTTCCAAATTTTCTGGCATGATGAGTGCAGTACTTTCACAGCATCATCTTTTAGGATTTGAAATAGCTCAGCTAGAATTCCATTACTTCCATTAGCTTTGTTTGTTGTAATGGTTCCTATGGCCCACTTGACTTCACAGTCCGGAATGTCTGGCTCTAGGTGAGTGACCATACCATTGTGTTTATCCGGGTCATTAAGACTTTTTTGTGTAGTTCTTCTGTGTATTCTTGCCACCTCTTCTTAATCTTCTGCTTTTGTTAGGTACTTGATGTTTCTTCCCTTTATTGTGCTCATCTTTGCATGAAATTTTCCCTTGGTATCTACAATTTTCTTGAAAAGATCTCAAGTCTTTCCCATTCTATTGTCCATAAACCTGATTTTTAAAAACTCAGCAGTTATTCTTGATTTTAAAAAGCTTCAATAATAAGGTTAGATATCTTCTTAATATAATTAAATATTATTACTTTCTTAGCCCCAGTTAAGCATCATTCTTTTTTAAAAAACAAACTTTAGATTTAAAAAAAAAAAGAAATATGGTTGATTTACGATGTTTTGTTACTTTCAAGTATACAACAAAGTGATTTTATTGCACATACATAAATATTCTTTTTGTACATTCTCTGTCATTATAGGTTATTACAAGATACTGAGTATAGTACCCTGTGCTATACAGTAGGTCTTTGTTGGTTATCTATTTTGTATATATTGTTGTTTTTGTTTGGTTGCTAAGTCATGGCCAACTCTTTTGCTACCCCAGGGACTGTAGCTCCCAAGGCTCCTCTGTCCATGGGATTTCCCAGGCAAGAATATACGGGTTGGTTACCATTTTCTTCTCTAAGATATCTTCCCAATCCAGGGTTCAAATCTTCATCTCCTGCATTGGCAGCTGGACCCTTTATCATTGAGCCACTTGGGAAGCCCATTTTATATATAGTAGTGTGTATATTTGAATCCCCAGCTCTTAATTTATCCCTTTCCCCTTTGGTAAGCATAAAGTTGGTTCTATGTCTGTGAATCCATTCCTGTTTTGTAAATATATTCATTTGTATCATTTTTTTAGACTCCACATATATGCAGTATCATATCTTTGTCTTTCTCTGTATTGCTTATTTCACTTAGTATAATAATCTCTAAAGCCATTCATGGTTCTTCAAATGGCATATTTCATTCCTTTTTTACTGAGTGATATTCCATTGTGTATATGGACCACATCTTCCTTATCATTTCATATGTTGATGGACATTTAGGTTTTCTCCATGCCTTAGCTATTTTATACAGCTCTACTGTGAACATTGAGGTGCATGCATCCTTTCAAATCATGTTTCTCTCTGTATATATACCTGGGAGTGGGATTGGTGGATTATATGGTAGCTCTACACATACTTGGGTCAGGAGGATCCCCTAGAGAAGTGATAGGCTCCCCACTCCAGTATTCTTGGTGTCTCAGTTGGTACAGAATCCATCTGCAATGCGGGAGACCTGGGTTTGATCCTTGGGTTGGGAAGATCCCCTGGAGGAGGGCATGGAAACGACTCCAGTATTCTTGCCTGGAGAATCCCCATGGATAGAGGAGCCGGGCTGGCGGCAGTCCATGGGGTTACAAAGAGTCAGACACCACTGAGTGACTAACCACAGAATAGAAAGCTAATGCTTTATAAAACTTATTCTGTGCCAAGTAATGTTTGCAGTATCTTAGGTATAGCAACAATGTTAACAATCTGATTTTGTAAGCACTATGATTATTACAATTTAAAATTGAGAAAGCAAAGGAAAATAGAGGCTAATGTATTTCTCTATTAACCAGCAGAGTCAGAATTCAAATCTAGGCAGGACGCCTTGAATCTGGAGAGCTAATGAACGTTCATTTCTGCTTACTAGAAGTGGCATATATATTAGTATCACCAGCCCAAGTGAATTACAGACACTTTGAACACTGACTGGTATCATGAGGGCTTCACTGTTAAGACATCATGATCTATTCAGATACCTGCAAACTAAATATTTTGCTTTAGAATTCTTGAGGATGACATGCCTTATGCAGTAACACAAGATGCTGCTGCTGCAGTACAAGTCCATAAAGGTTTTAATAGTCTCCAGAGAATCCCTGATCCTACCCTGATTCCTTCTTCATTCAGCGTTTTTGTTTTTCTATAAATTCTTCCCCTACTTCCTAAAGTGTTTGGGAAAAATATCTTCACTCAGTATAAATTTGGATGTTTTAAAAAGTGCCATTTAGTGAATAGTTAATAGTTGTTAGTTTTTCTTAGAATATACATACTCATGAAATGGACACCGTCAAAAAGGGCTATATAAATTATACTGAATTTGGCTGTGAAATATCAGGAAGATGAATGGGACAATCCAAGACTTGAGAATATTCAGAGAAATATGAGGAATTTTACCAAGGCGTTTAAAATAAAAATATTGTTGTTTTTTGCTAAGCTGTGTCCAACTCTTTTGTGGACCCTGTGGACTGTAGCCAGGCTCCTCTGTCCATGGGATTTCCCAGGCAAGAATACTGGAGTGGGTTGCCATTTCCTTCTCCGGGGGATGTTCCTGACCCAGGGATCAAACCTGCATCTCCTGTATTGGCAGGCAAATTCTTTACTACTGAGCCACTAGGGAAGCCCAAATAAAAATATAAAGACTAGCTAATAAAGTCAAAGATCTCTGCCATGCAAGTCAATTATGTGGGCATACTTAAAGAATTCAGTATTAGATGAAGAAAATAGAAGAGACTTTTGTGGTCAACTACCTGCATTTTCCAGGTTTCCTGGATGCTTTACGTAAACTAATCTCATTGAATTATTTTTATTCAAAAATCTTAAGTATCCAAGGTTAACTGCAAGTAACAGTTAACATTTGGAAAACTATTCCCCTTTAAGTCCAGGAAATATTTAGAATTGTCTGCGGTATCTAGGAAAGGTGGCAGCATCCTAATGACTGACATGTCCTTCTGACAACATCACTGACAACTTCATTAAACATGTCAGTTCACACCGCTGACTTGGAATTGATTTCCTCTGGGGTTGGAGGGTACCATTAGGCTTTCATCAGAAGGAGCTTGATCTTTTGCCCAGCTTTCCACATGCTGCTTCTAACCTGTATGCTGCTATTGACATGTGAATGAGAACTGACTTGAAGAAACATTTTGCCAGGGTGAGTTAATAATTTAAGCCCAAGAAGTGGGGGTGATGATAGATGCTGACAGTTATATTTCATGAGCATCCAAAAATCAGAAGGATCTGTATAAATATCCATATTGTAGGTGCACAGGTTAATCTGGAGCCAAGGTATCTGTTTGGCACTCCAGTTTTAGATGGGTACCTTGGGGCCCTGCCAGGCAGCACCACCTGTATCAACCTTGTTCTTCTCTTGACGGGTCTGGCTGCCACTGGACCTTTTTGCATTCCAGCTAAATCATTGGTGCCTAGGACTCAGGAAGGCCACAAAATACAGCTGCTCAGTTGCCCTGGAGTTGTGTAATGAGGCATCCTTTCTGTGCTCCACTGTGTTCCATGAAAAAGGAGAATGCCTCGCCCTCTTTTTGTGTTGCCCTATGTTAACAGGTATATGCCCGCGTGTCTTTATGATCAAAATCTCCCAGAGTTACTAATGAAAAAGAAACTGTAGATTTTTTTCTTTCTTGGAGTCCTAATTCTAAAAGGAAATAGGGTATACTTAAGCCCAAGAGTATCTATTGCATGAGTCCTAACATACTTTCAAACTTACTGTTTCATCTTTATATGGTCTTTCTGAGGAGCTTCTTAGTCAGTGGATAAGGTTGAGATGATCCACTCATGTAGTCACTATCTCTTATGACGGATGTTGGCAACCATGATTCACAGCTCACGGTCATCATCCATTGTTGTATCCTTCTATATGACATGATGTAAAAGTGTACCTTCAGTGCTGGAATTGGGAATGGTATTAATAGCAGAGTTCTTTGTCTTTGCCTGTGGATTAACTGTTGTCCTTTATAGGAAGATAGAGCTGGTTGACCTTTTAACGTTGCATATAGTGAGCATATTTTCTAAGAGTTCAGATAAAGTAAAGAAAACCAGGACGATTATAACACTAACGCCAGTGTGACCAAGGCACAGCTGAAAAAGAAGGCTAAGTGACTGTGTTATTTTAATGACAGATGGGAAGACATATATAACTAGATTAGGAAGATAAATAACAGAAACAGAGCATTTGTGATTGTGCTTGGTGCAGAAGGAGAGGTGAAGGCACATATGGAGACTGAATCTCACAAGTCTTGGATAAGACAGGGAAATATGTCTAAATAAATCAAAACTGTTTTGTCTCCCCACCCTCACCCAGAGACACCAATGTTCAGTTGAAAATAGTGGCTGCTGAGCTAGCTTAGGAACACCCCACTGATGAACGTGCGATATCTTATTATTCCCTTGATGACTCTGTGAAGTTCAGTGAGGTGACATTTCCTGATTAAAAAATTGCAACTAAAATGCTCTGTGGGAAAACAAAAGGGGAATTTTTGATCATATGTTATAAAGTTCATTCTGTAAACTCTTACTAGCAAGTTTCCTTTTTAATACTGGGAATATTATGGCCATGTGTTTAATTTTTAAAATTTATTTTACTGATGTATAGTTGATTTACAATGTGTTAATTTTTGCTGATTGGCAAAATGATTCAGTTACATATATATATTCATATTCTTTTCCATTATGGTTTGTCACAGGATATTTAATATAGTTCCCTATGTTATACAGTAGGACTTTGTTGTTTATCCATTTCGTATAATAGTTTACATCTGCTAATTCCAAACTCCCACTCCATCCCTTCCCTACCCTCTTCCCCTTGGCAACCACAAGCCTGTTCTCTCTCTGTGAGTTTGTTTGTTTTGTGGAAATGTTCATTTTGTCATATTTTAGATTCCACATATAAGTTATATCATATGGTATTTATCTTTCTCTTTCTGACTTCCATCACTTAGTATGATAATTTCTAGTTGTATCCATGCTGCTGCAGATGACACTATTTTGTTCTTTTTATGACTGACTAATATTCCTTTGTATATATGTAGCACATCTTCTTTATCCGTTCATCTGTTGATGGACACTGAGCAGCTTCCATGTCTTGGCTATTGTGAATAGTGCTGCAATGAACAGAGGGGCGTGTGTATCTTTTCGAATCATAATTTTGTCTGGATATATGCCCCAGAGTGGGATGGTTGGATCATATATGATCATATTTTTTTGTGCCAAATTGAAAATATTTTTTCTTTTATGCAGGAGGGTTAATTAAGCTCATTCACATTCATTTGTAGGACTGACTGGTTTAGTTTTCAACTGCATCATAATTTATAATTATGGGCCTTTTGTTTTATTTGCTATGTTTCTTTATCTACAGGATGTACACTGTCTCTTTTATACAAAACTGGGTATTAAAGAAGGTTGAATGGTTTGTCATGGGCTATTTTGGTAGTTAGATCTCCTCTAGCGACTTTAATTCCTCTTTAACCTTTTACTCTCTGCTTTACCATTTTTTATTTTTTTGGTGGCGATGGCATTAAATATCTACTTTTTGTCTATAAACAATGTGTTTTTTGTGGTTTTCATTTTTCCTCTCCCTTCTCTCAATTTTTTTTATTTATTTTTATTTAAATTAGTTTATTTTCTATTTTTTAACTTTACAATATTGTTTTTGTTTTGCCATGCATTCCTTCTCTCAATTTTTAATTGCATTATTTGTTATCAAAATATACAACATGAAGGTAATCAAAAGGTACAAGCTTCTAGTTAGAAATTAAGTTCTAGGGATGTAAAGTACAGCATGTCGACTATAGTTAATAATACTATATTCCATATTTGAAAGCTGCTAAGAGAGTAAATCTTAGAAGTTCTCATCACAGTGGAAAAAAGTTGTGACTGTGTTAGGTGGTCAATGTTTGCTAGGCTAATAGTGGGAATCATTTCACAATATATGTATATGTTGAATTATTATATTTTATACCTGAAAATAATAAAATGTTAGATGTAGATATTATTTCAATTAAAAAGTATATGGTAATCTCCCAGTTATCTCTCCCTTTATGAATATATTCATATATTATTCATATATTTTAAAGAAATGCTTACTATCTATCCTTTTTTGAAAATTTCACAGTCATAATTAAGTTGGGTGAAGCTTGTGCTTTTTTAGAAAATTCATTTTGATTTTTGATTTCTGTTCCAAAGTAGCTTTTCATGTGTTCAAATGCTCATTTCAGTATTTTTAATTCTGTTCAGTGTGTAGATTAGGACTTTTTCTTTGGGTTGATGTTTTCATATATGTGGGAGTGGAGAAGATGCCTCATTTAAATTGCATTTTTTTTTTTTTACTGATTTTTATGCAGCAGATCCCTGTGGACTTTGTTGTTTTCATTTTGAATGATATCTAGATATTTTATATGATTCTTATTTTAATGGCACCGTTTTCTTTTAACCTAGCAAAGACAATAACTTAGCAGTGTTTTGTTGTTGCCGTTGTTTGGTTTTGATGATGGAGGAGAGGTTGATAGATTCTCGTCACTTTATATTTTCCACTTTCTCCTGCTGTTTTGCCTTTTGTCACTCGATTAACAGACTTCACTCCTTTCTTTGGTTCCTGTTCCTCTTCAGAAGCTCTGTGTTTGGAAGACATTGTTACAATCATGCTCTCCCCACCTCCCCTCCACACACAAGTTTTAGGTAAGGCTGCTGCTGCTGCTGCTAAGTCACTTCAGTCGTGTCCGACTCTGTGCGACCCCATAGACAGCAGCCCACCAGGCTCTGCCGTCCCTGGGATTCTCCAGGCAAGAACACTGGAGTGGGTTGCCATTTCCTTCTCCAGTGCATGAAAATGAAAAGTGAAAGTGAAGTCGCTCAGTGTGTCCGACTCTTAGCGACCCCATGGACTGCAGCCTACCAGGCTCCTCGTCCATGGGATTTTCCAGGCAAGAGTACTGGAGTGGGGTGCCATTGCCTTCTCCGCTTGGGTAAGGAAACACATCTAAATAACGAAAAAATATTCTGTCTTCCCCAAAGACATTAATGTTCAATTTAAAACCGTGGTTGCTGAAGTAGTTAGTGAACTAGTTTTGGGAATAGCACACTAATGAACAGACATTAACATCTCGTTCCCTTGATTATTCCATGAAATTTAGAAAGTCACGTTTCCTGATTAAGAAACTTGCCCCATGAAGCAATTTACCTCTTTAAATTGAATGCCTGAAATGGAGTGTATCTCTTTATATCCTGAACCTCTCTCTTTTTTGTACTTCCTGGAGGTTTGTTGTGTGATCAGAGTTTGTCCCACTTCAGAGATTCCCTTTTTCTCTGGTTGCTTCAACTCACCCTCGGGCTCCTTAGCAAGTGTCCTTCCTTTGTGTTTCTTCTGTTTCTTTTTTCTTCCTTTCCTTGTCACGAGCACTGAGGTACGTGGGGATGACGGAGAGCATTTGGTGCTGTGGCGCTGAGCATCCCATGCTTTCTCTTCTTATTAACAGTAAATTTACATCCTCCATCTTCAAGTCACCTTAAAGGTACAATTTTGCCTATAGTCTTTTCATAGATGGACAGAGAATTTAATCCTCTAGAAAAAGATTCAGGGCGATTTTTCCTACACAGTCTCCTTTGTCTGTAGCCACCCCAAAGCTTTCTTCTCCTTGGCAATACAGATCTCTTCAATTTAGGAAACCTGTGCTTCCAGTCAGTTCAGTTGTGCTTTTTGGTGCCCTCGTCACCCCTTAGTCCAGAGATGGCCTATGCAGGTCACTCTTCTACTCTGGTTTTGTGTTCCCTTATTCACTTTATGCAAGTGAGAGTCTTTTATAGCTCTTTTTTGCTTGGAGCCTTTAGCATTTAATCTCTTTGGTTAGGGTCTGAAAATATTCAACTGTTCCATTTCTCCTAAAGTCTGATACTTTTCCTGTTGGCTTGCTGAATGACCCCCTTTTTTGTTGTTGTTGTTGAGCTCTTTTTAGTAAAAGCAAGCATATCCTCAGTTCTAGGATTTTAAAATCACTCCTGTTAGATTTCCAAACCCACTAGGCACATGGTTGACCTCTAATATCATGGCAGCAACAGTTTTGCTAGAAGTTTTGCTGCGGTATAACATGGATCACCGCATCTCTATCCTTCATTATCAATTTCCTTTTCACATTGTAAGCCACGGTTCAGCAAATAACTACCTATGGGCCAAATCCAGCCTTTGGCCTGTTGTTGTAAGTAAAATGGTATTGGAACACAGCTATGTTCATTCATTTATGTACTGTCTGTGGCTGAGTATGGGATTATTGAGCAGTTATAACAGAGACCATAGTGGCTTCAAAGCCTAAAATATTTGTAAGCTGGCCCTTTGCAATATTTGCTGATTGCTGCCACAAATATTATAGTTTTGTTACAGAAGAACATCTCGTCAAATTTCTGGATAATCAGGAGTGAATGAGTCATTCTTCTCTAACTCTGAAATCTCAGGGGCTTGACATCATAAAAGTAACTAATGTGAAGTCCAGCGCCAGGTGTATTCCTGGGCTGTCCTAATCCAAAAGTTGACTTGGGTATCCAAAGTTCTGTGATCATGGGGCACTGACATTTTGGAGTTTTTTTTTTTTAACTACCATCCACATAGGGGAGAGAGAGAAAAGGGAAGAACACATGACGTGTGATTGCTCCCGTTGGCACGGAAAATATACCCACTGCTTTCATTCATATTTTATTGGTTAGCATAGTCCTATGTCTAATGTTATTGCAAGAGAAGCTGGGATATGAGTTTGCATGTATTTTCATATTAATTCTCTAGGTAGGCAGATACCCAGGACAGCTCCTTTACCTCTCTTGTTTGCAGTTTTTAATTTATGGCCCCATAGAAGTTCCCATCGTTTGTTTTGAGAATCAGCCATTTCTTTAAATGCTTGTGTAGTGACTTAAAATATGTCCACAAATTCTTTGGTACTCTTTCTTTTAAAAGATGGAGTTTAATTCCCATCTACTTGATTGTTGCCTGTGTGTATTATTCTAGGTGTCTCCAATATTTGGACAGTGTCTGATATGTAGCAGATGTTTCTTCTTGTTGAATAGAAAACAGCAGAATTTTGCATAATTTATTGGAAAAGCATACTGCCAAGGAACTTGATAAATACTGTATTCAAAGTGAGCTTCAAATAATTGCAGATACAAAACTAAGACAATTCTGTAAACAGTAATAGATAACCAGAAACAACAATCTATATATAAATGTACAATGTAAGAAACATGATGGCCATGAGAAAGAGAAGGGGATTAGATGGACCTGGACAAACAGGCATCCAGAAACAAAAGAAAACGTGATGGTTCTTTATTCATGCTGAATAAAGAATCTCACTAATCCCTAGAGAGCAACTCAATATCAACATATGAGTGCATTCATGATTTGTTGCATATATTAATATTTAACTTAATTGTCATCTTTATACAACTCTAAGTTGAAAAACAAAATTGTTTTTCATGTTGGCTTGTGTTATGCATAGAGGAACATTTAATAATGTGGGTGATGGTATATAATTGAGATCAGAGCTATTTTATATAAAGTGATCAGGAAGAACTTCTCTGATAAAAAGAACTTTTGAGTTTCAGTTTAACAGGAACTAAGGTTTGTGGGTACCAGGAAGTGGAGTATTCCAGCAGAGGAAAGCATAAGTGCAGAGGTCCTGAGACAGGAACATGTCTGTTATGTTTGAGGAGCAGCAGGGAGTCCAGAATAATGGATGCAGTAACCAAGGAGAGAATGATAATTATCTGGGTCAGAGGCATACCAGGGGTTATCCCTTAAAGCTATGATAAAAAAATAACTTTCAATGAGATAGAAAATTTGAAAACATTACAGGGTTTTGCACAGAGCAGGGAAAGTATTTGGCTTATATTTCAGAAACATATTCGAGCAGTTCTGTGAAGACTACAGGAGGGTGTTAGGATATTATTGCAATTGTTGGTATAAAATATGGTAGTGTCTTCTACTTGAATAAGGAAATGGCAACCCACTCTAGTATTTTTGCCTGGAGAATTCCATGGTCAGAGGAGCTTGGTGGGCTACGGTCCATGGGGTTGCAAAGAGTTGGACACGACTGAGCAATTACACACACAGTGTCTTCTACTGAGAATATAATACTGAAGCAGGATGAAAGTTAGATTCTTCTGCGTTGTATTATAATTAAGTTGTGTATGATAATACCGTTTTTTAAAAATTATTCAGAAGTTGATTGTAGAAGTAACTAAGATGTAATCACATTTCTTTAATGTTTCTTTATTGTGGTAGAAGTCATACGATATAAAACATACTATATTAACCACATTTAACTGTACAGTTCAGTGACACTAAGTACATTCACATTGCTGTCATCTCGCACCAACATTGATCACCTTCTTAAACTGAAACTCTGTCTCCATTAAACACTAACTCCCCATCTGCCCTTCCCATTCCACCCTCACCCCTGGGGCCCTGGCATCTTCTAGTGTACTTTCTGACTCTATGAATTGGACTATTCTAGGTACCTCCATAAGTGGAGTCAAACAGCATTTTCTGCATCTGAAGTATATCTATATTATTTTAAAAACACAGAGTTCATAGGTAATCCTGTAGTACCAATAGGCTGTCATTTCCACAAGAGAAGGCATCCCAGCACTGGCAATACTTCCTGTCATGTGTGAATTCTTCAGTAAACACCTGTGGAATGAATGAAAAAATGAATGACTGACTGAAAGAATGAATAGGTGAATAGCACATATTTTATAACTTGTTGCAACAAGTTATATTATGGTCATATCCTAGGCCAGCTCTGTGTAACATGACTAAAATATATTTATTTCCACTTTTCAACTCTGCATTTCCTTTTGCTGTCTTGACTGTGATCTTCACAATTAAAGGTTAGAATGCCCTTCGATAAAGAAGTAAGAGGAATAAGCCTTACTGCGTTTTGCATCATTGCTGACTACCCTTACTAGATCTTATAAGCAAAATAGTATATCTTCTGAGGGGACACTATTGCAAGGACACTGTAATATGAGTTGTACGCAGGATTTTGTTTTTTGTATTGGCTCACATAAAACTCATCCAATCCATTGAAATCATTCTAGAAACAAGACAGAGTAGAAATCAATAAGCAAAAACTAGTGATAACAATGACGAACTCATTTAAAAGACTTATGTAATGAAAATAAACTGCTCTTTAAACATAGTTAAGTACCCCCCAAAATTTGTCCCTTTCACTCTTTAGCAGTTTCAATGCTGGGAAAGTTTTACTTTTTGTATCTGTTAAATTTATTAATTTTCATGATTCTTATCGCTGCTGAGGTTCCTGATTATTTGTTAGAGAGATTATACTTTGCATTGATTCACTATCTCTTTTAAATGTTTTATTTTTTAATTAAATCTGTTATAGCTGCTTCACAATGTATTAGTTTTGCTGTACAGCAAAGTGAATCAGTTAACATATACATAAATACATTCTTTTTAGGTTCTGTTGCTATATGAGTCATTACAGAGTACTGTGTAGAGATCCCTGTGCTATACCATAGGTCCTTATTAGTCATCTATTTCATATATAATAATGTACATATGTCAGTCCCAATCTCTTAATTTATTCTCCCCCTTAGTAATCAAAAGTTTGTCTTCTACATCGGTGATTCTATTTGTTTTGTAAATAGGCTCATTATACCATATTTAAAAATTCCTCATATAAATTATATCATATGATATGTGTCTTTCTCTGTATAACTTGCTTCACTCAGTAGGACAATTTCTAGGTCCATCCATGTCACTGTAAATGGCATTGTTTTGTTTTTTTATTATGGCTGAATCTTAGTCTATTGTATATATGTACCACATATGCTTTATCCAGTCCTCTGTCAATGAACATTCAGGTTGCTTCCATGTCACTGAATGTTTTATATGAATATTGGGGTACATGTGTCTTTTACAGTTCAAATGTTTCTCTTTGTCCTGGCAGTGAATTCATGCATTGTGGATCCTTAAGTGCTGAGATTTGAGGATTGTTTCAAGGAGAAAGCATGCTTAAGCTGTAACTGTTTGAGGTCTAGCTCATCCTTTACTCTACCCTTTAGAGACTGTAAGATTACTGGAGCCCTATCAGAGTTGCAGGGATCCCAGAGTTTTAATTAATCTAGAGCCAGGCAGAGAAAACTGAGGAATTAGCATTATATTAATTATATCCCTTCAATTCCTATTGACTTCTTTGTAAGCTAGGATTAATTTTCTGCTGGTAAGCTGACCTTGTCTTGATTTATGATGTACCAGTGCTCTTTGCTAAGGAAAATACGCAACTGAAATAAAAATATCTATAGTAAACAGTTGTACCAGTAAAAATATTCTTCACCAAAATATTAAAATCTATTGTATTAAATTTACTTTTTTTCCTGAACACTCGTTGTAGTGCTTCACAAGATCTTTTATATTAGTATAGGGTTAAGTATTGAAAATTTTTTTGAAAACTATAAGCTAAAATGTTTCTTAGGATGTGTAGATTTCTATTTGGTGAATAGTCTGTAAGCCATAAGGCCTTTTCAGGTGGCGCAGTGGTAATGAATCCCTCTGCCAATGCAGGAGACACAAGACATGCAGTTTCGATATCTGAGTTGGGAAGATCCCCTGGAGTATGAAATGGCAACCCTCTCCAGTATTCTTGCCAGGAAAATTCCACAGACAGAGGAGCCTGGCTGGCTACAGTGTATGGGGTTGCAAAGAATCAGATGCGACTGAGCACCCACATACACAGTAAACCATAAAAGAAACGTAAAACAAACAAACAAACAACTCATGTAACAGTTGTTAAAAGGTAATGAGAAAACGGTAATAGCAGAGAGGATAGATTATGTTCTATGATTTCTTTGTTTGTTGTTCAGTTGCCAAGTTGTGCCCGACTCTTTGTGACCTCATAGACTACAGGACTCCAGGTCTCCCTGTCTGCCACCATCTTCCAGAGTATGCCCAAGTTCATGTCCACTGCATCGGTGATGCCATCCAAACATCATCCTCTGTCATGCCCTCATTTCCTTCTGCCTTCAATCTTTCCCAGCGTCAGGGAAATATTGAGTCAGCTGTTCACATCAGGTGGCCAAAGGTCTGGAGCTTCAGCTTCAGCATCTGTTCTTCCAATGAGTATTCAGGGTTAATTTCCTTTAAGACTGACTGATTTGATCACCTAGCTGTCCACGGGACTCTTGAGAGTCTTCTCCAGCACCACAGTTAAAAGGCATAAATACTTCAGCGCTCAGCTTTCTTTATGGTCCAGATCTCACAACCATATGTGACTACTGGAAAGACCATAGCCGTGACTACACAGACCTTTGTTGGCAAAGTGATGTCTCTGCTTTTTAACTCATTTATCTAGGCTTGTCATAGCTTTTCTGCCAAGAGACAATCATCTTCTAATTTCATAGCTGCAGTCACCATCTGCAGTGAATTTAGAGCCCAAGAAGAGAAAATCTGTCACTGTTTCCACCTTTCCCCCTTCTATTTGCCATGAAGTGATGGGACCAGATGCCATGATCTTTTTTTTACTATTCAGTTTTAAGCCAACTTTTTCACTCTCCTCCTTCACTCTCATCAAAAGGCTTTTTAGTTCCTCTTCACTTTCTGCCATTAGAGTGGTATCATCCACATATCTGAGGTTGTTGGTATTTCTCGTGGCAATCTTGATTCCAGCTTGTAACTCATCCAGCCTGGCACTTCTCATGATGTGGTCTGTATATAAATTAAATAAACACAGTGACAATAAACAGCCCTATCATACTCCTTTCTCAATCATGAAACAGTCAGTTGTTCCATATAAGGTTCCAACTGTTGCTTCTTGACTGGCATATAGGTTTCTCAGGAGACCAGTAAGATGGTCTGGTATTCCTATCTCTTTAAGAGTTTTCCACAGTTTGTTATGATCCACATAGTCAAAGTCTTTAGTGTAATCAATGAAACAGAGGTAGATGTTTTTCTGGAATTCCCTTGCTTTCTCTATGGTCCAGCAGATGTTGGAAATTTGATCTCTGGTCTCTAAATCCAGCTTGAACATCTGGAAGTTCTCGGTTCACATACTGCTGAGCTTAGCTTGGAGAATTTTAGCATTACTTTGCTAGCAGGTGAAATGAGAGCAATTGTGTGGTAGTTTAAACATTTTTTGGCATTACCTTTCTTTGTTATTAGAATGAAAACTGACCTTTTCCAGTCCTCTGGCCACTGCTGAGTTTTCCAAATTTTCTGGCATATCGAGTATACCACTTTCACAGCCTCATCTTTTAGGATCTGAAATAGCTCAGCTGGAATTCCATCACCTCCACTAACTTTGTACTAATGCTTCCTAAGGCCTACTTGACTTCACACTCCTGGATGTCTGGCTCTAGGTGAGTGTCTACACCATCATGGTTATCCAGATCATTAAGATCTTTTTGTATAGTTCTTCTATGTATTCTTGCCACCTCTTCTTAATCTCTTCTGCTTTTGTTATGTCCTTGCCATATCTGTCCTTTACTGTGCTCATGTTTACATGAAATGTTCCCTTGGTATATCCAGTTTTCTTGAAGAGATCTCTAGTCTTTCCCATTCTATTATTTTTTCCCTATTTCTTTGCATTGGTCACTTAAAAAGGCTTTTTTATCTCTCTTTTCTATTATCTGGAACTCTGCATTCAATTGGGCATATCTTTCCATTTCTCCTTTGCCTTTTGCATCTCTTCTTTTCTCAGCTATTTGTAAGGCCTCCTCAGATAACCACTTTGTCTTCTTGCATTTCTTTTTCTTGGGGATGGTTTTCATCACCACCACTTATACAATGTTAAGACCTCCTTCCATAGTTCTTCAGGCACTCTGTCTACCAGATCTAATCCTTTGAATTTGTTCATCATCTCCACTGTATAATCGTAAGGGATTTGATTTAGGTCGCACCTGAATTGCCTTGTGGTTCTCCCTACTTTCTTCAACTTAAGCCTGAATTTGGCAATAAGGAGCTGATGATCAGAGCCATAGTCAGCTCTAGGTCCTTTTTTTTTTTTTTTTTTTTTTTTTTTTTGCTGACTGTATAGATCTCCATCTTCGGCTGCAAAGAGTATAATTAATCTGATTTTGGTATTGACCATCTGGTGATGTCCATGTATAGAGTCTTGTCTTGTGTTGCTGGAAGTATTGTTTGCTATGACCAGGGTGTTCTCTTAGCAAAACTCTGTTAGCCTTTGCCCTGCTTCATTTATACTCTAAGGCCAAACTTGCCTGTTACTCCAAGTCTCCCTTGACTTCCTACTTTTGCATTTCAATCCCCTATGAAGAAAAGGACATTTTTTTTGGTGTTAGTTCTAGAAGGTGTTGTAGGTCTTCTTGGAACCAGTCAACTTCATATTCTTTAGCATTAGGGGTTGAGGTACAGACTTGGATTACTGTGGTGTTGAATGGTCTGCCTTTGAAACGAACACATCATTCTGTTGTTTTTTGAGATTGCACACAAGTACTGCACTTAGGACTCTTTTGTTGACTATAGTTAATCATATTTAATTTTCCAAATAATAAGTCCATTGACTCAGCACTGGGAGACTGTACTTCAGGTATGTAGTCAGTTGTGGCAGAAGTTATAAACCATGACAATGTATTATAGTGCAACACATTTGCCAAACCTCATCCTAAAGGTGTGAATCCAACTGACTGGGCAAGCATGGGAACAATTTTATAAAAACGTATGAGTGGTTTTTGAGAAAAATATACTCTATAGTCATATTATTTTTATAGTATCTGCAGAAATTAATAAAATTGGGATTATCTTGTTATCTATACCTCTATCACTGATAGGGAAGAATACGTTAGGGGAATTGATTCTATTTATTTGAAGGTTTCCAGCATTATTCTATATCTCCTTAAAAATTGAGGTTTAAAACATCTAAATTAGTGTCTGCCTGTTGTTCATTAGAGTTGAAATCCTAATTTAATTTAAAGGATAATTGGTCTACCTTTATCAGAGTTGACTTTAAATTCTACTTCCATAGCTAATTCTCATAGTGAAGGTTTCCTATTTGTTTCTTTATTTTAAGCAGGTCGATCTATTAAATATTTTTAATTCCTTCTCTGATGAATAGGAGATAAACTTGAAACTTGTTCAATATATTTTTTCTTTATTTCACTTTGATTTCGTGCCTACTATAGATGTATATTAACATATATATATGGAATCTAGAAAAATGTCATTGATGAACCTATTTGCAGGGAAGGAATAGAGATGTAGAGAATGGACTTGTAGACACAGTTGGGGAAAGAGAGAGTGGGTCAGATGGAGAAAGTAGCATTAACATATATACACTATCAAGTTTAGAACAGATAGCTGGTAGGAAGTTGGTATGTAACACAGGGAACCCAGCATGGCATTTTGGGATGACCTAGAGGGATGGGATGAGGGAAGGCAGGCCCAATAGGGAGGGGACATATGTATAATTATTACTGATTTCCATTGAGGTATGGCAGAAAACAACAACACTGTAAAAAAAAAATCTCTTAAAGCAGATGCCTAATAGAGATTGGGTTGATCTCATAGCACATTTTCATCAGATTGTAATAGTTTCTCTAAACACAGACCTCTGCACAAGCTGAACACCTTACACAAATTTGATGGCGGTCAAATTAAAATGTTCAGAGCTGTGCAATTGCTTTCTGTTGCTGCAGAACAAGAAAGATCATGATCTGAATACTCTACAGATTCAGTCAGATACAGGAGGCCACTTTGTCTCCCACCTAAGTGCCTTCCTGCTAGTAACTGAGAAAGGTCACTTCAGTTTTTTACCACTCATGGCTTGCCTGATTAAATGGTATTATATTTAAGCATTTTCTCATAAGAATCTCACAGAAATTAATTTTTAAAATCTCTGTACAAACTTCTCTGGAAAAATTTAAGCTTATCAGACAGTGGGAAACAATAGAGTAAAAAATGGCTCTTTAAGTGACAAAAATGTCTTCTGCATATCTTTTTCTCTTTTGCTAGATTCTTCTAACTACATTTCCTGGTATTCTTTGTGACTAAGACTCTTCATCACACACATGATGAACTTCTTTAAGCAGATGCTTCCTTTGAGATTTGAAAATCCAAAATGAAAATTGTAAGTGCTGCTCAGGAAGGCATTATATTTCTGCAGCAGGCATCCTGCAGTCTGTTCCCTGACTTAAAATTTGTCCAGCAGTAAGTAGCTTAAGCAGAATTCTGCTGAATTATGGATAGTCAAAAAAAAATACATTAAAGAAAAATTGACTGGTTACTTGGCTTATCAGAGTTTCAGCCAGATTTGCTATTCTTCGTTTCATTTGTTCGCACACTGTCTTAAAGTAGGTAAAACACTGATCTTCATCATGGTAGAATTACTTCCAGCACAGTATTAGTTCTCTTGTAATGTGAACTAAAAAAAAAAAGTCTAAACTCAGTTATAAACATGCAATCATGTGCTTTGTGAGGGCAAATATAAACTTACACTTTAATATGTATATTTTTTTGTAAAATGTATACATTTTACATATGTAAATGTAGCTTATTAAGGGATTTCTAGGAAGACGGGTATGAAAACAATTTAAGAAAAACCTGATCTCAAATATAATCCAAAAAGGTGGGGGCAACTTTTGGCTTCTCAGTGAAGGACTATAATTCTAGCAAATAGAAATTAGTTAAGAGAACCTTATCATATGAATAGTCATGAATACTGTAACTTCGATTGAAGATGTGTGCAGGATACTGAAATTTACATAAGGACAGTTATAAAGAAGCAAAGTAAAATAGAAAATAGATTAAAATCCCAGAAGACCATGCTAGTAGTCCCAGATGCGAAAGCCTGAGGGCCTGAGGTGAAGATGAAGTGGGAAAGGTGATCGTCACAGAGGGAGCCTGTTTCATTGCTCCTGAGTAGAAAGTTCAAGGGCTTCTCTGATGGCTCAGTGGATAAAGAATCTGCCTGCGATACAGGAGGCATAGGAGACACAAGTTTGAACCATGAGTAGGGAAGATCCCCTGAAGGAGAAAATGGCAACCCACAACAACATCCTTGCCTAAAAAATCCCATGGACACAGGAGCCTGGTGGGATACAGTCCAAAAGGGTTGCAGAGTCAGACATGACTGAGCGACTAAACACGTATGAGCAGAAAGTTCAAAGGTGTAGCAGCAAGGATATAAAAAAACAAGTACGAGGCTATGACAGCACTGTGTGACCTGATTTCCAGTGTGCAGTGGGGGTTGGGAATAAGGGAGTAAGAGCAGGTCACAGGAAAACCTAGTCCACTGCTAAGAAACACTTTTAGTCTACAGTTTCACAATCAAAGATTTCTCTAGATGCACTGAAAAAAAAAAAAACTGCAGATAAAACAGCATGATGTTTGAATTTTTAGAATCAGAGGCCCTTTTGCTAGATAACTTTCTATGAAAATATTGATTCAATAGAAAGTGGAGGACATTTATAAAATGACATACTTTTTGCTTTGTCACCTCATCTTTCTCCATTAGTTTCCTGGATACATTTTATTTTATTTTTTTTTAGCAAGAGAAAGGTTTGTTATGTGTGTTTATGGTTTAAAGAACAAACAACTTGAATAGCTGGCTTTTCCTCATGCCTATGAGTGTATGGGGTTAGGACTTACATGTGTAAAACAAAACGATTTAAGGAAATGGCCAAAGACAGTACATCATCTAATGTAGATGGGACAAGGCCTGTGGCCTGTGATAGCTTATTTTAACAAAAACCCAGCAAACTAGTTTCTTGATCTGAAGAATCACACAGCTCTCACATCAGGATGTAATAGTTGAACAAGGGTGACCCCTTACTCCCTTTTACCTACGTTCATCTTGGCCATTTATTACCTTGACTATCCCAGGTGGCACATCGATAAAGAATCTGCCTGCCAACGCAGGAGACACAGGAGACAGAGGTTCGGTCCCTGGCTCAGGAAGATCCCCTGGAGAAGGAAATGGCAACCCATTCCAGTATTCTTGCCTGGAGAATTCCATGAACAGAGGAGCCTGGCAGGCTACAGTCCATGGGGCTGCAGAGAGTCGGACACGGCTAAGCATTAAGCAATAGCAGCAGAGGAAAGTCTAGAAGTATCTGTGCTATCTATGTGCAGAACAGATAATACACAACCAGATATGGAAATATGGCATTCGAGAAATGGATTTAAGGAGTAAAAGCAAATATGTATAGAAACAATATTCCTTTCCCATGAATGTGTAAGGTCTCTGCTGCTTTTCTAAATACAGAAAGAGGCTAAGTAGTTGAACTGATGGTACAAAATTGTATCACCAAGACGTATGTGAATTTTTCCAGTAGCCTGGTGTCTATGTTGTGGAAGAGATTCCTAAATTTTGTTACTCTCACTCCAACTCAATACTACTTCCTTGTGAATGTAGATGAGTTCCATAAAATGAAGAGAGTCATAGAACTAATGTTCCTGAGAGAAATGGAGACTTGAGTGAGCAGGAGCAGTGGGCTTGATGCAGAAAGCTTGGCCTCTGTGTGCTGGTGCCGCATCAAATCTCAGAGACAGAGTTTTGTCTGAAGTAGAAGAGTATCTTTATTGCCTTGTGGGGTAAAAGGGGACACAGCAGGTTTGGGGTTCTCAACCCGGGAGGATGGGGTGAAGAGTTTCCTAGCAATGGTTCAAGGATGGGGCCGCTGATAACCTAGGGTGTGCGAAGGGCCTGCAGTCCTTTAACCTGGTCTCAGAATCTCCTGATAAGCTTCTTGGGTTACTTTGATCTGGCCTTAGGAGGTCTTCTCTGGAATGAGGAATGCTAACATCTTCCCTTTGCTGCAGTTTTAGTTCTATAAAGAGCTCAGAGATACTGTTAAGTGTATCCCTTGGGGGTGGGAGGTGGGGACCAGGACCTTCATCCAAGACTCCATTCTTGTTCCTTCACTGCTCCTCCCCTCTCTCTGCCTCCCCTCCCTTCCTTGATTGGCAGCTATTCAATTCTGCCCTTTAGAACTCAGGGAAGGTCATAGAGGCCAGAGTCTATTTCCTGAAAATAAGAAATGGGGGACACAGAAGGGCTTCCTTGCTCAGGATGCCCACAGGGTCCTGCTTAGTTTCAGACTCATCTTGCATTAGGTGTGTGTTTGTGTATGTGCATGCTCAGTCCTGTCCAACTCTCTGACCTCATGGATTTCAGCCCACCAGGCTCATCTGTCCCTGGAATTTCCAGGTAAGAGTAATGGAATGTGTTGCCATTTCCCTCTCCAGGGGATCTTCCCTACCCAGGGACCGAACCCATGTCTCTTGAGTCTCCTGAACTTGTGGCAGATTCTTTACCATTAGCGCCATGTGGGAAGCAATTGGGAAATGGGCTTAATTGTGAAGGCACGCAATGACTCCAAAGACTAAATATGCCTCCCCTTAGAGGAGTGAGCCTTGTATAGTAGTTAAAACAATTAAAAATCACTATGGTATTTTGCTTCTGGGAAGGTAGAGTAGATGTTCCCTTATTCTTCCAGCTAATACAGCTAAAACCCTGGACATTCTATGTAAAATGAACATTAAAAACACTGAAAAGTGAGAAAAAGATGTCCGACAAGCTAGGAACATCACAGCCCAAGAAACAGCAGGGTGAAGGGGTGTATCAGTGGAGGCCTATAGGGGTGCTGAGACTCCCACCAGGACAAGGAAATTTACGAGTTAAGTATTGAGAGCTTGCCTGTTGGGGAGGGCTTCTTTCTGCTGCTTCTGTTCGAGTTGATTTTAGTAATAAATACCATGTAATTGCATGTCCACATTTATCACTCTTCTACTCAGTATCACTTGAGATGCTGGCTTCTCTCTGCAGGCAAACTAGAACAAGCTGCCAGCACCTATCAGACTGTCAGTACCCACCATCACTAGAGAATGATCATATTGGAATATATCCAGAATTTTCTAAACATCAAGAACAAGGAATGATGTCATGAATATTCCAGGGGGAAAAATTATATTTTCCTTCATAAGTTAAAAAAAAATTAAAAAAAAACCCCCAACAACACTATCTTCCATCTTCTCCAAAGCAAAAAATTTGTTAGGGAAGATTTAAGAGACAGAGGAGGGTCTAGTTGATCACTTGGTTTCCCAAAACTGTTAGAGCAGCTCTGTCTCCTAATATTCAGGGTCAATTATTCTTGTCCAAATAGTGACCCTTTTCCTTGATTTCTTCTCTGCATAAATCAAAGTGACTGAGCAGCAGGTAAAACTTAAAATTTGATGTAATGTTTATAAAAATTCTGGTAAAAGTGATTTCCCTTGTGGGAAAAAGAGACAAAAACCACAGATTCTTTATGAGTCACAGGAAATTGTTAGAAGCAGGGCAGTCCTATTTCCAAACTTTGGTTCCCAGAATCATGCATTCTATTTATTATGACAACCATATATATAGCATGATGGTTTTATCTTAGAGTATAGATTGCATGCTGGAGGATGCTGTATCAAGAATGATGGCAAAGATCATAGGTAATATGTCTAACTTGTTCTTTTAACTGCACCTTCAAAAGGCAGTGCCATCTCTCTCTCAAACCAGCAGTCGCTGTGGTACGATATGTGACTGCACCAGTGTATCCCATGATCTGTTACACCCCTTTTTCTTTAAATTGGGTGCTTTATATTTGATTTATGCAGTATGCCAGATTCATGGACAAAAAATACTGTGTTGGATAGAGGCACCGATTAAGAGGCTCTCGATTCAGGAATGTTGCCCATAGACCCATGCCCAGAATATTTGATTCAAGAAGAATCACTGCTCCTTCCACTAAAACACAAGGTACATGTCATAATCGAACATCACCCTGGAAGGATGGTATCACTCTTTGGGAGCTCTGTACCTGGCAAGTTGAACTTTTATCAGTAGCAATAGCCAGAGAGCCAAGGCAGACAGGAACAATGCTATCTTTTACTGGCTACATCTTAGATGTCTGTAGTATAATATCGAACTCAAGGACCTGACATTGGTATAAGGTGTCTGTGTGGTTTCAACTAACTTTATCATGTGTACAAGTCACTTCAGTTGTGTCTGACTCTTTGTGACCCTATGGACTGTAGCCCACCAGGCTCCTTTGTCCATGGGATTCTTCAGGCAAGAATACTGGAGTGGGTTGCCATGCCCTACTCCAGGGAAGCTTCCTGACCAAAGGATCGCACCCACATCTCTTATGTCTCTTGCATTGGCAGGTAGGTTCTTCACCACTAGTGCTACAGATACCCTATCATATGTTTAGATCCAGGCAATCATTATACCTACCATTCCTATCTCTTATAATCATTACTATGTTCTCCATCTCTATACTTCTGTCATTTTGAGAATATTATATAAGTAGTCATACAGTCGGAGAAGGCAATGGCACCCCACTCCAGTACTCTTGCCTGGAAAATCCCATGGATGGAGGAGCCTGGTAGGCTGCAGTCCATGGGGTCGCTAAGAGTCGGACATGACTGAGCGACTTCACTGTCACTTTTCCCGTTCATGCACTAGAGAAGGCAATAGCAACCCACTCCAGTGTTCTTGCCTGGAGAATCCCAGGGATGGCGGAGCCTGGTGGGCTGCCGTCTATGGGGTCGCACAGAGTTGGACACGACTGAAGTGACTTAGCAGCAGCAGCAGTCATACAGAATGTGTCCCTTTGATTCTATTTATATAATAAGATGTAACCAATAGGGATTCTGGAATAAGATTATATAGAAACTTTCTATGATAACTTTCCAACTTTCTATTACTCTAAAGTATTTCAAAATTATAAAAATAAATATATTCCAATTTTGGTAATAATAATACATTTTAGTTTTGGGGAAAAAAAAAAACAAGCTCACTATCTAAACCCTTGTTTTCCAGAAGAGTTTTAACTAAAGGATCTTGCCAGGTATATTTGGAAACAGAGATTACAAAGAATTTTTAGACACTAAACGATAATGAAAGAAAAAAATAGAAGGGAGTTAAAATGTTTTTCTTTCTTAATTAACAAAACTGGTACATGTGGTTAACTAAAAGAGAATGGGGCTGTAAATGAAAAAGTGTTTTAAATGTTCAACATTTTGTTCTAAAGAACAAAAACAAATATGTCCCAATGCATATTATAGGCTCTTTGTGAATTTTTCTATATTAAACAAAAGATATATGAAGTCTATATTGGTAAAACATACTCACTATGTATAGCATAAAACTCGAGAGTTATGGAAAAGCCAGATTCATTTAAAAATTAAATATGACTTTCCAAATAACAGTGTTCAAGCTTTTTGATAAGTCTTTTAATGATATAAATGTAATTACTTGTGATCTCCTTTGGTGGCTTTTTTACATTTAAATTTACTTATCTTTTAAAATTGGTGTATAATTGCTTTACAATGTTGTGTCAGTTTTTGCTGTACAAAAAAGTAAATCAGATATATGTATATGTATATCCCTTCCCTCTTGAGCCTCCTTCCTACCCCCCATCCCACCCCTCTGAAAGTGAAAGTGAAGTCACTGGGTTGTGTCTGACTCTTTGCGACTCCATGGACTGCAGCCTGCCAGGCTCCACTGGTCATTGGATTTTCCAGGCAAGAATACTGGGGTGGGTGCCATTCCCTTCTCCAGGGAGTCTTCCCAACCTAGGGACTGAACCTGGGTCTCCCGCATTACAGGCAGACTCTAAAGTCTGAGCCACCCGTGAGTCCCTATCCCCCCTCTCTAGGTCAGCTTTAGCTTCCTGTGCTATACAGCAGCTTCCCACTAACTGTGTGACACATGGTAGTGTATATATGTCAATGCTACTCTTTCAGTTCTTCCCACCCTCTCCTTCCCCCATTGTGTCCACACATCCATTCTCTACAGCTGTGTCTCTATTCTTGCCCTGCAGATTTTTAAGTTGGAAAGTTCAAAGGATTGGGAAACTAGGCTGTACTGTGTTTTCAAAAAAACAAACCCCAAATACAAAAATGCTCTGTTCTGTATTAAATAATTTATTGTTACATTTACTTTTCATTTGAATATTTAGATCCATCCCCCTTCTCAACTGCATTTGTTTTGATGTCTGAGTCCTTGTATGTTTTGTGCAAATGATGGAAACTAGCCAAGCAGTGCTGTTCCTTGGTGAAAACTCAGACATGAGCAGTAGCAGTGGGTGTATCTGGATTGTGGTTGGACTCCTAATATTCGAGTTTTGGTTCTTTTACTCTACATCATAATGAAAACCTCAACATATTAATTATAATTATCAATAGAATTTGTAGCATTTTTTCCCTGCAGTCTAGTGGATCATCTTGTACATCTTCTTTGGGCACGGTTTATTACTTTTATGATATGTCATTTGCTGCCAGTTTTACTTCTGGTTTATCTAGTCAATGACAACAATCTGATGTGAACTCAAGTTTATAATTTTGAAATTTTTAAAAATTAATTTTAGATATGTGGTACTACTTGACATTTTACTTCAAATGTTATCTGGTAGAAAAAATTAAACATGTAACTTGGCTGGACATTTAGATCAATTTTATATTCAGTTTCAAATAATACTGAGCAAAAACAGAGAGACTGCCATTGAATTAAGTACTCCACATAATCTATTTTAAATTATCTTTATAGTCATTATGTAGGTAGATAGGTATTACTAGCATCTGATTTTACACATAAAGAAATTGAGACAGAGAAGAGAGATAATTTCTAAGTATTTTAAAACGTAAGAAAAGTAGCCTTTTTTTTTGTCGATTCCTGAAATGTCTTTTGATTTCATGTTTATGTAAACCTCTAATTTCTGCATTATACAAGACATAATTACAGAAAAGCAATGAGACTGATTTGTGACTGCAGTTTATGGAAATCAGCCGAACTACTCTATAGTTAAACCACCAGCTGGAGAGAATTAGAAAAAGAAATACACCTCTTTATTTTTGACATATGATTTACTCACAAAAGGCATTTGATAGAAAGATACCTATATCTGTATTTATATTTGTATCTTTATGTCTCTTTCTGCAAAGTGATAGAAGTTTTTTGGAGGGTCTAGAATAAGCCTGGTGGGCTGCCATCTGTGGGGTCGCACAGAGTCGTACACAACTGAAGCGACTTAGCAGCAGCAGCAGCAGAATAAGTCATGTATCTGTTTTCAGTTGAACTTGTGAACTTCTCTTATTTTGGATGGGTCTATTAAAGAATCATCAATAGGTATCAGCTTTCAGCCTTTGAACTACATAACAATTGCTTTAATATCACATTCAAAGACTCCCTTCAGATCCATTTTGCATTTCATTTCATCTCACTCTCATCAGTCTTGCTTTAATTTTTCTACGTTAAAGCTCTTTTATCTGTTTGTTTCAACTTTTAAATCCAACTTATTAAATTCAATCGTGCATTCTCTTTGGTCAAGAAAGATCACTAATAAAAGTGGTTTAAAAGAGCCTACAATGAGGTAGAGAGACTTTTTCAACATTAAGTACTATTACTAATATTTAATAAGAAATATGTAATAGAAAATAATTAAATTCTTTTGGCAAAGATTGTGTTAAAAATGGTGTTAAAATAGTTTGGAACTTTATATGGAATAAAACAAATGACTTTTAAATTGGGCATATGCAACTCTTTAATTCATTTCAAATTTGAATGAATTACTAGTGTTTAGAAGAAAGAAATTGTTGTTGTTCAGTTGCCAACTTGTGTCTCATTCTTTGTGACCCCACAGACTTCAGCATGCCAGGCTTCCCTGTCCCTTACCATCTCTTGGAGTTTGCTCAAGTTCATATCCGTTGAATAGGTGATGCCATCCAAGCATCTCATCCTCTGTCACCCTCTTTTTCTGCCTTCAATCTTTCCCAGCAACAGGATTTTTCCCCAATGAGTCAGCTGTTTGCATTAGGGGACCAATTTACCTTGATTCATGTACTTAACATTCCAGGTTCCTATGCAATACTGTTCTTTGTAGCAGTGGATTTTACTTTTATCACCAGACACATCCACAACCGAGAGTTGTGTCAGCTTTGGCCTAGCTGCTTCCTTCTTTTTGGAGTTGTTAGTATTTGTCCTCCGCTCGGAGAAGGCAATGGCACCCCACTCCAGTACTCTTGCCTGGACAATCCCATGGACGGAGGAGCCTGGTAGGCGGCGGTCCATGGGGTCACTAAGAGTCGGACACGACTGAGCGACTTCACTTTCACTTTTCACTTTCATACATTGGAGAAGGAAATGGCAACCCACTTCAGTGTTCATGCCTGGAGAATCCCAGGGACGGGGGAGCCTGGTGAGCTGCCGTCTCTGGGGTCACACAGAGTTGGACATGACTGAGGTGACTTAGCAGCAACTTAGCAGCAGCTTCTGCAGTAACATATCAGACACCTTCCGACCTGGGGGGCTTATCTTTTACAGTCACATCTTTTTGCCTTTTTATACACTTCATGGGGTTCTCATGACTGGCATACTGGAGTGGTTTGCCATTCTGACCTCCAGTGGATCACGTTTTGTCAGAACTCCCCACTGTGACCTATCTGTCTTGGTTGTCCTACATGGCATGGCTCATAGCTTCATGGAGTTATGCAAGCCTCTTTGCCATGACAAGGCAGGGATCAATGAAGGGAGAAGGAAACAGTAAAGATATATAAAAACAACTATTAAGAAGTAGCGCCATACAAAATAATTCCTCTGTATTTTGGAGTGCAGGTATAAGAAACTGTTTTCTTAAAAACTGCTTTTGTTCCCTTTGAAAATGGGCAAAATACATTTGGCACCATAAGACCCTTAAGATAATACCTTATATTCAATTGAAAAAGGAAAGAGTTTCAGACTCAATCAAAAAACAAAACATATGCAGCTTCCAGGAATTACAACTTAAATATAAAATTCAGGGAATATGAAAGTAAAGGGTTAGAATAATTTAATATTAAACAGAAAAATGAGTATAACTCTTTCATAGTAATTAAATGGGTTAATTTCCAGGATGATAAAAGTTTAAAATGTGCATATATACCCAAATAATATGCCCTCAAAAGATAAGATTTTAACAGAATTAAAAGGAGAAAACAACAAATCCAACATCAGGGACTTTAATTTTTATTTTGTATTAGAATATAGTTGATTAACAATGTTATTAGTTTCAACAGAGTGATTCAGTTATACATATACATGTATGTACTCTTTTTCAAACTCTCTTCCCATTTGAAGGTTATTGCAGAGTTCGCTGTGCAGAGTTCACTAGATCCTCTTTGGTTATCTATTATAAATATAGAAGTTTGTACATGTCAGTCCTAAATGCCCATCTATCCCTCTCCCCTTCTCTTCCACCTTGGTAACCATGTTAATTTTCTAAGTATGTGAGTCTGTTTCTGTTTTAGAAGTAAGTTCACTTGTATCATTTTTTGAGATCCTGCCTATGAGTGATATCATATGGTATTTGTCTTTCTCTGACTTACTTCACTATGTATGATAATCTCTAGGTCTACCCACATTGCTACCCGTGATGCTACAATATCTTCTTTATCTATTTCCCCGTGGATTGACATTTAGGTTGCTGCTATGTCTTGGCTGTTGTAAACAGTGCTGCAATGAACATTAGGGTTCATGTATCCTTTTGAATCATGGTTTTCTCGAGATATGTGCCCAGGAGTAAGGCTGCTGTTTCATATGGTAGTTCAATTTTTAGTTTCTTAAGGGACCTCCATACTATTCTTCTAGCAGCTATATCAAATTATATCCCCCCAGCAAAGTAGGAGGGTTCCCTTTTCTGCACACCTTCTCCAACATTTCTTGTTGGTAGACTTTTTGACGATGGTCATTCTGACCAGTGTGAGGTGATAACTCATTGTAGTTTTGATTTGTATTTCTCTAATAATTAGCATGTTGAACATCTTTTCTTGTGCCTCTTGCCATCTGTATATCTTCTTTGATGAAATGTCTATTTAGGTCTTCTGCTCATTTTTTGAATGAGTTTTTTTTTTTTTTTTTAAGCTACTAAGCTGCATGAGCTATTTCCTTAAATTCTCTTTCTGATCTTTCATTGTTAGTATATAGAAATGCCAACAGATTTCTGTATATTTATTTTGTATCCAGAAACTTTACTGAACTAATTGATGAGCTCTAGCAGTTTTCCAGTAGCATCTTTAGGATTTTCTATGTATAGTATTATGTCATCTGTAAACAGTGATAGTTTTTCTTCTTCTTCTCCATTTATCATACCTCTTTAAATAAATGTTAGAATAAGAAGCCAAAAGTAAGCAAGGAAATAGGAAGTTTGAAGAAGATGTATACATCTAGCATATTTGATATATATATCCATACTTATATATATATGTATATATATATATCATATATGTCAAATATGCTCTTAACTCTAGTTGCTCCTGCAAAGTCTGAAAAAACATTAATTCTTTTGAAGTGCCCAACGTATTTATATAACAAACTAGGCCAAAAAGAAAATTCCCAACTAATTTCAAAAATTTTTATAAATAAACAAACAGATTATATTTCTAGTCTCATGGAAATTAAGGTAGAAGTCAGAAACTAAAGTTAACGAAAATATCTCTTTATTTATTTATTTATTTAGAAGATGTTTTGAAGTTTATTCATTTTTGCACCTTATGACTTTTTTTTTTAGTCTTTTAATTAGTTTATTTTCTATTTTTTAACTTGACAATATTGTATTTGCTTTGCCATACATTGACATGAATCCACCATGGGTGTACATGTTCTCCCCTTCCAGAACCCCCCTTCCACCTCCCTCCCCATCCCATCCCTCCAGGTCATTCCGGTGCACCAGCCCCGAGCACCCTGTATCATGCATTGAACCTGGATTGGCGATTCGTTTCACATATGATAATTTACATGTTTCCATGCCATTCTCCAATATCATCCCACCCTCGCCCTCTCCCATAGAGTCCATAATACTGTTCTAGAAAATATCTCTTTATATTTGAAAATTAAGCAATACAATTCTATATAATCAAGGAGTGAAAGACATTTAAGAGGCAAAAGGAGAAAATGCAATATTGAAGAACAAAATGAACTTATTCTAACAGGTATCAAGAATTATTAAGGTGGTATAGTCTTTTTGGCTCAGATGGTAAAGAATCTGCCTGCAGTGCAGGAGACCCAGGTATGATCCCTGGGTCGGGAAGATTCCCTGGAGAAGGGAATGGTTACCCACTCCAGTATTCTTGCCTGGAAAATTCCACAGAAGGAGGAGTCTGGTGGGCTACAGTCCAGGGGGTTACAAAGAGTCAGACACGACTGACATACAGATATACTGACATGAGAGAGACACATACACACACAGTATGTAAACACTGTGCATACGCTGACACAAGGACATACAATGAGACCAATATAGAGAGATCCCGCAAATAGGGACACTTAATATACTTTGGTTAAATATCCTACATCCCTTTAAAACTATTAGCATAATGAATTTAGATACTTGATGTACAAATATGGAAAGGTTACCAAACATATATGTGTATTTTAGAGACAATGCACACAGCGGAGGAGGAAGAGAGAGAGAAAGTAGTAGAGGTGGAAGGGAGGAGGAGTCAGTGAGGAGTGGAAGGGAGAAGGGGGTGGGCATGGAAAGAGGTCTTTTATCTAAATACATAAAATATCTAAAATGGTACAAAAAAAATAGCAGCCTCTTAGGTGGACTTACTATAGATTTGTGGAGAGGAAGAAAACTCATTTTAATTTTTATCATTTATATTCAATACATATGAGTTGCCTACCTGCTTAATTTTACTGTTTTTAAATTGCAAAAATGAATTTCAAAAGTGCTCTAGCTCCCCAATTCTCCATGGCTTTGAGATGACTTAAGACACATTTTCTATGATAAAGTACATACTTGCAGTTGATGATTTTTTTCTTAAAAGTAGTTGACTCATGCTTGTGAAAATACAAATGAAAAACAAAGTCTCAGAATACATATTATGAATAATTTCAACTATAATTCTTTAGGACAAAAGAACAAAAAATATAACGATCATTAATGTTGTGATATTTTTAACTATGGAAGATTTATCATTTAAATGTTGTCCACCTTATATAAAGCAAACCCATGTAATTTTTATATTTTATAAAAAAAAGTACTCAGTTTATACAAAGATAAAAGAAATAGAACTTTTGTTTTGACTTATTTTCAGAACATTTATTCAGGCATATATAGGCTAAGACCTGTGTACATGACATTTAGTATTCTCTATGTAAAATTAACTGATAATCACATGAGTAAAATATTGATCAATTTTTAACTATTTGTATGTTTTGTCTACTAGAAAACTACTAGAAAATATATAGCCAAAATCTAATATTTAGCTGGAGTTCACTGTCTTAAAATTTTAAGGTGTTTGATTTGGTAGAATAAATTCTTATAGTCTGTATTTTCTGGCACATTGTTCTCATTGCTGGTAATGTCGTAGCATTTTCAGTGATATGTTTTAAAAAGTTTACAAAGATCCAGAAAATTTAAGATCTGCAGTAAAGTGAAAACAATGATATTTTCTTGAACATTTAGGGTTCTGTTTGATGCTCTCATAAAAATTCCTGAAATTAAAGCAGGAATTGCAGTTACTACTTTGTTATTAACACAGCAAGTTGATATAGTCTCTTAGATATATATATATCTTAGATATATATATATATATATATATATATATATTGTTATATATCATATATGTGTAACAAAAGCCTGAGGGAAACACTACCTGCCACTTGGGTTCAGAGCTGTCATTCATCTATTCAAACTTCAGAAGTGTCTTAGCTTTCTTTGTTCCACAAGAGGCTTATTGGAACCACCACACACTGTGTCAAACTATAGGCAAATCCTTTATCACCACATCCCTTTGAATTTGTCATTGAACTGCATGGACCTAAGGAGTGATAAGCATTAATAATGCCCTGTTCTTTTATCCTGTCTGCCTTTCAGCTTTATTGCCAGATTCTTTATCTAAACTTGGGTTTTACAGTCCAGATAAATGCAATTCCTCTTGCCTTCAAAAGTGGTGCTTAAACTAGCTTGTATAGATGTAGGACTTTTTCTAACTACTTGTTTTCTAAAATGATCAATACTTTCTTGTAAATGACCTCCAGCTTTATCTGGAAAGTTACAGTGTCATGGATCACAAACACATCATACAAAAAGGCTGCCATACTCCCATAAATCACTGCCTGAGCCTCTAAGGTGTGCAAGGTGAATTGTTGTTACACGTGGCTCCATTGTGTGAGGCAGGCACACGTATATGCAGACACCAGATAAACTCACTCACAGGCTTAATAATGTCAGGTGCAAAGTAAATTGTGAGTTGCTTGAATTGCCTGTGGAAATGGTTAAAGGTTGAAACACGAAAAATGTGTCCTTCGAGGTTTTTTTTGGTCTATTATGTGAGAACTTCAAAATTATGACTTTATCATCAGTATTTTTATATTTTAAGTATTTTAAATTTAAAAGATTATCCTGAAGCTTAGGCATCTTATATATAAAAGTGATACATATATTGAAAACCACAATATATACAAACAACTTTATATAATTAAAAAATAACTGAGGTATACCATTTTATTTTGCATAAACATGAAACAGTAAAGACATGGTTTGACAGAATGTGTTTTTTTTAATTGTTAATATGTACAAATAATACTGACAAATATAAAAATATTTTCCCATTCTCATATTCTTCATGTCAAACATGAAAGAATTATGCATAATTATGAAACTAAATGAATTGTATTCACCATTATGTCACAGAGATAAGATGCTGGATTAGTCATGAATCAGAAGACTATATGAGGGATCTATTATTTTCAAATTCTTACATCTTTTGTTGAAATCAGGGTAAATATTAGATATAAACTTTTAAACATTTCTAATTTTGATATATATATACTAGATAATTTAAATTAAAAAATACCCAAACTACCAATGTAGACATCCTTTGAAAACAATTTTGTCTGTTTCCTGTCTTTATGGATTTTCCTCCTTCAGCATATGCTTAGAAAGGTGTTTCTTTGAAATTGTCTGGTCATAAAGGTGTGTATATATGTGCTTTATGGAAGCAGGGATTGTACTACTAAGAGATAAGTAACCCTAACAAATAGTTCTTTCCTGAACTCTCTTCCTACTTGTCTTGGATCCCATAAGCGATCATCTGAGACAATACTCTGCCTAAAATTCTTGATCCATTTGCTTCTCTTTCCTCCAGCCACACCTTCTAATCAAAGTTCTGAGACCAATGCTAAAATTAAACCTTCTGGCTTTTAGTACAATTTGTAAGACTATACCTCAACTTCAAAAAAAGTCTAATTGACATATAACATTATTTTCAAGTGTACAGCACAATGACTTGATATTTTTATATACTGTGGATTTTTACAATATTTTTAGTTATCCAAGGCTGTACTTTCTAAATGTATTATTCAACTTTGTAAATATAAACCACTCTCAGTTCATCGTCTGAAATTTCATCAACACTATTAGCACTGCTCAATCCTTTTATTGACCTTCATTAGCTACTGACCATACTGATTTCCTCCCTTCTGGCTACAAAATTTTAATTCTCAAGGTTACCATTCTTGAACTTCACTCTAACCAAACTTCCTTGCTTCCTAGTTTACAGAGAAAGTTGAGAAAACCAACATCTCTCTGAGCTTCCTGTCGTACCTATGAATGTGTAATATATACAGCCATATCTAAATTTCTCTTCTTCCTAGTCTGGATGAGGGTCTTAACCAAGGGCAACCCTCTCAATGAAGATTTCAATCTATCCTTTCCCATCAGTCTCTCTTGTCTGCATCTTAATTAAGTCTTATCTCTTCTATTTTGGAACACTCTCCCTTTACCCTCTGTGTTGGTTTCTCGTGTTATGTAGTCTCTCTCTGTCATTCAATTCAGACTCTCCAGACTATAATGTATATTTAGTGCATGGTTCCTTTTGCCCATTGGTGTAAAGCCCAATAAAATCTGACTTTTGACCCAACTATTTTATTCAAACTTATCTTGGTAAGGTCATCACTGGCCTCCTTTTGTTTTCATTCCTATCTTATTTACCTTTCTAATTCCTTTTTTAAATTTTAATTATATATATACTTTTTATAGATACTTTTCACTCATTTTAGATGTATAACTGGATGATGTTTAGTAATTATATGTTCTTAACCATCACCACTATGAAGGTAAAAATCTCATTGCCCTCTAACATTTCTGCCCCTTTTGCATTCTGTGCATTTGCCTGACCCTGGTCCCAATCACCACTGATTTAACTCCTATCACTCTAATTTTGCCTTTTCTAGAATTTAAGATAAAGGGACTTAGACACTATTAAGTCTTTTGTGTTGACTTTTACTTAGCATAATGTTTTTGAGATTCACCATGCCATATATAAATATTTTGTTCCTCTTCATTACTGAGTAGAATTCCATTATATAGATACCAAAGTTTGTTTATCCACTCATCATTTTGTTTTCAACTTATTATTATTCCATTATTCTACAATTTTTATAGATTCTGTAGCCTTTTCTACCTATAGAATTTTGCTATAGGCCTATAGAGGTTTTTTTTTTTTTTTTTCAAGTAACTTGAGGGTTTTTTTTTGTTACTAATTGGTGGGTAATTATTTTACAGTATTGTGATGGTTTTTTGCCATATGTCAGTATGAATTGGCCACAAGTATACATGTGTCTCCCCCATCCTGAACCCCCCACCCACCTCCCTTCCCACCCTGTCCCAGAGCACTGACTTTGGGTGCCCTGCTTCATGCATTGAACTTGTACTGGTCCTCTATTTTACATATGGTAATGTATATGTTTCAATGCTATTCTCTCAAATCGTTCCAACCTTGCCTTCTCCCCTGAATGAAACAGTCTGTTCTTCATGTCTGTCTCTCTTGCTGTCTTGCATGTAGGACTGTCAGTACGATCTTTCTAAATTCCATATATATGCATTAATATACTTCGTTTGTCCTTCTGACTTCCTTCACTCCGTATAATAGGCTCCAGGTTCATCCACCTCATTAGAACGGACTCAAATGCATTCCTTTTTATAGCTGAGTAATATTTCATCGTGTATATGTACTACAACTTCCTTATCCATTCATCTGCCGATGGACATCTAGAGTTATTCTTAATTCTTACTTTAAAATCTATATACCTTTAAACTGTTTTCTTGCCTTACTGAATTAGCTAGGATTTCCAGTACAGTAGATGCATTAGTGAGGGGGTTAACACTATGAACAACTGTAGTTATATCGTGCTGGGGCCATCAGGATCCAGCATACAATCTATGCCAGAATGATCCTATCTGAGAAACAGGGAATATTGTGTATATTATAAAGTAGCTGAATGTCCTTTATTGATTGAGAGCTGCTTCTGGGACATTAATTATCTGGATCCTGCAGCTGAAAAAAAAGTCCTCAGACAGAAACATCGATATTCATTGTAAGCTGCCTTGGTGTTTAAAGATGAGACAAGTCCTGTATAACTTTCCCATGGCTTCTGTGAAGGCACTAATATCATGCCAATTTATTAATTTTTTCTTAAACACATCCAAGAATTCAGACTTGAACACATCTTATTAATCACTGATTACTAGTAATCCTACTACATAAGTAGGTCTCAACTCTATTCTTGCTCTTTCATATCTAGTATCACTTCCCTGGATCAAGGTTTTATGATCTTTCTGGTGGAATACTGCTGTAGACTTCTCAATGATCTGCCACTGACATATTTTTCTAAAACCCATCTTTAATACCACTGTCACAATGATAAAAAAAATGATCATATATTTTAGTTTTAAAATTCTTCAGTTGATTACTTTGTTTAGATTAGTATTTTCCATAATTTATTTTAAAAACACTAGCCCTAAAATAAGAAAATGAGAATGTTTTATATAATATTCTTTTGAATGTAATGCCTATTCCATATGGCTATATATGTAATCTTGAAGAAAAGCAACCTATAATTCTTAATGAAATCTTAAAGCTTATTTACTTAAAGATTCTTTTAGGCTGCTCATTTATCAGTCCATGGAGCTATTTCTGATAAAAACTTTTGGATACATTGTTTTACATAGTAGAGATTAAGTTTCTTCATAAGGAGTGTTAAAATTTCCATGCCTTGCTACCTGTCTTTATTTCCAGATTCATCTTAACTCCATTTAACAGTGTTTATTAAGTCTCAGGGAAGATCCCCTGGAGGAGGAAATGGCAACCCATTCTAGTATTCTTGCCTGAAGAATCCCATGGACAGAGGAGCCTGGCGGGCTACGGTCTATGGGGTCGCAAAGAGTCAGACACAACTGAGTGATTAACACTTACTCTTAAGTCTCAGGGAATTAAAATATGCTCCGTTCATTTATTCTTTCATTTACATGCATAATTGATTGAACTGTACAGTTCTGGTGAGAAAAACATAATCATGAATTCAGAGGCATGATTATGAAACTTATACAAAAAACAAATTTATTAGTTCATGGACAAGAAGGTCTCAGTTCAGTTCAGTTCAGTCACTCAGTCACGTCTGACTCTTTGCGACCCCATGAACTGCAGCACGCCAGGCCTCCCTGTCCATCACCAGCTCCCAGAGTCCACCCAAACCCATGTCCATTAGTCGGTGATGCCATCCAACCATCTCATCCTCTGTCATCCCCTTCTCCTCCTGCCCTCAATCTTTCCCAGCATCAGGTTTTTTTCAAATGAGTCAGCTCTTCACATCAGGTAGCCAAAGTATTAGAGTTTCAGCTTCAAAATCAGTCTTTCCAATGAACACCCAGGACTGATCTCCTTTAGGATGGACTGGTTGGATCTCCTTGTAGTCCAAGGGACTCTCAGGAGTCTTCTCCAACAACCACAGTTCAAAAGTATCAAATCTTCAGCACTCAGCCTTCTTTATAGTCCAACTCTCACATCCATACATGACTACTGGAAAAAACATAGCCTTGACTAGACAGACCTTTGTTGACAAAGTGATGTCTCTGCTTTTTAATACGCTGTCTAGGTTGGTCATAAAATCTTTCAAGGAGCAAGCGACTTTTAATTTAATGGCTGCAGTCACCACCTGCAGTGATTTTGGAGCCCCCCAAAATAAAGTCTTTCATTGTTTCCACTGTTTCCCCATTGATTTGCCATGAAGTGATAGGACCAGATGCCATGATCTTAGTTTTCTGAATGTTGAGTTTTAAACCAACTTTTTCACTCTCCTCTTTCACTTTCATCACGAGGCTCTTTAGTTCTTCTTTGTTTTCTGCCATAAGGGTGATGTCATCTTCATATATGAGGTTATTGATATTTCTCCCAGCAATCTTGGTTCCAGCTTGTGCTTCCTCCAGTCCAGCATTTCTCATGATGTACTCTGCATATAAGTTGAATAAGCAGGGTGACAATATACAGCCTCGACGTACTCCTTTTCCTATTTGGAACCAGTCTGTTGTTTCATGTCCAGTTCTAACTGTTGCTTCCTGACCTGCATACAGATTTCCTAAGAGGCAGATCAGGTAGTCTGGTATTCCCATCTCTTTCAGAATTTTCCACTGCTTATTGTGATCCACACAGTCAAAGGCTTTGGCATAGTCAATGAAGCAGAAATAGATGTTTTTCTGGAACTCTCTTGCTTTTTCAATGATCCAGCAGATGTTGGCAATTTGATGTCTGGTTCCTCTGCCTTTTCTAAAACCAGCTTGAACATCTGGAAGTTCACAGTTCATGTATTGCTGAAGACTGTCTTGGAGAATTTTGAGCATTACTTTACTAGCGTATGAGATGAGTGCAATTGTGCGGTAGTTTGAGCATTCTTTGGCATTGCTTTTCTTTGGGATTGGAATGAAAACTGACCTTTTCCAGTCCTGTGGCCACTGTTGAGATTTCCAAATTTGCTGGCATATTGAGTGCAGCTCTTTGACAGCATCATCTTTCAGGATTTGAAATAGATCAACTGGAATTCCATCACCTCCACTAGCTTTGTTCATTGTGATGCTTCCTAAAGCCCACTTGGCTTTACATTCCAGGATGTCTGGCTCTAGGTGACTGATCACACCATCATGATTATCTGGGTCATGAAAATCTTTTTTGTACAGTTCTTCTGTGTATTCTTGCCACCTCTTCTTAATATCTTCTGCTTCTGTTAGGTCCCTACCATTTCTGTCCTTTATTGAGCCCATCTTTGCATGAAATATTCCCTTGGTATCTCTAATTTTCTTGAAGAGATCTCTAGTCTTTCCCATTCTATTGTTTTCCTCTATTTCTTTGCATTGATTGGTGAGGAAGGCTTTCTTATCTCTCCTTGCTATTCTTTGGAACTCTGCATTCAGATGGGTATATCTTTCCTTTTCTCCTTTGCTTTTCGCAGCTATTTGTAATGCCTCTTCAGACAGCCATTTTGCTTTTTTCCATAAATCATTACTGATTTTAATGCTTTAGTGGCAGCACCAACTTATGGATTCTTTGTAGCTTTTACCTGTCTTATGTTTTTACATTTCATCAGGCTTTATTTTCTCACTGTTGCAAAAAGATAGTTATAATTATGGACAAACCCTTCTACTTTTGAACACTGTCAACAGTAGAAGAGATTATCTTTTTAGGTATGCTACTTATAAGAGTGAGGCAATTGTCAGTAGACTAGACACTTCATTTTCCTTTGGCATAAATCTCAAATCTCTGTATCAAGGACTGGAAAATACTGCTTCTCTCAAATTAAGTACTAGTAAGAGGAGGATTACTGTCTCTGGGTTGTTCTAATGGGAATGTATCCATGATTTATTTGAGATAAGAGTGGGAAAGTGAACAAAATTTTATCCCAACTGACACTGAGACACTGTTAGGGAGACAAGTGAGCATGCTTGCTCTATATTGCCTCTTTAATTTTATTGATTTACAATGTTTTTAGTTTTGGGTGTACAACAAAGTGATTCAGTTATATATATATATATATATATATATATATATATATATATATATATATATATATATATATAAAATTCAATATTATTTTACTGATTCTAGTCCATATAGGTTATTGCAGAATACCGAGTAGAGTTCCCTGTACCATGAATAGGTCCTTGTTGGTTATCTGTTTTATATATGGTAGTGTGTGTCTATTAATCCAAAGCTCTTGATTTATCCCTCCCTGCCCACATTTCCCCTTTCGTAACTAAAAGTGTATTTTTGAAATCTGTGAGTCTGTTTCTGTGTTGTAAATAAGTCTATTTGTATAATTCACTTAGATTCCACATGTAAGTGATGTTTCTCCTAATTACTTCACTAAAAACAACAATTTCTAGGTCCATCCCTATTGCTTAATGGTCCTATTTCATTATTTTTAATGCCCGAGTAACTTTCCATTAGATGCATGTATGGTGTAGTTTAGTGCCTAAGTTGTGTCTGACTCTTTTGTGGTCCCATGGAATGTGATCCACCAGGCTTCTCTGTACCTGGGATTTCCCATGCAAGACTACTGGAGTGGGTTGCTATTTCCTTTTTCAGGGGATATTCTTGACCCAGAGATCAAACCCACATCTCCTGCAGTGGCAGGCAGATTCTTTACAAATGAGCTACCAGTATCACCTCAGTTCAGTTCGGTAGATCAATGTCCGACTCTCTGTAACCCCATGGACTGCAGCACGCCAGGCCTCCCTGTCCGTTACCAACTGCCAGAGTTTACTGAAACTCATGTCCATTGAGTTGGTGATGCCATCCAACAATCTCATCCTCTGGCATCCCCTTCTCCTCCAGCCTTCAATGTTTCCCATCATCAGGGTCTTCTCCAATGAATCAGTTCTTCGCATCAGGTAGCCAAAGTATTGGAGTTTCAGGTTCAGCATCAGGTTCTTCTAGTGAATATTCAGGACTGATTTCATTCAGGATAAACTGGTTGTATCTCCTTGCAGTCCAAGGGACTCTCAAGAGTCTTCTCCAACACCACAGCCCCAAAGCATCAATTCTTCAGCACTCAGCTCTCCTTATAGTCCAACTCTACATCCATACATGACTCCTGGAAAAACTATAGCTTTGACTAGACTGATCTTTGTTGGCAAAGTAATGTCTCTGCTTTTTAATATGCTATCTAGGTTGGTCATAAAATCTTTCAAGGAGCAAGCGACTTTTAACTTCATGGCTGCAGTCACCATCTGCAGTGATTTTGGAGCCCCCCAAAATAAAGTCTGTAACTGTTTCCCCATTGATTTGCCATGAAGTGATAGGACCAGATGCCATGATCTTAGTTTTCTGAATGTTGAGTTTTAAACCATCTTTTTCACTCTCCTCTTTCACTTTCATCAAGAGGCTCTTTAGTTCTTCTTTGCTTTCTTCCATAAGGGTGGTGTCATCTCCATATATGAGGTTATTGATATTTCTCCTGGCAATCTTGATTCCAGCTTGTGCTTCATCAAGCCCAGCATTTCTCATGATGTACTCTGCATATAAGTTGAATAAGCAGGGTGACAATATACAGCCTTGACATACTCCTTTCCCTATTTGGAACCAGTCTGTTGTTTCATGTCCAGTTCTAACTGTTGCTTCCTGACCTGTATTCAGATTTTTTAAGAGGCAGGTCAGGTGGTCTGGTATTCCCATCTCTTTCAGAATTTTCCACAGTTTGGTGTGATCCACACAGTCAAAGGCTTTGGTATAGTCAATAAAGCAGAAATAGATGTTTTTCTGGAACTCTTTCGCTTTTTTGATGATCCAGCAGATGTTGGCAAGTTGATGTCTGGTTCCTCTGCCTTTTCTAAATTCAGTTTGAACATCTGGAATTTCATGGTTCACCTACTGTTAAAGCCCGTCTTGGAAAATTTTGAGCATCACTTTGCTAGTGTGTGAAATGATTGCAATTGTGCGGTAGTTTGAGGATGCTTTGGCATTGTCTTTCTTTGGGATTGGAATGAAAACTGACCTTTTCCAGTCCTGTGGCCACTGCTGAGGTTTCCAAATTTGCTGGCATATTGAGTGCAGCACTTTCACAGCATCATCTTTTAGGATTTGAAATAGCTCAAGTGGAATTCTGTCACCTCTGCTAGGTTTGTTTGTAGTGATGCTTCCTAAGGCCCACTTGACTTTGAATTCCAGGATGTCTGGCTCTAGGTGAGTGATCATACCATTGTGATTATCTGGGTCATGAAGACCTTTTTGTATAGTTCTTCTGTGTATTCTTGCCACTTCTTGTTTATATCTTCTGCTTCTGATAGGTCCATACCATTTCTGTCCTTTGTTGTGCCCATCTTTGCATGAAATGTTCCCTTGGTATCTCTAACTTTCTTGGAGAGATCTCTAGTCTTTCCCATTCTATTGTTTTCCTCTATTTCTTTGCACTGGTCACCGAGGAAGGCTATCCTATCTTTCCTTGCTATTCTTTGGAACTCTGCATTCAAATAGGTATGTCTTTCCTTTTCTCCTTTGCTTTTCAATTCTCTTCTGTTCTCAGCTTTTTGTAAGGCCTCCTCAGACAACCATTTCACCTTTCTGCATTTCTTTTCCTTGGGGATGGTCTTGATTCCTGTCTCCTGTACAATGCCATAAACTTCCATCCATAGTTCTTCAGGCACTCTATCAGATATAATCCCTTGAATCTATTTATCACTTCCACTATATAATCATAAGGGATCTGATTTAGGTTATACCTGAATGGTCTAGTGGTTTTCCCTACTTTCTTCAATTTAAGTCTGAATTTGGCAATAAGGATTTCATGATCTGAACTACAACATATACTATACTCTTTATCCATTCATCTGTTAATGGACGTGATTGTTTCCATGTCCTGCCTATTGTAAACAGTGCTTCTGTGAACACTGGGGTGCATTTATCTTTTTTTAATTAGAATTTTCTCTGGACCTGTGCCCAGGAGTGGGAATGCTAACCCTAGTTTCTTTAGGGCTCCTCCATGGTATTCTCCATAGTGGTCACACAATTATACATTCCCACCAACAGTGTAGAAGAGTTCCTTCCCTTTTTTCCACATCCTCTCCAGTTTTTATTACACATCCTTCCCAGAATTTATTATTTGTAGATATTTTGATGAGGGCCATTCTGACTCATGGGAGGAAGTACTTCATTGTAGTTTTGATTTGCATTTCTCTAGTAATTAAGAGTGTTGAGCATCTTTTCATGTGCTTCTTAGCCATCTGTATGTATTTTTTGGAAAAATGTCTACTTAGATCTTCTCCCCATTTTTTTATTGTGTTTTTTTTCTTTTTAATATTAAGCTGTGTGATCTGTTTGTGTATTTTGGAAATTAATTCCTTATTGGTATTATCATTTGAAAATATTTTCTCTTATTCCATAGGTTGTCTTTTCATTTTATTTATGGTTTCCTTTGCTGTGCAGAAGCTTTTAAGTTTAATTAGGTCATATTTGTTTATTTTGTTTTTATTTCCATTACTGTAGGAGACAGAACTAGGAAAATATTGGTAAAATTTATGCCAGAGTATTCTGCCTATGTTTTTCTCTAGGAATTTTATAGTATCTGGACTTACACTTAGGTCTTTAATCCATTGAATTTATTTTTGTATATGGTGTGAGATAATATTTTAAGTTTAGTCATTTCTATTCCATTTTCCCCAGTACCACTAATTGAAGAGATTGTCTTTTCTCCATTGTATGTTCTCACCTCATTTAATGACCCTAAGCGTGTGGGCTTATTTCTGTTCTCTTTATCCTGTTCCATTGATCTCTATGTCTTTTTGGTGCAAGTACCACATGGTGCTTTCATTACTAGAGATTTGTAGTATAGTCTGAAGTCACAGACCATAGTTCTTCCAGCTTCACCCTTCTTTCTCAAGATTGTTTTGGATACTCAGGGTCTTTTGTGTTACCATACAAACTTTTATATGTTTTATTCTAGTTCTGTAAAAAAAAAAATTGGTATTTTGATAGGGATTGCATTGAATTGTAGGTTGTTTTGGGTATTATGGCCATTTGAACAGTATTGATTCTTCCAACCCAAGAATACAATATTTTCATCTGCGTCATCTTCAATTTCATTCATCAGCATCTTCTGGTTCCAGAGTACAGGTCTTTTGTTTCCTCAGGTCTGTTTATTCCTAGGTATTTTATTCTTTTAGATGAGATTGTTTTAATGGGATTGTTTCTTTAATTTTTCTTTCTGATAGATCTTTGTTAGTGTATAAAGATTTCTGTATATTAATTTTGTATCCAGAAACCTACAGTGATAGCAAACAGTTTCCAAAAAAGTACTAGAGCTCAATAATTCAGTAAAGTTGCAGGATACAAAATTAATACACATAAATCTGTTGCATTTCTATACACTAACAATGAACAATCATATAGAGAAATTAAGGAAACAATCTCATACACAATCACAACAAAAATGATAAAGTAACTAGGAATAAACCTACCTAAGAAAGTAAAAGACTTGTCCTTGCAAAACTGTTGATACTAATGAAAGAATTTGAAGAAGAAAAAAATGGAAAAATATCTTGTGTTCATGGTTTGGAAGAATTAATATTGTTAAAATGACCATACTACTCAAGGTAATACAGGGACCAATGCAATACCTATGAAAATACTTAGGAAACTTCACATAACTAGAAAAAATCATCCGAAAATGCAGATGGAACAACTATATAGGCAAAAGATTCCTAATTGCCAAAGCAATCTTGAGGAAAAAGAACCAAGCTGGAGGAGTCATGCTTCCTGACTTCAGACAATGCTACACTTCTATGTTAATGAAAGGGCTTCCCTGGTGGCTTAGACAGTAAAGAATCCACCTGCTATGCTGGAGACTTGGGTTGGGAGGATCCCTTGGCAGAGGGCATGGCAACCCTCTCCAGTATTCTTGCCTGGAGAATCCTATGGACAGAGGAGCCTGGTGGGCTACAGTCTATGGAGTCGTATAGAATCAGAAATGACTGAGCGACTAAGCACACAGCATAGTAACGAAAACAGTATGTTCTGGTACACACACAAAAAATAATGAAAACAGTATAGACACACAGATCAGTGGAACAGGATAAAGACCCCCAAAATAAACCCATACACTTATGGTCAATTAATCAAGAATATACAATGGAGAAAAGAGAGTTTCTTCGGTAAGTGGTGCCGGGAAAACTGGACAGTGACATGTAAAATACGGAACTTAGAATATTTTCTCATAACATACACAAAAATAAAGTGGATTACAGATCTAAATGTAAGACTAAAATACATAAAGCTGTTAGAAGATAATATAGGCAGAACACTCTTTGATTTTTTTTTTTTTTTTGCATCAGATACCTAAGGCAAAAGAAACAAAAGCAAGATGAATGAGACCTAGTTAAACTTAAAAGCTTTTGCCCAGCAAAGGAAACCATTGACAGAATGAAAAGACAACTTTCTGAAAGGGAGAAAATATTTGCAAATGATATGACCAAATGGTGTTAAAATTCAAACTATATAAACAGCATATAAAATTCAGTATTGAAAAACAACCTGATTATTCAGGTCTTCTGCCCATTTTTAGACATTTTTTCCAAAGAAGAAATGCAGATGACCAACAGGGTATGAATATAAGTCAACATTGCTTAATAATCAGTTCAGTCGCTCAGTTATGTCCGACTCTTTGCAGTCCCATGGACTGCAACACGCCGGGCTTCCCTGTCCATCACCAACTCCCAGAGTTTACTCAAACTCATGTCCACTGAATCAGTGATACCATCCAACCATCTCATCCTCTGTCAACCCTTCTCCTCCCGCCTTCAATATTTCCCAGCACCAGGAGCTTTTCCAATGAGTCAGTTCTTCGCATGAGGCGGTAAAATTATTGGAGTTTCAGCATCAGCATCAGTACTTCCAATGAATATTCAAGACTCATTTCCTTTAGGATGGACTAGTTGGATCTCCTTGCAGTTAAAGGGACTCTCAAGAGCCTTCTCAAACACCACAGTTCAAAAGCATCAATTCTTCAGTGCTCAGCTTTCTTTATAGTCCAACTCTCACATCCATACATGACTACTGGGAAAACCATGGCTTTGACTAGATCGAACTTTGTTGGCAAAGTAATGTCTCTGCTTTTTAATATGCTGTCTAGGTTGGTCATAGCTTTTCTTCTAAGCAGCAAGTGTCTTTTAATTTCATGGTTGCAATCACCATCTGCATTGATTTTGGAGCTCCCCAAATAAAGTCTGTCACTGTTTCCACTGCTTCCCCATCTGTTTGCCATGAAGTGATGGGATCAGATGCCATGATCTTAGTTTTCTGAATGTTGAGCTTTAAACCAACTTTTTCACTCTCCTCTTTCACTTTCATTAAGAGGCTCTTTAGTTCTTCTTCACTTTCTGCCATAAGGGTTGTGTCATCTGCATATCTGAGGTTGTTGATATTTCTCCCAGCAATCTTGATACTAGCTTGTGCCTCATCCAGCCCAGTGTTTCTCATGATATTTTCTGCATTTAAGTTAAATAAGCAGGGTGACAATATACAGTCTTGACGTACTCCTTTTCCGATTTGGAACCAGTCTGTTGTTCCATGTCCATTTCTAACTGTTGCTTCCTGACCTGTATTCAGATTTTTTAAGAGGCAGGTCAGGTGGTCTGGTATTCCCATTTCTTTCAGAATTTTCCACAGTTTGTTGTGATCCACACAGTCAAAGGCTTTGGCATAGTCAATAAAGCAGAAATAGATGTTTTTCTGGAACTCTCTCACTTTATCGATGATCCAGTAGATGTTGGCAATTTGATGTCTGGTTCCTCTGCCTTTTCTAAATCCAGCTTGAACATCTGGAATTTCATGGTTCACCTACTATTGAAGCCTGTCTTGGAGAATTTTGAGCATTACTTTACTAGTGTGTGAGATGATTGCAATTGTGCGGTAGTTTGAGCATTCTTTGGCATTGCCTTTCTTTGGGATTGGAATGAAAACTGTTCTTTTCCAGTCCTGTGGCCACTGCTGAGTTTTCCAAATTTGCTGGCATATTGAGTGCAACATTTTCACAGCATCATCTTTTAGGATTTGAAATAGCTCAACTGGAATTCCGTCACCTCCACTAGCTTTGTTCATAGTGATTCTTTCTAAGGCCCACTCGATTTTGCACTCCAGGATGTCTGGCTCTAGGAGAGTGATCATACCATTGTGATTATCTGGGTCATGGTGATCTTTTTTGTATAGTTCTTCTGTGTATTCTTGCCACCTCTTCTTAATATCTTCTGCTTCTGTTAGGTCCATACCATTTCTGTCCTTTATTATGCCCATCTTTGTATGTGTTGTTCCCTTGGTATCTCAGTGAAAGGCAAGTCAAACCCATGAGTTATTACCTTACAACTGTAAAAGTGTCTGTCATCAAATAGTCTATCAAAAAGCAATGATGATAAGGACATGGAGAAAAGGGAACCCTACCTAGTACACTGTTGGTTGGCATTTAAACTTTTTGCACCCATGATGGATAATAGTACAAACTGTCCCCAAAAATCTAAATATAGAAGTACCATTTGATCAAGCAATCCTACTCCTGAATATATACCTAAAGAAAATGAGAACCTTAGAAAGATACACACAGGTCTATATTCGTAGCAGCGTTATTTACAGTTGTCAAGCAATGGGAGCAACTCAGGTCTCCATAAACAAAGGACTCGAGGAGGTGATGTGTATGTGGGTGTGTATGTATAAATGTACTTACACAGAGGAACATTACTTAACCATAGAAAAAATATCCTGCCATTTACAATAACATGGATGGGCCTGGAGTGTATTATGCTTAGTGAATTATCTCAGAGAAACACAAATACCATGTTATCACTTATATGTGGAATCTTTAAAAAAATGAAAAAAAAATGAATACAACAAAAAACCAGAAACTTAAAGATAATAAAGAAGAAACAAGTGGTTACCACTGTGGAGAGAGAAGGACAAAATAGGGTGATCGATACAAATACAAAATAAATATGCAACAAGATATACACCACAGAGGAATAGAGCTACTATTTTGCAGTGATTTTTTTAAATTGGACTATGATCAATGATATATTTAATTATATTGTACACAGGAAACTATTATGATACTGTGAAATAACTGAACTCAAAAAAGAAAGACAGAAAAATGTATAACAAAACACTGGACTTCTATTTCCCACACCTAATGGACCTAACAGACACAGAGAGAGAATCCTACCCAAAGCAGGAGAATATATTCTTTTTAAGCACACACAGAATATTCTCCAGTATATATCATAAGGGCCAAAACAATCTTAGCAAATGGAAGTGTATTTAAATCATACCAAGTACCTTATCCAACCAAAATTATATCAAACAAAAATAAAGATCAGTAACAGAAAAAAAAATTCTCAAGTGTGTAGAAATTAAACAACATGATTCTGAACAGCTTATGAGTCAAAAAAGAAATAAAAGAGAAGTCAAAATCTTAAAACAAACTAAAATGGAACACAGCAAATTAAACTTAAATGATGTAGCAAAAGCAGTTTTGAGAGAGAAGTTAGTTCCTACACTAGAAAAAAAAATCTCAAATTTACACTTCAAGGAACTAGATAAAACAATCAAAGTCCAAAGTTAGTAAGTAAAGACATAACAAAAATAGAGCAGAAGTAAATGAAATAGACTAAAAAGATAATACAAAATATCAATGATACTAAACCTAGAATTTTTTAAGATAAAAGAAGTTGGCAAATGCTTAGACAAACCAAGAAAATAAGGGAAAACTCAAATCATAAATGAAAGAGAAGACATTACAACTAATAACATGGAAAAGCAAGGACTATATACTACTGTGAACAATTAAAGGACAACAAATTGGATAATCTAAAAAAATAAATTCCTAGAAACATACAACTTACAAAGGTTGGATCATAAGAAACAGAAAATCTGTAGAGAATGATATTCATTCAAGGGATTTAAACAGTAATCAAAAACTGTCCAAGGACCAGATTGTTTCCCTGATGAATTTTACCAAAGATTTAAAGAAGAATTAATGTCGATACTTCTAAATCTCTTCCTAAAATATTAGAGGAGGGAACACTAGTAAACTCATGAGGCCAGCATTACTCTGAGACCAAAGTCAGACTAGGATACTACACGAAAGGAAAACTGTAATCAACAGGAGTAGCAAACCAAGTTCAACAGTACATTAAACAGTGCCATGATCAAGTGAATTCTCCCCGGAAGGCAAGTGTGTATTACTATATGCAAATTATTAAATGTACTACATTACATTAATAAAATGAAGGGTAAAACACATATGATCATCTCAATAAATGCAGAGAAAAATTTGACAAAAATCTACATCCTTTCATGATAAAAACACTATAAACAAACTGGGTATAGGAGCACTGTGCCTCAGTATTCCCACAACCATATACAGAAAACTCACAGCAAACCTGCTCAGTCGTGTAAGACTGAAAACTTTTCCACTCTGATCAGGAGCAAGACTAGGGTGATCACTCTCTATTCTTATTTAACAGAGTATTAGAAGTCCTGTCAAAGCAAATAGACAAAAGAAAGCATCCAAAATAGAAAGAAGTAAAATTGTCTCTGTTTGCAAATAATATGATCTGTATAGAAAACTCTAAAGACACTAACCCCAAAACAGAAGTAATCAACAATTTAAGTAATTTGTAACATACAAAGATCAACATAAAAAAATTGTTGTATTTCTGTACACTAACAATGAATCCAACATGAATAAAGAACACAATTATATTTACAAAAGCATAAAAATTATTTAGGAGTCAGTTTAACCAAGGAGTGAAAGGTCATATTTTGTCACCTTGCCATCTGTGACAACATGAATGTACTTTGCAGGCATTAGGCTAAGTAAGATAGTCAGATAAAGGCCAGTACTGCATGATATCACTCATAAATGGAATATAAAAAAGTCAAACTTACAGAAACAGAGATAAAATGGTGGTTACCAGAGGATAAAGGGAAGAAAGATAGATGTTGAAAAGTAAAATCTTAAAATGAGAAGTCAGTCAGTCCTATGGATCTGATGCATAGTATAGTAACTATAGACTAAAATATTGGATTGTCAACATTCAACCTGCTAAAAGACCAGAATTTAATTATTCCAACCACAAAAAATGGCAACCCACTCTAGTATTCATGCCTGGGAAATCCCACGAACAGAGGAGGCCAGCGGGCTCCCCTATGGGGTCGCAAGAGTCGGACATGACTGAATAACTAAAGCACCACTATAACCTCTAAAAAGAAATGTAATAATGTAAAATGAGAGAGGCGCTAATTTTTACTACAGTGGCAATCGTGGAGTATTCAGCCACAAGAATAAGTCCTGCCTTTTGTGATAACAAGGATGAAATCTGGGGGCACTATATATACTAAGTGAAATAAATCAGAGAAAGACAAATATATGTTCTCATTTATATGAGGAATCCAAAAATAAAAGTCATTCTGAGATACAGTAGAATAGCAATTGTCAGTTTCTGGGAGTGGGGAAAATGGAGAGAATTTGGTCAGAGTGTACAAACTTCTTGCCATAAAATCAATAAGTTCTGGGGATCTAATGTATATTATGATAACTATAATGAACAAAACTGTATCATATACGTTAAAGTTGTTAAGAGAGTAAAATTTTCTCACCACCTCCTCCCCCACCATCAGTGTTAAGTGTATGAGGGAATGGAAATGTCACTGATTAAATCACGTCTGACTCTTTGTGACCCCATAGACTATACAGTCCCTGGAATTCTCCAGGCCATAATACTGGAGTGGGTAGCCTTTCCCTTCTCCAGGGGATCTTCCCAACCAAGGGATCGGACCCAGGTCTCCCACATTGCAGGTGGATTCTTTACCAGCTGAGCTACAAGGGAGGTCCAAGAATACTGGAGAAGATAGCCTAGCCCTTCTCCAGCAGATCTTCCCGACCCAGGAATCGAACTGGGGTTCCCTGCACTGCAGGTGGATTCTTTACCAACTGAGCTATGTCATTCAGTCAGGTCTTAATTCTTAGGAATCGTTGAGAATGAATGCATCCAACTTTCCAAAGAAAGTCTCAATTATTTGATTTGAGCATATTGCTGATTTGAACAAAATGAATTCTTTATTAAAGAAAACTAAGGCAATTAATGACAGCCTCAAACCATTGCTCTCTTTAATTCTTAAAGTATTCTGGAGAGTTTAATTTCCATCAAAAGAGACTTTGGAATTATTATATTAAATAATTCATTTTAGATTCCTCAATGAAATATTGTTTGCATTTTTTCATTTATGTCAAAGGAACTGTAAAGACAACCCAGTAACTCTCAGGTGTTTAAACAGATATTATTCCTTATATATGTAAGTTTTAACTGACTCTAAGAATACTCTCTTCAGTGTCAAATAATTTTATAAAAAAATTTCAGCTAGCAAAGTTATGTCGTTGCTAATGTACCTTATTCTAATTCTCTTTGATGATACTTATTTGAGCCCAGTAACACTGTAATTATATTTCTAAGCTGAAATAGAGTGTACTTATTATTTTTTTCTGAAGATTACACTAGGACTAATCTTTTAGTGAGCCCATAATTGCTTGGTCAATGTAATGTTAGATTGCTGCATAATTTGAATACATTTGTGGATGATATCATTTAGGGAAACTATTGATTATCTATACAAGCCATTCAAAAATACTTCTGGTGAATTTTAGGCAAAAACTGTTTTGGTATTTATCAGAATTCTATTACAATATGGTGAAAATACATAAAAAATACTTAAGTGGCTAGATCTCTGGAAGAGAAGAAAAGATAATTGTGATTCATTCCTAGATCTCTGACTCACTTAACATTATTTTACAACCACTCATATCAAGAAAATTACATCCAATTGTCATTTCATTTTTAAGGATATTAGTGACACAATGACATAAGAGATATGTAATGATACTTGATATTCTGTTACTTTCCAAAAGGGTTTTTTAAAGGATTTTATTTGTAATTTTTTTCTCATTCATAAAGGGATATAAAAACTTTCTGCCCTATAAATATTAAAATAAAATAATTTTTATGCTTACACAATATTCTCTTGAACATTGGTTGCAAAATAATTGACCTTAAAAATCATACAGGTTATCAAACATTTGGTAGTTGATTTTATCAAGAGATATTTCTTTTTAGTAATTGTGAACATCTTTATTTCCATGTTATATATATGTGATTTTTATTCCTCCTAAGAGTTTTGAGTGTTCCAGTAGTATATTCAAGGTGTATGTGTTAAGTAAGTTAACAGGAAGAAATGTCTCCACTCATACGAATTTACTTTCATATCATTGTTTGCTTTAGATTCTGTGTCTGTGCTTATCAAGAAATAAGTTTATGCTAACATGGAGTACTGAAGAGAATAGGGCACACTCTTATATGCTTGTGCAGTTTATATTCCTTCTGAAGAAGGAAACAGATAGTAAAAAATAAATACATGTAAATACTGGACAGGATGTAGAGAAAAAGGAACCCTCCTACACTGTTGGTGGGACTGTACATTTTGTACAACCACTAGGGAGAATGAAAAAGTTGGCTTAAAACTCAACATTCAAAAAATTAAGATCATGGCATCTGGTCCCATCACTTCATGACAAACAGATGGGGAAATAATGGACAGTGACAGGTTTTATTTTCTTGGGCTCGAAAATCATTGCAGATGGTGACTGCAGCCATGAAATAAAAGACGCTTGCTCCTTGGAAGAAAAGCTATGACCAACCTAGACAGCATATTATAAAGCAGAGACATTACTTTGCCAACAAAAGTCCATCTAGTCAAGGCTATGGTTTTTCCAGTGGTCATGTATGGATATGAGAATTGGACCATAAAGAGAGCTGAGCGCTAAAGAACTGATGCTTTTGAACTGTGGTGTTGAAGAGTCTTGAGAGTCCCTTGGACTGCAAGGAGATCAAAGCAGTCAATCCTCAAGGAAATCAGTCCCAAATATTCATTGGAAGGACTGATGCTGAAGCTCCAATACTTTGGCCATCTGATGAGAATAACTCACTCACTAGAAAAGACCCTGATGCTGGGAAAGATTGAAGGCAGGAGGAAGAGGTGATGACAGAGGATGAGATGGTTGGATGGCATCACCAGTTCGATGGATGTGAGTTTGAGCAAGCTCTGGGAGTTGGTGATGGACAGGAAAGCCTGGTGTGCTGCAGTCCAAGGGGTCACAAAGAGTTGGACACAAGTGAGTGACTGAACTAAACTGAACTAGAGAGAATAGAATGGAGGTTCCTTAAAAAACTAAAAATAGAACTACTGTGCAGAACTATGATTCTGCATGGAGAAGGAAATGGCAACCCACTCCAGTATTCTTGCCTGTAAAATCCCATAGACGGAGGAACCTGGTAGGCTATAGTCCATGGGGTCGCACAGAGTAGGACACGACTGAGCGACTTCACTTTCACTTTCTTTCATGATTCTGCAATCCCATTCCTGAGTATATATCCAGAGAAAACCACAATTTGAAATGATTCATGCACCCCTACTTACAATAGCCAAGAACTGGAAGCAAACTAAGTGTCCATTCACAAATGAGTGGATAAAGAGGGGGCGTGCAGTGGAATATTACTCAGCTATAAAACAGAATGAAATAATGTCATTTACAACAACATGATGGACCTAGAGACCACCAAACTAAATGAAGGAATCCAGATAGAGAAAGACAAATATATGGTATCACTTATACGTAGAATCTTAAAAAAATATGATATAAGTGAACTTATATACAAAACAGAAATAGACCCACAGGCATAGAAAAGAAACTATGGTTACTGAAGAGCAAGGGGCAGGGGGGATAAATGAGGAGTTTAGTATTAACACTATACACACTACTATATATAAAATAGATAACCAACAAGTACCTACAGTATAGTGAAGGGAACTATACTCCATATTTTGTGATAACCTGTAAGGGAAAAGAATGTGAAGAAATGATGTATATTTATGTATAACTAAACTTTGCTGTATGGCTGAGACTAAACTACAGTTCAACATAAAAAAGAAAGATAAATAAATGAATCAATCTGATGACTGCCACTAGTGATAACAGTAATAAAGATGATGAAAATGGATACCGTGACAGTATCCAGAGTGCAGCAGTAGTAAGTATGGCATGTTCAAGGAAGATAAAGAACATCAATGTAGTTGGAACTTAGTTTCCAGGGCTGGGACAGTGCATTTAGTTGAGGCATTACTTTGAGTTTGCAAGTTTTGCTTCTGATTTTAAAGTCTTAATTACACAACTGAATGTATAGTATCAGTTCACTTTCAGCTGTCGCTCAGCCGTGTCCGACTCTTTGCGATCCCATGGACTACAGCATGCCAGGCCTCCCTGTCCATCACTCACGCCCAGAGTTTACTCAAACTCATGTCCATTGAGTCGGTGATGCCATCCAACAATCTTGTCCTCTGTCATCCCCTTCTCCTCCCGCCTTCAATATTTCCCAGCATCAGGGGCTTTTCCAGTGAGTCAGTTCTTTGCATCAGGTGGCTCAAGTATTGGAGTTTCAGCTTCAGCCTCAGTCCTTCCAATGAATATTTAGGACTGATCTCCTTTAGGATGGACTTGTTGGATCTCTTGCTGTCCAAGGGACTCTCAAGAGTCTTCTCAAACACCACAGTTCAAAAGCATCAATTCTTTGCTGCTCAGCTTTCTTCACAGTCCAACTCTCACATCTATACATGACTACTGGAAAAACCATACCTTTGACTAGTTGGAACTTTGCTGGCAAAGGAATGTCTCTGCTTTGTAATATGCTGTCTAGGTTGGTTATAACTTTTCTTCTAAGGAGTAAGCGTCTTCTAATTTCATGGCTGCAGTCACCATCTGCAGTGATTTTCGAGCCCCTCAAATAAAGTCTGTCACTGTTTCCACTGCTTCCCCATCTGTTTTTCATGAAGTGATGGGACCAGATGCCATGATCTTAGTTTTCTGAATGTTGAGTTTTAAGCCAACTTTTTCACTCTCCTCTTTCACTTTCATCAAGAGGCTCTTTAGTTCTTTGTTTTCTGACCTAAGGGTGGTGTCATCTGCATATATGAAGTTATTGATATTTCTCCCCCAATCTTGATTTCAGCTTGTGCTTCATCCAGCCCAAAGTTTCTCATGAAGTACTCTGAAAATAAGTTAAATAAGCAGGGTGACAAAATACAGCCTTGACGTACTCCTTTCCCAATTTGGAACCAGTCTGTTGTTCCACGTCCCGTTCTAACTGTTGCTTCCTGACCTGTATTCAGATTTCTCAAGAGGCAGGTCAGGTGGTCTGATATTCCCATCTCTTTCAGAATTTGCCACAGTTTGTTGTGATCCACACAGTCAAAGGCTTTGGCATAGTCAATAAAGCAGAAATAGATGTTTTTCTGGAACTCTCGCTTTTTTGATGTTCTTATGGTTGTTGGCAATTTGATCTCTGGTTCTTCTGCCTTTTCTAAATTCAGCTTGAACATCTGGAATTTCACGGTTCACCTACTGTTGAAGCCTGTCTTGGAGAATTTTAAGCATCACTTTGCTAGCGTGTGAGATGACTGCAATGTGTGGTAGTTTGAGCATTCTTTGGCGTTGCCTTTCTTTGGGATTGGAATGAAAACTGATCTTTTCCAGTCCTGTGGCCACTGCTGAGTTTTCCAAATTTGCTGACATATTGAGTGCAGCATTTTCATAACATCATCTTCTAGGATTTGAAATAGCTCAACTGGAAATCTGTCACCTCCACTAGCTTTGTTCATAGTGATGCTTCTTAGGGCCCACTTGACTTCGCACTCCAGGATGTCTGGCTCTAGGTGAGTGATCATACCATCGTGATTGTCTGGGTCATGAAGAGCTTTTTTGTATAGTTCTTCTGTGTATTCTTGCCACCTCTTCTTAATATCTTCTGCTTCTGTTAGGTCCATACCATTTCTGTCCTTTATTGTGCCCATTTTTGCATGAAATGTTCCCTTGGTATCACGAATTGTCTTGAAGAGATCTCTATTCTTTCCCATTCTATTGTTTTCCTCTGTTTCTTTGCACTGATCCCTGAGGAAAGCTTTCTTATGTCTCCTTGTAATTCTTTGGAACTCTGCATTCAAATGGATATGACTTTCCTTTTCTCCTTTGCCTTTCGCTTCTCTTCTAGTTACAGCTATTTATAAGGCTTCCTGAGACAACAGTTTCACCTTTTTTGCATTTCTTTTCCCTTGGGGATGGCCTTGAACCCTGCCTCCTGTAATGTCATGAACCTCCATCCATTGTTCTTCAGGCACTGTTTATCAGATCTAACCCCTTGAATATATTTGTCAGTTCCATTGTATAATCGTAAGAGATTTGATTTAGGTCATACCTGAATGGTCTAGTGGTTTTCCCTACTTTCTTCAATTTAAGTCTGAATTTGGCCATAAGGAGTTCATGGTCTGTGCCACGTCAGCTCCTGGTCTTGTTTTTGCTGACTGTATAGAGCTTCTCCAAATTTGGCTGCAGAGAATATAATCAATCTGATTTCAGTATTGATCATCTGGTGATGTCCATGTGTGGAGTCTTCTCTTGTGTTGCTGGAAGAGGGTGTTTGCTATCACCAGTGCGTTCTCTGTATGTATAGCATAGGAACTCAGAAATATAGTATTAACTTAGTCCCATATTATTGGATAAGCAATTTATTCCCAGTTTTATACTAAATAAAGTTGAAGTTTTTTAAACTTTAATCATTATCTGAGTTTCTGCTTTCTTAAGAGAGAGTTCTCAGATGAGAGTCATTACATCAGAGTTTATAGACTTTTGAATATCTTGATACTTATTTTCAGATTGGTCTTTGTTTTCACTTAAGCTTCCAATACCAAAGTTAAAAGAGGTAAACTCACTGAGCCTGGAAGCTTTTCACCATTTTTAGTATGCTACCTTGTTAATAAGGTTAGAATTGAACTGGAATTGATTATTTCATGGACATTAAGAACACAATTATGTAAAGACATCATAAATGCCATAGGTATAAATATGTACATTTCCAACTAAAGGATATCATATGCTTATTAAATATTTGCTGAATTAATGGAAATTATATAAAAAAGAGGATAAAGAGCAAATATGTGGCTCAAAGACCACTCATTTTTCTAATTCTTAAACCATGCATAAGATATTCAAAAACTCTGAAATAATACTCACCTATTTTAACTATTCAGGTCTATGAATAGCCCTGCTCTGATATCAACAATTAAGGGGTAAACAAATCCTCTCTATTCACATTACAATCAATAATATACATACTGCATTAAATGATGTTGGGTTGTATAGTCTGCTATAGAGTATTAGTCACAAATTTGTAAATATTATAATCTCTGATTTTTGAAATGTTCTAGGAAATGACAAAGGATTTTTCCTTTGAGGTCATGGTATGTCAATCAGAAGTATGCCCTGAGCAAAGAAAATATTCCTAGAATGTTTTGGATGCTGTGCAAAAAATACTCCAGGAAAAGGATGGAGTTAGAATAGAATTCCATGGGCATATCATATCTCCATTTGTCCTGGGGCAGAGAATTTTCCAGCTGAGCTAGGTTGGGAAGGAAAGTTCTTAACACTGAAAGTTTTCTTAAAAAATTAAAGTGTCTACATCCAAATGCATGGATACAAATACAACAGTTCTATCACTGAGTTTTTTAATCAATTGGTAGATACACAATAGTTGTCAGATTGGTGATTATTCATCACTCTTTTCTTTCAGATAGCAGCAGCAGAGGAAAATAACTCAAATTGTTAAAATCTGAGTTAGAAGTCTCAATTTGCAAACAGTGTTTTCCACTCTGTTCTAAAGCTCTGTAAGCTATCAACAGGATACTATATATATTCATCATCACCTGGTGAAGAACACAATAAGGAAGAGACACCATCTTAAAAAATGGCCTTTCCTGTCTGAGAGAAAGGTAGAAGTGATAAAACTCCATTCAAAAATGTTATTTTTCAGCCTCTGTGATGAAAAATTTATCAATAAAACATTTATATATCTATTTTTTTAACTTTCAGATTTCAAATACAGAAAAAAAGAAAACAAAAACCTTGTTTCAAAATATTCCCCCACATAAAGACCTAGATTGATTGATTTCACTGAAAAATCTACCAAAAATACAAAAGCAATTCTAATGCCACTTAAATGTTAAAGAGATTAAGGAGGATATATTAATACTATTGGAGAAGGGAATGGCAATCCACTCCAGTATTCTTGCCTGGAGGATCCCATGGACAGAGAAGCCTAGCAGGTTACAGTCTGTGGGATCGCAAAGAGTTGGACACGACTGAGCTACTAACACACACACATTAATACTATACCTACTATACCAGTCAAGATTGTCAGTTCCTTATATAAGGATGTTAGAGTTGTAATACTGTAAGAGATATGTAATTTAAAAGTACAGACTGGTCCTGCTTAATCATGAATAAAATAATATCAGAAGAATCTAAAAGCACATTAAAAATAGTATATGATGATCAAGTAGGATTTATTCTAGAAATTTAAGGATGATTCAATTTATACTCCAGAGATAAAACTTTAAAAAATCCAGTGTTTTTTAACACTGCTAAAATTAAAAAAAAATTATTGTGACTTCCTAACGTTGATAAAATTTATATGCCTCAGTTGCAAAACCAACATCTGACATAGTAGGAAGGAATACAGCAGTAAGACCAAATAAGAAAAAGGCCCACTGTCTATCTATACTGATATTTAAGGCTGAATTATAGTTATTACTCAAACAATAAGAAAAGAAAAAATAATTTGAGGGAAAAGAATTGGAAAAGAAGAAACATGCTAAATTTCGTGAGTCTTACAATAGTATTTATGGAAAACTCAAGATGAAGTTTTAAAAAAAGGAAAACCAATGCAAACATTTTAGTAAGTTATCAGAGTATTAAAACTTAAGAAATTCAAAAAACCTTCATACATTCAAACAAAATAATCACAGAGAAGGTCTTGTTTAAGATAAAAGATAATACCTAAGATTAAATGTACAAAACCTATAGAAAGTATTTAAATTCTTCTGAAAGACACAAATGTCATCTTAGATGGAAGGAAGCACAATTTTTTTACTATAAAATCAATCATTGTAAAGGCCTTGATCTATACTAGGTAAAATATAAACTTACCATGGTCCCCAAAAATTTACCAGTAGAATTTCATTATATGTAAACAAGTTTATTAGGAATGTCATATGGAAAAAATAAAGATGGTAGACAAGAAAACCCTAAAGATCAACAAGGTGGAGGAAGACTGCCCCTACTAGACATTAAAATAAAGAAAAAAAACCCTCTCTTATGAAAGCAATGTGCTGTTTATATCTGAAAAATCAGAAGGGCCACTAGTACCAAAGTAAATTGGACCCAAGTACCTATGGAAGTACTGTATATCATAAATTAAGTCATGGGGGGGGGAGCGGTGTAATGAGTTTTTGATCAATATTTTGAAGATAATTTGAGAATAATTTTTTAGAAAAGCTAAAATTGAACCTGTATGTCCTACCTTTCACTAGGATAAACTCCACTTGGGTCAGATATGTAAGTATTTTAAAAGAAATCATGCCAATAGTAAATATTTATTAAGTATCTTATGTCAGAATTGAGAAGCCTAAGTAATATGTCTCAAGATTCAGAAGTGATATTAGATGAATAAATTTGACTATTAAAGAAAGAAAACCTTAGGCATGGAAAAACACCCCCCCCCCAAACTAAAACCAGAAGACGTGTGCACCTTTTCATCATAGATTTAATCCTTAGGTTGGCTCTGTCTGACCTTCTTTCCTCCATCTCTTTCAGAAAAGTAAATTCTGATAGAAAAATTAGCAAACAGTTGAAACGAGAAAAATGGGGAAAATACCCTTAAATCTAGGAAACATACATTCATAATTAAAAATTTTTCAAATTAAAACCTACATTTAAAAATGTTCTAATTGTTTAGATCTGAAATGTAAAAATATCAACAAACTCTGTTGGCCTTACAAGTTTGCTGAGGAGAAAGGCATTGTCAGTCTACTGGTCTGCAGGAAAAATGTCATGAAATTTACTGGGGGAAACTATCAACACAAAATGCTAGATAGATTTTTTACTTTAGCAAATTAACTTCTAGGGATCCAACCTAAAAACAGTCCTTTGAAAATAAGGGGATGGGGTGGGTGGGATATGCTGATGCTATCCAGTGTAGCACGGATTACAGAACGAGGCAAATGTTCAGATTAAGAGACAGTTTAAATTTTTAAAAATCTACACATCAAATCTATCACACCATGGTATTATAAAATCAGTGAAGGACATTTCTATGGACAATGTACATTGTTAAATTAGAAGAAAAAAGAGTAGATGGCATTATGTCTTTTGTGTAAGAAGTTAGGAAAATATATAGATATATGTACATATTTAAACACACATATGTACACACATTGTCAGATGTTTATTTACAAAAGATGTACTGATAAAAACTAACTATAAATAAAAGTGATTGGTATAGCAATGAGTGAACTGAGTATAAGGTGTGGAGTTGAGAGCAAAACTGTTCTGAGTATATTCTTACATAGTTTTGCACATTTAGAACCAAATCAATATTTTACATATTCAAGAAATTTTGGTGAGGAGGCTAAATCCCAAACTCTATGTCAAACTGTTAACAAACCAAATAGATTGAAGAACAGATTCCTTATGCTACTGCCTTAGTGACACTTATCCTAAAGACAAAAAAAAAAACTGCAGAGAAATCTTGTCATTCATTAATTGTTTTAGCAGTAGTATTCTATGTTGTGCACTGAAACTTATTACTTATATATTTTAACATAAGCATGTGGTTTTGTCCACTGAAAATGCCAAGAAGCAATGATATTCAGAAGCAACATAGTTGATACCAAAGTATAACAGATTTGAAATGCCATTCTCCATTAAAAGGAAAAAACTCCTTGCAGAAATGCATCATTGTGACTATGGTGCAGAAAATACAGAAGGTGAACACTAAAATAGTCATATCTAAATGACAAAAGAGGTTTCTACTATACAACTTTGGGACAATTTAAGTATAAAAAGGATTTTGTAATTTGTTGTAAGCTATCTATTTATCTGGCCATCTATTAGTTAGCACCATCTGTATTCTTTTGTGTGTGTGTGTGTAACATAACTTAAAAAAGTATGAAGACTCATTTGCCACTATTCATTTGAGTATTACACACCGGTTATTTCTCTTAAACTTGGAAATTAATTGAAAACAATAAGCATGTAACATGCCTTTATAGGAGTAATTGTAATTCATCTCCAGTGAATGATAGAAAGTACTTCGTTACAAAATAATAAAATTAACAAATGTTTGAATTAACAAAAACATTTTTTCATCCTCAGTAAAATAAATTTATTTGTTCAAGACTTATCAATGACTGCTAAAACAAGCAAACTTTCAGGGATAAAGAACTATGTGCTTGTGTGTTGTGAAAATATTAATACCATTCCACAGGTAAAAAAATCTATCTTTAAAACAGAGAATGTGTTGGCTGTAATATTGACCAAGAAATCAAATGTAGGAACACAAGTATGGATTAACCTTATAGCATGTATTAAGTACCACAAATATTCACCAATGGTGGATTTCTGTAAATAAATGAAAATTTATACTGAATCTAATTAACCCCCTAGATCTAAATCCTATTTTAATACTGATATAGGAAATAGAAAAAAAAGCCTTAAATACACAAAAGCAACAAGACGTATATAGATTACGGGACATTACTAAATATACCTGTCTTGGTGTCAACTGGAACTCAATATTATGAAAATAAACAGTTTGAGAGCTCTTCCATAATAATAGAATAAAACGACATAATGACAAAGTTTAAGGAATAATTTTTGATAGGAATGATTAATGGGCTATGTTTTTATTTTCTTAGCACACCCCTCTGCAGTACTTCATTGTAAACTGTCATAATGACTTCAGAATATTTGGAAATTATATTTATACATATATATACACATATAAATAGATACATCTGTGTATCTATAAATATGTAAATATGTACATCTGTTTGTGTATGTATGTGAAGGCAGAGAGGAAACAAATGCAACAAAATATTAATTATTGTTTATCTACGTATGAGAGTTGTAGTATTGTTTTATTCATTCATGTTGCCTGATTGCACATTTATTTAGGAATGTTTAAAACAGTAATGTGTATTCCGGTCCATTTCAAAGAAGCACTTGGAGAGATTATGTGTTGCCCAAACACATATGTAATTCAGTACAACTCAGTGTGTGTGTGTGTGTGTGTGTGTGTGTGTGTGTGTGTGTTAGTTGCTTAGTCGTGTCCGACTCTTTGCAACCCTATAGACCGCAGCCCACCAGGCCCCTCTGTCCATGGGATTCACCAGGCAAGAACACTGGAGTGGGTTGCCATTTCCTTCTCCAAAAGGAACTATAGAAAGAAAGTCGCTCAGTCGTGTCCGACTCTTTGCGATCCCATGGACTGTAGCCCGTGGGGCTTATTAATTTCATGCACTGACTCTCCATAAATGGAAAGGACTAATTCAATTGTAAAAGCTAAGTAATTGCTTTCAAAGTAGATTGTGGTGCTTGAATAAATGAAAAGTGCTTCAGGAATGTTTGTATTGGAAACAATCGCCATTTTGGTACCGTTCCTTCAAGATATTAATTTACTATGAATTCAATTGGAGGATTCCAAACTAAGGGTATGAAGACTAAATTTCCTCTAAAATAAAAACTATTTTCCCTGTAAGATCATCTGGTAAATTAAGTCTTGAGAAATAGTTCTGCTGAATATACTTCAGGGCAGGTAGTTAATAGTAGTCATATTTTGAATTTACATTTAATAATATGCATTATTTGGATATTATAATTTTAATATTTTCAAGTTCCCAGAACATGGTCATTAGTTGATTAGAAACAAAAAGGCAGGGAGAGGATAGGAATTAGTGGCATTAGAGACAATAAATGTATGTCCATTGGCAATAGTGACATTCTGATGTGAAGAAAGTAGAATATATTAAAAAAAGTGTTTAAAATATGTGTAGTGTAGGTACTAAGGACATGACATCAGATAACTTTATTTTTAAGTTCTTTCCTAGATTGATTACATTACCAGCAAAGATGCCTAAATGCCTTTGTGGCTGCATAGACTGATACACACTGGGAAGTTGGACACACTGAATGTTCCCTTATTCTCTCCTTGACAAAAATCACTTACTCATTTCCTATTTTTAAAAACACTCCAAAAAAGAGATGGTGACACATGCTTCTAATAGTTAATATTTATGCCATAAAATTTACTTTATTTCCAATTAAATTATTCTTCTGCTGCTTCTTTACTAGGCTTAACATTTTAAAACTAGTGTTTTCTAGCTTCTTCTGATGTAATCTTCCTCATTCATTATCAAATTCAGAAAATTAACAACTTTAAAAACCTGAAAAACTAAGATTACCAGACAACCTATTGGTATACATGTCCAGAAAAGCATGAGAAAAGAAAAAATTAGCTACTGCATATTGGAAACATTTTTCTTTGAAATCATGGAAAAAATTCAACATTCCTATATTTTTGCTAATACAAGTAGAAAAGATTTTAGGGAAATCACTCTATTTTGGCGAAAATAAACTGAGATAGGCCTTTCTATAATAAGGTAGAAAAGGAAATGATGCAATATGTCTGAAGGATGATAATAAAGTCAGAATTAATAATGTGTACATTCACTGACCTGGTAATTCTAGTTTTAAGAGAATTGCCTAAGGAAAATGAATTAAGAATATTACTTATCATTTTTTGACAATTCAGAGTTAAATTCAGAGTTATTAATGAGAGTAAAAAGTGACAATTGACAAAGAAAAGAAGTAAGGAATTAGATATATGTTGGCACATTCTAACATAGCAAAGTATCCAGTGAATAGATAAGCATGAGAAGCATCTTTGATGACAGAGCAAATTAAGATATCTAATAACAAGTGATTCCACTGCATAGAAAAATTACTAAGGGATATTTAAAAATATAAATAAATTATATCTGAAAAATGGGGACCAGATTAGTGTTAGATTTTCTTATTTATATTTTATATATTTTTAATTTTCCTACATAAAAATACTTGTGTAACTTTTAAAAACACTAATAAAGACATGATGATATCATATGGTTTAAACAGACATAGCATACTCCATGCAGCAGTTGCAGAATGCACACTCTTGTGAAGTACACAGCAATATCCTCTAGGATAGAGCGTGTCATAGGGCATAAAAACAGCCTTTGCAAATTTGGGAAGGCTGAAATCATATCAAGTATCTTTTATAACCACAGAAGAATGAAACTAGGAATCAGTAATAGGAGGAAAGCTGGAAAATTCACAAGCATGTGGAAACTAAATCGCACACTACTGGAAAACCATGAGTCAACAAAGAAATCAAAATGAAAATCAAAAATATCTGATGAAGAAATAAAACAATTCCAGTCATGATGGCACCCAAACAATAAAATACTTATTAATAAATTTAACTAAATAGGCAAAAGATCTGTACCTGAAAACTCTAAGACGCTGATGAAAGAAATTGAACAAGACAGACAAATGGCAAAATGCCCAAGTCCCTGGATTGAAAGAATGTTACCATGTCCACAGCCATCTACAGATTCAGTGCAGCCCCTACCAAAATTGCAATGACTTTTTTTTTCACAGAAATAGAAAAAACAATCCTATAATTGGTATGGGACTGCAAAAGACCCTGCATAGCCAAAGTAATTCTGTGAAAGCACAAACCTGGAAGCAGCACATTTCCTGATTTAAAACTATATTTCAGTTATTGTCATCAAGGCAGTATGGTGCTGACCAAAAAAAATTGACACATGGCCTATGGAAAGGAACTGAGTGCCCAGCAATAAACCCTTGAATACACACTCAACTAACATTTGAAAATGAGTCAAGAATACTCAAAGGGAAAAGGATAGTCTCATCAATAGATAGTGTTGGGAAAACTGAATAATCATATGCAGAATAATTCAGCTGGAGCCCTATATTGTACCACTCCCAAATATTAACTCAAATGAATTAAAGACTTAGACATAAGACCTGGAACTTTGAAACTTGAGGAAGGAAATATTGAAAAGATGCTCCTTGACATGGGTCTCAGCAAGGACGCTTTGGATGTGCCACCAAAGGCACAAGCAAGAAAAGCAAAAATTACTAAGTGGGACAACATCTAACTAAAAGGCTTCAGCACAGCAAAAGAAATAATTAATAAAATAAAAAGGCAACCTGAATAATGGGAGATAATATTTTTAAATCATATGCCTGATAAAAGGTTAATATCAAAAATATATTAATTACCCACATAACTCAATCAAAGCAGTCTGATTAAAAAATGAGCAGAGGGCCTGAATAGATATTTTTCCAAAGACACAAATGGCCAAGAGGTACACAAAATGAGCTCAGTATTATTAATCATCAGAGAAATGCAAATCAACCACAAGGAGATAACACTTGGAACCTGTTTAGAGTGGCTATTATCAAAAAGACAAAATAATAATTGTTAGTGATGCTGTGGAGAAAAGGGAACACTTATACACTTGTTTTGGGAATGTAAATTGGTATGGCCACTATGAAAACAGTATGAAGTTTCTTTGAAGAATTAAAAATATAGCTACTATATGATCTACCTCTCATCTTATGGACCTCTGTTATGGCTCAGTCAGTACACAGCCTGCCTGCAATGCAGGAGACCAGGGTTCAATCCCTGGTTCGGGAAGATCACCTAATGAAGGAAATGGCAACCTACTCCAGTATTCTTGCCTGGGAAATCCCATGGACACAGGAACCTGGGAGGCTACAGTCCGTCGGTTCGCAAGAGTCGGATATAACTTAGTGACTAAACCACCACCATATGATCTAGTGATCCCACTTCTGGGTATATATCCAACAAATTGAAAGTAGGATCTTGAAGAGATCTCTGCCCCTCCATGTTATCTGCAGAATTATTCCCAATAGCCAAGATTTGTTAACCACCTAAGTGTCCATCAACCACCTAAGTGATAAATGGATCAAGATGATGTTTCTGTCTCTCCCTCTCTCTCTTTCTCTCTCTCTCTCTCTCTCTCTCTCTATATATATATATGTTTATATATGGAACATTATCCAGTCATCAGAAGGACATGGCAACCGCGTCAGTATTTTTGCCTGGGAAGTCCCATGGACAGAGAAGCCTGGAGGGCGACAGTCCATTGGGTCGTAAAGAGTCAGACACGAGTTAGTGACTGAACAATGATAAGCCATCTCTAGGGCTTCCCAAGTGGCTCAGATAGTAAAGAATCCACCTGCAATGCAGGAGATGCCAGTTTAGTCTCTGGGTCAGGAAGATACCCTGGAGAAGGAAATGGCAACCCACTCCAGTATTCTTGCATGAAAAATCCCATGGACAGAGGAGCCTGGTGGGCTACATGGGGTCCTAAGAAGTTGTATATAGTGACTAAACAACAAACGACAACATGAGAAATAAGGAAATCCTGTCATTTCCAACACACGGATGGACCTTGAGGGCATTATGTTATATCACTTACATGTGGAGCATAAAAAAGCCAAGCTCCTAAAAACAGAAAAGAACACTGTCTTCAAAGGCTGGGGGTTCCAAGAAGTAGGGAGATGTTGGTCAAAGGTTTCAAATTTGCAGTTATAGGATCAATAAGTTCTAGGGATCTAATGACAGCATGGAATTATAGTAAATAATACTGTACTACATTGAAAGAGATCTTCCTTGGTGGCTCCGTCAATAAAGAATCCATCTGCAATGCAGGAGACCTGGGTTCAATCCCTGGGCTGGGAAGATCCCCTGGAGGAGGGCATGGCAACCTACTCCAGTACTCTTGCCTAGAGAATCCCCATGGACAGAGGAGCCTGGCAGGCTGCCGTCCATGGAGTCGCAAAGAGTTGGACATGACTGAGCGACTAAGCACAGCACATATGCGAAAATTGTTGAGTAGATCTTAAATTGTTTTCAGCACAAACAACGCCAATTATGTGACAGAGGTGTTAGCTAATGCTATGGTAATAATCATTTTGCAATATATAAGTATATCCAATGAATGCACTGTATACCTTAAACTTATACAATATTATATATCAATTAAGAAAATTATATCTCAATTAAGCTGAAAAAACAAGCCAACCAACCAACCACCCAAGAAAAAAAATAATGAAGGCGAACAATAACAACATTGCTGTGTTAATTTTTTATGCGAGACTTGGTAATTTAATTTCCATTTGTATTTCTTATCTAGAATTTTAAGAATTCTTGGAGATCTTGGTTGATTATAGTACACACTGAGTTGGAATGTAATTTGGTGTTTCAAATGGGAATTGACATCACCTTTCTAAGTTTTAATTTTCTTTCATGTCAATGCATCATTGAGGACATAAACTAGTCTAGTGAGTTAAGAAATGACAACACCTAAAAAAAAATTCTGAACTTTCCTGAAAACACACATTTCCTTCTGTTGAATAGACCCTAAAATCTATAAATTTTTGGACACTGGAAATTTGAATTTAATGGATGTAAGATAAACAAGATATGACCTAAACTTCCTTGAGAAATATTTAATGACACCTAATCTCATGAAAGTAAATTAAAAACAGTAATTTTTAAAAGGAAGGGTTTGAATGTTGATTTGTCATCATTCACCAAGTTGGGGAATCATTTTTTTTTTGAAATAAAAATTGTAACTGTGACATTGTGCCACTTTTCAAATCTTTACTTGAAAGTTACTGGGACTTGTAATTCCTTTATGACTTGTAGTTTCAAAGGCTACCATTAAACTCCCAGCAATATGATTCTGTGTTTAGAACTGACTACTCAGTAGGAAGTAGGAATTGGACTGTGAAGAAAGACCATGTACTTCTACTGATGAAAGCTTATAAAAATAAATGAAATACTATTTATAAAATATTGCCAACTTTGTCAAAAGCTCTTTCTTGAATTTGTTTTCCTGAACAAAAATTTGTGTGTACAGTAATAAAATCTTGATAATGCTATTTAAAGAGTTTTCATGTTCTTTGCTGTAGAAACCAAATATCCACTCTATAATAGAAACATATGTATAAGGTTTTTCTATTCATGTCCAGCATTCATAATAATTATTCATTAATATATATCAAGCAGTTACTATTTGCTCTATTATATATAAGACACAAAATATATTTGGCATATAATTCCAAGACTTCTGTAAAAGTTCACTGGTCTTCAAAACTTTTCCTGACTGTATTATCATTTTGCATCTCTATTAATTTTATTTCTTTCCTAAAATGTGTAATATCAAATTTCTTTAATCAATTTCTAATATACAATAGATTCATTATCTGATGACTTCTTTCAAAATCCTTTGCATTTTGGCCTCTTTCATTTTCATATTACAAAACCGCTTACTTTTATGTGATATTCTCTCAGAAAAATTCAGTGATCTTTTCTAATTTTTCTTCCTTTTGGATCCCTCAACATCTATTGACACAGGGTTTCAATTAGTTTCATATCCTCTTTGGTTCAAAAGGCCATCAATTTTGAGGAAGAGGCAGGGATGGAAGTAAAACATAATTTGAGGCCAGGATGGTGTCATTTTATGCCAGGTTATATAAAACGCTGCTGTCAGTTATGATATTTAAAGCATTTTAGGTATACCTTTCCAGAGTGTGTTAGACTGGAATGGAGAGGAAACACACCTGTGTGCATAATGAGATCTCTTTAGGGGATTATTAAAAAGTATATTTAAGCCATGAAATTAAAAGATGCTTGCTCCTTGGAAAAAAACTTATGACCAACCTAGACAGCATATTAAAAAGCAGAGACATTACTTTGTCAACAAAGGTCCATCTAGTCAAGGCTATGGTTTTTCCAGTAGTCAAGTATGGATGTGAGAGTTGGACAATAAAGAAAGTTGAGCGTCAAAGAATTGATGCTTTTGAACTGTGGTGCTGGAGAAGACTCTTGAGAGTCCCTTGAACAACAAGGAGATCCAACCAGTCCATCCTAAAGGAAATCGGTCCTGAACATTCATTGGAAGGACTGATGCTGAAGCTGAAACTCCAATACTTTGGCCACCTGATGCAAAGAACTGACTCATTGGAAAAGACCCTGACTCTGGGAAAGATTGAAGGTGGGAGGAGAAGGAGACGACAGAGGATGAGATGGTTGGATGGCATCACCGACTTGATGGACATGAGTGTGAGTAAGCTCCGGGAGTTGGTGATGGACAGGGAGGCCTGGTGTGCTGCTGTCCATGGGGTTGCAAAGAGTCCGACACGACTGAATGACTGAACTGAACTGAAATGAACACCATGCACCAAAATAAACTCCAAATAGTGTAAAGATCTAAATGATAGAATTAGATACTATTAGAATTTTCAGGAAAATATAGACTGAACATGCTTTGGTGAATTTCAAGAGAAAAAAGCAGACTGGTACTTACTAGTGACAAGGACAAGGAGAGAATGAAAATAACTGTTTAATGTATATAAGGGGTTTTATTTTGGGGTGATAAAATGTTATGGAACTAGACTGAAAAAAAAAGTATATTGCAGTGCCTATGTCACAGCTTATCTGAAGAATTTATACCTATCTGTAGTACGCAATTATCCAGTAGAATAGTTCACATAACAGAACAGTTCACATAATATTTTTAATAAAAGGTTAGCATAAATTTACTGTGAATATTGATATATTTAACAATATATCTACCATCTTACTCTTTCTCATTTCTCTTTTTAATGTACATTTATATTTTCTCTTCTTGTCTTCTTTTTGGTGAACTACTACTTTCCCTTTTTCCTGCTCTACTAACTTGTTAGCAATACATTCTGCTACTGCTTTTAGTGATACTTCTATAGAATAATATGTGCATGTAATATGAATGAAAACTTTTACATTTCCTAGATAAAGAAGCTGCAACACTCACTACATTTATAGGTACTTCCCTCCTGCCGTTTTCAAACACTGTTGAATTTTGACACTGTTGTACTGTTGTATGTATGCCATGTATTTTAATTTCTAGGATATGTTAAACTCCGCAAAGTTGATTATTATCATTGTGTGTGTAATTATATTCATCTATATTTAGCTATTTTACTCTTTTCCTGAATTTTTATACTTTTGTCTAGGATCACTTTTCTTCTGCTTAATGAACACTTTTCATTAAGTACTATTTCTTGTGTAGTTATACTAATGATAAATTCTTTAATTTTTTTCATTGTAATAAGTTTTTATCTGTATTTTTGGAGGATATTTTCACTGTATAGAGAGTCTGAGGTTGGTAGAAAATAGCACTCCATTAACTTCTAGCCTCCAGTTGAAGTTGGAAAGTTAGTTGCCTGTTTTATTACTCTATTTTAAAAATGTCTCATTTTCTTGGTTACTTTTAAAGTTTGTTTTTGTCTTTGGTTTTTTTCAGCAATGTTGTATGATGTACCTAGGTATACCTTTCTTTCTATGTATGTTCATCAAAATTTAAAAACAAAATGTGTGGGTTCCTGTTTTTATCAAATTTAGAAAATTCTAGGATATCATTTCTGCCAATCTCTCTCCTCTGCTTCTTATCCTCTAATCATGCATATATTCAGCTTCTTTTGCTATAACTGTACACCATTTACTCTTTACTGAATTTTTTAATCTTTTCTCTCTCTGTGCCTGTTTGTATTTTTTTTGACCTATATTACAGTTGAATAGCAGTTTCTTCCACACTGTCTAATCTGTTTTCAAACCCATATATTACATTCTTTATTTCAGTTTTTAGTTTAGGCTATAAATTTCATTCTATTATTTTCATATTATCTGCTCTGTCCTAATTAATCCATATTATAATTTTTTAATTTCTTATACCTGTTATTTTAACCTTTATCTGTTAAGTCAATGCCTGTTCCATGAATTTATTTCAACTGACTTGTTTTTCCCCTTGATTTTGGTCAAACATTTATGACTTTAATGAGACTACATGTCATATATGTATATAAGAATTTGTTCACATAATTTGAGGACTTGGCTGATCTTCTCTTTCAGAGACGATTAATTTTGCCTTTTCAAGGCAATTAGGGCCAAAGTAGATAATTTTAATACACTCATTGGTTGTGCTGTTTTCAAAGTTGGGGCCAAAATCAGGACTTAACTATTTCTGGCTCCCTCGTACTGCTATGTGGCTGTCCTTTAGGAATTTAACCTGAGAGCTCATTTTGAATGCCCTGATTAGCACAGTTTGTGCCCCAGCTCTTAAAAGCTCCTGAATGTTCTTTCCAGGTTAACAGATGCTTCTCTTGATTCACTGAATGCTCTATAACAGTAGTTCTCAACTGGGGGAAATTTGGTCTCCCCCATCCAGGACATTTGGCAATATCAACAGACATATTTGGTTTTCACAACTATCATGGTGTTACTTGCATCTAGCGCATAGAGACTAAGGATGTTGTAAAACTTCTTGTAATGCACAGGACAACTCCCCTTAACAAATAATTATATCATTTAATATGTCTGTAGTGCTGTGGTTAAGGCACTGACCTTTTTAGAGGAAATCCAGTATTGAATGCATTACTCACATTTGGGGGCATTTCATCTTGGTAGAATCATGACCATTCAAGTCTTCCTACTTCAATACTATTAAAGAAATATGTTTTATTTGCATATCGTCCAGATTTTCCAGTTTTGGGGAAAGAGTTAGTCTTACTCAAATTAATCTCCTATGGCTGGAAGGAGAAAAAAATCAAATTTTGTTACAGTTTTGCATTTCTCCACAATTTCTTCGCAAAATAGGACCAGGAGCAGAGGGGAGCATTTTGTACAAGGAATGGATGATAGATTTAATATAGAGCCAGTCTTATTAGGATTCATTATTATATTAAGGAATAGGTTGTGTAAGAAAGAGTCTATGATGCTAGAGACTGTAGTGCTGATCAAACTGAGTCTGGATAGCAGGATGAAGAAAATCAGCCATAATGATCAAGAGAGTGGTATTTGGTCTTAGGGAGAAAAAGTCAAGATTGAAACTAGAGAAAACTTTGAAGGCAAAATAAAGTTTTACATTCCCACAATAACATTTCCGTTTGGATGCAACTTAACAGTATTTCTGTAGTAGAGGTTTTTCTTTTTCTTTTTAATGACAAAAGTGTCTGCCTTATAAATTGGAAGTCATTCCTCAATAATAGTGGATAGTGGTTTAAAGCCCATTAGGGAGCTTTTAAATGCTGAGACACAAGACATTCAATTTATTTTTAGCTGACACTCAAATTTAAATTTAGTAATTTTGCATCCCTTTCAAAAGAATACGGTTAGAAATTAGTCTCTCAGGAATAGTACCATGATAACTTAGTATATCAGTGTCCTCATATGGATTCACTGCTCCAAGAAAGATTAAGTGGTTAGAGACCAATTCCACTTGTCCCATGATTTTTCTTTCAATTCTCATGACTGCTTACTGGGAATTAAAACCAAAGAATATAAAGGATCCACAAGTATTGGGATACACATAAACCCAGTCTTAAACGTGGGTCTAGTAGAGATGGCAAATGTTAGAAATAGCTGATGCATCTTGAGATCCATTGATGAGATGTAAAGATAAAAAAGCATGATTATTGCAGGTATGAGCACATCTAATACCCAAATCTTTAAGAAAATTGATTTATAGTGAAAAATAAAGTTAAATATGCCAAAATTATAATTGGAAAAGTTTATACAATAAAAATTGCAATTTGAATCAGATGGAGAATACAATTTTAAACATTTACCGTCTACTTAAATTTTTTATAAATAATGAAAAAATATAAGAGTTACTAAGTGGCTGAGGGTTTAAGCAGGGTTCAATTCTTCTTTTAAATGTTCTCGCATAATCAATGAAAGATGATAAATTTGAGAGCTAAGGTAAAACTCTATATACTATAAAATGCTTCAGTGATTTTGGTGATACAAAACAGCAATGCTTGAATTGCTTTTTCTTTAAATTATTTTAGGTTAATAGGGAAGCAGACATGGTAAACATAGGTGAGAGTGGTATTTAGAAATTTGTAATCAACTCTAAGAGAAGTCATTCAAACTCAACTGACCAAAACAGAAAGTTTCTAAAAACTCATGATTCAAAATAGGAAATGTAAATCTGGATCTATATCAACTCTCAGTTTTTGTACTGCTTGTCACAAGATTGTCACCAGTCTGGTAGGGTTTGTGCTTTTTTTTTTTTTCCCTGAAAGTCTTCTTTTAACCCTTTAATGTTCCGTCTAACTTTCACTTAGTTGACTGGTATTGTGAAATTAGGTATAGGAATATTAATATAATAAATGGTATTGATATTTTTTGTAGGATATTTAGTGACATGAGGTAATACTCAGGACATATTTTTAAATGAAAAATGTTATTTATCAAACAGAAAATATAGGATAGTATTATGTGAGATCTATAGTGCATATGTTATGTGCATTACAAAATTAACCTTACATTGACATTAACATTCACTGACTTATTAAATATCTACTATAAATTTCTCTACGCACAGTTTTATAGGGAATGTTTTAGGTGACTTTTAGGTTTTTATTTGTTATTTTCTTTCTAAAAATTCTAGAGAGAAAAGACAATCTCTTTAACAAGTGGTACTGGGAAAACTGGTCAGTCACTTGTAAAAGAATGAAACTAGAACACTTTCTAACACCACACTCAAAAACTCAAAATGGATTAAAGATCTAAACATAAGACCAGAAACTATAAAACTCCTAGAGGAAAACATAGGCAAAACACTCTCCGACATAAATCACAGCAGGATCCTCTATGACCCACCTCCCAGAATATTGGAAATAAAAGCAAAAATAAACAAATTGGACCTAATTAAACTTAAAAGCTTTTGCACAACAAAGGAAACTATAAGCAACGTGAAAAGACAGCCTTCAGAATGGGAGAAAATAATAGCAAACGAAGCAACAGACAAACAATTAATCTCAAAAATATACAAGCAACTCCTGCAGCTCAATTCCAGAAAAATAAACAACCCAATCAAAAAGTGGGCCAAAGAACTAAACAGACACTTCTCCAAAAAGACAAACAGATGGCTAACAAACACATGAAAAGATGCTCAACATCACTCATTATCAGAGAAATGCAAATCAAAACCACAATGAGGTACCATTACACACCAGTCAGAATGGCTGCTATCCAAAAGTCTACAAACAATAAATGCTGGCGAGGGTGTGGAGAAAAGGGAACCCTCTTACACTGTTGGTGGGAATGCAAACTAGTACAGCCACTATGGAGAACAGTGTGGAGATTCCTTAAAAAACTGGGAATAGAACTGCTATATGACTCAGCAATCCCACTGCTGGGCATACACACCGAGGAAACTAGAATTGAAAGAGACGCGTGTACCCTAATGTCATCGCAGCACTGTTTATAATCGCCAGGACATGGAAGCAACTTAGATGTCCATCGACAGACGAATGGATAAGAAAGCTGTGGTACATATACACAATGGAATATTAATCAGCCATTAAAAAGAATACATTTGAATCAGTTCTAATGAGGTGGATGAAACTGGTGCCTATTATACAGAGTGAAGTAAGCCAGAAAGAAAAACACTAATACAGAATACTAACGCATATATATGGAATTTAGAAAGATGGTAACGATAACCCTATATGCAAGACAGCAAAAGAGACACAGATGTAAAGAATAGTCTTTTGGACTCTGTGGGAGAGGGTGAGGGTGGGATGATTTGGGAGAATGGCATTGAAACATGTATATTATCATATGTGAAACGAATCGCCAGCCCAGGTTCAATGCATGAGACAGGGTGCTCAGGGCTGGTGCGCTGGGATGACCCTGAGGGATGGGATGGGGAGGGAGGGGGGAAGGGGGTTCAGGATGGGGAACACATGTACACCCATGGCAGATTCATGTCAATGTATGGCAAAACCACTACAATATTGTAAAGTAATTAGCCTCCAATTAAAATAAATAAATTTATATTAAAAAATAAATAAAAATTTTAGAAAGGTTAGCGTTGAAAATGAGAGAATTGATTAGGAATGGGTGAGAAGTAAAACTGATGTACATCTTATTAGAAAATATGGTTTAAAATATATTTGGAGGGAAGTTTAAAACAAAGGGATAAAAAGAATTTTGTAACTTCTGTGTTTTACTTGTAATTATACATATATCTCCTGTTTATGTAGTTGACAAAGTATAAGATATAAACCTATATAAACTGGACTATTAATGATACACTAAGTTGAGGGTTAAAAAGAGCTGATTTAATAAACATTCACCATCAAAATCTCTATTACTGAAAGTAGCCCCTCATATTTTTGTCAGCCTTTCCTTCACTGATGTGGTGAAAGCTCTAGTTCAACTGTTATGAATATTTTTTCATAGCCTTGCAGTTATGTTTACCCAAATAAAGTGAAATACTCTATATCAAGTAACATAAAAGAGATAAGAAAACATTTTCTATATATATATATGAAAGTAATTCAGATATTATGAACAGTTTCTAAATTAAATAAGGTACTAATGGCGAAGGGAAGTCTCAATAAGAGTTAAAAAAAAAAAAAATTACTGAGCCGAGCATTGTGTTCAGTGTCTGTGACACAAAGATAATTGGAGAGGTTTGGGTTTATTGAAGCTTAAGCACCTGAGGGGTTTTATGCGTCTCATACAAATAGATATGTGGCTGTAGTCCTCTCTCAACTCACTGAAGCATCAAGTGTCCCTGCTTCTGTTTCAGGTCTGCCTGTGGGGTCAGACTCTGAACACTTTCTAGCTGTGTATGCCACTCCTCTGTTTGCATATCCAACACCAAAGACAATCAGAGCTATCAGCAGAAAAGCAGAGTTTTGGAATGCTATTCTTTGCAGAGCTGCGAGTGTGAACTGTCTGTCTCCAGTGTGCACTGCTACCAATGAATGAAGCTTCTTAATATTCAATGGCTAAAGAAAAGGATCCCAGAACTCTTCTGGGGCATAGTGGTTTCAGTGTGTCAGACTTCTTTAAGCTGCTCTTGACAGTTAGCTACCTGGTATGTGGAGATAGAGCCCACACAAATGCACCTTTGTCAAGCACACTCAACTGTCTGACTTAATGGAAATGAACCATAATGGAATTCTTGCCTGATCTTTTAGTCCTATTGCTTTTGTATAATATTTCAATTGGGAGTAGTCAATATACCAACAGGTATGTATTTTCCATTTGAATACTGAGTGCTAAATTTATATACCTTCTTATTTAATGAGAGAGGTTCCCTCACCTAACTTGTTCAGCAGGAATATTTCCCACATGCTTTCCCTTTCTGAAGAGGAAGATCCTATTGTTGGAGGAAATCGATGTTAATTAATCATGTTATACCAAGCTTTGTATTGTGTAGCTCAATTTTATTTGAAAAGTATAACTGGGGTTGATGTAGGGGAAGAGTGAACATTAAAAACAAAGCTTAATGTTTATGACAATATTGACTACTTAGGCAAATTATCTGAAGGTTTTAGTCTGTTTTCTGCTGGTAATGTTTTATGGTTGATTAAAGCTGTCAGAACAACATTCAAATTAAATGCAGTGGGAGGTCATTCAACAATGGAGAAGTATACGCAGCCAGCCAGCACTCAGCACTGCTGCAGAAGGCAAGAGTGCTAATAACTGTAGTCCTTACTGAAGCTTGGCATTGCTGTTGTATCTTTATATATCAATATTCAATGAATGTAAGTATATATTTTGTTTAAATAATGTAAATATCATATTAGAGCCTTAATTTCACTTTTAACTGGTAGACAAAGAATCCAGGATAAAAGGGAATTCATTCTTTCTACTGATTTCTAAGTTATGAAAATTAAATAATTTAAACATAAATGGTTATGATAAAGAGTCCCCATAAGTCAACTCCATTGAAGTTCCCACATCATGGTAAATATAATTATTAATAAATTTATGTACATTTTCTTGAAATCTAAATAAGCCTTCGTTGTTTTCCATGGCATCTGTGCAAGTTACTGTCTGCATGGAAATCCTCACAGATCATATATTTAAAGGACTGTCTTCTTATAGCAATTATTCTCATAATATACAGTACCTATTACTTGAATCAGCACACTATAATATAGTAGGTATTCAATATATGTTTGTTTGAAACTGAGTAAGTATGTTAATGCTACAGAGCAATGGAGTTTATATCTATAATGCAAGGAGCTAGACTACCTAAAGGTAAGACAGATTGCCCCCTCGGAACAGAGCATCTTTTGAGAAATTTTCAGTCAGTTATAACTCAACACCTCCATCAGATATCAAATGCATTGTGATTTAGATGACTCCCAAAGTCTCTTCCATTATGGAAACATTCTAAACATATATACATATATATATATATACACACAGAGTAAATTACAAACAATTTATCATATCAATTTACTTTGATTTCCCTGGCATACTTTAAGGCCCATTAGAATACATTTTCATCATCTCTGTCTCTCAATTTTTTTTTCTTTTTCTTATTGTTTAGCAGTGCCTATAAATATCTGTGCTTACTTAGTAAAATACACAGGATGTTTAGACATATGCTTACCAAAACAGTCCAATGTTTCATTTAGTATTGCTTCATCACAATTTTCAAACTCTTAAAAGAGCTGACTTTTTATTACAATATCAGGCTTAGGTATGTAGAATGCAAATGAGTGTCTAAAATCTAAGTAACTGGCAACTGGCTTCACTCAAATTTCTAGGCTGATTTTGCAGCCTTGGACTTCTCTCATGTTCTGGTCTCTGTGCTCAGCATATGGTCTAAAACTCCTTATATTTGTTCCCAGTGCCCTTACAAATGTGTCCTGAGACTAGCTGTTGAACTTGCTCTTTTCTGGGCTCTCTGTAGTAGACCTTTCCCCTGTAATTAAAAACTCTACTTCTCACATTATAAATTAAAAAAAAAATCTATCAGTACACATCAGCTAGTGAACTATAATTAGGAAAACCATCATTTTATCTTTTCCACTGTACTAACCAATTCAGGCAAGAATGTTCAAAGAGATGTTATGGGAAACACAATATGGCAGAGTGCCAAAATACAACACAACAGATTACGTATGTCTTACCAAGAAAAAAATCTTGTGTTTGCAATAGAGAGATCTAGCAGTGACTACCTCAGTCATCATAGCATCACTTATAGACATACATCTGAAGTTATTCTCTGTATAATACAATAAGAAAAACATAGAAATTATTCTTACCAAAAAATAAGCTAAAAGGAATGAAACTTTTAAATACATATCCATTTAAGTAACTACAAAGGATAGAAGAATAAAGAGTCATGTGTGCTGTATATGCTAAGTAGCTTCAGTTATGTCCAACTCTTTGTGACCCAAAGGACTGTAGCCCACCAGGCTCCTCTGTCCATGGGATTCCAGGGCCTCCTCTGGGGGATCTTCCTGGCCCAGGGATCAAACTCACGTTTCTTACATCTCCTGCATTAGCAGGTAAGTTCTTTACCATTCTAAAGAACCATGAGGGGACAATTAATCAAATCCAGAGTATGGGACACTGTAAAAGACAACAGCATTGCACATTTCAAAAAAGTCATGTAAGAATAAGCTCCCAATAGGAGGCCTTTCCTCAGAGAAAATAATAAAATCTGGATAACATGCCAAAATTAACAACCATCGAGCTTCTAGAGACTGAATAAAGATATGAAGATTTTGGAGAGGAGTTAAAACTTGGAAAAAGACCAGTCTGTGTTGGGTTACACACTTGTGTGTATTTAAAATGCAGGTAAACCCTGATTCTTGATGTTGTGGGGCAGTGTGAGGAACTGGAGAAAAAGTTTATGGTAGTCTTAAAGTGAAAGTGATAGTCACTCTGATAGTGATAGTACTGTCTGACTCTTTGTGACCCATGGACTGTAGCCTGCCAGGCTCCTCTGTCCATGGGATTTTCCAGGCAAGAATACTGGAGTGGGTTGCCATTTCCTTCTCCAGGAGATCTTCCCAACCCAGGGATTGAAGCCACGCTTCCTGCATTGCAGGCAGATTCCTTACTATCTGAGCCACTAGAGAAGTCCTATCAAATGAAATGGCTGGGAATCCTTTAAATGAACAAGCCCAAGGAGGGGAACCCCAAATTCTGTGTTTAAGGACTACTAAAGATTTTTACTGCCTTCTGAATCATCTGTGTGTGTGGTCTACTCAAAGTAGTGCACTTAGACGGAAAATGAATTTAACTGAGATTTGGCCTGCAGCTGAAAAGAGAGCTTGAAGTTAGAGTTTAACCAATTTAGAATATAAGAGTCTCTATAAAATTCACAATAAGCAGGGAAATTCTAAATTACTAACACAGAATAATTAGGGACATATGACTCCATGCACTTTGAGAAGTTAAGAATTTATATTGTAATGCCCAGAGCAGCAAACTAAAAATAATGGACCAGATGGCTTCACAGGTGAATTCAAGCAAACATTTAGAATAAAGTTAACATTTATCCTTCTGAAACTATTCCAAAAATTTCAACAGAAGGAATACTTCCTAACTACTTCTATAAGACCAGCATCACCCTGGTACTAAAATCAGACACAGATACCACAAAAAAGGAATATTACATTTCAATATCACTGGTGAACATAGATGCAAATTTCTTCAACAAGATGTTAGCAAACTAAATCCAAAAACACATGGATCATACACCATGATCAAGTGAAATTTATCCCTGGGATGCAAGGGTTTTCAATATTCACAAATCAATCAATGTGATATACCACGTTAACAAACTGAACAATGAAAATCTTATTGTCATCTCAACATAAAAAGTCTTTTGACAAAACTCAACATCCATTTATGATAAAAACTCTCGAGAAAGTGGGCATAGAGGGAACATACCTAACATAATAAAGGTCACATATGACAAGGCCATGGCTAACATCTCAGCAGTGAAAAGATGAAAGAATTTCCTCTAAGATCAGGAACAATACAAAGATGCCCACTCTCACAATTTTATTCAACATAGTCTTGGAAGTTCTAGCCAGAGCACTCAGACAAGGAAAACAAATAAAAGGAAACAAAACTGGAAAGGAAAACATAAAACTATCATTGTTGGCAGATGGTGTGATACCATACATAGAAAATCCTAAAGATGCCATTAGAAAACTACTAAAGCTAATCAATAAATTCATTAGAGTTGCTGGACACAAATTAATATGTAGAAATTTGTTGCATTTTTATACACCATTTGCCATCTACCACTGCATCAAAAAGAATATAATACCCAGGAATAAATCTATCTAAGGAGGTAGAATACTTGCTTGGAAAACTATCAACACTTATAAAAGAAATTGATGACAACACAAACAGAAGGAAATGTATATCATGTATTTGGATTGGAAGAATCAATATTGTTAAAATGACTGTATTAACCAAGGCCAGTCACAGATTAAATGCAATCCCTATCAAAATACCAATGACATTTTTCACAGGACTAGAATACTTTTAAATTTGCATAGAAGCACCAAAGAACCTGAATAGCAAAAACAGTCTTGAGAAAGAAGAACAGAGATTAAAGAATCATGCTTCCTGGCCTCAGAATATAATACAAAGCTACAGTAATTGGAATAGTATGACACTGACACAAAAACAGACATATAGATCAATGGAACAGGATAGGGAGCCTAGAAATAAACTCACACACATATGGTCAATTAATCTATGACAAAGGAGGCAAGAATATACAATGGAGAAAAGACAGTCTCTTTAGTAAGTGTTTCTGGGAAAACTGGATAGCTACTTGTAAAAGAATGAAATTCCAACACTCTTTAACATCATATACAAAAATAAAATGGATTAAAGACCTAAATATAAGACCAGAAACTATAAAAGACCTAGATGAAAACATAGCTGGCACATTCTTTGACATTAATCATACCAATATTTTTCCATCTGTCTCCTAAAGCAAAGGAAATAAGAGCAAAAATGAACAAATTAGACTTAATTAAGCCTAAACACTTTTCCACAGCCAGCAAATGAACCATTGAAAAAACAAAATGACAACTTACTGGATGGTCGAATATATTTGCAAATTATACGATCAATAAAGCGTTAATACCCAACATATATCAATAACTCATACACCTCAACATCAAAAAACAAACAACTTGATTAACAAATGGGCAAATGACCTGAATATATATTTTTCCAAAGAAGATACACAGGTGGCCTGTATGCTCAAAACCATGAAATTTGAAGAGATGCTCAAAATCATGAATCATCTGCAAAATGCAAATCAAAACCACAATGCAGTATCATCTCACACCCATCAGAATGGCTATCATCAAAAAGAACACTCCTACACTGATGGTGAGAATGTAAACTGGTGCAACCCCTGTGGGAAACAGTGTGCCAGCTTCTTAAAAGCCTAAAAAAGAACTATTATATGGACCCAGTGATTTCACTCCAGGCAACATATCCAAAAAAAAAAAAATACAACCACTAATTCAAAAAGATATTTGCACTCAATGTTCAGCAGCATTATTTGCAATTGCCAAGACATGGAAGCAACCTGAGTGTCCATCAACAGATGAATGGATAAAGAAGATGTTAGATATATATACAATGGAATACTACAGTCATGAAAAATAATGAAATATTGCCATTTTCACTAACATGGATGCACTCGAAGGATATTATGATAAGTGCAGTAAGTCAAAGAAATACAAATATAGTTAGATATCACATATATTTGTGGAATCTTAAATGTAAGACTAATATAGCATGCCCTCCTCCAGGGGATAACAAAAAGAACAAATTCACAAGTACAGAGAACAAACTAGTGGTTGCCAGTGGGGCAAGGGACAGAATGAGGGTAGGGGATTCAGAGGTACAAAGTACTATGTATAAAATAAATAAGCTACAAGGATATAGAGTACAACATAAGGAATACAGGCATATTTTATAATAACTATAAATGGAACATACCCTTTAAAAAATTGTGACTCACCATGTTGTACACCTGGAACTTACACTGTATATTAATTATACCTCAATTAAAAAAATTAATTGACTAAATGCTCCAGAGAAGGCAGAGAATGTAAGAATGAAAAAAGCAGGGCCCAGTTACATATTGTGGAGAAGAAACAATATAAAGACCCTGGTAGGTCCAAACTAAATGGATGAAAAAGAAATAATATACCGTCATCCCTCAGCATTCTCAGGGACATGGTTCCAAGGCCCTCCCTTATATTAAATGGCATAACATAGCTGGCCCTCTATATCCCAGGATGTGGAAACCAGGGATACAGAGGATCAATGATAAAACAAGTAGCTTGAGTGGTTTAGAATGTTCTATTAATATTAGGTGAAATAGTCTTCAAGACAGAGTACATAATTGTTGTTGTTGACTCTATGACTCATTTTTAAATTCAATCAAATTTTCCACTGCTGGATCGTTGATATATAACATCAAAGAGTATTTTTGAGGTAAAATTGCACAGTGTATAACGGTAAGAGTCAGTTCATAAGGAAGACATGACAGGCTATATGTGTATATGAATAATAAAGGAACCTCAAGATATGTAAAGCAAAAACTGGTAGCAGGAAAGTGAAATGCAATTACAGTAGGATATATTTAACAGAGTTCTGTCATCAAGTGATATAAAATGGTAATAAGTTGGTACAAGTAGAGGTGATTAGAAAAATTATCAGATGCGGTGGCCTAGTTGTTTTTTTTAAATAATTATATCCTATTATACAACTGTTATTTTCAAGTTCACAAAGAATATTTGCCAACATGCTGGAACAAAAAGCAAGGATCAAGATATTAAAAGCAAACTTAACTGTGTATATTGTATACCCATAACAGAATCAGATTATAGATTAAAAAACCCTAAGATACCCAAGAAAATCGTATTTCCAAAATTAAACAAGAAAATTTTAAACAACTCATGGGTCAAAGAAAAATTACAAGAGAAAGTGGAAAATATTTCTAAATGAATAGTGAAGAATATACACTACATCAAAAGTTATGGGAATTAAAGTAATGCTTAGAGAGCAGTATGAAATTTTACATGATTATAAAAGACAATAATAAAGGAATTAAATCATTTCTCCATCATTGTTGAATTATCAAAAGGAGCTAGAAAAAGGTGAAAAGTATGTTTTTCAAGTAGAAAAAACTAAATAATAAGAGCAAGAATTTGTTAAATATAAAAAAGAGAAGAAAATTAATAAAGCCACAAGAATGTTTATGAAAAAGATGAATCTGATTAAACTCTAAGTAGAGTGAACACAAAAATAGTACAATTACTAATTTAAGGTTTTCACTATAGCTTCTGTACCCATTAAAAGAATAATATGATGCTATGAACAATTTTATGTCCAAATAAAATAACTGTGATGAAAGAGATAACTGAAAATCTACAGCTTAAAATCAACACAGATAAATAATCAATATAAAGTGTTGCTAAGCTGCTAAGTCACTTCAGTTGTGTCCGACTCTGTGCGACCCCATAGATGGCAGCCCACCAGGCTCTTCTGTCCCCGGGACTCTCCAGGCAAGAACACTGGAGTGGGTTGCCATTTCCTTCTCCAGTGCATGAAAGGGAAAAGTGGAAGTGAAGTCACTCAGTTGTGTCTGACTCTTAGCGACCTCATGGACTGTAGCCTACCAGGCTCCTCCGTCCATGGGATTTTCCAGGCAAGAGTACTGGAGCGGGGTGCCATTGCCTTCTCCAATAGTGTTATGTCTGTTTAAATTTTTGAAATGTTACTCAAAAATTTTCCCAGAAGTACCAGAATCAGATATTTTTAATGATTAAGTCTATGAAAAATTCAAACAAAAAATAATATTAATTACTCATAAACTCTTTCAAATGAAACCAGAATTACTCTGATACCAAACCTGTAAAGATACTACAAAAAAGTAAGATTATGGGTCAATATTGCTTATGAACACAGATCCCTAAATATTAAAAAAAATTAGCAAATTGAATGTGCCAGCATATAACATGCAAAAATATCTTTCATAATGACATAAAACATGATTTGGGAAGTGAATTTAATGAAAAATTCAAAATGTTTATAGTAAAGCTAGTTATTTCTGATGAATATTGAAGAAAACAAGATAATGTTGAAAATACCATGCTCATGTATTGCAACAATTACTATTTTAAGCAGTCAGTTCTCACCAAATTGTTCTATTGATTCAATAGAATACTGAAAAATATCCTAGTATGGTCCTAAGAAAACCATGCTATTTTTTGAAAATCTATAAAAACTAAAACAATTACTAAAAAGAGGAGGAATGCTAAAGCACCTCCAAAATTTGATTTTAAGATTCACTGTATATTGACAGTTTTGGTAGCTTCTTATAAAGTCAAATATACACCAACCATACACTGCAGCAATTCCACTATATTCACTGAGAATAAGTAAAAATATTCATGCACAAAAATATTTGTTTGTGAATATTTATCGAAGTTTTATTGACAGCAGACACAAACTAGAAATAAACTAGATTTTTGTCAACAGGAAAATGAGCTAAGAAATTACAGTACATCAGCAGGTAAAGAATCCACCTGCAAAGCAGAAGATATAGGAGACATGGGTTTGATCCCCGGGTCGGGAAGATCCCCTGGAGGAGGAAATGTCAACCCACTTCAGTATTCTTGGCTGGAAAATTCCATGGACAGAGGAGTCTGGCAGACTACAGTCCATGAGGTGGCAGAGAGTCAGACACAATTGAACACATGGTACACATTCAAAAAACACTACTGAGCAATTAAAGCATGATAAATTACTAATACATGTATCACCACAGATACATCTCAGAATCATCATCTTTAAGAAAGTGAAATATAATATCTTACTGCATAATTCCATTCATACTAAATTCTAGAAAATACAATCTAAGTCTATAAGTAATGAAAAGCAGACCAGCTGTTTGGATCTAGGAGCAGAGGGAGGGGACAGATTGTTGAACAATGAGGAAACAGCATTGAGGATGATGGAAATATTATGTAACTTTATTGTGGCTTTGTATCCACATGCTTATTTATCTGTCCAAATACAATGTTTTATACACTTAAAACAGATGCAGTTTATTGTACTTTGATTTAAAAACAACAAAAGTAAATACAATTAGCTTAATTTAAAAAATAATGAGGGATATTTTATTTTGGTCTAAGCAAGATTTTGTTATGCTTTACAAACTTTGAAATAATATAAAACCCTAATGATTTGTTTATACTAAGCACAAGAGTCTAGGTGTTTAACTAGTTGAGTATGTGACTGGATGGGTAGATATAGTGACTGTTTTCTTAATCAGTCAGGTTGAAGTCAATTCTTCCTTTCTGTGTCCCTATGTGTGTATCCTAAATAAACTACTGCAGAAAGAGACTCCTTAGAGTCTGCCTCTTAAATAAAATAAAAATTTAATACTCTCAGAGAAATACCTGATAAGGTGTACATGTTTTGTTTGAACAATACCACTGTTGCTGAAGATATATCTCAGTACGGAATGGTATGGATAATGCCATGTTCTCATGACAGTGGATACTGTAAGAGTTGGTATTCTTCATTATAAGCATAGTCACACCTGGAGGGTAGTTTGTGTTGCAGAGTCTTCTCTGAAAGGTTCATGGAATCTTGTGCTTAAACTATGAAAGAGTGAAGGAGTCATATGCCTCTAAGTGGCAAAGGCAACTATTGTGACTCTCACAGAAGCTATTTAGAAATTCAAATTAAGTAAAGTATAAGAAAGCTCTTCCTAAGAAGCTATACAAATAAACATTTTTATTAAAATTAAGAATACTGAAATATTGCTCTAGTAATCGTAATTTTTATGTGACAAATGTCGAGGGTGAGAGAACAGTTTAAACAGTCTAAGTGAATTATATCTACACTAGAGCACAGTCTTGCATTGTTTATAGGCAGGTGCAAAGATTTTGCTTTTTAAGGAAAAATTTTGAAACCTTTTTATGCTACCTTAGCTATATGCTGAGAATAAAAAGCTTGGGGTTCAAAGGACATTCTGAATTCTACTGTGTTCAATTTAATCTTGCCTTCAGAATTCCAAAGAGCTTTTTTCCTGTGTCTTTAAAACATTCACAATAATGGGATAACATTTTAATATATTTCAGTAACTCTCTCTTTCAAGTTTATTTCTTTCCCACAGGACAGTTGTAAAAGGGCTAGCTTTTTACTAAAAAACTTGCTTCTAAACATACATAATCTTTTAGAAAATACACAGTTTATATAATTTCCAAATGGAAAGAAAGAAACAGAACAGCAGTTAAGTTGCATGAGAAGATAATGAATATTTAAAATATTTAAATATTTTTGAAGATACTTGGTTGCTACCTTGATTAGGTGATTTTGGTTCCTCCTGGGAAACTGCAAGTTTTTTTTTTTTTTATTACTTATTTATCTAGCACATTTCAGAAATGTCAGATTATACAGCTATTTTAATAGGCAGCTCAACTCTTTTTTCTGGGATGATGTGTAAACAGCAGAATTATCAGAAATGGGCATGCTCCAGATGACAGTGAATATTTACAAAGAAATAGAACATGCAACTCGGCAGTTTACTCTGAATTTTGCAAAATTCTATCTGAAGGGCATTACTTATCTTGGTGACCTGAAACTCTCAGGATACAATTCAGCTCAAATTGACAATCTTTTAAATTTGGTAGGAGGTAAACAATCCATTCACTCATGCATTCATTCATATATTCATTAAATCAGGCTACTCTGTTGTATTCTGACCACTCTGGGTCAACTGAGTGAGGTACTCAGGCTACAAAGGTACCTGTGACCAGAAGCTACTGCAAAGAGCTTGCAGTATTGAGGGAAGACAGATGTGACTGTACCAGGAAGTGCAGGCCACTGGTTTGGGCCTGGCTGCCATCAAGGACCAGCAGGCCTTCACTTCATCCATGGCGGCTTTCCTAGCCTAAAAGTATATAGGCCTCAGCCTAGGAAGTCAATACAGAGGGTTCTTCTCTCATGACTTTCTAAATAGCTCTTCAAATGATCATATGACTTTTAAAAACTTTAATAAAACACAAATCTGTGAATACAGATGTGCAAGATCAGATCTGTTATTAGCTATGTTTGTTTTGTTACAGCTTTGTCTTATTCTTAGTTTGCTTTTTTTTTTTTTTAACTGGCTAATTTCTTTCACTATATTCCCTTTCCTCCTATCTTTTACATCTATATCCATCTAATACATGGACTTTCTTGGTGGATCAGATGGTAAATAATCCGCCTGCAATGTGAGAGACATGGGTTTTATCTCTGGGTTGGGAAGATCCCCTGGAGGAGGGCATGGCAACCCACTCCAGTATATTCTCTGGAGAATCCCCATGGACAGAGGAGCCTGACAGGCTACAGTCCATTGGATCATGAAGGATCGGACACAACTGAATGACTAAACATAGCATATCTAATATACATACATTCATTTTTTTCATATTTAGATATTTTAAGTATATGTAACTTTTTGTTATATCTGCTACTGTGGGCAAGAATCCTTGAGAAGAAATGGAGTAGCTATTATAGTCAACAAAAGAGTCCAAAATGCCAAACTTTAATGCAGTCTCAAAAAAGACAAATGATCTCTGTTTGTTTCTAAGGCAAACCATTCAATATCACGGTAATCCAAGTCTATGCCCTGACCAGTAAGGCTAAAGAAGCTGAAGTTGAATAGTTCTATGAAGACCTACAATACCTTCTAGAATTAACAACCAAAAAAGATGTCCTTTTCATTATAGGGGACTGGAATGAAAAAGTAGGAAGTTAAGAAACACCTGGAGTAACAGGCAAATTTGGCCTTGGATTACAGAATGAAGCAGGGAAAAGGCTAACAGAGTTTTGAAAAGAGAATGCACTGGTCATAACAAACTCCCTCTTCCAACAACACAAGAGAAGACTCTACACATGGACATCACTAGATGGTCAACACTGAAATCAGACTGATTATATTCTTTGCAGCCAAAGACGGAGAAGCTCTATACAGACAGCAAAAACAAGACTGTGAACTAACTGTGGCTCAGATCATGAACTCCTTATTGCCAAATTCAGACTGAAATTGAAGAAAGTAGGGAAAACCACTAGACCATTCGGGGATGACCTAAATCAAATCCCTAACAATTATACAGTGGAAGGGAGAAATAGATTTAAGAGAATAGATCTGATAGATGTCTGATGACCTGTGGACGGAGATTCATGACATTGTACAGGAGAGAGGGAGCAAGACCATCCCCAAGAAAAAGAAATGCAAAAAAGCAAATAGCTGAGAAGGCCTTACAAATAGCTATGAAAAGAAGAGAAGCAAAATGCAAAGGAGAAAAGGAAAGATATATCCATTTGAATGCAGAGTTCCAAAGAATAGCAAGGAGAGATAAGAAAGCCTTCCTCAACAGTCAATGCAAAGAAATAGAGGAAAACAATAGAATGGGAAAGACTAGAGATCTCTTCAAGAAAATTAGAGATACCAAGGGAATATTTCATGCAAAGATGGGCTCAATAAAGGACAGAAATGGTATGGACCTAACAGAAGCAGAAGATATTAAGAAGAGGTGGCAAGAATACACAGACGAATTATACAAAAAAGATTTTCACAACCCAGATAATCACGATGGTATGATCACTCACCTAGAGCCAGATATCTTGGAATGTGAAGTCAAGTGGGCCTTAGGAAGCATCACTATGAACAAAGCTAGTGGAGGTGATGGAATTCCAGTTGAGCTATTTCAAATCCTAAAAGATGATGCTGTGAAAGTGCTGCACTCAATAGGCCAGCAAATTTGGAAAACTCAGCAGTGGCCACAGAACTCGAAAAGTTAGTTTTCATTCTAATCTCTAAGAAAGTCAATGCCAAAGAATGCTCAAACTACTGCAAAGTTGCACTCATCTCACACGCTAGTGAAGTAATGCTCAAAATTCTCCAAGCCAGGCTTCAGCAAAGAGTGAACCGTGAACTTCCAGATGTTCAAGCTGGTTTTAGAAAAGGCAGAGGAACCAGAGATCAAATTGCCAACATCTGCTGGATCATCGAAAAAGCAAGAGAGTTCCAGAAAAAAACATCTATTTCTACTTTATTGACTATGCCAAAGCCTTTAACCATGTGGATCACAATAAACAGTTGAAAATTCTGAAAGAGATGGGAATATCAGGCCACCTGACCTGCCTCTTGAGAAATCTGTATGTAGGTCAGGAAGCAACAGTTAGAACTTGACATGGAACAACAGACTTGTTCCAAATAGGAAAAGGAGTACATCAAGGCTGTATATTGTCATCCTGCTTATTCAACTTATATGTAGAGTACATCATGAGAAATGCTGGGCTGGATGAAGCACAAGCTAGAATCAAGACTGCTGGGAGAAATACCAATAACCTCAGATATGCAGATGATACCACCCTTATGGCAGAAAGTGAAGAAGAACTAAAGAGCCTCTTGATGAAAGTGAGAGAGGAGAGTGAAAAAGTTGGCTTAAAACTCAACATTCAGAAAACAGAGATCATGGCATCTGGTCCCATCATTTCATGGCAAATAGATGGGGAAACAGTGGCAGACTTTAATTTTTAGGCTCCAAAATCACTGCAGATGGTGACTGCAGCCATGAAACAAAAAGATGCTTACTCCTTGGAAGAAAAGTTACGACCAACCTAGACAGCAGATTAAAAAGGAGAGACATTACTTTGCCAACAAAGGTCTGTCTAGTCAAGACTATGCTTTTTCCAGTAGTCATGTATGAATGTGCGAGTTGGACTACAAAGAAAGCTGAGTGCTGAAGAATTGATGCTTTTGAGCTGTGGTGTTGGAGAAAACTCTTGAGAGTCCCTTGGACTGAAATGAGATCCAAACAGTCCATCCTGAAGGAAATCATCCCTGAATGTGTATTGGAAGGACTGATGTTGAAGCTGAAACTCCAATACTTTGGGCACCTGATCTAGAGTGGAGTCATTTGAAAAGACCCTGGTGCTGGGAAAAATTGAAGGCAAGAGGAGAAGGGGACAACAGAGGATGAGATGGTTGGATGGCATCACCGACTCAATGGATATGAGTTTGAGTAAGCTCCGGGAGTTGGTGATGGATAGGGAGGCCTGGCGTGCTGCAGTAAATGGGGTTGCAAACATTCAGACATGACTGAGTGAACAAACTGCACTGAACTTTTTGTTGGAGTGAGGGACCCTGTGTTTAACTCAACTGTAAACAAGGAAATTTGCAGTTAGTTTTTACTTCACTAGGAATCTGCTAAGCTCTTGAGATATATTTATTTTAAAGTTTTTTTTTTTTTTCAAAGTTGATGTTTTCATTGAACGGCATTGTCAGACAGACCCCATGACTCTCCTTTGTAGTACATATCTGAATTGCATTCCAGGATCATGTGTGAGGAATGATCTGTATGCTCTTTGAATCTGCCAAGCTCCAGGGACCCTTCTGAGTACTGAAAGTCATCAGAGACATAAAAACATCAGACAGTATGTAATCATAAAATGCCACATGCCAAAACTATTATCACCTCCATCAAACTGTTTTGGGTCTTTCATTTACTCATCAACTATTAAGTTCCTAGAGGACCTTGTTCTCTGTTAGCCAATTGAGGTATAGAGGTGTGTCTTCATGGAGCTTACATGTTATGGGAATACAGACAATAGAGAAGAGGTGATTTCAGAGGAACACAGATATTATGCAGGAAGTAAAATAGGGTGACGCTATAGAGAATAACTTAGTAGAAAATACTAATTTAGAACAGATGTTCATGAAGTAATTTTCCTAGCAGGTGACATCTGAGTCAGGACTTGAATAATGAACAGTAGGACAGAGGAGCCTAGAGGGCTACAGTCTATGGGGCTGCAAAAAGTTGGACACGACTGTGCACCGCCACCATCTCCAAATAGCAAACTGGAAAAAGTACCATACTTCAAACAGCAATATGATACAGTCACATACAAACATGGAAAATCAGAAAATCATTTCCTTGTTTTTAAATAGCACTGTCTCTTGAAAAATTAAACTTATAGATAAGTGTCAAGAGATTTTACATTAAACCATAAAACTAGTAACAAATGTAAATCAGGAGCTGTAACTGCTTCTTAGATGACAAGTTTAATTTTTTTTCATTTCCTTCAGTTCTTAAAATTATCTTGGTTAGCCCCATTTTATACAAGAAACTGGGATTCAAAGGTTACACAAGGTCATTATGGAAGGCTGAGAAATCTTTAGGTTGTCTAAGATTTAGGTCCTAATCCCTGCAAGGAAACAGATTACCCCCTGCGACCTCCAGAGGAGTGCAGTCCTGCCAACTCCTTGGATTTGGCCCAGTGAAACTGATTTTGAACCTCAGATCTGTGGAAGACTGTGTGCTGTTCTAAGCCACCAAGATCGTGGTACTTTGTTAGCACAGCCATTGGAAACTAATACCATCATAAACATGCTGAATTCCAGCTTAGAACTAATCTATCCCCCCTTTCTAATACAGCACCTTGTTATGTTGTTTCCTAGAAGAGACTTTAACGTGGCAAATAGAGAGCAATTAAATGAGTATATTCTTCATTTGAATTTATAGTTTCATGAGACTGTCTTAACTGGTGAAGTGAAGTGAAAGTTGCTCAGTTGTGTCCAACTCTTTGTGACCCCCATCGACTATACAATCCATGGAGTTTTCCAGGCCAGAATACTGGAGTGGGAAGCCTTTCCCTTCTCTAGGGGATCTTCCCAACCCAGGGACTGAACCCAGGTCTCCTGCATTACAGGCAGATTCTTTACCAGCTGAGCCACAAGGGAAGCCCAAGAATACTGGAGGGGATAGCCTATCCCTTCTCCAGAGGATCTTTCTGACCCAGGAATAGAATCGGGGTCTCCTGCATTGAAAGCAGATTCTTTACCAACTGAGCTATCAGGAAAGCCCTGTCTTAACTGGTAGATCTGGTTGGCTCCTTCATCTAAAAGTCGATTATTTATAGCATTTTAAAAGATGGAACCAAGCTTTGGCAAATTATTGACACTAGTTATTTCCACAGAGTTTCTTTAGCAGAAACTTAGAGACTATAGATCCTTAAATTTGTAAGATAGGCATACTTTCCAACCTAGTCAATTGTTCTTGAAGTTTTCATGACACAACATTTTGTATACAAAATTTAAATTTAGTGACATACTCTCATCCCACCAATAATCACTACTCTGTTGTATTTTGGACTAGGTACGGAGTTGCAAAGAATGATATCCTTTGTTTACTACTCTGGAAAATACCAGAAAGATAAGAAGAGAAGTTCAAAGGCAAAGCTGAAGGAATAAAGGGCACCGAACTAATAAACTGTATCAGGCAATTTATTAGGTTACTGATTGCAATTTTGGTGCTGAGTCAAAAGCTAGACAATCTCTTTTAGGAGTAATGCCCTTGTTTCTGGGAGAGGGAATGACAACAACCTACAATATAAAAGAAACAGAGAATCTCACACGTGGGAATCTACTTATCAGCCAGATTCCAGAAAAGGAAGAGTGAAATAGTATTCAAAGCTGAAGAACAGTGATAAGACTGGGGGTTTGAATGGTTGAATGGAGTGGACAGACAGGGAAGGGGGCTTGGAATAAAAGGTATGGGACTGAGGAATAGGGATGAGGAGTCTGAAAACGAGAGCTCCAGAAGGGTAAAAACTGTATCTTATCACTTAAAAAAGAGATATTTCAGTGCCTGTGATGTGCCAAGGACTTGTCAAAGTAAAATTTAAAGCTGAATAGTCAGAAATGGAACAACATCATGTTTGAATGAGCAGCAGTGATAGGGCTGAGCACAAGAGTATGAGGTGGTTAAATCCTTCTGTTTCAGGTCAAATTTCTTCACTGAAATTGAGGTCAATCTGAGTCTGAGTTGATACTTAAGAGCATGATTCTAATGTGAATAGCCAGTTTGTACTTCCAGAGGTCAGGAACTTGACTGACAGAAATGCTATGTTCCTTTACTGTGCCAAGAAACAGTACATTAATTAAAAAAATTATTGAATGCATGGATAGTTCAGTTTTATATATCAAACTATTAGTTCTCCACATAAAAATCAAGGTCTTAATACTTCTTCAAAACCTGTAAAGCTAGGACTTGATGGGTTTTATCTGTCAGAAGTCCTGCATGTAGGAATGTACTAAACAAAGGCAAGTAGACTAAGGTAAGGCTGAAGGGACAGGAAAAAGTTCATACATTATTCTAAGTAAAAACTTGATGCTATTGGATAATTTTAGGTAGCAGAGGTGCATTACATGACCACGTTATTAAAGATCAATTTGGTTATCCAATGTAAAGGGAATTGAAGGTGGAAAGAGGGAAAAGAGAAACCTCTTAGGAGGCCACTGCATATTCTAAATGAAACATGATGATAACTGGGCTGGTTAGAGTAAAGTTAAAGAGAAAAATTTATGATACATTTTTAAGTTAAGGCAGAAGAATTTGGCACTGAAAAGCTCAATATATGTTTTTATGTGAATATGGTGGTAATCAGGAGAAATTCAGATTAAAATAACTGAGTGCCATGTCTAGGAATTCACTGAGATGAAAAGGATTAGTGGAGAAACAGGATTGTTAACTGGTGAACTTGTTAGGAAAGAGGAAAGAGAATCAAAAGACTGTTTTGTGAAATTTATCATGTTTATGAGACATTTTGGTAAAAATAATCAGGTAATCAATTAGATATATAATAAGATGTTCAATAAGATATTTGGGAATTATCATCCCATATATTGCTACCCACTCCAGTATTCTGCCCTGGAGAATTCCATGGACTCTATAGCCCATGGGGTCTCAAAGAGTCGGACACAACTGAGCAACTTTCACTTTCACTTTTCATATGGTATATAAAGCCATGTAAATTTTTAAGATCACTAAAGGAGAGGGTATAGTAGAGAAGAAAATAGAGGCCAACAGGAAACCCTAAAAGATCCCTTTGAGAAGGAGATAGCATATACAGACTGAGCAAGGATGGAAAATAAAATAGGGGGGAAAAATCAAGAAAAGTGAGGCATCTTGGAAACCAAAGGAGGGGATATTTTAGGAAGAATTCAGTGGTCGAGTGTAGCACATGGTGAGAGATTGCCTAAGGTGAAGACAGAAAAATGTCCACTGGAATTGTCCAAAGGAAGGTCCTTAGTCATGTTGACAAGTGACATTTAATGGAATATAGACTTTCACAAGCCCTAGTAAAATAGGTAAAAGAGTGAATGGTAAATGAAGCACTGGAAGAATGTACATACATCACTGAGAGGTTTTGCTTAGAAGGGGAAGGTATAGAGACTGAGTGGTTTCTGGAAAAATATGCATCTGTTAAGAAAGAATATGCACTAATAGAACAAACTGGCAGGGAGAAATGGATGATGCAGGAAAAGAAGGAAAACCTAGAAGAGTAGGACACTGAGGAGGCAAGAGTGAAACTGTCCTGGATCTGGAGCCTATGTGGGAAAGTTGTCCTTTTAAAAAAGTAGTATTTTCTCTACTATAACAGGAGAGAGGCCACAGAATCTAAGCAAAATCTACATGGGTGGATTCTGTTTTGAGAAGGTGAATCCTTTCCTTTTGATCATCTGTTTTCTTATTTGGGCTTCCTTGGCACCTCAGTGGTGAAGAATCCTCCTGCAATGCAAGAGATGCGGGTTTGATCCCTAGGTTGGGAATATCCCCTGGAGGAGGGCATGGGAACCCACTCCAGTATTCTTGCATGGGAAATCCCATGGGCAGAGGAGCCTGGTTGGCTATAGTCCATGGGGGTCACAAAAGAGTTGGACATGACTTAGTGCCTAAACAACAACAAATTTTCTTATTTAGTTATCAAGTGGCATCATCAGCTGATTCAGAAAGGAAGAGAGGGCTATGAAAGGCTGGTAGAGCTTATATGCTGGAATATCTGAAGGACCTAGAATACCTGCCACGTAGAAATCCTCACAATTCTATGCTGAAGGAATGAATGGAAAGAAAGAGAGAGGAAACTGTTACCTTAGAGTGTAGAAGAGATAAAACAGGGTTGTGTAACAAACTGCACATCCAGTTTTCATGTGTTCACTCCTTTAGATTTCTCTCGTTAATGACTGGTTTTGGCATAGGAAAGCATCCCAGTTCCAGGCCAATGAAATGCAAGACGGATTCTTCAAAAAGCTTCTCTTACGTGTCTTTGCTTTTAAAGAAAAATGAGCATGGGTTTAAAATGTTCCTTTTCTGTCTCTAGTTAGTGATGGGTTAAAGAGTGAAAAAGGAACTAGCCAAAAGTTCAAAAATGACAGAGTAGAGAAACAGCACTCAAGCAAAGCACCAGCATTTGACCAGAGCAGAAGTGCCTTGCTTTGAACCCTGGAATTTGGCAGCTCTGAGTACCTGAATCATCACAAACCAACCAAAAATGCACTTGTTAAAAAACATAAACACCACCACCACCAACAACAACAAAAAACCACTGGTGAATTGTTCAAAAGGATTTTATGCTCAATAGGTACACAGTTTTTAACCCATAACACTAAACATCACCTTTCATGGTTAATGTAGAACTGCCAGATAAAATACAGGACACACATGTAAGTCTGAATTCCATATAAACAATGACATTCCTTGCAATATTGGGGACATACCCATATGTGTGCTAAGTTGCTTCAGTCATGTCTGACTCTTTTTGACCCTATGAACTGTAGCTCATAGGGTCCTGTGTCCATGGGATTCTCCAGGCAAGAACACTGGAGTGGGTTGCCATGCCCTCCCCTCCAGACGATCCTCTCAATCCAAGGATCAAACCCTCATCTCTTATATCTCCTACCCTGGCAGGCGGGTTCTTTACCACTAGTGACACATGGGAAGACACACATACCCATATGAAAGTGTGTTATTTATCTGAAACTTAAATTTAATTGAGTAACCAAAACCTGTATTGTCTAAATCTAGTATTCTGAGACTATTGAACCTCTCTGCAGGTGTCCTTGTCCTGTGTCCTTAACAGGAAATGTGATGACATCAAAGGACTGTGAACTCTGGGTGAGATCACTGCTGGCACGGGAAGACAGATATTGCTTTGGGAGAACATTTAAACAGAAAGTGACAACATGAAAATAGACAAATACATTCTTGCTTTTAATGTACAAAATCTTTTCATACAACAAAAATGCAATAGACACCAATGCTGTCATTACTGAGTAGTGCCAAACATCCATTTTATTTTTTCCCTTGTTGTTTGAATTTACGGTTCTAGAAGTCCTCATGATTTAGTGCAGAATTCACATATGCTCATGACAGCTGGGAAATATTTGGCTGTATTTAACAGTCTATTTGTCGTTGTTTAGTGGCTAAGTCATATCCAAGTCTTGTGACCCCATGGACTGTAGCCTGCCGTGCTCCTCTGTCCATGGTATTTCCCAGCCAAGAATACTGGAGTTAGTTGTCATTTCCTTCTCCAGGGGATCTTCCTGACCCAGGGATCAAACCCATGTCTCCTGCATGGCAGGTGAATTCTTTACCACTGAGACATCTGGGAAGCCCCAAACAGTGTATACTGTAGGTCCATTTGTAACATGAATAAAGCAAGATACTGATTCATTACATTGATAACTAGATGGTCAATGAAAGCTAGAAATCTAAATAGTTTGCATTATTAAAATTTACTTGGTAAAATCAAATTATTTTACAACAAATGAAACATATAATTTTAGTAAACTTTATTTATCTAATATGTTTTTTCTCAAGTTTCTGAAGCATGGTACTTACCTAGTACCATTCTAGATACATAGGAAGAATGTTAATTTATTACACTAAAGAGCTGCCTTAAGGCCTCAGGGCTTAATTTGCTTCTGTGACCCTAGCTGGGAGAGGCTGAAAGAATATATAGATCTTCATTTAATGAGCAGAATAGTGCATTAACCCTAGAAGAGCTCATTAGTAAATCACAAATAAACTTCAACAATCACTAAAATATATAATTGAGATGTCAGGTATTTGCTAATGAATACACTATACTAGCTACATTATATTATTATTAATAATGTTGAATATTAAATAATGTTATATATACACATATATATAAGTAAAACCAGATTTATAAATTTAAATTATGATTTTAGTCTGCATTCCTTTACAATGATATTTAGCCCTAATTATTTAGCTCTCTGTGCATTCATGCCCTTGTGATATGTCTTTGCAACTTCTTGCATTAGTAATAGTTTACTTTCCTATCCTTTAAAACATGATAACCTTGTAATTTGTTTTGGTTAACAGAATATAGCAGAAGGGATAATTACTAAACAAAAAGTTCATTCTTGTATATATGTCCTATAACTCGACTTCTTTGTAAGAGTTAAATGGTAGATATTTTAAAAAGAAAAGAACCTGATTTCAGCTGTTTTTATCTTCAGATAATAAGCTTCCCCCCCCCCCCCACTGTGTGATTATCTTTGCTGGATTCCCTGGTGGCTCAGATGGTCAAGAATCTGCCTGCAATTCAGGAGACATAGGTTAGATCTCTGGGTCAGGAAGATCTCCTGGAGAAGGGAATGGCAGCCCACTCCAGTATTCTTGCCTGGAGAATTCCATGGACAGAGGAGCCCAGCGGGCTACAGTTGATGGGGTCGCAAAGTCAGACATGACTGACTAAAGAGTACAATAATAATCTTTGCTATTCTTTATCATCTACCACTGCTTTGTATCATGCTTCACTCTGAGCAGAACATATTCAGAGTTAAAACAGCTTTAACTGCTTTGTCTTAAAAATATTTTACTGTAACTTCTTTTCCATCTAAATTTTTCACTAGAGCGTTTCAAAAAATTGTTAAGTCAGCAATTGAGCTACATGTACTAAAACCGATAAATTTGAGAAACTCTTGATCTGTTATCATGATATTTTGAGACATATTGACTAAAGCCAATTACCAAGTAAGATTATTTTTCTTAGTTATGGCACTAAAATTTTTTTTGGCATTTTCAGGTTATGACCTAACAATTTTTGAGTTAAATAAAGCTTATTCTTTGTCCTATGGAAAAGCCTGCTGCTGCTGCTGCTGAGTCGCTTCAGTCCGACTCTGTGCAACCCCATAGATGGCAGCCCACCAGGCTCCCCCGTCCCTGGGACTCTCCAGGCAAGAACACTGGAGCGGGTAGACTACTTTTCTATCAAGACATTGCCTAGAAACAGTGCGAGTTATGTTTATTTAAAAACATAATTCGTAAGTTTATTTCTATTAGTAACACACTTTTTATAGAATGAACTTATCTGAATAAAGCATAAATATTGCTTTCTGATATCTAGTGTTTTTCCATTTAAACATTAAAAATTAACATTTTAAAATTATAACAGATGTCTATTAATTTAGAAATGGGAAATGTTTATGCCACAAGTAAATGTCTCATCTAATTTTACAGTCACTTTGAACATCACTTTGGGTGCAAATGGACAATTGCATTATATGCTTACAGAAGTCAAAGCTTAAAATTCAGTGGGGAATCTCAGTCTGCCCTTCAGAAAGGCACTGTGGCATGATTAAAAGGGAATATTCCATTGATAGTAATGGGAAATAATGACTTTGCTTTCAAAAAGTGTTTGAATGTCTGAGAACCAGAAATTCAAAGATTGCCTATACATGATCAGTTCCTAGACTTAAAACCGCTCCAAAATGAATAAAAACTATGCAAGATAACTTTGGTAAAGAATGTTATTTAATAAAATTTCCACAAATCTGAACTTGGGAGGGGGGGTGGATTTGTTCAGTAGGACAAGGGGTCAGGAAGAGGGATTTTCCTGGACTGAGTACAACCATCCACTCCCACTGTGGTCTCAAATGATCCAGGTAATCAGTAAAGAACTCAGATGCATAAAAAGAGTTACCTTGGTTTCTCAAGCAAGTGCCTCAATAAGCTTTATGAGGCTTTTTGTGAAAAGGCTGTGGAAAAATTTCAGAGCAAATATGGAAATGTCCCAAATCAGATGCCTTGGATATTTTCTTCAACAGAGTTAATTCTAAGAACTTCTCCATTTTATCCAGTCCTCAGTAACAGCTAGTTGGACAGATAAACTGTGTAGCTTTTCCTGAAAAGCTGATTTATCATGCTATATTCAAGATCCACCTAAAGAGGATACTGATAGAGATAAAATCATAAGGTTCTTTGCAACTAATTGAATTAAGCATTCCAACATTACTTATCATAGAATAATTACATCAATGTTTATATGTATACATAGGTGTATACATACATAAATATATGTAAATATGTATGTACAGTGGACCCTTGAACAACATGAGGGTTAGGGGTGCTCACAGAGTTGAAAATCCACCATAACTTGGCCCTGTGCATCCCTGGTTCTGCATTCTAGGATTCAACCAACCATGGATCATGTAGTATTGTAATACATATTTAAAAATGCACATGTAAGTGGACCCTTGCAGTTCAAACCTGTGTTGTTCAAGCGTTACCTGTATATATATCAATATAAACAGTAGATACTAATGCATGTGTATGTGTATAAACATATGTCTATATCACACATATGCATGCATGCATACTATATTGCTTCATTCATGTCCAAATCTTATGACCCTATTGGCTGTAGCCCACCAGGCTCTTCTGTCCATGGGATTCTCCAGGCAAGAATACTGGAGTGGGTTTTCATGCCCTCCTTCAGGGGATCTTCCTGACCCAGGGATTGAACCCAAATCTCTTATGTCTCCTGCTTTGGCAGGCAGGTTCTTTACTACTAGTGCCACTCAGGAAGCCCAAGTGTTAGTCGCTCAGTCATGTCTGACTCTTTGCAACCCCATGGACTCTAACAGCCAGGATCCTCTGTCTATGGAATTTTCTAGGAAAAAAAACTGAAGTGGGTAGCCATTCCCTTCTCCAGGGGATCTTCCTGACCCAAGGATCAAACCTGGGTCTCCTGCATTGCAGGCCGATTCTTTACTGTCTGAGCCACTAGGGAAGCCCATCACACATATACTCCTTATACACTGGGCTGAATTGCTGTTGATACCATTTTCAGTTTTGTATTGCATTTTCATCCAGATGAAGCCCTACATTATGTTGTGGTTCTTTATTTTTTCTAGTGACTGATAAAGTGTAACCTTCTTCTATTTAATACAGAATAATGATTCTCAACTTCCTTTCTCCCTTATCTGATTACAAAGCACATTCCCATCAGTAACATTTCTTGAAAATAATACTGATTCATTAGGGATTGAAACTCACTGTTCATCAGAAGGAAATACTAAAAATCCAAAGGATAGCAATTTACCTTCATTGAGGGTTACAGTCACTTTCCTCTCTCACATTATTATAACCAGTGATGTAGATTTTTGAACCTCAAAAAAGTAAAATTAGGATTTATTAGAAGATTTAGTGTTATGCTAAAAATAACCACTTAGTTCAAAGGAAGACAAGAGAGGGGCAATGGAGAAACAAACAAAAATCATCATGCACACAGAAAACAAAAAACAAAGAGAGAGATATAAATGCAAACATACTAATAACCATAACAAATGCAAATAGATTAAAATGCAACAAAGGCACAGATTTCAGATTGCATTTCAAAAAAACCAATATTCTACTGTATGTGTTCTACAGGAGACACAATTCAGATTGAAAGACACAAATAGAATGAAAGTAAAGGATGGAAAAGTGAATCAAAAGACTAAGACAAAAAATATTACTAGAGATGAATAGAAATATTTTTAATGTTTAAAGGATTGGTCCACTAGGCAAATAGGACAATCATAAACAAACATCTGCACAGAATCACAGTTCCCAAATACATAAAAACTGATGGAATTGAAGGAAAAACAGATAAATATAATATTTGGGACTTCAATACCTTACTTTCAATAGTGGACATGTATAACGATAAGGTAGAAGATAATAAATAGAAAACTTGAAGAACATCAACTAGATCTAACAGACATCTACAGAACACACCATCTAACTGAAGAAGAACATGCATTTTCGTAAATAAATGAGACATTCTCAAGGACCACAAACTAGGTAAAACTAGCTTAAAGTGAAAGTATACAAAGTATGTTTTCTAATCAGAAATGAATTAAATTAGAAATCTATAACAAAAGGAAATTTAGAATATTTACAATATGTGCAAATTAAGTAACATATTCCTAAATAACCAATAGGACAAAGAAAAACTAAATTACACATTTCTTTGAGGTTATTGGAAAATAAAATCCAACATTCCAAAATTTATAGCATACAGCTAAAGCAGTGCTCAGAGAAAATTTACAGCAATAAGTATATTAAAAAGAAAGAAGAATTCAAGTGAGTAACTTAAAATAATAAACAATGCATTTGACAATTCTCAGAGGAAATTTCCAAGAGAATAAACAGTGAGCTTGAAGATATGTCAATAAAAACTAAAACTGAAACTAAAGGAGAAAAAAAAATGCAGACTGGAACATCCAAGAACTGCTGGACAATTTAAAAAAGTTGTAATTGTATACAGTTGGAATACCAGAAAATAAAAAAAAGAGTATGGAGGAGATGAATATCTGAAGCAGTAATAGCTGAGAACTTTCTAAAATTAAAGACAGGTACCAACTCACAGGTATGAGAAGCTCAGATAACACAACAAAGAATAAATACCAAAACCTAATGACACTAAATTGCTATGGATTGAATGTGTTCCTCAAAATTCGTATATTGAAACCCTCATCCTCAGTGTGATGGTATTTGAGCCTTTAGGACCTAGTTATGGTTAAATGAGGAATTAGCAGCCATGTAAAAAAAAAACACAGCAAAGAGTTTGTTCTTCATCCTTCTCTACTAAGATGGTACAACTAGAAGGTCGCTGCCTACAAGCCAAGAGAAGACGTCTCACAATGAAACCTACTTTGCTGCTACCTTAATCTTGGACCACTAGCCTCCAGAATTATGAGGGGAAAAAGCCTGATTTTTAAGGAACTCAGTCTATGGTATTTTGTTATGGGTGGTTCAAGCAAACTACTATACTATCACCCTTACACAGTAGAAAACCCAAAACAAAGAGAAAAATTTGAAAGAAGCCTTTTTCTTGGGGGTAGACGGTGAGGGTTGAGGCAGAGTACCTTAACCAAAACTGAAGAAAGATCAGAAGCTAAGATACAGATGCTTGTCAGAAATTATGCACAAAAGAAGACAGCAGATTAGAACATTTAAAGTGTTGGGGGAAAAAAACCCACCAACCTAGAATTCTGTATCTAGTACAATTACCATTCTAAAGTTAAGGAGAATACAAACATTGTCAGACAAACTAAATCTGAAGGAATTCTTTGCAACCAGTCTTTACTTATGAAAAATATTGAAAGATTTTTTTTTCAGTCAAGGGAAAATTATACACATCAGAAATTTAGATCTCCTTAAGGAAATAAATATCATGCTAGCACTAATCAAAATGTGTAACAATTTCAGACGAAGCTGACTTCAAGGGAAACGATGTTATCAGGAATGTGGAGGATACTATAAAATGATGAATGCCTCTCTTTCTTTGGCACAATTCTACTATCACACCTATCTAAGATATTTAGCAATAATTCATTTACATCTAATACCATTTCTTATTGATAGTTTCTCAATTGTCTTATAACATCTGCTTAAAATCAGTTTGTTCAAATTGTTACTCAAATTAAGTCCATTGACTTGGTTGTTATGTTTCTGAGGTCTGTTACTCTGGAATGATCTCTTCTCTCCAAGTCCTCCTTATTCTTGTTTTGCAACCTTGACACAATGCAAAATCCAAGTAAATTGTCAAGTGTTACGGATTGCATCGGTGATTTTTCTGTCTTGTTCCTTTGGATGCCATTTAAATTGATGGAGAAAAAATTTATTTCTTATAAATTAGAAGCATTAACTAGAAGACTCAGGTTCAACTTTGGGAATAATGCTTCTAGGAGGTACACAGTATTTGGCTATCTGGCTGTCTCACTTTTAATGGCAGTAAGACTGCTAAGCAGGATTCTGGTGGCAATAGCATTTAACTCATCCTTTGTAATGGAGAAGGCAATGGCAACCCACTCCAGTACTCTTGCCTGGAAAATCCCGTGGACGGAGAAGCCTGATAGGCTACAGTCCATGGGGTTGTGAAGAGTCAGGCATGACTGAGCGACTTCACTTTCACTTTTCACTTTCATTCATTGGAGAAGGAAATGGCAACCCACTCCAGTGTTCTTGCCTGGAGAATCCCAGGGATGGGGGAGCCTGGTGGGCTGCCGTCTATGGGGTCGCACCGAGTCAGACATGACTGAAGCAACTTAGCAGCAGCAGCAGCATCCTTTGTAAAGCTCCCCATCAATCTTAGATCTAATTGTTCACTCTTCTGTCTGAAACAATTGTTTAATTACAGATTACCAAGTGGAAATATTCTCATTTGGCTATTTATTCATTTCTATAATAAAAACATTTTCATCAATAGCTAGGACTACTGAGTTTCAGCAAAATGCCATTAATATGAGATTAGGAGGGAAGATATTAAATCTTCTATCAATTGCCAATTTCAGGGTAAAGAAGTGATGCTCTACATACCTAGGTAGTGACCGATAAAGGTTTTTGTTTGTGTTATTTTTTAATATTTAAATTGATACTATATCTTCTTTTTTAGTGTCCTTATTAACTCAATATTTTAAAATATATATTTCATATATATTAATCAACAGAACATGATTTTACATTTGCTGCCAAAATTTCCCACTTTTGTTTGAGTTCCTTCATTTTAGTCCCCAAATCCTTTTGATACAATGTTATTATACATTCATTGTTTTTTTGTTGTGATGCAGTATTGCAGACTCACCTTGAACATTCCCTATAACAGTCCTGGAGTCAGCCAATAATTTAAGACAACTAATGGCTATAACATTTCAGAGTTCATAGTTTTGAGGACAGAGGTGCCTATTCCTACTGGGTTATTGTTATTTCTAGGTCTTTTTAGTAAACCAAACTAGGAAGGAAGGTTGGATTGATAGACAAATATACAGCATTTTTAAAGACAAAGCAAGACTCATAAAAAGGTCACACAGTTTTCACAGCTTAATCAAATAACCTAACTAGAAAATAACTTTGTTAAAGTTATGAAAAATACATATTGTAGTTTTCAAAGAAAAATAAGACACCAATAAAAAGGACACCTTTGAGGTGATCTTGTGTCTATTGTTCATAGGAAACAACATCTTATCTAATGGATTTCAAACTTGCCAGTGTCGATGACAGAGATAAATCCCAAGTGGAAATGGCTATAGAAAATTTTAGAATTCCAGAACCTGAAACAAAATCATACCATGACCTATTGCCATTAATATTTGGTTTATAGAAGTCCTTTTGTTCTCAATTAATGTTTATTTTAGCATAATGTCCTCCTGATTCCTACATATTCTGATTATAGGACAGACTTTGCTTCTGGTACTTTATTTATTTATTTATTTAGTGAGTATAATTTTAAATAAAAATATTGCCTTTTAATATATTTGGCTTCTCTACAACATGACTAAGAGAAAGAATATGTTGATTATGTCAATATGATTATATTCACAATCCTTTCGACATTTATTTTTTCTGTTTAAAATTAATGGTTTGAATGGAGGGGATACACACACACACACACACACACACACACACCTATGGCTGATTCATGTTGAGGTTTGACAGAAAACAACAAAATTCTGTAAAGCCATTACCCTTCAATAAAAAATAAATTAAAAAAAATAATGATTTGGCTTTCCAGTATCTAAGTTTGTCTGAAGTGTGTTTTAGTTAGCATTAGTTATTTTCTAAGCCATGGTCAGTCTCGGACCTTTACAATAGCACATCTTCAAAGAAAGTACTAGATAATAGCAAGCACTAATAATAGCACAACTTCAAAAAAGAAAGGACTCGTTAATAGCAATTCTTTAAAGAAAAACAGAAAAAGCCATTATTCCCACAGATCAAACCTTCCTAAACCTTCCAAGGAACAGTGAATATGAGCAAAATAGACTGAAGCACAGAAAGAAAAGACCAGCTTAATTTCTTTAAAATTTCTTATTTTGTAACAGAAATCCATGCTTATTATGAGTTAAACTTAGCAGTATTCTTATTTGATATTTTTCATAATAATAATGGCTTATATTTATTGAGTACTCAGTATGTGCCAGGCACAGTGTTCAGTGCTTTCCACATGTGTTCTCATTCAGTTCTCTCAATTCAGGGAACTGATCTTCAAAAAGGTTAAGTAATGGACATTTCTCAGTCATAAGGTCAAGATCTGAACCCACCCCATTTGACTACATATGCTTGTGAACATTACCTGCTGGAGTCCAGCTCCAGCAGCCAGGGAATTGCCCTGAAGGGATAAACGGTGTTGGCGGAGAATGATGCAGCTTCTCACTCAAAGTACTGGACTGCATGTTTATTTTAAGCATCAGGTTTTCCTTTAAACTTTTACAAAAGCATTAGGTCAGAGGTTTGACATCTTCAGTTTCCCCTCACCCAGATTTACTGTCTCCATAAATCATTGTTGTCCTTCAGAGTTCCCGCTTAAGTGTCCTCGTGATTACATTGTAACTCGTGTTCGTCTCTGGGCTGCATACCACATTCCTCAGTTTATTTTTTCTTTCTAAATCCTGCTATCCCCTAGTAACTTAAGCTCATTATCTCCTAAAAAGGCTTCTAGCTATTAGTATCTCTAAAATTCCTAGTCTCTATAAGCTATAGTAAAATATGCCAACACTACAACATATACCTTAAACTTTTAGCTTCTAACTATTCTTAATTATTCCTAAACCCTAAACTCAGCAAACTACTTTTGCCATAAACATTTCCCTCACAAGCAGGTCTCAATAACAATCTTTCCCATGGCCTCAAGCTGCGGCCTATGTGCTCATCCTGGAACATTCTTTGTAAAGGTCCTTGAACAAATGTAACTTTATGGATTATTTCCTGGGTAACTGCAGAAGGCTTTGTGCTTTCTCATGCAAGAACAATAAGCACCTTAACATACTGTCCAGCCAACTCACCCGAAGAAAGGAAAGGACAAATCAGAATCACAAGACCTAACTCCTTCATCCCGGGACCGTGCCTGCGGGATGAGGAGAGGGAATTGGGGCCGTGCCTCCATTTTATCAGTAATGCCTAACGTGGCTCCCGACATCAGGCATTCCTAACAATTACCCTTCAAAACAATGTGCTAAGTTTATACTGTGGTTTTCAACACCCTCTAGATCAGTTTCATAACAAAGGTATAAAAATACTTTATTTTTAGTGGACTGCCTTAAAAGTTTAAGTTATCAATGCCTCTAATCCATTCAGAGAGATCTAGAAAAACTGATCCAATGTGGTCCCAAAGAATGAATATTTCTATCAAAGAAGACTGGTGATATCACAGTTCAAGGGGTTAGGATTCAGATTAAGAAACTATGTCCTGATAGGTTTTTCTTCCATTTATTTCTATATCAACTCAGCTCCCTACTCTGGCTTCTGTTATAAAGAAAAAGCCAAGCTGCTCCATTCTCAGACAAATCCCACCTTACCCAGGAGCCAGCTGAGGTAATAAGTAAGGAAGATGGTTAATGACAATGAGGCAAGCACTGTGTCTGTCTCACTTGTCCTCTGGCAGGATGGATGGCTAGCGGCTGGTTGCAAATATATTTGACCACTCTGCCTATTTTGGCAAGTATAAATACTCCCATTTACCATGTAAACATGTTTGTTTAAAAATGTATTTTTCATAAAATTATGGTGACTCTCTGTGTTGGGAAGGTAACACTGGTATTTAGAAGAGAGATGGGAAATTGAAGATATAAGACACATTGTAGTAAGTTACTTTTTATTCAAATTCTTTTCCTAAGTAGCATTGATAATTTTTTTCAGAATGGATTAAAAAAGGCACCTTTGGTTTTATACAGACATAAATATAGACATTGATACACATATGGATCTAGACATGTCAGTTAATAGTAAAAGACTACCTATATTATACATGTTTTAATCGGATACTTTAAATAATAAAATGACTTACCTTTCAGTAGACATGTAGGAAATCAGCCTGGAAGTTATGCATATTTTAGCAGTAGTCAAGCAGTCAAAAACCATCAACCATCATAACTTTCTAAAGTTTTCTTTAGAAAACTTTCTAACAAAGAAGACTGGTGATATCACAGTGCAAAAGGGTAGGATTCACTTTAAGAAACTACGTCCTTATAGATTTTTTGTCCACTTATTTCTGTATCAACTCAGCTCCCCACCCTGGCTTTTGTTGTAAAGAAAAAACCAAGTTGCTCCTTCTGGAGACAAGTCTACCTTATCTAAGAGTCAGCCGAGGTGCTAAGGAAGGAAGACAGTTAATGACAATGAGGCAAGCACTGTGTCTGTCTCACTTGTGGTCTGGTAGGACGAGTGGCTGGTTGCAAATGTATTTGAACACTCTGCTTATCTTGGCAAGTATTAATACCTCCCATTTACCACGTAAACACTTTCATTTAAAAATGTATTTTTCATAAAATTATGGTGATTCTCCGTGTTGGGAAGTAACATTGGTATTTAGAAGAGAGTTGGGAAAATGAAGATATATGACAAGTTGCAGTTAATATTTACTCAAATTCTTTTTGTAAGTAGTACTATATTTTTTCATAATGGATTAAAAATGTACCTTTGGTTTTATATAGACATAAATGTAGACATTGATATAGATACATATATGGATTTAGGCATCTAAATTGATCATAAAATACCACCTAAACTATACATATTTTAGTCAGATAATTTTAATAATAAAATGACTTACCTTTTAGTGTAGGAAATTAGCCAGGAAGTTATACATATTTTAACAGTATTTAAGCAGTCAAAAATTGTCAACCTTTCTTTATAAAATTTTAAAGTAAATCCAGTTTAAAACCTCTAACTGTAATTCTGTTGATCACTGAGCTGTAGCAGCAGCTTTTGTAAATTATGTTCCTTTGAAAGCCCAGAATTAGAATGGATAAAGAAGGTATGGTACATATGTACAATGGAATGTTACTCAGCCATAATAAAGAATGAAATAATACCATTTACAGCAACATGGATGCACCTAGAGATCATCATACTAAGTGAAATAAGTTAGAAGACAATTATCATATGATATCACTCATATGTAGAATCTAATTTTAAAACATGATACAAATGAACTCATTTACAAAACAGAAACAGGCCTAAAGATATAGAAAACAAATTTATGGTTATGAACATGGAAACATGGGGTCAGGGGTATAAATCAGGAGCTTAGGATTAATATATACACATTAGCAGATATAAGATAGATTGCCAACAAAGACCTACTGCATAGCACAGGCAACTATACTTAAAATTCTGCTCTTGACCAGGGGAGCTTTGTTAATGGCCCCAGCATGTAAACGAGATGACACTATCAAAAGGATTGCCTGATGTAAAGAACAGGACTCTGTGGGAGAAGGCGAGGGTGGGATGATTTGAGAGAATAGCACTGAAACATGTATACTACCATATGTGAAATAGATCGCCAGTCCAGGTTTGATGCCTGAGACAGGGTGATCAGGGCTGGTGCACTGGGATGATCCTGAGGGATGGGATGGGGGGGGGGGGGGGCGGGAGAGGGGTTCAGGATGGGGGACACATGTACACCTATGGCTGATCCATGTGAATGTATGGCAAAAACCACTACAATATTGTAAAGTAATTAGCCTCCAATTAAAACAAATATATAAATAAATAAATAAATAAATAAATGAGTGAAAAGGAAAGAAAACAAAAAAAAAAGATTGCCTGTAAGAAGTCTCAGGAGTCACATACCTTGGCTGAATACTAGCTCCATTCTCGTTGGCTGTTTCACCTTCAACAAGTTATTTAACCTCTCTGTGCCCAAATTTATCTGTTAAAATAAAGATGATAAAATTATTTAGTTTATAGAGTTTTTACACAATTACATGTTATTGCATTTTCATGATTTGGGGGTAATTCCTGGCACATAGAAAATGCCATTCCTGCCATATATTGTTTGGCTTATTAGTTTATTATCATTTTATTTATGTGTGTCCCTTTCTGAAAGTATTAGTTTATCACATTAGCAAATAATCTCTTGAGTAAGACGGCTATATTTAACAAATAAAAATACAAAACACGCAGTTAAATTTGAATTTCAGATAAATACTGACTTTCTTTTACTTTAAGTATAGCCTAAGTAGTTAACGCATACCAAGCAATTTTTCAAACACCTTTCAACCCGCTGGTAAGTATTTATTCCTGTGGTTTCAGAAAAGACCCAGATTGCTTCTCACTGACCCAGCTTAGGGTCAATGGTGATCTTGCGAGTGAGTCAGTTGCCATGACTGGCGGCGTGAAGCGCTTGTTTTTGTCGCTTTGCTTTTGTCCACGATCGAGCCATCCTACAGTCAGTCTCACATGCAAGTCACAAAATGAGGTGAAAAGTGATACCTCCAACCAGATCAAAAGGAGAAACCATGGGCCCTTGCTAAAACTACTTAAAACAGAAACAACTTTGCTTCTGAAGGTGGAAAATCTGTTAGAATACAACCCAGAAGCTATCAAAAGAGAGATATGCAGATAATGAACAAAACAACATAAAACAAAGCGGAGCTAAGAGATGAGAGGGAGAAAGGTACGATTAGGTTCACAAAAATGCTTGGTCCTACAAGCCAGCTGACCCAATTTGATATCCTGCTGGCCTTTTCATTTGCAGGAACCATTAAACTTTCTATTCAGCGAACACCAATTTCCATCAGATCCTTCACACATAAAGCTGAAAGATTCTTAGCTAATGAAGCAAGTAAAGGTCATCTGCAAGGCTTGAAAACCAGAGAATAATCCAGACCAGAAAACTGAGAATATTAGTTATTCTCAATATCGGTCCCAGCACAAGATTAACATTTAATAAATAATGATCATTGTTAATAGCATAATTATTACTTAGTAAATGTCTAAGGAATAAAACTAATGTAACTAATTTGATATGTGAGATCAACTTGCAAACATACAGACTATCTGTAAAAGGGAACATAAAGCAACTCATTTAGGTTTTTTCTTATAGTCGACACACTTTTATTTTCTCAAAGAATAATCATAAATATTCTACAACAGCACATAGCCCTTAGAAACATTCTGACAAGCTGAATTAGACAAGTGGAGACTTTAGCTCCCTAGAAATACAGATACTTAAAAGAATAAATGGATAAAAATTTCTGGGGGAATTTGAGTTTGTTTTGTCAAATTTTCAATGTTTGCAAAATTGTTCAAGGCATCAGATGACCTGGAACACAGATTTTTCTTTTTCCTGTCATTTGATTGGTGCCATTAGAGTAGTGAACGACAGCTACTGCATCTACTGTAATCCTCTCATACATCTCTAATGATTTTTTAATAATGGAAGGAATGGGTTTTTGGTGGTTGATACCATTCTGATCAACATCACACTTGCTAGGACCTTATTCAATAAGAAAATAATGGGACATTGTATAGATCTTAATGATTTATAAATTTCTATAAGTCTGAAGCCAGATGACCATAGGTCTAAACTCAACTCTACTACTTAATATTTGAATATCTTAGGCAAGTTACTTTACCTTTCCAGAACTCAATTTTCTCATCCGAAAACAGACCCTCATAACATGACCTGCTTCTTTTAAGGTTGTTGTGAGGATTAAATAAATTAATACATCAGAAGCGGTATGTTAAGTACAAGCTGTTACGATTATAGATAATGTTCACTGATACAACTCTGCAATCTTCTGAAGGAGTTAATTAGCACATTTCTTTATTTATTACTATGCCCTGTAACTTGGTAAAACCAGGTTCAGAGAAAATAAAGTGACCAGCCAAGATCACATAGCTCTGTCTAAGGAGCAAGTCTGAGTCTCAGCCTTGGGCTTGATAATCTGGAAGTGATGTGAAGAAACAGGAGATATTTTTTGTGCAGATGCTGAATTATTTTTTTGGCATTTTCAGAATTCATGGTCAGTTTTCCCAGGAATGTAGCACAATATAAAGTGCTTGGTTTTGAATTCAGGATAAATTTCATAGAGAGGAGCCTGGTAGGCTACAGTCCATGGGGCTGCACAAGAGTCACACACAACTTAATGTTAAACACTGTTTACAAGAGCAACATCCATTTGCATAAGTCTTTTTTCTTTTATTGAAAGCAATTAGTCAAAGCACATATTTTCAATTGTTCTCCATTTCTTGGTGCACCCAAGTTAGGGAGATTTTCTTAAAAAAAAAAAAATTTCAGTTCCTCTAAGCTTAAATTTTGAGATATAAGCTGTTTTTCTTATTTCTTCTTTTTATTTTTGGTTTCTTTACTGTTTGTTGTTCTTGTTTTATGGTGATAGTTGAGCTGGAGTTTTAATCTCCTACTAATAATAATTCAAACTGACCTAGATAAAAGTTTTCTCTGCAATTAGGCATACTGGCCTGCAATAATTAGAGATCCGCTGTATTAAGAGCTACTTATATTAAAATATGGTTTACTTTACTTTTCAGATAGGGTTTCTCTTTCACCTTTGATGAGGTAGCAATAACCACATCATATCCAAAATTCAACAGCTTACATATAGAATTTGCAAGCATGATAATGTACATACTTGCACAAATTTTATGCTTGGATTTAGATTCTTTATAACCAGGTAGCAAATTCTAAGGCAGCATTTACCCAGTGGCAAGTAAAAAAACAACATAGACCCACTGCACAAAGAAACTGCAAACATGATTTTTTTACCGTGTTCCATTAGTTGGTCAGTGCAGTTCAGTTAGGTTGCTCAGTCATGTCCGACTCTTTGCAACCACATGAATCGCAGCACCCCAGGCCTCTCTGTCCATCACCAGCTCCCGGAATTTACCCAAACTCATGTCCATCGAGTCGGTGATGCCATCCAGCCATCTCATCCTCTGTCATCCCCTTCTCCTCCTGCCCCCAATCCTTCCCAGCATTAGGGTCTTTTCCAATGAGTCAACTCTTCGCATGAGGTGGCCAAAGTATTGGAGTTTCAGCTTCAGCATCAGTCATTCCAATGAATATTCAGGACTGATCTCTTTTAGGATGGACTGGTTGGATCTCCTTGCAGTCCAAGGGACTCTCAAGAGTCTTCTCCAACACCACAGTTCAAAAGCATCAATTCTGCAGCGCTCAGCTTTCTTCACCATCCAACTCTCACATCCATACATGACCACTGGAAAAACCATAGCCTTGACTAGATGGACCTTTGTCAGCAAAGTAATGTCTCTGCTTTTTAATATGCTGTCTAGGTTGATCATAACTTTCCTTCCAAGGAGTAAGTGTCTTTTAATTTCATGACTGCAATCACCATCTGCAGTGATTTTGGAGCCCCCAAAAATAAAGTCTGACACTGTTTCCACTGTTTCTCCATCTATTTCCCATGAAGTGATGGGACCAGATGCCATGATCTTAATTGGTCAATGGGGAGATAAATAATGTTAGCCCTATAAAATAAACTCTAACGAAAAAAAAAAGACATTTATGTACATGACCTAATTATTTTCTTCAAAGGAAGATTAACAGTATACTATTGAACTTGTTAATAACTGTTCAATAAATAACTGCTATCTGCAATTAACTCTTCTGTTTTCTTTCTAGTTGATAAGCAGGGTGCTGGACCACATAGTAGCCACAATAATTCCATTGACTGACTTTTAAAAGTTTTTTTTTAAATTGCTTAAAATGTATGAAATAAAAACTTATGATTTAGTCAAAAAAAGGCTGACAACATACTTCCATTAAGAAAATATATATATATATAGTAAGTAGTAAAAAAAATAATAAATATATTTAATATTGCTCATATGAGTTTAGAAATTAGTGGTTTTTTTTTCTTTTTGCAAGATATACATTGATACCAAAGTGCAATTTTAATTTTGTGTTTTGGCAACACCACTTGGCTTGCAGGATCTTAGTTCTTCAATGTAGGAACTAAACCCACACCACCACAGTGAACGTGATAAGCCCTAACCCCTGGACCACCAGGAAATCCCCCCAATGTGCAATTTTATTCTTATACCATTAGTAAAGAAAAGATGTGGTCTATAAGACTGTATACATACATATAAAGTATTTCATATTTTTCAAAGAAGATCTGAATACAAGTGATGATTACCTTCTAGTAGTAAATGTAACATTTTACCCTTCTCTGGCTATTACACATTGGGGAATTAAAAATTTTTGTTTCTGAATTTCCCTCTTATGAACGGTGGTTTACAATTAGTTGGCTTCAGAGGCAAAATGACATGTATAAACAAATGAAAACCATGTGGATTTCATGGGATGGATCCTAAGCTGATTCCAAAATGGATTTACAAAAATATACTAAACAGTATCAGCGATAATTGAAGTGCAAAGAATGTGATAAACGCTCAAAATTCTCCAAGCCAGACTTCAGCAATACGTGAACCATGAACTTCCAGATATTCAACCTGGTTTTAGAAAAGGCAGAGGAACCAGAGATCAAATTGCCAACATCCGCTGGATCATCGAAAAGGCAAGAGAGTTGCAGAAAAACATCTATTTCTGCTTTATTGACTATGCCAAAGCCTTGACTCTGTGGATCACAATAAACTGTGGAAAATTCTGAAAGAGATGGGAATTCCAGACCACCTGACCTGCCTCCTGATAAATCTGTATGCAGGTCAGGAAGCAACAGTTAGAACTGGACATGGAACAACAGACTGGTTCCAAATCGGGAAAGGAGTACGTCAAGGCTGTATATTGTCACCCTGCTTATTTAACTTATATGCAAAGTACATCATAAGAAACTCTGGGCTGGGAGAAGCACAAGCTGGAATCAAGATTGCCAGGAGAAATATCAATAACCTCGGATATGCAGATGACACCACCTTTATGGCAGAAAGTGAAGAACTAAAGAGCCTCTTGATGAAAGTGAGAGAAGAGAGTGAAAAAGTTGGCTTAAAGCTCAACATTCAGAAAACTAAGATCATGGCATCTGGTCCCATCACTTCATGGGAAATAGATGAGGAAACAGTAGAAACAGTGTCAGACTTTATTTTTTGGGGCTCCAAGATCACTGCTGATGGTGATTGCAGCCATGATATTAAAAGATGCTTAGATATGCGGATGACACCACCCTTATGGCAAAAAGTGAAGAAGAACTAAAGAGCCTCTTGATGAAAGTGAAAGAGGAGAGTGAAAAAGTTGACTTAAAGCTCAACTTTCAGAAAACTAAGATCATGGCATCTGGTCCCATCACTTCATGGGAAATAGATGGGGAAACAGTGGAAACAGTGTCAGACTTTATTTTTTTGGGCTCCAGAATCACTGCTGATGGTGACTGCAGCCATGAAATTAAAAGACGCTTACTCCTTGGAAGGAAGGTTATGGCCAACCTAGATAGCATATTTAAAAGCAGAGATATTACTTTGCCAACAAAAGCCCGTCTAGTCAAGGCTATGGTTTTTCCAGTGGTCATGTATGGATGTGAGAGTTGGATGGTGAAGAAAGCTGAGCACCGAAGAATTGATGCTTTTGAACTGTGGTGTTGGAGAAGACTCTTGAGAGTCCCTTGGACTGCAAGGAGATCCAATCAATCCATCCTAAAAGAGATCAATCCTGGGTGTTCATTGGAAGGACTGATGTTGAAGCTGAAACTCCAATATTTTGGCCACCTCATGCGAAGAGTTGACACATTGGAAAAGACCCTGATGCTGGGTAGGATTGGGGGCAGGAGGAGAAGGGGACGACAGAGGATGAGATGGTTAGATGGCATCACCAACTCGATGGACATAGGTTTGGGCAGACTCCTGGAGTTGGTGATGGACAGAGAGGCCTGGTGTGCTGCAATTCATGGGGTTGCAAGGAGTTGGACATGACTGAGCGACTGAACTGAACTGAACTCCTTGGAAGGAAAGTTATGACCAACCTAGATAGCATATTGAAAAGCAGAGACATTACTTTGCCAACAAAGATCCATCTAGTCAAGGCTAAGGTTTTTCCAGTAGTCACATATGGATGTGAGAGTTATACTGTAAAGAAACCTGAGTGCTGAAGAATTGATGCTTTTGAACTGTGGTGTTGGAGAAGACTCTTGAGAGTCCCTTGGACTGCAAGGAGATCCAACAAGTCCATCCTAAAAGAGATCAGTCCTGAATATTCATTGGAATGACTGATGCTGAAGCTGAAACTCCAAAACTTTGGCCACCTGAAGTGAAGACCCTGATTTTCATTGGAAAAGACCCTGATGCTGGGAAAGATTGACGGCAGGAGGAAAAGGGGATGACCAAGGATGAAATGGTTGGATGGCATCACTGACTCAATGGGCATGAGTTTGAGTAAACTCCAGGAGTTGATGATGAACAGGGAGGCTTGGCATGTCCATGGGGTCACAAGGTAGTCAGACATGACTGAGTGACTAAACTGAACAGAACTGAGTATGACAAAGCTGTATAGTGCAAAATCATGCAGAAGTCTTTAATTTCCTTCCTTTTTATCTTAGACTCCAGCAATTATTATTTGATTCAATTTCTGGAAAATATCTCGAACTACCTGAGCACTCCTCCTACATTCTTAGATACTGGAGCAAAATTTCAGCTGTAGTAAATCCTCACCACTAAATGTGACTAAAGGAAATCACAGCTAAGACAACATACTCTATGTAAAACTCAGGATCACCAGTTTCCCACTAGGTAAGTGGGAATTTAATACTCCTCTTTCAATCCTACAACATATTGTCAACTTTTTCAAGTCTCTCACTTGCCTAAATAGAGATAGGTAGATAGACAGACAGACAGAAATGGATATGTCTGCCTGTGACGAGATCTGAAGCCAAAGCGCAGATTCCATGCTTTCTCTCCTCCTTAAAAATGCAGCTCCAGCAATTGTGCTCTCTGTCCTAAATCCAAGTTTAACCTTCTAAATCCTGTACTGGATCATTCCAATGAGAATTTAAAGTTGTAACATTTTTCCAACCTAAAAAAAGTCTCTTGATCCTTAATTCCTATCCAGCTAACACTCAATTTCTCTGCAAAATTCCTGAAATTTCCTCAGTATACTTAGTTGTCTCCAATCTCCCTCTTCAAAGTTTCTCTTAAACTGGTTGAAGCCAGGCTTTCCTTCCTGTACCGAGAAACCTTTGCCATGGAGGCAAGAAAGAACTACTCCATCAAAAGAGCACGTGTACATGTGGAATGAGGCTAAAACTCATACTCAGCTGTTCATTCTCATTTTATTTTACACTTTTAGACCTTCTGTTTTGAAATTACTGTAGTCCTGGGTAAAAGTTACAAAAATAGCAGAGGGAGTTCTCCTGTAATTTTTGACCGGATTCCTTCTTAACAGTATCTATCCAAACAGTACAATGATAAAAATCAGGAATTCCCACTAGAACAAAGCCATTAACTTAACCATAGATCTTACCTGGGTTTTGTCAGTTTTTATATGCACTCATTTTGGGGGGTTGCATAATGCCATAAGATTGGATCACAGGTACAGATCCATATAACCATCACAATAAAGAACCAGTGCTCTTCCATTACCCTGAAGAAGCTACATCATGTTACCCCTTTTTGGTCTGAACTGATTCATCAATTTGTCTACTTGACTTGGACTTAGCATCTCTTAATGGTTCAAGAGATGACGAATAAATACATTCTAAACTGTAAAAAGCCTCCTCTTTCTCCTCAAACTTACTCTACCTCTTCATTCCAAACTATAGGCAAAAACAAACTTATCCTTCAAGTTGCTAAAGTGAAAAACTTTGAAATCAACATTGATTCTCGTCATTCTCACTTACCCCATGTCCATCCCCCCCAGATAACCCTGTCAGCTCTGTCTTTAATGTACATCCATAATTGGACCTTTCTTGCTATTTCCAGTATCAACGCTTAGGTCCAAAGCATCATCTCTTTGGCTAAATGACTTATCTAATTTAATTAGTTACCCAATTATCTTCTGATATTGTTCTCCTCTTTGGTCTACCCACAACTTAGTAACTAGTATGAATTCTTTAAAACAGAAGGCAAATAACATCATCCCTTTGTTCAAACTTTTCATGTCTTTCTAGGCAACTCTAAAGTCAAAAGTCCTCCAATTGCTTAGATGACTTTGCATGATTTGTTTCCCTATGATTTTTGTATCTTCCATTTCTACTAACTTTCCCTTACTCAATCCTATCCAGGTATACTACATTTGGGCTAACTAGTACCTGTTGTTCAAGCTGTCCAGCATACTTTTGACCCAATCCTCACTTATTCTATTATCTTTTAAATTTATTTTAACTGTACTTAAAGTTTACAGTAAAAATTTATATAAAAAATTTCAGTAAAATTCATTCTTTGTAGTAAAACAAAAATTCAGTGGATTTCCTTATTGTATTTATGTCTTTGATTAAACATCACCTAATCAATAAGTTTTCCCAGCCCTTACTCACACACTTTCCAAACTAATTCTTGTTGCTATGCCTATCTTAAAGATAAATGATGTCGAAGATGTTATGGCAATTTTATTTTCCTGGTATATTTAAAAAAATTGACATCATATATCCCTCATAAGTTTAAGTCTCACAGCATGATGACTTGATTTTAAATGTATAGTGAAAAGATTACCACAATAGGTTCAGCTGATAAACCATCCTCTTATAATATATTCAATTAAAAAGAGAAGAAAAAGTGGGGGTGGGAGGATCTCCTTGTGAGGAGACTTTACATAGCAGTGTTATATGGTAGACATCTATCATATATACATATATCATATATAGATACCTATTATATAACATATAACATCATATCTCTCTACCATATAGCAGTGTTAGCTATACTCATCATGTTGTAAGTTACACTGCTGCTGCTGCTGTCACTTCAGTTGTGTCCGACTCTGTGTGACCCCATAGACGGCGGCCCACCAGGCTCCCCCGTCCCTGGGATTATCCAGGCAAGAACACTGGAGTGGGTTGCGATTTCCTTCTCCAATGCATGAAAGTGAAGAGTGAAAGTGAAGTTGCTCAGTCGTGTCCGACTCTTAATGACCCCATGGACTGCAGCCTACCAGGCTCCTCCGTCCATGGGATTCTCTAGGCAAGAGTATTGGAATGGGTTGCCACTGCCTTCTCTGGTTATATTGCTAGTACTTATTTATCTTATACCTGGGAGTTTGTAGACCATCTTTCTCTAATTCCCCTTCCCCCTACCCTTCATCTTTGGTACCCACAAGTCTGACCTTTTTTCTATGGGTCTTTTTTTCCCCCTCCAGGTTCCACATATAAGTGAGATCATGCAGTGTGTCTTTCTCTTTCTCTGACTTATTTTACTTGGAGCAGTACCATCAAGGTCCACCCATCTTGCTGCAAATGATAGGATATGTTTATTTTTTATAACTAATTATATTCATTGTTCATGTGTGTGTATCACAACTTCTTTATCCATTCACCTATCAACAAATACTCAGGTTGTTTTCATGTCTTGGTTACTATAAATAATGCTGCTATGAACATGGGGGTGCATATATATTTTTGAATTAGTGTTTTCATTTCATCTGGATATTTCCAGAAGTTAAATTGCTAGATCATATAACAGTTTTAATTTTAATTGTTTGAGGAATCTCCACACTATTTTCCATAGTGGTTGCACCAATTTATAAGTGCACAAGAGTTCCCTTTTTTCCACATCCACACCAGCATTTGTTACCTTTTGTCTTTGATGATGGCCATTCTATAAGCATGAGATGGTATCTCATTATGGTTTTAATTTGCAATTCCCTATTGACTAGTGATGTTGACCATCTCTTCATGTATCTGTTAGCCTTTGGAAAAATGTCTATTGAAGTCCTTTACTCATTTTTTACTGGGTTCTTTTTTTCTTAATTTATTTATTTTTAATTGAAGGGTAATTATGATATTGTGTTGGTTTCTGCCATATTTCAAAATGGATCAGCTGTAAGTATACATATGTCCTCTCCCTCTTGAACTTCCCTCCCAGTATATGAATTCTTTATATATTATAATTATTAACTGTTTATCAGATATTTGGTTTGCAAATATTTTGCTCCCATTCTGTAGGTTGTCTTTTCACTTTGTTGATGGTTTCTTTACTGTGGAGTATTGACTACCATAAATCTAGTAGCCATCTGTCATCTTATAAAGTTATTGCAATATTATTGATTATATTCTCAATGTTGTACTTATATATTATTACATAACTTATGTATTTTACAACTGGAAGTATGCACAACTTAATCCCAATTGCAACCCCATATACAAATTTAGTCAGTAGGATTTGTATATGAATAGAAAGAAGAGTACATTTTCCAACAGAGTATCTTACTTATATTCACTGTCCTTTACTTATCTCCTTGTACAGTATTCTCTGATTTCTGCTAAGCATTTGCCAGCCAGAGCATTTGGTCTCTGCTACATCGATTATGTCCATACGGAGATTGATATGTTGGTATCATTTTCATTTTTAATGACAAGGCAAAGTAATTTCCTTTTTACTCTTAAAAAATCCTTTGTTTTTGTAATCATTGCTTTTGATCATCACTGTCATTGCCAGGAGCTGTTTGATTTTAATATTCAGTTTTGAATAAGAATGCCAATTGGGATAATCTTATTTTGCTTTGGGGCTAAAAATCAGTTGAGATTTTACTTTTTTTTTCCCCTTTAGCCAAAAAGAAATGTTTTCAAAGACACCAAATTCTTAAAAATACTGCAAATGAGTTAACAAGCCATAGAGAAAGAAAGCATTTTGATTGTGGTGCTGGTTTTTCTTTCAGAGTTCTGAGAAAACAGAGGACTGGGCTGTGTTCCTAGCTACAACATATAAATTTAGAAGTTTTATTTATTAAAGAGGGATAAAAGGTAAGCTGTCAGTTTTTAAAGTCTTTATCTGCTCTTTGATTGGGCTGAGAATATGATTTCATGGATATTAGGTAGCTTGCAAACAGCACGTTCTTACAGTGATGGATGTTTCCTTTCACACAATGTTTCAGCGTGGAATAAATAAATCATATTTGCCCTAGAAATTCGTGTTATTCCTGCATAACTGATATTATATTTGATGTTCCCATTTTAGATGCTGACCAAGTGTCATGCTCTATTCATTTGATTCCTTGAACTTTTCAACCTCTTGCTATATTTTTCCCTATACAAATCTATTTATCTTGATGGCTTGAGTTTTAGCATAGCCTTATTTGGTGAAGATGTATGACTGTTAAGATGAAATTTGTGTCAATAAAATACAATGAAACTGAGCCAAATATCTCCAAGTCACTTTTACAGGCATATAGTGAATAGAGGCAGACAGAGGTTAAATTTCCTAGGACTGAATATGTTGCCAATTCTCAAGCAAAAGACATCAGCAGATTTCTTTTTTATTTTTTTTTTTTTTTTAGTATTTATAGTATTGGAAAACAAGTAATACTAGAACTGAAGCCTTTTGTGAGTTAAAATAAACAAAACACTAAAGGCCTAAGGATCTAGGTACCTTATTATAAAACTATTGTATATCAAAGATCTCTTATATAATTATAACATTTGAATGATAGGTGGCTTTTTTTTTTAAATTCTTAACTTATTCATATCTGCAAAATCCCTTCTGCCATATAAGGTAACACATTAACATATTCTGGGGATTGAGACTAGGAAAACTTTGGAAGCTACTGTTCAGTCTACTACAATCTACTTCTGGAGCTCAAAGATTCATATCCATCTCTTATGCAAAATACATTCACCCAAGTGCAACATCTCTAAAAGTCTCAATGTATTACAACATCAATGGAATTCCAAAATCTCATCTAAATAGAATGATAGGTATTTTTCACAATGATGAAACTAATTTAACTTCTCATAAGTGAGCCATTATTCTACTTTTCATTCTTATAACACATTTTGCAATATTTATTGATATATATAAACTTATGGGCTAATTCTGCACTCGAGAGACATTTTCCTTTTAGATACTTTCCCTAAAATCAAACACTATCACTAAATATGTGGTAGATAAATGCCCAGATTCTGTATATCTCAAACATAAAACATCTGAGATATTTTATGAATCATTCTATATTTTTGTCCCTAGGGAGGAAGGAAAAATGTGGGCCTTCCCATATTTCCTGCAATAATTTTACCTATGGAATACTTAATATTACTAACTTATTACAGTTGTAAACATATAGAATTTTTCATTAAGAAATCCAAAAAATTTTATTAATGCAGGTTGAAAATCAGTCAGCTTTTTAAAATTACTAACAGATAGCAGACATACAGATAAGTGAACCAACCACCAGCAATACAGTCAAGTTTTATGAAGTGAACATTCCATTTATGAGCCTCTGGATTCAGAAACAGAACATTGCCAATATCCCAGAAAGTGTCAATATGTCTCCCAAAAAGTAACCATGATGGTAACTTCTAGTTATGCTTGGTTTTCAACTTTAAACATAAGCACTCTCTTTCGTTTTCTCAACATTATGTTTGTAAAATGTACTCATCCTGTTGCATGTAGCACTGTTCCTTTATTATGTCATTATAGAATGCCTTTGTATAAACATATCAAAATAGAATTATCCATTCTATAATTAATGAACATTTGGCTTATCTCCATTTTCTCTATATTAGTGCAGCAATAAACCTCTTATACATTGATTTCAGTGAGTAAATGTACACACTGAGTTGGGTCAAGGACAAAGAATGGAATTGCCAGCAGTTCTGCCAGTTTCTTCACTTCTGCCCAGGCCTTCTATCTAGAATCTCAGATACTCTCATGAAGTATGGAAAAATAAATCCATTTTATCTTTTTTAAAAATAACTTCAGATTTCCTACAATACTCATTACAAACATCCATTTCTTCCAATAATTTCAAATTGAACACTATCATATGGTAAACTTTTATTTGCTATTTGTTGGCTTTCAAGTTTTATTCATTCCATTTTTCTGTGTGCTTCTTAACTTCCAAGCATCAAACAATTTAATGATAAACTTACAGTATGTTTTAGTATCTGTATGCTAGAACACCATCAGCGACTCATTTTTGCCCACCACACACATACTTCTTTGTCAGAGATTATGAAGTATTTTGATTTTTGTTCTTCCAAATAAATTTTATGATCAATTTGACTAGCTCTGGAAAAGTATTTGTACTGGGATTGCATTACATTTTAAGAACTAATATATAACATCTTTAGGATGCTTAGACTTCCTATTTAAGACCATGATATGATTTTCATTTTTTTCCAAATCTATCTCTAAATCTTTCAGGACTCAAGAGTTTTCCTCACTTAAGAGCTGGATGTTTCCTGCTAATTTCACAAGTGTGAAGTTTCATCTGTTATTGCTGAGATAAATATATGTTCTCATCCATTATGTATTTTACCTGATGTTTGTTTGTTCTTAGGAAAGCTTTAGATTTTTTGAGTGTTTTATTTTCTGCCATCTTACTGAGTTCTCTTAATATTTATATTACTTTGCCCATTGATACGGAGAAGGCAATGGCACCCCACTCCAGTACTCTTGCCTGGAAAATCCCATGGACAGAGGAGCCTGGTAGGCTGCAGTCCATGGGGTCGCTAAGAGTCGGACACAACTGAGCAACTTCACTCTCACTTTTCACTCTCATGCATTGGAGAAGGAAATGGCAACCCACTCCAGTGTTCTTGCCTGGAGAATCCCAGGGACGGCAGAGCCTGGTGGGCTGCCGTCTATGGGGTCGCACAGAGTCGGACACGACTGAAGCGACTTAGCAGCAGCAGCAGCAGCAGCCCACTGACACTTTTCTGTTTTTCTCATATAAAGTTATTTAAGCTGAATTTTTATCATGTTAAAGAAATATCCAACAACCCCTCTTACATTTAAAATTTTATCATGAATAGTTATTTTCTTTCAGATGCCATTTATTCTCAGTGGAGATGTTTATATGATCAATTTGTTTGAATAAACCTATATGCAAGGTTTTAATAATTGATTCCCTAATATCAAACTGGGCTTCCCAGGTGGTTCAGTGGTAAAGAATCCACGTGCCAGTGCAGTAGATCCCTTGGTCTGGTTCCGTCCCTGGATCAGGAAGATCCCCTGAAGCAGGAAATGGCAACCCACTCCAGTATTCTTGCCTGGGAAATCCCATGGACAGAGGAGCCTGGCTGGCTACAGTGCATCCAGTTGCAAAGAGTTGGACACAACTTAGAACTAAATAACAGCAACGGTATCCAACTATCTTGATCTCTTGGAAATAATTAACTTGGTCATGATAGGATATTCTTTCAACATATTCCAAATTTTTTTTATGACTACTCATAAGTAAGTGGTGTGGTTTGCAGTTTTGGGTGCAAGTTTTGGGGTCAGGTTTTGGTATCTATGCTGCATTGATGTCAAATAAATTTCAATAACTTTTTTTATGTTCTATCATAACTCATATAGTTTGGGATGATCTGTTTCTTAAAGAATTGGTTTAGTTCCCTGTGAAACCCTATGGTGTCTTCTGTGGAATTCTCTTTATCTTTTTTTCTGGTTTTTTCTTTAGCATTGTTTTGTTGGAACTTTCTGCCTCTATTGGGATGGATTTTGATGAGGACTATTTCAGGGGGGAAAAATACTATACATGTGTTAACTTACTGAGCAAAAATTTAAAAATTAGTCATTAGGTATTTCATCTAGGTTTTCAAACTTATCAGCATAAAATTCTGCAGATTATACCTTAGTCTAGACTGATCTTTTTCACAAAATTCTGCACAACTGAAAGAGCCAGATTTGGTAGATGTTATGTCAGATACTGAGATAGGTAGGAGAGGCTGTGTGGCCAGAAATGACAGTTCTCCTCACCTATCAACCTTTGAGTGAATCCTGTTAAAGACCATCATCTAATCTTAGTCCTACACTAGCGACCTAGGGAGATGAGTAACCTTTTCCATATGTCAAGATGGGTAGCAATCTTAAGTGGAGGACCGCTATGCCAACTCATGTGTTGTCAGAAGATGAGATACGTGTTCCGGATCAATAATCAATAAATTGCTATTTGCTTGAAGGTGAATAATAAAAGAGTCAGGAGGAGAGAACTAGGACAAAACTCAACTAAATCTTAATTGTGTTTTATTTCCTTGCGTAAAGAATAGGATGACAGTAAATGATATTGCTGTAGCCTGAATTGTTCCAATACTACAAAGTTTCTGAAAAGGCCAATCTGTAATATTCCACACCTTCAATAGAGAAAATATACTGATGCAATGCTTGTAAGAGCACAGACGACCTTAAATTATTAATAAAAATAGTATACTGTAATAAAAATTCAGAATTAAATGATGTTTTCAAGGCTAGCAAAATATTTATACTTTGTTCAGAAATCTGTGATTAGGTGAGTTGCATGTATGAGGTGGCAAAAATATTAAAATTGGTGTCGAAGAGTTTAATAGGAAAAAAAAGCATCTAATTCTTCTGGTTTGACTATTTACTTAGGCAGAAATGGAATAAAACCTTACAGCACTATAGATATAAAATACCTTGGCCATCTCTTGGAGTAGTAGTTCTTAAAACCTTTCTAAAAACTTTGAAAGTGAAAGTCACTCAGTCGAGTCCAACTCTTTGTGACCCCATGAACTATAGCCTGCCAGGCTCTTCTGTCCATGGAATTTTCCAGGCCAGAATACTGGGGTGGGTAACTATTACTTTCTCCAGGGCATCTTCCCAATCCAGGGATTGAACCCAGGTCTCCCACATTGCAGGCAGATTCTTTACCATCTGAGCCACCAGGGAAGCCCAAGGATACTGCAGTGGGTAGTCTATCCCTTCTGCAGGGGAGATCTTCCCCAACCAGGAATCGAAAAGGAGTCTCCTGCATTACAGGCAGATTCTTTACTAGCTGAAGTATCAGGGGAGCTCACTCTAAAAACTCTACATCATATCAAAGTCCAAATAGAAAACAGCTGAAAGGAAAGCTCGTCTATTAAAATAGGGATCCCACCACTCTCATCTTTCCCCCATTGTGCCCCTCACCCTGAATCACACCATTAGAGGTATTTCTAGTAATGCTCAAAGTATCTCTGTGGGTTTGAAAATGTATGCTTTGGTGCAAGGCTTCATCTTAGACATGGGAATGCATCTCGAGGCTGCTTAGTGGAGCAGGCATGAACATGGTGCTGTAACTTCTGCTTCTGTTCTTAGCCACCGCAGTGGGCTCCAAAGCTTCCTATCCCCTGCTGCTCCATAGCTTTCATCAAGTTGTTCAATACAAGTACTTCCACTCTATCAAGGTAAAGGATCTCATAAGAAAATCAAATGAAGAACTTTTACTTTGCAAAAATGAGAGTCAAGAGAGAAGGGAGAAACTTTACTCATTATTTCTGTGCACAGTCTAAGTGTAATTTGGTTCATAATGGAGATGCTGCCTGGGTATACCCAGCACCTCAGGTTATCAAGTTATAGTTTTGTTGTTTTTAGTGCATAATTATATGAAACCATTATTGACATAGCCTACATAACAATTTTTCTTTCTCTGAATTTCCTAGAATGAGGGAATAATTTCAGTCTTCAAACTACTATGTATGCTAATCAGCATTCCTTCAGTATTAAAAACATTATTTTCTCTGAAATAGAGTTTACTTTTTGATCTTGTCATTTAACATTGAAAGTTATTTATGATTAAAAAAAAAACTGTGTAGTGAGAAAAACAGGAATGTATCCTCAAACTCTAATGTTTACTTTGGGTAGGTCAAAATTGCTAAAAGCCTTATTTTTGTGTGTATGTATTAACACATGTAAATGTCCAGGAACACTCCTTCCATATATATCTAGGCAAAGTGTTTTGGCCCTTCAAAATCAATAGAACTGTTGAAGTGTTTTGAAAGACTGCTGCTAGCAATGCATCTGTACAGCACAGTAAGCAAAGCAAACTCATTAGAGACAAACTGAGATAATTTCTTTGGCTACAGATTAGTGGTCAAAGAAAATTACAGATTTATCCTGCTTATCAGAATTTAGATAAATGCCATTAATGTATCCTAATTGTTTTTCCAAGTGTAGGAAGGGCTAAATGAATAAATACTTCCATCTATAATATACCACAATTAGGCTGTAAAATAATTTTATGCTATATTTAAGAGAGTGTATCTCATATACAAAGGTAGGTGACTCAGTGGTAAAAGAATTCGCCTGCCAATGCAGGAGATGCAGGAGACGTGGGTTCGATCCCTGGGTTGGGAAGATCCTCTGGAGGAGGAAATAGCAATCCACTCTAGTATTCTGAAATATCCCATGGGCAGAGGAGCCTGGCATGCTGCAGGCCATGGGGTTACAAAGAGCACGCACGCATGCATGCAATGCTTGCCTCATAAAATGTACTGAGAACCAAGCATGAAAGGAAGCCGGAAATATAAGCTTTGGTGAGGGGATATATCAATCAAAAATGACCTCTAACTAATGGAGACATAAGTTAGCAGAGAGGACATTAAACTAATTATTATAACTTCAGAATATGTACTCAAAAACACTGTACCCGACCTTCTAGGAATCCTGAGGTTTTCTAGTATTGCTGATGAGAAATGACACTATTCCCAGCTCTGTGTAAACATCAATCACTACTCCTTCTAATTCCTTCAGGTGTTTTTAAAATTCTGACCTTGATTAGTTCCCTCATACACATAGTTGGTAAGTACACAACTGAATATTCTAGGGAAACTTCTACCTCTCCAGAATTGTCTCTCCGTGGAACTCTTTCCTTTGTGCTGTGAACTCTCACTTCTTTGATCCTGGAGAGTCTTTGGTTTGTGTTACTAGTGTAGGGATGTGCAGGGCTGTACCTGGATTTGTCCTCCTTATACTCCAGCCTGAAAACTATATTAGTGCAAGAAGCTTGGGTCGTCTTAGGGCTCATCTTTTTTTTTTTTTTTCCCGTTTCTAAAGGATGCTTTCCCTTTATTTTGCAATGTCCACTGTCCTAAAAACATTTTTTTTTTTAATAGTTTCAATTGGGAGCTTAAATCTGGTTCCTCTTAATCCATCTCAGCCAGCGCAGGATCTCCTTATTTATGATGTTATTTGGTTTCTTACTGATGCCTCTTGTATTTTTTTTATCAAAGCCATTATTCATTTTGTTGATGTCAGATTTCAAGTAATATTTTCTCTTAGTACTGAAAAAAGCTTTCATTTTGCTCTTGTGCTTAATGTGTTCCTGAGCTAAATACAGACAACAAGATAACGTTTTTTCCCAGAAAATCAAAGATATATTTACATTGACTCTTGAGCTTTGATTTATTGCTCTACTGCATCTAAGTTCTGCTCCTTTGGGTTTTCATCATTATATTTCTTGATGTTTTATCTGCTTATGCCTTATGATTCTTCAGTTGTGCATTTGGGTCTTTATTTTGGTTCTTCAAATCAATCAAGTTCTAGTTCATTCTTTTTTTCTGTTATCTGTTCCATACTCTGTCTATTCTCCCATCTGAAAAATATCATTATAGATGTGTTGTAATTCTTTGTGTGTCTTTCTCCTAACTATTTTCTGTATGCTTATCTTTTTATGACTTATTAATGCATATATCCTTCTAACAATTCTCTAATTTTCTCCGGTTGTTTTTAATCTTCTCATGATATTTATTTAAAATCACTGTCTATACTTTTTATTTCTAGATATCTATTTTGTTATTTAAATAAAGTTTTAAAGCTTTTTTTTACTTTTTTCTCTTACATAATTCCTTCTCATTTTTGGTCAAGGACGCAGGTTTAAAGTTTTAACAGATCTTTTTATTTTCCTCATTCATAGTATAAAGAAAAACTTCACTGTATAGTTTTTCTCCTTCCTTTTCAAAGATTATACAGCATGTCAAGCACCCTGGGTTTATAAGCAGCCTTATATATACCTTCCAGCTTGTCTGCACTCAAGGCCTGATCACTTCTCTCTTTATTCCAGACAAAAACCAACCCCTCAGTTTGGTTAGTATCTTTGTCTGTTGCTTAACAAGGTCACCAGCATCAATTTGAGCTCTCTAATCTGAGATTCAATTTTTTTTTTTTAATTTGAGGCAGAGCTATCCTTTGGCCACTTAAAAAAAGTTAGATATATAATGGATTTTTGGTCATATTTTATGCAGAGTTCTTATGAATTTCTGCCATGGAGAGTGATCTATACTAGATCCATGTGGTAAGTTGATCAGAAAACTTTATGTAAACTTTTACATACCGTATTTAATATATTCCTCACAATGATTCAATAAATATAAGTTGACAGAGAAAAAAACTGAGGTATAGACATTTTCAATGACATGACCAGAACCAAATAATTAGTAAATGTTTTAAATAGGATTCAAATCCAAGTCAATGGCCTCTCTTGATTTTGCATTTAGCCATTAATCTATATAGTAATAGCTTCAAGAAACAGGATATTTGGACATATTACAGATTTTCTTTTTCCAAAAAGAGAAAGGACTGCAATTATATCACCTATACCTTATAGCTGAGTCTGAGTATATCCTGTGTTCCAAGCAATTTAAGTATCTTACAAAACCTGATCAAGTTATTGGGTTTGGAGACAAAGTAAAAAGAAAGAAGAAAAATGCTATAATGTTAGATATTGGCAGGTGGATCAAACATATGTCTTTTCGTTTGCTTATAAATTACAGCATTTTAAACTCAAGAGATGGCTATGGAGAAATTTCTATCATGAAAATTCTTTAAATTTAACTTAATTGTGGTGTGCTAAAATAAGACTATTTGAAATTACTCGTGGTTAGTCCTTGGTACTGATTGTGGTTTACCTATTAATCTTGAGTTATATAACCTTTGAGATTTATTTTCTTCTTAACTCAGTCTACTGTCTCAGTACCATTTCTCTCTCTTGCATTTAAAAAAATGAATCTTGAATCAATTCTATTGAGATAGATGAAACTGGAGCCCATTATACAGAGTGAAGTAAGCCAGAAAGAAAAACACCAATACAGTATACTAATGCATATATATGGAATTCGAAAGATGGTAATGATAACCATATATGTGAGACAGAATAAGAGACACAGATGCATAGAACAGTCTTATGGACTCTAAGGGAGAAGGTGAGGGTGGGACGTTCTGAGAGAATAGCACTGAAACATGTATATTATCATATGTGAAACAGAATGCCATTCCAGGTGCCATGCATGAGACAAATGCTCAGGGCTGGGGCAACAGGATGACCCAGAGGGATGGGATGGGGAGGGAGGTGGGAGGAGTGTTCAGGATGGGGAACACATGTAAACCCATGGCTGATGCATGCCATTGTATGGCAAAAACCACTTCAATATTGTAAAGTAATTAGCCCCCAACTAATATAAATAAATAAAAAAAAATGAATCTTAAAGCTCTCATGAGCTTATTCTTTTAAGAGCAAAGGGTCTATTCCTCAATGAATGAGTTTAAGTAGTCCATGTTAATGTTTATTATTATTACTTTGTATAACTTCCTTATATAAAAATACAAATTTCAAATTAACTTTGTTAAGTATGATACTGCCTCTATAGTATTTCTCTTTTATTCTGTAAAATTTTCCAAAGAGCTTCTCAAAATCACATACATTTCAGAGACATCAACTGAAGCTACACTGACCTAAACCTGCATGGCTCTGATTTACTCACTGATTGCTATTTATCTGAAGTTCTAAGTCAGATAAATAGTCTGATTTTAGCACACAACAAATTCAGTTAAATTGAAAGAATCTTCATGAGAGAAAATGTTCCATTAGCCTTCTCTGGAGTTTAAAATGCTGTAATTTTTATGCAAACAAAAGTAAGAATACTATTCTTACTGTCTCATCTGTTCCAATTAATTTAGAAGACAGCAGTAGTCATTTTATAAAGCAAATGCCTTAATAAAGACAGAAATCTCGATCCTTAAAAGCTTATTCTAAGTATTTTCCAGTTCTCTTACAACAACTGCTAGAGTTGCACAGTGTACTGCCTGCCTGATTATCAAGAAGGATGATTAAAACATTGATAGAAAGATGAAGTACACAGGGATGAAGGTTTTTATTTGTGATAGAAGTTATGGAAACTTATTGGGACCAGTATATAGAACAGGAATTTTTCCAGAAATCAACTTCTAGTTCCCCCAAAATATCTCACTTCAGGTATATGAGGTATAACTTGTATGTGAAAGATAATTGATTCCACTTATACATGAAGAAAACTTGGCCAAACGTTAGACACTTGCCTTTAATATTCCTCAATAATTCCTGACTCCATCTTAACTACTCTAGAGACCTGGATTATATGTCTGTCTGTTTTACTAAGTGCTATGTATAAGCCAAACAAAAACAATATTGAAATATTCTCTTTGAGACAAAACGAGTGAAAGGCAATTATCTAAAAGTACTGCTCAGTGGGTCTCAGCTTTAGACCTTTCTTAGGTTCATTTCTGTACTGTCGTTTGACATGTCAAAACAATAATTAATCAATTCCAGTCACAGGCCCGAGTGTCATGCTAACTGCCAACATGATATTGACTACTTTTCAAATCTAACAATACACATTAAAAGGACCATACACATTAAAAGGACCATACACCACGATCAAGTGGAATTTATTTCAGGGACACAAATGATACAGCATTTGCATGTAAATCAATGCAATACATCATATTCATATTAACAAAGTGAAAGATAAAAATCATATGATCTCAATAGATGTAGAAAAAACATTTAACAAAATTCATCATCCCTAGAGCAACTAGAGAAAGGAAAATAAACAAAATCCAAAGTTAGTAGAAGAAATAATAAATATTAGAACAGAAATAAATAAAAATGAAGACCAAAAACTATAGAAAAGATCAGTGACATTATAAGCTGGCTCTTCGAAAAGATAAAACTGATTAAGCTTTAGCCATATTCATTAAGAAAAAAAAGAGAGAGGGTCCAAACCAATAAAATTAAAAATGAAATAGGAGAAGTTACTGCCTTCTCAGAAGAACTGACACCACAGAAGTACAAAAGACCACAAGAAACTACTATAAGCAATTATGTGCCAATGAAATGGACAACCTAGAAGAAATGTTCAAGTGATTTAAAAGTGCACAATCTTCCCAGACTGAACCAGTAATAAATAGAAAATATGAACAGACCAGTTACAAGTACTGAAGTTGAATCTGTGACTTAAAGACTGCAAATAAAAGTCCAGGACTGGATGATTTCACAGTTTGGCAAATTTTACCAAACGTTTAGAGAAGAGTTAATACTTATCCCTCTAAAGCTAGAGGAGGGAACACTACTGAATTCATTCTATGAGGCCACCATCACCCTGATACCAAAAACAGACAAATATACCACAAGAAGAGAAAACTACAGTCCAATAATAGTAATGAATACAGATGCAAAATTCCTAACAAAATACTAGTGAACCAAATCCAACAATGCATTAAAAGGATCATATACCTTCCCTGGTAGCTCAGCTAGTAAAGAATCTGCCTGCAATGCAGGAGATTCCTGGGTCAGGAAGAGCACTGGAGAAGGGATAGGCTACCCACTCCAGTATTCATGGGCTTCCCTTATGGCTCAGCTGGTAAAGAATGTGCCTGCAATGTGGGAGACCTGGGTTTGATCACTGGGTTGGAAAGATCCTCTGGAGGAGGGCATGGCAACCCACTCCAGTATTCTTGCCTAGAGAATCCCCATGGACAAAGGAAACTGGTGGGCAACAGTCCATGGGGTCGCAAAGCATCAGACATGACTGAGTGACGAAGCACATATCATGGTCAAGTGGGATTTATCTCAGGGATGCAAGGGTTTTTCTGTATCCACATATCAACTAGTCTGATACACCATATTAACAAACTGAAGAATAAAGAACATGTCATTATATCAATAGATGCAGAAAATGCTTTTGATATAATTTAATATCAATTTATAATCATTTAAAAAATTCTCCAGAAAGTGAGCCTAGAGGGAAACTATCACAACATAATAAAGGCCTTAAATGATTAACCCATGACTAATATCATACTCAACAATACAAAGCTGAAAGAATTTCCTCTAAGATCAGGAATAAGAAAAGGATGCCCTTTCTTACAAGTTTCATTCAAAATAGTTTGGGAAGTCCTAGCCACAGCAATCAGAGAGGTAAAAGAAGTAAAAGAATTCATATTGAATTAAGTCAGACAGAAAAAGAGAAATACTGTATGAGATCACTTATATGCAAAATATTTTTAAAAAAGAGGTACAAATGAATTTATTTACAAAACAGAAACAGACTCACTGACTTAGGAATGAACTTATGGTTATGAGGGGGGAAGGGTCAGGGGGAAGGATAATTAGGGAGTTTGGGATTGACATGTACACACTGTTGTTTTTACAATGGATAACAAACAAGGACCTACTGTATAGCACAGGAAACTTGGCTCAATATTATGTAATGACATAAATGGGAAAATAAGTTGAAAAAGGAAGGATACATGTATACACATAACTGAATCACTTTGTTGTACAACTGAAACTAACATATCATTAACCAACTATACTCCAATAGAAATACATTTTTTTAATCAAAAGAAAGAAATAAAAGAAATCCAAATTAGAGGAGAAGCAAAACTATTATGTTTGGAGGTGACACACAATACATAGGAAATCTTAAAGATGCTACCAGAAAACTACTAGAGCTCAACAACAGTTCTTGAACTGGAAAAATCAATAGTGTTAAAATAACTGTATTACCCAAAGCAATCTAAGGATTCAGTGAAATCACTATTAAATTACCAATAACCTTTTTCAAAAAACCAGAACAATCTTAAAATCTATATGGAAACACAGAAGACCTTGAGCAGCCAAAATAATCTTGAGAAAGAAGAACAGAGCTGGCAGAATCATACTCTCTGACTTCAGACTATTCTAGGAAGCTAAGTCATCAAGACAGTATGGTACAAGCACAAAAAGAGAAACTTGTATCAGTGGAACAGAATAGAGATCCCAGAAATAAACCCATTCACTTATGATCACTTAATCTATGACAAAGAGGAAGAATACACAGTGGAGAAAAAACAGTCTTTTGAACAAGTTGTGCTGGGAAAACTGGATAGTTGCATTTCAAAAAATAAAATTAGAATATTCTCTAACGTCAAATATAAAAATAAACTCAAAATGGATTAAAAACCTAAATGTAAGACTGGATACTATAAAACTCCTAGAGGAAAACACAGGCAGAACACTAAACCACAATATCTTTTTTGGATTTGCCTTCTAGGATAATGGAAATAAAAACAAAAATAAAAAAAATCAGATCTAATTAAACTTAAAAGCTTTTACACAGCAAAGGAAACAAAATGAGAGGACAGCCCACAGAATGGGACAAAATATTTGCAAACCAACAAGACTCTGAGCTCCAAAATGCACAAACAGTTTTGACAGTTCTATATTGAAAAAACAAACAATCCAGTCAATAAATGGGCAGGAAATATGGTTAACATATATAATAATTAGAGAAATGTAAATCAAAAGTACAATGAGGTATCACGTCACACTGGTCAGAATGGCCATCATAAAAAGTCTACAAATAATAAATGCTGGGGACATTTTAGAGAAAAAGGAACCCTTCTATGCTGTTGGTGAGGAGGTACATTGGTGAATCCACTGTGGAGAACAACATGCGGGGTTCCTTAAAAATATAAAAATAGTTACCTTATGGTTCTGCACTCCCACTGCTGGGCATATATCCAGAGAAAACTATAATTTGAAAAGATATATGCACCCCAGTATTCACTGCAGCACTATTTACAATAGCCAAGACAAGGAAGCATCCTAAATGTCCATCAACAGATCAATGGGTAAAGATGTGGCATGTGTATATACCATGGAATATTACTCAGCCATAAATAAATAATGAAATGTCATCTGCAGCAACATGGATGGACCTTGAGATTATCATACTAAGTGAAATAAATCAGACAAAAACAAATACATGATGTTGCTTATATGTGGAACCTTAAAAAATACATATGAATTTTTTTACAAACAGAAACAGACTCATAGAAAAATTTATGGTTTCCAAAGGTGAATGTAGGGGATAAGTTAGGAGTTTGGGATTAATGTCTACACACTACAGTATATAAAATAGGTAACCAACCAGGACCTGCTACATAGTACAAGGACCTATACTCAGTATTTTGTAATGACCTATAAAGGAAAAGAAAAAAAATTAACATTCAGTTATGATAAAACCTCTCAAAGTGGGTGTACACAGAATATACCTCAACATAATAAAGGCCATACAGAACAAACTCACAGCTAATATCATACTCAATGGTGAAAAGCTGAGAGCTTCTCTTCTAAGATTAGAAACACTGTGTTGGAAGACCTAGCCACAGCAAAAACAAACAAGAAAAAGAAATATAAGAAATCCAAATTAGAAAGAAAGAAGTAAATCTGTCACCATTTGTAGATGATACTGTATGTAAATCCTAAAAATCCCACCAGAAAACTGTTAGAACCGATAAACAGAATTCAGTATTCAATTCAGGAAAGCTGCAGGATACAAAGTCAACACACATAGATGGGTCCCACAGCTATCCACTAATAATAACTAACAGAGAAATTAAGAAATCAATGCTACTTACAATAGCACCAAACAGAATAACATACCTAGAAATAAATGTAACCAAGGATGTGAAAGAAAAGAATTCCACATTCATTGACTGAAAGAATACTGTTATAATGTTAATACTACCCAAAGCAATCTAAAGATTTAATGAAATCTCCAAACTTCCAATGGCACAATTCATAGAATTAGAACAAATAATTCTACAGTTTGAATGAAACCACAAAAGACCCTGAATAGCCAAAGAAATCTTGACAAAGAACAGATGGCAGAAGCATGATCCCTGACTGCAGACTATACTACAAAGCTAAGTCATTGAGACAGAATGGTATCAGCACAAAAACAGAAACAGAGATCAATGGACACAATAGAGATCCCAGAAATGAACCCACCACACTTATGGTCAATTAATCTATAACAAAGGAGGTAAGAATATACGAGGGAGAAAAGAGTCTCTTCAATAAGTGGTGCTGGCAAAACTGGAAAACTACATTTCAAAGAATGGAATTTAGAACATTCTCTAATACACTATACAAAAATAAAATCAGAATGGATTAAAGACTAAATGTAAGACTGGGAGCTATAGAATCCCTAGAAGTAAACAAAGATATAAAAATTCACTGACATCAGTCTTAGTGAAATTTTTGTAGATCTGCCTTCAGAGGCAAGGGAAAGGAAAGCAAAAATTGACAATTGGGACTACATCAAATTAAAAAGCTTCTGCATAGTGAAAGAAATCATCATCAAAAAGCAGCCTACTGGATGGGAGAAGATATTTGCAATATGTATGACAAACTGTTAAAATATTCAAAATATGTAGAGAATATATACAACTTTTTAAAAATGGGCAGAGGATCTGAATAGACCATTAATCCAAAGATGACATACAGATAATCAACAGGAACATGAAAAGATATTCAACATCACTAATTATCAGGGAAATGCAATTTAAAACCACAATAAGATACCAACTCATACTTGTTATAATGGCCATTAATGAAAAGACAAGAAATAAAATATATTGGAGAGCGTGTAAAGAAAAGGGAACCTTCATACACTGTTGGTAGGAATATAAATTGGTACAGTCACTGTGGAAAACATTATAGGAATTCCATTTGAAATTATTGCAGATTCCTAAAAAAAAAAATAAGAATAGAACTATCATATTATTCAGCTATTCTACTTTTAGGTATTTACCTCAGGAATACAAAAATACTAATTTGAAAAGATACATGTGGCTATATACTCACTGCATTGTTTACAACAGTCAAGCAATGGAAGCAACCTAAGTATCTATCATTGGATGAACAGATAAAGAATATACACACACACACACACACACACACACACACACACACACACAGTGGTATACTTCTCAAACCCTACCATTTGTGATAATATGGGTGGACCTTGAAGGTATTTTGCTAAGTGAAATAAGCCTGAGAAGGACAAATGTCATATGATTTCACTCATATGTGGATATAAAACAAATGAACAAATACAACAAAAACACACTCATAGATACGGAGAATAGATTAGTGGTTATAAGCGGTTACCTAAAGGGTGGGCAAAAGGGATGAAGGGAATCAACTGTATGGTGATAGATGATAACTATACTTGTGGTGATGATCACTTTTTAGAGTGTACAGATATCAAATTATGATACTGTATATCTGAAACACATAATAAAAATATATATATTGACCACATTTTCAGAGATTTATATAAATCTTAATTAGTCTAACCAATCACTGAAACACCATAATTATTTCTAATAGTTAACTTGCAGACAAAAGCCAATAGTCCAAGAATGAGAATTAAATCTGAATTCTTAATAAAATTATTGAGCCTATTTTAATATATTAACTTGAAATATTAAGTCATTCTATTAATTCAGGAACTTTGCAGTGAATCATCCATTACTTGCACCTAAGTATAACTTATTAATCTATTACCCCAATATTTACCTTCAGTTATCCTATTCTTGAATATGCTTTTGCTGGTATTTTTTAATGTTATTCTTGAAAGTTCCTAATTTCTAGAAGTAAGCATATGTGATTTGTATTTAGGTGATGTTAATATTGTAAAAGCTTTTGGTATTTACTAAACAAATGCCCTTCAGAAAGTTTGTATTAATATATCCAACAGTGTTCTATAATCACTAACACTGGGGTGATAATGATGTTAATGATGATTATTACTACTATTACTTTTCAATCTTGGTTATGGGTAACACTCCATGTCCCCTATAAAAAGTATCTGCCTCTGAATTTCAACAAGTAATCTCTATAGTAGATTTTTTTATGAACACACTGGATCTAGAAACATAACAACAAAACTATTTAAAAGATTAAAATTAAGCACAAGCCTTAAAAAGTTAACTAAAAATATTGCAGGATGTCGACGTAAAAAATTGAGAACAGAAATTAAAGGTTTGATTGAGAATCCAATATAGTATATATAAAAAGAATCACATAGAAGTATTAGAATAAATCAAAGAATGTAAAAACAGAATGTAAAAAAAAAGACAAAAACAAACAAAAAAATGTACAGACTGTTTGTATATAAACAGTACTCACAACGAGTAATATCAATTACTTTAGAACTCTGTTAAAAGTGATTTGACATATATTTCCATATGCTGTCAAACCCATTAACCATTTAGGTAGCAGAATAAAGACACTTCAAACAAACAAAAAAAGATTCTGGAAATGTACCTGTTTTTTAGGTTTTTTTAAGGATGTTGTTTGAAGCTGTGCTCTAGCAAATTAAAAAGAATTAATAAGGCATAGCATCTAAGAGTCACAGGTTTTAGGGAATGATCGACCTAAACTAAAAAACAAAAGAAGAGAAATTCCAATTTCTAAGTCACAAATTAGTAGTGGAAGATACACATAGATGTATGGCTGAGTTCCTTTGCTGTCCACCTGAAACCATCACAACACTGTTAACTGGCTATACTACAACAGCAAATAAAAGTTAAAAAAAAAAAAAAAAACTTAGGTAGCTGCCTACCTCCTCAAAAGGAGCAAGAGATACCAAGGGATTTAAGTTGTATCATGTGAAGCAGAAAGTTCCATTAAGTTGAAGATTTTAAAAACTATTTACTTAATTTTGTAACTATCTTTAGTTGAATTAAAAAGTAATTTGGAATTGATAAAAAGAAAACCTGATGTGCGCACCAATATTCCCTAAAGCTAGACTACGATAAGGAAAGGTAAAAAGGCAGTTCCTAAAAGGACACGCATGGGAGAAGGGGAGGTTTAGTGTTGCTCTTCTGTTGTTGCTGTTGTTCTGCTAGGAAAAACACTGAATAAAATTAACATTTCCTCAATATTTTAATAAAAATATACATTTTATTTATTAAAAAAAAGAGATTAGTAGAGTAAGCATGTTATTTTGAGACATGATGGTGACTGCCAAGGAGAAAAAGAAAAAAAAAATGAACCATGGGATCTAATCTAAAAGAGTTAGTTACAGGGCTTCCCTAGTGGCTCGGTGGTAAAGAATGTGCCTGCCAGTGCAGGAGACATGGGTTCGACCCCTGATCTGGGAAGATCCCACATGCCATGGAACAATTAAATCTGTGTGTCATAACTATTGAACCTGTGCTCTAGAGCCCAGGAGCCACAACTACTGAAACCCATGCCCCCTAGAGCCTGTGCTCCACAAGAAGAGAAGCCACTGCAATGAGAAGCCCACACACCACAAATAGAGAGTAGCCCCTGCTCACTGCAACAAGAGAAAAGCATGCACAGCAATGAAGGCCCAGCATAGCCCCCCCAAAAAAGTTAGTTATAAGTTGACTTTGTAGCTAGTGTCTGAGGACCAGGAGGGGTGGCGTGAGAGGTGGCTCTTTTTTCCTTAATCTTCCAGCATAAAATTTTTGTTTAACTAGATGCATACATTACTTTTATGTGACTAAAATAAAATAAATTTCAGAAATAAAACCTATTTTATTACAAATTATATTAATACAATGTGTTCAGTAATGGAATACTGCACATCATTAAAAATTTCTGCAGCTTAAATCATGGGCATATATATATATATATTTACAGAAGACTTACTATCTTACTCGTCAATAAATATAATAGAACCTCGAACATTTGGTATGATTGAATAAATTCCCTCTTTCACTGATAACACTTTGAGTTTTTGCCATAATGAATTCCAATATTTCTGAACTATTCTGGGTCAGAGAACAACTTCTTAGTCAAAAATTCATGAGAACATCATGATCTGAGAAAAGCAGTACCCAGTGTCATTGCTGATTCTTACTATGGCCCTGGAAACTGTAGAGTTTTAGACAAGAGTCTGTCTTTAAGGCTCAGATGGCGACTCGCTTCATCTTCCCAAACTCTCTTCTGCTCTTATTGACTTGTCTTTTCATTAGCTTTTTGAATACCAGACAAAAAATTCAGAAATTACCTCATCATGAGACAAAGATGGTGGACGTATCCATACAGTAATTTAAATTATGGCAGAAGGTCCTATCTGCTTCTAAATATCTGCCCCAATCAGTCCTATCTAAGTTTATATTATAGAAGAAGAATATTATTAAAGTGAATACCCCTTTTTAGAAAGGCATAGAGAGGTACCTTAGTCACTCCACTTTATCCCAAATGCAAATACTTGTTTCCTGGTTTAGATTAATCAGAGAGAAGTCTTATTTGAACTGAAATACATACACACACATATATATATAGAGAGAGTGATCAGTAGTTTTTCTCCTGTCCACAAAGGATGTTGACAAGGGAATCCAGTCAAGGCTGGTGGTGGTGGGATGCTGAAGTGCAGAAATCTTCACATTTATCTATCTTAAAAAAATAATTTTGTAAGAAAAGAGAAGAAGGGGACATAAACACAATTAATGTGTAATTTCAAATTTCCCCAGGGCTCTAGCACTTGTCCAGGGACCTGAAGTGGAAAATTAAAAAGAAAATATGAAAGGAACAGCAATAACTAAATTCCCTAGAAACATTTGGAGAAAAGTAGTCCAGGGATTGACTTTTGGAAAGGATACATTGGTTTGAATTAAAATCAGAAACCCTCAGGATTCTTATTTCACTGATACAGTGTTTCTGCAAAAGGGACATAAATAAAAGTAAATAAAAGCTCTTCCCACATGTAACTACATGGCTTAAACATTCACCTTGCTTTGATGAAACAACTCTGTGGGAGATCAGACTGTAAAGGCATTAGGTGCCAAAAGGAGATATCTGGGGAGTTCTTTATCATTTAACTAGAAAATTAAACTAGATGGAAATGTTAAATTTCTTAGTAGGAGAAAAACACTCAACATTATTTTGCCAATTAAAATAATACATGCTAAGTCGCTTCAGTTGTGTCCCACTCTTTGCGACTCTATGGACTGTAGCCCTTCAGGCTCCTCTGTCCATGGGATTCTCCAGGCAAGAATACTGGGGTGGGTTGCTGTACCCTTCTCCAGGGGATCTTTCCAGCCCAGGGATCAAAGCCACGTCTCTTACATCTCATGCATTGGCAGGCAGGTTCCTTACCACTAGTGCCACGTGGGAAGCCCACATTTCTCAATAAAATAAATGTTTTCTACTAAAAGAAAATTAGTATTTAAATCAGAAAAATAAGCTGCATAAGCATTTTGCAAAGACATGCATGGTATCTTCTCCTAACTACATGCTTCTTCTGTACTTGTGTTAACTATTTTCACTTTTGCCAGAGGGATTATTCTTCTCTTCCTATTTAGTCATAATGGAGTATGATCCCAAAGAATCAGAAACAAGGAAAATTCATTTTGCTTTCCATATAATCATTCTGTTTAGTGATACAGCATTGTGTGTTTTTACAAAGTAAACCTCACAAATCAATCTATGTTTCATGTAATCTGATGCATTACCTATCTTCAAATTTTTTTACAGACCAATTTAGCAACCTTCCAACAGATGTGCACACAGTACCAATAAAAATGCTTTTTTTTTGCCTTACTGAGTTTGGCAGTCCTGCACACTCATACTTCCAATGGGATATTTCATCTTTTGCAATGAATTAACATCAAACAGTATGATGGGTGATACAGAGAAAATTGGCTGGAGTAAACAAGTCAATAAACATTTACTATTAGAACCATGTTAAAAATATGACATGAGAGAGTCTATCCCATAAAAGCCATAAAGGAGATGTTTACAAGCTTGGGAGACCTTTGAAGTTTGCTGTTATTTCTTTTTTATACTTTCCTATATACCAAAGAAGGAGAGTCATATGAAATTATTTGGAATTATTGGCAAACAAATACAGAGAAGGGGAATGCAATACTTCTCTATAGATTTTCAATATGTATCTGAGGAATTTATTTTCTAAAAATGGTTCATTTCAGGGAGATGTAAAAATTGATCTACAGTATTTTGACCAGTTAGGACATTGAAAAAATTCCAAATAATGAAATTAGTAGCTTTCAGGGAGAAACTGCACTATAAAATTTTCTAAGAATCTAAGAAACAGCAACTATCCTTATATAGCAGTCATCAATAGAAAATCATAAAATTTTTGAAATAGAAAGTAACTCAGAGATCATAAAATTCACCTTTCTACTCTTTATACCATGTTGTTTTATTCACTCAACAGGGGCATCTGATAATCCACTAAAGGCAAAACCCAAGAGACACATCTTTTTTTCCATGATAACCTCTCCGTTCTCACAGCATCTAATGGCTATGTGATGATGTAAAGCCCATTACTTATAATTAACCAGTATTTGTAGACTACAAAAAAAATTAATACTAATATATTAAATATTGTCTTTTTTGCTGACAAATAATATACTTCTATTCATATAATTATATGCCAAGTATTTCAGTGTTTCAAAGGCTTTCATTTAAACTTTATTCATATTTAGCCTAAATATACATTTGAATCGCTTTTGGCCATTGGTAATTTATTATGGCATCACCATGACTGGTTGATATAGATGGTCTGTATGAGTGATCAATAAAATTTTAATCACCTTTTTTATTAAAATTAAAATATTGAGGCATATTGAAGAAAGCCCCAAGGTTTCCTTTTTCTTTCCTATTTGACTACCATTGCAATTTTTTCTCCATATTGACCTGCTTTCCCTTGAGTAAATTATATGTCATTTTATCACTACATCTTAAAAGCAACTTAAAAGACAGAAGCAAATTTTGTCTATTAATTCACACATCAAAAATCCATTTAGTACCTACTATGTGTCAGGTACTTTCCTTGTCCTGGGCATTTGGTGGAGACAGGCGAATTTCTCTTGAGATTTACATCTTGTCAATCTGCAAATTCAGTTTGCTTTAGCTCAAAGAAATTATCTTTTATTTGTCTAATGATTGTGCATATCAAGTTCTTTTCTCTTTTGGGAAATCCTAACATGGTCATATTAGATACTCTCAATCTTCTTTTCAAGTCTTATATTTTCCTTCATGCTTTTTATATTATTTTATTTTTGCTTGAAATATTATCTCTACTTGATTTTCTGGCAAATAAAGCATTGACTTCCTATTTATGAATTTGTACTTGTTAGTCTGGAAAACAACATTTTTCAGTTCCAGAATGTGTGTTAGTGTGATGTCATGTGTATCATTTTCCACAAGAAAGACAAAGACTTTGCCCCTGAGGGCTAGCTGGGCAGCGGAGGCAGTTGGAGGAAGCTCTTCACTCAATTAGTTCCTAGGGCTCCCCCAGTCCCAGCAACAGAAATAGCTCTCAGGCTGAGCTCTACTTCATCTTCCTGAGTACCGCAGGGAAGAACCAAACGTGTACAGAGCTCCAGGTCTTTCCCGCTATCTGAGCTGCTTGGCTCGAGAGGAGATGGAGGGCTATGTGGGCAGTTGGATAAGTACATATATGTTCAATGCCACATCCATCATCCCAGAACCTCTTTGGTGGAATCCAGAAGACTATTTGTTAGAGGGAAAATTGATCATATAATCTCCCTTCTTAAAATACATCAAAACAATCTCAATGCTCTTAAAACTATTAAAAATGGTTTTTGAGTCCTCATACCCTCGGAATAGTGATTATTTCCAAACCACGTTTTCTGCTATTTTTCTTTCAGCCAATCCCAACGATTGGACAATCTGATTTCAGGTCTCTTTATCAAACTCTTTCTGACCTCAGAGCCTACTTGTCTGCTTCTTCCTCTGCTTGGAGTTCTCTCTCTCTCTTTCCTTACATATAGCTATTGTTTATTCATCATTTCCTCCCTTCTTTTTTTTTTTCTTAAACTTGTTCTTACTGAGTTCTGATTATGTGCTAAAGGCTAGTTATACACTGATGATCAAAACTGATATCATCTATGTCTTTGCAGAGATTTTAGTTTACCAGGAGTAGCAGACCAAAAAAAATGTACATAAAAATATAAAATCCAAACCACCATGAATTCAGTGACAAAAGAGAAAAAATACATTGTTTCAAGGACAAAAGGCTAATTGAGTGAAGGATTTGACATATGAACTCATTTCTGCCTGTTTTTTTAAAACTCTGGCCTCAATCACAATGTTGTTCTCTGTTCAATAAAATCGTATTAGTTTACTTCCTGGACCATTATTTTATTTTTAAAGTCCATTAAAGTGAAGTGAAGTCACTCAGTCGTGTCTGACTCTGCGACCCCATGGACTGTAGCCTACCAGGCTCCTCCATCCATGGGATTTTCCAGGCAAGAGTACTGGAGTGGGGTGCCATTGCCTTCTCCAGGGAATCTTCCCGACCTAGGGATTGAACCCGGGTCTCCTGAATTGTAGGCAGACACTTTACCCTCTCAGCCACATTAGTTAGGATATATTCTGAAATTTTTACAGCTATCAATCAGAAGAACATAGCAAATAGCAATAGTGGAGTAGAAAGAAAGTAGGCTGCATATTTTTCAGTTTTTCATACCTCCCTATTTTTGTCTACCACGTAGGACTTTTCAGACCCTGCCCAGTACCAGTGTACTTTATTTCTTCACCTCATGGATGTTGGTGACATACATTAGGATGCAGCTTGTTAGGCGGCACAGTCTGTGATAATTGTTGACAATTATGGTACACATTCCCAAGTCCCTTCCACATTTCTATAAAACCATTGATGCATTTTAATCTTTAGATGTAGTCTCTAATGTACCCCCAGAAGTTCATTTAAATATATTTATTGAGGAGCCATTATCTCAAAACATATCTTTTCTGGTATATTAAAAGTATAAATTACTTACTTAAAATAATTATGGATTCATAATTTCAACAGCAACCTCCATTGAAACATTTCTACCTATATCCAAAAGGTAACGGTGGAAGCAAAATTATTAAATAAAAGAAAGACATAATCCTGTCTTGTTTTAATTTTGGTGTTTATTTTGGGGGATGTAGGAAAATGAAGTTTATATTTCTGTTCTTTTCCTATTTAGAAATACATTTGTATTTATATTAAGATTTCACCATACTCCAATGGAAGTCAGTTTGGAACCGAGGATTTCATTGATGGTTTGGTACTATGGGTAGAAAGATCACAGAATTGAGACCCCTGATTCAAGACTATAACAGGTTTGGTAGTTAGAAAGGCTAGTATATGATTAAGGTACAATGTAAAGGTCAAAACGGGTCAAAGATGTCTTGAGATGATTTTGATAAGGTGCCACTCCCATAGAATACAACCCATCTGTGATATTTTCTATCTTGAAACATACAAACTCACTGGCCCTGTTTCTCCTAGTTATTGCCCTTTTTCTGCTGCACGTAACAGAAAATCCCAGGGTGATGGTGTATGCTCATTATCTGCAGTGCTTCTTCTGTTATTCTCATTGAAGATATTCCAATGAGGGTTTCGTCCCATAACTACTCTTATCAAAATCACTTCCAGTCTCTACATTGCTAAATCTAATGAGAATTCTCACTTTTTATCATCCTTTACTTACCACCAGTATCTTACACATTAATCACTCCCACTTTATTTTTTATTGAGAGATAATTGACATACAGTATATTAGTCTCAGGTGTAGCCACTTACTAAAACTTCTATTGCATGCCAGAACACTTCACTCGCATGATGGTTCCCCTTTTATATCAATGACTATTCCTTTTAGCTTCCCAGTATCTCAATATTGTAGGACATCTGGATATAACTTTTGGAATTTTCCCTTATTTAAATCCACTCCTTGATATTTATGGCTTTAAATATTATCTAAATATCAATAGATAGTTTTCAGCCTGGACTTCTTTCCTAAATCTCCAAATTCCAGACTGGTACAATACCACCTATTCAGTGTCTCTATTTAAGTATTCAAAATGCATCTCAAACTTAACATTTCCAAAACAGAGATATCACCTTCCTCAAAGTCTGCTTCTCTTGAAACCTCCAGCATCTTGATCACAACACCACCACTCTTCAGATGTTTAGGCTAAAACTCTTGTCATCATTCATGATTTTTCTTTTATGACCAACATTAAATTTTGCAGCAAATCCTGGAAACTCTACTTTAAAAATATATCTTAAATTCAACTAATAGTTTACTACATCCACCGAGTGACATGATCCAAGCCAACATTATTTCTAGTCTGGATAGTTGCAATGGCCTCTTAATTTTTTCCCCTTGACCCAAATGTATATTCCTCATCGAGCTTCTGAAGGGAAATTAGCCATATCTGTATCTATATTGACATAAATATATAGTCACTATCTTTTTTAAATTAATTTATTTTTTAATTGAAGGATAACTGCTTTACAAAATGGTTTGGTTTCTGCCAAACATCAACATGAATAAGCCATAGGTATACATATGTGGAGGTTCTAGAGGGAGAGGACATATATCTTTTAAAATATCAATCGTACAATGCCACTTCTATGCTTCAAAACCTGGCTTCCCATATCACTCAGAGAGAAAACAAAAATTACTGCAGCATCCTACAATGTCTTACAAAATATCTATGCTTTTCTCCTCCAACCCAATTATCTCTCTGACCTCATGTCCCATTATTATCATTCCCCTTATTCATTCTGTTTTAGTGCCACTGGATCTTTCTCTTCAACCACACTGGGCAATGTACACCTAAGAGCTTTTATATTTATAGGTGTTTAGTTTTCATGTGTTTTGCCTAGAAAGCTCTTCCATCAATAACGCCTGCACTCCCCTCCTTAGGCTTCATTCCCCAGACGCTTCCTCTGATCAGACATTTCCTAATCATCTTATTTAAAGTTGAGTCTCATCATTCTCTTGGTAATCCCTTTCCTTATTTCTTGCTTTGTTCTCATCTCTGACACTTACTGATATCTAATATCATATCTTCTCACTTAATCATTTTTGTTTTGTGTCTTTCTCCTGTCAGTAGAATGTAAAATTTATGTGTTGAAATTTTCACTTTTTACTTCTGTTACATCTTCAGAACACATGATGAAATAAATATTCAATGAATGAATAAATAAATGAATGAATTTCCTAAGTCCTGCTTTGCTGAAATCATTGGTGAATCAACTGGCCAATTAGCTAAAACTGTCAAAGCAGATTCCAGTATAAAATGGGTGCAAGGAATAGAGATTTCCTAATCCTTAGGCATCCTTACACCTTAATGTTTCATGACTTTGTGGAGATAGGGCATATATTAAGTAAGAGGAAGAAATAGACACGCTTACTGTTTTTTTCTCCTCCACGTGATGATAGCATAGGAAATATAGTTGATGTTGCAGAAAAATAGTTCTGCTTCACCACAGTGGAGTATAATGGACCAAGGGAAACCTGGCACACTAAAGCCTTAGGGAGGTCTTCCTAAAGGCTAAGTGAAAACCATCCCAGACAAGCCATGTTGTGTAGACTTAGGGCTGCCTTTTAAAATAAAAATGATAGCCAACGGATGACTACACTGATTAATTTCATGTGTTAAATGTAAAGTTTGATGACAGGATACTTTGGCCTCACAGGTAGCACTTGTGAGGAGATTACCTAATATCACTGAATGCTGAAATTCTATTCCTACCCAAAGTTGTGCCCGTGTATTTTTCACTGAACACTTTGGGGATTGTAATGTCAGTCTCAGTGCAGAGAGAAAGATTTGAAACAGCAGGAGTATGTAGCCAATAGATGCTGAGGAATAAGAGCAGTAAAGAGAAACTCTGTGTGTGTGTATTATACAGGGAAGAACCTGGAAAAAAGTAGGAAAACATACTTGATTTCTCAATCATTTTCATTCAAAAATGTATGGTATATGAAAACTGATTTGCTTATCTATGTAGAGATTTTACATTTCTGGAGTCTCAAATTACTTTGATATTTTAAAATATCACTATTAAATAAAATAAAATAAAATATCACTATTATACTTAATTCATTTAAAGATGGAAGAAAAAGACACTTGATTGCCTTCATATCATGAAAGCTAAGTGAGTGGCTAAAGGTGTAGAAGTAAATTTGACAAAAATGGGAATTCACACACATAAACAACAAGTGTCTTTCACTTCCGTGTGCGGCCAAATAACACGTGTAAGCGTTAGGAAGGGAAGACAGCTAGTGCGCAGAGAGCGAGCAGTGCTGCATTATGTGACAAATCTTAGTCCTGCCTTGATACCACATATAACTCCAAATCCTTTATAAAAAAACATCAGTAAAGAAAGAACAATTCAATATCCAAGAAAAGATGACCTAGAATTTCAACAAACATGAACTAGGAAAATGTACGATAATGCTGTGCCTTGACGACAAAAGTCTGAGGACAGAAATGTTGAATTTGGGACCTTGGTGTGACTGGCAGATAATGGAGTAGGATGTCCAGATGGTAAAGCACTTGGCACAAAGTAAAAAAATAACCGAGGCCAAGAGACTGTACTCCCAAATAAACGCAAGGGAATACGGCAGCAAGGGGTTGTATACATATGATAATTTAGAGGACAGCAAGAAAACAGCACAACCAAAACGTGATGAAAAATGAACACGCCCAGCAGGAAAAACACCATAGTGGCTCAGAAAATAGAAAAAGTGAAAAACTGGTTGTAAATATCAGTATGTGTCACATAATGTACGAATTCTACCTCCAACTGAACTTATGCCAAAGGGATGATAGTCTTTATTATTATTATTATAGTTTATTTATAATATTGCCTTAGTTTCTTGTGTACAGCAAAGTGATTCAATTATATATAAACTGTCGGGAGCCGCGTTAGGCATTACTGACAAAATGGAGGCACGGCCCCAACCCCCTCTCCTCATCCCGCAGGCACGGTCCCAGGATAAAGGAGTTAGGTCTTGTGATTCTGACTTGTCCTTTCCTTCCCCCAGTTGAGTTGGCTGGAAAGAACGTTATAATCCATAAAGTTAACTATTGACATTTGTTCAAGGATCTTTACAAAGAATGTTCCAGGATGAGCACATAGGCTGCAGCTTGAGGTCATGGGAAACATTGTTATCTGAAACCTGCTTGTAAGGGAAATGTTTATGGCAAAAGAAGTTTGCTGAGTTTAGGGTTTAGGAATAATTAAGAATAGTTAGAAGCTAAACGTTTAAGGTATGTTGTAGTGTTGGCATATTTTACTATAGCTAATAGAAACTAGGAATTTTAGATATACTAATAGCTAGAAGCCTTTTTAGGAGATAATGAGCTTAAGTTACTAGGAGATAGCAGGATTTAGAAAAATAAGAAATAAACTGAGGAATGTGGTATACAGCCCAGAGACAAACTTGAGTTACAATGTTATCACAAGGACACTTAAGAGGGAACTCTGAAGGACAACAATGATTTATGGAGACAGTAAATCTGGGTGAGGGGAAACTGAAGACGTCATACCTCTGACCTAATGCTTTTGTAAAAGTATAAAAGAAAATCTGATGCTTGAAATAAACATGCAGCCCAGTGCTTTGAGTGAGAGGCTGCATCATTCGCTGACTCTGTTCATCCTTTCAGGCACTTCCCTGGCTGCCGGAGCTGGACTTCGGCAATACATACATATTTTTCATAATTTTCCATTATAGATTATTACTAGACTTAGAATAAAACATAATTTTTCCAACTCTCAGAACTTTCAATATATTGAGGAATAAATAAAAGTGAATATATAATTATATAATACAGTTTTAAATGCTCTGAATGTAGAAATACAGAGGACACTTCAGAGGATAGAAGAATGGGAATTATGTGAACTTGAGATGGGTGAATGTGGACAGGCAGGAAGACTCCCAGAAAGTTATGTTTCACAGCTGCTGCTGCTGCTAAGTCGCTTTGGTCATGTCCGACTCTGTGCGACCCCATAGATGGCAGCCCACCAGACTTCCCCATCCCTGGGATTCTCCAGGCAAGAACACTGGAGTGGGTTGCCATTTCCTTCTCCAATGCATGAAAGTGAAAAGTGAAAGTGAAGTTGCTCAGTCGTGTCCAACTCTTAGCGACCCCATGGACTGCAGCCTACCAGGCTCCTCCGTCCAGGGGATTTTCCAGGCGAGAGTACTGGAGTGGGTTGCCATTGCCTTCTCCATGTTTCACTGATGGTGACTTGAAGACTGAATGGAAAAGTCTCTTGATTAAAGATCATGACATATCAGATAGCCCAGAGACTAGCAGAGAATGTACAGATTTGAAATTAATCAAGTTTGGAGTTTCATAGGATTTATTGTTTGTTCTTTTTTCCCTGTAGAGTAGTCAGAGCTGAAATAGCAAGAGCAGAGATGTTGCCATTTTGTGGATACATTGCATCTCTGAAGTCTATATTTTTCAGAGATCTAGCACTACTAACTTTAACCCTGCTAAGACAGGTGGTGCAGTGAAGACCACACTCTTTCACTGTTGTGGAAACTGAGGCTCATATGATCTCACAAGGTTTCAAGGAAGTTGATGCCAAATCAGAATTCAAATACGTAAATCTTGACTTAGTCAAGTTAGTATTCCATGTTGGCTTCTCTCACTTGTCTTGTAGAGAAAGATAAACAACTGATTCTGTTGTATTTAGATTCTCTCTTTGCCAATGAAGTACTGAAAAAAACCTGAATACAATTTAGCAGAAATAGAAAAAAATGAGGAAATATAATGAAGTCTCTTTGAGGAACTGTTTTATATTCTACTCTATATAGGGATTGTGTGTTAAGTGATGGTATTTTATTCTATTGTAGGAGAGTATGCAAAGCAAGCTCATGGTTACTCCTTGAATTGGGAAAATCTTTAGTTTCTGAGCATAATCTATAATTTGCATGTGATTCCATAATTCTAGGATGAGCTGATTATAGGATGCTGCATACAATTAAGGCTGAGAAATAATTTTATTTTATATACTGACAATGAACAGATAGAAAAAAGGATGTCAATTAAAGCCACACTGAGAAAATCAGTGACAAGTTGGCATGAGAAAAAAGGGATTTTTACATCTGAGGTACAGAGAAATTGCAGTTTGAAGGTGATGCCAGATTTTGGATATAAAAGGGAGGAAATAGAGAGTAATAAAAAATTTATACATAGTATCAAATTGGATTAGCAAGCTTAGTTTCTTACTTTGGCTCCATTAATCTACATGAACACACCATGTAAACTCATCATACAATGCTCTTTTCTTCTATAAACTGGGGGTAAGATGGGTGGGGTAGGAAGTGACATTGTCACTCAGTGCCCAAGGAACCTGTGGAACTCATAAAGGGATCTCTTAGAGAATTTCTAAATAGAAAGTATATACACATAATAAATTTGAAAGGTATTAGGAGAACTATAATGAAGGACAGGGCAGAGAAAAATTGCCCCATCTATACTAAAAGAAAAGAGATGGAAAAAATGTTTTTCTATAAAATCTTAAAAATTAACTTTTAAGGATGATGGGTTTTAAAACTTTTGGAAACCAAAATTTCATTTTAGTGTCTCAGAGTAAAGAAAAATCATTAGAAAAATGGATCTGCCAGACAATCTTTGGTGTCCTCCTCTATTTCATGACTTTGAAGGTACTCTGTATTGCCATTTTATCAGTATTTAAACTCTTAAGAGTTGCAAAATCACCATGTGACTCAGTTTTGACTTTACTTGTATTTGTTGAATTTGCTTATATTTATCACAGATGTTCATGGTTTAGTTAAAGAGCAATAAATAAAACTGTTCACCGAATACTAGCCCATGTTTTGGGCCTAAGAAATAAAGTGTACAGTTTAAGAAAAATAGACGGCTGCCTCCATTTATTGCATTAGCCCTTCATCTACAAAAGCGTATTAATGAACATGACAGCACTAATCACAATATACATAATTATTCCTAAACAAAGCTTTAATATATGACATTTTTCCATGGCTTATTTGAGATAGCTGCTCATCACAAGATTTATGAGCAATTATGTCACACAAAAACTGAAGCCTTCAGGGTCTCGTTAACCCTCCAATAGTCTCACCAGTTCAACTCCTATTTATTTTGTGTACACCTCTCCAAGCCACTATAAACTTCATGCCACTATGAATTTCTTCCTGTACTTTTGCTTCCTTCATCTTATTTACTATAGGAAAACTACCTCCCTACCACTTGATTGACTATTTGTACCACTATAATATTAAACTGCTCATCTTCCTCCTTGCATCTGCCTAGATGTTACTGAGCTTTTCCAATGAGCATCAAGATAACAGTATACTATTAAAATATATTTTCTAGTATTGTTAAATATTTCTGTAAACAGTAATTCAACTTCTTTGCTTTAACTGAAATTTTACTTTCTCTTTCAGCTTTCTTCACTGGAGAGTGGGGTGTTTTCTAAGTTCCCCAGTCATTAAGGATACTCGGTAGACTCCCATGCTAATTGTAGATCACACTTCTGCCACCACCAACCAGCAATCACTTTTTAAAAATCTTCAGTAAACCTTAATTTTAGCTTCACAAGTGGTGTCAGTGACAGGACACTCAAAATTCAACCCCTTCCCTTAATGACTTCATCAGCAAGCTGAAAGTTCCCATAGCCACCTCACTAAAATTTTTTACAACTTCAGTATCAGCAGCAATGACCCTTCTGGTACCTGAGACCAGACTTGCTCAATCACTTCTACATATTTCAAAGTCACTTTTATATCATTTAATTTACCTTCTACTAGAGCTTGACTATGTTTTTCATCAGATTTGGAAATGATTCACCTCAATGAGTTCACGTTTGGCACCCAACAATATCACGTATTTATTGAATCTACTCTTTACCTTTACTGTGATTTCCCATATTATGTCTCTTTCCATTCCTCAGTTAATTAGCTTGCCCACCACACTGACTTATGCTTGTTTTATTCAGTTAATTATTATTAATTGTTGCTAATCGATACTGTACAAGATTATTAGGATTTGAGGAATTTAAGACAGAAATAAAGATCGATAAACATGGTACCCTCCCCTAGGGAATTTAATTCAATTAAGTTGTAGGAAATACAGTTTCTTGGGTTGAATATCCAACATGTAGCAAAACAAAAGTGCAGCCATGCCAGTGGAGCTCCACAGTGAGCCTAAGGCCTTTGTCCTGAATTCCTGTAAAAATGTGTGTGGAGCACAGAAAGATCCAGAAATTTCACTATGGAAATGGAGAGCTTAAAAGAATTGTACATGGGCTGACAAAGATCAAAAGAAGGATTTGATGACTAGGGACACACAGTTTGTACCATGGCATCTAGACTACTGCCCTTCAAAGACCAGATGGGATGTCACACCTTAGTGGTTACCTATGCCAGCTATATCACAGCACAGATGGAAGGGGAACTGAAAAACCCAGGAAGAATCAAGGCCTTCTTACTCCTGTCACTATGAGAACATTGAAGAAATGGACGTGTCATGAGGTTGTTAATTGGTATGTCATGAATTTCAGAACAGAATGAGGGCATTTGAGAGGCTGAACATTAATATAAAAGTGACTATATCATTAATACAGGCTTTTATATTTGTAGAGACTGTGGCATCACATAAAGCTATATTTTATTTCCCTGTTTAAAGTCCATCAAGGTTTAAAGCTGTGAATAAATTTGGATCTTTACAGAAAACCAAAATACTAAATTTCTTATGTATGTATAAGGAGCAGTATGAGTAAATTTGTGTTTCTTTTATAACTATACATTTTTTATTCAATTCATATCTTTGTCCTATGGTATCAGTAAAATGAGTACAAATAAATATTTTACAAGATATATTGAAACTTATCAAATATATATTGTCTGTCTAAGTCATCAGCTACCTGACACCTGTTCTCAAGTGCTGACATCTCTTCAGAGTAGCAGCTCATTTGGAATTAGCTATCAATTCATTTCATAAGTGCCATAGGAATGCAGTTATATTCCTTTGCAGCCATACCTTGAATTTCTCATAATGTCATCTCTTTCAGCATAACTATCTGTCTACTGTTGACATTTCTGCAGCCATGCATATTTTTAGCTTGAAGGGAGAATTAGTGATATCCTATCTGTCAACTAACACTCAGAAAAAACAAAAAGTTCTGTTGAAAAAACTGGGGTTTACAATGATGATAAAGTTCATCAGAACCATCAGGGGCAGCAACCACAGCACTTCCCTGCCACTATTTACAGACTGAAACTATGCCAGGAATAATACAAGGCCATTTACATGTAACTTCGCAACATATACAGAAGATAGAAAAGCTTAATACTGTTAACCATACAAGGAAACCAGAAATGGACAGAATATGTACTTGCTCAAGATATTCTAGGTTATGAAGCTAATTCAGACTGACTTCAGTCTATACTTTTGAGAATTTAGTTTATAAATTTGCTCTTGGAAAAACAGCAGATGCCTGAGTTTGATTAACATACTCTACGATGATGCTAGAAAGTCTGTGAGGCTGATGCAAATGAGATATCACTGTTTTTTGTTGCATTATTTCTTGAAAAAATTTTAGGCAAAAAACTGCTTTCATTTTCCAAGGAAAATTTGAAATGAAAGTTCCAGAAGGAAATTCTTTGGCTCTGTACCTTGAGGCCTGTTAGTGCCTTCTAGCTTGGAGTTGGAATGATGAAAGAAATAAAATGTTATATAATGGTTTCTTTAAAAACCACATCAAAACATTACAACAGCTGGCATTTATATACCAAACAACCAGGCAGGAAAAGAAGACTTTTATCTAGCAAAACAACATCATTTGGGTTTAAAAAAGAATAAAGGAAGATGCAGTCCAGGAGTTATTCCATATGTTTTACTTATTGTTAATATAATTATGCATGGTATTTGCCACTGTTTTTGACATTGTAGTTAGGAGTATCAACAAAGTTGTTATGGAATGAAAAAATTGAAATTGGTTATGTTAATGGTCACTTTATGAGGAAAACTGGTTTGAAAAATTATCCAAAAAAAACCTTAAGTGCTTAAAAAAAGCAGTAGGACTTTTAATAACAAGAAAATTTCCTGTTCCATGCCAGCTTTAATTCTATATTTAAAAACTGAATGCTTGTATTATTAATTTTGGTTCATTGATTTTCTCTACTATAGTAGATTTATTTCTCAAAACATTCTCAATTTTCTCACTCACCTCCAATTTCAATTATGTCTTATTCTTTTTAGTTAAATCAGGACACAATGCTAACCTTGATATCACTACGTAAATTGTTTTCTCTGCCAACTCAGAAAGTGTTCTATAATTACTATTTCTGGTAAAGCTTCCCCCCCAACCTTCCTCTTAATTGTGTATGGAACACCTGGTTGAAAATAGCCTCTCAGAATTTCCATTGTTACCTACTACCTAGTATTGAGTATGACATCAATGCTTATTCAAGTTTCACTCCTTTGCAAGGTAATTATTTTCCCTACATTTTATACACCCTCACTCCAATTCCTCTTGACAATGAAAAACAAATCTAAAATTTTAAATTTCAATTTCACAGTTGTTTAACACAATTAAGATTAACATTTCAATTAGTTTTCCTGGGCTTTTCGATGCTCCATCTAAATGAAAACACATTTCTTCATTTTGCCCTTTCTAGAGCCCCTATTAGACATATTTTGGACACCTTACACTAATTTTCTGTTTCCTTTATCATCTTTTACCTTATATTTTCCATCTGTTACTCATTTCTACTTTCTGGATATATTGTCCATTTGCTCTGCTAAGTAATTTTTAGCAACCATATTGTTGCAGTTCAGCCGCTAAGTCATGTCCAACCTTTTGCAACCTCACTGACTGTAGCACAAAAGTCTCCTCTGTCCTCTACTATCTCCCAGAGTTTGCTCAAATTCATATCCATTGAGTGAGTGATGATATCTAACCATTTCATCCTCTGTCAGTCCCTTCTCCTTTTGCTTTTAATCTTTCCCAGCAACAAGATCTTTTCCAGTGAGTCTATTCTTTCCATCCGGTGGCCAAGGTATTGGAATTTCAGCTTTAGCAACAAACCTTCCAGTGAATACACAGATTGACTGGTTTGTTCTCCTTGCTATCCAAGGGACTCTCAACAATCTTCTCCAGCACCACGGTTTGAAACATCAATTATTTGGCGCTCAGCCTTCTTTATATTCCAACTCTCACATCTCACAACTCACATCATCTCACAACTCTCACATCCAAGACTACTGGAAAAACCACAGCTTTGACTGTATGGATTGTTCTCTGCAAAGTGATGTCTGCTTTTCAATATGCTGTCTAGGTTTGTCATAACTTTCCTGCCAAAAAGCAAGCCACCAATTTCATGACTGCAGTCACTGTCCACAGTGATTTTGGAACCCAAGTAAAGAAAATATATCACTGCTTCCACTTTTTCCCCTTCTATTTGCCATCAAGTTATGGGACCAGATACCATGATCTTTATTTTTTGAATGTTGAGTTTTAAGTCAGCTTTTCTCACTCCCCTCTTTCACTCTTCATCAAGAGGTTCTTTATTTCCTCTTTGCTTTCTGCCATTAGGGTGTTAATCTGCATATCAGAGGCTGTTGATATTTCACCTGGCAGTCTTGATTCCACCTTGTGATTCATCCAGCCCAGCATTTCACATGATGTACTCTGCATATAAATTAAATAATCAGGGTGACAATATACAGCCTTGATGCACTCCTTTCCCAGTTTTGACCAGCCAGTTGTTCCATGTCTGGTTCTAACTGTTGCTTCTTGACCTGCATACAGATTTCTCAGGAGGTAGGTAAGGTGGTCTGCTATTCCCATCTCTAAGAATTTTCCATAGTTTGTTGTGATCCACACAGTCAAAGGATTTAGCATAGTCAATGAAGCAGAAGATGATGTTTTCCTGGAATTCCCTTGCCTTTTCTATGATCCAATGGATGTTGGTAATTTGATATCTGGTCCCTCTGCCTCCTTGAAACCCAGCTTGCACATCTTAAAGCTTTCAGTTCACGTGCAGCTGAAGTCTAGCTTAAAGGATTTAGAGCATAACCTTGCTGGCAAGTGAAATCAGTGCAAATGTACATAGTTTGAGCATTCTTTGGCATTGCCTTTCTTTGGGATTGAAATGAAAACTGACCTTTTCCAGTCCTATGGGCACTGCTGAGTTTTCCAAATTTGCTGACATCCTGAGTATAGCACTTTCACAGCATCATTTTTTAGGAGTTTAATTAGCTCAGCTTGAATTCTGTCACATCCATTAGCTTTGTTTGTAGTAATGGTTTCTAAGCCCACTTGACTTCACACTTCAGGATGTCTGGCTCTAGGTGAGTGACCACACCATCGTGGTTATCTGGGTCATTAAGACTTTTTTGTACAATTCTCCTGCGTATTCTTGCCATCTCTTCTTATCTATTTTGCCTCTGTTAGGTCATTAATATTAGGTCCTTAATGTTTCTGTCCTTTATCATACTCATCCTTGCATGAAATATTCCTTTGATATCTCCAATTTTTTGAAGAGATCTCTAGTCTTTCCCAGTCTATTGTTTTCCTCTGTTTCTTTGCATTGTTCTTTGAAGAAGGCTTTGTTCTCTCTCCTTGCTATTTCTCTGAAACTCTGCATTCTTTGGGCATATCTTTCCCTTTCTACTTTTCCTTTCACTTCTCTTCTTTCCTCAGCTATTTGTAAAGCCTCCTCAGACAACCACTTTGCCTTCGTGCACTTCTTTTTCTTTGGCATAGTTCTGGTCACTGCCTCCTCCTGTACAATAACATGAACATCCATCCATAGTTCTTCAGGCACACTGTCTACCAGATATAATCTTGTGAATCTAGTCATCATCTCCACTGTATAATCATAAGGAATTTGATTCAGGTCATGCCTGAATGACCTAGTAGTTTTCTTCACTTTCTTCAATTTAAGCCTGGATTTTGCAATAAGGAACTCATGATCTGAGCCACAACAGTCAGGTCCAGGTCATGCGTTTACTGACTGTATAGAGATTCTTCATTTTTGGCTGCAAAGATCATCATCAGTCTGATTCTGATGTTGACATCTGGTGATGTCCATGTGTAAAGTCGCCTCTCAGGTTTTGGAGATGGTGTTTGCTATGACTAGTGTGTTCTCTTGACAAAACTTGGTTAGCCTTTGCCCTGCTTCATTTTGTACTCCAATACAAAATCTTCCTGTTATTCTGGATATCTCTTAACTTCCTACATTTGTATTCCAATCCCCTATGATGCAAAGAAAATCTTTTTTTTTTTTTTGGTGTTAGTTCTAGAAGGTATTGCAGGTCTTCATAGAACTGGTCAAATTCAGCTTCTTTGACATCAGTGTTTGGGGCACAGACTTGTATTACTGTGGTGGTGAGTGGTTTGCCTTGAAAACAAACCAAGATCATTCTATCATTTTTGAGACTGCATTTGAGTACTGCATTTTGGACTCTTTTTTTCAGCAACCATACTTTCACTTAATTTTACTTTCCAGTACTTCTGTTTCTGTATCTCATTTCTTTTTTTTGAGTAGCATCACCATTTCTTTTTATATTACGTCTTTTCAGATTTCTCGAAAGATATTCACTGAGGAATATTTGTTTATAGTATATATAGTTTCTCTCTCTGCCATGTTTTAGGATTTCTTCAAATGTATGAGACATTCAACAATTAGACACTGAAAGAATGACCCAGGAAATCTGTGTACTTTGTTGTGGTATGTTGATGGGGATTCAATACTCCAGTGCGTGATTGGAGGATGGTGCTGGAGTACTGATTATGTAAAAGTGTCACTGGAATCTTAGAACATATGAAAGGAAAGCTTTTATTATTAAAAGTCAGATTTAATAAAAAGTATTAGGAAGCAAGTCATTCAGTAAATTATTAATGCCCAGGAAAGGGAAAGTGATACCACTGGAGAGAATCTAATAATACAAGCATGTAAAATTATAGAAAGCAAAATTCTAGGACAAATTGCAGTGTATAATTTTTCAAAGATTACATTCTCAAACAGCAGGAAAAGTCAAGGTGATGCTGAAAATGTTTTGTATAATAACTGAAAAACAGCAGTTTTTCTATTCAGGTGATGAATAAACAGATTTTAGCAAAAGTATCATGCTGTAGTATTTTCAAGTTTTGTAAATGATGATGAAATTAAAGAAAACTTTTGTTTTGTTGCAAAGTACTTCTGAGACAACCAAAGGTATAGACGTATCTAGCATTTTTGTTTTTATACTGAGAGGAAAGGTCTATCTTAGAGAATATATTGATATCAGCATTTATGGTGCCCCATCAATAGTTTGTTTCAGATGTTTCAAGTGTTTTTAAAAAATAAGGGAAATCCAAACATTAAAATATAGAACTTCATTCTTCAAAGAGACATGCTAATTTCAAGTTATTTTTTATCTCTTCTCTCCCATGATAAAAACTCTGAAGATCTACTTTCTTAGCAATTTACAAATATGCTATATGTGTGCATGCTAAGTCACTTTAGTCATGCCCAACTCTTTTTGATCCCATGGACTGCAGCCCACCAGGCTCCTCTGTCCATGGATTTTCCAGGCAAGAATACAGGAGTGGATTGCCATTCCCTCCTCCATGGGATCGTCCCAACTCAAGGATCAGATCCACATCTCTTATGTCTCCTGCATTCGCAGGCAGATTCTTAACCAGTAGTGCCATGTTGGAAGCCCCAAATATGCCATACAGTATTATTAATTATAGTCACCATACTATGCATTATATCCCTATTACTTATTTATTTTATTAGTAGAAATTTGTACTTTTTGACCTGCTTCACCTATTTTCTCCTAGCCTCTGGCACCTACCAAGCTGTTTTCTGTATCTCTGAGCTTTTTCACTCAAACATTCCACATATAAGTGAGATCAAACGGTGTTTGTCTTTCTTTTGCCTGACATTTCATTTAGGATAATTGCCTGAAAGTTCACTTATATTGTTCAAAATGATAAGATTCTTTCTTTTTTATGACCAAATAATATTCTATTGTACATGAATACATTGCATTTTCTTTATCCATTCATTCATAGGTGAACACATAGGTTGTTCCATATCTTTGCTATTGTAAATAATGCCACAATGAGCATGGGGGTGCATATATCCATTTCAGTAGTATTTTCATTTTCTTCAGATTAATACCCAGGAGTGGAAATGCTGGATAAACAATTCTTAATGAGAAAATGGAAAAATTCTGGATAACACTACAAAATGGATAACCTTACTTATCAAAGGCCAGTTCGTTTAGCATATTTAAAAATTATATGCAAATGTCAACAAAGAACATAATCCTCTGCTAAGTAAAGAAATCTGATGGTTTAACAGAGGAAGGTTTCATGACAGGATGGTTTAGCTGAAAGATGAATAAATTCTTTTAAGAGCTTTTTTCATAAAACTTTTTCGAGATTTTGCTTGGTGTTTTGAAAATATAGGGTGAATTAAAAAAACTAGTCTGGTTAAGAGAAAGTTTTCAACAATAAACCAGTTGAATGAGTCTCTGCAAGGCCTTGAAGAAAATGTTCTGACTTCAGGTGACAAGATACTTTGGATATAAATGGAAGCTAAACCTTGGGAAAATAATGTTGCAAAAAAAAAAACAAACAAAAGAAACAAAACTCCCTATAAAATCTTGAAACATTTCCATTCCTCCTTAGGCATTAGAATGTGGAAGGAAACTAACAACACTCAACTTCTACCCAAAGATGAGAAGAGCTACAGTACAAAATTAACAACATTTACCTTCCCCCTTTCTAGACTGAATGGGTGTGACCCTTTTTCTGAATCTTCTACTCAGTCAGAGAACAGAATACTGAGAGAAGATACAGATGTCAGAGAGTTGTACTGTTATAACACTCAAGTTGAGATTTACTGCTGTCTTAAGCATGCAATAAATCTCTTCACAATTTCTGTGTGAAAGAATATCCTGCCATTCATAAGAAAGCATAAGAATATTCTGCTACTATTTTTAGCTTCCTATAAGTGTGAGCAAGCTACTTTGTTTTAACAAGTATCTTGAACAATATTAAATTCATTTAATTTCAATTGAAAATAAACCCCTTTGTATTTATTTCAATTTTGACTGAAAATTGAGTATTTTGTGCAACAAAGAGTAAGCACAAATTTCACAAAGAAGTTTTATTCTTTATTTTTAGTATCAAAAGAAATAATTTTATTCATAGGTTTATAAAAAGTTCAAAAAAGCAATGTCTTGATATGGTAATTTTGTAATTACATGCCTACTTACTAGCCCCTATGATATCACTTAAGAAAAGAATGTTTTGTCAAAGTCTTAAATAAATCTGTGTTTTAAACTAATTTGTATCCATGTTACTTTTGATTAAGGTTGAGTAAATTTGCTATTGCCAATAGCATTAATAAGAATCAAATTTCAACTTTTATTTAAATGTATTTAGCCTATCTCAAAAAAATGAAAGGCTATTTTACCTTAAGCCACAGTTTGACAAAGACATACTGCCTGCCTTTTAAGTTTTTTAAATTTGTACAAAGAAATAAAGTTAAAGTCAAGAGGGGTAAGCTACGCCTCTTTTTTTTTTTCTCTAAGAAAAGTTTTAAGCATTAAAAAGGACAAAACATAAAATCACCCTTAACAATCGTGTATTACATATCTACTTCATTAGGAACTTGCTTAGCAGAAAGCTGTGATAAGAATATAAGACTTACTTGGATACAAAATAATTTTTCAATGAAAAAAACTAAAATTTCCTTTACCTACCTCACTGATGGAAAGTGGCTATAATTTATAGGAATGAGGCAACACATAAAAAGAGCAGAATAAAGAATTGGCTAAATTAAAGATAGTCACAGGAAAATATTTCTCAACTTAAAATAGTACTGAAAATTATTATTGTAATATTATATCCACAACAAACTTTTATTATTCAATTACTAAGTGTCATGGACTATTTTGTGTGTAGGAAACCTAAGAATTATTTTAAGGATTTTCTCAGAGTAAAAAGATTAATGAATATCATTCTCTCTTACAGACTACATGGAAGGATGGATGCAAGGAAGGGAGGGAGGGGGGAAGGAAGGAGGGAGGGAGAGAGGGAGGGAAGGAGGGAGGAAAAGAAGAAAATAGATTGGAAGAGTCATTTTCTGTTTTGATGCCCTATCACTCTTAAGAGACTCCAGTGTGTATCTTATAAAAACAATCCTCTCTGACATTACCACCATGCAACTCATCCATTTAGGAAGCCATTCCATATACAATGCAGCTTTCCAATCCCATAGGCTCTATTTTAATTTTGCCAATAATCACATCAATGTATCTTTTTCACTTCTAGTCCAGATACTTTTCTAGAAAGCAGTATTGCTTCTAATTTTCATGTCTCATAAATATTCAGTCTAACAGTTGTTTAATCGATCCCTTTCTCTTATGTCCTTAATAGTCTTTCGAATTTGCAGGCTTTTCGTGCTTTATGACTCCTTTCTGAGTCTGGAGGATGCTTCCTCTAAACCAAAGTCGGGTCTCTTTAGGGTGAAGTCATCACTGTGTTCAGATTTCAGTATTCCACCAGCATACTGTTTCTTAGCGAAACCTCTGCCACCATTACAATTTTCCAAATTATGGCTATCATTTCCTCTTTATTTTTAGTTATTTAATTGAAGGAGAGTTCTTTTCCTCCTTCATTTATTTATATTAGTATGAACTCATGGGTTCCTGTTTTATTATACTGGGTGTCATCTGATATAGTCATTGATTTTAATATTCAAATTGTCCTAGACTTGCTCAAAGAGAGATCCATCAAGTTAGGTTCTTACATATTTTTGACATGTCTTATTCTTTGAGCATGTCTTCACTTTCTGATATAAGGTGTTTCTGGACAAAAATTCTTATGCTTTAGTGAGGATGCTATTTAGAAACCAAGAACATTGCTAAATGGTATCAATGAGTCTATGCCCATCTCTGAATATAATTCACATGCACTCCCATACAAAGTTAATTCTCATTATTCATGGTTGTTACATTTTAGCAAGTCACTGAAAATTCCAAATTAAGGAATACTGAACCACCACCTCTGAGAATGTGAGGCTAGGTTCCTGTGAGTCTCTGGTCACATTTTCACCAACTGGTCATTACATAACATTGTGTTATGTGTGTTTCTGTTTAAAACCATTAAACTCAAAATATATGACCGATTCATTGGCACTAAACTCATGATTAACAGCACAATGATTTATGCCTGAAGGGAGCACATCTAACACATTTGCTCCATAAGAAACACCACAGCCTTCTTGCCTTTAGGAATACTAGACAAACTTCAGCACTAAGCTTGAAAACAGCAAAAGCACCAAGAAAAAGCACAAAAAATGTTAAAACCATGGTTCCCTAGTGGTTCAGATGGTAAAGAGTCTACCTGAAATGCAGAATCCTGGGGTTCAATCCCTGCATCAGGAAGATCCCCTGGAGAAGGGAGTGGCAAGCCACTATGGTATTCTTGCCTGGGAAATCCCATGGACAGAGCCTGGCAGGCCCCAGTCCATGGGGTTGCAAAGAGGTGGACAAGGCTGAGCTACTGACATCATTCAAATAGACTCAAATAAGGAAGAGAAAAGGTTTTTACAGTATGAGACCTGAAGGCAGAGTGTTGCCTTGGTGGATCTCTGCCAGGAACACATATGTCAGGCAACTCAAACTGTTTACTGTCCTGTCCGCATCTGTGAATGACCATAGAGGTGCTATATTTATTTCGGGGTTATGGATAAATTTTAGCAAGTATGTGAATTCTAAAATACTGAATTCATGAATAATTGCGAATATATTATGTATTTTTTTTAAAAAAAATGGGTTTACACCCATATTTCCAATTCTAATAGAAAACCTCAATGCTCTAACTAATTTTTCCCTCCTCATTTGTAAATCATTTCTCAGTAGGTAAGATAATAGTAAATCCAATTATTCCTCATGTACTGATTTATTTGCCAAATCAACACACTTATTTGCTCGAAGTAACCAAACTTCCAACCATCCCATCCCCTCTGCTGTGTGACCTTCTACCACCACTCTCCCCAGGCTGCCAGGAAAGGCTGTGACCATCTCCTTTCAGCTCTTCCACCCCAGCACTGGCTTACTGTCGCTGGAGCATGGAACACTCCCCCTCAATGTCCAGCCTTCTTGGGTGCCTGAGTTTAGTGCCCCCACTTAGACTTCCATGAAGTATTCCCTCCCTCTTATCATCTGCCTCCAGGGACATAGATGATTCAGGCTGACTCAATAACTAGGAATAAAATTACTGGATAGTAGAGTATGTATATACACTACATCTTATTTTTAAAAACCTGCCAACTATTTTTCAATAACATTTTATCATTTTCTTCTCCAGTATCAACATTTGATACTAACATTCTTTTTCATTTTTTATCCATTCTGATATTAGTGAGCTCCTATTTCACTGTGATTTTAATTTTGCTTTCTCTGATGACTAATGATGATGAGCACATTTTATGAAGTTTTTCTCCAAGCTTTTTGCACATTCATTCATTTTAACTTTTTTATTAAAGTATAATTTATTTACAGTGAAAGGTTCAGATCTGAAAACTACTAACAGTTGGACTTTGAAAATCCACATGCTCATACAGCCCACATCACTATCGAGGCATTGATAGTTTCCATAACTGCAGAATATCTCCCTGTCTCTTATCCATCAGCCACTCCCCCACTGGCTAAGTACTCAGAAGGCAACACTGGTGTTATTTACATCACTGCAGTTTAGTTTCTCCCATTCTAGAGAAATTCTCACACACATATTTGTGTGTGTATAAAACTTCTTCACCTGAATGTAATGGTTTTTGAGATTCATTCATGTTGTTGGTGTTGCAACAGTAGCTCATTCTTTCTTTTGAGTAAGTGGAATTTAATTTTTATGATTAAACCACAGTTTGTTTATCCATTTTTCAATTAATGAACATCTGTGCTATTACCACTTCTGGTCTACTATGAATAAACATGTTGTATAAACATTTTATTCCAAGACTTCTAAGGTACTTATATTTTCATTTCTCTGGTATACATAACTGGGAGTGGAATGACAAGGTCAGAGAGTAGATATCTGCTTAACTTTTAAAGTAACTGGCTAAATTTTTTTCAGATATTTTCTGCCTTTTCTTCACTTTAACTCAATTGCTTGCTATTTGATTTTATTTATTTATTAGTTTTATTAGAACTCATTCTAAGATTTTTGTTTGTTTTTAATCAGAAAATCTTACCAAAACAACTGCTCCTTGTTGTTCAAATAAAAGAATTCAGCAATCAAGAAAGGCAATGAAAGAAAAGCAATATAGTGATATGAGGAAAATACTGTCATTCTAGAACTTTATATGCAGCAAAACTAACAAAACAAAACAAAAAAACCAACTGTTTTTTCTTAAAAGGAGGCAAAAAAAGACAAAAGGAACAACTAACACATGCTCTTCTGAAAAACAATGTTCAACACTTAATGTCTTGTTTTGGTAAGATCTGTATATTGTCGGGCACTGATAAAATAATAAAATGTAAAAACTATATTGATTACTATTTTCATCCCCCTATGCATAGACTATGAAAGAAGGCCATGACTTCACTACTACTGATGATTTATAACTCAGGTGTCCTGGATTCTGTTGTAGAGGAGGAAAGACTTTCCCTTTAGCCTCCTAGGTTCCATAGCCAAGCCAATTAAATAAACTGAAACAGGCAGACTAACAGAAGAAAAAGTATCCAAATGTACTAATTTTTAATATTGTATGCACAGGATCATTACAGGGAAAAAGGTTAATTCCTCCAAAGATGGAGATATTTGACAGTTTTTGTGCTGTCTGGTGGCTCAGATGGTAAACAATCTGCCTGCAATGAAGGACACCTGGGTATGATCCCTGGGTCAGGAAGATCTTCTGGAGGAGGGAATGGCAACCCATTCCAGTATCCCTACCTGGAGAATTCCAGGGACAGAGAAGCCCAGTGGGCTATAGTCCATAGATTCGCAGAGTCAGACATGACTGAACAACTCATACACACGCACGCGCACACACACACACACACACACACACACACACACACACACAGAAATACTGTCATAATAAGGGAAGGGGTAGAGCAGAGAGAATAAGAAGGCCTTCTTCAATGAACAGCCTATAAAACTAGAAGAAAACAACTGAAGGGGAAAGACTGGAGATCTCTTCAAATAAATTGGAAATACAAAGAGAAACTGTTGCCCAAAGATAGGTACAAAAAAGGACATAAACAGTAGTGACCTAGTAGATGCTGAAGAGATCAAGTAGTGATGGAAAGAATACACGGAAGGACTGTAAAGAAAATATCCAAATGAACCAGATGACTACGATGGTGTGGTCAGCCACCCAGAGCTAGATAATCTGGAGAGCTAAGTCAAGTGGGCCTTAGGAAGCACTGCTGTTAATAAAGCTAGTGAATGTGACAGAATTCCAGTAGAACTATTCAAAACCATAAATGATGATGCTATCAAGGTGTTTCATTCAATATGTCAACAAATATGGAAGACCCAACAGTGGCCACAGGCCTGGAAAAGGTCAATCCTCATTCTAATTCCCAAGAAGAGCAATACTAAAGAATGTTCAAATCATCAGACAATTACACTCATCTCCCACGCTAGTAAGGTCATGCTTAAAATCTTGCATGCTAGGCTTCAGCCTTATGCGAACCAAAAACTTTCAGATGTCCAAGCTGGGTTTAGAAAAGGAAGAGGAACCAGAGATCAAATTACCAACATTTGCTGGATCACAGAGAAAGCTAGGCAAGTCCAGAAAAACATCTACCTGTTTCATTGACTATGCAAAAGCCTTTGATTGTGTGGACCATAGTAAAATGTGGGAAGCTTTTAAAGAGATGTGGATATCGGGCCATCTTACCTGTTTCCTGAGAAACCTGTATGCTGCTCAAGAAGCAACAGCTAGAACCCTGTATGGAACAATTGATTGGTTCAAGATTCAGAAAGGAGTGCAACACGGCTGTCTGCTGTCACCCTGTTTGTTCAATCTATATGCTAGCACATCATGAGAAATGCTGGGCTGGATGAGTAACAAGCTAGAAAGAAGACAGGTGGGAGAAACATCAACAACCTCAGATATGTGGATGAAACCACTCTAAGGGCAGAAAGTGAACAGAAATTAAAGAACCTCTTGACGGGGATAAAGGAGGAGAGTGAAAGAGCCAGCTTAAAACTAAATATTGAAACACTAAGAACACGGCATCCAGCCCCATTACTTCATGGCAAATAGAGGGGGAAAAGGTAGAAGCAGTGACAGATTTCCTCTTCTTGCACTCCAAAATCACTGTGGATGGCAACTGCAGCCGTGAAATCAGAAGACATTTGCTTCTTGGCAGGAAAGCTATGACAAACCTAGACAGTGTGTTGAAAAGCAAAGACTTCACTTAGTGCTGGACAAGAGACAGATATATTTATCTCTCTCTCTCTCTATATATATATATATATTCACTTGAATCAAGTGAATGTGAATAAGAGTGAGATAAAGTTATTTATATTAAGGCAAATGTAAGTTTAAAATGTGTGTCCTAATTTTTAAAAGTTGTGTATTTTTTTAATTAAAAATTAAATTAAAAACAAATATATAACAGAAAATTTCAAGAAGGCCAAAAGTTTTTTTAAAAAAAATATATTTGATAACTGGGCAATTTGTTCAAGAAAAATAGTAGAAGGAGAGGAAAAATAACACAAATTATAACCATAATGATTGAAGAGGGAAAAATATGACAGATTTAAAGGGGAGAAAATATGGAATAATTACCAACATATTTGCTAATAAAGCTGATAACCGGGTTGAACTGGGCAAAATCCTCAAAAATAATGCTAAATCTGACCAGAAAAAAGCAACATAAAAATCTCAATATCCTTAAATTTCTAAACTCTATGCCCAAGGCATATTAAGATGACACAGCGAACTCAGAGTGGTGTCAGATTATACTTTAAATAGATTTCATATATATGAAGTACAAACTTCAGAGAAAAATTTGGGTGACTGTACGTGTTACTAGAGAAGACCAAGACTGATTTAAATACCTGATGCAAGGTGTTAACCATTAAAGGATTTCATTCGAAAAATAACTTTTGTTTATAAGGTAAACTATTAAGAGAATGAAAAGTCAATAGATAGAATAATATATTCCCAACAATATTTCTGAAAAAATACTAATAAAAAGAATGTACAAAGAATACACAGAAGTACAAAATAGAAAATCTGATAAATTTTTCTGATTGTTTGGTAAATGAAACTTAAAACACCGTGATACGCCACCCATATCTACCAGAATGGTGAAGACAAATAATGACAGTGGTAAAAATATTAAGTTTTGGAGAATGGTAAATAACCCTCTTACTTTGCTGGAGGAAGTGTAAATTGGTACAACTCCTTTGAAAATCTGTTTTGCAATCTCCACTAAAACTGTACATTCACATAGTTCCTATGCTCTGGGAATTCTACTCCTAGATTATACCTAAATGAAATATCCAGGTAAGTTCACTCAAAAATATGTACTAAAATGTTCATGGCAGTAGCACTCTCTGAAATAGTCAAAATCCTAGAAACTAACTGAATACCTATTAACAGTAGAATGAATAAATGGTGTTATAGTCACACTATACAGCAGTGAGAAGAAATATCTAAATCGTGCAACTCTATGGCCAAATTTCATACATTTAATGTGGAATGAAAAATAATGAAGCTAAAAATACATTATGTATTATTCTATTCACACACAGTGCAAAAAATAACAAATGTCTTAGAAGTTATAACTGTAGTTTTCCTGTCACTGGGTGGTGACTGGAAGGGAACGTGACAGGTAATTTTGAGATGTGGACAACATCCCATTTCTTGATTTCACTGCTATTTTACAAAAGTATATTCGGTTTATAAAAATTTATCCTATATTTCTGCCTGCCCCCTTAATCTTCTCTATTGCTATCAAAGGAAACCAGCTATAATTCAAACCTAATCATGTCAATGCCATGCTTAGGCATTGACATGATTTACTAATAATATTTCTTTTATCTGGATGAAGTCAACCACACCTGATTCCAGCTCTTACTCCTTCCTAAGATTTAGTTCAAATGTCAGTACTTCCACAAGTACCCACCATTCAGAGATGACCCTGTGCTCTATCACATCTGCTGTATCACACTGAATCTAAAATCCACAGTCCCAGTAAGAAAAAGAATTGACTCTCTATTATCCAGTGTAGTAACACACATATCTTAAAAATGCAAAACATATTCTATTAACATTTCTTTGACCAAAAAGGATGACTCAGTATTCTGCAGTCTTGATTCCTTGTGTTGGTCATCTGCTTTTGTGAAACCTAATTTGTTTCCAGAGTTTATCTATCATAACTGGACATTTTCTGTGTTCTTGGGTGGTTCATTGGGAATAATATGTGCTAGTGAAGTAATTCCTGATTGATTTATATTATATTTTAGTTTTGCGCTATTTGCTGTTTGAGTTGTTATATGACAACAACAATTTGCACCAACATATACAGCCTATTAACAGGTCTACCTTGTATTCCTCAGGAAGAAAGAAGCATCACTATACCTATACCTAAACTGGAGAAAAGTGTTTTGAGTCCAAATTTAGGAGATAACAATATATCTGCAATGTGAAGCATTGTTTTCTACTTATATGTTGAACCCTGTTTATGACTTTTTTGCACCTCTGTTAAATAAAACAACAAATTCCTATCAGTTGGCCACTGTGATAGACACAATGATAACTTCTGGGAATACAATTATGAACAAGAACATTATATCTTTGCCTTCATGAAGATTATCTTAATAATTTAATAACAAAGAACTCAAATATGATGCATGATTTTTTAAAAAGGTAAAACAAATGACCCTCTGAGGCCATTTAATCAGGATTTTTACCTCATTAGATTGACGCTGACTGGAAGGTAGCCAATTTGCCTTCACCAATCTGTGCTCATGATTTTCTTCAAATCTTGGCTAAAGAAATGATTTCTCTAAGAAATCTTGCTTGATTAATCCTATTTCACTTTGTTGCTGTTTCCTATTGCTTAGTCGCTAAGTTGTACCAACTCTTTGTGACCCGCCAGGCCCCTCTGTCCATGGAATTTTTCAGGCAGCAATATTGGAGAAGGGTGCCATTTTCTTCTCCAGGGGATGTTCCTGATCCAAGGATCAAAACCACATCTGGCTTTGCAGGCAGATTCTTTACTACTGACCTCCCAGGGAAGCCCCATTCCACTTTGTATATCCCTTTAACTTGTGTATGCTTAGGCACTTGTGCTGTATTAGGGCAGAAGGACTTACATATAATTTTTTAATAATGGGTTAGCACATGTATCTCATGACATCTATTAGATAACCAGCTTCCTGGGATATTGTGTTTATTTTACGTCTGATTATACCTTGTGATCTTCCATCTACCCAGACTTTCCTAATGGCTCATGAATAGTGTTTAATAAATATGCACTGAGTTAGGGAGGTTAAAGCTGAGTAACAGAGGAATCCTTTACATGTGAAATATCCTCAATTTCAGAAATATAGCAGTAAATCATCAGGGAGAATAATCTCTTGAAATCATCACATGGGGACAATCACCTATTGAACATGTCTATTCAAAATTCACTCAGTGAGTTCCCAACTGCCACAGACATTTCAGACTAGGTAGAATCTTCAGAACCAGGGTAAAGAGTTTTAACTATCTCAGTTATTCAGATTTTATGCTTATAATGAGCCCAATCTGCAGGTGTTAAATTAGCCAACGGGGAGCCCATTTGCTGGCCGATAAATGTCAGAGAAGCAGACAGAAACAGATAAAAGAAAAGTAAAAAGAATTTATGTAGGTGATATAAAGCTTAAACTTCATACCACAGATTACTGCCTCAATATACAGAAGAAAATTTTTAAGGTGTTTTATTTTCTGCAAGCTTTCCAAAGGAAAAAGAAAATAAATGAAATAAGGTTGTTTCCTTTTTATGCTGCTCCACATAATTCTCACTATAAATTAAAGTGTGATGTGTGCATTTAACTACATTTTTTAAAGGCCATAAGTTAGTATCCACAGACCTTAGTATCTACATCTCTAATATAATCATCTGCTGACTGAACATAACTAAGTGGGGGATTCTTGTTCACTGATTTGATGTCACTTGATGCCACAGTCCTACAGCATTAAATTTTATCTGCAGTTTCATGTTTGCTGATCTTTCCAATAATTTGTTTTAAAGGTTACTTTCATTATGAAATCCCATCTTTAGATGCAGAATCTGAAACCTTTGGATTTCCAGAATATAACCTCAGTGGTGTGTTTTAAAATAACTAATCTGGGAAACATAAGAAAAAGAAGATAACTTACATTGGAGTAAATATACTTTTCTTTTTATAATGAAAGGTATGTTAAGAAATCATTCTTACAATATTTGAGCTTTAAGAGCAGGTATAGTTTGGAAAGATAATGATAATAATTATCTGATATGGAAAGTGGCAAACTTGTTTTTGGTATACTATCAAGTGAAAAAAATAAATTACATGACCATTATTTTTCAAGCTTGAAATTGTCTAATGATTCTTATACAATGATTAAATAAGCATGTATATGAAACTAGAAATATTTGGGGTACAGGAACTTGTACCCACTATAGGAACATGTCTGTTGTACAATCAGTACCATTGTTTTATCAAGAATATGGGCTATTAATACAAATGATCATATACACTCAAAGAATGAAACATTATACTCATGATAATGTCAATTTGACTATTTGTGATTAAACAGCTTATTGCAAGTTTGAAAATACAGTGACTTGTAGGAGAGGAGGAAAATAAGACAATGGCAAAATGAATAAAGCAAAAGAGAAAAATGGATCCTCTTTTATTTACCCTTCAATCAGTATGAACACACAAAACATCAGGGTTTCTTTTTTTGTCAAATTATTTTCAATTATTATACTAAAAGATATAATACTATAATCAGGATGAGTGTATGGAGAGAAAATGAGAAATATCTTTAGCCTCTATAAATGTGTTATCAACTGCTAGTTTAAAATAAAATTATAGTTAGGTTTCATATTATTCAGATTTCATTACCTTTATACTGGTGTTGGATAAGTACTGCTTTAAATTGGATGATCAAACAGGATTTGGAGGGTGGAAATAGTAGCGCAGTAAAGATTCTTTAAATCGAAATCTGTAGCCTGCCAGGAATGCTGACCAAACTTTCTTTAGTACAGAACAGCTTGTGACACTCAAATGCATAAAGAAAACATAAATAATAAAAGCAAAGCCAGCTTTTAAAATCTAAACAAAAATAGTTTTCAATGAAATGCAAGATTTTTATGATCTTAGAAACTCTGCCAGAATTTGTTTGCTTTGTGATGCCAGGATTCACGAGAACTGAATACAAATTTGTATGTTTTGCTTGCTTTGGATGCACCTAAGTCAAGCAAGTGACTATTAAACTTCAACTTCTAGTGAAGATCTTTTCTCCTGTCATTAAATTTTAATTAGCTCAGGTTTTGAAGTTTTAAAAGTCACTTTTTCTGGTTTTGAATGAAGTTGCTAATTTGGCATAGTTCTTAGAAACAGCTGAAAAGCCCTGAATCTCATCTGACAAATCCAAAGCAGACAAAAGTGAAATAAACTGTTTGCCATCAGAAAACTGTAGGATCCACAACTGTAATTTTTATTTCCAAGTGATACAGGTAATTCTTTTCTAACTTTTCCCCAACAAGTATGATGTCAGCTGTGGGCTTGTCATATACAGCCTTCATTATGGTGAGTTAGACTCCCTCTATACCTATTTTCTGGAGAGTTTTATCATAAATTGATGTTGAGTTTTAGTAGAATTTTGTCAATAGCTTTTTCTTCCATATATTGAGGTGATCATATGGTCTTTATTCTTTGTCAATATGGTGTATCATATTGATTAAACTGTGAAAACTGAAGAATCTTTGCATTCCTAGAACAAATCCCACTTGATCATGGCATTTAATCCTTTTAATCCATTGTTGGATTTGGTTTGTTAACATTTTGTTGAGGAAAACTGCATCTATGTTCATCAGTGATCCTGGCTTGCAATTTTATTTTTGTGTGATATCAGTGTCTATTTTTGGTATCAGTATGATGGTGACTTCATAGATGAGACTGGAAATATTCCTTCCTCTCCAATTTTTAGGAATAGTTTGAGAAGGATAGGCATAAACTCTTCTCTAAATATTTTGTGGAGTTCACCTATCCAGTCCTTTCATTAGTGGGGAGTTTTTAAATTACTGATTCAATTTCATGACTGATAATTGGTCTATTCAAAATTAACACACAGAAATCTGCTGCATTTCTACACACTAACAATGAACTATCAGGAAAAGAAATTAAGGGAATAATCCCATTTACCATCACATTAAAAGAATAAAATGCCTAGGAATACCCCTAACTAAGGAGGTGAAAGACCTGTACTCAGAAAACTATAAGATTCTGATAAAAAAAAAAAAACTGAAGATGAAACAAACAGATAGAAAGATATACTGTGATCTTGGAGTGTATTGAATTAATATAGTTAAAATGACCATACTACCCAAGGCAATCTACAGATATAATGCAATCACTATCAAGATATTAATGGCCTTTTCCACAAAACTAGAATAAAATTTTTAATATTTGTATGGAAAACCCAAACAATTTTATGAATAACCAAAAGTTTTGAGAAAGAAGAGAGCTGGAGGAATCATGCTGTGATTTTAGTCTATACTATAAAGCTACACTAATCAAAACAGTATGCTACTGGCAGAAAAACAGACACAGATCAATAAAATAGAATAGAAAGCCCAGAAATAAACCCACACACTTATGGTTAATTAATTTATGACAGAAAAGGCAAGAATATACAATAAAGAAGAGACAGTTTCTTCAATAAGTGCTAAAGGAAAAACTGGACAGCTACATGTAAAAGAATAAAATTAGAAAATTCTCTAACATCATATGCAAAAATAAACTCAAAATGGATTAAAGACTTAAATGTAAGAATGAAATCACAAAACTAGAGGTAGACATAGGTGAACACTCTGAGATAAACCACAAGAGCATTTTTCTGGATTTGCCTCCTAAAGCAAAGGAAATAAAAGAAAAAATAAACAAATGTGATCTAATTAATTTAAAAGCTACATACAGCAAAGGAAACCATTGACAAAAAGAAATGTTACTGAATTGGAGAAAATATATGCAAATGATATGGCCAATAGTGGGTTATTATCCAATATGTTTAAATAGCTTACACAATTCAACATCAAAAAAAAATAAATAAATAAAAAACCCCGCTCAAAAAAAAAGGCACAAGAACTAAACAGACATTGTTCCAAGGAAGAAATGCAGATGGCCAACAGGCACATGAAAAGATGCTCAAGATCATTAATCACTAGAGAAATGCAAATCAAAACAACAATGAGACATCACCTCCCACCTGTCAGAATGGCTATCATCAAAATGAACACAAATACAAAGTTTGCAAGGATGTGGAGAAAACGGAATCCTCAAACACTGTTGGTAGGGATGTAAACCAGTGTAGTCACTGAGAAAAACAGTATGGAGGTTTCTCAAAAAAACAAAAACCTAACTACCATATGACCCAGCAATTGCACTCCTGGGTGTATACATGAAAAATACAGAAACACTATTTTGAAAAAATACATGTCCCCCAAAGTCCATAGCAGCATTATTTACAATTGCTAAGATATGGAAGTAACAGATGAACTAGTAAAGATGTGGCATATATGTACAATGGAATATTATGAAGACAAAAAATAAAGTTTGCCATTAGCAAGAACATGGATGGGTTTGAAGGACATGATGCTAAGTGAAATAGGTCACAAGAGAAAGACAAATAATGTATAGTATCACTTATATGTGTAATCTAGAAAATACAAAAAACTAGGGAGCATAACAAAAAAGCAGACTGACAGTTACAGAGAACAAACTAGTGGTTAACAGTGAAGAGAGGCAAGAAGGAGGGGTAAGACAGAAGTAGGAGATTAAGTCCAAACTATTAATATTATGTACTAATAAACCACAAGGATGTATTTTATAAAATGGAATATAGCCAATGTTTCATAATACCTATAAATGTGAATATAAACTTTAAAAGTTTGCAAATAATATTGTACCTATGTAACATATGATATTGTACTTCAACTACACTTCAATTAAAAATGCAAAAAAATGACTTAAAACAGTACCAGTTAGTCAACAGATTCATTTTTTCATTTGTGTCCAGAGTTGGGGACAGATTAGACAGATAAGTATACTTAATAAGGATTATAAAGTGCTTCTTGGCAACATATTTTAATTCACATCCTCAAAACTCTTTTGGAAACAACAGGGAATGTGACTGTCCATGAAATGAAAAGTGCTGTTACCAGCCTAAACTAAAAATACCACATTTGGTGCTGATGATTAGTTTTGTAGTTCACTCTTTTAGGTATTCAAGTTATTAAAATATAACATCGGTAAGTCTGGTTTTAGAGATGTACAAATAGGGCTAAAGATGAACTCGGGTTTAGTTAGGACCTAGATACACAAATTTAAATGTACCAAAATTAATATATTACATATATTTTAGAAGAGTTATGTGGAAATACCATCGAATTACCCTAGTAGAACATAGAGCCTCTCCTCTTTTCCTTCTCTGTCCTTTCTCCCTTCTCATTGTTCTTTCTTTCTCTTTTAACCCATTATGTGTTGGATATAATAAAAACAAGGAGAACACAGAATTTTATAGCTTAGTGATATATCACAAAGTAAACATGTGGTTAACCAAGGGAACTAAGAAAAGAAAGAAATAGAATATATCTAGCACATCATGTACACCTGCATGCTAAGTCGCTTCAGCTGTGTCCGACCCTTAGGATCCTATGGACTATAGCCCTTCAGGCTCCTCTGTCCATGGGATTCTCCAGGCAAGAATATTGGAGTGGGTTGCCACGCCCTGCTCCAGGGGATCTTCCCAACTCAAGGATTGAACCAGTGTCTCTTATGTCGTGTCCTGCTTTGGCAGGTAGGCTTTTTACCCCAAGGGCCACCTGGGAAGCCCCTAGCATATCATGGTACTTCTCAAACTTTCAGTCATGTAGTTTGGAACACATCACATTTATGAACAGTTTGGAACACATGTCTTACACATAGAGTTTTTCCGTTTTTACCACTATGTTTAGCATTTATTTTTAATTTTTCAATATATCCTATTTAATAAATCTTTGCCTACTTCAAGACCATAAAGATAATCTCCTAAGTTCATAACTTTAACACTTTTGCACTTTACAATACAATACATTGTGATTTAATATTGTATATGATGTAAGGTAGACATCAGTTTCATTTTCTTCTGTAAGGTAATCTGTTTGATTGAGCACAATTTACAGAAAAGGAGCATTCTTTCCCAATGTTATGTAATGCCAAGTTTTCCTAAATCAGGTCCTGGGCCTGTTTCTGCACTCTCTTTTGAGTTCACCCAGTCTACTTCCCTTTTTCTGGACCTAAAACTCCTGTTATTAATGGCTGGATTTTTATCAAAATTTTATTATCTAGTAAAGCAAATCCTTCATCATCTTCTCCTTCCCAAATGTCTATTCTCAGCCTTTAAATTTTTATATAAACTTGAAAATCATTTGTCAAGTTCTACATAAAACATACAATAAAGTTTGGAACACTGCGATTACGCTGACTATACAGAATAATTTGGGAAGTATTTACATCTTTATAGTGTTGAATGATACTTAGGCATCTAGTTCATGCTGGCTTCATTTCAACTTTATTCTAATAGTCTACATAACTTTGTTGCTACTTCTTCATTGTTTATTCAAGACAGCTATCTTAGTCCAGAATTTCCTTAGAAAGAAGATTTAGAATTTTAGATTATATTTCTCTGACAATCATCGTGATATTAGATTTCAAATTTTCTTGGTTCAATTTTGGTAAGATTTACTTTTAAAGAAATTTTTAAATGGCATAATTTTTTACAGTTATTGGAATAAGGTTATTCATAATATTTTCTTACATTATTAAATATATGCAGATGTTTGGTACTAATTACACCTTTTAAATCATGATATATATTGCCTATTTCATGATTTTTATTTTTCTCATCAATTTTAGTAATTTTGAAAAACTGACTTTTTAACCGACTTGCCCATTCTTTATGTTTTTGTTTTCAATGTCATTAATTGCCGTCACATCTTTAAATTTTTTAATTTTACTTTTTGGGTTTAAGTGTTTTTCCCCCCTAAGAAACATATACTTGATTAATTTATTTCCCGTATTTCCTTTTCTTATGAATTTAAAGTTATAGACCACCTTTTAAGTTTGGCTGCATTTCACAGTTTTGATATTCATCATCTTTCAGTTGAAAATTTAGAAAATAAAAACATATTAATAAGCCATAAAAATGCAATCAAGTGCACTATCTAAAAAAGTAAGAATTAAATGTTCTAACCTTTGGCAAAATGATAATAAAATAAACCCAAATAAACAATATAAATTGAGAACGTATTTTTAAAATTAATGTTTTTTCATAAATAAACATACTTTATACTAGTAACTTTGAAAGTAGACATAAAATATGTAAGTTTAAATATAAAAACTGCCAAAATTGATTCAAGAAATACAAAGTTTAGTATTTCAATATTGTATAATAAAGAAATAAAGACAAAACTAAATAGATAAGCAAATAATAAGCAAACAAAAAAATTTTGCCATAGTTGTTTGAGGATTGTTTATACATATATATAGCACAAGCTGTTGGAAAACTCAATGAGACAAAAAATAGAATGTTATTAACTTTTTAGGGCAAATAGGCTTTACTTTACCATAAGAGAATTCCTGTGAATACATATGGTGGTTTAAATAATTAGATTAAATTTGTATTAACATTCTGCTTGTATAGTATGCACCAAAATGATGACTTCACATGCTTGAAACTGGAACTAGTCCAGTTATCAAGCAATACTTATTTGACAATTTTTATGAGAAATCTTCCTGGAAGCCCACACACAGGGAAAAGCATATTGATTTCCTAGGGTTTAACAGGCAGTAGAAGACGTGACAGTTATTTATTTATGAAACTCCTGGAGGGATGCAGGCTAGCCATAGATAGGATTCAATGCTGTCAACCAAAGTAGACAGATTATCACAATGTATTTAGCAAATGATCATGCAAACTAAAGGCAAACATGCCCTGAAAGCAAGGGACAATGGTGTGAGCCTGACTTGAGAAGAATTTACTGTAGACGTTGAATAGCTTAGCTTGAATTTTTATGAATATCAAGAACACTGACAATGCTTAAGTGAGTTTTAAAAGTTCATTTCTCCTCAAGGATAGAAATCAAAATAAAATTAGCTTTGAACAACATAATTATTTGGGGGGGGGAGTCAGTTATTTTTTAATGCACTTTTTTAAGAAAAATAATATCCTAAAGAAAATGCTATATATCTTTGAAAGAATATTAATTCCTCTCTACAGGATATTAAAATAAATTTTTTTTTTTCTGTTGTGCAGTTTTAATGATTGAGTCAGTAAGACAGAAAGACCTGTTGAGCTGAAGTAATTGGGTATTCAGGGAATACAGTCACAGAAAGAGGTTCCAATTTTTCTAGAAAGTCATAATGCAAATTCCCATCAATGATACCCATGATACTTGACTCTCTTCTACAAGTAAAAAGTCATATTCTTAGATTGTCACTATGTTCCAATACTCACGGACACTGTATTTTATCACACCAAATACAACAGAGACAAAATGTCTTTTCTATGTAGAAATTGGCTGTAAATGCCCCTTAAGTAAAATGAAATGCTCCTCAGTTAATCTGAATAATTTAAAATGCAGTTATATACCCTATTTTTCAAACAGTTATTGTCTAGAAAATGGAATCATGAAACCATCATGAACTAACGTACTTTTTCAAGATTTTACTGAGGTAAGTTTAGATGAAAAAATATACTTCCTATACTTAACAAGAAACACAGATAGAAGTGTCTGTTCCAAATAACTGCCTCCTCAATTAATGACGTTTAACAGACAACAGGAGAGAAGAGGAAAGAAGTCAAGGTATGGACAGCTTCAAGCCACAAATAAATTAGACCAGTGACCTGAAGATTTTTGTTGTTGCTGTTGATGATGATGATGTTCTTTCTTTAGCTGCAAAGCTATTAATTCAATGAAATCTACGATGGGGATCTGTAGATAACAGAAAGAAGCACTATGCCTCTGGATAAAAGCAGATCTGACATAGGTCTGCTTCATGCTGCTCAGGCCACATACAATACTCTCGGGAAAGAGTCCTTTTCTGAGTCAGAGACCCATAGATATGTTCCAAAAGACTCTTTCTGATTCAAAACAAGTTTTCTAATATTTATTACTTATACAAATAATGATAACACCTTTGGTTATGACTATACACTTACTAAAACATAAATGTCCCTGATAGGGTAATTAATTAAGTCTGTTAATGTTTAATGCCACAGAACAAATTATTGCTCATATCTCTTTGTTAGGTAGTTAGAATAGGAAAAAGAAGTCCAGAATGGTGGTGGCTAAAAGACAAAGAAGGGAAAAGCCTGCAAAAATAGAACAAAGTAAGGTCCAAGGACCAGAGTGAGGACCTCAGGTAAAACAAATAGCCCTCCTGGCTAGCCCATAGGGCAGGCTCATGGGGAGGAGGAAAAAAGTATAAAAAGAGGAGCCAAAATTGAGCTGGGGGCTTCTCTTCTCCTCATGTCTTTTGGGTCAACATGCCCTCATGCTTTGAGGATATATTTTCCTTTGTTTGCCAAATAAAACTGAGCTGTAACACAGAGCTGTAACTCTGGTCTATCCATCACTTCAAATTTTTGCTGCAACCAAGGAAATTGCACGGGGCTGTAACACAGGTGTGTCTGTCACTCAAATGGTTGCTGTGGTGAGACAGAACTGAGGAAATTACACACTCCTTCAACACCTTCCTAAAGGCAAGAAACAGGTATTTTCAAGAATTATTACAGGGGAGGTTTAGGATATTAAAATCAAATTTCAGCTACTTCAAATTTTTCTTAAATGTAGCTCATGTTGTATTTTAATACAATTTGAATTAAATTTTAACATAAGAACAACGCATATGGAATATTGGATTTGTAAGAGCCATAGAATTAGGGAGGCTGACTCAGGAATCAAGACATCCTAGCAAAGTGAGATGTGAGTCAGGATTGCAAGTTTTAATCGTAGCGTGAGATCTTGGCACTTCCAGTGCTGGAGAGTGAGTGATTATGAAGCTGTTGGGAGACATTTCTCCAAAGGTCTCCTGTGATTTGATATTTTATAAAGAGCCATGCATGCTTTTGTTCTGAACTACATTTTTTCAAGGGTTTTTGTATAACAAAGGGCCTTGGAAGAAAAAGGTAGTATCTCTTTCCAGGGGAGAAGGCAAAGAAATTTCCTTGCCAGGTTATTAAATATAACGTCTCCTTCTGGGGAACAGGAAAGGCAGGTTTGCCAGCAACCACCTTACAAAATAGGTAGTTTTCTAAGCAATCCTAACCACATCCTCTGGCCTGCTGTGCCGTGTGTAATAAAGTCCTTTACTTCTGGCCCAGGAGTCTGTCTCTTCTGCCAGCATCTATAAAATTGTGGCAGGTGAAATTGTTACCTTGAAAGTAGGGTGAAATCTCAAACCTTTCTACCATCTTTACAGTTGTATATCATATAAAAAAGGTCAGGAACTGCAAGTAGAACAACCAATAAGCAGTACCATGGGGCCTGTGCTGGTCAAGAACTGACATGAAAATTCTACTAAAGCCGAGTTGAACAGAAGGAAAAAAATTAGCTCACAGAAGTCATTGGGAAGTCGAGAGAATCAAAAGAGAATTGCAAGTGATCCCCCCGAGTGATCCTTGTGCTTTGAAAATTACCATTCTCTAGACCACCCCACTGGGTCTAGTATTAGTATGCTCCTTACCCCTGTTCCTCTAGGTCATCACAAAGAAACCCAGATTCCCAGATCATTCCTCATGTCTCTGCACTAAGACCCACACAGTTCCTGTCTTGTCTCCCCCATTCCTCCCCTGCACACTACTTACTCTCCTTCTCTGCTTTATATTTTCTGAGGAACACTCATGACCATCTGACCGATTATGCACATATTTCATTACTTCTTTGTTTTGATTCTTCCACTAGAATGTAAACTCCAAAATGGTAGCCATTTTTGTCTGCTCTCTTCACTTATTAATCTTCACTGCTGAAATAGTCCTCTTGCCTGGGAAACCCCATGGACGGAGGAGCGTGGAAGGCTGCAGCCCATGGGGTCGTGAAGAGTCGGACACGACTGAGCGACTTCACTTTCACTTTTCCCTTTCATGCACTGGAGAAGGAAATGGCAACCCACTCCAGTGTTCTTGCCTGGAGAATCCCAGGGATGGCGGAGCCTGGTGGGCTGCCGTCTATGAGGTCGCACAGAGTCGGACACGACTGAAGCGACTTAGCAGCAGCAGCAGCAGCCAAAATAGAGTCTATCATTGCATATGTAATAAACTTTAGTCACGATGAATTAATTAGTAGTTGAATGAGTGAACAAGAATGGAGGGTTGTGGTTAAGTTGAAGACTTAAGTTAAAGCTGATTTTAAGCCTTCCAATCCCTTTCTGCCTTTCATGTAGGACCCACTTCCTTCCTGCCATCCTTCCTTCTTCCTTCCCTTCCTCTCCTCCCTTTCATTCTTTCCTTCCTTGTTTCATTAATTCTTTTTTTCTTCCAGTTTTATTGAGATAAAACTGACATACAGCACTGGATAAACTTAAAGTATACAGCATAAGGTATACTCATTAATAATAGAACTGGAAGTTTGTACCTCGTAATCTCCCTCACCTATTTCTTTCCTCTCCCCTCTGGTAACCACATTTTGTACCCTGTATTCTACAACCCTGTTTCTTTATGTTCATTTGTTTTGCTTTTTAGATTCCACATGTAAGTAAATTCATACTGTATTTATCTCTCTCTGACTTGCAGACCGATAGATATCTTTATTCTAAATTCCTGAATGTTTAACCAACAGGAAAAATTTGCAAATGTTTTTAAATAGTTACAGGCACTTCCTGCTTCCTTTTTAATTGCTCCTGGCCACCACTTTCCTCACTTTCCAAAATCTACACAAATATATGCAGCTATAAGGAAAAAAACATAAATGTAGCATGCTTCTGTTGGGGCTTATAAATTTAAAGCTAATGATCAGATCATATTTATTGGGTGATACTAACACACAGAAAAAAGTAATGTGTTTGGCATTAATCTGAAATACAAGGCACTCATAAGGATTAATAGTTCTAGTCAATGCTTTAACTCTCCAAATAGAAATCTATTCAGATGCTTAAAGATTTATAACTTTTTTCCTACATAAAACTCATTTAAAATTTATATCCTCTTTGGCACCCCACTCCAGTACTCTTGCCTGGAAAATCCCATGGACAGAGGAGCCTGGTAGGCTACAGTCCACGGGGTCGCCAAGAGTCAGGCACGACTGAGAGACGTCACTTTCACTTTTCCCTTTCATGCATTGGAGAAGGAAATGGCAACCCACTGCAGTGTTCTTGCCTGGAGAATCCCAGGGACGGGGGATCCTGGTGGGCTGCCGTCTATGGGGTGACACAGAGTCGGACACGACTGAAGCGACGCAGCAGCAGCATTATCCATATGAAAATGATCTAAAATAATTATTATACAGTTTTTATAAGCATCTTTCCTTTTTACTTACAGCGTCTTACCACAGATAATGTCCTAAACCCTTTGACTGAGCTGGACTTCTTCCCATGAAATGCTATTAAAAAATGTTGATGAAACTGGGACTTTTTAAGCTGCCATATTCTATTTCATACTGTACTGTGTCAGATTTAGTATTATGTCTGGAATTCTATATATTTAAGCCTTAGACTAATGAACAAATTTTACTAGTCATGGAACCCAGATTCACTCAGAACCATGTCAAATTTTGATTTTTTTTCTCCTTTGAAAATAAAACATCTTAATCCACAACTAGTAATTTGCATTTAGTAATTGCCTTATATATGCCATACATACGTACATATATTTATTTATATAGATCTTTACATACAATATATAACATAAATATAAATTTTAAAGTATCCAAACAACCTCGCTGAAAAATCTAGAAGTATACTGGGTGAAATTAGATGAGCCAAAATCCCAGATTTATTTCTTTTCCATTTATTTTTTTTAATTTGTGAGAAGGAATATTTTTGTAGCCTATTATGTGTAAGCAATATGCTTTAGTTTTTATAAATCTCTAAACTATCCTGAAATCTGTTATCCTGAGAATACCTTAATTTCATTTTTTTACAAAAATAATATTCAAATTTTGATATGTAATTCACTTTCAATTGCCCAACTGTTCACCAAGGTAGATTTTTAAACCTTCTTGATAGCTATTGGTATACTACACTCAAATGTTAGTTTAATATTTTCAACTAAATGTACAAATAGATAATCATAATGTACTGCTTATGATTATTAATGATTAAAATTACATAGAAAAGAGAACTAAGTTATTTCGGAGGCTCAGAAAGAAATTATGAGAATATTAAAATTTACCTTCATTTTGTAAGAAACAGTTAAAGCAAAAAACGCGCATCAGTGGTGACTTTAAGCAGAAACTTTGGCTGAGAGCCGGAAATGAACACCTGCATTTAGTAGTAAATCTTTCTTAGCCCAGGTGATCAAAAAATAAAGGAAGCAAAAAGAAAGCTAGTATTCCATTCAGAAGGAAAAGCTGTAGCTGCACTGTTTTTATATTTTTGTAGCCAACAATTAATGATGGAAATAATAGAGTGAGTGCAGATGGTGGTTTGGTCTCTGCATCAGGAGTTGAACAGTTTTGCTGAGAGGAGGCTAAAATTATCAGTTGAAATTAGTGAGAGAGGAAGTATTCTGTTCAATAAACTGACCTTAAGTTCTTTAAATATCATGGCACGGTTTTAGAATTATTCAAAAATAATGTGAGCATCATGCTGTATCATGTCTCCCACCTGCTCTCCCTTTCATGCCAATGCTCATATTAAGGTGAAAAAAGGCTCAAAGTATCACATTCAAGTATTTCTTTAGTGCAGAGAATTATTTTTATTCTAGAAGAGGAATGTGTTATGAGAAAACCAGGGAATTTTGGGAATTTTGGAGTTCCAGAATTTCTAGAATTTTAGAACTTCTAAATTCTAATTCATGGATATTTCTGTGATTTTACCAATGGTTTTAGAGCCTTGGATCTTTCAAACATTTGACAAAAGATGTAAAGTTTCCCCAGAGAAAAAATTATAGGTGCATGCATGTAACTCCCATATCAAAATCACTCACATACGCACACACATTCTCTTTGTCCTTACCACACTTACATATCTGCATATATCCTGACTTAAATATATTTACAAAAAAGCATGTACATTTATTTCTTAAAGATGTTTTCATATAAAACCATGTACAGTCTTGAATTCTGTCTGTGGAATAAAAGAATAAGAATCTGTGATCCAAACAGGGGTCGGCAAATTGTTACCCATGGGCAAAATTCAGCCCACTGCCTGTTTTTAAAAACAAAGTTTTATTGGAACACAGCCTTAGTCAGTCATACACAATTTATGGGTTCTTTCATGTTATAATGCCAGAGATGAGTTGTTGTAACAGGGAATGTAGGACCAACAAAGCCTAAAATAACTGCAATCCTGACATTTAAAGAAAAAGTTACCTAATCTAGAATAAAAGTCTTCTTTACATCCTGGGAAACAGACTTAGAAAGTTGAAATAATATGTAGCTACCCTCGAGAACAATCTAAGAGCAAGGTGAATAAAATTAGTAAGACCATTTTCTACTACAAGACCCTAAAATGCTAGATAAAATACAAAAAAAAAAAAAAATAAAGCTCTGCCTCTGCATTTGGCAGGGAACCACAAGTAAGACTCCTGCACAGATTCTCATGAGGCTGCCTCTAAGTGACAGGAGACAAGAACTTATCCACCCAGTGACGGAGTCACAAGGAAGGATCATATCTCAGGGACAAGGCTCTCAAGGAGGGGAGATATAGAAGAAAAACCAAAACAAATATCACCTGTGGAATAAATCAAACTTTAAACCTATGCTACCAAAACTCAGGAGTCTGAACTTATACTCCAAGCAGAGATATTAATATGATCACATCAACCTGCCATGTAGAGAGGTGTTTCCAAAATTCAGGCCTCACAGGATTCCTACAAATTAAGCAATCACCACTGAAGATTAGTTCACAATAAAACAAACAATATCCCCCCAAACAACAACAAAGAGAGTCAGAAGGCGACCCAGAAAGGAAGAACAGCACCCAGAAAATTAAGAAACAGAAAAACCTTAAGACTATAAATAAGCTTATGAAACTATAAAATAAAACATTAAAATTAAACATTACACATCAGGGAAATAGGCAAGAAGATGGCTAATATTACCATTAGAATTTCTATAAATGAAAATCAGCTATCATAGGTTAAAAATTCAGCAGAAAATTTAAACAAAAAGATAAAACTGAAGAAAATCTTCAATAGATAAATAAAGCTCTGAATAAACTGACCTGAACACAGCCCATAGAGATTTTCCATCCAGATTCAGTGACATATAATTGACATATAACACTGTGTAAGTTTAAAGTGTATAACTGTTGATTTGATACATTTATACATTGCAATTTGATTACCACTGTAGCATCAGCTAATACCTCTATCACATCAATTGCCATTTCTGAAATAAAATAGAGAATAGGAAAAAAGAGGTCAAGAGACATCAAAAACAGAATGAAAAGGTATAATATAAATGTAATAGAAATTAAACAATAAGAAGTTTGAGAGAGACAATGTTAGCAGAGATTAATACCTGATAGTTTTGTGGAATTTTTGAAAAAAAAAAAAGTAAACAATGGGAAGAGTTGGCCCCCTTCTAGCCACACTCTTTCTCTTGTATCTGGTCACTGTAGGTTACACAGAGAACAGACTTTGCACAGGTCAGTGGAGAAGCACAGAAATTGTGAGAAATTCACTGAAATTCCTGAAAGAATTAGGAATCCTAAGGTAGACAGTGGTTTCAGAGTTTAAAATCCCTTATCTGACTGCTGAGGGACCTTCTGGCTAAATTCAGAATTTTGATCTATTCATGCTAATCCTTGTGCAGGTGTGTGTACTCAGTCAAACCTGATCTTTGTGACCCCATGGACTGTAGTCCTCCAGCTCCTTTGTTCATGGAGTTTTCCAGGCAAGAATACTAGAGTGGGTTGCCATTTCCTGCTCTGGGGAATCGTCCTGACCCAGGGATCGAATCTTGTGTCTCCTGCATTGGCAGGTGGATTCTTTACCACTCTGCCACCTGGGAAGCCCATTCATTCTGCTGATATGCATCATATGAACAGCAGTAAAAACAGGAATTCATTTTTATACATGTGGACAGAGAAATTTCTAGGTAGCTATTAGAATGAACAAGGAGAGAGTAAGGAGAATAAAAGAGACCAAGAGGAGCAAACTGAATAAAAAGAATGCAGACAACTTAGAATCGTAAACTTCAAGAGAAAATGTAAACATCTTAAACTTTTATCTTCAGAATGACTCAAGAAGAAATGTGTTGGTTATGTAAAGCCAGAACATAATGTTACGTAAAATGAACAACCAAAAAAAATAGGGGGTGGAAAAAGAGGTTTAAAACTAAGCACTTCTTAGGCAAAGAAAACAAAAACCAAAGATCAGAAAGTTATTGAAATCTTATTTAGAGATTAAAAAAAGACTGAGTTTGATTTTTGGGAGAAAAGAGACATAATGCAGCATTCCAATAGCGTCAACATATGAATGACATGAATTTGAGGAGATAATAAGGAAAAAAATGGAGAAGAGGAGAATAACCACTGTGGGAAGAGAAGTGATTTATAAGGTCTGGGGAAGGGGGATCACAAATCTCATAATGAAAAGGGTCAGCTAAGCACCCTTAAGAATAGGTTCAAAATATAGATAAACAAATCTTCACCTTGGTACATGACTGAAATTACAGAGCAGTAAGTTTCTAGAGAGAAAGTGCCATCAAATACACCAGATTTTCATCAATCACAGTGGAATCTATTAATAAAATAGTGCAATAATTCAATACCTGAATTATAAAATATGATTTGGAGCCAAAAAGTCTGTATGTACCAAGACCAGCAGACTCAGAAATTTTACCTCCCACATGTTTTCTAGCTCCCACAGACTATCTTTTCCACCTACTCCCTCTTCCCCTTCCTATTTTAATTTCTTTTTGAGAATGTTTTTGAATATATATGCAAGGAAATCATAGGTTAAAAGTAAAAATGAAGGAAAACTATCAGTAGTAGTAAAATTTATCCAGGATTCCAGCAAAATGGAGCAACAACTTGGTATGTGAGCAAAGGATGCCTTGAAAAAAATTTTAAATTAAACATAAGTTGAGTAACATCAAAAAGAAAAGGAACTAGGCTAAAAAGTATACCTGAAAATGGGAAACTGTTCCTCTAGATTTCCACCAAACAGCTTAAAAACATAATTTAATTTTTCAGTTATGTGAACAAAATTTTCTCCAAAATAACTAAGATTAAATTACTAAAATCACTCGTAGAGGGAACTCTATGCTTAGGAAATAGAAGAAAACAACAAACGGCAGGTGCAGGGGAAGCAAAGGCATTATTTCTCGTTTAGCATGTACTCTAAGACCCCGTTCACTTAAGGTTAAAATCATACGTGGTTTTCAGTCATTGGTAGCCAAAATCAAGAATGCTTATTTTTCAAATGAAAATAATGGAGTATGTGATATTTTAACATAAATTATTCACTAATGACATAAACTAACAAGATACAGTCTATATATTAAGAAGAGCCAGACTTGAAGAACAAATAATTCAGCCATATGTATGAATATATATAGATGAAGCTATGTCTAAGCACATATGACAAACATCAGACTGACGAGATCAGGCTGGACTTCATTTCACTTGTAATTTTACATGTTACTACTTGGTATGACATTGAAACAAAAATGCCCATAACAAAGTTTCAGAGTGAGCAAAGGTTTTTGATGTACTGTCATTATAATTCTATCTATATCTTAAAACAGGAGCTTTAACACTAAAATATTAGGTTGTACTTTTTATTCAACCTAGGATTTCCTATTTTCACATCTACCTGTTACTACATTTGAACACTATCAAAGAACAAATAAATATAATAAATATTTATAATAGGAAGGCATGTCATAGTAATACAAATTTAAAAGTTGTCATAGATTTCTGACAACTACACAAGTATATCTTAAGATTTTCACAGAAATCTAACTACTTCTTCTTTCTGTTTGAAGGGAGGCAATATTAATCCCATGCTGATTTGGTGCCTATAAATGGGAAGGGTAAGTTAGGATCATAAAAGGGAGGCCAGGGAGTGTTAATAAGGGGATGTAGTTTGAATAGGAAAAATGTAAAGCCTAGATATTTAAAATATGCTTTTAAATAAGAAGTTGTGTATCTCTTTGTCTTGAGGTTCACATAAATACAAAGGCAATCAAAAAGTTTGAAATTAGGAAATGGGGGATGACATCATTATGTAAGAACAAAGGAAAATAGACTTAACAAGATTAGTTGTCTGCACAATCTTTCTGATAATTTGTAATGCAAATGCTGAATACATCAGTTTAGCAATTTAACTTTATGCTAAGTAATGCTTGGGTCCTGTTCCCCTTCATGGATGACTGCCTTACTGTGGCAAAGGGGCTTGTGTAACTCAATGAAACTATGAGCCATGCCATGTAGGGTCACCCAAGATGGATGGCTTATAGTGGAGAGCTCTGACAAAACGTCATCCACTAGAGGAGGGAATGGCCAACCACTCCAGTATCCTTGCCATGAGAACCTCATGAACTGTATAAGAAGACAGAAAGATATGACACAGAAAGATGAGTGAGTTCCCCAGGTCAGAAGGTGTCGACTATGTTACTGGGGAAGAGCAGAGGACAATTACTAATAGCCTCAGAAAAAATGAAGAGGCTGGGCCAAAGCAGAAACAACCCTCAGTTGTGGATGTGTCTGGTGATGAAAGCAAAATTCGATGCTGTAAAAGAGAAGTATTGCAAAAGGAACCTGGAATGTTAGGTCCATCAATCAAGGTAAACTGGACATGGTCAAGCAGGAGATGGTAAGAATAAACGTCTACATCTTAGGAATCAGTGAACTAAAATGGCAAATGGGCAAATTTAATTCAGATGACCATTATATATACTACTATTGGGCAAGAATCCCATAGAAGAAACAGAGTAGCCCTCATAATCAACAAAAGAGTCCGAAATGCAGTACTTGAGTACAGAGTCAAAAATGACAGAATGATCTCGGTTCATTTCCAAGGCAAGCCATTTAACATCACAGTAATTCAAGTCTATGCCCCTAGCAATGATTCTGAAGAAGCTGAAGTTGATCAATTTTATGAAAACCTAGAAGACATCCTAGAACTGTACAAAAAAGATCTTAATGAACCAGATAACTACAATGGTGGGGTCAGTCATCCAGTGCCAGACATTCTGCAGTGTGAAGACAAAAGACAAAAAAAAGATGTTCTATTCATCAGAGGGGATTGGAATGCAAAAGTAGGAAGTCAAGGGATACCTGGAGTAACACACCAGTTTGGCCTTGGAGAAAAAATGAAGCAAGGCAAAGGTTAACAGCATTTTGCTAAGAGAACACACTGGTCACAGCAAATACCCTTTTTCAACAATACAAAAGACAACTTTACACAAGGACATCACCAAATAGTCAATACCAAGATCAAACTGGTTACATTATTTGTAGCCGAAGATGGAGAAACTGTATACAGTCAGCAAAAACAAGACCAGGGGCTGACTGTGGCTTGGATCATCAGTTTCTCATGGGAAAATTCAGGCGTAAAGAAACCAGGGAAAACCACTAGGCCAGCCAGGTATGACTTAATTCAAATTCCCTATGAATATGCAGTGGAGGTGATGAATAGATTCAAGGGATTAGATCTAGTAGAGAGTGTGCCTGAAGAACTATGCACAGAGGTCCATAGTACTGTACAGGAGGCAGCAAACCAAACCATCCCAAAGAAAAAGAAAAACAAGACGGTGAAGTGGTTATCTGGAGGCTTTACAAATAGCTGAAGAAAGAAGAGAAGTGAAAAGCAAGGGAGAAAAGGAAAAGTACATCCAACTAAATCAGAGTTCCAAAGAATAGCAAGGAGAGACAAGAAGGCCTTCTTCAATGAACAGTGCATAACAATAAAGGAAAACAACAGAAGCAGAAAGCCTAGAGGTCTCTTCAGGAAAATTGGAACTATCAAGGGACTATTTCACCCAAAGATGGGCACAATAAAGGACAGAACTGGTAGAGACCTAGTGGATGCTGAAGAGATCAAGAAGAGTTGGAAAGAACACATGGAAAAACTGCACAAAAAAGATCTTAAGGAACCAGGTAACTACAGTGGTGTGGTCAGCCACACAGAGACAGACATTCTGGAGTATGAAGACAAGTGGACCTTAGGAAGCACTGCTGTCAATAAAGCTAGTGGATGTGATGGAATTCCAGTAGAGCTATTCAAAACTCGAAAGGATGATGCTATCAAAATGTTGCACTCAGTATGTCAGCAAAACTGGAAGACCCAGCAGTGGCCACAGGATTGGAAAAGGTCAATACTCATCCCAATTCCCAAGAAGGGTAGTGGTAAAGAATGTGCTAACCATCAGACAATTGCACTCATCTCCCATGTTAGCAAGGTTATGCTTAAAATCTTACATGCTATTCTTCAGCATTATGAAAACCAAGAACTTCCAGATGTCCAAGCTGGGTTTAGAAAAGGCAGAGAAACCAGAGATGAAATTGTTAACATTCGCTGGATCATAGAGAAAGCATGCAAATTCCAGAAAAACACCTACCTCTGTTTCATTGACTACGCTAAAGCCTTTGACTGCATGGATCATAACAAAATGTGGAAAACTCTTAAAAAGATGGGAATATCAGACCATCTTACCTTTCTCCTGAGAAACTTGTATGCTGCTCAAGAAGCAACAGTTTGAACCCTGTATGGAACAACTGATTGGTTCAAGATTGAGAAAGGAATATGACAGGGCTGTCTGCTGTCACCCTGTTTATTTAACCTATACACAGAGCACATCATGAGAAATGTTTGGCTTGATGACTTATAAGTTGAAGTTAAGATAGGTGGTAGAAACATTGACAACCACAGATATGCAGATAGCACTCTATTGGCAGAAAGCGGAGAGAAACTAAAGAGCCTCTTGATGAGAGTGAAAGAGGAGAGTGAAAGAGTTGGCTTAAAACTAAATATTAAAAAACTAAGATCATGGCATCTGGTCCCATTACTTCATGAAAAATAGAGGGGGAAAAGGTGGAAGTAATGACAGATTTTCTCTTCTTGGATTCTAAAATCACTGTGGATGGTGACTGTAGCCATGAAATCAGAAGACGATTGCTTCTTGGAAGAAAAACTTTGACAAACCTAGACAGTGAGTTGAAAAGCAGATCCACTACTCTGCTGACAAAGGTCTGTATAGTCAAGGATATGGTCTTCCCAGTGGTCACATATGGTTTTGAGAGCTGGACTGTAAGAAAGGCTGAGAGCTAAAGAATTGATGCCTTCAAACTGTGGTGCTGGAGAAGACTCCCGAGAGTCCCTTAGACAGCAAACCAGCCAATCTTAAGGGAAATCAACCCTGAATACTCATTGAAAGGACTGATGCTGAGCTGAAGCTCCAGTATTTTGGTTATCTGATGCAAACAGCCGACTCACTGGAAAAGTCCTCTCTGCTGGGAAAAATTGAGGGCAGAAGGAGAAGCGGGCATCAGAGGATGAGATGGCTGGATGGCATCACCAATGCAGTGGACGTGAACTTGGGCAACTTCTGGAGACAAGGGATGCCTGGCATGCTGCAGTCCATGGGGTCACGAAGAGTTAGACATGACTGGGCAACTGAACAACAACAACAAGGTCCTGTTACATGCCCATAATACCCTACATTCTCCTTATAAACTATGATCACAGTGCTATTTGTCTTTCATCTTTAACCTTTCTTTTTAGTATTTTGGGTTCTGTAAGGGTAGTGATCAAATCTCTCTTGTTCAGTGGTATTGGTCCATTGTCAGAAAAATGTTAGGAGCTCAAGAAACATTTGATGAGTATAATTATAAACACTAAAGATCTAGTTCACTTCTGTTTGGTCACACTTATTTGTTGAACACCTATTACATTCAGGGATAACAAAGATTAATAAAGCAAGGCACTTCCATAAAAGGCCGCCAGAGTGACAATACATGATGTTCTACGTCTCATGGCCTATCCATGCTCTAAGGCTGTACTAGGTGCTATGGGAGCACAGGAAATTAGTCAGAACTCAGCCAGCAAGTTCCAACAAGACTTTCTGTCCTCAATAAAACCAAAGGCTTGCCAGTGAAATCAGGATGATAAAAGCATTCCATATCAGGGGAAGAGAACAAGCCATTTCAAAAGCATGAAAGAGCGTGATGTAAGAGAAATTTTTTAAATCATTGACTACTATCTATTATTAAGAAACGGTTGAAAGTTATTTTTGCAAAGTCTGTTTCCAACTGAAAGCACTTTAAGACTCCACTATCTGATTATACATGGAAATTAGTTTTTACCAAGAAAAAGGATCATTATATGAAGAGGAAGTTATAATGTTTGGATATCTGGGCTCTGAAGAACAGAGTAGAATAAAAACAACTACTCCAAGCATTTAAAAAGAGGCAACTCTCGAGAAGATACACATTATGTTTAGCATATAAAGTTTGTTTTTACATTTTTTTCTATGATGATAAAGGTATAAGTTGTTTTCCTACGTAGCCCATACATATCCTTTTAAAATATATACTTTTTTCTTTTTTAAAACTTTATTTTTAATTGGAGGGTGATTGTTTTACAATATATATTGTGTTGGCTCCTGCCACAGATCAACATGAATCAGCTGTATGCATACATTTGTCCCCTACCTCCTGAGCCTCCCTCCCACCCCATCCCACTTATATACATTCTCATTATACAGTCTTTTTCCGTAGTGGATTTATATATAATAGCATGCATATTATTTTGGGCATCATATAACTCATTAGAGAAACTACTCAAAACTTAACAATGAGTAAAATTTTTATAGTTGCTTTTACTCCAGCCTATTTATAAACTTTAGAAGTAAAGAAAGAACACTTATTATTTTCAAGATCTACTTACTACTCTATTATGTGTGTCCTGAATTTCTTAATTTGCACTGGGTCAAACAATGACAAATCATGTAATCAGTCTTGCTTCTTAGAGAATTATTATTTGTTGTTGGGGTTTTTGTTTTGTTTGTAGAAGCATTCTATTTCTTTCATAATAAAAAGTTATCTAGATCTATCTCTATATATACATATACACACACATATATATTTTTTAATTTATATGTTTCTTTATTTCAATAAACAACTATGGTATAATAAGAAAACTTCAAATTGTCAAGGTAATGATTGGTTATACTTAGACTACTGTAACTCGTATAAGATTAATTCTCCTGGTAGGAACTAAAATGAGATAAAGTTTTTTAAAAGGTGTTTAAATTTATCAGAGACAAAGACAGCTAAGCATCACTAAGAGGGAAATACAATTCAATGAAATCCAAATTCTACACATGATTTCATCTTTGAATGTTTACCAGCTTCTAAACAATACATGCATTGAGTGAGGTGGTGAGAATGTTTAAACAGATGCTAAAAGCTTTAACACTAAACAGAGTTTCTAGAGAATTCACAGTGCTGGAAGACTGATAGCTGACATAACGAGCCTAAGAAGAATGAGGGGCTATGGTTAAAATTTAGGCTTTTAGTTGAGACCCAGAAAGAGGTAAACAGAGCAAAAGGGGAAAAACCAGACAAGCCTAAGCTAAAAAATAAGATGATCTGCCTACATTACACCTGCCTATGCTGCTGCTGCTGCGGCTAAGTCACATCAGCCGTGTCCCACTCTGTGCGACCCCATAGACGGCAGCCCACCAGGCTCCGCCATCCCTGGGATTCTCCAGGCAAGAACACTGGAGTGGGTTGCCATTGCCTTCTCCAGTGCATGAAAGGGAAAAGTGAAAGTGAAATCGCTCAGTCGTGTCCGACTCTTCACAACCCCATGGACTGCAGCCCAGCAGGCTCCTCCGTCCATGGGATTCTCCAGGCAAAAGTACTGGAGTGGGTTGCCATTGCCTTCTCCAACACCTGCCTGTAGGAAGTAAATAAAATCTACTGGGGAGAAATAAAATAACATCTAGAGCCTCCGCCATCATTAATTCACATTGCATTCAATACAATGTATCAAAAATAAAAGGAAAGGACAAAAATCAAGAACACAGTTAAAGCAATGAAACCCAACAAGTAATCAAGATACTGGAGTTATCAAAAATGGACTTAAATTACAACTAATAATTTGAATAAAATAGATGAAGAGATGAATTAAACCAGAGATTCTAAACTCATTTGTAAAAAAAGGAAGCAAACAATTCCTCAAAATTAAAAATATAGTAGCTATAATTAGGTATTCAAGACATAACAGGAGAGAGGGTTAGGAAATTTGAAAACCGATAATCAGAAAACATCCAGGTAGAAATACAAAGAAAATATAAAGACAAAAATTACAGAAAAGTATGAAAGAAACGTGTGGGATATGGAAGACTCAAAACGTGTGCACTTACATTTTGAGGAAAAGAGAAAGCGAAAGAATGATTGTTTTTAAATACAAGCTGAATTTTCTCAAAATTTATGAAACTTATCAAGCAACGATAATAAAAATGAATGCAAGGCAGTGCAAACACAAAGAAAAAACACAATTCACACATAAAATCAAAACTCTGACAAAATGAGAGATATACTTAAAGTAGTAAAGGAAATGAGACAATTTTTCTTGAAAGGGGTAACCACAATTTTAAAAGCTGACTTTCAATACTATATTAATTTCTTAATTTTTTTCAAATTTTTCTCATATGATAGTTATTTTAAGCTGTGCTTATACAACAATGGATTAAAAACATGATAAAAATTATGCCTGTATCATGTCAGATGGGGATAAAGTCTAAGGAGTAAAACGATTCAGGAAAGACGATAGGGTGTGGCAGGAAGTTTGCTAGTTAAGAGTTCAAGAAAAGAATTCACAAGGAAGCCAGGTGGACATTTGGGGTAAGAGTTTTGCAGGCCAAAGATCAGCCTGGCCTAAGAACATGAGTTGGGAGCATGCTCAGGGTGTGATCAAGGAAGATGAAGAATGTCTAGGTGGTTTGGGCCAAAATCAGATGGAAAGAAGCACAAGAAAAGCGATGAGCTCATTCAGATATCCTTTTTCTTTTCCTCCCTTTTAAAAAATGTACTTGGTCACAACATACAGAATTTGTACATTAGTAGTTCTCCCTCATTCCCACTTTTGTTTTAGCATTAAATTTTAAATTCATATATTAAAATGCTCAGTATCAATCCTTTTGCTGAATTTTTCCCTGGTATCTTACGTTCTAATGAAGCTCATTCTAGTTTTCCTAAGGAGGTCTCATTAGCAGAGAATTCTCTGAATTCATGTTTAAAGCTTTTTCTACCACCTTTATACTTAAGAAATGTTTAACTTGATATAAAATCCTTGGTTTACCCTTCTTTTATTGAATTTTTGCATATCATGCTCTATTGTGGCCTTTCTTTGAACGTTGCTTTTAAATAATTGAATGTCATTCTAATTCTTTTTGCTTTGTAACTTATTTGATCTTTTTGTTTAAAGAACTTGAATATTTTTTAATCTCTATTTTCAAAGTTTAATGGTTTTACTAGGGTACTTTTAAGAGCTAATCATTCTCAGTTAATTTTCTCCTTGTTTGCCCTTTCAATTTGTGGATTCAGGTCTTCATTTATTTTTAAAAAGAATCTGGGGTTATAGTTTAACATATTAGTAATATACCATTATTTTTCCCCAAGGAGTACCTCTTTTTTTCCTTTTATTCTGTTTTTTTTTTTTCTTTCTCAGATGCTATGTGTTTCAAAGAAGCCATTTCACAAAGTGAAAACTTCAGTCTTCTTTGTAAATCAGGCTGTGAAAGTTCAGGATATTCTAAAGAATTATCTCCACAACTGTCTTACTCTTCTTAATGGCAGCTTTAGAATAACTGTAGGTCTCCTGGTAGCTCTTCTCTTTTCTCTTTCCTGCACTTCTCTCTCTTCTGCCCTTTCCCACTCCCTGCCCCCCTCCATCTTCCTCTTCTCTCTCCAGCAACTCTCCCTTTCTCTCTTTCTGCCTGTTCTTTTCAACACAAAGCTTTTGTTTGCAGCAGGGTATAGTGTACACTGGATCCGCTGCCTTCTGTACTTATTTTCCCCATGGGCTTCCCTGGTGGCTTGGGAGTAAACAATCTGCCTGCCAATGCAGCAGACGTGGATTGGGAATATCCCCTGGAGGAGAAAATGGCAACCCACTCCAGTATTCTTGCCTGGAGGATTCCATGCACAGAGGAGCCTGGTGGGCTACAGTCCATGGGGACAACTTAGCAACTAAATAACAACTTATTTTTCCCACCTTTAATTTTAGTTAATTTTGAAGTTTGAACATTCTTTATTTTCAACTTATGATAAAGGCATGCTTTTAGTGCATATTTTTTTTTCCTTTTTCTTCTTACTTTATTTTGTTTTAGGAGGAAATGCTGGCTGGAAGATGCAGACCAGGTAGCTGCTATTGTCCTATTTACCTGGAAGTCTCTTAAATGTACTCTGTGATGCAAAAGCAAGTCTATATACAGTTTAATTTTCTCTCTTTTGTACAGAAATCACTGTGCATGCAATTAAATACTTCTTTTATACTAATGCATGTATATGGAATTTGAAAGATGGTAATGGTAACCCTATATGTGAGACAGAATAAGAGACACAGATGCATAGAACAGTCCTGTGGACTCTGAGGGAGAAGGTGAGGGTTGGACGTTCTGGGACAATAACATTGAAACATGTATATTGTCATATGTGAAGCAGAACACCATTCCATGTTCTATGCATGGGACGGATGCTCAGGGATGGAGCGTTGGGATGACACTGAGGGATGGGAGGGGGAGGGAGGTGGGAGGAGGGTTTGGGAGGGGGAGCACATGTGAATCCATGGCTGATTCATGTCGATATAAAAACTACTACAATATTGTAAAGTAATTAGCCCCCAACTAAAATATTCTGCAAAAAAAAAAAAAAAAAAGAAAGAATACATCTTGAAAATCTCTCCACAGCAGTTTCAACATTTTATCATATGTATAAAGTTTAATATATTTGTTACTAAAAATTTTCACATGCTGCTGAATTAAACAGCTATGAAAAATAGGATTAGGAACATTATACTCAGTATTAATGAAACTTCTAGACAGAAAACCAACAACAATTCCAAAGTAAAAGTACTAGTAGAGTTAAAGACACAGGAGATCATCAAAAAATGCAGTACTATAATAAATACATGCTCTTCCAAAAAAAAAAAAATAATAATAATACAGATAGCTCAACAGAGGGGATATAAGGAAGAAATGAAGCTGCTGAGTTCTGGGAGGACTGAAGAAGATCACCAATAGCACCGCGTGAGAGCCTTTGACAGAAAAGAAGACTGGAGTGGAGTGGATGTGTGCATCATGTATATGAACTACTTTTTGTGGCTTGGTGCTTTCAGCTGACACTGAACACTGCATTCAACTGCTTGGTGCTTAATGGCACAAATTAATCAAATGATGGGAAAACTCTCACTTGGCACAAAATAATCAAATGCTGGGAAACTTCCCATGTAAATCAACATACAGTCCATCTTCTAGTAATATCATTCCTCTATTTGCCAGTCAGATATGACCTTATTTGTATTCCATAAATAGACTGTATTCATCTCTCTCTCTCTCACACACACACACATTAAAATTTTAGAATTTTTAAAAAGTATCCTCTGTAAGCAATTCAAAACTTCAATTGTAGAAGTGAAGCCAATGTCATAAATTTTGAAGGTTCCTCTGTGTACTGTTTTGAAATTGTTTCCTGACTTTCTTTATTTCTGATCCGGTATTCATTTTTTTGTTCCATTAATGATATGTCTCCATCATCTCATCATGTGGTTAGCCTCACCTTCCTATTTTCTTTGGTTCTCGTAGGTTTATACTTTTTGTTTTAAGTCTTCTAGGAACATTTTAATTGATACAAACATGCTATTGATTATATATAACCCCCTCAAATGAAAGTGAAAGTGAAGTCACTCAGTTGTGTCTGACTCTTTGCGACCCCACAGACTGTAGCCTACCAGGTTCCTCCGTCCATGGGATTTTCCAGGCAAGAATACTGGAGTGGGTTGCCATTTCCTTTTCCAGGAGATCTTCCCGACCCAGGGATTGAACCCGGGTCTCCTGCATTGTAGGCAGATGCTTTACCATCTGAGCCACCAGAGAAGCTAACCCTCTCAAATACCCAATGTATAATTATTCTTATAATTAATTATCAATAAAATTTACTTTTTAAGACTAATAGATGATTCTGCTAAAAAGAAACAATTCATAACTACCAAAACATTGCTTGTAATATAGTATTTCGTTAACAATGTGAGATTTTGCATGGAACAACCTAGATTTGAATTTTGGCTGTAGTCTTTACTAGACTAGTTGTGGGATTTTCAACAGGTGGCTTAACTTTTCTGATCTTCAGTTTTTACAATGTGTACGTCACAGAGTTATTGGGTAAGTTAAATGAGTAGAGATGTGACAGGACTCCATATATGCTACATTTATAAGTTTGCACTAGAGAGATGATGCATTCAACATCTTAGTAATTATTTTTTTTCTCTTGTCTAATCTTACAGGATATGTATTAGGATACCTAGACAGTTAACCAGAAAATAACTCTAATGAGAACTAGGACAGATTTGATCCCAGTGTGGCTCATTGCTAGAAACCCTTGGAGCCCTGGGGAAATAGAGAGCCATGTACAAGCATTCTTACCATCTTGCAAGGATTCAATTATAGCTGTTTGGATGATGATAAATGCAAAAAAAGCTGAATGTGAATAAAACTAACAACTGTGACATCACAACTTTATAGCAGAATTTTACAAACATAATTTGTTTCTAAATATGCTATATAACCTAGAAATTTTTGTTATTGTTAGCCAACCACTAACTTACAATCATATTTTGGAAGTTAAGGACAGCTCTGAAAGGAGAAGGATTCCTTGAGTCAGCACCACTGTTACTCATAGGATTGCTTTTTTCTTGAGACTAATATAGAGCTTACTGATTTTGTTTAGTCAGCTTTCTGGTCCAGGGTTTCTTCTTATCAACATCCTGTCATATGATTCTATAACACAGGAATAAGGATTATAGAATATGGCCTAATTTATTTAAAAAAAGATATTCCAAGGAGATGCTGACTTTAGTTTTTTGGCAGAAAGATTGAAATTGCCTATAATTTTATCATCAGTAGTAACAGACAGAGTTTGAAAACTTCAGTACTATGTCTTAAGCTGCTTTCACATCATTACTCACCTGTCCCAATTTTTGAGTGTTAATTTTTCAAGTAAATGTTTTCATATTAGTTTTTCAACAAAAAATTCTGTATGCCATAAGTGATAAGATTTACTTTGTAATGTTAAGCATAAATCTGCCAACCTGATTCTATTTATATTCACAAACTTCTATTGAGAACGGCTATATCACTTAGTTATTTTTGTGTTTGTGCATGTGACTATGTGTTCATGAGAACTCAATTCACATGTTTAATGATATAACTGCACTAATGCTGAGAAAATTTCTAAAATTACAGGGCTTTTTATTTGACATTTCAGATTGATAAAAATACGTCTCATGTAATACAGTTTACTCAAATTGTATTAATCAGTCCATCCTAAAGGAGATCAATCCTGGGTGTTCACTGGAAGGACTGATGTTGAAGCTAAAACTCCAATACTTTGGCCACCTCATGTGAAGAGTTGACTCATTGGAAAAGACCCTAATGCTGGGTAGGACTGGGGGCGGGAGGAGAAGGGGATGACAGAGGATGAGATGGTTGGATGGCATCACCGACTCGATGGACATGGGTTTGGGTGGACTCCGGGAGTTGGTGATGGACAGAGAGGCCTGGCGTGCTGCGATTCATGGGGTCTCAAAGAGTCAGACATGACTGAGTGACTGAACTGAACTGAACAAGTTTCATATTTTAATGTCATTTTATTCACATACATTTTAAAAATGTATGTTAATTAATGATTTTACAGTGACAAAGTTTTCAATTCTGATAAAGAAAACACTTTAGATCCTCAATTGATGAAATACAATAGCAGATTCTGTATTGAATTTACTGTCCTACATTTCATACATTTAAGTAGGATAAATTTTGATAATTTTAAGAAAAGTCAAAAAGAATACATGCACACATACAAGTAAGCATGTGTGTATGCAGGCAAACACATGTGTGAGTTATATTAAAACAAGAAATATCCTCTAATGTTCTTGTTTCTCAAAACAGAGCTTGGGTATCAACTGTGTCTCTTGATAGACACCGTCCTGTACAGTTCTTTTTTTATTATTTGTACATCAGAATTTGTTCTGTCTCTTATTACCTCAGCATATTTATCAGATACTAATGATGTTTACAAAATATATGTAGGTAAACATATCACCCATTTATCAAGCACCTGCTCAGTGTACTAGAATAAAATGAGTTAATGCATGCTAATTTTCATTAATTACTAGTAAATTACTACACTGGGGGAGTCTGGGTAACAGAGTAAATCAATTCTAACAACAGTTTTGGAAAACACAATAATTTAACCCAAATGAGAAATATGTTTAATGCTGAAATTTCAGACATGTGACACACAGTAAACAAGTATTTTGCATAGAGGAATTTTTTTAAGAAATTTTTTACCTCTTGGTAGATATATGATTATTATGTTTAATAGTAGATATCCTGAGTTTGATCCCTGCATGTAGAGATCACGGCATGGCATGGCATGGCAACCTACTATAGTATTCTTGTCTGGAGGAAACCCCATAGACAGAGGAGCCTGGCAGGCTACAGTCCATAGGGTCACAAAGAGTTGGACACAACTAAGCAACTAAGCACAGCACATCTTTAAGAATATGCACAACTCACATACCACACACACACACACAAAATAATGGCAATAATAATGCAAGAAAGAGCTTTTTAGGTTTTCCTAACTTAAGATTTATCTGCTCGCCTTTTGAAGAATAAAGATACTGCCTCAGAGAAAATACTGGCTTTAAAAGTCAGGGAAAGTGGACCTAGAGGTTATAATACTAAGTGAAGTAGTCAGAGAAAGAGAAATACATATATATAAAACAGAAACAGTGTCACAGAAGGAAAAAAAAAAACTCATGATTCTCAAAGGGGAAAGGTGGGAGCGGGATAAATTTAGAGTTTGAGACTAAAATATACATACTACTATATACAAAAATTAACAAGAACCTAATATCTAGCACCGGGTACTAAACACACTAGCTTGTAATAACCTATAATGGAAAAGAATCTAAAAAGAATATAATATATATACACACACATACACATATATATGTATATTACTGAATCAATTTGCTGCACCCCTGAAAATAATACACTATAAATCAATTTTAAAAGTCAACAACTATATGCCTATAAAAATGAAATTTAAAAAATAAGTAAAATTTCGTTTCCTTCAAAAAAAGTCAGAGCAAATGCTACTGAAGTCAATGAGATTTTTCCAGTACATTCTGAAAGTATGGCTACATGCTGATAATAACAATTTTAAATAAACATACCTATTGTAGTTATTCAGTCACTCAGTCATGTCTGACTCTTTTGACCCCATGGACTGCAGCATGCCAGGCTTCCCTGTCATTCACTATCTCCCAGAGTTTGCTCAAACTCATGTCCACTGAGTCAGTGATGCTGACTATTGTAGTATTTTTTGTAAAAGTCAAGATTCTTTGGCTAGAAGCGTGTGAATCTATAGTAATATCTCTATCAAAAATATAATTCTAAAAATATAGACAGAAAATACATAAAAGAACTGCTCTGGATAATGGCTTATTAAAAAAAACAAAATTAAAACATGTTACAGACATTGTTAATTTAGATAAAAATTCTTTTCCCTGTTGTAACTTTAAAATTTTTTTTGGATTACATGTATACTCAAAAATAGTGCTGAAAGTCATTCTTTGTTGACAAATGAAAGACACATGCTACTCTCTCTACTATTACTAGATTTAAATGTGAAACACCAGTACACTCTCTCTTTCTCCATGACCTCCCTGAGTGCTCAGGGGACTTGCATCCCATCTTTATGTTTTACTGATGCAAGGGAAATTCTTCTTTCCTAACTCAAATATAGTCTGGAAATTTGTGCCGATAATTTTCACGCAAGTATTGTATATTTTTACACTCATTTGTGTATTCACAAAAATAATGTATTGTTCTCTGTATCCTAAGAATTTACATTAATGAAACTTGGTACATCTCCAACTTGATATTTGCATCCAATAGTCTACTATAGAGATGAAGGTGTCCTGATACATACAGATGTTTATTATATTTCATTACATGAACTAATCAGAGTTATTTAGCCACATGTTTTTGTTGTTGTTTAGTCAGTAATTGTATCTGACTCTTTCGAGACCCTAGGGACTGTAGCCTGCAAGGCTCCTCTGTCCATGGGATTTCCCAGGCAAAAATCCTGGAGTGGGTAGCTGTTCCCTTCTTTAGGGGATCTTCCTGACCCAGGGATCAAACCTGCATCTCCTGCAATAGCAGGCTGATTCTTTACCACTGAGCCACCTGAGAAGCCGATTTAGTCACATACAATGAAACAACTCCACTTTTAGATAAATTACATATAAAAACATGCCAGTTCTTTATGCAATTCATCTTCACACATTCTGTCTCAAGGTGAGGTAAGTAAAAAGGAAGACTTGAAGTCATTACCACTTCATTTTACTATCTTCTCTTTTTTATATTTAAGTAGGAAATACTTTTTAGTACCACCACTACAGCTATTTTTATTTAAGGATAGTTAAGATATGAACTCCATGACTATAAATTGCAGGTAGGTAAATCAAGAACTTAATCTCTCTCCAGCCTCAGATTGCAATGCAGTTTGTACCACACATGTCAGAAATGCACACTGCACTGGCTCTTAAAGCCATAATTCAAATGAGATCCAATCAGTCATGGTGTTATCACAGGCTGGTGTAGATATCATGTGGATCTGGAGTGCAAGAATAATTCTTGAACATAAAGAATATTTGGTATAACACACTGCATGATGCAGGAGCGGCAGCTGCACAGCAGAGGAGGGGCCCGAGAGAAGCTACCCCACATCCACGATCAGGAGCGGCAGCCAAGGGGAGTTACCCCACATTCAAGGTCAGGAGCAGGGGCGTGAGGAGATACCCCACGTCCAAGGTCAGGAGCAGTGGCTGCACTTTGCTGGAGCAGCCATGAAGAGATACCCCACATCCAAGGTAAGAGAAACCCAAGTAGGAGGGTAGGCGCTGAGAGAGGGCATCAGAGGGCAGACAGACTGAAACCACAATCACAGAAAACTAGCCAATCTGATCACACGGACCACAGCCTTGTCTAATACAGGTCATGGTGGAGAGGTCTGACAGAATGTGGTCCACTGGAGAAGGGAATGGCAACCCACTTCAGTATTCTTGCCTTAAGAACCCCATGAATAGTATGAAAAGGCAAAAAGATAGGCCACCAAAAGATGAACTCCCCAGGTCAGTAGGTGCCCAATATGCTGCTGGACATCAGTGGAGAAATAACTCCAGAAAGAATGAAGGGATGGAGACAAAGCAAAAACAATACCCAGTTGTGGATGTGACTGGTATACAAGCAAGGTCCGATGCCTTAAAGAGCAATATTGCATAGGAACTTGGAATGTTAGGTCCATGAATCGAGGCAAATTGGAAGTGGTCAAACAGGAGATGGCAAGAGTGAACGTTGACATTCTAGGAATCAGCGAACTAAAATGGACTGGAATGGGTGAATTTAACTCAGATGACCATTATATCTACTACTGTGGGCAGGAATCCCTTAGAAGAAATGGAGTAGCCATCACAGTCAACAAAAGAGTCCGAAATGCAGTACTTGGATGCAACCTCAAAAACGACAGAATGATCTCTGTTCGTTTCCAAGGGAAACCATTCAGTATCACGGGAATCCAAGTCTATGCCCTGACCAGTAAGGCTGAAGAAGCTGAAGTTGAATGGTTCTATGAAGACCTACAAGACTTTTTAGAACTAACATCCCAAAAAGATGCCCATTTCATTATAGGGGACTGGAATGCAAAGGTAGGAAGTCAGGAAACACCTGGAGTAACAGGCAAATTTGGCCTTGGATACAGAATGAAGCAGGGCAAAGGCTAATAGAGTTTTGCCAAGAGAATGCACTGGTCATAGCAAACACCCTCTTCCAACAACACAAGAAAAGACTCTACACATGGACATCACAAGATAGCCAATACTGAAATCAGATTGATTATATTCTTTGCAGCCAAAACGGAGAAGCTCTATACAGTCAGCAAAAACAAGACTGGGAGCAGACTGTGGCTCAGATCCTGAACTCCTTATTGCCAAATTCAGACTTAAATTGAGAAAGTAGGGAAAACCACTGGACCATTCAGGTATGACCTAAATCAAATCCCTTATGATTATACAGTGGAAGTGAGAAATAGATTTAAGGGACTAGATCTGATAGACAGATGGCCTGATGACAATGGATGGAGGTTTGTGACATTGTACAGGAGACAGGGATCAAGACCATCCCCATGGAAAAGAAATGCAAAAAAAGCAAAATGGCTGTCTAAGGAGGCCTTACAAATAGCTGTGAAAAGAAAAGAAGCAAAAAGCAAAGGAGAAAAGGAAACATATACCCATTTGAATGCAGAGTCCCAAAGAATAGCAAGGAGAGATAAGAAAGCCTTCCTCAGCGATCAATGCAAAGAAAGAGGAAAACAATAGAATGGGAAAGACTAGAGATCTCTTTAAGAAAATTAGGAATACCAAGGGAACATTTGAAACAAAGATGTGCTCGATAAAGAACAGAGATGGTATGGACCTAACAGAAGCAGAAGATATTAAGAAGAGGTGGCAAGAATACACAGAAGGACTGTACAAGAAGATCTTCATGACCCAGATAATCACGATGGTGTGATCACTCACCTAGAGCCAGACATCCTGGAATGTGAGGTCAAATGAGCCTTAGGAAGCATCACTATGAACAAAGCTAGTGGATGTGATGGAATTCTAGTTGAGCTATTTCAAATCCTCAAAGATGATGCTGTGAAAGTGCTACACTCAATATGCCAGCAAATATGGAAAACTCTGCAGTGGCCACAGGACTGGAAAATGTCAGTTTTCATTCCAATCCCTAAGAAAGGCAATGCCAAAGAATGCTCAAACTACCGCACAATTGCACTCATCTCACACGCTCAGAGTCAGACGCAACTAAGAAGCTTCACTTTCGCTTTTCACTTTCATGCATTGGAGGAGGAAATGGCAACCCACTCCAGTGTTCTTGCCTGGAGAATCCTGGGGACGGGATCACCTTGTGGGCTGCCATCTATGGGGATGCACAGAGTCAGACAAGACTGAAGCAACTTAGCAGCAGCAGCAGCACAGGCTAGTAAAGTAATGCTCTAAATTCTCCAAACCAGGCTTCAGCAATACGTGAATCATGTACTTTCAGATGTTCAGGCTGGTTTTAGAAAAGACAGAGGAGCCAGATATCAAATTACCATCATCCGCTAAATCATTGAAAAAGCAAGAGAGTCCCAGAAAAACATCTATTTCTGCTTTATTGACTATGCCTTGACTGTGTGGATCACAATAAACTGTGGAAAATTCTGAAAGAGATGGGAATACCAGACCACCTGACCCGCCTCTTGAGAAATCTGTGTGCAGGCCAGGAAGCAACAGATAGAACTGGACATGGAACAACAGACTGGTTCCAAATAGGAAAAGGAGTATATCAAGGCTGTATGTTGTCACCCTGCTTATTTAACTTATATGCACAGTATATCATGAGAAACGCTGGGCTGGAAGAAGCACAAGCTGGAATCAAGATTGCTGGGAGATATATCAATACTGTCAGATATGCAGATGACACCACACTTATGGCAGAAAGCAAAGAAGAACTAAAGAGCCTCTTGATGAAAATGAAAAAGGAGAGTGAAAAAGTTGGCTTAAAACTCAACATTCAGAAAACTAAGATCATGGCATCTGGTCCCATCACTTCATGGGAAATAGATGGGGAAACAATGGAAACAGTGAGAAACTTTATTTTGGGGGGCTCCAAATTCACTGCAGATGGTGACTGAGGCCATGAAATTAAAAGATGCTTACTCCTTGGAAGGAAAGTTATGACCAACCAGGACAGCATATTAAAAAGCAGAGACATTGCTTTGTCAACAAAGATCCATCTAGTCAGTCCAGTTCAATCGCTCAGTCGTGTTTGACTCTTAGTGACCCCATGAATTGCAGCACGCCAGGCCTCCTTGTCCATCACCAACTACTAGAGCTTACCCAAACTCATGTCCATTGAGTCGGTGATGCCATCCAGCCACCTCAATGGGAAACCATATTGCCTGATTCTCTGAAAAACATTAATCTTTAATTTGCAATTTACATTTTATGTGGTTTATCCTATTTCTCCTATCACTTCCAACAATTTACTTGAGAAAGCTATAATTCTCAGGAAGTAATCTGAGTCACCTCCACGGTGGCTGATAGCAGAAGTACTGAAACACTGTCACTAGAGTTTCAAGTGAAGATTTCATTTTTTCCCTATATTAACATAATTATTTTTTATTGATAGATGAGAAAACCTAATTTAAGACCTTCTACCCCAATCCTATTTTGAGATCGCATCATGGGAGAAGGCAATGGCACCCCACTCCAGTACTCTTGCCTGGGAAACCCCATGGACGGAGGAGCCTGGTAGGCTGCAGCCCATGGGGTCGCGAAGAGTCGGACACGACTGAGCGACTTCACTTTCACTTTTCACTTTCATGCATTGGAGAAGGAAATGGCAACCCACTCCAATATTCTTGCCTGGAGAATCCCAGGGACGGAGGAGCCTGGTGGGCTGCCGTCTATGGGGTCGCACAGAGTCGGACACGACTGACGCGACTTAGCAGCAGCAGCAGCAACATGGTTGGTTAAAAAAAAAATTCACTAGATAATGATACTTAAACCCTAAATGAGTACAAACAAATAATCCTCAAAATCAGTTATTTTAAGTCATTAGAATGTTGATATTGGCATGTAAACCTAACAATCTAAAATCCAAAAAAGCAACCTCCCCCTATTAGATGAGATCAATGGTAGATTTAATCTTTAACAGAGTAGTGTGAGGAGGAAGAAATAGCCCTAGATGCTGGTAAGAAGAAAACAACTGCAAATTTAACAAGGCAATGACTGACTATCCTAGCGTTGAAACAGAAGTGAGTCACTTGCTGCCAAGGGGCAATAGGGGGCCTGAAGATATTGCAGGGTGTATGGGGGGAAAAGGAGAAAGCTACCAGGTTATATGAGGGCTACCCTGGTGGCTCAGTGGTATAGAATCCTTCCCTGCCAAAGCAACAGATGTGGGTTCAATCCCTGGGTCGGGAAGATCCCTGGAGAAGGAAATGGCAACCCACTTCAGTTATTCTTGCCTGGGAAATCCCTTGGACAGAGGAGTCTGGCAGGCTACCATTCAAGGGGTCCCAAAGAGTCAGACATGACTTACTAACTAAACAATAATCAGGTTATATGAGTCTCACACAGCATCAGGCAGTGGTCCTGTAACAGAGCAGGATGAGCACAGCCCTTAGCAGACAGCCATTATTCTGCATCTTGTTACTAGGCAACAGGTCTTTCTCAGCCATTGGTCAGTGCCTCAGTGGGCCCTGCCCAAAAGGAACTAACTGTCAGTGAGTGACATTAGTTGTCCTGTTCAGGTATTAGTCAACACAGCAGTGGGCCCTGTCCATTGGTAACTGTCAATGAGGGACCCTGGGGAAGTGATTCAGTCAAGGTCAGTGGCTTGGTGGTCATAAGTGGAGAGTGAGGCAAGAGGCAGATTCAGGCCTTCTCCTGGAGGCCCTCCAGTTTTTACTCCGCCATGGGCCAGAAAGTGAGCTGGAGGGCCCAGGGAACAGACTGGTACTAAATCCTGCAGGGCTCCAGAGCCCTCACTCTGACCCTCCATTAGTTGTGGCCCAGGCCTTGAGGAGCAGTGAACCTCTCCCCATCACTGTCTCTGCAACCTAACAGCAGTGGCCATCTGTCTTGGTCACAGCCTGTGAGATCTAGTCTCCCCATCTGGGCGCCGTGAGGAGACTGAGGGCCAATTGGGTTGGATGCCTGACTCCTTCAGGGATGACAGCTAGGCAGGATATGGGAACCTGGTCCTGAAGGTGCTGCCAGCTGAGATCTGTCTCCTCTTAGCCAGGACTGGGATCTTGGAGAGTGTTGGGCCTTGGGACTTTCCCCTTTCTCTTCAGGACAGAGAATAACATTCAACAGAGGTTTACAGGAATATTGTTACCTGACCATGACCACACCTCAAGAACAAAGGATCTGACACCGAGGAGTCTGCAACAACCACGCCTATCCTTCACGTTTTGCTTTTAAAGGGACTTGCTAAAAGCTTTTAGTAACTTTGGGGTTCTTAGAGCATGAGCCACCCACCTCTTTGTATGAATCTGTTCCAAACTTAATCCATTCCAGTCTCTTCAGAACAATAAATCTTTCTCTGTTCCAAACTCCAATGTTTAGTACCGAAGGGCCTCATTGTGCATAGGGCACATGGACTTGCAATTTCAGTAACAGTCCTTTACCCTTCAGTCTTACACTATGCCTTGGCAAATGAAATGGCCTGAGTTTTTATGGAAAAACTATCATTTATAACAACTGTATTTTCCTTCATTCAGTCTTTCTGTCATTCAATCAAATATTACATTAAGAATGCAAGAACATAATGTGAAAATGATTTTTTTAGAGTGAACATAAATAATCCATATAGAAAACTGATTCTGAGCAATGTCATGGATAATGCCTGGAAGAGCAAATATATGCTAAATCTAACGGTCCCTTTTCAAAAGAAAAAACTTTTAATAAATTAATAGTGGTACACTTTAGTAACCCTCTTTCAATAGTTGATAGAGAAATAAGGCAAAAAAACTATTCAATGTATAGAAGATTTAACCAACTCTGCCAAAGAATTGGACTTAATTTATAATGACACACCCAATACTGGCAAAAACATAATTCTCCTCAAACATAATGAAACTCTCAGTGACATAAAGCGTATGCTGGGCCATAATACAAGTCACAAAATTTTTTTTAGGATGGAAATTGTACAGAGTATACTTTTGAACTACGATGGTATTAAATTATAAATCATTAACTATAATATATCTAGAGAATCTACACATGCTTGAAGATTACACAACACGCATCTAGTAGATCATGAGTCAAGAAAATATCTCAAATAAAAAAAAATTAGTTAAATGATGAAAACACAACTTGTTAAAATTTTCTTATAGCTGATCAGTGCTTAGATTTATATTATTATATGCAATAATAGAGAAGGAAAAGACATAAAATGAATGATACGAACTTTGACAGCAAGAAGCTAGATGAAGACTAACATAGAAGGAGGAAAATTATATGATAACTGTAAAAGATGCAGAAAAGACATTTGGGAAAATTCAACACCCATTCATGATAAAACTTTTAAGTAGGAATAGCAGTGTTTTATTTTCAGCCTGATAAATTAAGGATAAAAAGCAAAATTAAAGTAAAAAGTCCTAGAGCTAATATCACATTTAATGGTAAAATATAGACCACATTCCCCTATGATCAGGAGGAAGACAAGGCATTCAAGTCTTATCAGCATAATTCAGTATTGTACTGAAGGTCATAGTGAGTACAATGAAGCAAGAGTAAGATATAAAAGATGAGAGCCTGGTGGAAGATGGTGGCAGAGTAAGATGCGGAGATCATCTTTCTTCCCAAAGATACATCAACAACACAGCTGCATGTGGAATAACTCCTATAGAGCACCTACTGAATGCTGGCGGAAAACCTCAGACTTATGAAAAGGCAAGTTAACCCCCACATAAAGTGGCAGGGAAACAACATTAAGAGAAAAAAGAGACCAAGGAAATTGGACAGGTCCTGCATCTCAGGGAGGGAGCTGTGAAGGAGGAGAAGTTTCTGCACACTCTCAAGGGTGTAGGGACATAAACTCAGAGGGGAACACAGTAACAGGTGCCCAGAAGGCAATACAGAGAGAACTCACCACAGAGATCACTGCCTATGCACTCCCCAGCAAAGAAGCTGTTTGCACGTCCACCTCAGAGAGTGGGGGTGGCTGCTGATGCTTGGGGTTCATACTCCATGGAGAGGACTGGGGTGGACTGCCTGAAGATACTCTGAGGAATTTAGTACAACACAGCCAAGGCAGTCCAAGGAAAAGCCTAGGCCTGCCAGAGAGGCAGGAGACCCTAACTCTGTGGACCTCTAACTCTATGTGTTCTCACAGGACCCCACCTTCATGACTGCCACAGCTGGGACTAGCCAGCTGCTGTCTGTGAACCCAGAGGTGGACACAGCCATAGAACTGTCGCCACTAAGGCTGGCACAAATGCCAGAGGCGGGGGCAAGACAAAGCTGGGGTCTGAAATCCCAGAAGCTGGCATGATGGCTGCAGCAGCCGTGGCCAAGCAGTGAACAGGCGCAGGTCACTACCCAAAACTTCCTGGGAGCCTCTGCAGCTTAGATCTTCCAAGAGACCCATGACATAGGGCCAGTTTCTCTGGGGGAGTGAACAACCCAACGCAGACTGCAGCAACTTCCAACAGGTCTCTAAAAGATCCCCACCACTGCAGGCACTCCCCACACAGCCTAATTTTGGGTGCCATACCTCTCCCTCTCCCCAGCCCAACTGAGCGAGTTAGCACTAATAACCCTTAGCTTTCGCTCCCTCTTGTTTGGTCAGGGAACAGATGTTGGAGGGCAGCCTACAAGCAGAGGTGGGGCCAACACCAAAGAGAAACACTAGGGACTGAGACCTAAGAAGAGGAAGGGAATGCACCTCTGCAGCAGCAGGTACGTGGATTGAATCCTCACAATTAGGTAGACACTGTGGACTTTGGAGGCAAGTACAGCTGGAGTAAGGCCAGATTGGAGTCGGGGTTAACCCCACAGTGCCCACAGTAGGTCCAGAGACCTTCCTAGAAAGAGTGGAGGACTTTTTGGGTATGCAGACTGACTGGAGCTCACTATGTGGTAAGGATAATTGATGTCAGAGGATAGTGTTTTTCTTAATACTACTACTCTCTCTCTATTTTTTGTTTGTTTTGTTCCATTCCTATTCCTTTTTTAGTAATCCTTTTTAATTTTTTCTTTTCCCTTTTTTAATGCTTTTATTTTATTTTTAAAAAAACTCACTTTCTTTTTTCCTATTTCTACAATATCTTTTCATTATGCCTCATTTTCCCCCATGTTTCTGTTCTATCTTTTTGCTACTCTAGTTTTTGGTGTTTGTTTTCATTTATGGGTTTGTTTATTGTTTTCCCTGCTCTCTTTTTTGTTTCCTCTCTATATTCTTTTTTTTTTTTCTTTATGTGCGTATGAGTCTGTGAGCTTCTTCATGCATTCCTGTCTGATTAATGTTGCTTTTTTTGTCTTGGGGCTTTTCTTTCATTTTTTGTTTGTTTATATTTCTTATTTTATTTTTCCCTTCTGTGCTGTGTGGCTTCTGAAGTCTTGGTGCTTCAGCAAGGCATTAGGCCTGAACCTCTGAGGTGGGAGACCTGAGTCCAAGAAGAGGGTTCACCAGAGAATTCTCAACCCCATGGAATATTAATGAACAAGAGCTCTCCATCTCAACACTAAGACCTGGCCCCACTCAAAGGCCAAGTTACAGTTCCAGACACTACATCCCAAACAACTATCAAAACAGGAACACACCCCTACCCATTAGCAGACAGGCTGCCCAAAGTCATCCAAAGCTCACAGATACCCCATAACAGCAGTGGACACAACACTGCCTTTTATAGAGACAAGATCCAGCTCCATCCAACAGAATATAGACACCACTACCTCCAGACCAGGAAACCATCACAAGGCACTGGGCCAACTTCATTCCTGAGGGCAGATTCTGTAAGTAAGAGGAGTCTGTGCAGTCTTGCAGTCTGTGAAAAAGAGATCCCAATCAAAGTAAATTAAACAGAATGAAAAGACAGAGAAACATGCAGCAGATGAAGGAGCTTGGGAAAAATCCTCCAGACCAAATAAATGAGGAAATAGGCAGTCTACCTGAAAAAGAATTCAGAGTAATGCTGATAAAGATCATCCAAAAAAAAAATAAAAAAGGATGATCCAAAACCTCAGAAATAAAATGGAGGCACAGATATACAGAATGGAAGCATGGATTCAGAAGATACAAGAAATATTTAACAAGGACCTAGAAGAAATAAAGAACAATCAACAATGAACAACATAATATCTGAAATAAAAAATACATGAGAGAGAACCAATAGCAGAATAACTGAGGCAGAAGAATGGATACGTGAGCTGGAAGATACAATGGCAGAAATAAGCTGAAGCAGGGCAGATTAAAGAAAAAAGAATGAAAAGAAATGAGAGCAGTCTCAGAGACCCCTGGAACAATCACTCAACACACCAACACTCAAATTATAGTGGTCCCAGGGGAAGAAGAGAGAAAGAAAGAGCATGAGAAAATATTTGAGATTATAGTTGAAAACATCCCTAACATTGGAAAGAAAATAGCCACCCAAGTTCAGGAAGCCCAGATAGTCCCATACAAGATAAAACCAAAGACAATCACGCCAAGACACATATTAATCAAACTAACAAAAATTAAACACAAAGAAAAAAAATATTAACAGCAGCAAGGGAAGAAGAAACAAATAACATACAAGGAAATCCCCATAAGGTTAACAGCTGGTCTTTCAGCAGAAACTCTGCAGGCCTTAAGGGAGTAGGATATACTTAAAGTGATGAAAGGGAAAACCTACAACCATCTCACAGCGGTCAGAATGGCTGCTATCAAAAAGTCTACAAAAAATAAATGCTGGAGAGGGTGTGGAGAAAAGGGAACCCTCTTACACTGTTGGTGGGAATGCAAACTAGTACAGCCACTATGGAGAACAGTGTGGAGATTCCTTACAAATCTAGAAACAGAACTGCCATACGACCCAGCAATCCTACTGCTGGGCATACACACCACGGAAACCAGAATTGAGAGACACATGTACCCCAATGTTCATCGCGGAACTGTTTACAATAGCCAGGACACAGAAGCAACCTAGATGTCTGCCGGAGTCCAGCTCTGGCAGCCAGGGAATCGCCCTGAAGGGATGAACGGGGTCGGCGAACGAAAATGATGCTGTCTCTCGCTCAAAGCACTGGGCTGCATGTTTATTTTAAGCATCAGGTTTTCTTTTATACTTTTATAAAAGCATTAGGTCAGAGGTATGACATCTTCAGTTTCCCCTCACCCAGATTTACTGTCTCCATAAATCATTGTTGTCCTTCAGCATTCCCTCTTAAGTGTCCTTGTGATAACATTGTAACTCAAGTTTGTCTCTGGGCTGTATATTACATTCCTCAGTTTATTTCTTATCTCTTTAAATCCCATTATCCCCTAGTAACTTAAGCTCATCATCTCCTAAAAAGGCTTTTAGCTATTAGTATCTCTAAAATTCCTAGTTTCTATAAGCTATAGTAAAATATGCCAACACTACAACATACCTTAAACGTTTAGCTTCTAACTATTCTTAATTATTCCTAACCCCTAAACTCAGCAAACTTCTTTTGCCATAAACATTCCCCTTACAGGCAGGTTTCAGATAACAATGTTTCCCATGGCCTCAAGCTGCAGCCTATGTGCTCATCCTGGAGTATTCTTTGTAAAGATCCTTGAACAAATGTCAATAGTTAACTTTATGGATTATAACATACTTTCCAGCCAACTCAACCGGAGGAAGGAAAGGACAAGTCAGAATCACAAGACCTAACTCCTTCATCCTGGGACCGTGCCTGTGGGATGAGGAGAGGGGGTTGGGGCTGTGCCTCCATTTTGTCAGTAATGCCTATGGCTGCTCCCGACAGATGTCCATCAGCAGATGAATAGATAAGAAAGCTGTGGTGCATACACACAATGGAATATTACTCAGCCATTAAAAAATGCATTTGAATCAGTTCTAATGATGTGGATAAAACTGGAGCCTATTATACAGAATGAAGTAAGCCAGAAAGAAAAACACCAATACAGTATACTAATGCATATATATGGAATTTAGAAAGATGGTAACAATGACCCTATATGTGAGATAGCAAAAGAGACACAGATGTAAAGAAGTATCTAGAAGGTTGCATTGAATGCCTATGCTGACAAAAATTCTTGAAACCTCCACATTCATTTTTTAAAGAAGGAAAGTTCAAGTGCTTCAAAGTTTTCTAATAGCAGAAGCATGCAGTTTTCTGTGGAATCTCAAATGTTGTGTAGCAATCTGTTTCAATGTTACATTAAAATGACAGGAAAAAAAAAAAAAAGAACAGACTTTTGGACTCTGTGGGAGAAGGCAAGGGTGGGATGATTTGAGAGAATAGCATTGAAACATGTATATTATCATATGTGAAACAGATCACCAGTCAAGGTTTGATGCATGAGACAGCGTGCTCAGGGCTGGTGCACTGGGATGATGAGGGATGGGATGGCGAGGGAGGTGGGAGGGGGGTTCAGGATGGGGAACACATGTACACCCATGGCTGATTCATGTCAATGTATGGCACAAACCACTACAATATTGTAAAGTAATTAGCCTCCAATTAAAATAAATAAATTAATTTAAAAGACTAAAAAAAAAAGATTACTCTACCTGAAAAAATTTCATTCAGATTTGAAAGAGAAATCAAAAGCTTTACAGATAAGCCAAAGTTAAGAGAATTCAGCACCACCAAACCAGTTATAAAACAAAGGCTAAAGGAATTTCTCTAGATAGGAAACACAAAAGAAAGAACACACCTACAAAAACCTAAATCAACAAAGTAAATGGGAATAAGATCATACCTATCAATAATTACCTTAAATGTAAATAGATTAAATATTCCAACCAAAAGACACAGACTGGCTGAATGGATACAAAAACCAGACCCTATGTATGCTGTCTATAAGAGACACATCTCAGACCAAGGGACACATACAGACTGATAGTTAGGGGCTGGAAAAAGACATTCCTTGCAAATGGAAATTAAGGCAAAAGTAGCAATACACATATCAGATAACACAGACTTTAAAATAAAAACCATTACAAAAGACAAGGAAGGACACTACATAATGATCAAGGGATCAATCCAAAAAGATTTAACAATTATAAATATATATGTACCCTACATAAGAGCACCTCAATACATAAGGCAAATGCTAACAACTATAGAAGGAGAAGTCAACAGTAACACAGTAATAGTGGGAAACTTTAACACTCCACTCACACCAATGGCCAGATCATCTGGGGAGAATATTAATAAGTAAACATAAACCTTAAATGGACAAGACTGACCTAATGATAACTATAGGACATTACATCCAAAAACAGCAAAAGACATTTTTTTCTCAAGTGCACATGGAACATTCTTCAGTATAGATCACATCTTGGGTCACAAATTAAGCCTTGGCAAACTTAAGGAAACTGCAGTTTTATCAAGCCTTTTTTTTTCTGACCACAAGGCTGTAGGATTTGATATCAATTACAGGAAAATAAAACTGTAAAAAACACAAACACATGGAGGCTAAACAATATGCTTCTAAACAGCCCAGAGGTTGCTGAAGCAACCAAGTTCAGTTCAGTTCAGTAACTCAGTCGTGTCCAACTCTGAGACCTCATGGACTGCAGCATGCCAGGCCTCCCTGTCTATCACCAACTCCCAGAGCCTACTCAAACTCACGTCCATCGTGTCAGTGATGCCATTCAACCATCTCATCCTCTATCATCCCCTTCTCCTCCCACCTTCGATCTTTCCCAGCATCAGGGTCTTTTCCAGTGAGTTGGTTCTTTGCATCAGGTGACCAAAGTATTGGAGTTTCAGCTTCAACATCAGTCCTTCCAATGAATATTCAGGACTGAATTCAAAGAGGAAGTCAAAAAATACCTAGAAACAAATGATAACGAAAACACGACAATTCAAAACCTACAGGATGCAGTAAAAGCAGTGCTGAGAGGGAAGTTTAGAGCAATACAATCTAGCTCAAAAAGCAAACCAAGAAACCAGGAAAATGTCAAATAAACAACCTAATCTTATACCTAAAGCTACTAGGAAAAGAAGAACAAAAAGCCCCAAAGTTAGTAGAAGGAAAGAAATCATAAAGATCAGAGCAGAAATAAAAAGAAATGAAAGAGACAATAGCAAAGATCAAAAAAATAAATAAATAAATAAAAGCTGGTTCTTTGAGAAGACACACAAAATTGACAAGCCATTAGCCAGACTGATCAAGAAGAGAGAAGACTCAAATCAATAAAATTAGAAATGAAAAAGGAGAAATTACATTAGACAGCACAGAAATACAAATCATCATAAGAGACTACTACTACACGTAACTATATATGTCGATAAAATGGACAACATGGAAGGAATGGAAAAATTCCTAGAAAAGCACAACTTTTCAAGACTGAACCAGGAAGAATTAGAAAGTAAGAGATAAATCACAGGCACCAAAATTGAAATTGTGAACAAAATCTTCCAACAAAGACCCAGGACTAGAGGGCTTCACAGGCAAATAGTATCAAATATTTAGAGAAGAGCTAACACCTATCCTGCTTAAACTGTTTCAAAACATTGCAGAAGGAGGAAAACTCCCAAACTCAGTCTATGAGGTCACCATCACCCTGATACCAAATCCAGACAAAGACATCACACACACACACACACACACACACACACACACACACACACACACAAAGAAAAGCATAGGCCAATATCACTGATGAACATAGATGCAAAAATCCTCAATTCTAGCAAACAGAATTGAACAACACATTAAAAGAATTACACACCATGATTAAGTGGGGTTTATCCCAGGGACGTCAAGATTCTTCAAAATAAGCAAATCTATCAATGAGATACACCATATTAACAAATCAAAAGGTAAAATCCATATGATCATTCAATAGATGCAGAGAAAGCTTTCAACAAAATTCAACACCCATTTATGATACATATATACAAAAAAAAGCTCTTCAGAAAATCACAGAAGGAACATACCTCAATATAATAAAGACCATATAAGACAAACCCTCAGCAAACATTATTCTCGATTGTGAAAAAATGAAAGCATTTCTTCTAAGATTAGGAACAAGACAAGAGTGCCCACTCTCACCACTATTATTCAATACAGATTTGGAAGTTCTAGCCATGACAAACAGAGTAGAAAAAGAAAAGGAATCCAGATTGTAAAAGAAGAAGTAAAACTCTCACTGTTTGCAGATGACATATATTATACATAGAATACCCTAAAAATGCCACCAAAAATCTACTAGAGTGTATCAATATATTTAGCAAAGTCACAGGATGTAAAATTAATATGCAGAAATCCCTTGCATTCCTATATAGTAACAATGAAAAATTAGAAAGAAAAATTAAGGAAATAATCCCATTCATCATTGCAACAAAATAATAACATATCTAGGAATAAACCTACCTCACGGAGCCTAGTGGGCTGCCGTCTATGGGGTTGCACAGAGTTGGACACGACTGAAGCGACTTAGCAGCAGCAGCAGGAGCAGCAAGAAACAAAAGTTTCCTGAATTCAGGAAACTATAAGACACTGATGAAACAAATCAAAGATAACACAAACAGATGGAGAGATATATGCCATGTTCTTGGATCAGTTCAGTTCAGTTGCTCAGTCGTATCCAACTCTTTGTGACCCCATGGGCTGCAGCATGCCAGGCTTCCCTGTCCATCACCAACTCCTGGAGCTAGAAGAATCAATATTGTCAAAATGTTTATACAACTCAAGGCAATATATGGATTCAGTGTAACCATTATTAAATTACCAGTGGCACTTTTCACAGAAATAGAGCAAAAATCACAATTTGTATGGAAACACAAAATATCCCAAATAGCCAAAGTAATCTTAAGAAAGAAAACGGAGCTGGAGGAAATCAACCTCCCTGACTTCAGACTATACTACAAAGCCACAATCATTAAGACAGTATAGTACTGTCCACAGACCAACGGAATAAGATAGAAAGCCCAGAGATAAACCCACACAGCTATGGGCACCTCATTTTCAGCAAAGGAGGCAAAAATATACAATGAAGAAAAGACATCCTCTTCAGTAAACGGTGCTGGAAAAACTGGACAGCTACATGTAAAAGAGTGAGATTGAAACACTTCCTAACCCCATACACAAAAATAGACTCAAAAGGGATTAAAGACTCAAATGTAAGGCCAGAAACTATAAAGTTTTTAGAAGAAAACACACAGTACACTGCTTGACATAAATGGCAGCAAGATTCTCTCTGAGCCTCCTCTGAGATTAATGGAAATAAAAATAAAAATAAATGGGGCCTAATAAAACTTAAAAGCTTTTGCACAGCAAAGGAAACTATAAACTAGATGAAAAGACAACCCTCAGAATGGAAGAAAATACTTGCAAACAATGTGACTGACAAGGGGTTAATTTCCAAAATATACAAACAGCTCAGCATAATATAAAAAAAACCCAATCAAAAAATTGGTAGAAGGCCTAAATAGACATTTCTCCAAAGAAGACATACAGATAGCCAATAAACATATGGAAAGGTGCTCAACATCACTCACTATTAGAGAAATGCAAATGGAAACTACAATGAGGTATCACTTCACACCTCAGAACAGCCATCATCAAAAAACTTACAAACAATAAATGCTGGAGAGGATGTGAAGAAAAGGGAACCCTCCTGCACTAATAGTGGAAATGTCAACTGATACAGCCAATATGGAAAATACTATGGAGATTCCTTAAAAAACTAGGAAAAAAAATCAGCCATATAATCCAACAATCGCACTACTGGACATGCACCTGAGAAAACCACAATTTTAAAATACACATATATCCCAATATTCACTGCAGCAGTATTTAAAATAGCCAGGACACGGCTGCAACCTAGATGTTCATCAACAGATGAATGGATAAAGAAGTGTGGTACATATGTATAATGAAATATTACTCAGCCATAAAAGGGAATGAATTTGAGTCAGTTGTAATTAACCTAGAGTCTCTTTTATAGACTGAAATAAGTCAGAAAGAGAAAACCAAGAATTGCACATTAACACATATATATGGAATCTAGAAAAAATGATACTGATAAAAGTAGCAGAGAATGGACTGTGGACACAGCAGGGGAAGGTAAGTGTAGGATGAACTGAGAAAGTAGCATGGAGATACGTGCACTATCATGTGAAATAGTTAGTGGGTAGTTGCTGTATAACACAGGGAGCCCAGCCTGGTGCTCTGTGATGACCTAGTGGGGTAGAATGGGGGGAAGGGAGGAAGACACATGAGAGAGAAGATATATATATAATTATGACTGATTCAACATTTTTGTATGGCAGAAACCAACACAACATTGTAAAGCAATTTTCCACCAATTAAAAAATTTAAAAATTAATAAATATTGACACCATGAAGAAAGAAATAAAAGATGCATAGATTGAAAGGAAAGAAGTAAAAGTATCTTTGTTTTTAGATGACTTAAATTATGTACTCAGAAATTTTAAGAAGCCTGTATTAAGAAAAGGCCACAGACAAAAAAAGAAAACCATCTCTACCATGTGAATTTAGTAATATCACAGATACACAGTCAAAATATAAAATTAACTTGAACTTCTAAATATGAATATCTGGAAAATGAAATTTAACACTCATATAATGCTATGATGTCAAAACAATTATATATACATTTATGGTCAAATTTAACAAAAGTCATTTAAAGAAAAAGTTAGAATGTCTGTGTAAATAAAAAAATAAAATATTCTTGGACTTGGAAACTCAAAATTTAAGATATAATTTCTTTCCAGATTAACGTAGAGCAAGAATCAACAATTCTTTCATTCTGAAGAGGAATAACAAATATTTTAACCTCTACAAGCCATATGACCTCTGTCACAATTATTCAACATATCATAGCATGTGTTAGCACAGAAACATGGGATGTGTGAATGAATGAGCACAATCTTGTTTCGATAAAAGTTTAATTATTAACACCGTGGTCAAATTTGACTTTGGAGTCCTGCTTGTCAATACTAGATCAATTAAAAAAATCTATTAATAGGTCTTGGAATAGATTTAAAAATTAAAAATGTGATAAAAAGCTTTGACCTCTATTGTATATCATACATAAAAGTTAATTGGAAATGAATCATAGTGCTAAATATAAAACCATAACTTGAAAACTTCTATAAAAAACACAGAAAGTAGCTTTGTAAATTTGGGATAAAGTTTCCATAAAAATGCCACATGACAAAAAAAGTTTCAGAAGATACTGATAAATTTTACTTTATCAAAATTAAAAATTTCTGAACATCAAAACCCATCATTAAATATGCAAGCATTTCAGAGTACTGAGAAAATACCTGTAATATACATATTAAATAGGAACTTGATTCTAGAGTATACAACTCTCCAAACTCAATAATAAAAATAAACAATCTAATATAACATGGGTAAAGCCTTAAACAGAAGTTTCATGAATAAACATATATATACTCACTAAGCATAAAAGTTGCTCAACATTATTAGTCACTGGGGAAATGCAAATTACCAAGAGTTAACACTATACAATCACTGTAGTGGCTAAGAAGAAAAAGATTAACAACACCAAATGTTACAGAGAATGTGGAGAAATTGGTCTTATACATGGTTTGGGGGAATGTCAAATTTGCAAGCGCTTTGGAAAACTGTTAGGCAGTATCTTAAAATATGGTAAGTACCTTTACCTATGACTCATCAGTTTTACTCCAGTAATATGAAAATACATGTCTCCAAAAAGCCTTGTGTATAAGTATTTAAACAAAGTTAGTTCATGATAGTGAGAATTGGACACAGTCCAAGTGTTCACCAATAGGACAATGGAAAAAGTTTGTGGTCATCGTACATCCATGGTGGATTCATGTCAATGTATGGCAAAACAAATACAATATTATAAAGTTAAAAAACAGGTAAACTAATTTAAACAAAAAATAAAAAATAAAAATATTAAAAATTGCCAACTAATGATATATGCAAATACACAGATAAATATAAAAACATTAAGTTGAGAAAAATTCAATTACAAAACAGTATACGCCCTATGATCCCCTTCATATGAAGTTCTAGAAAAGGCAGTAAATAAAAATAACCTACGGTGCTAGCAACCAGATTTGATTGCTTTTACATCAGGGAAGAATAAACTGGAAAAGGGCATAAGGAATCTTTCTTGAGTAATGGCAATGTTCTGTTTTTAAAGTTATGTGGATTTCACTGAGTAAATCCATTGTCAAAACTGACCAAACGGTACACCTAAAATCTGTGCAACTCACCTAAAATCTGTGCACCTCAAATATGCACATATTACAGCTTAAAAAAATCCAAAAACTAGGAACCAAGTTGATTTTTAAAAAGGATATTAAGAAGATTAACAAAAACAAAGAAAAAAGTAAGAAAAAACAATTTAAGGTTTTTATTCTCATTTTCTCCTGCATATACACACATATACTCTACACATATCTACACACATAATGTAAATAAAACCTTTGGCAATAATTTATGTGGTGTTTCCTAATTTATCTATAACTCAGAACCTTAATAACAGATGAAGTTAATGATTTCAGACTCCTGGCCTCAAACGAAAATGACTATAATAGCTATTAACCCACTTGCTAAATAATATATACTATACTCTTTTTAGTAAAATTGCTTAAGAAATCAAATGATACAGCTAAAATTGTTGAATGCTTGAAGAAAGAAAATAAAGAAACAATTTAACTTGCAATGAAAGAAACTGTTATATAGATTTATAGATTACAACTCTATGGGACAATCAGATGGTTACTGGTAGCACATAAATATAAATATTGAATACTTTCTTACATAGAGTTAGTAGCACCATCCTTTTCCACATAAATCAAACATTATCTAACTCTGTTAAACCATTATTACAATAAATAATTTTTTTCATGACTGTTCTCTATTCCTTTCTCCACTTCCAAGGGAAATTCTTATAGGGCCAAATCGGCCTAGTCATCAGAGTCAAACACAGTTCCTAGCTCAATATAGGAGTTTTGAATTTGGTTAAAATAAAATGTAAGGGAAAATCAGTCATTCCTGAATTCAAGGTACAAAAGAACAAGATCTTTTTTTTTTTTACGAATCAAATATAAAGATATGGACCAAACAGCAAAATCCATGTGAGGAGGATTTAGAGATCATAGTGGTTTAGAAACACCTTGAAGAACTCTGTAGTAGCCAAGAAAAAATTTGATCCACAGAGCTGTATATAATTTTAATAGCTCAAATAATAATATGAACCTTTAATGTGAAAATGTTTGTACAAACACAACTTGAAATACAGTTATTGACTTGAATATCTAGCTATACAGATGTCTAATACTGCTAGTGAATGCATGAACATTCCTGAGATTGCATTAAGTCAACTCTCTAAGGACTCCACTATACTCATTATGTTCACAAATATAGAGTGACAGACAGACCACCTTGTCTTAGAGTGGAGCCATGGTACAGTAATTTGTAAATGGATTTAAACAGCAATGGGGCAGCTCTGGACATTTACCTACAAGTTTCAACTAAGAATAGGTATTTCACAAGACAAATAGAATTGCCTCCTAAATTCTTACCTAGTCTGCATTTTGCTATTCTTAACCAGAAATATCAGTATTCACAGCAGAGACTACACATTTCCAAATTTTGACATTAATTAGCCTGAAGACATTTCTTCATTGTCAGTTGTGAATGTTTTGGTAAGCCATAAAATTAAATTTCATGAATATAAAGCAGTGTAAAAATTATTTCTTTTCCATAGAATTAATGAATTTTATAATTTTTAATAGTTTTATTAATAATTGTAGCTCTCCAAATATCAAATTTTTACTGAATAGCATTCTATAACTTAAAAACTCAGGTCAAGAACTGTGTTTTTATTTTTTGTCTAATACACAAAATATATGTGAAAATATATACAAATAAAATATATATATATATGTGTCGTATATACAACGACAACCTCTGAAAAAGTCGATATAGAACCCAAGGGCTAATCATTTTTGTTTCTTAATCAGAAGACAAGTGCCCACGCACAGAGACAAATAAAATTTAAGACTGGCCTCTGTATAGATAAGTGCCATTTTTACAAAAGCAAACAAAAATTCATTTGGGCAAGAAAAGTGAAAATTATGACCATGTATTTGACAGTTAAATTGAAAATTTTTAATTTGTTCTTAAATCCATGTATATGTAGTAACAGGAAGAAAAAAAAACAACTAAGTTGTTTCTGATCTCAAGGAGATTTTACTCTATATAAGGACACCAGCTGATATGTAAATCCTGAAGACAAAAACAAATGAAAATAAAATCAGGTGTTAGAATTGTGTGCAACACAACAGACGGAAATGCTAGTACTTTCTTTGGGTCTTAAATGTCATTTGCAACACAATTTGGGAAGCCAGATGCAGCTAATATTTTGTAAGAATCAAGATAATATTTGTTCTTTTTATGATCACAGGTCCTAAAGGAAATCAGTCCTGAATATTCATTGGAAGGACTGATGCTGAGCCAGAATCTCCAACACTTTGGCCACTTGATACAAAGAACTGACTCACTGGAAAAGACCGATGCTGGGAAAAATTGAAGGTAGGAGAAGGGAATGACAGAGGATGAGATGATTGGATGGCATCACTGACGCAATGGACATGAGTTTGAGCAAGCTCTGGGAGTTGGTGACGGACAGGGAAGCCTAGGTGTTGCAGTCCATGGGATTGCAAAGAGTCGGACAGGACTGAGCTATTGAACTGAACACAGATATCTGATCACAGATAGTGTGATATCTGAATGGTTTAGTGCCTTGTCAAGACAAGGAATATGCCTGCATCTCTTTGAAGAGAGATTTTTTTTTTCATTAAGCTGGCATTTGAATGACTAATATAAGTATGAACTATAGAAAATTCATATAGTAGATGCCTAATAAATTTTCAAACAAGTTTCAGAAAAACATCTATATCTGCTTTCTAGACTACACTAAAGCCTTTGGCTGTGTTCAGTTTGGTTCAGTCACTCAGTCGTGTGGGACTCATTGTGACCCCATGGACGACAGCATGCCAGGCTTCCCTGTGCATCACCAACTTCCAGAGCTTGCTCAGACTCACATCCATAGAGTCGGTGATGTCATCCAACCATCTCATCCTCTGTCTCCTTTACCTCCTACCTTCAAACTTTCCCAGCATCAGGGATTTTTCAAATGAGTCAGTTCTTCTCATCAGGTGGCCAAAGTATTGGAGTTTCAGCTTCAGCATCAGTCCTTCCAATGAATATTCAGGACTGATTTCCTTTAGGATGGACTGGTTGGATCTCCTTGCAGTGCAAGGAACTATCAAGAGTCTTCTCCAACACCACAGTTCAAAAGCATCAATTTTTGGCACTCAGCTTTCTTTATAGTCCAACTCTCACATCTATACATGATGACTGGTAAAGCCACAGCTTTAGTGACAAAATGATGTCCCTGCTTTTTAATATGCTGTGTAGGTTGGTCATAGCTTTTCTTCCAAGGAGCAAGCGTCTTTTAATTTCATGGCTGCAGTCATCAGCAGTGATTTTGGAGCCTCTAAAACTAAAGTCTCTCACTGTTTCAATTGTTTCGCATCTATTTGCCATTAAGTGATGGGACCCTATGCCATAATCTTAGTTTTCTGAATGTTGAATTTTAAGCCAGCTTTTTCACTCTCCTCTTTCACTTTCCTCTAGAGGCTATTCAGTTCTTCTTTGCTTTCTGCCACAATGGTCGTGTCATCTGCATATTTCAGGTTATTGATATTTCTCCTGGAAATTTTGATTCCAGCTTGTACTTTGTCCAGCCCGGCATTTCACATGATGTACCCTGCATATAAGTTAAATAAGCAGAGTGACAATATACAGCCTTGACCTACTTCTTTCCTGATTTGGAACCAGTCTGTTGTTCCATATCCAGTTCTAACTGCTGCTCCTTGACCTGGATATAGATTTCTCAGGAGGCAGGTCAGGTGGTCTGGTATTCCCATCTCTTTCAGAATTTTCCACAGTTTATTGTGATCCACAGAGTCAAAGGCCTTGGCATAGTCAGTAAAGCAGAAATAGATGTTTTTCTGGAACTCTCTTGCTTTTTCAATGATCCAGCAGATGTTAGCAATTTGATCTCTGGTTCCTCTGCCTTTTCTAAATCCAGCTTGAACACTGGAAGTTCACAGTTCACATACTGTTGAAGACTGGCTTGGAGAATTTTGAGCATTATTTTGCTAGTGTGTGAGATGAGTGCAATTATACAGTAGTTGGACCGTGTGGATCACAACAAACAGTGGAAAATTCTTAAAGAGACGGGAATACCAGAGTACCTTAACTGACTCCCAAGAAACCTGTATGCAGGTCAAGAAGCAACAGTTAGAACCAGGCATAGTACAACAAATTGATTCAAAATTAGGAAAGGAGTATGTTAAGCTGTATATTGTCATCCTGCTTATTCAACTCATATGCAGAATACATCATGCAAAATGCCAGGCTAGATAAAGCACAAGGTGGAATCACGATTGCCAGGAGAAAGATCAACAACCTCAGATATGCAGATGGTACTTCCTAATGGCTGAAAATGAAGAGGAACTAAAGAGTCTCTTGATGAAGGTGAAAGAGGAGAGTGAAAACTGGCTTAAAAGTCAACATTGCAGGCAGATTCTTTACCAACTGAGGTATCAGGGAAGCCGGATAAAGCTCCTCTAACATGTCTGTCTTCCCAAGGGATCACTAAAAAGAGACACAATTAGGCTGAGGAGGATATGCTACAGATTTGCGAGAAACATGAGATAGTGTATCAGAAAGCAGAAAAATGAAGGTGCTAGGAAATTGAAGCAGAATAGTGTGGCGGTGTTGCAAACTTGCCCGTGGTCACACATCAAAAGTGAGTTCAATCAATATAAGAAGGTGATGTTCTCATGACGTGCAAAGAGTAGAGCTGAAGTTATCCAGTTATGATGACTTTATATTTGTAAATGACTGCTCAGGGACTTCCTTGGTGGTCCAGTGGTGGAAAATCTGCCTGCCAATTCAGGGGACACGGGTTCAGTCCCTGATGCAGGAATATTCCACATGCCACGGGGCAACTAAGCCCATGCTCTGCAACAAGAGAGGCCATCGCAACGAGAAGCCCATGCACCAAAACTAGAGAGTGGCCTCCACTTGCTGCAACTAGAGAAAGCCTGCAGGCAGCAACGGGGACCCAGCACAGCCATAAATAAATAAATAATTTTATTGTTAAAAATAAATAAATAAGTGACTGCTCAGAAAAAAAAAAAAAAACAAACCAAGATCATGGCATATGGTCCCATCACTTCATGGCAAGTAGATGTGAAACAATGGAAGCAGTGAGAGACTTTAGTTTTGGAGGCTCCAAAATCACTGCTGATGACTGCAGCCATGAAATTAAAAGACGCTTGCTCCTTGGAAGAAATGCTGTGACAGTCCTAGACAGTAGACTAAAAACTAGAGACATCACTTTGGCAACAAAGGTCCTTTGAGTCAAAGCTATGGTTTTTCCAGTAGTCATGTATGGATGTGAGTTCGATCATAAATAAGGCTGAGTGCTGAAGAATTTCAATTTTTGGTGTTGGAGAAGACTCTTGAGAGTCCCTTGGACTGCAAGCAGATCAAACCAGTCAAACCTAAAAGAAATCAGTCCTGAATATTCATTGGAAGGACTGATGGTGAAACTGAATCTCCAGTACTTTGGCCACCTGATGAGAAGAGCTGACTCATGGAAAAGACCCTGATACTGGGAAAGATTGAAGACACAAAGAGAAAGGGATGACAGAGATGGCTGGATGGCATCACTGATTCAATGGACATGAGTTTGTGCAAACTCTGAGAGATAATGAAGAACAGGGAAGCCTGGCATGCTGAAGTCCATGTGGTTATAAAGAGTCAGACATGACTGAGTGACTGAATGACAGTATGATGAAATATACTAGCAGTAATATCATCTTTCCAAGGTACAATTATTTCTACAAAGCTCAATTTTCTAGACTTTTAAACTCTGAGGACAAAATACATTTGGTCTAATTCAACATTTTTATAAGGATCAGATGCCACGAGCATTAAAGCATTTCTTGAATAATAAGAGCTACAAAAAAACACACAAAAGATGTCAGGAAGTTAGAATATTTGTAGAGAGATAATAGTTCTAATGCTTCTCTTTCTCTTATCCTAGACTACACAACTTCTTTTGTTTTGCAAAACCAACCTCAAAATCTCAGATTTACAAAAAAAAACATTTATGTGATGTCTGCAAGATGGTTGTACCTCAGACAAACTGGTTCAATTTTGCCTGGTTCTCCTGAGTTTGACTGGTTTACAGAAAACTTGAATTGGGATGTCCAAATGAAAATACTCTCTGGAAAGTCATCAATCCATTTAGGTCATCTTTACAATGAATTTTATAACCATGCCTCCTTTAATGTTTTCTTTGTCCCAAGAAGATAACTTAAGTGGCAAAAATGTTACTCATTTCACTTTTCAACCTTATCTGTTTTTATAAAAGAAAGAGTCACAACACTCTATGGTGAAAGTTTTAGAATATCTCTTTTTCTTTTTCAGTTATACCCTGATTGCAAACAGCTACATGACTTTCTGAATTAAACTTCTTGTAGTCATCAACAATATGAAAAAAAACAAATGACTTGCTGTAGCAACATTCTGTCTCAAAACTTCTTCTCCAAAAGTAAACACACTAGGTATATTTTCTGTATCTATTTTAACTCAACTTATAGTTTTATTTTGCCAAAGCAAAACATGAATCACAACTTTTTCAGTCCCTTGTAACAATAAAATTTATAAGCCTCTAGTCAGTCTACTGAAGGAAAAAAAATTATAAGACACAAATTACAATTATCAGTAGTTAGAGAGTGGCCTGAGCTCTTGAGCTCATGCCCATTAAAAGGTTAATAAGGGAATATTATAAACAACTTTTTGTTCACAAATTTGATAATTTAGATGAAATAAAGCATTCTATGAAAGGCGTAATCTAAAGAAACACACACAAGGAGATAAAGATAATCTGAATAGGTCTTCAGCTATTAAAATAATTGTCAATAATAACCTTTCAAAACAGAAAGGACCAGTTTCAGAGGATTTCACTGGTGAATTCTACCAGCTTAATACTAAATGAAAGAAGCCCATCTGAAAAAAGATAGCATACTGTGTGATTCCAAGTAAATGACATTCTGGAAAATACAAATACAGTAAAAATATCAGTGATTGCTGGGGACCAGAGGGTGGGCAGGGCATGCGAGATGAATAAGTGGAACACAGAGAATTTTAAGGCAGTGAAACTGTTCTATATAATACTGTAATGGTATGTACATAATACACATTTGTCTAAGCTTACAGAACTATAACATACACAGAGTGAACCCTAATGTAAACTGTGTACCGTGGGAAATAATATCATGTCAATAATGATTCATCAATTTTAACAAATGCATCAAATGAAAACAAGATGTGAATAATGGAGGAAACTATAGGTAGGGGAAAAAGGTATATAGGAACCCTCTGTAGTTTCTGTTTAATTTTTATGTAAATCCCAAAGTACTCCAAAACAGTCTATTAATTTAAAAATATTCTAGTTCTGAAAGTAAGGAGTTTCGAAGACCTCACTCTGTCCAAATGACAAAACAAAAAAACTAACACTGAAAAATCAATGACTGTTTTTGGATCTGTATGAGAGGAGAAGACACTGGGCAAAGAAACTGCTGCACCCCAAGACTGAAGAGAGACTGGTGCACACAGGAAGCCATGACTTTCCAGAGCAGAGACCAGCAGAACACACCAGGGAGGGCCAGGATAGGAAACCCTGAACTGTAACTGACGTACTGCTGGAGACGGAGAGTTGTGCAGACAACTCTGAGAGTCAAAATTTCCAGAGAGAGCCAGTCATGGGAAAGTCCCCACAAAATGTACCTCCAGGAACTTGGCAAGCTTCCCACAGTATATGGAGAAACTCTCTGTTTCCAGCAGGGGGAGAGAAAATGAGTCATGTTGAAATTGGCAAATATTGCTAATTATTAATGATGATTACTCAGTACAAATTAGAGCTCCTTATACTATTCCTTCTACTGTAGTGAATGTCTGGAAATTTTCAAAATAATAAAAATAATGATAGAACATTAAAATAAAAGAAAAGGCAAAAGAAAGGAAGAAAAGAAAAATACTAACTACAGCACAGGGCTTCAAGGCCTGCACTCAGGGGCAGCTAGTTAACCAGAGCCTAACCTTTTGGGATGTTATCAAAGTCAGCTGACCTGGAGAATAAGAAATACCCAACTCCAGCCAGCTCTTACTTTCCATGTAGGAGGAGGGAAATTCCCATATACAGTCCACTCCAGCCATCCTGCCCAACCTAAGAGGGGAGAGAAAAAACAGAGATCACGATGTTGTGATCACTCACCTAGAGCCAGACATCCTGGAATGTGAAGTCAAGTGGGCCTTAGGAAGCATCACTATGAACAAAGCTAGTGGAGGTGATGGAATTCCAGTTGAGCTATTTCAAATCCTGAAAGATGATGTGGTGAAAGTGCTGCACTCAATATGTTAGCAAATTTGGAAAACTTCTCAGTGGCCACAGGAATGGAAAAGGTGAGTTTTCATTCCAATCCCAAAGAAAGGCAATGCCATAGAACGCTCAGACTACCACATAATTGCACTCATCTCATACGCTAGTAAAGTAGTGCTCAAAATTCTCCAAGCCAGGCTTCAGCAATATGTGAACTGCGAACTTCCAGAAGTTTGAGCTGGTTTTAGAAAAGGCAGAGGAACCAGAGATCAAATTGCCAACATCTGCTGGATCATCGAAAAAGCAAGAGAGTTCCAGAAAAATATCTATTTCTGCCTTATTGACTATGCCAAAGCCTTTGACTGTGTGGAGCACAATAAACTGTGGAAAATTCTGAAAGAAATGGGAATACCAGACCACCTGACCTGCCTCTTGAGAAACCTGTATGCAGGTCAGGAAGCAACAGTTAGAACTGGACATGGAACAACAGACTGGTTCCAAATGGGAAAAGGAGTACATCAAGGCTGCATATTGTCATCCTGCTTATTTAACTTCTATGCAGAGTATATCATGAGAAACGCTGGACTGGAGGAAGCACAAGCTGGAATCAAGATTGCCGGAGAAATGTCAATAACGTCAGATATGCAGATGACACCACCCTTATGGCAGAAAGTGAAGAACTAAGGAGACTCTTGATGAAAGTGAAAGAGGAGAGTTAAAAAGTTGGCTTAAAACTCTACATTCAGAAAACTAAGATCATGGCATCTGGTCCCATAACTTCAGGGCAAATAGATGGGAAAGTGGAAACAGTGGCTGACTTTATTTTTCTGGGGTCCAAAATCACTGCAGATGGTGATTGCAGCCATGAAATTAAAAGATGCTTACTCCTTGGAAGGAAAGTTATGACCAACCTAGACAGCATATTAAAAAGCAGAGACAATACTTTGCCCAAAAAGGTTCGTATAGTCAAGGCTATGGTTTTTCCAATGGTCGTGTATGGATGTGAGAGTTGGACAGTGAAGAAAGCTGAGCACTGAAGAATTGATACTTTTGAACTGTGGTGTTGGAGAAGACTCTTGAGAGTCTCTTGGACTGCAAGGAGATCCAACCAGTCCATCCTAAAGGAGATCAGTCCTGGGTGTTCACTGGAAGGACTGATGCTGAAGCTGAAACTCCAATACTTTGTCCCTGTGAAGTGAAGAGCTGACTCATTGGAAAAGACCCTGATGATGGGAAAGATTGAGGGCAGGAGGAGAAGGGGACAACAGAGGATGAGATTGTTTGATGGCATCACTGACTCGATGGACATGGGTCTGTGTGGACTCCAGGAGTTGGTGATGGACAGGGAGGCCTGGTGTGCTGCGGTTCATGGGGTCGCAAAGTGTCGGACACGACTGAGTGACTGAACTGAACTGAACAAAAGAGAAATGCTTGTGAAGTTCACAGTTCAGAGGCACAGGTTAACTAAAAGATTAAGTGACTAACTTACAGACTCTGAGACTTAATCATAAAACTATAGAATGCTTCCCCTGCCTCCATATCCCCACACTACTAAAGGCCCTAATTCAACTGTTCCTTTCACTGGACACATTAGGTCCAGCTCTCAAGAAAACACTACAAGGCACACCAAAGGGCAAAAAGACACAATTTGAAAAGACCCAGTAAGCATCAGAACCAGGCATGGCAGGAATGTTGGAACTGTCAGATCACACATTTAAAACAACTATGATTAATAGTTGAGGTATTTCAAATCCTGAAAGATGATGCGGTGAAAGTGCTGCACTCAGGATGCCAGCAAATTTGGAAAACTCAGCAGTGACCACAGGACTGGAAAAGGTCAGGTTTCATTACAGTCCCAAAGAAGGGCAATGCCAAAGAATGTTCAAACTATCATACAATTGCACTCATTTCACATGCTAGCAAAGTAATGCTTGGAATTCTCCACGCTAGCCTTCAACAGTACATGAACCAAGAAATCCCAGATTTTCAAGCTGGATTTGGAAGTCAGAGGAACCAGAGATCAAATTGCCAACATCTGTTGGATCATAGAAAAAGCAACAGAGTTCCACAAAAACATCTACTTCTGCTTCCTTGACTACACTAAAGTCTTTGATGGTGTGGATCACAACAAACTGAAGAAAATTCATAAAGAGATAGGAATACCACACCAGCATACCTGCCTCCAGCGAAACCTTTATGCAGGTCAAGAAACAACAGTTTGAAACGGACATAGAACAACGGCCTGGTTCCAAACTGGGAAAGGAGTACATCAAGGCTGTATACTGTCACCCTGCTTGTTCAACTTAAATGGAGAGTACATCATGAGAAATGCCAGGCTGGATGAGTTACAAGCTGGAATCAAGACTGCCGGGAGAAATATCAATAACCTCAGATATGCACATAACACCACTCTAATGGCAGAAAGTGAAGAGGAATTAAAGAGCCTCTTGATGAAGGTGAAAGAGGAGAGTGAAAAAGTTGGCTTAAAACTCAACATTCAGAAAACAAAGACCATGGCATATGGCCCCATCACTTCATGGCAAATAGATTGGGAAACAGTGACAGACTTTATTTCGGGGGCTCCAAAATCACTGCAGATGGTGATTGCAGCCATGAAATTAAGACACTTGCTCCTTGGAAGAAAATCTATGAGAAACCTAGACAGCACATTGAAAAGCAGAGACATTACTTTGCAACAAAAGTCTGTCTAGTCAAAGCTATGGTTTTTCCAGTTGTCTTGTATGGATGTGAGAGTTGGCCCATAAAGAAGGCTGAGAGCCAAAGAATTGGCACTTTTGAACTATGGTGTTGGAGAAGACTCTTGAGAGTCCCTTGGACTGCAAGGAGATCCAACCAGTCCATCCTAAAGGAGATCAGTCCTGAATATTCATTGGAAGGACTGATGCTAAAGCTGAAGCTCCAATACTTTGGCCACCTGATGAAAAGAAATTACTCATTAGAAAAGACCTTGATGCTGGGAAAGACTGAAGGCAGAAGGAGAAGGGGGTGACAGAAGATGAGATGGTTGGATGGCATCACCAAATTAATGGACATGAGTTTGGGCAAGCCCCAGGAGATGGTGAAGGACAGAGAGGCCTGGCATGCTGCAGTCCACAGGGTCTCACGGAGTTGGACATGACTGAGTGACTGAAAAACAACAAAAGATAGCAAAGTCTCATCAGGCAGTTGCTATCATAGTATTTTTAAGGAAATGGCACTCTCCTCTGCACTCTTTGTAACTTTCCATGATCACCTTTCTACTACATTGTGTGCCTGGGAGGAGGGCTAGGGACTAATGGCCACACCTGAATAGAATCATAACTGAAGCTTGTGTTTTCCAAACACCCACAGAACTTTTGGTGTACAGAAACATCCTTTCCTCTTTTTTACTCTTTTCCCTAATATTTTTGACTCCTTACTTTTTCTTACATTTTTAGAAATTTTATTCACTTTAATGTAAACAATTAGGTAGCAACTAATAGTCCTCACTCTTCTCCAAATTTTCCTTTATGAATTTTTTCACCAATACAAAGGAGTTGAAATTTCTCATTCATAAATAACAAATTAGCAAAAAACCTCTGACAAAGAGGTTTTGCTGCTTCATAGTGAGACTGGGTCAGCAACTACCCTGGGATCAAAAGCTCCTCGCAGATTTTTTTCTCTTCTTTACCTTACTTCAAAGTGCCCTTGCCATACATTGCCTTAGGTCTGAAAGACAAGTCTATTCATTACACCAACCTTTAATATCTACAAATGATCAGGGAGTAGCAGGAGTCTTGGATTTTGGTAGATAATCAAGCTCATAAGGCACAGTAGCCTTCACTCAGTACCACATTTATGGGCTTTAATAAAAGATGAATAACAGAGGACATAGCAAGCACCATGGCAGTTGAGCAGTGGTCTCTTGAAGGCCAAGAAAAGCTTCTGAGCATTCCAGAAACTCCTCATTAATTAAGATTACGACTGAGAACTGGTACTGAATTTAATAACATGGAGGTGATTGGTTACTTTCACAAGAGTTACAGTGTCATGTTAGGGTAAAAGCCTGATTAGAGTAGGTTAAAGGGAGCTTGAAGAGGCATTGTAATCAGCAACTGTGGTGAACACTCTCAACGAACTTTGCTATCAACAATAACAGAAGAATAGACAGAAACTTGAGGCAAAGGTCAGGTCAAAGGACTTTGAAATAGAAAAGTCTGCTGATGGTAATGAGCCAGTAGAAAGGAAAAATAAAATATGCAGGGAAGAGAAAAGCACTGCTAGAATGATGACCTTGTTTAGGCAATAAGAAGTGATTGTTGAACATGGCTGGAATATTTGGAATATTTCCACATTGTTTTTCTGTAATATTATGCTACTTATCATTAATCTTAGGCTTCAGAAGAAAGAAGTATATGCCAGAAACCCTCTGTTCCATTTTCTGTATTCTGGCTACTTTTGAATATCTTGTTTTACAATTTCTTGTAGAAATGCTTTAGGGTAAATTTAACTCTGAAAATAAGGAAGCCTACAAATCACTTCCCTATTCCATGGCCATGGAAAAACTTTTTCCAAGATTTTAATTACTCAGAGAAAACTACTAAAACCAAAACTAGTGTAAAAGTTCTGTGTATAACTGATATTTTCTAGACCTTTATTCAGAGAAAGAAAACAATTATAGCTTACACAACATTGACAATCTAATCAATAATTTCTGGCTGACCTTATGCTGAAATACTGGATTTCTAGGTGTATTTAATATGAATGACACAGAAACAATCAGATGAAGAAGGTGAATGGTTTACAAGTTGGACGCATGTTCTGATTTTGTTGTCCCCAGTGTACTGATTCTGGTGATAGAGTTTTATTTATCCCATTTATTCTTGTCCTAGTTGTTGATGCCATTAATGCACTTTATGGAGTCAAGCATCTGGAGATAACCAGAGAGCTGTAGCCCAAAGCACCCATTACTAGGATGATAGTAGAGGTATTATCGGCTAAATATCTGCTCTCCCATGATTACAGGGCCAACCAGAAAAAACAACATGCAAGCCATACTTTTTCAGCTCTTACTCACCAGTAGTCTTACCCGTACCCCTGATCGTAATTCTTAGTTCTAAGCTTTTTAAATACAGGCATATTTCTTAACACTGAACCCTCAAATTTAGCCTCTTTTTATTTTGCTGCCTATCATATTTGAATAAATACAAACTGAGGATTATACTGACATTAGACTAGAGCACAAGCAATCTGGTCACAATTATCAGCATCTAGTAAAAGAATGCTTTTCACTCCAGCGTTTTCCTTGACTTTCCCATCACCTAGCATAGCTTTGACTGCAGATGGCTACAGCAGAGTGCATTTGATCCAATCAGAAATAAGACTTTCAAGCAACTTTAAGTTAGTCAGCACTGTTATATGATCACTTTACTGGTGATGTAAGAGCAATACTTACCAACAAGTTATGCTTCTCTTATATTATTAGCAAAATCCTTAAGCTAATCACAATATATAGCCACTATCTTTTCAAGATTAAAATCTTGTTTTTCTAAGTAATAATGAACTTACAGTATGGAATGCATCTGTCAAAGCAAAAATTCTGCTCAAAATTGAATGTTCTGTAATTTATATTGTCATTTCTTTTCTATTTGGCTCATGTTAGATGATTCCACAGGCCCAGGCAAGCTAATTAATCCCAGATCACATAAGGTTAGGAAGCTTGCTGTCACACTACCATTCTTACCCAGCTACTGGGAAAAGGCAGAATGACAAAAAGTGCCACGGAACATCAGGTCTTCCAAATAACCCCACTGTCATTTTGCAAATTGCTTTCAAATGCCTTCTTCAGAGCAGCAGCAAATGCCAGTGAAGACTGAGGTATTTGTTAGTGGGCTGGATAACTACCTTTCAAATAGCAAGGGGAAAAACATTACATGTTCTCTGGTGTGCAAGAGAGAGAAGAGCCACTGACTCTATCTATTTTGGAAATAATTTCTATCTTCTCTGAACTGGAAACTCCTGTAAGATCATTGGCTTTGACTAAATTAGGCTATTAGTGTGATAGAATTTAACAGTGTGTGAGATTATTAGCGTATTATCACTAAAGTGGCAGCCATCACTGTCTGGCGACGGTTAAGAGAGAAAAAAGGCTCTAGCACTGGCTTTCACTGGTGATGACAGTAATTTACTCTGTCAGTGGTTAAACACTTCATGGAAATCAAAACCTGAGACAAGAACCCGGATGTCTGGTTGACTTACTTGCTTGTCCATGAATATTCAAATCTACATCTTTGAAGAAATCACTGTTTCGAGCTGGATGCTCGAAACATTTATTATAATGATAAAATAAAAGTTTAAATTAATTCTGTTTTCACATGCTTTATAATTTATCTAAAAGGGTGCAAGACATTGGTATAACCCAGTGCTGGTCCACAGAGAAGTAAATTTTTTTATCTGATTTCTTCAAATGCTTTCTCTACCAAACAATGATGGGATCTTTTATTCCATAATTAATACAATTTGTGAATACTACTATCCCTTATAAATTTTTAAAAGTGTATGCATACAAGGATGGAAATTATTCACTTTGAAACCATAATTTAATGGGGCCAGAGACAGGAGAGTGAAATAAAGCTATACCCCACTGTCAACTCTTAGCCACCCATCCTGCTAGCACAGTTTTATTTTCCTCCAGAATAACAATCACTAACTGATACTTTACACAAAAGTTTCTCTACTGTTCCTTTTTCCCCAGAACATTAAGAGCCAAGTGGGCAGAAATTTTGCGGTCTTCACTATTGTATCTCCAGTAAACCTAGCACACAACAGACCTTCAATAGACATCAAATAAGTGACTGAATAAATGAATGAATGAATGAATAAATTTGGGTGCCCACAAATGGTGGAGGAACATACACTGAATAATAAAGAGATGAATAGATTATGGTGATTTCTCTTTACAACATCAGCTTCTCTCAGTTTGGTAGAGAACGCTGATATGTCTGTATATATAAGAATTTTATATATATATATATAGAGAGAGAGAGAGAGAGAGAGAGAGAGAACATTGATATGTCCACATATATAAGATAAATATTATATATATATACACACATATATATATATATAATCCTGAAGACATTTATAATAGAACAGAATAAATATACTCCCAATGAAAGAAAAAGGAAGATATCCAAACACAAGTGACTTAAGAAGAAAAAGAAGTGCTACTTCCATTTAAATCTATTTTCTATCCGATAAATTTGCCTTTTTTTTTGACACAAAGCTTGTGAGATCTTAGTTCCCCAGCCAGGGACTGAACCTGGGCCCTGGTAGTAACAGCACTGAGTCCTAACCACTAAGACACCAGGGAATTTCATTTGTTTTGAAAGACACTGTGTTCTAGTAACCTTCTCCTTAATTCCTGTGGCTCAAGAGCCTGGCTGATCTTTCTGATGTGCTAGTCACTATAGCCGTTGTCGTCCCCTGGCTTCTGGAAGTGATAAACTCCCACCTCCTCTCTACTGCTCTGGGGTCCCAGCTTCTCTATGGTTGTAACATCAAGCTCTGTGATCACCTGTCCTACCTGCAGTGCTGGCCTACAGAAGAAAGCTACCACTGAACAAAATGGTACCAGTATCACTTTCACCAATGTTTTCCTGGGGGTTTTGGTGAATGAATGTAACCTTTGGGCATTCTTGCAGAACACAACCCTTTGGTGGGTGGTGTGGTCTCACCTAATATCTTGCTTCCTGCAAGATCATTTTTCTGAGCCATTTTGATCCCTTCTTGTACTGCATGCTAAGCAAACTCAGGCATTTCCACTTTGCTCAGTGTGGACAATTATTTTCTCCAGGTTACTAAGAGATACCCTAACAGTGAACTTGTCCCAAACTCTGAGTCTTTGCCAGGATGTTAAACTCCATGTTTGAGAAAAGTGTCCCCATGTTTATGAACTTTTTGTTTAATTAGTCCCAAGCTCTGGACTTCCATTCCTGCGACCCTAAAACAACCACCATTGAAATCCAATCCCAGGAATTCTAGTCATACGTACTAGCTTAATTCTTCTCTTTGGGGTGCACATGACCAAAGGCCAACATTATTAATTAGTATCAAACCCTGCTCATCCTTGTGTTTCCAATTTCTGTTTTCCACTTACCTATCTATATATAATCTTTCTACTCCTGATCTGGTCTGACTATAGTATTGTAAAGCATTGAAAACTAAAGAAAGGTGGAAGAATTCATGCTCTGTTTTCAATAACCAAGTGGTAAGTAAATTGACTGAAGGACTTTCAGGCTTTGAATGGGAAACCCACTGCATATATTAATACACCGATACTGCTTAGAGTGGATACAGTTACTGCTTATTTTATCTTGAAAAGGAGCCTTTATCAAACGGAAATATAGAAAGCTAATATAGTTTTTTGAAATGTTCACTTCAATTATTTATCTATTAAGAAAATCCTTACCCTTTTGTATATAAAATACAATGAAGTATCTTTAGGAAGAAACAAGATGTTTAGAGGTAAAGCAGCCATGAACTAGAAAAGCCAATAAATGGGAATTTTTTGTTAATAGTATTTCAACAAAACACTATTGAAAACTGACTTCTGAATTTTTTCTTTAGTACTGATTTGCATTTGAGTTGCAAACACCCATTACAATTAATCAGAATATTGTTAGAAAACTACATAGGTTTTGGAGAATTAAAAGAGAACTCTATACCTTTTGAAACACTCATGATTTCCCTTTTCATTTGGAAATAGTATTGATATATTATAAAATGGGCTTCCCAAGTGGCTCAGTGGTAAAGAATCCACTTGCCAATGGAGGAGGCACAGGAGACACGGTTCAATGCTTGGGCCAGGAAGACCCCCTGGAGGAGGAAATGGCAACCGTCTCCAGTATTCTTGCCTGGGAAATCCCATAGGTCAGAGGAACCTGGCAGGCTACAGTCCATGGGTTCCCCAAAAGAGTAGGACATGACTTAGCAACTAAAACCAACATTGTAAAATACCTTTTAAGAAAATGTGTGATAATTTTTTATTTTTTAACTGGAGGAAAATTGCTTTACAATATTAAAATACTTTTAAACAGCTAATTTTCTATTTCAGGACACTAAGTCACTTCTGATTTCCCTTCTGTGTTTTTAAAAAGCAGCTTTAACTGGTGCCCTAGTAATGACAAGGTTGATGCTTCCTGTGTTTATAATAGATGCTCTTATTAACATCACTCATAACCTCAAATAAGCACAAAAAAGATTACTCAAAAGTCAAAATGGAGATTGGAAAAATGAAAAACATGAGATTTATGAAATACATACATACATACAAAAACTAATTGCCAGCCAGCCCTGAGTGATGATACCAATTACCCAATGCAAATTATATACATTCAAGCTTTATTTTTTAGAGTAAGCTTGTCAAAAATGTGTTATTGTTCTTTTATGAAAATCTTGTTCTTCTATGTGTGCTACTTTTTTATGTCAGTAGCTTACTGGTTTTATGTAAATAGGTTTAAATATTTTATATTAAATGTTTGTTGATCTCTTACAGAGGTACTTAGTTAAATTGATGGGTCAAATTAAGAATATATAATTTATTATCATCACCATGTTATATGAATGAGAAGGATTTATTTTATTATTTAATTCATGATCCATAAATTATTTCTGAAAGGTTTTTCTAAGTTTATTTTGGGAGGAGATGAGGGTTGACAAGGTTGTTCAGTTGATAAAATAATAAACTTATGATAGCTACAATCTACTTATGTAATGTTATAATATTTCCTTTCACAAAAGGTGTTTGAAATTTTCTAACACATGTTAAATAGTCATACCATTTGGACTTTTGGAGAGTAATGATGCTAAATTTTAAAATATTTGAATTAATAAAACATATTTTCCCTAAAAAAACTGGAAGCTCTATCTGTTCTTCTAGTTTTGTGTTTCTCTCGTAATTTATCTAATGGGAGGTAAGATTAAAACCCAAAACCTTCATTCATTAAAATGCATCACTAAATTAAAAACAGGGAAGTAGATCAGTGAATGCTTTCCCTATTGTGTAAATATGTGGAAGAAAAATTTAGCATGCATTGATTCCATCAAGGATATCAATAAATAATCTCTACTTGTATGGGTACCCTCGTATACTTAATATATTTATTTTATCATGCTTTAATTTTGTGTGTATAATAGCTATCCTCCAAAGAATAAGAAAAAGAGGCTCTCTGGTAATCTGAATTTCAATACTTCATGTTCTGTTTATTAATAACTCTGAAATGTAAACCTGTATTCTAACAGCACAAATGCATTACTTATATAAATTTGTTATCTTTCAAACAAAGGAATTTTGAGAAAAAAACATGACTCTTAATAACTCAAGATAGTCCCAGGCAAACATGGATGTACAGTCACTTTAATTATGAAACACCTGTTGACACTTTATCAGTATATCCATTTCTAAATTTACAGCTCCAAAATGCCTTCCCTTTGCATTCCTGATTCTTACTGTAGGGTCAAGTTTAGTCAAAACAGAACTGAACCAAGGAACAGTCTCCACCCAGCCTGCATAGCTTCAACCTCAGTTCTTCCACTTACTAGCTGCACAGTCTTGGGCAATGTAGTTCAACTCAATACTTTATTCCTCTGTTTGTGAAACAGGACCAAAGATTTCAGAAAATATTTCATAATTTGTGATGACTGAGTTATTAGCCATAAAATATGTAAAACAGTGCCTATGCGTGTGTGTTAAGTCGCTTCAGTTGTGTCTGACTCCTTGTGACCCTGTGGACTGTAGCCCACCATGCTCCTCTGTCCACAGAATTCTCTAGGCGAGAATACTGGAGTTAGTATTGCCTCCTCCAGAGGATCTTCCCAATCCAGGGATTGAACCCCCATCTCTTATGTTTCCTGCATTGGCAGGTGGGTTCTTTATCACTAGTGCCACCTGGAAAGCCCAAAACAGTGCCTAGCACATAGTAAATTATTATTATAAAGTACTATCATTTGCTGAATTATAGTAAGTTATTAATATAAAAAGCAGTGGAAAACAGACTAAATCACATTTTCTAAATGTTTTATTTTATCTGTTCCTAACCAAAAGAATTAAGTGTGTGATAAGTACATACAGTGAAGCATGAGGTTTGGGTGAGTAGATGTGAGGTAGTCCTGATTTGTCTTAAGCTCATATCCCTACATATTTCTCTGAGTGTGTTGAATGACAAATTAATTAGTTAAATAATGACTCAAAAACCCGTTTTAGATTTACCAAAAAAATGAGATATTGTCAGTGTACACTTTGCCCCCACACATGTATAGCTGCTGCAAGTATCAATATCACTGACCAGAATGGTACATAGTTTATTTGTTATCAAGAATGAACTTGCACTGACACATTATAACCTCTCAAAGCCCATAATATACCTCAGGTCTCATTCTGGGTGTTGCACATCATATGTGTTAATTTGCATGCTAAATTGCTTCAGTCGTGTCTGACTCTTTGCAACCCTATGGACTATAGCCCTCCAGGCTCGTATGTCCATGGGCTTCTCCAGGCAAGAATATTGGAGTGGGTAGCCATTCCCTTCTCCAGGGGATCTTCCCAGCCCAAGGGTTGAACCTGCATCTCTTATGGGTCTCCTGTGCTGCAGGCGGATTCTTTACCATCTCAGCCACCAGGGGAGCCTCACATTCTATGGATTTGGACAAATATATAATCACATATGGGCTTCCCTGGTGACTTACACTGTAAAGAATTTGCCCACAATGCAGGAGATGCAGGAGACAAAGGTTCGGTCCCTGGGTCAGGAAGCTCCCCTGGAGGAGGAAACAGCAACCTACTCCAGTATTCTTGTCTGGAAAATCCCATGGACAGAGGAGCCTGAGGGACTACAGTCCACGGGGTCACAAAGAGACAGACATGACTGAGCGACTAATGCTTTCACTTTCACATAATCATATATATCCATTATAACATCAAGCAGAGTGTTTTCATTTTCCCAATAATCCTCTGTGATCTGCCAATTCATCTCTTTTCCCTCCTTCCCCCACTACCACTGATCTTTTTCTTGTCTGAAAGATCATGTATTTAAAGGAATTGTTCCATTTCACCTAGGTTATCAAATTTGTAAGCATAAAGTAGTCCATATTATTCCTTTAGAATCCTATTAATTTCTTGATATCTATAGTGATGTTCTTCTCTCATTCATTACTGATATTAGAACTTTGGTCTTTTCTCATTTTTTTTTTTTCTTAGCCTGGGTTAGAGGCTTATTGATATTATTGATCTTTTCTAAGAAACAGCTTTTGGCTTTATTGATTTTCTTCATTAATTTCCTATTTGCAAATTTCATTTATTTCAGCTCTAATTCTCATTCTTTTAAACTTCTACATACTTTGTATTTACCTTGCCCTAATGTTTAAAGATTACTAAGGTTGAAACTTTCTAGGACTGGGTCCCTCTGGAATTTCTAACTCTCAGAGTTGACTGCACTAGGCCTCTAGAAAGTCATCAATTCCAGTTCAGGTTTTCCTACTGAAGCACTGATGCCCATGGTAGTTTCTCTTGTGACTCCCTGTACTCACTTTTCCTCCAGTCTTGGGGGCTGTGGTTTTCCCTGTGCTCTCACCTCTCTTAGATCCAATAAGTTATTATATCTTTAGTCTGTTTAGCTTTTTACTTATTGTTAGGATGGAGGGGTGCCTTCCAAGCAGAATTAGAAACTGGGAGTGTTTCTCAACAGATTTTTATCTACCTAACAACAGCAGTGTCAGTTCCAACATTCTTTCCACTGAAACCTTGGACACGATAGCTCAACAAGCTTACATCTTGCAGATAGGAAAGATGTGTGATTTTTTAACTAGTGTGATTTTAATCCCAATTTTAGAGCAAGGAGATTACCACATGGTCTGCTGGTGCCAGTGGAGTAGGTATTTGCCTCTGGACGTGATATTATGCCCCATACACATTTTAAAGCCTTATAATTCAGTGAAGTGGGGACATAGATAAGTCACTTAGCATTTGGCAAACACATGCACCAATTTCAATCATGTTAGCGGCACGAAATCAGGAATCAGGCAATCTGGCTTCCAGAAGCGGACATATCAGAGGTGCTGTGTGAAGTTTGTGTCCACTGCTCACTGTCCGCAGAGTCTGTGCCCACTGAGGGCAGCAGACCTGCCTTCAGCTCTCTCTCTTCTATGTCACTATCTCTACCTATGTGGACTCCCAGTTTGTTTTTAGCCCCCTCAAAAGTTCTTTAGGCTATGCAATATACTTTTATTATGCTCTTTGCAACTAAAATCCCTGATACTCCAGATTTTTATTCCACATGTGTTTTTTTCTTAAATAACCTTTTGAGAAAGCAAGAAAGGAACAAATAGAGAATATAGTATTTTAAGACAAATGTGTCTATTTTCACAAGTGGCAACTATTTGTACCCTTATCTCTCTCACACACATATAACACATTTTCACCTCTAAACAAAAGTACACGGTTATTCTCTTCATTCACCATTCTGCAACTGTAATCACTCAGTTCTAAAAAAATGCATACACTAAGATTATAAATGCTAAGTAATCATTGTTAAAGCCTAAAATACATTCTAGAAACCAAACTTGCACTCATGAAATTAAGTAAATAGATGAAGAGTTTTTATAAATTTTCTGCCATGTTTATATTCATGTTCTCTGAATATGTGTTACAATATTTATTTTTTTTTACAATCTTAGCTTTAAAAATTCCAGTTACCTAGTAAGAACAATTTTTAAAAAACCTAGTAATTCAAACGATATCGCCATCAGTTTTGCTATGCTTATGACACTAAGATTTATAGCAAAAACTACATGAAAATGAAAAGTAAAGACAATTGAGAGTTTCAAACTAAGAAGGAATACATTTGATCTAACTTAAGTTTCATAGCCTCAGTTAACAGTCTATACAGTTCCTTCTTTGAGACCTCATATGTAACGGTGTGCTGTCACAAGAAGCTTTTTCTACACATTTTGTATTTCACACGTTAAACTAGGCATCTGTTTTACACTCTCCTCCCCCAAGATACGACTGAAGTCACAAAGTTATAGTTAATCCATTTTATAATATTCTTTCATTTTATTTTCCATGATTCTTGGCCTAAGTTCACTCCACACTCAGAAAAGCTCACTTCATTCATTTTTCACTTTTGAAAAATAGCTTCTGGATGAAAGCGACTTGAGGCTGTAAAAGGCTTATGAACTAAACGTGAGTTAAATTTGAACTGGACCTCTGATTTCCTGAATTCAGATTCTTTTTCACAGCCCAAGGAGATTCAATTAACCTAACTTTCAGAATCTAATTACATTCATTGTTTCAAATTAACACTCTCTTTTCTTTCATTCATTATACATTTGCTAAATTCCCATAATAGAATGTCTTCAGAATTCAAAGAAACATGCTGTTGGAAATGTTTTATCTTCTACATAAGTTTCAAGTTTATGCAACTCAGTGTTTTTCCAATGTGGTTTTGTTGGCTTATTGTTTTTTCTTTATTAGTTCATTACCATTGATCGGTTAGGTCACATTTCAAATTGTCATACATCCCAACTTTCTTCTCAAAGCATATTAAACCTTCATTTGTAAAGAACTGAATTAGATAACACCTCTAAGCAAAACACAGATGTCTAGCTGGTAGATTCAGCAGATTAGAGTTGGAAAGGAATGTAGAGGCAAAGTCAGTCATCTCATAAGAAAAAAGGAAACAACACAAAAATGATATAAAATTTTATAAAAGGCCCGGCCAAGAGTACAGTGACAATTATTGATAGGTGACAAGGATGCAGGCTTCTTGGCATTTGTGCCAATATTCTCACTATATAAACTACTACTTTTGGTATGATGATCACTAATGCCACTTCTGTTATATTTGCTTTTTACACTACAACATCATAATTTAAAACTATGTTTTAAATCTAAAAGAGATATTGTATTATACTTTTGGTTCTTCTAAATGTGCCAGGTCACCATTCTTTATTATTTTTTTTATCAGGTTATTTTTTGTAATAGTAAGGTACTTCAAGGGGGAAAGCCGGCAATTAAATTTAGAAGCCAGATGTCAGGACAATATTTAATCTCACAAGAAAAGAATTCTGATTAACAGGCTTCAGAAATGCTGAAAGATCAATGCATCATTAAAGAGGATCAAAAGACAGGTAATTCTTAATTTTTGATAGCTTAATTTAAATTTCCTAAAAAACTACAAAAGGACTAAACAACTTCATAATTCCTGTATGAATGATTTCTGTCATCTTTGACATTCCAATAATCTTTTACTTTCTAAATCTTTTTCCCCACTTTTCCTATTATAGTGCTGTACTCTGAGGATGAGGCTATTCCTTTCCTATTTACTAATATCGTGGACATTTCCAAAGTACAAGAGAAAAATAATCAAATACTATCTGACAAGGCAGTGTTTTTCAGTGGAAAATGCACAATTATTAGAAGTCAATGAATTGAATTTTTGAGCTAATTCCACAAAGACCATACTATTAGTCCTAAAAAGCTTTGTGTGTCTTTGTAATCATCTATAAAATTCAAAAACTACAGTAGTTTTCCCTAACTCACAGGGTTGTTTTAAGGGTAAACTGAAGTGATAAAAGTATCACAACCACAATGGTGGTGGTTTAGTCGCTAAGTCGTGTCCGACTCTTGCAATCCCACGGACTGTATTCTGCCAGGCTCCTCTGTCCATGGGATTCTCCAGGCAAGAATACTAAAGTGGGTTACCATTTCCTTCTCCAGGGAATCTTTCCCATCCTGGAATTGAACCAGGGTCTTTTGCATTGCAGGCAGATTCTTTACAGACAACTACAATAGCTATTTATTAATCTCTTACCATTCGTGGCAGAATTAAATGCTATACTTTCATGGAAAGGCAGGACATGCATTCCCTCTGCCCAACAGGTAAATCAAATAAACAAGCCTGGGGCTAACAAAATGGAAAATTATGTACTGACATGGGAAAGAAAAGAAAAAAAAAAAGAAATTTTACTTAAGCCTAGTCTCTGCTGTGAATAGCTGGTGATACCTGAAAATGTATTTTGTGTAAATGAACACAGTGTCTCTATTGTAAAAACAAGAATATTTGTTGAGATTACAATTTGTTTTATAACCCAAACAGATCTCAGATATTGTGAATCTATGCTACATGTTATGTGAAAGAAATGAGAGGTCTTAAAAACTTCATCTCATCTTTTGCAACATTTTACATGATAAAATAAGGTTCTAATGGAGTTGAATTTCTTTGATTGAATTAAGATTATCTATGATTTTTAACAATATATTCAATTTATTGAAGAGTTTGAAGTATAAACAACCTTCACTTTTTGTTCATTTCAGAATAGTAAGTTTACATTAGTTGAAAACTGAGTAGTGTTAAAAGATAATTTTCAAGAGTAAATAGAATAAAAGTGCTAAAAATGGAAAATAACTGCATGACTTTGAGATAGAACAAGAGAGAACATGCTTTTAAGCGGAGAAATAAAAGTCTAAAAATTATGCAGCCTCCATTTAAGTGTCAGCCACAGGCACTATCAGCTAAAAATATTAATTTTAACATTACTGACCCTTCAGATACTTAGGACATGTCAAATGACATTCAGAGCACAGAAGTGAGAAACTGGTAATCAACAATTTAATATATACTCAAATGAACATTATAATAAGAGGAAAATTTATGAAAGGGAATTTATAATAGTTTAAGAATTATTGGTAGATTCCTAGGATAACTTCAATTCTGTGATTACAAAAGAAAAGGACCTATAGGGTCTTTAGATGATTTCTGATTATAGTCTTTTGCTTTAAAGAAATTTTCTACGATGCCTAAGAACTTTGCTTAGGTTAACCTTTTCAGAGTTAGAGGATTCAGACTTACCCTAAATTGCTAATCTTTATGAGGGTTCTCCAGTATTTTCTACTATGCACGAATATATCACCTACATAGAACTGGGGTGTCCTTTAACTTTTTTCTCCATTTGGGCATAAAACATCTTGCTGTTACTGTTTCTTTGATTTGCTTGTGTGTATGTGTGCCATCCTCATGCTAAATATAATAATTAAAATCACCAGGATGTAGTATATTGAAATGAACATGTTTCATCTTTTAAAAATTCTCTCTAACCTCTTTTCTATCTCTATGTAGGAGAAACATATAGCCTGTTGAATACAAAACAGATTTGGTAAGCTTTCAAACTATAATGCTAACATTTTACAGAATTTAAAAGAAAAATGTGAATCCTGTAAAGTTAAATTGCTTGGCTATTTTTAAATAACTTGACCTCACTGACATTTATGGATCACTCCACCAAACAATAGCAGAATACATATTTTTCTCAAGAATAATGAATCATTGGCCAAGATACACACTCTGGGTCAAAACACAAACTCTAACATATCTGAAATGATAGATATCAAATAAATAAACTAGAAGTAAATAATGGAAATGAAGCAGGATAACCCTTATATATTTAGAAGTTAAGTAGGACATCTCTAAGTAACACAAAGATCTTAAAAAGATCCTCAAGAAAATTAATGATAAATGAAGATAGTCTCTGTTCATAGACTGGAAAACTCACTATAACTAAGATGTCAAGTCTTCAAAGTTTAATATATGGATTCAATGTCATCCCAATCTAAGTCCCAGCAAGGAAATTTCAAAATATTGATAAACTGATTCTAAAGTCTATATGGAAAGCTAAAAGATGAAAATCAACAACATGTTACTAAAGAAGTTTGGAAGACTCACATTGCCTGATTTCAAGATTTATTAGAAGGGTATATATTTAAGAAGTGTAATATTAGTGAATAAACAAACCTGTGGATCAACAGAAGTGGCACTACCAAACTCAAGATTTACTATAAAGCTACAGTAAATAAGACAGTGTGGTACTGTGAAAGAACAGACATATGGATCAATGGAACAGAAAAGGGAGTCCAAAAATAGATCCATGCAAATAGAGACAACTGATTTTTTAACAAAAAAAAATGGCAATTCCATGGAGAAAGGCTTGTCTTTTTGACAAATGATGTTAGAACAAATGGATGTCTATAACAGACACTATTAAGAGAACAACAAGCCATAACTTGTACAAAATATTTGCAAAACACAGATCTGATAAAGAACATGCATTCAAAATATTCAAAGACATCTGAAAGCTCAAAGATAAGGAAACAAACAATCTGCTGGGAAAAAATGGGCAAACTACCTGAAGAGACAACTCACTAGAGAAGATATATAGATGCAACTAAGAATACGATAGATGCTCCACCTCATTCATTATTGAGAAACATATGTTTAAAAATTAGAAACCACTACACACCAGTTAGAACTACTAAAACAACAGCAATATTTAAACATCAATGTCAATGGCTAAAATGACAAAACTTGACAAAATGACATGTTGATGAGAATTCAGACCAGCAAAAACCCATTCCTGGTGAGACGAATGACAGCCAGTTTGGAGGTCAATGTGGCAGTTTCTTACAAAGCCAAACATAATCTTACCATGAAATCCAAAAATCACATTCCTAGGTATTTATTTACCCAACTGGTTTGAAAATGTATATCCACACAAAAAAAACTGCATGCAAGTAGTTATAACAGCTAGTCATACTTTCTTTAAAACTCAAAGCAACCAAGATGTCCTTCAATAGTTGAACAGACAATGTGATTGCAGAAATCCATATGCATGTGTGCACGCAAAGTCCCTTCAGTTATGTCTGACTATTTGCAACCCATGGACTGTAGCCTGACAGGCTCCTCTGTCCATGGAATTTTCCAGGCAGGAATATTGGAGTGGGTCACCATTTTCTCCTCCAGGGCATCTCCCAAACCCAGGGAGCAAACCCAGGTCTCCTGCATTGCAGGCAAATTCTTTAACACATGCTGCTGCTGCTGCTGCTAAGTCATTTCAGTCGTGTCCGACTCTGTGCGACCCCATAGATGGCAGCCCACCAGGCTCCCCTGTCCCTGGGATTCCCCAGGCAAGAACACTGGAGTGGGTTGCCATTTCCTTCTCCAATGCATGAAAGTGAAAAATGAAAGTGAAGTTGCTCAGTCGTGTCTGACTCTTAGCGACCCCATGGACCGCAGCCTACCAGGCTCCTCCGTCCATGGGATTCTCCAGGCAAGAGTACTGGAGTGGGTTGCCATTGCCTTCTCCTTTAACACATGAGCCACCAGGAAATGTGGATATGGGTTGGTAATTGTGATACTACTATATACACATGTTGGAATTAAATGAAGTAAACAGATGGTGGTTTGTGGGAGCCAATTCTCTTCATTTTGACATTGGAGTATATAGATGAGCAGGGGGATGAGATGAGAATGACCTATGTGGTAGTAGATGGGGTGGTGGTATCAGAATGTACTCATATTCCATTTCAAATAGATACGGATGATTACATATATAATATTTATAAATATGTGCCTATATGCTGGTTAGGTCCCAAGGAATAATGTAGCTTCCTCATTGATATATATGATTTCCTCCTGTATAACACTGAGAGTTAGACAGGAGTTGATTGTTAACAGAAGACCTAGAGGACCTGAAATGTCTATGTTCACTTATTTATTATTTATTTTATGAATTTATTTTATTCTAATAAATTTAATAACTTATTATTAAATTCTAATAAATCTAATAAATTCACTAATTTATTTTATTATTTATTTTATGAATACAGCAAAAGCATTAAAATAAGAGTATGCATCTTGATCAGTGATTACACTACAGACTCAAGCTTGAATTTTTCTTGCTTTCTAACAACTATAATAGACTATATACTATCTCTCTCTGATCAGAAACCACCAAGGTGGACTCATAATACCTGCAAGCCTGAAATGGAGTCTCAGATGGAGCTTCTTACACCTTGCTTGTATTGTGGGCATATTTCTTGCTATGCAAAGAGTGCTACTGACAGAGCCCTCCAGGTATCTCAAAAGTACAAACTGTCAACCTCAATGATCTCAAAAAACACCAGTAGCAAGCTTAAACAAATCATCCCCAAACTCATCACAGGTTCCACTGCATTAACCAGTGCATTTTATACCTTATCAGGGGCCATTACCCCGTAGCTATTTCAAGAAAACCTGCTCAGGACAATTCCAGGCCTACAGAATTAACTCCTTATAAATCTCCTCACTCCCCAGAAAAATGCACCAATATTTCACTCTTGCAACACATTTTTCTTATTAGTCATTAAAACGAATATGACTTATAATTATGTATTTATTCAGTGAATGTATAGTTTTTAAATTTTTGATCCTCCAGAAGCTGAACCAGAGATAGGGACTCAGGTGTAGATATTTGGGGTTGGGGGAGATTAAGCCCAGAAGAGAGATGTAATGGAACAAAGTGAATAAGTTACAGAATCAAGAAAGTCCTCTATCAGGGCACATTATATATTTCACATTAGTGGACTACAGAAGCTCAACTCTACTATCAGCCCTTGAGAATTTTTCAAAAAGGATCCCAGAAATTACTTCCTCTTATCAACAGATAAACGCTTGGAGTATTTACCCACCTGCTGCTTTCTTCCACAGGCTGGAGATCGCCTACATGGGGCTTCTACTCCGCAAACCTTCTCCGCACCACATACACAGATGCCAATATAGTTCTAGTGATATTGGAGAAAGCACTGGAGAAGAAACAGGATAAGATGCTCAGTGTATGAACCAGGATAGTTCCAGGTAAGTCTGGTCTCACCAGAACTGCCTACTACAACTGACATTAACTAACGCTACTATCAGAGGCAAACTAAGGAGATACATTGCAGAATATAAGCAATGTGTTATACTTGTTTACCTTTTTATTGTCTTATCTGCTAGACAGTAAGCCACAGTCTGTGTATGATTAAGACCTGTGACTATTTTATTCACAATGATGTACTGATCTTCTGACCTAGAGCCTGAAAATAAAAGTGTTAGTCACTCAGCCGTGTCTGGCTCGTTGTGACCCCAGGGACTGTAGCCCACCAGACTCCTCTGTCTATGGGATTCTCCAGGCAAGAATACTAGCGTGGGTAGCCATTTCCTTTTCCAGGGAATCTTCCCAGCCCAAAGACTGAATCTTGGTCTCCCTCACTGCAGGCAGATTCTTCATTGTTTGAATCAGGGACAGTAACCTAGAGCCCAGTTCATAGTAAACACTCTGTAGATACTTCTCGAAAGGGAGGAATCGGGGAAGGAAGGAAAGAAGGGAGACCAAAAGGGCAGCACAAGTCAAATTTCCACACAAAGGTATATATGAGCAATAAAGAGTTGCAGGGCTGGCGCTAGAAGGTACAAAGTTTGCAGAATTAGAAACCATGGCGGCGGCGGTGGCGGTTTAGTCTTTAAGTCGTGTCCGACTCTTGCGATCCTGTGGACTGTAGCCTGTCAGGCTCCTGTGTCCATGGGATTCTCCAGGCAAGAATACGGGAGTGGGTTGCCATTCCCTCCTCCAGGGGATCTTCCCAACCCAGGAATCGAATCAGGGTCTCCTGAATTGCAGGCAGATGATTTACCAACTGAGCTCTGAGGGAAGCCCCAGAAACATTGATAGAATGAAAAAAAAAATGTAGAATAATTTCCACTAAGAGAGTTCTCAATTTTAAAACTCATCTACTTTACAGTTTTGATTCAAGGCTACTCTGCAGATGACATTATTATCATTTCATTATCAATTAGCAATATCTTTCAAAACAAAATGATCATTTCTAATCATTTCTCTGGCACTTTCTAGAGCTAAGATCACTCGGACAAAGATCAAAAGAATTTGATCTTTCCTTTCATTTATAGGAAGCTCATAGAAATCCTTTCTGACAACTGTCAGATTTTCTACTCTTTGTCAAGTATAGTGATAGATAGCCTGATAGCCCTTGGGAATGAATCTTTCAAATCAGAAATCAACTCTTGTAGCAACTGCGAGTATGTAAGATAAACAGATGGTTCTATATTCCCAAAGAAGTGTTTTTATATATTTATTTTAGTGGTTTGTACACAACTTATATTTTGATAGCTTAGTTACTGAAAGCTTCCTTGAAGAAGAGTGAAATATTTGAATGAAGAGAGGATGTCATCTCTGCATTAAATCTGTTTTTGTTTGGTTAGAGAATAAATTATAACATCTTACTTTTAATATTCTCATTGTAGATTTTGAGTTCATGATTAGAAAATATTCTTTCATTTTAAAATGGTTGTAACTAAACATTAGAGAGGAGAGCAGAGAAAGTATTCCTTTTAGATTGCTTTGTTGTTCCTCAGATATGTTTTTTCTATTTTTTGAGCATTCTGAACAGTAAAATAAATAATGACAAATTAACCATCACCTTGATAAAGGTTTGGTAGATTATTAACAATTAAATTAGTTACAACCATCACTCAGAACAAGAATCAAACTTTAACAGAGTAACATTAATGTAAAAACTTTTTCTAGGTAGTTAAAGTTCTAGGTATTTAAAGGATAAAATGTATATTTTATTACCTGTATAATAGCATACAAGACTCCAAAATGAGAAACTGGTCAATATTACTTTATGTACTGTTTAAAAACTCTAAAATAAGGATTATTAATATCCCTATATTTATTTGTAAAGTGCAAAACCTAAGTAGTTCAGTGAAAATTAAATATTAGAGTACCCTTTAATGAATGGATGAATGAATGAATAATCAATGAATGTACACCCACATAAACAATGTTTTGTTACTTTCAAATATCTAAAAAAGAGAGAAATGACTGCCCCCAAAGTCCTATCGTAATAAGTGGATGATATTTATATTTTAAACTCCTTTTTCAGTTCAGTTCAGTCGCTCAGTCGTGTCTGACTCTTTGCAACCCCATGAACTGCAGCACGCCAGGCCTCCCTGTCCATCACCAACTCCCGGAGTCCACCCAAACCCATGTCCATCGAGTCAGTGATGCCATCCAGCCATCTCATCCTCTGTCATTCCCTTTTCCTCCTGCCTTCAATCTTTCCCAGCATCAGGGTCTTTTCCAATGAGTCAGCTGTTCGCATCAGGTGGCCCAAGTTTTGGAGTTTCAACTTCAACATCAGTCCTTCCAATGAACACCCAGGACTGATCTCCTTTAGGATGGGACTGGTTGGATCTCCTTGCAGTCCAAGGGACTCTCAAGAGTCTTCTCCAACACCATAGTTCAAAAGCATCAATTCTTCGGCACTCGGCTTTCTTTATAGTCCAACTCTCACATCCATACATGAACACTGGAAAAACCATAGCCTTGACTATACAGATCTCTTTGTTGGCAAAGTAATGTCTCTGCTTTTTAATATGCTGTTTAGGTTGGTCATAACTTTCCTTCCAAGGAGTAAGTATCTTTTAATTTCATTGCTGCAATCACCATCAGCAGTGATTTTGGAGCCTAGAAAAATAAAGTCAGCCACTGTTTCCACTGTTTCCCCATCTATCTGGCATGAAGTGATGGGACCGGATGCAATTTTGAAGTAATTTTAAAGTAACAGAACAGCTTCAAAAACACTAATTTTCACATCTTGTATATCCATGGCACAATTATTGAAATAAAGAAATCAGTTATTAACTACACAATTTATTCATATTTCACCATATTTTTACTAATATCCTCTTTCCATTCTGGGATACAATTCAGTATCTACACTGAATTCAATGGTCATACATCTTTCGTCCTCCAAATTATGACAGATTATTCTTGATCTTAACAAGCTTGAAAAATACTGGTTTAGAATTCTGTAGATTTCGTCGAATTCTGGGGTTTTGAGGTGTTTTTGTTTCATGATGCAGGTGATATTATGAATCTAGGGAGAGAATAACACAGGGGTGATGTGCCTGTCTCAGTCATGACATCAAGGAGGATTATCTATCTATCTATTGCAAAGGGAAAAAAATAGTAACTCTACATTGTCAAACATTTCTCCAATATGTTATTTTGTTTCCACCTGTAATCCAAAATTATATTAAGGAATATCTTTTGAGACTGTGAAAATATTTTCTCCTTAAACTTTCGCCCTCTAGTATTAGCATGGTCTGTGGATCTTGCCTGCAGCAATTATTACTGCGGTGGTTACTAATGTTGTTTTTCTATTTTATTCTTTCTATATTTATTAATTTTGCAAAGAAGTGTTGTCCCTTTCCTCCCATTTTATGCCTTCATTCAATCATCTACTATCATCAGTATGGATTCATACATATTTATTTTATTATTTTGGCCATAATCCAATGCTACTATTTACTTTGTTGCTCAAATTGTTCTAATTTTGGCCACTGGAAATATGTTTAGTCTGGCTTCTATCTCTTTGACGTTGTATCTTCATTTTTCTTGAGCACTGTATTACTTTCTGGCAAAACAAGATACTCTCATTTCCTCTTATATTTCCCTAACCTCAGGTTTAGAAACAACTTGCCATTTCAGTGGCATTATATACACTTGTACTGTTGTGTAACCAACACCATCATTCATTTCCATAATTGTTTTATCTTCTCCCAATTAAAACTCTGTCTCCGTTGAACAATAACTCATCCCTGGCAACCACCAGAGGAAGTTTGAAGCTTCTCTACTTTTTTGCCCACATAAATTTCACCACTATAAGTACTTCATGTAAGTGGAATAATAAAATATTTTTTCTTTTGTGTCTGGTTTATTTTGGTTGGCATAATATATTCAAATTTTATCCATATTGTAGTCAGCAAGTGTGAGAATTTCATTAAGAAGGAGTCATATTTAATATTATGTTATTAATATTTTTATACTATTCTTATAAATCGTATTTGCTTAGATATTGGACTATCAGTTATTCATTATCAGGAGATCACCTTACTTTATACTAAAAATACTATACTCTCTTAAATGGCTTCCCAGATGGCTCAGTGATAGAGTATTTGCCTACCGTCACAGGTTTGATCCCTAAGGTCAGGAAGATCCTCTGGAGAAGGAAACCCACTCCAGTAGAGTAGATTCTCCAGCCTGGAGAATCCCATGGACAGAGAAGAACCTTGCAGGCTACAGTTCATGGAGTCGCAAAACAGTCGGACACGACTTAAGGATTAAAACAACAACAATTCTCTTAAATGTTTTAGTAAAATATCCTGCTATTGCTAAATGTGTAATTTGTAAAGTGAGATAACTGTTTTAAAAAAGCATGGCTTAAAACTGCTGCTTCCCCTAGGATACAGAAGTAAGAGAAATGTCATTCCAACACTAATGATGAGAATAATTATTATAATTCACAAACAAAAATGTTAAACAAGCCAGAGATATTTGGAAAGTGACCATCTAATTACTAAAAATCCAAAATATGACAAGTTCCTTCAAGAAAATATTTAACAGGTAACTTTCATTCTGGCAGCAATGAATGGAGAGGGAAGTCATCAAACACTGGAGAGAACAAAGTAGATCAACATTTAACAATGTTTTTCAACTTTCAAGGAAAGCGTCGATTACAGTTTATTTTCTCTGGGAGTCCCAGATTCAGCGTTCATCTGCATACAGTCGTTAGCACTTCCCTAAGGGCCATGGCAGAATGCTTACAACAAAGACTGGGAGTTCGGTATAAAAACTCACAGGCTGAGAAAGACTTTTACAAAAATACAGATACATCAGCCATTCTGTAATCAAGGATGGAATAGAGGAATAAAGAATGAGGCGAATCCCTCCAGCACTCCACATGCTTCAGTGAACAGGAGGCAGTTAAGTATCCACCTTTAGAGCAAAGGATCTTTAAGATTGTGATTAGAGTAACCGATCAATTTTTGATTCTAGCTTAACATGTTCTGTTTCTTTGAGATCTTTTGATGGACTCAACATGCCTATAGAAGGCCTAACTGCTAGGGAACTAAGCCAACGTACAATCATTCAGTCATTGTAGTATATGCTAATTACCAGGAGTTAGAAATAGCTTCTTTGATAACGTTCTTGCTAAAGAATTCTACTTGGATTGGCTCGTAAAATCATACCCAGATGTTCATTACTACAACCTCTCTCCCCTCAGCGTAATCAGGTTTGGATCCAGCTCTGTATGATAATACATCCCATTTACATACTGTCTCTGTAAGAAGAAAATTATCCACAAGCACCACTCTCTTCCTTAGTGTACCGCACAGAAGAACATTTTCCCTGCTGTGTATCTCAAACACATGGGTGTGCAAATGAGGATGTAAAATCAGTTAAGAATTGAACTGCTCTGCATAATAAGACAGTGTGAAGAGAAAAGAAGCAAGGAACCAACAAATGTGGATGTTATAAAGATAGCTTAGCTGCTGTGATATGTGATGTGATTCCATTTAAAACTCCTGCAAAGAATTAAATATATCTACCAAAGAAATGAATGTTTTATGGGAGTATCTTTTGATTGAGAGAACAAAAAAGGCAACCAAAATTCATGTGAGCCTCAGCACAGAACAGAACAAAGGTGACATTTTAAGAAGACACCACCCAAGAAGCAGAGGAGGCCAGGAGAATGAAAGTGCTGAAAAAATTAGCAAAAATCTTTAGGGAAGATGTGGATTCTTACAGGCCATGAGACCGGTTGTGGGGCTCAAGAAGAATGTGTCCAGACTGCCTGTGCATTGGCCCACCAGGGGTCATTTCAGTTCTATCTGCTTTCAGAATTTCCCTTTCTCATGCTAATGAAAGGTGAGAATCCTAAGCTACCTTCCAACATCCCCACACTCCTGCTACACAGTATTCTAGTCCATCACTTATTTTGTTTTAAATGTAAATATATAATGTTTGGACATAAGCAAGTAAGATTATTGTCAATGGACTGAGGCCAAATTTGATAATAAAACACTTCCCAGTAGTAGAATCATAAGTGGGAGTGATGTCCAAAATTTGAAGACCTTGTATTATTAGATTAAGTGATAGAAATCATTATGAAAATTGGTGGCTGAGAAATACTTAAAATTAAATATTTGGAAGATTAGGTTTCAAGGACTATTTATTTGACATGAATATTTTAAGGAGAAAATATATCTGGACTTGAGATGACTAAAATCATATTATGGGAAAACGCAGGGGTATTACAATTCTTAATACAGTGGCAAGATCTACACTGATTACATGTGCATTTTCTTCTTATTCTGTTTTCCTGATGAATATTCTGTGCCCTGACAGACATTTAGTGTGCAATTCTCTTACATATTGCAGAACAAATAAAATATAGAATTGACATATTAAAAGGGATTATCCTTTGTGTGTTTCATATGGATGGAATATCATCATCTCACCATCCTAAATCAGCCTCATTTTCTTCTCTTTCAGATCAACTTTCAAAAGAAGTTCTTTGAAAACTTAATAATAGAATGATCAAATATAAAAGAATATTAAATATTACCTACCTCAGCAACCATCTTTTATAGATAAGGAAACTAAGTCACTGGAAATTAAAATGATATTCTAGTTAGTGGGAAAAAAAGATGGACCTCAGTACAGGCTTGTCTGTTCCCAATATATCTGGTCACTCATGCTACTCAAACCAATCCCACTGCCCGAATATCTCACTACCCTCAAACTTTATCCTGCTAAAGAGTCAAAAATACTAACTACGTTATGTGTTCTAAGAATGGAATTAAGGAACACATGACTAAATTTCATTTATAAACTGCTTGCTATCAGGCTAAATCTGACAAAATGAGGATTTCATTTCTCATTTCTATTTTCAAGAAATGTTGGGATATTTACAAAGTTTAAATGCAAATAACTGAGTTATCACTATCTATGATGAAGGAAAAGAGTGCTTTATTATTACTCTTTTTCTATACTTACTAGATTACTATACACATTGCTCTCGATTAGCAAATGTTTTCTATTTTTGACTTTGGAGAAATGTAATGGCCAATCACAGAAAACTACCCAATCTGATCAAATGGACCACAGCCTTGTCTAACTCAATGAAACTAAGCCATGCTGTGTGGGGCCACCTAAGACGGATGGGTCATGGTGGAGAGGTCTGACAGAATGTGGTCCACTGGAGAAGGCAATGGCAAACCACTTCAGTATTCTTGCCTTGAGAACCCCATGAACAGTATGAAACGGCAAAAAGATAGGACACTGAAAGATGAACTCCCCAGGTCATATGCTGGTGCCCAGTATGTAAGTGCCCAATATGCTACTGGAGATCACAGGAGAAATAACTCCAGAAAGAATCATGGGATGGAGCCAAAGCAAAAACAATATCCAGCTGTGGATGTGACTGGTGATAGAAGCGAAGTCCGATGCTCTAAAGAGCAGTATTGCATAGGAACCTGGAATGTTAGGTCCATGAAACAAGGCAAACTGGAAGTGGTCAAACAGGAGATGGCAAGAGTGAACATCGACATTCTAGGAATCAGCGAGCTAACATGAACTGGAATGGGTCAATTTAATTCAGATGACCATTATATCTACTACAGTGGGTGGGAATCCCTTAGAAGAAATGGAGTAGCCATCATGGCCAACAAAAGAGCCCGAAATGCAGTACTTGGATGCAATCTCAAAAACGACAGAATGATCTCTGTTCGTTTCCAAAGCAAACCATTCAATATCATGGTAATCCAAGTCTATGCCCCGACCAGTAACGCTGAAGAAGCTGAACTTGAACAGTTCTATGAAGACCTACAAGACCTTTTAGAACTAACACCCAAAAAAGATGTCCTTTTCATTATAGGGGATTGGAATGCAAAAGTAGGAAGTCAGGAAACATCTGGCATAACAGGCAAATTTGGCCTTGGAGTACAGAATGAAGCAAAGGCTTCATTCTATTAGCAAAGGCTAATAGAGTTTTGCCAAGAGAACGCACTGGTCATAGCAAACACCCTCTTCCAACAACACAAGAGAAGACTCTACACATGGACCTCACAGGATGGTCAACACCGAAATCAGATTGATTATATTCTTTGCAGCCAAAGATGGAGAAGCTCTATACAGTCAGCAAAAACAAGACCGGGAGCAGACTGTGGCTCAGATCATGAACTCCTTATTGCCAAATTCAGACTTAAATTGAAGAAAGTAGGGAAAACCACTAGATCATTCAGGTACAACCTAAATCAAATCCCTCATGATTATACAGTGGAAGTGAGAAATAGATTTAAGGGACTAGATATGATAGACAGAGTGTCTGATGAACTATGGACAGAGGTTTGTGACATTGTACAGGAGACGGGGATCAAGACCATCCCCATGGAAAAGGAATGCAAAAAAGCAAAATGGCTGTCTGAGGAGGCCTTACAAATAGCTGGGAAAAGAAGAGAAGCAAAAATCAAAGGAGAAAAGGAAAGATATTCCCATCTGAATTCAGAGTTCCAAAGAATCGCAAGGAGAGATAAGAAAGCCTTCCTCAGCGATCAATGCAAAGAAATAGAGGAAAACAATAGAATGGGAAAGACTAGAGATCTCTTCAAGAAAATTAGAGATACCAAGGGAACATTTCATGCAAAGATGGGCTCAATAAAGGACAGAAATGGTATGGACCTAACAGAAGCAGAAGATATTAAGAAGAGGTGGCAAGAATACACAGAAGAACTGTACAAAAAAGATCTTCATGACCCAGATAATCATGATGGTGTGATCACTCAGCTAGAGCCAGACATCTTGGAATGTGAAGTGGGCCTTAGGAAGCATCACTACGAACAAAGCTAGTGGAGGTGATGAAATTCCAGTTGAGCTATTTCAAATCCTGAAAGATGATGCAGTGAAAGTGCTGCACTCAATATGCCAGCTAATCTGGAAACCTCAGCAGTGGCCACAGGACTCAAAAAGGTCAGTTTCATTCCAATCCCAAAGAAAGGCAATGCCAAAGAATGCTCAAACTACCGCACAATTGCACTCATCTCACATGCTAGTAAAGTAATGCTCAAAATTCTCCAAGCCAGGCTTCAGCAATATGTAAACCATGAACTTCCAGATGTTCAAGCTGGTTTGAGAAAAGGCAGAGGAACCAGAGATCAAATTGCCAACATCCGCTGGATCATCGAAAAAGCAAGAGAGTTCAAGAAAAACTTCTATTTCTGCTTTATTGACTATGCCAAAGCCTTTGACTGTGTGGATCACAATACACTGGAAAATTCTGAAAGAGATGGGAATACCAGACCACCTGATCTGCCTCTTGAGAAACCTGTATGCAGGTCAGGAAGCCATAGTTAGAACTGGACATGGAACAACAGACTGGTTCCAAATAGGAAAAGGAGTACGTCAAGGCTGTATATTGTCACCCTGCTTATTTAACTTATATACAGAGTATATCATGAGAAACGCTAAGCTGGAAGAAACACAAGCTGGAATCAAGATTGCTGGGAGAAATATCAATAACCTCAGATATGCAGATGACACCACCCTTATGGCAGAAAGTGAAGAAGAACTAAAGAGCCTCATGATAAAAGTGAAAGAGGAGAGTGAAAAAGTTGGCTTAAAGCTAAACGTTCAGAAAACTAAGATCATGGCATCTGGTCCCATCACTTCATGGCAAATAGATGGGGAAACAGTGGAAACAGTGTCAGCTTTATTTTTTGGGGCTCCAAAATCACTGCTGATTGTGATTGCAGCCATGAAATTAAAAGACGTTTACTCCTTGGAAGGAAGGTTATAACCAACCTAGATAGCATATTTAAAGGAGAGACATTACTTTGTCAACAAAGACCCGTCTAGTCAAGGCTATGGTTTTTCCAGTGGTCAGGTATGGATGTGAGAGTTGGAGTATAAAGAAAGCTGAGTGCCAAAGAATTGTTGCTTTTGAACTGTGGTGTTGGAGAAGACTCTTGAGAGTCCCTTGGACTGCAAGAAGTTCCAACCAGTTCATCCTAAACGAGATCAGTCCTGGGTGTTCATTGGAAGGACTGATGTTGAAGCTGAAACTGCAATACTTTGGCCACCTCATGTGAAGAGTTGACTCATTGGAAAAGACCCTAATGCTGGGAAGGACTGAGGGCAGGAGGAGAAGGGGACGACAGAGGATGAGATGGTTGGATGGCATCACCGACTCGATGGACATGGGTTTGGGTAAACTCTGGGAGCTGGTGATGGACAGGGAGGCCTGGTGTGGTGCAATTCATGGGGGTCGCAAAGAGTCGGACACAACTGAGAAACTGAACTGAACTGAATGGCCAATCTCCTCCCATTTCCTTCTCCACAACAAAACTCTAAACAAATTAACAAACGTATATGGAGTAATACAAAGAAAAAGAAATATCTGATAGCTTGCTTGTGTGTGTGTGTGTTTTTTAATCTTTCTTTCTATTATTACTTGCTAAGTAGGCAGGGTTGGGAAAGGTGATGAGCTTTGCATTTAAAGAGTTCCATATTAAATTATTGATTTAGCAAGGCATAAGATGTGAAGTGTGATAAAAAAGATCTGAATGTTGACCTTTGTGATTACAGTGTAATTACAGTGGCGTTTTGTTGGGAATACTAATCTATCAACATGCCAAGTTGCTGCAGAAGAAGGAATATCATTTGCTCCTTATTCTTTCAGATATTTCCAAGATACCCTGAAACTTGAAGCAGTATGCCCTGTCAAGGTAAGTAATTGCTTGCAGATTATGATAATACATTTTTCTTTTGTGTAAAATCCTTGTTTAGAAAAAATTGGAAAAAAAGTTGAAACTATGACTTTCAGCCCTAAATATGCATTCTTTCTTGAAATATGTAAGTATTAAATATTAAAAACACATATAACCCTAAATCCTTTATATATTATGTGCTACAAATGAAAATAAAGACAGTACTCTGATAAAATTATTAATAAGTGCAGCAACTGCAAAAATACTAATAAAAATAAATTATAAGATAATTCCACTTGAACTAAATTTAATGCAAAATCAAGAGAAAAGGATCTTATTTGGTTGTATCAAAAACAACCCTCTGTGTGTAATATATGCACAATAAAAAGTTACTAAGTTAAATAAGTCTATTATATATCCCTATTAACAAGACTTGGTTTGAAATATTATTTTCTTTTAAAAGAAATGTCCATTACTTAAACAGTACCTCATTCCATGTTGTAATTAAAAGAAAACAAAAAAAAGATATACATGTACTTACGGCCAAAAACCTTTTTTAAAAAAACCCCTAAGATAATTTTCAAAGGACAAAGTGTCAGCCAACAGGACCTCCCCCTGATTAAATTGTTATAATTTGACATCAGATACTGAAAAATAAGTATATTTTATTCAAAGAAGGTAAGAGTATAAAAAGTTGTGAGAATTGGTTAATAATCAAATAATGAAGATAAACAGAAAAAAATACCAAAAATAGTATTGCTATAAAGTTTGACCATATCAAGACAGAATTATGCTATAATTATATACACATATTTGCATATATATATGTATAATATGCAGCTTTTGGTTTCTTTTACTAATTATATATTTTTTCACATAGAAAATACATTTTCTCCTAGATGGATAGAGAGAGATGTGTAACTGTGAATAAACCAACCTAGGAGGTAGAAAGGAGAAGTTTAGCAAATAAATCCTTGTTTGGTGTGTGGAATATAGCAAATAAATTAGCCAAATGTATCTAGATGGATATGAAATAAAATCAGTCTCTCACTTCTGGGAGATAAAACCTTTTGATGAAGCCTGTGATACACAGAGTAATAAAGATATAAATGTTAAACAGGACCAAAAACCATGTATATAACTTGGGAAACTTGGGAAGGAAGTTACTGGAGTAAATGCTATGGGCTTGAAAAGTCTTCGTGACACTACAAAAGATGGATGTTATTTAAGTTGGAATAGTCTAAGAAACCATAAATTCAAATTAATATGGAAGACTCAAGAAATTATTTTTTCCTATCATGGAAATAAATTGAAAATCACTCTGGCCTTGCTGACTCACAATCTGTAAGTCAATATTCCTATTTCTTGAGACTGGATACATAAACATTTCTATATGTCAGTAACATTTAAATGACTACAGGGATTATAAAGAAATAAAACAGTGTGCAATGATGGTAGCAGATAAACTAACTTTAATCATACTTTTGTTTTTTTTTATCTGGTATTTTAAATACTTAGAAGAGTTATAAAATTTATAGTTAAATAATGAAGACAGTATTTTATGAACTTAACACAGTGAGCATTAGCCAAGCTATAAACTGTATGTTTTTTTGCACTCATAAAAGTCCTTTAGGTATTAAATATCTACACATGAATGAAAGGCATTTATCTGAGGCCAGGTTAAAAAAAAAAAAGGTGACACAGAAAGTAGTAAGATGAACAATCCCTGAAACTCACACAAAGTGTGAAAGGTCTCATTCTTACCAGACAAATCAGAAAAACCTTGTAAATATCTCTGCTAGGTAACCGGGTCAAATTAGCAGTAGACTTCAGGAAGCTCTTAACATTTGCTAAGAAGTTCAATAAACCCTAACAGAAAATTAGGACAGATACTTCTCCAAGAAACATCTATGAATAGGAAGTGAATAAATCATTCAACATAATTATTTCTCAGGGAAAGACAAAATAAGATTCCAAAGAGATGGCACTATACATCCATTAAAATCATTAATGGCTAGATTTTCAAAATTTGAAGATACCAAGTGTTGACAAGAAAGTGTACCAACTGGAATATCATACATGTTTGGTGGTAGTGCAAAACAACTTAGCTACTTTATGAAACAGATTATTAATGTCATATACACTTAAATATTCACTTTCCATATGATCTACAATCTTACTCCTGGGTATTTTTCCTAGAGAAATAAAATTACATGTTTGTACAATAGTCTGTACCACACTACTTACAGAAGCTTTATCCATAATAGTGAAAAATTTGAAGCAACACAAACGCATATCAACTATGTAAGGATAGACACTGAAGATTTTATACTAAGCATGCCAACATTATTTACTTGGACTATTTTATTTCAACACTTGCTGCAGTGAGATCCAGGAGTTTTGATTTTCTAATGTTGTATTTCTTTTCAGTCTCAGTACCATTAGTGAAGTTCATTGCTTTTAATGACGTGAGGGGAATTAAGAAATTTATATTAATCTGACAGAGACTATAAACTCGTTAAGCAAATGTGTTTGGGCAGATACAGCAAAATAGGAAGTAAATAAAATCTGAGAATGGATATGTTTATCAAGCAATCCTTTATAAGATTGTTTGTCTAAAAATAGAGCTACTAAATGATCCTGCAATCTCATTCCAGGGTATATATCAAGAGAAAATCATAATTTGAAAAGATACATGCATCCCAACATTCACTGCAGCACTAGCACCATTTACAATAGACGAAACACGGAAACAACCTAAACGTCCATCGACAGATGAATGGAAAGGGAAGAAGTGACGCATATATACAGTAGAATATTACTCAGCCATAAAATAATGCCATTGGCAGCAACATGGATGGATCTAGAAATTATCATACTAAGTGAAGTAAGTCAGAGAAAGGCAAATATCATATGATATCACATATATGTGGAATCTAAAAAAAAATGATACAATGAACTTATACACAAAACAGAAATAGGCCCACAGACATAGAAAACAAACTTATGGTTACCAAAGTGGAAAGGGTAGAGGGATAAATTAGGAGTTTGGGATTAAAATATATGTACTACTTAATATGTATAAAACAGATATCCAACAAGGACCTACTGAATAGCAAAGAGAGATAAACAAACTTAACAGGGCATGACAACACCATAGTCAAGCAGAAATCAGTATTATGACCAAAAAAAAATGTATTAAAACAATGTTACAAACTTTACACTATGATGTATCTCTTTTGATGGTTACAAATGATTTTTGGATTACTAAAAATCTACATGATAATAATAGTTTATGATTCCACAGTCTTAAGTTCTAGCTATGATTAATGTTTAAGAATTTCTGTAAATATGATAAGAGATGTTTGTTCATGGTAATCACCTATGGATATTAATTAGTTTCTTGTTACTTGAGGAAGAATAAAACAAGAAAAAAGATCAAAGATCATGCTGGTAATATCACTGCACAAGGTACAATAATAAAGAGCTAAATCATAGTACTGGACGTTATTTGACAATTTTTATATATTTGCTATTACCTGTTATCTGTTTTATACAAATTAACTAGGCATACTTCTTACCCAGAGAAATTAAACATTTCATTTAGTGAACAATTTGTAAACCAATATGTTTTTCTGGTCTTCTCCACCCTGAAATAAGCATGTGTATCCAAAGTGATGACAGTATCAATAATTTTACTACTTTGGAAACATCTTACAAGGGGACTGGTTTTAAATTTGGCATGTAGGTTAAAAATTTTGTGCAGTTCAGATTATCTTTTAAATATTTTTAAATCACCCAATTAAGTCTACACAATTCATATCAAAAACCCTGTATACTACTATGATCATGATAATGATGATAACAACAGATATTAGTGCTTACTGTGTACCAGTAATAAATTTATATATACTCTATGCCTGTTTACTGATTTAGTCTTCACCATAATGTATAAGAAGGTGCTTTCTATTATGTTCTGTTTTAAGGTCCATAGAAGTAATTTGCCTAAAATACAACAGATTTCAATTAATTCATTGAACTAATAAAGTCTTGTTAAATCAGCCTTATTATACATGTAATAAACATGTATATTATATATAATAAACATGTTAATGCACAATATATAATAAATATTATCATTTTTTTAAACTCTAGAAGTACACCTAACATTGCAAAATTGACACGTTTACATTATGAGAGATACTAGAAAAACTGACATTGAAAGAGAACAAGTATTTGCTCTTCCAGTCAGATGATTACTCCAAGATATATGTTCATCAAAAAGATCAGCAAGAATTTTATGGTATATGGGCGATGTCATAGCTATGGTCACTACCTTACTAATAAGCCACATTCAATTAAGTTATATGCCTAATTAGTAAGAAAGAGGTACTTTTAATTATATATGAAGGAAAATAAAACAAATTTAAAACTTAATTGATTTGGTTTTAAACTGACTATGAAAATAATGAGTTTAACAAAAGAAACAAAAAGGAGGAAACAATTATTGGGCTACTAGAAACACTGATTAGTTGTAAACTCAACAGATACATTTTTAACCAGAAGAAATTTTCTTGTTGTTCAATACTGTCATACGAAGAATTTTTACTCTAAGTTTATTACACTCCAGAATTAACATGTGGACATACAAACATTACTCATTCTACACCCTAGAATTTTTAAAAATAATTTCTTAATGAAAGATTATAGAAGTTTTAGCATAAACATTTAAGAAAATATATAACAAAACAAAAACTTCCTTGTATATGATGGTGTATCTTATACAAACAACAATTGCCTCCAACAAAAAGGGCCTAATCTGAAAAAACAATTCTTTTGAAAGCATTAGAGAGCTACCAAGTTTGGTAGGCTTTAAAAGGCTAAGATTCTAGAAAAAAAGAATATACTCAGAGGTAAGACTCATATTCAACAGTATTTTCATTTGCAAACAGCACAGATGAGTGATTGAGAAGTTCAGTAATGTGTCTGGTAACCAAAGATTTTCCAATGCTTTAAGACAGAGGAGATAAAATTCAACTTCTGGCATATCAAATCACTTAGGGTTAGAAAAATAAGATTGAAGAGAAATAGGCAATATGGAAAACAGATTTATAAAGAGAGCTCTCTCTGGAGGCTGTAAGCCAATCAAAGCCACTAAAAGGCTGTGAGCCTATATAGTGTTTAGCAGTCTCATAGTGCTGGACTGTGGGAAATGAGCAGAACAGAATTTAGGTTGCACCAAAAGGTCGACGATTCATTTAACAGTTTAGACTTTGAGCTGGAATCAATAATGATATACAACCTAGGAACAACTGTGAATCAGATTTGGTTCAGCTATCAATAGCTGAAATCCAACTTCATATAATCCCAAAATTTGATAAATTTATTTTGTAAAATTTTTAGGTAATTTTGCAAGATTTATATGAAATCTGAAATTCAGCAATGTACTCTTTATCAAGAGTTCAAATTAAATAACAAAATAAACTTTGTAGAGATGATTAAATGTAAAAATATTATATAAATGTAAATACATAATTGATACAAAATAAATATATCCTGAAGAAAAGAAAATATGGTTGAATTGTTACTGTTACTATCAGTTAAGTTCAATTCAGTCACTCAGTTGTGTTCGACTCTTTGTGACCCCGTGGACTGCAGCAAGCCAGGCTTCTGTGTCCATCACCGATTCTTAGAGCTTGCTCAAACTCACGTCCATTGAGTCGGTGATGCCATCCAACTATCTCATCCTCTGTTGTCCCCTTCTCCTCCTGCCTTCAATCTTTTCCAGCATCAGGATCTTTTCCATTGAGTCAATTCTTTGCATCAGGTGGCCAAAGTATTGGAATCTCAGTTTCAACATCAATCCTTCCAATGAATATTCAGGACTGATTTCCTTTAGGATGGACTGGTTGGATCTCCTTGCAATCCAAGGGACTCTCAAGAGTTTACTCCAACACCACAGTTCAAAAGCATCAATTCTTTGGCTTCAGCTTTCTTTATAGTCCAACTCTCACATCCATACATGACCACTGGAAAAACCAGAGCTTTGACTAGATGGACCTTTGCTGGCAAAGTAATACCTCTGCTTTTTAATATGCTATCTAGGTTGGTCATAACTTTTCTTCTAAGGAACAAGCCTCTTTTAACTTCATGGATGCAGTCACCAGCAACAGTGATTTTGGAGCCCCCCAAAATAAAGTCTGTCACTGTTTCCATTGTTTCCCCATCTATTTGCCATGAAATGATGGGACTGGATGCCATGATCTTTGTTTTCTGAATGTTGAGCTTTAAGCCAACTTTTTCACTCTCCTCTTTCACTTTCATCAAGAGGCTCTTTAGTTCTTCTTTGCTTCCTGCCACAAGGATGGTGTCATCTGCATATCTGAGGTTACTGATATTTCTCCTGGCAATCTTGATTCCATTTGTGCTTCATCCAGCCCAACATTTCTCATGATGTACTCTGCACGTAAGCTAAATAAGCAGGGTGACAATATACAGCCTCAATGTACTCCTTTACTGATTTGGAACCAGTCTGTTGTTCCATGTCTGGTTCTAATTTTTGTCTCTTGACCTGCATACAGATTTCTCAGGAGGCAGGTCAGGTAGTCTGGTATTCCCATCTCTTGAAGTATTTTCCAGTTGGTTGTGATCCACACAGTCAAAGGCTTTGGCATAGTCAATAAAGCAGAATAGATGTTTTTCCTGAACTCACTTGCTTTTACAATGATCCAGTGGATGTTTGCAATTTGATCTCTGGTTCCTCTGCCTTTTGTAAAACCAGCTTGCACATCTGGAATTTCATGGTTCATGTACTGTTGAAGCCTGGCTTGGAGAATTTTGAGCATTACTTTGCTAGCGTGTGAGATGAGTGCACTTGTGTGGTAGTTTGAGCATTCTTTGGCATTGCCTTTCTTTGGGATTGGAATAAAAACTGACCTTTTTCAGTCCTGTGGCCACTGCTGAGGTTTCCAAATTTGCTGGCATATTGAGTGCAGCACTTTCACAGCATCACCTTTGAGTATTTGAAATAGCTCAACTGGAATTCCATCACGTCCACTAGCTTTTCTCCCAGTGATGCTTCCTAAGGCCCACTTGACTTCACATTCCAAGATGTCTGGCTCAAGGTGAGTGATCACACCATCATGATTATCTGGGTCATGAAGATCTTTCTTCTATAGTTCTTCTGTGTACTCTTGCCACTTTTTCTTAATATCTTCTGCTTCTGTTAGGTCCATACCATTTCTGTTCTTTATTGTGCCCATCTTTGCATGAAATATTCCCCTGGTATCTCCAATTTTCTTGAAAGGATCTCTAGTTTTCCCATTCTATTATTTTCCTTTATTTCTTTGCAGTGATCACTGAGGAAGGCTTTCTTATCCCTCCTTGCTATAATCAGTCACAAATAAACACTTGATTTGATTTGAGACTGAAAAAAACAAGTTTGACCATTTTTGTAAAATAATTTTACTAAGCCTAAAAATTTTGGATTCTGAAAAACAAAATATTTCCTAGCAGTATCTGTTTTTACAATAAAGCTTTTTAAACAAATTATTTAAATAAAATTCAAGAAAAAAGAACTAACTTTTAAAAACAGATGCTGTTAGTAAATCCATTATAATTGGAAAGCCAAGTCTCAACATTTAATACAAATTAACGTTTTCAAGAAAAATAGTTGCAACCTCAACAATGATTGTTTTAAGATTATATTTACAAAATGGATTATTTCATTTCAATTCTTTTAATTTTTGAAAGCCTTGCTACTGGTGTTTTAGGAATAAAAAACTTTGGTCTTCATAAAGAGTTGGTTTAATGATTGGAGCTATAACCCAACACTACAAATTTTGACCCATATTTTCACAGGTGTTAACAATTTGATACATGATCTAAACCTTACTAGACTTTATTATTCATGATAAAATTTCTTTATTCACCAAAATTTTCTGATTTCAAACTCTGAGTGTGATAATACTTTCAACAGTTACAACGTGATTTGAATGATACATTTACATATGATGAAATGTATAGAGTCTTTTTGTTTGTTATGGTCAATTATATGACACACTTGTTAGTTCATTTACTAAACATCCGTGAGCACACATAGTACTCCAAATTGTTAGATTTGGGAAAGATTTTACATTTAAGAATGTTATTGCCCATTAGTGGAATACCAGTGTGTGAAGAAATAAATTTATGAATATGTTAATGATAAAATAATGAAGTGGGGAAAAATTTGGGACACAATCAAAAGTGGTTAATCTAGGTAGACATCAGTGAAAATGGGGAAGTGAGTAGCTCAATAGACACAATTAAAAAAAAAAAGCAAAAACTGTGGAACCAGCTTTGTCTAAAGTCTGAAAAAATATTCAAGGTTTATGGCAACAAAGCAAATAAATGCTAAATCAAGAAAAAGGTTATTTAAAAATTGCTGAAAAGCTTTATAGCAGTTTTACTTGCTGTAGCCCCATGCTCCACTCTAGTTTATGACACCCTTAAAGCAAGGGTGGTCAATGTTCCCAGTGTAGGTCCATGGTCTCTGGTTGTAGATGAAAATGCATTTGTTTGGACTTCTCTGCAGACCACATTGTTTTACCTAACCTTGGAAGTTTCTCAGGATGGAAATGTGATTACATAAAAGACATTCCTCAGTAACACTGTAAAGCAAATGAATGAACCAATGCAACCCTGAGACTCTTGAGTTCCCTTGGACAATAAGGAGATCAAACCAGTGAATCCTAAAGGAAATCAACCCTGAGTACTCATTGGAAGGACTGATGCTGAAGCTGAAGCTCCAATACTTTGGCCACCTGATGTGAAGAGTTGACTAACTGGAAAAAGACTCTGATGCTGGAAAGATTGAGGGCAGGAAGAAAAGGGGATGACAGAGGATTAGATGGTAGGATGGCATCATCTAACCAATGGATATGAGTTTAAGCAAACTCTGGTAGATGGTGAAGGGCGGGGAAGCCTGATGTGCTGCAGTTCATGGGGTTGCAAAGAGTTGACATGTCTGAGCAACTGAACAACAACAACCCTGAGCAGAAGCTTCCAGTTGAGGAAAACAATAAACATGCCAAATGTCTCAGAGGACAAGGCTTGAGAGAGTGTGTCTTTGGGAAAGTACAATGTTGAAGGCACCATGGATACTAGGAAATTAAAAAATCCGTGCATATAAGATCATGAAGCACACTCAGAGTGACCTGAGACATCCTTAAACTTCCAGCTCTGACTGGAATTTGGTCTCAGTGAAAGCAGTGAAGCTAAGGCAGAGTTCAACATGGCCTGGCTAAGAACTGACGGAGTGCCCCATCTGCAAATACTAAGAGAATGTTTTCTCATTCCTTCCTTCTTTTCCTTTTTGTTTTCTGTCTCGTTTGGACTCCACGTGTTAAAGGAAAATTCTGTCAAGACACTAGCTGACCACAAGGTAACAAAATAGACTTTACAAACTACATACAACAGAGTAAAAATGATACAGAAAAAAAAAATTGCCAAAAGACAATCTTGAAATCAGCAAAAGAAAGTGACAAATCACATATAATGAATCCTTAAAGAGATTAATAGGTAATTTTTTAGCAGAAACCAAGGAGGCCAGACAAATGCACAAAACAGTATTTACAAATTTATGTTAGGGGCACCCAAGGAGTAAAGGTATGAAAAAGTTATCCTTCAGATTTGAAGAAAAAAATTAAGTCATTCCCAGGTAAACAAAAGCTGAGTGACTTTTCCCCACTAGACCTGTTGATAACTGTTGAAGAAAATTCTTCAGGAATAAGTAAAAGGACACTAGATAGTAACTTGTCGGCAAATGAAGAAATAAAGAGCAGCAGTCAAAGTAACTACATGAGTAAATTCTAAAGCCAGTATTACTGCATTCTTGGTTTTTAACTCCTTTTTTTCACCATATCATTTAAAGGACAAAGGCACAAAACAGTATTTACAAATTTATGTTAAAGGATGTTAAAGGACACACAATTCATAAAGGTATAATGATTTTGACAACATGAATGTGGAGGAAAGGACTTACACAGGAGCAAAGTTTGTGAAGCTAAAGTAGTGTTGATTCAAAATAGATTGTTTTAAGTTTAAGGATTCAAATATAGTCCTCAAGATAACAGCTAATAGCTAAATATACATTTAAAATAAGAAAGTAATTGAAATGGTATACTATAAAAAGTGTATACTATAAAAAAAATCAATACACTGCATTAATAGAAAGAGAAAAAAAAAAGCAATAAAACATGATTACCTCAGAGTTCTCCAGAAAAACAATCAGTAGGCTATATATTGTGAAGAATTTATAAGAATTGGTTCACATGGTTTTGAAGATTGAAGAGTCTCATGACCTGCTATCCAAAGGGTAGAAAACCAGGAAAGGTAAAGATAAAACAGTCTGAGTGTGAAGACCTGAGAACTGGGGAAGGAGGGGGAACCAACAATGTAAGTCCAAGTCTGAGTTCAAATGACCAAAAATCAGGAGAGCCACTGTCTGAGTGCAGGAGAAGCTGGATATCTCAGCTCAAACAGAATGTAAATTCATCCTTCCTCCTCCTTTTTGTTCTATTCAGGACCTCAACAGATTGGATAATGCTCTCCCACCTTGATGAGGGCATTAGCTCTTCCTTAGTTCACTGGTTCAAATGCTAATCTCTTAGAGAAACTCTGACAAACACACCTAGAAATAATGTTTATCAACTACCTGGGAACTGCTTAGACAAGTCCATTTGACCAAAACTTTAGGCATCACAATAATTATTCCAGAAAAATCATCTGAAAATATCTACATGCATTTATAATAAAAATGCTAAACAAACTAGGCCTAGAACAGAACTTCCTCAGTCTCAGGGCATTTAAGGAAAGTTTGTATCTAATATTGCTCAATGTTGAAAAACTGAAAGCCTCACTAAAATCAGGAAAAATATAAGGATACCCACTTTGGCCACTTCTATTCATTGCTGTACTGGTAGTTCAAGTCAGCCAGAGAATTAGGCAAGAAAAAGAAATAAAATTCATCAAAATAGAAAGAGTAAAACTATTTGCAGATGACATAATCTGTTATATTTAAAAACCTAGGAGTCCATAAAACATACCATTACAGCTAATAAGCTAACTCAGCAAAGTGCAACACATATGATCAGCACACAAATATCAGTTGTATTTTTGTACACCATCAATGGACAATCCAAAAAAGGAGGATAATAAAACAACTCTATTTACAATAACATCTAAAAGAATGAAATACCCACGAGTAAATAAAAACTACAAAACATTGTCAAAAGAAATTGAAGAACTTAATAAATCAGACACTACTGTTCATGGAATGGAAGAGTTAAGACTGTTAAGATGGCAATAGTACCCAAAGATATCCAAGGATTCCATTACATAAATCTCCATTAAAATTAAAGTTTTGGTTGTTGATTTTGTTTTTTTTTCCAGAGATGGAAAAGCTGACACTTAAATTCACAGGGGATTGCAGGATGCTTCTTAAACAAAACTATATTGCTAAAGGAGAAGGACTCACACTTTCAGATTTCAAAATTTACTACAAAGTTACAGTGGTCATAAGAATGTGTTCCTAGCATAGAATAGACATATAGACCACTAGCATTGAGAGTCCAGAAATGAAACTATACATCTCTGCCCAAGGAAACAATGGTGACAAAACTATTCAATAAGGAAAGAATGGTCTAACAAATGGTGATGGGGCAACTGAATATTCACATATAAAAGAATGAAGTTGGATTCCTATCTCACACCATATAACAAAATTAACTCAAAATAGATCACAGAGCTACATTTAGCAGGTTAAACTACAAAATTCTTAGAGCATAACGGTAAATCTTCATGACTTTGGGTTTGTTTACAGATTCTTAGATATGACACCAATTGTTCAAATTCAATGACTTTTTTAGGGGATGATGAAAATACCTTTGATGTTCATATAAATTATGATTTCATAATATTGTGAATGTATTAAATGCCACTAAATTGTACAAATAAAATGGCTAATTAAATGTTAAATTAATTTGACCTTAATACAAAAATATTCAATCCAATCTGCATTATGGGAATAAGGAAAGAAATGCTTTATTTAGTAGATGGATCTTAAGCTGCACCCTGAAAAATGAGAAGTGTATAAGGAGAAGGAGAGAGGGAGGAAGTACAAGTGGGAAAAAGAGTAGTATAAAGTATTCTTAGTTAAGAAATCACCATGAGAAAATGCACAGAGGTTGTAATCACCATATAATGTTAGAAGACAGCAAATGAGTTTTGAGGAAAAATCAACTATTGTAAAATGGCTAACAGGATAACAGGGTCTTTGTCACCATGCAAAATGTCTGGATTTAACCTTTAATGTTTGGACATTGTTGTTCAGTCACTAAGTTATGTCCAACTCTCTGTGACCACATAGAAGCTATCTTCAAACTTCCCTGTCTTTCACTATCTCCCAGAGTTTGCTCAAACTCATATCCATTGAGTCAGTAATGTCATCCAACTATCTCATACTGTTGCCCTCTTCTTCTCCTGCCTTCAATCTTTCGCAGCATCAAGGTCTTTTCCAATGAGTTGGCTATTTGTATCAGGTGACTAAAGTATTGGAGCTTCAACTTCAGCATCAGTCCTTCCAATGAATATACAGGGATGATTTCACTTAGGATGGACTGGTTTGATCTCTTTGCTGTCTGAGGGACTCTCATGAGTCTTCTCCAGCACCATAGCTCAAAAGCATCAGTTCTTTGGTGCTCAGCCTTCTTTATGGTCCAACTCTTACATTCGTACATGACTACTGGAAAAACCATAGCTTTGACAATCTGAACCTTAGTCAACAAAGTGATGTCTCTGCTTTTAAATACACTGTCTAGATTTGTCATAGCCTTCCTTCCAAGGAGTAAGTGTCTTTTAATTTCATGGCTGCAGTCAAAGTCCACAGTGATTTTGGAGCCCAAGAAAATAAAATGTCACCATTTCCACTTTATCCCCATCTATTTGCCATGAAGTTATGGGACCAGATGCCATGATCTTAGGTTTTTTAATGTTGAGTTTTAAGCCAGCTTTTTCACTCTCCTCTTTCACCCTCATCAAGAGGCTCTGTAGTTCCTCTTCACTTTCTGCCATTAGAGTCATATCATTTGCATATCTGAGGTTGTTGATATTTCTCCTGGCAATCTTAATTTCAGCTTGTGATTCATCCATCCCAGCATTTAATATGATGTACTCTGTGTAGAAGTTAAATAAGCAGAGTGACAATATACAGCCTTGACATACTCCTTTTCCAATTTTGAACCAATCTGTAGTTCCATGTAAGGTTCTAATTGTTGCTTCTTGCCCTGCATACAAGTTTCTTAGAAGGCAGGTAAGGTAGTCTGGTATTCCCATCTCTTTTAGAATTTTCCACAGTTTGTTGTGAGCCACAAAGAGACTCTAGTGTAATCAGTGAAACAGAAGTATATGTTGGGGGTGTGTCTGTGTTTATGTGTGTTTGTAACTTCCTTGCTTTTTCTATGATCCAGCAGATGTTGTCAATCTGATCTCTGGTTTCTCTGCCTTTTCTAAATCCAACTTGTACATCTGGAAGTTCTCGGTTCACGTACTGTTGAAGTCTAGATTGAATGATTTTGAGCATTACCTTGTTAGCATGTGAAATGAGTGTAATTGTGCGGTAGTTTGAACATTCTTTGGCATGGCTTTTCTTTGGGATTGGAATGAAAACTCACCTTTTCCAGTCCTCTGGCCACTGCTGAGGTTTCCAAATTTGTTGGCACATTGAGTGCAGCACTTTCACAGCATCACCTTTTAGGATTTGAAATAGCTCAACTGGAATTCCATCATCTCCACTAGCTTTTTTCATAGTAATGCTTCCTTAGGCCCACTTGACTTTACATTCCAGGATGTCTGGCTCTAGATGAGTGACACACCATCATCATTATCTGGGTCATTAAGACTTTTTTTGTATGGTTTTTCTGTGTATTCTTGCCACCTATTCTTAATCTCTTCTGCTTCTATTAGGTCCTTCCTTTATTGTGCTCATCTTTGCATAAAATGTTCCCTTGGTATCTCCAATTTTCTTGATGAGATCTCATAGTATGTACGTGTACTCATAGTACTCTTAGACTGACATACATACTAAGAGTAAGTCATGTACAACTCTGCAACCTCACAGACTGTAGCCCACCAGGCTCCTCTGTTCACGAGATTTCCAATGCAAGAATACTGAAGTGGATTGCCGTTTCTGACACAGTGGATCTTCCCAACCCAAGAATAGAAACTGTGTCTTTTGCATTCCTACATTAGCAGGCAGATTCTTTACCACTAGCACCACCTGGGAAGCCCCAAGAGATCTCTCATCTTTCCTATTCTATTGTTTTCTTCTATTTCTTTGCATTGTTCACATACGAAGGCTTTCTTATCTCTTCTTGCTATTCTCTGGAACTCTGCATTCAGCTGAGTGTTACCTTCCTCTTTCTCCTTTGCCTTTGATTTCTCTTCTTTTCTCAGTTATATGTAAGGCCTCTTCAGACAACCACCTTGTCTTCTTGCATCTCTTTTTCCTCAGAGTTACTAAATCATTGGTATAAGGGGAAAAAGCATGGCTAAATTTGCCTTTCTATATGGTTACTATGGAAACAGAGTGGTTGGTATATTAAAAGGGAACAAAATTGGAGATCATGAGGCTAACGTCACTAATTTACGTGAGAGATACAATAATGAAGGCCTAAACGATACCAGGAATCTTGGAGATTTTCTTGATATTCAGTCTTTGGGGGCATTTGCTGAATGTTGTATTTTTAAAAGACTTCACTGGCAGGATTATGAGTTTGAAGCTAGAGGCAAAGAGAGACTATTATGGTGTTCTGAGATTGGTATAGGATTACTATGATGGAATTAAAGAGAAAAGGGCATATTTAATAGATGTTTCAAAGAAAGAAGTAACAGTATTTTGGTAGCTGCAAGTGTGAATGAGGTGAATGTCAATGACTCCTCGGGAATTCTCTGGCTGTTCAGTGGTTAGGAATCTGTGATTTCACTGCTGAGGGCCTGGGGTTCAATTCCCAGTCAGAGAACTAAGATCCCATGTGCCATTGGGCCAAAAAATAAAATAACAAAAAAATAAAATAAAATGAGTAAATAAATGAGTAGATGTCAGTGAAAAGTGAAAGTGTTTTTGCTCATTTAGGTCAGACTATTTGTCAAATGTCAACGACTTCTTCAAAATTGCTTGCTTGCAAAAGAGGGGAAATGATGATGAGTACAGTGCAGAAGTGGAATTTTAATTGTTTACGACAGAGGGCATACTTTTTCCCATTACCTCTATTTCAATTTTAAAATAAAACGTGATACTATAAAAAGAGAGTAGTATGTTTAGATCCTAACTGAGTGAATGTGAGCAAGTAACTTATCCTCTGGGCTTCTATTTCCTACCTACAAAATAGTTTCAAAATTGAAATTCTTGTTTTTCAGAGATGTTGGGCAGGGGATGAAGGGTCATGATAGTAAGATGTATATACTGAATATGATATTAAGTGCAAGCCATAACTAGTATTACTGCTTGTATGAGTATTATTGGTTATGCTGGAAGGACCAGTGTTTAGGATTCAGAGAAAAGGATAATGCTGCAAAACTTTTGTGGCAGGAAGAACTCTCACAAATTTGCCCTTGACTCCTTTAATTCTTTTTACTCTAGAATACTTTTTCAGTTACCTTATCTGTTAGCATCTAAGACATCTTGCAGCTCCTATTATGGTCTTAATGAATCTTTGTTCAGAATAGTTACAGAATTTATACTAAGATGATAAAGTTTTCACATGTCCTAATTTTATAGCCTTACTCTAAAGCTCCTGAGTTGGACAAGATGTTGAAATTTGAGGTGATACTGAGGAACTCCTGTTCATATTTAGACTGTTAATAGTATGTAAATGCAATGTCCTCATTCACATTTAGAGCTTCATAGGTAGTAAAAATAGAATTTTCCATGTTCATTGAAGGGACTGTGAATTATTATGTGAGAACACTCCACATAACTTGGCAAATCATATTTTGAAATGACAGTATTAATGTTCTCTTGCCTATATTTAATTTTAATACATTAAAGTTAAAAGTCATAAAAATCAGTGATCATTATAGCAGTTTAATATAAAGGCCAAAATGTACATGTTTTACATAGCCTTGCCTTCCAGAGATCCTTAACAAAAACTTAATTACCATAATAAAACTTATTTCTTTCACCTAGAGAAAAAGATCTGAAGTAGAAAAGGTAAGTGGTATACTTAAGGTCAACTGCAAAGTACTACATTAGAATTAAATATTTGACTCTGGAGTATTAAGCTCCCTGGATATTGCTAGATGACCTTAAAGAAAAATGCAAAAACTACTTGAAGATTTAATTTTAAAATTCAAAACAGAATATTACTAACATGCTACTGCTTTCAAATTTCACTGGTCATAAATACTAGATAGGAAATATGCTGAAGAATAAAAGGTTTCATCCTAATCTTTCCAGTCTTCCATGAAAGATAAAGCATAATCTTTCAAGCTTAAGGCTGTACGTTTAAAGATAACATTTAGTATTTTGAGTGATAAAAATGGAATTGTAAACATATTCTCTGCCAGAGTGTTTCTCTGGTAATTGAGATAAAGAACTGCTACAAATGTTGTGTCCTTCAGAAGGAAGTCTGATTCCAATATTGGGAGCAATTTTACTTTCCCCAATCAAGTCAGAAAAGTATAAAATGTGTGGTGAATTCATCACTAGGAAAATGATTTAAATCAAGGTTCATAATCAAATCAAACATATTTAACATATTACAGTTCATTTTACCATTAAATTTCTTATTTATAATCTATAACCAGAAGGCAATATTATATAAATAGATTTCAGACCAATACTGCCTGCTGGTGTGTTTGATTATTTTCTCCTAAAGTTAATAGATGACAGTGTTGTCAATTTAAAATCAGATTAAGTAGATATATAGTGGCTACTTCATTAATTCCACATATGATTTGTCTTGGCTTTACATAAATCAAAGTGTTGGGACTAATTGAGATTTTATTTGTACCTAACTGCTTCATGATTATAATGTTTATAGGCTGTTTAAGTTTGTTGATATCATTAATAATCAACACTAATTCTGAGCATTCATTCTAATTTTTCTATAAGAATGCAAATATATACACATATGAATATACACATACATACATAGTATACACACACATATATATGCAATATATATATACACAAACACATCAAACCTTGAGCAATATTTAGAAATATGAAAGGGATTCAAGATGACTGTGTAGAAATGCCAGCTACACTGTAAGATTTTAAAATGACTATGATTTGCATGTTAAGGCCTCTGGCAAAAAAGGTAGACTTTTCAAAGTAATTTTAACAGAGATGAAAATGGTAAGAAATAATCATTTGGAAATGCTAGAAATAAAAAATTACAACAGAAAAAAGAGTGATATCATGGACAGTCTAATAAACAGAACTGAAATCCCAGAAGAGAGAAAAGGGCAAAATAAATATTGAAAGAATACTATAATGATAACTTTAACAAGATTAATAAGAATCTCACAGAACCAAGAAACTTCAGTAACTCGAAAAACAACAAAACAAATACTCCCAGTATATCTAGGCACAACTTATATACACGATCACAACCCAAGTGAAAGATAAAATCTTTAAGGCAGTCACAGAAACAAAATGTATTACATACAGGCAAATAAAGAGAAAGATTATTGCAGATATTTTCACTTATTAATAATGATTATAGAAGGAATTTGTTGCCAGATTGGGACTGTAGAAAATATTTACACTACTGAAAATTCTTTTAGACAATTAGAAATTGGACAGAAACCTGGACTTGTAGAAAGAAACAAAGAGTGCTAGAAGTGAAATAAGTGGAGGTAACTACAAATTTCCATTTTTTCTTAATTTTCAATACATGTAAAGATAACTTACTTTGTAAAGTAAAATAGTCACGCTTCAGCGTATATTTAAAGCACAAGTATCATTAACATGTGCAACAAGAATAGCATAAAAGTTGCAAGGGAATAATTGAGAGTATATTGAAAATTGTTTAAACTAAAGTGAATAGTTTAATTAATAGTTTAATTGTTTAAACTATAATAAAGTTCAGTTCAGTCGCTCAGTCATGTCCAACTCTTTGTGACCCCATGAATCGCAGCACACCAGGCCTCTCTGTCCATCAACAACTCCCGGAGTCTACCCAAACCCATGTCCATCAAGGCGGTGATGCCATCCAGCCATCTCATCCTCTGTCATCCCCTTCTCCTCCCGCCCACATCCTTCCCAGCATCAGGGTCTTTTCCAATGAGTCAACTCTGTGCATGAGGTGGCCAAAGTATTGGAGTTTCAGCTTCAACATCAGTCCTTCCAATGAACACCCAGGACTGATCTCCTTTGGGATGGACTGGTTGGATCTCTTTGCAGTCCAAGGGACTCTCAAGAGTCTTCTCCAACACCACAGTTCAAAAGCATCAATTGTTCTGCACTCAGCTTTCTTTATAGTCCAACTCTCACATCCATACATGACCACTGGAAAAACCATAGCCTTGACTAGATGGACCTTTGTTGACAAAGTAATGTCTCTGCTTTTTAATATGCTGTCTGGGTTGGTCAAAACTTTCCTTCCAAAGAGTAAGTGTCTTCTAATCTATAATATTATTTGAAGGTACACTTTGATTAATAAGGAAATAAATACAAAGGAAACTGAAAAACTTCTATAAAGAATAGTAAGTAAAAAGATTATGACAGTTAAAATGAAATGCTAAAATTGTTTCATTAAAAAGATGGCAGATGGATTTCCCTTGCAGTTCAGTGGTTAAGACTCTGCATTTCCAATGCAGGGTACAAGTGTTTGATCCCTGGTCAAGGAACTAAGATCCCATATGTCACTTGACACAGCTAAAAATTAAAAAAAAAAAAAAAAAAAGCAGAAAAAGAAATGGAAAAAAAAATCCAATAATGACCTGATGGAGCAAACAGAAAACAGCTACCAAGAAGGTAGATTTTAATTCAATGACGTCTATAATTATAAAAAATGTAGTTGACTTAAAAAGAACTGTTAAGATATAAAAATCAGAAAACAGTAATGAGAGGAAAAAGATAGAACTAACCACATTTGTCTACTTGGACAAACACACATACACACACATATACATCCCACAACATACATTTCAAACATAAAGGCATTAAAAGAATGGAAAATTATATATTAAACTAACAGTAATCAAGAGAAAGTATTTCCCTGATGGCTCAGTGGTAAAGAATCTGCCTGCTAAGCAGGAGATGTGGGTTCAATCCCTGAGTGAGGAAGATCCCCTGCAGAAAGAAATAGCAACTCATTCCAGTATTCTTTGCCTGGGAAATCCCATGGACAGAGGAGCCTGGTGGGCTGTAGTCCATTGGATCACAAAGAATTGGGCACGACTTAGCAACTAAACAACAATCAAGAGAAAGTGGGAATAGTTAGATTAAAATCTGATTAAATGAACTTCAACACAGAAACATTCCCCAGGATAAAGAAGAATAGTAGATAATGATAAAGATATCAATTAGCCCCAAATCCATAACACACCTAAATGTGTATAACATCAGAACATTAGAAAGACCTGATAGAAGACCTGAAAATTACTATCAGCCATCTTGATCTAATTAACATTTGTAGAGCCCAACAGGAATACAGTATGTATTACTTCAAGTGCACATGGGCCATTCACGAAGATAGACCATAATTTGCACCTTGTAACAAATCACACATTAAAAAAAAAAAAGAATTAATAAATGTAAGACCTAGGGATATTATTGGATTTCAATGCAAATTACAAAAAGAGGTTAGCTAAAAATTACCTGCAATATTTGGAAACACGAAATAGAACATTTCTAAATTACGAGTGATTCAAAAAGGAAAATAGGAAAATAATTTAATAAGGACTATAAAGTCTCAGCAAGGAAGCTAAAAGCACTGTTTAAAGGAATATTTGTGTTATTAAATACTTACATGTGAGAATAAATATCTAAATAAAAAATCTACCACTTAAGTTTTTTTTAAGGAAAAATAAATCTAAAGGAAACACAAGTTCAGTTTTCAGTTCAGCCACTCAGTTGTGTTCGACTCTTTGCAACCCCATGGACTGCAGCACTCCAGGCTTCTCTGTCCATCACCAACACACGGAGCTTACTCAAACTCATGTCCATCGAGTTGGTGAAACCATCCAACAATCTCACCCTCTGCTGTCCCCTTCTCTCCTGTCTTTAGTCTTTCCCAGCATCAGGATCTTTTCCAATGAGTCAGTTCTTCTCATCAAATGGCCAAAGTATTGGAGTTTCAACCTCAGCATAAGTCCTTCCAATGAAGATTCAGGACTGATTTCCTTTAGGATGGACTGGTTGGATCTCCTTGCAGTCCAACGGACTCTCAAGAGTCTTCTCCAACACCACAGTTCAAAAGCATCAATTCTTCTGCACTCAGCTTTCTTTATAGTCCAACTCTCACATCCATACATGACTACTGGAAAAAACCATAGCTTTGACTAGATGGACCTTTGTTGGCAAAGTAATGTCTCTGTTTTTTAATATGCTGTCTAGGTTGGTCATAGCTTTTCTTCCAAAGAAAAAGCGTCATTTAATTTCACGACTACAGTCAAAATCTGCAGTGATTTTGGAGCCCCCGAAAATAACGTCTCTCACTGTTTCCATTGTTTCCCCATCTATTTGCCATGAAGTGATGGGACCGAATGCCAAGATCTTAGTTTTCTGAATATTGAGTTTTAAGCCAACTTTTTAACTCTCCTCTTTCACTTTCATCAAGAGGGTCTTTAGTTCTTCTTCGCTTTCTGCCACAAGGGTGGTGTCATCTACATATCTGAGGTTATTGATATTTCTCCCAGCAATCTTGATTCCAGCTTGTGCTTCTTCCAGCCTAATATTTCTCCTGATGTACTCTGCACATAAGCTAAATAAGCAGTGTGACAATATACAGCCTTGACATACTCCTTTCCCAGTTTGGAACAAGTCTGTTTTTCTATATCTAGTTCTAACTGTTGCTTCCTGACCTGCATACAGATTTCTCAGGAGGCAGGTCAGGTGGTCTGGTATTTCCATCTCTTTAAGAATGTTCCACAGATTGTTGTGATCCACACAGTCAAACGCTTTGGCAGAGTCAATAAAGCAGGAGTAGATGTTTTTTCTCGTATTCGCTTGCCTTTTTGATGATTCAACGGATGTTGGCAATATGACTTCTTGTTCCTCTGCCTTTTCTAAATACAGCCTGAACATATGGAATTTCATGGTTCTCCTACTGTGGAAACCTGGCTTGGAGAATTTTGAGCATTATTTTGCTAGCATGTGAGATGAGTGCAACTGTGCAGTAGTTTGAGCATTCTTTGGCATTGCCTTTCTTTGGGATTGGAATGAAAACTGACCTTTTTCAGTTCTGTGGCCATTGCTGAGTTTTCCAAATTTGCTGACATATTGAGTGCAGCACTTTCAGAGAATCATCTTTTAGGATTTGAAATAGCTCAACTGGAATTCCATCGCATCTACTAGCTTTGTTTGTAGTGATGCTTCCTAAGGCCCACTTGACTTCACATTCCAGGATTTCTGGCTCCAGGTGAGTGATCATACCATCATGGTTATCTGGCTCATGAAGCTCTTTCTTGTATACTTCTGTGTATTCTTGCCACCACTTTTTAATATCTTCAGCTTCTGTTATGTCCTTACCATTTCTGTCCTTTACTGAGCCCAACTTTGCATGAAATATTCCCTTGGTATCTCTAATTTTCTTGAAGAGATCTCTAGTCTTTCCCATTCTATTGTTTTCCTCTATTTCTTTTCATTTATTACTTAGGGAGGCTTTCTTATCTCTCCTTGCTATTCTTTGGAACTCTGCATTCGTATGGGTATATCTTTCCTTTTCTCCTTTGCTTTTCGCTTCCTGTCTTTTCACAGCTATTTGTAAGGCTCAAAATCACTGCTTCCCATCTTTTCACATCTATTTGTAAGGCCTCCTCAAACAACCATTTTGCCTTTTTGCATTTCTTTTTCTAAGGGATGGTCTTGATCACTGCCTCCCATACAATGTCATGAACCTCCATCCATAGTTCTTCAGGCACTCTATCAGATCTAATTCCTTGAATCCGTTTGTCATTCCCACTGTATAATCATAAGGGATCTGATCTAGGTCAGACCTGAATGGTCTAGTGGTTTTCGCTTCTTTCTTCAATTTAAGTCTGAATTTGGTAATAAGGAGTTCATGATCTGAGCTACAGTCTGCTCCCGGTCTTGTTTTTGCCGACTGAATAGAGCTTCTCCATCTTTGGCTGCAGAGGATAAAATCAATCTGATTTCAGTATTGACCATCTGGTGATGTCCATGTGTAGAGTCTTCTCTTGTGTTGTTGGAAGAGGGTGTTTGCTATGACCAGTGTGCTCTCTTGGCAAAACTCTGTTAGCCTTTGCCCTGCTTCATTTTTCACTCCAAGGCCAAATTTGCCTGTTACTCCAGGTATGTCTTGACTTGCTACTTTTACAATCCAGTCCCCTACAATGAAAAGGACATCTTTTTTGGGTGTTAGTTCTAGAAATATTACTGTTTTTTTTCCCCTTAAATATTGGGCAGCAATTAAGTGGTCTCGAGTTCTCTTTGTGGGAAAGGTTTTAACTACAGATTCAGTTTCTTTAGAAGATACAGGGCATTTAGACTCTTCATTTCTTCTTAGTTATCTATGGAAGTTTTATCAAGTGTTTTGGTACATTTGTCTGTTTATTGTCATGGGCTTGTACCATACCCCTATTGTCAGGTTGTGTTGATGTTCTCTTTTTCCTTATACTCGTAATTTGTGCCAAAGAATGTTCAAACTGCCACACAATTGCACTCATTTCACACACTGGCAATGTAATGCTCAGAATTCTCCAAGCCAGGCTTCAACAGTATGTGAACTGTGAATTCCAGATGTTCAAGCTGGATTTAGAAAAGGCAGAGGAACTAGAGATCAAATTGCCAACATCCACTGGGTCATCGAAAAAGCAAGAGCATTCCAGAAAAACATCTGCTTCATTGAGTACACCAAAGTCTTTGATTGCATGCATCATAAGAAACTGTGCAACATCCTTAAAGAGATGGGAATACCAGACCATCTCTCCTGCCTCCTGAGAAATCTGTATGCAGATCAGGAAGCAGCAGTTAGAACTGGACAATAGACTGGCTCCAACTGGGAAAGGAGTATGTCAAGGCTGTATATTGTTACCCTGCTTATTTAACTTATATGCAGAGTACATCAGGCAAAATGCTGGGCTGGATGAAGCACAAGCTGGAATCAAGATTGCCATGAGAAATATCAATAACCTCAGATATGCAGATGATACCACCCTTATGGCCGAAAGCAAAGAACTAAAGAGCCTCTTGATGAAAGTGAAAGAGAGGAGTGAAAAAGCTGGCTGAAAACTCAACATTCAGAAAATTAAGATCATGGCATCCGGTCCCATCACTTCATGGCAAATAGATGGGGAAACAATGGAAACAGTGTCAGCTTTATTTTTTGGGGCTCCAAAATCACTGCTGATTGTGATTGCAGCCATGAAATTAAAAGATTGAAGGCAGGAGGAGAAGGGGATGACAGAGGATAAGATTGTTGGATGGCATCATCAACTTGATAGACATGAGTTTGAGCAAACTCTAAGAATTGGTGATGGATAGGGAAGCCTGGAGTGCTAGTCTATGGGGTTGCCAAGAGTAGGAAACGACTGAGCAACTGATCTGAACTGAATAATTCTACACAAACTCTTCAGAATATAAAAGAGAACACTCCTGATTTCACCGTATGTAGCTGCATTATCTGGATAACAAATGATGTTGATGCATGCTCAGTTGTGTCCAACTCTTTGAGACACCAAGGACTGCAGCCTTACATGCTGCTTTGTCCATGGGATTTTCTAGGCAAGAATACTGGAGTGGGTTGCCATTCTCTTCTTCAGGGGATCTTCCCAGCCCAGGGATCAAACCTCTTGTGTCTGCTGCACTGGCAGGCAGATTCTTTACCACTAGCACCATCTGGGAAGCCCCAAAAGTAGGAAAAAACCTGGCATAAAAATAATTCTACAGACTAAAATTCTTCAATAATATGTTAGCTAATTGCATGCAGCATTAAAGAAAGAATATATCATGATTGAGTGGGTCTTTCCAGTGTTAAGTACAGTCCTTGCCTCTACTTCATCTACCCATTAACAATGAAATATCTCCCTCAATTGCCATTGAATGCCTTATAAAGGTTTCCCTGTAACCAACTTTTAATTGAGAAAAATCTCATGATTGGTTTAGAAATGGTTCAATCTAGTACAAGTAAAAAAACTGACTACTGCCCTGCTACAGACTTACTGAAAGAGGCTATAATAGTGAATGATGATAGAAAAGTACCCAGGCTAATGAGCTTTGAGAAGTACTCTTGCATGTATATTTCCTGGGACGGAATATTGGCCTGAAGTAAGGATAAATTGATTGTCATGGCTAGTTGATCAAGGGCCGGGAAGCATGAAATTAAGAAAATTAGAAACCAAGAAGCACAAAAAATAAATGTATAAATAGACTCATGTGAGTGTGCTGAGTGTGAAACTTTTTCTCATGTTAATATCTATGAGAGACTGTAGGGGAGACACAAGAATCCAGGTGGAACAGGGTGACTTGAGCAATTAATGTCAAAGAAATTCTTCCAAGGGAAGAATCAGGCTTCCTGACTTCAGACTACACTACAAATCTACAGTCATCAAAATAGTATGATACTGGCAGAAGAACAGAAATATAGATCAATGGAACAGGACAGAAAACCGAGAAATAAACCCATGCATCTATGGTCAATTAATCTATGACAAATGAGGCAAAACTATACAATGGAAAAAAGACAGTCTCTTCAATAAACAGTCCTGGGAAAACTGGACAAATTCCATGTTAACAAATGGAATTAGAACATTCTTTAACACCATGCTCAAAAATAAACTCAAAGTGAATTAAAGACCTATATGTAATAACGGATACCATAAAACTCTTACAGGGAAACCAAGGCAGAACTATCTGTGACATAAATTACAGCAGTGGTTGCAGAGTCGGACAAGACTGAACAACTGGACTGATCTTTTTTGAGCCATCTACAAAAGTAATGAAAATAAAAACAAAAGTAAATGAATGGAACCTGGTTAAAATAGACAAATGAGACCATAAACAAAAACGAAAAGATAACCCACAGGATGCAGGAATACATTTACCAACAATGTGAACAACGAGGGATTAATCTCCAAAATATACAAACAGCTCATGCGGATTAATATCAATAAAACAAACAACCCAATCAGAAAATGGCCAGAAGTTCAAATAGAAATTTCTCCAAGGAAGACATACAGACGGCCAAGAGGCACATGAAAAGATGCTCAACATTCCTAATTACTAGAGAAATGCAAATCAAAACCACAGTGAGGTATTACCTCACACCAGTCAGAATGGCCAGCCTCAAAAAGCCTAGACTCAAAAAGTCTATAAAACAATATATGCTGGAGAGGTGTGGAGAAAAGGGAACTCTCCCACACTGTTGGTAGGAATGTAAATTGGTACAGCCACTATGGAGAACACTATGATGGTCCTTAAAGAACTAAAAACAGAGCTACCATATGATCCAGCAATACCATTCTTGGGCATTTATCTAGAGAAAAACATGGTTTCAAAAGATATATGCACTCCAATGTTCTCTGCAGCTCTGTTTACAATAGTCAAGACATGGAAGTAACTTAAATGTCTATCGACAGAGAAACAGATAAAGATGTGGCACATTATACAATGAACTACTATTACTCAGCCATTGAAAAAGTGAAATAATGCCATTTGCAGCAATATGGATGGACCTAAAGATTATCATACCAGGTGAAGTAATTCAGACAAATATCACTTCTTTATTTTTGTTCATTCTCTTGGTTATTTTCCTGCATTATTTTCAATTTTATTCTTTGGTTTACCTCTATTTTAGTCTTATCTTCCAAGATGCCTTTAATTTATTAAAGAAATTTCTTAAATTTGATCAACTTTTTTACATTTATTTTTAGTTTTTAAAATCTACATCTGTGATCAGCATTTTAGCTTCTTGGAGTGTTTCCATAGTCCCACATGCTTTGAGGCATTTAATTCATTCTATTGTATGTTATAGTTTTTTGGGAGGGTGCTATTTACTTTAGTAGGGGTGATTTAATTGCTAATATGTCTTAAATTTCAGTGTTTTTTTTTATATAAGAGTTTATATAACTAAACATTGCTGTTGTACCTTCATTTGAAGTTAAGACTATATACATTCTACTTCAGTTGCTATTTATCGTTACTACCTCAAAAAATTAAACGTTAACGAGGTTTGTTGCTAATTTATATTATTGCTCACTTTTATATATCATACTCTCTTTATTGCTGTTGTTTCTAAGTTGTGTCTGACTCTTGCAACCCCATGGATTCCTGCCAGGCTCCTCTGTCCACAGGATTTCCTAGGCAAGAATACTGGAGTGAGTTGCCATTTTCTTCTCCAGGGGAACTTCCTGACTCAGGGATCTAACCCATGTCCCCTGCACTGAAGTTGGATTCTTTACCACTGAGCCACCAGGAAAGCCCTCTCTCTTGATTACTACTGCTTTAATATACAATTTTCCATTCTTTTAATGTTTATAGAATGTTCTATCCTAACAATTACTTCTTGCTCCATCAAATATTATTACTGAATGTTAATCAACATGTACCTGTACAACTTTTAGATATAATTGATATATCCATTGAGCTTTGAAACTATGTCATAAATAATGCTCATGAATTTTTAAAATGGAACTTTACTTCTTTAGAGAAAAAAATTATACATAATACTTTGGTTTTAAAAACACAAATAAATTAAAAGTTTTTCTATGTTGGGTAAGAAAAATAAGCTCTAGTTTTACTCTAGATTTAATAATGCCTAAAAAAAATGATGTGAAATACATAAATTCTCAAAAGATTGGAAGTATTCCAACAAGAGACAAAATTCTAGTAGTGCTTTAATTAAATATAACTATCATCTGCTCTTTTTCACAAATTTCTGGGAAGCATTTAGCATAAAAACATGTTGAAAGTTCAGTTTCCATTTTTATTTTTTAAGCTCTCCCTATATGCTTACATATTATGCATGAAAGAAGCATATTTTTAGCAGCTAGTTTACCTTTAAAGAGCTGAGCCAAATTTTTACATTTGAAATTCATCCTTAAGTCAGGTAAATAAAATATATTCTTTTCTTTGAGTTTTATCATGAAAACAGCATATCTTTGCTGCCAGAAAGCAATAAGTATCTATAGCTATCTATAATCTGACTACTCAGAGTAGATAAGATTCTATATATTTCCTTGAATCTCTCAATTTAACACTTAGTGAAAGTTAAAAAAAAAAAAATTTATATCCTGATTTTTAAAATTTATCCTAGCCTTCCTCAAACAGATGCTGAAGTAAATAAACTTGTTAGTCTTTCTTTTCCCCAACTTATCAGACATGGAATTGTAAGATACTTGTGTGTAGTACAATACTTATTACAAGTAAGAAGTAGAATTTTGTTATTCAGTGACATTCTTCAAATCTCAATTAATATCTCTTCTTTACCAAACAAGGAAGGGGAGACCTGCAGCCGGTGGGTGAATGGCCAAAGCTTATGTAACAGCTGCTTGTGAATTAAAATTCATTTTACAGAAAACTATTTTCAATGAGTTTATGATGAGTCCCATTTTATCTCTGATGTCCAGGACTTTTACTTGGAAGCAACCTGTTGGGTTTCTTGACAGATTTCAATATCTTGTAAGATATAAAGATTATATGTTGTTAGTTAAGGGAAAAGGCTGTTAAAAAAATAAAACAGTATTTCTACAGTGAGTTTGAAGAATATTAAATGACTTTGCTATTATAAAGTTATTTTTCCGACATATTAGGCACTTTGTCTCATTTGACATAATTACATTTAAGGACATTACAGCCTCAAGAATGCAAACGTCAGTGAAAACTAACCAAAATGACATTCTAAATTAGATTTGTTAATTAAATGTTTGTCAATATTTGTTGTATTTGTAACCTTTATATTTAAAACCAGCTTAATACTTCATGTCAAGTACTTCCTTTTTTCTGCATTAATTTACATTTCCACATGTTTCATATATACAAATTTTCATTTATATATTTCTCTATGTTCTGTGTGTGTGCTAAGTCACTTCAGTCCCAACCCAGGGATCAAACCCGCATCTCTTATGTCTCCTGCATTGACAAGCAGGTTCTTTACCACTAGTGCCATCTGGGAAGCTGATTTCTCTATGCATGCTTATGTTTAAAGAATCTCAAAAAACAGAGGTGTATTGCCCAGTGTCATATCTCTGTTAGGAATGGACACTATGGAGCAAAGTGTAACATGTATCTGAAATCTTAATTAATTTATATTGGTTCCATAAACAATGAAGCATTTCTCGTATATATATAAGCATTTTCAGAGAAAATATTTGAAACAGAAACGTTCTATGATTATATTGCCTTTAAGACAGTTAACTTTGCTTCACACATTTTTCTTATCTCTCTCTACTTTTACAATTCCAGTATAAGTCTTTTTATTACCTTATATCAGAAAAATTTCAATGAAAAATAAAAATATTCATTATTTCCTTTTTTCTTATACTTATGAAAGGATGTAGAAATTACATCTGTGAACTCATTATTAAAGGCCTGCCTTCAAAGGACTCAGTTGCCCAAATTCACAGTGGGTGCTATGAAAACAAGTGGGAGTAAAATTTAATTTAAAGGGTTCTTGGATGTTAGTGGCATGATTTATCTGACTGAAGCATATTTAAACCCTCACTGGAGGAAGATAAATCAAACTAAACCATAAAATATTACAATTGACAAAAAATCAAATGATTGAGAGCACAACTGAATAATGCAAAATCAAGGAAAAATATGTTAGCAAGAGCGAAGCCAACAGAAATAAAAAGGAGAATTAGATCCATACAACCCTCACATATTGGAGTCTTTAGAGGCAGAATAAAAATAAGCACTTAAATAAAACATAAAAAAGAAAACATTAATAAGTAGCAATACTAAAAAGATGACCACATATTTGAAAGAAAGCCAAATATATTAAGAAGGTGAATTATTAAAGTTAAATCTCCATACTCAGTAGATTGGACATATAAATCTGGAATTGACAGATTGCTTTAATACTTTTATAATTCCATAATTTTATACAAGTCAGTTCCTGACTTAAGCCCAGAAATGTCTCCACAAATATAAATACTTTGAATAATATTTTTCTCTATTGTAGCTATTATTTTATTATTTCAGAGTAATCATTTGTTTTTAAAATATATTGTTTATAAAGTAATTACTATACTTGTCCATTGTTTGCAGATACTTGATTAGTTGAAATATTTTTGTTACATACCTTTCAAGACAGCAAAGACTTGAATAGAAGGGAATTTGAGAGTATCCCAAAATTAGCAGAGCTTTCAAAAAGCCAGTTTCATGGTTGATGAGAATAGAAATCCCATGAAGGAATATATAACAAATTCTGAACTTCAGTTATCCAAGGAAGATAGTCCCTGGAAAAATCCCTCAGTTGGAATATCTGACAGTTCTCACCATAAGAGTAGGGATAGAGCAAAAATAGATGAAGATTTAAGCTGACCTTCAAATCATTTCAACCCTTGGTTTCACTTAGAGGGAAGGGTATATGCCTATTACAACTGCTACCCAAAATTAAGAGTGAATTCTCTATGAATTTTTTAAAGTATTTTTTTCTATTTTAGATGAGGAATAACAAAGAAACAGACTAACAAGAGAAAAACATTTTATAATTATCAAATAAAGACTTTAAAATAACTATGATTAGTATTCATGAAATAAACTACTTGGTAAGAATATTAGTAGATAATTATAAAAAAAAAAAAAAAAAATTCTGCCTGAAATGCAGGAGACACAGGAGACGTGGGTTTTATCCCTGGATCAGGAAGATTCCCTTGGAGGAGGAAATGGGAACCCACTCTAGTATTTTTGCCTGAAAAATCCCATGGACAAAGGAGCCTGATGGGCTATAGTCCATGGGGTTGAAAAGAGTCAGACACAACTGAGTGACTAAGCACACAAAAAAATAGATAAGAAAAGAAAAGAAAGAGGTAATAACTTTATGATTTTCCTATGCTATAACTAAAAGGTAATATTCAGTAACAAGGTTAGTAGCTGATTGGGCATGATTAAAAAATTAATTAATTGGAAACTTAGTCCTATGTTAGTGAGTTTGGTCTGCTATAACTAAAATATCATTTACTGTATGATTTAAACAATTTTAGTATTCTGGCCTGGAGAATTCCATGGACTATATAGTCTATGGGGTCGCAAAGAGTAGGACATGACTAAGTGACTTTCACTTCACTTAAACAACAAACTTTATTTCTCACAGTTCTGAGACTAAGAATTCCAAGACCAGGGTAGGGGCAGATTCAGCTCCTGGTGGGAACCCTCCTCCTGGTTTGCAGATGACTACCCTCATGCTATATCCTCAAGTGACAGAAAGAGATCATCCCATTCATGAGGGCTCAGCCCTCATGACCTAATTATTTCCCAATGGCCCCACCTTTAAATATCATCATAGTGAAGAGTGGGGCTTCAATATGTAAATTTGAGGTAACACAAACATTGAGTTCATAGCAAGACTTAAGAAAATATCCACATTGAAACAGAGAGAGAAAAAAAAGATAAAAGTTAAAAATATACTGGAGCAATAAATGGTACCATATGTGTAAGAAGAGGTCTTTAAGAAAGAGAGAATCATCAAAATAAACATCTGAAGAGAATGGGCTAGACATTCCAAAATTAAAAGACATCAAGCTAAATATATAAAAAGTATTGAGAAGGCCAAACAGGATATATATAATAATACCATACTTGGTGCATCATAATAAATCTGCTTAAGACTTTAGACAAGAAGGAAATACAAGAAACAACAAAGAAAACAAAATACAAATATAGTTGAACAATAAGAGGGTTACGGTTGCTGACTCATTGCACAATCGAAAGTCCATATAGAGTTTACAGCTGGCCCACCTGTTAACATTTCTGCATTCTCAGATTCAGCCAACTGTGAATCACGTAGAACATCAGTATGTATTTATTGAACAAAATTCATGTCTGAGTGGACCCATACAGTACAAAACCATATTGTTCAAGGGACAACTATAAAATGTAACTCCCTCAAAGGAACAACAACAAGACTAATACTTGTCTTCTCAAAAGAAACAGTGGATAAGACAAGAAACAATTACTTGAATCAAAATAGCATACTTAAAATATATTGTTGCTAAATAGATCACTCACTCTATGCAATATAAAAACATTTTTAGATAAGGACTAAATTAGACAGTCATTAGCAGCAGACATAGTATGTGAGTGTGTGAAAGTTGATCAGTCGTGTCCAACTCTTTGTGACCCTGTAGACTGTAGCCTGCCAGGCTCCTCATCCATGGAATTCTCCAGGCAACAACACTGGGGTGGGTGGCTGTTCCATTCTCCAGGGGATCTTCCCAACCCAGGGATCGAATGCAGGTCTCCCACATTGCTGGTGGCTCTAATGTCTGAGCCACCAGGGAAGCCCATAGGAGACATAACTTACAGATAATCCTGAAACATATTCTTCAGGTGAAAGCAAAGATAGGCCAGAAGAAATGATTATCAACAAAATGTGTAAATATGTGGGTAACTATGTGAATATTAGCTTTGTAAAATAATAAAAATATCTCATGGACCTTATAATATATCTATTATTAGATATATCAGTTAAAATGGTGAGAGAGGATAATTGAAGTCAAAATACTGTGGAAAAATCCCTACACAGTGAAATATTGAGAGTTGATTCACTTCAAAATCTAATAAATCAAGAGTGAATGTGGTAATCTCCACAGCAACCACAAAAATAAGAGTGAAAGGATATATAATGAATGAGTTAAAAAGGAAAATGAAAGAGTAAAGATAAAATTAAAACTATTAACTTAGTAGAGGATAAGAAGACAGAGAAAAGGAACACAGAAAATGTTATAAAATTAGAAAAAAAAGAGTAAAATCGTAGATTTAAATCAGATATATGAATACTTACTTAACATATATGTCAACTACCAGATTGACTTTAAAAACACACTGCTTATGAAAGACATATCATGAATATCAGAACCCAAAATGTTTGAAAGAAAAATGAGATAATTGACACTATCGAAAACAAAGTTGTTTCAGCTATACAGATGTCAAGCAACTTAGACTTTAGAAATACTACTGAGAATGTTGTACGTAGAATGAGAAGAGCAAGGAGAGAAAAATAGGCCTTCTTAAGCAAACAAGGCAAAGAAATAGAGGAAAACAACAAAAGGGAAAAGACTAGACATCTTTTCAAGAAAATTGGAGATATCAAGGGAATGTTTCATGCAAGAATGGGCATAAGGACAGAAAAGGAAAAGACCTAGCAGAAGCAGAAGAGATTAAGAAGAGGTGCAAGAATACACAGAAGAACTGTACAAAAAAGGTCTTAATGACCTAGATAACCATGATGATGATGTCACTCACCTAGAGCCAGACATCCTGGATTGTGAAGTCAAGTGGACATTAGGAAACATTACCACGGGCAAAGATAGTGGAGGTGATAGAATTTCAGATGAGCTATTTCAAATCCTAAAAGATGATGCTATTAAAATACTGCAAACATGCCAGAAAATTTGGAAAACTCAGCCATGGCCACAGGAGTGGAAAAGGTTAGTTTTCATTCTATTCCCAGAGAAAGGCAATGCCAAAGAATGTTCAAACTTCTGTACAGTTGGGCTCATTTCATATGCTAGTAAGGTTTCACTCAAAATGCTTCAAACTAGGCTTCAGTACTACATGAACCAAGAATTCCCAGGTGTAAAAGCTGGGATTAGAAAAGGCAGAGGAACCATAGATCAAACTCTGAACATCTGCTGGATCATAGAGAAAGCAAGAGAATTGCATAAAAACATCTACTTTTGCTTCAGTGACTACATATAACCTTTGACTGTGTGGATCACAACAAGCTATGGAAAATTCTTAAAGAGATAGGGATAACAACAACTTTATCTGTCTCCTGAGAAATCTATATGAAGGACAAGAAGCAACAGTTAGAACCAGACTTAGAACAATGGACTGGTTCAAAATTGGGAAAGGAGTATACCAAGGCTGTATATTGTCACCCTGCTATTTAACTTCTACGCAAAGTACATCATGCAAAATGTTGGAATGGATAAATCACAAGCTGGAAACAAGATTGCTTGAAGAAGTATCAACAACCTCAGATATGTAGAAGATACCACTCAAATGGCAGAAAATGCCTCTTGATGATGGTAAAAGAGTGAAAAATCTGTCTCAAAACTCCACATTCAAAAAAGACTCTTGAGAGTCCCTTGAACAGCTAAGATCATGACATCTATTCCCTCCATCACTGGTCTGACTCAGCTGGACTCTCATGTCCCTTGATAAGCTAAAGAACACCTTAAAAGCTGACTTTGGAAAAAGACCCTTTTGAGGGCATACAAAGGGGTGATAGAGGATTGGTTGGATGGCATCTGGACTCAATAATAAAGAAAGCAGTGAAATTATGCAATCCATGGGGTATAACTAACAGAAGAAATATAAAATTCCACTATCATAGAAGTTTTTTTTTTTTTACAAACATAGTAACTAAGAGAGTAAATCAATAATAATCAACAAGTTTACTGAAGACATGAAAAATAATTTGACTTAATAACCACATAGAAAATACCACATCTGACAGCAGAGTACACTTCTTTTTCAAGTGATACTGCACAATTTACTATAATAGAGCATGCTGTGAGATAAAATTGGAGAAGGAAATGGCAACCCACTCCAGTGTTCTTGCCTGGAGAATCTCAGGGACGGTGGAGCCTGGTGGGCTGCCGTCTATGGGGTCGCACAGAGTCGGACATGACTGAAGTGACTTAGCAGTGAGATAAAATAAATATCATCAATTTTAAATGTAATATATAGAATGTCCTCAGCACATTTTAGAAATAAACTAAAAATCAGCAACCGGAAGATAATTGTAAAATCTCCAATTTTGAGGAAAGTATTAACCTTTTAAATAACCTATGTATCAGAGAGAAATCACATTAGAAGTTAGAAAATATTTTGTAATTTAAAACAATGAAAAAGATATTTTAAAAACTGGGCAGAAGAACTGAATACACATTTTTCTAAAGAGGAAATGCAGATGGCCAAAAGGCATATGAAAAGATGCTCAACATTACTAATCAAAGATATGCAAGTCAAAACCACAATTAAGTATAACCACCTACTGGGCAGAATGACTACCATCAAAAACAACTTGAATAACAAGTGTTGGCAAAGATGTGGAGTAAAGTGAACCCTGATACACTGTTGGTAGTGCTGTAAATTGGTGCAGCCACTGGGGAAATAGTACTCAAAATAATAAAAATAGAACATATGACCCAGTAATTCTATCCCTAAGTATGCATTTTAAAAAACAACACTAGTATAAAAAAACATACACCACATTGTTCATAGACATTGTTCATAGAAGCATTATATACAATTGCCAAGGTATGAAAGCAACCTAGGTGTCCATCAATAGATGAATGGATAAAAAGTATTAGTATATATTTTTATATATATGTACATCTATATCATGGGATACTGCTGCTGCTGCTGCTGCTGCTGCTGCTGCTGCTGCTGCTGCTGCTGCTGCTAAGTCGCTTCAGTCGTGTCCAACTTTGAGCGACCCCATAGACGGCAGCCCACCAGGCTCCGCAGTCCCTGGGATTCTCCAGGCAAGAATACTGGAGTGGGTTGCCATTTCCTTCTCCAATGCATGAAAGTGAAAAGTGAAAGGGAAGTCACTCAGTTGTGTCCAACTCTTCGCGACCCCATGGGCTGCAGCCTACCAGGCTCCTCCGTCCATAGGATTTTCCAGGCAAGAGTACTGGAGTGGGGTGCCATTGCCTTCTCTGCCGTGGAATACTGCTCAGCTATAAAAAATAAAATTTGTCATTTGCAGCAACATGGTTGAACTTGAAGGACATAAGGCTAAGTGAAATAAATCAGAGAGGGAAAGACAAATACTGTATGCTACCACTTATATGTGGAATCTAAAAAATACAACAAACTAGTGAAGAAAATAAAAAAGAAACAGACATAGAGAACAGTAGTGGTTACCAATGAAGAGAAGGAAGGAGGGAGGGGCAACATAGGATGTAATCATATGTGTGAAACTTTTGGGAATTGTAAAGCACTGCAGAATTCAAAGACATTTTCACTCAATTAAAAAGATATTTCAAAACACGATGGATGTAGCAGGGAAATATATAGCCTAAAAGATGTTGTATCATAAAGAAACTAAAACCTGTGGTTGAAAAATATAAACCAACTTTCTTACAAAGAAAATATGTGCTTCAGGTCTTGCTGCTTACAATCTACATATTACAAAAGAAGAAAAGTGTTAGTAGTGTAGTGTTAGTTGCTCAGTCATGCCCAGCTCTTTGTGACCCATGGATTGCAGAATACTGGCTTCCCAGTCCATGGGCTTCTCCAGGCTAGAATTCTGGATAGGTAGACATTCCCTTCTCCAGGGGATCTTTTTAACCCAGGTATCAAAACCAAGTCCCCTGCATCGCAGGTAGATTCTTTACCACCTGAGCCAAGAGGGAAGCACCACAAAAAAAGAAAGGTTAACAAAAAATGGGTTAAGCAGCCATCTCATGAAATTAGGAAAAAAATAAATTAAAGTTAAAGAAGGTAGAAGGAAAGAAACAATACAGATAACAGTAGAAACTCAGGAGATAGAAAATATACAACAAAATAGTATTAACAGAGCAACTAGATGATTCTCTGAGTAAAATTAATAAAATTCATAAAATGTTAGGTCTCAACAATGAAAAGGAAAGAATAAATTACATAAGGAATGAGAAACATTAGACATTGTTTTTGACTCTAAATATTAAAAATTTTATGAGTCCATTTAAATAATTCTATGTCAACTAACTTGAACATACAGATAAAATTTATAAATCTCAAGTAAAATAAAATGTACTCAAACTTACATAGATTAAATGAAAGACTGAAAAGGTAATTATAAAGAAACTTAAACATAAAAATAATATTTTAAAGAAAACCTAGAATTTTCTACCAAGAAAACACTTGTGCTAGATATTTCCCTGTTGAATTCTTCTACATATTTAAGAAATAAACACACCTCCCTTTTTTTTCTCAGATAATAGGAAAGAGGAAGAGAGGGAGAGAGAGAAAGAAACCAATTATGAGGCCAGAATAACTTTGATAATACAACCTGGTTCTCAAGCTCATTAGCAAAATAGATGGAAAAAATCTGGAACAAAATACTGTCAAACAAAACAGAAAAATATGCCATGTTTATGGTAATTTAGTTTAAATTTAGCTCTTTAAATCTAAAGAGCTTAAAAGAGATTAATAATAGAAATCCAAGTTGAAAGAGAATAATTTTAACTTGAAATATAAGGAAAATTTTGTGATCATTAAATGAAGTGGGAAAATGTAGGAATTATTTGCCTTATCAAATACCAAGAGTCATGTATAACTACCTAAACTAATACAGGGCATAATTTGACAAGTTACAGATAATTTGATAATGGAAGAGAATTACTAAACACTGAACTAAATTAAAATAAAAAAATATCATTCACCAAAACAACTCTGAAGTAAATGAGTACGCAATATACAAATGCCAAAATATATTTACAACATTTAAAACTGACAACGGCTAAGTATCAAGATTATATAAATAATGTCAGCATAACAATAAAAGAAGAAAATAATGAACAGTTTCTCTACAAAGGATGAAATCAGAATTATCAATGGGTTTTTATTTTTTAAATACTATCCTTCATTAGCGATCAGGGGACTGCATACTTAAAGTAGAGAAGATAATTTCCACACCACAAGATTGGTAAAATTCACAAATTATTAGACATCATCAAGTACTGGCAAAGATGAAAAGCAATTTGATGATTCACATTCCATTGATAGGAATGCAAACTAGTTCAGTTGTTTTGGAAAACCACTTGGCATTATCTAACAAAGCTGAAGTTGTGCATACCCTCTTACCCAGAAATCCAACTGCCAGTTATCTGCTGTTGTTCAGTTGCTAAGTCATGTCCAACTATTTGCTAGGTATATGGCCTTGTTAAACTCATGCCCAAGAACGCTGGGGAAGATATAAGAATGTCCATACTACAACTGTGCTATACCTATATGAGATATGAACATAAGGACAATGGACAATTGTCTATTAACACAATAACTAAATTGAAGTATATGTATGCACTCATACAATGAAAGATGGTACTACAAAACTGTGACTATAGAGGGAAAGTAAGAAGGTTAAGAATGTTCCAGTTTACTGACTTTAATATTCACGGTGTAATAGAGGCTTGGGGAAGTTAGACAATGAATTGAAGGGCATGGTAGAAAGTGACATAGAACTACCCAGTATCTCTGAGCCCCAGCTGAGGCTGGCAATCTTCAATCAGTAATGGTCAATTATTAACCACGTACCACTATCGACATTTGGTGGGAACTATTAGCTCATTGATAAATTCACTCACTTATTCACTCTTTCATTTTCAAAATTATTAAGAACAACATCAGACAATACTGAATTCCTACTTTATACAAAAAACAGCTGTACAATATGGTGAGTGATTTGGTATACAAGTTGACTTGAAGGCAATTTAGCTAGCTAGAGGAATTTAATATATATATAATTGTATTAAAAATATATGAATATTATGCTAGTGGTGAAATAAAATGCCAGAGAAATTCAGGGAAGTTAAAAATAATAAAAGTTTCTCTAAAAGTAAATGTAAAAGCTTTATTTACTTTATATTTTTACCATATTTTTTGGTCATCTGAAATGATGACTATGATCTACTGCTTTTTCTTAGGTTTTAGCACTCTCCTGCCTGTTCTTTTCCCATCTTGAATTTTCTTATTTTTTTGAACAGAAAAAAATGGCTTTTATTCACATTCTTGTTTTAGATTTCAAACAGAGTACTATAGGTTTATAAGTCTAATACTTAAAAATGAATTCATTATGTGGGTGTGCTAAGTCATTTCAGTCATGTCCAAGTCTGTGCAACCCCGTGGACTATAGCCCATTAGGCTCCTCTGTCCATGGGATTCTCCAGGCAAGAATACTGGAGTGGGTTGCCATTTCCTCCAAGGGATTATCCCCATCCAGGGATCGAATCCACGTCTCTAATGTCTCCTGCAGTGGCAGGCAGGGTCTTTATACCACTAGCGGCACCTGTGAAACCCAAATTCATCATAGACAAACATAAAGAAATATATAGTACAATACAATAAGGAAAGCTTTGTATATTCCAGTAAATATATTAGCAAAATTATCTTTGACAAGTAATTTTGACCTATTTAAAAAATTATGAGGATTTTAATCTAAGAGGTATCTAAATTTTTATTAATATTAAAAAAACTAACAAAAAATTAAAGGCACATGAGACCAGTCTATTGTTTGTCTTTCTCACACATACCCACACACACACACAATGTTAAATTTCAAAAATATGTTCATAATATAAATGATAGGACTAAATGAAAACATTTGGAATATTCCATGTCAAAAGTAACAAGTGGCAACACCATTTCAAAAAAAATGAATAAGTGCAAAGGACAAGATGAGTTAAAGACCCAGACAGACTCTATTTTTTTCTATAATACCTATGCTACCTAATTTTAAAAAGACAACTAAATTATTTATATTTTATTATCCTCACTTATTTTTTCTGTACAATGAGGAAAATAATATTTTCATCCTAGAAGGGCTGCGTGAGAAGTATTTGAGGAAGAAGCTTAGTCATGTTATCTACTTCAACTCCACTTTGGTTGACAGTACCTACAGCCCATGGAACATATTTGAAAGTATAGAAGAAAAACATAATTCTTGATTTATTTCCTTAGTAGCTTAATGTTGATCTATGAACTTTACAATCATGTTTCATGAAGAAAGCCTGTGTTGCAGGCTTATTGCACTTAGGGAGTATGACACAGTTACCCAATAGACAATGAAAACTATCCATTCTATCATTCTTCTAGGGACAAGTAGGTACTCCTGAAAATAACACTATTGCTTACAATTTGTTGAGTGTATATTGCTCCTCCCTTTCTCTTCAACAGGCAGCCAAGCAGCAGATGCAGAGATGCAGATCTCTGTGAAGACCCTGACAGGACCATCATCATCGAGGTCAAGTTCAGTGACACCATTGACAAGGTCAAAGCTAAAATCCAAGACAAGGAGGGCAACCTGCCTGATTAGCAGCATCTGATTTCTGCAGGCAAACAGCTGGAGGATGACAGCACTCTGTCAGATCACAATATCCAGAAAGAGCCTGCCCAGCACTTGGCGCTTTGTGTGCAAGGCAGCATCATTGAGCCTTCCCTTTGCCAACTCACTCAGAAATACAGCTGCAACAAGATGATCTGCTGCAAGTATTATGCTTGCCTGCACCCCTACACTGTCCACTGCCACAAGAAGTGTGGCCACACCAACAACCTGCACTGCAAGAAGAAGGTCAAATAAGGCCCCTCTACCAGCTTCTCCTTTGCCTGCAAAGTGGCCTCCTGTCCAAGCCTCATGACACTGAGACTTCAATAAATTTTCTCTTTTGCTGACTGGGGGAAAAAGTAAACATACTCCATATATTTAGGACCCCAGTTTACTAAATAGGATGTAGTATTATTTTTAAAAAAAACAGTTTTAGAATTATTGCCTGGTGGTGATGCTGAGTGTCTTAATAACAGCTGAAATCCAACAGTATGTAAAATGATGTTATTTATAAATGAGGAAAATATTCTTTAATATAAAAGCTTCCCAGGGGGCAGGCGGGACCAGCCAGAGCTGGAAAGGGGCAAACTCGGCCCCAGAGAGGGCACCCCCTACCAAACTGCAAACAGGCTCCCAGTTTCTAAGCAAAGACTGCCTGAGATCCTGGAGGGTCGACAGCCACCGGGAGGGTCGCAGCCAGAGACCAGCTCCCCAGAACCGACACAAAGCACACTGGAGCCGGGCGCGCCTGTAAACCGAGGCGGGGACCAGGGAGGTGATAAGCCGCACTGCCCCAACAGGGGAGAGTGCGCTCGCCAAACTCCTGGCTGCCTGAGCTGCTCCGACCGGGAACGGCGCAAACCGCCGGCCCAACCGAGTCTGCGCCTTTGTGGAGTACCCGGGAACCTGAACCTGAGCAGCTTAGACCTGGGAAGTGCGCGCATCTCAGGGCCCACCCCCCGGCAGAGTAACCTGAAGCCTGAGCAGGGTAGACGGGGAAAGCACACACGCCGTGAGCGGGGGGCGAACCCAATGTAGCCGAGACACCGTGAGCCCTCCACGCACACGCCAGTGACATTGGTTTGCAGTGGTCCTCCCTCCCCAAAGCACGACTGAACAAGTGATCCTAAAGAGACCACCTCCGCCGCTTTGCGGCAGGGTGGAAATTAGACACTGAAGAGACCTCCAAACAGAAGCCAAATAAACAGACGGAAGCGCGTTGGAAGTGACAGGCCAACAGATTAAAATCCCAGCAGTTAATACTGACTGCATTGAAAGGGGCCTATAGATCTTGAAAAGTATAAGCAGGAACAAGGATCTATCTGAAACTGAACAGACCCCACACGGCTCACAACTGCTCCAGAGAAAGTCCGGGATATATATTTTTACTATTATCATTTTTTTTTATTTTTTTAATCTTTTTTTCTTTCTTTCTTTTTTCTTTAAGTCCTCTATTACACCTTTAATTTTCATTTTCATAACCCACTATTACCCTGCAAAAAAAAAAAAACCCTATTTTTAAAGCAAACTGCGTCCATATATCTTATACTTTTTGTGTTTTCTTTTTACTTTTTTTACTGTTTCTTTTTTTACTGTTTTAATGTTTTACTGTCTTTTTTCTTTTTATACTGTTTTCTTTTTTTTATATTGTATGTTTTATAAGAGTCTAACCTCTACTCTAGATTTTTAATCTTTGTTTTACATATTTGATATCAATTTTGTACATTTAAGAATATAATCTTTAGTACCCATTTTTACTCGGGAGTATGATTACGGGCTTGATTACTCTCTCCCTCTATTGACGCTCTTTTCTTCTCCCCCAGGGAACCTCTATCCCCCACCCGCCTCCTTCTCTTCTCAACCCAATTCTGTGAATCTCTGAGGGTGTTCTGGGTACCGGAGAACACTTCGGGAACAGAATACTGCCCAGATCTCTCTCTCCCCTCTTGATTCCTCCCTTTCTACTCATCCCCACCTCTATTGCCTTCCTCCCCCCCTCTCTATGTATCTCTGTGAACCTCTCTGAGGGCTCCAGACTGTGGAGAGCACAGAAGAAAGTGCTTACTGGCTAGACTGCTCTCCCCACGTTTGAGTCCCCCTCTTCTCCTCCTGGTCACCTCAACCTCCCCTGCCTTCACCTCTCCATGTAACTCAGTGAACCTCTCTGGGTATCCCTCACTGTGGAGAATCTTTTCACCATTAACCTAAAAGTTTTATTATTGATGCTGTATGGATGGAGAAATCTTGAGGCTACTGCAAGAATAAGACTGAAAGCCAGAGGAAACATTAATTAATAAGAAATCTTCCAATAGCCTCCACATATACACTGAAACCAAGCTCCACCCAAGAGCCAATAAGTTCCAGAGCAAGACATACCGCGCAAACTCTCCAGCAACGCAGGAACATAGCCCTGAGCATCAATATACAGGCTTCCCAGAGGCACACCAAATCCATAGGCATCTCAAAACTCAATACTGGACACTCCATTGCACTCTAGAGAGAAGAAATCCAGCTCCACCCACCAGAACACCGACACAAGCTGCCCCAACCAGGAAACCTTGACAAGCCACCCGTCCAACCCCACCCACAGTGAGGAACCTCCACAATAAAGAGGAACTTCAATCTACCAGAATACAGAAAGGCCACGCCTAACACAGCAATCTAAACAAGATGAAAAGGCAGAGAAATACTCAACAAGTAAAGGAAAATGAGAAATGCCCACCAAACCAAACAAAAGAGGAGGAGATAGGGAATCTATCTGAAAAAGAATTTAGAATAATGATAGTAAAAATGATCCAAAATATTGAAAATAAAATGGAGTTACAGATAAACAGCCTGGAGACAAGGATTGAGAAGATGCAAGAAATGTTTACCAAGGACCTAGAAGAAATAAAAAGGAGTCAATATATATTGAATAATGAAATAAAGGAGATAAAAGACACGCTGGAGGGAACCAACAGTAGAATAACAGAGGCAGAAGATAGGATAAGTGAGGTAGAAGATAGAATGGTGGAAATAAACGAAGCAGAGAGGAAAAAAGGAAAAAGAATCAAAAGAAATGAGGAAAACCTCAGGGACCTCTGGGACAACATGAAACGCCACAACATTCGAATCATAGGAGTCCCAGAAGAAGAAGATAAAAGGAAAGGCCATGAAAAAATACTCGAGGAGATAATAGTTGAAAATTTCCCTAAAATGAGGAAGGAAATAGTCACAGAAGTCCAAGAAACCCAGAGAGTCCCAAACAGGATAAACCCAAGGGGAAACACCCCAAGACACATATTAATCAAATTAACAAAGATCAAACACAAAGAACAAATATTAAAAGCAGCAAGGGAAAAACAACAAATAACACACAAGGGGATCCCCATAAGGATAACAGCTGATCTTTCAATAGAAACTCTTCAGGCTAGAAGGGAATGGCAGGACATACTTAAAGTAATGAAAGAGAAAAATCTACAACCCAGACTACTGTACCCGGCAAGGATCTCATTCAGATATGAAGGAGAATTCAAAAGCTTTACAGACAAGCAAGAGCTCAGAGAATTCAGCAACACCAAACCAGCTCTCCATCAAATGCTAAAGGATCTTCTCTAAACAGGAAGCACAGAAAGGATGTTTAAACATGAACTTAAAACAACAAAGTAAATGGCAACGGGACCATATTTATCAATAATTACCTTAAATGTAAATGGGTTGAATGCCCCAACCAAAAGACAAAGAGTGGCTGAGTGGATACAAAAACAAGACCCCTATATATGCTGTCTACAAGACATCCACCTCAAAACTAGGGACACATACAGACTGAAAGTGAAGGGATGGAAAAATATATTTCATGCAAATGGAGACCAAAAGAAAGCAGGAGTCGCAATACTCATTTCAGATAAAATAGACTTTAAAATAAAGGCTGTGAAAAGGGACAAAGAAGGACACTACATAACGATCAAAGGATCAATCCAAGAAGAAGATGTAACAATTATAAATATATATGCACCCAACATAGGAGCACCACAATATATAAGGCAAATACTAACAAGTATGAAAGGGGAAAGTAACAATAACACAATAATAGTGGGAGACTTTAATACTCCACTCACACATATGGATAGATCAACTAAACAGAAAATTAACAAGGAAACACAAACTTTAAATGATACAATAGACAAATTAGATTTAATCGATATTTACAGGACTTTCCACCCCAAAACAATTAATTTCACCTTTTTCTCAAGTGCACACAGAACTTTCTCCAGGATAGATCACATCCTGGGCCATAAATCTAGCCTGGGTAAATTCCAAAAATTGAAATCATCCCACCCATCTTCTCTGACCACAATGCAGTAAGATTAGACCTCAATTACAGGAAAAAAAACTATTAAAAATTCCAACATATAGAGGCTAAACAACACGCTTCTGAATAACAAACAAATCACAGAAGAAATCAAAAAAGAAATCAAAATATGCATAGAAACGAATGAAAATGAAAACACAACAACCCAAAACCTATGGGACATGATAAAAGCAATGCTAAGGGGAAGGTTCATAGCAATACAGGCGTACCTCAAGAAACAAGAAAAAAATCAAATAAATAAACTAACTCTACACCTAAAGCAACTAGAGAAGGAAGAAATGAAGAACCCCAGGGTTAGTAGAAGGAAAGAAATCTTAAAAATTAGGGCAGAAATAAATGCAAAAGAAACAAAAGAGACCATAGCAAAAATCAACAAAACTAAAAGCTGTTTTTTTGAGAAGATAAACAAAATTGACAAGCCATTAGCCAGACTCATCAAGAAACAAAGGGAGAAGAATCAGATCAACAAAACTAGAAACGAAAATGGAGAGATCACAACAGACTACACAGAAATACAAAGGATCATAAGAGACTACTACCAACAGCTATATGCCAATAAAATGGACAACTTGGAAGAAATGGACAAATTCTTAGAAAAGTATAACTTTCCAAAACTGAACCAGGAAGAAATAGAAGATCTTAACAGACCCATCACAAGCACGGAAATTGAAACTGTAATCAGAAATCTCCCAGCAAACAAAAGCCCAGGACCAGACGGCTTCACAGCGGAATTCTACCAAAAATTTAGAGAAGAGCAAACACCTATCCTACTCAAACTCTTCCAGAAAACTGCAGAAGATGGTAAACTTCCAAATTCATTCTATGAGGCCACAATCACCCTAATTCCAAAACCAGACAAAGATGTCACAAAAAAAGAAAACTACAGGCCAATATCACTGATGAACATAGATGCAAAAATCCTTAATAAAATTCTAGCAAACAGAATCCAACATCATATTAAAAAGATCATACATCATGACCAAGTGGGCTTTATCACAGGAATGCAAGGTTTCTTTAACATCCGCAAATCAATCAATGTAATTCACATTAACAAATTGAAAGATAAAAACCATATGATTATCTCAATAGATGCAGAAAAAGCCTTTGACAAAATTCAACATCCATTTATGAGAAAAACCCTCCAGAAAGCAGGAATAGAAGGAATATACCTCAACATAATAAAAGCTATATATGACAAACCCACAGCAAACATTATCCTCAATGGTGAAAAATTGAAAGCATTTCCCGTAAAGTCAGGAACAAGGCAAGGGTGCCCACTTTCACCACTACTATTCAACATAGTTTTGGAAGTTTTGGCCACAGCAATCAGAGCGGAAAAAGAAATAAAAGGAATACAGATAGGAAAAGAAGAAGTAAAACTCTCACTGTTTGCAGATGACATGATCCTCTACATAGAAAACCCTAAAAATTCTACCAGAAAACTACTAGAGCTAATCAATGAATATAGTAAAGTTGCAGGATACAAAATTAACACACAGAAATCCCTTGCATTCCTATACACCAATAATGAGAAAACAGAAAGAAAAATTAAGGAAACAATACCATTCACCATTGCAACAAAAAGAATAAAATACTTAGGAATATATCTACCTAAAGAAACAAAAGACTTATATATAGAAAACTATAAAACACTGATGAAAGAAATCCAAGAGGACACAAACAGATGGAGAAATATACCGTGTTCATGGATTGGAAGAATTAATATAGTGAAAATGAGTATACTACCCAAAGCAATCTATAGATTCAATGAAATCCTTATCAAGCTACCAATGGTATTTTTCACAGAACTAGAACAAATCATTTCACAATTTGTATGGAAATATAAGAAACCTCGAATAGCCAAAGCAATCTTGAGAAAGAAGAATGGAACTGGAGGAATCAACCTGCCTGACTTCAAGCTCTACTACAAAGCCACAGTCATCAAGACAGTGTGGTACTGGCACAAAGATAGAAATATAGATCAATGGAACAAAATAGAAAGCCCACAGATAAACCCAGGCACCTATGGACACCTTATCTTCGACAAAGGAGGCAAGAGTATACAATGGAGAAAAGACAATCTCTTTAACAAGTGGTGCTGGGAAAACTGGTCAACCACTTGTAAAAGAATGAAACTAGAACACTTCCTAACACCATACACAAAAATAAACTCAAAATGGATTAAAGATCTAAACATAAGACCAGAAACTATAAAACTCCTAGAGGAAAACATAGGCAAAACACTCTCTGACATAAATCACAGCAGGATCCTCCATGACCCACCTCCCAGAATATTGGCAATAAAAGCAAAAATAAACAAATGGGACCTAATTAAAATTAAAAGCTTTTGCACAACAAAGGAAACTATAAGCAAGGTGAAAAGACAGCCTTCAGAATGGGAGAAAATAATAGCAAATGAAGCAACAGACAAACAATTAATCTCAAAAATATACAAGCAACCCCTGTAGCTGAATTCCAGAAAAATAAACGACCCAATCAAAAAATGGGCCAAAGAACTAAACAGACATTTCTCCAAAGAAGACATACGGATAGCTAACAAACACATGAAAAGATGCTCAACATCACTCATTATTAGAGAAATGCAAATCAAAACCACAATGAGGTACCATTACACACCAGTCAGAATGGCTGCTATGCAAAAGTCTACAAGCAATAAATGCTGGAGAGGGTGTGGAGAAAAGGGAACCCTCTTACACTGTTGGTGGGAATGCAAACTAGTACAGCCACTATGGAGAACAGTGTGGAGATTCCTTAAAAAACTGGGAATAGAACTGCCATATGACCCAGCAATCCCACTGCTGGGCATACACACTGAGGAAACCAGAATTGAAAGAGACGCATGTACCCCAATGTTCATCGCAGCACTGTTTACAATAGCCAGGACATGGAAGCAACCTAGATGTCCATCAGCAGACGAATGGATAAGGAAGCTGTGGTACATATACACAATGGAATATTACTCAGCCATTAAAAATATACATTTGAATCGGTGCTATTGAGATGGATGAAACTGGAGCCCATTATACAGAGTGAAGTAAGCCAGAAAAAAAAACACCAATACAGTATACTAATGCATATATATGGAATTTGAAAGATGGTAATGGTAACCCTATATGCGAGACAGAATAAGAGACACAGATGCATAGAGCAGTCTTATGGACTTTGAGGGAGAAGGTGAGGGTGGGACGTTCTGGGACAATAGCATTGAAACATGTATATTGTCATTTGTGAAGCAGAACACTATTCCATGTTCTATGCATGGGATGGGTGCTCAGGGCTGGGGCATTGGGATGGCCCAGAGGGATGGGATGGGGAGGGGGTGGGGGTGGGGTTCAGGATGGGGGGCACGTGTGGACCCATGGCTGATTCATGTCAATTTATGGCAAAAACGACTACAATATTGTAAAGTAATTAGCCCCCAACTAATAAAAAAAAAAAGCTTCCATATAAATATAAAATGTTATTTTATCTGGAGAGTTTTATCTTTGCATTCAAAGATAAAGTACTTTATAGCATAATGTTTTCATCTAATATATAAAAGGAGAATTCAGGACTTCAAGCATGAGTCTACCAGAAGTTCAGTAACTATTTCTACAAAACTCAAATAGACCATCACTGATTATGTATTTGTGTACATTATTTTCTCTGATATTACAACATAATTGTATTTTCTCTCTTGTTCTGTTACTAACAAGAAATGGCAATGTGTGATGAAAGACACTGAATATACACACTTTACACTCCCTCAATCTGATAGTTTTGAATTTGCATAGGACTATGAGTCTTTCACCAAAGGTTTTCAAAGTCTGTGCTTAATTAAAGCACAGGAAAGACTATAATTAAATATTTAATAAGCAGAGACATCTATTCTTTGGGTGTCTGAAGAAACACTCACTGCCTTATTCCCTCTTGCTTTACAAGTAGTCTTTTAATTATTAGTCAGATAACTGGGGCGTTTAGTCTTAGCTCTCTGACAGTGGATAAAATGTTGGATAAACTTATGCTTTTGTTTTTCAATTTGTTCATAAGTAAAATGAGTATCTTATACAAATCAGTGATTTTCATGTTTTGTCTAAAAGAGTTGCAGATTTATGCTGAGATAACTTGAAGATTCCACAAGTCAATGTTGGAGTGCTCCAGGGCAGAGTGGACCAGTATGGACTGTGACCACACTCACTCCCTTGACAATCATTCTCATGGTCTTTAATAATGCATATGTCTCACATAAATATCTCTAGTTCACACTTTTATATGACTCATGTATCTAGATTTGTAGTCCAGATTCACATATCCAGCTACCTATTCAACCTTCCTACTTTGATGGCCCGTAAGACCTCTCAAGTGTACCCTGGTCAAAACTGGACTCTTGATTTTCTCCCCTTATAGCTACTCAATCTTAAGACCCCTAATAAGATTATTTTAATATTCTTAGGTGCTCAAGCCAGTAATTTGAAAGTCATCTTGACCCCTCTACTTTTCTTACACCCCACACGTATTGATCCATCATGAAATCCTTTTGTGTTTACTTTTAAAATATATCCATAGCTTAAACTTACTTTCCACTACTGCTGTGTAGTAAGTGGCCTGTCATATATCCCCAGTGTGGATAACTTGGATTAATTTGATAACCTCATAATAAGTTTGTTTTCTACAGTCTGTTTTCAACATAGCAACCAGGTTGGTCATTTGCTTTAGTTAGATAATGTCACCCCAAGGCTTGACAACATAAACAAGATGGTGGAGTAGGACATGTGCTCATCTTCTGTGAGAACACCAAAATCGCAACTAGCTGCTGAACAACCATCGACAGGAGAAAATTGAATCCCACCAAAAAAAGATACCCCACACCCAAGGGCAAAGGAGAAGCCCCAACAAGATGGTAGGAGGGGCAAAATCGCATTTAAAATTAAACTTCATACCTGCCACAGATGCTCAGAGGTTGCAGACAAAACCCTTGTGTACACCAGGACCCAGGGAAAGGAGCAGTGACACCCACAAAAGACTGAGCCAGACCTGCCTTTGAGTGTTTTAGCGTCTCCTGTGGAGGCATGGGTCAGCAGTGGCCTGTGACAGGGACCAGGTTCTGGTTGCAGCAGACCTGGGAGGCACAGAGTGTGGCATTAGTCCTCTTGGAGAAGGTTGCCATTAGCCCAACCACAGAACCACCGAGCAGATGACCCACAAACAGGAGAACAATTATACCAAAGAAGTTCTTGCACTTTTGCAAAAGTTCTAAGGCATACAACAGATTTCCCAAGCTGGAGATCCGGCAAAGGGACTGAGAACCCCCAGGGAATCTGACTTTGAAGGCCAGTGGCACTTAATTTCAGAACTTACACAGGGCTGGGGAAACAAACTATTGGAGAGCACAACAAAACCTTGTGCACACCATGACACAGGAGAAAGGAGCAATGACCCCACAAGAGACTGAGCCAGACTTGCCTGTGAGTATCTGGGAGTCTCCGGTGGAGGCATGGGTCAACAGTCAGGGGCACTGAATACAACAGTCCTGGCCTAAGTCCTTTTGAAGGAGGTTGCCATTACCCCTATGACAGTTTGACCTCAGGCAAAACTACAGGGAAGGAACACAACTCCACCCATCAGTATAAAATTGGATTAAAGATTTACTGAGCCTGGGACTGCCCATCAGAGCAAGACCCAGCTAACCCCACACCCAGTCTCTCCCATTAGGAAGCTTCTACAAGCCTTTTATTCTCATCCATCAGAAGGCAGACAGAATGAAAACCACAACTACAGAAAACTAACCAAACTGATCACATGGATAACAGCCTTGTCTAACTCAATGAAACTGTGAGCTATGCCATGTAGGGCTACCCAACACAGATGTGTCATGATGGAGAGCTCTGACAAAACGTGGTCAACTGGAGAAGGGAAAAGCAGACCACTTCAGCATTCTGGCCTTGAGAACCCCATGAATAGTAATGAAAAGACAAAGAGATATGACACTGAGAGATGAACTCCCCAGGTCAGTAGGTGCCAAATATGCTACTGGAGAAGAGAGGAAACCAGGAAGAATGAAGAGGCTGAGCCAAAGCGAAAACAATGCCCAATTGTGGCTGTGTCTGGTGGGGAAAGTAAAGCCTGAAGCTGTAAAGATCAATATGGCATAGGAACCTGGAATGTTAGGTCCCTGAATCAAAGCAAATTGCAAGTGGTCAAACAGGAGATGGCAAGAGTGAACATCGACATTTTAGGAATCAGCGAACTAAAATGGACTGGAATGGGCAAATTTAATTCAGATGACCATTATATCTACTACAGTGGGCAAGAATCCCTTGAAAGAATGGAGTAGCCATCTTAGTCAACAGAAGAGTCCAAAATGGAGTACTTGGGTGCAATCTCCAAAATGACAGAATGATCTCTGTTCATTTCCAAGGCAAATCTTTCAATATCAAAACTATCCAAGTCTATGCCCCAACCATTAAGGCCAAAGAAGCTGAGGTTGAATGGTTCTATGATGACATACATGACCTTCTAAAACTAACATCAAAAACAGATGTCCTTTACACATAGGGGACTGATATGCAAAAGTAGGAGGTAAAGAGATACCTGGAGTAATAGGCAAGTTTGGCCTTGGATAACAAAGTGAAACAGGGCAAACCTAACAGAGTTTTGCCAAGATAATGCACTGGTCTTAACAAACAACCTCTTCCAACAACACAAGAGACAATTCTACACATGGACATCGCCAGATGGTCAATACTAAAATCAGATTGATTATATTCTTTGCAGCTGAAGATGCAGAAGCTCTATACAGTCAGCAAAAACAAGACCAGAAGGTGACTGTGGCTCAGATCATGAACTCCTTATTGCCAAATTCAGACTTAATTGAAGAAAGTAGGGAAAACCACTAGGCCATTCAGATATGACCTAAATCAAGTCCCTTATGATTATACAGTGGAAGTGACAAATAGAATTAAGAGATCAGATCTGATAGACATAGTGCCTGAAGAACTATGGATGCAGGTTCATAACATCATATAGGAGGTGGTGATCAAAACCATTTCTGAGAAAAAGAAATGAAAAAGGACAAAATGGTTGTGTGCAGAGACCTTACAAATAGCTGACAAAAGAAGAGAAATGAAAGGCAAAGAAAAAGGAAAGATAGATATACCCACTGGAATTCAGAGTTCTAAAGAAGAGCAAGGAGAGATAAGAAAGCCTTCCTAACTGATCAACACAAAGAAAGAGAGGAAAACAATAGAATGGGAAAGACTAGAGGTCTCTTAAAGAAAATCAGAGATACTAAGGGAACATTTCATGCAATGATGGGCACAATAAAGAACAGAAATGGTATGGACATAACAGAAGCAGAAGATATTTTAAAAAGGTGGCAAGAATACACAGAATAACTATACAAAAGAGATCTCAGTACTCAGATAACCACGATGGTGTGATCACTCACCCACAGTCAGACATCCTGGAGTGCAAAGTCAGGTGTGTCTTAGGCAGCATCACTATGAACAAAGCTAGTGGAGGTGACGGGATCCAACTGAAATATTTCAAATCCTAAAAGGTGATGCTGTTAAAGTGCTGCACTCAATATGCAAGCAAATTTGGAAAACTCAGCAGTGACCTCAGGACTGGAAAAGGTGTTTTCAATCTAATTCCCAAGAAAGGCAATGACAAAGAATGTTTAAACTACCACACAGTTGCACTCATTTCACACACTATCAAAGTAATGCTCAAAATTCTCCATGTTAGGCTTCAACAGTACATGAACCAAGAACTTCCAGATGTTCAAGCTGGGTTTAGAAAAGGCAGAGGAACTAGAGATCAAATTGCCAACATACAATGGATCATAGAAAAAGCAAGAGAATTTCAGAAAAAAAATCTACTTCTGCTTCATTGACTATGCTAAAGCCTTTGACTGTGAGGAAAACAACAAACTGTGAAAGAGATCAAAATACCAGACCACCTTACCTGCTTCCTGAGAAACCTGTATGCAGGTCAAGAAACAAGAATTAGAACCGGACATGGACAAAAGACTGGTTCAATATTGGGAAAGGAGTACATCAGGTTGTATATTGTCATCCTGATTATTTAACTTACATACTGAGTACATCATGCAAAATGCTGGGCTAGATGAAGCACCAGCCAGAATCAAGATTGCTGGGAGATATATCAATAACCTCAGATATGCAGATGACACCACCCTTATGGAAGAAAGAAAAGTGGAACTAAAGAGCCTCTTGATGAAGGTTAAAGAGTACAGTGAAAAAACTTGCTTGAAACTCAACATTCAGAAAACTAAAATCATGGCATTCGGTCCCATCACTTCATGGCACACAGATGGGGAAACAATGGAAACAGTGACAGACTTTATATTCTTGAGCTTCATAATCACTGCAGATGGTGACTTTAGCCATCGAATTAAAAGACACTTAGTTCTTGGAAGAAAAGCTATGACAAACCTAGGCAGCGTACTAAAAAGCAGAGACATTACTTTGCCAAGAAAGGTCCATATAGTCAAAGCTATGGTTTTTCCAGTAGTCGTGTATGGATGTGAGAGCTGGACTATAAAGAAGGATGAGCACCGAAGGATTGATGCTTTTGAACTCTGTTGTTGGAGATGACTCTTGAGAGTCCCTTGGACAGCAAGGAGATCAAACCAGTCAATCCTAAAGAAAATCAATCTTGACTATTCATTGGAAGGACTGATGCTGAAGCTCCAATATTTTGGCCACCTGATGTGAAGAGCCAACTCATTAGAAAAGACCATGATGCTGGAAAAGATTGAAGGTAGGAGAAGGGGACAACAGAGGATGAGATGGTTGGATGGCATTACCATTTCAATGGACACAGTTTGAGTAAGCTCCAGAAGATGGTAAAGGACAGGATGCCTGGTGTGCTGCAGTTCATGGGCTCACAAATCAGACATAGCTGTGTGATTGAACAACAATAACAAGGCTTGAACCCTTCCTGTTTTAGGTACACTGACCACCTTGCAGGTTCTAGAGACCTCTCTTGCTCATAGCAGTGCCCTTCTTTGAAAGTCAGATATCCATGTGGTTAGCTCACTTGTCTCCTTTATGACTGTACTCAAAACCCCACTTTTCAATGAAGTAGAACCTTATTTACAACTACAAACTCTCAAGTACCATTATTTCTCACACTTATGTTTCTAAGCCCCCTATTTAACAAGGTATTTTTCACCTTCTACCAGAGAATACAATTTTCTTACTTTTTGCCTACTGTTTCATTTTTCTATCATTCTCCTACAATACAAACTCCATAAGGACAGATGTATTTCCTAAGAGTTCTATCCCAAGTGCATAGACAAATGTGTGGCTCATAAATGTATGCTGAATAAATAAGTCAATGAAGAAGTGAATAATGAGGAAGAAATGAATAACTGGAAGGCCATATCTTTTTTCTCTCTTTCACCACCAAGTATTATTAATAAAAACTGCACTATATATTGTATCAGTGACAAGATTTCTGATTAGGCCTTAATGCCCTCGTTAGGGGCCTGAGGCTTTCATTTCACAGTTAAAAACAAGATTTGAAAGGCAAATAATTAACCACTTACTTTTAATATGGCCAAATAACTGATCAATCAAAATTTCTAACAGATGAAAATCTGAATGCTAAAAAATAACAGCAAAAGGCAGTACTATTAACAACGAAAGAGATAGGCAGAGTCTATGGAGAATGAAAAAAGCAGATACTAGAAAGAGTCATCACGTGGAAGTGGTAAATGGAATTGTGAGTGTCCTGTTTCTATACATTTTATAATAAGAGCAGACCCTGGTGTGGCTGTGTAACAGTTAAATCCTTAAATCTTGTACTTGGAAAAACAGGGCCAAACACACAAACTAAGAATAAGGTGAAAATTTCCCGAAAGGATCTATGTCCAAATGTGTAACTAACCTCTGAATGGAGGTGGGGGGTGGGGGGAGTGGGGGGGGAAGAGCAAAACTTGAAGTACCTTGGCTAAGATAAAAATCACTGATTTGAAATTTGGCTTATCAGACATTGAAATCAGTTTGAGCAGTTTGAGTTTAGCCAAATTAGCTGCATACCAATTAAAAACATTTAATCTGGACTTTATACATCACATCATTTGAAATGTGTGGGGATAACTTACGAAATGATTTAACATACAAAGAAAAAAAATTACTGGACAAGAACTATTATAACTATGCTCAAGGGCATTAAAAAAACACACTTAGATTTAAAAGCAAATTTCAAAATAGAAATATAAACTCTTTAAAATAACCAAAAAATGATTAAAAAAAAAAATGAAAAGCAGAAGATGGCAGAGGAGTAGGTGGACGTGGAGTACATCTCTCTCCATGGATACATCAGGAATACACCTTCAGACACAGAAGTGTATGCAGAACACCAGCTGAGAGCGGACAGGAGTACCTGACCAGTGGAAAAGAATATATAGAACCACACAAAATTTGGTAGGATAAAGGAACTAGGGAGAAAAACAGGAGTCTTAGTAGGACTGGCCCTGCCCTTGGTGGGTGGGAGAACTGAAGCAGGGGTCCAATCCTCACATCAGGGCGACTGTGAGTCAGAGAAGAAACATTTAAGGCTGAGAGTGGAACACCTGATCTGTGGCAGCCTAAATGGAATGAGAATCAGACAGTCCTTGACACAGCCATATATACCCTGAACAGAGATGCAGGTCCCCTGGACCTGCGCAGTGGCTGGGAGCTGGAGTTTAGGGACTGTGGAGCAATCCCAGGGTGAGGGCTGTTTGACTGTGGAGAGATGGATGCAGTGGATGTGAGGGAGGAAACTGTGGGAAATGCCTGTGGAGGAAAGCTGGGCAGCTATGGAAGTAAGACTATATTGCTGAGTCACACAGAGTGGGTGGAGCCATCACCATCTCCTCTCTCTCCCCACATGGCAGCATCAGCAGCTGAACAATAGAGAGGCTGGCCCATCCAACGTCTGACACACTGAACTAGAGAGTAGGACCTTAGTAAGGGGGGCCCACCTATGTACCTGACGCGCCAAACAATAGAGAAGGGCCCCTGGCAGGGAGCCCTCTAAGTGCCTGAATGGGCAGAGCTGCGGAGAGAGACTGGCCAAAGAGGCCTTCCGATTGCCAGCTACAAGAGGCTTGAAAAAAGACTCTGACAGGGCCATAACTCCTGTGGCAGAGGCAGTCCACGTCCCTGCCACTTCCAGAGTCCCGGCAAGCCAAGCAGCTGCACTATCTTCATGCTCAACTCTCACTGGGGCAGAGCTGCTACAGGCAAAAAAATTCCTGCGTCTATGAGCACAGGGTTGCTTCAGTTGTGTCCAACTCTTTGTGACCCTGTAGACGGTGGCCTGCCAACCTTCTATGTCAGGGGGGTTCTCTAGGCAAGAATACTGGAACGTATTGGCCAATACTGGTTGTCATACCCTTCTAGAGCACTATATTTCCTGCTGCCCTACCCGCCAACTCCCCTGAGAACCTGTTGCTACCAGAACCCCTGCCACCCAAGCAGCTGCTGCCACCCAAGCAGCTGCATCACTTCCACACCTGGCCCTCACAGGGGTGAATCCAAGTTCTCCAGGGAAGCCTCAGGAGCAAACCTCAGTCGATGACCCACATGCATAGGTGGAAATAAAACCACACAAAACAACAGTTGAAACCCAGGGGCAGTGTGTGTGGCTAAGGAAGAAGATCCAAAACCTTTCCACCAGCTGTACAAACTGCTGATTAAATCCACACCATCAACTAGGCAGACTCTGTGTCTATGGAATATATAAAAGGTCGCTGAGAGCTGCCACAAAAGAAAACACACTAGTTCATTCAGGAGGGGGAACACATGTAAACACATGGCTGATTCATGTCAATGTATGGCAAAAACCACTACAATATTGTAAAGTAATTAGCCCCCAACTAAAACAAATAAATTTATTAAAAAAAAAAAAAAGAAAACACACTAGTTCAGATAGCTGTGGACCTGGGAGGCAAAACCACACAGGAGTAGGACTAGATTAGAATCTGAGCTGCCCCCACAGAAGGTCCAGAGGTCAGGACAGTGTTGGAGGGCAACCTAGGGAAGTGAGGTGGACTATAATTCCCAGAGAGGGAAAGGACTATAACAGCAGTGACACAAGAAAAACATGATTCTTATGTTTGATTTGTTCTGTAGATTCTTTTGGATTCTTTTTCTTCTTTTTCCCTTTTCCCCCCTTCTGTTGTAGTTGTTGATTTTATTGGCACTATGAAATCTAATTAAGCTTTTGAGCTTTTTTTTTTCTTTTCCCTCAGTCACATTTTTTATTGTTGTTATAAAACTTTACCTCTACTTTGGGCTTTTGTAGCTCTGTGGAGCTTTCCTTTTTTTATTTACTCTTTTTTTTTTAATTTTTAATATTTTAAATAAATTATCATTTGTATACATTTTCTCCTTTGTTTGCTTTTCCTACTATTCTTTTCCCCTTGCAGTTGAACTTTAATGTATATAAATCTTTATCTACGTCTATTTAACTTTTCATATCTATTCTTTCTTTTCTTTCTTCTCCATATATTCGTTAGTTTTATTTTCATTGCTTTATTCCCCACTTGGCACCTCACTTTAGTTTTGTTTTACAGTTTGTGCTTTAGTTAGTTTTGTTCTTAACTAGTAGATAATTTTTAGTTTCTTTTGCTCGCCGGGTCAACCCATTGTACTTTATTTTGTTGGTCAGTTTTGATTTTGCTTATGGGTGTCTATGTATATGTGTATATTCCATTATTTTAATTATTATTTGCCTGATTTTGTAACTTTCATTTGTCTGGGGTTCATCTTTGGTTTCTCATTTTTGAATATTTGTTTTAATCTCACTTAATGCCATAACAAACCACGTGTGGAATCCCCGTTCCTGAACAGAGATCAATCCCTGAACCTTTGGAAAGGGAGAACTGACTCCAGAGCTCTAGAATACCAGAGAACTAACCCTAGGAAGTATTAAATAGTGAGAATTCACACAAAGGAACCACTTGAATACAAGACCTGGCATCACCCAACCAGCAGTAGCACTATGTGCAGGATGCCTCATCTAAAAACAAACAAGGCAAAAATATGAACCCAATCATCAGCAGACAGGATTATCACCTCTTTCAGCCTTGCCCTTCAGATGAGAAACAAACAAACAAACAAAAAACCTCAGCACAAATCTCACCGTATACAAAGCTTACACAAACCACTGGACCAAGCTTAGGAGGGCAGAAACCAAAAGGAAGAAAGAACTCAACCCTGAAGCCTGGGAAAAGGAGACCTCAAATACAAGAAGTTAAAAAAAATAATCAAGCAAAGGCAGAGGAATACTACACAAATGAAGGAACAAACCAGAATCACAGACGTCCAAATAAATGAAAAGGAAATGAGCAAACTGCCTGACAAACAATTCAGAATAATGATAGTAAAGATGATCAAAAACCTTGAAAACAAAATGGAGAAAATGCAAGAATCAATGAACAAAGACCTAGAAGAATTAAAGAATAAACATGCAGAGACAAACAACACAATTACTGAAGTTAAAATTACTCTAGAAGGAATCAATAGCAGACCGTCTGAAGCAGAAGAACAAATCAGTGAGCTGGAAGATAGAATGGTGGGAATAACTTCTGAAGAGCAGAATTCAGTAAAAAGAATGAAAAGAACTGAAGACAGTCTCAGAGAACTCTGGGACAATATTAAATGAGCAACATTCGAATCATAGGGGTCCCAGAGGAAGAAGAGAAAAAGAAAGGGTATGAGAAAATTTTTGAAGAGATTATAGTTGAAAATTTACCAACATGGAAAAGGAAATAGTCAATAAAGTTCAAGAGGCATGAAGAGTACCATACAGAATAAACCCAAAGAGAAAAACACCAAGACACATACTAATCAAACTAACAAAGACAACACAAAGAAAGAATATTAAAAACAGCAAAGGAGAAGCAACAAGTAACATACAAGGGAAACCCAAAATGCTTAACAGCTGATCTTTCAGCAGAAAATCTGCAGGCCAGAAGGGAATGGCAGGATATATTTAAAGTACTGAAAGGGAAAATCTACAATCAATATTACTGTATCCAGAAAGGATCTCATTCAAAATTGATGGAGAAATAAAAAGCTCTTCAGACAAGCAAAGGTTAAGAGAATTCAGTACCAACAAATCAGCTTTACAAAAAATGTTAAAGGGACTTACATAGTCAAGAAATACAAGAACAAGAGAAGAAAAGAAGATCTACAAAATCAACCCTAAACAATTAAAAAAGTGGCAATAGGAACATATATATCAATAATTACTTAAAATATAAATGGACTAAATGCTTGAACCAAAAGACTCAGACTGGCTGAATGGATACCAAAACAAGACATATATATGCTGTCCACAGGAAACCCACTTCAGACCTCAAGACTCATATAGTCTGAAAGAGAGTTCATGGAAAAATATATTCCATGCAAATAGGAAGCAAAAGAAAACTGGAGTAGCAATCCTCATATCAGACAAAATAGACCTCAAAATAAAGAATATTACAAGAGATAAGGAAGGACACTACATATTGATCAAGGGATCAACCCAAGAGGAAGACATAATTGTAAATATCTATGCACCAACATAAAGCACCTCAATATATAAGACAAACACTAACAGACATAAAAGGAGAAACTGACAGTAACACAATAATAGTAGGAGACTTTAACACCCCACTCACACCAATGGACAGAGTGTCAAAACAGAAAATTAATAAGGAAACACGAGTCTTAAAAGATACATTAGATGAGATGGATCTCATTGATATCTTCAGGGCTTTCCATCCAAATGCAGAAGAATACACCTTCTTCTCAAGCCTACATGGAACATTCTCCAGGATAGATCACATCTTGGGTCACAAATCAAACCTCAGTAAATTTAAGAAAATTGAAATTGTATCAAGCATCTTCTCTGAGTACAATACTATGAGACTAGATATCAATTACAAGAAAAAATCTGTAAGAAACACAAACACATGGAAATTAGACAACATGTTTCTAAATAACCAACAGGTTACTGAAGAAATCAGAAGGTAAATCAAAAAACTTCTAGAAACAAATGACAATGAAAACATGACAGTTCAAAACCTGTGGGATGCAGCAAAAGCAGTTCTAAGAGGGAAGCTTACAGCAGTGCAATACTACCTCAAGAAACAAGAAAAACATTAAATAGACAACCTAACTTTACACCTAAAACAACTGGAAAAAGAAGAACAAAACCCTCAGAATTAGTAGAAGGAAAGAAATCAAAGATCTAAGAAGAAATAAATGAAAAAGAAATGAAAGAAAAAATAGTAAAAGTTAATAAAACTAAAAGCTGGTCCTTTGAGAAGATAGAAAATATTGACAAACTTTTAGCCAGACTCATCAAGAAAAAAAGAGAGAAAAATCAAATCAGCAAAACTAGAAATGATAAAGGAGGTGTTACAACAGACAATGCAGAAATACAAAGGATTATTAGAGACTACTATTAACAACCATACAGCAATAAAATGGATAACATGGAAGAAATGAACAGATTCTTAGAAAAGTTCAATCTTCTAAGACTGAACCAGGAAGAAATAGAAATTATGAACAACCCAGTTACAAGCAATGAAATTGAAGCTGTGATCAAAAATCTCCCAGAAAACAAAAGCTCAGGACCATATGGCTTCACAGGAGAATTCTATCAAACATTTAGAGAAGAGCTAATCCTATCCTTCTGAAACTCTTTCAAAAAATTGCAGAGGATGGAACACTTTCAAACTCATTCTACAAGGCCACCATCACCCTGATACCAAAACCAAAGACAACACACAAAAAGAAAACTACAGGCCAATATCACTGATGAACATAGATAGAAAAATCCTCAACAAAATTTTAGCAAACAGAATTCAGCAACACATCAAAAAGCTCATACATCATGATCAATCTGGGTTTATTCCAGGGATGAAAGATTTCTTCAACATACGCAACTCAATCCATGTGACACACCATGAACAAATTGAAAGGTAAAAACCATATGACAATCTCAATAGATGCAGAAAAAACCTTTGACAAAATTCAGCACCCATTTATGATTAAAACTCTTCAAAAAATTGGCATAAAAGGAAACTACCTCAACATAGTAAAGCCCATATATGATAAGTCTATGGCAAACATTATTCTCAATGGTGAAAAACTGAACGCATTCCCCCTAAGATCAGGGACAAGACAAGGGTGACCAGTTTCCCCACTATTATTCAACATAGTTCTGGAAGTCCTAGATACAGCAATCAGAAAAGAAAAAGTAGTAGAAGGAATCCAGATCAGAAAAGAACAAACTCTCACTGTTTGCAGGTGACATGATACTGTACACAGAAAACCCTGAAGATAGTATCAGAAAGTTACCAGAGCTAATCAGCGAATTTAGCAAAGTTGCAGGATACAGAATCAATACACAGAAATCAATTGCATTTCTATATACTAACAATGAAAATTCAGAAGGAGAAATAATGGTATAAATCTCATTCACCATTGCAACAAAAAGAATTAAATATCTAGGAATAAACTTACCTAAGGAGACAAAAGAATTGTACACAGAAAATATAAGACGCCAATAGGCAGAGGAACCAGAGATAAATTGCCAACATTCACTAGATCATCAAAAAAGCAAAAGAGCTCCAGAAAAACATCTATTTCTGCTTTATTGACTATGCCAAAGCCTTTGACTGTGTGAATCACAATAAACTGTGGAAAATTCTTCAAGAGATGGAAATACCAGACCACCTGACCTGCCTCTTGAGAAAGCTGTATGCAGGTCAGGAAGCCACAGTTAGAAACTAGACATGGAACAACAGACTGGTTCCAAATAGGAAAAGGAGTACATCAAGGCTGCATATTGTCACCCTGCTTATTTAACTTCTATGCAGAGTATATCATGATAAACACTGGGCTGGAGGAAGCACAAGCTGGAATCAAGATTGCCGAGAGAAATATCAATAACCTCAGATATGCAGATGTCAGCACCCTTATGGTAGAAAGTGAAGAAGAAATAAAGAGCCTCTTGATGAAAGTGAAAGAGGAGAGTGGAAAAGTTGGCTTAAAGCTCAACATTCAGAAAACTAAGATCATGGCATGCAGTCTCATCACTTCATGGCAGATAGATGGGGAAACAGTGGAAACAGTGGCTGACTTCATTTTTCTGGGCTCCAAAATCACTGCAGATCATGATTGTAGCCATGAAATTAAAAGATGCTTACCCCTCAGAAGGAAACTTATGACCAACTTAGATAGCATATTAAAAAAGCAGAAACATTACTTTGTCAACAAACGTCCATCTAGTCAAGGCTATGGTTTTTCCAGTAGTCATGTATGAATGTGACAGTTGGACTATAAAGAAAGCTGAGCACTGAAGAATTGATGCTTTTGAACTGTAGTGTTGGAGGAGACTCTTGAGAGTCCCTTGGACTGCAAGGAGATCCAACCAGTCCATCCTAAAGGAAATCAGTCCTGGGTGTTCATTGGAAGGACTGATGCTGAAGCTGAAACTCCAATATTTGGCCACCTAATTCAAAGAGCTGACTTATTTGAAAAGACCCTGATGTTGGGAAAGATTGAAGGCAGGAAGAGAAGGGGACAACAGAAGATGAGATGGTTAGATGGCATCACCGACTCAATGGACATGAGTATGGGTAAACTCCAGGAGTTGGTGATGGACAGGGAGTCCTGGAGTGCTGCGGTTCATGGAATCGCAGGGAGTTGGACACTACTGAGCGACTGAACTGAACTGAATGAAAGAAATCAAAGATGACATAAACAGATGAAGAAATATTTCATGTTCCTGGGTAGGGAGAATCAATATTGTGAAAATGGCTATACTACCAAACGCAATCTACAGATTCAGTGTGATCCCTATCAAATTACCAATGACATTTTTCACAAAACTAGAACCAAAAAATTTCACAATTCATATGGAAACACAAAAATTAAAAGCACACTAAAATGCTTCAGAAATTTAGTGTTGGTGTTCAGTCACTCAGTTGTGTCTGGGAAAATTTACTGAGAGGTATATAATTATAAGTTCAAAAACTCAGTAAATACCAAAGAAAATTAACAAAAAGAAATCAAACCTAAGCACATGATAGTCAGCCACTGAAAATCAAAATGAGTTGAAAATATTGAAACCAACAAAGAGGAAAATAACACACCACATGCAGTGAACAATGATTGAAACAACCCAAATTATCACTGACCTCACATTAGACACAATGGAAGTTACAAGATGGTAGAAAAATATTTTTCAGATGCTGGAGAAAAAATCTGCCAATCCCAATTTCATCGCTTTTTTACCAGTCATCTTTGTCATCCATCTTTTTTACTTGGAAGCTCTTTAATTTTTTATCTATACTCACTCTTATAGTCAAAGCTGTGGTTTTTCCAGTAGTCATGTATGGACATGTGAGTTGGACCATAAAGAAGGCTGAATGCTGAAGAACTGGTGCTTTTGAACTGTGGTGTTGGAGAAGACTCTTGAGAGTCACTTGGACTGCAAGGAAATCCAACCATTCCATCCTAAAGGAGATCAGTCCTGAATATTCATTGGAAGGACGGATGATGAAGCTGAAGCTCCAATACTTTGGCCACCTGATGCGAAGAACTGACTGACTCATTAGAAAAGACCTTGATGCTGGGAAAGATAGAAGGCAGGAGGAAAAGGGGATGACAGAGGATGAGATGGTTGGATGTCATCACCTACTCACTAGACATGAATTTTAGCAGGCTCTGGGAGATGGTAAAGGACAGAGAAGCCTGGTCTGCTGTAGTCCATGGGGTCGCAGAGTCGGATACGACTGAGCAACTGAACCACAACAACAAGACTCATTTCTGCTGCTGCTAAGTCGCTTCAGTCGTGTCCGACTGTGTGCGACCCCATAGACGGCAGCCCACCAGGCTCCTCCGTCCATGGGATTTTCCAGGCAAGAACACTGGAGTGGGTTGCCATTTCCTTCTCCAATGCATGAAAATGCAAAGTGAAAGGGAAGTCGCTCAGTCATGTCAGACTCTTCGTGACCCCATGGACTGCAGCCTATCAGGCTCCTCTGTCCATGGGATTTTCCAGGCAAGAGTACTGGAGTGGGGTGCCATCGCCTTCTCCGAGACTCACTTCTAGATGGTGTCGTTTCAGTTTCATGGCTTATGATATCACCTATTTACTCATGATGCACAAATATACGTCTACAGTCACATATGAACTACAATCTTGTATATCTAACTCCACACCTCTACCAAGATGTCTTTAAGTCTCCAGAAATCAATAAAATTAAAGTTGAACTAAACTTCCCCTTCTAATTGCTCCACAAACTATCTTCTCCATATCAGTTGACAGGGGTTTGACTCCTATCTCATTCCCTCTAACACTTCATGCACATTTTGTAAAGTAATTACAGTGGTTTTACCTTAAAATTATTTCTGAATTTGGATTCTGACTACTTACATTCTCCCAATGCTACTGTACTGGTCCAGTCATCAGCATCTCTTATCTATAATACTGTTTTCACTCTTGTGTCTTGCCATCTTACCTCTCTAACCTATCTTCACCATAACACCTAGATGTCTTTCTCCTTTTCCTGTTATGTTCTGATGGCTTTTGACTGACATTTTGAGAAATAATGTATCCTTATATCCTTGAAAAAACTGCCATTCTATTTTTTCCTTGTTCTTTCAATATATTATCAGAGATGTACACATCCAGTATGAATTTTACTATACTTTACTTGGTAGTTATTTCTGTAGGTCCCATAGATCCCACATGCAGGATTCTGTATAGGAATGAAATTGCATATCCTTCAGGTCTATTTCTATTTACATGTGTCCCAGTAGAACTCCTTTCTTCGATTGTTCAACTGGGTAATAATCCAATGTGCCTAGCTCATAGTCCACATAACAGTGACTGGTGAAGTTTAAAGTACTTGGATTGAAACAGAATAATATTTTTTAAAAAGCCACAGTGTAGTTATGTTCAGCATGTACTGACATTAGACTAAATTTTCTGTGTACCTCTTCTAAGCAACAGCCACATGAGAAACAATTTAATTACTGTAATTAAACAAAGGAAGCTGTGACAGATAAAGACTAAATAACTTGACCAAATATACAAGCTGAAAATTGTTGACCTAGATATTATCATACTAAGCAAAGAAAATCAGAGAGAAAGACAAATATCGTATGACATCACTCATATGTGGAATCTAAAATATGACACAAATGAACTTATCTACTGAACAGAAACAGACTCAGACATAAAGAACAGACTTGTGGTTGCCAAGGGGTAAAAGGGATTGGGAGAAAGGACTGGAAGGTTGGGGCCAGTAAATGCAAACTATTATATATAGAATTGATAAACAACAAGGTCCTACTATCTACCACAGGAAACTATATTCAATATCTTATTACAAACCACAATGGAAAAATACTATATACACACACACACACACACATACACAGAACTGAATCACTTTGCTGTGCGGCAAAAATTAACACAACATTGTAAATCAACTAGACTTCAATTTTGTTGTTTTTCAGTCTCTCAGTCATGTCCAACTTTTTGCGACCCCATGGACTGCAGCACACCAGACCTCCATGTCCTTCAATAAAAAATACAAATATAAAATACCCTGTACTGCTAGAACTTTTATATACTGCCATTAGAAGCATAAATTGGTTAAATCACTATGGAAGTACACACTATTTAGTAAATTGAACATACACATTCCCTGTAACCCAGCACTTTTACTCTTTAGTATCTACTCAAAGGAACTTTTAGTTATGATGACTGAAATACATGGACCTTTAGAAAATAGCCAAAAATGGAAACAACCCAAATCTCTGTCTGGTAGGATGGATAAATTATGACAGATTAATAATGGATACTATATTCAACAAAGAGAATAAAAACCTACAATTATATGCAATAACAATGGCAAACATTGCTGCATGATTCCATTTCTATAAAGTTAAAAAATAAAAGAAACTACCTTATGTTGTTAGAAATTAAAATAGTACTTTACTCTTGAGGGAGGGTAATGATCAGAAGGGTCACCAGAAGGCATTCTCACGAGAGAACAGTATTTCTTTTTTTAAAAAATTAATTTATTTTAATTGGAGGCTAATTACTTTACAATTTTGTAGTGGTTTTTGCCATACATTGACATGAATCAGGCATGGGTGTACATGTGTTCCCGATCCTGAACCCCCCTTCCACCTTTGTGTTTTAGTTACATGGATAAGCTCATTTTGTAAAGATTCTTGGAGCTGTATTTTCTTTTTCCTTTACATTATACATATGGAATGTGAGGTCAAATGGGCCTTAGGAAGCATCACTACGAACAAAGCTATTGGAGGTGATGGAATTCCAGTTGAGCTATTTCAAATCCTGAAAGATGATGCTGTGAAAGTGCTGCACTCAATATGCCAGCAAATTTGAAAAACTCAGCAGTGGCCACAGGACTGGAAAAGGTCAGTTTTCATTCCAGTCCCAAAGACAGGCAATGCCAAAAAATGCTCAAACTACTGCACAATTGCACTCATCTCAAAACGCTAGTAAGTAATGCTTAATTCTCCAAGCCAGGCTTCAGCAATACGTGAACCGTGAACTTCCAGATGTTCAAGCTGGTTTTAGAAAAGCCAGAGGAACCAGAGATCAAATTGCCAACATCTGCTGGATCATCGAAAAAGCAAGAGAGTTCCAGAAAATCATCTATTTCTGCTTTATTGACTATGACAAAGCCTTTGACTGTGTGGATCACAATAAACTGTGGAAAATTCTGAAAGAGATGGAAATACCAGACCACCTGATATGCCTCTTGAGAAACCTGTATGCAGGTCAGGAAGCCACAGTTAGAACTGGACATGGAACAACAGACTGGTTCCAAATAGGAAAAGGAGTACGTCAAGGCTGTATATTGTCACCCTGCTTATTTAACTTCTATGCAGAGTATATCATGAGAAACGCTGGGCTGGAGGAAGCACAAGCTGGAATCAAGATTGCCAGGAGAAATACCAATAACCTCAGATATGCGGATGACACCACCCTTATGGCAGAAAATGAAGAACTAAAGAGCCTCTTGATGAAAGTGAAAGAGGAGAGTCGAAAAGTTGGCTTAAAGCTCAACATTCAGAAAACTAAGATCATGGCATCCGGTCCCATCACTTCATGGCAAATAGATGGGGAAACAGTGGAAACAGTGGCTGACTTCATTTTTCTGGGCTCAAAAATCACGGCAGATGGTGATTGCAGCCATAATTAAAAGACGGTTACTCCTTGGAAGGAAACTTATGACCAACTTAGACAGCATATTAAAAAGCAGAGACATTACTTTGTCAACAAAGGTCCATCTAGTCAAGGCTATGGTTTTTCCAGTAGTCATGTATGGATGTGAGAGTTGGACAGTGAAGAAAGCTGAGCACTGAAGAATTGATGCTTTTGAACTGTGGTGTTGGAGAAGACTCTTGAGAGTCCCTTGGACTGCAAGGAGATCCAACCAGTCCATCCTAAAAGAAATCAGTCCTGAATATTCATTGGAAGGACTGATGCTGAAGCTGAAACTCCAATACTTTGGCCACCTGATGCGAAGTGCTGACTCATTTGAAAAGACCCTGATGCTGGGAAGGATTGAGGGCAGGAGGAGAAGGGGAAGATAGAGGATGAGATGGTTGGATGGCATCACCGACTCAAAGGACATGGGTTTGAGTAAACTCCAGAAGTTGGTGATGGACAGGGAGGCCTGGCATGCTGTGGTTCATAGGGTTGCAAAGAGTCGGACACGACTGAGTGACTGAACTCAACTAATACATATGCTATATTTTAAAATAATTAAAAAAAGAGATGTGCCTCTGTGGGTAAATGGGATGAACTGTGACACATACGAACAATGAAATATTTTTTAGCACTAAAAAGAAGTAAGCTATTAAGCCATGAAAAGATATATAAGAAGCTTAAATGTATATTACTAAATGAAAGAGTTAATCTGAAAAGACTAATTCCCATATGACTTCTGGAAAAGGCAAAATGTTGGAGACAAAGGAAAGATCAGTGGTTGTGAGGCAAAGGGGGAAGGAAAGATGAATAGAGACAGCACAAAGGATTTTTTAGACCAGTGAGAATGATCTGTATGCTAATAACGGATATATGTGATCATGGTGATGGTTTAGTAGCTAAGTCGTGTCTGACTCTTGGGACACCATGGACTGTAGCCCCCCCAGGCTCCTCTCTCCATGGGATTTTCCTGGCAAGAATACTGGAGTGGTTGCCATTTTCTTCTCCAGTTTGCACAAATCCATAGAATGTACAACATCAAGAGCGAAGTCTATGGACTTTGGGTGATCTTGAGGTCCATGTAGGTTCATCTTTGGTAAATAAAATATAACAAAATAACATCTGAGTGAGGAACGTTGATAATGGGGGAAACCACACAATTGTAGAGACAGGGAAGATACAGGAAACTGCTGTAGTTTTTTGTAAACTTAATACTTCTTTTTTAAAAAGGTAATCTTTAAAAATATATATATATATATGAGATTTTTTTTTAAAGATGAGAGTTTTTAATGGGAAGGATAATTAACTTGGATGCATAAAATAGCAATCAGTCATTTAATACACACTACAAGGTAGAGGAAATGAGAAGTTTTCTGCTTAGTATAAACCGCAATTTTCAGGGAGATAAAAGGGCTCTTCCAGTTATTTAACTCACATGACTAGAACTAAAATTGGGAAAACTCTTCTAGCACTAGCAGATTGTTTCCTTTAAGTTCTAGTCACAATCATATTTTAAAGTTTCAAACAGTCCTTTGTCAGAGTATATCAGGGAACAGATGAGATGTAATAAGGTGAGATTTTGCCAGATATCAAGTTAATCACCAGTAGCAACTTTTATGTGCAAAACCATTTTGAAGCTATGAGGAATCTTAAATAATCTGTCTAATTACTTGTAGGGAGAAATAATTATAAAAGTCAAATATGGGCCCCACCCACATATATTTTCTTAAAAAAAAAAGATATTGATATGAAGATATATTAAAAAAACAGGATAAAATTAACTACTGTCTTTTCATTGTGATGACAGTTATTATACATAACATTAAATTTTATTAGTATTTATTTTAAACAATTTCATTTAAAACATGTTCAAAATATAAACTTTCCTTAACACTTGTGTAGAAAAGGAAAAATGTAAGAGTTTTTATTTGAGTTCCAAAGATAAGAAGGGATTATTCTGAATGTCTTGAAATAACATTCAAAATAGATATAAGAAATACCTAACTTCTGATGTTTGCATCTTGACAGCACACTTCAGGGAAATCATATTTTATGATGTGAATATGGTGTTGAGAATTTGTACTTTGAATTATATTTTAGGACTCATAATCATAGCTTCCTCTTTTATGCCTCTAGGCTTGTTCTTTTCCCAGAGAAAAGAAAAAGAGAATGAGAGTTTAACTGAATAAATAAAACATAAATCTTACCATTTGAAATGAGTTCAATGTTTCTCTTTCGTTGATGCATCAGTATTTTTGGTAAACTTACCATATTCAGTAAATAAAGGAATCACACTAAAGAATATAACAGATTTCATGTTAAATCTCATTTTAGAAAAAATTCCTGACAATCTTTACATTGGTAGTGTTTTAAAACAATAAGCTCTATTGCATCAGTGTCCACACTATTGGGTGGGGAATAAAGGATAAAAGAGCAATTCAGTACTTAGCACAGAGGGTGAAAACAGCTGGCACAGTAATTGTACTTTGCTGATATATCTTTTCAGAGGCATATTTTTACTGCCCCAAAAGAATCATTTCTACTTGGTGAGCATTCTACCTTGCAGGTAAAAGCAGTGCCAGCATTCATATCAATGACAGTCCTCTGGGTATTAGATCTTAAATACCAAAACACGGCTCTGAGCCCAAAATAGATCACTTGCCTCTTAGGGATATTTGTAATTTATTCACAGAATACTAAGCTTTTCATGATTTTTTTCTAGAGATGTATCAAAAATATAAATAGTGCAATGACATATAATTTTAAATGAGCCCTGAAGTATAAATGAGAATTTTTAATCTATAAAATAGAAACTGACAGACAGACATAAAAAACAAACTTATGGTTACCAAAAGGAAAAGGGAGGGGGTAAATTAAGAGTTTGGGATAAGCAGACACAAAATACTATATATAAAATATACCAATTACAAGGTCCTACTGCATAGCACAGGAAACCATAGTCAATATACTGTAATAAACTATAAAGGAAAGTATTGAATATATCTGTATGTATTTAACAATCGCTTTACAGAAATTAAATCACATCAGAAACTAACACATTATAAATTAACTACATTTCAATCTTTTAAAAAGTAAAATAAAAGAGAGCTTCTGTTTTTGAAATTGGGAAGAAATAGAGGTGATAAAAACAAAGGGAGAATCATCAAAATGGCACAAAAAGACAGGGGAAGAGTGCTGAAGTCATGCCACCTCCAAGTAATCAGGTATTATTTTATCTAGGACAAACAGTGTACATTAAAAGAATAGAAATTTTCTTGTAAAGGGATTTACTATTCCTTTTTCTTATAGTTTATGAAACTTTCTTTGTCACAATCATCAGAAATTGGTTTACAGTCATCTCAAATTTCTGAGTTGACTGAAGAAGCACCTCATAAATCATTATAAACCCACTGCCTCAGACATTGAGTCAAATCTTTGCCACATTAAATTTCATTTTCTCTCTCCCATTTCAAAATATACTCCAACTCATACTTTCAATACTTTTGAGGTTTACTGTTTTATTACTGCTATTTCCTACACTCATTGCTGTTCCCCCAAGTTTATTACTATCTCTCATATACATTTATTTCCTTGTACAAGGCAAATTCCTGAGCCTGGGAAATGGTTCTTTTGTAAATAACCTGAATTTGTGGTAAGTGTAGGCACTATTTTTAGAGAAAAAAACATTGAAGAGATTTGAGTAGGGAAACATTTTTTCCTTAATTTTATTCTCAAACAGGGAAACCCTCTGTTGTGAACAGAGTGATTAGAGACAGAAATAGCCTTCTTATCTTGTAAGTTGTGCAAAAGTGAAATGACAAACAAATAGCAAATCCATTTTCAGTTAACCTCAGAGAAGACAACACTCACAGACCAAAACAACAACAAAGCAGTTGCCCAAAGCAAGGAAGTATAGATAGTCCTAAGCAAGTAGTGAGGATATGGGGTGATTCCTCACAAGAGCGAGCCCAGTGGCAGGAGATATAGCAAAACGCTAGCAAAAAGTTTGCTGATAAATTTGAACATTTGGATGACAAATATACCTTACTGAGCTGACCAGAAGAAGGAATGGAAAATTTTTCTAGCTTGGTATCTCTTGAAGTAATTGAATTCATCTTTAAATGTTTTGCCAAAGAAAACCCCAATCTTGGGTGTCTCTCTGGTGAATTCTTCCAAAACTTAAAATGGAGAAAATAGATTTGCCATTTATTTCTTTGAAAATTAAAATGAAGGCTTTCAACTCATTTTATGAAGAAGCCAATATGAAAAGACCATTGTGATTTCTTAATTAAAAAGTTAAGAATCAGATAGACTTGTTAATGATACCCTTTCAGCTTATGTCTTCTGCAGTTTACCCAGCAAATAATACACAGCTCAAACCTGTTCCTGATGGTCCATAAATTAAATTTCATAAATTAAATTGAGAATTCACTATTCTAATCTTTGGAGTTGTTACTGAGAAGCTTCCTTCATCATTACCACCAAAACCTAAAAGAAAAAATTTAAAAAAATTGAGAAGACTTGCCAGATATCAGGAAACAATGAATGCCAGATTGGGTATACTACTGTTGCTGGATATGCTTTAAATTTGGAATCTTGTAAGGGTCTATATTATGACTATTTACTTTCACTTGTAATACTGAAACAAAGAAAAGGATGTGGAATGGAGAATGTTAGAAGACAGGTTCAGTACAGCATGTGATGAAATTATTTCATTTTCAGCTCAAGTGTCTAGTATTAAGCAACACTTGTTCAGTGGCTAAGCCATGTCCAACTCTTTGTGAATCCATGGACTACAGCACACCAGGCTTCCCTCTTCCACTATTTCCTGGAGTTTGCTCAAGTTCATGTCTGTTGAGTCAGTGATGCTATCTAACCATCTCTACGCAACACTAGGTAAGGGGAAATTAAGGAAAATAGATATTAAAGATCAGAGATGGTGACAGCATTGGATACAAGGTTTCATGTATTAGTAAATTTATCTAATAAAAGGTGAGTGCTGAAGAATTGATGCTTTTGAACTGTGGTGTTGGAAAAGACTCTTGAGTCCAAGTCTCCCTTGGACTGCAAGGAGAACCAGCCAGTCAATCCTAAAGGAAATCAGTTCTGAATATTCATTGGAAGGACTGATGCTGAAGCTGAAACTCTAATACTTTGGCCACCTGATGAGAAGATCTGACTCATCTGAAAAGACCCTGATGTTGGGAAAGATTGAAGATGGGAGGAGAAGGGGACGACAGAGGATGAGATGGTTGGATGGCATCACCGACTCAATGGATATGAGTTTGAGCAAATTCTGGGAGTTGGTGATGGACAGGGAGGCCTGGTGTACTACAGTCCATGGGATCTCAGAGTTGCACACAACTGAATGACTGAACTGAACTGAACTGAAATTTATCTAAATGTAGCAAGAGTGGATTGCTTATGTAGGAAACAAGCCCTGGATTGCTGCCTGGAATCTAGAAAAGGACTACTCCTTGCCCACTTCCCTGTGGATTTAAATACTGTGTAGAAAATGTTGAGGTCCTCTGATTAAAATCACCAACTACTAGGTAAAAATGCAAGAAATTTTGATAGTGTGACTCATGTACATATTTGTGTCTGTATGAACTTTCAATATGCATCTGTATATTAAAATGAATTTCAAAAAGTAAAGAAACCAAGGTAACCAGAATACATATCAAGCGGGGACCATTGTCTCAAGTAAACAATCCACTTGCAATGCACGAAACCCAGGTTCGATTCCTGGGCCAGGAAGATCTGCTGGAGAAGGAAATGGCATCCCACTCTGGTATTCTTGTCCGGGAAATCCCATGGACAGAGGAGTCTGGTGGACTACAAGGAGTCACAAGAGTTGGACACATCGACATCTTAGCAACCAGTGAACTAAAATGGACAGGAATGGGCAAATTGAATTCAGATGACAATTATATCTACAACTGTGCACAAGAATCCCATAGAGGAAATGGAGTAGCCCTCATAATCAATAAGAGAGTCTGAAATGCAGTACTTGGATGCAACCTTAAAAATAACAGTATGATCTCAATTATTTTCCAACGTAAACAATTCAACAGTAATCCAAGTCTACACCCCAAATACAAATGCTGAAGAAGCTGAAGTTGATCACTTCTATGAAAATCCAGAAGGCCTCCTAGAACTAACACCTAAAAAAGATGTCCTATTAATCATAGGGGATTGGAATGCAAGTCAAGAGATACATGGAGTAACAAGTAAGGTTGGCCTTGGAACACAAAATGAAGTAGGGCAAATACTAACAGAATTCTGCCAAGAGAACACAGTAGTCATAGTAATCACCATTTTGCAGCAACACAAGAGACAACTTTACACATGGACATCACAAAATGGTCAACACCAAGATCAGATTGATTTTATTTTTTGTAACTGAAGATGGAGAAGCTTTGTACAGTCAGCAAAAACAAGACCTGGGGCTGACTATGGCTCAGATCATCAGCTCCTCATAGCAAAATTCAGGCTTAAAGTAAAGAAAGGGAGGAAAACCACTAGGCCAGCAAGGAACAACTTAAATCAAATCCCCTATAAATATACAGTGGAGGTGACAAATAGGTTCAAAGGATCAGATCTAGTAAACAGAGAGCATGAAGAACTATGGACAGAGGTCAGTAATATTGTATAGTAGGCAGTGAACAAATCATCCCAAAGAAAAAGAAATACAAGAAGGCAAAATGGCTGACTTAGGAGGCTTTACAAATAGTGGAGGAAAGAAAGCAACAAAAAGCATGTAAGAAAGGGAAAGGTACACCCAACTAAATGCAGAGTTTCAGAGAATAGCAAGGAGAGACAAGAAGCCCTTTTTCAATGAACAATGCAAAGAAATAGAGGAAAAACGGCAAATAAGGTAAAACTAGAGATCTCTTCAAGAAAATTGGAACTATCAAAGGAATATTTCATCCAAAGATGGGCACAATAAAGGAAAGAAATGGTAGAGATCTAATAGATGCAGAAGAGATCAAGAAGAGGTGGAAAGAATACACAGAGGAACTGTACAAAAAAAAAATCTTAATGACCTGGATAACCACAAAGGGATAGTCTCTCACTCAGAGCCAGATATTCTGGACTATGAAGTTAAGTGGGCCTTAGGAAGCACAGTTGCCAATAAAGCTAGTGGAGGTGGTGGAACTCCACCAGGGCTATTAAAATCTTAAATCATGATGCTATTAAAGTGTTGCATGAAATGTGTTAGCAAATTTGGAAAATTCAGCAGTGGTCACAGGACTGGAAAAGTCATTCTTCATACCAATGTTCAAGAAGGGCAGTACTAAAGAATGTTCAAACCACCATACAATTGCACTCATCTCCCATGCTAGGAAGGTTATACTCAAAATTCTCCAAGCTAGACTTCAGCATTAAGTGAACAGAGAACTTCCAGATCTTCAAGTTGTGTACAGAAAAGGAAGAGGAACCAGATATCAAATGCCAACATTCGCTGGATCATAGAGAAAGCAAGGGAATTCCAGAAAAGCATCTACCTCTGTTTTGTGGACTATGCTAAAGCCTTTGACTGTCTGGATCATAGCAAACTGTGAAAAACTCTCTTTTTGTTGTTGCTTTTACTTTTTTTTTCTTGAAGGATAATTGCTTTACAGAATTTTGTTGTTTTCTATCAAACCTTAACATGAATCAGCCATAGGTATACATATACACCCTCCCTTTTCAACCTCGCTCCTATCTCCCTCCCCATCCCACCCCTCTAGATTGATACAGAGCCCCTGTTTGAGTTTTCTGAGCCATACAGCAAATTCCCATTGGCTATCTATTTTACATATAGTAATGTAAGTTTCCATGCTACTCTTTCCATACATCTCACCCGCTCCTCCCCTCTCCTCACGCCCATAGGTCTATTCTCTATGTCTGTTTCTCCATTGCTGCCCTGTAAATACATTCTTCAGTACCATTTTTCTAGATTCAGTATATATGCATTAGAAAATGATATTTATCTTTCACTTTCTGACTTACTTCACTTTGTAGAATAGGTTCTAGGTTCATCCACCTCAGTAGGACTGACTCAAATGTGTTTCTTTTTATGGCTGAGCAATATTCCATTGTGTATATGTACCAAAATTTCCTTATTCATTCATCTGTTGATGGACATCTAGGTTGCTTCCATGTTCTAGCTGTTGCAAATAGTGCTGCAATGAACAGTGGGATACATATGTCTCTTTCAATTTTGGTTTCCCCAGTGTACATGCCCAGGAGTGGCACTGCTGGATTATATGGTTGTTTTATTCCTAGTTTTTTAAGGAATCTCCATACCATCTTCCATAGTGGCTGTATCGATTTACATTCCCACCAACAGTGCAAGAGCGTTCCCTTTGCTCCACACCATCTCCATCACTTACCATTTGTTGACTTTTGATGATGGCCACTCTGACCAGTGTGAGGTGATATCTTATTGTAGTTTTGATTTGCATTTCTCTAATAAGCAGTGATGTTGAGCATCTTTTCATGTGTTTGTTAGCCATCTGTACATATTTGGAGAAATGTCTGTTTAGGTCTTTTCCCCACTTTTTGATTGGGTTGTTTGTTTTTCTGGCGTTGAGTTGTATGAGCTGTTTGTATATTTTGGAAATTAATCCTCTGTCAGTTTTTTCATTTGCTGTTATTTTCTCCCACTCTGAGGGTTGTCTTTTCATTTTGCTTATAGTTTCCTTTGCTGTGCAAAAGCTTTTAAGTTTAATCAGGTCTTTCTTCTGTACTTTTATGTCCATTACTCTAGGAAGTGGATCATAAAGGATCTTGCTTTGACAATGTCATCGAGTGTTCTGCCTATGTTTTCCTGTAAGAGTTTTATAGTTTCTGGTCTTACATTTAGGTCTTTAATCCATTTTGAGTTTATCTTTGTGTATGGTGTTAGGAAGTGCTCTAATTTTATTCTTTTACATGTAGCTGTCCAGTTTTCCCAGCACATTTATTGAAGAAGTTATTTTTGCCCCATTGTATATTTTTGCCTCCTTTGTCAAAAATAAGGTACCCATAGGTGCATGGGTTTATTTCTGGGATTTCTATCTTGTTCCATTGGTCTATGTTTCTGTGCCCATACCATACTGTCTCAATGACTATAGCTTTGTAGTATAATCTGAAGTCAGGAAGGTTGATTCCTCCAGCTCAGTTCTTCTTTCTCAAGACTGCTTTGGCTATTTGGGGTCTTCTGTGCATTCCATATGAATTGAGAAACTTTTGGTTCTAGTTCTGTGAAAAATGCCATAGGTAATTTGATAGGGATCATACTGAATCTGTAGATTGCGTTTGGTAGTATAGTCATTTTCACAATATTGATTCTTCTTACCCAGAAACATGGAATATTTCTGCATATGTTTATACCATCTTTGATTTCTTTCATTAGTGTTTTATAATTTTCTGTGTACAGTTCGTCTGTTTAGGTAAGTTTATTCCTAGATATTTAATTCTTTTCGTTGCAATCGTGAATGGGATTGATATTATTATTTCTCCTTCTGAATTTTCATTGTTAGTATATAGAAATGCAACTGATTTCTGTGTACTGATTCTGTATCCTGCAACTTTGCTAAATTCGCTGATTAGCTCTGGTAACTTTCTGATACTATCTTCAGGGTTTTCTGTGTACAGTATCATGTCATCTGCAAACAGTGAGAGCTTTACTTCTTCTTTTCTGATCTGGATTCCTTCTACTTTTTTTTCTTTTCTGATTGCTGTATCTAGGACTTCCAGAACTATATTGAATAATAGTGGGGAAACTGGTCACCCTTGTCTTGTTCCTGATCTTAGGGGGAATGCATTCAGTTTTTCACCATTGAGAATAATGTTTGCCATCGGCTTATCATATATGGCCTTTACTATGTTGAGGTAGGTTCCTTTTATGCCCATTTTCTGAAGAGTTTTAATCATAAATGTGTACTGAATTTTGTCAAAGGTTTTTTCTGCATCTATTGTCATATGGTTTTTACCTTTCAATTTGTTCATATGGTGTCTCACATGGATTCATTTGTGTATGTTGAAGAAATCTTGCATCTCTGGAATAAACCCAACTTGATCATGATGTATGAGCTTTTTGATGTGTTGCTGAATTCTGTTTGCTAAAATTTTGTTGAGGATTTTTCTATCTGTGTTCATCAGTGATATTGGCCTGTAGTTTTCTTTTTGTGTGTTGTCTTTGGTTTTGGTATCAGGGTGATGGTGGCCTCGTAGAATGAGTTTGAAAGTGTTCCATCCTCTGCAATTTTTTGAAAGAGTTTCAGAAGGATAGGCATTAGCTCTTCTCTAAATGTTTGATAGAATTCTCCTGTGAAGCCATATGGTCCTGGGCTTTTGTTTTTTGTTAGATTTTTGATCACAGCTTCAATTTCATTGCTTGTAACTGGGTTGTTCATAATTTCTATTTCTTCCTGGTTCAGTCCTAGAATATTGAACTTTTCTAAGAATCTGTTCATTTCTTCCATGTTATCCATTTTATTGCTGTATAGTTGTTCATAATAGTCTCTAATAACCCTTTGTATTTCTGCATTGTCTGCTGTAACCTCTCCTTTTTCACTTCTAAATTTGTAGATTTGATTACTTTCTTTTTTTCTTGATGAGTCTTGCCAAAGGTCTGTCATTTTTTTCTATCTTCTCAAAGAACCAGCTTTTAGTTTTATTAATCTGTTTCTTGTTTCTTTCATTTTTCATTTATTTCTACTCAGATATTTACGATATTTTTCCCTCCACTAATTTTGGGGTGTTATTTTGTTCTTCTTTTTCCAGTTCTTTTAGGTGTAAATTTAGTTTGTCCATTCGATGTTTTTCTTGTTTCTTGAGGTAGTATTGCACTGCTGTAAGCTTCCCTCTTAGAACTGCTTTTGCTGCATCCCACAGGTTTTGAACTGTCATGTTTTCATTGTCATTTGTTTCTAGAAATTTTATTTCCCTTTTGATTTCTTCAGTAACCTGTTGGTTATTTAGAAACATGTTGTCTAATCTCCATGTGTTTGTGTTTCTTAAAGATTTTTTCTTGTAACTGATATCCAGTCTCATAGCACTTTGGTCTGAGAAGATACTTGATACGATTTCAATGTTCTTAAGTTTACTGAGGTTTGATTTGTGACCCAAGATGTGATCTATCCTGGAGAATGTTTCATGTGCACTTGAGAAGAAGGTGTATTCTTCTGCATATAGATGGAAAGTCCTGAAGATATCAATGAGATCCATCTCATCTAATGTATCATTCAAGACTTGTATTTCCTTATTAATTTTCTGTTTTGATGATTTGTCCATTGGTGTGAGTGGGGTGTTAAAGACTCCTACTATTATTGTGTTACTGTCAATATCTCCTTTTATGTCTATTAGTGTTTGTCTTATGTATTGATGTGTTCCTATGTTGGGTCCATAGATATTTACAATTGTTATGTCTTCCTCTTGGATTGATGATCCCTTGATCATTATGTAGTGTCCTTCTTTATCTCTTGTAATCTTCTTTAATATCTATTTTGTCTGATATGAGGACTGCTACTCTAGCTTACTTTTGCTTCCCATTTGCATGGAATATATTTTTCTATCTTCTCATTTTCAGTCTTTATGTGTCTTGAGGTCTGAAGTGTGTTTCTTGTAGACAGCATATATATGGGTCTTATTTTTGTATCCATCAGCCTGTGTCTTTTGGTGTAAGCATTCAGTCCATTTACATTTAAAGTAATTATTGATATATATTTCCCTATTGCCATTTTCTTAATTATTCGGGGTTGATTTTGTAGATCTTGTTTTCTTTTCTTGTATATCTTGAGTAGATAAGTTCCTTTAACATTTGTTGTAAAGCTGATTTGGTGGTACTGAATTCTCTTAACTTTTGCTTGTCTGAAAAGCTTTAAATTTTTCCATCAATTTTGAATGAGATCCTTTCTGGGTACAGTAATATTGGTTGTAAATTTTTCCCTTTCAGTACTTTAAATATATCCTGCCTTTCCCTTCTGGCCTGCACATTTTCTGCCGAAAGATCAGCTGTTAAGCATATAGGGTTTCCCTTGTATGTTACTTGTTGCTGCTCCCTTGCTCCTCTTAATACTCTTTGTGTTTCGTCTTTGTTAGCTTGATTAGTTGGAGAAGGCAATGGCACCCTACTCCAGTACTCTTGCCTGGAAAATCTCATGGACGGAGGAGCCTGGTAGGCTACAGTTCCATGGGGTTGCTAAGAGTCAGACACGACTGAGCGACTTCACTTTCACTTTTCCCTTTCATGCACTGGAGAAGGAAATGGCAACCCACTCCAGTGTTCTTGCCTGGAGAATCCTAGGGACGGAGGAGCCTGGTGGGCCGCCGTCTATGGGGTTGCACAGAGTCAGACACGACTGAAGCGACTTAGCAGCAGTAGCAGCAGCAGCTTGATTAGTATGTGTCTTGGCGTGTTTCTCATTAGCCTATCCTGTATGGGGCTCTCTGTGCCTCTTGAACTTTATTGAATATTTCCTTTTCCATGTTGGGAAAATTTTCAACTATAATCTATTCAAAAATTTTCTCATACTTTTTCTCTTTTTCCTCTAAGTAAGTGTTAGTCACTCAATAGTGCCTGACTCTTTGCGACCTGATAGACTTCAGCCCACCAGGCTCCTCTGTCCATGAGATTTTCCAGGCAAGGATACTTGTGGGTTGCCATTTCCTTCTCCAGGGGATCTTCCCAACCCAGGGATCGAACCCAAGTCTTCTGCATTGCAGACAGATTCTTTACTGACTGAGCTACAAGGGAAGCCCTTCTTCTTCTAGGACCCCTATAATTCAAATGTTGGTGTGTTTGATATTGTCCCAGAGTTCTCTGAGACTGTCCTCAGTTCTTTTCATTCTTTTTACTGAATTCTGCTCTTCAGAAGTTATTCCCACCATTCTATCTTCCAGCTCACTGATTTGTTCTTCTGCTTCAGACGGTCTGCTATTGATTCCTTCTAGAGTAATTTTAACTTCAGTAATTGTGTTGTTTGTCTCTGCATGTTTATTCTTTAATTCTTCTAGGTCTTTGTTCATTGTTTCTTGCATTTTCTCCATTTTGTTTTCAAGGTTTTTGATCATCTTTACTATCATTATTCTGAATTGTTTGTCAGGCAGTTTGCCCATTTCCTTTTCTTTTATTTGGACGTCTGTGATTCTGGTTTGTTCCTTCATTTGTGTAGTATTCCTCTGCCTTTGCTTGATAATTTTTTTAACTTATTGTATTTGAGGTCTCCTTTTCCCAGGCTTCAGGGTTGAATTCTTTCTTCCTTTTGGTTTCTGCCCTCCTAAGCTTGGTCCAGTGGTTTGTGCATCTGCTTTGTATAGAGTGAGGTTTGTGCTGGGTTTTGCGTGCTTGTTTGTTTTTCCTCTGATGGGCAAGGCTGGGGGAAGTGGTAATCCTGTCTGCTGATGATTGGATTTGTATTTTTTTGTGCTGTTTTTTGTTGTTTAGATGAGGCATCCTATACATGGTGCTACTGGTGGTTCTGTGACACTGTGTCTTGTATTCAAGTGGTTTCCTTTGTGTGAGTTCTCACTATTTGATACTCCCTAGGGTTAGTTCTCTGGTATTCTATGGTCTTGGAATCAGTGGTCCCACTCCAAAGGCTCAGGGCTTGATCCTTGGTCAGAAACGAAGATTCCACAAGTGGTTTGTTATGGCATTAAGTCCATTAAAACAAAAACCCCAAAAGGAGAAACCAAAGATGAATCCCAGACAAATGGCAGTTATAAAATCAGGCAAATAATAGTTAAAATAATGGAATATACATATATACATATACACACATAAGCAAAGTCAAAACTGTCCAACAAAAATAAAGAATAGATTTACCCAGAGAACAAAGGAAATCAAAAATTACGTACACCAGTTAAGAACAAAACTAACTAAGGTACAGACTGTAAAACAAAACTAAAGCGAGGTGCCAAGTGGGGAATAAAACAATGAAAAAAAAACTACCAAATACATTGAGAAGAACAGAAAGAAAGAAAGAATAAATATGCAAAGTTAAATAGAGGTAGATGAAGAATATTATATACATTAAAGATTAACTGCAAGGGGAAAAGAACAGTTGGAAAGGAAAACAAAGGAATAAATGCAGAAAAATTATAATAGTTTTAAAAAATTAAAATTATAAAGAGAAAATGAAAAAAAAAAGAAGAAAAGAAAAAGGAAAACTCCATAGAACTGCAAAGCCCAACATAGAGGCAGAGATTTATAACAACAATAAAAAGTGTGACTTAATATACCCATATACATATAAATCCATAAGCAAAATCCAAACAGTGTAACAAAAATAAAGTACAATAGATTTACACAGAGGAAAAGAAACCAAAAATTATATATACCAGTTAAGAACAAAACTCAGCAAAGCACAAACTGGAAAACAAAATTAAACCAAGGTGCCAACTGAGAAATAAAGTTATGAAAATAACAAATATGTTGAGAGGAAAGAAAGAAAGAAAGAGTATATGCAAAATTAAACAGAGGTAGATAAAGAAGATTTATATACATTAAAGATTAACTGCAAGGGGAAAAGAACAGTAGGAAAAGCAAACAAAGGAATAAATGTATAAAACATAATAGGTCTAAAAAATTAAAATTAAAAAGAGAGAAAACAGAAAAAAAAAAAAGAGGGAAAAATTCACAAAACTGCAAAAGTCCAATGTAGAGGCAGAGGTTTACAACAACAATAAAAAATGTGACTGAGGAGAAAAAAAAAAAGGTCAAAAGCTTCATTAGATTTCATAGCGCCAATAAAATCGACCGACAACTACAACAGAAGGGGAGAAAAGGGGGGAAAAAAAGAAAAAAATCCAAGAGAATCTACAGAACAAGTCGAACTATAAGAATAATAAATATTTTTCTTGAGTCACTGCTGTCAAGAGTCGTTTCCCTCGGTGGGAGTTACAGTCCACCTCACCTCCCTAGGATGCCCCCAACACCCTGCTGACCTCTCGATCTGCTGTGGCGGCAGCTCAGATTCTAATCTGGTCCTACTCCTGTGTGTTTTTGCCTCCAAGATCCACAGCTATCAGAACTAGTATATTTTCTTTTGTGGGAGCTCAACGTCCTTTTATATATTCCATAGACACAGAATCTGCTAGTTGATCATGTGGATTTAATCTGCAGCTTGTACAGCTGGTGGGAAGGTTTTGGGTCTCCTTCCTTAGCCACACTGCTCCTGGGTTTCAATTGTGATTTTATTCCTACCTCTGCATGTGGGTCGTCCACTGAGGTTTGCTCCTGAGGTTGCCCTCTGGGTCAACTGCCCCTGGGTTTCAATTGTGGTTTTATTTCCACCTCTGCATGTGAGTCATCCACTGGGGTTTGCCCCTGTGAGGGCCAGCTGTGGAGGTGGTGCAGCTGCTTGGGTTGCAGGGGTTCTGGCAGCACCACGTACTCAGGGGGAATTGGTGGCTAGGGCAGCAGGAAATATAATGTTCCAGAAGGGTATGCCAACCAGTATTGGCCAATATGCTCCAATATTCTTGCCTGGAGAACCCCCTCTCCCTGACACAGAAGCCTGACAGGCCACAGTCTACAGGGTTGCAAAGAGTTGGACATGACCGAAGCAATCTTACATGCACAGACACAAGATATTTTTTATCTGGCAGCTTTGCCCCAGGGAGAGTTGGGCATGAAAGTGGTGCAACTGCTTGGCTTGTGGGTACCCTGGTGGCGCCATGTGTGCAGGGACTTGGACTGCCTCTGCCGTAGGAGTTATGGCCCTATCAGAATCTTTTTTTGAGCCTCTTGTAGCTGGCTATCAGGCGGCCTCTTTGGCCAGCTTTTCCCTATAGCTCTGCCTATTCAGGCACTTAGAGGGCTCCCTTGCCTCATGTCCTTCTGTTGTTCAGAGTGTCAGGCACATAGAGGGGCCCCCTTGAATGGGGTCCTACTCTGTAGATCAGCACATCAGGCACTTAAAGGGGCACCCTGGTTGGGGTCCTACTCTGTAGTTCAGCACATTGGTCACTTAAAGGAGTACCCTGGGTGGGGTCTTACTGTGTAGTTCAGTGCACCAGACATTTGATGGGCCAGCCTCTCTACTATTCAGCTGCCAATGCTGGCCTGTGGGGAGAGAGAGGTGAAGGCGATGGCTCCACCCACTATGCGTGACTCAGCAATATCGTCTTACTTCCATGACTGCCCAGCTTTCCTCCACAGGTATTTCCCACCACAATCTCCTACCTCACATCCCCTTGATCCATCTCTCCACAGTCAACAGCAGCCCTTGCCCTGGGATTGCTCCACAATCCCTAAACTCCAGCTCCCAGCTTCTGCACCTTCCACGGGACCTGCATTCCTGTTCAGGGTATTTATGGCTGTGGCAAGGACTGCCTGATTCTTATTCCATTTAGGCTGCCACAGATCAGGTGTTTCACTCTCAGCCTTAAATGTTTCTCCTCTGACTCAGACAATTGCCCTAATGTGGGGATCAGACCCCTGCTTCAGTTTCCCCACCCACCAAGGGCAGGGCCATTCCTACTAACACTCCTGCTTTTCCCCCTATTTCCCTCATCCTACCAAGTTTTGTGTAGTTCTGTATATTCTTTTCCACTGGTCAGGTACTCCTGTCCGCTCACAGTTGGTGTTCTGCGTGCACTTCTGTGTCTGAAAGTGTATTCCTGATGTATCTGTGGAGAGAGACATATTCCACGTCCACCTACTCTTCCACCATCTTGTTTCTGAGGTAGTCAAACTGAAAAACTCTTTAAGTGATGGGAATACCAGACTGCCTAACCTGTCTCCTGAGAAACCTGTATGCAGGTCCAGAAGCAACAGTTAGAACCCTGTATGGAACAACTGGCTGGTTCAGGATTGAGAAAGGAGTTTGACAAGGCTGTTTATTGTAACCCCATTTATTTAATTTATATGCAGAGCCAGTCATGCAAAGGGCCAGGCTGGATGAGTTTCAAGCTGGAATCAAGATTACCAGGAGAAATATCAACAACCTCAGATATGCAGATGATACCACTCTAATGGCAGAAAGTGAAGAGCAATTAAAGAGCCTCTTGATGAGGGTAAAGGAGGAGAGTGAAAAAGTGCACTTAAAATGGAATATTAAAAAAGCTAAGATCATGGCATCTGGCCCCATCACGTCATGACAAATAGAAGGGGAAAAGGCTTCTAAAATCACTGCAGATGGTGACTACAGCCATGAAATTAGAAGATGACTGCTTCTTGGCAGGAAAGCTAGGACAACCCTAGAGAGTGTGTTAAAAAGCAAAGACATCACTTTCCCGAAAAATGGTCCATATAGTCAAAGCTATGTTCTTTCCAATAGGCATGTACAGATGTGAGAACGGGACAATAAAGAAGACAGAGTGCCAAAGAACTGATGCTTTCCATCTGTGGTACTGGAGAAGACTCGTGAGAGTCCCTTGAAAAGCAAGGTGATCAAACCAGTCAATCTTAAGGTTCATCAACCCTGAATACTCTTCAGAAGGACTGATGCTGAAGCTGAAGCTCCAATACTTTGGCCACCTGATGTGAACAGCTGATTCATTGGAAAAGACCCTGATGCTGGGAAAGATTGACGGCAGAAGGAAAGAGTGTGACAGAGGATGAGATATTTGGATGGCATCACTGATTCAATGGACATGAACTTGGGCAAACTCCAGGAGATGATGAGGGACAGGGCAGCCTGGCTTGCTGCATTCCACCGGGTCACGAAGAGTTGGACAAGACTTGGCAACTGACCAGCAACAACATTCATATCCGAAGTTGTATTCTTGTCCAAAAGGAAATCTTTATGTATTCTGCATGTCTGCCCTGAGGCTGCCACTATGGCTGCCTCTCTACTGAAGGGCACTTTTTTAGAAAAAGGCAATTAACTATGCTTCTCTATTGCTCCAAAGGGGAAGTGGGATGGTTATGGATTTTAGTGTGCTGGCACTCGAAGTTACAGAAAAGTAAAGAATACTAGAAGTCCATCAAAATACCATAAACCTGGGACTTCCCTGGTGGTCCAGTTTAAGATGCCGAGTTTCCAATGCAGGGGCGTGAGTTCAATCCCTGGTCAGGGAACTAAGATCCCACATGTGGAGCCACACAACCAAAAAACAAACAAACAAACATGAATGTACAACTGAAAATCAAATGATCAAGACTTGTATATCAGAAATGAAAGCAAAAAGATGCCATATAATGTATTTATTTAGGAAAGACACCAACCATGTAGTAAAAGTTTCCAGTATAGGAATATATAATCACTGAATTCAGGAAACATATGACAGTGTACAAAAATATCAGTAACATTTGCTCATTCATAAAAAGTCAGGAAATCAAAAAAAATAAAAACCTTAAGACTATCATCTTCATCTCAGAATATATGTTTTTCTTACCTATGATAAGAATCTACAATCAGATTTTTTTTAGCATTCTTAAAATGATTTTACTCTTCTTAAAAATAAGAAAATATAGTTTTTGAATTAAGAATAATGAAGCTGAGAGAGATCAACAGAAAAAAGAACTCATAAATTTGAGACCATTTTAGTCAGTTATCAAGAAATTTGGCAAAAGTTTTAAGATGACAAGAATAAGAATATTCTAAGTTGTAAATCATTTGGGCTAAGAACAGAAGATCTAAAATGGTGCTGACAAGGATATTTGACAGATATTCTATAATTATAAAAACAATTTGCCAACTTTCATATTATTTGTATGAAAGCTAGTGAAATGGCAGGGACCACCTACCAGTGCAATTAAAGAGGGAGAAAAGAATAGCAAAAAATGAAACTCTGAGGCTAAGATGTTAAGGAAATTGTTATGCTTTTTCTTTACAGCACTTATTCTCAACATACACCATTTTAAAAGAACATTGAATGAGTTTATAAATATTTGCAAAATCATGTCTTTATATTAGCTTATGTTACAATATTTTGAGCCATTTAATATAAAATAGTATGTTTAGGCAGCAGAATTAATCTATCTTCAGTTTTCTCTATTATTGGTATTAGATAACAGAGTAATGTGAACACTACAACATTTGATAGTGCTTCCAATCAAGAGCTTATACAGTTACTTTTGTTATTCACACAGAGCATCCAGTGAAGTTAAGTAGACCATCTAGGTATGTCAGCATGTGATTATGGATTATAATTACTGTAACTCATTATTCACAATAATAAAGTATGTGAGGAGATTACTACTGACTAAATATTTTAAGAGTATCAATAACATTAGCAGTGTTTGGTTTAGATATTGACAATAATATTTAAAAAGGAAAAAACAGTACAGAGATAGCTTGACTGGAATGTGAAGTGAGCTTACCATTATGATTGAACTCATAATTATGAAATGATCTCATAATTTAATAGTATTTTAGAGTAAATTTATTATTCTAATCTCTTGTCAGTGGGCAATTATTTTTATCCCTATTTTTTGGTGTCAATTATTTAAAAACATATACTCTTATTTCAGATTATAGAAGCTTCAAGGATTGATTAATTTTAGCTGAAATGAAATATATATATATATGTAAATATAAATACATCCATTTAAGGGGAAATTCCTAGGCTAAATTTTGCTCAATTTCTCTAACCTTATAATTTATAAGAAATTAAATGATTGTATTATAAATCTTTGGGACACTTATAGAACTCATATAATATTGCCCTCAGCACTCAGAGATAGTTTAATAATAATAGATCTTTAAAGAAAAATAATTGGCCCAAGTTTGAAAATGATATAAAATAGAAATTCTCCAATATTTAGTAAGTCTCCATTAAATAATGTGTTATTATTTCACTTTACACAAAATCAAAAGCATCCATCAGTAATTTGGTATAATCTAAAAACTTTCACCTATTTTTAAGTTTATATCTAACAAATAAACACTATAATTAATGATTTTTAAATGGTATTAAAACTCATAGATTCATACCCAGTTTAAAAGTGAAAATGCCAAAAAGCACAGAAATTTAATAAATTTTTTATCACATAAAAATTAATGAGAGCAATACAAGAATTATGAAATTGATAAGAAATATATGTGTGTATATGTGTTTGTGTATAAATATTTTCTAGCAATGTCCTTAACACAGAAGTCATGCTGAAGTTTAACTGAAGTTGACAAATGTTAGCTTCTTCAAGGCATTTAACTTTTTACAATGTTAGTTAATGAAAAATTTCATTTATGAAATAAAAAGCACCATTGTGTCTAGACAAAGGAAGGATTATTAAAATTATCTTTCCGTAGTTCTCGATCTTGTACCCATTCAATCAGTATAATTTGTAAGGTTATTAAACAGCTCCATTGTGAAACAGTAACCAGCTTTTTAAAAATCTTTATTTTTCAAATGCATTTTAGGAGGAAAAGGATAGATAGTGACTAAGTTTTTGAAGACAAAGCTTATCTTTCCTGTTCCGAAAATAGTTTGGGGAATTGGAATGAAATAGGTTTTACAAAGTAATTTAACTTTCTGAAATAATTAGTTCAAATTATACACAAGGAATCTGAACTACTTTAAATACCAGTACAGATTTGTATAAAGAATTCAGACTTTACGCAGTAGCTACATAATTAAAAACTAATTATTACTAGAGTTAATAAAATCAGTATAAATATTATTTTCAATAATCTTTTACAACACTGTCAATATTTCTTGAGAAAATTAAATACTTAGTACCACGGAGGCTCAAATCTTAGTTGGTTCTTAAATTATATTGTCATAAAAGATGTAAAAGGGACACAAAGTTTATAAATTTGATAGAGTAGCTCTGAAATCTGTTCACAAACACAAATAAAAGTCCTCATTCAAAGTTTTCTCTTTCACTGAAAGAGTTTTAGAATGCAGTTTTACCATCACAACACAAATATTTAAAGAGTGCAAAGATTCAAATATGACTAAATTGAATAGCAACTTTATTTGTAATTTCCCCAAACTGTGAACAACTCAAACGTTCCTCAACTGGTAAACACAGAAAGGCATGCTATAGGAGGAAATGTTACTTGAACAGCAAGCAGGGACCAACCATTGAGACATGTTAACAACATGAATGAATCCCAGTGCATCTCTCTAAGTGAAAGGCCATCTAAAGATTCATGTCATGTGATCCCACTTCTGTGAAACTCTACAAAAGGCAGAGCTCAGGAAATACAAGTAATTGCCAAGGACTAAGAGGAGAAAGTACTGCACAGAAAGGTAACATAGGGAACTTTGGGGGTCAATATACCAGTTGTTTATGTAGTCATGAGCAAGTAAGCTCATGACTACATAACTCTAAGCACGTGTCAAAACTGACAGAAAAATACACTGCAAAAAGGTAAGATTTACTCTATTTTAGATTTTAAAATAGCAACTAGGAAGTGGGGGGAAAGTGAAACATAATCTGTCACAAATGACTCAAACTGTTTTCCTGTGAATCAAAAACTAAACTGAAGAGTATGGGAAGAAAGTAGCTAACCTATGTAATGGGAAAAAAAAAGTTTTGATTGGATATTGTAAAGACAAAAGCAAAAAGAACTGCATGGGTATTCTACTGGGCAAATTTGTTTCAAATAGGGGTATGGTTTAGGAATCAATGAAGCTACTTTATTTATAAAACATGTTGGAAAATGTAAGTAAATGCAGTACAGACAAGAATGCAAAGATCTCTCACTGTAGGAAAAAGAAGTTATAAGAAAAGGGGCAAAGACTGGAATGAACACTGGAATGCCGAATTTAAGGTGGAGGTGTCAATACAGATTCCTGAAAATATTATTAAAATATACATCCAGACAAACAAATAAACAAAGGTCTGTGTGAGTGTATGTATGAGTGTATGTATGTCTAAGTTCTTGTATGCACATACACAAGTATTTCCTAGCTCAATTCACTAAGAAAAGTAAGAATTAGTGACACTGCCATAGCAACGAACCTATCTGGTCCCAAATCTCAGTGTCTAAATATCATACTGCAATTAAAAAACAAAAATCCAGAAGTAGAGCAAGGGAAGTATAAGATGAGCGTGAAGCCTCTTGTGTTGCTGCTGCTGCTATGTCGCTTCAGTCGTGCCCGACTCTGTGTGACCCCATAGACGGCAGCCCATCAGGCTCCGCCGTCCCTGGGATTCTCCAGGCAAGAACACTGGAGTGGGTTGCCATTTCCTTCTCCAATGCACAAAAGTGAAAAGTGAAAGTGAAGTCGCTCAGTTGTGTCCGACTCTTCGAGACCCCATGGGCTGCAGCCTACCAGGCTACTCCATTCATGGGATTCTCCAAGCAAGAGTGATGGAGTGGGGCGCCAAGAAAGTGCTAATAAAATAAGTTTGTTTTGGGGGCGGGTGGTGGGTTGGTAATGGTAAATTAAAAGGGCACAGATATCATATGCCAATTATAACTCAATAAAACTAGGAAAAAAAGTTCCAAATGCCCAAAGTTGGAATTGCTTGAGCCACAAAATAAGTAACAACAGTATTGGATTATAATCTAAAATAAAATGTATGCTGTTTTACGTGCTTAGTTGCTTAGTCATGTCCTACTCTTTAAGACCACTATGGACTATAGCCTGCCAGGCTCCTCGGTCCATGGGATTTCACAGGCAAGAATACTAGAGTGGGTTGCCATTTCTTGCTGCGGGGTATCTTCCCAACCCAGGGATCAAACACTAGTCTTCTGCATTGCAAGTGGATTCTTTACAGTCTGAGCCACCAGAAATAAACATCCACAAATCTATACCAATTCAACTCAATGCTGAAGTCAAATAACTAAGGGATAAGTAATAAATGGATTATAAATTGATAATCCTTATAAATGGATTTCAATGATTAAATGGAGAATGCAAGAGGGATATAGAAAATTGCCACGAGAACACTACTATGGATACTAAATTGGTGAGATTTTAAATAGAAACAGGATATTTGCATAATTTCAAAGTATCTCCCTCAAAACATTTAGTTATTACAAAGGGAAATGTAGTAAGTTGACAGTCAGAGAATGCTGAAATATGCCACTTTATTCACATGGTCATGGTTAATATTATCAGTAATGAATGTTGACGTCATTATACTCCCTAATTTGAGAAATAAGAAGGGCATATCACCTCTCTGGTATCCTTTCCAACAATGCATAACCTTATTTTAATCGGCCTTCCCTGGTGGCTCAGATGGTAAACAATCTGCCTGCAATGCAGGAGATGAAGGTTCGATCCCTGAATTGGGAAGATCCCCTGAAGAAGGGAATGACTGCCCACTCCAGTATTCTTGCCTGGAGAATTCCAAGGACAAAGAAGCCTGGTGGGCCGCAGTCCATGGGGTCGCAGAGTTGGACACAACTGAGTGACTAACACTTTCGCTTTAATCATGAAAAATTCAAGAAAAAACAAATTGAGATACACTCTACACAGTATTTCATCATTTACCTTCAAGATGCCAAAAAAAAAGTAAAGACAATTATAAATTAGAGTTAGGTAGGAGGAAATTACACCAAAATGTAATGTGAACAAGCTTGTAAAAGCCCAAAACTTCTGCACTTTAATCAGTATTATTATCCCAAATTAGTTATTTGATTATGATAAAGATTCTACTGTTATGTAAAAAGCTACCATAAGGGTAGGCTGGATGAAGGGTAAACAGAAATCTCTACATTTTTTGTGACTCTTCTATAAACTTAAAATTAGATCAAAATAAAAAGTCGAAAAATGCTGTCCATATACAATGAAGGTATATGTTTTTGTCTGACATATTAACTACAAGCTACTTTTAATAAAGTATTTCAGGTTCTCCTTTTCATTTGTACTCTGCCATTTTGGAACAACATTTTTAAAAGATACAGAAAGAATTAGAATGGAAAATGTTCCCTTTTCCACTGTAGTTACAATCTTTGTCAGGATAATATATTACTGTGTTTCCACTTTCCTTCCTCATTGATAATGTTGTCATGAACAGAGAACATCTGAAGTCTAACGTTTCAAATTCCCTAAATGCTTTATATTTGAAACATTAAAGATTGAGGATTGTGCTGCTTTGACCTTCTCATTATTCAAGATGCTGCTAAGATGACATTTGCATTCCCGTTGATTACATTCAATAAAATCTGACATTTTTAAAGGAGGAGACAATAAAAAAGCAGCTTGCTTATTAATTATGGCTGTTGCCAAATTATATTATGAAACCTCCTTGGTTTTCCAATAATTGTTCTCAACCTGCAGCTTTAACAATATTAAAGACTTTTAGTGAATAGGTTTAATGAGCACTTAATTTTTAAATCTCAGAACTGTGGTACTTCTGTTTGTACATGCATTTTAGGCTAGTTACTTATTATAAATTATTAAAAGTATTGATTTGGTCTGGAGATCATCAGCAGTGTATGCCAGAATGTTGGTGTCACAGAAGTTGCTTAGTCACACAGTTTATATTTAACCAGCTCTCCAAATATTTGTTAGAAAAGGACACAAGCAAGTAAAGACAGATAACATTTATAACAAAATCGGTTGAAATAAATCATATTTAGGAAAACACTGAAGTGCTTTGGGCTCATGTTGCATTACAGATATTCTACACTGGATCACTGAGTCAATTCCAGTAAGAAGCAATTCAATATCTATTTTTAAAATTTAGACTTTACTTTTTAGAGAAGTTGTTTATAGCTGCCCTGAGGGGAGAGTACTTACTTACATATACCCCTTGCCCCACATATCACTGTACTTGCTTTAATTACCATCTGGATAATCGGTGGGATTATCACTATTAATGATTTATATTATTGTGCTTCTGCACTGTTACTTCAGTTGTTTATGGCAGGTCCTAATGCAACAGTTCAGCATTTTGGTTCACATACTTGCCACTCAAGACCACTGACACTCATTGCTTTCTGGAAACACTCCATAGGTACACAGGGGTCGACAAACTACCAGGCTGCCCTCTGGATGCTGTGTTAGCTTGGATCATAAATGTGTCTTCAGCATTTTGTGTTAACACGCTCTCTTGGCAGGTTAAACGGTATCTCGTGAGAAAACATGCCAGTTGTACTTTTGGACCACAAGGTTTCCCAAGAGCTATTCTTCCTTACCACTGTTATCCTACCTCACTCAAGAAGTCTCCAACAGCATTAGTAAATCCTTGCCTTTAAGCAAGTTATATAGCATGTTTCACTCTAGTATCAATTACATATAAAATACTTTTGCTTTATGAAATCTTTCTTAATCCATTAGCAAGAACTGCTAATATCACCAAGTTTGAAACTAGATTTTGTTCTGTCTAGTGCTCAGCTAAACTACTCTATGGTATTGCTGCTAAGGTATCCATTTTGTGTGACCAAGTGGCCTGTAGGGACCTTAAACTGACGAGAACTCCATCATGCAAGCCGAATCCCTGGGTAACAGTCCACAGAGTCACAAGTAAATGTACATTTCTTAAATGACTTTCCCAATAGCCCTTGTAATAAACAGTCTTCCCCACCTCCCAGGCCTTCTCATTATACACCACTTAGATAAGACCCCTGCAGGAGACTACCAAGACCACATTCCTTTTGGTTTGAATTGACCAACCCAGTCTTAGCCCAGGAACCCAAACACACTTCACTTGTGGACCTAATAAAGGCACGTGCCCCAGGTCTCTCTCTCTCTGCCTGCTCCCTTGCCTACCTTGACCTCACCTCACCCTCTTGAGGGTAACCCCTTGAGTTGTGGCATGTACTTCCTTTAGGACTTGTAATACGCTTCTCTATTTCAATTTCTCTTGTTGTCTTTTGTTGGACCGTGGCTTACCATTGAGCACACTGTGCCTCACTTTACAAATGTTGTCTTTCAAAGTCATACCATATTTCCATTATCAAAATGTTAACTTGCTTTTATGAATGTATCCTATATGTATGAAAGACTGTATTTTAATATGTCATACAACTGAGGCTAAATCAATCAGTTCATTTCTTCCATTTATAAAAAAACAGTTGTGAGTTTGAAGATAATTATTTATATGCCATCTTTGAAGCTCAGCTCCAAGTTTATCATAGTGCTCTGGCCTACAGAACCTTCCATTCAATTACAGAGTTCAATCTTAGCTTTATGACTATATATTTCTTCTCCTTCTCTTCCTTTTTTTTTTTTCTGCTTTTGATGACAGCAATTGCCCAAATATTTTTAATTGCAGGCCAAAATCTCCCTGAAAGTTTTAATTGAATATTTCTTAATTTTATTATCTTTTCTACTTAAGAGGACACCAGTAAATTCTTAATTAAAGGGGAACAGAATCTTAGTACCTTATACTTTAGTATTTAGGAGATAATGTATCAATAAAGAATGACACAGTACATCAGCAGTAATATTATCATAAATAATAAAAATATGACAACAAAATAGCTCAACTTTATGGTATTTGAGTGATTTTCACTTTCACTCACATTCTCTCATTTCATCATGATAACACAATCAGGTTTACAAGGGAAAAGTCCTACTATATCCTTTTTATAGATTATTAAAGAGACAGAATGGTTCTTCGACTCAACTAAAATCTACCATTTAGTAAGAAACAGAGTCTGTCTTGCATAGGGGTCCTGGTATTTGTTCTTCCCATCTTCCTGTGTGCACTGAAGAACTATTTTTTGTCTGACAATTCGTTCAGCCTCAAGTTTTCTTCAGGTGATTCTGCCACCTGTTTCAGTGAACAGCTCCTATCGCTCACTTCAACAGTTCAGTCATCAGCTGCTTCTTCTATATTCAGATAAGTAAATGCAGAAATATAAGGTAAAAGTGTGATAATGACTGAGTTAGCTCACACGGCACCCTCTTACTGGCCACTACCAATTTGTCCATGGTGAACATGACGTTAAAGGAGTGAATCAAAGTCTTTCCTCATCTTTGGTCACACTGCCACTGGAGAAAGGGTCACTCATTTATGAGAAGCGGAAATTCTCTCCATCCACTTTTTCCATCATGAAGCCACTGAACACTGAGAGAAAATAAAGCCAACGGTCATGGAGAACAGGACAAAAGACAGAAAAACAGGGTGACTGGTGTACAAATCAACCCCTAGTTGCAACATGGACCTTTCTGCTGTTTTATAATTCAAACTTTTTGTGGATAAATTGAGATTCCTCAGTATGCTAACAGTAAATTTACCTTTTGGCTGCAGCTTGTTTCAGTTAGATTTCTGAGTCTTTAAACGAAAAGTACCCTGACTAATCTCCAATGTAAAGAGCAAATTATTAGCTTTTAGAGCATCACTTTTATTTCTTCTCTTATCTTCCGATGATTTGAAAAAATTTTAGTGACTAATCTTGAGCTAACAATGTGTATCCTTTATTTATCAGAATCTAATTACATTTAAGACACTACCTCTTTATATTTTCAACTAGGTATTATTTCACACTTGACAGTATCAAACTCGTCACTTGCCTGCCCCCTCTGTTATGGGATGGCTATCATAACTTTTATTTTGACACACATTATTAATCCCATACATAGTTTGATTCTGCCACAGTTGGTAGCAGCTTCCTTACACAGCTCAAAGTTCTGCCAATGGGTGACTTTACTATCCCTATTTCCACTTAATGTGATGGGAAGAGCAATTGAATTGCATACAATGATTTGTTACTGATTGATTTGAGGTTGACAGGCATTTTTATTTGCAACCCTTTAGGTTTCCAGTATCTTTACATCTGAACTAAAACGAAACTACTGGAACAACAAGACTTGGGAGCCCCATCTGCTTGTTTAATGAATAGTAGAGCCATAGTCCCTGATTCTCTTCTCTACATGAATCTAAAATATTCTCAGCATTGACAGAAGGAAAAAAAAAGAATGGGTGGTTCTATAGCTAAGATGACAGAAGCAGAGATTGTTCTGTTTACAGTTAATTGTGGAATGCACTTGGCTACCCTAAAATCTTGGTGATAGTGTGAAGTTTAGTTGCTCAGTCATGTCTGACTCTTGGCGACCCCATGGATAGTAGCCCACCAGGGTTCTTCATCCATGGGATTTTCCAGGCAAGGACACTGGAGTGGACTGGCATTTCCTCCTTCAGTAATCTACAGAATCTGGAGCCAAGTTAATCATAGCCCCAGATGTCGGGTCTTTTAGGACATACTGAGGTCTTCAAGGACCTTGAAATGTAAATACATACAAGGTTAGGCCCCTCCAGTTTTCCTGGAAACTCGGAGGCTTAAAGAAGGAGCTTATTCCCAGGCTGTAACCATTTACTTTCTTGGAAGTAGATAACTTCTACTATTCTGTCTTTCATTTTCTTTATAGAGCACTTATTACAGGTTGGGCTTCTCTGGTGGTTCAGATGGTAAAGAATCCTCTTGCAATGCAGGAGACCTGGGTTCAATCCCTGGGTTGGGAAGGTTCCCTGGAGAAGGAAATGGCTACCCACTCCAGTATTCTGGCCTGGAGAATTCCATCGATAGAGGAGCCTGGCAGGCTACAGTTCATGGGGTCACAAAGAGTCGGACATGACTGAGTGACTTTCACTTCCACTTTATTACAGGTTAAGATAATTCTATTATTCTTTCATGTTAATTAGTTAGACAAATGATTAGCGATGTAATTCTCCTGGAATATCAAGAGCCTTAGCAAGCTTGGACTTTTTAAGGAACACTAAAGAATCCAGGAGGGCTTCCCAGGTGCTAGAGTGGTAAAGAATCTGCTTGCCGATGCAGGAGATGTGGGTTCAATCCCTGGGTCGGGAAGATCTCCTGGAGGATGAAATGGAACCCACTTCAGTATTCTTGCCTGAAAAACCCCATGGACAAAGGAGCCTTGTGGGCTATAGTCGATGGGGTTGCAGAGTTGGACACAGCTGAGCATGCACATGTACCATGCAATAAATCCAGGAAAGCTTCACCTTCCTACAAAGGGAAAAATCAACTTCCTTGTGGGAGACCAGAAAACAAGAAAGGAAAGAAGGGGATGAAAAAGGGACAAGTGAGAGAAAGGGAGAGAGACAAATACTATCTTGTTCCTGGCTTGCTAGATAAATCTTTAATTAGTCATAAAAGTGAGGGTTATGAAAACCTAATTCTAACAGTACAGAAAGGAAAAGGAAGCCTGAAGACATGCTCATGATTGCAATGAGGTGGGAATCACGAACTTAGCCAGAAGCTGCTTTGTGATACCCCAAAATTTGATAGATGAATACAAGTTACAGAGACAAACAAAATCAGCAGAAATTATGTTTTCTTTATTTTTCTAAGTCTAGAGATATTTCAAATGTTTATGATTGATTGGATCAGAAATTAATCACAAGTCATTATGTCACAGAAATATTTGCTTATTATTGATGATATCCATATACATGCTTACAATAAAACTACATTTTAAGCTTGCATCTTTCAGTGTAACAAGAAGAGTATTGTACAATTATCTGGTAAGGGAAAAAACATATAATATTCAGATTTATTAAGATATGTTTTAGGACAACACTATCTTATTTTTTATTTGACATAGAGAGACTAATGTACAGGCAGATAAGTTTTCGATTGAGCTCATGTTTAAAAAAAATACATTCATCATAGCCCACCATATTTTTTCAAGGGTTAAAATAAGATAGTGAGTTAGTTTTAACTGACATTTTTATAGTATTTAAGCATAAATTTTAAGACCTATGAATGCACTTTAGCCCTTTTATTTTTATTTCTTCTGACTTAACAAATGTTTTTGAAAGTAACTAGAACACACAAGGGTTGAACTCTAAATTCAGACTAATATTTTAATAAAAAGAGTATATTTACTTAAAAGAAAATTAAGCTAAATAAAAGCAGATGGTTATTGACTGAATAGATTATTTTTATAAAAAGTATTTCTCTTTATCCATGAACATTAATTTTAACATGTATTCTGACGCATATTTGAATATAAGTAGACAATGAAAAAAATGATACTTGGACAATTATCACAAAATATAAAATATTTACGGCTCAAAATTGATCAAGGAAGAAGAAAAAAATCCAAATAAAAACAAGTTGATCAAGAAAATTTTTATAAAAACCACAATGAAATATGACAAGAACTATATTCTACTGCTACTCAAGTAACAAGAATCAGATTCTAATAATATTTGTAATAGGGTCACAGTTGTGGCTCAGGGCTGGGTTCTGCATGGACAGGGTGAAATTGTTTAAGGCTTTCCTGAGAGTAACTGCTGTGGGTTAACAACAGAGATACTAAAGTGAAGAGCAGTATTGGGGACATGAATTCTGGTCCTGCCAGATTGCAGAATCCTCATTATAACCTCCTTAACTCCTTTGAAAACCAATTAATATAAAATCCTTACTATAGAAGTAAGGATTTCCTAGAACACACTACTAGATTTTAACAAAGCTTAAAATAGGGATTAATAAGGTATTATGAAAGTTAAGACTTTGGAGAATGAGTTCTGAGCAGCTTGGGGAATGCCTGGAATACACAGATTCATATTTAAAAGTATAAATCTATGGTTACACGAATTCAAAGTGATTAGCTAGCCATCTGAATAAGGATCAAGATGCTCAAAAGAAAACAGAATTCAGAGTCTCTACAATGGCCAGTGTTCAATACAAATAAGCATATATAGAAAGAAAATTTGATCCACAATTACATATAAGTAGTTAATAGAAAATGAAGATGATATGACCCCAAAGTTGAACTTAATAGACAACAGACAGCCACACATTCTCAATTTTTCCTTTTCTCATTTTAAAATCCATAGTCAATTATTATAATCCTCCCTTGTACATTACCTTAAGTCCCTTGCCCTTCTTGGCTTCGTCAAGAAAACTCTGCCATTTGTTTTGCTTTGTTTTAATGCAATTGTCACTTACTTCAAGCCTGTTTCCATGAAACAATGAGACTGGAGAAAAATATAAAACTGTGATTATTACATCCATGAGACTATTGAAGCTGCTAACATTACATTTCTCTGGTCACTTTCCTCCTTTTCTGGATGACTACTTCTAACCTTCCCTCTCTTCGGGCATTCAACTCTTATTCTGCACTTTATTATTTTAACCAATAAAATAAAAATAGAGAACACCCATACCCTTTCACATCACTTACTTATGAACTGATAACTGCTTTTAAGCACTTGTATTCTGTTTCCTTCAGTGACTAAGGCTGCAGGGCCACTGCACCGGGTGAGCACCTCCACTTACGAACCAGATCCCATTCTTTCAACCTACTTAAGAGCAAAATTCCAGAATTCTCTCACATAACCACGTTTTCTCTGTCCATTATGTTTTTCCATCAGTCCTGAATCACACTCTATTCTGTCTTGACAAAGCACCCCCATTACTTCATGTCTCCTCCAGCAACTACTCCATTCTTCTCCTTTACAGAAAAATTCTCAAGATAATTACATGTGCTCACTGTATTCAAATTCTTTCTTATTCTCTCATAAACCTCCCCTTATGAGGATTTTACTGGCATCAAAACATAGATTCTGTTTATGTGTGATTGCCAAGGACTTCTAAATGCCAAATCTAAAGATGAATTCTCATTCTTCACCTTGTTTGAACCATCATCAGTATTTGAAACAGGAATACATCACCAGTATTCCTTTGACACTGAAGCACCGCCTTCACTTCATTTCTAACAGACAATATACTCTGGTTGTCCTCCTTCTACTGCCTTCCCTCTAATGGTGGAGAATCCTAGGGCTCCCTATTTGAACATCTCCTCCATTCAACATGCTCTCTCTTTTCTATACCATCCAGACCCTGGCTTAAATGCTTGTATGTTTAAATCTATACTCGTGGTGGACAATCTCCTTGAAAACTCTATTTGGGAGTTTAGTAAGCCTCTCTAACACAAAGCTGGACATCACCACTCCATCCTACAATATGCCCCACCTGCAATCTTTTCTAATGCCACAATGTCAACTCTACCTGAAGCCAAAATCTGTGGTGATGTCCTGGTCGACACTTTCATCTCCCTGATCTAATCTATCAGCAAATAAAATGATTCTGCTTTGAAAATATAGCCAGAATTCACAAATTTCTCATCACCACCACTGCTACAACTAAGGCTTAAGCCTTAATGCTTCACTTAATTATCGGTGTATTTCTTAAGTAGCTATGCTGTGTCTAAGCTTGATACATCTTCCTTTTGAAATCAACAGAGTAAGAGCCAAGATGAACCTATATAACATAGACCATGCCTAAGCTCTGTTCAAAACCCTCTATTTCTCTCCATTTCACTCAGAGTAAAACCCAGTAGCCTTATAATGACCTTCCCAGCAGCAGAGGGTTACCTCTCTGACCTAGTACTCCACTACCCTCACTCACAAATGGTCCACTCCAGCAATTCTGCCTTCCTTGGGGTTCTCGGATTGTCCAGACACACTCCCACTCAGGGTTTCTGCCCCTGCTGTTCTCTCAGACTGGTACCTGATATTCTCCTTCACTCCCTTTTAATGCTGGTATAGATAACACCTCTTTGCTGAGTAATTTTATTAAAACTTTGTGCACCCTTACCCTTTCACTCCTTATTTTTACTTCTTTACTAGCAATTATCACCTCCTTATACACCACAGTTGTCCATACTTATCAATGGGGTATTGGTTCCAGGACCAGACAGGAATTCCAAAATCCACAAATGCTCAAGTCCCATGGTTGTCCTATCATATCCTTAGGATCCAAATCTACAGATTCATCAAACCACCAATCAGAAAGTTAGTGCAAAATCTGGCTGGCTGAATCTGTGGTTGAGGAACCTGAGGTTATAGAAGGCTGACTAAACACTATTTATTTTCTGGTCTCTATCAAAAATACATGTGTTATAAACAAGATTGTTTTTCTCATTGTTCTTTTCTGCATTTCACATTTTTCAGTTCCTGGCATATTGCAGGTGCTCAATATTTATTTTTACAATAAATGTTCTGAAAGTTGCTATTCTCTTACATGTGATGTTTTTGAACTTTTTTTTTTTTTTCACAAGGTTTGCTTTTCTTTTTCTGGGGAAACATCTTCCTCTGAGGTTTGCTTATTAATTCTAAAAACTTTACCATAACAGTTGATGAAAAATTATTAATTTTGCTGAATTTTTCTCTGGGTGGGAGAAAGAAGGGCCCCACAGCAGCCAACAGTAAGAGTCTAAGTACACCTTTTCTTCCCAGGGAACCATTTCATCTCAGGTTTCAGCAGTTCCTCCTTCAAGGTGAGTAATCACCCAGAATGAGAGCTGAACTATTCAAATTAATGTCTTATAACTCACAGGTTATCTTTCTGAAATCACTTGCCACTTCAACCCTTTTCTCCCTCATTCTCCATTTTTAGACTATAACTGGCCTAAAGTTCATCACATAAGCAGTTTAATTTATAGAAATTAAGAAAATATCTATCACATTGTTCCTTCAACTCTATACTACCTGTTTTCCTGAAATCTGAAATCCCATCTATATTTGACCCTTCTTCTCTCATACATTTGAAAATGTTTATCTGAGAGTCCATCACTATAGTGTGGTTTTCAACAGGGACAGAAACAATTTTGCCCTTAAGGGAAAACTGGCAGACATTTTTGGTTGCCACGTCTGGTATGTACTGCTGTTATTTAGCGGTTTGAGGTTAGGGATGTTGCTAGACATCTTTCTGTAAGTGAAATGGCCTTCCACAACAAAGAATTTCTGGCCCCAAATGTCCATAGTGTCATGTTTAAAAAAACTCTGTACAGTGAGCATCTAAAAAAATGAAAACCATCCAAAGTAATTTTAGTGATAATCTATTTTTAAAACATGATATGTGTCACTTAATAATTAAAGAAGAATTCACTGAGCTAAAAAGTTTTTGTCTATAATGTTATAATGTTCTAAGTCAAATACTTTGAAAAAAATAGTACAAGTTATAATAGAGAAGTTCAATAAAATCATGCTCTTGGCAGGAATTCTATTTTAGTTCAGAGTCATTCATATGATTTGTTAGATAAGAACTGTTTTAAAGCAATGAATGACAATTGCTCAAATATATTCATTTTATCATAAAGTATCTTCAGCTGAACACTGTGCCCTTTTAAAACTTTTTAGACCAACGCATTCTAATTCCTAAAATATCATTAACTTGAAGCGGGTCAGACCATGAACACCTACGTAATTGGCCTACGAATTTTTTATTCATGAACAATCAGCTGCAATTCTCTTGTTATGGGTTTTTGAAAGGACTTTTTCAGGGCCCATAACTTAGATATAATATTGAATCCCTCCTTTTATGAAACACTAGATTTAAAAAAAATATGTTTATATATTCCCCTTCCAATCACTTTTCATATCCTTTTCTCCTACAGCAATTTAATCATATTCCTTTTGTAGTTTTCATGCAACTTGGGTAAACAGAAGAGAATGAATCACAATGACTGGCATTAGTTTAGCCCTCTCATCTGAGGACTAACATATTGGTGATGATTTACTTATTCTGGGTGTTCCTCTTCTATTCTACTCCAATTCTGTTCCCCTATTCAGATTCTTTATTGCCTACAAAATATCTTGTTTAGTATTCTTTGTTTTGGGTATTACAGGATAAGGTAACGAGCCATATGCAATCATTCACTATTTATTTCTTTTTCTACTTAAATTTATTATTCCAAAATTTATGTTTTGTAATTTCCACATTTCCAGCATAATAATAATAATAATAATATTTTAGGAAGCATTTCTGTGCCAGACAATGCCTTTATATGCCTTGCATAAACTGCCTATTTTACTTATTAGTAGATACATATAATAAACAGTCCTCTATGCATATAAACTTATGAAAAAACTGAGAATATTGTCTTATTCTGCCCATTTTTAGACAGTCAATGGCTAAGCTGAATTTTGAACCCACGTCTAGTTGGACTCAGTATACTTTATATAAGTACCTAATTTTTCTCCCAGCGTTAAAAAATCAGAGAATGGATTTAGTATACTCAGAGAAAACATGCTCACTAAAAATCATGTACCTTTCTCTCTTTTAACAAAATATTATTAGATGCTAAAAAACATGCAGTTTTGCTTATCATCCCTGTAAGAGTTCAAATATACCCTATAATAACCCTTAGTTCCACTGGTAAATACATCATGAGATGACCTATATAAAAGATCCCCATATTTCTGAAAATAACCAATTATGAGTATTGATTTCTCTGTTTCTTCTTGTGGATTTAGAGTCCAAGTCACTACAGATCAATGGAACAGAACAGAAAGCCCAGAAATAAACTCACACATATATGGTCAATTAATCTATGACAAAGGAAGCAGGAATATACAATGGAGAAAAGACAGTCTCTTCATTAGGTGGTGCTGGGAAACTAGACAGCTACACATAAAGCAATGAAAGTATAACATTCTCTAGCACTGGAAACAAAAATGAATTCAAAACGGACTAAAGACCGAAAGGTAAAACTGTATATACAAAACTCTTAAAGGCAAACATAGGCAGAACACTCTGACATAACTGCAGCAGTATCTTTTGGCTCCACCTCCTAGATTAACAACATTTTAAAAATAAACAAATAGGACCTAATAATTTAAATTCAAAAGATTTCATACAGCAAAGGAAATCATAAACAAAATGAAAAGATAGCCCACAGAACAGGAGAAAATATTTGCAAAAAATGTGATTGATGAGATTAATCTCCAAAATATACAAACTTCTTATACAGCTCAATAAAAAGAGAAAAAAACTAACCCAATCAAAAAATGGCCAGAAGTTCTAAATAGACATTTTTTTTAAAGAAGACATGCAAATGACCAAAGACACATGAAAAGAGGCCCATTATCACCAATTATTAGAGAAATGCAAACCGAAACTACAATGAGGTATCACTTTATAGCAGTTTAGAATGGCCATCATCAAAAAAATCTACAAATAATAAATGCTGGAGAGGGTGTGGAGAGAAGGCAACTGACCTACACTGTTAGTGGAAATGTAAATTGGTATAGTCACTATGGAGAATGGTATGGCAGTTCCTTAAAAAACTGAAAAGAGAGTTACCTTATGGTCCAGCAATCGATCCTAGGCATATATACAGAGAAAACCATACTTCAAAAAGATATGCACCCAGTGTTCATTACAATAGCCAGGACTTGGAAGCAACCTAAATGTCCATAGACAGATGAATGGATAAAGAAGATGTGATACATATACACAATGGAATATTACTCAGCCATAAAAAGGATGGAATAATGTCATTTGCAGCAACACAGATGGACCTAGAGATTATCATAGTAAGTGAAGGGAATTTAAGTCAGACAGAGAAAGACAAATATCATATGATAGCACTAACATGTGAAATCTAAAAAAAATGATACAAATAAACTTATTTATGAAACGGACTCAGAGACTTTGAAAAAAACCTTATGCTTTCTTTCAAAGGGGAAAAGTAGAACAGAGGGATAAATTGGAACATTGGCATTAACATATGCACACAATTATATATAAAATAGATAATCTACACTACTATATATAAAATAGATAACCACAAGGACCTACTGTATAGCAGAGGACATTTAAATCTCTGTAATAACCTATATGGGAAAACATCTGAAAAATAATGGATATATGTATGTGTATAGCTGAACCACTTTGCTGTACACCTGAAACTAACACAACATTGTAAATCAACTATACTCTAGTATTAAATAAAACATTTTTAAAAGCAAACATAAACCTAGAACAAAAAATAACAGTTTTTTCTTGAGACTATATTGACCAAAGAAGGGAGTCAATATATAGCATGAATCCTTTCTATGACAAAAGGCAGTGGAATCAAAAGTACTAAAACTAAAATGTCACTATTATTCCTGACAAAAGTTAGATTAAGAAGGTGATATTTTTCCCCAAGCAAGTAAGTTTACTAATGCTCCTCCACAATGCTGTAACCTGAGTCCACAAGATAGGTCTTATGCTCTGTAACTAATGTATTCATAATTTATATATATATGTGTGTGTGTGCATGTGTATATATATATATTATATATATACACATATATTTATATCTTAGCTTGTGAAATTCCTGTATGTACTGAACATTAGAAATGCCCTGCAAAATGCCCTTTCTCTGCCACTGATTTTAAATAAGTAGTAACTGTACAGGCCTCCCAGGTGGCGCTAGTGATAAAGAACCTGCCTGCCAATGCAGGAGGCGAAAAGAGATGCTGGTTCTATCCCTGGATCAAAAAGATCCCCTGGATGAGGGCATGGCAACTCACTCCAGTGTTGCTGCCTGGAGAAACCCTTGGACAGAGGGGCCTGGTGGGCTACAGTCCATAGGGTTGCAAAGAGTTGGACATGACTGAAGCAACTTAGCACACATGCACACACACAGTAACTGTACATGCCTCTGGATGACACAGAAATAATAAAAATTAGCTAAATAAAAATAATATAAAATAAAATTTGCTAATAAAATTACAAATTTTATAAGTCAGCTTAAAAAATATCTCTTGTATCTACTACTTGCAATATGATCTATGCTCCGAAAATATTAGCATGATTAGGAGTTAAGTACTTGTACTAGACAAATTTACATTTATGAGGTGACCATACAGCTGAATCTCTAAAAATAAAACATACAGAATGTGTTAAATAATACAATGAGTTACAACTAAAACATAGAGGCTATGGAGAAAAAGGAAAGGCTACTTCTATCTGTGAAGACTCAATGAAAAGTTAGGTAATAAATGGATTTTGGTGTACCCAATACCAGATTCACAGAGAGAGAGATGACCAATGGCCAGGTATAGGGGAAAAACTGGGATAGTTTCGAGATCAGTAAATACAGTGTCTCTGTGGGACACATTTAGTCATCAAAGGGTATGAATGGAAAGTGTGTAACTTTCCAACTGTATTCAGACTACTTCCTTTCATTATCTCTTCCCTCTAGCTTTACCAATTTACATGTGTTCCTCAAAAATCCCATGCTGTTTTGTCTCTTCAAGATTTCTGCATTAATTTTCTCTCTGCTTGTTTGTGAATATTTCGAATCTTTTAGAAGTAGCTTTAGTACCATTCCCATCCTCAGAAATACTAGAAGACAATAAAATAAAACTTGGGGGAAGTACTATGACAACTAGTCTTTTATGTATTTAGAAAAATCATTTCATGTAACATTTTATTCAATATTTTCAACTGCCCATAAAGCTGGCATTTATTTTCTGCACATTTAGAAATATACAACTGCTCTATCTTTGTATACTGACAGATGATAACCAGACATACTGTGGTGGTCATTTTATAATGTATAGAAATACTGACTCACTCTGTTGTGTACCTAGAACTAACAGTGTTGTAGGTCAATTTAAAAAAATATGTAGATACTGGGAGGAAATGAATTAAAATGGTAATGACTGTTATCTCTGGGGGGTGAGGATAATGGGTGATTATTAATTTTACTTTATGTTTTTATGTATTTCTAGGTGACTGCAAAGAACACGTACTGCTTGCAAAATTAGAAAGAGAATAAATGTCATTAAAAAAGGGAACAAGAGAAACATAAAACTGAGACTCAAAATTAAATGCAAATTACTTCATGAAGTAACTGATAAATTATAGGGGTCATGTTAAACTCTAAACTTCACACAATCTCCCAATAGGAAAAAAAGTAAAAAATAAACTTCCATTAAAAAAAAAACTTCAACAGAGCAGTGGCATTTGGCCAAGGTACTTGCTTCTTTTTAATCTCTTGCTGTTATTAACTCACCAAAATTCAAATAGAAATTCAAGCTATTTCAAATTCAATATCTGAACACTTTTGCATATATTGGGGAAAAATGTGGATGCAAGCCAATTGAATTATAAATTTATTATTCTGAAAAAGGACTGTCTTAATCCCCACATTACGATTGGCTGAAGTGAACATTACACTTTGAAAATGCTGTAACTATGTGGCTAGGCAATATTTTCATGCCCAATGCCAAGAACACTACATATTTGATGACATTAGACTTGCTACTATTTTAAACCTAGAAACATCAATATATCTAAATCTTTCATAATTTTTATTCTATAATTGTTAAACATACACAATGTTTGTTAGTAGCTTGTGTGTGTTAGTTGCTTAGTCATATCCGACTCTTTGCAACCCCATAGACTGTAGCCCACCAGGCCCCCTGTCATGTGATTCTCCAGGCAAGAACACTGGAGTGGGTTGCCATTTCCTTCTCCAAAAGGAACTATAGAAAAAAAGAAAGTGAAGTTGCTCAGTCATGTCCGACTCTTTGAGATTCCATGGGCTGCAGCCTACCAGGCTCCCCCATCCATGGAATTTTCCAGGCAAGAGTACTGGAGTGGGTTGCCATTTCCTTCTCCAGCTTAGTCGTGTTCAATTCTTTGCGACCCCATCAACTGTAGCCTGTCAGACTCCTCTGTTCATGGGATTTTCCAGGCAAGAATCCAGGAGTAGGTTGCCATTCCCTTCTCCAGGGGATCTTCCCAACCTATGGATCAAACTCCCATCTCTGCATTGCAGGCAGATTGTTTACTATCTGAGCTACCAGGGAAGCCCATAACTCATATTTAAAATGTGTTGTAATTACCATCACTAAGTGGTATTTTTATTTAAAGTCAATCTGTTTTTTCCAACCACAAATAGCCACCCTTCATTATGGATTTTGCATGTGGAAGATAAATTAAACTTATGTTTGATTTTAAATAAATTCAAGAGGAATATACTATGCTCTTTAATCATCCATTATGCTTATATTGTTTTATTTACATATTATACTTCAAATTCTTTTTTGATGGCAGATGATGTGTAAATTAATATATAAGTAAACAATGTCATGAAAATCTAGTAGAACCACTGTTAATTGAAAGCTAATTTCTGTAAAAAAGTAAAACATCTGCTAAGTTTTAATAGTGTTAACAAATTATTCCTTCAACCAATATTGGTTGTTCTAGTATGTGCCAAGCACCATTCCAGGACAGTTTTTCCTAGACCTTGGATAGAAATCAAGATAGGAAATAAATCTTGATGTTCTCAGATTAGTTCTCAAGGTAATTTCAAATCCTTAAGGACAAGGATCACCAGAAGAAATGTCATTGCTGTAGTGAGAGTGGGTCAGATAACAGACAGTATCATTGTCTAATTTGGTGTATATCAAAGAGGGGGGCTAGTGGTAATGCTGAGTTTTGATTTGGAAGAGATTCACTAAAAATGATGTTTTCTTTGTAGAGATGAGACATACAAGAATCTTACCAAGAGCTAAATGGGTTAAAGCAAAAATATCAAATTATAAGGACAGAAAAGTTTCATTCCTCATGAGTATAAATTCATCTGGCTGAATAAATGCCATATGCCAGAAGATTTGCTAAATGAGTTGTTTCTGACAAGACCCTGCCATGATCTATTGTCAAAAATCCCTGGCCTTATGGTAATGGGTACCTTAGCTGTCCTTGAACAGGAGATTTAGAAGGAAGAAATTTAAGTGGGACTATATTTTCCCAAAGACACATGGTGTCCAGGTTGTCATAGAGCAAGTGAGCAGAAATGTTCTCAATGCTCATTGACAGGTAGAAATATGATACACTTACTTGAGGCTGCTATGGATCTGTGTGGATAGAGATCTTACTTTACGTAGGAGAGACTTAACTAGCAAAATAATTTAAAACCTCACAAGTGATCAGAGTATCATTCTAGAAAATAACAAGTTTCGATCCACTACAGGCTGTGGTAGATCTGGATTAAACAGTTTTGGTTAGACAGAGATGAGGCATTTGGTAGATATTTTCACAGATATAGACAGCAAGTATGTGATAAGAGTGTTTGATAAAATTCTCATTACAGTCTAAATATTAATAGCCAAAATCTGTTTAGAAATGGAATTTTGATATATTTTAACTACTATGTAACTACTTAAAAATTATTTAAGAACATTTTGGCAAAAAATGTAATTACAACTAATTACTATGTAATTTTCAGTAAAATCAATCAGGAGTAAAATATTTAAATGTTATATATATTACATAAATAAAATATACACATATACAATCTGTAATGTTAAATGCTAAAATTTAAAATCAATACCTCTGGGTGTGTGAAGTTATAAACATTTGGTTATATATTATTTTTTACACCATATTTTAAATTTACCTATTCTTAACTGGTACTGATTATTCATAAAATGTCAGTAAATCAATTATTCTATTTCTCACAACAGGCAGAATTCTGTCTTGACAAGGTTTTTTTCTCTCTGTACCTAGTAAATCCTAGAAATAAACTGCTTTGTATTTAGTATTTAAATGCTAAACAACTTCAGCCACCCATTATAGACTTACCATGGAAAACAGCCTGCATGGAGTAATACACTTTTTTTTTTTTTTCAGCAAAGAGACAATTTTTAAGAGTGAAATTATTATCCTAAACTTTGGTATAATCTACAGCTATCAGCAGTTCTCAGGTCAGCAATATCACCTTCCCCGAGGAACTTGCTAGAAAAATTCCCAAACCCAACTCAGATACTGAATCAAAAACACTAAGTGTGAAGCCCAGCAACCTGTGTTTTAACAAACAATGCAAGAGATTCTAAACTATGTCAAAGTTTGAGAACCACAATCTGCACTACAATATAGAAATAAAAGTTTCAGCAGCTTCTACCTATCTAAATTAACAGAAGGAAAATTCAATATAGTTAACTTAGGTTAGATGCTCCTTGAGTGCTAAGGTCTAAACTTTTTTTCCTCTTTCTCCAAAAGCATTCCAACTTAAATAAGATAAATTGCTATTCTACTAAATAATTTTGGTCAGAGAGATTATAAATTTTAAAAACTTTCTCTTTTTTTAAAGCTCTCAGCATCAGGCCTTTACTCAACTAACCAAAATCAACCACCAGGAACCAACCACCATCCCCTTAGCAGAGCATGTGAGGCACTATTTAATCAGGAAGCTTAGGGAGAAATAGAACAAGAAATCAAATACCCAGGAGACTGTCATAGAAAAATCAGAGTACTTAAAATCATTATTAATTCAAACAATTCTCACACTTATTCGTCACACGTGAAAATATAAAATATCTTTTGAGCCATTTCAGACTGTAGGTGAGGATATCAACAAAAAGACACACAAACAAGGTAAAGGGGAAGCTCAACAACATTTAGGATAAATAACTGAGCCTTTTTCCTCAGAAAAAGAAGCCCACCCTACACCAAAAAAAAAAAAAAAAAAAAAAACCCCACAAAAACCAGTAGGAATGAATTCCAAAGGAGTGTTGCTCAAAACTTAGTACACATTTACTCTGGAAGAATGGCTGGTGATATCCTTTTTTTTTTCCCCTTCTTTTTTAACTCTAAAGGTAAAGAACTTTGTTCTTTCAACAACCAAACCAGAGCAGAGAGGCAGTAGTAAACTATAAACGTGGATGGAGTGAGTAATATCCATAGTAAATGGAGATGAGGTGGAGGGAGGTTTTTGTGCTGCTGGCAGGAGAGCTAAGCCGTCTTAAGGAATATTCTAGGCTTCTCGGTTTGCCATGAAGGAGAATCACAAAATACAAGGCCCACCACCTCCCCCCTCTTGTCCTCTACCTACCTTACTGAGAAGCTGCTTGTGTGTCAGCTGGGGGACAGACTTACAGAGTTCTGTGAGTCTCTTCTCATCTTGCTGGGTTTGGTCAGGTGCAGGAGCCCAGGTGTTTTTGCTGATCGACTCCAACCAGCATCCCCAGCGTCCTTTAAATTCTTTTCACCTGATTTTTTGTTCTTCTGGGGAGAGGCAAACGGATTGAAGTTTCGCTCTCCCTTGTGATGTGGCTGCAGGTCGCACACTGTTTCAAAAGGTGACACTTCTCACTCCTAAAAGTCCACCCACCTCCACACGGAGGACTCGGCCGGCGCCTCTGCGGTCGAGTCTGCGGCAGCGCTCATCAGCGCCGGTCCTGCCGCATCTCTGCTCCCCGGCTGTACACTGGCCGCTGAATCCTGCAATCTCTCCGGACTCCAGCGATGTCACCGTCCCCACATTCATACACCTAATCTGGTCTCCCCTAACATACATAAGACAAACCCGTGGAGGCCAGGCCTCTGCCCCAGAATTCTCCATCTGCCAGGTTTTTATAAACTGAGCATCAGGAGGTATGGATTCCTCTTCTCCTAGGGTGACATCTTCAACAAAGGACGCAGAGGAGACACTGATGTTTGGCCTCTCAAAGTCATATAACTGCTGCTCCTAGCTTCCAGTTGGTCGTGTCCAGGAAGAAGGTGCAGCCCGTCGGGTTGAGCCGGGAGGTCGGCAAAAACTGGGACTCAAGAGTCCTGGTCCACGGTGCCTACGCGGCTGAACTCCTGTATCCGCTCAGAGTCCAGGTCCACCTCCACGCCCTCCCCGGCTGCAACCCTACCCTCACTTCCCTGCTGCCTCACAACTGAGCCTGTGCTCACACCGCCTGGCCTACCTGCTGCGGGCCAGCCTGGAGACCTGGCTCCTTTGAGGTAGGCCCCGCCTTCTCACCACCTTGCGCCAGTAAACTTGCCCAGCCGCGTGCTCTCTCGTTCTTGGCTTCCGGGCAACCACCCCCACCCCCAATCCCCACCGTATCTCTGCCTCTGCTGACTCCGCCTCCTCCCCCACCACGCCCACCGGAGGCAGGTGAGCATGAGCGAGAGCATTCAAACAAATGAAAGCGTGCACGGGGAACAGGTAAATCCAAGAGGCCAAATGAAACATCAGAACTACAAGGAGATGCACAGAGAGAACATCTCAGGTGGTCAGTGGCTCAGGCGTGCCTGAATACCGTGTATAAAATGCAAAATTCCAGAGGTCTGATAAGGCTAGCTTCTACAAAGGTGTGGACGATTCGTGAATTACAAATAGGAACAATGCCAGGGTTCTGTGAAGGCCCTTCCAGTTAAGTTCACCTGAAATCCTTTTTTGGAAATTGGCAGAAGCAAGTAATGAATAAATAAATAAAATTTAAATACTAAGTTAAATCAGGTCAACAGAAAAGCCAGAAACTAAAGCAAACTCCAGCAAGTGGCAAAATATGTATAAAAGTCAGAAGTGGCTAGAGTCTTTCTCTCTTTTGGAGACTGCATGCCCCAGTGTTATAAAGTGCCCTCATTATATCACCAGCACCTGGGGCTCCTTGTTCTATATGAAACATATCTTCTTAAAAATAAAACATTTAATGGGGCATCTCTATCTTTTTTGACTATTTACTGTGTTTCTAGGTGTTTCCCCAATAATTCCTTTAAGATATAATTAAAACAAGTCAATTTACGGGAAGATGATAGAAGTTTCTTGACCTGCTGACTGGGTTAGGCTTAAGAACGTCATCCCCCGGAGGATTTTTTTCCCACTAGGCTTCCCATCATTAACCAGAAAACAATGTAAATTCATAATCTCTCGGCAATCCCACAACTCTCAAGCGAACTGTAAGTTTCAGAAGTCATTCTGATTGTGTTTTAATCTACAGAAAAGTGAGTCTGGTTTGTGGTTCAGTTCATGGAGTATTCTGCTAATGAAACTATATTTATAATTTCAATGTCCATTTTAGAGAGTTTGCTGTTCTTTTTCTTTCCCTTGGAAATCTGACTTGAATACTTTTCTCCTGTAAGAGGGGAAGAGAATGAGTTAGATCAAAGAAACACTATGAAACCTAATATAAATGCTGATAGTGGACTGTTACTTATAATGGAACGAGCACATCCTAAGTAAAATGTTCAGATACTACCAGACATTCTGTTGCAGGAAGGGGGACCCATTCCAAGGCCCAAAAGTGGGCTCTTGTCTAACACTCAGAAATTAATTGTCCGAGGAGACACATGTGCTGACAAAGCAAGAGATTTTATTGGGAAAGGGCACCCTGGCAGGGAGCAGTAGGGAAAGGGAGCCCCAGGAGAACCACTCTGCCACGTGGCTCATAGTTTTATGGTGATGGAATTAGTTTTCAGGTTGTCTTTAGCCAACCATTCTGACTCAGAGTCCTTCCTGGTGGTACATGCCTTGTTCAGCCAAGATGGATGCGAGTGAAAAGGATTCTGGGAGGTGGTCGGACACGTGGTGTCTCCTTTTGACCTTTTCTGAACTCTTCTGGTTGGTGGTGGCTTATTAGTTCTGTGTTCCTTACCAGGACCTCCTGTCCTAAAACAACTCATGCAGATGGTTACTATGGTGCCTGGTCAGGGTGGGCGGTTTCAGTCAGTGCGCTTTCCCTGACAAGTCTGCTTTTCCATTCCACATGGCACCACATCCTTTTCTCCCAGTACCACCTTGTCCCCCAATTACTCCCTCTGGGCTATGCCCTTCATACACTTCTCTCAGCAATCCCATTCCCTCTGCAGTGACAACACTGTTCATCTGTTTGAAAATCACTGGCATGGACATCAATGTTGATAACATCTGATATGCACTAATACTGCTTCTAACACCATCATGGGTGACTAAACAGTAAATTATATTAAATATAAAAATGCCTTCTGATTGGAGAAAGCACCACAGTTTTTGTTGTCGCTGTCAGTATTCAATCATTATCACACTTTTAGTTTATACTTCTGCATTTATTTGTCTGAATATAGAAGAAGCAGCTGATGCTAAATATCTTTGGCCTTTTACTGGAAAAGTTAAAAGCAGACAGTGCTTGACCTTAGTTTTCTTTTAGTGGGAGAACTAAGTACATCTCTTTACACTCTTGTTCTTTTTATGACTCCAGACTAAAATAATTTGCAAATCCTTTTAATCCTCACTTATGCTAAAGTACAAAATAGAGACCAGACGAAAATTCCATAAACAGGCAAAACCAATTAGGCCACATAAGCGTAACTTAATTTAGCTTACTTTACAGAACCAACAAAACTTACTGACTTCTTGCAGATGCCCCTAAAATCATAAACAGAACTTAAGCTGTTCCCCTAAATTGGCATGTGGTGTCCACGTTTAAACAATCCCCTGTCAGTAGGGGAGCGCCAGTGCTATCACCTATCACTGTACGGCAAAAACAGCCTCTGGTTTTTCCACATACAGGCTGTCCTATAGCAATACCTCTGAGCCTCACTCCCATGAGGATTTGAGAGTTTCAGTCCAGGAACTGTTTTATGTGCACAATAAACTATTGCCAATTACTAATTTGATGATCTGGTCATTTTAGTCTTGTTATTTCTGGATGTTGGACACTAATAAATGCATTCAGTAATTGACTACTTCATGTCATCTCTGCCAGAGAATGATTTCACTTTGATTTTGCATCTTCAATAATACACTTGGCTTTGCAATCTACTATCTACAGCACAGCAATAATGATCCTTTTAAAATGTTAATTTATGCTCAGAATTCTCTAATTGTCTCTCAGGGTAAAAACTCAAGTGTAAATATAGCCTTAAAGATCTCTCCCAGTAATCTCTCAACTGTTTGAATTTCTCTCTACCTCACTCCCCTCATGCACTCAGCTTCCTTCCAGGATACATCAGACCCGATACATTCATTTTTCCATGATTTTAGAAGAAATTAAATAGTAAAAATTTTATGGGTCCCTAAAAAATGTCGTGGGCTCCAGGCACTCTGCCTCCAGAGCCTGGTGGCCAGGAAAGCCCTGCTCCTTAAGCTTACTGAGGAATTTACCTTATACTTATCAAGGAATATCTGGAACTTGATTTCTTCAAATAGCCTAGGTGTGTTGTATGAAATACTTTTTGTAATTTAAATGGGTTTTAAGATAATCTGTCACATAGGACCATATGAGTGAAAGAAATTTATTACACCCACAGGTCCTGGAAGGGGAGGCACATGCAGGGGGCTATACAGCAGGGGTTCCAAGGAGCCATGAGAGAGTGAGAACTGTGGGCAAGTGCCTTTATTGTGGGGCAGAGTGAAATATACAAGGAAGAGGCATGAGGGGATTTCATGGGTGTATGTGAATGTCAGGAGGTCACAGTCAGGGACTTCTTATGATGGTGTTGCACCTGGTTACCTGGGCAGGGTGCTCACTGGATGTTCATTGAGATACTGAAGCATCAGGAAATAGGAACATTTAAAACTTTATACTACATGAGATTAATTTACACCTATGCCCTCTCTCAAAGCTCTTCCTTGCCCTTACTATAAAAATATTCCAAACTCCCACATTCCTTATGCCTCTCACTCATCTTCTTTCTAAATCTGCATTGCATCTTTTAAGATCTGATATATTTTATTTGCTTGTTTATTTTGTTAAGTATTTCCTCCAACAAGAATGAGTGTTACACGAAAAACGTTTTGTGCATTGCTCTTTTCCAAGCTCGTAAAAGTATAGTCTGAAATAAGCCTAGCCTGTAATAGATATTCAAAACATAAAGCTGGTAAAATTGAATGAAACTGGAAAAGGTAAGGTAGTTCTTACAAAAGCAAAAAATTACTTGTCATACTACTTAGAAGATGCACTTTAGGCATTTTTGCATATAAAATTGATTTCATCATTGTATTTATGCTAGTATATAGAAAAACAATTGTTTTTTTTTCATACATTGATATTTATCCTGCAACTCTGCTGAACTCATATGTAACTTCTAACAAATGTTTATGGATTTTAAGGAGTTTCTGTATATGAGATCATGCATAGATCTCATTGTATTTCTATAATAGTTTTACTTCTTCCTTTCCAGTCTAGACCATTTTTCTCTTTCTTGTCTAATTGCAGTGCTTAGAAAATCCAGCTGTGTACTGAAGTGACAAGAGAGCACATTTTTTCCCATTCCTGATCTTAGGAACAATATATTCAGTCTTTCCCACATTGCTGGCTGTGTTTTTTTCACAGATTATTTTATCAGAATGTAATTCACTTCTATTTCTATTTTTGTTGAATGCTTTTTGTAAATTATTATTTAGAGGTGTATATTTTGTCAAAATTTGTTTCTGATTCTATCTAGAGAATTATGCAGATTTTATCCTATAGTGCATTACATTGATTTACATATGCTAACCCAACCTTACATTTCTGGGAGAACTTCACTTTGTCATGTTGTATAATCCTTTTTATATGTTGCTAGATTTAGTTTGCTAGTATTGTGTTGAAGATTTTTATGTCTAAAATATACCGAATATAGTTCTGGGTTTTTGTCTGACTTTGGTATTAGGTTGCATATGGATCTCATAGAATCCATGGGGAAGTGACCCTCCACTACTTTTTGGAAAAGTCTGAGAATGTTTGTTATTAATTCTTCAATAAACATTTGGTAGAATTCACTAATGAAGCTGTCCATTCATGAGCTTTTCTTTGTTGGAAGTTTTTAAATTATCAGTTCAATTACTTTACTTGTTAGATCTAATTAGATTACCTTTCTTGTTGTCAGTTTTTATAGTTTGTGTATAACTAAGAATTTATCCATTTTATCTAAGTTATCTAATTAGTTAATATACTTTAACACCCTCTTCCAACAACACAAGAGAAGACTCTACACATGGACATCACCAGATGGTCAATACCGAAATCAGATTGACTATATGCTTTGCACTCAAAGATGGAGAAGCCCTATACAGTCAGCAGAAACAAGACTGGGAGCTGACTGTGGCTCAGATCATGAACTCCTTATTGCCAAATTCAGACTGAAATTGAAGAAAGTAGGGAAAATCACTAGAACATTCAGGTACAACCTAAATCAAATACCTTATGATTATACAGTGGAAGTGACAAATAGATTCAAGGGATTAGATCTGATAGAGTGCCTGAAGTACTACGGATGCGGGTTCCTGACATTGTACAGGAGGCAGTGATCAAGACCATCCCCAAGAAAAAGAAGTGCAGAAAGGCAAAATGGTTATCTGAGGAGGCCTTAAAAATAGCTGAGAGAAGAAGGGAAGCTAAAGGCAAAGGAGAAAAGGAAAGATATACCCATTTGAATGCAGAGTTTCAAAGAATAGCAAGGAGAGATAAGAAAGCCTTCCTCAGTGATCAGTGCAAAGAAATAGAGGAAAACAATAGAATGGGAAAGACTAGAGATCTCTTTAAGAAAATTAGGAATACCAAGGGAACATTTCATGCAAAGATGGGCACAATAAAGGACAGAAACAGTATGGACCTAACAGAAACAGAAGATATTAAGAAGAGGTGGCAAGAGTACACAGAAGAACTATACAAAAAAGATCTTCATGTCCCAGATGACCATGATGGTGTGATCACTCACCTAGAGCCAGACAACCTGGAATGGGAAGTCAAGTGAGCCTTAGGAAGCTTTACTACGAACAAAGCTAGTTGAGGTGATGGAATTCCAGTTGAGCTATTTCAAATTCTAAAAGATGATAATGTGAAAATGCTGCAATCAATATGCCAGCAAATTTGGAAACCTCAGCAGTGGCCACAGGACTGGAAAAGGTCAGTTTTCATTCCAATCCCAAAGAAGGGCAATGCCAAAGAATGGTCAAACTACCACCATACAATTGTGCTCATCTCACATGCTAGCAAAGTAATGATCAAAATTCTCCAAGCCAGGCTTCGATAGTATGTGAACTGTGAACTTCCAGATGTTCAAACTGGATTTAGAAAAGGCAGAGGAACTAGAGATCAAATTGCCAACATCTGTTGGATCATCAAAAAAGCAATAGAGTTCCAGAAAAACATCTACTTCTGATTTATTGACTATGCTAAAGCCTGTGGCTATGTGGATCACAACAAACTGGAAAATTCTTAAAGACATGGGAATGCCAGACCACCTCTCCTGACTCCTGAGAAACCTGTATGCAGGTTAAGAAGCGACAGTGAGAACTGGACATGGAACAACAGACTGGTTCCAAATCAGGAAAGGAGTATGTCAAGGCTATATATTGTCACCCTGCTTATTTATCTTACATGCAGAGTACATCATGCAAAACGCTGGGCTGGAAGAAGGACAAGCTGGAATCGAGATTGTCGGGAGAAATATCAATAACCTCAGATATGCAGATGACACCACACTTATGAAAGAAAGCGAAGAAGAAATAAGAACCTCTTGATGAAAGTGAAAGAGAAGAGTGAAAAAGTTGGCTTAAGACTCAACATTCAGAAAACTAAGATCATGGCATCCAGTCCCATCACTTCATGGCAAATAGATGGGGAAACAATGGAAACAGTGAGAGATTTTATTTTCTTGGGCTCCAAAATCACTGCAGATGGTGATTGCAGCCATGATATTAAAAGACACTTGCTCTTTGGAAGAAAAGTTATGACCAACCTAGACAGCATGTTAAAAAGCAGAGACATTACTTTGCTGACAAAGGTCCATCTAGTCAAAGCTATGGTTTTTCCAGTAGTCAAGTATGGATGTGAGAGTTGAACTATAAAGAAAGCTGAGCGGCAAAGAATTGATGCTTTTGAACTGTGGTGTTGGAGAATACTCTTGAGAGTCCCTTGGACTGCAAGGAGATCCAACCAGTCCATCCTAAGGGAAATCAGTCCTTAATATTGATTAAATTTGTTGAAGCTGCAACTCCAACATTTTGGCCACTTCCTGTGAAGAACTGACTCATTGGAGAAAACCCTAAGGCAGGGAAAGATTGAAGACTGGAGGAGAAGGGGATGACAGAGGACGAGAAGGTTGGATGGCATCACCAACTCGGTGGACATGAGTTTGAGTAAGCTCAGGGAGTTGGTGATGGACAGGGAAGCCTGGCTGCTGCATTCCATGGCGTCACAAAGAATCGAATTGAGCGACTGAACTGAACTGAACTGAATCCCCTTATTTTCATAGCGTTCTTTGTTTCTGTATTAGTAATAGGTTTCCCTCTTACATTCCTGACTTTAATAATTCAGCCCTTTCTCCCTTGCTCTCTTGCTCTTTTGCTCACTATCTTCGCTTGGTAAAACCAGGTAAAGTGTTATCAATTTATTAATCCTTTAAAAAATAAATCAGTTTTGTTGATTTACTGAGCACTGTTTCTCTATTTCTATTTCATTAGTTTCCATTCTAATGTTTTTCATTATTTCCTTCTGTTTGCTTTAAATTTAGTTTGTCCTTTTTTTTTTTTTTTTTAGTTTACTGGTTTGACATCTTTCTTCTTTTTTAATATAGGCATGTGTTTTCCAGAAGAGGAACGATGTCACATGAAAGAAGGTAGATTTTAGTCACTGAAACTTGGCTTATTATCTAATTCCAGGATTTAGTAAGACATCTAACTTAGATAAGTTGCTTAACCTCTGTGAAGCTTGATTTCCTTATGCGTAAAACAGAAATTGTAATTCATTTCTTTAAGTTTTGTGACAGAAATCATGAATTATGTAGACTTTCTGACATGGTACATGGGAGAAACAAGTTTTCAAAACATTTTATATAGTATTAATGGCAGCAGACTCACTTACCTTTTATCAGGACAAAAACAGATTTAAGAACATCTGTATCAGAGGAGAAATACGCATTTAAGATACATACACATAAGAGAAGAGATAGCATTCATCATACTCATAATGTGTGAGTATGAGAGATTTTTTATGAGAGACAAAAATCATATTCCTAGAAGAGAACCAAATAAATACTTTGTATATGGTAATTCAAATACTCAAATAACCAAAATACGCATGTGTCCTATTACTTTCATGACAAGGAATATGAAAGTCATATCAGACTACTTTTTTTAGAATGGGTATCATGAAATCATTAAAGAATTCTACTCTTCAGTGCATATTTCCAAAAGCAATTCTTCTGGCATATGATTTTTCTCTTTGATAAACAAACATGATATATCTTTGATAAATGAGCTATGCAAGCATTATATGCACATTCTTTTTATTTTTTAATATTTCAGAATACTGAAAGCAATAACAGAATGCTGGAGACATCAACAAATTTTGAGTAGCTGAGTACTCAAATTGTGTGCTTGGTACCTAGGATTTTAAAATAAACATAGAACAGATATGAAAGTAGGGAAAATAAAGAATTTTATCAGCCTCAGTAGAGAAGTAAGTATGGTTTCTCATCATCTAAGACTTTCTAATTTTTTTTAAGTAAAAGTAAGTAAGTGATATTTCTGTAAATATCACATATTTTAAATTGAATGAAAGGCATCTGCATAAAAATTGACTCCCCCCACCAAAAAAAAAAGAAATTGGGAATTACTTATTACTTAACATTGTAGATTGGTTGAGAATATTTTGGCAGCAGGAGGAGGATGACAGTCATAGATATTTAGTTCTTAAGATTAAAAAGTAGTATAATTATTAAGTATTACTACACTAAAATACACTAGATTTTTTTCATTTTGATGTGTTTTATTTTTAATATACTCACATGAAAGATTTAATGATTGCATGCCCCAGAATGTACAATATTAAATGATGTTAAATAATTAAATCCAATATATGTAAGATGTCAAAATTTTTAATATTTGACCTCTTGAGTCCTATTTCTCAGATATATTCTGAAATAGAAGCTTTAGTTTTTGTGTCAAAAGGAACACTTACATAATTAGATGAGAGTTCAATTAATTAATTGTGTTTCCTAATGAAAGAGTTGTCAGCTTCTTAAATGAAAATATATTGTTATGATGGGAATTAGAGTATTCATGTAATTAAAATAGGAAATAATGCTTTTAGCAGCTATTAAGTATCATGCCATGCCCTTAAGCAATACTGTGCTGACTAGCCTATTAAAATAGAAGCAACAGAGTAGAAAAAGAATATGATTGAAAAATACCTCATATTAGTGTACAGTTGTATTTCACTGGAATTTATTTTTTTAAATATATACCTATACAAATCCCACCATACTAGCTTTTTATTCCTACTAGTGGAAATGCAGTATAAGTGATACATTATTTCATTCTTCTATTGTTTATTTTTCTGTTATGGCATTTAATACCAAGATAAATGTAAACCATGAATTTGAATATATATCATGTTTTTTTATATTTTTACAAAGCCTGGTGTATTTGCCTGACCAATTTCTGTAGCCTTTCTTGTAACAATACTCTGGTTCTCTTTCCCATTTTCATTTCTAATGGATTGAATGGTGCTTGAAACACCCCTCATCTCCAGACATGAGCAACATACCATGTGGCTAACCAGCACATTTCATTATTCTGGTCTTGGTGGTTAGGTCAAATGGTGCTGGGTAATCCAGTAAACCAAATCAGAGTCCATCCCCCAAATTTTGCTTATTTCTTTCCCTGAGTTTGGTACATTGTTACAGATAAGACTGGAGCTCCTGCTGCCTATTTATGCCAGCATACATATAATGGAATCATGCCTGAAAAGCAAGCCACAGGAAAAGAAAGCAAGTCCTGGGATTGAGGAATTGATATCTCTTCTATTCCAGGATCTGGATACAGACAGACATGGTGAAAGCCAGGCTGTTCTCTGAATTTCTAATTAAATAAATCAATAAATTATCTCTTTTGTTTAAGCCAATTTAAGTTGATGTTCTGTCCAAATATAAGTATCCTCACTAATACAGGCAGGATAGAAAATTCTTATCTCATATGCAACAAACTAGAGCACAAAAAAATGTCTAGAAAAACATTCTGTAAATGCTCTACTATCTTGGCACATGCAGTATGCCTGTGGCATCTATATTTGTTCTAAGATAAAGTATATTAAAAATGAATAGATAATCTCACTTATATAAGTTTCATAAATTAATCTATATACATGTATATTTCAGCTTTATTTTTACGGGGATATATTTATTGGGGGAAGGGTAAGGAGGTCAGCCAGTACAAATATTAAAAATCTTTAAGAACCTGATTTCCTCATACATCTAATAAAGACTTTTGGACCTTCTGACTTCTCACTTTCCTTTCATCCCTTGTGTGCTAAGTCACTTCAGTTGTGTCCAACTCTTTGCGACCCTATGGACCATAGCCTGCCAGGCTCCTCTGTCCATGGGATTCTCCAAGCAAGAATACTGGAGTGGTTGCCATTCCCTTCTCCAGGAGATTTTCCTAACCCAGGGATCGAACCTGCATCTGTTACACCTCCTACATTGGCAGGCAGGTATCCTTATCATGAGCACCATCTGGGAAGCCCTTTCATCCCTAAATAAGACTAAAAAACATATTTGTACTTTTAAGCAATGGTTTTTGCCTATCTAGTTGTAAATGTTCTGAAACTACCTGGCTACTTCTTTTTGAGTTTTCAATTTTTGCAATCATCTCATCATATATTCTATGAAATGATTTTGTACTTAGAAGTTATTGTATCATTCTAAATAGACACACAAGCACATGGAAGAATGCTCAACATCACTAATTATTAGGGAAATGCAAATTAAAACTACAATGAGATATCACATCACATCAGTCAGAATGGCCATTGTCAAATGACCATAAATAATAAACGCTGGAGAAGATGTAGCACAAAAGGAACCCTCGTGCAATGTTGATGGGAATGCAAATTGGTAAAGCCACTGGGGAGAACAGTATGGCAGCTCCTTACAAAACTGAAAGTAGAGCTACCATATGATCCTACAATCTCACTCCTGGGCATATATCTGGGGAAAATTCTAATCTGAAAAGATGCATGCATACTAGTGATAATCTAACATGGTACAGTAGAAGGACATGCACTCACGTTCTCCTGCGAGAACACCAAAATCACAACTGGTTGCCGAACAATCATGGAAAGGAGAATGTCAGATCCCACCAAAAAAATACCCCATATCCAAAGCAAAGGAGAAGCCCCAACAAGATGGTAGGAGGGACACAATCATGTTTAAAATCAAATTTCAGACATGCCAGAGACACTTGGACACACTTTGTTTGTAAACAAAACATTGTGCACACCAGGACCCAGGGAAAGGAGCAGTCACTTCCACAAGAGACTGAGCCAGACCTGCCTTTGAGTATTTGAGTGTCTCCTGCAGAGGCACGGGTCAGCAGTGGCATGCCACAGGGACAGGGGCTCTGGCTGCAGGCCTGGGAAGTGTAGCCTGTGGCATAAGTCCTTTTGGAGGAGGTAGCCGTAAGCTCCACTATGGAGCCGCTGAGCAGACAACCCACAAACTGGAAGCAATTACACCAAAAAAGTTCTTGCACTGTTGCAAAAATTCTAGGTCCCACAACAGATACCCCAACCTGGGGATTCAGCAAAGGGACTGACAATCCTCGGGAAATTTGACTTTGAAGAACAGTAGGATTTGATTACAGTACCTCCCCAGGACTGGGAAAACAGACTCTTGGAGGGCACAACAAAACCTGGTGCACACCAGGACCCAGGCAAAAGGAGCAATGATCCCACAAGAGACTGAGCCAGACTTGCCTGTGAGTGTCTGGGAGTCTCCAGTGGAGGTGTGGGTCAATAGTGGTGTGCCACGGGGTCAGGTGCACTGACTACAATAGTTGGGTACTGGCATAAGTCCTTTTGAAGGAGGTTGCCATTACTCCTACTATAGTTTGGCCTCAGGCAAAACTGCATGGAGGGAACACAATCCCATTCATCAGCAGAAAACTGGATTAAAGATTGACTAAGAATGGCCTTGCCCAACAGAGCAAAACCCGTTTTCCCACAGTCAGTCCCTCCCACCAGGAAGCTTCCATAAGCCTCTTGTCCTCACCCATCAGAGGACAGACAAAAGGAAAACCACAATCACAGAAAACTGACCAATGGATCACATGGATTGTGGCCTTGTCTAACTCAATGAAACTATGAGCCATTCTGTGAAGGGCTTCCCAAGATGGACGGATCATAGTGGAGACTTCTCACAAAACATGATCCATTTAGAAGGGAATGGCAAGCCAATTCAGCATTCTTACCTTGATAACCCCATGAACAGTATGAAAAGGCAAAAAGATATGGCATAGAAAAATGAACTCCCCAGGGTGGTAGGTGCACAACGTGCTACTGGAGAAGAGTGGAGAAACAGCTCCAGAAGGAATGAAGAGGCTGAGACAAGCAGAAACAACATCTAGTTGTGGATGTGTCTGGTGATGGAAGTAAAATCCAATGCTGTAAACAATTTCGCACAGGAACCTGTAATGTTAGGTCCATGAATCAAGGTAAATTGGAAGTGGTCAAATAGGAGATGGCAAGAGTGAGCATTGGCATTTTAGGAATCAGTGAACTAGAATGGACTAGAATGGGTGAATTAATTCAGATGACCATTATATCTACTACTGTGGGCAAGAATCCCTTAGAAGAAATGGAGTAGCCCTCATGGTCAACAAAAGACACTGAAATGCAGTACTTGGGTGCAATCTCAAAAATGACAGAATGATCTCTGTTCATTTCCAAGGCAAAAAATTCAATTTCACAACAATCCAAGTCTATGCCCCAACCACTAATGCCAAAGAAGCTGAAGTTGAATGGTTCTGTGATGACCTACAAGACCTTCTAGAACTAACACCAAAGAAAGATATCCTTTTCATCATAGGGGAATGGAATACAAAAGTAGGAGGTAAAGAGATACCTGGAGTAATAGGCAAGTTTGGCCTTGGAGTACAAAATGAAGCAGGGCAAAGGCTAACAGAGGTTTGCCAAGAGAATGCACTGGTCAGAGCAAACACCCTCTTCCAACAACACAAGAGATGACTCTACACATGGACATCACCAGATGGTCAATACCAAAATCAGATTGATAATATCCTTTGCAGCTGAAGATGGAGAAGTTCTAACGTTAAGCAAAAATAAGACCAGGACCTAACCGTGGCTCAGATACAAACTCCTTATTGCAAAATTCAGACTTATATTGAAGAAAGTAGGGAAAACCACTAGGCTACTCAGGTATAACCTAAATCAAATCCCTTATGATTATACAGTGTAAGTGAAAAATAGACTCAAGGGATTAGATCTGATAGAGTGCCTGAAGAACCATGGACTGAGGTTCCTAACATTGTACAGGAGGTGGTGATCAAAACCATTCCCAAGAAAAATAAATGCAAAAAGGCAAAATGGCTATCTGAAGAGATCTTACAGATAGCTGAGAAAAGAAGAGAAGCAAAAGGCAAAGGAGAAAAGGAAAGATATGTGCATCTGAATGCACATAATTCCAAAAAATAGCAAGGAGAGATAAAAAAGTCTTCCTAAGTGAACAATGCAAATAAATAGAGGAAAACAATAGAATGGGAAAGACTAGAGATATCTTCAAGAAAATTAGAGATACCAATGGAAAATTTCATGCAAAGATGGGCACAATAAAGGACAGAAACAATGTGGACCTAACAGAACAAGAAGATATTAAGAAGAGGTGGCAAGAATACACAGAAGAACTTCACAAAAAAGATCTTCATGACCCAGATAAACACAATGGTGTGATCACTCACATAGAGCCAGACATCTTGGAATGCAAAGTCAAGTGGGCCTTAGAGAGCATCCCTGTGAACACAGCGAGTGGAGGTGATGGAACTCTAGCTGATCTATTTCAAATCCTAAAAGATGAAACCTTTGACTCTGTGGATCACAACAAACTGAAAAATACTTAAAGAGATGGGAATACCAGACCACCTTACCTGCCTCTTGTGAAACCTGTATGCAGGTTACAAGCAACAGTTAGAACCAGACATGGAACAGCAGACTGGTTCAACATTGGGAAAGGGGTATTTGAATGCTGTATATTGTCACCCTGCTTATTTAACTTACATGTAGAGTACATCATGTGAAATGCCAGGCTGGATAAAGCACAAGCTGAAATCAAGGTTTCTGGGAGAAATATCAATAACCTCAGATATGCAGATGACACCACCCTTATGGCAGAAAGCAAAGAGGAACAAAAAAGCCTCTTGATGAAGTGAAAGAGGAGAGTGAAAAAGCTGGCTTAGAACTCAACTTTCAAAAAACTAAGATCATGGCATCCAGTCCCATCACTTCAATGGAAAGAGTAACAGACTATTTTCTTAGCTCCAAAATCACTGCAGATGGTGACTGCAGCCATGAAATTAAAAGACGCTTGCTCCTTGGAAGAAAAACTATGACCAACCTAGACAGCATATTAAAAAGCAGAGACATTACTTTACCAACAAAGCTCTGTATAGTCAAAGCTATCGTTTTTCTATTAGTCATGTACGGTTTTGAGAGTTGGACCATAAAGAAGGCTGACTGCTGCAGAATTGATGCTTTTGAACTGTGGTGTTGGAGAAGACTCTTGGGAGTCCCTTGGACAGCAAGGAGTTCAAATCAGTCAATCCTAAAGGAAATCAACCCTGAATATTCATTGGAAGGACTGATGCTGAAGCTGAAACTCCAATATTTTGGTCACCTGATGTGAAAAGCCAACTCATTGGAAAAGATACTGATGCTGGGAAAGATTGAAGGCAGGAGGAGAAGAGGACAATAGAGGATGAGATGGTTGGATGGCATCACCGACTCAATGGCCATGAGTCTGAGCAAACTCTGGGAGATGGTGAAGGACACAGAAGCCTGGTGTGCTGCAGTCCATGGGGTCACAAAGAGTCTTGCATGACTGAGCAACTGAACAACAACAGTGCATCCAATATTCACTGCAGCACTATTTACAATAGCCAAGACATGCAAACAACCTCAATGCCCATCAACAGATGAATTGAAAAATAAGATGGGATATGTATGTGCAATGGAATATTACTCAGCCATAGAAGAATGAAATAATGTCATATATAGCAATGTGGTTAGACTTTGAGATTGTCATATAAGTGAAGTAAACCAGACAGAGAAAGACAAATACATGATATTGCTTATATGTACAATCTTATAATGATACAAATGATCTTACAAAACAGAAATAGACCCATAGACATAGAAAACAAACTTATAGTTACCAAAGGGGAAAGAGGTTACAGATGGATAAATGAGGACATTGGGATTAACAGATACATACTGCTATGTATAAAATACCTAGCCAATGAGGACCTACTGTATAATGTAGGAAACTACATTCAATATTTTGTCATAACCTACAAGGGAAAATAATCTGAACAAGTATATATATATTCAGTATATGTATATATGTATATAAATCAAAGCTGGTGGCATGTGAGTCTTATTCTGTCGTCACATTTTTCTCAGAAGTCTCAATATTTAAAAATTTTGCCTTTAAAATAATACACAGAACCCATACTCAATAGATCAAAATATCTTCACCTATCCTTTTCATCTTATACCTTGTTTGATTGACAAAATTCATGCTATCTTGCTTTTGTAGACATTTTAGTTAGTGACATTTTAGCATAAAGAGTTTTTCAATAATCATATAATCATGGGAATACACCGTCATTTGGCATGTAAGATGTATTTTTGTCAAAGGTATTGAAGATACCAAAACCTATAATTCCCAGGCTATCCACTGCATATTTTTTATCTTTACCAATGTATCTCTGGAGCCCAGCATATGTTAGGAATATTTTAATTGTAATAAAATTATTAAATACTAAATAAATATTAAATATTTCTAGCAATCTTATCTCCTAATGAGTGTAAAACTGAATTTGAAAAAATAACAATAAGCCACGCCTTCATTCTGCCCTTGCATATCCCTGTCCCATATTGACTTGCAGCTCTAGCCCTGTGACTTAACTGGATTAAAGAAAATGTGACATAGAGAAGGAAAAAGTGCTCCTGCTTTGAGGGAGGCATGCCTGATCTCGCTGTTCCTGGGAACTCCACAACCAGCCACTCTGTGAGTGAGGCAAGCAGCACCTGGATGATAAGAAACACTATCCGAATCATCCTCATCCTTCAACTGACTCTGAATATGCTGTCAGATGTGGTTTGGGACATCACTGACCCGGTCAAGCTGCCTACTAACCAGTGATCAGCTGGACTATCTGAAAGAACTTTCCAGTGAACTCATAGAATTGGGACCACCACTGACACCCTCCTCCCCCACCAAAATAAAACTATTGATTTAAACCAAAAGTGTTGGAGTGGTTGCATACCGAGCAAAATTTAACTGATATACTTGGGAAACTGAAACTCTTGGGGACATTCATACTAGAAGTCTGAAAGTGATTGGAGAAGAGACATTCATAGCAATCAAAGCATTTCACATCCTTTGGAGGACTATGGATTTCTTTTTCCATATTGTGCTCATTGAGAATACAATTGCTATTTACTTGTGTGGTTTTTTGATTCAAGGTTGTTTGTAACAACAAAAATGAAGGTAAAATAAAGAGGGAAGAAAAAATTAATAGTCTGAAGTGAGTTACATGTGTGATATCACTTACTGGCTAAATATATGAGGTTTAATTACTCATATTATTATTTATACTATTTTTTATGTTACGATGTTCTCCCTAAATGACAAAGCTTATTTTAATGCATAAATGAAGTTGTAAACCTTTAAGTCAATTCATCTAAATGTAGCTCTACTCTTAAAAAAAAAAAAAAGTTAAACATGTGCCCCTTAAAGTAAACAAATTTTCAGAGGACATGAGTATAGTGTTTTGACACTTTGAGGATTTAGTGGGTTATTTTTAGTGCCAGTCCAAATCATTATTAATTTCCCTTTCCATCAATCTACAGAAGTTGGCTAGCACTTGTCGTTTTCACCATCCCAGGAAAATAAATGAAATAAGAAATGACTGGGTAGACAAAGTCATTTCAGTCTGAGAACAAGATCAGCAGTGGCATTTCACAGTAATGATATATCAGAACATAAACTACAAGATAATTAAAGACAAATTTATATAAAATCAAAGAAATATGGTACACTTTTCAAAAATCAATAGGTTTAACATCATAAATACACATTGCAATCTTTAAGGAAGTATTAAATTGCCTCTACTTTCAGTCACATTCATGATGAATAGCTCCCAGCTGCTTACTCATGTAGTAAATGATAGACTATGAAGTTATGAACTTTTTTCCAATACTGGAAAACCAACTGTGAAATAGATACTACTAATTAGTAGTGTCTAACACATCCGAACTCCAAACTTTATTTTTCCTTAAAGTAGCGGAGACAGTGGCTAATGTCTCAGGGATGTTAGTATTCCACAATATATAAAGCTTAAGGATAAAAAGGACTCTCGGAATGAACTAAAAAGAGTATTAGTTTCCCTCTTTTTCCTTCTTTTCCTTCTCTCCTTTCCCCTCCTACTGCTTCACATCCACCTTATTCTCTAACTTCTTATTATCTGATTTTTTCTTTTTTCTGTAAAATTTATGAATATTATTTCAATGAAAATTGAACCCTTTATATTTAGAATTACTATGAACCTCTGTGAACCATGTAATCTATAGGATATAAATCTGATTCACAAATCTCTATTTAAAGTCTCATTTTGAAATATGTCCAAACTGTCATTTAACTCACTTTTCTAATCTGAGAAAATAAAGTACCTGGAATTGAATTTCTAAAGAGTTTGTAAGTGAAAAATAGTGCTATCTTCTAATAAGAGGAAATGACAAAAAGAAAGGAAACTGATGATCCTAAAACAAAGGACAAGTTTTCAAGATATATCTCTAGTTATAGGATACAAAAGGAGATTATTTTACTTGAAAATTTTGGAAGTAGGAAAAGCTTTGATCCCCCCAAGAGCCCCATTACAAGAGACCTGGATCATGACTCTTGTTGGTAGCAAATATCAAAGCAGTTTGATTATCACTGAGGAGCCCAGGTCTTGGTGAGACACTGTCTAGATATCACATGGTTATGGTTAGAGCAACATAATAGCTTCCAGCATCAGTAAGAACTGCTTCTGAACCAATGAGACCAACTTTGAGAACTGGGCACAGATGCGAAGTAAAAAGAGCTATGTGTATTAATGGTTGCATCTGTGAAGAGTCCAGGGAAAGGCTGAATAATTCAGATGCTGGCACCATGAACTAGACTGCAACCTTAAAAGTTATGAGTTATATAAAGTAGCATTTCAAATAGTGAGTGTTTTAACAATGTTATAACAGGAATTATTAATGGTAAATATGCTGAGAAGTAGGTGGACAGTTTATATTAATAAATTGAGTTTTAAAAGTTGAGAATTTAAATGGAAAACAAAGTGTAAAGGTAGTTGATTATGTATGTAGGAACTTAAAATACATTCTAAAAACTTTTTTTTAAATTTTTTTTTTTAAAGAAGAGAAAAACTAAGCAGAAGAATGATACATGAGTCAATAAAACCTATTTCTAAGCATTTACAAAGCTTCACAATAAAGGTAGTGAATAACTAGACTATTTTAGTGTTGAAACTTTGAACTATTACAATAAGAATAAACTTTGAGTTGAAACTTTATAAGATAATATAAAATATATATTCATTAATAAAAGACGCCCTTGATTTTTTACAAGTTTACAGGTTTCTCCTAGATGACCCTTAAATAAGTAAAAACTGTGGCATTCCCTCAAGTTGTAAAACTACAGCTTGATATTTAGAACTAACTATGATACATACGGGTAGTAAGTGTAAGAGAGCCCTTCTTTATATGTGATACTGGGTAAAAATTAAGTAGTAAAAATCATAACCAGTTTTCCACTGGAAATTTGTCAGTGTTTCTCAAATACCTTGCCCTTGACAGCCGGGAAATGAAAGTGTTATCAAGACTAGACAGATAGACAGATACAGGTATGAATTATCTGAAATTTATCTCATGTATGCTAGAGCCTATCAAACATCTAAAGATCTATGAAATAGATTCTGATCTGTGAAATACTCATAACACCAATATGACTAAAAAAGGGTCATATTCCATGGAAAAATTCAAGAAGCACTAACTTGTTGAAAAGTTAGGTATTCAATCCCTAGTTTTATAAATATTTGCTTTTTTTGTTTGTTTGTTTTGTTTCAATATATATGCATTGATGAATATCTGTGTGTGTCACTGAATGCACCTTTGCTCTTCAAGAAGTAGATCTTGGTGGCAGTGAAGCTGATTCACTTTTTTTTTTTAAGAACCATTTTACTGTGGACTGCTGTAGTTCAACATTTATTGATTGCTTACTCTTTGAAGTCCTGTTCTATGTTAGACACTCCATCATTAGACAATTTGCACTTAAAGAGTTCTTCGGAAGAGTTCAACCTCGTTGTGTCAAGTTTCTTGGTCAGGACTGCCCTCTCTCAGTAGCATTTTAGAAGGATGTCTTCTGTATCGTATTAAATGATACACTTCAAACGAGTCTGAATATAATTCCCTGGCAATCAAACATCTTAAGTTTCTGGAAAAGATGCTGTCTGGCCTGAACTCTTTTAAACATATGTGATGGGACTGATTCAAGGACAAGACTGGATGATGTGCTCCTGCACCCAAACACTTCAAAGTTTTGGAAAAAGCAAGGTGATTATAAGCACTACATCAGATTATATTTTGATCTAGTCCAGTGATCAACATCTAAATATTTACTTTATTCTTTTTTTTTAGCATAATTGTTGCAAAATAACATGGTGCCATGGAAAGAAAACTATACCAGTTTAGTAAACTCTGAGTGCTATAACATCCTCTCATTGCTCATATTCTATAAAAGGCCTCTACATCAGATTTCTGCAATCCTGCAATTATAAAATACTAGAGTACCTTGAGAGAGCACCATATATTATGCTTCCATGTAATTCATGTCTCCTCAACCAGAGATTCTCATATTTTGCCTCATTCTTTGGGATTGTTTAAGGAGCAGATGACTTGATGACAACTTGTGAAGATTTAATATGCAGATGCTGAAATATACTAAGTTACATGGCTCCTATATACACTTCTTCCATAATTCCTGTCATACTCCATATAATTCCTAAGGGATCAATCAGAAAAGTAATATGGCTATGACACTTGCTAATAAATATTTACTATTATCTATGCATAACCATATGTGGGTTGAATTCCTAGCAATACCAAACACTCACATGAGCTACATGCTTTCCATTTTATGATCACTCTCCTTCCCCATCCTCCTGCTTAATTTCTCATTGCTCCTTATCTTGTGTTTTAAGCCCCAGATTAAATCACCTGGTGATTTCTCTTCACTCATATCCTGTTATTTGCCTCATTTGACTCTCATCCACTAAATTGTAAACTGTAAATATAAGTTTATAAGAATGTTTAATTGACTGCCATATTACCAGCAACATTGTCTGGCATATAGTAGGTACTCAAAAAAAATTTTTTTCAAGAAATGAATAAATGAAAGAAATCTTTAAAGTTTAACTTTTCTGGTCTACTCTTATAGGAGGGCTTCCCTGCTTCTCCCCTAGTACCATCAAACTAAATTATACGCCTCTCCACAGTGCTCCCTTGTTAATACATACATTTATCTATTACTGCAAAAGCTGTGTTGCTTGTTAATAAGTGTGCTTATCTCTAGACACATATTGAATTCCCTTTTATTAGGAATTGTTTTATTCATATTTCTTTTTTCAAATTTTTCATGCCTAGTAGGGCAGATGACATATATTGGGCATTCAATAACTATCTGTTGAATGAATGCATCAATACATTCATTCTTAACTCCAAGGGTACGTGTATGTGCATGTGTGCATTCATCCAGGTTCAGTTCTATTCAACCTTCTCTCAGGTTTTGTCAGGGTTAGGTGTGCATTTGCTCTCTGAGCTATATTCTACTTTGGCTCTTTGGATCAAAAGAACATTTTTAGATTATCAAAAGAGATTGCTCAAGTTTGTATCTTTGTTGCCATTGTTCATTTATTTACATGCTCTTTATTCCTTTTCAAACTGAATGCCATAAAAACATTCATTTTATCCATATTTTTTCCAGCCTCCTGCTGAAATGTAAAAATTGTCAGTGTTCTCAATGATTGGGGTGGACAAACTGTCAGTCATATCTTCCTTTAGATGTCATTTTTACAGAGCTGCCAAGAATCTACACTTAATTTGAACATTATCAAAAGAGTATCCATGATAAAAGTTTGCTAAGGTTTCTATATCACAGGAAACCAAGAAAGATCAAGTGAAATGTGAAGGTTAAGGCAGAAATAGATCCATTAAAAGAAATTAAAATGACAATAAAGATGACACAGGAAACAAATTCATTTGAATGTCTATAATGGCAGTCCATGGCAGTCCATGGGGTCACAAAGAGTTGGTCATAACTGAGTGACTGAGTACACACACACACACACACGCAGTTTATTTAAGTAGCAACAAAGGGCTAGTCAGGAGTTGACAGTCAATGTTTGAGGCTAAACGGTTAGCAGACAATCCATAAGAATCACAGAGAACAGCAACAAGAAGTGATAAGTACTAACATTAGTCAAAAAAGGGTCTAGCACTAAGATTGTTGCTTTCTGTGTTTGTTCAGGATGTTGTTCAGTTGCTTATATTACTCTCTCATTCAAATGAGAGTCACGAGTAAACAAACATGACCTGCAGACTTGTGTATAATTATAATATAAAGCATTCAAATATTTAATGTTTCAATAAAAGTAGCAATAACTCAACAGTTGCAAAACACTGAAATTTTATGTTTTCTGTGTTCGTATCTTAGAACGATTCTGTTTATTCTTCTTTTTACCTTTTTATCTCAGGGGAGACACAAATTGCAAATGTGATGTTCCATGAAATGTTCACAAACTGCATACACCCATGTTCTCAACCCAGATCCAGACACAAAACATTCCTGGTAAAACTCCCTGGTGGGCATACAAGGCCCATAGTTACAGGATCTGAATGCCTCAAAGCCAGGAGATTTTGCCAGGAATGTTTTATGTCTTGATCTGGGCTGAGAACCCAGGTGTGAAAAAAGAGACAGGAAATACTTTTTTACTAGTTTTTAATTTACTTATTTACTTATCTAATAATACCATTTTATACAGAAGGTTCAGGGTGGTCAAAATTACAAAGACACTGAAATCGGGATCAAGAGATGGAGAAAAAGCAGATGTTGCAGGCTCTTCCACGAGGAAGCCTACACTGACAAAAAGAGGAAGCGAGTCGGGTTGGCCTGGGAAGGCCATGCTGCCTCTGAGGGACCACTCTCCTGCAGGCAGCGGCCCAGAGGGCATGCATGACCCAGAGTTGCAGGACCTGATTGCCTCAAAGAATGACAGAAATACAGATTTCCTGACTTAGAAATATCAGAAACGTTTTTTTTTAGAAATTTCAGATGCAAATCTCTAAAGTTAGAAGTCAGGTGGTGGTTTTTCTTAGAGGGGTGGGGGTGTCTAGGAGCTGATACCTGGTATCTTGTTTTGATTCAGTTTCAATATTTTTGCTCTCAAGACCGTCTGTTAAATATTTTCTACCTAGAATAGAAACTAGACATAACTGTTCAGATCTGCTTTACAACAATTCGGAGTTCCTCTGTTTTGGTGAAGACTTTCAAGGCGTACAACCCAGAATGCTATTTATCTCTCCCCCTTTAATTACAATAGCACCTAATATCTGTACTACATTCGTTACCCTTTCTTGAAGCCAATCTATTTGTTCACAATATTCCCATTTTTTTATTATTTTATGACATGATAAATGTCCTTAAAACCCATAACTCAGCTTAGTTCATTTTTCATCAAGTAAACACTATTGGGCAGCTCAGAGAAGCAAATGAGTGACTGAAGATACAGACAGCTGGAAAATTTTAAATTGTCCATGTTCTTCAGATTATTGAGATGTGGAAACAAAATAAAAAAGGACCTTCTAATACAATGTCCATTCAGGCATAATGTCATCAGTCTAACAAATATGCTTCAGACCCTCCCCATATTTGTGCTTAGAGTGGAATACTGAAAGTAACTCTCCTTCCAAATTCACCTCCTGTTATGTCCTCATGAACTTTGTAATGCAGTTACCATGATACCATATCCCACCACACCCCTTTCCATGGAAGCATATTCCTTATTCCATATACCCAAAAAATGAAGAAGAGAAAAAGACAGTTAACATTATATTCTTCCAGTACATGGCATTTCCTCAAGAGACCAGGGGATTATGTTCTCTTTTCACCACTGCCTATTTTTGATGTACTTTCCTATAGGCCTATTTTATCACTCTCTCAGTTAATATTAATGTTTTTCAACTCTCAGTCTAATGTCATTGCAAAAACGAGAGTTATTATGAATGCTTAGTATATTCTAGGCACTAGAACAAGCACTCATTAAATCCTGAAACAACGCTATGAGGTAAGCACCCATTTTTTTCCAGCTTTATTGAAATATAATTGATGCATTATGTATGTTTAAGGTGCTGATTTGATACAGTTCTATATTGTAAAATAATTACCATCATAATATTAGCTTATACTTGTGTCATGGCTAGAATGGTGGTTATCAGGAGCTGGGGGTGGGTGGGATAAAAGGGGATATGTTGGTCAAAGAATGCAAGATTGCATTTACAAGATGAGTAAGTTCTAATGATCTAATGTACAGCATAGTGATTATACTTACTAATACTGCATTATATACTTGAAAGTTGTAAAGATGCACAGCATCTTGTAGCTGATTTTATATTATTTACTAAATACAGTCTATAATCTTCTTTATGACAACCTGTGTCAAGTATTTTCAGGACTTAGTCTACTCATTTGAATTCTCTCCCTTACCCTCTATTTATTAGCTAACTTCTCATCTAGAATTTCAACCAACTGTTACTTTCAACTTATTTTTTAACAGATTTTCCAGGTATATTTTCCCAGACCCCTAGATACTCAGAATTTCAAATCAAGCCGATTATCTATGTATAGATCATTAAGAAAGCAGAGAGAACAGTCATGCCTCCCAGAGTCCCTGAAAGAAAACATTGCTTCATCTCTATCACTCCTCTTTCATTTGAATGTATCCGCTCTCTCAGTTTTTCCCCTTGACTCTTTATCATATTCTCATCCCACTTGATTTTGTGAAAAACTCTGGCCAGCACAAATGTTCAAATCCATCAGTGAACTATCTAGATCACCATACATGTAATTTAAATCAGCCTCGTGTTTTTGAATTGACTGCATTCACACTGTAGAAGGAAATGCTTTCGGATTTTTCTCAACCTGCCAAAAATCAAACACTCCACAAATCAAAATCAAAAACACACTCTATTGCCATGTTAACCTCAGTAAGGACCATACATCTCTAAAAATAAATAACAAAAGGTCATTTTAATTGATTATTCAGTCAAGAACCTGTTCCCTGGTAAACTCAAAAGTTGATAGTTATTACTTCATTGCAGTTGTCAGTATTTCACTCTAGGTGGATAGTTTCAAGGCATTTTTTAATCCCATCAGCCTCTACTTGTCAGACCCTTGATTGATACAACACTCTACTCACTTTACTTTGCTTACCTGTACCAAGAAAATGTTGCTATGAGAGTTCAAACTGTAAAACTCTTATTTGATTAGCAACTGTCAAAATCTATCTGTTTTCTATGGAGCCAAATTTTCTCACAATAATTTAGCCTTTTTAATGGATTTAGATAAGTGAACTAAAGTTATACGCTATGGGTCTGGGATTAAATAATTAAAATGAAAGACACACATATGGACAACTCATCTTTAACAAAGGACTCAAGGATATACAATGAGGAAAAGACGGTCTCTTTAGCAACTGATGTGGGGGAAGCTGAACAGTCACATATAAATAAATGAAGTTAGAATACACCCTCACACCACACACAAAAATAAACTCAAAATGGTTTAAAGACTCAAATATTAAGACAAGATATCATAAAACTCCTAGAACAGATCATATGCAAAACATTCTCTAACATAAATCACACCAATATTTTCTTAGGTCAGACTCAAAGGCAAAAATAAATAAATAGGACCTAATTAAGCTTATAAGCTTTTGCACAGGAGCAAAGGAGATCATAAACAGAAAAGATAACATACTGGGAGGAAATATTTGCAAATGATACAACCAATAAGGGCTTAATTTCCAAAACATATGAACAACTAATACAATTCAGTGGGGAAAAAAAAAAGCAATCAAAACATGGTCAGAAGGCCTAAACAGATTTTCTCCAAAGAAGACATACAGATGATCAATGGGCACATGAAAAGACTCTCAGTATTGCTTATTATTCAGTTTAGTTCAGTCACTCACTTGCATACAACTCTTTGCGACCCCATGAACTGCAGCACGCCAGGCCTCCCTGTCCATCACCAACTCCTAAAGCCTACCCAAACTCATGGCCATTGAGTCGGTGATGCCATCCAACCATCTCATCCTCTGCTGTCCCCTTCTCTTCCTGCCCTCAATCTTTCCCAGTATCAGGGTCTTTTCCAATGAGTCAGCTCTTCTCATCAGGTGGCCAAAGTATTGGAGTTTCAGCTTTAACATCAGTCCTTCCAGTGAACACCCAGGGCTGATTTCCTTTAGGATGGACTAGCTGGCTCTCCTGGCAGTCCAAGGAACTCTCAAGAGTCTTCTCCAACACCACAGTTCGAAAGCATCAATTCTTTGGTGCTCAGCTTTCTTTATAGTCCAAATCTCACATCCATACATGACTACTGAAAAAACCATAGCCTTGACTAGACGGACCTTGGTTGGCAAAGTAATGTCTGTGCTTTTTAATATGCTGTCTAGGTTGGTTATAACTTTCCTTCCAAGGAGTAAGCGTCTTTTAATTTCATGGCTGCAATCACCATCTGCAGTGATTTGGGAGCCCCCCAAAATAAAGTCAGCCACCGTTTTCACTGTTTCCAATCTATTTGCCATGAAGTGATGGAACTGGGTGCCAAGATCTTAGTTTTCTGAATGTTGAACTTTAAACCAACTTTTTCACTCTCCTCTTTCAGTTTCATCAAGAGGCCCTTTAGTTCTTCTTCACTTTCTGCTATAAAGGTGGTGTCATCTGCACATCTGAGGTTATTGATATTTCTCCCAGCAATCTTGATTCCAGCTTGTGCTTCCTCCAGCCCAGAGTTTCTCATGGTGTACTCTGCATATAAGTTAAATAAGCAGGGTGACAATATACAGCCTTGACGCACTCCTTTTCCTATTTGGAACCAGTCTGATGTTCCATGTCTAGTTCTAACTGTTGCTTCCTGACCTGCATACAGATTTCTCAAGAGGCAGGTCAGGTGGTCTGGTATTCCCATCTCTTTCAGAATTTTCCACAGTTTATTGTGATCCACACAGTCAAAGGCTTTGGCATAGTCAATAAAGCAGAAATAGGTGTTTTTCTGGAACTCTCTTGCTTTTTTGATGATCCAGCGGATGTTTGCAATTTGATCCCTGGTTCCTCTGCCTTTTCTACAATCAGCTTGAACATCTGGAAGTTCACGGTTCACGTATTGCTGAAGCCTGGCTTGGAGAATTTTGAGCATTACTTTGCTAGCGTGTGAGATGAATGCAATTGTGCACTATTTTGAGCATTCTTTGGCATTGCCTTTCTTTGGGATTGGAATGAAAACTGACCTTTTCCTGTCCTGTGGCTACTGCTGAGGTTTCCAAATTTGCTGGCATATTGAGTGCAGCACTTTCACAGCATCAGCTTTCAGGATTTGAAATAGCTCAACTGGAATTACATCACCTCCACTAATTTTGTTCATAGTTATGCTTCCTAAGGCCCACTTCACTTCATATTCCAGGATGTGTGGCTCTAGGTGAGTGATCACACCATCGTGATAATCTGGGTCGTGAAGATCTTTTTTGTACAGTTCTTCTTTGTATTCTTGCCACCTCTTGTGAATATCTTCTGCTTCTGTTACATCCATACCATTTCTGTCCTTAATTGAGCCCATCTCTCTGTGAAATGTTCACTTGATATCTCTAATTTTCTTGAAGAGATCTCTAGTCTTTCCCATTCTATTATTTTCCTCTATTTTTTTTTGCATTGATCGCTGAGGAATGCTTTCTTATTTCTCTTTGCTATTCTTTGGAACTCTGCATTCAAATGGGTATATCTTTCCTTTTCTCCTTTATTATTAGAGAAAAACAAATCAAAACTACAATGTGGTACCACCCTAGTCTACAAATAATAAGTACTAGAGAGAGAGTGGAGAAAACAGAATTCTCTTGCACTGTTGGTGGGAATGTAAATTGATGCAGCTACTATGGAGAACAGAATGGAGGTTTCTCAAAAAGGTAAAAATAGAGTTACAATATGATCTAGCAATTCCACTCCTGGTCATATACCCAGACAAAGCTATAGTTAAAAGATGCATGCATACACTGTTCATAGCAGTACTACTTACAATAACCAAGACATGGAAACAACCTAAATGTCCATTGGCAGATGAATGGATAAAGAATATATGGTCAGTATGCATAATGGAATATTACCTGGCCATTAGAAATAATGAAATGATGCTATTTGTAGCAGCATGGAGGTACCTAGAGATGATTATACTAAGTGAAGTAAGTGAGAAAGAGAAAGACAAATACCACATGATATCACTTATATATGAAATCTAAAATGCAACTCAAATGAACATATCTACAAAATAGAAACAGACTCACAGACAAAAAGGACAGACTTATGGTTGCCAAATGGAGTGGGGTGGCAGAGGGAAGTACTGGGAGCCTCAGTTGACAGATGCAAACTGTTATATATAGGAGGAATAAATAACAAGATCCTACTGTATAACATATGGAATATATTCAACATCCTGTGATAAACCATAAAGGAAAGAATATGAAAAATAATATATATGTATAACTGAGTCACTTTGCCATAACCAGAAATTAACACAACGTTGTAAATCAACTATACTTCAATAAAATTTTTTTAAACAGGTGTAAGCATGTAAGTTCTAATTACGTAGCAATCAAGTTGTTTTAAAATGTTTCATAAATTCAATGAGAATCTTATTATTTTTAAATGTCTTGATTGATCAAATAATTATACATGAATGTTTCTGAAAACAAGAACCCATTTTTATTTTTATATTTAAGTGGTCTTTTCACCTTAAGAATTGAAACACATACAAACAAACGTACACATGTGCAGGTAGTGCAGATTTGCTGGTTTGGTAGCAGAAGTTAGTCTTCTCTGGAAGAGATATTTTCAAGGAATGAGGCAGATGCTGCTGTCTAACTGGAGAGAAACTTTTAAGGAAGATAGGATTATGACAATCAATTCTTATTTGGTATTTAACTAATTGCTTGGCCTTCTTCATGTGATAAATATTTAAATAAATTTGCTTGTGTCCTAGTGTTCATTCTTCTGAGAGTTATGTGAAGAGTGGGTTAATAGTTGTCACTCTGACCTCTGGCTAGAGACAGCTTTGGGTTTATAACTGTGAAGTGCATGGTAAAATTCTTGATCACTTAGGTAACTTATTTTCCCATGAAATACCTAAAATTCGAATTTCCAAATGGCACTATGCACCCTTATTATGGTACCAGTCTGGTCCCTGAACTTTGCATTAACAGGTAATTTTGCCCCCATATTTTCAACTCCTATATAAATTTATTTGTTTTTCCCCAAAGATAATGATATCCTTAAATTTCTCCCATTATAAAACAAAATAAAATGAAATGAATTTGCTCTGCATTCTAACAAACACATTTATCTACTGCTGTTTTTTCTTCCTCAAAGTGTTGAGTTGCTGGGCTCAAAAAAGTTAAGCCCAGTCAATGTCAGTATTTTTTAGGAAAATGATACTTATACAAATATTTCATGACAAAATTACAAGATTTAAATTGGAGAACATTTGAATTAAATAAAGTAAAACAAAATTTCCTGTGGTAAGTTTACTCATAATCTTAATTTAAAACTTTCCACTGTGACCTTCCACGGTGTTTTCTAATAACTATGAAATAACTATGAACACTTACTTTTTCATTCATTCATGTATGCGTTCATACTTTCATTCATTCACACATTCATTGATTCAAAAAACTAATGTACATTTACAGTCTCTAATTTCTCACTCTAGATGTTCACTTCAGTCCAGAAGAATGCATATTTTGTCACCTGAACTATTTTTAATCCTCTACAGAAATTTTGGAGAAAAAGAAAATAAAAGGCTAATGGTCTTTTCAGGTCACTACACCACAATGTTTTACACCAGTGACTGTTCCCTCCCAAAGGTCCCCTTCTGATCTTCATTATTTCTCTCTGACATGATTCTCCTCTTTCTTATAGGTCCTTCTCAGTCTTTCTGTCAGGCTTCTTATCTATTTACCTGTTGTTCACAAAAGCCTGGTCTTTGATCATCTTACTCTACACAGACTCTGGATTATCTAATGCATTCTTGGGGTTTTAAAAACTATCTGTATTCTCAAGAGAGGAAAATTGCTACATCCAAAAATTTTCAGTCTTCTGATTCACATATCTAGCTGTTCACAACCCTTTCTGGGCTTTCCTGGGAAATCCTCAATTTGAATATCTAAAAATATCTATTTTTTTCTCCTGTATTTGAGCACATGGCATTACCATCTGTTCAATCACCCATGTCAGAAAACTGAAAACTTTTCTTTTCCTCTTCACTCGAATCTTGACATAAATAGATGATTGGGTTTCATTGCTTCTGGTTACCTGATATCTTGCAATTCCATCTCCTTATGTAAAACTTAAAGGTTACTGACTTATTTCAGTCTCTTACCTTTCCCTTGATTATTGCTGGAGACTCCTCTAGCATTTTATTTCCCACCTCTTAACACTTAAAAAGGTTCTCAGAATTTTATAATTCAAACACAAAAGACCCTGTGTCTGTACTACAAAATTCTATCAGTAACTGATAGTTCTTTTACAGATCAAGCAATATTTAGTTTATACATGACCTTCTAGAAACTTGTCACTTCCCAATCATTAGTTGAGTTCTATTCTCTCTCCTTCAGCTATTTGTCGAGGGAGAAGACTCTTGAGAGACGCTTAGACAGCAAGGAGATCAAAGTAGTCAATCCTAAAGGAAATCAACCCTGAATACTCACTGGAAGGACTAATGTTGAAGCTGAAGCTCCAATACTTTGGCCACCTGCTGTAAAGAGCTGACTCAGTGGAAAAGACCCTGATGCTGGGAAAGAATGAAGGCAAAAGAAGAGGACATCAGAGGATGAGATGACAGGATGGCATCACCAATGAAATGGACATGAACTTGGGCAAACTTCAGGATATGGTGAGGAACAGGGTCACAAAGAGTTGGACATGACTCAGTGATTGAAAAACAACAATTCTCCTTCCCACTGAAAGCTTCTGGGGGTATCCTGACTCCTTTTACAGAGATAATAGAGCAGAAATGGTGATATTTGGATTAAGTATGAGAAGTGATAGACTTCTCCTCTGTCCTCTGTTAGGATATTCTTCCTAGGAAACCAACCAGCGTATGATGAGCCCAGGTCACCTGGAAAGGCTGCATAAAGGTCATTCGGCAAACAGTCTTAGCTAAGGTTCAGACTGACAACCAATATCACTGGTGAAGTGTAACTGCTCACATTTGAATGAATGAACTTTTATATAACAGGCAGCCATTAGGCACGGAGTCACCCTCCCACAACTTAATGATCTCAATAGGAACACTGTGAAGTCATCTCAGACATCATTAAAAGCTTTATCTATTAAGGTTAAGGGAATATGTACATTATAAGACAACAAACCTACTACTAGGTACATCCAACAACATACGGAACATTTGCACACATAGATGTATACCAAAAATATTTATGAGAAACCAAATATCCTTAAATAGCAGAATGCACAAAAAATCATAAATTACTCAAAAAGGGAATATACCATAATGGAAATAAGCCAACATTACAGGCAAAAGAAAGAAATTTAATTAAAAATATTCAGCAAATGTAACTAGAAATAAAAAATTCTCATTATTTGAAATAATTTGTGGATAGTTGGGTCACGAAGATGGGGACACGACTGAGCCACTGAACTGAACTGAACTCATGTATAGTTGAAAAACAGCAAAATTGAAATAGAGTGCCAAAAGTCTAAGTAGTAAGTAGTGCCTCAGAGGACTGGGGCATAGTGATGAGGATGCTTTGGGGATGTTGTCAGTATTCTAGTTCTTGACCTCTGAGATGACTTCATAGTCTTCCTATTGAGATAATTCATTAAGTTGTAGAGCGGTGACTCAGTGCCTAAAGGCTGCCTGTTATCTGAAAGTTCATTCACTCAAACATGAGCACTCACACATACCAACAACACTGGTTGTCAGTCTGGATCTTAGCTAAGGCTGTTTGCTGCAAGACCTATATGCAGTGTCTCCAGGTGACCTGGGCTCACCACAGGTTGGTTGGTTTCCTAGGATGAATATGTTAACAGAGGGCAGTGGAGAAGTGTATTGCTTTCTTCATTAACGTATCCAAATAATATTATCTTAATTTTCAAATGGCTTTTACGGTTTGAACAGAAACTTGGTCTAGAAGGTACAGAATAGAATACCTCATTCAATCAATAAATAATTTCTCAAGTGCCTATTACATGTCATATTCTATGCTGGGTGCTTGCATTATAGAAGTAACTGTTATAAATCAAATCTTAAGGGTATGAATAGAAACCAAGATTATTATTTTCTCTTTCCTTTCCTCTGTCCCATTTCCTCCTGACCTTAGAAAAAATCTAGGACATGTTCAATGATTTACGCAGTCATGGTCAGATGACAAAAATTCCTCCTGTCATTTCTGATCACAAGTATAATCTCATTTCAGGAACAGTCAAATCTACAAAGTTTATTTGAATGCAATGTTTTCTTACTGCTTTCCTTTTGTCAGCAGTGGAAGCAGGTCATGATCGGCTGCTTTATTTGCTCACATTGGTTGTTTATATCAGTCTTTCTGTGACATCTGCCTAGGTCAGAGAGGAGTAGGAAACCAGGGAAAGTCTTATTATTAATACATTACTATTGCTTGAACCAATATCGATTTCCTATGGCTATGGTAAATATGGAAAAAAAACATAACCCAGCATCAGTCAAAAATGTTAGAACATATTATGTAGGCAACTAATTTCTTACAGAGATATTGAATAGTAAAAAAATATATATTCCCTATAGCCTGATATTGTTGATATTTATGAGTTTTTAGAGAATATTTAGAAAGTGATCATAATTATTTACATGAAAAATTTTGAGGCTTCGTTGAAAGAGTGATAATTGAGATGGCTTAGAAATCCTACGTAGAGAACTTCTTCTACCAAAGGATATGGGTGGACAGAGAAGGAGTGAAGTTTTATGCTGAGAGCTTCACATTTCAATTGTCTGTGAAATGTCAAACCATTTACACATAATAAGAAAGCATGCTAAAGGTGTTTAAACTGTAATCTTTAATCACAAATATTAGTATGGAATTAAACACACATCAGACTTATCATTCTACCCTATATCCCCAGCAGTCCTATCTCAATCTCGAGGAAATTTCTATGAATAATTCCTAAATCAAACAGGAAATATCCAGTTATATGGAATAAGAATGCCGCTTCAGTCACAAGTGATAATCTGCAAATGTTCTTCACTATATTTTATCTTTTCTTTCTGTTAGTGTCTACAATTTTAAAAATGAGAACTTATAAAAGATTTTTTTAAATAGTTATTTTCACAGCTTGAAAAAAAATCTTTTTTGCTTTTGGTTGAAAAGCCATATTGTGACTTCTATTTCCAGTAACAGTGCTGACCGTACACCCCAAAAAACAAAAGCAAAACCAAAACTACTGGTATAAAATGTCTAGAAATGCCATTTCTAAATGCATAGCTGACTTTGTAAAATGTTGAGTGAAATCCCCAGAAGCAGAAAATGAAGAAGAAGCTGAAAACTGGAGCATTTAGTGAGCCCTGAAATCAGGAATGCCCTGAGGGCATTTATTGAGTTTGGTAGCTGAATTTTGGGTTTGAGCATCTGTATAAGGGACAGCAGTCAAGGCTTCGGGCACAGTAAGGTGGTTACTCGGAAACAAGACTTCTGCCTAAAAGAAGACCATTGCAGACATGCAACTTCAGGAAAGAATGGATAAAAAAGTCCTCCTACAGATAATATCTGACAACAACAAATTGTATCAAGGCAGAATTTAAAATATAGAAAAGTAAATTTTGTTGACCATTCAAATGCTATGGTTGACCTCAGGTAGACATTAGTTTGAGTTTACAATTCTTAACTATATATCAGTCAAAGTCAATTTAAATTTTGTTAATGTTTTATAGCATTCTAAGGGTGCTGGCAGATGGAAATCCTCTTGAGAGAGAAACTTTATTCTGGCCTCACAGAATATGGAAAGATTTGAGACAAAAATTGACACAGTTAAAAGAAAAATGGACTGTTACACAAACACAGTGGGAAATTATAGCACAACAATCACAGTAACTGTCAGAACAAATATCCTCAAATTAGTATGCATATAGGATACTTTAAAATCATATATATGTATACACACACACACACATATATATAGGTATTTGGATAAATACCTATATATATCTATATATATATATATAGATATATATATACATATGTGTATATATAAGTTAGAAAGTAAACATTCTTATATAATTGCTAGTGTAAAGAAAACACGATAATATAACTTGAAAAGTCTGAGAAAAAGCATAAAAGAAAAGTTATGATATCAAAACCACCAGGATGCATATGAAACAATTAGCAATATAATACCTTAAACTCTGATCACTAAAATTAGAAATAATAGAGAAGTTCAAAACTGCCAAAGTTTGGTTCTTTGAAAGGATCAACGAAGGGGACAAAAAACTGAGAATTTCGATGAGACAGAATGAGGAAAAGACATCTTTTATAAACTATTTTAGAAAAAATTAACCACAGACAGATTAAATGAGTAATAATATACTAAAATAGTTTAGGCAAATAAGTACAAAAACATACACAGTCATAACCCTAATATAAATTCTATATGAAGTAAGCAATAGGTTAATTGAAAAGTAAAATACACATATTACCATTAAATACATTTAATCAGTACATTAAAATATATGCCTATACATCTCACACCTCAAAACTATTCCAGGTTAAAATGATTTAGAAATAAGTTTTTACAAAGTTAACAATTACTCATCCAAATATATATAAAAGAGTTCTTGCAGATATTTAAAGACTCAACTAATACAAGAATAGTATAAACAATATAGTATAGGATTAGCAGAAGAACAGATAACCTCTGACCTACCCTGTTATGTACATAGATGCAAAATTTCTAAATAAAATATTCATAAATAGTATAACTAAAATGTATATAGAGATACACGTTGGAACATTTGATTTACATGAAAAATGCAAGGATAATTTAATATTAGAATTTGATCACCTTCACTTCTGTAAACATAGCCTGTTTTTGTGCTTAAGATACTGAATGGAAAACTCCATTGTGTATTGTTGGACTGTTTTGGAAATATTTGGTCAACTGTGTGTTAATTTGGCAGTAATGGCCTTTAAAGCATACAAACAAAGCTGTGGAAACGGCCTCGGAGTATTATTTTTAGTTACTTGCAGAGTTTCTAGTTTTTTAAAAATACAATTTATGTTAAAATTAATTAATATGTTAATTAATATATGATTAATATAATACATATTTTATATATTAATATAAAAAATATATAAAATGTCATTAATATAGAGAAGATAACGTCTATGAGAAAATCGGCTTTTGGACTTCCTTTTGTGGTCATTGTGAGTGAAATGACCTTTTCCTTTTATTAGTTTCACTTTTTCCTTTGTTCTAAAACTTAGACTGACATCTACCTTTAACTGTCATTGTATGTTCTATTTTCCTGAGGGAGGAATAACTTATAATGCTGTTTGGTTTGTATTATTGGTGTGTTGATGAATTTTTAAACTGTGTGCTAACTGCAATAAATTTTATGAACTGAAAAAAGACAAAAATAGAAGTTGTAATTTAGCATATTAATAAATTACTAGAAAAAATGCACATAATTATCTCAGTTGTTATAGAGATGTTAAAATATAACATCCATTCATGATAAAATCTCTCAGGAAACCAAGACTTCCTTCTCTTGGAAAAAAAATGTGTCTATCATAAATTTACAATTAGTAACATATTTAATGATAATTTATGTTAGAGACATGCTTTTAAAAACAAGGGGAAAGTTGACATACTTGCTCACACCATTTGTATTTAGCATTTACAGGACATTGGAATTAATATGTGAAGACAAGAAAGGATAACCAACAAAAAGAATGTAAAAATAAGAAGTAAAATTGACTCAAATAATGAAAAATTTCATACTATTGATTCAAAGAAGCAAAAGAAAATTATTGGACTTGAAAAAATAAAGAATTGAAAACAAATTATTGTATATAAAGTTAATATATGACATCTAATTATATACTTAAATACCAGCAAGAAGTACTAGGAAATGTACATAAAAACATTTTTAATTGTAATAAAATCCTTTACATGTTTTTTATGGACCTAATTCCCTCGAACAAGAAAAATGTCTACTAGAATAGGACCTCTTTGTTGTTAGTATTTCACCTTGGCTACTCACAATCTTTGCTTGAGCTCCTCATGTTCCTCACATTGTTTGTTGGTATCATGGAAGTAACTAAGAGTTGTAGGCTTTAATTAGTTAATTAGATTTTAACTAGTTTAATTAGAGTTCAACTGGTTTTATCAAACATTAATTAGTTGAGCATGTAGAGAACCTCCACTTAATGGGAAGAGAAAATGGACAATTTTTTTTTTTTTCAGAAAGCAACTGTAAACATGGATAACACTGTCAAAAACAAGCATTTCAGCATATTGGAAATTAACTAAAGATATACAGAGAAGTATTTATTCTTGAAAACTGTTAAAGTTTGCATTAAAAATGGGAAAAAACTCAACCGGAGGAAGGAAAGGACAAGTCAGAATCATAAGACCTAACTCCTTCATCCCGGGACCGTGCCTGCGGGATGAGGAGAGGGGGTTGGGGCCGTGCCTCCATTTTGTCAATAATGCCTATCGCGGCTCCCGACAGATTTCTATATAGTAACAATATTATTTGTAGCTGAAAATGGAGAAGCTCTACACAGACAGCAAAAACAAGGGCTGGAGCTGACTGTGGCTCAGATCATGAGCTCCTTAAAGCAAAATTCAGACTAAAACTGAAAAAAGTAGGGAAAACCACTAAGCCATCCAGGTATGACTAATATCAAATCCCTTATGATTATACAGTGAAAGTATCAAGGGATTAGAATTGATAGAGTGCTGGAAGAACTATGGACAGAGGTTCATAACACTGTACAGGAGGTGGTGATCAAAACCATCTCCAAGATAAAGAAATGCAAAAAGGCAAAACAGTTGTCTGAGGAGGCCGTACAAATAGCTGAGAAAAGAAGAGAGGTGAAAGGTAAAGGAGAAAAGGAAAGTATATACCCAGCTGAATGCAGAGTTCCAGAGAATAGCAAGGAGATGTAAGAAAGCCTTCTTAAGAAAGCAATGCAAAGAAATAGAGAAAATAATAGAATGGAAAAGACTAGAGATCTTTTTTTTAAGAAAATCAGACATACCAAGGGAATATTTCATGCAAAAATGGACAAAATAAAGGACAGATATACCAAGGGTCTAACAGAAACAGAAGAGATTAAGAAGAGGTGGCAAGAATACACAGAAGAACTATACAAAACAAACAAGCAAACAAAACTTTAATGACCTAGATAACCATGATGGTGTGGTCACTCACCTAGAGCCAGGCATCCTGAAATGTGAAGTCACTTGGGCTTTAGGAAGCAATAACACAAAGTGGAGATGATAGAATTCCAGCTGAGCTATTTTAATCCTGAAAGAAGATGCTGTTCCAGTGCTACACTCAATATGCCAGCAAATTTGGAAAACTCAGCAGTGGCCACAGGACTGGAAAAGGTTAGTTTTCATTCCAATCCCAAAGAAGGGCAATGGTAAAGAATGTTCAAACTACAATGTAATTGTGCTCATTTCACATGCTAGCAAGATAATTGTCAAAATCCTTCAAGCTAGGCTTCAATAGGATGTGAACCGAGAACTTCCAGGTATAGAAGTTGGATTTAGAAAAGGCAGAGGAACCAGAGATCAAATTGCCAACATCTGTTGGATCATAGAAAAAGCAAGGGAATTCCAGAAAAACATCCACTTCTGCTTTAATGACTATGCTAAAGCCTTTGACTGTGTGGATCACAACGAACTGTAGAAAATTCTTAAAGAGATGGGAATGCCAGAACACCATACCTGCTTCCTAAGAAACCTGTATACAGGTCAAGAAGCAACAGAACAAGATGTGGAACAATGGACTGGTTCAAAATTGGGAAAAGAGTATGTCAAGGCTGTATATTGTCACCCTGTTTATTTGACTAATATGCAGACTACATCACTTAAAATACTGGGCTGGACCAATCACAAAGTGGAATTAAGATGGCTGAGATAAATATCAACAACCTCAGATGTGCAGATGGCAGATACCTTAATGGCAGAAAGTGAAGAGGAACTAAAGAGTCTTTTGATGAAGGTAAAAGAGGAGAGTGAAAAAGCTGGCTTAAAACTCAACAATCAAAAAAACAAGGATTATGGCATCAGATCCCATCAGTTCAGAGCAAAAAGATGGGGCAAAAGTGAATACAGTGGCAGATTTTATTTTCTTATCTCCAAAATTACTGTGCAAAATGACGGCAGCCATGAAATTAAAAGATGCTTGCTCCTTGGAAGAAAAGCTATGACAAACCTAAACATCATATTAAAAAGTAAAGATGTCACTTTGCTGACTAAAGTCCCTACAGTCAAAGCTGTAGTTTCTTCAGCAGTCATGTACGGATGTGAGTGTTGGACCATAAAGAAGTCTGAGTGCGAAAGAATTGATGCTTTTGAGTTGTAGTACTGGAAAAGACTCTTAATAGTCCCTTGGAGAGCAAGGAGACCAAACCAGTCAATCCTGAAGGAAATCAATTCTGAATATTCATTGGAAGTGCTGATGCTGAAGCTCCAAAATTCTGGCCATGTAATGCGAAGAACTGACTTGTTAGAAAAGACCCTGATGCTGGGAAAGATTGAGGGTAGGAGGAGAAGGAGGAGACAAAGGATGAGATGGTTGGATGGTATTACTGACTCAATGGATATGCATTTGTGCAAATTCCAAGAGATAGTGAAGGACAGGGAAGCCTGGTGTACTGCAGTCCCTGTGGTTGCAGGTTTGGACATGACTTAGCAACTGAACAATGAACAAATATATCAAAAAACAACAAAATTAATGCAAACAAAATAATTTTATTCATAATACCAAAATCAATACGTAAGAAAAATTATAAAAACATTTAATATTGTATACTGAAGACTTGATATTAAGATAATTCAGTTTAGTTCAGTTCACTCACTCAGTCAGGTCCGACTCTTTGCAACCCCATGAAACGCAGCACACCAGGCCTCCCTGTCCATCACCAACACCCGGAGTCCACCCAAACCCATGTCCATTGAGTCGGTGATGCCATCCAGCCATCTCATCTTCTGTTGTCCCTTTCTCCTCCTGCCCTCAATCTTTCCCAGCATCAGAGTCTTTTCAAATGAGTCAGCTCTTCTCATCAGGTGGCCAAAGTATTGGAGTTTCAGCTTCAACATCAGTCCTTCAAATGAACACTCAGGACTGATCTCCTTTAGGATGGACTGATTGGATCTCCTTGCAGTCCAAGGAACTCTCAAGAGTCTTCTCAAACACCACAGTTCAAAAGCATCAATTCTTCTCCACTCAGCTTTCTTTATAGGCCAACTCTCATGTCCATACATGACTACTGGAAAAACCATAACCTTGACTAGACAGACCTTTGTTGGCAAAGTAATGTCTGTGCTTTTTAATATGCTATCTAGTTTGGTCATAACTTTCCTTCCAAGGAATAAGCGTCTTTTGATTTCATGGATGCAATCACCATCTGCAGTGATTTTGGAGCCCCCAAAAATAAAGTCTGACACTGTTTCCCCAACTATTTGCCATGAAGCAATGGTACTGGATGCCATGATCTTAGTAAGATAGTAATTATCCTCAAGTTAATCTATAGTAGAAATTTAGTAGAAATATAGTAGAAATGATATAGTAGAATCACTATCTATATTCCAGCAAGAATTCTAATACACTTGGTTAGTTAATCCTAATATATATATGTATATATATAGAGAGAGAGAGAAGTGCAAAGGACCTAGAATAGTCTAAACAACTTAGAAGAGAAAATTAGAAGATTTAAACTAACAGATTTCAAAACATCACAAAGCTACAGTAATAAAAACAGCATATGGATAGAACAAAATTAAGAGTCTAAAATAAACCCTCACATTTATGGTCAACTGACTTATGACAAGGTACTAAGAAAAATCTAATTGAAGAAAGGACAGCCATTTCAATCAATAGTCTGGGACCATTTTTATACCCAACTGCAATAAAATGAACTAAACACTAAGCGTACACTATACACAAAATGAACTTAAACTGGATCATTGAACTAAATTTCTGAGCTAAAATACCAAACCTGCCAGAAAGAGACAAAGGATAAAACCTTCACGATTTTCAATTGGCAAAGATTCCTTAGATACAATACCAAAAGTATAAACTTTAAAAGAAGGGGAGAAAAAGATAAGATGGACTTCAGTAAAATCTTACACTTCAAAAAGTACACTTAGGTAAGTGAAAACACAGGCTACAGACTGGGAGAATATACTTGCAAATAATACATGGAGAAAGACATTAGATGACACCCCCATAGTTTCCTCCTGGTATCTATGTCTTTGTTTAACTCCTTTCTATTCAGTGTAGGCAGCGGATTTTCATGCTTGCAACTTAAAAGATCTAATAGTGATGAAATAATACTCTCACTGTTAGTTATGTTAGGTAAGATTCTTTCTTGGCAGCTAGCGAGCTTCTTCTTACTGGGTTGATGAACTAAACAGCTGTGATGAGGAAGTTCATGTATTAAGCAACTGAGAAGACACCAGGCACCATCCAGCAATAAGCCAGGACCAACACTTATACATCAGAAATAAGAATTCTGCCAGCAACCTGAATGAACTTGGAAGCAGATCCCTCCCCGTTTGAGCTTCTGGAGGAAGATATTGTCCTGTCAAAATCTTGATTTCATCATTCCAAGACCCTGAGGAGAGAACTCAGCTAAGCCATGCCCAGACTTCTGACCCATGGAAATTGCAAGATTATAAATGTGTGTGCTGCTTGGCCACTAAATTTGTGGTAATTTATTATGGAGCTATATAGATCAAATGAATCATATATCTTCTAAAATGTATAAAAAATGGATAGGGAATACATAAATAACCTCCAAATTCAATATCAGAACATCAAATATTCCAATTAAAAATGAGGAAAATAACTCAATAGACATTTCTCTAAAGAAGATATATAAACAGTTAATAAACACATGTAAAGGTCCTCAACACCATTATTGCTTTGGGAGATGCAAATTAAAAGTGCAATGACAAAACACGTTCTACCCACTAGAAGGGATGTAACCAAAAGAATAGACAATGCTAATTGTTGGCCAGAAATATGGAGAAACTAAAATCTTCACACAATGTTGGAAATGTAAATTGGTATAATCACCTTGAAATAAAATAAAATGTCCCCTAACAGTTTCCTTAAGAGTTAAGCATAAGTTTATCATATGATAAAGCAATTTCACTTCTATGAATATTACCCAAGAGGAAAAAAAGTGTTTATGCTCACAAAAATCTGTGTGTGTGAATGCTCATAACTATGTTATTTATAGTAGCTAAAATCTGGAACTGATATAAACATTAACTGGTAAACATAATGTGATGCATCTCTACAATAAAATACTACTCAGCCATACAGAGAGCCAAATACTCATCCATCATGGACATAACTCAAAACACTCATGCTTTGTGAAAGAAGCCAGATGCAAAATTCTACATATTGTATGTTTACATACAATTGGCAAGCACATTTATAGAGGTAGAAAGAGATCAGTGGTTGCCTGGGTCTGGAAATGGAAGCAAGGTTAGATTGTAAGCTAGCTGATGGGAATTTTAAGGATGATGGAAATGTTCTAAAAGTAAATTCTAGATCTGGTTTCACAACTTTATAAATTTACTGAAGATGACTGAATTGTATACTAGTGTGGTTGATTTTTTGTTATGTAATTATATCTCAATAGAGCTGTTAAAAAAACAAATGAAAGGTAAAGACATGCTATAGTTTGGCCTGATTTCACTGATTTGTAATTGTTCTTTTCAGTAGTTATATCCTCCAAAGATTAATCTGGAGTTATAACTATCCAACCCAAACTGGTTCAAATAGAGTTATCACTCTACGAAATTTGAAGCTTGACAGAAGACACAAATGGATTGAGCTAAACTAAATCACACTCTTGCAATCCCTCTCTTCTTGCTACAGTGGTTCTGGGTGGTATTTAGGTCCCGCCTTCTCTAATGGCTCTTGTTGTCTGTAAGTGGGCATTCTGCTAATAGAATGCACTTTTGCCTAAATCAAAATAGTTTTCTGATTTGAAATGAAAACGTAATTAATATGGAATTTAACTATAGAACATATAAATGCTTATATATATTAGTGAGAGGGCACATAAAACTTTAAGTCATTCATTCAATATATTTACGGCAATATCCAGACCTTTAGTCATGTACCTCAACATTTATAAAAGAAAAGAGAATTAACAAACCTGAAGGATTTGAAAGATAAAATCACAGAATGCTAAAAATGGGTATGATTCAATCATTGAATACCAGTTTTTTTTTCTGCTACAGTGGTGTAATAGGATATCTATAAACTCTAAAGCAAAGTGAAAAATCACTGTTATATTTTTATTGGAAAAACCACTATTATAAAATTGCCCTCTGTCACGGTTTTCCATGATACCTCCTATATGCATGTGTGTATACTATGACTTAATAGCCCCACTGACAGAGGTACCTTAGAGTAACGATATTTAAAAATAGTCTTATTCTAACAGGTATTAAGTTTTCATTCTTTAAAGAATTTTCAATCACTATTTTCTCATTTTCTTAGAATAGCTCTTTTTAACATCCTCAGCTGTATACAAATATATTCTAGAAATAGAAAATGATATCAATTTAAAGCAAAATATGAACTGTAATCACTTTTATTTTTAATGAACTAAAGTCTGATTAAAGGCAGAATTAAGACACCTTCAAAAAATTTTTAAAATTAATACTAAATCTTAGATTTTTATAACAAATCAATGAAAGCTATACATCAACAAGTAAAATGTTTGCTCTATAATACTTTCATGTTTCTCTGATAAATTTTCTATCCTGTGATTACAAAGTTTCTTCTTATATTTTACATAAAATAAATACTTTATTCCAAAAATCTCACAGAAAATAGATGTATTGTAGTGGTGCAAGACGGTATGCACAAGGAGCAAGAGTTTGTATTTTTCCTAAAGCAAAGCTATGCAGCATAATCAGAGATGAAAAAGATTCCTAATCTTTCCAAAACAAGAAAGATGCAATGTGTTTTTGTAATCTGGCAATTCTGTATCTATTACTTTCAGAATTAAAGTGCTTTCTGAATTGGTTTATCGGTTAAATTGATATTATCGTGTAATGCTGTTGTGCTTCTTAGTTTATCTCATGTTGTTCACAAATGATCTCTTCTCTTTCCCTTGGAAGGGTTCTCAAATAAGAAAAATAGGCATAGTAGTGCAGTATTGTGGGAAAATGCACTGCCATTTTATACTTCTACCTATAGTTTACTTTTCTCAGAAGCATCTACAAACCAATACTTATTATTTCTAACAATAATTAAGATTATCAAAAAATAAAGGTCTTCATGTAGTGAAAAAAATAGAAAGAAAAAAAAGCAAAGTGGAGTTTGGTGCACCATTGGAATTTTAAAATGTGTAAAATACATGGTTTTAAAATCAAGCTGGTTTTAGAAAAGGCAGAGGAATCAGACATCAAATTGCCAACATCCGCTGGGTCATCAAAAAAGCAACAGAGTTCCAGAAAAACATCTATTTCTGCTTTACTGACTATTCCAAAGCCTTTGGCTCTGTGGATCACAATAAACTGTGGAAAATTCTGAAAGAGATGGGAATACCAGACCACCTGACCTGCCTCTTGAGAAATCTGTATGCAGGTCAGGAAGCAACAGTTAGAACTGGACATGGAAAAACAGACTGGTTCCAAATAGGAAAAGGAGTATATCAAGGCTGTATATTGTCACCCTGCTTATTTAACTTATATGCAGAGTACATCATGAGAAACACTGGGCTGGAGGAAGCACAAGCTGGAATCAATATTGCCGGGAGAAATATCAATAACCTCAGATATGCGGATGACACCACCCTTATGGCAGACAGTGAAGAAGAACTAAAGAGCCTCTTGATTAAAGTGAAAGTGGAGAGTGCAAAAGTTGGCTTAAAGTTCAACATTCAGAAAACTAAGATCATGGCATCTGGTCCCATCACTTCATGGAAAACAGGTGTGGAAACAGTGGCTGACTTTATTTTTGGGAGCTCCAAAATCACTGCAGATGGTGATTACAGCCATGGAATTAAAAGACGATTACTCCTTGGAAGGAAAGTTATGACCAACCTAGACAGCATATTAAAAAGCAGAGACATTACTTTGTCAACAAATCTCCGTCTAGTCAAGGCTATGGTTTTTCCAGTGGTCATGTATGGATGTGAGAGTTGGACGGTGAAGAAAGCTGAGCGCCGAAGAATTGATGCTTTTGAACTGTGGTGTTGGAGAAGACTCTTGAGAGTCCCTTGGACTGCAAGGAGATCCAATCAATCCATCCTAAAGGAGATCAGTCCTGGGTGTTCATTGGAAGGACTTATGTTGAAGCTGAAGCTCCAATACTTTGGCCACCTGATGTAAAGAGCTGACTCTTTTGAAAAGACCCTGATGCTGGGAAAGATTGAGAGCAGGAGAAGGGGACAACAGAGGATGAGATGGCTGGATGGCATCACCGACTCAATGGACATGGGTTTGGGTGGACTCTGGGAGTTGGTGATGCATAGGGAGGCCTGGAGTGCTGCGGTTCATGGGGTTGCAAAGAGTCAGACTCGACAGAACGACTGAATTGAACTGAACTGAAATACATTGAAACACTTTTTAATATATTTCTAATTTACTTGATGTTCATTCAGGAAGTTAAGGTATGATAATTTTGCAGATGATATAGACAATGACTCCATATAATGCTAGAACCTAAAGACAACCACTTTCCTGAGATCTAAATCTCTTTGAACACCATTAGTGATTGTCTGGTCTTGCAGTATCTCTAGTGGTCAGGGAATTAATCTCATAAATTTACCAACTTCATTTTTAGAAATCTCTGTAAGTTATAAATGTCTCTCTGTTCAGCTGAAATATACTCCCATTGGCTTTGAATTCCTAAACCTATACTCTTCACACAGAACAAACGGTAGTCCTCTCTGCCACATTGCATTTCACATCTTTGTGGCTCCAGTTTCAATCCACTATGCCATTGGGGTTTCTGTGTTTTTTGCTTGTTTTTATTTTTTCAGATGTTCCTGTGAAGTGTCCTAGAAACCTCTGTGGGGAAAAAGAGATGGAGAGGGAGAGTGTGATGAAGAGAGAAAGACATTGGGAAGTGGAGGTTAGTGGAGGGACTGGTATCCCTTCTCACACCCCTAAACCCTTCTTTTTCCGGAGAAGCTCTGCACTTAGATCCTTCGCATTCAGCTCTTTCCTAAATTGGGCTCCTATATGAGATTTCAATTTTATTAAAAATATTTAAAAGTCAGTATAGTATATGACAACTCTAAATATTTTCAAGTCACTTAGAGATTCAGAGTCTGTGACTTATTGGTAATGACTTTCCTCACAATGAAAATGCAGTCACTTTGAAACACTGATGTCACAGTGAACGTCAGAATTCATGTATTGCAGGACTGAAACAGAATCAACATTAGCTGTTTGTTTGTTTGTAGCATTTAACTTTCCCACCATTTCCTTCCAAACAATGCTAGAGTCCTTCAGAGGAGTCCTATTAGTTCACCAAGAAACAGCTCCTTTCAATATGTCAAGTACTTGTAATTGCAATGCTGGCCTGCCTACGGACGATTCACATTTGTTCTGGGAAAACATGAGGCTCTTTTACCACTGACCATAAAAGACAATGCCATCACTCCTCATTACTCTAAAAACAATGGTTTTGTTGCTGATGTCAAAGACAAATTTATCACTGCCCAAGATTAAGATATGGCTGAAATTTGCTCAAGGAAGAGCAATGAAGCCCAGGAACAAGATATGCAGCCTCCACTTACCCTGTTATCAGAACGACATGGCCATCCAACCTGGCATGGCCTTTGCACAGACAACACCACCACCAACATGGCAATTTTATAATTAGTATTTCTACTATCAGGACTGCTGTTTCCATATCAGCATTATAATTGTATCATTTTTAGGCTTTTCTTTTTAGCTGTAAATAATTTTCAGATCTTATTTTGACCACATTGCGTACATGTTGAGTTGCTTCAGTCGTGTCTGACTCTTTGCAACTCTATGGACTGTACACTGCCAGGCTCCTCTGTCCATGGGATTCTCCAGGCAAGAATACTGGAGTGGGTTGCCAGGCCCTCCTCCAGGGGATCTTCCAGACCTAGAGTTCAAACACCCATCTCTTACGTCTTCTGCAATGGCAGGTGGATTCTTTACCACTAGTGACACTTGGGGAGCCCTTTGACCACAGTTGCCTCTGCTATCTAGTCATCCAGGAATTTGAAATACTTTTCTACATTTTAGGAATATCTATTTTAAGAATGTCTGTTCTGTAAAGTTAAATTCAGCAACCTATTTCCATTTCCCTTGAGGCCAAGCTCAGATAATTGATACCGGCTTCACAGTTTGCTCACATCCCCTGGAATATTGGTTAAGAGGAGAGGGACACAAATGAGACACTACAGGGGAATCCATTTTCACGAGTGTGGGGGAGAAACAGCCAATGTGCAGGTTTAGCCATGTGCAAGGTCAGACTGGCAGTGCTGCTAGAGGCTGTCATTCATCCATTCAGTAGCTACTGAAACAGATTGCTCATTAGGGCAGACAGGTTGTGTCATATAGCCATTGTTCTTGGCTGTGTACATGGCCGGCCTGGTTCTCTACAATGTAGGATATTGGCTAGATCTTCTTGACATTTTAATGAGTTTATGTCTTGCTTAAACTAACTAAGTGGGATTAGTGGTTTTTAATTATGTTCTGACAGCTATAGCTAGAATACTAAATATTTGAGTAGAGACTTGAATAAAAGCTCCTCAAAGAGCAAAATAGTATAAAAAGCAAATTATTTCTATTTGAAAGGCAAAAATCAAGCTCTGACAGGTGTTTTTTTAAAACTATATATTTGTCATATAATTTTATTAATAAGGACAACCACAATCTTTTAGGGCAAATTTCTTTTCTTCTAGGTTACAAATACTGTGTAAATTTATATAAGAAACTACATTCAGAGTAAGTATACTACCATTTATTTTCTTATTTAATAGTTTTTTATATGAAAAAAATAATAATGAGGCATACAGGATTATTGGGAATAACTAATAAAGTTTTAGAAAACTTTTTTAAAAGTATTGTTTATCTCTGGTTAAGTGTCATATCATTCCTTAATACACAGAATAAATTTTAAAAAATGATCAATATAGATAATAGAAAAAATATGAAGTTTTAATTTATCTATTACATTCTAAAAACAATATTTACTCCTTTGTTCCCAGTTTTCTTAGCTATATCATGAATGTTATATCTATTTTAACATAGTTCATATGATTTTATTAGGAAAAACTGCTATAAGTGTAAAAATCTTATTTGCATCTGCTGAAAATTTTTGTAACAAGTACTAACTTGTGCCATTTTTACCATTCATTAGAAACAGAACCAAAATTGCTTACATAGCAAATGTTTGCCAAGAGCTCAGTTACTTATCATAATGAATGTCAGAATGGTATTTAATAGGATTTGTGTCAAAGAAGGGAAATGGTGAAAACTCCAAGTAAAATATATCTGACCAAAACAGATTTTTTTTTTCACATTGCAGCAAACTCTGCTCTTAGTTCAGTCTAGGTACATTTCAGAAACAGGACAGAGTAAATTATAATCCAACTTTTTGATAACATAGATGATAAGAATGAAAATAATGATGTAATTTGGCTATAAATTTTATTCATAAAAAAGCATTCTTTATCATGAGTTACTGAACTATTAAAATGATTTTTATATAGCAAATAAGAATCTATAGTATTATATTTACACACACATATGTTTACATATGTAGATGTGTGTGTGTGTGTACAGAGAGGAGAGAGAGAAGGAATACATATCTTTAGATGTAAATCTAAAATCCAGAGAGCTATGCATCAAGAATTTTCTGCAAAATTCACATTTTAGCAAAGCCTGAAATGAACAATCACTAGGCTATTTGTAGCCTTTAAAAAAAAAAAGGAAACCTAATTGTGATTGCTCACACATTTTCCTGCAGAAATACTCAGTTTGATTATAGGTTTCTGCCACTTATCCCTCTGGCGGTGTCAGCTATTCTATAGTATACGAGCTACATCGCCTGTTTAAAAATGAAAAAAAAAAAAAAAAGAATTCTAAAGCACACCTTTCCTCTGAGAATAAAGATGAGGACTGTCAACTTATATTGTTAAACCTTACAACCCACAGACTGGAGGGATTATTTTCTCACTAAGTCAAGTGTTTATATTACAAATACCTAAAAATTCATCTCAAATGTTCTGAAAAAATAAAGAAAAGGTACCGGTACACATTACTGAAAAGACTATAAGTAGGGTGGGCTTCACAAAAGATGGATCACAGTGACATCAAAGCTCTAAATTTCCCCCTGGAATTTTCTGAGCTCTGCCCCTATCCAGTGAGTTTCCAGGATGGCTCAAGGATGGACAGTTTAAAGTAGTTGTGATGATTGCTTTGTCTACAGAGAGAAGCAGTGCTTTGTGCTCCCACATATCAAGCCAGGCTGCTAAATTTCACTCTGGGTTGAGCAATTGGGGTCATAAACTTGAACTGGAGAAGGGACGCACTAATTGATTAAGGCTCGTCTATCTTCTATCTTTAAAAAGAAGATAGAGCCACCACCAGATTCTGCAAGTTAAAACCATGGATTATTGGAAAGAGGCAAGAGACAAATTGGTTCTGGGGAATCAGTCAGTGTGCTTACATTATAATTCACATTCTAGAGTGATGGAGATTGAGGCTCAAATAGCCTAAAGTAGCAACAAACATATTTTAAGCTGAGATCTATGTGATATCAAAACCTACTCTCAACTTTTTAAAATGTACCTATTCTTTGTTTTCTAACTTACTGATTTTTGATTTTCTTTAGCTGAATCTCCTTCAGGAGAGGGGCTCCACAGGTGGTGCTAGTGATAAAGAACCCACCTGCCAATGCTGGTAGACATAAGAGACTCGGGTTCGATCCCTGGATTGGGAAGGTCCCCTGGAAGAGGCAATGGCAATCCACTCCAGTATTCTTGCCTGGAAAATTCTAGGAACAGAGGAGCCTCGCGAGCTACAGTCCATGGGGTGACAAACGAGTCAGACACAACTGAAGTGACTTAGTGCAGTTTAGAAGAGTTTCTGGTACAGGTAAAACTTGGGTTTCCAGCTATACATATGAAATATATACAATGAATGAACTTTGTTTTTTAAATGCTTTCAGTACCTTAAAATAGAATATTATTTTTATGTAAGCAGATATAAGAATAATATGTATATGGATATATATATATATATATATAGATATATATATATATATAGCCTATATGAGACTAATAATATCCATCATAAAAGCACATAGAATAGTTTGTTTTTCATGTAAGTGAATATTATATTTTTTACAGAGCCAGTTAAATATTTTCCTTTATAAAATTGTTTTACTGAGAAATCAAATGTGCTGAAATGAGATTTAAAATGAATTAGATGCATTATGATGATTATTCATTTAAAGATTATTTAGCAGTATAAAATATTCACTTTTTTTATTTCCTTAATAAATGAATACTGGCACTATTGGAAACAGTATGCAATTTCATTGTTTCATAGCAATGACAAATATAGAAAAAATTCAAATACTTTACAGGGAGATCTTAAGTCCCTTGATAGTACAAATGAATCCTGGAGTGAAAAAATCATTTTACTTCAAGTAAGACTTTCATATTACCACTGTTGAGGCTAACACACTTTTCTAAACAACATTTTTTTTTATGAAATATTTGAGATCATCTACTCTTAGGTTTGGAGAAGGAAATGGCAACCCACTCCAGTATTCTTGCCTGGAGAACCCCGTGGACAGAGGAGCCTGGCAGGCTACAGTCCCTGGGGTTGTAAGAGTCGGACACGACTTAGCGACTAAATCACCACCACCACCACCACTCTTAGGTTTATCTTTTTCTGTTTTATGGTTGTTGTTTTTATTCAGAAAATTGATCCAAAGAAGCTAAATGACATGTTTAAGTTCAAATGCCAGAGTAGCATATACAATCCAATATGCTATACTTTTGGAGTGCAGGTACATTTTCTCTTTGCTTCAAGAAAATTGCTCTGGGGCTTTTGAAAGAAAATTTGCTAATGTGGCCTTCCCAATGGTTCATGTAAAGTTTACAGAAAGCAATTACCTAGAGAGGCAGCTAAGTGAGGGCTCTAGCTTGTAGAGGTGTTACACATTTTCTACTAACTTGAGACAGTGCTTATGTTACATCAAGCTTTAGTTTTCTCATCTGAAAAATGCAAGGACCAGGATGTACTCAAACAAGGTTGTTGTGGTTTATGTTGTTCAGTCACCTAGTTGTGTCTGATTCTTCACAACCCCATGGACTGTAGCATGCCAGGCCTCCCTGTCCCTCAACATCTCCCAGAGTTTACCCAAGTTCATGTCCACTGCATTGGTAATATCATCCAACCTTCTCATCCTCTGACACCCTCTTTTCCTCTGCCTTCAATCTTTCCCAGCATCAGGGTCTTTTCCAATGAGTTGGCTGTTCACATCAGGTAACCAAAATATTGGTGCTTCAGCTTCAGCATCAGTCCTTCCAGTGAGTATTCAGGTTGATTTCCTTGCTGTCCAAGGGACTCTCAAGAGTCTTCTCCAGCACGACAGTTCAAAAGCGCCAATTCTTTGGTGTTCTGCCTTCTTCGTGTTCCAGCTCTCACAACTGTACATGACTACTGGAAAGACGATAGCCTTGACCATTCGTATCTTTGTTGGCCAAGTGATGTCTTCACCTTTTAACACAGTCTAGTTTTGTCTTAGCTTTCCTGCCAAGAAGCAATCGTTTTCCAATTTCATGGCTGCAGGCACCATCAACAGTGATTTTAGAGCCCAAGAATAGGAAATCTATCACTGCTTCCACATTTTCCCCTTCTATTTGTCATTGGGCCAAATGCCATGATCTTAGTTTTTTTTTAATATTTAGTTTTAAGCTGACTTTTTCACTCTCTTCCTTCACCCTCATCAATAGGCTCTTTATTTCCCCTTCACTTTCTGCCATTAGAGTGGTATTATCAGCATATCGGAGGTTGTTAATGTTTCTCCTGCCAATCTTGATTCCAGCTTGTAACTTATCCGCCTAGCATTTCTCATGATGCCCTTAGCCTGTAAATTAAACAAACAGGGTGGCAATAAACAGCCTTGTCATACTCCTTTCGCAATCCTGAACCAGTCAGTTGTTCCATATGGAGTTTTAACTGTTGCTTCTTGACCTGTATACAGGTTTCTCAGGAGACAGGTAAGATGTTCTGGTATTCCCATCTCTTTAAGAGTTTTCCATAGTTTGTTATGATCCACACAGTTAAAGGTTTCAGTGTAGTCGATGAAACAGAAGTAGATGTTTTTCCAGAATTTGCTTGCTTTCTCTATGATCCAGCAAATGTTGGAAATTTGATCCCTGTTTCCTCTGCCTTTTCTCAACCCATTTTGGAATTCTTTTTTTTTTTTAATCTATTTTTTTTATTGAAGGATAATTGCTTTACAGAACTTCATTGTTTTCTGTCAAACCTCAGCATGAATCAGCCATAGGTATATATATCCCCTCCCATTTGAACCTCCCTCCCATCTCCCTCCCCATCCCACCCATCTCGGTCATCTTGGAATTCTTAGTTCACATAATGCTGAAGCCTAGCATACAGGATTTTGAGCATAACCTTACTAGCATGGAAGATGAGTGAAATTGTCTGGCAGTTTGAACATTCTTTAGTACTGCCCTTCTTGGGAACTGGGATGAGGATTGACCTTTTCCAATTCTGTGGCCACTGCTGGGTTTTCCAAGGTTGGTTTAGTTTAATTAAACTAAATTAGTATTAAACTAAATTAGTATTAAGGTTGCATTCAACATGTAAGGTATTATCCTTTGCATGCATTTACATGTACCCCTCATTCTTCACATTTGTTATCTTCTTTTTCTGATAATATCTTTTTTAATGGATATACAACTCAGATCAAGTATAAGCAACATGAGTGCAGAAAATATTTATTACCTTCTTAAAGACTTAATAACATTCTAAGAAGCTGATGTGTATTTCACCCACATGAAAAAAAAAAAAAGAATCTGAGGTAGGTTTTATTATAAACTCATTCATTGTTCTCCTACGGAAGTTGATCCAAGAAGGCTAAATGACTTGTGTAAAGTCATACAGCAAGGCATTTTGGAACCTAGATTCAAACCTCAGCACAATGTCATTTTTATCTCATTGCCTTTAGACTAACTGCTAAATTTCACCATCTTCAAATTAGTGGTCTGCAAATATTTTCAGGAAAAAAGTCAACAGTAATTAAGTGTATATTTTTAATAATGTTCCCTTTCTATTGCAATTTCAAATATGGTGTTTTAACATTATCATGCAGAAGTCTGTGCATGGCTATTTCTCTCTATTTGAATGGAGCAGCTTTAAATTCCTTTAGAAACTGATTGGAGTATAAATAAATAAAAAAGTTTAAAGGTTTTTAGAAATTATTTAGGAGGGAAGAAAATGGAAATAATCAAGTGAAGCAGAACTATTCATTAAATGAAATGGAAAAGAATATGACAATAAAGACATGGATTATAACCAGGTGGGCTGGCTATCTGCCATGTTTATCAATAATTAAGAGTATTCTTTTCATAAAAATGCCACAAATACGTAGAAAATAGTTCTGGAATCAGGTTAAGTAATCCATAATCTCTAAAAGGATAGTAGGCTTGCCATGTACCTTGGTTTCTAGAAACCAGCAAACAGTACTTTCTTCAATGTCAGTGCCTCAGGATTTGTGGAGTGGCACTACAATTAGAAAATATGTCCATTCACTTTTTCCCTCTGCTTTATACATCATACCAATGCTTCACTCAGCAATTTTCACTCTGTCGCTATAATATCTTGAGTGGTAGATCACCTGTCAGCAACAGGAACAGCTATTAAGATATGGCTGGAAAGAGACTAATTGTAAGAAGTGGATTTGCTAGTAATCATTTGCTGGGAACTTTTGAAATCTCAAATAGTTCAAATATGTGAGCATGATAGCTTTCAGTCAAGAGAATCAATATAATTCCATCCTTCACCCAAAAGGTTCAAAGTATAATGTCTCCATCCTAAAGTCATAAGTGCCTAATAAGTACAGTTCAATTCAACTAATATTTATTGATGCTGTGTTAAGTTCAGTATTTAGGATCTGGGTATTCAGGGAATACCAGGGTATACACTGAAGTGAAAGAGCCATAAAGCAAGAACAAATTGACTCATCACTTGCGGGCAGAGTCATGGGAGAGACAAGAAGTATTTCATTTTAATTAAAGGTATTGAGTCAATTTACTTTGAAGACATGAATATTTACAGCCTGGCAATAAAGTTTTTATAAGTATCTGTTACTTTAATGATATCATTTGACACAATTTTAGGGCTGCCTTTTTTTTTTTTTTTTAGTGTATCAAATAGTTTCTACTTGTGGAGATTATGTATCCTGCATTTTGCTGGAGAAGATAAATGTACTAAAAGAGTAACTGATTTTAGTTGATGTGAGTAAAACAACCGCTACACTTGATGGGGTATTTCAAGTATGTTCAAATATGTCTTTCAAGTGAGTTGAAACCCAGATGGCCTTCCTCTGACTTCAAGTGTCAGGGTACACTCTTAAGACCAACTATTAATAAAAACTAAGAGGGTTCTAAAGTGGCCCTAACACCTCACTAATAACCTATAGTTGGGAGCCAGGAGCAGTGGATACATGTGTGGTGAGGAGGCTTACAAGAATTAGGCCTTAGTCAGTCCAAGGAAGAGTCTACAAAGATCTTCAGCATTCTCAATAGATTTGATCAGGAATCTTTTCTGCTTTTCTTTTCATGAGTAGCATGAATTCACTTCAAAACTTTTGTTGAAAATCTTAGATAATAAAAGAGAAAACAGTTTAGAGTGATATGATACCTTGTATTTTAAAGGTTTTTCATATATATATTATTTTATATAATCCTTACAGTTATTTGGTGGAGACTCTAGTTATAATTGGCTTCTCTGATGGCTCAGATGGCAAAAAATATGACTGCCAATGCAAGAGACCCAGGTTCAATCCCTGAGTCAGGAGAATCCCCTGGAGAAAGGAATGTCTAGCTATTCCAGTATTGTTGACTGGAGAATTCCATGGACAGAGGAGCCTGGTGGGTTATACTCCATGGGGTCACAAAGAGTCAGACACTACTGAGCAACTAATATTTTTTCAAGTTAGAAGAAAGAATATATTTAATGGCATTTCACATAAGGGTTAATATTTTTAAATTTGTAACCCAAAACTTTACTGATGATTATATTTGTAAATGTTTGCAATATGTATTGGGTATTAGGTGAGGATGAGGCAGACTGAAGATGGAAATTCACTAAAAGATTTATAAAAATCAGTTAGCTTAAATAATCATCATATAAAACCCTATAAACCTCTATCAGTGTATCTCAGCATCAATTTTAATTTATACATATTCATTTATTTTTAATATATGGTTTAAAATATATGTTTCAAGTATGCAGTATTATAATTCAACATGTATAAACACTATGAAGTGATCATCACCACTGCCATCTATTACCACTTAGTTTGTCCCTTTCACCCATTTCAACCACCCTAACCTTCCTCTTTTCTGATAGCTACTAATCTATTTTCTATATCTTCTATCATTTGTGAGTTTTCCATAGTTTCTCTTCTAATGGAGTACTAGAAGTTGCAGATATGGAAGTAAATTGTTTTATGATTGAAAACTGCAAAATCAGTCATTTTTGAAGACCAAAACAGAAAAAAAAACTTATTTAAGGGGGAGAGTCAATCAATATCTTACTTTTTAGCTTAGAAGACAGGAAAATGATTTAAAAAGAGAAAGGAGGAAGAAAAAAAAGTTAATTTAAAAGACAGGAAGAAGAAATGTTGAATGCATTCTTAATTCATTGTAACTTTGATTTTTTTAACCTTTTATTCATGAGCTTTGTCTTTGGTAATGCCAAACAATTAACTCTGTGTGTAAAAGGCACATTAATCATAATGTGTGCAACTGAAAGTTTTACCTCTTTTTTATTCTGGCTTGCATTGCATTCATTTTCTCCTTTTTATAACCAGTTGATTCATTGGCTCCATTTTTATGTGTCTTGGCTAATTATTATTATTTTTGTCTATGTTACCAACATCTGCTTAGAATTGAAATCCTATATATCTTACATTTGAATTCATTTTATTTTTTTTTCCTTTTCTCATGAGCATTAGTGTCACTTAAAGTGTGAAAATCAGAGTGGTCTACAACTCCAAAATTCTAAACCCTCACAAATGTAGGACCTTTACGCACCTTGCCAAGCTCTCTCAAATGAGCTTTGAAGGAAAAGCAAATATTTAATAACAAAAATGAAGGGTGGGGGAAACTCAAGATTATTCATATAAGCATGGAAAATGTATTAAATAATTCTTAAAATATTTGTCATTGCTCACAGTCCTTTGAGTGATCCACTAAGTCATTCAGAAACAGCATACCATCTCTTCTGAGAGGGCATCATGCTGTCTAGTAGAATGAGATGGTGTATGTCAAGAGTAAAGCATCTTGATTTTAATCAGGGTCGCTAGCCGCTGACTGTGTGTAATGATGTTAATGGAATAGCTCTTAATTTCTACTTTTTCAAAAGTCTTTTTTACAGTAATTAGTACCTCGATCAGTCATCAACTCATAGCAGATGCATAACACTAATTTTTTCAAACTCAATTTTGAAACAATTCCTACACATTGCAAGAAACAACAACAAAAAAAATGAGAAAAAAGTAGCAAGGACACTTTTCTCCTTTTATCTGTTACTTGAATATGCCAGAAAACCTCTTCACTTGCTAAAATTCACTTGCTATTAATAAAATAATAAAATAGCCCAGTATAAGGAATGACAAGAGACACCTAAGGCACAAAAGAGATTATCTAGAAGGAATAAAAATAAGACTAACATTGACTTTCTCATATAAAATGCATGCAGTATTTTAGAATACAATGAAAAGATATTTCAAAGATCAGAGAAAATATACTTGAATCTTAAATTCCAAATCCATTTAGTTACAGGCAAGAGCCAAAAATATATTCAATATGCAAAGAATAAGAACATTTACCTTGGAAGCATTCTCTTCAGCAAATTCCTCCTGAACATACTCTATCAAAGCAAGTAAGTAAAATATGAAAGTGGAAGATACAGGATTCAGGAAATTTTCACTTCATTTAAAGAGGGAAACAAAAGGAAGTCCCAAGGTGACAGATTTGTAACAGATCTAAAAATCAAATATTTTAGTGTATAGAAGGAAGATGGCAAGCAGGTGGAAGGGAATTTCCAGGAATTAAGAGGAATGCCGAGAGTAGGTGATATGATGGATCATTTGAAAATAATTCATGATATAATAGATACAAGTTTGACAACTTTAAAAGAAAAATCCAATAAAGATTTTGGGAAAAGAAAAATCTTGAACAAATAAGGAAATAACTCTCCTAGTTATGTTTTGCAACATTAAAAAAACAAAATCCTGAAATTTGGTGACTGACAACAATCAGTGTATTAAATCTCACAATTTTATAGATTAGGAATGCGGACACTGTTTAGCTGGATAATTCTGCTATTCTGTGTGGTATCAACTGAGGTCATTCAGTGGTGCTCAGATGGTAGATGAGCTAGTATGGAGGGTACAAGACTGATTGACTCAAATATCTATTACTTTGGAAGAAATGGTTGAAAGTACAGGTCCCACTGTGACTGTCAAAAAAGTACTTACAGATCCTCTCTCCCAGTAGTGAAGCAGGAAGTATTTCATTGGCACATGAGGGATCTCAGATGATCTTCTAAGACACAGAAATGAAAGCTGCCATCTTTTAAATTCTGGGGCTAGAAACCAACATTCCATGACTTCTGCCATGTTCTATTTGTCAAAATACTCACAAAGCCCAGACTGACTCAAGCAAGAGTCTTCAACCACACTGTCATGAAAAGAATGTGAAAAAAATATATATATATGGACATCTTTCACCTATTTATCACAGTACATCACTTGGTTCTATTGTCCTTGATTTTTATATAGACATACTTTGCTTCCCAGGTGGTGCTAATGGTAAAGAACCTGCCTGCCAATGCAGGAGACATAAGAGATGCAGGTTCAATCCCTGGGTCAGGAAGATAGGAACGTCTCCTGAAGGAGGGCATGGCAAGCCACTCCAGTATTCTTGCCTTGAGAATGCCATGGATGGAGGATTCTGGCTGGCTATGGTCCACAGGATCACAGAGTCAGACACATAGTATACATGCCCTTGATTTTTACATAGACATATTTAGCTAGAAAATTTTGTTGATTTAGGAATTTTAGAATCAGACTAGACATAAAAAAGATTTCATGTGGTTTTAAAAGAGAATGGAAATATTACTTAACTTGAGGCATATTAAAGGAAAAGCACAGATGACAGAATTTAATAAATGACAAGAAAAGGAAAACAAAATTACAGTAAAAGAATACTACTATCTGTTTTCTGGAGTAAAGTCACTATGGTCTAAATGTGTGTGCCCACCCATCATTCACATGTTGAAACCTAACCACCAAAGTGATGATATTGGAAGGCGGAGTGATTGGGACATAATTAGGTCACAATGGTGGGGCCCTCATGAATGGGATTGTTGTTGTTTAGTCTCTAGGTTGTGTCTGACGCTGGGATCCCATGAACTGCAGCATCCCAGGCTTCCCTGTTCTTCACAAACTCCTGGAGTTTGTTGAAACTCATGTCCATTGAGTCGGTGATGCCATCCAACCACCTCATCCTCTGTCTCCCCCTTCTACTCCTGCCCTCAATCTTTCCTAGTATCAGAATCTTTTCCAATGAGTTGACTCTTCTCATCAGTTGGCCAAAGTACTGGAGCTTCAACTTCAGCATCAGTTCTTCCAGTGAATATTCAGGGTTGATTTTCTTTAGGATTGACTAGTTTGATCTCCTTGTAGTCCAAGAGACTTTCAAGAGTCTTCTCCAGCACCACAGTTTGAAAGCATCAATTCTTCATTACTGAGCCTTCTTTGTGGTCCAACTCTCACATCCATATGTGACTACTGGAAAAACCATAGCTTTGACTATACGGACCTTTGTCAGCAAAGTGCTATTTCTGCTTTTTAATATGCTGTCTAGATTTGTCATATCTTTTCTTCCAAGGAACAGCATCATTTAATTTTGTGCCTGCAGTCACAGGCCACAGAGATTTTGGAGACCAAGAAAATAAAATCTGTTACTGTTATCACTTTCCCCCCAATGGGATTAGTATCCATATAAAAGAGCCAGAGAGATCCCTGGCATCTCTCACAATATGAGGACAAAAGGAGACTTTAGCCATCTGTGAACCAAGAAGAAAGCTCTCACCAGACACTGAATCTGCTGGTGCCTCCATCTTGAATTTTCAGCCTCCAGAAATGTGAGAAATATTAATAAATAACTGTTGTATAAGCCACTCAGTTCACTGTATTTTGTTATAGTGGCCAAAATGGACTAAACACAAGTAACAGTATTGTCTACAGTAGGCATTAAAGGAAATAGAAATACATTATAAACATTTAAACCTATAAAACTAATGGAAAAGTGAATAAAAAGTATCAGCAATACTATAAAGGTAGGCATTCCAAGAGAAGAGTAATAGTTCAGTAGCTAAACCCTCATCTGACATAGCAAAACCAATAGATAAATCAGAATGTGATAACTTAAAGAATAATACTACAAACACATTTTTCAAGAGATTTAGATGCAGCTATCTCAAAAAACAAACAAAAATTCTCAAAGTGAAGTGAGAGTAATGAAAGAGGAATCTAGAAGAGAACTGCTGTTTTTTAATACAAACTGTTCAGTTCTACTAGTTTGTAGATATTTTTTAGTTAACTATGTGAATGAATAGACTATGTTGCTGCTGGGCGAAGTCACTTCAGTCGTGTCTGACTCTGTGTGACCTCATAGACGGCAGCCCACCAGGCTCCCCCATCCCTGGGATTCTCCAGGCAAGGACACTGGAGTTGGCTGCCATTTCCTTCTCCAAGACTATGTTAGGTGTGGTCTATTCCACACTTCTACCCCTCTAAGGCCCCCAAAAGTGTTTTAGCATAATATTGGAAATATTGAAATCCAGAAATTCCCAGAGCAAAGGCCACAGTGTAAGCAGTGGTGGTGGTAGATCTAATGACCAGAAGGAGAAATAGCTACCAAGTCACTGAGTCCAGTGCAATATAAGAACATTTTCCTCTATCCCAAAAATACTGGAAAAAAAATAACCTTCACGTGGACGAAAACACATAGCTTATGCCTAGATTTTTATAAGAAAAGAAATAAAAGATGTGTTAAGCATATAAAGATGAATAAAATTGAACAGTTAATGTTAACTCATAATTGGCAAGAGTCAAGAATACTTACTGGAGAAAGAGTAGACTATGAAATGGTACAGGGAAAACTAGATATCTACATGTGAATGAATGAAACTCGAACCCTATCTTACATTACTCACAAAAATTAGCTCAAAGTAGAACAAGACTTTAAGACCTGAAACCACAAAACTGCTTGAAAATAAAAAAAAGGAAAATCTTTTTGACATTGGTCTTGGCAACAAATTTTGGGATATGACACCAGAATTACAAGAAATAAAATGAAAACTAAACAATTTGAACCACATCAAAATTGAAAGCTTTTGCACAGAAAGGAAACAAGATAATAAAGTGAAAAGGTAACCTGCAGAAAGGGAGAAAATATCTGAAAACCATATATGCCATAAGAGGTTAACATCCAAAGTATGTGAAGAAGTCACACAACTCAACAGCAAAAAAAGAAAAAGAAAAAAAGTCAAATTATAAAGTGGGCAAAAAATATGAATAGACATTTTTCAAAGATATACATATGGTCAACTGGTTCATGAAAAGGTATTCAGTGGTATTAATCATTAGGAAAAGGCATGTAAAAATCTGAGTTATCACCTTACCTTTGTTAGAATGTTAGTATGACTATTATCAAAAAGACAAAAGATAAGTGTTAGCAAGGATGTAGATAAAGGAGAACATTTGTATACAACTGGTAGTGATATAAACTGGTATAGCTTCTAAGGAAAATAGTATGGAGGTTTCTCAAAAAGTTAAAAATATCACTACCAGATGACCCAGCAGCTCTACACATTGGTATATATACACAGGAAATGAAATCACTAAGTTGAAGAGATATATGCACCCCATGTTCACTGCAACACCATTCACAATAGTCAAGACACGGAAGCAACCTAAGCCCATCCACGGATAAATGAATGAAGATTCACATTTATGCAATAATGTATTGTTCAACCATGAGAAAGAAGGAAATACTACTATTTGCAACACCAGGGTTGAAATTTGATGCCATTATGCTGGCAAAATAAATCAGAGAAAAATAAATACTGCATGATCTCAGGGTGTGGGGAATGGGAATGTCAGTCAAAGTGTACAAAGTTTCAGTTATAAGATAAATATATTCTTGGGGTATAACATACAGCATGAACAATACTGCTTTACATACTTGAAAGTTATTAAGAGAGTAGATCTTGAATGTTCTCATCACACATACATACAAAGGTGATTAATTGAATTACAGATGTTTAACCAACCCTATTGTGGTAATTATGTTGCATTACAACACATTGAATACCTTAAACTTACACAAAGTTACATATCAATTATTACCTCAATAAAGCTGGGGTATAGGGGACTGGAAGATTGAAGAATCTGGGCAGATTGCAGAGGCAGTATTGTTGTTCGGTTGCTAAGTTTGCCCAACACTTTTGAGACCCCATGAGACTGTAGCCCACCAGATTCTTCTGATCGTGGGATTTTCCTAGCAAGAACGCTGGAGTGGGTTGCCATTTCCTTTTGCAGGGGATCTTCCTGACCCAGGGACTGAACCCAAATCTCCTGCTTGGCAGGCAGACTCTTTACCACTGAGCCACCAGAAAAGCCCCAGCCATAGTATACGGTTTGGGGGAAAAAAGAATTAATGGCTACTCATTTTTAAATGAACTTAAACAAATGTAATTGTAATGGGGTTCTGACATTTATTACCAAAATTATATGCTAGGTATCTATAAAAGTCTTCAACCAGGTTGTGCTTAGGGAAATAGACAATTTGTTGTTCCATTTTTTCTAATCTGTCATGTCCCTTGTTTTGATGCATCCAATTAAGTGCCTTATCAATTGGTCATGTTGTATGAAGATTTTCATTATAAATGCAATGAATGTTTGGGCTCCAGGGTTGAAATTGATTCAAGTACCAATTTTAAGAACTGTTTTCATCAAGTTCATTTCATAGCTCTAGTTATTTCTGTTCCTATTTGTTATGCACAGATCTTTGCAAATTCTAAAATTCCAGGAGGTAGATCTCTCCTCCAGTTCTGCTAGCTACAGCTGTTCGTAAATACCAAGGAGTGTTTGAATCTAAATGTCTGCTGTTGTAGGAGGGCTTACATAAGATTTCCTGGCTTTTGGTGGAAAGGGAACATTCTTCCAATTTGAGAGAGAACTCTTCTTCTCTCCACTTTATCCAACCACAATTTACTTAGAAGTCATTTGCACTGTATTCTTTCTAGTTGTTGGGGTTATAAAAGTTATCATTTTACTTTCTCTGAATTTTTACAGTTTAAATATTTCAAGAATATTTGTCATCTGTTACCCTAATATCAACTTCTTTAACAGTCCTGAAATATCTAAAGATCAGTCATTTTCTTATTTGAAATAAATCATGCAGTAACACAAAAGGTACACTGAATCTATTCAATATTTCATTTAGTCTGTTATCTACTTTCTATTTCTCTCCTTATTTTTAGTTTAGGCTTATGAGGCCTGATTTATTGTTTTTCCAATGACTGTTATTCATTCCAGCAGCTGTTACTCTAGGACAGAAATATACAAAAAAAAAAATTCACTCATTAGAAAATAAGTATTTTTGAACATCTAGTAGTAGCTACTATTTCTGGATGTACTAATTCTGGATCCAGTCATAATCTCTGAGAAACTCACAGCTTAGGGATGGGAGAAGATAGATACACAATAATGAATTTTCACATAACAACATTTTTAATATATAATCACAGAAACATTCAGATAGCTGCATGTACCAGGGAAGGAAATACCTAACTGCTAAGCAGGTGTGGAAAAGATGGTAAAACTGTTTTTTTGGTTTTATAGTGTATATGAACCATGCTAAAACAGTGATATACACAATTTTCTATTTTCATAAGAGTGAAACAAAATGTAAAAAAATTTAAAACTCCAAAATCAGAAGAAAAAAAAAACAACCAAAATGCAATACTGAAAGCCAAGTGATACCATCTCATTGAATACTTAAAACTGGAAAATCAACTGTGAAACCAATGTGTATCAACTGGAAAAAATCTGCTATAATATTTACCCTCCAGCTATTGTACGTAGCATTGTGATCTCATCAGATCCTAGAGAGAGAGAAGCATTGTTCTTTCTCCATAGCATTCCTAAACTGGCAGGAATTGCCTGAACTTTAGATGCTAACATCAATGGCAACAGCTTTGGTTATTTTTCAGTCACATTTTTAAGTTGTAAATACTAGGATGTGCAGAAAAGAATTAACATAGAAGGTTTGACTGCTATCTTTGGAAGGCCTGCTCTCAAGGTTTACCTTTGGCTGCCATTTGGGAACTTGGATTTGGGAAGGGTCCCTGACATTAATTGATAACAGTGCCTAAACGCCTTGAACAAACAGTATTATGTTATGTTATGTTAGTCACTCAGTCGTGTCCATCTCTTTGCAACTACATGGATTGTAGCCCACCAGGATCCTCTGTCCATGGGATTCTCCAGTCAAGAATACTGGAGTGGGTTGCCATTTCCTTCTCCAGGAGATCTTCCCAACCCAGGGATCAAACCCAGGTCTCCCACATTGCAGGAAGATTCTTTACTGTCTGAGCCACCATGGAATCCTTTAAGAAACAGTACAGTATATGTTAAATAAACACCTTCTTTCCTTCTGGGACTCTGGAATTTGGATCCCTTCCAGTAGGGGATGCCTATGTGAATAGCTCCCCGCAAAATCTCTGCTCACTGGTCTAACAAATTTTACATATATGTTCACAACTTGTTGCTGGGGTGAGTAAGTGTGCCTTGTAGATTCTACTGGGAGAAGATCATTGAAAGCTGGTTTCTATTTTGCCCCAAGCTTCACCCCATAAGACGTTTCTCATTGTCAATTGTGTTTTGTATTCTTTCACTTTAATGAGCTGTGAATAAGACTATTAGAATCCTGTGAGTTCTCATAGTGAACCATCAAACCTGGGATTGCTAAGGGGAACTACCAAAAAAAGCTATATATTAAATTAGCTATATTTTGATAATTTTTCTGAAATTTGCTAATGTAAAATCACAATACAAACGATCTGAGTATCAGTAGAAGAGGAGAAAATATTCTTGCCTCAGAGAACATAAAGTTCTTAAAGTAAGCTAACGGCTTTCCAATCATAGTTTATTAGCAAGGCCAAGTATTTAAATTATACATATATTTTATTGTTCAGTCGCCAAGTCATGTCTCACTTTTTGTGACACCATGGACTGCAGCACACCAGGCTTCCCTGTCCCTCAGCATCTCACAGAGTTTGCCCAAGTTATGTCAAATGAATTGGTGATACCATCCAGCCATCTCATCCTGTCATCCTCTTCTCTTTCTGCCTTCAATCTTTCTCAGCATCAGGGTCTTTTCCAAAGAGTCGACTGTTCACAAATTATTGGAGCTTCAGCTTCTGTATCAGTCCTTCCAATGAGTATTCGGGGTTGATCTCCTTTAAGACTGACTGGTTTGATCTCCTTGCCTTCTAAGGGACTCTCAAGAGTCTTCTCCAGCACAACAGTATGAAAGCATCAATTCTTCAGTGCTCAGCCTTTTTTTATTGTCCAGCATTCACAGTCGTACATGACTATCGGAAAGACCATAGCCTTGACCATACATATTTTTGGTGGCAAAGTGATGTCTTTGCTTTCAACACTCTGTCTAGGTTTGTCCTAGGTTTCCTGCCAAGAAGCAATTGTCTTCTAATTTCATGACCATAGTCACCATCTGCAGTGATTTTAGAGCCCAAGAAAAGGAAATGTCACTGCTTCCAGCTTTTCTTCTTCTATTTTCCATGAAGTGATGGGACTGGATGACGTGATCTCAGTTTTTGTAATAATGAGTTTTAAGCTGTCTTTTTCACTCTCTTCCTTCACCCTCATCAAGAGGCTCTTTATTTCCTCTTTGCTTTCTGCCATTAGAGTGGTATCATCCACATATCTGAGGTTGTTTATATTTCTCCTGGAAATCTTGATTCCAGCTTGTAACTCATACAGCACAGCATTTCCCATGATGTGCTCTGTAAGTTAAACAAACAGGGTGACAATAAATAGCCTTCTTGTACTCCTTTCTCAATTCTGAACCAGTCAGTTGTTCCATAAAGGGTTCTAACTGTTGCTTCTTGACCCACATATAGGTTTCTCAGGAGACAGGTAAGATGGCCTGATAGTCCCATATCTTTAAGTATTTTCCACAGTTTGTTGTGGAAAATCCACACAGTCAAAGGCTTTAGCGTAGTCAACGAAACAGAGGTAGGTGTTTTTCCTGAACTCCCTTGCTTTCTCTATGATCCAGTGAATGCTGGCAATTTGATCTCTGATTCCTCTGCCTTTTCTAAATCCAGCTTGAACATCTGGAAGTTCTCAGTTCATGCTGAAGCCTAGCTTGGAGGATTTGGGGCACAACCTTACTAGTATGAGATGAAGACGAGTGCAATTGCCTGGTGGTTTGAACATCCTTTAGTACTGCCCTTCTTGGGAATTGGGATGAGGAATGATCTTTTCCAGTCCTGTGGCCACTGTTGGGTTTTCCAAATTTGCTGACATATTGATTGCAACACTTTAATAGCATCATCTTTTAGTATTTTAAATAGCTCTGCTGGAATTCCATCACCTATACTAGCTTTATTGGAACAGTGTTTCCTAAGGCCCACTTGCCTTTGCACTTCAGAATGTCTGGCTCTGAGTAAGAGACTACACCATCATGGTTATCCAGGTCATTAAGATCTTTTCTGTACAGTTCTTCTGTGTATTCTTTCCATCTCTTCTTGATTTCTTCTGCTTATATTAGGTCTTCACTATTTCTGTCTTTTATTATATCTATCTTAGGATGAAATATTCCTTTGATATTTCTAATATTCTTGAAGAGATCTCTAGACTTACCCTTTCTGTTGTTTTCCTCTATTTGTTTGCATTGTTCACTGAAGAATGCCTTCTTGTCTCTCCTTGCTACTCTTTGGAACTCTGCATTTATCTGTGTGTACCTTTCCCTTCCCCCCTCACTTTTCACTTCACTTCTTTCCTCCTCTATCTGTGAAGCCACTTCAGACTACCACTTTGCCTTCTTGTATTTCTTTTTCTTTGGGATGTTTGTTTTTTTTTTTCGCTGCCTCCTATACAATATTACAGACCTCTGTCCACAGTTCTTCAGGTACTCCACTTACTAGATCCTTCCCCTTGAATGTATTCAACACCTATATACATATACATTTATATAAAATGTTAATTTATATATTAGTTATATATATAAATTATATATTTACCTGTTAATATATGTGTGTGCACCACTTCTGGGCTATTAACTCATAAAGAAAAAGTACCATTCTGCCTAAATCATGGTTAATAGAGTGTGAACTTTTCAAGTGCAGGGATAATCACCTCTTCTCCTCCCAGCACTACCATTAACCTACTGAGTGAACTGAAACAAGTTACTTAATTACCTTGACTGAAGCCAGTCATCTCTTTTTCCACATTTATAGTTTTAGATGTTGGAATAGATAATTTTCAGAATGTGCTTCATTTCTGAAATTTTAGTTGTTACATGAATAAAGGATGTCTTTGACATTCAATCTATTTTCTGTTTCATCCTAAGGATCGACCACTGATCCAGCTGCCATGGGGGCAATCCTGTACTTCCTCTAAACCCCTTGTGAGAACTACCAAGCTTCCTGTTCTTTCATTGATGAAGAATATCCAAGTCAGATGAAGGGTAAATCTTCTCTAACTGATGTATCAGTCTGGGTTAAGTCAGGTAAAGGTAGAAACAAGAGGTGTTAGAGAAATAAAGCAATATAAAATGTAGAAGAATCAGGTTTATACGTATGTGGGAGGAGCTAAAGGGGGAAGTGCGGGAGCGATGGTAATGAAAAGATGGTAGAAAGAGCCTTGAAGGATTCCAGCCTGAAGTACAAGAGTTGGGGGAGAGGGTAGTGGAAGTTTATCAAGAGGGTGTCAAGAGGTGTGTGAAGCCCTGCGTCTGGTCACTAGGATCTCCTGAGAGGAATGTCTTCTGCTTCACCTTCTTTTACTGGTCAATTCTAATGATGATTCATCTAAAGAAGGGAATTAGAGAACTTTCAAGTTCTCAGACTTAGGAGTGTTGGCATGCCTTGTTGACAAAAAGCTAAGTCAGTTGGCATGCTGGCTGTTGGGAACCCATAGAAAACTACACATAAAGAGCTTCTAGAAATACATGAATCTGTATTTAAAAAACAAACGATCAGAACATTTACTACAATATTACATTTCCAGTGACATTGATGGTACTTTCTGTTTAAAAAAATGGGAGAAGGGAATCTGATTTTCTAAGATTTATTCCAAGGCTTTTTAGAAACACAGGATTTGTATTTTATTTGATTGGAATAATTACTTTAAAAAGTATCAGCCTATTCTCTACTGTCCTGGAAAAGGGAATGGCTACTCACTCTAATATCCTTGCCCCAGGAATCCCATGGATAGAGAAACCTGGTGGGATGCAGTCCATGGGGTTACAAAGAGTTGGACATGACTGAGCAACTAACTACTCTCTCTCTCTCTCTCTCTCTCTCTCTCTCTCTCTCTCTCTCTCTCTCTCTCTCTCTCTCTCTCTACTGTTTAGGACAAAGGCAGTGAAATATTTAGTTACCTTAAAGATGAATTGGGAATCTATAAAAGTATTCCCAGAGTTAAAATTTAATTATCATCTATCCATGAAGAGTTTAGCAGACAACTGATATTATGATGGTAAGCCTCTAATAAAGTGATCTGGCATTTATAAATTCTTGCCCACTGAAAACTTTATTTGGCACACAAATTTTCTTCAGCTCTTCTAATATTTGCTAGTTATAAACTAACAGATGAATTATGTGTCAAATAGAATTGTGGCACCAAAGTTACGGAAATAATATTTTCAAATTTTAATTGAAAAGTTAGTTTTCCATGCATGATTCTATAAGTTTTGAAGTGGCAAGCTTCAACATATGCTTTTTTATGCTTATCAACAGATATTTTGAAAGAAGTATTATTAGTTATGTTTGTCTTTAAAGTCTTCCAAAATTTCCCAAACATACATTTATAATAGTACCGTAATGTTTCAGACTGAACAACATCAGTACGCCAAACAAAAATGTTAAATAACATGAATGAACAACCGATAATCGGGGTCAAGTTACCTATCTAAAGGAAGAAGCATAAAGATGTGGATTTGAAATATGATGGCTACAGCAAGTACTTGAAAGAATATTTGAAATTGGTGTTGTTGTCCCCAGTCATAGTCAGAAACATGGTAAATGAAGTCCCTCGCCATATTAAAGCAATCACTCTTTCAGACACAAGCTAAGTGAAGATAGTCAAAAGCACAGCACCTAACGGTCAATTCTTCTAAACCTCAAATACATTCTGGAGCTTTAACTCATCATTTTCATTCGGCCTCAGTTCTCTGGTTAAATACTTCTGAGCAGCATATACACTTTTCTTCTTGTCTTCAAAGTCCTTATTCTTACTAATGTAATTTTGGATCTTAACTAGATTTTTCATTAAATAACTTCTTCATGAAAGAAGTTAGGACTTCTTGAAAACAAAACAAGTAGATGTTGCCAATACTCAACCAATACCAGAATTAGAGTTCCCTAATAAAATTTCTATTTTCTATTCATTTTTTACAAGGTTGCCTCATCAATCTGACAGATAATCATACTAAAACACATAGCTTTATTAAATGCTGTGTATGCAAAGGAGAATAAAGGAGCACTGCAGAGGGACATCTAACACAGACAATTGGGAAAAGAAAAACATTGTTATTCAGTCACTCAGTCGTGTCTGACTCTGTGACCCAATGAACCACAGCACACCAGGCTTCCCTGTCCTTCTCTGTCTCCTGGAGTTTGCTCAAACTCATGTCCATTGAGTCGATGACGCCATCCAACCATCTCATCCTCTGCTGCCCCCTTCTCCTCCTGCCCTAAATCTTTCCCAGCATCAGGGTCTTTTCTAATGAGTTGGCCTTTCACATATTAGTTAATATTTCCTAAAAGGGGGGATGTTTTCTCCGAATCTTTAAAGAGTGATAGAGCAGGTACTCAGCAGAGAAGAAGAAGATGCAAAGGACAGAGCTAGCTGAGTGTGGAGCATTAAGTCATCCCCAGTACAATTGGTTTTATTGGAGTAACGGCATCAGTAGTGGCAGGAAATGCACCTGATTACTTAAGAAAGGAACAAATCATGAAAGACTTTGGCTTTTATTTGGGGAAGTTTAGCTTCTTTACAATGATGGAAATCTATTAAAGAATCTTATATAAAAATATAATTAATAAGATATTTATGTTTTAAAATAATTAACTCTGTTACTGAGAATATATTTAAAATCAGGAAAAATGTTAAGATTGTCAGATTAATCTGAGTGAGAAATTTCATGAATGTAAACTGAAACAAGAAGAGGAGATACAATAAATATTCAGGATATAACGTATGAAGGTTTAATTGGGTTGAGAGTAGGAGAGAAATGAAGGGTGAATCTTAAATTAATGTTGGATTTCTTACTCGGTTGACTGAATAAATCATCATATTAACACAACGATCCAGGTTAGGAATAGATTTGAAGAGAAGATGAGGAGGTTTTGGTGTGATGAATTTGAGATGTCCAAGTGGAAATAAAACATTATATAAAGAGGCCAAAAACTCAAGAAGGCTTTTACTGGAAAACGTTAATTTGGCAGTCACCAGCATATTGGTAAAGTTCTACACAAGTTTCAACAATATATTTCAGATCCCCCAGATAGACAGTAACAATTTTTATACCTGTTCTCAATACAGTAAAAATTATAGTCTTCCTCCTACATCAACTTATCCAGGCGTATGTCCCATATCTACATATAGAGCCTTCCATCTCACCCACACATCAAAATTCACATCACACAGTATGAAATATAAGATGTTTAAGAGTTATGTAAAACTCAAGTGCCAATAGCACATTTTGCTCTTAAAATTTCCCTGTCTAGGAAAAATGGGACAAAGTGCTTAAGATCTCTAAATTTATAGAATGTTCAAAGGCAAAGATGTAAGATTTCCACTGAAAGGTACACAGTCATGTGACTTTAATGACAGATCTGAGTTTCGCAAGGAGTGAGTCATTTAGTAGTCTGTTAATAATAAAGAGTTTAAATTTCCTCATATAAAGTGAGGTGTCTGGATTCGTTCAATTCTAAGATTCCTTCTTAACACCGAATTTCAAGATTAAATTAAAAATTATTGAAGTAATTCATTTTTATTGTAAGAATACTGTTGATGTGAATTTTGAATAATACACATGCATCATTATGCATTAGATTTATGGACTTACTCTGAACATAGCCATGTGCAGAAACTGACTTTTGCTAAAATATATTGAAAAGAAATCTAACTATTGCAGAATTAATCAATCTTGGCTTTATGGATATTATGTTTATGGATAGTGTTTATTGATTATACTTTTCAAATAATGCCTGAGCAGTCTCGTTTTAATATATTAGATAACTGTGTATGTACATCACAAACTGACGGAAATGCTGACCAAAAGAATGACAGTACATTTACAAGTTCAACTATTAATTCTCTACCCTTTGAATTCATGCACTACTTATTTCATAATAGGTGTATGAATTCAAATTTATTTGGCCTTAGAACTAAAGCTTAAGTTTGATAGCCATTGTAACAGAATAAACTCATAATATATCTCCTTTCAGAATTGCCTCTCTATTCACTGAACTAACAGTTGATTTCATTTTTACAATTGCTTTAATTTTGTTTCACTTTAATTACACTCACTCTCACAGACATCACTCATTAACGTATATGCACACAAATTCACAACCATACACATGCATACAATTCAAACATATGCATACACGTACACTCACATTTATGTGCCCTCTCTCTCTTACACACAGAGAGCAATGTGAGGTTTTTTCCTCCTGCTTCTGTACCCAATCTTATATATTCAAGACTCATGAAAAGTTGTTCAGCCCCAATAATGAACAATTATTGAATAAAAAGCTACCGCCCTCTATCCTCGGAGAAGGCAATGGCACCCCACTCCAGTACTCTTGCCTGGAAAGTCCCACGGACGGAGGAGCCTGGTAGGCTACAGTCCATGGGGTCGCTAAGAATCGGACACGACTGAGCAACTTCACTTTCACTTTTCCCTTTCATGCACTGGAGGAGGAAATGGCAACCAACTCCAGTGTTCTTGCCTGGAGAATCCCGGGGATGGCGGAGCCTGGTGGGCTGCCGTCTATGGGGTCGCACAGAGTCGGACATAACTGAAGCGACTTAGCAGCAGCAGCAGCAGCAGCAGCAGGTCTCTATCCTTAAATATTTTTTAAGCTGGAAAAAAGGACTTAAAAAATTTAAATGACCCCTTTAGCTATCTAGAACTTTTTGACTGAGATCAAATGCTTTAGAGATACTCATTGCTTCAATTCCAGGGTCCAATTTTACCCCTCTCAGCATTTCACAATCAAAGTAACTACAAAGTAAGAGAATTTGAACCCTGAGAGAACCTTAGAGACTTTGAACCTAAGAGAATTTGAAAAACTGAGTTTTTTCTGTCCCATATCACTGAGTCACAACACTGTGACACTGTTGATATACGAAACCAATTTCTTGTTTCTAAATTTAGAGGTCTTTCAAGTACCTCAAAAAGAGACAGGAGAAGATGCATCAAGCAGATTTTTCAACTGGATGTAAAAGATTCATATCTGCATAATCCATAGCTGTTTAATGAAGACACCTAAAATCATTCTCTAGTGAGTTCAGTATATTCTGTCCTAGCTGGCCTCCCTTACTCAGAAGACTCATTAGCCACCTTGAGAAACTTGGGAGGACCATACAAAGCTGGTTTCAACGAGAGAGGTTGTTCAATTTCATGCCTGCGCTGAGAACAGTGCACTCTTGAGACTTGATTTCAGGTTTGTGTGGGTAACAAATGTGTCTCCTTATCCACTGGCATCTTTGCAGACATAGATATGTTCATTGTTAGTTAACAAACACTCAGGCTTCTCACTGAACCCACTCTTTTATTCCAATTGATACGTTTTCATTGATTTTCATTGTCTCTAGGCCTCTCAAGATGAATTTTTTCCTATACCACATACGTTAATGTCTATTTCCAGTCAGAATATTTCATGCATGCTCTCTCAATTTGCAAATACACACACACACACACACACACACACACACACACATATAATGTGGGCACTTGTTTAATGTTAAAACATAGAAACTTTCAAGAAATACACTTTGTAAAAAACACTCATGATCTTTAAGATGCATATATTTAATTTATAATAAAATCAGGCTAAATTTAGGCCTGCTCTACATAAATGAAATGATTCTTGTTGGTGCTACAATTGGTCATTTATCATAGTGACCTTAGGAATAGTTAGTTCATAATAATTCTAACCCCTTGATTCAGAGAACTGGTCCGAGTCTTAGTTCATAAACCCCACTTGTTCTATCTTCTTAGGCTGGAGCATCATTCTAGACATTTTCTTTCAGAACCAGTTCCTGCTATATGCTGGTTCTTGTGGATTTATGGATCCAGATTTGCTTCCTAAATACATATTATCTCAGAGTGCAAAACTCAGGACTGCCTTTGTGGTTTTGTCTCAGGATAGCCGCTGCAGGTTAATACTAACAAATCTCTTCTTCAGACCCAGTTCCTTATCAACACTGTAGTCCTACACCTCACTTCCTCAGCATCAGGGAAAAATTATCTATTAACTGTCCTAAATTGTAGTATCTCATATTCCATGAGGCCTGTTTTCAAAATAATTTTAGACTCATCCTATTTAGTTACCCAAATCTGCCCCCATCTTTTTAAATATATGAACAGTAAAAACTGCAAATAAAAGAATTGCTTGGATTTTCAACTCTGGTTAAGGACCTCAGACTCTGACGCTCTAATCAAGTTTTTCAGTTTCCCTTTTAGTTCTTCTTACAGCAGCAGGTCTAGTAGTAATCATAGCTAGCAGAAGAAAAATGAAGCTTCTGCTGAACACCAAGAGGGCTCTCAAATTTTCTGCAGAAAGATTCACTGTCAGCTTTTCTAAGCAGATGTGCTCCTTTGTATGTAGATGCTATTTATTCAGGGCACAGTAAAGTCAGCTTTATGGATGTTCAGTGTGAAGGAGCTGAAAGGTAAGCCCTTCTCTCATTTCAGAAACTGAAGGAAAATAAGAAAAATGAATAATGATATAGACTCCCCCAAAAAGCAAGGAAACTTTTAGCTCTTTGTCCAAGACTATAAATAGAAGAACTGCATGAAGCTCTATGATCTCACTTCTGTGAAGGAATTAATGAACTGTTGCATACCCTAATCTCTGTTGACTGACTATAGCTGGCAGTGTGATCAAGCCTTCTGAAGTTCATGGAGGTAGCTTTGCTTATTCTCTCCAGATTGAGAATTTGGGCCAGAACCAATTACACACTAGGGAGAACCAATGAAATTTCTGAAACATTTCCATGGTAAACTGATCTTTATGAAATTACTTTCAAAGAGGTGGTATCGTGTATTAATCTGAAGCACACAATTTTCAAAAAAGACTTTAATTCAAACACTGGATTCATCCAAGAATCTTTGGTTAATGTTACATAATTCTCCTTACTGTAAAATGGGAAATATTATTCTTAATTAAGTGTTGCTGTGAGAATTTAAATCAGAAAATACAAATGAAGTGCTTAGTACTATGCCTGGAAGACAGAACCTAAGCAATGAATGAGAGTGAACATTTTAAACTATTTTTGTTATAATTCTTAATTGGGGAAGACAAGTTACAGACAGTAGCATTCTAGATAATCCTTGGCCAATTTGAATACATAGAAATGATTTACTCAATACTGTGACCATCCACAAAGAGTGATGAGTAGAGTGTCACAATTTCCCTAGTGTGATGGGTTATAATATCATGGATAACACTTTGAAATAGTTCCATTGATATTATATCTCATGAGCCTTTAGTCCCACCAGTCCAAAACTGCTCGTAGCAACACTGCCTCCATGACAACTCCAAAAATCACAATTCTGAGAGCCTGAATTGATCCCCGTCAACAGGTATCCAGTATCATCACATCTGAAATGCCAGTCTTCCTAATCAACAAAAAATAAGAAATTTCTATATACTAATAGTAGTTTATTTCTCACTTTCTTGCCCTAAGAGAACTGTGTACTTCTTCAATTAAAAAAATATTTGATTGATCTCTAGAATTTGCTAAATATATTAGAGCAACAGAAAATGTAATTTATACCTGAGACTTACAGATTGCTAAGACCTTTACCACAGAGATTACTTCTTTGTGCTGTCTATTGTACAGGGTCTGAAAATTTGTGCTTTAAATGTTTTATTTAGTTTACTATTTGTTTAAGGTGTGAATAATTTCACCAAAAAAAGGTTTGAAACTTTACACCAGCACTATAATGAATACAAAATAAATGTTAAAAAATACATCATATTCATTGATCGGAAGAATTAATACTACTAAGATAATTACCTTCTGCAAGTTAATAATGGAGCAATGCCACCCCGATAAGAATGTCATAATGTTTTCTGAAGAAACTGACAAGCCTAAGCTAAAATTAATATGGAAGTTCAAAGAACTTAGACTAGGCAACATAATCTTGAGAAAAAAAATGACTACATAATTTTAAGACTTACTAAAAGTGACAGAAATTGACTTTATGGTATTAATATAATGATATACAAAAATAACAGAGGGGAAGTTCTGATAGTTAAATATACAGATAGTCAACTGACTTGAGACAAAAGTGCTAAGGTAATTCAGTAGGGAAAGGGTTGCTGTTTCAACAAATGATGCTGGAACAACTTGATATTCTCATGGTGGGGAGGAACTTTGCTTTCTAACACCTAAAATTCCTAGAAACAAATGTAAGAAAGAAAATAATGCAAGATTATTACATTATTAATTATTATAATTATTAATTATTACATTATTAATGTAATAATGAAGAAAATAACTTCAGTATTGTGCTATACACAAAGTTTTTATAGATAACATAAAAATAGTAACATAAAAGTATAAAAATATACCATATATTTTAGTTTATAAAAATTAATTCTGCTCTTCTAAAGCAGTAGTTGGCCAACTTTTTCTGTGAAGACTGAATGAACATTAAAGGCCTTGTGAGCCACAAGGTATTTGTCACTACTTAACTCAGCTTTTGTAGTGTGAAAATGACCATTGATGGCAATACATACACTAATGGGTGAGATTGTGTTCCAATAAACTTTATCACAAAAATCAGGTAGCAAGATGTATTTAATCTATGAGTATTGTTTGTTGACCCTTGTTCTAAAGACACCATCACAAAAATTAGAAGGCAAGCCTCACACTGGAAGGAATTATTACCATTAAAGATCCCCTGGAGGAAGGAAAGGCTGCCCATTCCAGTATTCTGGCCTGAAGAATTCCATGGACTGTATAGTTCATGGGGTCCCAAAGAGTCAGACACAGCTGAGCGGCTTTCACTTTCACTTTTTGATAAAAGAGTGATACCTAGAATACAAAAAGCTCTCCTACAATTCAATAATAAAAAGGCAAATGCCTGATAAAAAAGGGAAGAAAGACAAGGATACCAAAGAATATAAAACATTCCAATCAATGCAAGAAAAGTTGATTAACTTCATAGCCATCAGAAAAATGGATATTAAACTACCTAGAGTTAAAATGTCACACCCATCAGAATGGCTAAAAGAAAAAAAGTCTGACAATATCAAATGTGATTAGGTTGTGGAGCAACTGGAACTTTCATACATTTCTGTGAAGAGTAGAAAATTGTGCCATTTGGAAAACTCTTTAGCACTGGAATGCTTAGAATTCCCCTTCTAGGTATTTATCAGAAGAATGAAAACATAAGAATAGAACATACTTCCATAAAATTTTCACAAGATGGAAATATCCCAAATATTCCTTAGCATAGATCAGCAAATCATGGTACATTGTTACAGTGCTAAACTACACAGAAATATATAGAATGAACTATAAACATTCTTGATAACATGAATGAATCTTAAAACCAATAGACTGAGTTACAGAGGCAAGAGAGAAAAGAGAATATATGTATATATATATTGTCCATTTACTTTTTGAAACAGGCAAATTAAGCTGTGTTTATAAAAATCAAATCACATTCCGTTAGGAGTTCATTGCCAAAGGAGCATAAGCAGACAGAGAGGTATAGAAATATACTATCTTTTATTGAGGGTGGTAATGTCATCCGCATTAATTTATCAAAATATGCAACTGTCCATTTAAAAATCTGTGGATTTACTCTAAGAAAATTATGCCTCATTTTTTAAAATTGGCTTTGTTATGGCTAAGATACCATAAGGGCTTCACTGGTGGTTCAGCCGTAAAGAAACTGCCTGACAATGCAGGAGATGCAGGTTCAGTCCCTGGGTCAGTAGGATCCCTGGAGAAGGAAATGGGAACTCACAACAGAATTCTTGCCTGGGAAATCTCATAGATAGAGGAGCCTGGTGGACCATGGTCAAGGGGTCGTAAAGAATTGGACGTGACTTAGTGATTAAACAATAACAATGAAGATACCATATATGAGTTTTAAATGTAAGTTAAATGCTACAGTAATTAAGGAGCCAGGGACAATCTTGAAATTCTCTGAGCCAAAGAATATTATGACAAGTCTGGGAAATGATATTAAGGAGGAGTAGGAATGGCATTTGTCAAAATTCTAAAGGAATTAACGTTAATCTTCTGGTTACTTATCTTCCTCCTATTTACCCACTATCACACATCTTTTTCTATTATCTGGTGTTTTGTCTTTTACCGTCCCTTAATCATGCCAAAATCTATTCAAAGGAAAGTGTTTGATCAATTGTTAAACCTTCAGTTCAGTTCAGTCGCTCAGTCGTGTCTGACTCTTCGCGACCCCATGAACCGCAATACACCAGGCCTCCCTGTCCATCACCAACTGCGAGAGTCTACCCAAACCCATGTCCATCAAGTCGGTGATGCCATCCAGCCATCTCATCCTCTGTCATCTCCTTCTTCTCCTGCCCTCAATCTTTCCTAGCATCAGGGTCTTCTCAAATGAGTCAACTCTTTGAATCAGGTGGCCAAAGTATTGGAGTTCCAGCTTCTACATCAGTCCTTCCAGTGAACACCCAGGACTGATCTCTGTTAGGATGGACTGGTTGGATCTCCTTGCAGTCCAAGGGACTCTCAAGAGTCTTCTCCAACACCACAGTTCAAAAGCATCAATTCTTCAGCACTCAGCTTTCTTCACAGTCCAACTCTCACATTCATACGTGACTACTGGAAAAATCATAGCCTTGACTAGATGGACCTTTGTTGACAAAGTAATGTCTCTGCTTTTTAATATGCTGTCTAAGTTGGTCATAAGTTTCCTTCCAAGGAGTAAGCATCTTTCATGGCCGCAATTACCATCTTCATTGATTTGGGAGCCCCAAAAAACAAAGTCAGCCACTGTTTCCCCATCTATTTGCCATGAAGTGATGGGACAGGAGGCCATGATCAACTGTTAGCCTTCCATTCTCCAAACTGAATTTAGCTATTGCTACTGGGAAATCTCAGATCTTACAGAAACAGAAATCAATACTGAGCACCTAATCAAATATCATTCTGTGAAGAGGCTAATTATCCACATAGTGATTAATTGATTACAACAAATACATTATACCTTGGAAACGCAGTAATCCTTATTGACTTGGATAAATACGACACAGGTATGGATATGGCAGAAAGTGAAGAAGAACTAAAGAGCCTTTTGATGAAAGTGAAAGAAGAGAGTGAAAAAGTTGGCTTACAGCTCAACATTCAGAAAACTAAGATCATGGCATCCGCTCCAATTACTTCATGGCAAATAGATGGGGAAACAGTGGAAACAGTGGCTGACTTTATTTTTGGGGGCTCCCAAATCACTGTAGATGGCGGTTGCAGCCATGAAATTAAAAGACGCTTACTCCTTGGAAGGAAAGTTATGACTAACCTAGATAGCATATTAAAAAGCAGAGACATTACTTTGTCAACAAAGGTCCATCTAGTCAAGGCTATGGTTTTTCCAGTAGTCATGTATAGATGTGAGAGTTGAACTGTGAAGAAAGCTGAGCACTGAAGAAGTGATGCTTTTGAACTGTGGTATTGGAGAAGACTCTTGAGAGTCCCTTGGACTGCAAGGAGATCCAACCAGTCCATCCTAAAGGAGATCAGTCCTGGGTGTTCATTGGAAGGACTGATGTTGAAGCTGAAACTCCAATACTTTGGCCACCTGATGAGAAGAGCTGACTCATTTGAAAAGACCCTGATGCTGGGAAATATTGAGGGGAGGAGGAGAAAGGGAAGACAGAGGATGAGATGGTTGGATGGCAACACCGACTCAACGGACATGAGTTTGAGTAAACTCCGGAAGTTGGTGATGGACAGGGAGGCCTGGTGTGCTGTGGTTCATGGGGTTGCAAAGAGTCAGACACGACTGAGTGACTGAACTGAACTGATGGATTATCCTTTTCTATTGAAAGTGTAATGAACAGAACTATTGTCTAAGATCTTATAGAATATTTGATTTTGGCAAGACTTCATACCATATAATATCACCTCTGACCCTTAGGAATGGGACACTAAAGCTCTGGGGATTTAGGCTTCCAGCGACTCACAGCTGAGACACTTACAGAGACTTGCACTTGGCCAAAGCGAGTTGTGTCACAACTATGTTTCACTCTCTCCAGGGGCAGATCACAGGGGCAGAACAGTTTGGGGAGATACAGACCTATCCGTCTAGCCTCAATTTGGGACAAATATTAAGAGCTGTCCCAATTCTAGAACTTCTTATTAAATTGTTTGTGGGCTTGCCCTGGTGGCTCAGATGGTAAATAATCTTCCTGCAATGCAGGAAGCCCAGGTGTGATACTTGGGTCAGGAAGATCCCCTGGAGAAGGGAATGGCTACTCATTCTAGTTTTTGCCTGGAGAATTCCATGGACAGAGGAGCCTGGCGGGCCACAGTTCATGGGGTCTTAAAGAGTCAGACACCAGACACCACTGAGCAACTAACACTATCACTTTCTTTCTCTTCCAACTGCATTGGAAATTAGCTTCCTCCGCTCAAGCCTGCTTCTCTTACTTCCTTGCAGAAGTTATTCCCAAGAGCAATCTCCAATTATTAATAAATCCTTAGGTAGAATCTCTTCTCCAAATCTTTTCCATGGGAAATCCAACTTAAGGTAGGGACAGACATCAACCTATATCTCTCAAGATGCATGAACAGATTGTCTATGTAAATTTAAAAGGGAAAAACAGCTCAAGCAGCCCAAAAGGAAAAAACAACAAAAAAAAAAAAAAAAAAAATGAAAAATGGGCAGAAGACCTAAATAGACATTACTCCAAAGAAGTCATACAGATGGTTAAAAAGGCACATGCAAAGATGCTCAACATCACTAATTATTAGAGAAATGCAAATCAAAATTACAGATATCACACACTGGGAGATATCACACACTGTGCAGAATGGCCATCATCAAAAAATCTGCAAACAATAAATGCTGGAGAGGATATTGAGAAAAGGGAAGACTCCTACACTGTTGCTGGGAATGTAAATTGGTGCAGCCACTAGGGCAAATAGCATGGAAGTTCCTTGAAAAATTATAAATAGAATTACCAAATGATCCTGCAATCCCACACTTGGACTTATATCCAGAAAAGAAGAAAACTCAAATTCAAAAATATACATGCACTCCAATGTTAGTAGGAACACTATTTACAATAGCCAACATATGGACACAGAAATGTGTCCATCAACAAAACAATGGATAAAGAAGATTTTGTGTGTGTATAAACACAATGGAATATTACTCAGCCATAAAAAAGAATGAGATAATGCTATTTGCAGCAATATGGATAAGTGTTTAGTTGTTCAGTCATGTCTGACTCTTTGTGACCCCATGGACTGTAGCCCGCCAGACTCCTCTGTCCATGGGATTTCCCAGGCAAGAATACTGGAGTGGGCTCCCATTTCCTCCTCCAGGGGATCTTCCCAACCCAGGGATTGAACCTGCATCTCCCACATCTCCTGTGTCTCCTGCATTGCAGGTGGATTCTTTATCCACTGAGCCATTGGGGAAGCCCAGCAACATGCATGGACCTAGAGAATATCATATTAATTGACATACATCAGACAGAGAAAGACAAGTATCTATGATATCTTACACATGGAATCTAAAATATGATACAAAGGAATTTATTACAAAACAGGCTCTCAGACATAGAAAACAATCTGATGGCTATCAAAGGGGAAAGGTAGGGAGGGATTAATTAGGAGTTTGGGGTTAGCAGATACAAATCAGTGTATATAAAAATGATAAGCAACAAGGACCTACTGTATAGCATAGGGAACTATAGTCAATATATTTTAATAACCTATAATGCAAAATAATCTGAAAAAGAGTGTATATATATATATATATATATATATATATACACACACACACACACATGTATGTGTGTGTATACATGCATATATATAACTGAATCACTTTGCTATTTACCAGAAACCAACACAATAATGTAAATTGACTATATTTCAATTTTAAAAAGAGAGAAAATAATTCTCCTCTGAAATCTAACAATGAGGTAGAAATTGTGAATTATTAATTGATATTAAGATTTTATTCCTTGCATCATGACTAGAAGGTGCTAACTCCATTTCTTCTTTATCTTGTATCCCTTGGAAAAGAGGAATTAAACTAAAATATGCCCGAGGAAAAGAGCGTAAATGGTTATGAATCCTTGCTGTATCTGTAACAGAGTCTCTTCTTTGGACATTTACTTATATTTTTGTTACATTAAATATGTATTTATCCTTCTGGGGTATTTGAAAATATCAATAATGACTAATGATGTCACATTATTTTCAGAAAATATCCGCATCTTTTTTTTACAATGAGAAAAAAGTTTATTATTCAAAATTTAAATTGAAGTTCAAAGGGCATTTCTCTTTTCCAAATCTCTATGGTTTAATATATTTAATGCTTTGAAAATTAATTTTGAAACCTGTGGATAATCTGAAACGCAAGGATCTTATATCAAACTTAAACATGTGTGACTCAGCTCTTTGATGTTAATACGGTGCAAGAATTTTCAGATATTGTTAATATGGCTCAGCATTCTTTGAATAAATTTACATTCCTACCTAGCACATAATTGACCTAAGTGACTTTGGGAAGTTGCTATAACCCAAATAAATAAATTAAACTGTGTTTCTGCATATAAATAATATGTGGATGCATTTATATTCCACAATATAATTTCTGAAGTTAATCTCAATAATTGTTTATCAGGTCTAAATGATTACCCCAATATCTTAGATTATTTTTTTTTAAAAAAGTTAAATACATTTACAGTAAAAAAAAAAAAAAGGAGGAATGATAAATACAATTGAACACAAATACACATCCAAAGAAGTAACTGAACACAGCAGATCTCAGTCCATTATCTGAAGTTGGCAAGGCTATTTCATTTCATACATCATTTAGAGACTAATTTGCCACAATGATTCTATAAATATAGTGGTTCTTAAGATGTCAGCAGAATGAGAAAGGGAAAAAACAAATATTTGTTTTCAACAAAAGTCTATGCCAAGATGTGCAGAGCTGATAAATCCTTCAGTTCTGTCAGGGGTATATTCACATTTAACTGAGTTAATATGCCTGACTTTTTGTAAGCTCAAAAATGAGATAAACAACAGAAATTACTTATTTCAAAATAGGGAGTTAATTTTCATTTGTTTTCAAGGATCCATAATATTTAACAGCATATTAGTTAGATGCTGGAATATAATGGCTCATCCCCTGTCAATATTTAGTTAATAATTACATTTCTTTTGTGGCCAATTTAGAGATAAGGTAAATGACAAAAAAATGTGCCCAACTGTTCTAGAAAGATAAATCAAATCTTGGTGACAAACATGAACTTGAACATTACATAAGAAGATATAGCAAAGAAATAATTCATGAATTTCGTTAATTGCTTCTCACAATATTGGACAAAGTACCTACATGCTCATCTTTTCCCAAATGTATCAACATCTGTATCTAAAGATGATGTCAATCAAGAACTTTTTCAATCAACCAGAGCATCCAGATAGAGTGCCTGAAGAACTATGGATGGAGGTTGGTAACACTGTACAGGAGGCAGCAACCATCCCCAAGAAAAAGAAATGCAACAAGGCAAAATGGTTATCTGAGGAAGTCTTACAAATAGTTGAGAAAAGAAGTGAAAGACAAAGGACAAAGATGTACCCAACTGAATGCAGAGTTCCAGAGAAAATTAAGGAGAAAGAAAGCCTTCTAAGTGAACAATGCAAAGAAACAGAGGAAAACAATAGAATGGGAAAGACTAGAGATCTTTTCAAGAAAATCAGAGATACCAAGGGAACATTTCATGCAAAGATGAGCATAATAAAGGACAGAAATGGCAAGGACCTACAGAAGTAGAAGAGATTAGGAAGAGGTGGCAAGAATGCTGAGAAAAACTATACAAAAAAAGTCTTAATGACCGTGATAAACATGATGGTGTGATCACTCAGCTAGAGCCAGACATCTAGGAATATACATATAGTCAAGTGGGCATGACTATGAACAAAGCTAGTGGAGGAGATAGAATTCCAGCTGAGCTATTTCAAATCCTAAAAGATGATGATGTTAAAGTGATGCATGCAATATGTCAGCAAATTTGGAAAACTCGGCAAACTGACCGGAAAAAGTGTTTTCATTCTAATCTCAAAGAAGGGCAATGCCAAAGAATGTTCAAACCACCATACAATTGTGCTCATTTCACATGCTAGCAAGATAATGCTCAAAATTCTTCAAGGAAGGCTTCAACAGTACATGAAACAAGAACTTCCAGATGTTCAAGCTGGATTTAGAATAAGCAGAGGAACCAGAGATCAAATTGCCAACATCCACTGGGTCATAGAAAAAGTGAAGGAATTCCAGATAAACATCTTCTTCACTGACTATGTTAAAGATTTGACTGTGTGGATCACAGCATACTGTGGAAAATTCTTAAAGAGATGGGAATACCAGAGCACCTTACTTACCTCCTGAGAAACCCATATGCAGGTCAAGAAGCAACAATTAGAACCAGACATGGAACAATGGACTGGTTCAAAATTGGGAAAGGAGTGCATCAAAGCTGTATACTGTCACCCTGCTTACTTAAGTTTTATGCAGAGTACATCCTGAAAAATGCCAGGTTGAATGAATCACAAGGTGGAATTAAGATTGCTGAGAGAAATACCAATAACCTCAGATACACAGATGATACCACCCTAATGGTGGAAAGTGGAAGAGGCACTAAAGAGCCTTTTGATGAAAGTGAAAAAGAGAGTGAAAAAGCTGGCTTAAAACTCAACAGTCAAAAAATTTAAGATCATGGCATCCGGTCCCATCACTTCATGGCAAATACATGGGGAAAAAATGGAAATGGAAACAGTGACAGACTTTATATTCTTGGGCTCCAAAGTCACTGCCAATGGTGACTGCAGCCATAAAATTAAAAGACACTGTTCCTTGGGAGAAAAGCTAGGAAAAACCTAGACCAAATATTAAAAAGAAGAGACATCACATTGCCAAAAAACATCTATTTAGTCAAAGCTATGTTTTTTTCAGTAGTGATGTATGGATGTGAGAGCTGGACCATAAAGAAGGTTGAGCACTGAATAATTAATGCTTTCAAACTGTGGTGCTGACGAAGACTCCTGAGAGTCCCTTGGACAGCAAGGAGATCAAAGCAGTCCATCCTAAAGGAAATCAACCCTGAATATTCATTGGAAGGGCTAATGCTGAAGCTCCAATACTTTGGCCACCTGATGCAAAGAACTGACTCATTGGAAAAGACTCTAATGGTGGGAAAGATTGAAGGCAGGAGAAGAAGGGGACGAAAGAGGATGAGATTGTTGGATGGCATAACTGACTTGATGGACGTGAGTTTGAGCAAGTTCTGTGAGTTGGTGATGGACAGGGAAGCCTGGCATGCTGCAGTTCATGGGGTCACAAAGAGTTGGACATGACTCAGTGACTGAACTGAACTGAATAAACTAAATTTATATTAAAAATATAGCATATGTTGAATAAGAGTTCTGTAAAAAAGAATTCTAGCATACGGAAAGCATTTCTTTATAAAACAATTTTTCTAGTTTTTTTTTTTTACCTAGTTGAGATTAGCAGATAAGATAGTTTATTGCAGACATATTCTTCAAAGTTTTATTGGTGCTTTGCATAGCTTTTTATTGTTTATGACTTATATGCTTCTATAATTAAATATCTTAAACTTACATAGAGTCTGAATTTAAGAGTGATTGATCAAAACATTCTTATGTTAAAAGTAGTTGTTGGTACACAGAGTGAAAAACTATTTGTAAAAATGTTAGACAAAGTTTAATATCTAACTTTGATGGTTGATGATGAAAATGTTTGTCAATATTTTAAAAAAGTCAACTGAGCGACCAAAAAACAGCAACAACAGGGCATCCAGGACCTTAGTGAGATATTAAAAGAAAAAACAAATATCCAAGTCTTTGTCTTAAAGTGTTTACAGTTTAAAATAGGAAACATATCATAAGCATTTACATATCAAATTTATAGAAAAAGAAAAGTAGATACCACAAATAGATATATCCATCCATCCATACATATATGGATAGAGGGAGAGAGAAGTAAAGAGGTATGGATATTACTGTGTAGCTTTTTTTCAGTCAATTTTCCAAGCAATACGAATTTTTAACATTGACTCTTCACCAAATCATGTGCTATTATTAGTATTTAAAAAAAGAAGAAGTCGAGACTTTAAAAAGTCAATACATTTGATGGAATTCCAATAGTTAAGATGTGATGGATAAAGAAAGCCAACATATGCCTGGCTGGCTTCAAAGCACATCCTCAACCACGATGCTTATTCCTTTCCTTTCTATAAATAGGATATTTCATCTAGCACTAAAGTGCTGGAATCATTTAAAAGCAGCCTTACACTGTTTCTTGGAGATAATTACTATGCACCCACCCAGATTCTGAGTAGCCCAGGGAGTAGTGTAGGATTCTGCATTATTCTATTAACATACCAGGTGATTTTGTTACAGGTGATGCATCATCCACAATATGAAAGCACTTACAGAACTTACCTTGTGGCTAAAATTCAATGCAAAGGTGAAAGACGTGTTGTTATGAGAACAGAGATAGGCATTACAGGGAATTACTTCTATTTTTGTTTGTAACACAAGTGGCCACAATCCAAGAGAAGAGAATTTTAAAAGAGCAATTTGAATGATGTAATCCATAAAACCAACAGCTATCCTTCCATAAATTTTCTCACTGAGATCACAGATATTGTAGCTATCAATTTTACCTTCTCTTCATAATGCCAGGAGTTAATTTTTTGGGGGGGGAGGCATACAACTATAAGATAAAACAAAGAAATTCCATTTACTAATCAAGATATCCTCCCCATTATAACATCTTGCATAACTATAGTTATAGGTTATAACCATACATTTCCTATCAATGTAATCCACTCATCTTATTCAAATTTCATTTTTCATAGGCATTCATTTGTCTGTGCTTGTATTTAGTTCTATGAAATTTTGTCTCATGTATAGATTTGTATGTGTGTGTGTGACCATCACAGCCATAGAATATTTTCATCTCTAGGATCACACATAAAACCCTTGTGAGGCCACAGCTACATCCTTCCGGCTCCCTTCCATACCCTGGCTACCAGTATATCTTCACCTCTGTATATTTTGTTTCATAATGCTATATAAATGGAATCACAGTGTATATAACTTTTTGAGATTGCCTTTTTTTCACTCAAATTAATTCCCTTGAATTCAGTATCATCCAAGCTGTTGCTTGGATGAATGGTTTCTTCCTTATAATAGCTAAGTAGGATACCATAGTATAAATGGATCACATTTTGCTTTAACTATTTACCTTTTGAAGGAATATTTGGGTTGTTTTCAGTCTGGGGCTCAAATCAAAAGCCAAGAACCATTCTTGCTACTTTTTTATTTCATCAATTCCTGTATCCAATGACTGAGAAATTCCTATTAATACTACTTTCAAAACACATCTCAAATCTATCCATCTTCATGAGACACATTGTCTAAGTCATTATTATGTCTTTCCTGCCATACAACCACAAGTCTGTTAGTTAGCAGCTTTGTCTTCTTAGAATCCACAGTGATTTACAGCTGGGCTTTTTACTACCCTCAGAGTTTCTCCATGACCCGGTCTCTGCCTCTGTTTCTCATTTGTTATAAACTGCATCCTCACTTTTTGTCAGTAAGATTTAGCCACACTGGTCCTCTTTTCTTTCTTAAGCTCATTTTTCTCAGGGTCACTGAAATGCCATTCCTCTGCCTGAAGCATCTCTTTCTTCCTTATACGTGGCCAACTCAAATGTCACCTCCTCAGACAGATCTTTCTTAACCCCCATATCTAACGTTGAACACTTGTAGGCTGTGATAGGAGCTTGCTTCAATTTCTTTTTAAGATGTGTCACCACTGAAATAACCCAATGTGTTTATTGTGAATCATTCACTTAAGAATATTAGCCACTTGCTAGCTTGAAACATCTCTTATTCACTGCTGTATTTTCAGAATCTGAATGATATGACGCCTGGAATATAGTAGATATTTACTAAACGTTTATTTAATAAACACTTGCATCAACCAACCTGTTTATCACCCACCTATCAAATGTTCTTTAAAATATGCACTGAAGTTAATCTAACAATCTCTTCTCTGATGACCAAATTCACACATTGTGTGCCTTAAACAGAGAATTTTTCTTAAATATCATATTCCCTTCCCCATTTTCTTCCCCTTTCATAGAATATTTAATCCTGCAGCCCACACTTCTTCTTTGTTTGAGAAACTCTTACAGTATTTTGGAGTGAATTAAATTAAAAAAAAAATCCCTAATCTTGCAACAAGGTTCTAAATGCTAACCAGAAACAAGTGACTTTTGGCTAACAATCAGTATTTCAGCTGTTTTGCTACTTGAGAGTCAAAAGTACATCATTATATTACAACATATTCATGTCCATCAGGCTGAGACTTTTTTCATCATTTTGTGACATGTAGTTCAAATTCATGTTTAAAGTTTCAAATGTCAGGATTTGGTGGAACAAGGGGTGAAGGCACATGAAGACAGTTTCCAACCTCTGAGGTTCTCAGTCACCTCTCATTGCTTGTAAACTTATTCCCCACTTGGCATGCATTTCTGTTACCCTTCTTTTTATTTCACCACCAACATGCAGGCCAGCTGTCCCACCATCGTTTTGAATAGGATGCCATTATCCATGCTGTAGGGCTTTAGTATAGGAAAAAATGTTCTTTGTTTACGTTAACTATTACTAGCAGAAGGAAAGAGATATTTATAATGGATAAGGAGGCAAAAAAATGAGTATTAAAAAATCCTTAGATGTATAGATGTATTTCTGATACAGGACACCTTATGTCAGCAGCCTGCTTTTCTTAGAAGAAACCCTTGATAGTCTCCATGCTTTGGTTGCCCAATTGTATTCCGTCAGGAGTAAATTGGGTTTCTGGTAACACATTTTCTCTAAAGCAGCATAAAAACTAATGACCGTGTCAAGCTATGTACACTGCCGGCAGCTACAGTAGGCCATAATAATTGCTTAAATTTGGATTTCTGGTACTGTTATTCAGTCAAAGCCTGTTTTGAATGCTGGCAGACCAGACAATAAACTCATTGTGCATTTTATGGATAGATACAGACTCACAAGCTGGCTTATCTCCCCTTAGAACTCTGATTATTTCAGCAGTGATCATGTCGTTTCAATTTTCCAACCTGGCATCCCATTACAGAGCACAAAGCCTTTCAAACTATGGAATGAAAAATATTGGAGGAGGTAAACTTGATGATGATATTTGGGGACTGAAGATATCTTACATACTTTCAGGAGTCCTACTTTTAAATAAAAACAGTAAGTCTTAGGGGAAAAAATTAGAAGACTTGGATGCTAGCAGGTGATAAACATGTGGACCTGTTTGACCTCATGTCATGTAAAGGTACCCTTTCTCTTCCTGCACTTATTCATGGGGTTATTCTTTAATATTTCCCTTGTAGTTTCTCTTATTACTTCCTTTATTCTACCTCCATTTTATTCCATGGCTTTCTCGTAACATTTACTGTATATGCATTTACATTTATAGTACAAAAAAATAAAGGAGAGATAAAGACTTTACCAGATTAACAATAACAAAAAAAACACCTCAAAACCAAAAAAAACTGAGGCAGTTTGTTTACACTAGCCCTTCCCTATAACAATTACCAAGGGGAATCCTTCAACTGAAATGAATAGATGCTAAAAAGCAATACAAAATATTGCACATATCTCACTGGTAAAGGTAAACACATAGACAAACACTGAATACTGTAATATTGTAATGATGCCATGTAAATCACTTTTAATCCTAGTATAAAAGTTAAAAGGCATTATTAAGAATAACTGTGACCACAAAAAAATTTTAATGGCTACACAATATAAAAGGAAGTAAATGCTGACATCAATAACAAAGTACAGGGGGTGGAAGTAAAAGTGTAGAGCTTTTGTTGTTATAGCTTAAAATAGATTGTCAGAACCATGGGAGATTTGTTGCAAACCTCAGGGTAACCATAAAAGAAAAATCTACAGCAGATACACGGTAGTTGAGAGGAAAGAATCAAAGTTTGTCACCACACACACACAAAAAAAAGATAGCAAGAAAAAAGAGACAAGAGAAGAACAAAACAGGAAATGGTTAACAAAATGGAAGTAATAAGTCCTGCTTATCAATAATTATTTTAAATGTAAATGGATTAAACCTATCAATCAAAAGATACAGTGACTAAATATATTAAAAAATAAACAACAAAAAACAAGCCTCAAGCCCCAACTATATGCTACCTACAAGACACTTGCTTTAAATTTAAAGAGATCCACAGTATAAAAGTGAAGTTATGATTTCCACTTTAAAGAAACATATTTGAAAAATCTTAAGACGTTCTAAATGTTTCAAGCGAACTCTCAATTACAGTCTTATCGTTCAGTTCAGTTCAGTTAAGTTGCTCAGTTGTGTCTGACCCTTTGTGACCCCATGGACTGCAGCACACCAGGCCTCCCTGTCCATCACCAGCTCCCAGAGTTTACTCAAATTCATGTCCATTGAGTTGGTGATGCCATCCAACCATCTCATCCTCTGTCGTCCCCTTCTCCTCCTGCCTTCAATCTTTCCCAGCATCAAGGTCTTTTCAAATTAGTCAGTTCTTCGCATGAGGTGGCCGAAGTATTGGAGTTTCAGCTTCAGCATCAGTCCTTCCAATGAATATTCAGGACTGATTTCCTTTAGGATGGATTGGTTGGATCTCCTTGCAGTCCAAGGGACTCTCAAGAGTCTTCTCCAACACCACAGTTCAAAAGCATCAATTCTTTGTAGTCCAACTCTCACATCCATACATGACCACTGGAAAAAAACATAGTTTTGACTAGACGGACCTTTGCTGGCAAAGTAATATCTCTGCTTTTTAATATGCTGTCTAGGTTGGTCCTAACTTTTCTTCCAAGGAGCAAGCATCTTTTAATTTCATGGCTGCAGTCACTGTCTGCAGTGATTTTGGAGCACAAAAAAAATAACGTCTGTCACTGTTTCCATTGTTTCCCCATCTATTTGCCGTGAAATGATGGAACCAGATGCCATGATCTTAGTTTTCTGAATGTTGAGTTTTAAGCCAAATTTGTCACTCTTCTCTTTCACTTATCATTATTCCTCTGTATTTTTTTTATTCTATCCTTAATGTGTGTGTGCTCAGTTGCTCAGTTGTGTCCACCTCTTTGCCACCCTGTGAATCGTAGCCTGGCAGGCTCCTCCTTGGAATGTTCTAGGCAAGAATATTGGAGTGGGTTGCCATTTCCTACTCCAGTGGATCTTCCTGACCCAGGGACTGAACGAACCTACGTCTCTTGAGTCTCCAGGCAAATTCTTTACCACTGTGCCATATGGGAAGCCTTGCTGCTGCTGCTGCTGCTGCTAAGTTGCTTCAGTCGTGTCCAACTCTGTGCGACCCCACGGAGGGCCAACCACCAGGGTCCCCGATCCCTGGGATTCTCCAGGCAAGAACAATGGAGTGGGTTGCCATTTCCCTCTCCAATGCATGAAAGTGAAAAGTGAAAGTGAAGTCATTCAGTCGTGTCCAACTCTTAGCGACCCCATGGACTGCAGCCTAGCAGGCTCCTCTGTCCATGGGATTTTCCAGGCAAGAGTACTGGAGTGGGGTGCCATTGCCTTCTCCAGATCCTATAAATATCATTTCTTCCCACAGATTTGAAATATAGTACCACACATATGACACCCAAACTACATATGCAATGTCATATCCTCAAAATTTCTCTTCATTTGGTTGATATCAAATCATACAATGTCTACACTCATCAGTTATCAGCTTCTCCACCTCAAACACAGAAAGGCATTTGGCCACTGGTCATTTTCCCTTATGCCAACCTAAACAATATTTTGTGCTTTTTTCCCTTAGTACTATTATAAAACCACCTTCCATATACATTTTGATGATTATTTCTTTTGATTTCCTTTGCTTTCATTTTCAAAAGTTGCACAATAAGGAGCTGAAATATTTTCTCCCATAAAATTATAAGAGAGCATAGAGAAAGAAAATAAAAACAAGTAGAGCTCAGAGTCACATTTATTGAAGAAAAGAATATAGTAAGAAACTTAGCAACTTACATCTGGAGTCCTTAATAGCTAGTTTCTTATTCACAGTTTCTTATTTATTTAATCTTTAGACATTAGAAAAATAACAAAGCTGCAGATATGTCACAGAGCGAATTTTGTGGTTCACCAGGGCCCAAAAGACTTGTCCTGAAAATCTGCAGATTCAAAATGTGCTCTACCAATGCATCAAGAGTTTGACAATGATGATCTCCTCATATCAAGATGACAGAAACTACTGTGTACTAAACATGGGCATTTACAGATTTATAAAAGGTAGGCATGAACTAGATCACCCTCTGCCTCTTACCCTTCCTTTTAACCCTGGCTGAATTACCAAATTTAAAGCTTCTGACTCATTGATTTCCACATGCATTTCTGCTTTCTGAAACACGTACTGCCTTTATTTCACCTATGTCAACCTAATAAGTCCTACTTCTTAGACTTCTTTACCATTTCCAAAGATATTTCCAACATTTTGAAGCCTTGGAATCTCAACTGAAGACATGGTCTGTGTTTGTGTGTGTGTGTAGGCAGGTGCACATTTATCTAGTTGAAGAGTGTTGAAGATGATGGAGAAGACATGTGGACTTCAGAGACTACTTCAGCTGGTTTTATTTCTCCCATCTTGCAATCTTATATTTTCTCTTGGTCCCTTAGTTTGGCCCACATCTGGGCTCCCTCATATTATACCCTAAGGCCCAAGTTGTTATCAAGATATTTTTCTCCAAATACCCTCTAACTTCTCAAAAGAATTTAGGTACAGGTTAAAGTTTCTAGAAAAATAAAAACAATAATTTGGAAAGAAAGAGGGAATTTGATAGTCTTAAGAAATGCTCTTGCAGCACCAGGTCAGCCTCATCAGTGCCTTTGCGTCAGGTGACTAGAGCAAACGTATATACTATTGTTTCTCTCTCTGTCAGTTTTTGTGAAAAAGAAAAATCTTTAGTTCCAGATTTTAAGAATGTGTACATATCTCAGCACTTGAATCCACTTCTTTTCCTTGACACATTCTTTCTCCAAAAGCACTAAGATATTTTTCAGCCCTAAGGATACACTCCTCTAATCTTGATATTTTTCAGGTCTCTTCAGTTACAGAATCACAGACTTGTTAGTAATAGATGACTTACAGAAATAGCAACACCATTTCCTTGTATATTATTATTCATTTAAATACCACCATGATGTTTAGATGACACCACCCTTATGGCAGAAAGTGAAGAAAAACTAAAGAGCCTCTTGATGAAAGTGAAAGAGGAGAGTTAAAAAGTTGGCTTAAAGCTCAACATTCAGAAAACTAAGATCATGGCATCCGGTCCCATCACTTCATGGCAAGTAGATGGATAAACAGTGGAAACAGTGACTGACTTTATTTTTTGGGGCTCCAAAATCACTGCAGATGGTGATTTCAGCCATGAAATTAAAAGATGCTTACTCCTTGAAAGGAAAGTTATGACCAACCTAGACAGCATATTAAAAAGCAGAGACATTACTTTGTCAACAAAGGTCCATCTAGTCAAGGCTATGGTTTTTCCAGTAGTCATGTATGGATGTGAGGGTTGGACTATAAAGAACTGATGCTTTTGAACTGTGGTGTTGGAGAAGACTCTTGAGAGTCCCTTGGACTGCAAGGAGATCCAACCAGTCCATCCTAAAGGAGATCAGTCCTGGGTGTTCATTGGAAGGACTAATGTTGAAGCTGAAACTCTAATACTTTGGCCACCTGATGCAAAGAGCTGACTCATTGGAAAAGACCCTGATGATTGGAAAGATTGAGGGCAGGAGGAGAAGGGGAGGACAGATGATGAGATGGTTGGATGGCATCACCGACTCAATGGACATGGGTTTGGGTGAACTCCGGGAGTTGGTGATAGACAGGAGGCCTGGTGTGCCGCCGTTCACGGGGTCGCAAAGAGTCAGACACGACTGAGCAACTGAACTGAACTGAACTGATGATGTTTATTTTTAATATCTGGAACAAATTATAGTCATTCTTTCTATGCTGACTACACAATAGTTTCTTCAGGCCTAATGTTAATGTTTGTGCCCCAGGAGAATCCCTAGCAGTGGTTCTTGATGGATTTTTATAACAAATCACAGGCTTTTAATAACAGATTCACAATTATTAATATGGAGGGTATGTTTCAGAAAATATTTTCTCAAGAGAATATACTGAACAAATATCTGAGGTTATTTACAGTTGGAAAAATACCACTGTCATGTAAACAAATGGTTACTTATGTGTGTGCGATACCAGAGTGGGTAGCCTTTCCCTTCTCCAGGGGAAATCTTCCCAACCCAGGGACCAAACCCATGTCTCCTGCATCGCAGGTGGATTCTTTACCAGCTGAGCCACAAGGGAAGCCCAAGAATACTGGAGTGGGTAGTCTATCCCTTCTCCAGGGGATCTTCCCAACCCAGGAATCAAAGAGGGGTCTCCTGCATTGCAGGAGGATTCTTTACCAACTGAGCTATCAAGGAAGCCCAATATATATATATATATATATATATATATATATATACAGAAATATATATGTAATTGTGTGTGTATTTATACTTTACTTTACTTTCCCTGACGTTAATCCATGTGTACAATGGAAAAATTCATTTTTATTACTCGTTTGTTTACCTTTATCTCTGGGAAGAAAGTAACAAAAGTCTATATTACAGAATCACTTGGCCAGTTTTAGACCAGTGAGCCTTTCTGCCAGAAAAATAGTAATAGTCCAATCTCATTTCTAATCTTTCTTTGAATCTCTGCTTGGTACTTGAAGCTTTCTCGTAAATGGATATAAGGGTTGTAAAGGTTAAGAGGAGACAGGAAAGCTAAAGCTTTAAAGTTCACTTATCATTTATCCAACATAAGTTCTCAGGGAGGAGACCACTGAATGCTTATTGGTCCTTCCTATTGTTTGATATCTTGACACCCAATTAACTGGGGCCTCAAGAGTTAGCTCAACTTCAAAAGGAAGAAAAATAAAACTCCTCTTTTTCCAAGTGTCTCCAAGACACTACCTTATAAAATTGTGTTTTATAACATTATATTTATGCATGTTTAAACTCTCAACTTTATTAGTTTTGTGGAAATTACACATCTTAATGAACGCTATCTAGTGGTATAGTAGCCTAAAGAGAAAAGCAAAGCATATGGAAGGGAGGCCAGTCTGAGTAACCCCCTGGTGTGTGTAAGTTTAATAACTAAACTCTCCAGTACTGTGAGCCTCAAGGTCTAATTGATGTTTGTGAGAAATGAACATTACCTGGTGATTCACTGCCTTGAAATAATTCAAGCCCTCAAAGCTCTTAAGAAATAGGTGATCTTAGGTGGAGCAACAGATCAAGGAGCCTTGGATTCAGTTTTTAATGTTAATATAGTTAATTTTGGAGCCACAAACTTGTTGAGCAAAACTATTAGGTAAAGTGTAATCAGTTACAATATTTATGTTTACATGTTTTGTTTTCTTTGGATTTTCTCATGTTTCCTGTGCCTAAGTGCCAGAAATTTGGCTTCTTTCTCATATTTCTCCAATAAAGTCTCCTGGTCCTTAATGTGGACATATCCTTTTCAGTAGGTTTGTAGTTGAGTAGAGGAGATACCTGGGACACCATGTATATCAATAACTATTTATGGACATTTCTTGCTTCCAGTTTTTAGTAATCTTAAAAAACAAAACAAAAAAAAAAACACACAAAAACTGGATCTTCCTTGTGGCAGGAAATGACAGCTACTAGACTTGGGTCTCTATGCCAGTTCTCTGAAGTTACTGCTCCCTTAGACTAAATATGGGCTTCCCTGGTGGCTCAGACAGTAAAGCGTCTGCCTGAAATGTGGGAGACCCGGGTTCTATCCCTGGGTCAGGAAGATACCCTGGAAAAGGAAACAGCAACCCACTCCAATACTCTTGCCTGGAAAATTCCTTGGACAGAGGAGCCTGGTAGGCTACAGTTCATAGGGTCGCAAAGAGTCAGACACGACTGAGCGACCTCAGTTTCACTTTTTCTTTTCTTTAGACTAAAAATATCGACCCAGATTTTACACATTACTGTGGATTCTTGAGTACCCTGTGATCCCTCCTGAATTCCAGAAAAGAAATTCAACCATAATTCTAGAGTGCATACTAATTTATGGACTGAATCCAAAGATAATTTGATCATCAGGCATGACATACAACTCACAGCAATGTTTTAATTTTTATTTCCTCTTGCTGCTAAAAAACTATAGGGGTGAAGAAAATTTACCTTCTTCCTTTTTAAGTTCTTTGGCTGGTCTAATAATTAAATTCATATAAGACAGATTAAGGAGAAGGAAATGGCAACCCACTCCAGTGTTCTTGCCTGGAGAATCCCAGGGACAGGGGAGCCTGGTGGGCTGCCGTCTATGGGGTCACACAGAGTCGGACACGACTGAAGAGACTTAGCAGCAGCAAGACAGATTAGTACAAGAAAACTGAAGTTTCATACTATGTATACCTCCTGTATACATAGGAGAGCCAGGAAAAACAAAGGTCATGGTTTTCATGCAGATTGAAGTGGGTTCCTTCTCCATTCATTGTTTCTAGAGATTTAGATAGTCCTTTCCTGATACAGCTAGAGAGACACCATCACAAATGAAAAATTTCCATATAAGGATAAATTTCTAGCAGAAGGGTAACTTCTACTCAGTTTTCAGAGTGCCATCCATTTCTACTGTTTCTTAAAAATAACCAGCTGCATTAATCATTATGCCAAAGAAGCATATTTTGGGGTGGCATATTTTGTTCCCCTTCAAAACTCATATGAAATTTGAACTTTAACCATTACAAGTGTGTTGACAACCTAGAGTTGAACTTTTGAATAGAAAATTTCCATTTGGAATGCTCACTAATAAAGACTGACTCTAGGATAGAAAATTAAGTACCCCAACACAGTACACAGACATTTGAGAGCTATTAATAAATTAAATGGCTCATAGTTTCATTGAGTTAGATAAGGTTGTGGTCCATGTGATCCACATGGTCCATGTGATCAGTTTGATTAGCTTTCTGTGACTTACATGCAGAGTACATCATGTGAAATGCCAGGCTAGATGAAGCACAAGCTGGAATAAAGATTACTGGGAGAAATATCAATAACCTCAGATATGCAGATAACACCACCTTTATGGGAGAAAGTGAAGAAGAACTAAAGAACCTCTTGATGAAAATGAAAGAGGAGAGTGAAAAGGCTGGCTTAAAACTCAACATTCAGAAAACTAAGATCATGGCATCTTGTTCCATCACTTCATGGCAAAGAGATGGGGAAACAATGGAAACAGTGCCAGACTTTATTTTGGGGGGCTCCAAAATCACTGCGGATGGTGACTAGGCCATGAAATTAAAAGACTCTTGCTTCTTGGGAAAAAAAGCTATGAAAAACCTAGACAGCATATTGAAAAGCAGAGACATCACATTGCCAAGAAACATCCATTTAGTCAAAGCTGTGTTTTTTTCAGTAGTTCTGTATGGATGTGAGAGCTGAACCATAAATAAAGTTGAGCACAGAATAATTAATGCTTTCAAACTGGTGTTGGAGAAGGCTCTTGAGAGTCCCTTGGACAGCAACAAGATCCAACCTGTCCATCCTAAAGGAAATCAGTCCTTAATATTCATTGGAAGGACTGATGCTGAAGCTGAAGCTCCAATACTTTGGCTACCTGATGCAAAAAAGTGACTCCTTGGAAAAGACCCTGATGCTAAGAAAGACTGAAGGTGGGAGGAGAAGGGGACGACAGAGGTTGAAATTGTTGGATGGCATCACCGACTCGATGGACATGAGTTTCAGCAAGTTCCATAAGTTGGCGATCGACGGGGAAGCCTGGTGTGACTGAACTGAACTAAATAAATTAAATTTATATTAAAAATATAGCATGTGTTGAATAAGGGTTCTGTAAAAAAGAATTCTAGCATATGGAAAGCATTTCTTTATACAACAATTTTTATAGTTACCTAGTTGAGATTAGCAAATAAGATATTTCATTGCAGACATAATCTTCAAAGTTTTATTGATGCTTTTCATAGCTTTGTATTATATATGACTTATATGCTGATCACTTTTTCTATAATTAAACATCTTAATTAAACTTACATAGAGTCTGAATTTAAGAGTGAGTGATAAAAAGCATTCTTATGTTAAAAGTAGTTGTTGGTACATAGAGTGAAAAAATATTTGTAAAAATTAGACAAAGTTTAATATTTAACTTTGATGGCTGATGATGAAAATGTTGGTTATTTAAAATTTAGAAAATATATGAAAATGTGTTAAAGATCTTAGAGTTTTTATTATGTTTTATTTTTTTTTTACTTGATAATTTATCTGTCAATATTCTAAGTAAATAAATAGATAGGTATAGTTATTAACACTAAATGATCTTACAAGTAAGATATTATTCAAAGGTAGGGTTGGGGACCCCAAAGGAAGAAAACCAGGCATGGCTTCCTTGACATAAGAGAAGCCATTTTTGGCCGAAGCCATTCTGTGATCTAAACCTAGCCAAGATGCTTGCCCTTTGACAGATCTCAGCAGTTAATGATGTTAAGGAAACAAACAAATAAAAATATTCAGAAACACTGCCTGTCAGGCAAGAGAAGTAAGAACAGCAACATCAGTAACAACAGCAACATCAGTTGTAAAGACTCCCATTTCTATTTTAATGGTAAAATTAGCCTGAAGCACTCAACCACCAGATCAACTAGAACCTTAGAGAAGATGATGTAGGCGTTTTCTGACCATTGTGACTTCAGTCAACTCAAGCTTGGACTCTACCAACCAAGCCGTTTCATGAATATGCATGTACCTTTAGCTTAAAACTTGCCCATTTTGTTTTTGGGCCAGACACTGCTTTGGGAAAGATCTCTGGTGTTCTTCTTACTTGTTGTAAGAAATAAACCCTTCCTTCTATCTTTGTTCTGGTTATGTTTTTTGGCTTTGCACTCACCAAGAGGCAAACTCAGTTTTCAAGTAACAATACTTTATCAAGAAAATTCATTTCAAATAATTTAAGAGGCATAAATATTCATTTCAGAACTGCATACCTCTGAAAGTTATTCCCCCTAAAATCAAATTCCCCTGCCAAGTTTATGATTAACTTCTCTATCCAGTGTACTAAAAAGCAGAGGCATCACTTTGCTGACAAAGGTTCATATGGTCAAAGGTATGATTTTTCCAATAGTCATGTATGGATGTGAGAAAGAAAGTGAAAATTGCTCAGTTGTTTCTAACTCTTTGTGAATCCACAGACTATACAGTCCATGGAATTCTCTAGGTCAGAATACTGGAGTGGGTAGCCTTTTTCCTCTCCAGGGGATTTTCCCAACTCAGGGGTTGAACCCAGGTCTCCCGCATTGCAGGTGGATTCTTTACCAGCTGAGCCACAAGGGAAGCCCATGGATATGAGAGTTGGACCATAAAAAAGGCTGAGTGCCAACGAATTGATGCTTTCAAACTGTGGTGCTGGAGAAGACTTTTGAGAGTCCCTTGGATAGCGAGGAGATCAAACCTGTCAATCGTAAAGGAAATCAACTCTGAATAGTCATTGGAAGGACTGATGCTGAAGCTGAAGCTGAAACTCCAACACTTTGGCCACCTGATGTGAAGAGCCAATTCATTGGAAAAGACCCTGATGCTGGGAAAGATTGAGGGCAAAATGAGAAGAGGATGACAGAGGACGAGATGGTTGGATGGCATCATCAACTTAATGGACGTGAGTTTGAGCAAACTCCAGGAGTTGGTGATGGACAGTGAGGCCTGGTGTGCTGCAGTCCATGGGGTCACAAAGAGTTGGACAGGATTTAGTGATTGAATGACAACAGAATCCAAAACTTTATTCCCTTTCTTATATCTGTTCCCCTCAGGACCAAGAAATATTAAAGAAAAGAGGTAAACTGCAGGGTCCTCCTGAGTACAAAAGTCTCTTGATGACACACCCCCTCTCCCACCCTGTCTCTTATTTGTAAAAAAGGCTTTAGTTCCCTAGGCCTTGACTGATTTCCAAAGAGCAGGCATCATCAGTTACTAATTAGGGAAGTTGAAGTCAGATATGACTGAGCGACTGAACTGAACTGAACTGAATTAGGGAAGTGAGGAATTGCACAAACAAAGGAAAAGCAGTCAGGAAAAAAAGTTCAGGGATAAAACAGTACCAGTTCCTCCTCAAGAGATATGCAGAGTAATTTGATCCCTGTCTTTGAGTTGTTCTGCAGGAACTAAGATTCTTCCCCTAGGGAGAGGAAGGTAACCAAGATTCCTGTTACCTCACCAGCAACCAATCAGTCAGAAGAAAGTCTCACTCTCTCACCCCAACCGTTGACTTTAAAACTCTTTCCTGAAAGCTGCCAGAGTTCAAGTTCAGGACTTTTGAGCAAAAGCCACCATTTCTCTTTGCTTGGCCCTGCAATAAACCTTTTTCTGCTACAAACTCTGATATTTCCATTTCTTTGGCCTCACTGCGTGCATCATGTACACAGATTGGGTCTGACAACACATCTCTTACCTGTGTCAGAAAATGTAAATTTACTTTTGATTATATCTTTGAAGCCCACATGTGACTACGTCTTGGAAAAACTATAGAACTTGGTGTGTAACCTTTCTTTATTCTGTTTCCATCTCTGCTCTACCTTTGAGCTGTCTCAATCTAGGCTGGCTCAATCTGTTGCTGTCTTAGTCCTCAATATCTACCTCTGACATTTATAACTCCCATGTATACAGAAGGTATATATATTATTAAATATATGTCTTTTTCCCCTGTTAATCTATCTTTTATTACAGGGGGTCTCAGTTAAGACATTAGAAGGGTGTAGGGGAAATTATTTTTCTTCCTTGACAGTATTCTGGAACGTCTCCCAACACCTTTATTCTTCAAAATGAAAAGAAACATCCATTGTAGAGAATATGCAACCTGACTGAGGTATTAACAAAAAACATATTTGATTAAAATACAAACATTAGAAAAATAGAAAACACTGTGAAAAATAATTCCAGGGATCCAACCTAGTCTCATGCATTAAATTCTACTTACCATTCATAGAACAAAAATACCTATCAATTTCTAGTTATCTGACAAAGGAAACTGTGATGAAAGGAAAAAGGTAAGAATGGGATATGCCTAGCTTACAATCCCACATTTTATACAATTACAACTCTATTCAGTTTTTAGAGGAATACTGAAAAGAGTGCAGGTATACACATGGAAATCAGTATCATGAAAGACAGATGCTCCATGAAATCAAGCATTTTGCTCACAGAGAATTTAAAATACTTCTGGGAGGTGATTTAGCTTATATTAAAGTGCCCCCTTGAGGATAAAAGCATAACTACATGACCAAAAGTTGTAGCCAGACCTCCAAATGCTTTAATTGAAATATAAAAAGAAAATTTTCAAGTGGGTCGTGTGTTAAAACTAGAGAAGACTTTTTTTGTAAAGCAAGGGATTATTTGCATGACTTCTTTCCTATTTACTCTGTTAAAGGGGAAGAATTCTGCAAGAATAGCTGCTTAATCTAATGGGTAGGAATTTTGTCCATCTCTGATTATTTAACAAATAAAACATTTGTTATCGCGGAAGAGATGTAATTTTCAATGACATCACTGAATTTCTGACCAACAAAAGAGAACTTTCTGTGATTATATTCTATTTCAGAGTCTCAAGCCTCTCCAAGGCATAACCTGGAGAGGCTGATGTGCTCCTACCTCATCTGTTCACACAGGTTATTGCTGAACCTCCAGATTTTCATTCCAGTGGCCACTTCTCGTTGGGTAACTGATTCCCTTGAGGCTGCCACACAGCTTTGGTGTGTGCTTATTTCAGTGGAAACTTTAAATATTGGCTGCTAAAATGGTCCATGAAGTTATCCTTCATAGTTATATTGCTGCTTCCATAGCACCCTGACTAATAGCATCCTGACTAAAGACAGGTCTCTCTTCTTGGCCCTTCTCTTGAGTTTAAAAAATATATTTATGCTTCTTCCAAAATAATACATTCTACCTTTTTGCTTCTTAAATATAATCATTATGTACCTGAAAGTTTCCTTCTAACAGCTTAAGCTTTAAAAAATAAATGCAAAGCCATCTGTAATCCCCCCCCTCTTCCCCCAGTTCTGCTAACATTCCTCTTCTGTGATAATGAGCATAAAACTTCCCACATGCATAAAGAACAGGAAATAAAAGGGAAAGTTACAAGGAAGAAACAGATATTTTCTCAAAGCAAGATTATGGTAATTCAAAGATTAGGATCCTTAGAGTACTACTAACTATAGAGATATAACCAGCTACAAATATATAGGTAACTAAATGAATTGAAAAGTGAAAGTGAAAGTCACTCAGTCGTGTCCCACCCTTTGTGATCCCATGGACTGTTCAGTCCATGGAATTCTCGAGGCCAGAATACTGGAATAGGTAACCTTTCCCTTCTTCAGAGGATCTTCCCAAGTCAGGGACCGAACCCAGGTCTCCTGCATCGCAGGTGGATTCTTTACCAGCTGAGCCACAAGGGAAGCCCAAGAATACAGGAGTGGGTAGCCTATCCCTTCTCCAGGGGATCTTCTCAACCCAGGTATCAAACCAGGGTCTCCTGCATTGTAGGCGGATTCTTTAACAGCTGAGCTATCAGGGAAGCCTGGCAGCTAGATGACTCATCTGTAAAAAAAATAAATTTTCTATAAAATCCACATATTATTTCTTAGTGTTTTTTTCCCCCAAATTTAAATAAACCCTACACCTTTGGAAGTTTGTCTTGACAAAAACAAGAGAGCCAGTCTTAAACATCCCTGAACAGACAAAACCAGTTTAGCCATACAAACAAAGTTTAATTTAGCTTAATTTGCAAGTTAAATTGGACCTGGGTCATTTCTTGTTTATGCCCCTGGAAATGATAAGCAGAACTTGAACTGTTTCCTAAGGTTGATATGATGTAACCATTAACCAATTCCTCATCATTTAAGAAAAGTCTAACATTACAACCAATCACTGTAAAAATTAAACTGTCCCCACTTTCTCACTATTTACATTGCTTTATAACAATAGCCCCCTGAGCCTCATTTCATGTTTTGGTTTGAACGGTCCATTTGCAAACACTCTTTTTGGTGTGTATACAAAATTTTTTTACTATTTACAACTTTGGTAAATAATAGGTTTTACTTCAGTTATTTCTGAACTTTTGACAATCTAGAACAAAATGCTAATATGGTAATTCATTTTGATACAAAAATCACACAAGTTGCTGAATTATCCCAAAACTATAAATATGGTGTGCTCCTCTTTCTGGTTTTAATCTAGGGATGTGTTAAGTACACACATTTGCAAATATTAATTTGTTAAAATAGTCAACTAACTATAAGGGTACAGTGTCTTTGAGGTGAAAATAATGGTTGAGGTGAAAATAATGGTTAAAATGAAAATTGGGAGATTTAGCAGAAAAGACTTGTGAGCTATGTGGGAAAAGAATGAACAATAAATCAAGCAAGTGGAAAGGAATATTATGTTATAAAATCTTAACACCGTAACTGGAGAGAATCTTCTTTGAAAAGTTAAATGCAGCTTAAAGAGATTTTTGCCTCAGGCTAGGATACAGACCTGGTGACAGCTTCTACATGGAAGATCTAGAAAAGCCATGAAAAACAAAGAAATTATCTTTTAGAAAGCAGAAACCCTTGATTGAGGACTGAGTTCTGTATGAACAGGGGAAATCTGTATGCTTCTATAAAATGACTGTTACAGTATTGAGAACAGAAGCAAGACATCAGAGGTCAAACAGTCTCAGAGGATGTAGAAAGTCTAGCCTATCCAGTGTGGAGAGACTTTGTCAACACTTCTTTGAGATACCAGCATCCACCAAGACAGAAATGTGTCATCTTGGGAATAAGGGCCACATCCTGGAGTAAGGTTTCCCTTAGTCTGACCACATTTTGATTTTTCTCTCCAAGTCCAAAAGAACTCCCATCATATAACACCCTACTTGGGGTTCCTTTGGTCTTCCAGTTTACCCAAGCCCTATATTCAGACCCTATTGCCATTCCATTGGCTACTTCCCGAGGAATAATTAAAAGCAAAAGCATACTAATATTGCTATTCTCTTGTTTAGTCATGCCACAAGTAATACCGATCTTAATTCTACTCATTCAGTGGATTCATCCTTTTGATCTTTAAATGACAACAATGAGTGTGTTGTAATGCATCTGTTTTCCAAGTCGAGTGTCCATCCCCTACTTCTGAGCTACTATCCTTACTCCTAGATGCATATTTGGCATCCTCTGATAACTGATTATAGGGAGGGGCTCAGCCAGCTATGGGGTTAGGAAACTAACTCCTGAAGGAGCTTTCTTGCAGGGTTCAATGGCATAGCAATCATCTATTCATGTGTACAATGGACACTTTCAGCAGTTCCCTGTCAAATATTCCTGAATATGCCATTTCATTTAATAGGGAATCCCTTTGTGCATGTCCTTCCTTGCTGGAAAAATGATCTGACATAAATCAAGAAACAATGGACATTTCAGTTCTCAAACTAATTTTATGACTTAATATCCATAGAATCATTTACAACTAATGCCCATAATAGACTAAAAGTTGTCTTTGGAATCTGTGTTATTTTGAAGATATATTAAGTGGTTTTCAAGTTCAGAATCCCAATAGCTTTTACTGGTTGGCTTCAAACTATCCCTCACAATTTAAAGGATACTTTAAATATCCTTGTGGGAGACTACCATATGTGTACCAAAGTCCATCCTACATAAATACAAACTGACCCAACCAGCCAAAGCTCTCTTCCAAAACTGAAACTGAAAAGACAACATGAGCCAAACTGATTAAAGAAAACTAATGTCCTTTAGCATGTCTCGAAGCCTGAGTTGTTAATACCACATCAGGCATGGTCGATTGTACTCAAGGGAAGCAGACACTACTTTATTAAGACATCAATCTATAGCTTCCTCTAGGGTCTATTAGGGATTTTATAATAGATAAAACTGGAGTTTGAAAAAGGAATTTGTGAGTACTGCATCTTATAAATCCTTAATTAAAAACAACATTTTCTAGTGCCTCCTGATAGCTGATATTGTTATAAACTGACAACTTGTGTGGGCTTATGTATTTCTAGATGTTTTCATCAAGCATATACAATTAACACTGAAAAGTAAATTTGCACAACATTTTTTGCTTCCATGATTTAAGTATGGGAAGAATCCCCCATCCAGACATCACATTTGTTCCAGGAATAATTTAGGTAGTGGTAAAGCAACAACCATACAAAACTTTCAGTAAATATTCTTACTTTGAGCCACATTTCACTTTGTAAGCCTCCAACAGTTGTCTTACCAAACCCTGCTATTTTAAATTTAAAACTAGATAAATAAATAAATTTAAAAAAAGATAAAAATAATAAAAGTAAATTTACCTTTATATTGCTCTTTAGCTTTATATTATATAGCAAGTTTAGATGTAACTATATTTCATGTATCAGGATTCAACAAACCCTCCAGTCATTTTACCTTTACCACTTCAAACTACTTTCGGTCCCCTGTTGGGGATGGTGTCAAAAGATCTTGGCTCTTCTATCACTTTGAAATCCTTCTACTCATAATCCTCTCCTTTACCGCCTAGTATTTTAATTGGAACTAGCTCTGAAGAGATTATAGATTTATCTTTTGTATAATCAGAATGTTTAAGCCTCTGTGGCTAACATAAATTAAATGACTCTGTAGTGGCTCTTTTATAATTTAAGTTTCTGGCAGGACATTAAGCTACTTTATCTCTTACAGTCATTTATTAGAATTTTAGCAGCTACATATTCTGTATCTCTCTTTCCACAACATTTTTAATCAACTATCTGTGCACTTCTATCCAGTTTAACTGTGCTTTTATTCATTTTTTTTTCTGAATAAAATCTTTTTCTTATTATTCAGCCCCATTCAGTGCAGTTTTGAATCATTCAATCCTCACCAAAATAAATAAATAAAGAAATGTCAACTGGTTTAAAGTTTCAATTAAGATGAATTAGTTCTAGAGCTCTGCTGTACAACGTTGGTATTTAGTCAACATTACTGTCTTGTGCACTGAAAATTTTGTTAAGAGAGTAGATCTCCAGTTAAATGTTCTTACCATAATATGCATGTATACACAAACTTTTGGAGGTGATAAATATGTTTATTATATTGATTATGGTGATGGATTCATGGGTGTATGAATATGCCCAGGCCCCAAAATTGTATATATTAAAAATGGCAGCTTTTTGTATATCAAAGGGGCTTTCCTGATTGCTCAGTTGTACCTCAATTAAGCTGTTAAAAATAAAATATCAGGGAAGTGTTTTCTCAATTCTTTTAACACATTATATGCTTTCATACATTGCATGATACTTAAAAAGTAATGTCACAATGTTTTCTTGCATTTTACTTAGTGTGTTTGGAATTTCAGCTGGATTATAGATTCAATAGACTCAGAGATGTAACTATCATTTACAATACAGCTTTTTAATGGGAAAATACTACTGAGTGCCAAACAGTTGATCTGTGAGCACTATGCAAATACCTATGTTGAAAAGATTACTTTAATCCCTTAATCCATCTGACCTATGGAATTCTAGTTTACAAGAGGACCTGAAATTTTATGTCATGGTGATGGATGTGTGAGTTGGTGAAAAAAAAAAAGAAAACTAATACAAAAATAAGTAAATAAAGTAATATAAGGATCTGTGCCAATTTTAGCATAGCATCACCTAAACCATCACTTAACGATCACTGCTTTAAAAAAACAGAAAAGTACATGGATTAGAAGAAACTTGAGTAATGTCATACAACGGTTCTAAGTTGGTTGTAGTCACAAAGCTGCAGCAGCCTCATGAGCACAACCCTTATTCAATGTCCAAGGATAGAATTAGGTGGCTTTTTGTTTTAGGATATGTTTTATGTCTTCTAATTTTTTCTGGCTTAACAGGTTGGAATTTTACTCCTTCTGGCCACACTTCTTCAAAAGTTGAAGCTAAGTGAGGGTCCTGAAGTCTGATCATGCTTTTCCACTTGACAGTCTCTACACATGAATACAGCCTCTTCGTTTCTTGTGTGCAAAATCCATTTCAAGAGGGACACAGAAAGGAGTTACCAATAAAGCTTTCATGTTTCAATAACCTATTGGATTCCTCTTCCTGCAACTTGTATAATCATTTTATTGACTGTTAGTCTGATTGGAATCATTTTGATCAAAATGGATATTTGCCATCTCACTTTGGGCAATAAATATGACCCTGCACTTTACAGACTGAATCACCAGGTATAAGTCGATGGATTATTCCTGGATGATTCCTCAGTTATCTTCATTTTTGTTAAAAGAGGCAAAAGCAGCTAAGACTTCCTTTCCATTAGAAGTTCTATTGTCTTTCAGAATCCATCTAGACCTGGGATCTACCAACTGCAAGTGATTTCAATGTATTTTCTCTACCATCAATGCTTCCAGTGTTTAAAGCATTGACCTCACCCTGAGGATAGCCAGGAAGCCATCCTGGTGACAAGAGTTTCTCACTCTCACTTGCTTCGTTTCCCCCCCCCCCAAACAAAGCCTTAGTTAGGCATAACTTAATTATTGAGTCAAGAATTATTACAAAAATCTTATTTATAATATGACCTGCAAAAATTACATAAGTCAGATAATTGACAGGATCACAAACCTCTACAGAGCATACTTATGAAGGCTATAATAAAGACAAAGGATATGGTATTAAACAGAAAGAAAGCACAGGTAAGTTTTGAGGCCGAGCAGATTTCCAGGCTTACCTCCCCTAGAACATTTCTTAGTCACACAGAATACATCTTGTCTTTAGATAACATGGAGCACATAATTCCTAACTTTGTTCTCTTTATTGTTACAATAAAAAACATAAGCAGGAAAACAGCCTTTCATCCTAATAACAACTACACACAAATTGCATGGCCAATAAATTATTTCACTAATAGGTGCCCTCAAGGCTTTTGTAGATTATAGATGAGAAATTTGAATTTATATAAAAAAATCACTGTTGCAATATTCTGTACATACTTATGTTAAAAATCAACCTACCCTAGTCTTTCTAATCAAGTAGTAACATGCTCTACTTAACAATCAACATAATGAATAACTATCTCATAAAGGTCATACAGTTTGCATATATTTTAAAGACATTGTAGAAACAAAGGATTATTGTGAACTGCAAAGAAAGTAAAATATCACAAATATATTTGAATTAGACTCATGGTAGAAAGTCAACATACAAATCAATTCATTGACATGTTTTGAATATCAATCTACTGATTTGTAAAACATAGATAAACTATGACCAAATATAATAATATAAATTTTAAAAATGGCACAGCACCAGATAGGCTAGCCTTTGAACTCTGGCTTCATCATTCACAAATTGTGTGACCCTAGGCACAAATGATTTACAATTGGCCCTTCATATCCATGGGTTCTACCTCCATGAAATTAATCAACTACTAATTGAAAATATTTGAAAAAAAAATCAGAAATTTTCTAAAAGCAAAGCTTGCATTTTCCTCATACCAGCAACTGTCTACATAGCATTTACATTATATTAGATATTATAGGTAATCCAGAGATAATTTAAAATGAATACAGGAAGATATGGGTAGGTTTTATGAAAATGCTACACCATTTTATATAAGGGACTTGAGCATTCTTAGATTTGGTATTCACAGGGCCTCCCAGAACTAATCCCCACAGATGCCAAAGAATGACTTTATTAAAAACCAAATCTGTTACATAAATATTCTAATAACATGTTCATATTAAGGCCTATAAGAATTAGTCTACGACAAGCATAATCAGTTCCACATAAAAGGTAACTTAGTATTACTCATCTGAGAAGGTTTTATTCTCTTTTTCTCCCTGATTCAAATGCTTATAATAAGAACATCTTTGCTCTAGAATTGTGAGGACAAAATGAGATCATGTGTGTAGAAATATTTTAGGAAATATAAAGGAATGACCTTATTTAGATGCTTTTTTTCTCATAATTTGTAGTTTTAAATTAACCTTGTGACCAGTGAACACATACATGAAAGTACTACATAGATCTGACCTGATTTTAACTAATTCAATGTTTTTAAATGTTTGCAATTTGAAAAGAACCTTATTAGTAAGTACAGGGTATGCTTGCTTGAATGTGCTCCCTAATTCCTCTGGTCATATTTTAAACTTCTCCTAAAACTGACTCAAAATACAACTCTTAGTAGCTGTGTCCCTGTGCTCTTGCTTATTTCCAGAAATAATATTAAAGGTTCAGACATTTAAGTCTAAATAATCTAAAAACCTAAACTAATTATGAAAAAAAAGAACAATTTTTTCCTGATGTTATCTACTTTTCTTTACTACCAGAGCAATTAAGAGCGCTGAGAGTAGCTTACAATCTGCAATAACCAGACAGGTAAATGTTAACTAATTTTGATCATTTAAAAGATGCAGGCAGGGATATCCTCTCTGTGAGCTGATTAAATCTACTTGATAAATCTTAAGGACTTTTCTCCTAACTACAAAGCATAACAGTCATTTTTATTTATCTCGTATGTGACATAACTACTGAAATCACTGCATGTACAGTATTACATTTGCAAGAATGTCTGTTGCCTCTTTTCCCATAGCTTTGGAGCTGCCAAAATAATTTTAAATTTCTGTGAAGAAGCTTAACCAGCATTGTCAGAAAATAGGCTTCTATATGAGATAATTTTCTAGCTGATTCAAGCTGAATTTGTAAGAGCTTATCTTTATTTTAAAAAACAGCATTTATAAATGTCCCAACTATAATATATATCCTTATCTACTTAAATATAGTGGGTGAATAAAAGTCTTATCTTAATGAGGTAGGGTATCATTACAAGAATCAGTTGTTGCAATGAATAGCAAAAGAGCAAAAGCCTCAAGGGCAAGCCACTTCTTTGAAATGTGTTGAAAATATTAATCTTTTCACCTTTCCACAGAATGACCTTTTTGTGTGTTTTGATTTTTATAATTATTCTTTTTCATTCACAGTTGAGCCATCCTTATCTAAGTGGTGAGCTTCTGAAGAGCAGGACTGTCTCATTAATCATCACAGATATCCCCTCCCCACTCAAGGACACGTCTTTGATCTGTCTGCCACCAGCAGCTACAGATTTCTTCCCAATCCATCTTTCTTATTTACTATTTATAAACTTCTGTGAGCTGGGAAATGGTCTTATCAAACTTGCAAGAACTTTGCTCAAAACTAGACTAGGCTCTGAGACAGTGTCTGTGATAGTTTTCATAGAACGTTGACTTCCTGACATCAATACTGCTTTCACATTCTTCCAAGCCTTCTGAATAGTTGAGGTTGCCACAATAAGGAATACACTTGAATTCAGGCAGTTTGAGTCACCAGTTTAGTTATAAACATATCTGACTTGTATGATAGTTTAGATGTACAGACACTTTGTAAATTAAACAATGCTGTACTGGCTGCCTAAGTTTTGTAATATTATATTTGCAAACAAGTTTAAATAAAGCAATAAATAATAACACAAAGAATCCTTTATGTCAATAATGACATGCACATCTCCATTTATCAAATGCTTTCACAACTGCTTAATTTTGCAATGTTTTTAAATAGAGAACAAAGCTCCTACTGACTTTTTAATCTTTGTAACCAAAGAAGGATAGGCTCACATATATACCTTTCCATATAGTTTAACTACACCAGATAAGAACTTATACCTTCACATTAAAAAATCCTTGGGCAATTGTCCCTGTTCCCTTGTTAGGCATAAGATGTCATACATCACACTCAAAGCTGACAGCTGCCACTGTTTCCTCATTCTTTAGACCAAGAGCATACACAGCTTTACTGTTATCTCGATTTAGACCAAAAGTCTCCTGGACTTTTCAATGCTGAAACAACTAGAACATTGTCTGCTTTGACAAACCTTTAGTAAGTAACAATTATATACTATAGTAGAATATATAATATATATGTGTGTATATTATATATAATAGGGTATAATACACATACATAATATATATGCATAGCAACACAGGATATATATGTAGTTATGTATATATGTAGTGATATATATATATATGTGTGTGTGTGTGTGTGTGTGTGTGTATATATATATATATATATATCCTGCTTTATGAGAAACCATCTACATGTTTTATAAGCAATGTAAGCATTTAGTTAGATGCTACCCTTGTATATGTATTATTCTCCACCTCTCTCAGTTTTTCACTTTTTTCCATAACAGTTTTGCCAAGCATCCACAGCCTCAGCACCCCCTGAGGACTAAACTGGCACACAAATATATTTAAAGTACATTAGCATTTCTTCGGAGAAGGCAGTGGCAACCCACTCCAGTACTCTTGCCTGGAAAATCCCATGGACGGAGGAGCCTGGTAGGCTGCAGTCCAAGGGGTTGCGAAGAGTCGGACATGACTGAGCAACTTCACTTTCACTTTTCACTTGCATGCATTGGAGAAGGAAATGGCAACCCACTCCAGTGTTCTTGCCTGGAGAATCCCAGGGACGGCGGAGCCTGGTGGGCTGCCGTCTATGGGGTCGCACAGAGTCGGACATGACTGAAGCGACTTAGCAGCAGCATTTCTTCATGCCTGCTGAGAAGATAAGTTCACATATTCTAAAGCAAAAAGGCAGTGAATTCTGTAGTTGTACCAAAAGCTTTTGCCACCTGCTAAAGAAGAGAGATCAAAAGTACTAGGAATACTGAGATAATAGCAAGTGTAATAACTGCCCCTGCTTTTTCTGGAAGGACAGTTCACAGCCCTTCCAGAATTTTAGTCAAGTTCTAGTCCATATGAACTAGGAGACTGTGGTTTGGGTTACCTCCTGAATAATTTTTGGGGTCTAGCTATGCATTTTTCTCTACAAAATTAAGGAGCTTGGCCACGATAGGGTAAGTTACATGGAAAGAGAAGACTCTCCAAAAAAATAAACTGAGAGGGAAACAGCATCAAGAAGGACTTGGTGTGATCACTTTATTTTACATCTGTATCTGTAGAGAAAATCTAGCACCACAGGACTGGTATGTTAAAACTTCTTTAGCTCACCCTACTCCAAAAGGCCAAAAAGCTAAAGGCTTTCTCAATTTTAAAGAAGGAAATAGAAGCAAATATTAATTTAAGAAATGTAAATAGCTAAAAGCACACACATGTATGAGGCTCTTGTGCAGCTATATACTAGAAAAGATATTTAAGAATGTTACAGTAACACTTTCATAATAACCAAAAGGTAGAAACGTGCCAAATGTCCATCAAGAACAAAATTGATAAATTAATTTGGTATATTTATATAATGATCATAATAACACCAAAAATAAATGAAGTATGGCTACACACAACAACATGGATGAATCTTAACAAAATGTTAAGGGAAAAGGCATGTTACGATGACTCCATGCAGTGATATATATATATATATATATATATATATATATATATATATATATATATATGTATATGTATGTATATTGGATAAAATATGTATGGTTTATATATCATATATATGACCCACAATTATAGATAGTGAGTGGGTACCTCTGCCTAGGAGGCATGATTAAATGACAGAAAGAATCATATGAGAAGGAACATTATTGGTCACTTAAACACACACACACCCATAAATATATAAACACAAGCATTTGTAGACCAGTTTAAATATTGTGCTATGAACCAAAATGTGATTTATCTAATTGTAAACTATTATATTTATAAAATGTAATTTACTAACACAAACTAACTCACGCTTTTTATCAGTCCTTCAGTATTTGCTAAATGCATTTCTCTTTTCCAAAATCTTTTTCTTATACTTTATCTTTGCTGAAAAGTTAAAAACTGGTTACCAGAATATTTCAAACTTGAATAAAACAGATATTATTTTAATTTAAATGAGCCAAGGAGAGGAAATATGATTAAAATCAAGCAGAACTCCTGAAGCTATAGCAAATTATTTGTTTGAAGTTGCTTCCTACTCTCATTTTTTCTTTCCCACTTCTCATACCTACATCCCTCTATTTTTACACATACACACTGGCACACATACCAGTAGAATATAAAAACTTCTAATGAAATACAAAAAAGAAAAAAAAATAGGACACACACATTGCCGATTTTTTTTCAATATAGCCTGGCTTCTAATCTCTGTACCTTTTATTCTTTCCACTGGCTTCACTTAACTTTGATGAATGGGAGTCTCAGCTGTAACAGGGAGTACACACGGCAACACAGGCAGTGGTCCATTTACCGTGAAGTGGATGCCTTTGTTTCACCTGTTCTCACCTTACAGTCTTGCTGCTGTGACTGAGAATTTCCTATACCATGTCTTCACAGTGAGTTCATTTCTTGCTTTTAAATTCCTTTCTCCTAAAGATGAGTTCACTAATACCTGCTGCTACTTCCCTCAATGATCAGAGCACCTTTAGCACATCCACATTCAACCTTTCCAACAACCTATTTCAGTAGATAGCTTGTACACTTGCAATTGTATTAATACCATATGTTCTTTTACAGTTTTAGAAGTATCTTTGGAGTCACGCTCTCAGGCTATTTGTCTGTCTATATATCTACCTACCCATGTATCTATCCATCATTTATCTACCTAAGTATAGATACAGATATATACAGTAGAGTATTTGTTTTGAAGATCCTTATTAAGCCAAATTTGTGGCTTAGTCAGGGTTCTTATTTCTGAAACATTAATTATGTTAATGAATACTGGAAACCCTCATCACATTCTGCCTATGTATCTAAAGTAAATGAATTCCCAAATGATAATAATACATATTGGGAAGGAAATTAAATTGTCATTTAATATAGTTCAGTAAATCTCACAATTTCCTTCTAAATCAATTATCCAAATTAAAAGAAATAGAATTTTCATTTATTTTTAACTAATACTTTCCTTTAATGATTAATGTTATAAAAATGAGGCAGGCATAATTTCTGTTTTATATTATCCATACATGAACTTGGAATTTATTTCATATAGTGAAATAATAAACATTATATATATATTTAGAGGGTGTGTTTTATTAACGTGAAAGTGAAGTCGCTTAGTTGTGTCTGACTCTTTGTGACCCCATGCACTGTAACCTACCACACTCCTCCGTCCATGGGATTTTCCAGGCAAGAGTACTGGAGTAGGTTGCCATTTCCTTCTCTAGAGGATCTTCCCGACCCAGGGATCGAACACGGGTCTCCCGCCTTGTAGGCAGACGCTTTACCTTCTGAGCCACCAGGAAAGTTTTTTATTAAGAGAAATACAAATCTGGCTCCAGGTTGATCTACAGCCATTGTATACAAACCACATGGTTGGATTCTTGGGTAAATGTAAAAAATAATGAATGATAAAATCTGATCTTACTAAATATTAGACAAGCTGCAATATCTCTAAAGGTTCAGTGAGCAATTATGCATATATATCTAATTTTAAATATTTAATACTCAAAAGATATAAACATTTTGTAATCTTTATTTAATCATAAATTTGTCTATAGAAATTTATAAGGAAAAAAGGAGAGCATCCATTTCAAGAATCCTAATTCAACCCTCAAACTAAACACCCCTATTCATTTATTTAGATTAGGCTGTATATATTGCTAACCAACGTTATCATTTCAAATATAAGAGATTTGATCATTTTTTATTTAGGGAACTCATTTAAACATTCCCTCAGACTTATGCATCTTGCCCTAAATTGGCATACAGACTGTAAATAAATACATGCCCTTTTCCTTTTTTTTTAAATGACAGTGGAGTGGTCACATGGGTTTAAAATTCTTGGCCTGTTTTCTCTTGAGTGTTGTCTATATATGTTATTCCAATGTCTTTAACATCTAGTGTAATATATGAAAATAAGGTCAAGTTCATTCTTTTTACTTTTTAAGAAACAAATTTTTAAAAGTTATAAGATATTATCTTCATTCTGAAGTTTAGGCATCATTATGTTACATATTTCAATGTGTTTCTTTTCTGAACTTTTGCCTGAAAATTGGGGGCTGTTTTAATTCTGAAAATTCAACTAACATTCACATTCCAAAAGAAAAGTCAACATCTTTAGTCCTGATTTCTCCACTGAGTTACAGATATGTAAATTATGTGATTGAAATTTCTGCTTGCATATCTAATTGTCACATTGAACATAAATGTCCAAAAGTAACTCGCATTTTAAATATTTACTTGTTTACCTATTCATTTTTTGCCTTTTCCTCTTCGGCATGTAAACTCTAAGAACAGCAGAAACTTGATTCGTCTTATTGACCCTGTATCCCCATACTTAGTACAATGTCTGCCCATATGCTAGCTGCACAATAAACACCTGTTAAACTCAGAGATTAATACAGGATAATAATCCATCTTAAAGGAGATCAACCCTGGGTGTTCATTGGAAGGACTGATGTTGAAGCTAAAACTCCAATACTTTGGCCACCTCATGCAAAGAGTTGACTCTTTGGAAAAGACCCTGATGCTGGGTAGGATTGGGGGCGGGAGGAGAAGGGGACGACAGAGGGTGAGATGGTTGGATGGCATCACCAACTCAATGGGCATGGGTTTGGGTAGACTCCTGGAGTTGGCGATGGACAAAGAGGCCCAGTGTGCTGCATGGGGTCTCAAAGAGTCGGACACGACTGAGCGACTGAACTGAACTTAACTGAACTGAACTGAATAGAATATAATATAAGCAAGGTATTCACAGAAGAGCAAAAGCAATAAACTTAAAAAAGTCTGGTCAGTGACAAATATTAAACAAACATAAAATAGCAATTTTACTCTCTGATTTGAAAAGATCAAAAAGTAAGTACTTGAATCTAGAACACAAAAGTTGTTCATTAAATATTTGTTAACTTAATCAATAATGGAATTGAGCTGGTAAAATTGACGGTATTTGGTAGTGAGCGTACAAAATAATTTGTCATCAAGGAACAAGAGTATTGAAAGAATTCATACCCTTTGTATAGTTGTTTTGAAGCATAGTATGTATCTTGGAATATATACTAATACATGCATAGGGAAATAATGAGGGATACGCTTATACATAAGAATACCAGGAGCATAAGCATCAGAATATTTGTTGTAGAATTACCTTGCAAATGGAAATGAGTCTAAATTTACAATATAAGATGGATTAAATATGTTTTAGAATGAAAATATATGTTACAAAATTTAGTCTTTAAAAATGTTTTCTGAGTATCATCTGACAATCTATTTCATAAAATTTCCCGGGAGGGTTGGAATATAAGGATGTGTATCACATTCATTAAAGAAAGAAAGGAAAAGACATGGAGAGAAGGGAAAAAAGACAATAATAGAGAGGGAGAAGGGAGGAAGGAGAAGAAAGAAAGAAGGAAAAAGAGAGGAGGGAAAGAAAGAAGGAAGGAAAAAGGGAAAGAATGAAACTGGAGCCTCTTATACAGAGTGAAGTAAGCCAGAAAGAAAAACACCAATACAGTATACTAACACATATATATGGAATTTAGAAAGATGGTAACGATAACCCTGTATGTGAGACAGCAGAAGAGACACAGATGTATAGAACAGTCTTTTGGACTCTATGGGAGAGGGCGAGGGCAGGATGATATGGGAGAATGGCATGGAAGCATGTAAATTATCATATGTGAAACAAATCGCCAGTCCAGGTTCAATGCATGATATAGGGTGCTTGGGGCTGGTGCACCGGGATGACCCGGAGGGATGGCATGGGGAGGGAGGTGGAAAGGGGGTTCTGGAAGGGGAAAATATGTACAGCCACAGTGGATTCATGTCAATGTATGGCAAAACAAATAAAAAAATAAATTTAAAAAAGACAAGGAAAAAAGAAATAAATCAGAGAATAGTTATCACTAGAGGAAAAAATAAATACCATAGAGCATTCCCTTAACATAAAATATTTGTAGCCTTTCAAATTAGAAATTAGAAATATCCTCAAAGTAGATTTGTGTGAGAAAAGCTAAAGTACATGTCACATGATTCCACTGTGTAAAGCAAAACCGAACAAAAATAATCATCAAATGATTTAAAACTCCCAAAGTATGTGTGTTTTTAGATCAGTAAAAGTGAAAGTCGCTCAGTTGCATCCAACTCTTTGCAACCCTATGGACTGTACGCCACCAGGCTCCTCTGTATGTGTATACAAATTATGAGAGTGAAACATACAGATAAACGAAATGCATAAAGGTAATTGATATAGGTTACTTCGTAGGACTGAGGCCAGAGTGGCATATATAGGTTATTACACAGGGGTAAGCAAAATGCCACTGTTTCCCCATCTATCTGCCATGAAGTGATGGGACCTCTAGGCTGTCACAGAGCACTGGGTTTGAGGTCCCTGAATCATACAGCAAATTCCCACTGGTTATCTGCTTTACTTACGGTAATGTATATGTTTCAGTGCTACTCTGTCATTTTGGATAGAGGAGACTCTGGGTCTTTGGAAGTGGCATACAAATACAGATCTGAATAAAATGAAGGAGAAACTCATGTGTACGTTTGTTGAAAAACTTCACAAGAGAGAACAGCAAGTGCAGTCTTACTGCTGTGATCTAGTAAAGAATGAGATTGGATTAAATGAGTAACGGCAACAACGGCACAAGATTCTGGCAGGAGCAAGGTACGGCAGTACATGGTAAGCCTTGTAGAGAATCAAAAATAGATTAGCTCTTATTAAGGGCAGTGGGAAGTGATCCAGGTCCTGGAGTAGGGGAGTTTGATATGATTTATGTTCTAAATAGATTTGTGTTTATGAAGATATTATTGATTGATGTCTTATAAATTAACCCACTGCTTTCTCTTTTAAAAATAACTATTCAAATCTCTCACACAGGAATTATTCCAAAATCTTTTTAGATTTTTCCTTTCTTCAAGGTCTTCTTGTTTTCCTACATTTTAACAGCCAATGGGATTCTCCTCAGATAACTTTTGTAGCTTTAATAGCTGGTGTGCTAACGTTCAGGGGTTTCTCATTTCCTGCTACTTTATGTTACACTGTTTGGATTATAATTTAAAATTTTTCTTTGAACTGTTTAATCTGAGTGTGCTTTGACTCCCCAATTAAAGCTTTAAAAATCTAAACTATTTAAATAGGAGTTAAGCTGTTTTTTCTAAGGATCTTTCAAGACTTTGCTTTTGACTTAGGAAAATATTCTAACTTTGAAAAATGGTACATAAAAGCAGCTTTATCATTCAAGCTAACTTTCGAGTTGTGTCACTCCATACCCTAAACACTTCTCTATATGTATGGCATCGTGAGGGAAGAAGAAGAAAGAAGATGGAGAGCGAGAAACGTCTCCATTTTAGCCCACAATCATGATTTTTAAAAATACATCCTATCAGTTTATAATTATTGTGACTATTATCTTCAGACCTTCAGTTCAGTTCAGTCACTCAGTCATGTCCGACTCTTTGCGACCCCATGAATCGCAGCATGCCAGGCCTCCTTGTCCATCATCAACCCTCGGAGTTGACCCAAACCCATGTCCATCGAGTCGGTGATGCCATCCAACCATCTCATCCTCTGTCGTCCCCTTCTCCTCCTGCCCTCAATCCTTCCCAGCATCAGGCTCCTTTTCAATGAGTCTCCTCTTCGCATCAGGTGGCCAAAGTATTGGAGTTTCAGCTTCAACATCAGTCCTTCCAATGAACACCCAGGACTGATCTCCTTTAGGATGGACTGGTTGGATCTCCTTGCAGTCCAAGGGACTCTCAAGAGTCTTCTCCAACACCACAGTTCAAAAGCATCAATTCTTCGGTGCTCATCTTTTTTCACAGTCCGACTCTCACACCCATACATGACCACTGGAAAAACCATAGCCTTGACTAGATGGACCTTTGTTGGCAAAGTAATGTCTCTGCTTTTAAATATGCTATCTAGGTTGGTCATAACCTTCCTTCCAAGGAGTAAGCATCTTTTCATTTCATGGTTGCAATCATCATCTGCAGTGATTTTGGAGCCCAAAACAATAAAGTCTGACACTGTTTCCACTGTTTCCCCATCTATTTCCCAAGAAGTGATAGGACCAGATGCCATGATCTTAGTTTTCTTAACGTTGAGCTTTAAGCCAACTTTTTCACTCTCCTCTTTCACTTTCATCAAGAGGCTCTTTAGTTCTTCTTCACTTTCTGCCATAAGGGTGGTGTCATCTGCATATCTGAGGTTATTGATATTTCTCCCAGCAATCTTGATTCCAGCTTATGCTTCCTCCAGCCCAGCGTTTCTCATGATGTACTCTGCTTATAAGTTAAATAAGCAGGGTGACAATATACAGCCTTGACGTACTCCTTTTCCTATTTGGAACCAGTCTGTTGTTCCATGTCCAGTTCTAACTTTTGCTTCCTGACCTGCATACAGGTTTCTCAAGAGACAGGTCAGATGGTCTGGTATTCCCATCTCTTTCAGAATTTTCCAGTTTATTGTGATCCACACAGTCAAAGGATTTGGCTTAGTCAATAATGCAGATATAGATGTTTTTCTGGAACTCTCTCCCTTTTTCGAAGATCCAGCAGATGTTGGCAATTTGATCTCTGGTTCCTCTGCCTTTTCTAAAACCAGTTTGAACATCTGGAAGTTCATGGTTCACGTATTGCTGAAGCCTGGCTTGGAGAATTTTGAGCATTACTTTACTAGCATGTGAGATGAGTGCAATTGTGCAGTAGTTTGAGCATTCTTTGGCATTGTCTTTCTTTGGGATTGGAATGAAAACTGACCTTTTCCAGTCCTGTGGCCACTGCTGAGTTTTCCAAATTTGCTGGCATATCGAGTGCAGCACTTTCACAGCATCATCTTTGAGGATTTGAAATAGCTCAACTGGAATTCCATCACCTCCACTAGCTTTGTTTGTAGTGATGCTTTCTAAGGCCCACTTGACTTCACATTCCAGGATGTCTGGCTCTAGGTGAGTGATCACATCATCGTGATTATCTGGGTCATGAACATCTTTTTTGTACAGTTCTTCTGTGTATTCTTGCCACCTCTTCTTAATATCTTCTGCTTCTGTTAGGTTCATCCCATTTCTGTCCTTTATCGAGCCCATCTTTGCATGAAATGTTCCCTTGGTATCTCTAATTTTCTTGAAGAGATCTCTAGTCTTTCCCAATCTGTTGTTTTCCTCTGTTTCTTTGCATTGATTGCTGAGCAAGGCTTTCTTATCTCTCCTTGCTATTCTTTGGAACTCTGCATTCAGATGGGAATATCTTTCCTTTTCTCCTTTGCTTTTCGCTTCTCTTCTTTTCACAGCTATTTGTAAGGCCTTCTCAGACAGCCATTTTGCTTTTTTGCATTTTTTTTCCATGGAGATGGTCTTGATTCCTGTCTCCTGTACAATGTCACGAATCTCTGTCCATAGCTCATCAGGCACTCTGTCTATCAGATCTAATCCCTTAAATCTATTTGTCACTTCCACTGTATACTCATAAGGGATCTGATTTAGGTCATACCTGAATGGTCTAGTGGTTTTCCCTACTTTCTTCAATTTAAGTCTGAATTTGGCAATAAGGAGTTCATGATCTGAGCTACAGTCTGCTCCCGGTCTTGTTTTTGCTGACTGTATAGAGCTTCTCCATCTTTTGCTGCAAAGAATATAATCAATCTGATTTTGATGTTGACCATCTGGTGATGTCCATGTGTAGAGTCTTCTCTTGTGTTGTTGGAAGAGGGTGTTTGCTATGACCAGTGCGTTCTCTTGGCCAAACTCTATTAGCCTTTGCCCTGCTTCATTCTATACTCCAAGGCCAAATTTGCCTGTTACGCCAGGTGGTTCCTGACTTCCTACTTTTGCATTCCAGTCCCCTATAATGAAAAGGACATCTTTGTTGGGTGTTAGTTCTAGAAGGTCTTGTAGGTCTTCATAGAACCGTTCAAGTTCAGCTTCTTCAGCATTACTGGTCGGGGCATAGACTTGGATTACTGTGATATTGAATGGTTTGACATTGAATGTTTTTTCAACAAACGTATACATAAGTTTCTCCTTCATTTTATTCAGATCTGTATTTGTATGCCACTTCCAAAGACCCAGAGTCTCCTCTATCCAAAATGACAGAGTAGCATTGAAACATATACATTACTGTAAGTAAAACAGATAACCAGTGGGAATTTGCTGTATGATTCAGGGAACTCAAACCCAGTGCTCTGTGAGATCATTCTGTCGTTTTTGAGATTGCATCCAAGTACTGCATTTCAGACTCTTTTGTTGACCCTGATGGCTACTCCATTTCTTCTAAGGGATTCCTGCCCACAGTAGTAGATAAATGGTCATCTGAGTTAAATTCACCCATTCCAGTCCATCCTAGTTCGCTGATTCCTAGAATGTCGACAGTCACTCTTGCCATCTACTGTTTGACCACTTCCAATTTGCCTTGATTCATGGACCTAACATTCCAGGTTCCTATGCAGTATTGCCCTTTACAGCGTTGGACTTTGCTTCTATCACCAGTCACATCCACAGCGGGGTATAGTTTTTGCTTTGGCTCCATCCCATCATTCTTTCTGGAGTTATTTTTCCACTGATCTCCAGTAGCATATTGGGCACCTACCGACCTGGGGAGTTCATCTCTCAGTGTCCTATCTTTTTGCCTTTTCATATTGTTGATGGGATTCTCAAGGCAAGAATACTGAAGTGGTTTGCCATGCCCTTCTCCAGTGGACCACATTCTGTACTATTATTACAAATGAATAGTACAGACCTTATTCTGTACTATTTTATAAGTAGAAATCTTAAAACACTTTTTTTTAGTTAAACATATCGTCTACTTCGTTACTCTAAAATATTAATCATGCAAATAAACTTGATGCAAGGCTTTGTTGCTTCCTGTTGAAAGAAATCTAACAGTCTCCATTACACTTGAGCTTAGCATGGCTTCACTGAAACAGCTAACAACTGGTGGAAGGAGCTTACAAGTAGTAGAAAATACAAGACCTTGTTTATAACTACACCTTATAAAATTCTTGAAGAATAAATACTGGATTGAAAAAATCAACTAGATATAAGTTGTGTAACATACAACTCTTTGTGTTCCAACAGTTTATGAGGTGATTCCTGTCATCAGGGGTTTACTCTGGGGCCTCCTTTCAATAGCTGTAGGTCCTACTAACTGGTAAGGGACAAAACCATATTGACTGACATATGTTTTATATATTATTCCTGGATGTGCACAGACTGTCTGAATCAGAAATTGGTTATAGTCAAAAAGAATATGCAAAATAAAAGAATGTTTTCCTTTGCTAAGAAGTCAATTAATCATATATTGCCCTGAGATGTCTTTTCTACTTTTCTTTTAATTTTTAATTTTTGTTTTATTTCAAATTGTATGATTCTTAAAAGTTGATTATCTGCAATACTTAGAGCAAATGACATACTTTTCTATATATTTTAAACACTGGTAATGTTTAAAACATTTTTTTCTTGATAAAAGAAAATTTTATGGTATTATAAAATATGAATCTCTGTAAATTTATTTTAGAGAAAAATGGAAGAACAGAAGCAGATATTAATTGAGATTTTAAAGATAGAATCAATGCAGAATGAATAGATACAATGATTTTCCAAAATTTTTACAGTATATGACATATACTTAGATTATATGTAAGTACTGACACTGAATAACGCAAAGAAGTACTACTCATATTATATCCTTAAAGTATAGCATCCTTGGAGTTAAATGCAACAATTGGGCATGTATAATGTGATACTAAAATACAAAAATATTTTAAAAATTATTTTCATGAAGAAGCTAATTAATGAAAAATGCAATATCCTATTATATATTATCTAAATATTTAATAAAATGTGGAAATACATTAAGGCGGAAAATCCACATTACTTTCACTTCATTTTCTTTTCAGTAAATCACTTATGTAACATTTCTATGTAAATAACATGCAAATAATTTGTTCTAATTTTGAATTAAGACCCACTTATTGATTGAATACTATATTAATACTTTCCCATGTGTGTCTTCCTTTGAACACTATGCCAAATGAAGTCTATTATAAATTGTTCCTCAAAAGTTTTCTATGCAGATTCTGTCCATTTCATGAGTTTGGAAACCTCCCTTAGATAGACTAGTAGAAGCAAAAAAAAAATAATGAAATCACTAGCAACACAGTTATGATGCATTCAAAACCACAAATACATGATCAGCCTTCTTTTTATATCTCTGGCTATCCCTCTTCTAACTGCTATCTCTTTGACTGCTATTTCTAGATAGAAATTACTAAGAAACCTTGCATGTGCTCTATTACAGTTGTGGTGATATTAAAGTATTTCATATTTACATGTATAGATGGAAAAAAATGACACAAAGGAATTACTCATTCTTTGGTGAAGATAATGGGGTGATCAGAATCAGTTACAAAATGCAGAATTTCTATGCATCTATTCCCTCTCCTGGAATGTAGACTGCAAATTTTGTTCTCATTCACACACATATTTAACATTGTATACAATAAAAAGATATTCCCCAAAGAATAACAAAAATTGGAACAAAATTTTGTTATCTAATTTTACCTGTAAATTTAAGAAAACAACAATAAGCATATGACTGGTTAAGTGGATTTGTTATATTTCTTTAAGAAGTTCTTAAATTCTTAGTTTGGAGGGTATATGCACTTTACATATTTTCTTATATAAACATATATTTCAGATATCTAATTTAACAATTTATATACATATTGATAAATACTAGACAGACAGGGCCAGTCATCCACATTTAGTTAAGGGATATATAAAACAAACAAAAAAATACAAAATACAACATCAAAAACAGTAGGCATGAAGGCAGCAGGGGGTGGGGTAAATAAGCAAAACTGTTAATACGGATTTGAACTGAAGAGATCAGCAGCTTGACTCACAGACATAGAGAACAGATTTGTGGTTGCCAAGGGGAGGGTGGCTGGAGGAAGGATGGATTGGGAGTTTGGGATAAGCACATGTGAACTATTACATATAGAGTGGATAAACAACAAGGTTCTACTGTATAGCACAGGGAACTATATTCAATATCCTGTGATATGTCATAATGGAAAGAATATGAAAAAGAAGGTATACACATGTGTAACCAAATCACTATATTGTACAGCAGAAATTAACACACCATTGTGAATCAACTCTACATCAATCAATCAATCAATAAATCCTCATTGCATTTTCTACATGTTACAAGACTGTTATCAACCTTCAAATGCTTAACACCTATTCAAATTAAGTATTTTAAAGGTATTTATTTTCCTACAATTTAATTACCTATATTTGGTGGTGGATAAGAGTAATCTCCATCAATATTTTTAATTCTATTCTTCTATGAGAAGCCATATATCATTATTATGTAACATTAATAGATCATTTTTGTTCAATTCTGTATCAGTAGTTTTTGACCACCTGTTTCAGATGGTAAAGAATCTGCCTGCAGTGCAGTAATCAAACACAGGTTTGATTCCTGGTTCAGGAAGATCTCCTGGAGAAGGGGATGGTAACCCACTCCTGTATTTTTGCCTAAGAGAATTCCATGGACAAAAGACCCTGGCAGGCTTAAATTGAGTGAATTTTGAGATCGATTAGTGAAGGCTGGTATTTCTATTATTCATTTCCCACTTTTAATCTTTCATTTTGAGGCTAATATATTGATATTCTTCCTAAGGAGACTGTTTTCGTTGTTCAGTTGCTAAGTCATGCCAACTCTTCTGTGACGCCTTTGATTATAGTCTGCCAGGATCCTCTGACCATGAGATTTCCCAGGCAAGAATACTGAGTGGGTTACCATGACCTTCTCCAGGGAAATCTTCCCGGCCCAGGGCTTGAACCTACGTCTCCTGCATTGACAGGAGGATTTTTTACCACTGAGCCACCCAGGAAGCCACGGGGATTGTTGGGTAAGGGGAAACACACAGGACTTCATCTATAAATTTTGGCAATTTGTCTTCTATATTTTTGAAATATTTTTTTTAAGAAAGCATCTTATAATAAAGAATTTAACAATAAAGATAAAACTTAAGGGAAAAATAATGTTTTTATAAACTGTTTTGGGGTCTAAAAAAACACTATAAAGGGAAATATTAGAAATAAAAGGAAAACATAATCATTCAAAATATTTATATGTCTGTAATTAAATATTACTTTTAATCTTGTGTCATTTTCTGTTAGGTAGTTAGAATAGGAAACAGGAGTCCAAAATGGCGGTGGCTAAAAGAAAGGAAGGGAAAGGCCTGCGAAAATGGAACAAAGGAAGGTCAAAGGAAGGTCCGAGAACCGGAGTGAGAACTTTGGGTAGAACAGCACTCCTGGCTAAGCCCAATTTACATAGGGCAGGCTCAGGGAGAGGAAAAAATAACATAAAAAAAGTGGAGCCAAAGCGCTCTCTCTCCCTTTTTCTCTCTCCTGCACGCTGGGGCGTTCTTCTCTCCGTGTTTTTGGGTCGACGGTCGGCAGGCCCTCATGCTTCAAGGATGGATTTTCCTGCTATTATCTAAATAAAATAAAGCTGTAACACCTATTTGTCCAAGAGCTGTAACATGGCCTGTCCAAGACCCGAGAGCCGTGACCCGCCGAGGGCTCTAATGTCTGCCACTCCAAATCTTTGTTGTGACGTGACAAGAACCGAGGAGCATACACTCGCGTGACATTTATGGTGCCGTGACTCGGATAAAACCTGACTGAAACAGCCTTGGCAGCGCGGCTCCCGCAAGGAGGAGGCCAAGCACAGCAGGCGCCCAACTCAGTGAAAGCTCCCACGGTAGAAGCAGAACCCTAAGAAAACCCAGCGTAAGAGGCCCATCGTGCTGGAGACCGGGACAGCAGAAAGCTCACAGGGCTCAGTCTCAGATTCCAGAAGACCTCCAGTTAAGGTAGGAGGTCCTCGCTCCTATGGCTGGAGGGACATGCCTAACAAAATCTTAATTCCTTTACAACCTCTCGTTTCTTGTTTCCTCAAACCCCCGGTGAACAGATGGGCGGCAGTGGGCGCAATTGAGGGACTCTGGAGAGGTTACTCCTCAGTATGTCCCAAAGGCACTCTCTGCTGGGCCCCAGTAGCTGTTACCCAAGCTGGCAAGGGTTCTTCTGTTCTTACTCTTCCCTGTGCCAAGGATCAGGCCAATAAAAACGGAACACAGGTCAGGTACTTAGCAGATTTTCAGCACACTATGAAGGGGATCCATTGGCACGTTTTCCCCACTGCTTTTTCCTCCTGTCCTTCAGCTCTCTCCTGGGACTCAAGCCCGGCCAAAACCCATAAAGCTCAGGCTCTGATGTCTTATTGCAAAAATTCAGTGAGAGACAAAGCGATAAGTAAGAGGTGGGATTTGTTAGGATTCAGAGAGAAGCCCACACTTAAGGGTGTAGGCCATTGCTGAGGGCAAAGGCTCCAGCCACGGAATGCCGGGTGAATTCATATGCTAATGAGTGGGCAGATCATCCCAACCATTGCGGAACCACCCACTCCTCCCTCTTTTAACAGTACCTTAGAACTGTCCTGCCACCTCTGGGTGTGTCTTTTGGCTTACAGTTTGGGGTTTAAGGTTTACTTAAATTTGACTTGTCATCTTGGACCCAATTGATTTTAAGTGGTTTACATTATGCCCCTGTGCTATGTCATTCTTTCAAAGCCTGTGCTCTGCCTCCTTACCTCCTGTCTTCATGCTTCTTTCCTCAGCCCCATCTGGGCGCCTCTACAATCTTCTGGAGGGAAATACTGTGTAATATCCAATCCCTCTAGATATTCAGGCTTTCATCTTCCATGTTTCCTACAACATGTGCAACATCAGCATCTCTCAGTGAACCCGCTAGGGCAGGCAACAGGCACACAATGCCTGCCAGAAGTCCATCAGTTGGCATCCCTTCAAAGGCAATTGGGCTTCCAGGGATATTGTTTGCCACTTTGGGAGTTAGCCCTGTAGGCCGTTTGGGCCCAACCCCCTTAATTCTACCTAGTACTGGTCAAACTAGCAATGAGTTAAGATTACAACCCATTAATCCTACCCAGCACTGGTCACCCTGGAGGTTTTGGGGATGCCCAACTCCAGCCCGGGGGTCCCAGGAGGTCATCACGCCTTGACCTGCCTAGGTATCTGGTCCTTGAGAGGTTGTCATGCCTCAACCTGCTCAGGGATCCGCTAGTCCCCAGGGTCCCAGGAGGTCATCATGCCTTGATCTGCCTAGGGATCTGGTCCTCGAAATGTTGTCACACCTCAACCTGCTCAAGGATCCACTAGTCCCAGGGGTCCCAGGAGGTCGTCAGGTCTCGACCTGCCCAGGGACTCAATTCTCGGGAGGCCGTCACGCCTCGATTTGCCCAGGGATTCGATCTCCTAGGAGGCTGTCATGCCTCAGCCTGCCTGGGGATCTGCACCCTGACCCAGGGACGCCTGGCTCTCAGGTTGCAACAGTACTGGGTAGGATAAGCTTCAGAAAGACTCGCCCCTAAGGAAGTCCACCCATAAAAATTAAAGGAAGCCTATTACTTGTGGGACTGTGCCCAGTGTCAGCAATAACTCAGACACCCAACGAAAACGCCATTGCCTTTCTGGAAAGGCTAAAAGAGGCCCTCCAAAAGTTTACCAATCTGGACTTAGACTCTTACAAGGGACAGGTGATTTTAAAGGACAAATTTCTTTCCCAATGTGCATCAGATATCAGAATTAAGTTACAACAGCTACAGCAGCAGGACATGCTGCCTCTTTAGATGAGATGATCCAGACAGCCACTAATACCTTTTATAACAGAGAACAAGAAAAGGAGGCCAAGGCCCAGGAGAGGGAGAGAAGGAAAGAGACAAGGCATGCCCAGATGCTGGTCGCCCTCCAGGGAAGCCCTATGGCAAACCCCGAGTCCTTGAAGGACAAGGCACAAGACAAATGCCTGATCTGTAGACAGGCGGGGCATTGGGCCAAAGAGTGGTCCAAACCATGACAAGTCTCCTAGAATGGCTTGCCACAAATGCCATCAACTGACACATTGGGCAGCACTCTGCCCTCGGGACCCAAGAGCCCGAGGTCAAGCGCCAGGCCTTCCCTCATGATGGTTCAAGAGGACTAAAGTGGCCTGCTCCAGCCAAGGGTGCAACTGGATGTGGCAGATAGGTCCAAAAACTTCTTGGTCGACACAGGGGCTACCTACTCGGTCCTGATCTCCTACTCCGGTGCCTTCTCCTCCCAAACCTGTACCATTTTGGGTGCTACAGAAAAAGCAACTACTAAAGGATTCACTCAAGTGTTTCTTTGTTGCTGGGATGGACAAATATTTTCCCACCAGTTTCTTGTGGGGAACTCCTCAAAAGAAGGCAGAGGCTACACTAAAACAAGCCTTAACTCAGGCACCTGCCTTGAGGTTGCCAGACCCAGAAAAAGCATTCCAACTTTATGTCCATGAAAGAGAGGGAATAGCCTTGGAAGTGTTAACTCAAAGGTTGGGATTTGAGCCCCAGCCTGTAAGCTTACTTATCCAAGAGGCTTGATCCAACCCCCAGAGGCTGGCCCTCTGCCTTAAAATTTTGCAGCTATTGCAATCATGATAGAAGATGCTTTAAAACTCTCCTTTGGGGGCAAACTAACTATTTTTACCAGCCACCAAGTAAAACAACTGCTAAATGGGAGAGGCCATTTATGGATGTCTGATCAAAGAATCCTCAGATATCAAGTAATGCTGATGAAAAATCCAGGCCTCACTATATCCCTTTGTGAGGTTCTTAACCCAGCCACCCTCCTGCCTACCCCCGAGGGCTCTCTCCCCTTTCACTCTTGTCTAGAAACCTTGGACCACTAGACAAAACCCCGAGAGGGATTGTTGGAAGATCCTTGACCAATCCTGAGGAAATCTGGTACACTGATGGAAGCAGCTTTGTCTTAGATGGAAAGAAAAGAGCTGGGTATGCAGTAGTCTCCAATTTTGAGGCCATAGAGGCTAAGCCTCTGCCACCAGGTACTTCAGCCCAATTAGCTGAGCTCATAGCCCTGACTCGAGCTTTAGAGGTGGGAAAAGGAAAAAGAATAGCCATTTACACTGATTCCAAGTATGCCTTTCTGGTGCTACATGCACATGCTGCTATTTGGAAAGAAAGGGGCCACTTGACCACCCAAGGGCCCCCAATCAAATATGGTGATCAAATTCTTAGACTCTTGGAGGCAGTCCATCTGCCCACTGAGGTTTCAGTCTCCCACTGTAAAGGGCACCAAAAAGGGAGCACGGAAGTTGCACGAGGAAACCAAAAAAAGCTGATCAGGCAGCTAAGAGAACAGCATTACAGAACAACGACCTAATAGGGGTCTCTAAAGCATTGGGCATTACTTATTATCTCCATTGGGCCTGGAGGCCTCAGTCTTCAGGTAAAGTAGGAAAAGCCAACCAATTCTTAAAATCAGCGATAAAAAATATAACCCAAAAGACCTCTCTGAGATAGAAGGAGGCTTTACCAATAGCCCTCCTCTACACCCGTATTGCCCCTAAGGAACAGGTTGGTCTTAGTCCTTATGAGATGCTATATGGGAGACCTTTTGTTTATGTCAATGACCTCTTCCTAGATCCAGAGGTTCAGACCCTCCAGTCTTATACCATGGCCATTGGGCAATTCCAACAGGATCTACGCTTGTGGGGTGTGAAGCAGGACCCAAAAGATTCTAAGGAGTCACCACTATATGCTCCAGGGACTCAAGTCCTAATTAAAGTCTGGAAAGATGGGTCCCCAAAGGCTCAACTCGAGCCCACATGTAAGGGCCCCTACCCTGTAATACTTTCTACCCCCACAGCAGTCAAGGTAGCAGGACACGACTCCTGGATTCACTACTCACGAGTCAAGCCGTGGAAAAAACAGAAGACGACAGACACTCAATACACCTGTGAGCCCCTGAGAGATCTCAGATACCTATTCAGGACTACAAATGAGTGTCATTCTAATGAAAACCCCCAAAATCTGGTTTCTGGGGATAAGATTTCTCAAGATAGCTCTAAAGAGCTAACACAGCTTGACAGAGATTATACTCAAAACAGACAAGAGATAAATCTTCTAATCCCTGAACAAGGAGGGACTTGAGCCATCCTGGCGATGGGAATTGAGAGTTGGCTAATGCCCCTACTAGTCCTTATTATGCCATATTGATGCTGCTTATGATTACTCCATATATTATCAATTGTCTAACCTGTTTTCTCTCTGCTCAGGTCAACAAGCTACAACATGCAGTGCCAGTTCAACTAAGATATAAAACTACAGCCAACAATGGAAAATATCACTCACCCTTAGATGGACACCACTATGAGGACTCTGAGGCCTGAGACTAGCAAGAGGGGGAGGCCCAATACCCTCCGCCATCCCAGTTCAGCAGGAAGTAGCCAAAAAGACCTCGACGCCCCTATTCCCAAAGAATTGGGCCTCCCATCTCTTGAGGGGGGAATGTTAGGTAGTTAGAATAGGAAACAGGAGTCCAAAATGGCGGTGGTTAAAAGAAAGGAAGGGGAAAGCCCGTGAAAATCGAACAAAGGAAGGTCAAAGGAAGGTACGAGAACCGGAGTGAGAACTTCGGGTAGAACAGCACTCCTGGCTAAGCCCAATTTACATAGGGCAGGCTCAGGGGGAGGAAAAAAAAACATTAAAAAAAGCGGAGCCAAAGCGCTCTCTCTCCCTTTTTCTCTCTCCCGCGCGCTGGGGCGTTCTTCTCTCCGTGTTTTTGGGTCGACGGTCGGCAGGCCCTCATGCTTCAAGGATGGGTTTTCCTGCTATTATCTAAATAAAATAGAGCTGTAACACTGATTTGTCTAAGAGCTATAACATGGTCTGTCCAAGACCCGAGAGCCGTGACCCGCCGAGGGCTCTAATGTCTGTCACTCTAAATATTTGTTGTGACGAGACAGAACCAAGGAGCATACACTCGCGTGACATTTTCCCATAAAGATTTTAGAAGGAATAATATCTTCACGTATATTTCTGTTTTAGATCGGATACATGGAGTCAGTCTCTAGAATATTAGGTTTCATTTAAATTACTAATGTTGTTGAGATGGCAAGCAAAGGGGAGATATAGTTATTTAATGGATCTGTTCAGCCTACTCACAATTCTGAATCTCAGTAAGAGTGAAATGAATCACAACTTCTCACCAGTCAATGAAAAATATAGTACTGCATTTTTTTCTAACAAAATGATCCACAATATAACATACAACATAATGACTGTAGTTATCATTGCTCTATGATAAATATGCACTCAATATGCCACCAAATTTGGAAGACTCAGCAGAGGCCACAGGGCTGGGAAAGGTCAATTTTCATTCTAATCCCTAGGAAAGGCAATGCCAAAGAATGCTCAAACTACCACACAATTGCACTCATCTCACATGCTAGCAAAGTAATGTTCAAAATTCTCCAAGCCAGGCTTCAACAATATGTGAACCATGAACTTCTAGATGTTCAAGCTGGTTTTAGAAAAGGCAGAGGAACCAGAGATCACATTGCCAACATCTGCTGGATCATCAAAAAAGGAAGAGAGTTCCAGAAAAACATCTGCTGCTGCGAAGTCACTTCAGTTGTGTCCAACTCTGTGCGACCCCATAGACAGCAGCCCACCAGGATCCTCTGTCCCTGGGATTCTCCAGGCAATAATACTGGAGTGGGCTGCCATTTCCTTCTCCAAGAAAAACATCTATTTCTGCTTTATTGACTATGGCAAAGCCTTTGACTGTGTGGATCACAATAAACTGGAAAATTCTGAAAGAGATGAGAATACCAGACTACCTGACTTGCCTCTTGAGAAATCTGTATGCAGGACAGAAAGCAACAGTTAGAACTGGACATGGAATGGACTGGTTCCAAATAGGAAAATGAGTATGTCAAGGCTGTATATTGTCATCGTGCTTATTTAACTTACATGCAGAGTACATCATGAGAAATGCTGGGATGGAGGAAGCACAAGCTGGAATCAAGATTGCCGGGAGAAATATCAATAACCTCAGATATGCAGATGACACCACCCTTATGGCAGAAAGTGAAGAAGAACTAAAGAGCCTCTTGATGAAAGTGAAAGAGGAGAGTGAAAAAGTTGGCTTAAAGCTCAACATTCAGAAAACTAAGATCATGGCATCTGGTCCCATCACTTCATGGCAAGTAGATGGATAAACAATGGAAACAGTGGCAGATTTTATTTTGGGGGGCTCCAAAATTACTGCATATGGTGACTTCAGCCGTGAAATAAAAAGACACTTACTTCTTGAAAGAAAAGTTATGACCAATCTAGACAGCATCTTAAAAAGCAGAGACATTACTTTGCCAACAAAGGTCCGTCTAGTCAAGGCTATGGTTTTTCCAGTAGTCATGTATGGATATGAAAGCTGGACTATAAAGAAAGCTGAGCACAAAAGAATGGATGCTTTTGAAGTGTGGTGTTGGAGAAGACTCTTGAGAGTCCTTTGGACTACAAGGAGATCCAACCAGTCCATCCTAAAGGAAATCGGTCCTGAATGTTCATTGGAAGGACTGATGTTGAAGGTGAAACTCTAATACTTTGGCCACCTGATGCAAAAAGCTGGCTCATTTGAAAGGACCCTGATGCTGCGAAAGATTGAAGGCAGAAGGAAAAGGGGATGACAGAGGATGAGATGGTTGGATGGCATCACCTACTCAATGGACATGAGTTTGGGTAAACTCCGGGAGTTGGTGATAGACAGGGAAGCCTGGCATGCTGCAGTCCATGGGTTGCAAAGAGTCGGACACGACTGAGTGACTGAACTGAACTGATGGTAAATATGACACTTTACAAGATATTAGGTCCTTAGAGTTCTCATCTTAAGAAAAAGAAAATTTGTTTTCCTCTCTTTTGTCTCTTTGCAAGATCATGGAAATTACCTTAACTTATTGTGGTAATCAGTTTCATGATATATGTAAATCAAATTATTGTGCTTATACCTTAAACTTATTCAGAGCTGCGTTTCAATTATATTTCAATAAAACAAAAAAAAGTTAAAAAAATGCAACCCTCCTAAAAATTATCAAGCAAAATTTGACTTTATTTTGATAAACACATAAAATTTCTAGTTTTCAGAGAGAAAATTGAAGGTTTTTTCAAAAGTTTATTTAGGTTGTCTTTGATATTAGTAAATATAAATGCTTTGTATTTATACCCCAAAATCTTAAGCACAGAAAGAAATGCGGTACTTTAGCGATGATATGAGTAAATGTAAGCTTATAAGGTAAATGTACTAAATATATATATATTACAATGTTTTCCTTTGTCTTGATTAATTCTAATTCAACTCGTAACTTAAATAATTATCATAGAGTTTAGAAAAGACTAAGTAATGAAAGACATAGACTATTATATACATATGAAGACTCAATATTGTAGAGATAGTCATTCTCTTCATATCAATCTATGTATAAAGAGGCAAATGGTCTTCCTTCTTTATATCTAACTATTCATTAACAGTTCTGGTGCTTTATTATGTCTATACGTCAAAAAAAGTATTTACTGAGCATGATGTATTACTCACAAGAGAATGAGAGGGAGAAAGCATGCAAGAAAGAAAACTAAAGCCCCCCCACCACCACACACACACTTGTTTTCTCATTCATCCTCAGTATGCTACTATGAAACATTAAGATGATGCTCAAAACACCGCAGGAACAAGTAAGTCATGTTTTGACTTCTTCCTGATCAGGTGTACACATTTACATTCCACTGCAACATGCCACAGCATGTCCTAAACTTCTATTGCCAGGCTTAAAAGGCTTTTACATATGAAACAGGATACTGTGTATTTTGTTGGTGGAAAGCCAAGTGTTCAGTTAGAAACAATAACGGAAAGTGAAGGAAACATATTATTTGCTTGGAGGACAGGTTTGCTTTTCTGTTTCTTATGAATTATTTCACAGAGATACCTTGGCGTTCTGGATAGAGGGTATTAGGGTAAATGTTTGTAACATCAGATCATAATTTTCAATGTTTATTTTAAAAAATAAATCGACTGAATTTGCCCCAAAGGTTCGTATTTCTAGGTTGAAATCCATCCAAAACATTTTCAAGGTAAAAGCTGGTAGCATTTGTTCATTCATCCAGCCATTATATTAAGTGCCAGACACTGTTCTGTGTATTAGAAATATTGCAGTGTATGAAAGTTTAAAAGTGTGTATGTTCTTAAGGTTTAAATAAAAACAACAAGAGTACCATAAATGGTATGTTAATGGTGATAAGCACTGTGAAGGAAGGTAAGGCAGAGAGTAATGAACATCGGGGGTGGACTGAGGATTTGTAGATAGACTGCTGGAGAAAATCTCTATTGAAGATGACTTTTTAAGCAGTGTCACAGCAGAAGGAAGGGACCAAGAGGTGCTGAGCCAAGAGTGGTTCTGGTAACTGAAATGGTAAAGGCAATGCATATGAGCAACCATGGTGCCTTCAAAGAAGTAGGAGGCCAGCATGTTTGGGAAAGGTTGAGAGTGGAAGAGAATTTAGTAGGTGATGTATGACAGGTAATGTGGGAGAAGGCTGTGCAGAGCTATGTGGACCACTGTAAAAATGTTTGCCTTTCACTAAGTGCTATGGGGAGTCACTGAAAATTTTAAAAAGTAAACCAGTGTTTTGAAAGGATTATTCTAGCTGCTTCATTGAATTGAGACTATGGAGAAGGGAAAGGATTAAAACAGGTAAATGGGTTAGGAGTCCTTGCAGGCAGTTGAAGCCAAGGTGGTAGGGCGTAAGATTTGAATTTGAAAGTTGCCATTGGGTCTGGGGTGTGACAGAAGAAAGGGGTGAAGATTTGGGGATTATGCAACTAGTGAAGGTGTTACATATTTCCTAGCAACTAAAATGGAAAAGACAGAAAGAAGCAGACAATGAGGGAGGAAGTTGAGTTTAATTTTAAATGTGTGCATTGTGTGAAATGCCTAGTGGAAATGCAGATTAGACAGTTTGATTGTGAGTCTGGATTTCAGGAAAGAGGCCTACAACAGAGATGTAAATTTACAGGGAATGAGCTTCTAATCGTTATTTAAGCTACTTCAACATTGTCCTCCTACGTACAAATTAATAGAAGTGGCAGATGATCAGAGGTTGTGTATGTTAGTCATTCAGTTGTGGCTGACTCTTTGTGACTCCAGGGACTGTAGCCCAACAGGCTCCTCTGTCTGTGGAATTTCCCAGGCAAGAATATTGGAGTGGGTTGCCATTTCCTTCATCAGGGGATTGTCCCAGCCCAGGGATCAAACCTGGGTTTCCTTTACCATCCGACCCACCAGGAAGGCTTAAATTTTATAAACTCAGAACGTTACAGTCAGCTTCAAAGAGATCTGACTAGCTCACTCCTTATAGAGTTAGGTCCACAGTTTGCCATTGTTACAAAATGTTATTAGCATAGAACTGTTTTTTTTTTTTTTTTTTTTTTTTTGGTATGACTCCTTTAGTCATGGTATCAAAATATGAACAAGGTGGGTTTATAATCATTAGAAGTAATAGAATATTTTGGTATTTCTTGGTGGCTGTTGAGAGGACCTAAGTATCAAAAGGCTTTAATAAAGTAAGGACATGAGCTTATCCCTTAACACAATATATTCAGTTTTACCTGTAATTTTTATAAAGCTACTAATATACACCTTTGAATAGCTCATTGATTGTGTGTTTTCTACTTGGTTAATATTGAATTTTTAATATTGATTATATGGTATTCAACACTGACTAAAGACAAAAGACCAAGATATTTTGAGACAGGCAAATGGTTATGAGTGTTTTGCAGAGTAAATATTGAACAATTACTGATTGACTGCTAATGAAACATAAAATAATAATCAAATCAGGACTTCATTTAGGTGTCATATTGAAATGTTGTTTGGTGAATCACGAAAAGACGGCCAGATTCTTGGCCTCCAGAGGAGAAGAATTCAATCCGGGGCCAGAGACAAGGCTTGATTGCTCAGAGCTTTTGTGTAATAAAGTTTTATTAAAGTATAAAGGAGACAGAGAAAGCTTCTGACATAGGCATCAGAAGGGGGCAGAAAGAGTACCCCCTTGCTAGTGTTAGCAGTGGAGTTTTATACTCTAAGATAACAGGATTAGCCAGAAGGTTTAATCCAGAGACTGTCCTCAGGCAGGATACATTATTGTTATAATCCTTGTAAAGACAGACCTACTCCTATAATTTACATTTTAAGATAAGAGAATTAGCCAGAAAGTTTAATCCAGAGACTGTCCTCAGGTGGGATACATTATTGTTATATAATCCTAAGGAATGTAGAGAGAAAAGAAAAAGTTTATGCTTTCTTCCTCCTTCAGAATTCCAGAACCCTCTCTCCTTGGGGACCCCTAGACTTCTTATCAACCTGCCTAGGAAATGACTCTCTCAATATTATGAGAAGTTGCAGATGAATTAAAGTACATTTAATAAAGATATGGAATGCAAACTGATAAGAATTGTAACTAGATGCCTTGACTATACTGGTTGAATACTATACAAAAACATGTGCAAGCTAATATGGGAGATTTCTAACACATTAAGCAGAACTGTGAACATCTAAGTTTTGAATTCACCGGCAAGGGTTCTAACACGCATAGAAGTAAACCATAAAGTGTAGAGTGAGTTTTAGTATAGGAATTGTTCATTCAGGTGTGATACTTCGTATGCCATATATTTCAGTGCATTTAAAAAGTAGATTATTATATACCTCTATGTAACTTAAAAATAAATATCTCTTAATAAATGTTCCTGTTGAATATTAAATACAATGTATTATCTCTAGTAATATTAGAAGCCATTTTATATAATGTATTTATATCATTAAAAAGTTATATTGCCTGTTTTAAGCACTGCAACTTGAAGTGCTCATGCTATCAAAATCATGCAAATTTCAAATATTTTATAAATGGAAAGATCTGTTAACTGAAATGGTGAATTTCCGTTTGTTGACACTAGATGGTGATAGAATGCTTTATAAAGGGTTGAGCACAGCCCAAGTCAAGGATATCTAGGATCAGTAAAAATAATAGGGAAAATAATAATAGCAAAAAATAATAGCAAAATTCTGAGCATGTCTATTAATTTTGAACTCGGTGTTAGATTTGTGTAGGTAATTCTTGCTGTATTGGTTATTAGCATCTGGCAAGAATAACTTCTTAGGTTTTAAATAAATTCAAATACTGAACAAAGTTCAGGAACTTTAAACCCAGTTTTTTCTATTCCTACCAGTGACACTTACCAGAATCTTTTATCAAAGTTTTATTATAAACACAAGATGAATCCTCTGACAATGATAAATTTACAATGTTACTGTGATATTACATTTACAAAAGAAACAATAATTAGTGTAAACTATACAATCACAATGTAGAAAGATGAAGAAAAATCTTTATGCTGTGATAAAAGCATATAATTTTTGATGCAGTACATCATAAAATAAAAATTATCATTGACTCAGTCTCCAGCATGTGGCAACACACAAACATATCTAGAATATAATAGTCATCTCATTTTTAAAAAGTGAGTCAACTGAAGATTTCTATAAACTTTCTGAACTGTAGGTATCTTAGTGAAAATCTCTTACAACTTACTTATTATGCAAATCCATGGAGATTAAATGACTAGTCCAATCTTGTTGGAATTAGATGCCTGGTCAAGTGTTCTTTCAAATATACCATTTCTGACACATTTCCGATTCACTTATCCTCATGTCATGAGTTATGTTTGATATCCAGCCATTTTATTTGTCCAGGGAAATAAACAGCATGGCCAACATCTGGATGTGTATTACAATTTATACTAGAACATTTTAAGTATGCATACAACATGGATGTTGTAATTGTCTCCAAGTTACTGCCATTGTTCTCTGCTCCACATCTGCACAGGTCTGAGACATGCCATCGTGCTTGTAAAATTGCATGGCGGTACAGGGTACTTGGGCTTCCATGGGCGCTCAGAGAGTAAAGAATACGCTTGCAATGCAGGAGACCTGGGTTCAATCCCTGGGTGGGGAAGGTCCACTGGAGAAGGGAATGGTAACCCACTCTAGTATTCTTTCCTGGAGAATTCCATAGACAGAGAAGCCTGGTGGGCTACAGTCCATGGGGTCGCAAAGAGTCAGACACGATTGAGTAACTAACTCTTTCACTTCATGGGGTACTTATCACTCACAGGTGCTTCATTATTTTTAAATAGAAGCATATATGTTTAAAATGGGTAGAACAAAAGTGTGGTCAGAAAAAGAAAATTAAATTTGAAAAATTAAATTGATATTTCCAAAACATAATTATGAATGTGTACTTGGCATCAGTTAATTTCAATATAAAATCAGGAAAAATTTTTTCAAAAAGGGCATGTTATATTTGATAGTCACTGTTAATGCTAATTTCCACTGATAGCATCACATAGATTTTTCTGTAATTGCTGCTTCTATATGTAGAATCATTTTCCAAAGTGCAACCTGAAACACTAGAGGTAAAAGTCTGTACTGACAAGAGTTTTGTTGCCAAAGGTATAAAAATTCTTCATACAATACCCCAACATGTCACAAACAACAATTTTTGGACTCTCAACATATATTAGCACATTGCAAGATAACTTTAAGAAACCTGTTGAATTTTTTCAACCCAGTATACAATTTATTTCAACCCCCAAACTTGTTTTCATAAAATACATTTCTGGAAACAATGCTCTCATTTTTCATCTCAGTACTTAGCTCCTTAAAAATTTAACTTATAAATATGTTGTCAAGTCTGACTCTATACGACTCCATGGACTGTAGCCTGCCAGGCTCCTCTGTCCATAGGATTTTCCAGGCAAGAATAGTAGAATAGGTTGCCATGCCCTTCTCCAGGGGATCTTCCTGACCCAGGTATTGAACCTGGGTCTCCTGCATTGCAGACAGATTCTTTACCATCTGAGTCACCAGATAAGCCCCTGTTAGTTGCTCAGTCATGTTTGACTCTATATTGTAGTTTTATTTTATTTTACTCTCTATCAACATGTCCTTGGTATCTCATTTTCTTCTCATTTCTTCATGACCTCAAGATATAAATTTCAAATGCCCACATGAAAATAAAATCTGAGTCATGGCTATTGTCCATATTTAATATGATTTTAATGTTCTATAACTAAACACAGCAGAGAAATCCTAAGATGAGGTTATAAATAGGTGGAATTTCCTAAGGTCAGGAAATATCTAGCTCTCAAAAATTCAGTCCTTGAACAAGTGCATCATAAAATAACTTCTTATTTAGCAATACATTTTCTAATACACTAACCTTGATCCTGTCAATAAATCTCCCTCAACACAAAGATAAAATATTCATGCACTCACTTCATATCCTTGAGACAAAAACTCAGGAGGATTAGGAGGAATTATAATCTGAAATCAATTCTCATAGAAAATTTATTATAAACATTATATCATATTTACTTTCAAAAATTATAGTATAGGCCAACTGCAATAAAGTTCACATACTCAAGACAACTGTTAAAACATACAGAACTATGAAGATAAATTAAAAAAATGTTGATTACCTTAACATAATAGCTACTAATTTAATTATGCATTTTATTTTTGGAATGAAAAATTACTGGAGAAAAAAGATTATATTTGTTTATTTACTGGAGTAGGAGTTTAAAAGAAATTTATAACCCAGACCTTCCTTTCCTAGGTTTAGATCATCTTATGGGCAATACATTCAGTAATGTTATTGGGAGTAAGTAGGAAGACCCTCCTTGACCAATAGAAACTTTCATTTTAAGTATTCTCAAAACATCTCCAAAAGTCTTTCAAATCTCTAAAGATCAAATTCCTTCACCATCCCTGCCAAGTTTAATGTGAATGTTGTTTTAAGACTCTTTCAACAGTCACAGGAATTTTTTATTCCAAACTCAATGTTTCTTTGGCATTTTAATTCCCTTAAAAACCTTTAATGCATCTCATCTCTTTGTTGTCAGTTAGCTTTAGGTCCCAGTAGCCACACCCAAAGTCTTTTTCAGACACAGATTTCAACTCTGATTTATTGGGCTGCCCTTTCTTGCCCCACTGGCTTTCCTTCAGCTAAATCTATGCCCCAAGGGCCCACCTGGAACAAATGGATTGTGTGGGTGGGTAACATCCTTATCTGATGTTTACTTCAAGACTCAAATCAAGCAATTCAACTGAGGAATCTCACTGGATTGCTGTTTTTATGTTTATCTATTAGTTTGGGGTGGAGAAAAGGAGTTGGCTTTTAAAACTCCGAAAAGTTTACAATGTATGACTTAATCTCTTTTTATGTCTACTCATAAAATGGCCAAATATTTCCTGATATCATCTTTCTTATAGTACAGTGTCAAAAGAAGCCTCCAGGAGCCAATGAGTAGACACACAGGCTAAATAAGTCCATATTATGCCTTCCGAATTATCGTAGGTGATAATTTTACTCAAGGTTTTGTGGCTGCATAACTTGGATCACCACATTTCCAGTCACTGATATGTTTCTTCATCACAGACCATCCACTATGCATCTGTTGTTTTTATACAGCTGCCAGGCTGTGTCTAACTCTTTGTGACCACGTGGACTGTAGCCTGCCAGGCTCCTCTATCCTCCAGTATCTCCCAGAGTTTGCTCAAACTCATGTCCACTGAGTTGGTGATGTTATCCAACCATCCCATCCTCTGCTGCTCACTTCACCTTTTGCCTTCAATCTTTCTCATCATTGAGGTCTTGTCCAATAAGTCGGCTCTTTGCATCAGGTGGCCAAAGTTGAAACGTCAGCACTAGTCCTGTCAATGAATATTCAGGGATGATTTCCTTTAGGATTGACTGGTTTGGTCTCCTTGCTGTTCAAGGGACTCTCAAGAGTCTTTTTGAAAGTATCAAGTCTTCAGCTCTCAGCCTTCTTTATGGTCCAACATTCACATCCATACATGTTACCGGAAAAGCCATAGCTTTGATTAGACATATCTTTGTCAGCAAAATGACATCTCTGCTTTTTATTACACTGCCCAAGTTTGTTGTAGCTTTGCTTCCAAGAAGCAAGCATCTTTTAATTTCATGGTTGCAGTCACCGTCTGCAGTGATTTTAGAAACAAGAGAATAAAATATGTCACTGTTTCCATTTTTTCCCCCTCTATTTGCCATGAAGTGATGAAATCAGATGCCATGATCTTAGCTTTTTCAATGTTGAGTTTCAAGCCAACCTTTTCACTCTCTTCTTTCACCCTCATCAAGAGACTTGTTAGTCCTCTTCACTTTCTGCCATTAGAGTGGTATCATCTGCATATTTGAGGTTGTTGATATTTCCCCCTGCAATCTTGTTTCCAGCTTGTGCTTCATTCAGCCTGGCATTTCATATGATTTACTCTAACACAGAAATTAAAGAAGCAGGGTGACAATATATACCCTTGTTATATTTCTTTCCCAATTTGGAAACAGTCAGTTATTCCATGTCCGGTTCTCACTGTTGCTTCTTGATCTGCATACAAGTTTCTCAGGAGACAGGTAAGGTGGTCTGGCATTCCACCTCTTTAAGAATTTTTCAGTTTGATGTGATCCACATCACCTTGTTGTCATCCACAAGGTAGATGTTTTTTCTGGAATTCCTTTGCTTTCTCTGTGATCCAAAGAACACTGGCAATTTGATTTTTGGTTCCCCTGCCTTTACTAAACCCAGCTTGACCATCTGGAAGTTCTCAGTTCACGTACTGCTGAAGCCTAGTTTGCAAGATTTTGAGGCATAACTTTGTTAGCATGTGAAATGAGTGTAATTGTACAATAATTTGAACATTCTCTGGCACTGCCTTTATTTGGGATTGGTATGAAAACTGATTTTTCCAGTCCTGTGGCCACTGCTGAGTTTTCCAAATTTGCTGACATATTGAGTGCAGCCCCTTAATAGCATTGTCTTTTAGGATTTGAAATAGCTCAGCTGGAATTCTATCACTTCCACTAGCTTTGTTCATAGTAATGCTTCCTAAGACACACTTTACTTCACATTCCAGAATGTCCAGCTCTAGGTGAGTGACCACATCATCATGGATTTTGGGGTCATTAAGATCTCTTTTGTATAGTTCTTCTGTGTGTTCTTGCCGCCACTTCCTAATCTCTTCTGCTTCTGTTAGGTTATTGGCCCCCCCCAAAAAAAATCCCTTTATGATCTCAGCTTTATCATGGCAAAGGAGCTTGCATAATTCAGTGCACTTGTAGCACCCACATAAAATTTCCCTTTTCTAATTATTCAATAATCTTCAAATCTTATAGTTATTTGTTAGTCAGATAAAATTCTAATGCATGTAGTGGTAGAAGAAGCTGTTTTCCATGGAGATCTCCTAGTAAGAGAAAGAGAGAGGAAGAGCGAGCGAGAGAGAGAGAGAGAGAGGCTTGTCTTGGCTTAAGCCAAGAGAACACTCTGTCCATGTCCGCTCCATGCCACAGCCTGGCAGTATATCTGGGTAGCCACAATGGAGAAAGGAAGTGACTCCAGGCTGCGTCTGAGAGGAGCCACAGATGTCTGCAAAGGCATATCACTGGACCCCTGTAAGCACGTAAGTTTCACTTGCTTCAGCACTCCCTGCTTTTCTCCCTAGTGTGGAGAGAAAGAGAAACACACTTGGTAGGAACAGAGCCAGCTCAAGCCTGACCCTGAGGGCTTCCATTCCAGCGTTGGGAGGAAGACCCCATTGGGAGAAGCCCCTCTCAGGACAGTAACCACTACTGAGCAGTGAAGCAGGCCTGCCTCATGCCCTGTGAAGGCTCCAGCTCCCCCATCACCACCACTCCCCCTACAGGGGAAAGCAGCCAGCGCATCTTGAGGGAAGACGTGACAGGCATCCACATCAAATCCAGTCATCCCCACAAAGGCATTGGGCGCACACATTCCACACAGGGACGCTCCCACATAAGATCCAATTTCAAGGCCATGATACATAACTGCTTCACCCAAATTCATAGAGACAGAGAAAATTAAGCAAAATGAAAAGTCAGAGGAGCTACTCTTAATTGAGGAGAAAGTCTCAACCTCTAAAAAATTAAATAATGAAACATAAATATATAATGTACCAAAGAATTCAAAACTGGTAATAAAGATAGTAATTGAATTAGGAAAGAGAATTGATCTAAACACAGATCATTTTAACAACGACCTAGAACATGTAAAGAAAACAAAAATACATAATAACATATCTGAGATATAAAGCCCCCTAGAAACAATGAACATCAGACTAAATGACACAAAACAAAACATGAATGATCTAGAAGATAGAATGATGGAAACCATCCAATAAGAGCAGCAGACAGAATGACAAAAAAATAAAATAAATTAAAAAAACATGAGATACAATGCATATCTGGGATAACATTAACATGCCAACATTTGCATTGTAGGGTTTCAGCAAGCAAAGAGAGAACGAGAAGGATATTGAAACTGTATTTGAAGAAATTATGGCTGAAATCTTTCCATATCTAAAGAAAGAAACATATATCTAACTAGAGGAAGCACACAAGCTCCCAGAAATGAACCCAAACAGTCCCACATCAAGAATATCATAAAGAAAATGGCAAAAATTAAAGAGAGAATTATAAAAGCAGCAAGAGAAAAGTAGTTAAATACGGTGGTATCTCCATAAGGCTATCTGCACAAACTTTGCAAGCCACAAGGGAGCAGCACAGTATATTCAAAGTGCTGAGAGGGAAAAAAAAAACAAAACAAAAAAATCTTCACTCGAGATCCTCTATTTAGCAATAATTATCATTTAGAATGATAAATAAAGAACTCAGAAAAACCAAAAACTGAAAGAATTCAGCGATACTAAACCTTCCCTAAAAGAAATGTTGAAGAGTCTTCTTTAAATGGATAAGAAGTAAGAATCCATAGGAAAGGGAAAATACCAGAAGGAGAGGCAAATATATAGTAAGGATCAAAGATTACTTAAATAAGCTAGTATATAGCCAGAGTATATCTCAATATAATAAAGGCCATTTATGACAAACATACAGCCAAACTAATACTCAATAGTGAAAAGATGAAAGCATCTCCTCTAAGATCAGGAACAGGACAAGAATGTCCACTCTTGCTACTTCTATTTAACATCTATTGGAAGTCCTATACATGTATCAACCAGACAAAAAGGAAGGAAGAAAGGAAGGGAAGGAGGAGGGAAAGAGAGAGGAAAATGGGAGGAAGAAAGGGAGCGAGGGAGGCAAGAAGAAAAGGTGTTAACCTTAGAAGGCAAGAGGTAAAACTGTCACTATTTATAGATGGAATGATACTTTACACAGAGAACACTGAAGTCTCCACTCAAACTATTAGAACCAATAAATAAATTCAGCAAGGTTACAGGATACAAGATCAACACTCAGAAATCTATTTTGTTTCTAGACATTAATAATGAAATATCAAAAAAAAAACTAAAAAACTAAAAAAAACCAAGAAAACCATTTAGAAACTAACAACAACAAAAATCACATCAAAAATAATAAAATATCTAGGAATAAACTTAACCAAGAAGGTGAAATGCAGATATTCTGAAAATTCTAAAACACTGATGAAGGAAACAGAAGATGATACAAAGAAATGGAAAGACAGCCTATGCTCATGGATTGGAATTAATATTGCTAAAACATCTGTACTATCCAGAGCATCTACAAATTTAACATCATCCCTTTAAAACTTCCCATTAAATTTTTCATAGACTAGAACAAATAATTCTAAAATTTGTGTGAAACCGCAAAAGATCTCAAATTGCCAAAGCAATTTTGAGTAAAAAGAACAAAGCTGGAGATAAAATCCTGCCAGACTTCAGATTATACTAAAAATCTACAGTAATCAAGACAGAATGATATTCGCACTAAACAGACACACAGATCAATGGAACAGAAAAGAGAGCTCAGAAGTAAATCTATGCATATATAGTCAATTACCTAAGAAGGCAAGAACATACAATGAATAAATAGTTTCATCAACACGTGGTATGGGGGAAATTGGACAAAACAGAGAAAACGATGAGTATAGAACATAACCTCATACCGTGTGCAAAAATAAATTCAAAATGGTTTGAAGACCTAAATGGAAGAATGAAAACCATAAAACTCCTAAAAGAGAACATAAGTAGAAAACTGACAAAAATCATTACAAATTTTTTCTTGGCTCAGTCTCCTAAGGCAAAATACATAAATGCAAAAATAAACAAATAGTACCTTATTAAACTTAAAAGCTTTTGCATAGGAAAGGAAACCATTGACACAATGAATAGATAGCATAAAGAATGGGAGAAAATATTTGCAAATGATGCCACCGACAAAGAGTTAATGTACAAAATATTCAAACATTTCAAATGTCATAAAGGAAGCCACCCAATAAGAAATGGGCAGAAGACCTGAATACATATTTTTCTAAAAAAAGACATGCAGTATACTAACAGGCACATGAAAAGAGAAATACACATCAAAACCACCAGGAGATATCACCTCAAACATGTCAAAATGACTATCACCAAACAGTTTACAAATAACAAATATTGGAGAGGTTGTGGAGAAAAAGAAACTTTCCTACACTGTTGGTGAAAATGTAAATTGTGCAGCCACTGTGAAAAACAGTATGGATGTGCCTCAAAAAACTGAAAATAGAACTACCATATGATCTGGCAATTCTACTCCTTGGTAACTATCCAGAAAAATAAAAAGGCTAATTTGAAAAGCAACATGCATCACAATGTTCATAGGAGAACTATTAATAATAGACACAGCATATGACAGGCAACCCAAGGACCCATTAACAAATCATTGGTTTAAGATGTTATACATATAGTCATCTATCTATCTATGAAATACTATCATTTGTAGCAACTAGGATGGGCCTAAAGAATATTATGCTTCACTACATAAGTCAGAAAGAGAGAGACAAATATTGTACTGGTTATGAATTAGAGTGGAATAAAAAAAGTACAAATGAATGTATTTGTAAACAGAAACAAACTTATACAGAAATAAACATGTTTACTGAAATGGAGAGGGAAGGGGTTAGGGACAAATTAGGGGTATGGGATTAGCAAACAATTATGTATAAAATAGGTAAGCAAGAAAGAAATACTGGATAGCACAGAGAAATAGCCACTATCTTGTAATAATCTAGAATGAATATAATTGACAACAATACTGAATCACTATGCTAATCTTGTAAATTGAGTATACTTCAATTTTAAAAGGTTCAGTTGTGCAAGGTGTGTATGTTTTAGAGATCTGTTATACAACATACTACCTGTAGTTAACCATACTGCGTTGTGTAGTTAAAATTTTGTTGAGGGTAGATCTGTTTTGAGTTCTTATAACAAAAACAAAGGGGCACAAAGAAAATTAGAGGTGATATGTAGCTCTATTACCTTGACTGTATTATGATTTCCCATGTATATGAATATGTCCAAACTAACCAAGTTGTACACATTATATATATTCAGTTTTTAATATATCAGTTATATCTAATAAAGATGTTCTAAAAAGTAAAAAATAAAAAGTGAAAATTAACAAATATTTTTAAAAGTATTGATGAAAATTAGTGATATCAAATTAACATCTTTGAGATCAATAAAATTGATAAACTAGCCATATTGATGATGCCAAAAAGAGAGAAGAGACAATTCTCTATTTCAGAGTATTGACATCACTACTAGTTCTTCTCCATATTAAAGATATTAAAGTGGTGTCTGCACAGTTTTCCCTTTTACACTTACTATTTTCCTATCCATATTCTATTTCTTTGAAGAAAGTCATTAAGTTATAGTACCTTTATTAAAAGTGAACCATTATTTGCATGTATTTTCACTTGGCATCAGATGCGTCACCTTTGTGTACCAGACCTTCAAGCATAAATTGCTTACTGCTACTCATGCAATGGTGAGCAGGTACTGATGTGTTTTAACATGGCTCACAATTAGAAAAAGAACTTTATTTTTAATGTTGGCAAATATACCCCATTATATTTACATTCTTTCCCTTTAGCATTACTAATGCATCTTGATATTACAAATAGCTTCTTTTAAGTTTAATGAGCATGTCTCAAGAGAATGTAGAGCTTATCACATTTAATATACCATTTAGTCTGCCCTAAATATATCTTGATCTTAAAACTTTTATGTCTGAATGGGTTTGATGAATTGATATCTCCCAATTTAAAGATTTCAAAAGGCTTATTGGATAAGGACACCTTTGTTATTAAATAGGTTTTTAGAAATCTACTCTTTTGATGGCTTAATTATAAATGGATTTAATTTCATGCACTGGAAGCCAAACTCAGACACCAGTGGTGGAAGTGACCGACAAAATATGCTTTAGCCTTCGTAAAACACAAACATTTAATCACACTCGTTGTAATAGCCAACTAAAACATATTTTCTTTTTTTCCCCTTCATTATTATCTATCCTGCTTTGAGGATTATCTTTCACCTTTAGAACAGAATTGAATTCTGTGTTTGATGTGGTGATCCCAAACAAGCAAATCTTTGGGTGGGGGGAGAATTCTGTGGATTTAAGTCCTTTCCTGATTCTGCCCCTCATTAGTTCCATTAGAGACAAACAAAAATGATATCCTCCCACAAAATATCAGAATAAGATGTGAGGGTTTGTCCTTTATGACAATATTAGAAGAGGTTTCAGGCAGCTCTAGAATTAAAATCAAACAACTGCCACATAAAAGTTGTTTGTTCCAGCTTTCTATTTCTAGCATAATTTCTATATGTTTTGTATATGTGAAGTCTCACCCCAATAAAGAATTTATTATAGCATATTACCTTATAACTGATGTGATTGAGAACTTCAAAGTGAAAATAACAACTTGTTGCTGAACTATGTCAAAATATAATAGAGCAGAGATATTCTCTTATTAAGAAAGTTAAAGTCAACCATCTCTACTCTTTGTCATCATATGCTACCCAATAGTGCAGGGATAAGTGAGAAAAATGAAATCAGTTACAGAAAATACGGAAACCACATTTCCTGTACAATGGAAGGTACAGGTAGTTTGTTAAATTTCAACCCTTCTATAAAGGCTATTTTGGGAATACAGGAAAGACTTTGTTGAGTATATTTGCCTCATCTCTGAGTACTTTAAAATTTCTTTTTTCTGTTATTGGAATTTTCACGTCACCTTAGTTTTTATATTAATATAATCACATTTCTGCAAAGAAGTTTTTCCCAAAAGAATACCCAATTGCACATTTTCTGTATTACCCAGAATGTTTAAAACAAGTTTAAATAATGTTTCTTTTGTCATTTTGATTTCAGTGAGATGCTTCCAATACTTCCCTTTACAGTGTGATTTTGTTTGCTATTCAGTGACTGATACCTTTTTCCAAGTTTAGTGTTTGTAGAATGTATTAAAGCTTGCTAAATATTTTTTGTATTTTGGTTGACTGGTTTTAGAAATAAATGTGCAATTTATTTCTATATAAATGTGCAATATATATATGTATATATATATATATAGAGAGAGAGGCTATAAAATGATGAATTTTAATAAGGTATTTAATAATAACTGGATTTTTGCAATAAAAACTATTTGCTGCTAAAGAATTTTTAATGCATTACTTACTTTGCTTTCTTAATAATATATTTAGAAATTTGCGTCTATGTTTTGTTTTAAACTGAGCTATAGTTTTCTTTTTCATGCTGTGTATTTCAGGTATTTGAACAAGGGTTATTGTATTTTTGTGACATTAATTGGAAATTATTCCATCATTTTCAAAAGTCTATAAAAGCTTAAAAAATAAAGTTATCTTTTATTGAAACCTGGAAAGAAACCATGGTTGATTTCTTATCCTACTCCCTGTTCTGAACTCTCCCTGAATCCAGAGTTGAAGCAAGAGTAGAAAGCTCAGAAACTGAGTTCACTCCAAGCTCAGACCAACTCAATTTAGGCAGGAGAGCAGAGACACTTGCTTTTCTCAGTTCCTGCTCTCTTCCATGCAACAATATCATACAAGAACAAGTGAAGTAGAATGAATTACACTACATGGTTTTTTAGCAACTTCTCCCTAACCAGAGTCAGTGAGAGACGCCATAGGCCTGCGCTATCCCATACATTCACAAGCTCACATCCTGTGACTTAAACATATACAAAACCTTCCTCCTTCTCACTCTTTTTTTTGACTCTAACTCTAGTTTATTTCCAACATTCCTTTCTGGTTGGTCTATGGTACAACTAAGTTTGACCCACAAGACTGTCTACTTGTTTGACCATATTGGTATTGACTATCCCTCTCTTGTTTTAACTTGTGATTAAAATATGTTAATGATTTAGTGGTTTCAGGTTGCCTCATTTAAAAACTGCAGTCTTCATTTGATCATAATCCTAAAGTCAGTTGGTTTCCTTTAAAGTGTATATCAGTCATATTGTTTCTGTGATTAAATTATATGAAGAACCAAATGTTTACTTTCCATTACTTATAATAGTAAATCAGAGAGTGTTAAACTAACCTCATTTTTCATCACTGTTTTAGTTTTTCTTTTTTTTTTTTTTTTAGTTTTCACTTTTGTTTCTTATTGGGTGGTCGTCAGTCGTGGGGGGTACAAGACGGGTTTGCCTCAGATGGCTAAGTCTTTGCAGCTATACAATGTAAACTTCAACTCACATATATTTTATAGCCAGGTTTAGTTCTACAGATTCAACTACGAATTTGTCTAACATTAGGAACATTTCTTCTATTTTGCAATGGGTCATTTGCAAATCCTAACTTCTCCTACTTCCTAATCCTACATCTGTTTTATTTTATTGAACGTAATTGAATGTTCTCCAGAATTGTCTCGTCTCTGTTTTAGTTCCCTTTATTTTCACCATCAAGTTTCACACTTCTCTCTCCAAACTTCTCCTTTTCCTCCTATTCCTCCTCCTCAGTCTCCGTATTCTATGTGAGCTTATTTCACATCTTTTGCTCTGTTTATTCTTGTTTCTTGCCTTTCCAAAGAAAATCCTGTCAACAAGAAATAAGCTGTTTCTTTTTGATCAGTTAGCAAATAGAACAACCAAGCCTTCTAATCTTTTCTGCTTCCTACACTTTAAAGGCTGACTCTTTGTGGTATACCTCTTCCCACCCTTTTCTTTTCCATTTATACTTTCAGCGCCTTTCAGTTACCTGAAGCTTTTGGAACACTAGACTCCAGGTATCTAAATTAGCCATGTTTTAGTGTAACATCATCCAGGTGACTAAGATATACAAAATGGCATTCTTATGTTTTAAGTTGATCCTAATAAGTCTGATAGTTAAATATTCTTTTTATTTTACTCTCAGGATTTCAGAATTGACCTATGACTACTTATTTTACATATTTTGAATTATCACATCTCTGTTTCTTGACTTGCTATTCTTTTTTGTAGATTTTATAAGCAAACATGATTATTGATACAATGTTAAATGTGTGTATATATGAACTACATTATCAAGAAATGGCTTAGCAAAGTGATTTTTAAGTTACTGCTTTTTCTCATCGGCAATATTAAAAGACAAACCTAATTTACAGAAGTAGACTGGTTTATTTTGACATTTTGATGGAACAACTTCAACTATTTTTGAGCCAAAAGAAGTCAGTGTTTAATAAATGGGCTCAGTTAGATGTTTTCCTGGGCTGGTTTCTCATTTCTAATTATTTATTGTCAACAATTTAAAATACTTAAATCCAGAATGATTCAGGACTTTATATCCTTCATTACAAGAATACTATAGCTAAGATTACAAGAGATAAAAGTACTAATGTCCATTTGGGCATGTCATAGCTTTCAAAATGATTATATATTTGAAGAGTCATTTGAATCTCATTAAAAATGAAATAGAATCTATGAAAACTGAAAACAAAAAAATCCACCAGGCAAGCGTTCTCTTAAGTGCCTTCAACTTCACCCAGTTTAAACCAACTATATGTACAAGGTTGCATCTAAAATATTTTAAGCTTTAAAAGACAGAGTTTAATCATAAAATAAATAGAAGTTAAACATATCTTCCATGATTTTATTTCTTCTCATGTCTTTGGTTATATTTAACATTTACTAATAAAAATGCATAATTCTTTCAGGAAAAAAAAGCAAATTAATAATCATGTGGCAGAACTAACGCATGGTCACGTCTTTTCTCTAGTCTTTCAGTATAAATGGATTTTCCAAATAACCCAAAGTACCTTATTAGTCACTAAATTATACCATCTCATTTACCAGGGGTACCATGGGTGAATTCAACATCCCATCTTTCATGGAACACCAAACAAAAAGTATGGATTTTTAATTTAACATTATAAGAAACAGAAAACATACCTTCTCAATTCCAATGATATGCAATTAAAAAACTGATCTAGCTGTTAAGATTTTAGAGTTCATAATGAACTGTGACACAGTATATATCACATTTTTATTAGAGTAACTAATCTGTCTCTGTCTCTCTCTTTTTTCTCCCCACAGAATAATACAATCCAAGAGTTGGACGGAATCTTAGAAGTCACCTAATTCAACCCAGTGCCACCTTTATACTACCTCTAGCAGCCATAACCTAAAGTATTCCTATGAATGGAAACATACTTTTTTCCAGGGCAACTCATTTATATGTTAAATTCAGCTATTTTCATAAAAGAATCTCTGTATTGAGCTGAAATATGTTTAAAATGTTAGATTATTGTTCCCTAGATTTATTTGAAGTTAACTAGAGGAAGTCAAATGTCTCATTTTATTCATTGAAAATAAATATTTACACTCATTATATCCCTATTATTTTTTACATATAAATCTGCTATCTCCTCAAAGCATGTGAATTCCTCAACTGAATATAATATTGAAGAATATCCATTTAAATGCTACATAAAAATGTAGTGTTATTGAGATGGGAAGGAATGTGGGAGGGAGGTTCAAGGGGGATGGAACAGATGCATACCTATGGCTGATTCATGTTGATGTCTGGCAGAAACCAACACAGTTTTGTAAAGCTATTATCCGTGAATTAAAAAAAAATAATAAATTTAAAATTCTAAAAAATGTACTTCTACTTACATAATGTTGTATGGTGTATGTGTACTGAGTCATGTCTGACTCTTTCCAACCATATGGACTGTAGCCCACAAGGCTGCTCTGTCCATGGAATTTTCCAGGCAATAATACTGGAATGGGTTGCCATTTCCTACTCCAGAATGTTGTATACCATTAATAAAATTTAAAATTGCATTTCTATGTATTTAATTACCATAATTAATCTGTCTTAAGATGAATTTTATTGTATGTATATTATATATCAATAAAGTTTAAAACTATACATATAAATATGTACAGAAATATTTACCTCTGTGGTTATAGCTCCTCTCTCCTTCTAACTTTTCATTATTATATGTGCCTTCCTCTTTATTTTCATAAGCTAACTAGAGAATCTGTTACTCTGCTGAGTTGTGTCCAACTCTTTGGAGACCCCACCAACTATAACCCACCAGGCTTCTCTGTCCATGGAATTTTCCAGGCAAGAATACTGGAGTGGGTTTCTGTTTTCTTCTCCAAGGGATCTTCCCAACCAAGGGATCAAACCCAATTCCCACATCACAGGCAGATTCTATACCATCTGAGCCACCAGGGAAGCCCCAAGTCACTCAGTTGTTTCTGACTCTGACTCTTTGTGACCCCACGGACTTAACTTCCAGGCTCCTCTGTCCATGGAATTCTCCAGCCAAGAATACTGGAGTGGGTAGCACTTCTCTTCCCCGGGGGATCTTCTGAACCCAGGGATCAAACCCAGGTCTCCCTCATTGCTGATGGATTTTTTTACCATCTGAACCACTGGGGGATAGTCTAAAACAAAACTGAACCTCTCATCAATTTCACTAATGTACGGTGATGCACAGGGCAGGAGAAAAAGAAAGATCAGAATGATAAAACAGTTAAGGTTAAAATACATATTTATCCTAGAATGTAGGAAAAATATTTATTTTTGAGTGTCTATGGAAAAGTTACAAGTATTAAACATGAGTTAGAGAAGGAAAGGCCCAATAAATTTTAAAGAAAACACAAAGCAATAACAATAAAAAGTATTTTTTAAATTATGAGAAATCCTAATCACTTTCAAATACATATGAATATTTTTAAACTCCCCTAACTGTTGTATAAAACAAGAAAGAAAACTAGAATTTCTCAATAGTTTAGAAGTCTACATATCAAGAAATATGAGATGCAGAGAAAGCTTTAATTGGAAGGAACTTTATCATTTAGCCTGAAATAATTCATCATGAATCAAAAATAATAAAATATTAGTAAAATAATATAAAAGTTAAAATTAGAAATGCCAAAAGACAGAATGAAATAAAAAGCAGAAAACAATAAACTATAAAACAAATTAATAAAATTTGTAAACAAACACCAGATTTGGTTTTAAGAAAGGATACTATAAAATAGAATCAACATCTTTTGAGTAATTACTATATGAAGAATGTTGTGCCAAATATGTATGTACAAACCATGCTCAACGATATTATAATTATAATTAAATACTTATCTTCCAACTCAAAAATTTAATCTTGTCAATATAAATATAGTCAAATTCAGTGATTCTAAAGACAGATAAATAATGTAAGCTTGCTAGAGTATAAGTATCAAGAGGTGCACCATTTTTATGTTGTGTCACTGTATGGCATAGAAGAGTCTTTCCCGGAGGCTCAATGATAAAGAATCTGCCTGCAGTGTAGGAGACTCAGGTTAGATCCCTGGGTTGGGAAGATCATCTGCAGTAGGACATGGCTACCTACTCCAGTATTCTTGCCTGGAGAATCCCATCAACAGAGGAGCCTGGCGTGTTACAGTCCATAGCCTCGCAGAGTTGGACATGACTGAAGCGACTGAGCACACATGCACACATACAGCATAGAGTAGGATCTGAATAGAGAATCATTGAATTAATTCAGTTAAAAATTCAAAAAAATTTCTAGTCCTCTCCTCACTGCCAGAATGATGTTATCCCTCTCTCACTGTCTCTCTGCCTCAGTTTTATCCTGGCATATAATGCAGTATAATTTACCTCTGGTTCTCCCAACTGGCTTAGTGATCTAAATGGAGGGATATTGCAGTCTCTTCCTGGCAGGATGTTCCACCCTGAATTCTATGCTGTCAGTTTGCCTTACTATCAATTTCAAGACCCCTTACAGAGTCCTTAGGCTCTTTCTCTTTCAGCTAATTTATATGGTCTTCCCGGAGTGGAGGTAACATAGTCAGTTTCCCCAAATCATGCTTGAGACACAAGGATTCATATGATTTCACTCAGGCTCATCCTCTAGAGCAACAGCGCAGTGGTGAAGACCGTATGCTTCTGATGTTACTTCTCAGCTAAAAACAGCTTGATTAAAACCAACATTTGACTTCAAAATTTTAGGAGTTTATGGCAATTAATAGCATTTATTAATATTCCATGGTATGTCCTAATGTTAAAAAAAAATCAGTTTTTTCCTTTTTGCTAAATTCTGACCAGTATTTATTTTATCTACTGTATGTACATCATGAAGATCTTGAGAGAAATTGATACCTACATATACAGACAGTCCTTGACTTCACGATGATTCAATTCATGATTTTTCAAATTTATGATACTGAGAAAGCAATGTGCATTCCATAGAAATTATACTTTTTTGAATTTTGACCTTTTCCTGGGCTAGTGATATGCAGTGCGATACTCTCTCCTCATGCTTGGCAGTGACAAGGGGCAGTGGCAGGGGGCCATAGATTTTAGCCTTACTAACAGGAAGGCAAGTGACCAATACACTGACAACCACTCTGCACCCAGGTAAGTGTTCTGTTTTTCACTTTCAGTACAGCATTTAATAAGTTACAAAAGATATTCAACACTTTATTATAAGATAGGTTTTGTGTTAGGTGATTTTTCCCAGCTGTGGGCTAATGTAAGTCTTCTTGAACACATTTAAGGTAGGCTAGGCCAAACTATGATATTCAGTAGGTTAGGTGTATTAAATGTACTTTCAACTTACAGTATTTTAAACTTACAATGGGGTTATCAAAATGTAACCCCATCATAAATCGAGGAAAATCTATATAGAAAAATGGAATACTATGACTTCAAATAATTTCTTACTTTACCTATTCTAGATTTACAGAGAAAAAACATTGATATGAAAACTAATTTATAGTTACATTTTAAGAAATATTTGGGAAATATTATATTTCCAACCTAGTTATCTGAAAAATAACCTGAGAAAAATTATACTATGTGAAGATAACATAGTATAGGAAGGTAATGTTGGGAGCCGCGTTAGGCATTACTGACAAAATGGAGGCACGGCCCCAACCCCCTCTCCTCATCCCGCAGGCACAGTCCCAGGATGAAGGAGTTAGGTCTTGTGATTCTGACTTGTCCTTTCCTTCCTTCAGTTGTGTTGGCTGGAAAGAATGTTAAGGTGCTTGTTGTTCTTGCAAGGAGCATGAGAAAGCACAAAGCCTTCTGCAGATATGCCCAGGAAATAATCCATAAAGTTACATTTGTTCAAGGATCTTTACAAAGAATGTTCCAGGATGAGCACATAGGCCGCAGCTTGAGGCCATGGGAAAGATTGTTATCTGAGACCTGCTTGTGAGGGAAATGTTTATGGCAAAAGAAGTTTGCTGAGTTTAGGGTTTAGGAATAATTAAGAATAGTTAGAAGCTAAAAGTTTAAGGAATGTTGTAGTGTTGGCATATTTTACTATAGCTAATAGAGATTAGCAATTTTAGAAATGCTAATAGCTAGAAGCCTTTTTAGGAGATAATGAGCTTAGGATACTAGGGGCTAGCAGGATTTCGAAAGATAAGAAATAAACTGAAGAATGTGGTATGCAGCCCAGAGACAAACATGAGTTACAATGTAATCACAAGGACACTTAAGAGGGAACTCTGAAGGGCAACAATGATTTAGTTCAGTTCAGTTCACTCGCTCAGTTGTGTCCAACTCTTTCTGACCCCATGAACCACAGCACGCCAGGTCTCCCTGTCCATCATCAACTCCCAGAGTCTACCCAAACCCATGTCCATTGAGTCAGTGATGCCATCCAGCCATCTCACCCTCTGTCGTCCCCTTCTCCTCCTGCCCCCAATCCTTCCCAGCATTAGGATCTTTTCCAATGAGTCAACTCTTCGCATGAGGTGGCCAAAGTATTGGAGTTTCAGCTTCAACATCAGTCCTTCCAACGAACACCCAGGACTGATCACCTTTAGAATGGATTGGTTGGATCTCCTTGCAGTCCAAGGGACTCTCAAGAGTCTTCTCCAACACCACAGTTCAAAAGCATCAATTCTTCAGCGCTCAGCTTTCTTTATAGTCCAGCTCTCACATCCATACATGACCACTGGAAAAACAGCCTTGACTAGACGGAATTTTGTTGGCTTTCATCAAGAGGCTCTTTAGTTCTTCTTCACTTTCTGCCATAAGCGTGGTGTCATCTGCATATCTGAGGTTATTGATATTTCTCCCAGCAATCTTGATTCCAGTTTGTGCTTCTTCCAGCCCAGCGTTTCTCATGATGTACTCTGCATATAAGTTAAATAAGCAGGGTGACAATATACAGCCTTGACGTATTCCTTTTCCTATTTGGAACCAGTCTGTTGTTCCATGTCCAGTTCTAACTGTTGCTTCCTGACCTGCATACACGTTTCTCAAGAGACAGGTCAGATGGTCTGGTATTTATGGAGACAGTAAATCTGGGTGAAAGTGAAAGAGGAGAGTGAAAAATTTGGCCTAAAGCTCAACGTTCAGAAAACTAAGATTATGGCATCTGGTCCCATCACTTCATGGGAAATAGATGGGGAAACAGTGGAAACAGTGTCAGACTTTATTTTTTGGGGCTCCAAAATCACTGCTGATGGTGATTGCAGCCATGAAATTAAAAGACGCTTATTCCTTGGAAGGAAGGTTATGGCCAACCTAGATAGCGTACTTAAAAGCAGAGACATTACTTTGCCAACAAAAGTCCGTCTAGTCAAGGCTATGGTTTTTCCAGTAGTCATGTATGGATGTGAGAGTTGGACGGTGAAGAAAGCTGAGCACCGCAGAATTGAGGCTTTTGAACTGTGGTGTTGGAGAAGACTCTTGAGAGTCCCTTGGACTGCAAGGAGATCCAACCAATCCATTCTAAAGGTGATCAGTCCTGGGTGTTCGTTGGAAGGACTGATGTTGAAGCTGAAACTCCAATACTTTGGCTACCTCATGCGAAGGGTTGACTCATTGGAAAAGACCTTAATGCTGGGTAGGATTGAGGGCAGGAGGAGAAGGGGACGACAGAGGATGAGATGGTTGGATGGCATCACTGACTCGATGGACATGGGTTTGGATAGACTCCGGGAGTTGGTGATGGACAGGGAGGCCTGGCGTGCTGCAATTCATGGGGTCGCAAAGAGTCAGACACAACTGAGCGACTGAACTGACTGAAATCTAGGTGAGGGGGAAGTGAAGATGTCAAACCTCTGACCCAATGCTTTTGTTAAAGTATAAAAGAAAACCTGATGCTTGAAATAAACATGCAGTCCCACACCTTGAATCAGAGGCTGCATCATTCTCTGCCGACACCGCTCATCCCTTCAGGCCGATTCCCTGGCTGCTAGAGCTGGACTCCGGCAAGGTAAGCCTGATAGAATCTACCACTGGAAAAGGGCATTTTTAGGATTCTCATTTGCACATAGAATGGGGCCTTTGCCAAATGTATTCTAGCAGGAAGCAACCTTTCCCTTAAAGAACCCTGGGTATCGGGTAAATTCATACCTGAGATAGGTCATAGCAAAAATACATATATTCTTGAAGAGTTTATTTTGGGAACACATAAAACTTGGAGCCTCATAGTCAAATAAAACTATTAAAGCATAGTTTCTGGAAGAAATAGAGACATTAGAAATTTAAGTAATTACACACTTTTCCAAACTCTGATTATTTCAGCTCCTTTTTGGAATGAGACAGGGTTTAAATCATAGGATGTTTTTGTGTTTGTTGATGCCTTAATATATTGCATCCTGGAGAAGGAAATGGCAACCCACCCCAGTGTTCTTGCCTGGGGAATCTCATGGACAGGAGAGCCTGGCTAGCCCCAGTCCCTGGGGTTGCAATGAGTCGGACATGACTGAGAGACAAACACTTTAATATATTCTGTGTGAAGTCATAACATACCTTTTATTTTTCATTAGTATAGTGATTCTTCTCTTTATAGCAAAACAGATTTCCTGCTAAGATATTTTGTTTACCCAAGCTTGACAGTTTGCTATACTCTCATAATTCAACTATGGTTATTCTTCAGTCAGCACACAGCTCATTTTCTGAAAGTAAAGCCCTATAGGATAAATGTGAATTCCTTCTCTCTCCTCTCAATCTCCCATCATCTTCCTCCCCCACCTTCTGTTCTCTTTATTGCTGGTTAGATCTTTTCAAAGTATTCAGAGCATATTTTTAAGAGGAGATCTCTTGATTAATTTTTTGGCTATTTCAACTAAGTCATTATATTTCAATGATTTCCATAACTTGAGTTAGAAGACAGCTAAAACTAAATTTCTGTAAAAGAGAAGATATGGATTTATACAAATGATAGCTTTTTGTGCTTTTTCCATACCTATGAAGGAAAAAGATGTTTAAGGTACTAACTTTTTTTTTTTTTATCAGAATTCTAGGTAGACAGGGAAAACTAATGAAACAATCATTTGTGGATTATTTGTGGCGCTTCCCAGGTAATTCAATGGTGAAGAATCTACCTGCCAAGGCAGGAGACACAGGAAACATGAGTTAATCCCTGGGTTGGGAAGATCTCTTGAAGAAGGAAATGGCAACCCACCCCAGTTTTCTTGCCTGGAGAATTACATGGACAGAGAAGCCTGGCAGGCTACAATCCAGGAGGACACAAAGAGCTGGAAATGTTCTAGCAGGCGAGTGTGTGCACACAAACACTCTCACACATGTAGGCTAGTAGTTCTCAAACTTTAGTGTACATCAGAATCACCTAGAGGACTTGATAAAACAGACTTGAGTCCTGTCCCAGAGATTCTCATTCAGTAGGTCTTGGATGAGGCTCAAGAACTTACATCTAAAAAATGCTTTCAGTTGATGAAATTGGGCTTCCCTTCTCAGCTGGTAAAGAATCTGCTTGCAATGTGGAAGACCTGGGTTCGATCCTTTGGTTGGGAAGATCCCCTGGGGAAGGGAAAGGCTACCCACTCAAGTATTCTGGCCTGGAGAATTCCATGGGCTGTATAGTCCATGGGGTCTCAAAGAGTTGGACAAAACTGAGCAAAGTTCATTTTCATACTTTCACTTTCAGTTGATACTAATGCTTTTATCCCAGGTACTGTGTTCTGAGAACCACTGATCTAGAGTCTAGTCAAAGAAATCTATTATATAGTCCCTAATGCTTTATATATATCTTTTGTAAATATTATTTAAGGAGATTTATATAGCAAGGATTTGATGACTTACTTCACATGCAAGGGTAAGTTTTGAACATTCAGGGATTGCATGGTTGATGAATAATCCAAGCTTACTACTTTCTATCTTTTATTCTATTGCCATTTTATAATTCTTAAACTTTAGTCTTATCCATTTCTAATGGAGTAAAGAGTTTTCACAGCTCTTGTGTAAGACTAGACAATCTGAGATGTGGTATGGCTGCATTAGTTATTGCAAAATATGTGTCCTCATACTAGTGACCTTTAATCAGTGAACAATTAAAAATGTGTATATTCCTGGGACATTTTAAATTCACATTCTAAAGGAAAGAAAGAAAAACGAAGAAAATATTCCCCAAATTAGTTACATGGAATTGCCAAGTTTAATTGAGTTAATATTTTAACAGAGTGTTGCATAGTCACTAAGTTGTGTCCAACTCTTTTGCAGCCCCATGAAGTATAGCCCACCAGGCTCCTCTGTCCATGGGATTTTCCAGGCAAGAATACTGGAGTGGTTGCCTTTTCCTTCTCCAGGGGATCTTCTTGACTGACCCAAGGATTGAACCTGTGTCTCCTGCATTAACAGGTGGATTCTTTATCACTGACCCACCAGGAAAGCCCTTAACAGAGTGTATTAATATTTACTCAATACCTTGTAATAACCCATACTGGAATATAACCTGTAAAAAAGAATAGAATCACTATGCTGTACACCTGAAACTAACATGATATTGTAAATCAATGATACATCAATTAAAAAATAAAACCAGAATGTAATTTTTAATACTCTCATTTTGTATCATCAATGAGAGTACAACTTTCCAATTAAAGGATACTTCTTACACAAGAAAACATATTTTAAATGTTTAGTTACACACTGAACATTGTGACATCTTGTCTTCAGCTCCTCTTGGCATGATAATTCTATGCTGATTTGGTCCATGGCATTTTTGTAGGCTGATGAATACTGTGTAATTTTATATGGATTCCACCAGGGCACAGATATTTTGCACTGGAAGCAAACTAGATTCAAGTATGTGTCCTTTGGCTTTTATGATCTGTGAGTAATATAAAGCTCAACTAGATTCCAGTATATAAACACGAAAAACAAAGATTGGAAAACACTAGTATCATTTTTGAGAGATAAAGTATCTGGACACATGTGAGCTCCTGTTTCTAGCCACTTGCAGGACATGTTATTTAATCCATTTGCAAAAAAACAGTACATCAGAAAGACTTTGCTTATTTTACTTCAATGGTTTAATTTCTTGACAGTCAGTATGTATTGAATGCTAACTGAACTCTTCAGTAGCTGGTTTATCTGGCAAGTGATCAAATAGCTATAGAAACTGGCAACTCAGCAATCAAACAGTAGGAACCTTTTAGTAATCCCACTCTTTTCTTTGGTCAAAAAATGCCAGTGAAATTAGAGTAAAGTTATCTAATTTTACTAGATAATTGTAGTGGAAATGTAGTGTTAAGGAAGCATATTTATATAAAAGTCTAACAATTTACTAACATGCATTTCTTGTTAAAATTTTCTCTTTAAAGTTGAAGGAGCATGAGGTACAGAATACAAAAACTTTTCTAGAAGGTTTCATGAATAATAGAAATGAGCAATTATAAATTGTTGATTTGTTTCATTTATTTTGTTGTCTGTAGAAAACTAAAGATCAATGTCTGTAAACCTTCCATTTCTGTCCTTCCCAAGAAGAGGCAAACAAAATTTATTTATTGCTTTTTTTGTTGTTGAAAATATTAAGTAATCATTTTAACAGACTTTTCAAATGCTTAAAGTTTTTAAGAAGTTGCATTCAGTTAAGCAAATCCCTCTGACAAATTGGCTATTATTTTGCAACCATTTAGTGAATTGGACCATTACGAGGTCCCAGCCAGTCAACAGGAAAGATGGTAAGCATGAAGTAGAGACATTAAAGTCAAAGGTAGGAGGGAGAAAAAAAATAAGGCTACAAAAGTGTTCCTGTCAAGGAGAAAGTGTTCAGATGCATACCTATTAAAAACCATGGCTTGATCTGATTCCATCTTTCATTCAGGAATGGCATGAGGGTAATCTTATTAATCTCAAGAAATGCCCAACTGTAGGTCCATATTTTATGACATCCTGGCGTCAGTTGGTGCATACTGGATATCTGAGCAATGCTCTCCAGTTATGTACTCTCTTTCGACCAAATGTATAAACTGCCCTTTGTTTCCACACAATCATTTCACTGTTTGCAACTTCTGGTAGCACTGAAGTTCACTCATTTCTGAAAATTGATACGTCAGTCATAGGAGCATTTTCTACTACATATAATTCAAGTATCACTGTAGATCAAAAAATATAAGTAAAATGATAAATGTGACTGGTGTTTAGAAATGCCAAATCTACTCTCCCATGACCACCCACTTTCCAATTTCCTCTCAAGGTAGACTTGGAAGGGTCATTTTGAGACCACTTTTTCTTTTTTAATTCCTCTCAGAAGAACTTGCTTTTTCTTGTTGAAAGGAAAGAATAACTTTTGCAGATTTTTCTTATAAGAAAATATAAGATAAAACAGAATCAAAAAGAAGCATTTCTCCAACAGCAACAACAACACAGAGTTGGAAAATAGCTGTTTAGTGACACGTTAGTAACAAAACAGCTAGAGAAAAACATTTGTTTTTCAGTGGTGATTTGTTTTTCAGTAATGATAAACAGAACAGTGTTTCTATGCACTACACAGGTGAGGTTATACTAAAAGAGCTCTGAATTTCCACCTCTGGCTCTTCTCAGGTTACCCATGTGATCACCTTTGCCAAAGTGAACATCCTTCACTCTCTTTCCTAATCAAAGATATACAGATATTAATAGCTGCACTGCTTGCCATTCAAGACCACTGTAAGATGGAGATGCGTGAGTGACACATATGCTCTTAGAACCTTCATGTCTTATTTAAGCAGTTTTTCACATTGTTGATTTTCCTAACCTTATCATCTCAAGTCAATATATAAATATAGCATTCATTAATTCATAAATTATTCAGGAAACATTACTTGAATGCCCCATGTGAAAAGTTTCCACCAATAAAGTATTTCCAAAATAGATGTGAAAACAATGGAACTATTATTTTATTTTCACTTTTCTAAGGTTCAGAGAGGAGAAGAAAAAGGAAACAGATACATAGTACACTATCAAATTGTTCAAGTGGGAAATCTTAGTAGCAGGAATTCAAGTTTCCAATAAATTTATTTTGAAAATGGAGTGTAATAAAACAACTAACAAAAGAAAAAAAAAAAAAGACCAAACAGAGTAGAGGTCCCATGTAGAAGTAGAACAGATAAGATTTAAAGGATCTGGTACTTCCAGCGGAATTTGCTATCTTTTAAGAAGATGTGTATGATACTGTCCTATTACCTCTTTTTGTCACTAATGTAGCTGCCTAATATTTACTAGTTTCCCCAAATCTCAGTTATGCCAAGAGGAAATACATGCAGTGTTTAAGAACACAACTGACAGTTCAAGATTATTAACGCTTAAATCTTGGCTCTACTACTTACAGCTTTGTGCCCTTAAAAATTTTACTTTAACTTCCCTGTGCTTTCATTTCTTTATGTGTGAAATTGGGGTGATAATGATACCTACCATGTTGTGAGGATGAAGTAAATTTATACGTGGTAGGTACTTAGACGAGTTCCTGGTACATTGTCAGTACCACAGAGCTGTTAAATATGATTGTTTTATTTATTTTTTTATTTGAGTCTCTAAATGAGAAATAATCACATATTAATCAACAATAAGGCAGATTAATTATAATCAGGCCCATCCCAGAAATTTTAAGGCACAAGCAACAATAATAACTACTATATACAGAGAGAGATTCACTTTCCCAGGCAGTCTTTTAAGTTTGTTACATGCTATATATATAATGACCCTCTCAAGCTTAAGTAGTCACTATAATTATTTCTATTTGGCATATTAAAAAACTGAGGCATCCTGAGAGAAGCTGATTTACTCATGGCCATAGAGCTAGAAAATGGTTGAGCTGTGGTTTGAATGCAGACACTCTGTCTCCAGAGCTTGCACTCTTAACTCGTAGTGCCTCTAAAAGTACCATATAGATATAAATATTTGTATCTGTGGTAATTCAAAGCTACTTAAAATGTTAACAAAAACATTCAGTTTTTCCAATACTCTGGATAAACAGAATTTTATTACACATACTTTTAATGCATTATTAAATTTTCTAATAAACTATAAATCTTGAGCTTCCTTTCTAATCCTGCACAGTAAATTATATTAATATGTTTGCCACAAGATGGCAAACTTCACCAAGAAGTGCTCATCCTTGTCAGGTGCAAATACCTATCACTTAAGAGAGCCAGAAGAAAAAAAAAAAAAAGTAGCCTTCTGAGAGTGTTTTCCATAAACAATGATATTTAACCTTCATTTAGCCATGATCATTCTTGGCAGAAAACATGCATTAATGTTATTCAACTCATGTGTTCAAAGCTATGTCTTTTGTTTCTCTTTATTAAAAGCATTATATTCTGTTTCACAGATTCAATATTCTGCTCTCAAGATCAAAGCTCTCAGTCTGGCATTGTGATGCTTTCACATGAAATATTTTGATTACACAGAGATTATATATCCTCTGGGAAAAGCATTCTTTCAATGTACCTATCCAAATGGGTGCTTTGGGTGGAAATAAACATTTGCATTTAAACTGTTCTGTGGCCTGTCAGCATCACTATGGCCCATCAACACTGTCAGGGCATTAGCAGGAGACTAAACACTGGGGCAAAGCCTTGATAAGTGAGATGGACTAACTGAACCTAGGAAAGTGGTCCTTTATGGGCAGATTCCAAGAGCTAATCCCCATGCGGAAAATAACTGAAGGTTTAACCTGTTTTACATTCATAAGTACAATGATATTAAAATGTGGAATGTCAACACTATGAAACACATTATAAAATATGCATTCATCTTATCAAAATATAGCTTATTTTTCAAATTACAGTTCTAGTACGATCCCAAGGCACAGCATGCACTTTCAAAAGTTGGGTATGATTAAGGAAGATTTTCATGTTTAAGTAACAATGTCCTGTGAGTGATAGGGCCTGTGCAGAGGGCTGTCCGTTTTCTTTAAACCGTGTCGAACGATTCCCAGACAGCCAGCGGATGGTCCCCCTGAGTGGTGGGGTCAGTGAAAAGTCATGCATGGCTCAAACTTTCTCACCCCAGCATCTGAGAGGCTGAGTTGATAGAACTCATGGCTCTGGCCAGCTCTGGAGTGGAAAATGGATTTGAGAGATTAAACCTAAATCTTTTGTGGATGAAGGCAAGGAACTAAATTCAGGACTACTGTGCTGGCTGCATGAGGACAGCAATGCTCACATCAAATCCTCAGGCCCTTATCTCTGGGCTGAGGTCTCAACATCCACAGCCTTCTTTGTTTTCACCCCTTAGGAGAGAGAAGGAAGTTTTAAGATACAAAACTTCTGAATATATTTTAAGAATAACTTTTCATCTGTATACTTATATAAGCAAGAGAATAGAGCTGGGTCTTTTTCATTATCTTTTTTTTTTTCTGTCCTCCAAGAGAGTCTCATTTCTGTTCAAGATTCTGTTAAAGATTAATGCATCAAAAGGTTTGCCAGAATTCACAGACTGGAACCAGGATTCTATCTCTGCTGTACCTATATTCAAATGATTGCCTTAGGCCATGCAGTGGCCATGGGGAATGGGTCTTTGGAGGTCAACTGCTGTGATAATTGTTAAAATAGGAAGAGGTCAGTATTTCACAGATTCAGAGCTCTTAGGTAATTTGTGAAGTAGTGCATTCAGTGGAGTTTTTCGAAATTTTCAATAATAATACTGTTAAGAGTGTGCCTGGGTGAAGATTCAGGTCAACCCTGTCCAGTGGCTCCTCCCATGATCTCTGTGGTAAAGACTTCCCTCATAGTCAAAGACACATGTCGGTTTCTTGTCATTTTAAGATAAGCTATATGGTACCCCACTCCAGTACTCTTGCCTGGAAAATCCCATGGATGGAGGAGCCTGGTAGGCTGCAGTCCATGGGGTCGCTAAGAGTCGGACACGACTGAGCGACTTCACTTTCACTTTTCCCTTTCATGCACTGGAGAAGGAAATGGCAACCCACTCCAGTGTTCTTGCCTGGAGAGTCCCGGGGACAGGAGAGCCTGGTGGGCTGCCGTCTCTGGGGTCGCACAGAGTCAGACATGACTGAAGTGACTTAGCAGCATGATTAATGTGGAAAGCAGAAGAAAAAGAATATCTAGAGCATTTTCCGTGGATAGTGAATTGTGAGGTGCATTCAGTGAATAAGGGATTCCCTGGTGGCTCAGACGGTAGAGTCTGCCTGTAATGAGGAGACCCAAGTTTGATTCCCGGGTCTAGAACATCTCCTGGAGAAGGAAATGGCAGTCCAGTCCAATTTTCTTGCCTGGAAAATTCCATGGACAGAGGAGCCTGGCAGGCTATAGTCTATGGGGTCACAGAGAGTTGGACACAACCAAGCGACTTTACTTTCACTTTCGTTCACTTTAATTCATTGAATAAAACAAGAATCTGCATAAACTGCATTTGTTTCAGAATTTATAACAGCATTCATTGCTTCTTTAATAGGAATTTGTATTAAGACCGGTTTTTATGAAATAATTTACTAATTTAAAGGTGTAGTGATTGAGGTTTATATTGCAAAATTAGAAAATACAGCTTTAAGAATGACAGGGTCAGTAATATTAGATTCTTCTCTCTGTGAGTCAAGAAGGGATTTTTAGTCCACAATCTGCTTTCTAGATCTTGGTTGAACAGTGCTATGCCCAAAACTGCAGAACTAGTTACTAAGTAATATTCAGTTTCTATTTCTGCTGTCACTAATTACCACAAACTTGGCAATTTTGGATAACACAAATTTCTGATCTCATACTTCCATTGGCCATAAGTCCCTGGGGTTGGTGGGTTTGTCTGCTCTGAGTATCACAAAGCTAAACTCAAAACGCGGGCAGGCAGAGTTGCATGCCTTTCTAGAAGCTCAATGGAGAATCCATTTCCAGGGACATGTAGGTTGTTGGCAGATTCAGTTCCCTGTGGTTGTAGGACTGAGATCTCTATTTCCTTGCTGGCTGACAGCTGAGGATTGTCCTCAGGACCTAGAAGCCTTTGTCCAGTTCCCTACAGTTTGTTTCATTTTAATGCATGTCTCTATTGTCTTCAAGTGTGCATATTTATTTAGAAATTCTAATATAGATAAACCATTTTGGGGTCACTTGCATTGATCTAAGAACTTTCTAAACATATTTCCTCCAATTATCTTGTTATCAGGTAACCCAGCAAAATATTTAGCTGCTTTCCCAAGATCACCAGCAAAGAAATAGCACATTAGTTCCTAAAGAAAATGAAGCTTTGATGCAGTGAAAGTGTAACCAGATCACTATTACATGTCTCCTGGTCCACTGCCCTTCCCACCAACTTTGTCCAACCAACACCTTCATACCTAAAACAGACCACACATTCCTTCAGAGGAGGAATAGAATTTATAACAAAGTTGAGTCTAGCATTTGGTAGAACTAAAATTCAGAAAGTTTTGGTGAATAATCAAGAAGAAGGAGGCTCTATGGGGGAAGTAGGGAGTTCAGATTAATCACAAACAAGCTGAAAAATCAATAATAATAATGATGGTGATGATAAATGATAATAACAGTAATAATAATAGTAACATGTTATTACTAAAGAGTATAAACTCATTTGAGATGTTAGGTAAAGTGTTCAGACAAAAAGGAACCCAAGTGGGTGGCACACCAGGTTGGAGATGGGAGAAGGGCAAGCTTTCTTAGCCAACAGTCTATTGGTCAAATAGCTGCATATTTTAGCTATACAGCAGATGCCTAAAGTTCCAGGAAACACTAAAGTGAAAGCTGTTTTGAAAATAATATATTTATCTTTTTTCTCTCAAAATATTAGATATTAGCATTGCAGTGTAAGAGGCCTAGGTTGATAATTCTGAAGATTCTAATAACCAAAGAACTATATATTGATTGAAGAGATCTTTTTAAAGCACACAGAAAAAACTGCTGCTTTTTCAATAATTTGGAGGCGGACAACACTGCTCACAGTTGCACTTTTTCTGTTGGTGGTGACATTGTTTTAAATTTGGGAACCTGAGAACAAAATTACAGTTGTCAACAGATAAAGACAACAAAATAACTTCATGATCATAAAAACTACAGAGACATGAAAATCTACATGGACTTACTCAGGTTTTTGTCATAATTTTCCCAAACTAAAGTTAACTAAGATGACAAAATCATAGAGGTCGTACACCATTGAGCAAAAAGCCATAGGGAACTGGGTCTATAGCTCTCTTATGAGGTCTGTCCCTATATATTGCCTCATTTTCTCCTGTGTGTGTGTGTGTGTTTGTGCAGTTCCTTTATCCCCACCCTTTTCTATGTAGATATGTCATGCATTTGGAATACAGTTGGGTTCATTTGTCACAGGCTGCATCTCATCTTGGGCTCCCCAAACATTTGAGTTGATTCTTAACTTGCATACAGAAATATTCACTCTTTGTGGTGTACAGTTTTATGGGTTTTAACAAATGCATATAATCATATACCCACTGCCACATTATCATATAGAGCAGTTTTATCAATTCCAAGTACTTCCTTGTGACACCCTCGGGCTCAATCTACCCTCAGTGCCTGGCAAATTTGATCTCTTTTTTGTTTTTAGATTTTTGTTTTTCTAAATTGTCATATGAATGGTATTATACAGTTTTTTATTTTTTGGATCAATTTACTTGGTTTAAATGCCTAGGAGGATGAGTACTGTATCATAGTTTCATTTTATAAAGAAAGTATCCAACTGTTTTCCACAATACTGCATTTCCTCCAGCAGTGTATGCATATCCCAGGAGTTCCTTATCCTCTGCAGCCCTTGGTATTGTCAGTTTTCAGTTTTTCAAATTTTAGCCATCCTGACAGACTTATAGTGGTATGTCCTTTTGTTTGTGGTGCTATCTGATTTTAATTTGCAGTTTGTTAACTGTTTATACTGATTTTTCATATGCTTCTTCTGCCAACTGTATGTCTGTATGAAGTGTCTACTTATTTAGCCCATTTTTTTATTGAATTGCTTTCTCATGGTTAAATGTTAAAAATTTTTAATGTATTTTGGAAAAACATTGTAATAAGATATGTTACTGGAGAATATTTTCTTTCATACTATTGTTTATCTTTTTCAGTCACTTAAGAAAGCATTTCATAAAGAGATTAAAAAATTATAAAGTCTTAGTCAATTTTTTAAATTGACTTTTTTTTAGAAAAGTTTAAGGTTCACAGCAAAACTGAGGGGAAGTTACAGAGGTTTCCCAGGTACCCGACATATGCACAGCCTCCCCCATTATCACTGTCCTCAACCAGAGTGGTAGGTTTGTTGTAACTGATGAACCTACACAGACACATCATAATCACTCAGAGTCTACAGTTTGACTTACAGTTCACTCTTGCTGTTGTATATTTTATGGGTTTGCATACATATATATAGTATTGTAGAGTATTTTCACTGTCCTGAAAATTCTCTGTGCTCCAACTTTTGGCCCCTCCTCGCCTCTCCAAAGTCTAGCACATGCTGATCATTTTACTGTCTCCATAGTTTTGTTTTTCCCAGAATGTCATAGAGTTGGAATCATATATTGTGTAGCCTTTTCCAGATTGGCATCTTTCACTTAGTATCATGTCCTTAAGTTTCCTCCATGTCTTGTCCTAGCATGATAGCTTATTTCTTTTTAGTACTGAATGATTCCATTGTCTGGGTGTAGCATAGATTATCTATCCATTCAGCTACTGAAATACACATTGATTGCTTCCAAATCTAGACAATTCTGAATAAAGCTGCTCTAAACATCTATGTTCAGGTTTTGTGTGGATGTAAGTTTTCAACTCCTTTGGGTAAAGCCACAGAGAAATCTTATCAATTTTTTAATACTTTACATCTCATGTCTTTTATGTCTTACCTCACCTCTTTGTCAAACTCAAAGTCATACAAATTTTCTCCTATGTTCTACTCTAGGAATTATGTAGTTTTATACATTTATATTTATGATATATTCTGAGCTAATTTTATACAAAGTATGAGATTTAAGTCACTTTTAATTTTTGTTTTTAGATAACAAATGTCCAGCTATTTTAGCAACATTTGATGAATACAGTATGCTTTCTCCACTGAATTACCTTTCCACTACTGTCAATAATCAACATATTTGTGTAGATGTCTTTGGGCTCTCTGTTGTGTCCCATAACCTATGTTCTTGTCACCTTCCACTACCACACTCTCTTGATTTCTGTAGCTTTATAGTAAGCCTTTCATTTGCATAGGATAAGTCTTTCAATTTTGTTTTTCTTTTTCAGAATTATTTGCCTATTCTGGATTTTTTGCCTTTCCACACAAATTTTGAATAATGTTATCAATAGTGATAAAAATATATTTCAAAGATTTTGATTGGAATTGTACTGAATCCATAAAGCAAACGACATATAATTGACATTTAATAGAACTGAAGCTTCAAATCCATGATCAGGCTCCTCTGTAGAGTATTTCTCTGATTACTTCATTATTGTCTCCCAGGTTCTAGCATACAGTTCTTGCGTTCATTTTAATATTTATATTTAAGCATTTCTCTGTTTATGCTATTATATTTGGAGTTATTTTTGTTTAATTTCAGATCCCCATTGTTTTTTGATGGTGTATAGAGATTTGATTTTTTGTATTGACCTTTTATTGCATGGCCTTGGATACATACTTAATTCTGGCAATTTTTAGTTCAATTTTGGGGGATTTTTACATAGACAGTCATACTGATAATAGAAAAATATATATTTTTTCTATTTAATAGGGCTTTTGTTTTTGTATTTTGCCTTTAGTACTGACTAGGACTTCAAAACAATGCTGATTAGGAATGGTGAGAGTGGACATTTTTGCCTTTTTACTGACCGTGAATTATTGTTGTTCAATTGCTAAGTTAGGTCCAATTCTTTGCAACTCCATGAACTGAAGCACACCAGGCTTCACTGTCCTTCACTATCTTCTGGAGTTTGCCCAGACTCATGTCCATCGAGTCGGTGATGCCATCCAACCATCTCATCCTCTATTTCCCCCTTCTCCTCTTGCTCTCAATCTTTCCCAGCATCAGGGTCTTTTTCAACGAGTCAGCTCTTTGCATCTGGTGGCCAACCTGTTAGACCTTCAGCTTCAGCATCAGTCCTTCCAATGGATATTCAGGATTAATTTCCTTTAGAATTGACTGGCTTGATCTCCTTGCTGTCCAAAGGACTCTCAAGAGTCTTCTCCAGCATCACGATTCGAAAGCATCAGTTCTTCAGTGCTCAGCCTTCTTTATGGTCCACCTTGCACTTCCATACATGACTACTGACCTTAGTAGTAAACAATTCAGTTTTTCAGAATTAAGCATGCAGTCAGATGTAGAATTTTGTTGTTGCTACTGCTTTGTAGATGTTCTGGTCAGCATTATGTTAATGACGTTTTCATCTATTCCTAGCTTTCTGGGAGCATTTATCAAGAATTGGTATTGCATTTTGTCAAAAAATTCTTTTCTGTGTATATGAGATATTCATAGTTTTTCTACTTTGTTAATATGGTGAATTATATTGTTTATTTTTCAAATATTGAATCAACTTTGCATTCTTTGAAGAAACCCAGTTTTTCATGATGTTTAATTATTTCTATATATTTCTGAATTCAATTTATTCAGGACTTTAGTGTCTATGTTCATGATACTGGATTTGGAGCTTTCTTAGAACATCTTCATCTGATTTGGGCATGAGAGCACTGCTCATCTAAGAAAGTGAGTTTGAAAGTGCTCCCTCTTCTATTTTCTGGAAGGAATTGTGTAAAATCAGTATTACTTCTCCCCTAAATATTTGTTAGTGTTCATCAGTGAAGTCATCCCCACCTGGAGTTTTACTTTCTTGTAAAATTTTTAAGAATAAATTTAATTTCTTAATAGACACAAGACTATCAGAGTTATATATTTATTTTCGCATGTTCTATTAAACTGTTTTTCCAGGAAAGGATTCATTCATCTATTTTGTTGAATATATGAGCATAGAATTATAGGATTCTCTTATTTTTCTTCAACTGTCTATGGGATCCCTCATGATGTTCCCTATTTAATTCCTAATATTAGTAAATTCTGTTTAGTCTCTTTTTATTTGCCAGTCTTAATAGAGCTTCATCAGTTTTATTCATCTTTGCCAATAACCACACTTTGGGTTCATTGACTTTCTCTACTGTTTTTCCATTTTCAACCACATTGCTTTTGCACTGATCTTTATTATTTCCTTCCTTTGGCCTTCTTTGAGTCATATTTGCTGTTCTTTTCCTACTTTTAGTTGGAAAATTAGATCACTGATGTGAGATCATTCTTCTTCTCTAATACAAGCATTTTATAAATGTTCTCCAAGCACATGTGTATCTCACACATCTTTATGTTTTGTATTTTTGTTTTAACTTAGCTCAAAATATTTTAAAATTCTCTTCAAACTTCTTTGATCCATGATTTATTGAGAAATGTGTTTCTTAATTTCCAAATATTTGAGATATTTTCTAGATATCTTTCTGTTATAAATCTAGTTAAATTCACTGTGTACCAAGGAAATACAGTTTATGTAAATTTATTAAGCATTATATAAAGAATGTATATCCTGATATGGTTCAGTTTTTCAGATGCATTCTATAAATGTTAACTAGGTCAATTTGTTTGGTTGTCTTATTTAGGTCATGTTCATCCTTAGTGATTTTCTTATTTGTTCCACAAATTATGAAAGAGTAATATTGATGAACCTACGTATAACTATGGATATGTCTCTGTTTCTTTTCAGTTCTGTACTCTTTTTTTTTCTGCCTCATACAGGTGTGTGAACATTTAAAATTATGTATTTTTGGAGCACTGACTCATTTATCATTATTAGAATTGTATTTATGCCTGATAATACTCCTTATTCTGATATTTACGTTGTTTGATATTAACAGATATATTCCTGCATTCTTTTGATGTGTTTTCATGATACATCTTTATTCATCCTCTTATTTTTATTATTCTCTTTTGCTCTTTTTTAAATTATTATATTTATTATAGTACTATGTTTACATTTAAAGTGCCTTTCTTATAGACAACTTATATATTTGGGTTTGCATTCTTTTTATATATCACATTTGGCAACCTCTGTCCTTTAAATTGTATGTTTTAACATTACTGTTTAAGGTGATTATTTTAAGTTGGTACTTTGTTTCTCCCTTTCTTTTTTCCTCTATTCCTCTGTACTGGTATTCTTATAATTGTAGTTTATTTCATTTGTTGACATTGATACTATTTAAAAACAATGGCAGTTTCATTTAATTTTATAATATATATGTATATATTTAATTGCTCAGATTTAACGTCCAAATAATATTATACCTTTCCACATAAAACAACTGATACAGATACAGCTCTGTACCTCTCCCATTCTATGTGATATCATCATGACAATGTATTTTGTACATGTTACTAACACACACATTATTCCCATATTTGCTTTATGAGATCATTTTTTAGAACATTTTTAAAAAGAGAAATAAATTTCATTTTATTCTATTTTTAATTCTCTGCAATTTGGGGATAGATAAAAGTTTCTTATATTTTCTCTGCCTGAAAAACAATTTAAAATAGACTTTTAGATTAGGTTTGTTGGCAGTGGAGGTCTTCAGGTGTTTTGATTGTTTTAGAAAATCTTTATCTTCTTGAAGGATATTTTTATTGAGTATAAAATTCAGTGTTAATTTTTTTTCCTTTCTTTTTCAACATTTAAAAATGTTACTTAATTATGTTCTTGCTTGCCAGGGTTTATATGGAAGTCAATTGTACCTTTGATCCTCATTCCCATATAAGTAATACGTCTTTCTTCCTTTGGTTTCTTTCAAGATTTTTTATTTTGACTTGATTTTCAGCAGTTTGTTTGAATATTCTTAATATGTGCATGTGTATGTTTTAATTTCTTCTACTTGGTAGTTCTGAGATTCTTGGGTTTATAGCTCAGTGTCTATCACTAATTTTGGAAAATTCTTGGGCATTATTTCTTAAAAAGTTTCATTGGTCTCATTTTCTCTTCATTTTTTTGAATTTCAGTTATGCATTATTTTCTTTTTGTTTAGTTGCTATGGCTTGCTTGCCTCTTTGGGATTCCATGAACTGTAGCCCACCAGGCTCCTCTGTCCATGGGATTCTAAAGGCAACAAAATTGGAGTGCGTTGCCATTTCCTTCTCCAGGGGATCTTCCTGACCCAGAGATTGAACCCGCATCTTTGGCTGTGGTAGGTGGATTCTTTACCACTGAGCCATCAGGGAAGCCCAATTATGCATTTACAAAACTGTTATTTTCTTATAGTTCCTGGGCCCTCTCTTCCGTTTCCTTTTGCTATTTTGTTGTTTTCCTTTTTGCTCTGTTTTTTATTTTTGTTTCATTTTTGGTGATTTTAGCGAGTTTTTCTTAGCTGTGTCAAGTCTAGCAATGAATCTATTGAAGACCTTATTTTTCACCATTATAATTTTTTGATGTTACTATGTTTTTAATTTTTAGTATTTCCATTTGAATCTTCTTCTCTTATATTGCCCATCACTCTGATTAAATTATCTATCAACAGCTCAGCTGGTAAAGAATCTGCTTACAAGGAGGGAGACCCTGGTTCAATTTCTGGGTTGGAAGATCCCCTTGAGAAGGGATAGGCTACTCAACTCCAGTATTCTTGGGCTTCCTGGTGGCTCAGATGGTAAAGAACCCACCTGCAAAGTGGGAAACCTGGGTTTGATCCCTGAGTTGGGAAGATCCTCTAGAGGAGGGAAAGGGTACCCACTCTAGTATTCTTGTATGGATAATCCCCATGGATAAGAGGAAGCTGGCAAGGTGCTGTCCATGGGGTCGCAAAGAGTCAGACACAACTGAATGACTAGGCACAAACTTACATGTTTACCTTTTCTACTGACTTAAACTCTTCAAGCTATGACTTCAAGTTTGTTTCTTTAAAAAAGGGAAACTAGATGACCTCTAAGGGATCACCCAACACTGAAATTTTGGAATATAGAATATTCCCAGAAATCTACTTCAGGTTTTCTGAGAAGCTCTTCACTCTTCTATTTTATAGAAATGCTGGGAAAGATTGAAGGCAGGAGGAGAAGGGGACGACAGAGGATGAGATGGTTGGATGGCATCACTGACTCAATAGGCATGAGTTTGAATAAACTCCGGGAGTTGGTGATGGACAGGGAGGCCTGGAGTTCTGCAGTCCATGGGGGCACAAAGAGGTGGATACAACTGCGACTGAACTGAACTGAACTGAATCAGAGCTTAGACCTTTTAGATTATTTGTTGTTAATAATCAGGCACTTTTTTCCCCTTTAGCGTGAGATAAGAATGTGTGGTGTGGATGTCTATATTTCTATGTGAAGCACACACACATCTGTACACAAATCCACCCATGCATAGTCATTGGAATCAGGAATTTACATTGTATGCCAAGATAGAACACATGCTAGGGCCATCTGTCATTTGTAAAATGTAATATAGGAAAATGCATACAGGCATATTTACTGAATAAAAAGTGTTCTGGCACTTAATCAGATGCATAATGTAAACTGCACATTTTTGGAAGATTAAATTAAGTTGCTCTTTATTAACTTATCTGGGATTTCCAAAAGGAATTATACTTGGATTGTGACTTTTTTACTCATTTCTATCTGCTACAGAAAGACCCAAATAACTACATTAGTACTGCAAAAGTATTAAGGCTTACATTGCTATTAAATCTTTTAAGAAACAGGAAGCATATTTAGCAGAAAAGTGTTTAAACTTTTCAGTCACTAAGTCAGCCTTCAAATATATACATTATATCGAATCTCCTGATTTATTCCCCATTTCCCTACACAGTTACTCTGTTTACAGTTCAAATGACAAAGCAACATCTAAAAGAAGGTGAGAAATACATTAGAAAGCTCCTAAAATGAAATAATTTATATACTTCCCAATAATTTTCATACTGTGTTATAATTTGGGCATTTTATTTTTGAAAATATTATAATGAAAAAAATTGAAGATCTTTTGAAATTGGAACATATGAGTGCCATACAAATTTGATCATTCTTTTTCTTGCATGAAATCTTATTTCTTTTTTCTGGAAGCATCTTTTTTCTTATATCTTGACTAGAGTTTCTTTTAAATGTGTGTAATAACATTAGAGTAAGTGTAAGGAATATTAAAATTCTTTGATGAAATCTTGAAACTGATGTTTGTAGTTATTTGGTTGAACTGAATTCTCTTTTCCTTCTTTATAATGTGTTTTAATGGCCTGATGGAAAGTACTAACTTTTATATCTCACAGCCCCCATCTAATAATTGAACTCATGTTCTTACTCATAACTGGTCCAAAATTTAATAATAAATACAACTTATTAATCATATAACCTTTCTCTTCAGTCAGTTGTGAAGCAGTTTCACCAGGTGTAGTGTCAGAAATTACTGCTTGTCTCTCTCATGTATATTCTCATCTTTGTCACTGGTAATGGAATCTTTATTTTTGGTTTAGTGGTAATTTTTAAAGTATAAATCTTTGTGGCCTAGACTACTTTACAATGAGGGTGCCAGGGAAATGGAAGCAGGGATGCTTGGACGAGACTTAGGGAAAACACTTTAAAGACTTTAAAGATGTGTGACTCAGTTGGAGGCATTCTTTATTGCTCTTGTTCCATCATAATTCCTGCTGCCTAAGACATGGATGGCTGGAGCTCTAGCAGCTGTCTTAGAACCATAATGAAAAGGCTAAGAGAAACAGAGACCTGGCTCTAATATCTAAACTACAGCAACAGCGCTAGGAAGTGCCTACTTCTGACAAGAAAAACAAATCCTTTTACATGTAGACCACTGTAATCAGTTCTCTGATAATAGGTGTCAGATCCAACTGGTACAGAAATGTGTGATATCCAGAATGAATGATAAAACACACTTCCTCTTGGGGACTATCTGACACAAGATTGTGCACAATTCCCATCACCCACATAAAATCTTAAAATAGTTGTTTGTATTATTTTTTAGTTTTGTTTTTATTGCCCACCTGTTATGTGCAAAGCCCTCCCTCATGTTTTTAGTTGCTTATATTTTCTCTTCCTGAATTTAGTCATGAGCACCTGTGCTTCATGTCTGAGACCAAATAAAAGTCTCTTTCATAGATCCATTTCCTATTATTGGTTTTTTAAAATATCATACAGTGATTTTCTAGCAGGGAGAGGGTAGGAGTATCCAGCATGTATCAAATTGTAGTTAGGCTATGAATAGCTCAATCAAAAGCTGATAATGCTAATTTAGAGAATGGGTTGAAGGAATAGTTTATTTTACCAACCAAGGCTAACTTTAATGACAATTTCTGGTGCAAAAATTATTTGTAAAACCAGAGAAAATTGTTGATAGTAATATTTCCCTTGATACATAGGAAAATATTTGTATATGATTTTTTAAATTAAGAGTAGTTTATACTGATTAACAATGATGTATTAATTTCAGTTGTACAGCAGTTTTCAGTTATGCATATACATATATCTATTTTCTTTCACATTCTTTTCCCAATTTAACTTGTTATAGAATATTGAGCAGAGCTCCCTGTAGGTCCTTGTTGACTATTTTAAATGTAGTACTATGTATATATCAATCCCAGACTCCCAGTTTATCCCTCCATCCTCATTCTTTATCCCTGGTAACCATAAGTTCATTCCCTAATCCTATGAGTCTATTTAAATTTTGTAAAGAAGTCCATTTGTATAATATTTTTAGATTTCACATATAAGTGATATCATATGGTATTTGTCTTTCTCTGTCTGACTTACTTCACTTAGTATGATAATCTCCAGTCCATACATGCTCTAGCCAATGGCATTATTTCATTCTCTTTAATGCCTGAGTAATATTCCGTTGAATACATGTACCACATCTCTATCCATGCATCTGTCAGTGGACATTTAGGTTGCTTCCCTGTCTTGGCTATTTTAAACAGTGCTGCAGTGAACACTGGGTGTGTGTATCCTTTTGAGCCATGGTTTTCTCCAGATATATGCACAGGAATGGGATTGATGGATTACACGGTGGCTTTATTTTTAGTTTTGTAAGGATCCTCCACACTGTTTTCCATGGTGGCTGTACCAATTTCCATTCCACTGGCACTGTAGCAGGGATCTCTTTTATCTACACCCTTACCAGCATTTGTTCTTTGTCGATTTTTTGATGATGGCCATTCTGACTGATGTGAGGTAACACTTCACTGTAGTTTTAATTTGTGTCCCTCTTTCCTCTAATACTTAGTGATGTTGAGCATCTTTTCATGTGCCTCTTGGCCATCTGTATGTCTTCTTTGGAGAAACATCTATTTAGGTTTTCTGCCCATTTTTTGGATTGGACTCTTTTTTTTTTTTTTTTTTTGGTATTGAGCTACATGTACTATTTGTTTACTATTGCACCAAAAAAGAATAAAATACCTAGGAACAGCTATACCTAAAGAGACAGAAGACTTGTACTCCAAAAAAAAAAAAAGACCTGGTGAAAGAAATAGAAGATGACACAAATAGATGGAAAGATATACCATGTTCTTGAACTGGAATAATTAATATTGCCAAAATGACCATACTATGCAAGGCAATCTAAAAATTCAATGCAATCTCTATCAAATTACCAATGGCATTTTTCACAGAAGTAGAACAAAAATTTTTAAATTTTATGGAAACACAAAAGCCCCCAAATAGGCATAGCAATCTTAAGAAAGAAAAATGGAGCTGGAAGGATCAGGCTCCTTGGTGTCAGACTACACTACAAAGTGACAGTCATCAAAAAAGTATTGTATTGGCACAAAAATAGAAAATAGATCAATGTATAGGAGATCTAGAAATAACCTGCACACCTATGGTCAATTTATCTGCACACAGAAGCCAAGACTATACAATGGAAAAAAACACAGTCTCTTCAATAAATTATGCTGGGAAAACTAGATAGCTGTATGTTAAAAAAAAAAAAAAAAAAGAAATTAGAACATTCTTTTACACCATACTCAAAAAATAAACTCTAAATGGATTAAATACCTAAGTGTAAGACCAGATATTATAAAATTCTCAAAGGAAAACATAGGGAGTACACTCTTTGACATAAACTATATCAATATTATTTCCAATCTGTCTCTTAGAAAAATGGAAATAAACATAAAATCAACAAATGGAACCAATTAAACTGAAAAGCTTTTTCATAGCAAAGCAAATAATACAAATATGAAAAGACAACCACAGAATGGTAGAAACTATTTGCAAACAATGTGACTGACAAGAGATTAATGTATATTTTTAATAAAATAATTTAGTATATTCAACAACCACAGATTTCCTACAATATTCCTCAGAGAATTATGTCTAGGGGCATAATCTGCCTTTTATTAATAATTCTTCAAGAGTAAGCAAGGAAGATACTGAATATACTGAAAACCTTTTTTAAGGCAAGCTCAGACCATCACAAGACATATTTATGGGCATTTTTTTCATACATATGCTAGGTTGTTTTGTATTAAAAAATAGAAAGATTTAACATTAAATTGTAAAATGTTATTTGAGAATCTATACTTTTTGTGATACAGCATTTTTGGTATAAAATAAAAATTATATATGTCAAATGTTCAGTTTTTGAAGAGCTGCTGAAATATGGAAGAAATATTGTAACAATAGTTTTGACAATCTGAAACAGAATCAGAAATCTATAGACTTTGTCTGAATTCTATCTCTATTCCTTAAGAGATTTTGAGTAAAATATTTAAATATTTATGAAACATAAAACTAAGCAATCTAATATGGTACCTAGCACTTAATAGATGTTCAGAAAGTGACTTTGTGTGTCATCCATCCTAGGTATGAATTCTAGCTCTCCTTGATTATCTCTAGGAGCATGGGTAAGCCTGTATTCTCACTGGTGAAGTGAAGCTAAAAGGGTGCTGCTGCTGTTGCTGCTAAGTCGCTTCAGTCGTGTCCGACTCTGTTCGACCCCATAGACGGCAGCCCACAAGGCTCCCCCATCCCTGGGATTCTCCAGGCAAGAACACTGAAGTGGGTTGCCATTTCCTTCTCCAGTGCATGAAAGGGAAAGTGAAAGTGAAGTCGCTCAGTCATGTCTGACTCATAGGGACCCCATGGACTTCAGCCTACCAGGCTCCTCCATCATGGGATTTTCCAGGCAAGAAGACTGGAGTGGGCTGCCATTGCCTTCTCCACTAAAAGAGTATCCACTAGTATTTTATAGAGTTATTGTTCATTATAGGTTAGGTAGTACATTCAAGGAATTTGCATTGTGGCTCAGTTCAGTTCAGTCGCTCAGTCGTGTCTGACTCTTTGCGACCCCATAAACGCAGCACTCCAGGCCTCCCTGTCCATCACCAACACCCGGAGTTTACCCAAACCCATGTCCATCGAGTCAGTGATGCCATCCAACCATCTCATCCTCTGTCGTCCCCTTCTCCTCCTGCCCCCAATCCTAACCAGCATCAGGGTCTTTTCCAATGAGTCAACCCTTCGCATGAGGTGGCCAAAGTATTGGAGTTTCAGCTTCAACATCAGACCTTCCAATGAACACCCAGGATTGATCTCCTTTAGGATGGATTGATTGGATCGCCTTGCAGTCCAAGGGACTCTCAAGAGTCTTCTCCAACACCACAGTTCAAAAGCATCAATTCTGCGGCACTCAGCTTTCTTCACCGTCCAACACTCACATCCATACATGACCACTGGAAAAACCATAGCCTTGACTAGACGGACTTTTGTTGGCAAAGTAATGTCTCTGCTTTTAAATATGCTATCTAGGATGGCCATAACCTTCCTTCCAAGGAGTAAGCGTCTTTTAATTTCATGGCTGCAATCACCATTAGCAGTGATTTTGGAGCCCCACAAAACAAAGTCTGACACTGTTTCCACTGTTTCCTCATCTATTTCCCATGAAGTGATGGGACCAGATGCCATGATCTTAGTTTTCTGAACATTGAGCTTTAAGCCAACTTTTTCACTCTCCTCTTTCACTTTCATCAAGAGGCTCTTTAGTTCTTCTTCACTTTCTGCCATAAGGGTGGTGTCATCCACATATCTGAGGTTATTGATATTTCTCCCGGCAATCTTGATTCCAGCTTGTGTTTCTTCTAGCCCAGCGTTTCCCATGATGTACTCTGCATATAAGTTAAACAAGCATGGTGACAAAATACAGCCTTGACGTACTCCTTTTCCTATTTGGAACCAGTCTGTTGTTCCATGTCCAGTTCTAACTGTTGCTTCCTGACCTGCATACAGGTTTCTCAAGAGACAGGTCAAATGGTCTAGTATTCCCATCTCTTTCAGAATTTTCCACAGTTTATTGTGATCCACATAGTCAAAGGCTTTGGCATAGTCAATAAAGCAGAAATAGATGTTTTTCTGGAACTCTCTTGCTTTTTCGATGATCCAGTGGATGTTGGCAATTTGATCTCTGGTTCCTCTGCCTTTTCTAAAACCAGCTTGAACATCTGGAAGTTCATGGTTCACGTATTGCTGAAGCCTGGCTTGGAGAATTTTGAGCATTACTTTACTAGCGTGTGAGATGAGTGTAATCATGCGGTAGATTGAGCATTCTTTGGCATTGCCTTTTTTGGGATTGGAACGAAAACTGACCTTTTCCAGTCCTGTGGCCACTGCTGAGGTTTCCAGATTTGCTGGCATATCGAGGGCAGCACTTTCACTGCATCATCTTTCAGGTTTGAAGTAGCTCAACTGGAATTCCTTCACCTCCACTAGCGTTGTTCATAGTGATGCTTTCTAAGGCCCACTTGACTTCACATTCCAGGATGTCTGGCTCTAGGTGAGTGATCACACCATCGTGATTATCTGGGTCGTGAAGATCTTTTTTGTACATTTCTTCTGTGTATTCTTGCCACCTCTTCTTAATATCTTCTGCTTCTGTTAGGTGCATACCATTTCTGTCCTTTATCGAGCCTATGTTTGCATGAAGTGTTCCTTTGGTATCTCTAATTTTCTTGAAGAGATCTCTAGTCTTTCCCAATCTGTTGTTTTCCTCTATTTCTTTGCATTGATTGCTGAGGAATTCTTTCTTATCTCTCCTTGCTATCCACATGTTAAATTTCCAGTCTACTTTGGTCATCTTTATTTAATTATCTACAATGATACTACAGAACTGTAAACTACTTGATACTTTTGGAAAGCACTTTCAAGTACACTATCTATTTTAACCATATGTTTCTGTGAGACAGAAAAAACTTCTCATCCACATATTTATGGAGAAGGAAACCAGCAAAAGAAAAACTGCACTATCAGGCTAATTTCTCAAGTGGCAGATGATCTAATTCTAGAATAAGGCTTCTTGATACTTTCAACATTGCCTATATGTTCTGCCAGTCTTGTATCTCTTCTTATGCACCTTCAGAATCTCATGAAATGCGAGGCGCCAAAATGCCATACAGTGTTGTTTGAGGGGTGTTATGTGGCAAACACACACACACACACACACATATGTGGCAAACATGCCCCAAATTCCATCATCTATTTTGGTTCTTTGTTCCCAGCCCTTCTCCCAATATAGCTTTCATGTGAGTGTTCCCATGTGAGTACATGATTTCTTGTACTCTCTATGAACTTCTAGCTCATTTATTTTAGGGAAACATTTGAAAAATGACAAAACGACAACTTTTCTGCTTATTATGATATAATGGCATCAGATCTTCTTTCAATTCTACTTTCCTCATCTGTGAAAGTTGAGTAATTGGAAAGAAATAATTACCAAATCATCTATTTACATATATTATTGAGCAAACAAAAGGGCTGTTATTTGCACATATGTAAATATGTACAAAGGATTCACATTAGACAGGACAAATAATACTTCAAATGTTTTTACAGTTATCTACTATTTATGCTAGGCATAGCTGTGTCTCCTAATCACACTAGGTAGGAAGCTACATAGAAATAAATTCGCTTAACATTTGTGTTCAAAAAACAAAGATGAATCTGAGAAAGGGGATCAATCTACTAAAAAATGGTTAAAATGGCTTTCATATATTTATGGTTTCTGAGTTTTTGAATTATATTTTGTGAAGATTTATGTGGAATATTTGAAACTTTTAAAAACAATATAGAGATGCTTATTGCTCCAACTGTTGAAAAACAGTCATGTAAAAAGTATAAGGAAATGGTCCTCTTGATAGACCTGTGAGATAAGCATTAATGTTTTAACTGAATGCAACACAAGTTTCAAAGTAGATTTGGTATTCAGTGCTACTTGAAAGCCTATCCAGATATATATTCTCAATATTAATGAAGTTTCTGTATGTCAGGGAATGAAGAATGACATGGAGGTAAAGAATAAATAAATCATGGAGCCATCCTTCATTGTAAAAAAAAAATGACATTAACTTCTTGACCACTTACCAAATCAGAATACCATAGCCTGGAAGAATCTTTCATGATAATTTAGTCAATACTATAATTCAGGATAACGAATCCCAGAAAAATAAGTGATTTATACAAAGTTCTAAAACTGAATCAGTTTTCTTAAAACTCTGTTTTGCTGATAATTATGATATCCAAGTGTCTAGACTCATAGGACTTAAGAGAGATTCCATCTTCTTAAGTCAATTATTTTTCCTTATAGTTACAGAAAAGAATGTGTACAAATAATATATTCATTTCATCCTTTGCTATAATAGGTTCATTCATCTGTTTACATAAAATCAATCAGGAAGTTAATCTAACTTAATGGCACCATTACCAGTGCCAGTAACTTTTAGCAATACTTGTTTGCTAAATTTCAATGCATGTTTTTATAAAACTACATGGTCTGTTTTCTTTGGAAAATGTTTTCTTCATTTTCTACTTTCTAACCTACTTTTAATTAACTTTGACTCATACAGTACTTGACAATATCCTTAAAATAAAATCCAAGCAAAAGTAAAAGCTTTCAAATGAAAGGAAAACATCTGTAACATAGCAAGATAATCTTAAATTGAACTAATTATGGGCTTCATCAGGCTAGTCCTTAAAATCCCCTTAAACAACATTGGCTATAACCACACCTATGGGCTCAATTTTCAAAAGGAAAATATGACACTGAGCACTTCTGAAAGAAACTTTATAAGAAGGCTCATCTACCTAACCTAAAAAACAGACGTGGGGAACCAAAATGAGAGGGTGTGAAAAACATTTTTAAACTTTATTCCTTACACCAAAATGCCAAATTGTGGCACCAAGATTGGAAAAAACCATACCAGCTGTATTTAATGCCCTTCATATTAAAAGAAAAAAAAGTTTGGCATTGAAATAAAGCAATTTACAGATACTTGTAACTTTCCAAACTCTACAATGAAACTCAAAATTTCCTTTCCTTATTCTAGAATTTCTTTCAAAAATTTATCTTGAGGCTGAGGGATATCATTCAACCAGTTCTCATAGAGCAACAAGAACCATCATTACTATTTCCTGAATAGAGGCAAAACCTGCTCTAGCATCTCTCTGATTTACCATTCTATTTTTACCCATGCTTCTTTCACAATTGGGGAGACCAAGTTCAAAACACTCTTTTCCCTGAGTCATCCTCATTTTTCTCCTGTATGAATTGTCTCATATAATGACCCTTTTCATCCACAAATGATATTCAATCTATAAATTTTAAGTTGAGTCATCACTGCCTGCTTGCAACTCATTAAGATTTATTTAATAAGTCTATAAATGCAGGTTACAAACTTTAGACTTTATTTTGCAAATAAGGGGGGCACCAGAGAGATCTGAGGAGTACAAATTCTTCCAATTTTCAATTTACAAATCATTGTGGTAGTAATGTGGAGGATGGTTTATAATAATTTGTGACCTGAGGGAGACCAGCTAGAAGACCCTCCAGCTAGTCTAACAGAGATTTGATGTGCACTTGAGCAAAGGCACTTGTCAAAGGAAATGGAGTGATAGAAATTGGTCTAAAGCTGTGATTCCTCAAACTTTAGTTGGCATCAGATTCAGAGCCTAAAGATATACATTTCTAAGTTCCAAGGTAGTATTAATGCTGCTGGTCTAGGACCACACTCAAAAGACAACAAAACTAAAGCCTTTCTACTCCAAGTGGACTTTGGATCAGAAGCACTGGCACCATCTCTGTTACTAAAAACTGATATTATTAATAACTTAGTTATTAGATATCTCATCCTACCTTATCCAAGTCTGCCTTTTATGAGATCTTCCGGTGGTTTCTATGAAGATTGAGACTTGAGATGTGATGCAGTGCTCTAAAATAAAGAACAGGTAAGATCAGTAGAGTTTGGAAAAGATGAAAGAGTATCTAACATGACTGATGCTACTGCCTAGAGCTGCAGACTTCACTGGTGGCTCAGATGGTAAACAATCTGCCTGCAATGAGGGAGACCTGGGTTTGATCCCTGGGTTGGGAAGATACCCTGGAGGAGGGCATGGCTATTCACTCCAGTGTTCATGCCTGGAGAATCCCCATGGCAGAGCAGGGTGGTGGCCTACAGTCCATAGGGTTGCAAAGAGTTGGACACGACTGAGCAACTAAGCGTAGCCCAACAGAACATTAGGTAGATAGTGGTGATGGTGCTTATTCAGCTTATCCAACTGATGGGTGGACAGGTAGTGTCCTAGTGATTAACAAAGTTTTCACAAATCTCAAAGTCAATTTTAATACATGTATAACTCCAAGCTTGTATAACACCAGCCAACATATAACAACAGTTCAAAGAGTACACACAAGTCATGAGACTTTTGAAACTTGAGAGTAAGAACTGAGTTTTCTCTACAAAAAAAGAAGTCCCTGATCTACAAGTAGGAAAAAAAAAATTCAATTCCTGGCTCTAACTCTGGATTTATCTCCAGATATACTGTTTCCATCAATTTTTGTAGAGAATCAAGTTCCAGGCCACATGGCTAAGTGCTGCCTTCCTTCCCATAGGTAAGCCAATTTTTTGTTGTGTGTGTGAACAAAAATGGAAAGTAACTGCACCTGGGTTTTAAATGAGAAAACGGTTTCTGAAAAGAAGGTAAAACTCAATACAAAGGCAAGGCTGCACTTTTGGTCCACAACTGTGTTGCTCTTTGGGACTTCCTCTTAGAAAAGAAGAAATTTCTGCCAACTTAGCTGTCTCTGAGAACAAGGCTCAGTAAATGATGTTAGGAACCAAGAATCACAGTTAGAAAAGATTTTAAAAAATGAGTGGTCAAACATATGTTCCACTCACTAGGGGGAATGGCAGAACTGAGCAACTACCCCAGCCCCAATCCAAATCCAGGTCACCTGTTAAATGGCTATAAGACCTTGGCAAATTCCTTCATCCCTCTAGTCTCTTCAAAATAACCTCACATGGTTTATGTGAGAATTAAATGAACAATATATAAGAAGCCTCAAAGTTAATAATTTCCCAGTAATTTTAGGTATTTCCTGTCTTACTCAGCCACCTTCATAGATAAATATGCCATTATTTCTTGGCTACTGCAGAATATAAAAACTGGATCAGAAGCAACTGGCTAAAATTGTAAGCATTAAGTAGTTTTCAACTACTGGGCTGCACACTAATAGGCCAGGAGCTCTTTTTTCACAAATATGCTACTCTATTATCCTCAAAACTATAAATAAACACTGGTTTATTACAAGTGAATGCATATGCCTTTACAGTGGTGATTATGTAAAAAGTGAAATAGAATGTACACTGACATTTATAATACCATCAAAAACATGATATACTTGGGAGTAAATTTGATCAAGTATGTGCAAAACCTATACACTTAAACTATAAAATAGCACTAAAAAAGTTAAGACCTAAACTACACATACACATATATCATGTTCATGGATCCTAAGATTCAATATTATTAAGGTGGCGATTCTCTCCCAAACTGCTTGATGGACTGAACACAATGTCAATAAAACTTCCAGTAGATTTTTTTTTTTTTACAACAAGCTGAAATGAGCAAGGCCATGCAAATAACACTATTTGTAAATAAGAGCCAAACAAATTTTCAGGACTCAAATTATCACAAAAGATATATCAGTTTTTTTCCCCCCAATATATCAAATCATTGTTCTATGATTATTCAAGAAAGTATCATTAGGGGGAAAAAAACTCCCCTCAAACCATGACATAACACAAAGTTGACTTAACAACTATTTTGATGTACAGTGTAGAATCTGCCTGTCAATGCAGGAGACTCAGGAGATGCTGGTTTGATCCCTGGGTTGGGAAGATACCCTGGAGAAGGAAATGGCAACTTAATCCAGTATTCTTGCCTGGGAAATCCCATAGACAAAGAGGCCTGGCTGACAACAGTCGATGGGGTCACAAAGAGACACGACAAAGCACACACATACACACAATGTAATTACCTGTGAATTTTTGTAGTTATTTTAGTTATGTTCTGAATCTTCTAATTTTTCACCCTAAGAAACTGAGTTTTTCAAAGTTTTTAAAGAGAAAAGGAAAGACAGAGATTGCGAACTTTGTAGAAGTATCTCTTTGTTGAAGAACAGTCAACAGAAGGAAGAGGGACTGATACCAGAATTGCAGAGGCCAGTTACAGACAGACTGACTGACCTTGATACAGAAATATATCTCAGTTTTCCTTGCCATACACACAATGCTGTCTTCCCTTGACTCACTTTAACACAAAGTTTAATTCTGTCTGGTTTCCTGAATATTAAGGGGCCCCCTGCCACAGTAAGGTTGGGGAGGGTGAAAAAAATTAGAGAGGCAAGATCATGCCAAGGTAAACATCCACAGAGAGGCGACACTCTCTGACCCATACAGGGAGCTTGGTGAAGTAGCTGGGAAATGTACCATTAAATGATAGAGTGGCAAAGAAACACAGTGTTTTCCCTGGTGCTATCACATTTCTGGCAATAATTTACCTTGAAATATTCCCTCAAGTATGGTTCTCTTACGGTGTCAGAGGAAAATATAGAGAGTATATATCAGGATATAAATGTGTCTTTGAGCCAAGAGGTACAACATTAGCTTAGGATTCTGGTTGCCTGTAAGGTACTTATATTTTTTCCCTCCCATCTGAAACAAATGACCCTTCTAGATTGTTGAGCCAGACTCCGCAATTCTTTCTCTTGACCCATCAAAGTAAAATTACTTCAGTTCAGTTCAGTTGCTCAGTCATGTCCGACTCTTTGCAACCCCATGGACTGCAGCACGCCAGGCTTCCTTGTCCATCACCAATTCCTGGAGCTTTCTCAAACTCAAGTCCATTGAGTTGGTGATGCCATCCAACCATCTTATCCTCTGTCGCCTTCTCTTCTTGCCTTCAATCTTTCCCAGCATCAGGGTCTTTTCCAGTGAGTCAGTTCTTCGCATCGGGTGGCCAAAGTATTGCAGTTTCAACCTCAGCATCAGTCCTTCCAATGAATATTCAGGACTGATTTCTTTAGGATGGACTGGTTGGATCTCCTTTTTGTCCAAGGGACTCTCAAGAGTCTTCTCCAACACCACAGTTCAAAAGCATCAATTCTTTGGCACTCAGCTTTCTTTATAGCCCAATTGTCACAACCATACATTACAACTGGAAAAACCATAGCCTTGACTAGACAGACCTTTGTTGGCAAAGTAATGTCTCTGTTTTTTACTATGCTGTCTAGTTTGGTCATAGCTTTTCTTCCAAGGAGCAAGTGTCTTTTAATTTCATGTCTGAAGTCACCATCTGCAGTGATTTTGGAGCCCAAGAAAGTCAAGTCTCTCACTGTTTCCATTGTTTCCCCATCTATTTGTCATGAAGTTATGGAACCAGTTGCCATCGTCTTCATTTTTTGAATGTTCAGTTTTAAGCCAGGTTTTTCACTTTCCTCTTTCACTTTCATCAAGAGGCTCTTAATTCCTCTTCACTTTCTGCCATAAGGGTGGTGTCATCTGCGTGTCTGAGGTTACTGATATTTCTCCCTGCAATCTTGATTCCAGCTTATGCTTCATACAGTCTGGCATTTTGTATGATGTACTTTGCATAAAAGTTAAATAAGTAAGGTGACAGTATACAGCCTTGTCATGCTCCTTTCCCAGTTTGGAACTAGACTGTTGTTCCATGTCGGTTTCCAACTGTTGTTTCTTGACCTGCATAGAGGTTTCTCAGGAGGCAGGTAAGGTCATCTGGTATTTCCAACTCTTGAAGAATTTTCCAGTTTGTTGTGATCCACACTCAAAGGCTTTAGTGTAGTCAATGAAGCAGAAGTAGATGTTTTCCTGAAATTCTCTTCCTTTCAGATGTTGGCAATTTGATCTCTGGTTCCTCTGCCTTTTCTAAATTCAGCTTGAACATCTGGAAGTTCTCGGTTCACATACTGTTTAAAATTACTAGGATAAAAGGAAAACAGAGAAGGGCATGCACTGAAGGTTGAAAAATTCTCTTGTTTGTCTGGCTCTGGTCGGAGCCCATTCATTTACACATGAACTTTCCATCTGCCCCATGGCTAAGGTGAGAAAGTCACTTGTACTTGCCACAGGTTTGGGTATCAGTTACCTCACTCAGAGTGCCCGCAATTCAATAAATTTCAGCATATGAAAAATAAAATATGGATTAACAAAGTCTTAAACATAAAGTCAACTTGTAAAAGTAAGAAAAACTGTAGATTTCCACATATCTTTTGATTAAATAAAGCAATCTAGAAAGTTAATAATAAAAGCAAAAAGTTCTAGGTGCTTGTCCTCACAATTCCTAAGTAGAAAAAAAATGATTAAAACATATAGAAAACCATTTAAGTTGTAAGAGTTTGTTTGTCTTTCTTTCTTTTTTTTTTTCCTAATTTTTGGGCCTCGCTGATTTTTTCTGTGCTATAATTAGAAAGGGGTAGTGGTATGGATAATTATAAATAAAACATCTGTGAAGTTCACTTTGGAATCACAAAATACATATATTTAAAATGAGTCTTTAATTTTTGAAAATGTTTCATTTTCCTTGTCCCCTTATAGTAAGGGAAAAGCCAAGTCAAATCTCTCTCTGCTCCTCTGCAGTGAATTTCCACCAGCCACAAGTGGGAAAGCATTTCATATGTTTTTGGCACTTTATTACCACACAGGTTTTTTGCCCTTCAAAGAGTTAGAGCAGACTCTACATTTATTGGCTTGTGATGATGATTCCTAGGGAATCAGTCCTTACCACACACCAGAATGCAATCTACACCCGTACAGACTGTGAAGATTACACATTAGGTAAACAAAACTTTGCACAGGCACATTTTATTTCATTTCTTAGGCAAATAATTACACTCTGATTTTTAAATATCCTTTAAACACTTTTCAGCAAATATTTGGTTTCTATGGATGTTCACCATCAGTGTTTGAAAGAAGATTTATTGCCAGAGATGAATGAATCAGAAATTCTCTGAGTATGTTGGCCAGTTAGAATGGTGCATTTTGTCCTAATCATTGTCAGTTCCAGGACACATTTATTTGAACAACAAGAAAACATGGCACCATGCCTGACAACAAATTGGTCTATAGCAAATTCAATACTCTCTGGTAATACGGAAAAAATACTTCAGTACCAGATTTTATTTTAACTATATTTGCATGGAAACTAGGTTCATAAAACCATCACACGATATAAAGAAGTCTGTTGAAGTGATTGGAAAACAGAAGATGGATCCTTGGCAATCAGGAAACTTAAAAGTGTTTCTACTTGGATGTAACAGAGGTAAAAATTGAGGAACAGAATAAATTAAAAAAAGAAACTATAGAATAGATTTTCAAGAAAAATTTGCATGTTCTGCATCAAGCAATTCTACTGTCAATACAGAATCTGTTTAATATTTAATTAAAGACTTAAAAGGAACATGTAATCTAGTATAGGAAGTTTAGAGAACAACTTTAAAAAGATTTAACAAATTACAGATTGTAGATACATGATAAAGAATTAAGAAAATTTAAGATGAATCTTTTTGGCTTAGAAAGTGGAAGACAGGATGTGTATATAATGACTCTCTACTGAGTTTCACAATCCCAAGAAAGAAAAATATAAGGGCAGAGATGAAGGAAATATATATTAGAGAATAAAAGTAAAAGAAGTTTTCCAACAAATTATGGTTTCCAGGGGAAAATGGGGGGTATATAAATTGGGAGATTTTCTCATACATTATTTTCATTAATTACTTCTAAGCAATAAAGTGATTATTTTTATTTTTATTGAAGTAAAATTGATGACCAATATGTTACAGATGTACAATATACAGATTCACAATTTTAAAGGTTACATTCCATTTATCATTGTTATATGGAGGAGGAAATGTCAACCCACTCCAATATTCTTGCCTGGAAAATCCCATGAACAGAGGAGCCTGGTGGGCTACAGTTTATGAGGTCACAGAAGAATCACACATGACTTGGCAACAAACAACAATAGTTATTATAAAATATTGGCCATATTTTTTCCATGTTGTACAATATTTCCTCATTTCTTATTCTCTACCTAAGGTTTGTATCTCTTAATTCCCTGCTCCATACTGCCTCTCTGCCTTTTACTTCTCTGCACTGGTTACCACTAGTTTGTTCTTTATCTGAATCTGCTTTTATGTTATATTTAATAGGTTGTTGTATTCACAATAAAGTGATTGGGTAAATGAGAGATAATAAGAACCTGATTTATAAGACCATTCAGGTATGACCTAAACCAAATCCCTTATGATTATGCAGTGGAAGTGAGAAATAGATTTAAGGGATTAAATCTGATAGACAGAGTGCCTGATGAACTGTGGACAGAGGTTCATGACATTGTACAGGAGACAGGGATCAAGACCAACCCCATGGAAAAGAAATGCAAAAAAGCAAAATGGTTGTCTGAGGAGGCCTTACTAATAGCTGCGAAAAAGAGAAGTGAAAAGCAAAGGAGAAAAGGAAAGATATTCCCATATGAATGCAGAGTTCCAAAGAATAGCAAGGAGAGATAAGAAAGCCTTCCTCAGTGATCAGTGAAAAGAAATAGAGGAAAATAGCAGAATGGGAAAGACTAGAGACCTCCTCAAGAAACTTAGAGATACCAAGGGGACATTTCATGCAAAGATGGGCTCGATAAAGGACAGAAATGGTATGGACCTGACAGAAGCAGAAGATATTAAGAAGAGGTGGCAAGAATACACAGAAGAACTGTACAAAAAAGATCTTCACAACCCAGATAATCACGATGGTGTGAGCACTCACACTGAGCCAGACATCCTAGAATGCGAAGTCAAGTGGGCCTTAGAAAGCATCACTATGAACAAAGCTAGTGGAGGTGATGGAATGCCAGTCTAACTATTTCAAATCCTGAAAGATGATGCTGTGAAAGTGCTGCACTCAATATGCCAGCAAATTTGGAAAACTCAGCAGTGGCCATAGGACTGGGAAAGGTCAGTTTTCGTTCCAATCCCTAAGAAAGGCAATGCCAAAGAATGCTCAAAATAGTGCACAATTGCACTCATCTCACATGCTGGTAAAGTAATGTTCAGAATTCTCCAAACCAGGCTTCAGCAATACATGAACCATGAACTTACAGATGTTCAAGCTGGTTTTAGAAAAGGCAGAGGAACCAGAGATCAAATTGCCAACATCCGCTGGATCATCGAAAAAGCAAGAGAGTTCCAGAAAAACACCTATTTCTGCTTTATTGACTATGCCAAAGCCTTTGACTGTGTGGATCACAATAAACTGTGGAAAATTCTGAAAGAGATGGGAATACTAGACCATTTGACCTGTCTCTTGAGAAACCTGTATGCAGGTCAGGAAATCACAGTTAGAACTGGACATGGAACAACAGACTGGTTCCAAATAGGAAAAGGAGTACGTCAAGGCTGTATATTGTCACCCTGCTTATTTAACTTATATGCAGAGTACTCCATGAGAAACTCTGGGCTGGAAGAAGCACAAGCTGGAATCAAGATTGCCGGGAGAAATATCAATAACCTCAGATATGCAGATGACACCACCCTTATGGTAGAAAGTGAAGAACAGCTAAAGAGCCTCTTGATGAAAGTGAAAGAGGAGAGTGAAAAAGTTGGCTTAAAGCTCAACGTTCAGAAAACTAAGATCATGGCATCTGGTCCCATCACTTCATGGGAAATAGATGGGGAAACAGTGGAAACAGTGGCTGACTTTATTTTTTGGGGCTCCAAAATCACTGCAGATGGTGATTGCAGCCATGAAATTAAAAGACGCTTACTCCTTGGAAGGAAAGTTATGACCAACCTAGATAGCGTATTAAAAAGCAGAGACATTACTTTGCCAACAAAGGTCTGTCTAGTCAAGGCTATGGTTTTTCTAGTGGTCATGTATGGATGTGAGAGTTGGACTGTGAAGAAAGCTGAGCACTGAGAATTGATGCTTTTGATCTGTGGTGTTGGAGAAGACTCTTGAGAGTCCCTTGGACTGCAAGGAGATCCAACCAGTCCATCCCAAAGGAGATCAGTCCTGGTTGTTCATTGGAAGGTCTGATGTTGAAGTTGAAACTGAAATACTTTGGCCACCTCATGCAAAGAGCTGACTCATTGGAGAAGACCCTGATGCTGGGAAGGATTGGGGGCAGGAGGAGAAGGGGACGACAGAGGATGAGATGGTTGGATGGCATCATTGACTCAATGGACATGATTTTGGGTAAACTCTGGGAGTTGATGATGGACAGGGAGGCCTGGCGTGCTGTGATTCATGGGGTCACAAAGAGTTGGACACAACTGAGTGACTGAACTGAACTGAACTGATTTATAATGAGAGGGAGGAAGGAAGGGAAGAAAAAACGAAGAGATTTCAGAGATAGTTGAAAAGAAAAGTCATTAGTCCCCAAGACCAATTGTTTATAGAAATATTAACAATAAGAAACTAATGAGAAACTGGCCTTTTATTGCTTAGCTGTCAAGTGTAAGAAAAGATGGCATTAATAGACATAGGAGTACATACGTTATTCGCTCAGTTGTGTCGAACTCTTTGTGACCCCATAAGCTTACTGTAGCCCACCAGGCCACCTTGTCTATGGAATTCTCCAGGCAATTCACTCTAGAGTGATTTGCCAGTTCCTTCTCCAGGAGATCTTCTCGACCTAGGAATCGAACCTGGGTCTCCTGCATTGCAGGCAGATTCTTTACCATCTGAGCCACCAGAGAAGCCCCAAGAAGTACATGAGTCATCCATAATTTTGACTTTCACTCTTAAATAGCCTAATTCATAATCTCAGGTCCATTTATCTTATGTGACTTCTCTAGAGTTCATGATACTGTGGAACATCTTCCCTTTCAAAGCTTTACCCCCTCAGCTTGCATGGTGTTATTCCCTCATGATTTTTTCCTTCTCCCTGATGCTTCTTATCAGTGGCCTGTTTCTCTTCCTCTGAACACTCTGTTAATGCTAGTTTCCCCCAGAATTTCAGCCATATATACAAAGAGAGCATAGATTTTGAAGTCAGACCAATATGCTATTACATTTCAGCTCCTTCACTGTCTTTGCAAACATGTGTAGTCTCTTTAGATGCTCTTTAGACTAGCTTACAAAGCCCTCCAGTGGTCCAGATCTCATTTATTGATCCAACTTCATCCATTAAAACTACTATCTTCTGGCCCAACCCCCTACACTATTGGTTGGGATGTAAATTGGTGTAGCCACTATGGAGAACAGTATGGAGGTTCCTCAAGAAAATAGAGTTGACATCAGTTCAGTTCAGTTGCTCAGTCATCTCCGACTCTTTGCAACCTCATGGACTGCAGCATGCCAAGCCTCCCAGTCCATCATTAATTCCTAGAGTTTATTCAAACTCATGTCCATTGAGTCAGTGATGCCATCCAACCATCTCATCCTCTGTCATCCCCTTCTCCTCCCACCTTCATTCTTTCCCAGTATCAGGGTCTTTTCCAATGAGTCAGCTCTTCGCATGAGGTGGCCAAAGTATTGGAGTTTCAGCTTTAGCATAAGTCCTTCCAGTGAATATTCAGGACTGATCTCCTTTAGGACAGATTGATTGGATCTCCTTGCAGTGCAAGGGACTCTCAAGAGCCTTCTCTAACACCACAGTTCAAAAGCATCAATTCTTCTGCACTCAGTTTTCTTTATAGTCCAACTCTCACATCAATACATGACTACTGGAAAAGCCATAGCTTTGACTAGACAGACCTTTGTTGGCAAAGTAATGTCTCTGCTTTTTAATATGCTGTCTAGGGTGGTCATAAGTTTTCTTCCAAGGAGCAAGTGTCTTTTAATTTCATGGCTGCAGTCACAATCTGCAGTGATTTTCAAGCCTCCCCAAATAAAGTCTGTCACTGTTTTCACTGCTTCCCCATCTATTTGCCATGAAGTGATGGACCAGATGCCATGGTCTTAGTTTTCTGAATGTTGAGCTTTAAGCCAACTTTTTCACTCTCTTCTTTCACTTTCATCAAGAGGCGCTTTAGTTCTTCTTCACTTTCTGCCATAAGGGTGGTGTCATCTGCATATCTGAGGTTATTGATATTTCTCCCGGCAGTTTTGATTCCAGCTTGTGCTTCATCCAGCCCAGCATTTCTCATGATGTACTCTGCATGTAAGTTAAATAAGCAGGGTGACTATATACAGCCTTGATGTACTCCTTAACTTAAAGAGGTACATGCACCCCTATGTTCATAAAGCACTATTTAAAATAGCCAAGACATGGAAACAATTTAAATTGCTAACTTCATTGTCAGATGAATGGGTGAAGAAGATGCAGTGTGTGTGTACACACATACACAATGGAATATTACTCAGCTATAATGAAGAATAAAATAATGCCATTTGCAACTACCTAGCAACTGACTCCAGTATTCTTGCCTGGAGAATCCCATGGACAGAGGATCCAGGCAGGCTACAGTTCATGCGGTTTCAGTCAGACACAAATGAGCAACTAACACACACACACAAACAGACCTAGAGATTATCACATAAAGCAAAGTTAAGTCAGAAAGAGAAAGACAAGTATCGTATGATATCACTTATATGTGGAATCTAAAGACACAAATGAACTTATCTATGAAACAGAAGCAGATTTAGAATAGACTTGTGGTTGTCAAGGAAAGGGGTGGTGGGGGAGGAACAAACTGGGTGTTTGGGATTAGCAGATGCAAACTACTACATATAAAATGAATGAACAACAAGGTCCTACTCTATAGCACAGGGAACTGTAGTCAATATTTTGTAATAAAACATAACAGAAAATAATTTGAAAAGATATATATATGTATAACTGAAACACTTTGCTGTACACCAGAGACTAACTTGACACTGTAAATCAACCATACTTCACTGAAACAAAAACAAAACTTTCCTCTTCTTCTCTTCCACAATTCCCATCCATACTCTGGGCTTCAGTTGTTTTCATTTGTTTTTTCCATTATCCAATGTAATGTTCTCCCCTTTTTTCAGAGTTATTGATGTGTTATTGCTTCTGTGTGTCACAAACCTCTACTCTTTTTTCTCTTGGATGAACCTGAATTGTAATTCAGTTCCAACTAGGCACTGACACCACTTCCTCAGTGATATCATTCCCCAAACTTCCAAATTAGGGTTAGTGCCCCACCATAACCTGAATTAAGGTTATGTCTAATGGTCAGTAGTTTTGATGGCTATATAATTTATCTTCCAAACTGGGACATAATTGAGGGTAAAAGGCAGTACTATTATGATTATGTCAGTAAAACAGATGTGAACTGAGACTACTCTACCTTTAGAAATTTCCTTTCTCAACCATAACATCGTTAATTTGCCTTCTAATTTTCTAGTCCTTATGTAAAGCATTCCATGAGGATGGGTATAGTGACCTTTGTTATTCTGAACTTCTGAAATTTATCCCAGTGACTGATGCACAGTATGAACTCCACAAAGCATATATGTAAATTTTGTTAAGTTTCTTACAAGATAGATATTTTTAATATGATTATGCTTATAAAACTGTATTTTCATTTTATTTGTGGTTTACAGACTTGTTCTTTAAAATAAACTGTTAAGTGTAATTGTTGACTTACTAAATTATGCCAAGCTTTTTCTCCAGTATGGTTATTCCCTCACATTTAAAAAAAATAACAGGCTTAAATTATATACAACATACTTTGTTTGTTCCCAGAATTTAAAAGAAGAATGATTTTTGGTAAATTTATACATTTATAGAGCCGTGCAACCATCTTCACAACACAATTTCGAGAAGTTTCTCATCACCCTATGCATATTTCTCATAGCCATCATTCTTCATTGTCACATCTATCCTCAGGCAATTATTAATCTTCTATCTTTACGGATTTATCTTCTTTGAACCTCTCACAAATTGTTGCCTACCATTGTCAGACATTCCAGTTTTGATAACCTGATGGGTGTGTAGTTTATGTTACAGTTTCTATTTTCATTTCTCTAGTTATTTATGTGGCTAAGCAACTTTTCTTATATAACCCATTTGGTGTGTATCTTTCATGAATAGCTTGTTCAAGACTTATTTCCTTTTTCCTATTAGATTATCTATGTGTGTGTATGTGTGCATATGAAGGCAGTGGTGGGGGGTGAGAGAGTGATTTGCAGGAATTCTAAAATTTCCTCATCAGTTACAGGTGTTGCACATCTTCTGTCTCATTTCCATAACTGACTACTCATGTAGTCTTCACTGTGGGTGAATACATATTTAATATAAGCAAAATTGTCTTATCCTTTATGGCATCTAAGATTATTTGTCTTTTTCTTTACTTTTGCTCAAGGAAATCACTTTCTACATCAAAGTTATATACATATTCTCTATAATATTTTATTAAAGCTTTATAGTTTTGCCTTCCACACTTTGTTTTGGAATCCTTCTAGGACTGATTTTTTTTCTGTTTATAGGAAAGAGTTCTTTATCATAGTTTTCAATAAGTATATCCATTTTTTCTGCATATTTGGAAAGGTCATTCTTTTCTTGCTGATCTGCCATATCATCTCAGTCATATATCAATTGCCCATGCATCACTGAAGGCTATTTTGACTGTAAATACTGTTATAATTTTACTATGTTACATCTATGAATAATAAAAGATTTGGTTATTTTAGATCTGCATTTTATAGCTTCTTATTCTCGGTAGAGATTTCCTGGCTTTTATTTCTTTAAAAACATTATATACATATGTGTTTCTAGTATCTGGCTTAAAAAGTTCAGAAACTGATTGTTTTGCAAGCTCCTTAGCTTTCATATTACTGGTTAGGTTCTGTCATGGTAATTTTTGGCTGTGTGTTTGGTTTCTTTGCCTGGTGCTCCCTGATGACCTTTTACGATAGCTTCTTGAGCTTCCCTGGTGGCTCAGATGGTAAAGAATCTTCCTGCAGTGCAGGAGACCTGGGTTCAATCCCTGGATTGGGAAGATCTCCTGGAGAAGGGAATAGAAAGCCATTCTCTCCAAGGGCAGAGGAGCCTGGCGGGCTACAGTCCATGGGATCATGAAGAGTTGGACACAATTGAGTGACTAGCACTTTCTAGGGATGTTGCACAAGGAGCACAGCTAGGTACTCTGCAATGACCTAGAGAGATGGAATGGGGCGGGGCGGGGGGGGGAGAGGCTGTGGGAGGGAGGCTCAAGTGTGGGAGGGGTATAAGTATACATATAGCTGACTCACGTTGTTGTACAACAGAAACTAACACAACATTGTAAAACAATCATACTCCAAATTAAAATAAAATGAAAAAGAATCACATAATAAAGTTACTGATTATTTCAAAGATGCAAAAAAAAAAAAACACCAAAAACTCAGGTTTAACATGAAAGCTTATGTCTTCTAGGAATTATTTGCCTTTTCATTTGCTTTGGCCAAGTACTTTAAGTACTACCAAGTGAAACTATGCTTGAAGATTCTTTGGCCATTCAGAATCAGGCAGACTCAAACTGAAATTCATGTGATATCTTTTCAAGGATTCATTTCTTAGGAAAAAGATTTAGCTGTTTATTTTTATTTTTTTCTTTTCCCCATGCTCAACCTTTCTGTGAAACTCTAATATATCACTGTCTAATCATCATTGTCCTAAAGAGAACAGCCCACATGTTCCCTGCTTAGGTTGCATATGGATATCTAGCAGTCTCCTGACCTTGGAAGGCAATGCTTGTTAGAATGGATTTAGGTTCCATTGCCCCCTTGAGCCTTCACAGTTACAGCGCAGTTTCTCAACTGTGTTCATACCAAACGTGACCTCCTCTGATTTTTTCTTTGGTCTTTAAAGTCTTACTACCTTGATATTCCTAGCTTTGAAGAAAATGTTTTGTTTTGCATATGTTTATCAAAAGTTTTAGCTTATTTTTGGTGTTAGTTTGAAAATGTAAATTTGTGGTACTGCTGTTGGGATTGAGAAAATTAGAAATGTGAAATTGTATTTTAAGAGAAAGTAGTATTTATTGGTAATGCCAAACTCTAAATTTTGAATTTGGTAGTGGGTGACTGAGTACAGTTGAGAATAAGATAACTAGAGGATTGGGAGCAAAAGGACAAAAGAACTAAATGCGGACACAGAGACTAGTTTTTTGACAACTATTGCTGAGAAATAATGGATCTGAATGCCATTTGAATATTTGGCTGAATGCCCCAAGTTTGACACACTGAAAATAGAATTACTAACAGTATATAAATGTCTACTAAATAAAAAACGAATTCACATTATCAGTATGGCCCTATGTGTAAACAAATTTACAAATTTATCATTGTTAATGGAAATATTCTAAAAATTTTAATTTTTACTCAAATTTCTCTAGTTGTTGGTTTTATTGTTTTCCCTTTATTATTTACTTTATATTTTTAAATTAGTTCATTAAAATTTTTTCATGTATTTACTAAATTACAGTTTCTACCTTGAGCATCACTTTTTTTGAGGGGTAATAAATTGCTCTTTTCTAAGAGCAAAAAATATAGTTTGCTTTTAATAAGCTTTATGTAACTATATTACACTAGCATATGTAAATATTTAACACTGATTTATATTATAAATTAGGATTCCTTCCCATGTCTAATTTTAATAAACTTCTTTACTATTATTTTTATTTTAATGAGTTCTTTATTTAAAAAATACAAATAAATGTATCTGAAACATAATTAAAGTAATTGTAATATTTAAGTGGCAGTTATTCTCTCTGAAATAGTCATATCTATTCTATTTCAAAATGGTTCAATGGTCTAGAAAATAATTTATTTCTTAGAATTATGGGGTATAGAGGGCTTTTCTTGTACTATACACAAGTAGTGCACAAATGCAGCAAGATTTAACTTGTATAAAATTAAGAATTTTAGGATTTGATATCAAGTTCATCTCTGCAGAAACTGGACACATGAGCTATGAAACATATCTTAAGCTTTCTCATTTAAAAAATGGAGAGCATATGCCTTCTAACGTGTTTCACAAAGAGCAAAACTTTTAGGTTGGCCTAAAAGTTCGTTTGGGTTTCATAATATGGTATGGAGAAACCTGAATGAACTTTTAGGCCTACCCAATACTAAAGACTGGTGTATGTGTTAGAATTGTACAAAATAAAAACTATCATGGACATGAATAGTACATAATCTATACAGTATATAATGTCCTCAATATACATCAGCCATTCTCAATTAGGCCACTTAAAAAGGAAACTCTTTGTGATACAATGTGAGAAGTTATCCTGCTTTCCTCCAAAATACCACTGTCCAATTTCCACAGTAACATGTAATAATTAACACATAATGCACTCATGATGATTTTTGCATTATTAGATAATAATTTTATTTAAAATAGAGACTCTGTGATATCTGTGCTTTCCCTTTGCCTACTTTTATGCAAGCAGCTCTTTATGGTAATTTTTATTATAATGTTTATGTTTAGTAGCAAGAGCCACATTATCCCCTTTAAATAGTGGTTCAGGTGGTCTTCCCTGGTGGCTCAGTGGTAAAGAACGTGCCTGCCAATGCAGGAGACATGAGTTTGATCCTTGAGTCAGGAAGAGCCCCTGAAGGAGAAAATGGCAATCCACTTCAGTATTCTTGCTGGGAAATCCCATGGACAGAGGAGTCTGGCTTTAAAATTTTAGCTCTTTTCTCAAATAAAATTTCCAAAATACACATATATTTCTTGGTTTTTCAAATAAATCCTTTAGTATTAAGTTTTATAATTTTATTCTTATTAAACTAATACATACATGGATGGGACTATTAATTTATTTTATAATCTATGTGAAATTACTCTTATTACTATGGGTATATTTTTTTTACTTATTTTATTAAAAACTAATCATGATTACTTGGTGCATAAATTAATCAGCCATTGACTTATGTACATTTCAATTGCATCTAGCTACATTTTCATACCATTATATTAAAAATAAGAATTCTCAAAGTTTTTACCTTGTTACCTTTATTTATTATGCTACACACAATAGACCAGAAACAGTGATGATATTATCTCCCCACTGTCCTAATAGGTCATTTATTCTTGTATTATGTCTTAATATGCTGGCAAAAATATTTCATAACTATAATAAATAAAGGCTACATAAAATATTTCTAGCTACTCTTGATTTCAGTGTGAATGTTTATTAATTCACTTTTCAAATTTAAACTAGCAAAAGTACGTCAGTTCTTGGAGGAGAAAAAAAATCACTATTTCACAATAATGATGGCAATAACTGATTCAGAGAAGAAGGATTAGTAGATGATTAAACAAGTGGGATCGTGTTTGCTGAAAAAAAAATATAACACAGCATTCAAGTAGTTCATCACAAACATTAACTGCAAAGAGAAAAACAGTAACTGGCTTGTATAGTAACATAGTGGGTTCCACTTTAATGATGTAATTAAAATTAATATTGTGATTAGTGGTGCAAATTGATATTGTGTGATTACTGCTGTGATGTACTGAGAAGGACACACAATCACTCTTACCATTTTGCTAGACATATACAAAATGAAGCAGATCATGAAGAAGTAGCTCACCTAAACTGAGGGATATTTTATGAATATAATGTTCTGTGCTCTTTCAGAATCATGAGAGACAAAGAAAAACTGAGGAATAAAGGAAAACATAGAAACATTTCTACTAAATACAATGCATGATCATTGACTCAATTTGGACTGAGGGGAAAAAGCCATACAGAGATTAGATGATGAATGAAATTGAGATACAGGTCTTCAGTTAGCTAAGAGAACCAATATTAATTTATCTAATTTTGGCAATTTCATTGTTTAAGAAAGATTAATCTCTGTTCCTTGGAAATAGATACTAAAGTATTTAAGGAAATATGATTTCCTTAATCATAGGAAATATGATTTCTATTGCTATCATATGGTTAAGAAAAATGTCAGGTGGCTAGAGATAAAGCAAATATTAAAAAATAGTGAAAAATAATTAATATAGTGATTACATACCAGAATTCTTTGAAATATGCTTGAAATTGTTGTACATGTTTGGAATTATATAAACTTGAAAACATCAGCTTTCCTTTATTGGATATCTTAGACCATAGGATAACATTTCCTTTTTAAGTACAATTGCTGCGACATCTTGTATTAGCTCTATCAACCTAACCCTGTCACTAAATTACTCTTTAGTCTTTGTTACCTCTAAAGCTTCCTGTATTCATTCTACAAATGCTACAGCCTGGAAGAGAGACTGAGCGGTCCTTCCTTGGTTCTTAAAACCTTAATTCAATGGCACTCAGTGAGCTCTCCTACTCAACTGTGTTTAACTAATTAACAACTTTCTTGGTCTGAATGTGTCTCTAAGTAGGTATAGGCTAGGCAAGGAGTCTCTGGTTAGGCTTGTTCTGATATCTGCTTTTTCCTTCTCTCTGTCTCTGTGTTATCACTTGGGTGGTGACAGGCAGTTGATCCATTAAGATCATCATGATGTACACTTGTCCTTCTACCCATGTATTATCCACAGAGAAAGGGTAGTGGGGCATGGTCTGGGAACAGAGGCATTTGAGATTTACATTTAAGTATGTAACAAAAATGTTAGTTGTAATAGCAGCACAGTTTTTGATACACTTGTATCTGTTCATTAATGTTAACTTTTGCTAAAATAATGATTTGCACTCTTTTAGAAAATATTATTAACATTAGAAAGACTGGTTAATTCAATTCTTCATTTTTAAGTTATAGGCAGAATGTTTCAGGTAGATTCGTAACTCAACAATGATGGTTAAATAGTTCAGACCCTGGCAGAAAATGTAGTTTTAAGCATACAAAAGCACTAGAAGCTTCCTAGTTTCATCCCAATTTTAACCCCCCACAGGGTTCCCTAAGAATTGAAGACTTTGGCAAGACTTGAATGCCCTAATGAAATGTGAATAATCCAGAAAGCATAAGTATGTGAATGCTGTAATGCATTTAAAGAATGACAACTGAAAGTAGGTATGTATATAATTACTTCATTTATGGTTATAGGTGGTAGTAATAAATCTTTGGCAGAATAAGAATAATGTTATAATTAATTACTACATTTTTTAAGTTGTTAGTGGAACAGACCTGCTCTGTATATACAATTTGGAGGTCAGTAGAACAGCTATTTGGCATATGATATTCATAAGGAACAAGAAATGGTATATGTCTTTGAGTGAACTCATATGTGTCAGCATACTTTATTATGTACTTTTATCTAATATAGCTTGAGGGAAGGAGAATATAGTTCATAGTGACTCAGAGGGAAAAAAAATATTCTTAAGAAATTTTAAAGTTTTAGAAAAATCAATGTGTTACAACCCTCAATGAATTTTTTTAAACACACTAACCCACAGAAACCAAGTATTTTAAAGAAAAAAATCAGGTAACGTGCAAGTGTGACTTTTCCATTAATGGGCACTCATCTTATTAAAAGTTAAAATTTTGATAGGAAGTTTTTTTAAACAAAGCAGCAAGATGTCGTTATTAAGATAATTAATTTATATATTAATTGACCTCTAATTATCATACTCTGAGTCAGTAACTTAATAATCTCAAAACTAAGATTTCTCCATATCATCTTCAGGGTAATTGTTTACATTTTTAAAAGAAATATAAAAATCTCTTTACAAAATGAAATTTCTGTTTCTTATTGAAACTTTTTCTCTCCCTCTCTCCCTCCTGTCTTAAAACAAGACCAAAAATACCTCCATTGTCCTCACATTCTTCTCCAGTAAGTGCTACAGGCACATGTTTTCAATTTTGTTCCTCAGTTTCTTCTGACCTATCTCCAGTTTGGCCTTTGGTGACTGAGCAGGCACACAGGCACGCACTACAATTTCACCAAAATTCATTTTCTACAAGATCACCAACACATCAGCAAAACTGATGGTTGTTCACCAGTCTTAGACATCCTTGACCATTCTGGAGCATTTGAAAAGCTTTTCACTTTCTTAAAGCAGCCCTCTGCCTCTTGGACAAGATTCCTCTCAAGAGCTTCCCACACTCCTCACGTCATTCCATTTCAGTCTCTGTTTCTCTCTAACTTCTGACTATTAGTGTAACCCAAGGTCAGCCCTCCAACCCTGCTCTTTTCTACAGACCCTTCTATGGCTTAATTATGCAAGTGATCCAGGCAGAAAGAAAAACTTTTCTTTCCTGTAGGGCACATGGCAGACACAGCAAGCTCCAAGCTTCTTCCTGGGGCCAAAAAGCTGTCTCAAGTTTATCCTTTTCTTCATTTAAACAAACTGTCTTTAAACATTTAAACCATCCTGCTTTGCGATGGCCTGTACTTTTTTTGCCCTTTTCTTTTGTGTTCAACATTTTAGATTTACATCTATAACTGACTCATAGACCATATCATGCTTAGTAAATTATTCAGGGTTAATTTCTTGAAATAATTTTGTTTTTGTCACTTTATTCTTCTAATGTTGTTTTACTTAATTTACAAAATGATGTAATTATGTCTTGTCTTTAGTTCAACACAAGTGGCATATCACAAAGTAGTTACATCAGGCTACCCACATGTACTCCTTAGGCACACAGGAAATTAAACTGATAAAATCTCAAAGTATTTAAATTATTACTGAAAGAGCTAATATCTACATTTTTTTTAAAAAAAGACAATTTTTTTTCTTCTTTGTTATTTACAGGACACTGGACAAAGGATATATAGATAAATGAGACATGAATCTTTTTCTTAAATTATTTCCTAGGAATATATAAAAATTATGTTCATAAACATATTAGCAGGGCAAAGGCTAACAGGGTTTTGGGAGAGAACGAACGGTCATAGTAAACCCCCTCTTTCAAGAACACAAGAGAAGACTACACATGGACATTACCAGATGGAAAATACTGAAATCAGATAGATTATATTCTTTGCAATCAAAGATGGAAAAACTCTATATAGTCAGCAAAAACAAAACTGGCAGCTGTAGTGAAAGTGAAAGTCGCTCATTTTGTGACCCCCAGGGACTATACAGTCCATGGAATTCTCCAGACCAAAATACTGGAGTAGATTTTCCCATTTCCAGGGGATCATCCCAACTCATGGATCGAACCCAGGTTTCCCACATAGCAGGCGGATCCTTTACCAGCTGTGCCACAAGGGAAGCACAAGAATACTGGAGTGGGCAGCCTATCCCTTCTCCAGGAGATCTTCCTGACCCAGGAATCAAAATGAGGTCTCCTGAAGTACAGGAAGATTCTTTAAGAACTGAGCTCTCAGGGAGACTGGGAGCTGACTGTGGCTTAGATCATGAACTCCTTACAGCAAAATACAGGCATCAAGTAAAGAAAGTAGAAGAAAACCACAAGGCCATTAAGGTATGACCTAAATCATATTACTTATCATTATACAGTGGAAGTGACAAATAGACTCAAGGGATTAGATCTGATAGAGTACCTGAAGAACTATGGATGGAGGTTCATGACATTGTACAGGAGGCAGTGATCAAGACCATCACCAAGAAAAAGAAATACAGAAAGGTAAAACAGTTGTCTGAGGAGGCCTTAAAAATAGCAGAGAAAAGAAGAGAAGCTAAAGGCAAAGGGGAAAAGGAAAGTTATACCCATCTGAATGCACAGTTCCAAAGAATAGCAAGGAGAGATAAGAAAGCCTTCCTCAGTGATCAGTGCAAAGAAATAGAGGAAAACAATAGAATGGGAAAGACTAGAGATCTCTTAAAAAAAATTAGAGACACCAAGGGAATATTTCATGAAAGATGGGCTCAATAAAGGACAGAAATGGTATGGACCTGACAGAAGCAGAAGATATTAAGAAGAGGTGGCAAGAATACACAGAAGAACTGTACAAAAAAGATCTTCAGGACCCAGTTAATTACGATGGTGTGTTCACTCACCTAGAGCCAGATATCCTGGACTGTGAAGTGAAGTGGGCCTTAGGAAACATCACTATGGACAAAGTTAGTGGAGGTGATGGAATTCCAGCTGATCAATTTCAAATCCTAAAAGATAATGCTGTGAAAGTGCTGCACTCAGTATGCCAGCAGATTTGGAAAGCTCAGCAGTGGCCAAGGACTGGGAAAGGTCAGTTTTTATTCCAATCCCAAAGAAGGGCAATGCCAAAGAATGTTCAAACTACTGCACAATTGCACTCGTCTCACACACTAGCAAAGTAATGCTCAAAATTCTCCAAGCCAGGCTTCAACAGTACATGAACACCAAATTCCAGATGTTCAAGCTGGATTTAGAAAAAGCAGAGGAACCAGAGATCAAATTGCCAACATCCACTGGATCATAGAAAAAACAAGAGAGTTCCAGAAAAACATCTACTTATGCTTTATTGACTACACCAAACCCTTTGACTGTGTGGATCACAACAAACTGTGGAAAACCTTAAATAGATGGGAATACCAGACAACCTGACCTGCATCCTGAGAAATCTGTATGCAGGTCAAGAAACAACAGTTAGAACCAGACATGGAACAACAGACTGGTTTCAAATTGGTAAAGGAGTACGTCAAGGCTGTATATTGTCACCTTCCTTATTTAACTTATATGCAGAGTACATCAGGTGAAATGTTGGGCTGGATAAAGCTCAAACTGTAATCAAGATTCCTGGGAGAAATATCAATAGCCTCAGATATGCAGATGACACCACCCTTATGGCAGAAAGCAAAAAACTAAAGAGCCTCTTGATGAAAGTGAAAGAGGAGAGTGAAAAAGTTGGCTTAAAGCTCAATATCCAGAAAACTAAGATCATGGCATCTGGTCCCATTACTTCATGGCAGATACATGGGGAAATAGTGGAAACAGTGGCTAACTTTATTTTTCTGGGCTCCAAAATCACTGCAGATGGTGACTGCAGCCATGAAATTAAAGGAGGCTTGCTCCTTGGAAGAAAAGCTGTGACCAACCTAGACAGCATATAAAAAGCAGAGCCATTACTTTGCTGACAAAGGTCCATCTAATCAAAGCTATGGTTTTTTGAGTAGTCATGTATGGATGTCAGAGTGGGACTATAAAGAAAGCTGAGCACTGAAGCAGCGATGCTTTCGAACTGTGGTGTTGGAAAAGACTCTTGAGAATCCCCTGGACTGCAAGGAGATCCAACCAGTCCATCTTAAAGGAGATCAGTCCTGAATATTCCCTGGAAGGGCTGATGTTGAAGCTGAAACTGCAATACTTGGGCCACCTGATGCGAAGAACTGACCCATTTGAAAAGCATCACCGACTCAATTGACATGAGTTTGAGCAAGCTCTGGGAATTGGTGATGGACAGAGAAGCTTGATGTGCTGCAGTCCATGGGGTCACAAAGAATTGGACATGACTGAGTGACTGAACTGACTGAACTGATGTTCATAAATAACTATAATATAAAATCATCATGAGAAATACAGGTAGTGTTATCAGATCAGAAGGAGAAGGATCATTTATTTTTACAGAATAGCAGGGACATCTCCTTATAATGACATTTACAAGGAATCTGATGAACCACCCAAAATGTCATCATCTGGAGGAAACTGGCAGGATTCTGGGTCACCCTAGTATCTCCTCGTATATGATATCTCAATTTTATTCCTAAGCTTAAAAAAATACAAAATATATATTTCCTTCTGTATTAAAATTTTCGACAAAAAAAATGTTAAGATCCAAATTTCATGATATCATTGATAACATTTTCTAGAAAAAAATCAAGAATATTTTAATTGTATTTACTTAAAAAGAATCCCATATATGTATCTCAGCATTTATGACTGGTTACCATCAGTTGTAATGATCATTTTCAAAGCTCAAATTGTCCCATCTTTAGCAAGAGCATTTTTAAAAAAATTAATTGGCACTAGTGTTAAAGTACCTGCCTGCCAATGCAGGAGATGTAAAAGACATAGGTTCTATCCTTGGGTTAGGAAGGTCTCCTGGAGCAGGATGCGAAAACCCACTCCAGTATTCTTACCTGGAGAATCTCATGGACAGTGGAGGCTGGTGGGCTACAGTCCATGGGGTCTCAAAAAGTCGGACATGACTGAAGCATGTACACATTTCTTTTGATGTGATCCAGATGGTAAAGAATCTGCCTGCAATTCAGGAGACCTGGGTTCTATCCCTGGGTTGGCATGATCCTCTGGAGAAGTGAATGGAAACCCACTCCAACATTCTTGCCTGGAAAATCCCATAGATTGCTATCTATCCTGGCAGGCTCCAGTGCATGGGGTCACAAAGAATCAGACACGACTAAGTGACTAAGCACACAGAAGCACAGAAGTCTTTGATATCTTTGTCATTATCCTGTGTGACACTGTGTTCCAAGATTTCCTTGGAAATTTTCTGCTCTAGAATTGGAACTGGCCATTATTCTAAGAGAAAAAGTAGTTAAGACCCCAATCTGTGTAGTAAGGACTCTTACTGGTACTAGGTTGGCCATTCTTTTTAGGCCTCCTCAGTGGACTGAGCTAAGAATATATGTTGATAAGAGATTAGAGAGATGATAAATAGAGATAGACAGGCACTTTTAAGAGATACTATGCTTTGTGAAGTCTTACTGATACTTCCATTCAAATTTAGGACCACAAGACTTTTTACATATCATGTTCTATATTACATTCATGACTGCTCTCTTTTATACTGAGAATTCAAGTTGCCTAGGGCACATGGCACAGCAAAATTTGTATAGTTCATAAGCATTATTTAAAGTTCTCCCTCTTTATATACACACTGCCAGAAAATGGTATTAACACTTCTATTATGTGAATAATTATTGAGAACAGTTTAACTATTTACATGTGTTTTCCCAATATCCCCTAGTTTTAATAGTTGTTTTATATCTAATATAAATAAATATAATATCTAAGCATATGGTCATTACATACTGTTCTAGTTCATGTTTAATTCAATATTAAGTCTATAAGTAACTGTTTAATGTTCACCACCCTCCTTATGTCCTTGCCTTTAGAGCTATTTTGGTTGTCTGAGATCATTCTCTAGTAAATTTCCCTAGAAGCCTCAAGGGAACAAAATTCACTGAATTCTTCCATGTTGAGAAAACATTGATTACGCCTTTATAATGGAAATCAGTTCTGCCAGATTTTATGCTGACTCACATTCATTTTATTCTCTTGAGTATACTAAATATGCTGTTCTTTTCTTTTTTTTTTTTCTGACAAAAAGCACTGCTGTTGAAAGTGTAATGATAATCTAATTTTCTAGCTCGTGTAAGGTTTTGTCTTAATGCCCAAATGAGCTTTTGTTTTAAAATTTTTATTAAGTTCAGTAATTTTAATAGAATATTTCCTGGGTTTGATCATTCTGTATGAAAATTCATAGGAACTCAATAGGTATCAGCACAAAATACCATTTTTCTAAAATGATAGGAAAATTTTCTTAAGCTATAGTTTTTTCCTTTCCTATTGATTCTTTTTCCATGCTTTGGATTTCTTTACAAAGTTCTATTGTGTCTTTTTTTAATCTTCTTTGCCTACCTTCAATAACTAGCACTTTTTATTGAATCATTTTATCTTTCTGATTTTTATCATTGCACTCTCAATCTAAATTTCAAAAGGCATTTTATATTTACTTGTGTTCTAAGTAAGATGCCATTTATTAATTTTTATTTCTAATTTTTGTTATTTGAGTTGTATCACCAAATTCATGATTTATCCTAATTCTTATTTATGTTGCTTTTTAATTTTCAAATGATTTAAGATGGTTTATAACTCATCTTAAAAATGTTCATTTTCTGTAGGGATGTTTTTCTTCACCTTATTACCTTTTTTGTCTTATAATAAATGTGTGGAATTTGACCTTGGCAATGATCTCTTGGTTATTTTTATGGAAAACTTTTTCTGATATTATAAAAATGCAAGGTTCAGAGACTTTTTTAACTTAACAGTGCTCCATTTTCTGTTATTTTCCAAGAGTGTTAGAAAAATACAACCATGCTTTCTGAATTTTCTTGGTCTTTTAAATCAATCCCACTTCATCCAGTCATTTTCCTTTTTCTTTCTCTGTCTATACGTTGCTTAATTTTCATTGCACTCAGCAATTTCTCCTCCGTGTGTAGCTTTTTCCTATCAGGGATCCCCAGTCAGTTTGGGTGGGGAGTGGTTAACGTCTGCCTGCAATGTAGGAGACCCTGGTTCCATTCCTGGTTTGGGAAGATCCCCTGGAGAACGGATAGGCTACTCACTCCAGCATTCTTGGACTTCCCTGGTGGCTCATATGGTAAAAAATCTGCCCACAGTGACCTGGGTTGGGATGATCCCCTGGAGAAGGGCCTGGCAACTCACTCCAGTATTCTTGCCTGGAGACTCCCCATGGAAAGAGCCTTGAGGCCTACAGTCCATGAGGTCGCAAAGCATCAGACACAACTGAGCGCCAAACCACTAGCTCTTTAGTGTTTACTGGGCAGTCATTGTACCCATCAACAAAGCAAATCTCTCCATTTCAGCTATAGTTTTCAAATTGGCCCTGGTGATATCCATTACTTTCAGGTCAGGGATCTTGTAGCTTTTTTTTTTTTTCGCCTCACAGATAAGGGTGCCATGCAGGTTTTTGATCTTTTAAAAAAAATTCTATCTACTTGTAATTTTGCATCCATAGGGATAACCTCCCCCCTGCTGCTGCTGCGTCGCTTCAGTCGTGTCCGACTCTTCGTGACCCAATGGACTGCAGCCTACCAGGCTCCTCCATCTATGGGATTTTCCAGGCAAGAGTACTGGAGTGGGTTGCCATTGCCTTTTCCAACATCTCCCCTAGTTTTGCTGTAAATACTGTCTGTGAGTTGTTGTTTTTTTTCTTTTTTGCTAAATAATCTGTTTTGATATGAAAATTTAAAAAGATTGAGCCATTTGTCAAGAATACTCCACAGTTATTATTTCCTTGAATATTTTATTGGGAAAGTTTTTTCTGGATATCCAGTATTCCATATTTCTAGATACAAAAGTCCTTTCTAGAGATTTAAATTTCTTGCAATTAGTAAAATATTAGGATTTATTCTTTCACTTATTCTATGTTTATTTTATACTTATTTTGTCATTTATTTGAATGTTATTTTTTATATGTATCTGCTAATTTGAATTTATATTTCTCATTTTCTTTTTTAGAAGTAAAGAGGAGGATCCATGGATCTCTCTCCCTCCCAATATTTCTTTAGTTGTACTGGGGGCTGGTGGGAAAATGAGGAAAATCTCAAAAGCTCAGAATAGTAAGAAACTACCAACTCATTCCCACAACACTGCCTCACAAAAATGCACATAAATTATATAATTTTTGTAATTTGGATCTGTGAGTTTATTTTTTTGCTTTTGAAATTGTAACTCCCCAAGCAGGCATTCATATAGGGAAATTTAAATGAACAGTGTCCAAAATTAAAATCCTAAAACACACATGCATGAAAATTCAAAATGGATAATTCAGATTGCCGGACTCCTACTCCATCCTCAAAAGCTTGACACAATTGCCCCGGTCATTATGTTTAGATAGGCAAATGAGAAGAGCAAGAAAAAACCTAACTTCTTTTAAATCACATTTTATTTGAGAACCAGTCCAATGGCCAGAGGTAGATATAAAGGAAATGTGGTCCATGCCCACTCAGCTACTTTCTACAATAGTTGTTTAGTTGCTAAGTTGTGTCCGACTCTTTGCAACCCCATGGACTGTAGCCCACCAGGCTCCTCTGTCCATGGGATTTTCCAGGCAAGAATACTGGAGTGGGTTGCACTTCCTTCTCCAGGGGATTTTCCCGATGCAGGGATCGATCCCACCTCTTCTGAACTGGCAGGCAGATTCTTTACCACTGAACCACCAAGGAAGCCCATACTTTCTAGTATACTACAGTATAGAAGGGAGCGGGCTTCAATCTCTATCAGGTGCTTTCAATGACTATCAAAAACTCAAAACACTTACGGACATTTTAATGTGTGATTAAAGTGATGACTAGGGATAAAAACCCACTAAACCAACATACTGTTCATTTAGTTTCTCTTTAATTGATATCTTAAGATCTCTGAATTGTCTCTCTTTTAATCTTAGACCCATTCCAAGAAACATATATGTTTGTCAAAAGAGCTAAATGATACCAACCTAGTTGAACGGCCATTGATATGACATCAGCAGATAGCCTGGCCCCACTATTTCCTAAATTTGTTCCCTTGGCCAAGTTATTTAATCTTTTTGCTTCTTTTTATTTAGGTATAAACTAGATATACAAATAAAACCTAAGTCACAGAATAATATAGAGGGTTAAATAAATTACTATTCATAATATACATGAAATAGAGCGGTACCTAGAAAATGCATTTGCTCTTCTTGTTTTATTACTTTTATTATTAAACATACTCTGTCTACAAAATTGAATGTTAAAAATTACTTGAGATGGCATTTACAAAATATCTTGAATATAATATATTCCCATGCAAATGCAAAGTATTCTTATCCTCAAAATGCTATTTAGTTTTGGCAGACTTTCTGAATTTCCCATTCAATCCCCCTTTCTGTCCTCATTCTTTTAACAGGTAATTAGTGGATGTTCCTGTCCTAAGAAATCTATTTTAAGTTAGGTTCTATCCCTTTTAGGCATGAAATAGTGTGAGCCTGTTTCTTTTTACATATTCCGCTAAACACATGGCTCTGGTTAAGACCCAAGGTGGAAAAGGGATGGAAAGCACTAATATGCAACCTACATATTTCCTCTGTGGAAATCAAGACTGATATCAGCCATCCTCTGAAATAGTCCATGTGGTACATAATAACCCTGTGGTAACCCAGAATAGGATTTCTTTAGTCATTTACATGGTAGTTGTGAAAGATACATCTTGGGAAGCCAAAGCACAATTGTATTAAGTCTTGAAAGATGACCACTACTGGGAGGAGGGGCTGATAGAATTAACCAAAACGAGGACACAACCTGAAGGAATAAATCCATATAATGTTGTTGTAATTTACATCCAATCTCGACAAACAGCTTTAAAAAAATCAAGATAATAAAATAGCTGCCAAGTTGAGTAGTCCATGTGCTTTACCCTAGTGGTGTGGTAAGTGGTTTACAGATTGAGTATCTATGGAAAACAAAGAATCTTTTTTATAATCCTCCAGGAAATTTAGGCCATCAAAATTTGTATTATTATCTCTAATTATATATGAAGAAAATCAGGAATTGTAGATGTGTGGGATGCATAAATTTCCATGTTTTGTAAGAAATCATGTAAATGTCTAAAATACAGTTCTCAGTAAAAGTTATTATCTTTGGAATGCCATTCATATCACACACTTCTTTTTAGTGTCTTCTAAATATGTGATCCCTCTAGAGTTGGCTTCATTTAAGTGTATGTTCTCCCAGTTGCCTATTTCTTATCAAAGAATTTAGAACTTAATAGATAGCATACTTCTGGACCAGACCAATTCTCTTTCTCTCACTATAAAGAGAAAGAATCTGCAGTTCAAAGAGGTTAATTACCAAGTGTCTAAAATAATACCTTAACATATTGTGCTCAAAATCTATCTTTTGAATGCATGAATTAATTAATGTCACTCATAAATGGTAATACTGACGAAACACAGATTTTTGTTCTTTACTCTATTCTGATAAAGATTTAATGCTCAGGTTCCAGCCTTTTGTCATGATATAATATGTGCTAAATAGAAGTTTAAAGTCATTCTAAGTGAACTATGATTTGCATAACTTAGTTCATGCTGTCAACATGAACTGCAGAGACCTGATTTTACTGCTGAGTTTTCTGTATTTTATATTTCCTCTCCATGGTAAGCAAGGAAGTTGATGGTTAATATTTCATTTGAACTTTAAAAAAGCTTTGTGAGAGACAGAGCAGCTTTTAATATGAGAAAACTGATAATCTGGTTTTACAAAACCTGGTAGGAATTTGGGGATGCAATTTCATATAGCCTCAAATAGTTTTTTTTCCCCCTCTTCTATTCTTTACACAGTCAAAACAATGTTTTATGCACAAATATATTACACTTGTACGTGTGTACTTAAGGTGGGGACAGTGAGAATGTGCCACTCTCCTTTTATCATAAGCTATTTGGCCAGTAAGATTCCATATGTCTAGACATGTTTATAGGCCTCTTCCAGGAGCTTATTTATGAGCACACTACAAAGCTTACTGGTACATATGATAATTCATGGAAAGAGAGAAACACAACTGATACGAAAGCTTCAAAAAAGATAGTTCCCTTTGCTAAAAGCATAGAGACAATATATTTGTTCAGCTGATCTCCAGTGACTTGTGTCTCAGTGTTTTAGAGAAAATTTACTGGAGGGAAAAAATAACAAAACAAAAACAAAAATTTAAAATAACTGTTTTTCTCTCCCAACAAATGAGTCCAGGAACCAGTGATTCACAGATAAATTCTTCAAACATTTAAAAGAGTACACCAACCCTCCTCAAACTCTTCCAAATAATAGAAGAAAAAGGAAGACCTTCAGACTCATTTTACAAGGTCAGTATAACCCTGTCACAAAAACCAGACAAAGATACTACAAGAAAAAAATTACAAGCCAATATCTCTGTTGATCACAGATGCAAAAATCTTTAACAGCAACAGCAACAACAAAAAATAGCAAATTGAATTCAACGTACGTTAAAAGGATCAGATACCAGGATCAAGTGGGATTTATTCCAGAGATGCAAGAACGGTTCCAACAACCACAAATTAATATGAAATACCACTTTAAAATTGAGGATAAAAATTGTTTGTCCATCTCAACAGGTATAGAAAAAACATCTGATGAAGTTCAACACTCATTTATAGTAAATTCTTTCAATAAAGCAGTTACAGAGAGAACATAACTCATCATAGTAAAGGTCATATAACAAAAACCCCACAGCTAACATAGTACTCAACAGCAAAAAAAATTGCAAGCATTTCCTCTAAAGATGCCCACTGTCTTCATTTTTGTTCGACATAGTATTGGAAGTCCTAGGAACAGTAATTGGGCTAGAAAAAGGAAATAAAAGGCATTCATATTGGAAATGAAGAAATAAATTGTCACTCTTTTGCATGTCAAGATACAGAAATAGAAATTGAGAAGACAATCCCATTTACAAATGCATCAAAGAGAACAAAATATCTAGAAATAAATTTAACCAAGGAGGTAAAAGACCTGTACACTGCAACCATAAGACACTATGAAAAAAACTGAAGATAACACAAATAAATGGAAAGACATTTCATACTATGAAATACAAGGATTAATATTGTTAAAATGTCCATACTACCCAAAGGCAATCTACATATTAAATGTGACCCCTGTCAAAGTGCCAAAAACATATTTCACAGAACTCAAGCATATAATTCTAAAATTTGTATTGAGCTAGAAAACAAAAGAAAAACAGCAAAAAAGCAAATAACCTAAGTAATCTTGAGGAAGAACAACAAAGCTAGAAATATCATGCTCTCTGATATCAAACTATACTACAAACCTATATTATTTAAAAGCATGACACTATGTTAATGCAAAAAATATAGAACAATATTAACAGTATGGTTCTATTTAAGGAAGTATCATAAAAATATAAGTAAACAAAATTAAGAAAATAAAGATCTTCATTGACATTAATATTTTGGTGTAGTTTCTATAGTTTGTACAAGGATTATGATTTATTTGCAATAAAAGGTAAAGCAAAAAGAAAAAAATTGAAACAGGGTGATATTGGCATGAAAAAAAGACACGTAGATGAATGGAACAAAATGTAGAAACCAGAAATAAACCCACAGATACATGGATAATAAATTTATGATGAAAAACCAAGAATATACAATGGATGATAGTCTTCTCAACCAATGGTTCTGGGAAAACTGGACAGTCACATGCAAAAGAATAAAATTTGACCGCTATCTTACACCATACACAAAAATTAAGTTAAACTAGATTAAAGACTTGAATGTAAGACCTGAAACCATAAAAGCCCTAAAAGAAAATGTATTTGGAACCTCAATGGCTTTGTTATTAGAAGGCTTTTGTGGATCTGATTCCAAAAGCTAGGGAAACAAAATAAAAATAAACAAGTGGGACTACATCAAATAAAAAGCCTCTTTACAGCAAAGGCAACCATCATCAAAATGAAAACACAGCCTACTAAATGGGACAAGATACTTGCAAGTCATGTGTCTATTAGGGGATTCATGTACAAAATAAATTAAAAATGAACACAACTAAATATCAAAAATCAACAATCTGATTTTAAATGGACAGAGGATAAAAAAGGACATTTTGCCAAAGAAAACATAGGCCAACAGGTTGATAAGAGGTGTTTAGTTTCATGGAAATGGAGATGCATCATATGACGGATCCTGACTGGTCAATTCAAATGAAATTATCCTCCAGATGGACAAGTCCAACTTTTTTCACCAGCCAACATAAATGCTACAGAAAACTCAATGAAATGGGCTTATAACATAAACAAACAAACAAAAAAACTTAAAACCCCTAGAATTATATTGCACAGCAATCAGAAATGCTAAAAGAGCCAAGATACCAAGAGTTGGCAAGAATATAGAGAAACTGGAACTCTCCCACATTAGGAATGTAAGTTTTATCAATACATTCATGTTGAAAGATTGTTTGGCAGTATCTAAAGCTAAATATACATAATCCCTGTTACCTAGATTTTCAATTTTAATGGAGACTCAAGAAAAATATATATATATATTTGATTATCAAAAATTGTGTTTAAGAAACTTTATAGCAGCACCATTCATACTAACCTTGGCAGAAAATAACCCCAAATCCATCAATAGTACAAAACAACCATGGCATATTCATTCAATGGAATAATACCCAATAATAAAGTTAAACTAACTAGTGTTTGCTTCCCAGGTGGCTCACTGCTAAAGAATCTGTCTGCTAATGCAGGAGACACAGGTTCAATACCTGGGTCAGGAAGATCCCCAGCAGTAGGGCATGGCAACCCACTCCAGTATTCTTGTCTGAGAAATCTCATGGACAGAGAAGCCTGGTGGGCTATAGTACATGGGGTTGCAAAGAGTCAGACACAACTTAGTGACTAAACAACAACAACAAACTAGTGTAAAGTGCAACAACACAGATGAATCTCGCCCAAAAAATGTAGCACAAAAGATGCCAAATATAAAAAATACAGCACTTAGGATTCCACTTATATAAAATTTAAAACTGACAAAACATCTTTAGTACAAGGAATCTAGACGGGAATGGGGGAGGAGGTGGTGTAAGTGACTGGGAGAAAGTATTATAAGTCCTTCTAGGTGTTGGTGATGTTCTATTTCTTGATTTGTCCATTTATGTGTATGTTACAGATAAGTTACTGGAAAGCAAGCAAGTTAGCCCAAGTAAATCCATTAAGAGGAATATCTGATTAGCAACTTCTATTAAATATACCTCTCCTTAATCAAACTCCATAATATCTTTTAGTGAAGCTTGAAAATATACAAAAGTTAGGTACAATTCCTGTTTACAAAAAATAACAAGTAGCAAGGATCACTGTGACTATGCTGGAAATGAGTTTTAAAAACTGTAAGATCTTTCTAGCCATGAAAACCTTCTCATAGTTTTAAATAATCTGGAAGAATTCTTTTACCCACTGGTGAATGCACTGATTCTTATTATTTCCCCCCAAATAAATCTAAAATCAACATCACAAACTTTGTCTGCCAAGGCAAATGTATATCTTAAGCCACTTTTATACAGAAAGGAAAAAAGCATTTAAGTTTCCCACATCCCTACAACTTCCCCATAAGTGGGCCCAAATCACTGTGTCCCTCAAGACACAATCATTGGTTGGAGATGCCACAACCCACAATTCGATTTGGTGACTCCCTCAGGGATAATCACCCTAACTTCACATTTTTTCATGTAAATTATTTGTTTTTAGGTTTCTTTCCTGGAAATAGCACCATTTTTAGACCTGTTCTTAACTCCTAAACTGACAACACTGAAATGTAGGCTCATTTATCTTTCTTATTGGTTTCCTAGTTCCACTGTTTTCCTTACTGATTGAGACCTTGGAAAGCTTCTTTTGAAATTTTAAGGCCTCTCATCTTCATAACTCTGGAAACTGTACAATGAGTGAAGCGGGGTGGGGGATTTGGAACTGGCAATGAACGCTGTCATGTGCATGTACACATATAGACTGTATAGAATTTCAGCATGATTCTAACAGCTTTTTAGGTGTACAAGGCTGGCAGAAAGAAGTACTTGTGAGTTTCTTGAATCTCGTCTGCCTTGAAATAGTCTTATCACCTGGACCTCTGTGTCCAGAGTAAATGCTGAAGACTCGGGTGATTCATCTTATTTCAGTTCTCCTGTCCTTCTTCATGGGCTTCCCTGGTGGCTCAGTGGTAAAGAATCTGCCTTCCAACGCGAGAGATGCAGGAGACACAAGTTTGATCTCTGGGTTGGGAAGATCACCTTGGAGAAGGAAATGGCAACCCACTCCAGTATTCTTGCCTGAGAAATCCCATGGACAGAGGAGCCTGGCAGGCTATAGCCCATGGGGTTACAAAGAGTCTAACATGACTGAGCAACTCAACAACAACAACCTCGCTCATCATTGTAATATGAGTACCTTATAGACTCTCAGGAAGACTTCCTTTGGGGGGGTTGACTTGTCATAATTCTAACACTGCCTCTGTCATTTCCTATGAGGGTCTTTTCCTCATCCTAGAGAACAGAGTACTTTCTTGTTTTCAAAAATCCAATAAATAAGTGTGCTACCATAAAGACCAAGCAGACCTCAGACTCATTTACAGACTTCTCACACAGGATGTTTAAATGCAGGAACCACATCCCCATCCGTAGTACACCTAACCCCTATAAAAACATGAGCTGCGGCGCCTCTTGCAAAGCTGGGCAACTGTAGCTGACCTTGGACGGCCTGGCACTTTTTAGTACAATGAGCTGGTTTCTTTTCACTTCCAAGATGGGCGGAAGGAGCGCTTGTTACAGCCAGATAAGAAGTAATCCTTTGGCTGTGTTTCAGATGGATTTGCAGAGTATGATTTTCTTGGAAGAAAAATGAATCCCTTAACTGTTTTCTCCTGCCACCACAATAGCACTAACTGTGATTTACAGCAGTATATTGCCTAATTTTCCATCTGCATATTATTTGGAAAGGGTAAAAGTTAGAGTAATGTAATGTGCAAATGAGTGAAAACAGAATTTGTTTGCTTTCCTTCCTGGCTACACATGGTCAGGGTTTTCTGATGTGTAAAGCATAGAATCTGTTTACTTGGTATGTAAGCTCTTTTTTGATGTGAGTTCCAGTGGGTGTCTTAGACTAGGGCCAAGGAAACTTTTAGAGAGGTTTTATAGGTACAAAATCAGGAGACAGCATCCATGTGAGAGAAAGTGAATGGCAGGTTATCAGCCATTCTGTCCACACAGTTAAAGGCTCTGACTCTTTTGATGAGTGAACAGGAAAAATCCCCTACTTCTGTCAGTTTACGTTACAGTAAGGAAAGAAGATAATTTTCTGTTAGTTGTTTTCAGCCACTCAAGAACTTGGAAGGGGACGGAGGTAGAGCCAAAAGGTGGAATTCTCCATCCAATATCTGACTCTTCAACTAGATCTGTTCCTCTCTTTTTTCTCTTGTATGCGTTGAAAGTATAACTTTCATGTATAGAAATGGTTATCTTTTTAAAGTTTGAAAATCATGGCTGAAATTGCACTAACTGAAATAACAGTGCAAGTAGGAAGATGGCATCAACCAGTTTTAGACTTAAAAAAAAATACTGACCTCAGAATATGAGGACAGACTGTGCACACTAGCACCCCCTCTAATTAAGAGAATGTCATCCATGGAAGGGAAATATTCATCAGCATAATATAATCCCCAAGCTTAGCTGGAGACACAATTATGATTCGTTTGAAATTCAGTCTTGAAAGTGGCAAATTATCTGACATGATAAATAAAGCTAGATGAAAAGAAATTGAATTCTATTCGTGTATTTATCTCTTGTGTGTATGTATATGTGCTCGGCTGTGTTCAACTATTTGTGACCCCACAGACTGTGGCCTGCCAAGCTCTTCTGTCCATGAGATTTTTCCAGGCAAGAATACCAGAGTTTGTTACCCATGTCTCCTGCATTGGCAGGCAGATTCTTTACCACTGAGTCACCTGGAAAGCCTTTGTGTATTTGAGCTCACTGTTTATGACCACCCCCCTCCACTGCCCCTGCAAAAAAAAAAACAAAAAAACCCCACAGAATTGGCAGTTTGGGTAATAATCAGTGCTGTATATTTGATAAATTATTTTCTTAAACTCTGATAAATGATTATTCTCTTAAGGTCTTCTAGTAAGATAACAAAATCATATGGGAAAGAAGTAAACTGAATATTCCAAGATGGAAAAATAGAATTCCACTGAATAAAAAGTTATCTGGTAACTTCACTCTGTTGCACTTTGTTAATCAGCATTGAATTCCAGGATTATTTTTCTTTTAGTTTTGGATATAGCCTACTATAATCAGAAAAATGTGCCAGTGTTCTGCTGCCTGTTTGAAAACTTCACTTACGAGAAAATCCTTCTAGCTCACTGGAAATGGGATCTGGCATTTCAATATTTGTGCGAAATGTTCAGTAGTTCATTGCTGTGTTGCATATGCACATGGTATACACGATCTATATTAGTAAGCAGTACTAGTGTAAGAGGCATAATTACTGTATACAAACTAGAATTACTGCCACAGACTCACATGTATTAAATCTAATTTGAACAAAGGTGACTTTGACTTGAGAAGTAACTAGAGATTACAAAGCAATGGTGTTTACTGTATTTTAGCAGAAAATATGGCAGTTTATTCACCCTTAGTTTACTCAAATACTTCTGATTTTCTTATTTTCTTCCTAAGAAGGATCCCAGTACATTTTTTTTTTTTTTGTGGATCCAGTTAGTCTCGCAATTCTGTGAAAGCAATCTAAACTTACTGGCTACATTGTGAGAACATGAGAGAATAACACCTCCTTGTCTCAACTTTCAACTTCAGTCTTTTATTCTTTTACAGATATGCCAAGTCTTTGGGGAAACTTGGTGGTCTCTAAGGCAGCATTCCAGAGCCAGAAGAGTGCCTGGAAATGTTATCAATGGTTAGATCTAAGGATACATGAGTCCTGGCTCATCTTCCTGATCCATCAATGTGTGAGGGCTATTTCTTGTGCTTGGCTTTAGAGAATATGGATACATTCTAAGCAGCTTCTCTTTTTTCAAATCTTTATGTTTAACATTAGAACAGCTGATATTATACCCAGAGAATAAGTCCACCACCAGTGACCTTACAATTTAACATCTTAAAAATAACCTATTCTATATTGTTCTAGCATTTTCTAATAATAAAATTGTAACTGGGTATTATTTCTATCAAGGAGTTAAACTTGAACTTGGCTGAAGCGAAGAATTGCAATTATGTATCCAAATTGCTCATGAGATAACCTCTTATTCAGAGGTTTTTAGCCTGAGGTACAAGGATATAATTCAGTGAGTTATAGAAATTTCTTTGAAACTTCTAAAATAAAAATATTTTCAGGGCTTTTTTTTTTTGCTAAAAAGCCATAACTTTTATCAGAATTTTATCCCAAAATTGCTAAGCACCACTGATTTTATAACGATTTTGTTATTATGATAGTTGTTAATAGTACTGAAGTGGTATTTCAGCTGATGAATCAAAACTGAAATTTGTAAAACAAATTCAGAAATAGCTAGAGGTATTTTCAAATTTATGATTATCTATTATAAAAAGACTGTCAACATGCCGTCTCCAATCTGAAACACACAATCATAGCATGGATTCTAAAATTCCTGTAGTCAATCAAAAGTTTTTCCAATGGCTTTGTGTTTTCTTCTTCTTTATAAATAGGTAAACAGGTACAACATATCTACTGGGAAACAGAGAATACAAGCTCCCAAAGATGTGACTAGTAACGGTAAGACTCAATCAATTACATAGTGATTCCTCACTTCCTGACACTAGTCTAAGTGTTTTGCATATTTTATCCGATTTAATCTCCCAAACAATTTTACAGATTAGGTACTATTGTCCTCTCAGTTTTACAGATGGTAAAACCAACACAGATCAATTTGCATACTATACCCACTGTCAATTAGTTAGTGAGTCTGGCCTTAAAAACTTAAGGCCACCTAAGTTAACTTAAGGCCACTTAAATTAACCACCTTGGCTATGCTACCTTGAGAATCAAAGATCACACAATGCAAAGAACAATATACATTTCAAGGCTCACCTCTTAGACTGAAGTAACAGCAGGACTCCTTTTTCTTCCTATCAGCAGCATTAGATCCTCCCAACTCCAATTTCTATAGTCTCTGTAGCTCTTAATCCCTCAGTCTCATCAACTTCAGTAATGTCCTATATCAAGAACATGCACATGGCTCATTATCTCTGATTACTTTTGTTTTCTTCAACCTTTTCCTCAAGAAAAAGGACTATACGGTCAATGTTAAAAATTAGAATGCTACTTGGTATACCTCTGTCCTCCTATTGCTGCATCCCTTAGGCTATGACATAAAGGTGTACAATACCCAGACTTTTCTAGTTCAGGTCAACACAAACATGCCTATGAAATTCATCTTTGTAGAAAAGTCAGCACATATTTCAACTTTTATAAGTATATTTCATTCATTAAATGTCAGAAAATACCAAACTTTAGGTAACTGTATTGTTTACTGATATCATATATGGTGTCATAGTCTCCTTATTTATGTTTACAGGAGAATAAGAAAGTAGTTACTGTCACTAAAGAGAGTGGAAGATTTTTTTTTTTAATATTCTTACTTGCAATATGACTAAGAATACAGATTAACTGCAAAATAGTCAAATGAGAGATGAGCTAACAGATACTTCTATGATTAACAAGTAAAATAGGCATCCAGGAATTAACATCATACTGAAATTTAAAGTTCTAACATAGAGGCTTTCCTTTGTATTAATATGTCTTTCCAACTCCTGAGTTAGCATATATGTATACAAAATGCATTAAGGCAATTGCTTTATCAGAACTTGAAGACTGCATGAAAATATTAAAAAGACTCTTGGAACAAAGAGTGATAATTCTCAGCACATCTGACATGGAGGAAAAATTTGTCATACATAGAAGTGAAGGGGAATTGGAAGTTGGCATAAGAACGTCTTCCTCCATTTTTAATGCTTTATGTATTTAAGTTTTTTTGTGAACTTTAAGAAACACAAATACATGTCATTTAATCAAAGTCAAAATAAGCTTTGATTTTCATACAATTTAAGGAAAATAGCTTTTGTAAAACTGAATGCTTCTAAATTATCAAATCAGAGATTTCTTGATAGTTAAATAAAAATACCTAGGTATTTTATTGAAAATAGTTTAGCTACTACTGATTATCCCAGTAGCTTGCAGTATATCAATAGAGAAAATTATCAATAACAATATTTGTAATGGTTGGGATATAAACTCTTTTCTCAGTGTAATTCCTTGTTACTATGAAGATATGCTTGAAGATCCAATGTATGCCATCAGGATAAAAGTTATGGCACAAAAAGCTTATTTGCATAAGTAATTAATTTCATGAACTACTATAATTATAAATAGCTTTGCATGATTTTCATGCTCAGTTCCTTACAAACGACATATAACACATGAGCCAGTTTTAAAAATACTTTCAGAAATCCTGAAACAATACAAAGTCCGTCCACTATACCAATTACTTCCAGGCAGTAAGTAAAAGAGGAAGGTAAATAAATGAAGTGTGCCATTTATAGGGTTTTGTTTGTAATTAATGACATTATTTTAAAGTAATAATTTTATAACATAATTACTTTTTGAGTAATAGTGAAATATTGAGCTTTAGGAAAACTGCTACATTTTGGCTGTGCATTTGGCACAAATCAAGTTGATTCTTAAAGAAACCAGGATCCTCCATGATCACATATCTAAAATTATACCTAGTATTAAACTCTTATTTTCAAAAGTATTTAACAGAAATCATAATATGTTATCATTGTTTATTGTAATACTGATAACCATATCAAATCCAGCATTTTACCATATATAGATCTGTAACCATAGTACACCACAAAACTTTGTTTCATAGTTATTAATTATTTTAGAATTGCACTGGCTTCAGTTTATGTGATTATATTATAATATGAAATTATATAATAAATGTTGATATGTATATGTGTATCTCATAGATGTAAATGTGATTTAATCTATTGGTTAGGAAATCATTCAATTATTTTGAAATTAACCAAAAATCAAGGAAAACATAAGTCATTTTATCCTCATATTCTAGCGAAATATTTTGACACAGGCCCATCTGGATAGAATCTTGTGTAACTTGTTTCTGATGACTTATGATTTTGACAGTTTGGACAGCAATTTTACAACAGTTACTTTAGTTCTTAGGTTGCCACATTGAGGTTTCAAATAGAGATGGAAGGGTCAACTCTTTTAGATGCTGGTCTCAGTGGTTATATGCAGAATCATTCAAAAGATGTGGAAAGATGGAATAAAAAGGGGAAAAATTATGGGAGTTTAGGACAAAGATAAAAAGATCAAGAAGCACTCTAGTGGAAAAAAACACAACAGGCTGGATCTATAACAAAATATTAGATGACCACAAAAATTACTGCTTATAAACAGATTCAAGACTCAGTCTTGAAATAGGTATGAATGATTATGTTGTTATTACTAAGAATATATATTTGATTGCTGCCAGAACTTATGCTTATCTTAACGTGGAAGATTTTATAAATATAATAAATTTGGACCCTTTAAACAGGCATTTTATTAATAAAATGTTGTGTTTTTTAAAAAAATAAAAACCTCAAAGTTGATTTGGAACATAATTCCTGAATATAGACTAAGTAATCTCAATCTACTATAAGCATAATACTATTCTCTAGGTATGTAAAATTTATCACACACACAGACACACATCCCTACCTTACAGTACAGCTTATCATTGATCACATTTTCTATATATAGATTCTCTGTTAAGTATCAGATTTAAGTGTAACCACATTAGTTTCTCAAATACATTTTAAGTTAGATACTGACTCTGAGATTTTCCAGTATCAAGTAAATGCATATTTAACACATTTCAAAGGAACAGACTGCCTTTTAAGGAAAAACCCAAATCCTGAACGCTGTGCCTACTACATTGCTTGAATTGCTTAAAATTCAGAAAGCATGCAAAAAACCCTTAAGTAAAACCCAAACCCAAGATTATCCTACCAAGGGAAAACAGGATGGTCATAATAATCATAAATATACACACCATATGAATATCCACTTGATGTTCAGAGAAGATAACTCAAGGGGATGAAATGGTATGAGTCATAATTAAAAACACTCCAGTTATCATCCATAAAAGGTTTGTGGAAATGTGAGAGGTCTTGTCTGCAAAACCATCATAATTCAGTCTTGGCATTTGGCTTTGCCTCCGCCACCCAAAGTCTGTTCTAGGTTATTATTGCAAACTCAATGGACTCAGCTGCAATGATGATAGAAGCCAGTTTCCATATTATTGTTAACTGACCATTGGCTTGGGATAGAGCCTAGATCTCACAAAAAGTGATCTTATGTAGGGAACATTGGATTTATACTATCAAAAGACTTTCTTTTGCTGATCTTGTAACTGCCTGCAAACATACATAGCAGGCAGCTTGCCAAAACACTCTGAAATAATGCCCCTAATTAAAGTAACCCACTTTCACCATTTGATGTGCAAACTGTTTCTTTTACAAGTTTATCAAGAGATTATATATTGAATATCAAAGTGGATTTTCTTGAGTTCAGAGAGTATTTCTGCACTGTATTTTGGCATCATAGATAGTGTGGAATGTGTGTGCTTGATCTTTTCATATCTTGGGATCTGTGGGTAATTTACAGTCATCATTGTTGACACAGCACAAAATAATGTAAAATCTAGCCAAAAGAAGTTTTGACTAAGTTTTTTTGCTTCGGTCTCTTTCTCGTTAGTTCTTTGTAAATGAAGTTTAATTTACCATGCCCAATTTTGAACTTAAAATTCACTGAAATCTTGAGTTGTATTTCATTAAGTAATATGGTATAAGAAAGTGGTGGTGTGTATTTTTTAATATCTAGTAGTATTTCTAAAATGACTCATTGCTGCTCCAAGTCAGATGTCTTACAGGAACTTCTCTTTCATACATGATTTGTATATTAAATGATAACAGCTTTCTAAAAATGATTCAGATTCAACTCATGCATTGTTGTGCTCTGTGTCATGGCATAATGGGCCCACTATTAAGCATGCTTTGGCGCTAAATCATTTTTGTGACACTGTCTGGAAGGAAATGTTGACTCTAATGGCTAGTATTTCTATACACCGTCCCAAGGAAAGGTTAAAAGATGTTTTAAGAATTATTATTTGTAAATGAAACACAAAGGTAATGTGAAATAGTATAGGGTAAATAAAGTGCCAGCATTATAATTGGAGGACTTATAAGGGGACTTGCAGGGAACTGGAAGGTACTTCTTACAGAAAAAGAACTTGAGAAAGAAAATCTCTATTGACAAACTTTTTGGGTTACCCTTCGCCTTGACCCCAGTCACCAAGATATGCATGTATGTATCTGTCTTAAGAAGTAGACAAAAGACCTTGGAAACTAAACCCAGAGACAGCCAGACAGACAGTTCCCAGACTATTTTAGTGTGCATCATATTCTGGAAATAGAAAACAAAATGTTAAAAGTACAATCCAGAGATGGATGGAGGAGTAGGTGGAATGTGTGGCTTAAAACCAAGATTGTTTAAAAAAAGTATAAACATTATTGAGAGGTTTTGGAAGATATAAGAGTCTCATAACACAATATTTAAAACGTCTTATATTTAAAAAGTACTTTCAGACAGAGAACAAGGAAAATATCAACAGGCATATGATACAACAATCAATGTTTGCCAATGACATGACACAATTGTTGGAACTGACAAAGACTTCAAAGCAGCTATTAAAAAAATGTTCCAACAAGTAAAAGTGATCACTATTAAAATGAGTGGAAAGCTAGAAAAGCTCAGAATATAAGTGGAATATATGAAAAACAATCAAATGGGAATTTTATAACTTAAAACCAAACCCTCACTTGATGTGCTTAATAACAGAGTGGATATGACTGAGAAAGAGTAAGGAAACTTGAAGGTAATTGAAACAACAGGGACAAAACATATTAGAAAAACAAATGCACAGAGCTTATGGAACACATGGACCAAAATCAAACAGCCCTAGAAAGAAGGGAGAAACTAAGTGGAACACAGAAAAAAATTTGAATAAATATTGTTTGATCATGCCCTCAGTTTTATGAAAGATATAAACTTACAGATTTAAGAAACTCATTATCCTCAAACAGAATACACCAAAGAAATGTATATCCATATCAGTTGTTATAAAAGTGCTGAAAATCAGAAACAAAGAAAAAACTTTTTCAAAGCAGGGGAAAAGAAAAATAATGCATTGATTTTGGAAGAACAACAACCTGAAGACTGGCTTCAAATTTTATTTTAGAAATAACTGAGGACAGAGTGAGTGAAGCCAAAAATTTAAAAGTGCTGTAATCATAGATTTCTATATCTAGTGAAAATATCTTTTAAGAGCAAAGGGGAAATAAAAATATTTTCAGATGAAATGAATCTAAGAGAGAAGGTGTTGCCAGCAGACCTGTACTCAAAGTATCACTAAACAAAGATTTTCAGCCAGAAAACCAGAAGTAAATTTGCATTATTAGGAATGAAGAAAGAACAGCAGAAATGGTAAGCACTTGGATAAGTATAATGGGCCCTCCATCTGTACTTGAGTTCTTTAAAATGCATCTGATGGTTGAATGCAAAATTGTAAAATTATCTGACAGAATTTCAGTGTATGTAGGGGTAATATACAAGTACAACACAAGGGGAGAAGTAAAGGAATACATATTGTGCTAAGGTTTCTATCTCCACTGGAAGTGGTAAAATATTCTTTCTAAGCAGAAGTAAAAAGATAAGTATGTAACTGTAATCTCTAGGACAATCACTAAAAGAATTATGCAAAGACAAAGAAGAGAGAAATTTAAATAATTTAAAAATATTCAAATAACTCAGAAGGAGATAGAAAGGGGAACCAGAGTAAGTATAATAAGAAGAACCAAACAAACAAAAAGAAACGCCAGACCTAAATTTGAAGATATTTATTATATGGTATGTTCATGTCCCTAAACACATCGATAAAAAGATAGAATGCCAGAGTGAAAATTCTGAAATGTGAAACAACTATATTCTACCATAAATCACTTAAAATATAATAATAGAAATTGATTTCCAGAATGGCAATGTGAGGAGTTCTATAGATCCTCACTTCAGTGGAACAAACATAACTGGTGAAAACAACCATTCAAATCTCAGTAAAGGGCCCTAAATGATTTCAGAAAATGGAGGAATAGTTACTGAAGAAAATTTACTACATCTGGTGTGACAAGTGCAGGATTTTGAAACTTGAGTCCTTGTCTCCTTCATTCTTCCTCCACCCCAGCTCAGGAAGCTCCACTCATGGCAGGTACAACCAAGAAGACACAGCTCCTTCTCTCTCCAGTTCCTAGGTAGGGCTACTTTTCCAATCTGGCCACCAGAATTTATCATTCCTTCCCACCTCATACATTTCTTGTTGCAGAAACTCTATTCCAGGCAAGTGCAGTTAAGATGTCTGGGGCTCCCTCCCTCCATGCAGCTGCTTTGTTAAAGAAGCACAACTCTAGACAGGGCAGCCTGAGAACATTCTGCCAAAAACCAGACTTTAGGGCAAAGATTCCACATCATTAGAGGTAAGCTGAGAAGATCAAGGGCTACCGTGGCCACTAAATGTTCCATCGATAGAACACAGGTGTCACCCCATGAGAAGTGGTTGCTGAGACGGAGGAGAACAAAAGTTCTGCCCAGAGGTAAAGGAGGCCTTGAGAACAGAGCTGTGCAGCTCTCTCTAAGGAAATTGCATTTATGACCAAGGTGATATGTTAAATCCACAGGAAAAAATAAAACCAGATATGATAAAAGCAAAAATTTTAATATAATGAACTCTAAATACATTTTTTGCTTTTCCTCAGCTTCTTGGAAAGCTATAAAATTGTATAAATAATTATAACAATGTATTCTTAGTTTTGTAAGACATATAAACACAACATGTATAATAAAAAAATGAAAAGAAAGAGGAAGGAATGGACCTATACATGAACAGTATTTCCTATTTCTAACTGAAATTCAGCTAGTATAATTCTGAGGTAAATTCTGGCTAAGTTAAGATACATATGGTAAGCCCTGGAGCAACCAAAAATAAAACTCAAAAGTGTAAAGCCCAGTTAACAGTATGTTTTATCAAACACCCAGTAGCAGAAGAGAAAATAGACAATCAAGAAGCTCTGCTAAATAAAGCAGTGGAAAGACAACAGGAAATGAAAAGAAATTACTCGTTTCTCCAAGAATTAACCAGGAGAGTCATCTAAACTGTATGTATTACAGCATTGTATCACCTGCCCTAGTTTGTGAGATACTTGAGGATAAAGCCCATGACAAACTTCATGGGAAATAGATGGGGAAACAGTGGAAACAGTATCAGACTTTATTTTGGGGGGCTCCAAAATCACTGGGCAGCCAAGAAATTAAAAGACGCTTACTCCTTGGAAGGAAGGTTATGGCCAAAATCACTGCTGATCATGGATTGCAGCCATGAAATTAAAAGACGCTTACTCCTTGGAAGGAAGGTTATGGCCAACGTAGATAGCATATTGAAAAGCAGAGATATTATGGCTTTGATAGACATGGGTTTGGGTAGACCAGGGGTTGGTGATGGACAGAGAGGCCTGTCTATCATGGTGTCGCAAAGAGTCGGACATGACTGAGCGACTGTACTGAACTGAATGCTAAGTGTTGAGGCAATAACATTGTGTAGATCTCTTTTTGCTTTTCTTTGAGAAACAAATACCCTGTACCCTCAGAGCCAGATTGAATAGGAGAACCCTGTAAATGAGGCATGAGGCAAGAATGTTGCTTCTTGGCTCAAGCCTCTTCATAGGAAACCCTTGACAAGTTAAATGAATAAAAACATATATACACATTTTAAAAGATTAGGAGTAAAATAAACAATAATGAGAAGTTCACTGGAATTTGGTGATCAAAGCAAAAGCATAATCCACCTTAAGAAAGGAAACTTGAGAAAATTTTCTTTATTAATGTTGCTTGGGAGGGGACTACCTCCAGATGCCTTAGTGGCAGGTAGTACAAGGAAAGCTGTCAACTGTTCAAGTCTGATCCAAATCATTGTGAAGGTGCTGTTTTCCTTCCATAATAAATTCATTTGCCATATGATTCTTTAAAAGGGGGTATGTTTATGTAATGTACCCTTTTAAAAAACAATTTAGTATTTATTTTCTTTCATTATGAGCTTTGCATGAATATTTGGTCTATATATAATTTTAAAAGCTCATATAACTTAATCATTTGAGTTCTTGCAATAAACAGAACTCTCTGATAAATGTAGGCTATTTCAATTTGAAATAAGATAAATCTCTATGGAGATTCAGATGTTTCTGGACCCTGTTAATGGGGCTATTTAATCAGGTTTAGAAAAAAACAAAGGTTTCCTAGGCCTGCTGCTGCTGCTGCTAAGTCACTTCAGTCGTGTCCGACTCTGTGCGACCCCATAGACGGCAGCCCACCAGGCTCCCCCGTCCCTGGGCCTACAGGATTACAAAGCATCCCAACACTAAATCCAATCTCTTCTCCAAATAGAAAAGTTTGACATAATATTCTCAGTTCAGATAGTTCTAGAAACAGACCTTAAAATATTGGACCAGCACCTTGTACCTGGGCTGCTCAAAACTGATTTACCCTAGGATATGCATTTCAAATACAATCTTTGGACATTTGTTCGATTTCTAGACTTCTATCCTTACTGATTTTTCATTTCCATTTCTTTACTATGTCTTTGTTACCAACCATCCTTAACTCTTCCCTGCCTGGGCTTCCTTGGTGGCTCAGACAGAAAAGAATCTGGTTGCAATGCAGGAGACCTGAGTTTGATCCCTGGGTTGGGAAGATCCCCTGGAGAAAGGAATGGCTTCCCACTTCTTATCTGGAGAATTCCATGGATAGAGAAGCCTGGTGGGCTATAGTCTATGTGGTCACAAAGAGTCAGACATGGCTAAGTGACTAAAAAAAAATAATCTTAAAATTTGGCAATTCCCAGTCACATTCGTATAACTGCAGCCCTCCTTTATTCTGATCATCCCGATTCTGAGCCCATTCTGAGCCCATTCTGAGCCCATCCTAACTCAGATCCCAATCCCAATTTCATGTCCTGTGTGTACCCTTTTTAAAATCAACTTCCACTGCACCTGCACCCTTGGGCCTCTCTCTGCCTCCTGTTTTCACCATCTCAATAATACACATATGTAAGGCACAGACTAAGTTCTCTAGGGGATGTCTGGGATTATTTACTGCATTTTCATTAGATACACACATTCCAAATAGGCTGAACAACAGGCTCAAGATGATAGATTTAATTAGTGGAAAAAGAGAAACAGGTTATTGTATCATGATTCCTAGTGTAGTGCTGTTTCTATCAAATTAGAAGTATAGATTTGTCACTAAAAAATGTTAAAATATAATTTAATGCTGTTGGAAAAACTGGAAAGCTACATACAAAAGGATGAAACTGGAATACTCTTTCATACCATGCAAAAACTAAGTTCAAAATGGATTAAGACTTAAATGTAAGGCCTGAAACCATAAATTCCTAGAAGAAAACACAATCAGTAAGCTCTTTGATATTACTCTGAGCCATATTTGTTTGGATATGTCTCCTCAAGCAAGAGAAACAAAAGCAAAAACAAAGGGGACAATATCAAACTAAAAACCATTTACCCAGCAAATGAAACAAAACATAAAGATCTCCTATGAGTGAGAGAACATGCTTGCAAATGATATATCTGATATGTAGTTACTATCATATATATATATATATATGTATATATATATAAAATAAAAACTCATGTAACTCAATATCAAAATATAAACAACCCAATTAAAAAAATAGACAGGAGTTGAACAGGCATTTTTCCAAAGAAGATACAGACGGACAACAGGCACATGAAAAAATGATCAACATCACTAATCATCAGGGATATGAAAATCAAACCCACAGTGATACATCATCTCACACCCATCAGAACAAACAGTATCCAAAAGACAACAAATAACGGGTATTGGTGAGGATATGGAGGAAAGGGAACCCTCTTGCATTGTTGGTGAGAAGTAAATTGGTGCAGCCACTATGGAAAATAGTATGGAAATTCCTCAAAAAAAAAAATGGAAATTTGACCTTGGAGTACAGAATGAAGCAGGGCAAAGGCTAATAGAGTTTTACCAAGAGAACACACTGGTCATAGCAAACACCATAGCAAACAACACAAGAGAAGACTCTACACATGGACATCACCAGACAGTCCACACTGAATTCAGACTGATTATATTCTTTGCAGCCAAAATGAAGAAGCTCTATACAGTCAGCAAAAACAAGACCAGGGACTGACTGTGGCTCAGATCATGAACTCCTTATTGTCAAATTCAGATTTAAATTGAAGACAGGAGGGAAAACCACTAGACCCTTCAGGTATGACCTAAATCAAGTCCCTTACGATTACACAGTGGAAGTGAGAAATAGATTTATGGGACTAGATCTGATAGACAGAGTGCCTGATGAACTATGGACAGAGGTTTGTGACATTGTAAAGGACACAGGGATCAAGACCATCACCATGGAAAAGAAATGGAAAAAAGCAAAATGGCTGTCTGAGGAGGCCTTACAAATAGTTGTGAAAAGAAGAGAAGTGAAAAGCAAAGGAGAAAAGGAAAGATATTCCCATTTGAATGCAGAGTTCCAAAGAATAGCAAGCAGAGATAAGAAAGCCTTCCTCAGCGATCAATGCAAAGAAATAGAGGGAAACAACAGAATGGGAAAGACTAGAGACCTCTTCAACAAACTTAGAGATACCAAGGGAACATTTCATGCAAAGATGGGCTCAATAAAGGACAGAAATGGTATGGACCTAAAAGAAGCAGAAGATATTAACAAGGGGTAGCAAGAATACACAGAAGAAATGTACAAAAAAGATCTTCATGACCCAGATAACCACAATGGTGTGATCACTCACTTAGAGACAGACATCCTGGAATGTGAAGTCAAGTGGGCCTTAGGAAGCATCACTACGAACAAAGCTAGTGGAGGTGATGGAATTCCAGTTGAACTATTTCAAATCTGAAAGATGATGCTGTGAAAGGGCTGCATTCAATATGCCAGCAAATCTGGAAACCTCAGCAGTGGCCACAGGACTGGAAAAGGTCAGTTTTCATTCCAATCCCAAAGAAAGGCAATGCCAAAGAATGCTCAAACTACCACACAATTGCACTCATCTCACATGCTAGTAAAGTAATGCTCAAAATTCTCCAAGTCAGGCTTCAGCAATATGTAAACCATGAACTTCCAGATGTTCAAGCTGGTTATAGAAAAGGCAGAGGAACCAGAGATCAAATTGCCAACATTTACCAGATCATTGGAAAAGCAAGAGAGTTCCAGAAAAACATCTACTTCTGCTTTATTGACTATGCCAAAGCCTTTGACTGTGTGGATCACAATAAGCTGTGGAAAATTCTGAAAAAGATGGGAATAACAGACCACCTGACCTGTCTCTTGAGAAACCTGTATGCAGGTCAGGAAGTAACAGTTAGAACTGGACATGGAAAAACAGACTGATTCCAAATAGGAAAAGGAGTACGTCAAGGCTATATATTGTCACCCTGCTTATTTAACTTCTATGCAGAATACATCATGAGAAACGCTGGGCTGGATGAAGCACAAGCTGGAATCAAGATTGCCGGGAGAAATATCAAAAACCTCGGATATGCAGATGACACCACCCTTATGGCAGAAAGGAAAGAGGAGCTAAAAAGCCTCTTGATGAAAGTGAAAGAGGAGAGTGAAAAAGTTGGCTTACAGATCAACATTCAGAAAACTAAGATCATGGCATCTGGTCCCATCACTTCATGGGAAATAGATGGGGAAACAGTGGAACCAGTGAATAACTTTACTTTGGGGGGCTCCAAAATCACTTCAGATGGTGATTGCAGCCATGAAATTAAAAGATGCTTACTCCTTGGAAGGATATGACTAACCTAGATAGCAGATTAAAAAGCAGAGACATTACTTTGTCAACAAAGGTCCATCTAGTCAAGGCTATGGTTTTTCCAGTAGTCATGTATGGATGTGAGAGTTGGACTGTGTAGAAAGCTGAGTGCTAAAGAATTGATGCTTTTGAACTGTGGTGTTGGAGAAGATTCTTGACAGCCTCTTGGACTGAAAGAAGATCCAGCCAGTCCATTGTAAAGGAGATCAGTCCTGGGTGTTCATTGGAAAGACTGATGTTGCAGCTGAAACTCCAATACTTTGGCCACCTCATGCGAAGAGTTGACTCATTGGAAAAGACCCTAATTCTGGGAAGGATTGGGGGCAGGAGGAGAAGGGGACGACACAGGATGAGATGGCTGGATAGCATCACCGACTCCGTAGACATGAGTTTGGGTAAACTCCAGGAGTTGGTGATGGACGGGGAGGCCTGGCATGTTGCAATTCATGGAGTTGCAAAGAGTTGGATACAACTGAGGGAATGAAGTGAACTGACAGTATGATCAAGGAATTTCCCTTCTAGGTAAATATTAATCTTAATAAAATGAATATGCTAATTAGAAAAAGATATATATCCCCCTATGTTAATAACAAAATTATTACAATAGCTAAAATATGGAAGCAATGTAAGTGCTCATTACCAGATGAATGGATAAAGAAGATGTGGTATATATATATATATACCACATCTTCTTTATCCATTCATCATATGTGGTATATATATATACCACATGTGGTATATATATATATATATATATATATATTGCTTTGTCATAAAAATGAAATTTTTCTATATAGTTGACAAAATAGATGGACCTAGAAGGTATTATACTAAGTGAAATAAGTATATCAAAGAAAGACAAATACTGTATGATTTAACTTATATGTGGAATCTAAAACACAAAACAAATTAACAATTATAACAAAAGAGAAACAGTTATAAGCACAGAGAGCAAGTAGGTGGTTGCCAGAGAGGAGCGGGTTGAGGGGATGAAAGAAATAATAGGGAGATTAGAGGTAGAAACCTCCAAGTGTAAAATAAATGTGTCACAAGTATAAAATATACAGTGTGGGAAATATGGAAATGTATTAATTTGTAGTTCAGTCACTCAGTTGTGTCTGACTCTTCGTGACCCCATGAACCACAGCACGCCAGGCCTCCCTGTCCATTACCAACTCCCGGAGTCTACCCAAACCCATGTCCATTGAGTTGGTGATGCCATCCAGCCATTTCATCCTCTGTCGTCCCCTTCTCCTACTGCCCCAAATCCCTCCCAGCATTAGGATCTTTTCCAATGAATCAACTGTTCGCATGAGGTGGCCAAAGTATTGGAATCTCAGCTTCAACATCAGTCCTTCCAATGAACACCCAGGACTGATCTCCTTTAGGATGGATTGATTGGATCTCCTTGCAGTCCAAAGGACTCTCAAGAGTCTTCTCCAACACCACAGTTCAAAAGCATCAATTCTTTGGTGCTCAGCTTTCTTTATAGTCCAACTCTCACATCCATACATGACTACTGGAAAAACCATAATCTTGACTAGACAGACCTTTGTTGACAAAGTAATGTCTCTGCTTTTTAATATGCTGTCTAAGTTGTTCATAACTTTTCTTCCAAGGAGCAAGCCTCTTTTAATTTCATGGCTGTAGTCACCATCTGCATTGATTTTGGAGCCCCCCAAAATAAAGTTTGTCATTGTTTCCACTGCTTCCCCATCTATTTGCCATGAAGTGATGGGATCAATAGCTCAACTGGAATTCCATCACCCTCACTAGCTTTGTTCGTAGTGATGCTTCCTAAGGCCAACCTAACTGCACATTCTAGGATGTCTGGCTCTAGGTGAGTTATCACACCATCATGATTATCTGTATTGTGAAGATCTTTTTTGTACTGTTCTTCTGTGTATTCTTTCCACCTCGTCTTATCTTCTGCTTCTGTTAGGTCCATACCATTTCTGTCCTTTATTGAGCTCATCTTTGCCTGAAATGTTCCCTTGGTATCTCTAATTTTCTTAAAGAGATCACTAGTCTTTCCCATTCTATTGTTTTCCCCTATTTCTTTGCATTGATTGCTGAGGAAGGCTTTCTTATCTCTGCTTGCTATTCTTTGGAACTCTGCATTCAAATGGTTATATCTTTTCTTTCTCTCTGCTTTTTGCTTCTCTTCTTTTCACAGCTATTTGTAAGGCCTCCTCAGACAGCAAATTTACTCTTTTCCATTTCTTTTTCTTGGGGATGGTTTTGATCCCTGTGTTCTGTGCAATGTCACGAACCTCCATCCATAGTTCATCAGGCACTCTGTCTATCAGATCTAGTCCCATAAATCTATTTCTCACTTCCACTGTATAGTTATAAAGGATTTGATTTAGGTCATAACTGAATTGTCTAGTGGTTTTCCCCACTTTCTTCACTTTAAGTCTGAATTTGGCAATAAGGAGATATGTATAGAAATAGCAAATCACTAAGTTGCACAGCAGAAACTGGCATAATGTTGTAGGTCAATTATACTTCAAAAACTAACAAACAGGAAAAAAATTTTGATTTTCAGAGGTGGAGTGTGAGGGGATGGTGAAGTGGATTAAGGCAGTCAAAAGGTACAAACTTCCATTTGAAGTACAAGGGATATAATGCATAAAATGATAAACATTATTAACACCGTTGTATGTTATATATAAAAATTGTTAAAAGCATAAACCCTCAGAGTCCTTATCACAATAAAAAGTTAATTTCCTTAATTTTGTATGTAGAGGAGATGATGGATGTTCAATTATTTCATAACATATGTAAGTCAAATTAGTAATTTGTGATACCTTAAGTTTATACAATGATGTATGACAGTTATATTTCATCAGTGAAACCAATAAAAATATATCTTCCTAAATTTTGGTGGTTTTTTTTTTTTTTAGAGGTGCTCTCTCCAGTCTTTAAGATTCTTGTGTATTCCTTTATGATTACCTTAGGACCTACACAATTTTGGTAAAAAATAATGTGGAGTCATAACATTTTATTGCCCTAAGCTCAGGCACTCATTTGACTATTTTCAAAGTATAAGCTAGTGATAGCTTCTCTCTGACTTCGTTAATTCAATCTTGATTTAATTAATATATTTCTATGTGTTAAGCTCAATTTAAAATAACACTGATCAATATAAAAACAGCCACTATCTCCTTCTCACTCCAAAAAACCTAATTTAAAAAAGGAAAAAAATGATCCTGTAAGAGTGCTATGTTCTGCCTTTGAGTCCTCTTCTCTTCTGCCTTTGAGACCCCTTTTCTTAAACTTTTGACTAAATATTTCCTTGAAGAGACTTTCAATTCTGTCACAACACTAATATCTTCTTGGTGGCCCTGATCAACTTTTTTCTCATCTAAGACCAGTATATAAAATAACAGAGACCCACACTTGTATTTCAAACAATGAATAAATGGGATAGTTACTATAATATCAAATATTACAGTTACTATAAAGGGAAATGATTGTTTCAAAAGAAATAATGTCATTTTTTTTAATTTCAAAAGGAATTCATTATTTGGCTAGATATATTATTTTGCATTATTTTCCAGATTAGAGAACATAACCCTTCAGATGAAAGTACATTGTATTTATAGAACATTTGATTTCAATTGTAATTTCATTTGTAAATATTAAGACCATTCAGTCTAACTGGACTGACCCTAGAGACAAATCCTTGCTTTCATGAAATTCTAATTATATCTACACAATTTATTTGCTTTTACAGTTTCCTGGCAATATTCTGTCTCTGTGGCTTATGTGTCTTTCATATGGCCAAAGAATTTCTCCCAATTTCCCCCATTAACCCCAAAAGAAATTTCAACTGAGATTGCTGGGTTCCAGAATAGCTGTATCAACTCCAAAATTTTCAAATACAACTTGAGATTAAGACAAACACTAGATGCCCCAAAGGAGCTTCCCATTAAATTTTATGTACATTTCTCTAATAAACTTCACGCATTTGGATGGCTGGTACTTTAAACGTGGAAAATCATATAAAAAAAGGTTTGTTTCATATAATTGATATAATTTTGACTTCATATTTTTATATCTTTCTTAGAGAGTTAATAATATTATATAAACACATGTATATCAACTGAAACTTAGTTAACATGTAGAACCTTTTCATCATGATACGGCCATCAGTTAGACAAAAACAAAACTTACTCAAATGGTTACTTCTTTCCTACCTTACCATTATTAAATAAACCTGGAGTTTGACTTGCGTCATATTGGTTTGTGGGAACTGGCTTCACAGAATAACGTTTACAAGATCAGTCCTTGAAAGGACATTGTCAACATCTTTAAGCCATGGGTTTGATAGTTTTATTCATCTCCTGTTTACAGTGTAATTTTATTTTTTTAACTTCCAAAAATATTATCCCAACTGTTGGGCTTTATAAAATTGCTTTTAGTTCTTTCATCTGAAATATTCTTAGTTGAATTCAATTTTACACTAAAAAGTTGAGTAAAAAGTATAATAATAAAATTACCTATATGCAATTAATTCTTTTTCCTAAATGGTGAAGTTTTGCTTCTTTCTTTCATTTATATTACTGTAACTAAATGTTACTATAACTAAACCATACTATTAAAATGTAATTTTTTTTTGCTTAAAGCTTTGGCAAAGAAAGCAAACTTATTTGTAAGTTGTTTCTACTTATTTGAAATAATATGGTAATTTATGTTACATGAAATTATAATAAAATATTCTTGCTTTGTTTCGTTCAGGAATAACAGCATTATTTTAACTTCAAAAGGAGAAAACAGTGATTCATTTTTTTTCATTTAATAAATTCACTTCTGGATCCTTTACTTGTATTGATTTTAAATCATACTTTACCAATATATTAATTTTTAAATAAAATATTTTCTCTTGACTCATTCTTTGAATGACTTTTTCTTGAATAAGAAAATACAAAGATTTCAATGCCATTTTTTCTACTAATTTATCTATAAATAATTTATCAATGGCTTTCTCTGACTTGAATTTAGAATCTATAGTAATTCATTCTTATTTCATATGTATTCAGAAGTTTTATTTACAACAAAAATGTATTAAGCAGTTGTGAGTTATGTAACATTTCTTGAGTACCTGGATAGAAAATAACATATTCAAAGGCTGTGGGAAGCAGGTATATTACTTAGACATCATGATGTGTCTAGAGAAAAATGGTGTATTTTCATTTAGGAAATAAAGTGAGTAGGGAACAAGATTCAACTTAAGATTGCTTTGATTTAAAAATTGAATACATTTAATTTTATGCTTAGCACTCAGTTTCACCTATTACCTTTGTTTTTGTTATCCAGTTGCTAAATCGTGTCTGACTCTTTGCGATCCTTTGAACTGCACCATGTCAGGCTTCCTTACCCTTCACTATCTCCTGGAGTTTGCTCAAACTCATGTTCATTGAATAGGTGTGCCATCCAACCATCTCATCCTCTGTCGCCCCCTTCTCCTCTTGCCTTCAATTTTTCCCAGAATCAGGGTCCTTTCCAATGAGTTGGCTTGTTGCATCAGGTGGCCAAAGGATTGGAGCTTCGGCTTTGGTGTCAGTCCTTCCAGTGAATCGGAGAAGGCAATGACATCCCACTCCAGTACTCTTGCCTGGAAAATTCCATGGATGGAGGAGCCTGGTAGGCTACAGTCCACGGGGTCGCTAAGAGTCAGGCACAACTGAGAGACTTCACTTTCACTTTTCTCTTTCATGCACTGGAGAAGGAAATGGCAACCCACTCCAGTATTCTTGCCTGGAGAATCCCAGGGATGGCGGAGCCTGGTGGGCTGCCATCTATGGGGTCGCACAGAGTCGGACACGACTGAAGTGACTTAGCAGCAGCAGCAGCAGAAGCAGCAGCTTCCAGTGAATATTCAGGGTGGATTTCATTTAGGATTGACTGGTTTGATCTCCTTGCAGTCCAAGGGACTCAAGAGTCTTCTCCAGGACAATTTGAAAGCATCAAATCTTTAGCACTCAGCCTTCTTTATGGTCCAACTCTCATATCTGTACGTAACTACTGGAAAAATCATAGCTTTGACTATACAGACCTTTGAAGCAAAGTGATGTCTCTGTTTTCTAATACACTGTCTTGGTTTGTCATAGTTATTTTTTTTTTTCCCCAAAGAACAAGCAGTTGCTTGCAGTCCATACTGAAGTCTATTACCTTTGCCTTTGGATAAATTGTGATATCTGTCTCTATGTTTCCTAAACTATAAAATGGAGTTACCATTGACTGCCTGACATGGGTAGTTGCTCACTCTCTCTCCAGAGGCTTCCCTGGTAGCTCAAATGGGGTAAAGAATCTGCCTGCAATGCAGGAGACCTGGGTTCAATCCCTGAAGAATTGGACACAACTGAGCAACTAACATTTTCAATTTCACTTTCATATATATACACCCTAACCCATTTGCTCTAAAGATGTTCTCTGATATTTGTGATTAAAGTTCTTTCCTTGAAAGTTATTGGTATCTACATCAGAGGATTTTTAGTATTTTGCAATATTTTTAATATACCTTTAGAACCATGCTTAGTAAAAATACAAAAAAAATCTGAAATATATATTTTATATAGTAATTGTGTCATAAAACTTGGAAAGATTATACACTTACAGATATATAATATATAATCACTGACAAACTCTACATAGAAGTGTGTGTACTTTCAGAAATATCTGAAATGTACAGGATTCAGCTAAAAAATAAAAATGATTTTGGAGTCAAAGGTGGTTCTTAGAGCAGACTCTACTTTAACTCCTAGGAAAGGAAAATGGTAGGGAGCCATGAGGATAGATCTTTATCCGATTTTATTGACTTCACTTTTGAAATCATGTTTGGACATAAAATAACTCAGAAATGTCTAGATCTCATGAGGGATATGTGACAGAATAAGCTGTGGAATTAGAAGTTACAGGCTCTATCGTTTCTCAGTCTTTTGGTTAAGATCAAGTGTAGGAGTTACAGGCTCTGAGTCCACTCTTTTGATTCTAATCCAATAGGATCTAGAGTAGATTTGTGCACTTTATTTTTCAGAGATACACAGATCTGATACTCATCCCTGTTTGAAAACCATTAAGCTACATTACTAAGTGTGGTAAACATCTATAAGATTTCAAAACTAGTCTAAATTTAAACATTGAGTTTCTGGACACAAACAGTCAAATGAATTCAATATGATATTAGAATCTGATTATTTAAAAGTCATTTAAAAATATAAAAATCTATTCAGACCACCTTCAGAGGAGTCAACAGAATGAGCTAAATGCCAAAACTATTTTCGCAACTGACCTCGAGGTTGGGCACGTACGTGCACTGCTGCTTATGTCTAACTCCAGAAAAGAGAATTTAGGAATGGAAAGAAAATTACTGAAGATCATTCCCCATTCCCCACCCCATCTCCCTGCCCAGAGCAGTAACTACAAAGTAAAGACTTGGGATGAATATATTCTTATACCCTGAATTTCATTATGAACTAAACAAGTTACACTTAATTTTCTGTGATAGCTTACGTGAAACAAGTTAAAAGGAAATACTGAGGCAGTTTTATTCAAACCTCCTTCTCTATCACAATATCCACTAACATGTAGTATCTACCAAATCATATCTGACAGATAGTTCCATGGAGAATAAATTAACTTTTTTATCTCTTTCTCTGAGACTTTCTGAAAATGCTTAAATTTCTTCTGGGACATTAGCAGTAACCATGACACTTCTTGGGACACATAGCAGAAACTGTGACTTAATGATACCCCTATCCTCATCCTTATTAACAAAACATAGATCTTTGACCTGGAGAGTAATGAGCTCATCTAAGTATTGGCATCATTCTTCTCTTTTGCTGTTAGATGTCAGCATACAACAAATTTCTCATCAAGTGGGGCAAAACTGGAAATTTATGAAGTATTTTTGAAAAAAAAACACCTTTCATTTTCTGGTGAATAAAAATAAGAGTCAGCTGGTACTACTACACTCCTTCCTACAATGAGCTGGACATATAGTCTGAGCTGCAATAACCTTACTGTGCAAGAACCAACTGTCCCTTTTCTCAAGGGAAATGTCCTTTTTATCCTGAATGTGGCTTCATTTATCCCTCTGTTTTCAGCCAGGCTAATAGATGTTTATTGAACTGAATCAAAGGCTTTGGAATTTAGAGTGTGACTATGCTTAATCTGGATTAATACTTACCTAAACTTCAGGATTTTTATTTCCCACAGATACACTTTTTTCCCAAAACGCTTTGGCAAATGGGACTGGGACAGGGACAGCAAGGATCAAGGGCTAGACATTTTTTTTGAGGGGGTGGGGAGTGGACAAGAACAAACTAATCTCCTCACACATTATTTCTTCCTTTCATGTTCTTACTCTTTCATACACCTAGGTGTGTATATATACAGCATGGATAAAAAGAGAGAGAAAGAAAATGAAAAAAAAAAAAAGAACGGCTGCTTAAAAATATGCACAGTTTTATCAGGATCCTAATCAAAATTACAACCAAAATAATATGTAACATTTAATAATTATAATGCAGTCATTATCATTAAAAATAGGTTGATATCTTGCTCGTGATCTTGACTTTTACTTTCTGTCCTTTTGTGAGGCTCTGCTTTCCATATGTGCACAATTTCTGTACTTATTCAAGCACATCACATATACAGCAGTGCTACTACTAATTATAGCTTTATAGTTTCACATTCCTTTTCTCATCTAGTGTTCCTTACAATCTCTTCAACACCCCAGGTAGATGAAAATAATAAATCTCACAAGTTCAAAAACAAAAAGCAAAATTTTATCAAATTATAAACAAGAAATATAATTAAACTTTATAGAAAAGCTCAGAAGAAAACTGGTAATTAAAAACATACAACATCAAGTCTAAGGCAACTAAGAAGTATTAACAACTGAATAAGCTACACTGATATTCCCCAATGTGCCAAATGATCTGCATGGAAGTTTTTTGGCAGATATGGATTTTGGTTGAGCAGAGAAGTGAATGAACACTTTTTCATTTTCAGAAGCAATGCCAATAGCTTGGATTGAAGATGAGTACAGTTTGTGTTGTAGGGTGTTTTATGACTCAAGAGTTCTTGAGGATTCCAGATCCTGATGTTTCATGGGAGAACACAGGAGCAAAAGAGAAAAGAGAAATCTAAGGACGGATCTGACATCTCCCTACCAATTCCCTTTTCTTCTTTAATGGAAATTATGCTCAGATGTGTGTACTCTGATGAGTCAAACTGAACTCATTTATTACACACTGCTTATTGTAGAGGTGGATAATCTATTGACACTGTCTGGGAATCATTCCAGCAAGTCCCTTTATTCAAGTAAATAGCAATAGGAAAACTCCTCCTGATTAAATCATTCTTGTTTCTGACATCAAGATGGCTTCCAAAAATTAGAACTTGAAGCAATACCATCTTGAAATACTTAATTGTATTCCCTGATCATCCTATACATCAGAATTGATTTGGTTTCTCTTTCTAAAGGACAAAAAAAGCTATCTTTTTTACAAATTCTTTTTTGCTTCAACTATAGAATAAAAATGAAGATAATAGACATCTTCATGTTATTTTTGTTAATACAACAAAGAAAGAAAAATGAAAAGCTTTAGGATGGTAAAGGAAGGCAAATCATAACTTTTTTACCCATCATGTTGGTATTAATAACTCAAGAGAAGAGCCAATTTAGTATTTTGTTTCCCTTCTTAGAAAGCATATGCATCCAAATAAGAATAAACTGGATCCTCTGTTCCAGGACCCTGTGTATAACTAAATGTTGGCTTTAAAGTGTTTACTGTATATTAGTTTCTGTGCAAGGTATTGCACATATATTACATAGTTTAATTATACAACACCAGTGAGGTATTACTATATTCAATTCACATATGAAGGAACTCAAGTCAGGCAGACCGTGTCAACAGTACACACTAGGGAAGTTACCAAGGCCCAGTTTGTCTTTTCATGAAAACTCCAAAATGCCCTAGTTCCTGTACTCCAATTATCTGAGGTCTGTGAAAAAAAATCCAATCCCAGCTGTCTGAAATTACCCTGCCCGAGCCAGAACACACCCAGAGCCCTCTCTCTTCTACAACACAAACACAATTAAAACATGATCACTGTGCATCCAGCAAGCAAAGGGTGTGTGCGTGTGTGTGCTCAATCGTGTCCAACTCTTTCTGACTTCATGGATGATAGCTGACCAGATCCTCTGTCCATGGGATTTTCCAGGCAAGAATACTGGAGCAGATTGCCATTTCCTTCTCCAGGGGATCTTTCCAACCCATGGATTGAACCAGCACCTCCTGCATTGGCATGTGGGTTCTTTACTGCTGAACTACCATGGAATAGATTTTGTGAAAATAACTAAAAGCATAGGTAAAAAAAGCCCTTTGGAATCCTTCACCAGTGGATCATTTTCCATAAGTCAGGTTTTCATAATTTAACAGCTAGGAGGAAAGATTTCCACTTGTATTAATTAGTGTTCTATTGTTGCCATAACAAACTACTACAAACCAAGCAGCTTAAAACAGTAAAAATATTGTATCTTACAGTCCTGAAGGCTAGCAGTCCAAAATAGGTATCACAAGGTTTCATTGGGGCCAAGCTCTTTCCCGGAGTCTGCCAACACTTCTTGGATTGGCACTTGCCAGCAGGATCTCAAACATCCTGACTCTGACTCTAACACTGACTCTTCAGCTCTACCCCTCCACTCTCCATACCTAAGTACCCTGGTGATTACATTGGGCCCACTTAATAATCAGAACTACTCTCCTTAATTGAAGATCAGATAATTTGCAATCTTACTTTCACCTGAAACTTTAATTCTCCTTTGTCGTATAACACAATAAGCTTCAGGGATTGGGGTATAGATAACACCTAGCGATGAGTATGGGCTTTCCCCGTGGCTTAGTGGTAAAGAATTTGCCTACAATGCAGGAGACCAGCGTTTGATTCCTGGGTTGAGAAGATTCATTTGAGGAGGGCATGGCAACCTACTCTAGTACTCTTTCCTGGAGAATTTCATGGATAGAGGAGTGTGGTGGGCTATAATCCACAGAGTCACACAGAGTCAGAGGCAACTAAGCAGCAGGGATCATAATTCTGCCTACCACAACCACTCTAAAAACAATGAAAATCAAAAGTTGTAGGAGATATAAAAGGTCAAATGTGGGCAAAACCTCAAATTGTTTATCTTCAAATTCTAAGCACTGGAAGTCAGTAAACGTCCCTGGCAGGAACATAAGGAAAAACACAAAAATCTTTATAACACTTCTTGGAAATTTCAGAAGCAGCATGGAAGGATAGTTTTAATTCTGGCATCTAAAAATTTTGTGACTTAAAGCAGGTCTGTGAACTTGTATTTCTACACCTCAGATTCTTCATCTTCAAAATCACAGGATCTGAATAAACAACCCTCATGTCATATCTAGAAGATAGAGTATGATCTCTGAAAGACAGGGTTTTGATGAAGATACGAAACTGAGAAATGTGGGTAATAGGAACCTGTAATAGCACTGCACCTAACAAAGGCAATTAACATTTTATTACTTTAAAAAATGTGTAATCTGACGCTGAGCTAATACTTCAGTTATGAGCAAGGAGTCTTATTTTTACTAAAATTTGCACATGATGAAGGAAAGACAGAATTATTTTGGTCAAAGTAAATACCTATGAGGACTATTATATGAAATAATTTTTACTTTGTTATTCATTGTCATAGAAAATAAAAATTAATCAAAATACTATAAACAGAAACATAAAAATATCTTTATATGGTTAAAAACAATTGCATTGAAACATGATTAATGGGCTAGTGAAAGCAGTTGTCTTAAACAAAAATCTATAACTGACACAGACAATAAAAGAATCTCATATTTATGACATTTCATATAATATTAAATTAGGATTTATGATTTTATATTATATCTCATATTTTAAAATCAAAATGAAAACTCAAATTCCAATTACTTAAAATAAGAGACTAAATCATCAAAATGGATAAAGCAGAAAAGTACTTTCTAATATCAAATACGGGAAATTTTTTTTAAAAGCACATTAGTCAAAAGTATTCTTTGAATACATGTACCCCTTTAATTCATATTAAATATAATTGTACACATATTACTTAAACATAATTTTGTGGGTGATGATTTTATAATAGGCCATAACTTGAAATTTGAAGAAGAGACATCTTGTGGCTAGTGAAAAAAAAAAAAATCAACTTCAGGTAAAAGCAGATGGGGGTAAGGCAGAAATATAAAACCAGTAATGGAAAGACATTCCAAGATATGTAAACTTCTGTAATCCCTTTGGTCCTTATTGTCCTTATTCATTACATATATAATATTTCATATCAAATTTATGATTCTATAAGAAGTGAAATGATTGGGTCCAGGAGATTCAATTAATAAATGAAAAATGAAAATTGCTCAATATTAAAAGGAGCAAGAGTATTCTAAATAAAGGCTGAAGAAATAAGACTCTCAGGAAGTGACTGAGATGAATAGGGGTGGGGGAGGCATTTGGGAGGAAGTTGAAAGTAGTTTTAGGTAAAAAGATGTTCTGTGCTTGGGATTTGGGGCCAAGTTAAATTAGCAAAAAATGCAAGTAAGTAATTAGAATGTGCTTTAGGCCTAGAATCATTTGGGATTATAGGGAATATAGGAAAAGACTGTTTTCTAGAGAGCCACCAAGAAAACTGAGGTTTAAATAGAGCTGAAATTGAGGTAGAAAAAGCCAGAAAAGAAAATTAGGAGATAGGCAAATTGTCGTCAGTGGCTAAAATTTAGTGTGAGAGCTAATACATAGTTGATACTCAGTAATACATCACCCATCTTATTTTACACATCTATACACCATTTGGAGGCGGGCATGGCAACCCCCTCCAGTATGCATGCCTGGAGAATTCCATGGACAGAGGAGCCTGGCAGGCCATACTCCATAGGGCCGCCAAGAGTCGGGCACGGCTGAAGTGACTTAGCACACACACTTACCATTTGTACAATCAGATGATAGTAATTACAAAGGTTGTGCATTCATTCTGCCCCAGAACCTTGTAACTAAGTTATTTTCTTCTTAGGAAAGCTATGCTGCTGCTGCTGCTAAGTCGCTTCGGTCGTCTCCGACTCTTTGCGACCCTATAGACGGCAGCCCACCAGGCTCCACCGTCCCTAGGATTCTCCAGGCAAGAATACTGGAGTGGGTTGCCATTTCCTTCTCCAGTGCATGAAAGGGAAAAGTAAAAGTGAAGTCACTCAGTCGTGTCCGACTCTTAGCGACCCCATGGACTGTAACCTACCAGGCTCCTCTGTCCATGGGATTTTCCAGGCAAGAGGACTGGAGTGGGGTGCCATTGCCTTCTCCGTAGGAAAACTATAGAGGTACCTAAAAAATAATGGAGATCTGAGAAGGAGAAATTCAAACTTAATATTTATTGGATTTCTGTCTTGTTAATGGCATTAATATAACTAGATACTGGAGCAAGAAGAGAACACTATAATAGAGTAGTAAGGATAGTGTTTACTTTTTTATGTAAAAAGTGATGTTTTACATCACTCAATATTTCTCATATGACTACTATTTTAATTAATGTTGATAGTTATGATTGGATAATGAATCAGAAGTCTTAGATATTAATTTTAGTTCTGCTACTTACCAGTTATGTTTTCTTCTATGTCATTTAACCTCTCTTTAATCTCAGTTCTCACATTTATTAATTTACAAAGAAAAATATCTGTTGTATCCCTATTGGATAGGATTGTTGTGAAGAGAAACAGAAGATAATATATCTCTCTGTCTATCTATATATCAATGCTCTTTGTAAACACCAAAAAACAATAAGAATCCATATGACTATGGCAAAGTCTTGATTCTATATAGAGACTGTAAACTAAAACTTGAGGTATAATACATGTATAAAGGCTATAAAAATACATACAAAATGCTGATAACATGACAGAATACAGTAAGTGCTGTAAGCAAAGTGCAGTTTCATTTCATGAATACATTAATGAAAGATTATATGCTGTTAACATCAATTGATTCAGTAGACTTAATGAAATGGATCAGAATAGATAAAAGGAATAACTCACTAAAAACCGAGTTATAGAAATCTGTATAAATATTACATAGAGCATATCTGCAGTGGCAGACTGTACTTAGTCACTCCCACCCTTTAAAAGTTTCCGTTTTAAACTATATCAGACACTTGAAAACCTAACACACATTTCAGCCTAATAGTACTCCTTGTTGACTAAAAGAATTATATTTAACATTGCAAAGAAAATGTCAAAACAGCTACTGATTCATATGCTATCAGCACAATATTCGGTATCCAGTAAAAGAGGAAGAGTGACTTACAGTCATAGAGAAAATAATAATAAAATGTATATTGGGTTGTATAGAGAAGAAACCACAGAAAAGTTTATGTTAAATTCTAGGGAAACCACAAAATGATTAGATTATAGAATCCTCTCCCTGGGGAAGTAAAAGATACCCTGTGTTTACTAAAACTTATCAGGGGAAATTAAAGAGGGTGGAGACAAGACAGAAATTCTACACCAAAAGGGGAGGGGAGAGAAGGACGACGACCTTTGATTTTTTTTCTGTAGCATTCTTGGACACAAAACTGCTCAGAGCCAGTAATATTTTTTTCTGAATTAGCTGTAAATAAATCAGAAACATATGTATTATAATTTCACATTCTGAAAGTGACCCTGGTCATCCCTAATGGAGTGGGGAAAGTTACTCATTAAATTCCATATATTTTCAATTTAGCAAGCTCTAAACCAAGGGCATAAGGATAGGTATAGCCAATCAACATCAATACTAGAAAAGACAAGTCTGTGCAAGAGGTATCTGAGGATGTCTCTCTCCAGTACCTCTTTATCTGTGCCTTAAGCAGTCATCTCATTCAGATAAAATGTATTCTCACATGACAGAACTAATTTTGACACAAAATGTTCTGTATTGATTTCTGGGATTCTGTTGTGGCCTGTCCTCTGCAGATTTCTGCTGGACTGAACAGGAAAACCACTTTGATCCATAATTCAATAGAAAGCCCAATATAACTGTTCAAATTTACCACTGACATCTGAGAAGATGAAGAATGGCATCCCATCCTTTTTCTTGGAATTTCAAGCACAATGAATAAAACTTTTCTGTCCAAGGGCATATTTTGCATGAGGAGCCACATCACTGGGGAGAAACGTACCAAAAATAATTCAAGTTTTTAAATAATAAAGGAAAGGATGACTGGGTGTAGCTGTTATGTGCTTTTCATTACATCCTACACCCTAAGGAAAAGTATTCCTTCCGGATGCCAAGATTAAGGCCTTTTGTGCCATAAAATGCAGCAGAATGATGTTCTTTACAGCAGTTTTTAGGCTCCTAATTCCATGCGATCTAACTTGACATTCTAGCTGGACATAGAAAAAACACAGGGATCAGCAAAAAATAAGCCAAGTGTTCAGTGCAGCACTATTTATAATAGTCAAGATGTGGAAACAACTCAATAAACAATTATTTTAAGAAATTATGATACACACACACATACATACATAGACACACAATAGAATATTACACAGCCATGGAAAAGAAGAAACCATTGACATTTGCAGCAATATGGATGGAAGTAGAGAATATGATACTAAGTGAAGTCCAACAGAGAAAGACAAATAGCATATGATATCACTTACATGTGGAATCTAACAATATACTACAAATGAATCTGTATACAAAATGGAAATAAGACTCACAGACATAGAAAACAAATTTCTGGTTACCAAGGGAAAGAGGAGGGATAAATTAGAAACATGGAGTTAACAAACCACTACACATAAAATAGATATGCAATAAGGATTTACTTTATAACACAGGGAACAATATTCAATATTTTGTAATAGCCTATCATGGAAAATAATCTGAAATAAAAAATGCATATATAATAATTACTTTGCTGTATACCCAAAACTAACCCAATATTCTAAAACTAATAAAATATTGTAAGTAGACTATACCTTGATTAAAAAATAATTTCAAAACATTTAAAAAGTATTATATATATACTGGGCTTCTCTGGTGGCTCAGCAGTAAAGGATCCACCTGCAATGCAGGAAATGAGAGTTTGATCCCTGGGTCAGGAAGATCCTGTGGAGAAGAAAATGGCAGCCCACTCTAGTATTCTTGCCTGGAAAATCCCATGGACAGAGGAGCCTGGCAGGCTACACTCTATGGGGTCACAAAAGAGTTGTACACAACTTTGTGACTAAACAACAAAATATTTATATACAATATTCATATAGTATATATAATAGATACTATATTTAATATAGAAATATAATGTATACAGTTTTCCCACCCATTAGAATGATTTTCATTTTACTCAATTAATAATTATAAATTGTCAGGAATAATTCAAAACCTGAGTAGAACTTTTTAACAAATTTTACCATTGATTCAAAAGTTCAAAGATCTTTGATAATTATACTTTTAGGCCTTGCAGATGTAATAAATTGTAGATTGGAGCTGATGTCACCTACTTCAATATGTTTAACCTTCCATTATTTGGTTGTGAACTCCAGCTTTAAAAACATGATATAAGATACACTTAAATGAATTTCCCTTTACTGCATCTTCAAATCTATGGAGAAAAAATACTACAACTCAAGTCACAGTTTGTGAAAATGTCTCAAAAAAGAAAAGAGAAAATAAAGGTTTATGATGTTTGGAAACTCTTTAGGAGCTTTGTTTCTAGTATATTATTTTACTTATCAACCTTGCTCCAACACAAACTAACTAGAGTAGGATAAATCTAGCTATTTTCCACCAAATGAATTCCAAGCTTGCAAAAATGAGAACTGATAATAACAAGAATAATATTTTTATATCTCCCTTTCCTATTTAGGTCTATCAAGAGGAAAACTATAAAATAAATAGTGGTCCATCCAAAAGGCAGAAGCACAAACATGACAGGCCTTCTGGTATTATTTCTTGAATGGCTCATGTGATTTGTTGGAGTATTTTTATCGACTAAATTACAGAATTATAGAGTCATGGAATTTTTAGAACCAAAAGGAATGTTAGCAATCACTAGGGTGTTTAGTAAACAATCCCTTGAATGTTCAAAACAATACACAAAGGAGCTTGCCTAATTTCCTAAGACCTTCCTCTCCCTACAGACTACCTCCTATATATCAGGAGGTGCTGGGTATAAGGCATCATGTAACTGCACTACACTGTGATCGGGTACAAGGTGGATAAGTTTGGTTTTTTCAGGATTCTACCCAAGGGGGTTTATTGTTGGAAGTCAAAGGGATTCATAGGCAAACACATTTATCAAAACATATCCCATACAGAAATCCAGATAATACCACTAGAATAAATTTCATATGTACAAAAATGCATCTTGGTAACTAAAATCTGCAGTATATAGCAAAGAATCTAGCTTAGCTTATTGTCTCTAAAATTCATTATAATATCTTAATAGATTATGGGTTTTTTTAGGGTAGAGTTTTACGTGCTACGTGACTGCTATTCACACAGAATCTAGCATTGCATATAGTAAAAACTGGATATTTATTGCTTTTTGTTTATTTTTTGATAATTTAAGTGACATCTGTCTCAAAAAGAAAAACAAAACAAACCTCTACAATATCATGCATTCATGCTCAGTAGCTAAGTTGTGTCCAACTCTGTGACCCTATGGACGATAGCCAGCCAGGCTCCTCTGTCCATGGGATTTTCTATCCAAAATATTGCAGTGGGTTGCCACTTCCTCCTCCAGGGGATCTTCCTGATGCAGGGATCAAACACACGTCCCCTGTGTCTCCTGCATTGGCAGGCAGATTCTTCACCACTGAGCCACTTGGGAAGCCTCCAACAATATCATATGGACATCTAATATGTGCCATTTATTTTAGTAGAATTATTAGTAAAAATTTAACTGTGCTTAAAGATGATTATTTCATTTAAGCCTCACAAAAATCTAGTTTGCAAGTGAGAGGACTGCTGAGAGAAGGGTAGTAATTTGACCCAAGTTGCATAACTGTTAAGGTACAGCTTTGATTTTCAAGCTCAAATGTCTGTTAAAGCCCAATTGTGAGAAACGATAAGCCAGAAGGATTTGCACATTAGTTCAACCATTTTTCAAAGGAAGGATAAAAAGTTCTTAGAAATTTATTTCAAATAAAGTATATAATAATACAATAACTGTATGAAAAAGGAAAATTTAAACTGAGATGTACCATGCAATCTAATCAAAGAGGAAAACAAAACAAAATCATTTTCCCCAGAAATCTCCCTTTTACTCTTCCTCAAAGTTTCATCATATTAAAGGAGAAACACAGCATCCCCTGGAGTAAAAATGATACCTGGTAAACATGTTCAAGAAGATGTGATGGACTAAAGTCCCCCTCTATCTACATTCCTTTTGGTCTAGCTCATAATTTTGAATGCCCGTGGTTTGGAATGCTCAACTAATCTGTGGACTGACCTGTTTCCACATATGTCCATCTAACAGGTTTCTACATTTCCCTCTCACTTTCAAACATGCACAGATTTGGTAAATTATTTCAGTCTTTTTATAATTACTGTCCTTAATATGAGTTTTTGCCTTTCAAGAATTCTGTTAAAGTTACACTTACTCTCTGAACTCCACTGTCCTTTTACTGAGAACTGGAGATACAATGTTGATTTTATAGATTAGCACAATTTTAAACAGACTTCCTCAAGAGTTGATATTAGAAGTTTATTCTCTTTATTTTCCCTTTTATTAGGCATTCTTCCCCATCTTTATGGGGAATGTCTAAGGTCATTTGATACATTTATTTTTATTTAAGGAGGTTTCCTAAGGTCTGGATATCTTTTACTTTTATTTAAATATCTTGGATCTTTCATTAGGGGAAAAAAAGAAAGTTTTCCACTGAAAATAAATCAAAATACTGGGTGGGCTTGTAAAGTTCCAAAATTATTTTAAAGTCATATTTAGCTGCCAAAATTGATATAATTTATCAGCTGGCATTTTTAGTGCAAGAAAATTTCCAATTATTTGAATCAACTTTTTAAAATAGATGATATGATTCTCATGTTCATTTTAGCAATTTTTGAACATTGTGTTTCTTTGGCTATTTTGCAGTCTGACTGGATAAAATTGCCAGTCAGCATATTAAATGATTAGAGAGAATTAATAAGTTAATGTGAGAACTGATTCAAACTCAACTTAGTATTACTATAGTAAGTTTCATTCAATGACAAGTTTAAAGTAGAGCTAATGAGCAGCAATCAACAAAGACTCAAATTTTTAATATATAATAGTTTAGATTGAACTATTATATAAACATAGTATTTAATAAACTATATTTTACCACATAAAAGCAAAAATATCCTTAATTTATATATATATATATTTTATTTTTTTCTTAATTTATATTTATTAAATCTGGTTAATCAATAGTCCTTATAAAGGTTTCCATTTCAGTTAACTGTTACATGTACATAGGAGGAAAAAATACTCAGATTCCACTTTACAGGAAGCAAGAAGTATGTATCTATTAGCAAGAAATTTGGCTTGTTACATCAATCACCTTTCATCTCAATTTCCAAATTACCATATTTTATACATATCTATAAAGTATTATATTTTATTTTAGCCAGCTTCACTTCTGCTTTCTTAAAACAGCTCATGGAGCCTATTTCTTAGCAAAACTATTCCTGTCTGATATTTATGGAGTTATTCACTTTCTCCTTTGTGCTGTATTTGACACAATTTGTTTTCAATTGGAGATGATAACTTACTGTCTCTTAATTATTATTCATGTCTGTTTTCTCTTTTAAAATAATGGACTTGTAAATAGACCAGTCACTTTGTTTCATCTTTTCACAGTCTGTACTAGATACTCTTTCTAGCACTTAGAAGATGAACTGGAATGTAAATTTCCATCAGCCAATAAATTTCATGAGGCAAGGCTTTTGTTGTTCATTCACTGATGTGTCATAATCACCAAAAATTTTTTAAAAAGCCTAGAAATTCTCACTAAATATTCACTGAACTCATAAAATTTTATTTAATTCCTTTAATTAATTTATTCAATTAGAATTATTTAATTTGAATTAGATCTTAAAGCATCTAATCATGAAAATTATTATTTGCCTTTCTATTAGCTTCTATGATATAATTCTTTGAATTGCATCAGCGTATAAACTACTTTCTGAATTTAAGTTTATACCTCAATTATACATTTAAGTCACCAAAATGAAGAATCAGATCTGCTACATCAGATTGTAACCTGTGCCTGCCCTTCTGACACAAGCACCATCTAATATGTGTGCATTACATCTCCCAAGTCTGGTACTCTCATCAGAAGCTTCAACCAAACTGTGTTTGAGTCTTAACACTGAAAATGGGGTGGAAACTTCACTGTACAGTCTCACTCGTGATATTTCTGGCACTATTTAGGTAATTTCATGCCAAAAAACTGCAAGAGGCCACATTAGATGTCAGAAGGACATACTACCTCTTGCCAGAAACAGGAAGATAAGTGAACATGATGAAACTCTCACAGGTTAACAATAATTACAACAACATATTTTTAAAGCCCTCTCTTTGGCAATCTCCTGTTTCCAGTCTGTAATTTTAATTGCTCCATTCATACTGAATTAAATGTGAACTAGTAAAAGTTAACTTGTTTATTTAAAACAGCATTGGACTGTGAAAATCAAGAGACCTAGATTCATGCACCAATTGAATCATTAACAAGTTGTGTGTCTTTGGCCAGTCTCCTCAGTTTTTTTCATTCTTAGTATCCCAAATTGAGAAAGCAGGAGATTGAGCTATGTGATGTTTGAAGCCTCTTCAAGCTCTAAGATTCTAAGATCCTTTTAACTTATTCCTAAACATTGATATCTCCCAATTTTCACCATATTTTTATACTTGTGTTCTTTCATTAGCTTTGGAATACCCTCCCTTTCTTGTCTTTTCAAATCTTGATTACTTTCCAAGACCCAGCTTACTTCAAATTTCCAACAAGAACCCTTCCCTGATTGCTTGTGTGGACATACTAACAGCCATATGAATATCCTATTTTTCCTATTCAACAATAGTTTTGAATATGTATTAGTCTTGTACCTTCAAGTAGCTTACTATGCTCTAGTAAAAAGACGATGGCCATGCTTTTTTTGTATGTTTTATGGCATTTAGTAGTAGTCTAGGTATTTATTAGTTTTCTGTTACTATCATTGTAGTTTTAAGAAGTACTTGATTGACCGCTTGCTTAATTCATTTTTGAATGGAATTATATCTGTGCAATTAAAAAAATCTACAGTTAAAACTCCAGTTTTGTCTTTTTGCATATGTTCTTAAATTTAAATATGACTGAATTTGCTGTCCTGTTGGTAATGCTAGTAATTTGAAGGACCTTTCATTTTCAATTTTATATATACTTCATTGTTTCTGAGAATTAGTTTTGCCTATGAAAAAGGTTTTTGGTGAGACCTCTGTGTGTGTTCAAGTAGAGAGAAATGTTACCTTTCCAGATGATTCATTTTAGCTGAAAGACTGTTTTATGTGGTCTAAGGGTTGAGAAGATCATGACTCAGGAGAACCAGAGCTTAGTACCAACTTTGTCAGGAAGTCTTTGGGTAACAAACCAATAAATTAATATGTTTATGTTCAGCTTTCCTATTACATCTTTAATTTAGCCTTATTCTCCTGATTTATTTCACAGTTTAGCTGAAAATAGAATGAGAATTTTTTTAATTAAATATAAGCATATTAAAGTGCTAGAATATAACTACTTTCAACTTGCTTTTTCTATCTTCAGTTAAACTCTTATTGCTAGCAATCAGACTTGTTGAGATTATTTTAAAATTCGGTAGAAAAAAGCTCCTTCAACAGAAAAATTGTACATGAGATTGAGACTGAAAATACCTATAGGCAGAAATAATGAATATGAGACTCGTCTAAATAACTAGCCTGGTTTGCAAAAATTTAAATGACTTAAAAACATGTTTTAAAATATTTTTGAGTTTTAAAAATATGCTTTATGTGACAAAATGAAGAGTGGCCCTACCCTGATATCCATTTTTGGTATATGCACTGCCAATATGAGAACCACTGATTCCCATTTTTAATTCACTTCTTTATGAAAAACACAAAAGCATGACAACCACTGATCTAGCCCAACTCTACATTTTTAAGCAGAAAATAAATCAAGGCTTGGAGTGATTCCACAACTTGCTCAACTCCCAGATATAGAAAGTGGGTAAAATGATACAAATGAGCTGATTTACAGAACAGAAACTGACTGACAGATTTGAAAATCAAACTTATGATTACTAGAGGGGAAACTTGGGGGGATGTGAAAAACTAGGAGATTGGGATTAACATACACACACTATTATGTTTAGAGTAGATAACTAATAATGATCTACTGTACAGCACAGGGAATTCTGGTTAATATTCTGTAATAAGTTATATGGGAAAGCAATTTGAAAGGAAATGTATAAATGCATGTGAATAAGTGAATCACTTTGCATACTCCTGAAACTAACATGACAATATAAGTCAACTATGCTCCAATAAAAAATAAATAAAAAGGGACATATGTAAAAAAAGATTACTTTCCTATTAAAAAAATACTCTTTTATTTTCTGAAGAAGAAAATTTTCCATAAAATCTCTTCAATATAGTATATTTTTAATTTATGGACCATAAAACATGACTTTTCTACAATGGGTAAATTTGCTGAAGCATGTGTCTGGAACACATGAGCCAATGGTTGCAGTTGTGGGGAAGTCTTATTTCTTATTGAGCTCCTCAGTGTCAGAGAAGACTGTTAAAACATGTGGGAGTGTCCATTAGTGTGTGATGCATTAACAATACAGTTCTTACTAAGATACATTAATTTATAAAGAAACTCTAAAATTTATGGAAGACTTCAACTATATAATTTTCTGATAAATATTAAATAAATATGTCAGCAGATAACAAGTGAATTAATTGTCTGAGTTTCTTCTTGGGAGAGTACATATAACTTTTCTATTAATTAGATTTCTTCTAGTCTGTTCAGTTTTAGTGAACATAATAGTCTTTCAGTCATGTCTGACTCTCTGAGACCCCATTGTAGCCCACCAGTCTCCTCTATCCATGGAATTCTTCAGGAAAGAACATTGGAGTGGGTAGCCATTCATTTCTCCAGGGGATCTTTCAGACCCAGGGATAAAACTAGGGTCTCCCACATTGCAGGCAGATTCTTTACAGTCTGAGACACCAAATGCCAATAGATAACAAGTGAATTAATGGTCTTGGGTTTCCTCTTGGGAGAGCACACATAATTTTCCATTAGTTATCTATTAACTAGATCTTTTTTAGCGTGTTCAATTTTAGTAAGACTTTTTATATTATTGAATGATTACTTCTTTTAATCTCCTTTCCTGCTTTTTTTTTTCTTTTGGTTCATTAATTATATTTATTAAGAGCTAATTTTAATTTAATAAAGTACATTAACTTAATCATTTTTATCTTCACAATAAGCCATGAAGTAATATTATCTTTATTTAACTAAAGACAAAGTTAAGATAATTCACCAAAGACCACATAGTGAGCAAATGGCCAAGTTATTAACAAGACACAAGCATTTCTGAATCCAAAGTAGATATTCTTAACCCTAATCCATCCTGCCTTTGTCTCATTGGCATTATATGTTTATTAGTTCTTAATTCTTATTACTTGAAGAAGCTCATGATCATTCATCTTTGAAAATAATTTTCACATTTGAAATTTACAATCAGAAGAAAAATAACCCTATTTAAACTTTGCCTTTATATCAATACTTAAGCTACATTATATGATATATTTCAGAAGTTTTGAGAAAATAGTTGAAATGCAACCACAGAATAAGCACATATTTTTCATCCACACAATTCTCTCTAATACAAACACATAATAAAGTAGACTTATTGGTTTTCAACAAAGTAATTCATTCACCTAGTTAAGGAAAATTCTTTATTTTTCATCAAGGTCGTGAAAAACAAGAAAAGACTGAGAAACTGACATAGATCAGAGGATATTTAGGAGACATGACTAAATGTCATGCGGTATCCTGAATTAGATTTTGGAACAACAACAACAAAAAAAGACATTAGAGGGAAAACATAATATCCAAATAAAGTCTTTAGTTTAATTAATATATTACCAAGGCTAGTGGTTTAGTATTGACCAAAGCTCCATGGCATCTATTAGCATTAGGGAAAACCAAGTGGAAGTGTTAGGGGAAGCACACTGACTGAAACCGCCCACCCTGGCCAGGTACTATGGTATCCATTTGCATGAGTTGCTTTAGGACAGGAGGTCCCGGTAAGAAACACAGAACTAATAAGCCACCACCAACAGGAAGAGCTCAGGAAAGGCCAAAAGGAGACACCACATGTCTTACCACCTCCCAGAATCCTTCTCACTGGCATCCATCTTGGCTGAACAAGGTGTGCATCACCGGGAAGGACTCTGAGTCAGAATGATTGGCTAAAGACAACCTGGAAACTAATCCCATCACCATAAAACCTGGGAGCCACATGGCAGAGCAGTTCTCCTGGGTTCTCTTACCCTACTGCTCTCCGCCTTGGGTGCCCTTTCCCAATAAAATCTCTTGTTTTGTCAGTACATGTGTCTTCTCAGACAATTAATTTCTGAGTGTTAGACAAGAGCCCACTTTTGGGCCATGGAAGGGGTCCCCCTTCCTGCAACAGAAGATGTACAGAAACTCCTTGGATTATCTTTTCAATTTTTATGTCTATTTTGAGAGTTTTTTTTTTAATTAAAAAAAATACTTTATTGAGTACCTAGAATGTGCTGTGGTGCTTCTCCAGTGGCTCAGTGGTAGAGAATTTGCCAGCAATGCAGGAGGCAAGGGTCCAGTTCCTGGGTGGGGAAGATCCCCTGGAGGGGGGCATGGCAACCCACTCCAGTATTCTTGCCTGGAGAATCCCATGAACAGAGGAGCCTAGCAGGCTACAGGCCATAGAGTCACAGAGTCAGACATGGCTGAAGTGACTGAGCAAGCATGAGCAGGCATATATTGTGGGGAGGAGTAGCCAGGAAAGAAAAGTCAAGACAGCTGCTGCCTTCTGCAGGTTCACACCTAATTAGGTTAGTAGTTCTGACTACAAAAGAATAGGACACTCTTTCATATGGATATGTGCAGAAAAAAGATAGGGGGCCAAAGGAACGAGGAAATGAACTCTACTTGGCCAACATAAAGAATACTTAGTGGTTCAGAAAATACTTCATTATGTTTTCCAAATTTTTAGTGTGAAACAAAAACATATACTATTTATAGGTCAATATTACTTATTTTAAGGATAATCTTGAAAAAAAATATATGTAGACAAATATTTCTCTTTATAACAAAAGTTCAGATACAGAGATAGAAGATAGACGCAATAAATAGATTGGATATAAATTTTTTCTTTATAATACTAAAATATTTTTGTTAAAAGTAGTGATATGCAATTTGCTTTATTCTGTATGTGAATAGCATCTAATTAGGAAGAGGCTCAATAAAGTTGGAAATATTTTAACATTTCAGTGGTAGTGGATAGTATAGGTCATAGTTCCCCATCAGAACATAATTCCACAAACTCCTGTTAGACTTGTAAAATTACTAACTTTTTTCAAGAAATAAGGACTTATAACTGAAGTCTTCTTAGGCTTGTTTATAATGTCATCTATCATGTTTCAGATAGGAAAATTTTATCTTAATATAGTTCTCAGATATTCAATTACACTGACTGTGTTAAACGGAGTTATGAAAACTAGTGTAATAAGTGCTTTGATAAGAGGGTTAGGTGAATATTCAAAAGCACAGTATATTTGTGAGAGTAATTATAAATCAATTATGGGATCTGCTTTTGTCACTAATCATTTAGAAATCCATTAACAGAAGGTTCTGTGAACAGCTGAAATACTGTGCATGTCACTTTATGTTTGGGTACTATAAATACAGGATTAAAAAGGCTTTATGAACATTTAGCTACATTTTAACTAACACCCTGCAGCCCATTTTCTATCAGTAAAATGCCTAGGAGTTTACACTTGCAGAATTTCAAGAAATCCAGATGGACCACATTACCATTTGGCTTCTTGTGCAGTTTGAAAACATGACCTTGTTTCTCACAAAAGCATACAATTTTATATTAGTGTTAAGTGCTGTAATATCTCTAAGCTTTTAACTTAATTTGAGCTATTCTATTTTGTTGTTATATGAGAATTGTTATGACTCATAATGATCCTGGCCAATTTGAAGGTAATGGGACCTAACATAGATATAAAATTAATAGCATTATGATGCCATCTTAGGTATGTAAAGTTGATTTTTTGATACACCATTAAACATACATGGACATTCATTTGTTTTCCTGGTAGTGGTAAGAGATTTGACTCAATCCATTCACACTGTGTTTTCCAGTCCTTCATATGACCTGTGGTTTTCATCTGCATTTTAGTTGTCAGAGTTCTCCAATACAGTAAACTCAGATATATTGAAGAAATAAAATTTATTTTTAGTTCACTAGCCCCTACATTCTCTATGTTTACCTCTCTTGCTTATTCAACCTTTAGATATTCTCTCAAGAGATGCTCTCAAGTTAGGAGCTAATGATTTCACTTAACATTTCAGCATAAGAAACAAAAAGCACTTTAACTTCCCCAGTGATATTTTCTTCTCTTGGCAATTGAAAAATCTATTCAAGTAAAGGACACAATCTTTATAATACTGGATAAAAATAAGATTGTTTTAAGGTTGGCTTGGAAGGAAGCATGAATTTTTTCATTATCCTAACATGGATGATACGTGGAAAGGCTTACCTCTAAGTTTGCTAGGAACAGATCCAGGTCAGGTCTGTTATCCTGGCATAAGTACAAATTGAATTTCATTCCACTGTCAAAAAAAATCCAAATTTGGATTTTAAACTGTATAGTTTTTTAGTCCTATAAAAGACCTTGCCCATAGAGGGACTCAGATTTTGCCCTCAATAGGATATAGTGAAGAATATATGCATGAATTGACAGATTAATTGATGTGCATATTTTTTGAGTTCTTTTCAAATATTTAATGATCCTACAATTATGGATCTTAAGTTACATTACATTTCTTTGCTTAAGTCTTTCCTAATAATTTATCGCACTAAGTGGAAGGAAAGGTAGATTCAATGTCGTACATCTGAAAAGGCAAAGTCAGCATACATTTCCTGGTAAAAAATACAATATCTAATACCTGTTTCAAATCTTTGTAGGTGAGATGAGTACAGAGATGACTGCCAAAAAGTCTGTGTTTGGCTCAAGATCCAAGACCCTGTATAAAACTAAAAATTTCAGGTGTTCCAACAAGCCTGAAAGACTTTATCTGTTTGGAAGAAATTGATTGATACTACATTTGTCATTACTAAAAAAATCTATTTTTAAAAAGTACAGTCAGAAACATATAAATCCCATTAATAAAATCTGTGGAGGACTGAAATGGTTCAGAAATTCTGCAATGGAATTTCCTTTCAAAGCATGTGCTGTTTGGTCACTGGTTCTAATTACATTCATGATACAAGTCATGTTTTTGCTGAAAATCCATGACACAGCCACCACGCCAGAACCTGACAATCTCCAAAGCCTAATCAAACACCAGGACAGTAGAAAGATCATCTTGTCACACACTTTAGTTAGGTCTAACATCTCACAAGTGTCTATAATAAAACTTGTGAAACTCTTGTGCTGCCATTTTGTTGAGTCCTCAATTTTCAGATATTACTGTTTACATGAATACAACTAATTATGTAACGTGATATACATTTGTAATTGAGAGTAAAATCAGGTAGAGAAAAGGTTTAATTAGCTTTTGTTTAAATTTCATGACAAGGCAAATCCTGAAAGCATCACAATAATTTTATAGAAACTAATACACACTGTTAAGTAAAGCAAGATGAGGGAAAAGGTATATATTTCCATTTAGACCCACATCAGCAATAAACATCTCAATCACAAAAATGAGTCAGTAATAAGTATTTCTCTATCTGTTGCTGATGACTCATTATAAATACATCTAAGTTGTAGGCAAAGAACAAAAAACCCTGAGCCATATCTAGTTATTTATTTTTTAAATATCATTTAATATATACTTTAAAATAGGTGCTTTTACATGAATGAATTTTTCATATTTTTTAAAAAATATATTCTTCTTTAGGTAGGATATGCTTTCTTACATTTCTTACCATTCTTGTATTTTATTCTTTTCATTTCTGTACTCAGTCAGAACTCAGCATGGTGCTTTTCTTTTTTCTCTTTTTTTCTTTAACTTAATCAGCTGAAAAAATTTTTAAATTTACTTTCCTATACTTTCTTACAAGTAAGGAAGCTGGGAAGCTCAAATCAATTTTCCCATAGATCCTTAGCATCAAAATTCTGGATGTGTCTTTGGTTCTAGTAATTGATAAACTCAGATTAGTTTCGGAAGATAGAGGTGAGGTATTTCCGTTTCTAGTTGTGTCCTTGGAGATGTGAGTGTTTAGTAGTGGTTACAAGGGTGGACCCAGCATTCCAGGTCTGGTAACTGCTGTCAAGAGATTGCTGTCGTTGCCTACGTGTTAGCAGCAGGAGCTTGATGAACCCTGGATGGTGATTATGAACTGACTATTGTGATGGCAGTCTCCTGACTCTAACCCTCCAGTCATTCCGTGATGTTGTAAGGGAAGATCTAATTCTCTACAATCATTTTGTTGTTGTTTGAAATAAATAGAAAGATATCTATTTTCTGTCCTGACACTGCACCTTTTAGAGATCCCTCTTCTTGAAAAAGCAAGCTACATTTAGCAGACACTCATTAAGGAAAAATCATTAGACTTATCACTCTTAATTATAAACATGTAAATTAAACTATACTCCTTGTCCCATGAAAAAAAGTAACAGAACATTTTAGATGGCCAACCCAGCTCCCATATCTATCATTAGGGACATGCAAGTGCTTTTAAGTTGGAGGTAAATGAGCTGAAAGGTCAAAAGCATTCTAAGAAGAGGATCAATGGCTAACCTATTTCATGGATTTATATATCCCCAACCAGTACCTGTTGGTAGTAAAAGAAAAGAATATCAAGAAACACACTCCCAAACAAAGGAACTCACTGTGATGGGATAAAAAGTCTAGATATGGAATTCAGAATGAGAAGGCCCATTATTAAGCAATGATGTCGAGACTAACTGCCTGTACCTCGAGTCCAGCAGACTCTCTAACATGGTGCGTATGCTCTGAGTGCAATGGCTAAGGTCAATTGAACAATATGAGATCCATTTCTACCAAGGGTGTTGATGTAGAAGGGCTCCCAGATATTGGGCAATTTGGCGAAGACAGAGAAATTATGTATGTGTGTTTAATAGAGAGATTAGCTTTCTATTAATCTAGCTAGTTGTTACTGGAGCTAGGTTTCTCATGACAGTATTTAAACCCTAAGTAGTGGATTACTTCCTATTGGTTTCATGACTGGTTTCTTTATTTGGAGAATAAGTAAAATTATTTTCTCCCAAATTCTCTCCTTAGAACTCTTGTCTGTGAAGGATTCAAATGCTTCAGTGAAATACTTATATTGCTGAGAGCCTAATTATAGTCCATGTGACTTCTTTCAAACCACAGCAGAGGTCTTATATTGGTCTCCTACCTACAGTGTCTTCTCAGCATTGAATAATTCTAACAGATTCATCATGCCCTGGTTAAAGGATTTCAGTGGTTTCTGTCATTCTGGTATACAAACAATGGCATTCTAGAATGCAGGATTAAAGTGTTTATGAAAAAGGACTTGCAACTTAATAATATATAGGTCAACAGCAATTTACCCTAAAGGGTTAATGATACAAAAGTCCATTTCATTTCCAGTGTACTGGCAGCAGTAACCACTGATTTGTCTCTATGATGACATTAGGAGAAGCAAAAGCATGAAGTCCTTCACCCCTCAAAGAGAAAAACCTACTGTCACATGTTGCCTGTGCTGTGCTGTCTCTTCAGTCGTGTCTGACTCTTTGAGACCCTATGGACTGTAGCCCACCAGGCTCCTCTCTCCATGGGATTCTCCAGGCAAGAATACTGGAGTGGATTGCTGTGCCCTTTTCCAGGGGATCTTCCCATCCCAGGGATCAAATTCACATCTCTTATATTTCCTGCATTGGCAGGCAGGTTCTTTACCACTAGTGCCACCTGGGAAGCCCCATTTGTGGTACAGTCTGGAGATAAAGAGCTACTGCCTTGTAGCCTCCTAGAGAGAAGGTCATGGAGCCAACCATTCTCTAGTTCCACATGCCCTAAGAAATGTCAGTAGCTCTAGTAGGGATTATCCAATGATCTGTGCTTTTATTTAAAAAGGGAGGCCTCTCTTGACATGTAAGATAGTATCACACATGGCAAATGACTAAGCTTAAAACTATAGTAGAGACGCACACAAATAGCATGAATGCAAAAAATACAATGAAGAAGAGATGTTATTCTCCCCTGGATAGAGACTTACTACATCGGTTACTGTTACATTCATATGTTGACTATGTTTTAACCAATAAGTTTGCAGTAAGGCACACTAGCATAGATCAAAAATTTCACGTCATATTTCATGTATGAGAAATAAAAAGCCTCTGTAACACTTGCATCCAAGTCATTATCCTTATATTCGACAAACTGTTTTCCACACATTCAGTACATCAGTGCATTTGGTCCTGTTCATACCCAAACATCAAATCAGCATGTATTAGTTCATTCTGAAGACACAATCACCTGTTATTATCATTAAGTTATTCTGTAGAGACAACAGTACACAGGAACTCCCTCTGCCATTAGGAAGCTCATATTCAAGTGGAAGGGAAAGAGAGAAATGTAAGGACACCACTACAATACAATACAACACACACAACTCGACAAGCACAGGCAAGGTGAAGAAATACAGATAGGTAGGGTTGTAAGTCTTATTGAGGCAAGTCAGTAGGGATGGCAGATAATAGTCCATGTGCTTTCAAACAGACCATGCCTGCTTACGGACTGTAGTTACTTAAAAGACAGTTTCTCCCTCCCTTTTTCCCATTGGTAATGGCCAGGAAGGTCTTGTGGAGACTGCAAAGCCACAGGACAGAGGCAGCCTGGAACTCTGAGTCTACTTGAAGAAGAAGTCTTGGCAGGATTGAGAAATAAACTCTGTCTTGTTGAGCCACTGAGGCTTTCATGTGTCTGTTGTGGCAGCTAACATTTCCTATCTTGGCTATATCAGAGAAAAATAATTAGATCAACTTAGTGAAATATTACAGCTTGGAACTGAGAATAAAAAATTGTCTAATATTTTTGACAGGTGAGTCATAGACTGTAGCATCAAGTAGCATAGTCACAGAAGAGAGTATATATGTATATGAAGAAATGCAGTTCTGAAACATTCTACAATACTTTAAAATTTGATAGTCATAAGTTGATGGGATAAGAGAGATAAGCAAGATTCTCTACATCATTAAAAAGAAATTAAAAAATCTTATGGTCAAAAATCAGGCACTGAGTTTTAAAGGGAGTCAAAACCATGGCCTGGTTTGTGTTTCTTAAAAAGGTTAATCTGGTGGCAGAATGAAAAATATTATAAAAGTAGTTTGACAGAGAAGTTAAAAAATCTTTTACATTAGTCTGGGGAAAAAATAAGACACTGAATAAAAGCAGAGACACAGAAGTAAAAATGTTTTAATCTAATGATGATTAACAAGGCAATTTGAAGGGCTTAGGTAATTGATTATAAATAGGAGGATTAGTGAAGGGAGGGTTAGGGTTTAGCTCCTAATTTCTAGCATCTGTACAGATAAACACACCATTAACTGAGCAGTTACATAGAAAAGATTTGGAAGCAAAATAAGAGTATGACATATTGAGTTTGCAAATTTTTAGCAAACATGTCAAAACTCAGAGTTTACCCAAAGCCTAGAAATAAAGACTTCTCACGACATTGTGAACACAGTAAGTTCTCAATATGCATGTTTTCCTTTGTTTCTTTAATTGAAGGATAGCTATATCAAGGGTTGGAAATTGAGGAGCTAGACAAACGATTAGAAAGTATCATTTGTTCTTAAGCCTGAATAGTTTTCAATAGTATTGCACTGAGAGGAAGCATACAAATGCCTTAAGAAGATTTGATATTTCCAAAGAATCTCTGAAAGAATGACAACCATGTCCTGTTTGACTATTGTTCAGTCTCAGCAATAGAATCTTTTTGCTGCAGAACTGTTTCCACATATATCTGAAAATGAACTAGAAAAGAAAATAACATTATTTCCTGAAAATTTATAAAGAGAGGGAAGAGGATGAAGCAGAGCATAGGGAGGAATTAAAAAAAAAACACAAGATTTTCGATAAAGTCTTATGAGAGATTCTCCATTGTAATATGTGAGATGATTGACAGAAAGGAAAAACAAATTAAAGAAAATAAAATCTTGTTAATAAAAAGGTTAATTAGCTTCTACCAAACCTAACATTTCCCAAGTCCACACATACAATGTACTTTATTAAGTTATATGCCAGTTAAATAGATGCTTCCTGGTGGCAATTTCACTATTTACAAGGTTTTAACATCATCCTGGTTGTCCAGAACTTGTTAACGTTACTAAAGGTTTTTCCCAAGAGGGTTGCCATAGCACAGCTGTCAAAAATATACCAGCTGAGTTTAAATAATCAGTATGACATTTTACAAATGAGTAAAAGCCAAGAAACTCAAAAGTCCAGAAAACTTATTCTGAACTAACATTCGTAATTTCCTCAAGGCTTTAAAAGCAAAAAGAATAAAAATGTCCACGTTACCGGTAAGATTCTTGAAGTTGTCTCCACCTAGTTTTCTGTAACTAATTAGCTTTTAAAAATAAGTTTTTGCAAAGCTAATATAAAGCAGCCTTCTCAAATGGTCAAAATCTTGGACTGCATATACCTGGCATGGGTTGTCTTTCTGTGTGACCTTAAGAAATTACTTTCAATTTCCTCATCCACCAAATGATGACAAAAACACCCATTTACCCTTAAAACTCTGGTGGAAGTCAGTTAACAAATTAAAAAAAAACTTAACCTGAAAATTGTAAAAGTACTTCATAAAATTGTCAGTTATACTTTCAGAGCTTTAATTTTTCTTTCTCAAGGGCATTTGCACTAAACTAGATATTACATGGGCTTTCCAGGCGGCTCAGTGGTAAAGAATCTGCATCCCAATGCAGAAGACATGAGTTCAATACTTGGATTGGGAAGGTCCTCCCTGGAGAAGGAAATGGCAACCCACTTCAGAATTTTTGCCTGAGAAATCCCATGCTCAGAGGAGACTGGCAGACTGCAGTCCAAGGCATCGCAAAGAGTCGGACAGGATTTAGCAACTACACACATGTATAATTAAACTGTTATGCTTCTTCTTATGTGCAACCAGATGTGTAAGTAAACACTTGGAACTAAGGAGTGAATTTTTGTTAATGTATATCATTCAAGACAAAAAAGGATATTCATCACAAAAGTAGCTATAGGAAATGAAGAAAATGCTACATGATTATCCATATTGTGATGGTGGTTTAGTTGCTAAGTTGTCTCTGACTCGTGCAACCCCAAGGACTATAGTCCACCAGGCTCTTCTGTCCATGGGATTTCCCAGGCAAGAATACTGGTGTGGGTTGCCATTTCCTTCTCCAGGGGATCTTCCCAATCCAGGGATCAAACTCTTGTCTCCTGCATTGTGGGCGGATTCTTTACTGTTGAGCCACCTGGGAAGCCCTATTAATATTGAGAAATATTTATTTATAGTGGTAATAATAAAGGTCACTTTCACTGATTCTAAAACACATTATTTTAATATCTCTGGGATTAAGATACATTTTACAATTGAGAGTAATTCACAGTTTATTGATAGTGGTGGTTTTTGTACAAGAAATAATGTCTTAGATTAAAATATACAAATGTGTTTGAATAATGCTTTCAAAGTGTCCTTTTTGTGAACTCAAACTGAAATCCTACTCACTCAGCAAAATGAAGATTTTTTTTTTCCTATACTTCAGAAATACAGAAATTCGAGATCAGAGCTATTAACAGCAAATGTGTATCAGGTCACGCCTTCCAGAAAAGATCCCAAGATGGAACCAGACATGAAAGAGAGATAACAGGGGAAGAGGCAGGAAAGGTGGGAGAAAAGACTTCAGATCCTGATGCTGATCTGACTCCTGTGGAAGGAGAAAAAGGATTAAGAAGGATAGTATTGAAAGAGCCTATTCCTGCTGCTAGGATGGTGAGAAGTCATGAGGCTAATCTCCTGTTTGAGGAGTTCCCATCTCACCATAATGGGCCTGCTGTAGTACATTACCAATACCATGTTCAGTTACCAGCTGAGAGCTACCTGGGAAGAGTATGGACTTGGTATGATGATGGTGGGGAATCTACCACCATCAGTAGGTGGGACCTTCAGTCAACTGTGCTTCCCCCAGCCAGAAATCGTAGCTGTGGATTTTCATGGGCACCACACATGGTTTGGGCAATAAAGCTCATAAAAACTGAAAATATTTCCTTTCTATTAAGAGATCTGCTTACTTCTAAGAAAAATTTATTAATAAATTATATTTTTATAGCACATATGAGTTTTTATTTCACACATGTTATACACATGAAGGAAATGCTACATGATTATCCATATCCGTGGGTGGGGAGTCAAATAATTTAGTCTTATAGAAGCACATATAAAAAATTTGCTCCATGTTTTCAGAATATACACTTGAGTATTTACTTGCATATTTTATCCATGAACCAAAAATCTCTCATCTATTAATCAGCAGTAATGTGAAATGTAAAGAACACCCGCCAAGGACTCAGGAAACCTAGTATTATTTTTCTTTTTCTGAACACACACACACACACACACACACACACACACACACATGCACACACTCTCTCTTTCTGTCCACCCCCTACCTGTCCCCTCTTTTCCTTCTTTCTCTCTCTCTCCTAATGACCTCTGGCAAACCATTCAGCCTCTCTCAGTTACAATTTCCTGACAAATAAAATGAATATCAGCATTTGAAGTAGTTATCCTGTGAAAATATGTCCAATCAGTTAACTAAAGTTTACAGATAATTCTAGATCATGATTAATAATACTATGGAATTCTGAATTCTGCAGAAAATGAAGAAATTGGACCAGCTTAACAGAACACAGCAGGCTGATTCTGTTATTTCCAATCCAAGCCAGATCTGTGGTTTCTAAAGCAAACTTGAGCTATGCTCATATTCTAACGACTCATCTACTAGTGGCACTACCTACCAGTAACACTGGATTTGCACAAACTGTTATGTTTCAGAAAGGGAAATATGCCTATAATCTGCGGTTTTTAAAATATATGTATAAAATGTGAAATAATAAAAACTGATCCAAAGAACATGGTTTCTTATGGTTTCAAGATGGCTTTTTGGAAAAGTCCATTAATTTTTTAAGGTAGCTCTATTGACTAAGGCAAAAAGTACACTGAGTAAAAGAACAATAGAAAACAGCTGAAAAGAAGGAACAGATTGAAAGTTTCATTGTGTCTCTAAATTCTGGTTTTAAGATCATATCTTTTGAACATGCATTCATAATTTGTAAATGAATTAGCCAATATTATGATGAGGTGACCAACAAAATATTTTTAAATTGTGGTTTATATAGTATATTATGAAGGCAATGGCAACCCACTCCAATACTCTCGCCTGGAAGAGTATTGGCCTGGAAGCTATGGCTGCAGTCCATAGCGTCGCTAAGAGTCGGACACGACTGAGCGACTTCACTTTCACTTTTCACTTTCATGCATTGGAGAAGAAAATGGCAACCCACTCCAGTGTTCTTGCCTGGAGAATCCCATGGACGGAGGAGCCTCGTAGGCTGCAGTCCATAGGGTCGCACAGAGTTGGACACGATTGAAGCGACTTAGCAGCAGCAGCAGCAGCATAGTATATTATACAGACTGTCTTTCTTGAATAGTAGGATAATATAACTGAAATAAATAGCGAAATTGAACTGATTTATTACTTGAAATCCTTATTAAAATGAGTATCAATTTGGTGGCAGTAACCAGGTTATAAGGCTATGTACTTAGATAACTTCTTTTCCTTCTTAGAAAAATGATAGATAAAATTATAGATGCCCTAAAGTTTAATAGGATGAAAATGATTTGTAAACATGTTATTAAATAAATCAAATGAAAAGCCATGGGAGAAAGCAGTTAGATGTTTGTCATTGAATATTAAACATTTAATATGAATTTTTAAAATATTTATAAACTTCATTAAGGTATAATTCACATATAAAAACCATCATTTTATATAAATGCAGACAAAACTATAATTCAAAAAGATATGCACCCTTACGTTCATAGCAGCACTATCACAACAGCCAAGACATGGAAACAATCTAAATGTCCATCGACAGATGAATGGATAAAGATGTGATACACATACACAATGGAATATTACTCAGACATCAAGAACAATGAGATAAATACCATGTGCAGCAACACAGATGGACCTAGATATCATATAAATGAAGTCAGAAAAAGAAAGGCAAATACCATATGATATCACTTATGTGTGGAATCTAAAATACAAGTCCAATTCACTTATCTACAAAACAGATACAGACTCACAGAAAACAGAGAACAGACTGTGGTTGCCAAGAGGGAGTGAGATGGGAGTGGATGGATAAAGAGGTTGGGATTAGCAGATGCAAACCATTGTATATAGGATGGATAAACAACAAGCTCCTACTGTATAGTACAGGTTGCTATATTCAATATCCTGTAATAACCATAATGGAAAATAATACAAAAAAGGATGAATATACATGTATAACTAAATCACTTTGCTGTACAGCATTAATTAACACAATATTGCAAGTCAACTCTAGTTTAATAAAATATGGGTTTTTTTTAAATTGCCATTTTAAGTGTATGAATCTATGAGTTTTGACAAATGTATTCAAAAAATACTAACCATGATCATGACATGGAAATTTCGTTCATCCCAACAAAGTCTCCTCATGGCTCTTTTCAGTCACCACCGTTTTCCTATTCTCAGGCAAATATCCATCTGCTTCTTAAAATAACACTATAGCTTTGCCTTTTGTAGAATTTCTTACAAATGGCATATAGAATATAGCCATTTTTGTCTGGCTTTTTTCACTTTAATGCAATTATATTGAAATTTATTTATGCTAATACCAATTTATTCTTTCTATTCCGGAGTACTATTCCATTGTAGGGGCTATATCACAAATTTTTTATCCTCTCCCCAATTGAGGGACATCTTCATTGCTTTTAGTTTTTGGTTATCAGGGGAAAGCTGCTATGAATATTCAATAGTAATTCTTTTAGTTCAGTCACTCAGTTGTGTCCAACTCTTTGCGACACCAAGGACTGCAGCGTGCCAGGCCTCCCTGACCATCACCAACTCCCAGAGTTTACTCAAACTCATGTCCATTGAGTTGGTGATGCCATCCAACCATCTAATTCTCTGCTGTCCCCTTGTCCTCCTGCCTTCACTCTTTCCCAACATCAGGGTCTTTTCAAATAAGTCAGTTCTTCACATCAGGTGGCCAAAGCATTGGAGTTTCAGCTTCAGCATCAGTCCTTCCAGGGAATATTCAGGACTGATTTCCTTTAGGATTAACTGGTTGGATCTCCTTGCAGTCCAAGGGACTCTCAAGAGTCCTTCCAATGCCACAGTTCAAAAGCATCAATTCTTTGGCACTCTGCTTTCTTTATAGCCAAACTCTCACATCCATACAGGACTACTGGAAAAACCATAGCTTTCACTAGATGGACCATTGTTGGCAAAGTAATGTCTCTGTTTTTTAATATGCTGTCTAGATTGGTCATAACTTTTCTTTCAAGGAGCAAGCATCTTTTAATTTCATGGCTGCAGTCACCATCTGCAGTAATTTTGGAGCCCCTCAAAATAAAGTCTGTCACTGTTTCCACTGTTTCTCCATCTTTTTGCCATGAAGTGACAGACCAGATGCCATGATCTTAGTTTTCTGAATGTTGAGTTTTAAGCCAACTTTTTCATTCTTCTCTTTCACTTTCATCAAGAGGCTCTTTAGTTCTTCTTTGCTTTCTGCCATAAGGGTGGTGTCATCTGCATATCTAAGGTTATTGATATTTCTCCCAGCAATCTTGATTCGAGCTTGTGCTTCATCCAGGCCAGCGTTTCTCATGATGTACTCTGCATATAAGTTAAATAAGCAGGGTGACAATATACAACCTTGACATACTCCTTTCCCAATTTGGAACTAATTCATTGTTCCATATCCAGTTCTAGCTGTTGCTCCTTGACCTGAATACAGGTTAAATAGGTTAAATAAGCAGGGTGACAATATGCAGCCTTGACATACTCCTTTCCCTATTTTGAACCAGTCTGTTATTCCATGTCCAGTTCTAACTGTTGCTTCCTGACCTGCATACAGATTTAACAGGAGGCAGGTCAGGTGGTCTGGTATTCCCATCTCTTGAAGAATTTTTCACAGTTTGTTGTGATCCACACAGTCAAAAGATTTGGTATAGTCAATAAAGCAGAAGTAGATGTTTTTCTGGAACTCTCTTCCTTTTTTGATGACCCAGCGGATGTTGGCAATTTGATCTTTGGTTCCTCTGCCTTTTCTAAATCCAGCTTGAATATCTGGAAGTTCATGGTTCACATAGTGTTGAAGCAATTCTTTGTATGAACATATATTTTTTCCTCTTAAGTAAATAGCTAGGAGAAAGATTTTTAGGTTATAAAATAATTGTATACTCATATGCATAAGAAGTTGATAATTTGTTTTCCTAAATAGCAGTTTCATATTATATGCCTACCAGTGTTATATGAAATCTTCAATGGCTTCACCACATTTGATACTATCAATCTGTTTGTAATTCTAGCAGTTTTAGTGCATTTGAAATAATTTGTATGGTCCTAATAATAATGAATGGTGTTGAAAATTTTTCATGTGTTTATTTTTCATGTGAATATCTTTTGTTTTTAAAGTGTCTGTTCAAGACTTTGCCAGTGGCGTAGTGGTAGGATTCTGGGCTTACACTGCAGCAGCGTAGGTTCAATTCCTGTTTGGGGATGGTCCTACAAACTGTGTGGTATGGCATAAAAAAATAAAATAACAAAATAGTGTTTGCTCAAGTCATTTGTCATTTTTAAGACAAAACTTTGTATTTTTGTCTTACTATTATATCATTTAAGAGTAAATTATATTATGATTGTCTTTTAAAGTTATATGTTTTATAATATTTGTTAATGTGAATGGCTTGTGATTTTTGTCTTTATTGAGTATATTTCAAACCACAAATGTTTTAATTTTGATGAAATTTTTATTTATCATTTTTAAAAAATCTTATGATCCACGCTATTTGTGTCATGTTTAGGAAATCCATGCCAATCCAAAGTAGCAAACATCTTCACACATGTTGTCTTCTAGAAAATATATAATTTTAGCTCTTAGTTTACATTCTATAGTTTCCCCAGTGGCTCAGATGGTAAAAATCTGCCTGCAGTACAGGTGACCCAGGTTCAGTCCTTAGGTCTATGATTGATTTCACATATAAAACATTTTTGGTATATCTGAATTTTTAGTACATGGATAACCAACTGTTTTGGCAAAACTTACTAAAAGATGATTTTTAATAAACTTCTTATTTTAGAACAGTTTCAAATGTACAAAAATTATATTTCTGTATACTACAGAAAGTGCCTGTATACCCCACACTCAGTTTTCCTTATTGCCAACATCTTATATGAGTATGGTACACTTGTTACAATTAAAGAAACAATAATCATATGCTATTACTAACAAAATTCCATACTGTATTCAGCTGTAATCAAGTTATTACACGTTTCTTAATCTGTTTCAGGCCCACCCAGGTCAACACATTCCATTTAGGTGTCATGTCACCTTAGGCTGCACTGGATTGTGACTACCTCTTATACATTCCTTATTTTTGAAGACCTTGACAACTTTGAGGATTGTCAATCAGGTATTTTGTAGGATACTCCTTAGTTGGTATTTGTCTGATGCCCCTTTCAAGATTAGATTGGAGTTTTATGTTTTGAGGAAGAAGAATGGAAAGTGTCTTTCTCATCATATCACATCATATCAACTGTACATACTACCAACGTGACTTCTAGTTCATGTTAAATTTGATGACTTGGTTTGAGATAACTTTTGCCAGGTTACTCTACTGCAAGGTTACTTTTCTCCCCTCCCTTTCCATACCATGCTCTTTGGAAGAAAGTCACTGTGCGAAGCATACATTTCAGGAGTGTGGGGATACACTCACTCCCTTAAGAATATTGACATAAATTACTTGGAATTCTTCTCCATGGGAGATTTGTCTATTCTATTTCATGTATTGATTTGCTTATCATTTATTTACATGAGTATGAATGCAGGCATATTTATTTCATTGTTGCTGTTGTTGTTTAGTCACTAAGTCGTGTCTGACTCTGAAACCCCATAGACTGTAGTACACGAGGCTCCTCTATCTTTGGAATTTTCCAGGCAAGAATACTAGAGTGGATTGCCACTTTCTTCTCCAGGGAATATTCCCGACTCAGGAATTGAACCTATGTCTCGTGCATTATAGGTGGATTCTTTACAGCTGAGCCACCAGGGAAGCCCTACTTATTTGATACTTTGGTTTATACCCCCATAATATTTTTTTCCCTCTATTTGTTTCAACTTTGGTCATTGGGGATCTCCTTCTATTGGTTGATATATCCTTTTGACATTCCCCATCTTTTAGGAGGTTGTCACTTTCTTACTTTATGGCACTGCAAGATGTTCTAGGTTCATTCTGCATATTTCTTTTATAGTCCTGGAATCAGTAATTTCACCAAAGAGCCTAATTTTTTTTTATTAAAGAATGAAATTACAAACAAATTTCTAGCTTCTAAATGTGGTCAGTGCTAATGTATGTCATTGATTCTTGACTCCCTAAGCTGATAGAGCAAAGAGATACATGTGTTTATGCTAGCCTATGCACATATACATATGTATAAATATTTATATTTATAACAAATAGAAATTGTAAGTTGTTACAATAAGTAACAACTTATAGTGAGATTAAGCTAAATCTGAGTATACACTATTACCAATTTTTATTCACCAACACATGGATTATTCTCAGCCTCCTTCTTTTCATGTCTGCAAATTCCCATTTCAACAGGCTTCTACCATCCAATATCCATTTACTTTATTGCTCAGTTCCCATATACATGAATAATGGTTTCAGAATTATTAATCAATACAGTTCTTTTTGTTGTTAGTCTTACTGTCTACACTAATTTCCAAAAGGATATAAGTCAGCCCTTTCACTCAACCCTCTCAGTGAGCTTGTCTCACTGAAGTACTGCAAGGATAGATATTACAGAAAGATATTGTGATTTATATAAATAAATTTGTATATAATTGTATAAATAAAGGATCTTCTAAAGATGTATAATAGGAAAAAACAAAAATCAAATATATAAGAAAATAGCAAGAAATTTTGAACAATTTTTAAATCTGTATATGAGGAGTACAGTAAAGACATATTTTTATAAACCCTAAAGATTCCACACTACTAGAACTGATAAATTCAGCAAGGCAGCAGGATACAAGATTAACATTTAGAAATCAGGGGCATTTATTTACACTAACAATGAAAAATAGAGAATAAAAATGATACTAAAAAGTTACTTAGGAATAAACTTGACTGAGAAGTGTATGAGCTATACACTGAGAATTACAAAACATTGATAAAGGAAATTAAATATGATTAAAAGAGATGGAAAGTCATTCTATGCTCTTAAATTGGATGAATTAATATTGTTAAAATGGCCCTCCTACTACCTAAAGCAATCTACAGATTTGATGTGATCCCTATCAAATCACCCATGACATTTTCACAGAACTAGAACAAATAATACTAAAATTTATGTGGAACCAAAAAAGACCAAGAATTGCCAAAGCAATCTTAAGTAAAAAGAACAAAGCAGGAGGCATAACCTGCCAAGACTTCAGACAATTTTGTAAAGCTACAGTAATCAATACAGGGCGATGCTGGTACAGAAAAAGACATGTTGATCAATGGAAAAGATAGAGAACCCAGAAAAAACAAAAACAAAAAAAACCCACACATCTATGGTCAATTAATCTTCGACAAAGAGAGCAAGAACTTTCAATAGATATAGTATCTTTAATAAGTATTATTCATAGAGGAGTACAAAACAAGAAAATGATATTAAAATAGTTTTAGTATTTAGTTTTTGACAGCGGAAAATATTTACTTAAGGGTGGAGGGCCGTACATATGCCCACACTTCATAAATCAACTCCTGATGACAAAGTGTGAGGACAATGACTAGCCAGATTGTAGTCTGTCAGTATGTCAAATTGCTTTTCCCTGTCTTGCCTCTGTGCTTTTAACTGTTAGATCCTCTCTGCTTAGTTAACTTTTACCAACTATCCAATTGTTTCCTTCTCTTTGTTCAAGGAAATATGCTCATTTAATGCCCTGTGCTTTCCCTTTTATATGATTCATTGCACTATAGAGTATGACTTCAATCTCTTTTTTTATCTAATTGTAAACTCTTTCACAACTCTACTTCTTCCTAGAACTAATTACATTTCTAGAAGATTTATGCACTTATTAGACCTTTGTATTATATCCTGGAGTCTTTCCTTAGTAATTCTCTGTGTTAATGTCTACTATGAGTGCTGCTAGGTCGCTTCAGTCGTGTCCAACTCTGTGTGACCCCATAGACAGCAGTCCACCAGGCTCCCCCATCCCTGGGATTCTCCAGGCAAGAACACTGGAGTGGGTTGCCATTTCCTTCTCCAATGCATGAAAGTGAAAAGTGAAAGTGAAGTCGCTCAGTCGTGTCCGACTCTTAGTGACCCCATGGACTGTAGCCTTCCAGGCTCCTCCGTCCATGGGATTTTCCAGGCAAGAGTACTGGAGTGGGGTGCCATTGCCTTCTCTGCTATGTTGAATAATAGTGGCAAAAGTGGGCATCCTTGTCTTGTTTCTGATCTTAGGGGGAATGCTATCAGGTTTTTGCCATTGAGAATAATCTCTGTTGCAGGTTTATCATATATGGCCTTTACTATGTTGAGGTAGGTTCCTTTTATGCCCATTTTTTGAAGAGTTTTAATCATAAATGGGTGCTGAATTTTGTCAAAGGTTTTTCTGCATCCATTGAGATTATCATATGGGTTTTATCTTTCCATTTGTTAATATTGTGCATCACATTGATTTCCATATATTGAAGAATCCTTGCACCCCTGGAATAAACCCAACTTGATCATGGTGTATGAGCTTTTGATGTGTTGCTGAATTGTTTGCTAAAATTTTGTTGAGGATTTTTGCATCTATGTTCATCAGTGATATTGGCCTGTAGTTTTCTTTTTTTGTGTTGTCTTTGTCTGGTTTTGGTATCAGGGTGATGGTGACCTTGTAGAATGAGTTTCGAAGTGTTCCTTCTTCTGCAATTTATTGAAAGAGTTTTAGAAGGATAGGCATTAGCTCTTCTCTAAATGTTTGATAGAATTCTCCTGTGAAGCCATCTGGTCCTGGGCTTTTGTTTTCTGAGAGATTTTTGATCACAACTTCAATTTCAGTGCTTGTAATTGAGTTGTTCATAATTTCTATTTCTTCCTGGTTCAGTCTTGGGAGATTGAACTTTTCTAAGAACCTGTCCATTTCTTCCAGGTTATCTATTTTATTGTCATATCGTTGTTCATAACTGTTTCCTATAATCCTTTGTATTCCTGCATTGTCTGTTGTAACCTCTCCTTTTTCATTTCTAATTTTGTTGATTTGATTCTTCTCTCTTTTGTTCTTGATAAATTTGGCTAAAGGTTTGTCAATTTTATTTATCTTCTCAAAGAACCAGCTTTTAGCTTTATGAATCTTTACTATTTTTTCTTTAATTTCTTTTTCATTTTATTTCTGCTTGGATCTTTATGATTTTTTTCCTTCTACTAATTTTGGGATTTTTTTGTTCTTCTTTCTCCAGTTGTTTTAGGTATAAAGTTAGATTGTCTATTTGATGTTTTTCTTGTTTCTTGAGGTAAGATTGTATTGCTATCAATTTCCCTCATAGAACTGCTTTTGCTGAATCCCATACGTTTTGAGTTGTCATGTTTCAATTGTCATTTGTTTCTAGAAATTTTTTGATTTCTTCAGTAACCTGTTGGTTATTTAGAAGTGTGTCGTTTAATCTCCATGTTTTTGTGTTTCTTACAGATTTTTTCTTGTATGTGATATCTAATCTCATAGTGTTGTAGTCAGAGAAGATGCTTGATATGATTTCAATTTTCTTAAATTTACTGAGGTTTCATTTGTGACACAAGATGTGGTCTATACTGAAGAATGTTACATATGCACTTGAGAAGAAGGTATATCCTTCTGAATTTGGATGGAATGTCCAGAAAGAAAGTGAAGTTGCTCAGTCGTGTCTGACTCTTTGTGACCCCATGGACTCTAGCGTACCAGGCTTCTCCATCCATGGGACTTTCCAGGCAAAAATACAGGAGTGGGTTGCCATTTCCTTCTCCAGGGGATCTTCCCAACCCAGGGCTCAAACTCGGGTCTCCCACGTTGCAGGCAGACGCTTTACCCTCTGAGCCACCAGGGAAGCCCGGAATGTCCTGAAGATATCAATAAATCCATCACATCTAATGCATCATTTAGGACTTTTGTTTCCTTATTAATTTTCTGATTTAATGATCTGCCCATTGGTGTGAATGGGTTGTTAAAGCCTCCTACTATCAATTACTGTTACTGTCAATTTCTCTTTGTATGTCTATTAGTGTTTGTCCTATGTATTGAGATGCTCCCTATGTTGGGTGAATAGATATTTACAGTTGTTATGTCTTCCTCTTGGATTGATTCCTTGATCATTATGTAGTGTCCTTCCTTATCTCTTGTAATCTTCTTTATTTTAAGGTCTATATTGTCTGATATGAGGATTGCTACTCCAGCTTTCTTTTGCTTCCCATTTGCATGGAATATATTTTTCCATCCTCTCACTTTCACCTATATGTGTCTTTAGGTCTGAAGTGCATTTCTTGTAGACAGCATATATATGGGTCTTGTTTTGTATCCTTTCAGCCAGTCTGTGTCTTTTGGTTGGAACATTTAATCCATCTACATTAAAGTGATTATTGATATATATGGTCGTATTGCCATTTTCTTAATTGTTTGGGGTTATATTTTGCACATATTTTTTCTTCTCTTGTATTTCTTGACTATATAAGTCCCTTTAACATTTTTAAAGCTGTAACATTGTAAAGGTGGCTTGGTAGTACTAACTTCTCTTAACTTTTGCTTGTCTGAAAAGCTTTTGATTTCTCCTTCAATTTTGAGTGAGATCCTTGCCAGGTACAGGGATCTGTACCTGGCAATCTTGGTTGTAGAATTTTCCCTTTCAGTACTTTAAATATATCCTGTCATTCCTTTCTGGCCTGCAGAGTTTCTGCTGAAAGATCAGCTGTTAAGCATATGGGGTTTCCCTTGTATGTTACTTGTTGCTTCTCCCTTGCTGCTTTTAATATACTTCCTTTGTGTTTAGTCTTCGTTATTTTGATTAGTATGTGTCTTGGCATGCTTCTCCTTGGGTTTATCCTGTATGGGACTCTTTGTGCCTCTTGCACATGATTGACTATTTCCTTTTCCATGTTATGGAAATTTTTAACTACAATCTCTTCAAAAATTTTCTCATACCCTTTCTTTTTCTCTTTTTCTTCTGGGACCCCTATAATTTGAATGTTGGTTGGTTTGATATTATTCCAGAGGTCTCTGAGATGATCCTCAGTTCTTTTCATTCTTTTTTACTTTATTCTGCTTTTCAGAAGTTATTTCCACCATTTTATCTTCCAGCTCCATGATTCATTCTTCTGCTTCAGATATTCTGCTATTGATATCTTCTAGAGTAATTTTAATTTCAGTAATTGTGTTGTTTGTCTTTGCATATTTATTCTTTAATTCTGCTAGGTCTTTGTTAATTGATTCTTGCATTTTCTCCATTTTGTTTTCAAGCCTTTTGGCCATCTTTCCTATCATTATTCTGAATTCTCATTCAGGTAGTTTGCCTATTACCTCTTCATTTATTTGGACTTCTGTGTTTCTAATTTGTTCCTTCAAATTAGTGAAGGAACTCATTTGTGCAGTATTTCTCTGTCTTTTCATTATTTTCTTTTTTAACTTATTGTGTTTGAGGTCTACTTTTCCCAGGCTTCAAGAAAAGTTGAATTCTTCCCTTGAAGAAGGTTACATTCTTTCTTCCTTTTGGTTTCTAGAGGGCAGACATACTGAAACTATAATCACAGAAAACTAGCCGATCTGATCACACGGACCACAGCCTTGTCTATCTCAGAAACTAAGCCATGCCGTGTGGGGTCTCCCAAGATAGACAGGTCATGATGGAGAGGTCTGACAGAATGTGGCCCCCTGGACAAGGGCATGGAAAACCACTTCAGTATTCTTGCCTTGAGAACCCCATGAACAATATGAAAAGGCAAAAAGATAGGACACTGAAAGATGAACTCCCCAGGTTGGTAGGTGCCCAATATGCTACTGGAGATCAGTGGAGAAATAACTCCAGAAAGAATGATGGAATGGAGCCAAAGCAAAAATGATACCCAGCTGTGGATATGATTGGTGATAGAAGCAAAGTCCAATGCTGTAAAGAGCAATACTGCATAGGAACCTGGAATGTCAGGTCCATGAATCAAAGCAAATTGGAAGTGGTCAAACAGGAGATTTCAAGTGTGAATGTTGACATTCTAGGAATCAGCGAACTGAAATGGACTGGAATGGCTGAATTTAAATCAGATGACCATTATATCTACTACTGTGGGCAGGAATCCCTTAGAAGAAATGGAGCAGCCATCATGGTCAACAAAAGAGTCCGAAATGCAGAACTTGGATGCAACCTCAAAAACACAGAATGATCTCTGTTCGTTTCCAAGGCAAAACATTCAATATCACGGTAATCCAAGTCTATGCCCTGACCAGTAATGCTGAAGATGCTGAACTTGAACGGTTCTATGAAGACCTACAAGACCTATTAGAACTAACACCCGAAAAAGATGTCGTTTTCATTATAGGGGACTGGAATGCAAAAGTAGGAAGTCAGGAAACACCTGGCGTAACAGGCAAGTTTGGCCTTGGAGTACAGAATGAAGCAGGGCAAAGGCTAATAGAGTTTTGCCAAGAGAATGCACTGGTCATAGCAAACAGCCTCTTCCAACAATACAAGAAAGACTCTACACATGGACATCACCAGAATGGTCAACACCGAAATCAGATTGATTATATTCTTTGTAGCCAAAAATGGAGAAGCTCTATACAGTTAGCAAAAACAAGACCAGGAGCTGACTGTGGCTCAGATCATGAACTTCTTATTGCCAAATTCAGACTTAAATTGAAGAAAGTAGGGAAAACCACTAGACCCTTCAGGTAAGACCTAAATCAAATCCCTTATGATTATACAGTGGAAGTGACAAATAGATTTAAGGGACTAGATCTGATAGACAGACTGCCTGATGATCTATGGACAGATGTCCGTGACATTGTACAAGAAACAGGGATCAAGACCATCCCCATGGAAGAGAAATGCAAAAAAGCAAAATGGCTGTCTGAGGAGGCCTTACAAATAGCTGGGAAAATAAGAGAACTGAAAAGCAAAGGAGATAAGGAAAGATATTCCCATTTGAATGCAGACTTCCAAAGAATAGCAAGGAGAGATAAGAAAGCCTTCCTCAGCGATCAGTGCAAAGAAATAGAGGAAAACAACAGAATGGGAAAGACTAGAGATCACTTCAAGAAAATTAGAGATGCCAAGGGAAAATTTCATGCAAAGATGGGCTTGGTAAAGGACAGAAATGGTATGGACCGAACAGAAGCAGAAGATATTAAGAAGGGGTGGCAAGAATACACAGAAGAACTGTACAAAAAAGATCTTCATGACCCAGATAATCACGATGGTGTGATCACTCACTTAGAGCCAGACATCCTGGAATGTGAAGTCAAGTGGGCCTTAGAAAGCATCAGTATGAACAAAGCTAGTGGAGGTGATGGAATTTCAGTTGAGCTATTTCAAATCCTCAAAGATGATGCTGTGAAAGTGCTGCACTCGATATGCCAGCAAATCTGGAAACCTCAGCAGTGGCCACAGGACTGGAAAAGGTCTGTTTTCATTCCAATCCCAAAGAAAGGCAATGCCAAAGAATGCTCAAACTACTGCACAATTGCACTCATCTCACAAGCTAATAAAGAAATGATCAAAATTCTCCAAACCAGGCTTCAGCAATACGTGAACCATGAACTTCCAGATGTTCAAGCTGGTTTTAGAAAAGGCAGAGGAACCAGAGATCAAATTGCCAACATCTGCTGGATCATCGAAAAAGCAAGAGAGTTCCAGAAAAACATCTATTTCTGCTTTATTGACTAAGCCAAAGCCTTTGACTGTGTGGATCACAATAAACTGTGGAAAATTCTGAAAGAGATGGGAATACCAGACCATCTGACCTGTCTCTTGAGAAACCTGTATGCAGGTCAGGAAGCAACTGTTAGAACTGGACATGGAACAACAGACTGGTTCCAAATAGGAAAAGGAGTACGTCAAGGCTGTATATTGTCACCCTGCTTATTTAACTTATATGCAGAGTACATCATGAGAAATGCTGGGCTAGAAGAAACACAAACTGGAATCAAGATTGCCTGGAGAAATATCAATAACCTCAGATATACAGATGACACCACCCTTATGACAGAAAGTGAAGAAAAACTAAAGAGCCTCTTGATGAAAGTGAAAGAGGAGAGTGAAAAAGTTGGCTTAAAGTTAAGCGTTCAGAAAACTAAGATCATGGCATCTGGTCCCATCACTTCATGGGAAATAGATGGGGAAACAGTGGTAACAGTGTCAGACTTTATATTTTTGGGCTCCAAAATCACTGGTGATGGTGATTGCAGCCATGAAATTAAAAGACGCTTACTCCTTGGAAGGAAGGTTATGGCCAACCTAGATAGCATATTTAAAAGCAGAGACATTACTTTGCTAACAAAGGTCCGTCTAGTCAAGGCTATGGTTTTTCCAGTGGTCATGTATGGATATGAGAGTTGGACGGTGAAGAAAGCTGAGGGCCAAAGAATTGATGCTTTTGAACTGTGGTGTTGGAGAAGACTCTTGAGAGTCCCTTGGACTGCAAGGAGATCCAACCAGTCCATCCTAAGGAGAACAGCCCTGGGTGTTCATTGGAAGGACTGATGTTGAAGCTGAAACTCCAATACTTTGGCCACCTCATGCGAAGAACTGACTCATTGGAAAAGACCCTCATGCTGGGAAAGATTGAAGGCAGGAGGAGAAGGGGACGACAGAGGATGAGATGGCTGGATGGCATCACCGACTCGATGGACATGGGTTTGGGTAAACTCCGGGAGTTGGTGATGGACAGGGAGGCCTGGCGTGCTGCAATTCATGGTGTCGCAAAGAGTTGGACACGACTGAGCGATTGAACTGAACTGAAGTTTGGTCCAGTTGTTTGCGTAAGCTTCATATAGGGTGAGATTTGTGTTGAGTTTTTCTTTGTTTGTTTGTTTTCCCTTTGATGGACAAGGCAGAGTGAGGTGGTAATCCTGTCTGCTGATGATTGGGTTTGTATTTTTGTTGTGTTTGTTGTTTAGATGAGGTGTCCTTCACAGGGTGCTGTGGTGTTTGGGTGATGCCAAGTCTTGTATTCAAGTGGTTTCCTTTGTGTGAGTTCTCACTATTTGATATTCTCTAGGGTTAGTTCTCTGGTGGTATAGGGTCTTGGAATCAGTTCTCACATTCCAAAGGCTTAGGGCTTGATCTCTGGTCAGGAATGAAGATTTCACAAGTGGTTTGTTATGGCATTAAGTAAGATTAAAACAAATATCCAAAAACCAGAAACCAATGATGAACCCCAGACAAATGGCAGTTACAATATCAGGCAAATAATTATTAAAATAATGGAATAGACACATATGCATATATACCCATGGGCAAAGTCAAAACAGTCCAACAAAATAAAGTACAGTAGATTGACCCAGTGAACAAAGGAAATAAAAAATTATATCTATCAGTTAAGAACAAAACTAATTAAAGCACAAACTGGAAAACAGAACTAAAGCAAGGTGCCAAGTGGGGAATGAAGCAATGAAAACAAAACTAACAAATATTTTGAGAGGAAAGGAAAGAAAGAAAGAATAGATATGCAATGTTAAATAGAGGCAGATGAAGATTTATATATATTAAAGATTAACTGCAAGGGGTAAAGAACAGTAGGAAAGGCAAACAAAGGAATAAATATAGAAATATATAATAATTTTTAAAAATTAAAATTGTAAAAAAGAGAATAAAGGAAAAAGACAAAAAAAGGAAAGAAAAAAAGGAAAACTCTACAGAACTGCAAAAGCCCAATGTAGAAGCAGAGTTTTATAACAATAAAAAGTGTGACAGAATATGCACATATATATGTACACCCATAAGCAAAATCAAAACTGTCCAACAAAAATAAAGTCAAATAGATTGACCTGGTGAACAAAGGAAACCAAAAATTATATCTACCAGAACAACACTAACTAAAGCACAAACTGGAAAACAAACCTAAAGCAAGGTGTCAATTGGGAAATAAAGCAATGAAATAAAACTAACAAATATGTTGAGAGGAAAGGAGAGAAAGGAAAGAAAGAAAAAATAGATATGCAAAGTTAAATAGAGGTAGATAAAGAAGATTTATATACATTAAAAATTAACTGCAAGGGGAAAAGAACAGTAGGAAAAGCAAGGAAAGGAATAAATTTAGAAAAAATAATAATAGGTTTAAAAAACTAAAAATAAAAGAAAAAGAGAGAAAAACAAAAAAAGGAAAACTGCACAGAACTGCAAAAGCCCAATGTAGAGGCAGAAGTTTATAACAACAATAAAAATTATGACTGAGAGAAAAAAAAAGCTCAAAAGCTTAATTGGATTTCTTAGTGCCAATAAAATCAACAACTGCAACATGGGGCGGGGGGAGGGGGGAAGGTAAACGAAAAAAAAGAAAAAAATCCAAAAGAATCTACAGAACAAATTAAAAAATAAGAACAATAAATGTTTTTCTTGAGTCACTGTGTAAGAGTCCTTTCCCTCACTGGGATTCACAGTCCACCTTACCTCCCTAGAATGCCCTCCAACACTGTGCTGATCTCTGGACCTGCTGTGGGGACAGCTCAGATTCTAATCTTTCCTTCTCCTGCGTGTTCTTGCCTCCGATGTCCACAGCTATCAGAACTAGTGTGTTTTCTTTTGTGGGAGCTCTCAATGGCCTTTTATATATTCCATAGACAGAGTCTGCCTAGTTGATTATGTGGATTTAATCTGCAGCTTGTAGAGCTGGTGGGAAGGTTCTGGGTCTTCTTGCTTAGCCACACTGCCTGTGGGTTTCAACTGTGGTCTTATTTCCACCTCTACATGTGGGTCGTCCACTGGGATTTGTTCTTGAGGCTGCCGTGGAGGACCTGGGTTTGCCCTTGTGAGTTGGTGCAGCTGCTTGGGTCACAGGGGTTCTGGCAGCACCAGGTACTCAGGGGAGTTGGCAGCTAGGGCAGCAGGAAATAATGCGCTCTAGAAGGGTATGGCAACCACTATTGGCCAATATGCTCTAGTATTCTTGCCTAGAGAACCCCTTCCCTGACAAAGAAGCCTGGCAATCCACAGTCTACAGGGTTGTAAAGAGTTGGACACGACTGAAGCATCCTTACACACATAGACACAAGACTTTTTGTGCCTGTGGCAGCTTTGCTCCAGTGATAGCTGAGCGTGAAGGTGGCACAGCTGCTTGGCTTGCAGGGACCAATGGGGCGCCAAATGTACAGGGACACAGACTTCCTCCACCGCAGGAGTTATGGCCCTATCAGAGTCTCTTTTTCAAGCCTCTTGTGGCTGGTGATCAGAAGCCCTCTTTAGCCAGTCTTTCTCTGTAGCTCCGCCCATTCAGGCACTTCAATCTTTTCTTCTTGATGCTGACTCGATATTCTAGAGATTCACACTTGATTATTTTGTGTTTTCTGTTACTTTTCAAAGGTATTTGTTGTTTATGTTTTTAGTTACTTTCTATGAATTCTTCAACTTCTATTTTTAATTATATGAAAATTAAGTTGTAGCTTGTTATTCTTCTTTTTAACACAATGCTGTAGCCTGCTTGACCTCTCTCAAAGTTTTTATTCAATCTCTTTGCTAATAAGTTTTCATATATTATAAATCCTTACTTACAAAATATATTTTGGAACCTACATTCTCTTTAAAGAATAGTTTTGACAGATTTACATGAGCATTAACTTTACATATGTGTAGTTTCATGTATATTTGAACATTTTCATAATAAAATTTGTAATTCAATCATTTCCCAAGATGCTCACAGGTGCGATTTTTTTTTCTTTGAATCAAATTAAATGAATGCTCCATACTGTATACTAACATGCATTTCAACTCAGAAAAGTTTCATAAACACTGCTTTGACAATTGTTCCAGTTCCCCTATCTTGTTCCCTACTCTACAATGACAATAATTCTTTGATTGGATTTCAGCTAATTTTCTTCCTTGCCCATCATATTCTATTTTAACTTTTATAGTTGTGTGTTCTTGAATTCTACATTTGGGGAAACACTAATGAGTTCTTTATATTCTTGGTTCCTTGTACTTCAAAGGGAATTATTTAAAAAATCATTTTAAATATGAGTTATTTTACAAGTTCTTTGTAAACTTATTTAAATAAGTACATTAAAAAGTTGATTGCTATGTAAAATTTAACTTTCAACAGCATAATATTTATAATCATTTATAGATAGAAAGTAATACATTTGAATTCTACTTTATTTAAAAGAGTAAAATACAGACCCACATATGTATTTATGTCTATTTAATAATGGACCGGATACAAGCACTGAAATAAGTAACTATACATATACTTTTACTACACCATGCTCAAAAAAGTATTTGTGTTTATTCACTATGATGTACATGATTCAATAAATCAATAAGGAAATTATTAAATAGGAAAACAATTTTGACACAAAGAATAAAAAATAAATTGAGTTACTTTTTTTTGTTGTTGTTGTTGGTGGCTAATTACTTTACAATATTGTAGTAAGCTTTTGCACAACAAAGGAAACTATAAGCAAGGAGTTACTTTTTAAAAAGTAAAAATTGGCCTCAATTCATGTCATAACTTCTTTTACATAAAACAAACTCCTCTGGCATAGGTATTTATTTTCTCTCTACTAGCTTAAAATAAATTACAGCTAGATTTTGGGTTGAGATTATCTAAATTGGATAAAGTACACTGGTGGATAATCTGGATTCAAAAATCAAGCAAAACAACTAAGGCAGATTATCATCTCTATGACTCAAAAGTTAGAAAGCAGTTCTTGTCATAGAGAATTCTTCATTTAGGTTCCACAAGTGACTCAAATATGTATATGGAGATAGTAAATTAACCACATGTGTAAGTATTCTTAACATCTTGATCTCCAAATTCAAGCAGATATAGATTTGAATGGGCTTTTACTTCTTTCAGTTCAGTTGCTCAGTCACGACCGACTGTTTGCAACCCCATGGACTGCATGCAGCATGCGAGGCTTCCCTGTGCATCACCAACTCCTCCCAGAGCTGCTCAAACTCATGTCCATCGAGTCAGTGATGCCATCCAACCATCTCATCCTCTGTTATCCCCTTCTCCTCCTGCCTTCAATCTTTTCCAAGCATCAGGGTCTTTTCCAATGAATCAGTTCTAGTGGCCAAATTATTGGACTTCAGCTTCAGGATCAGTCCTTCCAATGATTATTCAGGACTGATTTCCTTTAGGATTGATTGGCTGGATCTCCTTGCAGTCCAAGGGACTCTCAAGAGTCTTCTCCAACACCACAGTTCAAAGGCATCAATTCTTCAGCTCCCAGCTTTCTTTGTAGTCCAACTCTCATATCCATACATGGCTACTGGAAAAACCATAGTTTTGACTATACCTACCTTTGTTGGCAAAGTAATATTTCTGCTTTTTAATATGCTCTCTAGGTTGGTCATAGCTTTTCTCCAAGGAGCAAGCATCTTTTAATTTCATGGCTGCAGTCACCATCTGCAGTGATTTTTGAGTCCAAGAAAAGTTCGTTACTGTTTCCATTGTTTCCCCATCTATTTGCCAAGAAGTTATGGGACAAGATGCCATGATCTTCTTTTTTTGAGTGTTGAGATTTAAGCCAGCTTTTTCACTCTACTCTTTCACTTTCATCAAGAGTATCTTTAGTGCCTCTTCACTTTCTGCCATAAGGTTGTGTCATTTGCATATCTGAGGTTATTGATATTTATCTCAGCATTTTGATTCCAGCTTGTGCTTAATCCAGTCCAGCATTTCTCATGATGTCCTCTGCATATAAGTTAAATAAGCAGGGTGACAAAATACAGTCTTGACATACTCCTTTCCCAATTTGGAACCACTCCATTGTTCCATATCTGGTTCAAACTTTTGCTTCTTGACTTGCATACAGATTTCTCAGGAGGCAGGTAAAGTGGTCTAGTGTTCCCATCTCTTGAAGAATTTTCCACAGTTTGTTGTGATTCACACAGTTGAAGGCTGTAGTATAGTCAATGAAGCAGAAGTAGATGTTTTTCTGGAATTCTCTTGCTTTTCCTATGATTCAGTGTTTGTTGGAAATTTGATCTCTGGTTCCTCTACCTTTTCTAAATCCAGCTTGAACATCTGAAAGTTCTCGGTTCACATACTGTTGAAGCCTAGCTTGGAGAATTTTGAGCATTACTTCGCTAGTGTATGAGATGAGTGCAATTGTGTAGTAGTTTGAGCATTCTTTGGCATTGCCTTTCTTTGAGATTTGGAAGAAAAACTGACCTTTTTCAGTCCTGTGGCCAGTGCTGAGTTTTCCGAATTTGCCGGCATATTGAGTGCAGCACTTTAACAGCATCATCTTTTAGGATCTGAAATAGCTCAGCTGGAATTCCATCTCCTCCACTATCTTTGTTCATAGTGATGCCTCTTAAGGCCCACTTGACTTGACTTTGCACTTGACTTCGAACTCCAGGATGTCTGGCTCTAGGTGATTGATCATACCATTATGGTTATCTGGATCATTAAGATCTTTTCTGTATAGTTCTGTGTATTCTTGCCACCTCTTAACATCTTCTGCTTCTGTTAAGTCCATACCATTTCTGTCCTTTATTGTGCCCATCTTTACATGAAATGTTCCTGGCTCTATGATTTTAGGGCAGTTTTTGTTAACTTCAGGATTGTCTTTAAATCTCTAAATGAGGATAATAATATTATCTAAATCTTAGCAATATTGTATTACATAATATAATACATCTAAAAGTCACTTATATTTTATACCTAAAGAAATTCACTTGCAAACATCTGGCATATTAAAAAAGTTCAGTTACCATGTGTCCAGAGGAGAACCACAAGTATTAACAATGAATAGTTGTGCCTATGAAATTCTGTGGACTCACATTTAATAGAGCCCCAGATTGAACTAAAATGGGTTGCAACATAAATAAAGTTCACTGCTGACTTCTCATTAAAAAAAAAAAAAAGATGTAGAAGCAGCCTTTTAGGGATAACTTCTCAGAATAGCTTCTTCTGATTACACACAAAGAGGAAAATGTTGAGGGATTTCACATAAAATCAGAATATTCATACAAGACTGACAAGAATTTTAGCAGAGGAGAAAAATGATAATTAATTCTTTTAATAGTAGGCTTTCATATTTGTGATGTCAGAGGCAGGGACCATAATCTTTCTACTGAATTCTTTGCTTGATTCTTAAAATATTCACAATTTCTCATTTCTAACCAAAGTTATGGAAATGGCATTGCCTAAAAACTTTCCCTTAAACTGGTCTCCTGTCTACTATCTCGCATTTATTTCTGTTTTTATATTTTATCCAAATTATTACAAACTATATATGCCATAAACTTAAGATATAAATTCCTTCCTATAAGGGCAAGTGATATGAAATGCAAAGATTTAGTTCTAGTCCAATAACTCAAGTATAATAAATGTACAGTGAGTATTTACTATTCTGATAAGAATCAACATGTGGGTCTCCAGAAATTCTTATGGTAATTTTTTAGAACTGTCTAGAGAACCACAGAATATATATATATTAGGAAACACCAAAAGAGTAGGTGTATAAGGACTCTGGGCTTGAGTTAAGCTTCAGCCACAAAAAAACCTATGTGACTTGAACAAGTTATTGAACCTCTCAATAACAATGTTTTCATCTGAAAGAAAATAATAACACCTACTTCAAAGGACTTATTCCAGATTAACTCTCTGTTAACTATACTTAAAATAGGTTATAATAAGTAGTAGACATTTTTAAACTATCTGTTCTCATTATTACTTTTTTGTTTTTACTATGCTTTCTCTCAACTTTGAGGACCTCAAAATTAAACATTTTTAAATGTTTTAAGATAAAAGACTAGAAAATCAATGATATAAGATTAAAATGAGGACAAATGAACAAAAACACAAAAATAAATACAAAATAAATAACATATTATGACAAAAGAGCCAAGAATATACAAAGGGGAAAGGACAATTAATGGAGCTCAGAAAACAGGATAGCCACAGGTAAAAGAATAAACCTGGAGTACTATCTTACAACGTACACAAAAAATAAGTCAAAATAAATTGAAGACTTGAACATAAGACCTGAAACGATAAATTTCCTAGAAGAAAATAGGCAGTAATTTCCTTGACATCAGTATCGGCAATTATTTTTTTGGATTTAAGAGCAAAAGCAAAGGCAACAAAATAAAAAACCAAGTGGGACTAAATCAAACTAAAAGCTGCTGAACAGCAAAAGAAACCATCAACAAAATAAAAATACCACCTATCAAATGGGAGAAAATACTTGCAAAATCATATATCTATTAAGGTATTAATATGCAACATATATTCAAAATAATTTAAATAACAATAGCAAAAGTCAAATAGTCTAACTTTAAGATGTGCAAAGGATCTGGATAGACACTTTTCCAAAGGAAACATACAAATGACTAACAGGTACACAAAAAAAGTGTTCAATATCACTAATTGTAGTGTGTGTGTGTACTAAGTAGATTCAGTTGTGTTTGACTCTTTGTGACCCTAAGGACTGTAGCCCTCCAAGCTCCTCTGTCCATGGTATTCTCCAGACAAACATACTGGTGTATGTTGCCATTTTCTGCTCCAGGAATCATCAGGAAAATGGAAATCAAAACCATAGTGAGATATACTTCATGCCTGATAGAATGGCTATCATCAAAAAGACAAGATATGGCAAATGCTTGTGAGGAAGTGGACAAAACAGAACCTTTGTGCATTGCTGGTAGAAAGCAAATTGATACAGTTACTATGGAAAACAGTAGGGAGTTATGTCAAAAATTTAAAAAATAGAACTAAAATATGATCCAGCAGTTCCACTTCTGGTATTCATCCAAAAACAAACAGAATGAAAAAGGACACTAGTAATTTAAAAATATATTTTCACCTTCACGTTCACTGCTGCATTGTTTAAAATGGACAAGACAAGGAAATAGCCTAATTGTCTATCATCAAATGAGTGAATAATGAAAATGTAACATATATATGTATATATATATTATAGACAACAAAGTATATAATATAGACAACCATTTGCCCCCTTGCATTTCTTTTTTTGGGGATGGTATTGGTCACAGTGTTAGCAACCTTCATCCACTGTTATTCAAGAACCCTGGGATCTATTTGTCACTTCCACTGTATAATCATAATGGATTTGATTTAGGTCATACTTGAATGGCCTAGTGGTTTTCCCAACTTTCTTCAATTTAAGTCATATTAATAGCATAATATAAACAGTATAATATTATTAATAATATATTTTAATATAATCACATATAATATAGTCATATCACATTATTAATATGAAAAAGTGAAATTGTTAGTCATTCAATTGTGTCTGACTCTTTGTGATGTCATGCACTGTAGCCTGCCAGGTTTCTCTGACAATGGAATTTTCCAGGCCAGGATACTGGAGTGAATAGCCATTTGCTTCCCCAAGGGATCTTCCCAACCCAGTGATCAAACTCAGGTCTCCCACATTATAGGTGGATTCTTTACCATCTGAGCCACAAGGAAAGCCCATTATATACATACAATATATGTAATATATATAACATTTCATATATACACTATTATATATTACAATAAGTATTATACAATTATATATTACATATAATTATACTAATAATATTGGTACTTCCCAGGTGGCTCAGATGGTAAAGAATTGCCTGCCATGCAGGAGACCTTGGTTCAACCACTGGGTCAGGAAGATCCCCTGAAGAAGGGAATGACTACCCACTCTGCTATTATTTTATATATAATTATATTATGTATGTGCTTAGTATGTTGCTTATATAAACTGACTTAAATTGAAGAAAGTAGGGAAAACCACTAGGTTATTCAGATATGACCTAACTCAAATCCCTTATGTTTATAGAGTGAAAGTGACAAATAGATTCAAGAGATTAGATCTCATAGACAAAGTGACTGAAGAACAACAGATGGAAGTTGCTAACACTGTAACCAATATCATCCCCAAGAAAAAGAAATGCAAGAACACAAAATGGTTGTCTGAGGAGGACTTACAAATAACTGAAAAAGAAGAGAAGAGAAAGGGAAACATATATTTAACCGAATGCATATTTCCAAAGAACAGCAGGTGGAGATAAGAAAGCCTTCTTACATGAACAATGCAAAGAAATAGAGGAAAACAATAGAATGGGAAAGACTAGAGATCCTTCAAGACCAAAGGAATATCTCATGCAAAGATAGGCACAATAAAGGATAGAAATGGTAAGGACCTAATAGAAGCGAAGAGATTAAGAAGAGGTGGCAAGAATACCCAGAATAGTACAAAAAAGGGTCTTAATGGCCCAGATTACCACAGTGCTGTGATCACTCACCTAGAGCCAGACATCCTAGAGTGTGAAATCAAGTGGGCCTTGGGAAGCATCACTATGAACAAAGTTAGTGGAGGTGATAGAATTCCAGCTGTTCTATTTCAAATCCTAGAAGACGATGCTGTTAAAGTACTACACACAATATGCCAGCAATTTTAGAACGCTCAGCATTGGCCACAGGACTGGAAAAGGTCAGTTTTCATTTCAATCCCAAAGAAGGGCAATGCCAAAGAATGTTCAAAATACTGTTCAATTGCACTCATTTCACATGCTAGCAAGGTAATGCTCAAAATCCTTCAAGGTATGCTTCAACAGTATGTGAACCAAAAACTTCCAGATGTTCAAGCTGGATTTAGAAAAGGTAGAGGAACCAGAGATCAAATTGCCAACATCCTTGGCTCATAGAAAAAGAAAGGGAATTCCAGAAAAACATTTACTTCTGCTTCATTGACTGTGCTAGAGCCTTTGACTAGGTGGATCACAACAAATGGTGGAAAATTCTTAAAGACATGAGGATACCAGACCCCCTTACCTGCATCCTGGGAAACCTGTATGAAAGTCAAGAAGCAACAGTTGGAACCGGACATGGAACAACAGACTGGTTCCAAATTAGGAAAGGAGTACATCAAGGCAGTATACTATCACCCTGCTTACTTAGATTATATACAGAGTACACCATGACACATGGTGGGTTGGATGAATTACAAGGTAGAATCAAGATTGCCAGTAGAAATATCGACAACCTTAGATGATACTTCCCTAATGGCAGAAAGTGAAAAGGAACTAAAGAGCTTCTTGATGAGCGTGAAAGAGGAGAGTGAAAAAGCTGGCTTAAAACTCAACATTCAAAAAATGAAGATCATGGCATCCAGTCCCATCACTTCATGACAAATAGATGAGGAAAAAGTGGAAACAGTGACAGACTTCATTTCCTTGGGCTCCAAAATCACTGCAGACTGTGAATGCAACCATGAAATTAAAAGACACTTGCTCCTTAGAAGAAAAGCTATGATCAACACAGACAGCATACTAAAAAGCAGAGACATCACTTTGCTGACAAAGGTCTGTATGGTCAAAGCTATGGTTTTTCCAGTAGTCATGTATGGATGTGAGATTTGGACCATAAGAAGGGCTGAGTGCCAAAGAATTGATGCTTTTGATCTGCAGTGCTGAAAAAGACTCTTGAGAGTTCCTTGAACTGTAAGGAGATCAAAACAGTCCATCCTAAATGAAATCAGTCCTGAACATTCATTGGAGGACTGATGCTGAGCTGAAGCTCCAACACTTTGACCACCTGATGTGATGAGCTGACTTATTGGAAAAGACCCTGATGCTGGGAAAGATTGAAGGCAGGAAGAGAAGGGGACAACAGAGGATGAGATGCTTAGATGGCATCACTGACTGAATGTTCATGTGTTTGAACAAGCTCTTGGAGATGGTGAAGGATATGGAAGCCTGGCATGCTTCTGTTCATTGGGTCACAAACAGTCCAACATGACTTAGTGACTGAACAACATGAACAAATTAATATATGATATATTATATTACATGCAATACTATATATTAGATATACATTCCAATATTTATAATAATAGTAATATAATATTTATTAAATAAAATAATATTCCATATTATTCAGCCATGAAAAGAAGAAAATTATGCTATTTGTGACAACACAGATTGATCTAGAGGGCATTATGATAGGTGATACAAGTCAGACAAAACATATACCGTACAACCTTACTTACATATAAAATCTAAAAAAAAAAAAAAAAATTGATCTCAGAGAGAACAGATTAGTGGTTACCAGAGACCAAGGTAGGGATTTCAGGGTAGGATGGGTGAAAGAGATGATGGTCAAAAGGTGATAACCTCCAGTTATAAGATGAATAGGTCCTATGGATATCATGTACACCAGGGTAACTGTAGTTCATAATACTGTATTGTATATTCAAAAGTCGCTAAGAGAGTAGATCTTAAAAGTTCTCATCACAAGAGAAAAAAATAGCTCTACCTATGTATATCAATGAATGTTAACAAGGGAGCATGCTGATCATTTCCCAATATGTACATCATCAAACCATTATGTTTCACAATTGAAACTAATATATTTACATGTCAACTATAGCTCAAGAAAAATTGAGCATACAAAAATAATAAATAAGTATAATATTTTATTTATAATAATAAACAAATAGAAAAATTAATGTAAACTGGAGATCAAGAAGGTTAAGTAGAAGGATGCTGAGCTTACCTACCTGCAGGAACACATGAAAACTAATTCTACATGTTGAGTAACTCTTACTGAAAATGGACTGGAGACTTGCAAGAAGGTCCTTTACAGACAAGGCTATAAAGAAAGATCAATGTTGAGTTTGGTAGAAATGGAGGAGGAGCAATTCGGTCAGGACTCAGGTCCCTAGCAGGGGACATAGGAAGGTGTTATCATGAGCTCTGGGATCCTCCTTGCGGAATGAGGGGTTTGAGTCATATAATGGGCACCCCAGCACTGAAGCTGGACATGAGATGAGTCCCCTGTGCAGGTTTGAAAACCATCGGGACTAACAGGTGGGCTGTAAGAAACTTAAGCTCCACTCATGAACAGCACACTTGCTAATAACTGGGAACATGGTGAAGGCAGCAGATTGAGACTGCCTGGGGCTCTGGCCAGCTTCCACCACCACACCACAGTACACCCCAGACAGCATCGTCCTCTGCTCCAGCCATTCTTGTTCTGATGCATCTCTCCACTAGGGGGAGGAGCTTTGCCAAGGAGAGGGCAGACAGCAAGAACAGCTCAGACCTGACATTGCCTCTGACCAGGGTGAAGACAGTATTACTAGCACTCTGCAGAGGCGGCAGACTGAAAACAGCCTTGGGCTCTGAACCATTTGCCAGGACCTAAGGGACACCTAAGGGAAGACCCATGCTCACAGCAGATACAACTCTCCCACCAAACCCACTGGACACACACAGACTGCGTAGGGACACTCCTGCACAAGACACCCCTTCAAGACTGGGACACAGAACTTTTCACCAACTGTCAGAGAGACAGAGAAAGATAAACAGAATGAGAAGACAGAGGAGTGTGTTTCAAATCAAAGAGGAGAAAAACACCATGAAAAATCCCTAGTGAAACAGAGATAAATAGTTTACCAGTTAAAAGACTGAAAGCTTTAAGAATAAGAATGCTAATAGAACTGGGAGAAAAGTTAGATAAACTGAATTTTAACAAGGAATTGTGTTCAGTCACTTAGTCACGTCTGACTCTTTGCAGCCCTGTGGACTATAGCCCACCAGGTTCCTCTGCCCATAGAATTTTCCAACAAGAATACTGGACTAGGGTGCCATTTCCTACTCCAAGGCGTCTTCTTGACCCAAGGATTGAACCTGGGTCTACTGCATTGCAGGCAGATTCTTCACCACTGAGACACCTGGGAAGCCCAACAAAGGATCAAAAAATAATTTTTTAAAAAAGTATCGTTCAGAGCATAATGCAATAACTGAAATGAAAAACAAACTAGAAGGGCTTAAAAACAGACTAAATAATACAGAACACATATGTGCTCTGGAAGACAGAATAATGGAAATCACCCAATTGAACAGCAAAAATTAATAACTTTTTTAAATGAGGATAGTTTAATGAGACAATATTTAAGGCATATTCATATTTACATGATAGGGGTCCCAGAATGAGAAGAAAGAGAAAAAGTGTTCAAAAGTATATTTGATGAAATTATGAGACTGAAATATTACTGAAACTAAAGAAAGAAACAGATTTCTAGGTACGGACATTACACATAATAGTATGTAATATATTCCTCTTCTCAGATTTATATTTACACCGTGATTATACCATGTTTTCCCATTCTCTGATAGACAGAAATAGTTCTGTGTCCTTTGTGTGTATATACATACTGCAACTCCATCTTTTACTCATTTTCTTTTTATGCCTTTCTATTAATAGTTTAACTTCAAATGCTTAAGCATCGCTTTATCAGATGTGCAGGCTCTACATGTGATACAATGATCTCATCTAGTAAATTAGGACCCTCATGTCAAGGCTTCATGAAATATGAGTGAATTATACTGCAAAGTGCTAAATGTGAGGTTTTAAATAATAAATAAAGTCTATATATGAGCTGAGTGTATGGTGGACCTTCTTTAAAGAGTATTATTTTGTTAAACAGTCTTCTGACATATGATGTGATGAGAAAGAATAATACTACTTTGCTTCTACTCCATTCCAGTACATCTCTAATGATAACGTCTTTTTAAAATAAATTTAAGGAATTAATTGCAATTCCATAAAAGCATATCTAGAAATTCAAATGATAGACAATGGTGTGCTTGGTTATACAGGTATCAAATAACCTAAGGGAAAAGAAATTTTGATTGACCTCCTGACTTAATGAGGTCACAAAACTATAGTCATTCTGTTATTTCACTTAAGTGTATTATGTACCAGACAGTCACTGTCTGAAAACATTGAGAGGTATGAAACTCAACTCTAGGATAAGGCTCTGTGGGCCCTGAAATAAACCATTTTTACTTCTAAAAGAAGCTAGAAATGAACCGTGGTATTACAGAACCTAAAACTGCAAAGTGCCCACTGGCCCAGTGCTTCTGCACATGAAGTATAACTCCCCTAAGAATACTGCCAAATGCTTCCTTCTTCTGTTAAATGATTCAAATGGTGGTCTTTCCACAACTGCTTTCACTTTTATAGTCTGAAAGTCTCAGCATTTGTATATTTAACCTCTGACTTTTCCTATTTTGTTTCTGTATCTCTAAAACCAGCTTAATTCAGTGGGGAATATAGATTGGTCTGTATTTTAGCACTTCCTGTACTTTGCCTACCATACAGACCCAAGTTAAGGACCACGAAAGCTGGGATCTATTATCATAACCTTTCATACATCACACCGAAACATACATTTTGAAGAAGAGAAATTCACTCTCAGAATAGCCCTTGTTATCCTCTTTCTCCTTCCTCATCATATAACCATACAGAATTGTCTTAATTATCTTAAATACCAAGGACCTTTTGACCAGAGAATTACTTTCTAAGATGGCATGCTAGCATGCTTGAAAGTATACTAATTTTTCCTTTGACTTATAGGAGGAAAAAAAAATTTGAAATTCACTAGCTGGAAGGGTGCAAAATTTTGAGAGTTACCAACTATAAAACATTAACACAAAAGGAAAAGTATGATTAGCCAACAACAGTGGGCCCCTGAGGCACTGGATCAAGGGACAAGTGGAAAGAGTTCTGAAAGACTCTGAATATGCAGAAGAAAGTCAAGGACTGAGAAGAAACGGAAAACATATTTTGCCTATGGCATACCCTCTATGTAATATGGAGCCTTGCAAAATTTCAAAGGTTTTGACTGAGATGTTGATTTATATGCACACATATGCTTACTTGATAACATTTGGACTCAGGGTATTAATAAATAATGATTAAAGAAAATTGTGGCCTCCATATGTGCCTAAGGGTAGCCTTGATAGACTTTCCAATAATTACCATCTTTCTGATTAGAGAAGGGAAGTTGAATTTTAACGCAGAATGCCAAAGTTTTAATTAAATGTGAAAAAGAAAGTTGATACTAATTCATACAAGAGAAACTTACTGAAGCATATCCAAGTTGATCAGAAGTCAAAAACTTTCAGTAAAAAGAAAACTTTATAATCATAAATTCTTAATATCAACATACTCATTCATCTGATAACCCTAACACAGAATTTTAATGAGGGTATCCAAAACCAATAGTCTAAACACTGTTTTCATAGGGTTATAGAATTTTACCCTGTCCTCACAAAGTTTTTGACACAGACCCAGGATTTATATTACCAAAGTGTACTAACAATAGAAAGGTATTGTTCAAAGCAAAAAACTGGAAAATAGAAAAGAGAGGCGAATAATAGGATTTAGAAATTCAATGAACTGATTTTCTTCATATTGGCCTACCTAACCATGTGGCTATTAATTTCTGCAGTAGTCATTTCTGTACTAAACTATGTCTCTTTGATCTAAAAATAACTAAAGAGTTTATTAAGTTCTACATAATTTTAATAGCATAGTGGAAATTTAAAAATTTTTTCAAACTGAAAGAGCAGACCACATTTATTACAAGCTCTACCTGTTACTCCATGGTAAATATGTTACAGTGATTATATACCCTGAGAGAGACTTGAGTTACTAAATAATAAATGATATTACTCACGAACACAAGAGCCAGCATTCACTCATTGATTAAACAGGGACTGCCTGCTTATTTTCTTTCATGTACTGAGGCATAAGGATGCAGACAGTAACAAATGTTTTCTTTCAAGGAGCTCTCCTAAACTGTGGGTTAATCAAGTAAAGAATCTAAGGGCTGGATTAGCACTAAGAACATAGGGGGATCATATTATTGCTTATATGTGGAATCTTAAAAAAAAATTAGATACAAATGAACTTATTTATAAAACAGAAATAGAACCACAGACAGAAAAAATATACTTATAGTTACCAAAAGGGAAAGGCATGGGGTGGGGGATAAATTGTTTGGCATTAACATATGCACACTACTATATATAAAATAGATAACCAATAAGGACCTACCATGTAGCCCAGAGAACTGTACTCAATACGTTATAATAATTTATAAAGGAAATAATTTGAAAAAGAATACATAAATATATATTTACATCTATTTATATAACTGAATCACTATACTGTACGCTTAAAACTGGCACAACATTGTAAATCAACTATGCTTCAATTTAAAAATAGCATCAAGTTATATAACTTAAATACGTACAATTTTTGTATGTCAGTGATATCTCAATAAGGCTATTAAAAAACAACATAGAAATAAATCTCCCAACTCAGGAATCAGACCCCAGTCTCCTGCATTGCAGGCAGACTCTTTATCTTCTGAGCTACCAAGGAAGCCATAGATATAAATACTAAGTGAGAATATTCACCCATACTGGGGCAGGGATTGGCCTAAATCAGAGGCATATCAAGGATCCAAAATAACCCTAGGTTCATAAATCACTGTCATAATGGGTCTATGCATAGTTCTCTTTAGAATAATTTTGTATCACATACGTATCTGCCTATCTAATATTGTCTTCAGTGCTGTATACCTGAAACTAGCACAACACTGTAAATCGACTATATCTCAATAAAAAAAGAAAGAAAACATTGTCTTTGGTTTTGCTTTAACTTTCAATTTCACTTGCTTGTACTGAAATAATGAACAATCAGGAACCTATCATTTAACCTAAAACTAAAGCAAACTGGCATATGTATTATTGGCGGTTCACATCTCCCTACTTCTCTCTCTCTTTCTTTCTTCTATCCTTCCCCACTAGCCGTCACAGAAATAACTAACACTCTGAACTTCACGATTATTTCCAAGTTCTCAGTTCTTTCAAAATGTACTGCTGCTGCTGCTAAGTCGCTTCAGTCGTGTCTGACTCTGTGCGACCCCATAGACGGCAGCCCACCAGGCTCCGCCATCCCTGGGATTCTCCAGGCAAGAACACTGGAGAAGGTTGCCATTTCCTTCTCAAAATGTACACATATACCTAAATACTATGCAACATGGTGTTGCTTGTTTTAAAGTTATAAATCTTAAAGGCTGAGCAGGTACTATTTGAATTATGTACTTGCTATCTAATCAAGAATGTTTAAAGTGGTGTTAATATCTTCTCTAGAATGATAGGTATAAGTTCATCTCTTTCTAATTATTATGAACACATCAGTTTGTAGGGCACCAAAGTGAGGGATTGGCAGAAAAGAAAAGGCCGATTCAGTGTAAAAAGAACCTTTAATTCTCTTCCATTTTCATAGTCAATTCTTGTGATCATATTATTACTCTGTGTGTGCGTGTGCTTAGTCACTCAGTTGCATCTGACTATTTGTGACCTCATGGACTGTAGTCTGCCAGGCTCTTCTGTCCATGGGATTCTCCAGGCAAGAATAGTGGAGTGTGTTGCCATTTCCTTCTCCAGGGATCAAACCTGTGTTTCCTGCATTGCAGGTGGATCCTTTACCGTCTGAGCCACTGTCACTTAAAGGTCTAGCAGGAGAATTTGGGCAAATTTTCAAAATATAAATATGGGTAAAAATCCTGCATCCAGTCCCATATGGTGAGGAAACCTCAGCCCAAGCCCCTTAGATGTTTCTGAATTGCTTTATGTGATCCACTTACTAAATCTTGGAGAAAAACAAAAAAATACATACTAAGCCAGTTAAATACTTCTCAGTGTGTCTAAAATCTGAGGATCTGCTACTTGATGAAAGAAGGTACTTTGAGAGGTAGTATGTACAATGGTGAAGAATATGGATGCTTTCTGTGTTATCAGTTTTCTCACTAATTTAATAGAAATGATATCATTATAGAATCTTGTGAAACTGAACCTGGTAAACAGTCCTTGTTATTAGAATTAGATTTTGTCTTGTGTGATTGGTGTGAGGTTTCACTGACTAAGCTTTCTTCAGGTATAAATTATTAGTGACATCACAGATATAACTTTTACTTTTTATATACAAAATATGTGTTGATATATGTTTTCAACCATAAAGTAACCAAGAGAGATATCAATTAATTACTAAGTTTATAGCCTTATGAGGTCTGTGGCTTATACAACTTAGAGGATTTTAAATATATATATATATGCCAGCCTTTGATAATTTTTTTTTAAATCCAGAAAAAATAGTGTAAATTTCTTTTTAACTTAGCTATCTTAACTGACATGGTTTTACGATGCATTTTACCCGATAGTTTTGGCTTAAAATTCTAACTTTTCATATGATAATGTTTTTGTAATAGTTTTCTATAGAGAAAGAGTTGAAATTGTCTTTTAGCATGGCTGATAGAAAAATATGTTATTTTTATTTAGTTCTAAGATTTGAAGGCACAGTTAAATATATGCCCAAAGGAAAGGACATTGTTTTAACCCGAGTGTCAGTCAATAAAAAAAAAATTATAGAAATCATTAACTGGCTTGATATATTTGTCACCTCATACTTTCCTCGTTTCCCATATCCATCAAGATCAGGGTGCCATGGGACAGAATGTTCATACTGCAACACAACCTTTGTCTTCATAACTTTATGTTACAGTGTTACAAATTGGCAAAGAACTTCTGGAAATCTTTCCTACAAGGGGATAGTGAGCAATACATTAACTATGTACAGAAGTCATTGCTAAATCACAAAGTGATTGCCAGCCAGATAACCTACTAAAACCCAGACAAAATGTGTCCCAAACTTCCAAGCTTCTCCTTAGACAGACTCCATAAAAATGCCCAGGGATACTTCAAAGCCACATGACACAGAAGTCCGAGTAAAGAGATGATAATCTCAAGTGACTTTAACTGAAATTACTTATTCTGGTAAATTTCAGTTAAAATGTAAGACCAACAGCATACATTGCTAGGGTTTCTGCCAGGGTTCTGAAAGGAGCTCATGCAAGTTAAGAGATGAAGAGTTTAAGCTCTGATCTTATGCTGGCTAAATTTTGGAAGTAAGAATTAAATTTATTTTGAAAATCTGCACTAACTCAACACTAACTACTGCAAAAGATAATACTGATTATAAGCACAAGAAAAAGTACATGTTTTCTTATAAAATAAAGTACATATTTCTTTCAATTTCACTTGAAGTTTGGGGGGTAAATATATCAGCTAACTGAGAAATCTAAATGCTATTTATTTTTTAGTATGGAAAAACATAGATATATTCTGAGGTAGAATGACATCTTTTTAGGGATGTACATGTTAATAACTTTTACACAAGTCTCATGTTTATAATAGGTGCTTTGGTCTCCAAAATCTAGGGTTATGAATTTTTTTATTAAAAAAAACAAAACATTAGGTTATAGGTACAAAATAATGACTCTTTAAGAACGATTAAAGAATTTTCCATGCTAGGATTACTTTTTCCTACTATAAATAGAAATGACTTCAGTGACATCAAAGTATTACTAAATAGGGGAAATAAATTATTAAAATTGATTATCAAACAATAGTTCCTGAGATCATTTTAATTAGGTATAAATCATTCAAGATACATAATTTAATATCAGTTGTGATTAAATATATTAAATTCAGAGTATTGACCACAGAAAAAAATAGTGGCTCAATAAAAATTTATGGTTTGCACAAAGTAATATAATTTTGCAAACAGTATTAAAATTCAGGTGTTGGGGCAACTTTCTCATGCAAAAATATCTTCTCCCAAAGCAAACTGAGTGCATTTCTCAAATGATGTATGCTACACGCATTTCCTAATAAGAGATTAGTATGTAATTTGCAACAAGGCATCATCATTAACGTAGTCAGTTCAGTTCAGTTTAGTCACTCAGTTGTGTCCAACTCTTTGAGACCCCATGGACTGCAGCATGTCAGGCCTCCCTGTCCATCACCGACTCCTGGAGCTTGCTCAAACTCATATACATTGAGTCAGTCATGTGTGTTTAAAACTACAAGCCAAAACATAGGGCCAAATGAATATACTTTTGTGTGCTAACATTAAATTCAAATGTTCAATTAACTATTGCTTTGAAAAGCCACTTAAGGCCATTTTGCACTTTGTAGGAGTCAAAAAAGTATGGAAAAAGCCAGGAGGTATAATGTACCTCACAATATAAATAGGCTGAATATTATAAATGATAGTGAGGATCAGTTGTCAAGACCCTGCATCCCAATTTTCTTCTGTCAGTAAACCCACTGCTTTATCACAGACACACTGCATTAGGAAAAACTTTTCCCAAATTGAAATCACTCACAGAAAAATGGGCTTAAAGCTGGTTAAGCAGTTTTCAATAGCCATTTGGTCTTTTTATAGGGAGAGATTCTTCTTGGTTTTTCAAAATACTCTTCTCATTTTGAAACCACCATAAAATCTGATTAATGTAACAGGACTACTTTACACTCTCCTCTATCTATAAATTTCTGCACTCCCATGTATTAGAGAACCATCTGGATCAGCATCATAAAATGGAGAACAGATGGGCAAGAGACATAGGGCATCATGAGGAAAACTACAGGGAATAGGACACATTATTATTTGTTATTATTTATAGCCGTGCTAGATATTTATCATGCATATACTGTTAGGGGATTTACATTTTCAAACTTCGGAAAATAAAAACCTTCCAAAAAAGTTTCCATGAATACACCCTTTCTCCATTGGAAAATGTTATTTGACACCATTATTATATTTTAGCAATGGAACATATTTCCTCTTTAAGATATAAAGTGCATTGGAAAGGCCCAAACAAATATATAAAATATGCATAAAGCTACCAAGTAGCCATTAGCAACTAAATGGGATTAAGGACTCTAATGGTAAGTGGTTGTTGCTGAGTATGGACTGGGGACAGCAGGAAAGGGAAAGAGGAAAATATACTGAGAAGTTAGGGAAGAATGCCCTGAAGCCCCAAATTAATTCATCGCCTTAAGATCACAGAAGGAGGTTGAGAAAGTGGAGAAACAGGACAGAATTTACATGATTCTTTCTTCAACTTTGTATCTTGTGGACATACTTAATAAAATATATTTCACTCAGTGCATGCGTGCTAAATCACTTCAGTTGTGTCCCACTCTGTGCAACCCTATGGACTGTAGCTTGTCAGGCTCCTCTGTCCATGGGATTCTCCAGCAAGAATGCTAGAGTGGGTTGCCATGCCCTCCTCCAGGGGATCTTCCTGACCCAGGGATCAAATCCACATCTCTTGTCTCTTGCATTGGCAGGTAGGTTCTTTACTACTAGCACCACCTGGGAAGCCTCGTATTTCACTCTACATAATGACTAACAAATGGTTAGTCAGTTTTTGTTCACAGTGTCTAGAACCACAGAAATCATGCTTGTAACCACCTTCCTTTAGAGAAGTTATGTATTTCAATTTCACAATATATGTAATGTCAGAGTTGTAAACAATACACAAGAAAATTTCTCAGAATGAGTAATCACCTTAATTTTTACATATTTTGTATGCTTACATGGCAAGCAGAATTCTCTTTCCTTCATAAATCAGGATATGTTTCCTAAAGCATATCATTGTATGTTCTTTCTAGAAGGAGGTTTTGTGTGTTAGTCACTCAGTTGTGTCCAGCTCTTTGTGATCTCATGCACTGTAACCCGCTAGGCTCTTCTGTCCATGGAATTCTCCAGGCAAAATTACTGGAGTGGGTTGCCATTCCCTTCTCCAGGGGATCTTCCCAACTCAGGGATCCAACCCAGGTCTCCTGCATTGCAGACAGATGCTTTACCATCTGAACCACCAGGGAAGCCTAAAGGAGGTTTTACTTTTAGACAATGTGTAACATCATAATACCATGACATAGTAATAATAATATGCCATGTAGATGCTTTTGTTTATACTTTAAACTTTCTGAAGACTTTAGTTTCTTTAGTTTCTCTCTTTTGAATAAGTGAAGAACCCCAGTTCTCCTTTTTAATGATTTTCCTCATAAATTAACATGAAATATAATTATTTCATAATAATTAAACAAAATAGCTACATTTTTGAAAGCTGTCCTACTGTTTTATGTATACATTCTAAATCAATCCCCCAAAATGTCTTGATGAAGAAAAAATTATTTCTGTCTCCTTTTTCATGTAAGAAAACTGAAGCTCTGAGAAGCCAGGTCATACCACTAGCAGGTGGGAGATCTTGAATTTGAACCCACACAGTCAAGTTCCAGTAGACTTGTACTATTGATGACCCTGTTTTTCTGCCCTACTATGGTTCTTATGTGTATGTTATGTGCCAAGAGCCATTCACAACTCTTTACATGTACTAATTCAATTAATCTTTCCTCAACTCTGTTAATTAGGTACCACTATTATACTTACTTTATAAACGAGGAAACTGGTACCTGAAAGTATATGCTGCTGCTGCTGCTGTTGCTGCTGCTGCTGCTAAGCTGCGTCAGTCGTGCCCAACTCTGTGCGACCCCATAGACGGCAGCCCACCAGGCTCCTCCGTCCCTGGGATTCTCCAGGCAAGAACACTGGAGTGGGTTGCCATTTCCTCCTCCAATGTATGAAAGTGAAAAGTGAAAGTGAAGTCGCTCAGTCATGTCCGACTCTCAGCGACCCCACGGACTGCAGCCTACCAGGCTCCTCCATCCATGGGATTTTCAAGAGTACTGGAGTGGGGTGCCATTGCCTTCTCCGGGCTCCTCTTCTGCCACGTCTCAAATAGCTCACATCGTTTCTGAACTACTTTGGAATGATCCTTTCCACAAACTACTTCTTTTATTAAAAATTGGATATAAATAGATGCAGAAATTTTTAATGGTTTATGTTTAGATTTTAAATACAACTTCCACTCAGAGGCTAATAAAATATCAAATTAATTTAAAGTCATTATTTTTTCTCTACTGAGGAAGAGAATTGAATGGGAAACAATAGAATGGGAAAGACTAGAGATATCTTCAAGAAAATCAGACATACCAAGGGAATATTTCATGCAAAGATGGGCACAATAAAGGATAGAAATGGTATGGACCTAACAGAAGAAGAAGATATTAAGAAGAGGTGGCAAAAATACACAGAAAACTATACAAAAAAGACCTTCATGAGCCAGACATCCTGAAACACAAAGTCAAGTAGACCTTAGGAAGCATCACTACAAACAAAGCAAGTGGAGATGATGCAATTCCAGTTGAGCTATTTCAGATCCTAAAAGATGATGCTGTGAAAGTGCTGCACTCAATATGCCAGCAAATTTGGAAAACTCAGCAGTGGCCACAGGACTGGAAAAGGTCAGTTTTCATTCCAATTCCAAAGAAAGGCAATGCCAAAGAATGCTCAAACTACCACACAACTGCACTCATCTCACACACTAGCAAAGTAATGCTCAAAATTCTCCAAGCTAGGCATCACCAGTATTTGAAATGTGAACTTCCAGATGTTCAAGTTGGATTTAGAAAAGGCAGAGGAACCAGGGATCAAATGGCCAACATCTGTTTGATCATCAAAAAATCAAGAGAGTTCCAGAAAAAAATCTATTTCTGCTTTATTGACTACACCAAAGCGTTTGACTATGTGGATCACAATAAACTGTGGAAAATTCTTCAAGAAACGGGAATACCAGAGACTACCTAAACTACCTCCTGAGAAATCTGTATGTAGGTCAGGAAGCAACAAGTTAGAACCGGATACGGAACAATGAAGTGGTTCCAAACTGGGAAAGGATTATGTCAAGGCTGTATATTGTCACCCTGTTTATTTAACTTATATGCAGAGTACATCATATGCAATGCCAGGCTGGATGAAGCACAGCTGGAATCAAGATTGCCGGGAGAAATATCAATAACCTCAGATATGCAGATGACACCATCCTTATGGCAGAAAGTAAAGAAGAACTAAAGAGCATCTTTTTGAAAGTGAAAGAGGAGAGTGAAAAAGCTGGCTTAAAACTCGACATTCAAAAAACTAAGATCATGGCATCTGGTCCCATCACTTCATGGCAAAGAAATAGGGAAACAATGGAAACAGTGAGAGACTTTATTTTTCTGGGCTCAAAATCACTGCAGATGGTGACTGCAGCCATGAAATTAAAAGACACTTACTCCTTGGAAGAAAAGCTATGACCAATCTAGACAGCATATTAAAAAGCAGAGACATTATTTACTGACAAAGGTCCGTCTACTCAGAGCTGTTTTTTCCAGCAGTCATGTATGGATGTGAGAGTTGGATTATAAAGAAAGCTAAGCACCGAAGAATTGATGCTTCTGAACTGTGGTGTTGGAGAAGTCTCTTGAGAGTCCCTTGGACTGTAAGCAGATCAAACCATTCAATCCTAAAGGAAATCAGTCCTGAATATTCATTGGAAGAACTGATGCTGAAGCTGAAACTCCAATACTTTGCTCACCTGATGCAAATAACTGACTCATTGGAAAAGACCCTGATGCTGGCAGATTGAAAGCAGGAAGAGAAGGGGATGACAGAGGATGAGATGGTTGGAAGGCATCACCGACTCAATGGACATGAGTTTGAGCAAGCTCGGGGAGTTCGTGATGGACAGGGATGCCTGGCGTGCTACAGTCAATGGGGTTGCAGAGTCAAACATGGCTGAGCGACTGAACTGAACTTAACTGAGGAAGAAGATCATCCCTAAATGCCTCTCTTTGCAATGGCATTGTTTTCCATTAACTTCACTTCCCTGTTAGTCTAATATCTATCTTCAATGTAATCATATTGGTTTTATCAGGTGAGGTTGATATTGAAGTAGCATCAGCTATGAAAGAAGGGAAGGCAGCTGAAGTGAACTACTGCGGTACAGATAACTGGTATATACTGATGTAGAGAATGCCCATTTGTTTAACAGAATTTTTAATAAAAAAGGAATTTCTTGATAATGAAATGTGCCATTAAACATTGTAGCTAATTAAATGCAGCCAAATATAAATATATGCACGCATATGGATGAGTTACTCACTTGATGAGTTTGGAACTAATAGTTAAATCGCAGGAAACATATAACCAAAAGTCAACTTTTACTTACGTTCTATTAGCAGTTTCTTTAAATAGCAAGTACACCTCAGGATTAGTTTGGAGCAGCCGACAGCAGACTGGTCTGGGATGTCCTATTTGGTAAGCACAGGATTTACAAGGATTTCTAAAACCACACAATCATCAGAATGAAGTGAAAATCCCTACAGGGTACACTGTATTACAAAATCTGGAAAATAAACATGATGTGTTCTAAGTAGCCAATCACATAAATGGCAAACCAAACAAAGCATGGAAAGTTTAGTTTCTGCAAAATAATATTAGCTCATGAACAAGTCATATTCTTAGATGTAAAAACACATATGAGAAAGATAAATATCATATGATATGTTATATATGGAATCTAAAAAAATGGTAAAAGTAAACTTATTTACAAAACAGAAATAGAGTCACAGATACAGAAAACAAATTTACGGTTACCAAAGGGGATGGGGCAGAGGGATATAAAAAGAGACTGGAATTGACATATACATACCACTCTATATAAAATATATAGTAACTAATAAGGACCTACTGTATAGCACAGGGAACTCTACTCAATACTCTATATGAACTATATGGGAAAATAATCTAAAAAAGAGTGGGTATATATACATGTATAACTGATTCACTTTGCTGAACACCTGAAACTAACAAAATATATTGTAAATCAACTATACAGAATAGAAATTTATTTTAAGAATACATGTGTCGTGTGTGGGTCCTGGAAGGTACCAGGAAGGTGGGTGTTGTTTTGTGAGCCTCTCTAGCTTTCACTGTTAACTCTCTACCTTTCACATGCTCAAAATATTCACTAGGGTTGTCTGTATCTGATGACTGAGAGAGAAGACTTCTAAGAAGGAGTTGAAATGTGAACTGATTTCTCCAGCAACAGGAAAATGGAATTATTTTATAACAATATTTTGAATTAGGGTGAAACATCCAGAACAAAAAGTAGCATGACTAATTACAGGAGGGCATACCAGCAGTTTCCTCTTCTTTATATTTAGCAACTTCCTATATCAAGTCTAAATAAATTTGGATATGAAAATACTTTCATGTCCTTAATACATGACCTATTTTCTTCTCAGTGCCTACAGTTTTGCTATGTGCTATGTGTACACATATGAGGAAGAGATGGTTTCTATCATCAAGGAACTCACATTTAATATACTAGTTTACTATCACATATTATCAAGTTGAAATCTCTAGACCCCGCAAACAAAACAAATGCAATAATTTCCATCCTCATATGAAATACACCACTGAGAAGTAATTTCAAAACAAACCTTTCATGATCTCAGCTACATTTCTAGATTTCCGAAGCAAGTGTGTCAAAAATGTATTTTGAAATGCTTTTTTGGATTTCAGATATAAAATTCTGTTTCATGTATTTACCTTCTAACTGTTCATCTTATAGCTTCAGCTGATGAAGTTTGAGAGGCTGAGTTCAGGAATACCTTCCCAGTGCCCAGAGGCATCACTATTGTTTTATTTCAAATTCTGGTTTAGAGAAGTAGGTTATAGAAATATTCTTCAGTCTTAAAATTTCAGGGAAAATGTTAATAGAAAACCTCATAACTTCTGTTGAATAAAATTGATTTTGAAATGCAGACAGCTATATTAATGATGTGTCTGACACAGAACTGTCAAAACACCATCAAAAGGTTTACACTGCATTTTCTAATTCTTACTGTCCCAGAGAAGCCTAGATAAAATCCAGTCAAAGCATCTGCTATTATTCATTAATCACTGTAAATTTCACTGTGTTAATAAGTTTTTAATTATAAAATAAATAAATAAAGTGGAAGGGTCCAAAGTTTAGCACTAACTCCTTTCTAAATGTTAAACTTCAGAGTTTTGAATATATGCTTTCTTCAATTAGAAAATGGTTTTCATAGTAAATTAATTTTTATTTCTTTCATTCAATGTCCTACATTTTCATGCATTGCACTGTGTCCTGTCATCTGACATTATGAAAAGCAAGCTATAGTTTTATTTTTCACTTCAAACTACTGCAGAATACCACTAAGGACTTTGTTTCTTCTGTGAAATTCCAGGGAAATCTCTAACTCACCTCAGACATGACGTGTATCATAAACATGCTTCAGGCCTGTTCTGAGTGCCTGCAAAGCACGGCCCATCTGGCAAGCCTGAGTCGTGGCCTTATTTCTGGCAAAGCAATCATTCAAGGGAGCCAAGAATAAGAGTAGTAGAAGGAAATGCCTGTATATCAGACTAAAAGAAAGTGATGAGTGTATGAAATCTCCCAGTGGGTAGAGAACCATTCCTAAATTACTCTGGCCACCTTTGTAGACATACAGAGTGCCCTGCCCTTACTTTGTTCTCATTGGGATCTTCCACTTTCACACAGAAGACCAGCTGCAGTGACACATTCAATTCACTGGAGAAAACACATTCCAACCATAGGCTTTGCAATAAAATGAAATTTATCTCATGAACATTCTTTTACAATTTTTAGACATGTTAACGGTCCCATGTGTGATCCTTTCTTCTATTCACTAAGCAATTACTTTTATAATGAATTAATTTTGCCAAGCACAAAAAGAAGGATCATGTACGCTCTACACTGAGTATAAGTCATGCAGAAGAAGTGGAGTTCCACTATTACTAATAATAGCAAGTAGTATAATAATAATAGTAATCAATATGTATTACTTTCCCTGAAGAGGCACTGCACTTTGCATTTTACCTGGGCTATATTTAACTGTTAAAACAACCTTATAAATAGGCATTGTTTTTAGCCTCAGTATAATAGTTGAAGACACTAAAGCTTGGACAAGATTATAAAACCAAGACCTTGGGGAGACTAATAGAGCTAGGAAATAAATGCATGGGAGGTAAAAGAGACTCATCATACTAGAAATCTATATATAGTAACTGAATTAATCTACACGCAAATCCTTAAAGAATGATTTTATACACATACTGTTATGTTTAAATCATCATCAGGTTAAATATCTTCCCCAAGGCCACATACCACGGGATTCTGATTTACACTCAGGTCTGACTCCAAAGACCACCATCTCTATGTTAATGTTACATTTCATTAGGTATATTTATCAGAAGAAGGAGTAGGAGGGTTAGGAGAAGAAGAAAAAAGGAAGCTACAATCATCTCTCAGTATCCACAGAAGATTGGTACCAGGACCTCCAAAGATATGAAAATCTGAGTGTGGTCAAGTCTCATAGATAAGATGGCATAGTATTTGTATATAACATTCATCTCTCAATGTACTTGAAATCATCTTTATGTTACTTAAAATACCTAATCAATGTAAATATTAATACTCTGTACATGTAAATAGTTGGTGGAGCTGGCAGATTCAAATTTTGCCTTTTGGAAAATTTCTGGAGCTTTTCTTTTTTTCCAATATTTTTGATCAGAGTTTTTAAACCATGGAGGGTCCACTGTACTCTGTCAGGAGAGACTAAAATATTTTTAGATGCACTTTATACCAAGCATCATGTATATTAACAATGTTAACAACACTATAGTCATGACCTCATTGAAACTTGGTGACTATTTGTCATGTTTCTATCTAATCCTTCCCTCTAATCTTTCATCAATATGTTACAGTATAGTAATGATAGAACCTTCCATTGCCAATCAGACAGTAGATTAAAGACCTAAATATAAGACCAGATACTGTAAACCTCTTATAGGAAAACACAGGCAGAACACACTTTGACATAAATTGCAATGATATGTTTTTTTTTGGATTCACTATCTAGAGTAATAAGAATAAAAACAAAACTAAACCAATGAAACCAAATTAAATTTAAAATATTTTGCATAGCAAAGGAAACCATCAATAAAAAGGAAAGACAATCCTCAGAATGAGAGAGCATTTGCAAACAATGTGATGGACAAGGGGTTAATCTCCAAGATATACAAACAGCTCATGAACCTCAATATAAAAGAAGCAACCCAATTGAAAAATGGACAGAAGATCTAAACAGACATTTCTCCACAGAAGACACACAGATGTCCAAAAAGCACAAGATGTTCAACATCACTAATTTTTAGAGAAATGCAAATGAAAGCAATGATGTATAACCTCACACCAGCTACAATGGCCATTATTAAAATGTCTACAAACAATAAACACTGGAGAGGGTGTGGAGAAAAGAGAACCCTCCCACACTACTGGTAGAAATGTAAATTGGTACAGCCACTAAATTGGAATTAACATATATACATTACTATATAAAAAAGTAGATCTACTTTATGGCATTGAGAATTCTACTCAGTACTCTATAATAACCTATATATAGGAAAAGAATCTGAAAAACAATATATATGTAATATATATATATGTGTGTGCTTGTGTGTGTGTGTGTAAATAAATCATTTTTCCAGTACACCTATAACCAATACATTGTAAATCAACTATACTCCAATAGAAAATAAAACGATTTTTACAAGAAATGCAGATTGGTTTTATATTCTTTTTATGTCACTTTTATGGATAGTTACCAAACTTTAAAGTATAAAGAAGTGAAGTTTATTTACAAATATGTGAGATGTTATTTTGTAATCAGAGTCAAGGAAATATGGTTTAATTAACAAAATTGTTCTTCAGCATATTCAGAAATATGAGTGGCCAGTTTTAATTTATCTCACATGAAAATGTGCTAAAAATCCTCGAGGGGACAAATACAGCCAAGAGAGAAACTTTCCTCCTGGGCTTCTTTCCTATTTTTATCCATTGATATTAGTTCATTTTGGTTGTACTGTTCATATGCCTCTTTGAAAGAATGATTTATTCATCCCCAGACAATAAGCAGAGTGATAAATAGTACATGAAAACAAAACCTGCAAGATGCCAAAACTAAAACTACCAGTTTGTCAAAGTCAGATGATCCACTTGGGAATGGGGAATTTGGCAGAAACAGGGGTAATATTTTAAGGGTTGTCACAAACTTGGTTAAAACCTGTCCTTCTTAAGAAAGGCAGTGTAATTGCATCACATTTCCTTTTTTTTCATATTGACATTTAGTTCTTAAGGACTACCAAGATATAAATTTCATAATATCAATTTCAAATTTGGGACACATATCAATGTAAAATGAACCAAATTTATATATAAATTTATTTCAGATTGCTCAAATTCCCATTTTGGTTAAAGTAATAAAAACTTAGCCATATGGTATCACTATATAGATGTCTAAGTACACATTTAAAGTTTTAAATGTCAATATGATTTAGATGGGACAGACTAACCTTAAAATTTTCACTTGTACATTCAGATCTCCCAAGAAGTAATGGCTCAAGAAAATGTAAGTCATCATATTAAAATATTATCCAAAACAGTTCCTCTTCCACCAAAGCTTGGAAGGTTCACAAACATTTGAATTCATAATACTCTCGGTATCTTAGTAATTTTTTTCTTTGCATATCCTAGGCCAAAAGAAATACCTAACAGTTCCCATTACTTAGTAGCTAATTCCAAACAGCTTAACAAGTATTTATGTTCTAACAACTTAGTAGGCTTTTGGAAAAAAATACACATAAATCGAGAGAACAAAATAAAAATTTTAGTTCATTCTTAAATAACCACAATTACTTACAAATTGGGTGTGTACACCTGTTTAACTGTGTAAGCTTTTAAATCAAATCAGACACTCACACACTCATTTCCTGTTTCACAGTGATTTTCATATGGTACTTACTTTTTATCATGCAACTTCAGGAAACACCATTCAGCAAGTTATATGTCATCGAAAGGAATGTAGCCTTATGCAATGTTGAAATTGTTAATATTTTTTACTTTATGTCTGAGGGCTGTTGAGTATTGCCATGTTGTTCTTGGAATTTTAAGTTACGCAGCTCCTCTGTGTGTTTGCTGTAGCTCCTGAGAGAATACACTGGTGCGTAGTTTGAGTGGTATGATTGTGGTCTGTTGATCTCATCGTCATATAGATATGTCTCAAGTAGAACTAGGTTTTGAAAGCTGTTGTTTCACTACCAAACCGTTTTAAAGCTGTTGTTTCACTGCCAAATGGTTTCAGCATATTAACCTTGCTGCCTCCTGCCCTATGCACAGAACCCTGGGTAAGAGAGGTGATTGGGAATAGCCAGCAGCTGAGTCCAATCAGCCTTTATCTCACTGACATGTGAGATGTGGCAGTGGTATCAAGGCACTGGAGTGAAGAAGCTTGTCTTTCTGAGAACACATTCTGGGATTCTACTCTTTAACTTAATATTACTGTTTTGCTGGATTCCAGGGAAATATATTTTATAGGGCTTTTGTCTATAGGACAAAATATGTCTATATGGGCTTCGCTGGTGGCTAAGAAGATAAAGAATCTGCCTGCTGTGTGGGAGACCCGGGTTCGATCCCTGAGTTGGGAAGATCCCCTGGAGCAGTAAATGGCAACCCACTCCAGTATTCTTGCCTGGAGAATCCTATGGACCAAGGAGTCTGGTAGGTTATAGTCCATGGGGTCACAAAGAGTCAGACACGACCAAGTAACTAACACAACGCTTGTCTATAGGAACAGTTTGATTACAAAATAAATAATGCCATGTTTAGTACAGAGAAGTACCAATGAACATTCAGGATAATGGGTGGAGATATTTCTATGTGGGAACTTTCTGTATTTCAGTTTATTGTCCAATCAATGTGCAAGGAGGTTTTTTTGTTGGTTTCTTTGGGCTTCCCTGGTGGCTCAGCTGGTAAAGAATTTGCCTTCAATGGGGGAGACCTGGGTTCAACCCCTGGGTTGGGAAAATCCCCTGGAGAAGGGAAAGGCTACCCACTCCTGTATTCTGGCCTGAGAATTCCATGGACTGTATAGTCCATGGGGTCGCAAAGAGTCAGACACGACTGAGCGACTTTCACTTTCACACTTTTTTCAGTGTCCAGGTTTTATTTCTCTCTGTTAATGTCCTGGAACTATCTCTTTATGGTTTCGTTAAAAGCACCACACTGGCTAATTGCACATCTTCCACTAAGAGAAGAGGATATAGTATGACCTCACTTACATGTGGAATCTAAAAAACAAACAAGCCAAGTTCATAGATATAGAGAACAGATTGATGGTCAGCAAGACTAGGGATAGAGGGTGGAAAGTGGGCAAAATGGGTAAAGATGGTCAAAAGGTACAAAACTTCTAGTTTTAAAACTAATAAGCCATAGGGATGTAATAATACTGTATCATGTATTTGAAGGTTGCTTGGAGAAGGAAATGGCACCCCACTCCAGTACTCTTGCCTGGAAAATCCCACAGACAGAGGAGCCTGGTAGGCTACAGTCCATGGGGTCGGGAAGAGTTGGACACGACTGAGCGACTTCACTTTCACTTTTCACTTTCATGCATTGGAGAAGGAAATGGCAACCCACTCCAGTGTTCTTGTCTGGAGAATCCCAGGGATGGCGGAGCCTGGTGGGCTGCCGTCTATGGGGTCACACAGAGTCGGACATGACTGAAGTGACTTAGCAGCAGCAGCAGCAGCAGCAGCAGGAGAGTAGATCTTAAAGGTTCTCAATGCAAGAAAAATATTCTATAACTATGTATGGTGGAAGATGTTAACTAGAGTTATTGCACTGATTATTTTGCAATATATACAAATATCAAATCATTATGTTGTACATTTAAGACTAACATAAGCTTGAATGTCAATTATACCTCAATTAAAACATTTATTAATTTTTAAAAGTCTAAAAATCAGTAGCAATGCAATTATTACTCATGAAACAATATAGGAAGACTTGTCTCTATAGTTTCTGAATATCATTTACTTCACATTGATTGTATCACCACTCATGGTTCTGCATTTTCTGTAGTGTTCCCCATTAATGTTGGTTTCCAAGGACTCTTTGAATGGTTGTTAATATCACTGTATTTTGTTAACAATGACAGTAAATGTGAGAGCTATAATATAAATAAGCATCTAAACAATAACTAGTTTTCTGGTTAAATTTATCTTTAAAAATTATTGACATACATGTCAAACAACACATCTTCCATCCATGTCTTTTCCTGGAATCACTAGGCAATAATCACTGGATCCCTAGAAAGTGATCTTTTTCAATGATGTCTGCACTCTCACCTTCTACACACTGAGGAGCGTGTCAATCAGAAGGACTTACTGATCTTGCAGAATGACAATCTCAAAAGCCCCTGGAGGAGATACACATGGCCACCCCAAGTATGGCCTGTCGCATAGCCTGGAGCCTGTGTGTGTGTGTAGGGAGGGGTGATTTCCCTGGGTGGGAGCAGGGAAGGGTGGGGGGAACATAGGGCACAGGGTAAAGATACGATTAACAAACATCATAAGCCACGGTAGTGAACACTTTTTGGGGCATTTTACTTTGGATTAGCCACACCAGGCAACACATGAAAGTCAGACTTGACTGCACTGGTGTCTGGGCTTGTGAATGGAGAGTGCTACTCAGGCCAGGTCTATTTCAGTGACTTTACCACTGCAAGTAAGCAAAGTGCTATTTATCCTCCCTGGGCAGGTTCTCATCCTTTCAGCATTCCTCTCCTTGGGCTTTCTTCTTAAGACTTACATCAAATTTCTTCTTAACATTTTCCTCTTAATACTTAAATTTTTTTTTTATTTCTTCTCAATACCTTAATTTTTTATATTTTTGAAAAATGTCTCCTTAATACTTTGTTCTTAAGCCTAACCCCAAATACATTAGTGTTCAAGGTTAACAAATATGTTACAAAGCTTACCTTTTCAATTTATGTCTTTATCTGCCATCTTTGAGGTCCAAAACAGGATTTTATATTCTGCTTTGCTCCAAGGTTTTCTAGTGCCCCACAGTATTCCAGAATCTTGGTGAAGGCAACACAGTCTGGAGGGATTTTTAATGTAACTGTGCTCTTCCAAAGTATCGTGATCTTCAGAGACCTGTCACAGAAAAAAGGAAGCAATAGAAGTAGACGAATAAATTCTTGCCAGTTAGAAATAAGGTTTATATGTAATCCTCAATTACATATTGACATTTATCCTGCTTATTTTGTTTAGTTTTGTCTGTGTATATCTGGTTATTTGGTTGTATGTGTTAAGCTGAAATGCTTGACTTGAGCATTCTGTAGTGCAAAGGTGTTTAGATTGGGTGCCAAGATTCTTGTTTCTAGACCATTTGTCTACTAACTGACTACATGCTCCTGAACCAATCACATTATATTAAGCTTCAACCCATTTATCAAAATAATTAAATTACATGAACTCTAAGGCCCCATTATTTATCAAAATCCTATATAGCCATGGTTTTAGGTTAAAAAATGATTGTGACTTGGTTTGATATAACTCCACTTTATGTTATTTTTGACCACATACTTCACCTTTTATATATGATAGATTTATGGATTAACAAAATTGAATTCATCCTAGACACTTATTAAAATATCATTAACGTTCACATTAACCTCCTCCCCAAGATAAAACAGATTAATGTAATCTGAGGTAACTAGAAGATTTTTAGCCACATAACAAGAGCACTGGACCTAGTCATATGCAAGTCCACTTTTCTTCTCATTCTTAGATAATGAGAGAAGCACAGTATTTCTTAAATATTAAATAGGTTGTGACAAAACCTTCCAAAATGCAATTAACAATAAGTAAAAAGGAGTGCCTAATTTGAGTTATGCATTACTGGAAAAAAATATTAGTTTGAAAGAAATAACAACTATTTCCTAATCTCATTAACTAATTAAGCATTTTATTTTCATTAGAATTGTTACCCTAAGGAAACCAGTATCTGATTCAATATTCTTTCTTATACTAATGGTGAAGTAATAAAAGCTAGTTAAAGATGAAAAACTAAAGATACTAACAATTTATTGTTTGCAATTTATAAAATTTATATCAATCATATAAATTAATTTTAATCTATGTATTTTCACCATATTGTCTGCCCCATTTTTCTCAAATATATTTCACCATATAATGTTTACGGCAACATGTAGTAAAAGATAATTCTGTTCCTCACAAAGTACCTATTTTGAAAATATCATCACTGTTTTCATTAAACATTGAAAGAAACAGTGTATGCTACAGTGGATTAAGAAAATAAATGTGAATACTGTCTTGAGTGGGACTTGGAATTTGCAAAATAGATATTTGGTTCTTAATGAGTGCTCACTTTGTGTCAGGCATTGCTCTAAGTGACTCACATTCACTTATTTAATATAAAGCTGCTATGATTAGGCTTCCCTAATAACCCCATTTTATAAAAAAGAAAAACAAGAACTGGAGTTCCACTATGTTGCTTTGTGCCACATGGTTCCTTAGTGCAGAACCAGAATGCCAACCCAACAGTCTGGTTCCAGAGCCAGGTTTATAACCACTGTGCCAGGTCAGGTAACCTTACTATTTCTATGTCTGAGTCTCTTCAAATGTGAAAATATGGACAGGTTAACACTGAAGATGTTTCAAGAAAAAGACTTTTCATGTCATCAGAAGATAAAACACATTTATTAAATGCATTCCCAAGTTAGTCAAAGATTAAATTTCTCTTAAAAACAGGAGGAAATTTCAAGATTCTCAATTACTTTGCAGAAATCGAGGAAAAAGTAGTTCAATACTAGAGTATTATTTTATATATGCGATGTCTCTTTCTGGAGAATGAAATGGCAACCCACTTTAGTATTCTTGCCAGGGAGATCCCATGTACACCAGACCCTGGTAGGTTACAGTCTACGGGGTCCCAAGAGTAGGTCACAACTTAGCGACTAAACGATGAGCAACAAATGTCTCTTTTGAAGCTTAATTGAAGTCCATGAATGTTTTTAAAGCAATGGAAATGAGAGAAAATATAAAATTCACCATGGCTCTTTTATTTTCTGCCTTCTCATTTGGTCATGATATGATGCCTATGCCTAGAACATTATCAGGAAAAACATCTCATTTTACCCTTTCTGCTACATAAAACAATTTTCTGAGTTTGACTGAAAGCCCATAAGCCTCTATGATGTGGCTAGTATAACAACAGTGTTCTCTTTCTTTGAAAGACTTACTGAGTCATCCCAGTGCTCCAGCCCTGAGCATTTCTCCCATGCATAGAACATGGAATGGTGTTCTGCTTCACATATGACAATATACATGTTTCATTGGGATGACCCAGAGGGATGGGATGGGGAGGGAGGTGGGAGGAGGGTTCGGGAGCGGGAGCACATGTGAACCCATGGCTGATTCATGTCAATGTATGGCAAAAACTACTACAATACTATAAAGTAATTAGCCCCCAACTAAAATAAATAAATTTATTAAAAAAAAAAAAAAAAGAAAGAAAGACTTACTGAGAACTGCTGATGTCAGACCAGTTACTGCCCCCTCAAGAAAATGTTAATGAAGGATCCACCACACATTCAAACACAATTTAATTCGTAATTTCATATTTCAAAACCATTGTTTTATTACTTAATTATTGCTGAGTTTATTCAAAGGTATTAAGATGTTTAAAATGCTGTCACTAAGGAAGCACTGTGTGTAGGGCATCAAAACTAGTCTAGAGATACTGAGATGGCCCTCTGACTTGGCATAATGCAAATACAAGAATTGTATGTAACCCATGCAGCTTTCTGGGGGAAAAAAAATCACAAAAAGTACACCTACAGATATATTCCAATCAAAATTATTTGAATGACATAGGTTTGCAAATGTGCATTTTCACATCAGATATAAGAAAGATTAAATTAGGACTATACTCAAGTTTTTGATAACACATTTATTCTCCTAAAATTTAAAAACTGCTTACAAACTTCTTATTCTTACCATAATTTTGTTTTATAAATATGATCTCTTAAGATATACTGATTAATAATTCAAATGTTAATTACTTGGGAAGTATTAAAATCAAAAAGTAATGCTTTCTGAGAGAGACACTTTCATATACATTTCCGTAAAGATGTCACCTTTGCTAAAATCAGAGCCAAAGCTATTCCAAATCCCAGTGTTTCTCTGCCTTTGAAAAATTCAAATCTATCCCCCTCCAGATTCCTCACTTTAAATATATATTAGCACAACCTATTTGTTATTATGTTTTTGTGCAAAAGCAAAAGTTTACATCTCAGATCTTGAACTAAGATGTAAACCACAGAGTATTGTTTGGCCAACAGTCAAATACTAGGACATTTAACCTTTAACCTTTCCTTTCTCTAAGACATTTTCTCTTTTTATCAAAATATTAATCTCTTTGTGTTAGCTACTTCTGGCCTTCCCTGCATAGTTAACCTTAATCCATTGCCATCTTGTCAAAATACTTCTATTTCACCTTTTAGAGAAATTTCAGCTGCTTCTTTTTTGTAAGAGTTTTGTTTTTACTGAAAGACCACACAACTTAGACAAAGTAAGAGGGATTTTTCCTTATAAAAATTTTGTATTGTGAAAAAATACTATTTTAATTCTATCTTTAAAAGATGACTAAGCCGGTTTTTCTTAGCATAATTAAAATGCATTATTTAACATATTTAAATGCTTTCAGTAGGCCAGGAACTTGCTATTTCATTACTGCTACAAAGATGACTGCTGAAAACTTTAACAAAGAGCTTATATAAAATTTCCCCACATTTCCTATATCTTTCAAATTTGCATCCCAAAACTTGTAAAAATAATTGAGTCAAAGATCCATAGCACTTTCAACCAAGGGTGATAATTTTTGATAAAGTACCTGTGTATATTGAGTGAATACTTCACAAATATTGTTTTTATTGGTTTTTAGCATAGTCCTACCCATTTAAAACAAGAAATTCACTATAGGATATTAAGTGTGCAATTTGAAGTTGAAGTTAGTTTCAATGTACCCTTATTTGTCTGTCACACTTTTGTGAAGTATACCATTATTAGAATAGCTTCAAACAAAAAAATATAGTGGCTACGTTTTTCAGGAATTTTGCTCTGCAACATCAGAAATTTAGCAAAGCAGAAAACTAAAGTCTTCAATTATCTTTTTGCATTTCTTTTGTTAAATTTCATTTATCTTTTCCACACAGGTCTGCCTTACCTCTTATCTAGGATATGACAACACTGTCTTATCTGATCTGTCTTTGTGCCACATGCTCAGTTGTGTCTGACTCTCTGAAACCCCATGGACTGTAGCCTGCCAGGATCTTCTGTCCATGAAATTTTCCAGGTAAGAATACAGGAGTGGGTTGTCATTTCCTACTCCAGGGGATCTTTCCAGCCAAGGGGTCCAACTCGCATCCTCTGTGTCTCCTGCATTGCAGCCAGATTCCTTACCTACTAAGCCATCTGGTCTAACTACCTTCAATCTTTCTAACCATCCTACTTCTCATTCCACATGAACATCATAGCAAATTATCTTTCTGAAGCATAGCTCTGATTGTAACATTTGGAGTCAACTTTTGTGAATTATCATTTACATATTATAATAATGACCACATTTCACATGTGCAGTATGCTGCTGTGACAGCCTGTATATACCTTTAAATTATCAACACAATTAAGACATCAAAAAGTTCTGTCACTCCAGAAAATACGTACATGTCCCTATTCATTCAATTCTCTTCCAAAACCTGACCCAGGGCAACAATTAAGCTGATTTCTATCAAAATAACTTGTTTTTCAACCTCTCCTAGGATCTCATATAAAAAGGATTATTATACATCTGACTTCTATTACTAAGATTAGCATTTTGAGAATTATGTGTGTTGTGGCTATATTGGAAGTTGTTCTTGTTAATGTATGAGTTTGGGCTTGTGGGAAGCCCATACATTGGCTGGTGGCTCAGTGGTAAAGAATCCATCTGCAATGCAGGACACTCGAGAAATGTATGTTTGATCCCTGGGTCAGGAAGATCCCCTGGAGGAGGGCATGACAACCCACTCCAGTGTTCTTACCTGGAAATTACATGGACAGAGGAGTCTGATGGGCTATCGTCGATGTGGTTGCAAAGAGTCAGACACAACTGAAATGAATGAGCATAGCACAATATTCTAGCATATCAATGTATCAGTTTGTTTCCCATTCACATGTTTTTGTATATTTGGATTGTTTCATTCAGTGAGTAAAACAAATCGGCAATGAACACTTGTTTACATAATTGATGGACATATGTTTTCATTTCTCTAGGGAAAATATCAAAAGGGGTTAAACATTACAGGAAACATCAAAATATTTTTCAAAGTCACACCCTCATCATATATGAGAGTTCAAATAGCTCATATCTCAATCAATACTTAGTATTGTTATAACTAGGTTTTCATCATTCTAGTGAGTGTGAAATGGAATCTCACTGTGCTTTTAATTTTAAGCTCTTGACTTACATAGAATATCTTTCATGATCTTATTGGTCATCTGTATACTTAGCAGCAGCAGCATACTTTATTTTGTGTGGTATCTAATTGAGACTTCTGCCAATTTACAATTGCCAAGATATGGAAGTCAGAGAACAAAAGATTCACAGAGGAACAGAGATAAGGATTAGTGAAAACTTGCCACCAAGGACTATGCAAACCAGATTATCATGTATGTTTATTTGTATGACATTCTGGAAAAAGTGAAATTATAATAAAAGGGAATTGCTGAGTGCTTGCCAAGATTAGAGGATTAGGGTGTGTTTAAATATAAAGTGGTAAAGAGATGATTTTGTCTTTGTGGAAATTTTCTACATCTTGATTGTGGTAGAGGTTACACAGCTATACATGTATGTCAAAAGATATAGAATTTTGCCCTAAAAAGGTTGAATTTCACTGTATGTAAATTATATCTCAATAATCTTGATTAGAACATAGTGTAAATTTTCCAATAAACATTGCAGACATCTCAGATATTTCCTAAAACTTCCTCCCAGGACATGAATGTGATGACAGTAAATAAATATTCTACCTGGTATATAAACTTAATTTGTGAACAAGAGAAATGGAAGAGAAACAGGAGAGGATATGATAACAGAACAAATTTCTTCAGCTGAAGGACTGGTCACAGACCAGGCGAGGAGGAGATTTGAAAGTTCCCCCAGAATTCAGCACAGACTTAAGAGACAAGGTAACAATCAGTTCAGTTCAGTCGCTCAGCGGTGTCCGACTCTTTGAGACACCATGCACTGTAGCACGCCAGGCTTCCCTGTCTATCACCAGTTCCCGGGGCCTGCGCAAACTTATATCCTTCCAGTTGGTAATGCCATCCAACCATCTCATCCGCTGTCATCGCCTTCTCTACCTGCCTTCAATCTTTCCCAGCATCAGGGTCTTTTCCAATGAGTCAGTTCTTTGCATTCAGGACAAATTTCCCTTAGGATAGAGTGGATTGATCTACTTGCTGTCCAAGGGACTCTCAAGAGTCATCTCAAGCATCACAGTTAAAAAGCATCAATTCTTTGGTGCTCAGCCTTCTTTATGACCCATTTCCCACATCCATGCATGATTACTGGAGAAACCATTGCTTGGACTATACAGACATCGGTTGGCAAAGTAATGTCTCTGCTTTTTAATATGATATCTAGGTTGATCATAGCTTTTCTTCCAAGAAGCAAGTGTCTTTTAATTTCATGGCCACAATCACCATCTGCAGTGATTTTGAAGCCCACAAAATAAAATCTTTCACGGTTTCCATTGTTTCCCCATCTATGTGCCATGAAGTGATGGGACTGGATGCCGTAATCTTCATATTTTGAATGTGAGTTTTAAGCCAGCTTTTTAACTCTCCTCTTTCACTTTCATCAAGAGGCTCTTTAGTTCCTCTTTGCTCTCTGCCACAAGGGTGGTGTCATCTATATATCTATGGTTATTTATATTTCTTCCTGCAATCTTGATTCCAGCTTGTGCTTCATCCAGTCTGGCATTTCGCTTGATGTACTCTGCATATAAGTTATTTAAGAGGGTGACAATATACAGTTTTGAAGTACTCCTTTCCCAATTTGGAACCAGTCCATTGTTCCATGTCCGGTTCTAATTGTTGCTTCTTGACCTGCATACGGATTTCTCAGGAGGCAGGTCAGGTGGTCTGGTATTCCCATCTCTTGAAGAATTTTCCAGTTTGTTGTGATCCACACAGTCAAAGGCTTTAGCATCGTCAATGAAGCAGAAGTAGATGTTTTTCTGGAATTCTCTTGCTTTTTCTATGATTCAGCGGATGTTGGCAATTTAATCTCTGGTTTCTCTGCCTTTTCTAAAACCAGCTTGAACATCTGGAAGTTCTCAGGTTCACGTACTGTTGAAGCCTAGCTTGGAGAATTTTGAGCATTACACTCCTAGCATGTTAGTGCAATTGTAAGTGCAATTGAGATGATGCAATTGTGTGGTAGTTTAAACATTCTTTGGCATTACCTTTCTTTGGGGTTGAAATGAAAACTGACCTTGTCCAGTCCTGTGGCTACTGCTGAGTTTTCCAAATTTGCTGACATATTGAGTGCAGCACTTTCACAGCATCATCTTTTAAGATTTGAAATAGCTCAACTGGTATTCCATCACCTCCACTCGCTTTTTTCATAGTAATGCTTCCTAAGGCCCACTTGACTTCGCATTCCAAGATGTCTGGCTCTAGGTGAGTGATCACACCATCATGGTTGTCTGGGTCATGAAGATCTTTTTTGTATAGTTCTTCTGTGTATCCTTGTCACCTCTTCTTGATCTCTTCTGCTTCTGTTAGGTCCATGCCATTCCTGTCCTTTACTGCGCCCATCTTTGCTTGAAATGTTCCCTTGGTATCAATAATGTTCTTGAAGAGATCTCTACTCCTTCGCATTATATTGTTTTCCTCTATTTCTTTGCATTGCTCACTTAAGAAGGCTTTCTTATATCTCTTTACTATTCTTTACTATTCTCTAGAACTCTCCATACAGCTCTGGGTATATCTTTCCTTTCCTCCTTTGCCTTTCAGTTCTCTTTTTTTCTGTTATATGTAAGGGCTCCTCAGACAACCATTTTTCCTTTTTGTTTTCTTTTTCTTGGGGATGATTTTGATCATGGCCTCCTATACAACGTTCGAACCTTCATCCATAGTTCTTCAGACACTCTATCTATTGATCTAATCCCTTGAATCTATTTGTCACTTCCATTGTATAATTGTAAAGAATTTGATTTAGGTCATACCTGAATGTCCTAGTGGTTTTCAGTACTTTCTTTAAGTCTGAATTTTGCAATAAGGAGTTCATGATCTGAGCCACAGTGAGCTCCTGGTCTTTTTTTTGCTGACTGTATAGATCTGATTTTGGTATTGGCCATCTGGAGATGTCCATATGTAGAGTCGTCTCTTGTTCTATTGGAAGAGTGTGTTTGCTATGATCAGTGTGTTCTCTTGGTAAAACACCATTAGCCTTTGCCCTGCTTCAGTTTGTACTCCAAGGCCAAACTTGTCTGTTACTCCAAGTATCTCTTGACTTCCTACTTTTGCATTCAAGTCCCTATGTCTTTTTCATCATAGGTGGGGCCACCTATGATGAAAAGGACATCTTTTTGGGGGTGTTAGTTCTAGAAGGTCTTGATAGAACCATTCAACTTCAGCTTGTTCAGCATTAGTGGTTGGGCACAGGCTTGAATTACTGAGTGGGGTAAGGCAAAGGTTTAGCAACAGGGGACTCGTGTAACAATGGCAATCAAATAACTTTCCTATACCTTCTTCATTATGTTCATTAAGTGTGTTGTCAAGAATGGAAGCAAGTTTTCAACGGCGAAAATTATTTTTTGGTGACAGAGGACAGAATCATAGTTGAATGTCAATGGCATTGACAGTTTAAGAGATAGATTCCTGTGATGGTAGAAATAGTCTACATCCTGATGTGAAGAATGAGTACCCTTAGGTAAGCAGAAGTAAAAGTGCATTGAGATGAACATATAAGATTAATACACTCTACTGCAAGTATACTATATCTGAATAATTTTTAAATAGGAATTATAAACAAAATATTTTCTTTTTTAACTTTCAAAAATATCAGATATCATGCTTTTGCCTTTTAAATCTCACAGGAAGTGTGGTGCCGCATATATTGTAGATGCTCAATAAATATTTTTGAATGTAAATGAAGGATGAAGTACAGTGATGGCTCAATATTTTACTAAATAATGGCTTTTAATTTCACATATTACAACTCTTTATTATTTAGCATGAAAATCCATTAAACTACATTTGCAAACTGAATTTCATAGGCCATGATTTTCTTCTTTTTTCTTCATTAGCACATGTCCAACATAATAGTAAAGCTCTAATAAAATACTATAATCTCATATTTCAACTCATATTTTAGTATAAGATGATGTTATTGACTGATGAAATAACCCCAGAGGCAGGATGCTTAAAAAATATTCTATGATAATTCATCACTAGGATTAATAGCGGAGAAGGATGGTTTAAAATCTTTTAAAATGTTCTTACCTTTTATCTTCTTCTCATGTGATATCTTGGAGAAGGAAATGGCAACCCACTCCAGTACTCTTGCCTGGAAAATCCCATGGACAGAGGAGCCTGGTAGGCTGCAGTCCATGGGGTCGCTAACAGTAGGATACGAGTGAGCAACTTCACTTTCACTTTTCATTTTCGTGCCTTGGAGAAGGAAATGGCAACCTACTCCAGTGTTCTTGCCTGGAGAATCCCAGGGACGGAGGAGCCTGGTGGGCTACTGTCTATGGGGTCTCACAGAGTCGGACACGACTGAAGCGACTTACCAGCAGCAGCAGCAGCATGTGATATCTGCTGTGCTATGGTTGTAGAGCATAAATAACTTGAAAATGTGGTTGCAACTTTTATGTGGTCCTTCTCACAGTATTAAAGTTTTGTGGTAGGTTAATGCTGTTCAATAAACAAGTTGCTACATGCAAAAATCTTGTGACTTCTTTCAATGTGTACCATAAATGTACAGCCCTCCAGGATTGCCTGCAAGATTTATTGTGCTTCACAGTAGTGGATAAGTGATGTTGATCACATACATGACATACCTATGTAATTGTTTCAAGCAGCCATAAAACATTATTGTCAAACACCTGTTTTATGACAAGATCTCATAGAGATAAAATGTAAGTCTTCCATCAGCTGCATACAACGAATAGTTTACATTTTAAAAAATTACATCCATATATCCTGCAATACATTATTTCAAAATAGTTAACATATTTTGGAAAAGAAATTTGCTGGACTATCACAGCAATTGGATTTATTGGGCACTGATGCACTGAGATTTTATTTGGGATGTAAATTTTCATTTTCATAAAACTAATAAATATTCAGTTATTGGAAGAATATGAAAAGGATAAAGGAAGAATGTTGCTTTTATATTTGAATTCCATACAGGATAAGATGTATATAATAGAGCACCACATCCTATAATTTTAACACAACTTTTTTAAAAAAGAGAGCAGTCTATCTACTTCAGTTAATTCTTTACAAATTAATCAATGCACAAACTTTTAAAATTACTTTTGTTTTTAAATTTGATAAAGGGACATATATAAACATAACAAATGTGTTTGAAATCATTTTTTCCCTTGTTCTCTGGCTTCTGCTCTTTCTTTCTTTTAAGGTCAAACAGAATGGAATATTTATCTGTTAAATAATAAAGTATTCTGCTAGGTCAGACTCTTTAAAATAATAAAACTTATTAGCATCACATGTGGCATTACTTTTGGAATAATAAAAATATATTTTACAATTTTTGATATTTATAGGATGCAGTTAAGTCTATATTTTTCTTCTCTCTACTTGGGATTTACTCAATAATTCTGAAGGGAATGAGAAACAGAAATGTAAATTTCATCCTTGATAAACCTTACAGAAACTTCAAACCTTGTGTCTCAACTGAATAGGAATGGATCCCAAATGCAGTGATGGTCAAACAGGGATTTAGAAAGACACAGGATAATCACTCCAGGGTACATTGAATAGCAACTAACACTTTTCTAAAATAAGAGGCAAAAGCAAAGGTGCAAACCAACACATCTGTGCTTACAAAAGTGGGAAAGGAGGTCCTTGGAATGGCAGTGGGAGCTTTCTTTGATTTGGTTTGATTTATAATCCTACATATGAGTAATACTTTCATAAAACATTTTGCCAGTGAGGCAGGGTGGAAGACAGTGACTGAAGTAGAAGCAACATATTCGGTTGCCTGAGAGAAGTAACAATGAAATAACTCGTTTGTTCACAAACCATGTCATAAACATAACTCTCATTACTTTGGAAATGACCTTAAGCCCTTCAGTGGTGAATGACAGTAGAACAGTGCAGTTCCCCAAATGTGACCAAGGACATACATGCAACTCAATTATATCCAATATAAAGCTAACAGTCAGACATTTTAAATTTTCAATAACTCAGGGGATATACTGCTCATATATTGCTAATAAGCTTTTTTTTCAGTACTTGAGAATGAACTTCAGGCAACCTTGAGATGCTGATGAAACTCTGGCAAAAGGAATGTGTGACTATGAATAAGTTGAATATGGAGCTTAAGTTCACAATATACCATATATACATGATAAACCTTAAAACTTGGAAAATTCATGAATAAAAAGTGATGTCAGGGAAAGGAGAAGAGCAATTTGTATATAATGTCATTTCCCCATTTTTGCACATGTAAAAAATTATTTGAAGCTAACAATAACAGATGTATGAATAATTTAATTACTTGTCAGTAAACTAATGTCTTTGTAAAGAACATTTTAATGGGGCAAAACAGTAAAATATATAAATATTAACTATATAAATCAAGATAGAAAGGAAGATAATATATATAATTATGTTAAGTAAGAAATAAGTTGCCATAGTTATATAAGAAATTAAAAAAAAAATTTAAGAGAGTTCTTTGGGAACTTCATGACATAAATTTGTGATCCTAGGTAAAAGATAATTTTCATGAACATACATATTATCATAACTGTCCCAGAAGATATAGAAAGTCTAAACTGAATAAAAAGTGACATAATAAATAAATAAAATCCCCAGAGATTTTCTCCTTGAAAAAGCATTGGACCTACATTTTTCCACAGAAGTACCTCAAAGAAACTTTAAGAAACAAATTCTTCATATACCACTTAGCACTATCCTTTCTTAAGAGAGGAGAAGAAGCAAATCATTTAGGTATTTTGATGAAGAAAGTTGCATTTCAAAATCTAACAAAGAATGTAAATGATAAATTAAAAAATATAATCTCCAGATCAATCTCACTGATAAATATCAATGAAGAAATTCAAAATATATCTTTAACAAGCATAATTCATCAACTGATTAAAAGGATAATAAAATTCCATGACATATCATGTTTACTCTAAAAATACAAAGATCATTGATTATCAGAAAATCAATTATATAATATACCACATTTATAGATCAAAAATTAAAATATCTAAACAAATATGAAAAGATATTTAATAACATAAAATAACATTTAAGAAAAAGTTTTGGTTAAAACTCTCAGGAAGTAGGAATGAATGGATAGTTCCTTCACATGATAAAATACATATATTTTATCCCAAAAGACAACAATGTGGAAAACCTGCTACTAAAATAATGAAAGAAAATCCACAATATTTAACAGTACTAGGCAATAAGAACAAAACCAGAACAAAAAATAAAGCTGTAGAATTTGATGGGGAAATGGGCAATGTTGTTATATGAAGGTGACAATTCTTGACCTGAAAAAAATCCAAGATTATAAGTTTCTAGAATTCAAGCAACGATCAGTCAGCATAGAAAATGGAAGAAAAGTTATTACATGATAGTAACAAGAACAACTTAAATATGCTTGGTAATATATTTAATAAGTGGTCAAGAAAGTGAAAGTGTTAGTTGCTCAGTTGTGTCTGACTCTTTGCAACCCCATGAACTGTAGCCCCCAGGCTCCTCTATCCATAGAATTCTCCAGGCAAGAATACTGGAGTAGAGTGACATTCCATTTTCCAAGGGATCTCCCCTACCCAGGGACTGAACTTCAGTCTCCTGCATTGCAGGCAGATTCTTTACCTGTCTGAGCCCTCAGGGAAGCCCAATAAGTGGTCAAGTTCTATATAAAGAAAATTTAGAAACATATACGAAAGAACATTTTGCAAGATGAAAAAACATTGCACGTGCTTATTTAGAAGTACTCCACAATATTTAAAAGGGTTTCCCTGGTAGCGCAGATGGTAAAGAATCTGCCTGCAATGCAGGAGACCCAGGTTCCATCTCTGGGTCTGGAAGATCCCCTGGAGAAGGGAATGGCAACCACTCCAGTATTCTTGCCTGGAGAATTCCACAGACGGAGGAGCCTAGCAGGCTATACAGTATATGGGGTTGCAAAGAGTTGGACATGACTAAGCGACTAACACTTTCAACATTTTCCACAATATAATAGTGATTCTCACTGAATTTATCGATTTAAAATTGTTTCTATAAAAGTACTTTTTTTTGATTTTTAAGTACTAGACAGAATTCCCTGGTGATCCAGTGGTTAGGACTCCCCGCTTCAACTACAAGGGACTAGGGTTTGATTTCCGGTCAGGGAACTAAGGTCCTGAATGCCACAGTTCAATTCAGTCACTCAGTCGTGTCCGACTCTTTGCGACCCCATGAATCGCAGCTCTCCAGGCCTCCCTGTCCATCACTAACTCCCGGAGTTTACCCAAACTCATGTCCATCAAGTCGGTGATGCCATCCAGCCATCTCATCCTCTGTCATTCTCTTCTCCTGCCCCCAATCCTTCCCAGCAACAGGGTCTTTTCCAATGAGTCAACTCTTCGCATAAGGTGGCCAAAGTATTGCAGTTTTGGCTTCAACATCAGTCCTTCCAGTGAACACCCAGGACTGATCTCCTTTAGGATGGATGGGTTGGATCTCTTTGCAGTCCAAGGGACTCTCAAGAGTCTTCTCCAACACCACAGTTTAAAAGCATCAATTCTTCAGTGCTCAGCTTTCTTTACAGTCCAATTCTCACATCAACATGACTACTGGAAAAACCGTAGCCTTGACTAGACGGACCTCTGTTGGCAAATAATGTCTCTGCTTTTTAACATGCTGTTTAGGTTGGTCATAACTTTCCTTCCAAGGAGTAAGCGTCTTTTAATTTCATAGCTGCAATCACCATCTGCAGTGATTTTGGAGCCCCCAAAAATAAAGTCTGACACTATTTCCATTGTTTCCCCATCTAGTTCCCATGAAGGGACCAGATGCCATGATCTTAGTTTTCTGAATGTTGAGCTTTAAGCCAACTTTTTCACTCTCCTCTTTTACTTTCATCAAGAGGCTCTTTAGTTCCTCCTCACTTTCTTTCATAAGGGTGGTGTCATCTGCACTATCTGAGGTTATTGATATTTCTCCCTGCAATCTTAATTCCAGCTTTTGCTTCTTCCAGCCCAGCGTTTCACATAATGTACTCTGTATATAGGTTAAATAAGTAGGGTGACAATATACAGCCTTGACGTACTCCTTGTCCTATTTGGAACCAGTCTCTTGTTCCATGCCACATGATGTGGCCAACAACAAGTAAAGTACTAGACACACTTTGTAGAAAATAAATAAATAACCAAAAAGTCAAGAGAATTCTAAAAAGTTTTAAAAGTTGAGTGTAGCCATTATTCTCATCAGACTATTTTAGCCACATATCAAGTCACCAGGGAAGCCCAATATTAAAACACTAAACTATAATAACTAAACAGCATGGTATAAGTGAGCATATAGACTGCTAGGTCAATGGAAAATAATGGAAAGTCATTTTTTTTTTAATTTACAAAGTGAGAAACAATATCCACAATAAATAAAACATACAAATACACACACTACAGAGAGAAACCAAATGAACATTTTTGGAATCAACACAATAATCTGGGGATAATAATTGCCTCTGGGGAGAAAAATTATGTATCAGTGACCAGAGATGGAAGAACTACTTAATTTTGATAATACATCATTTTGTACATTTTAATTTTGGCACCTAACATATTAAAGAAATAAGATTTTTATTTAAGGTAGCTATTTTGAACATTATTTCAATATATTCCACCAAAAGTTAATTTAGGGATTGTCAGTTCTTGAGATTCAGCATTGTGACACTGGTAAAAAGAATTAATATATTGACTAAGAAGAAATAACTCATGCAGCTATTGAATAGACTAATTGAAATGATAGAGTCATCATGGCAGAAATAATTTAACTAATACTCATTAACTTGGACAGTAACATTAGCAGAACTGATGTCTTTCATGATTTAAGTATTTTAACATCAACATATAACAAGCAATTGAATGATTTGCATTGATTTGCTATAGAGATTTCCAATGCAATTGGGGGAAAAGATGTAAAATATAAGAAATAAAAACATAATTTTAGTTCTATTACAGGCTTGAGCCATGCAAAACCTTGTGTCACTTTCCACAAATGTACCACAGGTGATCATTCTACCATAAATTATAGTCCACACTATAATCAATCTTTAAACTTAGCAAAAGATGATTCCTAAGTTAATATCTAAGTACATTGTAACAATTCAATTTGGTATAACTCTTACTATTTTAATGAAAAGTACTTAGGTTTTCTCAGATAATAGGAACTTCCAATTTGTTTTATTAGAATCAAGTTGTGATTTCATACAGACAATGAAATCTGTGGTCAAATTACAAAAATGACGCGAAGAGTGTTTTATTAGTTTCTGTTTATATGAAGCCAAAAAGCCAATTTTAATAAACTGTTAAAAATATTCACTGCATTTGTATTTATATGTAATTAGTGAGTAAATGTCACAATTGTTTACTTAAACATTTCTACTTTACTAACAAGTGATCTCAAGTCAATATTAAAAACCAATTATGGGAAAATCATATGTGCTGCCACTGGTGTTTGTCACTCTCATAAATTTTTTCCTTTATTTCATCTCAGTAGCATCTAACTCCATTTAAAAATGAAACAGTGGTCTTAAAGTCAGTGAATACATTTTATTTCTCTTTCAAAATACAACTAAATTTAACATGAACAGAAAATTCCAGAGAGTGGATGTAGACTAGCTCCTTTGGCTTCATCCTTATGTGAATGCTACAATATACTTAATCATATAAATAATAATATTATTAACATTGAGAATATCCATGGAAAAATGCCAATATTAACTAGGAAGAGGCAGACGTATTTTACTACTTTTTACATACAAATGGATAAACTGAAGTTTATTGGAGAACCACACCCAGAAAGGAGTCAATAACCAAACTAGATCTTTAATCAATAAACATCAAAATTCCCAAGCTACTCACATTTCTGAAATCATACTTCTTCCCTTGTTCTGGAAGTATATTTATCGTGTGTCTCATTCACTACAATGCTGATCAAGTGGGAAACTCCCTTAAAATCATCAGGTTTCTACATGCAGATTATCTTGGCAGAGGCATATAATAAGAAGAAAAATGGGTTAATAATTCTCATGTGTTGTCAGCTTAGTAAGGAAGCTCATCAGTATATCACTGTTTGTGTGACACAATCTTTCCTGTTCGTATTTTTTTTTTTTTTGGAAAAAGAACGATCATTTATGAAAGACTTCCATTTTCAATTATATTTAAAATTAGAGAATGAGATTTTCTTTTCATTCTTCTCAGTATAGCCTCTACTAACATTTTATTTCTGATTTTTAGTGTTTTGCTATTTATTATATCAATATTCTAAATTTTATTAATTTATATTATTCAATACTATGGCTCCAATTCATCTTGTTTCTTTGGTATTTTTATTTTTATAATTTTGCAAATATCATGTTGTTGTTTTATGTGATACAGGTATCAATAAGTATGTTACTATAATTACTACATAATAAAACTATTCATCACAGTTTAAGTCATTAATGTAACAGTTACTGAGAAGAAATAATAATTTAGATCCTGGATTAATATTTCAGTAATAAATGAAGATTTAAATACAATTTCTCTCAATGAGCTTAGGTTGATGAGAGAAAAAGTAATGTAAGCAAATAAAAGCAATCTGTCCTATCTTCCTTTTTTATGTGTAAAATCGTATGACTTAGGTTTTGTAACTTAAAATCCTGGAAACACAACCCATTAATATGTTGTTGGTAATGAGAGATGTGTCCAAGCTACATTTGTCTTTTCATAAAAAGTTAGCACTCTAATAATTCTAAAATATTTAAATCTATTAAACTGTACCATAGATGCACACAAGAAAGAACAACTGAACTTGTTTAGAGGAAGACAGGGATGTTTTCACATTAATGTCAGATATTAGTTTCTAGGGGTTCACCTTTTCCTTTTTTTTCCAATATCTTCTACTTAAACATATTCTTAGTTAATTATTTTCGCCTTCATCATCTAAAAAATGAAATACTAGAATTTGTGCTTGTGAAGTGTACCAATTAGTTTGGCTCTAATTAGCCGATTTTTATCACTGTGAATATGTTTCCAGAATGATAATAAAGTGGGTTATGTACAGTAAAAAATGAACATGAAATGTAATATATTACTTATATTTGACACAAATAGTCCAGATGATCTGATCAACTGTGATATAAGCTAAAATATCACTTGAGATACTTAAAAAGACTAAACAGTTTCGGTTTTTTTACGAGCTGTCATTCACATTTGCCCTATTTTTCTTACAACTTTTAACTTACAATCACAAAACTACTTTTGCTTGTAATTTATTATTCTCTTTCTCTTTTCTTGATATTTAAAATATAGCACCTTTTTATCAAAGAAGTAGAACCTAGATGACAAATAACTGTTTCCATGTAATTCAGAGAAAATCCAGATAATTCATTTTTTGACCTGGAATTGAACTCCGACAGCAGTTAGCAAGTTTGTGAGCAAAGTGTGTCAGACATGCATTACATGAATGAGTGTCCATTTGACATGCATAATTCTCTGGCTGTGTTATTTATGTAAATATGGTAACATGAAACAGATTTTTAGAATGAAAGGGAAGTAAATTATGATGCTCATTTTAGCTGAAATTTTATTTTAAAATATAATGAATGCAGGTTAATATGGGGTTAGACCAAGCTTAATCAATGTAAAATAATAATTAAAAAAAGATTACTGATTACAAAACATGGCTTCAGTGGTCTTCCATTTTCTTTTTAAAATATCTGTCCTTTTTACATATGAAATCATGTGACTTAGGCTTCATAATTTCAAATATTGAAAACATCACCCATAAATATGTTGTTGGCAATAATAGGTATACTCAATCTATAATTTACCTCTACATAAAATTTTAGTGCTGTTAGAATTCCAAGGTATTTACATTTATTACATCTCAAGTAGGTATCTAAAGGTAGAAACCTCAATTAATGGCACAGGAAAAATTCAGATAATCATCCACATTGAATAGAATCCAGATGGAAAGTGAAAATCTGTCACTAAAGAAAATAAAAGTTATTTCCAGATGTGTAGAGTAGTATAATTATCTTACTTTCTATATGATTTTTAAGCTCTGAGAGATTAACTTGCCTCCAAATAAAGCAATGAGATGAATGTGTGGGATTCAACTCAAGGCTGAATACAGAATCTGTGCCCTTAATCTCTTTACTTCACTGCTTAAAATACATCACTTCACCATGCCAACTCAAAATTTTACTTGAAAACGTTCTGCTAAAGGACTTGATATTTCCTCACACATTTCTTACTCCCTCTTCTTCATCTCTTCCTCATTTGTTATATGGGTCCAAAGTTTAGACATGACTGGTTTTTATCCTCACGGTATAACTGAGCTAAAATTAAGGTGCCCACTAGGATGAATTCTCATCTGGAGGATTTGGGGGAAATTTTACTTTCAAGCTCATTCAGATCGTTGGTAAAAATCAGTTTCTTGTGGTTGAGGGGCTATTCCCATTACCTTGCTAGCTGTTGGTAGGGGTCAATCTCAGCTCCTAAGGGTGGCCTCCATTCCTTGTCAAGTGGCCCCTTCCACATTCAGACCCAGCTACAAAGAACCTCCCTTGTTCCTAATTCTTCTCATGCCTCTAGAGATGTCCTCTGTCTCTAGATATCTTGACCCAGATTTACAGGTTTCATGTTATTAGGTTAGGCCCGTATGAATAACTGCCTTTTCTTAAAACCAAATATGCCATAAAATATAACTTGATTATATGAGTAAAATCCATAATATACCCAGCCTCAGAGAATATGAAGAATATGTAGACCAGGCAAGTGGGGATGTTAGTCCTATTTTAGAAATCTGCTTACCACAAAAAGTGACAACGTTAAGATTGGTTTAGGACATGCTGAACGAGATGCTTATGGTTCATTTATGTGTAATTATCATATATATTTTAAAATGCATATTTGGCCTAGAAAAGGAGATTAACAATAACTATATAATTTTAGAGTCATTTCAAATTACAATGGAAAAAATCATGGAAGCATATGATGAAGACAACAGTGACAAAGTAGAAGGCATGCTTTGTGAAAACACTATTATTGAGGGATTGTGGAAAAGAGAGAAATAAAGGAGAGAAGAAAAACAGAGACAGAAAAGCAGAAAAAAAGAGCCTAAATAAATAATGCTGCATAAACTAAAATTTGAGACAAAAGTTGGAGAAAAAGATAGCAATTTGGAATGGACAGTGATTCGTCCCTGGAAACACAATGATGATAGACTTGAAGAAAGGAATACTAATGAAGTTAGGGCAAGAGTAGAAGCAGTTTTCAAAAGGTTAAGTAGAGAGGAGGAAAAGAATCAGCAGGTAGCAATTAATTTTGTGAATAGATTAGTAGCATAAAGAATTAACTCTAAAAATCTGGCTTGATTCCCTTATGAATTATGTAATAATTAGTTTTTTTAAAAAAAGGAAGAAAGATGGTGGGATAAGGAAGCTAGTTGACAGGCAAAGCCAAAGCCATGTGTTGAATGAAATATTCTCTTGGAGAAATTTTGGCACACAAGTAAAAGCATGTGTTTGCTTTCATTATTCTGTGAATGTCCCCAAAGCACAAGAGATAAAAGGATACATGGCATTTGCACTTTCTTGCCAGCTATTTTTCCTTTGTTGTCCTCTGTCCCCTTAAGTGAAGGAATTTCCTGGAAAATAATTACCACATGAACTTATAATAATAGGTATAAATGCTTTCATAAAATTGCGTGGTGGCATTTATGGGGGAGATAAGAGGAGCCCATCATCACCTGGAAGCTAGTTCTGCTAAAATCCCCATTGTCTATCTTCCAAATGTTAATGCATTAGTCATTGAAATCACTGTTCTATAGATCACCTCTGTGATCCAACAGCAACCACTAAAATTTTCAATTCCATCCCAAAGGAGTTTTTCAGTCCAATGGAAGAGTGATGCTTTCAGAATTCATTCATTTCCATCCCTCTTTGGCATCAAAACAGCCTGACAAAGGCAGGTATTAAAATTTCTAATTATGTATAAGTGTTTATTTTAATTTCTTCTCAATAATTTCAGTGCAAAAAGGTCACCAGTGGCAGTACTGCACTAAGATAAGCACTATGTTATTAATAAAAATAGCAAGCTAAACACATTTTTTTGCAAGCATTCATTGAAGTCTTCATATTCAGTGAATTGCTGAGCAGCAGAAACACTTCTTAGTATCTAAGCTGGAGTCACCACCACATTTCTACTTTTGATTATTTATTGAAGTGCTTTTCTTATATAGAAACTGAAAAACATGTTTTACATGTTCATTTTACTATTTTACATGTTTAATTTACTATATTCAGTACAATGAATGATTTAATTTTCAATATTTTGTAGCTATTCTTTCTTGAAGTCTGAAAATAATTTGATTCCATTTTAAAAATCACTTCTCTATAAGACATCTATGCCATTCAATTTATTAAAATTTACAGATTTCTATACTATGTAGATTCATATTTAAAAGAGCACAGATGATGAAAAATGTATATATAATATAGTCCTATAAAGAAATAGAGTAGGAATGGCTATAGTACAAAAGATTGAGATAAATTTGTTGCATCATTCATAATTTCAAATACCATTATGAGCTATTCATTATTAGTGAACACAAGGGATAATCCATAATCAATTTCTGTTGATTATAAATCAATTAGGTATACCAGTGGCCAAAATCTATAAATCTAATCCACCTCCATAATGGTAGCACTAACAAAACAGACAAAGCCTAATCACATCAAGGGATTAAGTAGTAGAATTTCTCATGCTTTTATATCTAAATGAAAGAAATAAAAAATACATAAGGATTAAAAACATTGACAGATTCTCGATAGTAAGTCAGTTATGACTGCCAAGACCCTCTGCCTAGAGTTATCTATGTTATAATAATAAAATTGTGGTTTTCATGACTACAAAGAAAAACTTGTTTGTTTTTATCTATATGAATCAACAGCAACAGCCTTGCCAAGTACTTTGATTACATATTCTTACTGCCAAATGCTAATGTCTCAACTGGGCTCTGTTAATCGTGCCAATTTGATTCAGCTCTATTTTGCCTTACAAATGATTGAGATCATAAAACTGTACGCATTAACTCACAAACTAAGAAAAAGTTACTTAATGTTTCTCCTAGCTTTTCAAACAAAGGCAGATAGTGACAGCTCATTTCAGAAACAGGAATCTAAGATTTTTCTGCTAGGCTATTATGGAAAAGTCAGTCAGATTTACACTGCAATTACCTTTAGGAAAACTGATACATTGCCAGAGTTTGTAGGGACATTAGATATTGTCTTATCCTGTGTTTCTCTGAAATAGTGCCTGAGACAGAGGATGACATATGAATAGTTCATTTGAGACTATGAACCCAGGAACCAGAAATGAGTTGTGGGGCAAGAGAACCAGTAATGAAAATAGAGCCATTATGCTATCAAACGGGCCATTACTATGGAAACAAGGTAGTTGATGTCTTGGGGCCATATGAGAAACTTCATGAACACTTACTAGGCAGAAGAAAGAAGTATGCATTTATCAGTTCCTACCCCCATGTTCAAAGACCGTTCCAAGAGATACATCTTCATAGGAAAGAGACATGTAAACAGAAAAGCCCTGGGCAGAAATGTACAGGGTAGGACCTGCTATTACATGCTTCCATTATAGATATATTCCATATCTCAGAGGACAAAAAGAAACAAACTTTAACAGGCTGTTTCATCCTTTCATTAGATCAGTTGCTCCTGGGTGACAGGATATATACCTTAGACCAGCAGATGCAATAGTTACATGCAGATTATTGTACCTCTGTTTACAAAATAGATCCCTTGACAAGAAACAATATTGTGCAATATACTATTCTGATAAAACAAGCATGTAGATGGTGATGCTTGTAGATACACTGAACATAGGAAAAGAAACCCATATGCAGCATCGGTGTCAGTTCTGGTAAGAATGGCCTCTTTGTCTCTCTAGGATAGAAAGCGTATGAGGTCATCAACTTGAGCTGTTTTGTGGGGGTGGAGAAAATATAACATATTGAAGACTAAGCGTTAGGAGTTTCCCAAAGAATGATAATGGCCACACTCAGCAATACATTCTGGCAGAAATGACAGGGGAAGTCCTGGCTATCCCATGTAGCAATATCAGAGAAGGCTATGGGCAAGATTTTCAAGGTGAGGCACTTCCATGTATACCTACATGAAGCTGGATAAATCCTATTGGAGCTTGTCAATAGAGCACAGTCTTTAGTAAAAGTTGAAGCAAAGAGAATTTTAAGTGGGCACAAGAGACTCTCTATAGAACTATAAGTAACATATTCCCACACCCTGCTAATGTAGGAATTGCAATATTCCTAGCCCATGCAGTCCATGGGGTTGCAAAGAGTCAGACATGACTGAGAGACTGAACTGAACTGAACTAATAGTTGAGCAATCACCTTCTGCTAAGGTGTCTTAAGGGTGATCAATTTCTTATGATTCTAAAAATCATATCATCCATTGGCTAACCTATGGGGCATTCTCATGAAGACCAGGAATTCAGATGCTGTATCCACATGAGGATTTACAGAAGATGCTTAGAGGATGGATCATTCAATGAGCTGCTGGGATTAAACAAAGAATATCATTCAAAATTCAGGAATTTTCAGAGTCTTTTGAATAGAAACAGTGCTTTAAAACCAAATGCTCTGTTAATTGAGGATTTGACAGCAGAAGAGACACATGAAAGGGAATGCCTGAGGATGGAGATAAGATCCTGTAAGGAGTGAGGAAGGAAGGACTCAGAGAAGCATACATGGCTCCCTTGGTTGAAAAAGGACCCAAATAGTGCTTTGTGTTTCCACATCATAATTGCTGATGCTATTTTGCTTTTTGAGCCTAAATACGTCATGCCTGGAACAAGGGGAGTGCGTGTGTGCTCAGTTGCTCAATTGTGTCCAATTCTTTGCAACCCCATGGACTAGAGCCTGCCAGGCTCTGCTGTCCAAGGGATTTTCCAGGCAAGAATACTGGAGTGAGTTGCCATTTCCTCCTCAAGGGGATTTTCCAGACCCAGGGATAAAACCCATGTCTCCTGCGTCTCCTGCATTGGGAGAAGGATTCTTTACCACTGAGCCATCAGGAAAGCCCATGGAACAAGAGGTGGCATCTGTAAAAGAGTCTATAGAGATGACATATTCTAACTGCTTCTGGCATCTTAGTCCACAGAGTTTTAACCTCTTTTATGGAATAAGGGAATCATAGGCATTTAATAAAATACAATCTTGAAAATGTAAAGAAAGGTATTTAAAGATGTGTAAAGAATCTTGTATTGAAATGAATTCTAATTGTTCTTTATTTTGCAATGTTGCTTTTTAGTCTTGACCTCTTAGAAGACAGAAAAAATTTACTCTGACTTCTGTATGCCAATTCTTCAAATATTTGAAAACTATTAGCATCACCTCTTAGTACTTTATTTATTCTCTAGCTTCTTTAACAACTGTTTTTCATTTAAAAGTGTTTCCAGGCAACTTACCATCCTTGTCATCTTTCTCAGATCTCTTTCCACATATCTTTCCCCAGCTGGGTTTTATAAAATAAAAGATTTTCCAGTGACAAATAGACAGCCAAATCTTCATTAAAAAGTGAAAGAGGAATATTCAGATTACCTGTGGAGATCAGGAAAGCAGAATCAGGATCTGGTATAAAGTAATGGAAATTAGAAATGTCAAGCACACTGGAAGCAGAATGAGGTCAGTATCAGTGGAGTAAAATGAGAGATTGGGACACACACAGGTTATGATTATATGGATAACCACTGTGAAAGAGGAGCATCTGGATCCCCAGGTAACTGCTACCCCTTTCATTATAAATTACTTCTAACATGTCCAGACTGATAGTTTTATCATGGATCTTAACATATTGCTATGGAGTTTTTGTTTGTAATAACCAGTCAAAATTGATAGATTTAAAAAATTCAATGAGGAGCCCAAATATATTTATATAAAAGCAAGAACTATATAATAAAACAATAAACCAATTATTGAGTACTAAATTCCAGTTAGGGTATTAAAAACCTTCACATGTGCTTCTTAAGTATACACAATATCCCTTTGGTATAAGTGTTATAAATTAAATGGTAGGTGTTTAGGTTATTCGCTTCAAGGTAATGTAACAAATAAGTATCAGAGCTGAAATTAAAAAATCTATGTTTGACTTCAAAATGTATGCTCCTGAATGTGATACTATTATGCCCATTTAGCCAGTATATGGAACAATTCCTCAAATAACTGTAAAGTTCCCACTCTATACAAAACAGAATGATATATGTTGTATATGCAGTAAAGTCTCTTATATCAGGAAGCTGGCACTCTACTAACATAAAACATATCATACTTTCTCTGTAAAAGATCAAATTATTAAGGGGCCATAATGGAAATCTAAGCATGGTATTATATGTTGACACAGGAGGAAATAACTAATTTAACCTGGCAATTTGGGGTAAAAGACTGGTTTTTGGAGGGTTAGTAGGATTTCTATAAGTAGATAAATGATAAATATAGAAATTTTAAACAAAGGAAACCTATTACAGTAAGAATCTATTGCAGTTGTCCGGATGAGATACAATGACAATTTCAACAGAAGCTTGAGTTATAACTTATTTTTTTTCTCTATAATTAACTTTTAGTCACATAGGGGGCTGTTAATTTGTTTCCCTTTAACAAATTAAAATGTTGAAGATAAAACCAATCCTTTCAGAATCCCTCTCTAATGCCCTCATTACCACTGATATGAAGTTTCTTTGTATGTCTCCAAGCCTTTGCTTTTACATACATTCATACATACATATGTAGTACATGTAAGACAAATACATAAGAAATTACCAACTTGCATATATAGGTTTATATACGTTACATGGTATTACATTAATTTGCTAAGGCTACCTTTAGTACCAACAACTGGACAGTTTAATAACAGAAATGTATTGTCTCACAGTTCTCGAAGTTAAAATCCTAAATGAAAGTGTGTTCAGGGTTGGCTCCCTGTGAAAGCTGCGAGGAAGAGTATATTCTTTGCCTCTCACCTAGCCTTTGGTGTTTTTCTAGCAATCTTTGGCATTCCTTGGCCTATAGTAGCATCACCCTAATGTGTGCCTTTGTTTTAATTTGACTTTCTCCCCATACACATGTTTGTCTTCAAATTTCCCCTATTTATAAATAAAATAGTCATACCGTACTAGGGCCTATCCTAATGACCTCATTTTAACTTGAAAACCTCTATAAAGACCCTAAATGCTCAGCTGCATGTCTGTGTTCATCCAAAATTCGTATTGGGAAACTCTAATTCCCACTGTGATGTTTTATCAAGATTGAGTCTTTGACAGGTGATTAAGTCATGAGGTACAGCCCTCCTGATGAGATGTCTGTGCTTATAAGAGGAAACAGGAGAGAGGCTGCGTCTTCTCTTTCTGCCACGTGGGGACACAGAGGGAAAGTGGCGATCTACAGGCCAAGAAATTACTAGACATTAGATCTGCTACCACCTTGAGACTCTTTTGCCTCCAGAACTATGGGAAATAAATATTCCTTACTTAAGCCACCCAGTCTATGGTGTTTTGTTATAGCAGCCCAAGCTGCCTAAGACACCCTATTTCCAAATAAGGTGATATTTTGAGGTACTGAGAGTCAGGACTTCAACATGTGGATTTGGGGACACAATTCAATCAGTAGGAGCTGTGAAAACTTTTGCATTTTTTTAGATCTAATATTCTTAGATCTAAGAAACTGGCTAGATATAAATATCAACTGAATGTGCAAAATTAACATTTTTAATGACCCACATTCAAACTAGGGCAAGTGGATGTTGAAGAAGATAATTCTGCTTTGTTAAATGCTTAGGAGCTGTTTTGTAATTGATAAGCTAAGCAGCAATATTGATGTGTGCTCAGTTGCTCAGTTGTGTTCGACTCTTTGCAATTCTATGGACTATAGCATGCCAGGCTCGTTTGTCCATGGGATTTCCCAGGCAAGAAGACAAGAAAGTGGAGTTGCCATTTCCTCCTCCATGGGATCTTTCTGACCCAGGGTTTGAACCCATGGCTCCTACCACATCCCCGGAAATGCAGGCAGATTCTTTACCACTGAGCCACCTATATTTTATTCACATTAGAATTCTCCTAAAGCATTTGAAACATCAATATTTGTTCCTCATGACTATATTGGAAGATAAGTAAGTATATTTTATGTTTTTATTAATAATAGCTAAATTGAATTATATTTAGAAAAGATAGCCTCAGTGATAAATTGTTAATGGAATTTTTTAATTTTTAAATCGAGTAAGTGTAAAAATTTTGAATAATATGATTCTGAACTAAAGACTTTTTATTTCAGGACAAAAAATGCTATTTTGATGATTCATTTTTAATGATGTCACATTTATTTATAAAGCATAATTTCTATTAACCAATATAGTAATTTATCCCTTGTATATTTTGGAGAGTTTTTTGGAGAGAATTTGGAGTTTTTCTTTTTTCTCTCTTGTTTTAATACAGTATGATTTAAAAATAAAAAAATTAAAAGGGAGGGGGAGCAAATGACTACAGCTCAGACTTTCCCCTTGAATTTCAATAAGGTTTCTGGCTAACATCATATCCAAAAGAAGACTCTACAGTACAGGCATGCTTTCCATTTCAGAATAGTGTCTTGTTCTAATATTCTAAATTTCCTAATTTTATCCACATGGTTTCCTCCATTATATAAAGTTAAATTAAAAAGTAAAAGACTGATCTGAAATCCATCTATTTGCTAAGGGCCGTGCTGTGCAGTGTGCCAGGCATTCCACACAGAACTTTGGACGTTTCAGATCTATGCTGGGGTATTGCATATATCCTCATCACTTGTTTATAAGGGTGGGTTAGAAAGAACAGCTTGACCTTAGTTCAGAAATCAGCAGAGAGTCTGGAAACAAAGAAAGAGTATGCCCAGAATAAACAGAACTTGCAAAGAATACTAGAAACAGGCATTGTGGTCACTGCAATCAGTTATTCAGTGCTGTTGATTTCTACCACACTCCTTCAGCAAATGCAATGCAGTGTTTGGTACTCTTCACCACAGCACTATGAGCTCATTTGCATAAGATAATACTATACCACATTTGTCAATCAGTCCCTCAATAAATGACTTCTGACACCTTGAAAATAGGGAGAAATTTACTTCTTTGTTATTACTGATTGGCCCATCCTTAATGTAACAAATAAATTTTCTACAAAATTATGAAGATAAATGAAGAATGTTTTCAATGCATGACTCTCTTATTGTAGTAATACTAGATTTTAGAATGGTTTTGTAAACTTAAGTGAAAAAAATGTATGACGTTTGGTACTATAATATCTGACACATTTTATGTTAAACATCCAGAAGTGGGAGAATTGAGGATGTGGAAAGGGAAATGAGATTATGGGCTATCCAACAAGGTCAAACTGCAGAATATTGTAACCAAGTTTGTCAATGATATATCCAGGTCTTTGCTACTGCTTTTCTTCAGCCACAATATGCTCTCTGTAAAGCTAGACTACTTAATTACAGGAAGCTGATCTGTAATGATTCCATGGGCAGTCCTGGAACATATAAATCATGACACCCTTTTTTAATTCCGTAATTATTAATTTTATTTAAAATCATAATTCCCAAATGTTTGGGTTATGACATTTATGTTTGGGTAATTAGTCATCATTGTGATGAAATATTTTCAATCACTTTCGTTATATAAAATTTTAGAGTTGGAAGGGAACTCAAAGACATCAAGAGAACTTCATTATCTTACAGATAAACTTTGAGGTGAAAAATTGAGATCACACAACTTGCAAATGATGTCAACAAAACAGAGTCAAATCTGAATAGATCAGGTTTTGTTTACATGCCATAGCATAGCTCACCAGCTATCTAGTGGACTGGCTATATTGATAGTTTATAAACATATGGCATAAACTACTTATGGCAGGATATGATACCAATGGTATACTATATGGCATCTAAATCAACCTAGAAGTGTTTGCTTATGTAACTGATAGACAACAAACATTTCATATATATGTTTGATCACTTACCTCTCTTCTCAGGGGTACTCTTAAAAAAGATAAATATTTTTTTCAAAATTAAAACATCTCAAAGTTTACTTTGCTTGAGAGAGAGGATAATCAAAGGTAGGATTTAAAATAATGTCTGAGTAGTATATAAGGCCAGCCATATAATTTGTATTACCTAGTGCAAAATGAAAATGTGGGGCCCTTTGCTTAGTACCTTGTTATTAAAGGTACAAAAATATAAAATACCTTTCTTTAAAGGATTTTTATCACTAAGCATAACTATATAATGTGGACACAAGTATTACATAAAAATATTAATTTTCAAATAACAAAAAATTATATTATAATTTTATATAATAACACAGATAATTTTTAATGTAGCATCATGATTGATTATAGAATTTTGGTTCTCACTAGTCTGGAAATTCATTTACTAGATCATCAAAATTTATATTTATAGAAATATTTTTTTACAATTGATATAACTGAAAGCATCTGTCACTCTTTGTAAATGCAAGGTCACAAGTAATTTTGATAACTTTTAATCTTGAGAATGATCTTTCTGCTGATGTAACTGTTTCTGGATCTGGTAAGAATGTTTTACAGGCTGTGATAATATTAGAATAGATTTCTAATAAATTATTTCAAATATGAAATTTAGTACATCTGGATCTGATGATTCTCAAGGAAATTTTTTTATAAAAGATTTAACTCTTCATACAAATTAGTTTCCTGGAAGTCTGAATTTAATTTAAATGTAAATTTACAAAATAGCATTTTAATGTTTCTTCTGACATTTCTTGTAACTTGTGGAGGTTGTATAAAAAACAAAGCAACTTCAGAATTTGTACATAAGTCAAAATGTCTAAGCATTCTATTGCTTTATCTTCAATTTCAAGAAAATAATTCAATTTAAAATTGTCTTCCTTGTTAAAAATTGAGTCATCTAAAACTTCATATGAGAATAATGTTCTTTTCTAATAATGCAATGATATTTAACTTTTATTTCTATTTCCAAGCCTGTGAAAAATTGCTTTGCAGTATTGTATCAGTTATCAAAAAGGAGATTCCAAACTCTTTGAAGTGTTCTAATTACTCCTAGTATTCTTTACTGCAATATCCATGTGTAAACTTATATTTTGCAATAATTTACTGAAATAGTTTGCAGCTTGACAGAAGCAGTTTCTGCACCAGCACTCAGCCTAGAGACTTATTATTTCTGCAGATGTCTCAAGACAGGCCCTGGAGACAGAAGAGCAAGCCAGCCTCACAAATCAGGTCCAAAAACCCAGGCAGAACATTTCCTCTCTCCCATAGTCATTGCAGCTGGCACATTTTCTGCTGCTATAGCCAATGCTACTCCAGTCTGGTCTCAGACCCTGGCTTGGCAGTCCCCATGGTGCCGTAAAATGCCCCAAAGCATGTGCTTACAGGCCCTGCCAACTACTCCACATTCTTACTTTCCAGCATGCTTGAACCAGCAGGTGCTGACTGCTGCTAGACCACGACCATGTGAGGGTGCTGCCCCTCAGTATGTCTCCTCTGCTCATGTGCAATCTTTCCTGTTCCATCAGCCTTCACTTAACTCAAGGCCAAAGAATTTCAAGACAGTAAAAGCAAAGCATTGAACAAAGCATGGGGCTTTCTCAGCATGAGGTCTGTGAAAGTAGATGGATCACCTGCCTCTGAAGTAGGAAGGAACAGATAACTGGATGCCTCATTGATTTGAAAGTAGCAAAATCAAAAGATTAGATAATACTGAAGTTTGGGGAAAGACTTTATCAGATTTAGTGTTCACTAGGGAGCTTTCACTAGAGAAAAGACTTTCTAACAAAGAACTGATTAAACTGTCAAAGATGGCCAACTATTTTTTGTTTTCATTATTCAATCTTGTTCTTTCTGATGGAACAAAACCAAAGCAATCAAGGGAGCGAGGATGAGAATGTTTGACAAAATCAAGAACATAACCTTCTTCTTACCGTGTTCTTCCTGGATTGAACCCTAGTTTTCCAGGAACAAATCCAATGCTCATTTCATAATTAGTCACTGGGCCACCCACTTGTGTAACAGACTTAGGTTATTCTGCCATGGGCCTGGAATTAAAGTAAGATAAAAGAGTAAATTATCTACTCTGAGTAGAGCAAGAAGTTGTTTCACACAGTAGTATTCAGACCTTTGAATGCTGACATGTTCCATGCTAAATTAATATTTTAAGAACAGTGGTTAATTATTTTGCTTAATGTCACAAAACTAATAAGTGAATCAGGATTGAATCAGGTTGAATCAGGATTTGAGTCCAGAATGTCTGACTTAAGAGCTGCAATACTACCCTATTACTCAGAATGCCCAATACTACCTGGTCTTCTTTTACATTTATGAACAGGCATCTCTGATAAGTATTCATCAGTCTCAAAATAAATAAACAAAAAATCCTATTAGATTCCTTGAAAATAAGTTTACCACTCTTCCAATAACTATTTCTCTATTATTAGTTCCTCTCTTCTGAGTTGTTAATCTTAGTTTATATGTCATAAGGAAAACAGATGCAATCAGATGAGACCAACACTGTTCTTCTCCTCCATATATATTAAAAATTCCTAATATAACATAACAATTCTGCATTTTTCCGATCTAAGGGTAAACCAGTTGTACTATGGAGTACACGTCTCATTTCTCAAGGATTTTAATAAATACCCTCTTTCCCTATCGCATGATCGGTTTTCTCCTTTTATAGTAAATCATTTTATCAGAAAATCTTAACATTAAAAAAAAAACTACTTCTCAAAGAAATTCTTTAGACTTTCTGTCCACTCTAATGTATTTGTCATATCTTCAACCTACTTCACTAAAGTTGCTCTTATTAAGATCACAAATTATCTTAAGATCAATGGCCAACTTTTGTTTTCAACTTACTTGATTTCTCATCAGCATTTAAAATTGAATAATCTTTCCTTCTTTATTAAAACATGCTATCTCTTAAGTAAGTGTTTCTCAGTGTTCCCCAGATAAGCAGCATGAGTATTATATCTCCACAGCCATACTGAAGCAGCGGGAGGGACACTGACCAAAGTCTGGTTCATGGGTCAAGACAATCATGATGATGATGCCACACACACACTAAGAGGGCATGAAAAGACTCATTACTCACATAATCACCCTTTCTAGAGACATCAAAATGGTTCTTAAGCAGGTCCAAAAATGTCTCATGAGAGCAGGCAAAGGAGACTGGCCTAGGATTTTTATTGTGGTTAGGGGGTGGTGCCACAGGCAGAAGTTTTTAAGGATTTGAGCTTGTTATCAGGACCAAAGGAGAAGAAGGCTGGGCTGTTTAATTGGTTTATCTAGAAGTGGCCAGAAGAGGAAGAGAGAGGAGTAAGGCTGAAAAACTTACTTATGTCTGAAGTGAAACATATAAAAATATACTCAGACCCTTTATTATAACTGTGGGCTTACAAAATAAGCAAATTGTCATAGTTTCTGATTCAGAAACTAAGGTGGTGGGCCAGCAATTTTATGTCTTAACAAGCTTTCCAGGCTATTTTGATGCACTCTCAAATATAACCATCCTTTTCCCAGTGGCTCAGCGGTAAAGCATCTGCCTGCAATGCAGGAGATGCAAGAGACCTGGGTACACTCCCTAGGTTAGGAAGATCTTGTGGAGGAGGAAATGGAAACCTACTCCAGTATTCTTGCCTGGAGAATCCCACGGACAGAGGAGCCTGGCGAGTCATAGTCCTCAGGTCACAAAGAGTCAGACACGACTGAAACGACTTAGCACACCCACATAGGCTCTAGCAAAACAAGGTTTACCTGAGTTTTCCTCCACCTCATGCCTCAAAAATAACAAAATAACAGCTTTCTCTGCCTAAAGGTCTTACTTGGCTTTAAAATCCACCAAGAATATATGACTCCCAAATCTTTAACTCCAGTTTGTTCTCTCCACTGTGTTCTAGTCTTATTTTTACAAAGGCATTTTCCACATTCTCAAGATTTATCTGATCTTTCATCTGTTTACCTCTCTTCCCTCATCTCTCCCCTTTTTCTCAATTCTCCCTAGTTATGAAATTGTTAATTTAACGATAAGTAATTGACAGTTTTCCTACCTCTTGTAAACATCTTGAAAGTAAGGAAAAATTTTTTTTAGTCTTATTCAACTTTATATCCCTAATTTATCTTTATATGAATAAACATAAAATTAACCTAACATATATTTGGTAATTAATAAATTCTGAATGAATAAATGTTCTAGTTGGACAAGTTGAGGTGGATGGCCACTTTTGGAAAGGTGTAGGAATGATGTCATGTGTTAATTGCTTTAAGAAATAGAAAGTAATGGAGATACGAGCCAGTGCTTATCCACTCATGCCCACACTCTCAAACCAGAGACACTGACTGAAAACCGTCCCTGCAGAGTGGCTGGTCATGCTTTATGTCACTATTGATAGGATCAGTGATAGATATGTAATCCAAGGCAACTCAGTCCCATAATAAACACATTTTATTCAAACACAGCAGCACGTACAAAATATGGAAGCATATTCAAACTGAGCAATGCTAGTATAATTTCATTGCAATGGCATATCTTTCATATGGATGAGGCACATGAGAAAGAAGAGGATAAAAATGAAAGGGCGATTTAAAAGGTTTCTAAGCAGGTGATCAGAAATTAGCTAAATGAGGAAAATGATGAGAAAAAATACAATGTCATAGTAATGGAAACGAAATAAAATTGTCCTTGCAAGAACTAAAAGTCGAACAAAAGTGGGAAAGGGTCACATAATAAAGTTGACAGTTTCCCCCTGTAGTATTTTATTTGTCAAAAAGAGAAATAGTCTAGCTCACCAGATAATATTTGCCTCATTATTTTTCAATACTAAAATCTGTAAACACTTGTATAGTCAGGGTCCAATCTGAACAAGTACTCAAATGTTTGCTCTTTATGGTGTACAAATTTCCCGGGCTTGTGGAACTACTCTGTACAGCTGCTTAGAATGAGGAGAATATTCTCATTAGAGAATGAGAGGTACTTCTCATTAGAGGCATGAGGTACTTCCTCTTTCAGCTATGTTGGCAGTACTAGCTGAGTCTCTTCTCCTCTTGAACAGCCTTACAGAACCCACTTATTATTCTGATTATAACATACATAAGAGCTTATACAGATGTACACACAAAAAATAAATGAAGCTTGTTGACATTCACCAATATTTTCTTAAGAATTTCACCTCAAGGGATATGTCATAAACAAGAGTCAGTAAACTTAGTTCAAACAAAGATGTGGTTCAATTTCTTTCAGCCAAATTGTTCTATTAATTTCGAGCTGTCATGTGCCTGTGGTTATAGAACTTCCCACAGACTGAAGCCTGCCACCATGTGCTTTCGAGTACCCCTAGATTTTGGTTCAGATTCAAACTCATCTGTAGGTCTGTGGTTTTAAGAAATAAAGAAATAAATTCAAGAATGCTCATCACTATGTGGCTTATATGTGGAATAAAAGAACTAATTTCCTCACAGTAATTTAAAGCAGACTAAGTAAATTTTGAGGAAAAAAAAACCAAAACACAAAACATGCCATTTCAGAAAACATTTCCAAATTTCAAAAATCAGGTTATCAAATGTAACCCGTAAATACACACATAGGCAGATATACTGGAATATATCCTAAAGGAGATCAATCCTGGGTGTTCATTGGAAGGACTGATGTTGAAGCTGAAACTCCAATACTTTGGGCACCTCATGCGAAGAGTTGACTCATTGGAAAAGACCTTGCTGCTGGGAAGGATTGGGGGCAGGAGGAGAAGGGGACAACAGAGGATGAGATGGTTGGATGGCATCACTGACTTGATGGACATGGGTTTGGGTAGACTCCGGGAGTTGGTGATGGACAGAGAGGACTGCCGTGCTACAGTTTATGGGGTCGCAAAGAGTCGGACACGACTGAGCGACTGAACTGAACTGAACCGATACTTATCATAAATTGATTTAATCTTAATTAATTTATTCAGTAAATACTTGCTGAGTGCGTCTCTGTGCCAGAGACTATTATATGCTGTGCGTACGTGCTAAGTTGCTTCAGTTGTATAAGGCTCTTTGCAACCCCATGGACTATATGTAGCCCGCCAGGCTCCTCTGCCCATGGAGTTCTCCAGGCAAGAAAACTGGAGTGGGTTGCCATGCCCTCCTCCAGGGGATCTTCCCCACCTAGGGATCAAACCTGAGTCTCCTGCATTGCAGGCAGATTCTTTACTGCTAAGCCACCAGGGAAGCCCTATTCTATCCTAAGACACACATTAAATAGACTTGATCCCTCACTTTGAAATCTTTACATAGTTCACTCATAAATAGAACACAACTGAATTCTGATAAGAACAGAGTCATAAAGTATGTTCCTCTTATTTCAGCAAACTTAAGTTTAGTTGTATAAATAAAGTATATGCAAAAATGAATAACAATAACATGTGGCACCTTGCAAAAAGACCTAAATTAGTATTACTGGCAGAATTACTCTCAAACATATGAGAAGAGAAATCTGTCTCTAAGATTTGTGTTTAAAAACAAATCTTTTGTAGGAATTATTTCCTACCAAAACGTGATGGAGCTCAAACTGTAAAAGGGGGCTTGGGCAGTGGGGGGCAGAAGATTTCAAAAGAGCATTCTAGTTGCAAGGGAGGACATCAACCATAGGTCAAAACCGGTTTCAGGAAAACTGTATTCAAGGTACTGGGGTAGACAAATATGTTAGGCAAAGTCAATTTTTTGAATATTCAATGTGAAATGCAGTTGTTACCAAATAAGGGAATTTTGTTTCCTACGCAAAAGGACATGACAGTGAATAAAAAGTGAATACAAGTGGATAAAAACATACAGGAAAGTGGAACAAGCCAACAGATCTTTGGAGAGACACTGAGCTGTCCTGTGCAAAGCACTCTGCTTTCCCTCGACAGCAGAAGCTGTTGGAATCGTCCTCAGATTTCCTTCTGTTGGCCAGTGCATTCTTCCCATGGCTGCCATAGACACGGGCTGCTAAAAACTCACAACTCCTCCCTTTTCTGAAAATTCCCCTTGACTTAACAGGAATTACGGTGACTTGTAATCCATGTGCCACTATAGATTGCTCTTGCTCTGAAAATTATACTGTATAGGCAGCCAATTACTGATTGAACTTGAAGTTCTCCTTATGGATGCCAGGAAATTGATAGTTCTGGTGTGCACTAGCATAGCAATAGCTAGGGTTTTCACAAGTGGTAACCTGAGATAAGATGCAGGAGGAAAGACATGTATTAACAAACACAAAATCTTAGGTGTTTGAGAAGTATGGAAGAAATTGCTAACCAAAATGGACTGTGGAGTTAAGAGGTTATTTCTATGGGCTGTCGATGCATTAAAGAGAGAACACAATAGGCATGGATCTACTTATCATTAATCTAATATGAACTGTGAAAATGAGATGGCTTCCTTGGCACCATTGAGAGATTTGAAACTTCAGCATTCTAAGGGCAGACAGAGGGAAACATCTGGGCCTGGAACTAACAGAGAGAGGACCCTGAGATATTGAATGGGGGTTATCTGAGGACCTTGAATACTCAGGTTTTCCTGAGTCATCTAAAGCAACCAAAGGAGCCTACTTTTCATTGTTTGAAAATACAAGCTTTTCTTTAAGACTATTCAAACGCCTCCACATGGCAAGAGCTTTATAAAACAATGTTTTTTTTCTCCTGGATTTGTTCTCAGGGCCCTTCCTGAACCTTAGGTCCATACGTAAACACAAATTGGCTACCCAGGTGGCATGAGTGGCAAAGAATCTGCCTTCCTTTGCAGGAGACATAAGAGACACGGGTTCAATTCCTGGTCCTGGGTCAGGAAGATCCCCTGGAGGAGGGCATGACAACTCACTCTAGTAATCTTGCCTGGAGAATCCAATGGACAGAGGAGCCTGGAGGGCTACAGTCCGTAGAGTCACTGAGAGTTGGACACACTGAAGTGACTTAGCACGCATGTATATTAGCAGTCCCAAACATCAGTACCCCCAATTGACAAACAGCTGTGGCTGCTAAGGACCAAGTAGAATTTTATGCTAAGAGAACCAAGGGATCTCTATAGGTGGGAATCAAGAGAGGATAATGCATATGCTAGATCGAGGGGAGTGGAATATGGAAATAGATAAGGAGTGTTACTAATATGGAGCATTCTCTCATAACATTGGATTTAACAACCTGGCAAGGTCTCTTGGAGAATATTTTAATAGTCTGATGGGTTAGCCCTCAGAAGCTGGGAAAAAGTGGTGGCCAGATATTTCTGCTTCCACTTAAAATTTAGAAGCTTGGAAAGAACATCACTTTCACTGTAATAAGATATTTTCTTGAAGCAATTAGTTAGCTGTAGTCACAGGATAATCAGATGGTCTAGAAATCACAGATTCCCTTACTACCCACATCCCAGTAAACCTAGGTAGGGAGAAATAGCTAAAATTTCACTTAATTACTAAAGGTGAAATGTGATTTAGCAAGGCCATGCATACTACCGGGGAGCCCCAGATACATGGATAGCTTTAATTCACTCAATGTCCAGAGCTCAGCTCAGTTGTAGAGGGAACTGAGCTGTCAGATGTTGGAGTAGTCAATTAAAGTCACAAAACAAAAATGAAAGTAATATTTACTTTAGCCACTTACTCTGATGGTACAAGCAGGGGTCTAAAACCAGAAAAAGTGTAGACGCCCCCCTACTAATCCCTCCCCCACCCTGTAGAGGTACAGGCAGATAGACACAGACCTGGGAATCCTCTCACTTTTCAGGGAGCTCTGAACAAAAGCTAAAAGGCTCCCGCAGTTTTATTGGTGGGTGGGGTCGCTGGGAAGAGGGAGGAGAAGGGGGAAGAGTGGAAAAGCACTCAGTTCTGAGTAAGAGTAGAGAAAAGTATCTTCATAGTTTCCTAATAAAGATACTTCCCAATGAAGGCACTTGGGCCAGGAATGAAGCTATGCATAAGAGCTTGGTCAGCTAGGGGTTCCTGAGTCCTTTACTGTAATTCCTTTTGGTATGCAACAAATTTCTATGCGGGGAGGGCCGTTTTTAATTTCATAACTCTTGCTTTTATATTTGCCTATGGTTGGACCTGAAACAGAGAAGGCAATGGCAACCCACTCCAGTACTCTTGCCTGCAACATCCCATGGATGGAGGGGCCTGTTAGGCTGCAGTCCATGGGGTCTCTAGGAGTCGGACACGACTGAAGCGACTTAGCAGCAGCAGCAGCAGGACCTGAAAAATCATACATAGATTTCTTGGCAAACTGCCAAAATCCACACTCATAAGGTCATCTCCATGAACTTTCAGTGGTAGTAGAAAGTTGAAACAAATAGAAAAAACTTTCAAGATTATAGATTTAATCTGCTGCTGCTAAGTCACGTCAGTCGTATCCGACTCTGTACGACCCCATAGACGGCAGCCTACCAGGCTCCGCCATCCCTGGAATTCTCCAGGCAAGAACACTGGAGTGGGTTGCCATTTCCTTCTCCAATGCATGAAAGTGAAAAGTGAAAGTGAAGTCGCTCAGTCGTGTCAGACTCTTGGCGCCCACCAGGCTCCTCCACCCATGGGATTCTCCAGGCAAAAATACTGGAGTGGGTTGCCATTGCCTTCTCCGGATAGATTTAATCACTCAGTACCAATAATTAAATTAAGTTGTCTAAATATCTCAACCAAGTGTTAGATTTTCAGAATAGAGATTTTAAAAAGCAAAAACTATGGTTACAAGGAATTCATTTAAAATATAGAGACAGGGACCTCCCTAGCAGTCCAGTGGTTAAGACTTCACCTTTCAAAGTAGGGGGTATGGGTTCAGTCCCTGGTTCGGGAGCTAAGATCCCAAATGATTCTCAGCCAAGAAACGAAAACATAAAGCAGAAACAGTTTGTGACAAACTCAGTAAAGACTTTTAAAAATTATTTTAAAGAAAAAATATAGATACATGTATGTATAAAGTAAAAAAAGAATGGAAAGTTATGAGGACATTGACCAAAAGAAAGATGAACTAGTTATATTACGATGGACTAAGTAAACTTTAAAAAAACAAAATTTTTACAAATAAACAGAGATATTACATAATAATAGAGTCAATTCAGAGAGAAGATATAACAACTTTAAAATGTATGTGCTCCTAACTACAGAGTTTTACAAATCATAAAATAGATAAACACCAATGGAACTGAAATAAGAAATAAACAAATTCATGATTAGAGATAGATATGTTAAAGCCCCATACAGTAATTGATACACCAAGTAGACCAAATGCTGAAAGGATATAGAACAGGACTTAGGAAATTATGATCCACGGGACAACTACTTGATTTTGTAAACAAGGTTTTGTTGAATCACAGTCACATTTATTTATTTATATATCACTGAGGTTGCTTCCATACACATTTCAGAGTTGAACAGTTGCCAGAGAGACAATATGACCCACAAGATTAAGATATATACTGTCTGGTCCTATAGAATAAATTTGCTGATTCCTGATATGGAAGAGTTCAGCAACACTCGGAGAAGGCAATGGCACCCCACTCCAGTACTCTTGCCTGGAAACTCCCATGGACGGAGGAGCCTGGTAGGCTACAGTCCATGGGGTCGCTAAGAGTCAGACACGACTGAGCGACTTCACTTTCACTTTTCACTTTCATGCACTGGAGAAGAAAATGGCAACCCACTCCAGTATTCTTGCCTGGAGAATCCCAGGGACGGCGGAGCCTGGTGGGTTGCCGTCTATGGGGTCGCACAGAGTCGGACACAACTGAAGCGACTTAGCAGCAGCAGCAGCAGCAGCAGCAACAACACTAGCAATCAACTGTGTTGCTAGAGAAGACTTGAGAGTTCCTTGGACAGCAAGGAGATCCAATCATTCAATCCTAAAGGAAATCAACCCTGAATATTCACTGGAAGAACTGATGCTGAAGCTGAAAATCCAATACTTTGGCCACCTGATGTGAAGAGCCAACTCATTGGAGAAGATCTTGATGCTGGAAAAGATTGAGGGCCAGAGTAGAGGGTGACAGAGGACGAGATGGTTGGATGGTGTTATTGACTCAGTGGACTTGAGTTTGAGCAAACTCAGGGAGACAGTGAAGGACAGGGTAGCCTTGTATGCTGCAGTTCATGGGGTCAGAAAGTCGGACACGACTTAGCAGCTTAACAGCAACAACAAGAAGTACATGGAAGCAAACTAAAAGTCCAGCAACAGAGGAATGAATAAAGAAGATGTGGTTCATATGTACTCAGGTACATATGTATTACTTTCATAAAAAGGAATGAAATTGTGCCATTCGCAGAGACATGGATGGACCTAGAAACTGTCATACGAAGGAAAATAAATCAGAAAGAGAGAAACAAATATCGTATATTAACACATATATATGAAATCTAGAAAAATGGTAGAGATGAACTTATTTGCAAAGCAGAAATAGAGACACAGATGTAGAGAATAGTATGTAGACAACAAGGGGGGAAGGGATGGTGGGATGAATTGGGAAATTGTGATTGACATATATATATGTGTGTCATATATAGCGTAGCGTATATATATTATATATATATACTATTGATATTATGAATAAAATAGATAACTGATGCAAACCTACTCTACAGTGTGGGGAACTCTACTCAATGATCTGTAGTAACCTAAATGAGAAGGAAATCCAAAAAGAGGCCGTATATATATACGTATAGCTGATTCACTTTTCTGTACAGCAGAAACTAACACAACATTGTAAAGCAACTATATTCCAATCATTTTTTTTTAAAGAAGAAGCAAGTGAACATATTTACTGAATGAGCATTTAGGTCAAATAGTAGCTAGGGATCTGACCCTCAGAGATCTATGAAAATGTCTAATGGATCACAATGTTTTGGGTAGCAAGATAGATGGGGAGCCAGCCAGGATAAATATGTATGTGTTTATGCATGCATGCTCAGTTGTGTCTGACTCTTTGTGATTCTATGGACTATAGAATAGACTATAGGCTCCTCTGTACATGGGATACTCCAGGCAAGAAACCTGGAGTGGATTGCCATGCCCTCCTCCAGGGGATCTTCTTGACCTATACGTACAGCAAAAATATTTTATTTCTTTCACCAAACTCGCCAGATTCTCTTATTAATACTAATACTGTTCTTATTTATTCTTTAATTTGTTTTCTTTTTAGACAATCATAACAACAGTAAAAAAAACAAAAAGATCAGTTTGCTTCTTCCTTTAAATTTAGCATAAATGTATTTATTTTTTTTTATTTTATTCCATAGATCAGAATTGGTAGCACAATGCTGAATATTTGCAATATGTTACTTTAGCTGAAGTGTATGAAGAAAACTAAAGCTTACAAAAATACGTAATTGAAAAAGGATGGATGATTTGAATTATCTTTTTAGATAACTAGGGATTTTTGTTTTGCTATTGCACTAAAATTTGACGAGTGGTAGATAGTAGCTTAAAGGATAGCAACAATGTAAAATATGAAATCATATCAGTAAATTTTTCATACTCTTTCACATTAAACTCCATCAGTTTGGGCTTCTCTGGTGGCTCAGTGGTAAAGAATTGGTCTGTCAATGCAGGAGACACAGGTTTGCTCCCTGATCTGGGAAGATGCCACATGACACAGAGCAACGAAGCCTGTGTTCCACAACCACCGAGCCTGTGTTCTGGAGCCCGGGAGCCACAACAACTGAGGCCACATGCTGCAAATACTGAAGCCCATGGGCCTAAGGTCATGCTCCACAACAAGAGAAGCCACTGTAATGAGAAGCCTAAGCACTGTAGCTAGAGAGTAGCCCCCACTCTTCGCAACTACAGAAAAGCCCACGCAGCAAGAAAGATCCAGCACAGCCAAAAAGAAATAAATGAATTATATACATATAAAAAATTCATCAGTTTATCTTTGCTCTTGAAATATATACTTTACCTAAGCATGACAGTTTAACATGATGAGTTGATCATTTGGAAAATACTGGTTCATTGAGTTACACAGCTCTTCCAAATATTAGCATATTTCCTGATACAAATAAAACAGGAACTTTTGTTATTATCTCATCAGACAAGACATTGAGAACTGGGAAGCTGTCAAGTTTATGGTGGTGGAGACAATTTACCCAAATTGTAAAATTTTGTTCCAAGACTCCAATTTTATTATTGGCAACAAATACTGTTAACTGTTTTCCTTGATATGACAGACTAACTTTGTTTATTTTCAAAAAGATCTGCCAAGTACCAAAATAGGAATAACCATGGTTTGTCAGCTATTTATTTCAAGTAAAAACATTATGTTCCATGAATAAGTGGCTGATTAAACTAACAACTCAAAACATCATATAGGTATTTTCCTTGAAACAGCTATCATAGTGCCATATGCAGCATGAATCTTTATACATGCTTCCCACATGATTACAAAAAATAATTTTAAAATGTGTACCCAAGGGTAGAGATTATAAATACAATCCATCCCTCTATATCCACAGTTCCACACCCATGGAGTCAACCAATCAGGATTGACAATATTAGAAAAACATTTTTCCAGAAAATTTCAAAACACAAAACTTGAATATGCAATACACCAGCAACTATTTACCTAGCAATTTGTATTGTACTTGCAACTATTTATATAGCATTTATATTGTATTATGGACAGAAGATCCTGGAGGGCTACAATCCATGAGATTGCAGAAGAGTTGGACACAGTTTAGTGACTAAAAAACAATGTATTACAAGTAATCTAGAAATGATTTAAAGTATATAGAAGAATGTGCATATCTTACATGCAAATACTACATCATTGTATATAAGGGACCTGGATATTCACAAATTTTGGCATCTGTAGAGGATCCTGAAATCAGTCCCTCACAGATACTGAGGGATGATTGTAATTAATAATTTTTATTGCTTCCTTCATGACACTTTGAAGTATAAACTGGCCTTTTAATTTTATTTATTAACTTTTTTTTACAAATGCATAGTGATTAAAATGCGACTTCCCTGGTGACTCAGATGGTAAAGCGTCTTGCTTACAATATGGGAGACCTGGGTTCGATCCCTGGGTCGGGAAGATACTCTGGAGAAGGAAATGGCAACCCACTCCAGTACTCTTGCCTGGAAAATTCCATGGACGGAGGAGCCTGGTAGGCTACAGTCCATGGGGTCGCAAAGAGTCGTACACGACTAGCGACTTCACTTTCACTTTCAGTGATTAAAAAAGATTCAATTATCAATTTGGTTTGTTACCACTGCCTAGATCATTCAAAGATGTCAGCAGTTACACCCCATTTTTGCTTTTGTATATAATACAGTAGAAAAGCTATTAACTTTCTACTATCATTATGAAAATTTTTTTGACATTGCGGATTTTTATTCCTGTCTCTTAAACAGCTCTTATGCTATCACTCAGGTCTTAGAGGCTCTGAGTCACTTTTCTGGTAGGGGTTAGCTCATCTCACTGAATCCATGCTCTTCTCTGGTCTGAATGTTTCCTGACTTTCTTTCCAGTTCAACAAAGCACATAAAGTAATATTTTCCTATTTCTATCTAAACTTTTTGGGTGTTTATAATGGAAATTTATTCAGGATATTCCAGCATATTCTCCATCCACTCTTCAATTCACTTCGTTTTGGACTCTATATCTAGGAATCCACTGCTCTTGTCATTCTGCAATTATATATTCTTTTTTATGGCTCCATTTTATTCAGCTTCTTGACTAGAATCTAT